>JAFBJZ010000953.1:0-2703661 GCA_016785225.1 Psettodes erumei
CACCCACCCACCCCCACCCACCCACCCACACACACACACCCCCGTTTGCAACCAACAACAATGTTTTTCAAAGACAAATCCAGGATGCTGCAAAAGTGGGATTGAGGAAAGAGGCTGAGAGGGAAGAAGAGTAAGAGACATGCAATAAGAGCTGCAGAGGACAGATAGAAAAAACAATGTATCACCCACCATTTTGACATTTAAAAAAGGAATTATTGAGGGGGGAGTGGGATTTTACTGATGGACATTTCTTCCGAACTTAGAAGTAGCAGACAACACTCCTGATGATGTGAATCTGAAAGGGAAGAGGCCCAAAAGAGAAGAGAAAAGAGACAGAGAGAGAGAAGGCGAAAAAGAAATGAAGACAGGGATTTAGTTTGGGTGGTGGTGGTGGGGGGGGGGGGGGTTAACCTTTGAAGTGAACAGATTGCTTCCAGGGCAGAGGAGAAAGCCATTTACCCTCCATATATTCATGTCCCTGGTTAAACAGTGGACTTAGGTAGAAGAATAGAGATTAGCTGCACTCTCAGCATCTCATTACATCCTATAGGAAGCCATTCAAGTGGGCTTTGAAAGCTGCTCCTCACAGTGAATCCCACATTGTTGTTTCTGTCGTGCGCTCTGACGCTCGGAGATATTTTTAAAGGAAAGAGCAGCTGCAACACGGCAACGGACAAACAGCGACAACACAACCTGAGAGTGACACAAAAGCTAATAGGAGCTTGTTGCCTGTCAATCAAGTCCCCCCCCCCCCCAAAAAAAAATACATTGTCCTTATTTGACCCGCCCCTTACACTGACACTTTGACTGGACAAGGCACTTAAAATATAACATCTAATAGGGTCTTGTAGCCTGTCAGTCACAGGAGCAGAGCCTGTCTTTCCAGCTTTACTACCTCCTACACATAACAGCATCACAGTGTGCGCATCATAACACACAGGCTTTACCTAACATCCTTAATCCATCAGTGAAACACAACATACAGCGTGTGATATTATCCTCATATTATGTACTGTAGTTCATATGCGTATTTTATGACTCAGAAAAACCCAGAGATTTTTCTTTTTTATTACAGGAAATTCTTCTTCCTCGTCAAAACCTGAAGCCTACATTACCCAAAATGCAGTTCAGCAGCCAACAGCTTGGGCGTATTATGCTGCTCCGCGTGAGGCTTTGGGGAGAAGAAAAGGTTTTCGTGCTATACTTCTTATTTAGAATCGAACACCAGGCTGATTTCGTGACTCTCACGTTACATTTTTAAAAACAATGGGAGATATTAAAGATTTTCCAAGAGCCCTCGCTCTGTGAGAGGCAAAAAACACAGTTTTCAATTATATTTTATGAAATTATAAACTGCAGATAAAGACAAAGAAAATTAATTTAGGAGAAAAGAGCATGGCCATAAAACATGCCAACCTTAAAATGCACAAGTTTCTGATTTACGTCAAACACAAAACTAATGTCGTCAGGCACCACAGATGTTATGAGGGCGTGCATGTGTACATCTGTGTGTGTCTGTGTGTGCACACATGTGCTATATAGGAACCAGCACAATAAAACAAAACACAAAACAGACCGGAACATCAAACTACTGGCCGGCCCTAAAAAGATGAATGTGTTCTTTGTTGCTTAATCTAAAGTGAACTCTACATGCTATTCAGGAGTGTGTGTGTGTGTGTGTGCATGGGTCCACATGCTATTGTGAAGTTCCCCGTGCTTTGACAAGAGGTTAGCGGCTCTAAAATAAACCTCGAGTGAAGCGTTTGTCTGATTTTCCCATCAGAATAATGAAACGTGATCAGGTTTCGCTGCGCTGTGCCAGGGAGCGTCCGGGGTCCACAACTGTCAAGGCGCACTTCAAAGACTCGTGGCCCTTCTGCACTTCGCCTGCCCTGGCCCTGGATGACATTCCTGGGTTGTTTCTGCTGCTTTGGGTTTTTTTTTTTCTCTCCTTTCGTGCCCCGCCATCCAGCCCGTAGCCCTCAGACTTAAATTATAGCAGATATTTAAAGGGGGAAAGCACAAAGGCAAGAAGGTTTGTGAGGCTGCGGTGCAAAGAAAAGATCGCTGGACGCTGCCGCTTGAATATGCGGTACCTGTTCACGATGTCATCGGCAAACTGCAGCCACTTTAGACCAGAACGGGAGGAAGGTGCGGCTGTTGAAGCACAAACAGAGCTGGGTAACAAATTACCTTCAACATGGCCGTCTTCTTCAGCAACACCACACAGAAAGCAAACACGTGGCATCAGAGAGCCCGAACAATTAGGAGCGCCCTGTCTGCAACAGGAGGAGCTGGGGGATTGTGGAAGATGTTGTCTCAATTTCGAGCAACATGACCACAAACTGGTACGAGATAAAAGCTACCGCTTGTCTCGACCATGCACCCCTTTGTTTACATTAATTATACTGAGCGATGCTGGGCATGAAGCTATGGCTGCACAAAATACAAGAAAAAAAAGGCACTTCACTGTGTTAGCTGTGTCAAGTCGTGGCCGCTACCACGCTGCCTGCATCATACTGTATTCTATTTCAAAAATACACTTGTCTTGTGTCCAAACTAATTTCCTCCTACTGACACTAAACACAGCTCAACAGTTACTTTAGAGTTCCTACAGATCTGACCAAGCCTTGTCACAGGCCGTATTAGCATCTTTCAGCTCAATGTTTTGGCCACCAACTTCACTTCTGTGCTTCAATCACCCTCTCAGCTCAACAGTAAGCACAACAGTACAGTAACATATGGAATATTATATCAATGCAAAAGCATCAGGCATTATTTGATGCCAATGTGGGAATCCCACCACTTTCATACACCAAGTATGTTAAAAAAAGATTTTTCTATGAACGACACACATGCGCTATGAGCTTGTTGGTCTCCCAGAGGACAGACAGATGAAGTGTCATGTACTGTAGAGTACTCATTTGCAGTACTGGGTGGTCTGCGGGCTGTGGCATCCCTACTGTCCCTTTCATTTAGAAGCGCCTGGAATGGTGTGGGTGGATGACTGTACACCTCCATATCTTTGTGTGTATTTGTATATCTGTCTGCATGTGTGTGTGTGCGTGTGTGGTGGACTGAGCGGAGGGCCAAATGAAAGGAAATCACAGTAATCCGAGTTGACGCAGCCTTTTCTGAGACGATAAAGGATGGAGATACAGGCCTGGACCTGATTGTCAGCTTCTTGTAATCACTTTCATACACAGAGAGCCCGACTGACTGAATGACTGACGCACATGCAAACAGCAGAAGACCAGGCCAGCACTGAACGCAAGTCACAAGCCACATCTCCTCTCCAGTCTGGTTGTGATATGAAGATACATATCGCTTTACATTCCTTGGGTCGTCGAACGCAGCAGCCTGCAATCACCGGCGTGGGTTTTACTGGCAGGCCGTCCCAAAAATACTGTGGAGAAACATGGCAGGGCGGCTCTGTGGTTGAGGACAGCGTCATTCAACCCCGAGAAGAAGGGTCCCTTCATTGTCTGACAGCGCATATCTTACAGAGGTGCCCTTGAGCAAAACACCGGAATGCAGTCCGAACACCACAACCGAGATACCGGACCATTCTTCAAAATCCCTGATTACAAATGACGATGTTTTCAAATAATAATTGCAGAGTTAAGGTACGAGATTAAATGGACCAAGCTATTTTCTGTTGTTCACAATAGACATTTGGACAAACAATATTATTAATGTCATATATTACGACTTATATTTCATTTTTCCATTGATTAGACAATCAGAAGACATTTAAATGTGGCACTGTGTCATTTATGCTGTAATATTCTCTACTGGCTCTCTGCTCTCAAACACATCTGCCAACTCATTGTTTCGGAGAGAAACATGATCTCCATTCTGTCTTGGCATCACTTGGCTAAATACAGTAGATTTTTTTGTCTATGTTTTATAAAATGCATGAGAGCTCTGTCTATTACAGTTAAAAGTGAAACACCAGTTGCTGCAAAACAACTTGCTAACAGCCAGATTCTTTGCAGTTTCTGTGCCTGAGAGGAGGAGGAGTGGGACCAAAATGGAGCTGTACTTTTAAGACTACTACCCTCTAAATCCCTTCTTAAGTCCACGGCTCTCATAGCAGGACGACTGTTACAGAATGGCTCCTAAATACACTGAATGTTGAACTTTGGGTCATAATTTCCCCAAAAATGGACACATCCTGTGTTGGAACCGAAGACGTCATATATCTAAAAGCATTGTTAAACCTGCAGTCTGGCCATGATCCGGTTTCACAGCTCATGGGAACCAGACAGTAGCTGTAACAGGGACAGGTCAGGAAACTTGAGACCGGTCACTGAGCTTTTGAGCAATGCTGATGTCAGCGTTTATGGCCTTTAGAGATCATAAAGTGTGTACTGTACTCAGGTTTGTAACTCCAGTAGGAAGAAGACAGGAGCACCAAGCTCCCATCCCTGACAGAAACAAATCAAACGAGACATTTCCTGTAAAGTTATGGAAACGGATCCACTTGATGTTGCACTGAGGAGAAACAAAACGCTGATGTGTGATCGTACTGTCTCACTGATTTTCATTCTGGTATTTACATTTACAAAAAAGAAATGCATGACTGTGGTTTGGCACACTGTAGGAGGCCTCTTAAGTACCCAGTATCTAAATGTCTACACAATACCTCACTCTGGGGAACACAAACACTGTCTGACCTTTTTGTCATGTCACTAAATGTATTAAACTGCTTGATGCATCAGTTTCAAATTGTCAGAAAGATTTGGGAACTTAAATAATTCACAAAAAACATGAAAATTCTCTCCATTAATTCTTAGGAACTCTAAAAATTCATTTGACAAGTAGAATGTCAAACAGAGTTCCCTCTGCCTTCTGTATCACCGTCTCGTTGCTGGGGTGGGTGTTTTTAAGGCGTACATGGGTGTTTGATGGCGAGCGCAGTTAACTGTTCACTTTAAATGCAGCAGATGTGCAGCCTGTCAGCCACATGGGGAAGTACAAGGTGGGTCAGGGCAGAGCTGGATAGATTTCATTTGACAGGTGTGTTTTCTTCATCTGTCCACTGACCCTCCATTTCAGTCGTTCTGAACTGAAAGGTTTTGGGTTTTTTTTACAATATGACACAGATCTCAGATCTGAAAGTTTCACTCACACTGGCAAGTAGGTGAATTTTAAAATACAGTATTTCAACACTAATAAAAGCACAGAATTCATTACCCAGTTTATAAGTTAAGACTTTTGACAAAACTCTTTCTCCTAAAACAACATTTGCATATGAAGATTTTTGGGACATTGTTTTTCTTGACACACACACACACACACACACGTACAGTTCATTCACACAAACTGTCTAGGACGGAGCATCCTCTCAACCGCAGGAAGTCAAGATAAATAAAGCAATCTGAAGCTGGTCTCTGCGCTCAGCACAGACAGTTACAGTGAACGTGAAAGAATGCAGATGTCAACATCTCAAACTGGCCGCAAATTGGTAGTTGTGACACTACTGAGGTTTCACCCCCCCATTCTCTTCTTCTTCATCTCCTCCCGCAACCCCTCCCTCACTTTGCCCAATGTGAGAAATTAAGCATGAAGAGACACTTACTGTGTTATCTGTCAGTGTCAGGATAGAAACCTATACAATCTTTATGTTTTTGCCATCGATTTGTCACTGAAAACTGACTAACTATAGTAAAGGTCATCAGACAAGTCAGAAATATCACATAATATCTTTGTAACTGTACAAATTTTAATAATTTTCTGTTTACCACAGGCAACATTTCCTTTCTCTCACCCCATTTTAATTTCCTCATGCATATACTGTATATATGACGGGCTGTGGCCATGAATGTCCAGAGCATTGATTGGTCCAGGGCTTCAAACTTGAGGTCATTGATCGCCCTCCGACTAACAATATGATTTTCATATCCCGCTATAATTTGACACTTGTGTCGGTTTCATCCTCCATTATTTGCGCTGATTAAATGAGTTTACTCAGGCTGCCTGGTGGAGCGTCAGCGCACAAAACAACTGCAGATCCCAGACGACTCCGAGGTTCAAATGAGGATACGACTGGGACGTCTGTCAAGGGAGATGAGCCACGCATCTCACAAGGGCAAAGAAAACTGCCTCTGGACATTCATGGAGGAATTTGGCACAGCTGAATTACACAGAAAAGATGGGATGAAAAAGAGAAAGAAAATGTCACGGGCTGAAATAAGACAGTGTGGCCTGTTTTGACATTCAATGTCAAACATGGTCGCGATCAGGGCGGCGTGTTGAGGGCTCTGACGATCTGTGGCTTTGCGTGGCAGCGAGGGAACGGAGCAAACAAGAAGTGACGAAAAGATGAAGAGAGGGACAGTGAAGTAGAGACGGGGAGGGGCCGTCCATGAAAAATTAAAAGTGCACTGATTTACTCAACTTTAATGCAGAGTTGCCCATGTCCTAAGACAAATGAGGATTATAATGGGTCAATGTGAAAGCTAAGTGAACACTCATGATGTGGATAATCTATTGAACATAATTCATTTTGTCACTTTGTGCCTTGGCAGCAGGTGGACGTTCCTCATGCATCAAGCCAACAGAGCAAACACTCCATGGAAACCAGGATGATGAAATAGTGATGTCCATCAAAAGATCAGTGTGGACAACAACAAGGTGCTGACATTTATTTGACAGGTTTTGTCATTTGGAGAGCAGACAGTTTCTCTCTCTAATGACTTTTATGGTACTTTTGTGCAGCTCTTCCTCATGCTTGTTAGTTGTGTTAACTTGTGTGCATTTGATTGTTTATTGTCACTGACTGTTATCTGAATGCAGTAAAATGAAAGAACAAGCAGGCCTGGAGCCATTATGTGAAGGTCTAATATTTCAACACTATCTGCAGGCGTGCATTTACACACCCAGAGGTATTATGAGATAAACGTAGCTGAAGTTTCAAAAGTCACAATTAGACTATGTCCAACATGGCCGTTGTTTTACGCCGCGGTGAGATAATCCGACTGGTATCCCAGATTATCCCGTTTAAAAGATCCTTTGTAAGACACAGTATGAGAAAGCCCCGTGTGGAGAACATTTAACCTCACCATCCTCAAATTAATTTGGAGGGCTTAGTGGAACGGCTGCATAAGCTTTGAGACAGCTCATAGAAAATATTGCTGCTGAGGGAGTCTGGGTAGGGTGGCTGGTGGTGGTGGTGGGGGGGGCAACTCATCAAGTTTCAAATTCCACTGGCAGGAGCTGAAATTAAATGACTTGTTAAGGTGGATATTTTGACAGACGCAGACACATCCTGATGTGTGAGCATGATGCCGAGTGGTGACACTTACAGAAAGAGACGTACACAAGCATGCACGCACACACACACGCAGACACGCACACTGGAGGCCCAGGAAGGTACAGTGACCTGACAAATGCCACCAGCCACTCTACACCGCGACACTCAAACAAAATAAAAAATGACTCGATTGCAGCCTGCTGCCAGCCCCCATGCAGGGAAATTAAAAATAGATGGGAGGAGCATCAGGGTGGATTCATGGTTCAGGCAGAAAGATCTTTCTTCTAACTTTAAACACCTTGTAATAAATCTTTCAAATCTCTTCACGCACGCCGCACTAATTGGTGAGGAAGATAAATAAAAGCATCTGGAAGTCTACCAGGTTTTACTCTGCACACCTTCTAATTTTATCCACGTGGCTCCTGCAGTTATTAATATTTTTACTGGAGTGCAGGGCGATAAACAAGTTGGAGAGCCCGGCGCCTGACCAAACAAGTCAACCGCACCTCAGTGAGGTCAAATGTTTCAGCTCATGGCAAAAAGATATTTTTACCTGCCTCTGGTTCTGCTTCCTTTAGGAATTTTTTTGGGGGGAAAAGAAGCAGTGGCTACGTAGATGCAGCATCTCTGGCAGAAACATAAGTTATACGTCTCAAATGCAAACAGACACATGTCCACACATGCGTAGTGTAAACTGCACACAGCTGACTGATGACTAAATCAGTTTCAAAAGAGGGAGAGGACTTCATTCCCATGAACGAGCAGGCATTAATTTTATCAATATGCTTGGAGGAGTCTGACAATCTGGGCTTGTGCAAAAGGTGGCTCAACACACGCACACCCATGCACACACACACATGCACACACACACACACACACACAACCTTTCCAAATGAAGGTTTAATGAGGGAGACGTGGGTAGGAGAGTGAGTGAGATGATGGTCGTAACGTCAGAGACAGTCTGTTCCACATGGTTCCCATAAGAGAGAGTGTGTGTGTGTGTGTGTGTGTGTTTGTCTCTTTGTGCGAGTGTGTACGTGTTGCATTAGAGAGATGTGACTTTAACTCATCATCATCATCATCGTTTAGAACAGATGAAGTTTGGGGGCGGTCGGAGGAAGCGACGGGGGGTGCCAGTGCAGTAGATGTTTAGACGCCAGCAACCACCCACACACACACACGCACACACACACACACACACACACACACACACACACACACACACACACACACACACACACACACACAGCAGTCAAGTACATCTTGATCACGCTGTCAGCGATCAGTGCCAGCACCCTCATCTCTCCATCCAAGTCCATATTTCACTCCCACCCTGTCCAACAGCACAGACAGACACACACACACACACACACACACACACACGTGTTTATCCACAAATATGTACACACACACACGCAAATGGGTCACATGTTACAGTGATCTGCCTGAACACATGGAGGATCGTAGTAAACACGCGCACACAGTTAACAGGAATGAACAGCAACGCTCGACATAAGCGACAACATACAGAAGACAGACAGTATTTGTCCTCTTCCCTGAGTCGACCTCCAGAAACTAAAACTTCATCGTCATCGTCATCAGATGAATCACTCACAGGGAAGTAAACATAATTTAAGGTGAAGTGTGCCAAAACCAGAGTGAAAATTTCCAAGAGGAAAAACTGGGAGATGACACGGACGGCGGAGACGTGCTGATGTGGCACTTTGTTTTTCTATCATTTGTCAGCCTCGGGCTTCATCCTCCGCGTCGTCACGGCTGCGTGTTGCCGGGCCACCAAAGCGAGAGTACCTCAGTGCCAGAGACGTTTAAGAAGGTAAAAAACTCAGCTTGAGAAATAGAACCACAGCGTTGATTTAGAAAATAATTTAATTCACTATCATGTATTTTTAAGTATCTGAGGTTAATCTGTGCAGTACACCTGACAAGTAATTGGGATTCCAGCGATCCAGAAAGTCTATGTTAAATCACGCATTTAAGTATGTTGATGACTCGAGCAAGATACTAACCGCCTCCCCCAGGGCTGCTGCTGTAACCGACTGTGACCTCTGACCTCGCAGTACAGGAGGAACACAGCCGACAGTCTCCCCACTCGCTTAATTAGTAAGATAACCTTTTGTCAGACGGCAGAAATTTGTATGCTCTCGTCTCAGAGCCTGCGTGTCAGACTGTGTTGACCCATCCCTGCTTCAGACCACTTGGACCCCGTAATTAAGTGAATCATCTCGCGGCCCCGCCGGCCGCCGAGGAAGCTGCCCTGACGAAATGGCCTCTCTGTACACAGATAATGAGGCAGGGGCCTGACAGGTGGGCCCTGATGAGGAGGGAAGGTCCTGTGGTGGGCGGAGAGGTAGCACGCACACACACACGCACACACACACACACACACACGCACACACGCAGAGCTCACCCGGGTCCGTCCCATAGCAGTAAACACACTCATCAGAGCGGAGGCCGTCCCTGGAGAGGGAGAGCATGTTTGACATCATTAATTGGCTTTTTCAGTGCGAGGAGTCAGGGAGATGAAAAGCTTTATCAAGCTGAAATAATTAATTTTGCCTTCAACGCCCCAAATTTGCTGACACTTCGCTTCTCTCAGAAATTGAAGAAGGGGGGAAAAATGACTACTTTTTTCCTTCTCTCTCCTTCTTCTTGATTCAATCCCTCTATTAGCTTTTTTTTTTCTTTGCTCAGGCTTGAGGAGACATGTTAACGGAGGTGTGCATTTTGTATTATAATATAAAAGGAGATTTAATTAACTTGAACCTGTATGAAAGGAGAAAAGGTTAGCTTTATCTCAGCCACTTACAAAGGCCATAGATTAGAGGGCCACACTATGTGCCCAGCGCACCACACATATTATTTCCAATTAATTCCAAATTACAGAGAAAATTATAGAGGTTTGATAATACGCCATGAGAAGGGCTAAAACTTTAATCACTTTGACTAACATTGCTCTGGTTGGATAATTAGTTTAATTAAGCTCTTTGAAAGGCACCCGCACGCTGGGGCGCTGAAAGTTTCTGCTCCACCTCAACTTTGACAATGCGGCAGAACGAGAGGGGCAAGAAGCGGGCAGCTCCGTCCAAGCCCGTCGAAAACACAATGTGTGAGAACATCGGGTTCAAAACTCCCCCCACAAAGATCATTTCACTCAAGTGATTTCAATTCTGCAGCAGGCGAACCGACTGTCTGAGCGGCGTTGCTCTGCCCGTCAACGTCAAGATCTTTTCAACATTGATTTGACTTCCACGTGTTCCTATCAGACCCAGGTATGAATTACTTATTTTGGGGCAAAAACACACCCCACATGAGCAGTCAGATTATGATGCAGTTGCATGTATAGAAGAATATTGATGCGTTCATTGACTCCCTCAGTAAAATACAGTTACAGCTTTTAAATTATCTTCCATGTCGCCTCCACCTCCTCTAATGTTTAATAACAACAATAATAATCAGAATCACAAACAGCGGCTCTCGGGGGCACGCGGCGTATTTTTCCTCCTGGAGCATTCTGAAGAAAATGATGCGACTGAATAATAGAGTCAACTCTGGGCATACGCACGCACACGTGCACACACGGTACTCTCCTAGCTTTCTGGCGGGAGGGTTCTGCTTCACTTCCCATGTGGAGAAGCTACATATTAAACCAAATTTGTGTGTTTCATTTGTGCGTGCATGTGTGTGCGTGTGTGCGTGTCCCTCGCCTCCTCAGTACATTGGGCTGCTGCCTTGCCTCAGTGGCTCTCAGACATACACAATATTTACCCTTCTCATTCGTCACAGGCCCGTGCTGTTGTTCTATTATTGTGCTCGGCGCCCTGAGTCTCCCACACTGTTAAAAAATAAATTCGCTCTGCGATTAAAAATAAATTATTGACACCGCCTTTTGCCTCAGCTCCTGTACAGTGGCTATAGGGCAGAGAGTCATACAGACATTACTACAACTACATTCATTAATCTACTTTTACTGACATACCAATATTCTCATTTCTATTTCAACGCTGTTAAATAATAACAACAACAACATATAAAACTTTACTTAATGTTCTATTTTCCCCATGGTAAATGTAAAGTGACGACTCATTGAAATTATTTATTGATGCTCAGTATGTTCTCCAGCACTGGCAGTTTATTACTTTGAAACTACACAACAGCATGTTGCAATTTTTAATTAAGACTAATTGTTTTCTTTATAGACACGTGAAGAAAAGCTAATTAAATATAATGCTGGCGACATTTCCCATAAGAGCGCAAACACTGGTTTATTCACAGTGGGATAATATCTCTGAGTTACGCTTCATCATGCATTAAAGTTTCATACCACTCCAACTGTAAACAACTCAACAAATTCAAATTATATGTGAGACTCAGAACAATATCAATAATGTGTGTTTTTTATCGCCCCTGAAAAAGAGATGTAAAATGACTGAAAATAACATTGTTACAGTCAAATCCCTGATTTTCTGTGCTCAATTTAAACTCATTAGAAAAATAGCTTCTTCACGTTAATAATCCAGGAGAAACTGACTCATGCTCCTCGTCGCACAACATCACTCTCCACGTTCGGAGTTGCACACAGTAGAAAATAAAACCGCAGTCGTCTGTTGCACCGGGGGTTAAGAGCATTGATAGTTGAACCTTGACAGCAAATGTTAACAGAGGAGAGAAGAGTTTCCATCCAGGAATCCAGCCCATTTCAACTGAAATGGTCCCAGTTCCTGAAGCACTGATTCAGCTGGCACTCTGTAATCTTTTACTGTGTTTCTAAACTGCTTCTTACACATGATTAACACTTGCTATGAAATGAATTGTTTATTCAATCAATTTTTAAAAGGAATTCAGTCACACACGCCCCGTCAGACACATCGTTGAATCGACCGGAAATCACTCGAATAAAAATTCAGAAAGTTAAAGCTCCAATCCGCAGAGTTACACAAGACCACATGGTCGGCAGTCTGTATTCAAACGTGAACCATGTGGTTCCTACTGCATGGACTGCAGCTGGAGTGCAGAGCATGTGGGCATCACCAGAACAGATGCTGTACACCAACTGTGGACAGACCTCTTTCTCTGTTTCAACTGTGAAACTGTAGAACTGCAATAATGTGTGTCAATGAGAAGAGCTGGGAATTTATTAGATTAACATTTTATTTTTGGGATCGTTATGTGGAGATAACTCAAAATATATGGAGCCATAATTAAAGCCTAACCACAGTTTACTTTAGCTTAGCTTAAAGACTGCAGGCCGGGAGAGACAGCCATCAACGGTTGCTCAGGAATGTCAAACTATTCCTTTAAAGGAATTACTCCTACTCATATGTTCACTGTCCTGCTAAGAGATTTGAATTTTCCAAAAATATTCCTTTCATTGATTGCACAGGTCTGACTGTGATTATTTTTATTATTCAATCAGCAACAGAGAGGAAGAAACAGTTGGTTGGGTTTGATTTGTCTGAACCTTATAAAATAAAAACTTAGATGAATTTAGGCTCAGCAGCTCGCGAGGAATAGCCACGTCCTCGGCGGGCTCTGTGTCCACACTGGGTGACGGCTGCTAATTGAAAACGAAAAAAATAATTACTGTCTTAAGCGTGATGGAGGAGACACCAGGGACTCTGGGAGATATGGGACTCCACTGGGAAAGGGGGAAGTCACAGTGAGAGTCAATGGGTCCACTGGGAATTTGTCCATTGTTGACCAGTCGGCACCCAATGGGCCAGACACACATTCACACATATTACTTCATGTGCAGATTTGAGCCAAACTTTGAGCTCGACAAATACACGGCAGCCTGAGTTTCCACGTGCTGCTGATACCCAGACTGTGACTTGGTGTTCGTGCTCTTGCAGACCGTAACCTCAGCAGGAGGATGGGCCGTGCGCAGGACTAAATGGTGATGGATTGGTGGCTCTGTGGTGTTGTCTGAGGAACAGTTGGTGCTCTGACTGTCCTCATCAGCAGATTTCAATTGGCAGTGCAGCCTAGCATGGAGACCCCAATCCCGGTCTCACAGCAGACTGTTATTTACATTTATTACCCTGCCGAGGAGGCGCAGAATGTAAAACATGGAGGTCTGCGGCTGAGCTCCACAGCATCTGAATGCACAAACACCATAAGGCGGATAGGAGAGACTGAAAGTCACACTGGTGGACGGCGAACAAAAACACATGCAAAGATTTTATGTGAACGGAGTTGAAGGACGCCTCCTCTCCATCCACCTCCGCTCGCTCCTTTTGCCTTTCAGTCGCAGAGTTTGGCCCCACCTCTTATCTGCTCGTGTCACACTAATCTGCCTGACACCCACAGATGAAATCAACGCACTAATGACAGATCACACGCTGCTGTTTTACATGTAGTGTAACCATATTATTTGGCACGTTTCAAACCTGTCCTACATGCCGTTCTACAGCCTGAAAGCAGTAATGAATGGATTCCCTGCGCTGCACTGTGTGTGCCTCTGCAAAACAACACGTCACTGCTGTAACATAAATGCAGCTGTAACACCTTCCTCTTTGCAGGTGAACCACAACGTTTGTGAGCAGCTGGTTTTGGCCTGTAAACCCAGAGTGCGGTGGGTTAGTTGTGAATTCAATTCACAAATTAGAGACAGAGCCTGGAGCTGAATGCTGGAAAGAGCGGGTGGGTCCTGTATAATCTGCAGAAGAGCACGTTCTAGTGGCGTGTTCAGAGCACAGCAGCAGCGGGAGCAGACCGCCTCTCGGTCCGCTGTCTGTCGCCGCTTCACCCCAGCAGCCAGCCCTTTCTCACACACTAACACACTGACACGCACACGCACGCAAAAATATGTCTCCGCGAGTGGGCTGTCTCTTCACAGCGACAACAAACACTCTCCTTGCGACATGCCGCGACATGGGAGACGCCACAAATAGCCGCCTGGTTTGGGAGAAAACATGTTTTGATGTGGAGGAGTTGTCACGGCAGCGGTGCGGATTCTGCGAGGTTCTGTTCTAAGAACAACCGAAGCCAGCGTGGGCTATTATAGGCTGCCATCTTTTGTTTTACTCAAGTGTGACAAATCAAAATGATTTATTTTCCCTTTATGTGTCTATTATTTAAATTTAAGAGATGCTCTCCCTAAAAATGGAGTTTATTAGATGGGAAAACATCGCAGGATGTTCTCATTTCAACCCTTTAAAGAGTTATTTACTATCCATTACAACGTCATCAAACCTCATTGACCTCAGCCACAGAGGCAGGATAGGGTTTCAAAAGCCCCCCACCACCCCCCACCCCTTAACAATGGCTAACAATAGGACCAAATGGCCTGGCTGTTTGCATCCACAACAACAGACCACCAGCATCCACCATCCATCACAGTCAGGACGCCCCCTGTGTCCCGGCCGATTTGGACGACATGACTCACTGTTTGCAGCTCCGCATTTAGCCGCTGTGTATTTTCTAGTCAATCATGGTGGACGCGTCGCACTGCTGTGGCTGCACTGCTTTGTTTCGTGATGCATTGTCTATTTTTTGCTGTACGCTGTTGCTGTTTTAGTCGGCTTTGTCATTTTCTGTACACAAATACACACTTTAATATTTCTGTGATAAGCAAGGTACATGTATACTAAAGTGTGTTTGAACTCGTCGATGAATACTGATACATATACACACCGGATGTTGATCTCGTTTTTGTGCATATTGGAGTACTGGAGGGTTGTGCATCGGGGAATTTACTGGGAGTTTGTGCTCTTTTCCCTCCTGCCTACATTTTGTACTCCAGTGACTCCACTGTCTTTGCCTGTTTGCACTGTACGACAAATCTATTGCCTACTTTTTGGCCTTCCTATTAACTTAGTACAAATTTTCACTGCACAATTTTCCTTGTTAATGCACCAAAACATGATGTGCGTGCGGGTCCATTTGTTTCATTTCAAGATAAGATTTAAAAATAGCGGTGTAGCTGTTGACGTGTACATTATTTATGATGATCATTAGCTGAAATTTACAGAAGCGAATCCATCAAAACATCCAATCATTTCAACACCTGAAATGGGACAAAGCCTCTTCTGTCTGTCCTACTTTCCCCCCCGGTGCACCAGGCCAGGCCTGAACCAATCTGTGGGGACGGCGGGACCCGAGGGACCCAGCAGCCACCAGCTGACCGACCAAGCGGCTTGCTCAAAGGCACAATTAGAGGGTCTTTGTTTCACCCGGAGCGGCCCTTTTGTGCCGCGGTGTTGCCTGGTGCTGGAGGGGAACGTCATCAGTCACCGGCCGAATGGTCCGAGTGTGAGAGGAGATCTCACACACACACACAGGTTGGAGGTTTGTGGCCCTATCAGAGCGAGAGATGTGACGGCACCCCGCGGCGCTTCACAAGGCAGCGCTCCCCGCTCCTCTCCAGTGCGAGAGGGTGCTAATATCATGAGGAAAAGGCTTCGTCACCATCGATCCAATCACCGCCAGATTTCTGCTCAAACACTTCTGAGCTAATTATGCACCTAACCATAGCTTTAATCTGCCTCTTAATTTCACCGCAGGCCTCAGTCAAATTACTTCCATGTTGAAAGATTTGGGGCTTTTTTCTTTAAACACAAGAAGCCATTGAAAAATGAACCATGTACAGCACAATTATTGGGTCTTGTTACAGTCCTGGATGAGGAACAAAGTCACACTGTCTCTTTAAAACACCACCACGATCAACACTCCTCTAATCTTTCAATCCTGGGAGAAAATGAGACGTGACCTGAGCCAGTGCTGTTAACAAGCCAGACCTCATAATCACAAAGCGATTGATCCCATTTAGCGTCGTGGCCGAGCACGACGCTGCGGTCAGGAGTTTACTAGCTTCAAAAAAATACAAGATTGTGGCTTTCCAGTCTGTCAGAGGAAAACCTGAGGGAGCTACTTCTGAGAGCAAGACATCAGACATGGATTGTAACGGGGAGACAGTGATAACAATATCTTTGCTTGAGAGGCCTGAGGTCCATGACAGAAGAAGGAAGAGTCTTGTTGAAACACTGTCACCTGCTGCTGGTTTTGTTTACACAGTGTTTCATCTGACTGATGAGATATTTTCAGTGTGAAATGTATTTGCAAGGAGGACTGGGAGCGTATTAAAGCACAACATAATTACGTTCAGTATCTGAGACGTGTTTTTATTTGTAATTTGGCTCTTTGATCATTTTATCTCATATTAGAAAGTCAGAAAGAAGAGACCTGAAAGAGCCCTGGAATTTCAACGGTCCGATATATTCCACACTGGTTTCTTCAGTCATGTACAACAGACACCATGAACGTCAGATCACAGAGGCCTTGGTAGGACCCCACCACCGCTCTAACTCACTCTGTATTAAAGCTGTAGCGTTTTACATGGAGCCAGTGTCCTGGATTATGACATGGTTGACATCATCTGATGTCCCCTCCCAGGAGCTCTGAAAGTGCCCCATTAGAGTTATTGCCGGTGGGGCAGCGTGCCAGCCTGAGCAGCCTGTCCCCGTGACCCACAGACTCACCTGCTGAGTGTAATCTGTCCTGCTACACACACACACACACACACACACACTCTCTGAGCAGCACGTGCGACTGAAAGTGGTTTGGAAAAATCTCACAGAGATGATTTCACACACACATATGTGCACTCCTGCTGTTCAAGTACGTTATGTCAAATTCCCATTTAAACGGATTATTTCTTCTTCCCCCAAATATTCCCCTGTTCACTCCATTTGTCAGACAGTGACCATTTCTTGTAAGAACTGTCACTGCTGGTATTCAGGATCGGCTCAGAGAGGGGAGAGACACCACAGGCCCCTAAACACCGGTCTCTAATCTTATAATTTGCTGGTGTCTGTATTATGGCTACACACAGAACAGACCAATCCGGATGAAGACACGTGAAGCTGACGACGTGCCATAAACCAGAAGACAAGGATTATAGTCTTCAGAAAAGGGTCATCAAAGCGAAGCGGAGCCCTTCGCCAAAGGCGTGGATTCAAAAGCGAACCGAGAATAGAGCGGCACAGTAAATCAACAGGAATCCTTTTATTTTCCTCCTGGTTCTGCTCCTCATGTCTTACTGGGTACGGGATGTTTTTTCCAAGATGGAGGAGCAGACTCGCAAGGAAGAAGAAAGGGAGAAGTGCGTGTTGGGTGGGGGGCGGGTGATTAGAGAAAAAAAGAGAGGCGCGGGGCGAGCGAGCAAGCAGGACAGTGACATTCACGCGTTGCGACATGGCGACACTGACAAGGTGTCTTCCCCGCCGCTCGGCCAAGCTGTTATCACAGTCGGCCCCCGTTTCCAGGTCGCAACCCTCAGCGGCACCGGCATTATTGGGTCGCGGCTTGGTGCCACAACCCAACCCCGGTGTGGGCCGGCGGTGCCATTGTCCGACAGCGAAGCGTGGCTTCGAGATACCGAGCACGCACGCACACGCACGGGCCCACTGATCCGCCCTGGCAACCTCCCTAGCAACCATCTGTCCTGCTCTGCCATGCTCGGCTCGGGCACAGCTAAGCAGTGGGCATGCCTTGACAGGTCTGAGCTAATGGGACAAAACGGAGGCGCACAAAGGACTCACAAATGAAAAGAGAGGAGCCAGCGGAGAGATGAGTTTCCACAGATTCTGGTTCCAGCTTAAAAGCAACACTGCTTCAGCTTTTGTTCTTCTACAAAGTAAAGTCCTGGAATATAATCCTGGATGATGTCAATTTGTGCATAATCCAGCAGTTGATATACATGTGTTTTTTTTGCAGGAAGAGAAGATGTGTCCTTCATCTCCAGAGAGTGGCACGATACCAGGAGTACATTCATCACACATATACAAGAAATAATGAATATTTTGACTGTTATCATTGTCAGTCTGCACATTTAAGTCAAATGGAAGAGCCACACTGAGCACACAACTAACCGTCAGATACCACAGCTCAGAATTACAGAACAACAAATGGTCCAAATGTGTGACATTACAGCAGAAGTGCTTTATAGTGTATTTATGGCTCTGTGTGTTCAGCACCTCATGCTTTGGACATAATCACTCATTTGACCTATTGCCAGCTTTTACCATCACAAACCGGTGACTGAGAATACGACAATGTGTGGAGTCTTCTTAAAGGACGATGTGTTGTGTGTGACTGAAGGCAGATTTTGGATATAGAGAAGCAGATTTCAAAATTGTGGCTTTGTGTTGTCGAACATGTCGCTGGCATTCAGCAGCTCTGAGCCGCGATGCCCCTGAGGTCAACGTGATCGGTAGCGAGGCGAACGGGTGACGGTTTGCTCCTCGACACTATAGATTCGAGGTCGTGGGGGAGGGCAAGAGCAGGTTAAGGCGGGGCAAGGGCGGGGCAGTCCGGGATGTGACGCGATATCACAAGCAGATACATCTTCCTCTGTCAGACGTGCTGACTTGCGCTGCGTTATCAGCGTCGAGCCATGGTGACCTCACATCTTTCTCTTGCACCACACACTCTTCTTTAACATGCAAACACGCTGCCTTTGTCAGCCCGTACACACAAATCCATTCACCGCCCCCTCGAGCGCCCGGAACCCCGGGCCTCGGACAACTCGTGATGGAGCCTCTTTTGATGGCAACTGAATTTTGTAGCGCCGGTCCCCGAAGCTTCTCTATCTCTCAACCCCGTCTGGCTCTTACAGGCCAGCTTGGAAAACCCATTTGCAGATTTGCGGTACAGACCACAAAAGAGATCCCACATTTCACCCTGCGAAAACACCAATTCACCCCGTTTTTACACCATGTGCACTCCGGGGAAACAAGCTATGTTGAGTCAAAAGGAGAGCAAGGAACACCACTCCCCTGGGCTGTGCAGGCTGCGAGATGAAGCGCTCATCATTCCTGAGTTTACTTCCTGTGAGAGCTGGGGTTCTGGTGACGAGATGGGTTAAAAAGAGAAAGCAGCGATCAACTCCAGGATATGATGAATGTAGCAGATGAAAGCGAGGGGAAAATGTTGTGCCATGCCGACTCCCTGCTACCCCCCTTCTTTCTTTCTTTCTTTCTTTCTTTCTTTCTTTCACCATCTTGCATTTTCAAAGAGCTGAGAGGCCATAGCGAAAGTGAATGAACCATGACCACAGGCAGATGCTCCCCACATCTCTCCCTCTCTCTCTCATCATGCCCTTCCCACTTTACACCCTCCATTTCCCACCACTAACTTAACACTGGTGTTCCATCTACATACAATATAAAGTGGATTTTACTTCAACATTTACAAGGTAAACTTTCCAATGTTTTCACATTCGAATTTTACGATGCAGTGTGACATACACGCGAGCTGTACTTTTTACTTTTCTCTCGACATATTTCAAGCCATTTCAAAGTTTGGGCATGTTTGCACGCCGCAGTTTGTGACGAAGAGTTAAAGTTTTTGTGACGGATCCAATTTGAGTAAATGCCATTTGTTAATTTCTCCTGATTCCCTCTGGGCAGTTGAAGGCCAAACAAGCACAGATGGGACATTTTCAGTCCTTTGGAACAATTCGTTTGACTGACTCAGATTCAAAATAACTGTTTCGCAGACACATACCACACCATCTCAGAAAATCAGGTGCAAAACGTCAGTGAAAACAGGTCAGGTTTGTGAAACACATCAGCGACTTTTTAACAAATCAGTCACATTTTGTCCATGCCACAGCAAAATAAATGAAAAACTTCCTGTTCAACCACAGTCATTGCAACAGCTTCTTTTTTATAAAAAAAGAAAAAAAAACTCACTTAATTATTTTTTAATCTGTGGTAACTAATCCATTATTTTAAACCTTGAGGTTTAATATCAAAGCAGCCTGTGTGTTTGAATGTGAGTGTTTATTGATGTGCATGAGCATCAATAAATTATATATTCAATCAATTCTCTCAAGGTTTTTTTAGTGGAAATACTGACAACAAAGAAAGAAGTCACTCTGTGAGCAGAAAGCTTCCTTTGATTCTACTTGATAAAAAATTAAATAACTGCTCAATATGCAATTCCTCAGCACTGATTGCAGATATTATGCCAACAGTACAAGATTCTTTGACAAGAAGTTCAGTTCACGACCACATTCCAGAAAGCAGGAATGAGGCCAGTCACTGGCAAGCGACGGGGCCATGAAGCGACCCAAAATCCACTCTCCCGACTCTCAATGGGCTCGTTGTCAGTGCAGAGCCAACAAGCCCTGCCTCGTAAGCCCGCTCTGCCAACAATAATGTTGGTGTGTTGTCTGAAGAGTTTCATTCCAAGACGCTGTTTGGAATGAAAAGCTGATAAGAAATGTTAGCTTTCTGGCAACAAAGGCCTCAAATTACTCATTAGTTTTGAACCAGAGGCACAAAATTTATGTTGTAAACATTTCACTGGTTTAATCAGTCTGCAAACTCTCACATACTGTCGAACAATAGCTACTTAAGGACTGCGAAAATGTTCAGATCACACTATTTGGAACCTTATAAATATAAAGACACAAAGACACAATTAGCTGATTGAAACCATTAATCAATCAACAATCACATCAGTTACCAAGCAAAATCAATAACTATCAGATGCTGCTTGTCATTAAAAATATTGTGTATATATAATATGGATATCAAATTAACACCCAAGTGTTTAATGGTTAAATTGTTTGGTTGGTGTTAATTTCTTTATTAATCTAGAATTTAAGGTAAATAGTCACATCTTGTTTAAACAAACAACAGAGGTACTCAGTTCACAGAGCAAGTCAAAAATCATCATGTTTTCTGTCACATTTTTCTCTGCACTTCCACACAGTTTCAAAAGAAGAAAATGGTACTATGCATTTCACTTTTCATTTAAATCTAGTTAACAGACACCAATTAAAAATCACAGCATCATGGTTTTAGTAATTCACTGTAAAAACACTGAAGGACATGATGTGGTATCATCCCTCCTTAGAAAAAATGATCAGGAATCCGGCCCCAACCAAATAATTGTGTAAATTGAAACTGCTCTATTGCAGTGTGTATCAGCATTGAAGTGTATGGCATGTTATTGCACGGGACAACTTCTCTGTATAGAGATGGAGACCACCACCCCCCCACCCACCCCCCACCCCCACCCCCTCAGTAAAGGATACCCTGATAAAAAGGTAGAGGGGAAGAAGGGGGGACGGACGAGAGGTGATACGGCGCACAGAGAAATTTCATTTCCTGCGTTGTAAGGGGAAAATAATATCAGCCGGGAAAACCTGGCGGAGAGATGGCAGATTCCTCCTCCGAACATTGATAACCATTTGTTCATTTCCTGACAACAACAGGGAGAGAAAAAAAATGCATGAGCCTCCTCTGAAATGGAATGGGTTGAGTTTCCCTTCTTTCTGGTTTTGTTCTGCAGCGGACGGTCGTCTATTTCATCCGCAACATGCAGCAATGGTCCTAATCACAGCATCAGTTATTATTGGAGGGGAGCGTTTACCGCGTAGCTGAGCACCGAGAACGAAAGGGTCTGCGGTCAAATTCTCCCACTTTTGTGTCGCTTAGCTTCTCTCCGCCGGGTCGGATTTGCATTTTAATGGAAGGCTTTTATAGACTTCTCGGTGGCGTTCGTGGCACCACAAGTGGAATCATTAAGTGAACTAAGCCGGATTAGAGACGATGCTGAGGTCAGATACCCATACGCCATAACACAACTGAAGCTTTCTCCTGCAGGATTAGACAGAGACCGAGAGGCGACGGCGGAGGAGGGAGAGGGTTGAGGGGGTCGGAGGGAAGGGGAGGAGAGGAAGAGAGGGGGAACGACCGGAGAGTGAGGAAGATTTTTGAAAAAAAGTCACAGTAGTGAAAAGAGAGGGAGTGGGAGAGAGACATAAGGGGAAGGAGGAGAGACAGGCCGCAGCGAGGTGATGAATTGCTTGTAAAGTGGTCCCTCTTCAGCTGGAGAGGCTCTCTGCTCCCCGGTCTGGCTCCGCTTCTGGTTTCCCACAAAGTGATAAAATGCGCAAACCTGGAAATAACAGTGTTTGCAAACAATTCTGGACCCGCAGAGACGTGACAGGACCGTTCTCATAGTATCAGGTAAACTGTCAGTCCTAAAGAAGTTCCACTACCCCGTCACGTTTCGCTGATTTGATTATTTTATGCTGCCATCTAAACCTCCCTGACTCATGAACAGGCACCAACGTTTCAGTTCAGTAGTCACTCATTTGGACATCAACATGTCTCTTCACCTCACCTCATTTTCATCGATGCCTTTTAAAAAAAAATAACAATATGGAAGCCTCTGTTTACTGTACATCTATACTGTCCCAGACTCCACAACTATGAAATATAATATATAATATTTAAAGGCAGATTAAATACTACTAGTAAAAAGATGTGAAATCTAAACACACCTGATTTATCGCCCACAGAAAACAAGCCAAATCTCCAAACTTTTAGTTTAGCGTGACAGAAAGTCTCTCGGCTGTTCTGCTGTCTTGTTTTCCAATTAACCTTTCCAAGGTCCAACCTTTACATGGAAGGACATGGATCGATGCCCACAATGATAAACATCTGCAGAGCACCTATAACCAGCTGAAAAAGTGGCTTTGTGAAAGCTGCGTGCAAATATTAACTAATGGGTATTTGCCCTCAGTCCACGTGTCTGATTATGTGCCAGGTGCAGATACGGAGGGGAAGTTTGTGAAACGTTTGGAAGTCCTGCGAAAGCCGCCGCCGAGCCGCTGGGAACGGAGAGGAGCAGAGGGATGCGAGTTCACGTCGAACTCGGTGTCGCCTCATATCTGTTACCGAAACTCCGCACCACTGAAGAAAGTCGTAGCCATACTACACCTACAGCCGCGTTCTACCACCAAAGATCAAAGTGTTCTGTGTTTTTCTTACAGCAGCGTGATGTCATTTGTGCGTGCGTATGTATTGTTCATGAACCTAACACAGCGTGCCGTGCAGAGATGAGCGGCCCGTCACTCAGCAGGCATCAGGCCGTGGACGTCACAACCCGACAGTCACGGGAAGAAGAGATTATTCCTGTGTGTTGGTGTGTGTGTGTGTGTTTTTTTAACAAAATAGCAGAGATTATGCATTGTGATATCAGACTGGGTTAACGTAGCGGACTGTGTTTGCATACAGGGGTGCAATGGCCTCGCGGGTTTTAGCTTTAATCCCCCACACACACGCTGAATCCTCACCGGCTGATTTGGCACTTTTTCAGAGTATTAGGCCACCAGGCGAGGAAGCTTTGTTTACCTGACAGACAAGTCATCATGTTTAATAAAATCCTTACCAGCCTCCGTTTGCCTCTCTTCTTTCCCTGCACCACCCCGACGGGAATTATTCTTTCACTTTGGTTTCCTTCCATGACACTGAACTCTCACTTATTCGTGTTGCTGAACGTCGTGTCGAAAGAGACACGGCGCTCAATACTGTATTAAGACAAACAGGGAAAAAAAAAAACACTAACTTCTAACATGAGCCTTCTTGATGCACGTGTATGTAGCCACTGAATCTGCATCCTGACATTTCCATCAAATAAAAGTTGTGTGTGTTGTCTATTTACTCCTGCAAAGACTGCATGCATAGAGGAGAACATACGATGCAAATTCTTCAAGCACTGATAAAGTAAAAAGCATAAAAAGGAGTTTGTGGGGAAATTAACTAAAGGGATTAAACAATAGATTAAAATCAATAGGAAAAACATCACTTCACAGTTGCTTTGATTAATGGTCTCGCCAACAATGATAAATTAAAGTTGAAAACTTTCTGTACACATTATTAACCCCCCATTTTCTAACTCATTTAAAAAGCTGCAGGCTTATTTCCCATTATGTTGATAATATGGGCATGGTTTGCCAAAACTCTTTGTGCTAATTGTGTGTTGGTTCAAAAAGCCATTTTCTGTTAGAGTGCACAAATCCATTACGGCCTCCTCCTCAGCCTGGATAATGGGGATTGAATTAATGCGGGGGCTAAAACATGTGGCCCAGGACTCCTAAAGATATGATTGATCATCTTATTGCTGGGTATTCAACCGATTTGGTTGCGTTAATCGATACCATTACCTCCTCCGGATTAAACGGCGGCCTGCTAACGAACCCAGACCCAATGAAAAATAGATGCGAGAATGGCTTCAGGAACTTAAACTAGTTCATTTGCACTTCACTCAAACCACTGCACACTGTAAGAACAGCCACGTCACTTTCTTTAAAAAAATTCAACACTGCCAATTTTTTTTTTTCTTTTGTCCCAATCTCAGCATTCACTGTATTCAGTAGCTGATTCCCAGATCTTATACACAAGGTGGGTTGATGCTGAGTGTGCGGCTTTAACACAATAACACTTTCACACTGTCACTTTTTGCAGTGGGTGCAGAGCAGAGAGATCGGATCATCTGTCCTGGACTCCTCAGGACAGGGGGTGTCCCCTCACACTAATAACCCTCACCTGATCTGAATCACTCTCCTGTTTTGTCCTCCTCTGTCCCTCTTTCCTCACTCCTACCTCCTCACCGCATCTCCCTCTCCACCCCCTCTCCGTCCCATCTCCTTCTCATTAGACCTTATCTGAGCCTCCACATTCTGCGTTGGTGTTTTTATCTGTCTAATTATGTCGCTACTCACCTATGGAGGGAGTAAGGGAAGCCCTGTGGCATGCTGGGAAGACAATTCTTCTCTGATGCTCTCTCGTGTCCTGCCCACTTGACTTTCTCTGCGTCTCCCATGCACACACACACACACACACACAAGACGAGCAGAATGTCCCTGCTCTCTTTTCAATTCAGTCACCTTTTCAGCACGGGGGCCCTTTGAGCGGGGCCCCCGGCCCCTAAGTCCCCAGAACAGCCCGGCTCAGTGATAAAACTCCCCAGACGCTCCTCCATTATGAGGCAATGATAGGAGGTGCCGCTTGGAGTAACGCACAGAAACACACATATTCAGCACATGCAGGCACCAAGGCAGACACATGCATACACACTCATAAAGGAAATACACAAATGCTGCAAGCACAACTCCGCTGCTTCCTTATCAAGCTTTCTCAGTCACCACTGCATGAGCCGCATGTGCTCTTCTTAAACATAATCCTGCAACAATCCAGCTGTCATTGACAGAATATTATATTCCAGCGCCTGCCCATGATGGATCAGAAAATGGGATTGGTAACCAATGCACTAGTGATGTTTTTCTCTGTTTCTCACCTCAGGAATGAGACCTGATGATCCTCATTTTAATTTTAAAAAACACCCACATTATGTTTAGTGAACTGCCTCGGGCCCCGTGTGTGTGTGTTTGGATCTGAGGCTGTTTCATGTGCTTCAGGTGGCAGAGGATCAGACCTCCTCTGAGCAAAGGTTAAATGATAAAGCTCCCTTCAGGTTTCTGTAGCACCCGTCACAGCGGGGCGTTTCTACAGACGGGCAGGAGTCAAGCCTGTCAGGGTCAAACACTGCTGACTGCTGTTGGGGGGGGGCATCCCGACGTATGTGTGGGAGGACCTACAAGCACGATAACCCCAGTACTGGTGGCCCTTCCCTATCTGCTCACTTGATCCTACCGCACGCACACACACACACACACACACACACACACACCACAGTGCGTACAATATGTGATTTTAATGAACCTAATCTCCAGGATCACCAGGTCTCTGAGCCGGGAAATTAACGAGAGCAGGTTAAACACACACACAGTATGTTCAGTGAAACCCCCTTTTAAATGATGTGTGTGCGTGTGTGTAGGAGTGAAATTGGTTTTCCTCAGGATTAAAGGATTAAAAAGGCTGTTAGTTCCTCAAAGTACTCCAAATGCCCCCCTCAATATTCATTACAGCAGATACAAAAGGCAGAGAGGAGCTCATAATGGCCCCAACCTTCTAATCATTTCAAGCAGGGACGCTCCTGATCTCACACACCGCCACACAAACACACACATACATCCACTCTCCTTTATTATCATTATCCACACTATTAGCATGAGATAAGAACTGGCTGGAAATCACAACAGGGCAAATTTCATGTCGGAAAGAGCCTATTGAGGAAAATGTTTTTTAATACTTGTACGTATTTTAAATATTTTCGTCACTCACTGCTTTACAGTCAGCCCCTGTCTCTTTCTTATGCTCAGTGCTAATGATTCCCTGATGCCCAGTGGATTGGTGCGAGGTCTGCCAAAGACGATTATAAATCAATATCTGTGTGCCATCACAGCCAGGGGGCGGCCTAAGTGCCCCCTTCACACACACACCCCATGGAAAAACTGTCCTTTTAAAGTCTGTTCAAGCAAGGAGGAGGGGGGATTAATTGAAAGTGATTGAGAGCATTTCTCACCGCGCCCTTTTTTCAGCCAGCGGGTGGCCACTTGTTCACTGACAGCAGTAGACGGATTGGTTTACGTCGTGTGCTGCTGGCTGGCCAGTGGGTGAGAGTGTGCGAATGCGGCGGCCTAACAAGGCTGAAATTGATGCCGTTTTGAGCGGACAGTGATTTTTGATGGTTGCTGACATTCAGCTCCAGAAAATATTGCATTGGATGTGGAAAAGGTCAAAGCCGAGGATGAGGAGGAACAGGAGGAACTGAGAGGAGATGAGAGGAGAGGAATCAAACTGCTTTCAGAAGAAAAAGTACAAGCGTTAGTTATTAAAGCTGCCTTTATATTTGTGGACTTCCTTTACTTGGCTAATGCAAAGTGACTAAAACATCACATTTGTATTTTTCCAGGCCCACGTGTGCAAGAACCTACACCACCTAAAGGGCATCATAAATCTCCACTTCCACAGCTAGACACCTCACAGCCACAGATAATATCTCCTAAACAAACCCAAGCAGACCTCAGATCAGTCTATCCCTCTCACAGATCCAATCTTTACATCTGCCATGAAGCAGCCCGACTCGGACAACCTTCCTGAGTCAGGACGGTCCCTTGGACTGTTCACGGTGACTCAAGAAAGACTCTTTACTGAGAGGTTGTGACTAAACACTGGACACAGTATTTCACCACTCACAGCTTTTAGCCTCCTCAAGGAAGAAAACCCTCCAGTCTTCAGTTTGTGTTTTCAGGGGCACTACTCAGGCATAAAACACCCCATCAGCTACTGCAGGAGACAGGAAACTATTATGCACATCGTTTTTCTTTCCTGCTGGCACACTGTAGTAATCACAGGCCCTCTCCCCCCTCTGAATCACATCTGCCTCCTCCTGTATCTTCTTCCTCCCCTGCAACCAAGGAGAAAAAACTCCTGACAAAATGAATGCGGCGACAGCGGCTCCTCCTGCTCGTATTTCTGCACCGAGCGCTTCTTTATTTCCCGTCATCATTTCAGGGGGAGACAAATGTTTGTCACTTTTATTGTCTGGGTGCACAATAGCTGCCTCGGATTTTGGTTATCTCAGATTTTTTTTTTCCCAGTAAATTTTTCCTACTGTTGCACTGATTCAACATTGCTCAGGATAAGAGTGTCAGCTCAATGCATAAACTGCATTTGTATAAGTCAGCATTTCTTCAAGTCAGGCCCCCAGTCCTGTTTTATTTCATTTTATTTTTTTGCAGACTGTTTTACTTGTAGTTGAGTCTTAGGTCTACAAACACTGATACAGGGAAAATGCTTTACAAGCTAAAATCAAGTATTGAATAAGCAGACTGTTTACAGCTTTCACCAATTTGAACAAAGCTTTTTTTTATTTCTCTCTCTTGCTTTCAGTCCAAGTGGTGGCACTCCACTGCTTATCCTTTGCACAGTTGTGTGATGTCTTCCATCTCTATAGAGACCTTCAAAGTCTGAGAAGGATCGAGCTGAAACCATTTGTCAATTAATTGATTAGTTGTTCAATATAAAAAGAGTATGAAATTAT
This sequence comes from Psettodes erumei, assembly GCA_016785225.1. Lineage (NCBI taxonomy): Eukaryota > Metazoa > Chordata > Actinopteri > Pleuronectiformes > Psettodidae > Psettodes > Psettodes erumei. Next base: position 28,025 of record JAFBJZ010000953.1, read on the forward strand.
TTTTTATTTCCTGCCTGCTGTTAAGTCCTGAAGTATCAGTATACTTTCCACTGCACCAATCTGTCATTTCTCACCTTCTCCTGGCCGCCATGTTTATCTCCTCACTCCTCCTTTTTCTCTCCCTCTACCTTTTTCCCTTCTTGCTTCGGCCAAACTTGGCTTCATTAAAGCGCTAATGAGTCCCATTAATGGACCCAGGGATCAATTCTGTTGGCATTCACTTGAGCCTCTGCTAATAAGGTGTGATTAGTGTTAGTTTTATTCACTCACCCTCTGTATATGTTTGTGTGTGTGTGTCCTGCCATTACGCTGATCTTTATTGATTTTCTGTTGGGCCAGTGGATACCCAGGTGGACTTTCTCCAAGGATTTCTGCCTCTCAAACAGACTATTTCAGGTTTGCAGCGGTCCAAGCAGTAACTGTGGAAATGACTGCAATCACATGAAAACTTGAAATACTTTTGTAAGTGCACCCGTGACATGAGAAAGAGCCCATCTTCACCCTCTTTCATCCCTTTTTGTCTGTCTCTCCATCTCCCAGTCCGTCTCTATGTTTTGAATTATCCCCACTCGTCTGTCTGTGGTTTTGAAGTGTCGGGGAAGGCATCGTGGCCCGGACCTCCATGGCTGAAGCATCCCAGAGGTTATAAGGATGTCGACACAGCAAATCACAAATTGATGGCATTCCCATATGCTCCCAGCTGACCAGAGAATGTTTGAGCATGGCCTGATGGTGTTTCCCAATAATCCCGTAGTTTCTGTTTTAAAATGGTCAGATGGTTAGGTTTTGCCACATTTAATGGTTTTTCATTTATAGTATAATTATATAATGCTGGAATGAAGCACTGAATGACATCAGGTCCTTGTAGGCAAAAGAAATATTAAAAAAACACGCCTAACTATAAAACTGTGAAGTACTGTGTCATATCAGTCAAGGTGTGTCCAACCGCCACTGGGAATATACACAAAAATGTGTACTCTTAACTATATAATCCCAGATTTGTCATACATTTGGGTCATGACACATTTTCTGCCTGTGGGCGTTCAATTATTAAAAGTGGTCATTTGTAAAGTTGCACTTCAGTCAGATTCCACTGTTGCTTCTCCCAAGTAACATATTGATAAATTACAGTAATGTAAAGGGAAAGTTTGTGTAAAACTAAATTGTAGCAAATAATTATGTGCAAATGTAGAGCAAAATATTTTCCAATGTTGTTGCACCACTGATTTGTCAAATATGAAGCTACAGACAAATGGCAGTTTATTAGTGGTTATTTTCATAGTTCATTTTATTGTGGCTTATTAAAATATTTATTCAAAATATGCATCAGTGAATCAAAGTAAGTAAGGAGTTTCCTGGCTTTCATCAGAAGTGTCGACTTTCTTTGTTTGATGTTATCTGTGCGTCTCCTCCAGACGGGCCTCTGAGGATTCCCCTCTGAGGGCTGACGATGATATTGTTCTCTGCAGTTTGCATCTGCTGGTTTGATAATCCAGTGATTTCGCCGTCAGAGGGGGATTCTGGGAGCGCAAACATGCAACAACACACAAACTCCTGGACTGTGACGGCAGCCATTGTTCCTCCCAAACAATGTCTTCACTTTGATGTCTGTGATGCTTGGCTGGCTAAAGGAAGTTTTTTTCTTCAATCCGTGCTCTAGCACCCAATTCCCTCTCCAGCCCCCCTTCCCTACTGAGAAACCAATAAACTAAAAGAAAATGGGATAAATGACTTTTATTCTCCAAATGTACGGCATATTATCTGTATTACTATATTAAATAGATTTGTGGACTTTCCCAAATGAAAAAGGGCTGAATACTTAATTATATATGTACAACAAACCCAGAGGTTCATGTGCAAAGTTAAATCAGCATGAACAACTGCATGATTTAAAAAAAAAAACTCATCTTCCCTTCTTTGAGTGCATTTAGTATAAGAGGTGAAGGAATTAAGGTGCCACAATTTAACTAATAAATTATAGACTTTTAAATGCATTAAGGCTAAGTTAAAGACCTACACTTCATGGATTGTCAAAAACTAAAAGACAAAGGCAGATTGTAAACCTGACAGACATTCTGAATTAAAATCAAAAGCTTTTTTTCTGGTGGAACCTTATTTAAAAACAACATGACGTGTTGTGTTGCTTCTCATGCCGACAGTGTCACTCTTTGTTTCACTAAAATGCCATTAACAGCCCCTTCAAAAGGGTTAAGCCTGAAAAAGGGGGTTTGTCATTGTCTTGCTGCAGGGGCAACATGCTGGTTCGAGTCTTGATTGACAGGTTCAATCCTCCAATGTGCTTTGGCACAAAAGGTGACAAGCAGAAAGGAAACGGGCTTTTGTGCCCGCCTCTGAGCTACTTAACCTGCGCCTGATTTCTCATTTATTAAAACTTAAACTGTGCCCGACAAAAATTATGTAAATACATATTTAAAACACAAGCTGCAAAATGGTCCGTTGTCTTGGTTTTTTTCGCACTCATTGTTTTCAGTGTTTGAGAGTTATTTTTACTTTGAATTCTTCAATTTGTAAAATGAATTGTAATATGTCGCTCCTTCTTTAGATGTAAGTTGAATACATCTTCAGTCATTTTGATCTTAGTCATACTGAAGTTTCATAATATAACAAACAATCTCTTATGTAGCAGTTTATATTTTTACTTTAATCCTCTTAAATAATTTTCTGCATTGAAATACCCTTAAATTATTTTAATGATCAGCACAAAATAAATGTTGTTTCTTTGAGTAACGTAGCTCATTTAATTTGAAGTAACTGCATGCTTTTAAATTCTGTTAATGTGTGTCTTTTTATGTACTGTGTTTATGACTCGTATTACTGCCTTTTATGTCTTTTGCAAAGCGTCCACATATAAAATTAGATTTTTCTTACAGTTAACAGTCTCCCCAGAAAAAAAACAATTCAGGCCATTTTGGAGTCTGCAGAAAATAACATAAACCACACATCCATATGAATAAAAATGTTACGGATTAAAAACAGGATATAAAATCCAGCATTGGCCAGAGGTGGAGGCCTGGAGCTGCTCTGTGTTCGGCCTGTGGTGACTCTCAGCCAGTAGTTTTGTGCCCCCTTCTGGCAATTCTGACAAAAGCTGACCAGCTGATACAGTTGTGATAAACAGAAGGAAGACACAAGCTTGTAATGTCATCGTAACATCTGTGTTCAAGAATAACAGTCCGTACAACTGTGCCACTGACATTAGTCTGATATTTTGATGATAATCAGACTGGATTATGTCTTCAACCAGATACAAAAGAAGGGTTTCTCCTCTGCAGCATACGTATAACCGCAAAATAGATATTTTTATATCTCACAATGTGTTTTCAGCATGGAGTACGTTACTGTATTCAGTTAGTGCAATGTTATTTTTTACACCAATTTGTCAAATCCAGTATATGCAATGTTGACACTTTGCTGAATTAGCCTCCTAATTTCAGCTCAAAGAAGCACCAGGACGCACACATGCATGCACACACACACACACACACACACACTCACACACGATTGTTTAGCATAAAGCCTTTGCGAGTAACATAATCAGAACCAAATCAGCCTCTCCCCCTCCTTCACCTCTGTGTACTCTGGCAGCACACGCTCTAACTACACCTCCATCTCTCTCCCTCTCTCTCTCCGTCTGTCTCCACTCCATAACTTGTCATATTCCCCATTAATTTCCATGACAGATGCTGACTTTGCCTCTCTACCTTCCTCTGCCTCACCCTCCCTCTCTCTTGTCATATTTCCCCATTTATCTCCCCCCATTTGCTTTACTTGCGTCTTCTTGTCTCTCTGCTCTCTCACTCTGCCCACTGCCCCTTCTCTCCATCTCCACTTTAATTCTCTAGTTATTTCCTCTGCCTGTATTTCCCTCCCGGTCCTGACCCCCGCATCTCACCACACTCCCCATTAATTTCCATAAAAGAGATGCTGACTTTGCAGTCGTTCAGTGTTGGTGCTGAGGCTGGGTCGAGGCATTATGGGATGTGAGGAAGACAGAAAGAGAGAGAGAAAGTCCATGGGAATTGTCACTATTAACGTGGATGTTCACTGGTGGCAGAGAGGAGGAGACTCACAGGCCAAACTTTTATCATGACTGATGGCTTCCTATTAAGGGAACACTGCGTTATCACGATGGAAAAAAAGAAAAGGGTAGGGAGGGAAAGAAAGAGGTAAGAGAGGAGGAGCATGGAGAGCGCATATAAAGGAGACAAAAACAGAATGATGAGATGAAGAAAGCAAAAAGGTTGGTGATGGAGAACAGATAAATGAGAGAGGAAAGAAAGAGAAAAACAGATAAGGAGCAGGTGGAGAATATTAGTGAGTGATGAAAAGAAAAGAGGGGAAAAAACAGGAAGACCGAAATGAGATTATGAGACAAAAGATGGAAGAGATGACAGTAGGGAAAATAGAAAAGCAGCTAGAAAGAGTTAGATGTCCCTGTAGGGCCCAAACAGAACCAGATGAAGGACACAGAGCCGCGACACGGCCGATTACATCTGAACCTCCATTGTGATCCACGGATACTGCAAAAACATTTTGAGGAGGTGCAGAAGTGCAGAGCGGAGCGAGGACAGGAAACACGCAGTCAGAGAGATCGCTGTTTTCATTTGCTGTCGCTTTACCAAAAACCATCATCAAACCCAGGGACGAGCACGACTACAGCCACAGAGAAGAAGAAGTGCTTTAATTCTGGAGTCTGCCCATCAGCACACTGGCTGAAACATCACTGATGCAGCACTGCAATATAAAGTCTGTATCGATGTGACATTGTAACAAAACCTCTGGATGCATTAGTCCATTGCGGGCAACACTGCAAATCAATAGTGAGCTGACGACGTGATGAAATACTATGATTTGCCAGTTATTTTATTTGCTGGATTTGTCAGAAACAGATATTTTGACTGATAATTTTACCTAAAAGCAGTTTCTTTAAGGATTTTCCAGAAACACTACCGATCCTGAGATTTCTCAGGTTCCATATATATCATGTGCAGCATGAGTGAAGAGAATCCAACCTGGTTATTATTTTCATGATCAATAACCTTTTCAAGGTTTTGTCTAACAGTGAAAAATACACATCCCAGTTTCCTGAAGCCCAAATGATCCCTCAAATGTTTAAATGTCTCTCTGACCAATACCCAGAAATATTACATTGGTTATAAGCAGATGAATTAATTCAGTTTTTAGCATTTTTACTGTGCAAAATGGAACAATTAATCGAAACTTAACTTAATTAACTTAATGAGCTTCAAGCCTTATCTATGTATTTTAACTAATAATAACCCCGGCGTTCCTCACAGCCGGGCGGCGGCCCTGCGACGGACAGGTCATACTGTTTTTGTTGTCGGCGCGTGCGAGCAGGAGGGTAAACAAATCCAGTTTTAATAAGAGCTTGTAGCTCATAATCCTCGCCCGCCAGCAGGTGAGGGCCAGCATATGGGGCGAGTCCACTGCCGAGGGTCAGCGCGAACGCACACAACCACACACACACACACACACATTCACACTCACACGCGGAGCAGCTGTCACTTGTTTTCCGAGGCAGGATCGATCCAACAAGAACACCGTGGGTCTTTGGGAGCTGGGCCAAGAGGGAGAGGAACGGAAAAGGTGGGAGAGGGGAGGAGGGGGGGGTAGATTAATGCAAATGACAGAAGGTGAAGGAAGTAAGGCAGGAAGGAAGGTAGGAAGGAATCAGAGTAGGAAATATTCCTCTCTCTCTCTTCTATGTAAGTCCACCCGGCACCATTACATTTCCTAATACAAGCCGATACTTTAGACAAAGTACTGCACGGCTGTTGTAATTGAACACTGAGTGCAGTAATGGCACAATATTTTACTGTGTGGAGGTGCACAGTGTATTTTAGCTCGACTAATTTACCACTTTACTGTTTTGTAAACATAATACGTTTGACTAGTGGGACTTGTTCATGGTTACTTTGCCCTTGTGTGCTTTTTAGCGATAAAATGCTTTCAGCGAGGGGGGAGAAAAAAAAAATCAATTTCCCCCCTGAATGATTTGGTTACACACAGACACAGACACAGTCTGGCTCACTGTTGTCGTGTTTGTAGCTTAAATCACATACTGCTGTTGTTGCTGTTGTGGCTTCTCCATACATTTCAGACGGGTTTTTCATAAATCAAGCAGTTATCTCTAAGATTACAGAGAGATCTGATCTTCACAAAGGGTTAAAACATAGAGATCAAACACAGTTTGAAGATTTAATGATCCTTTGTCACATTGGGAGCATTCTATTTTGTTTTTTCCTCTTCTTCACTAACAGAAAAGGGCAAAATGGCTGCAGGAGCCACTCAGTCTGGTGTACAGCACATCTCTGCTTCTCTTTCCTTTTCCTGCTTTTTCTACCATCTGTCATCACTCTTGTTCTCTCCTCCCCCCTTAGTTTCTGTATTTCTCCCTCAGCCTTTTCCCATATTCTTCATTTCTGCCCTACTCTCATGCTCCGTCTGCCTCATCTTTGTCTGTCTCTCCTCTCTTTTCTTCTCTCCCCTTCCTCCATCGCAGCCCCTTTCTGATTCTTATGAAGTGTGAAAAATGATCGTCTGCAGGATGAAGTGGACAGAATTTGCCGGCGTAATGGCCTGACAAAATGAAGCGCGGCCTTCCTCGCCATCCATCACTGCTCCGAGGCGACCGTGGTTAAGATCTGTGAAGGTGCTGGCTTATTGATTACTAGTTGTAACTACAAAGTGTCTGATTCAGTGTTCGTGGCATGGCAGGGTGGAAAAGGGGGAGTTGGGGAAGGTGGTTGGTGGAGGGTGGAAGGGAATGCAGGCAGATGTAGCACTCTCAAAAATCCTCTTTTGATAGATTTTAAATGGTGAAATATTGATTTCTGGCTGGTCCCAGGCCTGGCCGAGCAAGCCACAGCCATTTGTCGGAGGCATAATGCCGGACACCCGGTTGTTCTGGCCACCATCAGTCATTCTGACACCGGGAAAAATGAGAGAGGACGGAAGAAAGGGAGGAAGAGAGAGAGGCAGAGCAAGAGGAAGAGAAAAAAAAATCTGCAGTTCAACCCTACCTCCAGTCCCTTCTGGTCTCCTGTAGGTGTAATGGTACATGTTCAGGTCAAAACACAAGCTCAGCCACTTGTGAATATTTGTCATTTTGTTTTAAACACTGACTCATGCGTTCCGGTGGTTACAACAACACAGTAGCACCGACACACACCAAAACTTTCCTGTTGCCTTGCATTTGGTCAGCGTGCAGGACATGTGGGTTGGTGGAGGGTAATGACCTACTAAGAGAGCAGACCATGAAAAGGTGATTATTGCCCTTAATTGCTGTCCACTGCAGGAGCCAAAAGGCAGACAGGGAGCATTAATCTACATTAAAGACACTGGAGACAGCACACAGAGCACTATTCTGCTGACTCACACTCATTTAATGCAATGTGTTGTCGCACTGATAAGCGTGAACCAATAGTATTTTTAATGCTGAGCCACGAGAGGGAAGTCTGCAGTTAGCTGGCTGCTGTGTGAGCCTCACACATGCACAGATATGTTATTAATAAGATGGACATCCCACCATTAGCAGCATGATAGGAAAAAGAAAAAGAAGAAAACTGTAGATCTCTTGCAAAAAAAATGGTCAATAGGCCAAACTATTCTTACCTACCAGCCCTGAGAGAGCATAAAACATTTATTAAACCCACAAGATGCAGTTCATTCCAATTCAGTTTAATTTAATCCATCATAATTTGGATTATAAATCATAAAAATATTCGATGCAATGTTTTGGTCCTGAGAAAACCGAAATTAGGTTGAGAGCAGGTGGTGAGCGCCACCCACACACCCTCCATCCAACACACACACACACACACACACACACACACACACACACACTTTGAGCACAGAGGAAGCTCAGTCCTGGTGGGAGGTCTGAGGTCTGGCCCTCCACATTCCACAGACAAGTGTCTAGCACCTGCTAGGCCTCAGTCAGCCTTTACTGGCCAACAGATTAGGACGGGCGGACACACTCCAAATCCATTTACTTTACAGTCTGTGTGTTTGCATGTGTGCGTGCCTCAGAGGGAAAGTGAGCGAGGGAGAGAGAGGTTGGATAATCCAAATCCATTTCCAGAAGCTATACAACAAACTGCAATTTTATATTTAGCCGCACAATTTTTTGTTAATTTCATTAATATTTTTTTAAGAAGATGCTAAAGAACAAACGCTGGCATGAAATCTCCAACGCCTAAGGGCAAAACACTAATTATTCTATTGTCTGATCGGGATATTATTTTTATAAAAGGACTCAGCACTGTAACACACACGCGCACACACACACACACACAAACACACACTTTTACACAGTATAAATGTATAAATGCACGCACACCTTCAGTAGCCCATGTCTGACAGGTGCACATGTCAGTGGTTAGTTCAACCTGGATCAGAGCATTTGGTCTCACTCTGTAGCAGCCAGGCCCCCAGGGTGTGTGTGTGTGTGTGTGTGTGTGTGTGCCGATAACCCAAGGGCCCAGCGCTCAGTACCCAGACACTACCCATATTGTTTTCTTCAGTGGAGCTAGAAAAAGGGAAGCTGATTTACAGAGCTGTCTGGCACCGGAGCATACGGATGCATGACTGACTCGGCCTAATGGAGTTTTCAGCTTCGGATTTACACTTCTGCTTCTATGAGAGGAGCGGAGCCGCACATAAGCACAATCTGGCCGCTGCACGTCTCCGTGGCAGCCATGTCAGCGCCGTGATCGCCTCCCGCAACTGCTACCGTGAAACGTTGGCCAACAGATTTGATGCCTACAGCGTGGACATTTTTCTTCTTTATCATTTTGTGGTAATAAACCCCAAAACCCCAGAGTCCCTTTTTTTGCACCAAATCCATTTTTTGTGTAGTTGTGGCCTTACTATTGCGCTATAATTTACTAAATGAAGCAGCAATGCTTTCAAAACTGTTCCTTTCAGCTAAAAGCCAGTAAGTGACCTGGATCCAATTAATGGTTTTACTGAATAAAAACTAAAATTGAAAGGAAATTTATGTATATACAGTACATCCACTTACTACATATTACTCAGAATTGAAGTACTAGTAATTGTGGTTAAAGTATCTGGGGAGATTTCAGTCAGAAGTATTACAGCACTGACTGCATTTTACCATTATTCAACATCTAGTTTTGCGTTGTGTTAAGTTCTGCACACGTTAGCTTTAATATTAGCTTTCCCAGGAATCTACAAGCTACACAGGCTCCAAGTTATAGTGGACAGTTATGAGTAAAAACTGTCAAATTTTCCATCCTGGGGAAAAAAAATAAGAGATAAGGTCACAGGCTATAAATTGTTCAAAAAGCTGTCAAACAGAAGAGGAGTTTCCAGCTCGCCTCTCCTCCAACATGGCAGCACGTCCCAGACAACCACTGCCCTCTTCTGAATTAACTCACGTTGTGATCCCCGACGCTGGGAATCCAACGTTTACATGTTAACTCGGACTAAATCGGTTTCGTCTGTGTCGGATTGCTGGACGGCCATCAGGGCAGGACTGTGTAACTGCGTGCAGCTGCCCTCAAAACACTGGCTTCAACAAATTACCCATTTCACAGCTCACAAAGCATTTAGCTTCCAAACTATGCAAACAAATCCACACTGTGCTGTTTGGAAGGACACACACTCACATGTGGATGTAATATTTCTATCAGGGCTCTTAACGCTCTGGACCCAGTTCTATAACCGGGTTCTGGTCCTGAGATTGTTGACTTCTAGTTAGAATTTTAATGTTCGCTTGTCACTCAGTCAGACCACATTTCTGTGACGGCCCAGGATGGGCGTCCATTTCCGGTTTGCCTCTCCCTCTCTTTTCCCTTCCGGTTTGCCTCTCTTTCTCTTCTGCTCCCAGGTGGTGGCAGGAGGCGTGGTCGGCCATAACGAGCATGACGAGATGAGACGCACCTGACGCTCATCTGCTAATCAGCACATCCCCTACATAAGCCCAGCTCTCCAGTCACCCTGTGGCCAGATGATTGCCCTGCAACATCCTGCGTTCCTTGTTCTCCTAGAACTCGACTACGTTTCGACTACGCTTTGACCACGTCCCTGACCACGTCCCTGACCACGATCCCGACCACTGCTACGTCCCTGACCACGGCTACGTTCCTGACCACAATCCCGACCACTGCTACGTCTACGCCAACCTCCCGAAGGAGTCAGCACACGCTACACCACGGGTGCGACTCTTCAGGGAGTTTTGCTGTTTCCCTGCTGGAAACTAATAAAAAATCAAACTGTGTGCCTCTGGTCTCCTGCACTTTCTGGTCCGAAACCCCACCGTGACAATTTCACCTGAAAGAAGAAACAAAAGAAGAAAAGGCGAGTAGGCTTGAAAGCATAAACTACGATTCCGATTGACATCCCAAGTCAAGTTCATGTCCTAACGTGTCCACCATTTTAATTTTCCAGAGCAACAGTTATTATAGTAGTTGAACACAAATATTAAATTCAAAGTCTTATAACATTTACCCACTAACCAGGTAGCTGCACAGCCCCTGTGCGTCTAAACGCTGACAACCAATACAGTTAGCAAGGTGAGGGTGTAAACTGAAGGACCAGCTCTCAAATGTGTGAAAGTGCATCCAGACTTCCTTTATTATTACCTCATTTCATCACAATAGTCTGAGGGGAAAAACCCCAAAAAACACTGAGGGGAATGGCTCCCACAGTAAAAGCTTTGGTCCAACATCAACTGTTGGCAGTGGCTAATGAATGCTATATAAAGTGGAAAACTGATTTCCTTAATCCACTTACATTTCTTTAGATTGTATGGTGCCGTAAGCCTATTAGGCCACAGAGCTGTGGCGAATCGCACGCTACGTGTTGAAAGCAACAGCAGTGGGAGACTGAGGAGGAAGGAACAACTGCGGCACAATTGTCTTCTGAAAGCATCGAATCAAAGAATACGCCATGTAATGTACCATCAACTCACACTGAATATGAGCTGCAGAAAGAAAGAAATCTTGAGATTGAAAGCGAACCGCAGATTTCTTCATTGCCTAAGTCCGCGGCGCTAAGCTCGGATATGTCTCAGGGGCTCTTTCTGCGACGTTTATCGAGAAAAAAAAGAGGCCGAGGGAGACAGAAAGAGACAGAGAGGGATCAAGGTCTCTCCCCATAATTACAAAGATAGCATGGTCGCACTCCCTCCCCAGTGGAGCCTCCGAGGCGTCACTCCCCGTCCCTTCATATTGTATAAAGACTGTTCTATCAGCACAGGAACGGCATCATTGCTTGTAAATTAATTTGGGGTTCCTGTCAGTCGGGGCCCTCTCCTCTCTTATCTGGCAGTGTAATATGGGAAGCTGAGAGGCTGGGGAGATACTGCTGAGAGCGCTGGAGGAGCGGGGGTGAGGGAAGAGGGAGGTGGGGGTGGGAAGTGAGTATTAAAGAGAAGAGAGATAAATGGGAGGAAAGAGAGAGGCAGGGACAAAACAAGAGAGGCGAGTGAGAGAAGCAAACGAGTCCCTGCTGGATGTCAAGAGAGGATTCGAGGAAGGACCTGACTCAGTGATAAGTGAATATGGTCTGGCATCCTATTTACCCCTCCGCCTCTCTCTCTCTCTCTCTCTCTCTCTCTCTCTCTCACACACACACACACACACACACACAAGCTATTTGTCATCAGACTGGACTCTACGCTGAGAGGCCTTCACCTATCAGCACTATTTGTCCCCGTGTCACAGACGGCGGATAAATCTTCTCCCGAGGATCCTTGTTTAAATCCACCCCCTATTACCGGACGTCCAGCCCCTCATGATCACATGTGCCCAACACATACGCACATGTACACACCACTGACCCCTTCAGTTGTTCCTAATTAACCCTTCACCCACTGTATGTAGCCTCAATTCCCTCGTGGCAATAAAAAGGCCTGACCACAATCCCATTAGCCACCAGAGTCCTAACGGTGAATTTGGAAAGACACTGACTAAACGTTGGGCTGGAGTTCATTCACTTACATTCAATTACACTGTGACACTGTGCACCTTTATTTGCAGGAAATGTCCTCGAGCAAGTATTACAAGTGCCTTTTGATGAACAATATATATCATGACCTCTATGATTTGCAGAGCACAGTTACTTTAAATGAAACTAACTGAGAGTTCATTGTTTTTATCCCAGACCATGTTTATAGTTTGGTGCCTGTAACAAGTTATTTATGTGGGGCTGAAATCGTTTGTGGCTGTACAACGAAATCAGACGACAGTTCCAAATTAAGAGAAGCTTTTATTTTTGCTCATTTTCCGACCAACAGTGGTGTTTTTATATTGAAGTCAGGGGGACTGTTGTGCATGGGAAGTGACAGGAGCCGGGCTAAGAAAACAGCTCACTTAATCACAACTTAGTGCTTTTAATGTCCACAAAGCATCAGCTGTTAAGAGGAGAGCCGTGGATGTGGAAGTAACATCAGTACATTTGGGGATACTAGTATTTCTTTTTTTAAACGTTCTGCTAAATTTATTTCACATCTATGGTAACTTTAAAAATCAAAATTTTGACACTTCATTAAACATAATTAATTATTATACAATACCCAGCATTATATAAGATTATTGATGTTTACAGTTTCCTGCAGAATTAATATTCCAATAATACATTTACTGAGAGAGACCCATCTGTGGCAACCAAAACCTACAAAATAACTGGTGGTGCTCTGCTATAATAAACAGTAGGAAGCTAATACTTAACTATAAAATGTATTCTTTGGACCATGTACATTATAATACTGTAGGGCATCACTTTGTTATGTTATTGTGCGATTAAAAGCCTTTGTTTCAACCAGGAAATTATGAGTAATTACACTCATGTTTGTGTATGTAAACAAGATTCTCTCTCTCTCTGCTGCCCTTCCTCATTAAACAAGGAATATCTCTTTTTCTAGTGGAAAAGCAGCTGCCACAGCGAGGACAGCGTCCCCTTATTTCCAGCGTGTACAGCGTCCCATTTTTTTTTAAATTTCAACGTTCAGGTTTGTAGGACACCACTTTCAAGCTGCACGACACTCATGTAGAAGACTCTGGCAACAGATTTAAGCCAGCGTTCACACATTCACACATTTGTGAGTGTATGAATCAGTATGCATGTATCAAATACATGGCTTACACAGTCCTGTCTGTTGTGTCCTTGGTATACAAAAGAGCACCAGTAAAAAGTCCTTCAGGTGTTTCACTTTCTTATTAAAGCCCACGACTCACAACAGCACAACAACAAATTCACACCGTCAACTTCCTGACCTTCTGCATCTGCCCTTTCATGTAGCATACACAATCAGAGGCTGCTAAACAACCAACAGATGCAAAACAACAACAACAACCAAATTCAAATAATTCATCAAATTTGGAGGAACATTTTTTTTCCTCTATGCTGCCCTTCCACATTAAACAAAGGAAATCTCTTTTTCATGTGTAAAAGCAGCTGCCACAGCGAGGAAAGCACCCCGTTATTTCCAGCATGTACACAAGACAACAATGAGCAAAACAAGCCTGGAATATGTGTATACTACATATTCAGATATTTGGCAAACCCCCAAAATGGCAAACACAACAGAGGCTATTTAAGCAAGTGAACAATAAGACATGCATCATCTATTGTCGCCTTTTCTGTAGGGGTGGAACTGAATCCAGAAGGAAAACTGGCTCATATCCAGAGGTTTGGAATGTGGAGGTAGAGACCACTGCAGCACCACTCCTGATGGATGAATCCTGCCCAGTTCATAACTAAATAAAACACTGTACCTCAGCATTTGTATGTGAACCAGTTTGCATTTCAAGCTATGTGCCATTTTAAATAGGTGGTTGTCCTTTCTTTTGAAAAGAAATCTAATAGGCTCTTGAACCTCTGTAAAAGCTGCTTCCATTAGATATTTACACTAAAGATTTAAAAATGATAGCTCCCTTACTGCATTTGCAGGTACAGCAGGATACAAAACAGAGACGCAGGCCGCTTGATTTCTTGGATTTCTTAGTATCTGCCTCCACCTAGTGGCCTCGGCAGAAACAGACACATGGCAGATGGGCACATGCACAATAACATCGACAATAGAGGAAAAACAAATCTACATTTTGTAGAAACAAATGTTTAATTTTCTGAGTTTTTTCATCTGTCTTATTTTAAAATGTGCCAATGTGTCATTTTCAATTGACAGTATATCATACCAATGTTAAAAATGTTGGAAACACTGAATTAAAAACATATTTCACACATTTTCCCAGAAGACAAATTGGCATCTTGAAATGTCTTGTCCAACCAACAGTGCACAAACCATATTTACTCCATTTACAATGATATAAATACTGTGAAAAGCCATAAATCCTCACAGTGGGGACGCTGGAACCATACCAACAATTAATCACAAATTAAAACTGCTACAAATTAATTTTCTATAAATCAATGGCTTGACTAAAATATCATGTGGCAAGATCAGGCGCTGTGGGCCTGATTCCTCACATACATGACCCCACCCATTTGTTTACAACTCAAAGATTCATAACCAAGAATGACACGGAATAAAATATCAGCCTCATGGACGCAAAGTCACAGCAAAAGCTACTTTTGTGCAAAATTATGATGAATCAAAGCATGCATATTTGCATTTGTCTAAGAGTGTGTGCACATTACACACTTGCCATTCACTTAGTAATGAAAGACACAGATTGATCTTCCTGCGTGTAAGTGAGAATAAATCACTTGTGCATAATTAGAAGGGGCAAGGTTATAACTGACACCAGATTCCATCTTAATTACAGGCGGAAAATCGGTTCCATTAGTTTTACGATGTTTTTATGAACACATCTCAACTTAGTTCATCACACCTGTCAACTGGACACTCACTTAATTTATTCTCATGGGAACCTCTGAATTCCATAATTACCAAGCACTGGTTTGTGTCATATTTGTGTTGCACTGTTCACATCGTGGACAGTGGACAGTACAAAAGTCAGCCAATAAAAAGTCCTTCAGGTGTTTCACTTTCTTATTAAAGCCCACGACTCACAACAGCACAACACAACAAATTCCCGGGGTCAACTTCCTGACCTTCTGCATCTGCCCATTAATGTAGCATCAGCGATGACAACAACAACAACATCAAAATCCCAATAGATGATAAAATGTGTAGTCTTTGTCCCTGACCCTGGAGCAGTAACCTTTAGCCTTTAGCCACAAGAACACAGCAGCTTCAATGCAAGCGATGGAAGAAACAAGAAACTAGCAACTGGAAAGATTTCTCACTGACATTTTTGAAGCTGAAGTTCTTTCTTCTCCATTTCATGTAGATGAAGTTTCCGTGTCATGTAGTCGGTGTCCCCCTCCACCTGTTGCTGTGTTGGCCATGAGCTCCACTGGTTAGCAGAGGCCGCCTCTCTCCATCTTTCCCGGTTAAAAAAAATGGCGGGAGCAGACATTACATGTCAACTTTGCCAGTTGCTGAAGTTGCTGAAGTAATTACCAAACTTCTGTCTGACTTACTTGTCGAAGGTTTTAGCTTTTGTGGGTTTTTTGTTGTTTTTTTTTGTTACTTCTAGAAGTTTCTTTTCCATCGACGTGTCCTCCACGGTCGAGCAGCGCCCGCTGGTTCGACGCGAATTACCTGTAAATGACTTTCACCGGTCGGCGTCGGTGGGGGTGAAGTACCGGCTCCTCGCCACGGAGTCGTACACCCGCCGTTACAACAGGGGGCGCTGTTTCCCCAAGGTAATGAAACGACAAAAGGCAACGGATGACAAACAACATTATTCATTTCTCTTTTTTTAGGGTAACGGCCATAGCTATTTTAGCTGGTGAGTAAGCACCGGCATACGAACTTGACTTCTGAATGAAAAGATGGAGAAATGTAGGAACATATTTGCACTGTAATACAATACAACAGAATGACCCTGCAATACTAGGAACTGAAACTGTATTTTTAAATAGGGTTAGGTTCCTGAAAGGAGGTGACACTGAGGATTTAAAAGCTTTTACTTTAGCCTTGACTATTACACTTTAGAAAATCCTTCTAACGTGTCTTAACAAAACGTCTTACCTTTAAGATCCTGAAATTGAAAAAAAGGACGCATCATCTCCTCTTCTCACTCTTCATCTTTTCTTCTGTGTGAAACTAAAGATGCGCTGTGAGAGCTTGCTGGACACTGGTTGGTAAGTTATTGAAGTTATAGGACGGAAATGATGAGTTCTCTCTTTTTGATTGTACTGTATGTTTGTTTTTACATGTAAGTATGCAGTATGTACGTCTGTAGGAGCTACACTCTTGCCTTGGTGGCACTTGTGCTGTCCTGAAAAAAACATTTGGCTTGTACAGCTTCACTCCAACTCATCACCAATATGCACATCAGTCATTAGCACCGAGAGGCTTTACCTCAGGTACTGTTATTATAGAGACTGATAATCCTAACTTGACCTTTGCACGAGGTGCTGTTTATGGTTTTTATTTCATTTATATTTAAATTATTTTTATTGCTGCTCTCTGTTTAGAAGCTGTGTTCTCACTGATAAATATTTATGAATGTTGAATATATGAATGCGTTAGCATTCATTTTTCTTTTATTAAGGAAAAAGGATATTCACTTTAGCTACCTCTGAAAGAAATGTGTTGAATAAAGGATATTGTTTTTTATATTTACATTTATAAAGCTATGCAGCTGTTCCTTCAAAAGGTTTTCAGACTATTTTAAATAAATCAGTTTTCATGACGTTTTGCTGTGTCCAGCAGCACCAGGATTCATAATAAGATGCTCTATGCAGGTTGTCCCTCAGTCAAAAGCAGATTAGAAAAGCCCAGTTAAATTAAACTTTATACTTTAATAGGGGGAGACTAAATACAACATGATTTGCAGGGTTTTCCTTCAGTTATCTTTATTCACAGATTTTGTTCTCACATGGCATTTCCAGCTTTGGTTTTGAGTTTTTTCGTAAGTGTTTTTGACTTTCCTGCTGTGTCTGGACGGACACTGATGTGCCCTGTACTGGAAGGATCAGGGCTATGGAGCCCCCCAGTGGCCAACGCTGCCTGCTGCTGTTTGAGCTGCAGAATGTCACTGAGCAGGGAGGCCTCTTGGTTCAGACTCGCCAGCATCTGGCCTTCAGTGGACCTCATGGCCGCGCGAACCAGCTCCACAACACCCTGCAGAGAACCGTCGACTCAGTCTAAGACAGGGAACTAAAGATGGGAGGGAGGCTTTTCTGTTTGTGCTGACACATTTACAAGTCCTAACCTCCTTGTCCAGGTGTGCATCCTCCGGAATATCCCCCAGAGTGACCCTTGACCCATCTTGGAGACTCCTCAGCTCTTCCTCCTTCTGTTGCAAGGCTGAGGTGAGCTGGGCTTGCTGCTGCTGTTGCTCCCACTTGTGCAGCTCTGAGCCCTGTAAGAAAGTACAGTGCTATATAAGATATTTCACTCCAAACCACAATGTCAGCCTCACAGTCGACAATCAGTAAGATTCATCCCCCGGAAGTATGAATGTCCACGCATGTACTGGGCCGACTGACACACCGATATTTCATTTACAAGATTTGCTGTTTAGTTTTTAGTCATTGGTTACTGATTACCTGTGCTAGAGGGCAGGGTGTGGGTGGCAGCTGCACCTCCAAGTGTAGCTGATCGATGGTCACATTTGCAGCTCTGCTCACCACCGCCTGGAAAAGCCTCCGTCGAGCGGTGCAGGTGTCTACAAGGAACTGGGTGAACTCTTGTTGGTGCAGGGGGGCTAGGGTTGGTAAACACTCCGACAGTGCATCTCTCAGCAGGGAAAGTAGTTTGGTTGGGTCGAGACCTGGTGGTTATAGGACAATAAAGTCCAGAGGCCTGAGAGGAAAGTTTATTAAATCACTCCTCAGCAAAATGACATCAAATTTGTGATTGGCGGTTTTGAAAATTGCAGATCAAAAACTAAACAGCTTCCAGACACCTGGTTGATTAACAATACCGCATGAAAAATGTTATAAGACAAAAATTTGAAGGTCCTTGGCTTTCAGGTGAAGTACTCTCTCTACAGTACACTGCTGTTTGCTCTGACCGTTCAGCTGTGGGAAGATGTATTTTGCAGTTACAGCTATCTGGATTACATCAGGCCAGGGGAAGCCATGGGCGCTGGCAAACATAGCAACATCATGCACAAACTCCTGATGGAAGCACCGGCGTTCATCGTTAAACTCAGGCCAGGAGAAGTGAGAGCTGAGCCTCTGCACACCGGCATCTCTCTGAAAAGACAGTGATACAAACACAGGTACATCGTTTGTGTTAAATTCAAGTTTCTAGTAATACCCAGCAGAGAAGTTATTATTTCCTTGGATTTTGCTTGAAGTAGAAGTAGTAACGCTGTAGTTTAACGATTAGACGTTTCCTGTATGGGTTGATTATGCTCGTTTATTAAAACCCTGGTACTACGTGAAGGCACCACAATATCGCGACTTTCTCTTTACATCACTCCAGTCAAAGTCACAGGTGTGAATGCAGTGGGTGCTCACCTGGAGTCTCGCTACCTGCGCCATCTCACTCTCTGAAAGTGAATCCATCTTTGTTTGGCGAACAAGTGTACTTGGTTGCCATGGGAGAGGGGCGCAGACGCCACGGTTGACGCACTAACGCAGACCGTACGTACGTATGACGTATGGGAGACGGTGGAATGCAAAGTTTAGTTTGAGCTTCCTAACATATTACGAAACGTAAAAAATTACCTAATAATTTTTATACTTTTTAACTAAGTATGAACAAATATATAGCTATTCGCATAATTAGACATGTTGATTGGTTTAATGGCGATTGTTTTGGTTGAAAAGTCATTTTAATGTGATACTGTTAAAGTCGCAGTGAGTCTCTCCTCAGACACACTGTTGTTCATGTTGTGAGTGAGTTTGCTGGAGAATAACTCATCTGTCATGTAACTAGGCTTATTAGTCCAGGGCCACAGATGGCTCAGGCCGGTCTAATCCTCTTTACCATGAATCCCACTCCTCCTCCTTCTCCTCACCATCCTTCTTCTCTCCTTTTCTGGCACTTCAGGAAGTACAACGGAGGACCTCAGAGAGAGAGAGAGAGTAGTCCCTAATGTAAATAAAGAAAAGATTTAACATTTTTAGTTATCCATAAGTAGCAATACAATTTCTGGTGGTTTGGTTTGAAACGAACTGACGTTTCTTTCTTCTCCATTGGCCTCTTTAACATTATTGAATGGGCTATTTTTTATGTTAAAAAGCTAAATGTGAACGTAAATAATAACAAAAACATATTTTATAATCTTAAAAAAATAATTTGAAAGTCCAATTCGGTGTACTTCCGGTCTGTACACTGCCAGCCTGACACATGTCTGCACCTGCTTTGCATGTGAACGCGCAGCACAACTGCGGCCGCTGTGGCAGAGGGAGCGGCCAACGCACCTCGGTCCAGGCTCCCTGCTGGTGCTGACCCAACACGACTTTTTGTTTTGGAGCGACTGATCTTCCATCATTCCTATCGGCATGCATCCATATCGGTGAGATTAATCTCTTTCTTTTTCCTCTTTAGTCCTGTTACTAAACATGCGATTCTAAACTCCCAAACAACAGGTTCGTAAGTCCTGTAGTCGGTGGAAATCATTTTTGTTTATCCTGTTATTTTATTTGTATTATCAGTATTTTTTCACGGTATGTTTATTACTGTAAACACACACACACACACACACACACACACACACACACACCCCTACCTGCTGATGCGATAAGACGCGTAGGAGGGATTGAGCAGGCACAAAGAGGGGTGAATGAACATCCAAAAGCAGGCCACACATGTCCCTGTGTTTTCTTCTTTTTTTGTCCTAAGCTTCAGCTCTGACAGAAGTTAAGTTAGTTTTGTTTCCATTGACAGAAAAGGAAAGTGCAGTCCATCATTCAGTATCTATCTGTAAAAGGGTTGGAGTTATGGTTCCTTTAGGATGACATGCCTGAATACAGTTGTGTAACATCAACAGACACTATGTAGACTATGCATGCCTTGATGTACCCACAAGGAATACCTATTAGTATCACCAGTTCCAGAGACCACCTATCTAGTGCTTCACTCTGAAGCCTAGATCCTGTCAGCACAGGAACTCCTCATCCTTGACTTCCTGTCTTTCCAGAATTCTCTGTGGCCCACCTACTCTTCCCCCATCTCTCATTAAGCATGACACAGATGGTAGAGTAGTTATACTTTTATTTAAGTAAAGGATCCCAAAACTTCCAACACTGAGGAAGCTGCAACTCTGGATCTCTATCTACACTATGGTAAATGGCTAAATGTGCTTTGCCCATGATAATGGCATTTTGCCTGATTGCGATGAGCAGCTGGTCCTGATTTGTCTATTATTGATTCCCTGTCATTCTTCTAATAACAAGTTGTTTGCCATGGCACAGTTCAACAGGAACAGTTGGTGTTTTCAGTGACTGTGAGGCACTGTCATATGGACTGTGTAATTCCAATCCTCTCCAACTAGAGTGACATGCGTTGTGTTTCTGAGGAAGACAATCATACAATGTATGAGCAAACTAAGACATGCCACAAATACACATATAAATATAACTGTAGGAAACAGGCAAGTAACAAATCATCCTTAATATATTTGCCTACAACATTTTCTGCTTTTCCTAATCACCCCATAGGTTATCAGAAAAATCAATAAAACTGCAAATTCACATGCTCCAGGTTAGGTACAGAATGCATAATCACTTGTTTCACCACCATCTTGGCTTCACCATGGCAACCATCCTTCTTCTCCCCGACACAGACACACACCACTTCTTAAGCAGGCTTTTCGTTCTATCCTTAGCCTCTCCTCCTCCCCCCCCCCAGTGCCCGCTTAGCGACTGCCATTTTGCTCTAAGAGCTGTGGAGGCAGGAGCTCTGCTGTAGGGTCATCTCATCTCAGGCTGCAGAGAAGACAGCCTCCACATACACACACACACACACACACACACACACACACAAAAACACCAACATATATGCACACATGCAGTGCTAGCTCCTGATTCAGACTCAACTGGTTGGACCCTGCGTGGATAGAAACGGCTCCCCTACAGTTTTGGGAGGTTTTTTTCACATCTCTTTGGACCATGTTTCCTGAATATGTGAGTTGTGTGCTGATATGGCTGATATGAGAACAGTGGTCAGAATAGCTGTAGAAACTGAATGATTAAAATTGTCTAATAATGGAAAATAGTGTTATAGCGTTATTGGTATTATAAAGAAGGGTCTGACGTATAATAGCTCAATGGTCAAATAATATGAAATAATGTAAGGTGCTAAAATGGATCAAAAGCTGCTTATATGGTGGTAAGCTTCTCAAATTTTAAAATGTACTTCTTTTGTTGTTGTACATGGTAGTACACTAAATATTCTTGAATATCAGAGAACAGGAAGATATCATCTGACAGTTTATAAATTGATATTAAAGAAAATAATCTGAAAGTAACTGGTAATATTAATCAATAGTTGTGGCCCTACTGTGTTAGAAAGTGAGTATGAAAAGAATATATACTGGGCTAATTATAAGGTTACTGAATGTGTATGTTAAGGTATATGCAAACTCCAGCCTCGAAGCTGAGTTCTTAGCCTGTGCACCTCTTTCTCCAGGTCAGAACATCCTAAATGTTAAAGTACTGACCTTCTTTTAGTCCTGCAGCTAACTGTATTCCCCTGCATCACTGTGTCATTGCTCCTTTGTAATGAAATAAAATAAATAGCTGTCTGTCCTCTTTAAATGCCTGCTGCAGCAGAATAATTTTCCAGTTCAGTAGCTCATCGGCTTCAGAGGAATTATCTGTTTGCTCTGCATCTCCTTGGAAACCAATGGTTTGCTGCCTTAGCTCATTTAAAAATTGTGTAGTTAACAGGCAGTCTGCTGCACTAAACTGCCACATTTCCCTGAAAGATAAAGGAGAATGGATGGATGGGTGGATGGATGGATATTTGACATGTAAGGTTGTTGACAGAGACAGAGCAGAAGAGGGATTAAGAAGCAGAGCGTCACGTTGGGAGTCTGGACAGCTGAGAGCAGTGATTTGGCCTGAAGTCTAGCCACATGGGATTTAAAGTCCTGCTAACTCCACTGATAACATTCACCTGTTGTTATATGCTATGGAAAGTCTCTGTGCTGTAGCCTCCTCTGATTCAGGTTGCAACTGTTTATATTACTGCTCATATAAGGGATACATGATATTTGATTCTTATGGTACAGTCTAAATTGTGTGTTGTCTAATTGTATGTCATTATACAACTATCCACATGCATGCAGACTTATGAAACCCATCAAATCTCATTTAAAACGTACTGCATATTTGGATTACTAGGTCGATTAGTAAAGTGTGAGGTTATAAAACACCGTGGAACAGTATGAGCTACACACTGTACAAGCTGGTTAATGCAGCTTGCTCAGAAGCAGGATAGAAACTTTCTACATCCGTTCCAAATAGGATTTCTAGATGTGTGCTAGTCTCCACTAAATATAGCAGGCCGGAGGAAGGTGTGTCTTCAGCATCCACTGTACATACTATAGATCTTTATTTATTTTTACTTTATGTGACTATTTTATGCTGAATGTTGCAGCCAGTCCAGTCCTCCTTTTGTCCCAAAAGAATGATTTAGCAGATAAAACACAAAAAGAAAGAGTATCATGCAAATAATGATGAATAATGATCCGTATCAAAGTTTGGAAAGTCAAATCCTAGATAAAGGATGAGGTAAAGAGAAAGCTAATGTAACATATTAAAATGATAAAATGACAAATTAATCTTTTAAAACATTTGCATTTAAAATACCCTTTGATATATTTTCTATTTTAGCTGCTTTGCCTTGTACCAACTTCATTGTATTCAGTGTTATGTGTCTGTTTCCCTCAGGTGTGTGTGAAAGCACAGCATGCATTCAGTCCAGACGGGGATGTGGGACCCCCGGCCCCCTTCTAAACATGCCTCACCCCTCCCGGCACCTCACCTCTCCAACTCCCACCTCACCCATGTGACCAGAGCGACCCCAGCAAAGCGGATCACATTCTACAAAAGCGGCGACAGCCAGTTCGGGGGAGTCAGGATGGCAATTCACAAGCGCAGCTTCAAATGCTTCGATGCCCTGCTGGATGACCTTTCCCAAAAGGTTAGTGGCATAGGTGTCACAGCTTTGATGTAGTGCTTTTTTATATTTTTTCAATAGATACATATATAAGGTATGTATATGTGTATACACCTAACAGGTGCCCCTACCGTTTGGTGTGCGAACTGTAACCACTCCCCGTGGCACAAACACCATCAAACACCTGGAGCAGCTCCAAGATGGTGGTTGCTACCTGTGCTCTGACCGGCGCCAGGCTAAACCCATCAACATGGAGCTAGCCAGCAAACGCCCCAGCATCTGGTACCATCACAGCCGGAGGCCCCACCGGCCCGAAACCTCGTCCGCAACACCACCAGGGCATTTACCTTACAGGCAGCGACGCATTCTCCTGGTGAAGAACAGCGAGCCAGGGATGAGGAGAAGCGTGGTGCTGAGCAGGAGATCAACCAGGAGCCTGAGGGCCTTTCTGGATGAAGTGTCTGAGGTGATGCAGTTTCATGTCCGCAAGCTCTACACTGCAGAGGGACGCAAGGTAAGAAGTGATTTCAATACAATATTATATTTCATTTCAATAGAAAATCCTTACACTGTATGATGATTACAGATTGACAGCCTGCAGAGCCTGATGACTTGCCCTGGTGTTTTGGTGTGTGTCGGCCGTGAAGCGTTCAGTCCATTGCTGGTAAACTTTATCAAGAGGAGCTCAGAGGAAAAACTGCCTGGTCTGGGGAGCAGATCCCCTCTTGGTCCCAGAACCCCTGGAAATGGGGCCCGATCTCCTGCTACACAAGAAGCAAGATCCCCACCTCATGGAGGTCAGTCCAGAGCCAGTGAGTACAGTGAAGGACATGAAAGCAAGAGAAATGGTAAGTTGTTTCGTCAAAATGTGTTATACAGTTTTAAAGGAGTCAGAAAATGGGAATATGAGTTATAATTAAATGTGTGTTTTCTTCTCTCTCATTTCAGTTAATTTTGGACTGGAAACCAAAAAGAGCATCATCCACCCTCGTTCTGATTCCTCAAACCGCTCCACCCGTTTCTCTTTATCTTCAGAGAAATCATACGGCAATGGCATCAGTGCCTACTCCCAACCCAGACCGGCTATTTTAAATGATGACATTGAAAAGCGTGTGCTCGTCAATAAAGATGGCAGCCTCTCAGTAGAGATGAGAGTGCGTTTTCGCCTCCACAGTGACGAGACCCTACAATGGTCCACACAGATTAAGAAATCCCCATCTCTAAGCAATGAGTGTTGCCCCCTGAGCCAGGTCCAGTCCCATTACCTGCACCAGGGCCAGTCAGAAAGCTGTTCTGACCCTGATTCCATGGCATTCGACCCAGAGGGTGTGGATTATTCCAACCCAGCTCTGCAGCATGCATTGGAAGTAAACCACTGCCCCTGCTGCTACCAGAGAAATGAGCAGCAGTACGACTTATGGGAAAATCCAGCACACAGCCACAAACAGCCTCTTGTCCCACCTCCGCATCCACACAATTCTGGCAACATCCACAATAGGATGAGACATACACAATCCTCAAGCTCTTCTTCTTCATGTAATTCCAGGAGAGTGGTGCGCTGCCGAGCACAGCTCTCCAGCTGTGGAGGAGGCTCAGGGTCCGAGCAGAGCCAAATGGTGCAGGAAGAGTTGTGTTTGACTGAGCAGGTTGAGCAGAGAGTACAGGTGGAGCAGGATGGAGACACCCGTGTAGAGGTATGCAGGGTGAGCCAGTGCTGCAGCCGCAGTGAAGTGCTTACCATGGATAGCAACCTACGTCCACTCAACAGCAAATCAGTCGAGGATGAGCTAATGATAGAGGAGGAGGGGGAACGTCCACTGTCAGCAGTCAGCAGCTCCTCACGTGTCCTGCAGTCACTGAAAGAGGACCAGGATGATGAAGATGAGGACCTGCCACCCAGTGCCTCACGGTGCTGTCATAGCAATGAACCATCACCATCCCCAGCCTCCCAGACTCAGCTGATTGAGAAGCCATCAAGTAAAGTCTCAGCAAGTTCCATCCACTCTACAGAAAATAAGAGGCACGAGGACGGGAAGGAGAGAGGAAGTGGTGTAGTATTTGTAAGTTCCTCCTGTCACTGTGGAGCAGTCACCCCACTCTCAAAAGCTGAAGCAGAAGAGATGGATCGGGCTCCCAGCTCCAAGTCCAAAATGAGCCGAGCCTCTAATAGGTCCAGTATAGCCAAGATTCCGAACTCAGAGGAGGAGGGAGCAGCAGATGATGAGGATGAAGAAATAAAGAGGGTTGTTAGCAGCTTGTCCAGTCACACAGGACTTTCAGCAGGCTCTCAGAAGTCAGGAGCATCCAGTGTGTGCACGAACTGTGGGGGCTGCAAACGTGGGGTCTCTGACTCAAAGAGTACAGCATCACAGAGGTCCCATAATTCCCACCAGGCCTCTCCAAAACCTGCCACACCTCTCTACCAGCAAGAGGAAGCCACTAATGACAGTAATGAAGAGGGCTCAGACGATTCAGCTGTGTCGACACAATCCAACAAGACCAACCTGACCAGCCATGGGTGCTTTTCTACAACATCAAATGTCCTGGAGGGCAGAGCATCTAGTGCCATGTCCAGAACATCCAATCCGGAGCCAGCAGTAAACGAAGAAGACAGGGCTCCCAGTGCCACCTCAGCAACAACCCACAGGTCCAATAGATCGTACAGGTCTGGCTGTAATGGTGCCACTAGTGTCACAGCTGACATGGAGGAGGAGAGAAGCCCCAGCGCCATGTCAGCTCAGTCCAACCTGTCTGCCAAGTCCAAAAAGTCTCACAAGCCCAACTGTAGTGGCACAGCTGAAGTGCCTGACATGAAAACAAGAGAGGAAGAGAGAGAGCATACTGTAGAAAGAGCAGCCAGCTCCTTGTCAGCCAAATCAAGCAGCACTTCACTCAAGTCTCATAAGTCCAACTGTCAATTAAGTGCAAAGATCGCCTCCCCAATTGACAATACAGTTGTGGAAGATGATGCAAAGTCCAGCACTTCTCATAGGTCTACATGCAGCTGTGCAAAAGCAGTATCTCCAGGTGCTACAGTAGCTGATGAACCCATCAAAGCAGCAAGACAGGAAGAAGGAATAGAGGGGGAAGAGAGAGCAGTGACTGTCATGTCAGCCAAGTCCAATCTGTCTGTCAAGTCAAACAAATCCCATAAGTCCAGCAAAGCTTCAGAGAGGTCACTTTCTCCCAGGTCAGAAGCTGAAGACGATGACAGAGAAAGAGCAGCCAGTCAAATGTCTGCCAGGTCAGTTAAATCTCATATGTCTGTTCAAGAAGAGGAAACACAACAGAGGCCAGAAAGTGCAGTGTCTGCTAAATCAGAAAAAGAAGAAAGAGCAGCCAGGACCTCTGGGTCTCATAAACCTAACTGTGATGGCGACACACAAACAAGTCATGAAACACTAGACAGTACAGGAGATGCTGAAAACACCACAGACCGGGCTGCGAGTGCTTTATCTGGTAAATCAGCTTCCTCTGCAAAGTCTCACCATACAAAGACAGACATGGGGGCTGTGGTGGACAGAACCCCCAGTGCCATGTCAGGGAAAACACACACATCTTCTAAGTCCTCCAAATCAAACTGCGCTGCAGCTCCTCCAAACAGAGAGGAGGAGCAAAGTGAAAGTCAAGAGCGGGTTTCCAGTGCCATGTCTGCAAAGTCAAAAGCTTCAGTGAGGTCCAGTAATTCTCACAAGTCACATTCAAGCCAGAATCTCAAATCAGTGTCACCAAGTCCAAATGTTGTTACCATTACCACCCCAGAAGGGGTTGATGAGGAAGGAAACGAGACAACAGAAAGAGCATCAAGTGCTGCATCAGCTAAAACAGGAAAATCTAAAGTTTCATCCATTCAGAATGGACCGGCTGACATTGCTGCTATTGAAACTGTAGATGAAGATAGAAAGGCTGCGGAAGACGGTGCACCGAGAAGTAAATCCTCTGAACATTCTCTTGGCCAAACACTCTCACCCAAGAGGAAACGCTCCCCGAGGACCCACTCACCCAGAGTTCCAGCTGCATCCCCCAGCAGTCCTTCTGTGCAGCAGTTGTTGCCTGACCCCTGTGTTGGTGAGTCAAGAGGACCCAGTGCTTTGTCAGTTCACTCCACCACCTCTGCTAAATCTGGCAGGTCCAAATGCTGCTGTGGAGCAGCTTCTGTGCTTGAAAAGGTGAAGAAAGAAAAGGAGGGGGCAGATCATGAGGAGCTTAAAAGTGAACTGGCTTCTGAGCAGGCTGCAAGCAACATATCATCCTCTTCCAAAAGACAAAGGAGGGAATCAGGAAGCACTGAGCAACTGCTGAGTCGAAACTCATCAGGGTCAATCTCTCTTGGGTTGCCAGAGGACCAAGAAACTGCTGACTCAGACAGTGGCAAGTCCAGTGTTTCGTTTCCCACAAACAGTGAGCATATGGCTCGAGTGAAGACAACAACTCCTGATGCCCACAAAAGCACAGAGGAGCCTGTTTTGAAGGGAGATGTGGAGAGAACAGGTTCTACTGTATCTCCAAAATCCAAGATTAATGGGAATAAAAACACTCCAGCAGTCAATATTCCCACTATTGAAACTCCAGGAGGGGGTGAAGGTGAAAATGAGGAAGATGGAGGGCAAAAAACTGAAAGACGGGCATCTCAAAGTAGCAGGTCTCACAAGTCCTCTTGTACCTGTAGTGTCAAATCAGCAGCTCACATGCCTGACAGTAAACCAAAACAGCAACGGACTAGTGACAGTCCCGCAGGAAATGACCGTCAAACAGAAAGTGTGAAGTCCTGTTCAACAAGAAAAACTAGTAATCTGGATACCCCCAACAAAAGAACCTCATCTGCAATGTCATCAGCAAGTGCTAAAATTGTAGCAGAAATACCCGTTGGAGATTCAGCAAATAACGAAACTGAAATCCAGAATGACAGTAGACCAGTGAGTAAGGCAAAAGGGAAAGAAGATATCACAGATGACAAGACAGCCAGTGTTCACTCCAAGACTCCATGTGGCCTCAGGCCTGAGTCTGCAGCGTCAGCCCAGTCGGGGTCAAAAATGAAAGCTTCAAAGCAAAGGAAAGAAAAGGATTCTGTCAAATCGGACAGTTTGAACGGAGTCATATGTCGCAAAGTTAAATCGAATGCAGGAAGTGACAGTGGCAGTGTCAAAACATCCAATCCTAAAAAAGAAGAAACACCTGTGCCCTGTCCCTTGCACAGCTCCAGACCCTGCAACAAAGTGGAGGCGTGCAGTGAAAGCACTCTGTTTCACTCTTTGTCTGCTGCTGACCTGTTAAAGGAAACCCTGGCTACACGTCCACACAGCCGGCAGTCCAAGGCCAGCAAAACCAGCGACAAAACCAGGAGTGAGAAAAGTGCAAGGTGTAAAAGAATCAGGAACCAAAAGGATCAGAAGGAGGAGCTGGAACTGACACCTGCCTGTCTGCCCAACGCTTCCCCGAGTGAGGTTGTCAGCGATTGGCTGCGGAGCATTCCTGCTAATGGTAGCATGCTGGCATTTGTCGATGAGCTGGAAGACGGTGAGCTGGACAAGAAAGTGGAAGAAAAACCCGTAGAAGAGGTAATAAAAGAAGAAGAGGGTCCTGAAGATGTAAACATGGAAAAGGAGGAGAAAACTGAGGCTGAAGAGGGAGCAGAGGAGGAGGGAGAAGCTAAATGTGATGCAGCAGAGGAGGAGAAAAGTCCAGATCCATCTCCAGGCGATGCAGTGGAGACTTCTCCTCGCCCCGACACTCGGTTGTTGAGTGGTGAGTCTCTGCCCAGGAACTGGCACTCTTCTGTAGCTGTGATGAAAGTTCTGCTGAACTCTTCTCTGGGCCGATGCCGGAGCATGCCGGAGGTAAGTCAAGGATGTAGAAGGCATGAAAATGACTTCTTGTCTATGTGATAATCTTGGAATCATAACAATAATCATAATCAAAATCTATATCACAGTCTAAAATATTAACTTAAAAAATATAACAATAATGATGAAGGAAGAGAAGCAGGATTGATGTTTGGCAATTCAGTTTTACTAATGTTAAGCATCAATGTTATGTATGTTACAAGTAGAAAATTGGTTCTCTGCTCCCTCTGCTGTCTTCTGTAGGTGTCTCCAGTTTATGGTCGCAGGCTGAGCACATCAGCCAGAGGGCTCTTGGACTGTTTGGCCCAGCTCCAGCTCATTGAGCCCGCAGTGAACCCTGACTCTGACCAACAGAAAAACTGCAACCAGCAGTATGAAGACATCATGGTCATTCTTCAATCCCTCTGGCTCACTGAACCCAGGGACATTGAGGTCACGAAGGTCAAGGACACTGGCACAGAGCAGGTGACGCCACCAAGGTCCTCTTCTGGGGTGGGCATGAGCAGTGGCTCTGGCGGATCAGGAAAGGAGAATGAAAATAAAGGTGGAGATGAAACAAAAGAGACAGAATCTTTACATGAGGAGAAGGTTATAGAAGAGGAGGATGGGGAAAGAAATGCACAGACAGGAGATGAGGAAATTGAGGCAGAACCAGAGGAGACGTGGGTAGAACAAGCAATGACGGACATAGCAGAGGAACAGATGCAGAATGAAGAACAAAGTGCAGTTCTTTCAAGTCTGGACAGCCCGAAAGCCACTGAGAACCCTTCATCATCGGACAAGAGCTCTGGCAATGACAGCTCCAAATCACCCACTGATAATGAGCAAGATACAGTGGACGACACCAGTTCAGGCACACCTCCTACTGTCCTGCGAGCACCCCTGTCCAAAAGACTATCCCAAGACCCTGATCCAGTTTGGGTCCTGCACCTCCTGAAGAAGCTGGAGAAACAGTTCATAAACCACTATGTTAATGCCATGGCAGAATTTAAGGTTCGCTGGGACCTTGACGACAGCCTCATCCTGGACACGATGATCTCCGAGCTCAGGGACGAGGTGAGCCGGCGCATCCAGAGCAGCATAGAACGCGAGATGAGGAAGATTCAGGGTCGAGCCGGCAGAGTTGGCAGGTCACCCCGGCCACCACAAGGAGCTAGCCTCTCCAGGGAGTCCACCATGACAGAGAAGAGGCGTCGCATGTTAAAGGTAAAACCACCACAAATGCTTTTTACATTTCACAAGATACTGGCGCTCGAATGGCAGGATGATGATGTTTGATTCATTTTTAGGTCATGAAAAACCAATCAGTGAAAACTGCAGACTCTCTCAGCGATGGAGAGATGACGGCTGAATTCAGCGACCAGCGAAGTGACGATGAGTACTGCCCCTGTGATGCTTGTGTCCGCAAGAAAATGGCCGCCCGGCCTCTCAAGACCAACCCCATGGCGGCCGAAGCGCCAGTGATGATGGAGTTTGACCTCCTCAAGATACTTCAGCTGAAGAAAAGCCCATCGCCTGAGCCTGCGGCCCTGCCCCAAACTGCGGACATGGGAGGTGACAGAGTGGTCATAGACGAGGAGGGGAAGAATTTAGAGGTAGTGCAGGAGGAAGAGGAGGAGGAGGAAACAAAAGAGGATCTTAAAGCTGAGGTTGTTTTAGAGGAGACAATCCCAGAGGAGAGTGAGGAGGTAGAAGATGAAGAGGATGGGGGCGATGCAGTAGAAGAGGTGGAACTAGGAGCTGAAAAGGAGGAAAATAGAGTGTGTGATGAGGAGCAAGAAGAGGGACAGACAGGGGGTGAAGAAACTGTAGAAGAGGAACAATCAGTAAATGGAGAGGATGAGAAGGAAGACGGGGAGGCAGAATGCCAATGCCAGTCTGCCAGAAATGAGGAGAGTGAAGAAGAGGGAGAGGATGCTAATGACAACACAGGTGAAGATGAGAGAGTAGATGATGAAGAGAGAGGAAGGGAGGAAGATGTAGAGGATGAAGAAGAGACAAGAGAAGATGAGACTTGGGAGGAGGAGAGTGATAAGGAGTCAGTTAAAGAGGCAACAGCAGGTGAAGGAGAGACCACTGAAAATGGCGAGGAGGAGGAGGAAGAGTATGTTGTTTCTGACTTTAAACCGAAGAAAGAAGAAACAACAGGCAGGGAAAGTGGAGAAGAGGAGAAGACAGGCGAGACAGACGATGAAAATGCTGAAAAAAATGCGGCAAATGAAGAATCAACGCTCGTAGAGGATTTGGTTGAGGGAAACGTCAGCACATCGGCGGAGGCAGAGGATGACAATGACGGAGATGAGGGGGAGACACATGGAGACAAAAAGGGAGGAGAGAGTGAGGAGCAGGAGGGGAAGTCATCTGAGGAGGAAGGAGCCTCAACTCAGGTAAGGATGGATCAAACACAATTTCCTGGGTTCCAAGAGTCCAATTTCCAAAATGAGCTTATTCTCTTCGATAGATACACATAGTATAGAATTTAAATGTACAGAATTTACTGACACCAAGCTTGAGCACCATCTATTTTAAAGCACCACCTGAACATTACCTTAAAGCAGAATCTGACCTACAGAGGCCTCACCACTAATTCTAAGCCTGTGGGAAAAGATAATCTTACCATCCAATTAGACAGACTGAACAAATCTGTTTTGTTTGGCAGCACCGCAGAGCTTCCCCTGGACGTCTGCTGTTGTTGTCAGTCACCAACTGTTTGAGGAAGGTCTCATAAATCAGCATATTCTCGCCTCGTTTCTCACACGCTCATACAGAATTTTTCTGAATTTGAATTTAAACCTGTTGAGGTTCAGAATATTATTCACTTTTTCACTGCAGCCTTCCTGAATTGATTAACTACTACTTACATAACTACTAACGAATACTATCATTTGATTTTTGCCTGCTATGTAATTGTAGCTGTCATTAGTAACATTTCACTGGCCCAGTAGCACCCAATTTAGATAATTACAACTCATCAAATATAATTTACTGTGTTCAACCCTCAGGAACAAGGGGCGACTCTGGCTGTCTGTGCGACCAAGGGAGAGGAGGCCGCCGCCGAAGACTCAGACATAGACAACAAACATCCAAGTGACCCCAGCGTGGATGAATTGGGACACGAGGTTGCTGGAACCACAGGAGATGAGGAGGAAAAAGGAGTGGGAGGAGGCGATGGAGATGCGGAGGTGGCTGTGGAGGATGCTGTGGAGGAGTTCAGGCCTGAAGAAGATGATGAGGAGGAGGTGAACAGTGGCAAAAGGGAGGAAGGCGCTCTCCTCCATCAGTTCACCAGGACCTCTGTGGAATCCCAGCCTGGCTCCATGGAGGACATCCAGACGGATTCACCTCTGAACCCTGTCGGCTCCATAGAAGTACCCAAAGTGGCTGCCGGTATATTTACTGGTGGCGGAACAAGCCAGAGAAGGAGCCGATCACCAGCCAGGGTCAAACGGCGCAAGCCCAAAGAGAGTGACATCGAACTGGATAACTCTTAACTCATGCAAAAACAAAAGTTATGGTGCAGATTCACAGACTTTAGAAGGGTCCGAGGCCCCCCTCACTCTGTCTACACAGGTAGAATTATGTAGGTAAAAACAAAGACTCAAACACTTGAAGCACTTTATCACTCCAGATCCAGTACAGGAGGAGTCCTGGTGATTTACACATCAAACCATTAAACATGCAACCGCCACCTTATCCTATTTAATTATATTTATGAGTTTTATTTGTAATTGTATGTATCTATTTCTGCCCTGTATGTGTACAAATGAGGTTTATTTTTGAAAGATAATTTTGACACCTATGGGTGTACAGCATTATGTGAACTCTTGTGCACAGTGGACCGCAGGTTTAATGATTTACTGAATCATATAGCCATTAATATACCAAGTACCTCAGACATATGTTAGATGTTAATGGACTGTAGTGTTGGACAGAACAACTGGACTGACACCCGGTTTGTGACTATTGTTTGGGATGGTCTCATGAAGTCACAGTCAAAGGTCACCTCCTGGCTTTACTTTAGTCTGCTGGTCTGTGAAGACGTTCTGGGTTTAAACTTAGTCAGTTCAAAATGTTGAACTATTCCTTTAAGCTTCATTTGAGTTACTTTTCTTTCCAGTAAATGGTAATTTACTCCAAATCACAGACTGTATTTATAGCTTTATCATATTATCTTGACATTTTGACATTGTTTTGTCTTTAAACATGCGTATGTGTTTTCAGTAACAGTACCTCATTATATTAATGTAGTGAAATTACTGTGACCATATATTGGACATCTGTTTCCCCAGGAATAGTTAAAAAAGCTTGCAGAATGGAGCACAATGTGACACTGAGCATATCTTTGTGTTTCTGACACAGAGATATTGACGGTAAATGCCAGGAGGCAACAGTTTTGAATTTCAATTTGATGTAAAACTTTCCTCTGCTGCTTTTCTTAGATGTGTATTACATGCTGCAGATTCAGATGGAGTTTGCATAAGCAGCCATGTGGAACAAGTGTGAAGTGTGTAACTGATGCCTTACCGTACCCATGGTTATATGAGGGTAGATTAGAGGGGGAGATCACAGTTAAGTGGATATCTGACACCTCGTCTCTCTTCTGGTGGCTCTTGAGCAGAATCGGAGAGCCTGTAAAAGAAGCTGCTCTTTAAAAATGCTGGAAAATGAACTTTTTAAGACCTAAGAAGTGTTCTCTTTCATTCAACCCAAACCAAGCTGAGTGAGCTGAGCTCTAGGCTTACTCCCTAACAGTATTGTGTGCTCGGGACAGTGTGAACGAGTGTTTCTCTCTTGTTTAGTTTGACGAAAGCCTCCAATCTTTGGTTTGAAGAGGGTGTGTGTGTGCCTATGCTGCTATTGGTCCGTTTGGCTGTCCATCAGTCTGTGACATCACCAAGTGAACATCATGTACCTGGAGTGGATGAATAAATATATGAATGTAACAAAGTTGATATAAATAAAGTAAATGCACAAGCTGGCTCTCATATTATTTCACCAAAACATTGTTAGACCGGTGTATCTTACTTAATTCTAACATAATCTAACCTCAAATCATTTGGGTTACATGTTACTTCACACTGGTGTTATTTGACTGAAATGAAGACCAGGACATTTCCGAAAAATGAAATACCTAAAGGAAGTACTGCAGTGACTATCGAGTGGTTTACTCTGTGCAGTAGCAGTACCTGTATTGGTCTCTAGGGGGCAAACAGTACCCTTGTATGATTTCACAGGTGTTCATAGAAATGCTGAGAGTGATGTGTTAATGCCTTCTGATCCAGATCTTATGCACACTTTGCTGTCCTGGGCTGCCTTTCTGTTCTGTGCTTCCCTGCTGTGACTGGCTGTGCTCCAAAGGTGTTTCCAAAGCTGATCAACTGCTCTTAAGATACACTCACACGTCACTCTAATCCAGTACCTGTGAGTCTGTGTGTGTGTGTTTGTTGCCATGGAGGGATTGAGGCTGATTTACATCACGCGGACCAATACAGTAGAGCCTGTACCATCAGAAAACTGCAAAAGAGCACAGGGTGAAAATGACAAACATCAGCTGAGGATCATCTTTTAAAATTCTAAAGTAATATGTGAATTTCAAAGCCACTATGTTCATTATCTCATAGTAAATATATACAGAAAATATACAGGTACTATTGTTTTAAAACCTGCTTGATATAGGAGGCTTGAATACATCAGGACAACATTTTGTTGGTACTTAAAATCAAACTGTTAGTATTCAATTTGTCTGATTTTACTGCATTCATTATGTTCTCAGTTCTTTCACTGTAACTGCTAGTTTCCATACACTGTCTGTGGTAAATACAATACTTTGTCAATACACTTGCGGGTTATTATGATAAGGTTTTGCATTTGAGGCCGCAAGGAGCAGGTGACAAAATTCAAACTGCTGCTGTAGTTAAAAATCTGTGTATCTGGGACAGACAGTAAGTTTGACTGTTGAAACAAAATGAGAGACTTGATTTGCAGGGAATCTGTTTGAGGATGGCATCATGCCATGTCAATCATGAGAGCCACACCCCCACAGCTTCCCTTATGATTGGCTTTTGCTCCAACTGAGCCTCCGCCTCTGAGAGAGAGCAACCAGTCAGCAGACTGACCAAAGCCAGAACAAACTGCACACACACAAACACACACATAGAATAGAACAAATTCAGCCTCCACCCACCTATTCCTCCAGCACCTTATCACCTACTCACCTTGGTCCTGATTCTGGCAGTGTATGTGTGTGTGGTGATGCACATCGATCATGAGGTTCAGGTAAATCTTCCCCTTTAAGACGTGAGCTCCAGTGCTTACAGCATTCAGCAGCAGCTTAGTGGACAGCTCCCACTGCTGAGAGAGAGAAGGAATTGATTTTCTTCCCTCTGCCTTTACATAAGCTATACTGAGAGGAAATGATGGAAAAATACCCTGTCACCCAAAATAAGATGTGGACAACGCCAGAAATAAAATCAATACAAGACAAAATCAGTCATTTAGCATTTAAGCAGGAAGACACTCCCTCTGACCAGTATTCTTTTAAGCCCAAAAGGGAATAAATGAGGCACAACAGTCATTTATCATGCTCCAGTGAGTCACTGAATCAGTGTGTGTGTCCATGTGTGTGTGCTGTACCATGTTCAATAAGCTCTCTGATGCAGGTGTCGGCCAATTGACTTTCAGTGTAGATAAACTCAACTTAGTGATGTCATCCTGCAAAAGACAATGCAGACTAAGATAGATAGATAGATAGATTCTTCTTGTGCAGCAGGTGCAATGTCAGCGTGATGATAAACAGCGCAGAGGTTGGATGTCTGTTTTCTCACTCTGCTTGCCATTGTCATCACGTCACTGACATCGTCTGTGAAGAGAAGCTGTTAAAATGCACACCGTTTTTTTTTTTTTAATGTAGACTGGATCCAAATGTGAGAAGAAACGTCATCTCACGAGAGTGTGTAGATGAGAGTAGGGGCCCTAGAGGAAAGAAAATAACATATCATGTTGTTTGTATGAAAATTTCCATGGAATGGAACTTGGTACTATTAACACAAGTATAAAATTAATCAGAACTGAAATCTTAAAGCTTATAACTAATAGATATAGATATTATTTGCAAATGAAAAAGCCAAATCAATGATGTTGTGACCTCATTAGAGCTACATACATGAAACTTCATTTAAAACCACCCAGCAGCAAAATAAAAAAGAGGCTAAAGTAGATTAACCGTGTTACTGTGAAACAGTGTTTCATAAAGCAGGTACAGTAGGGTGCAGTTCATACTAATCCTGTGTTGTGGTAATCTGTATAAAGTCAGACACGGGACAGACATGGTGCAAAATAAAAGATGGATTTCATTTTAATTGAATCTTGCTGGATTTTAAACATGTTAATACTTTGTAAAGCCTTGTAAGGATTTTTCAGACCTTCATGACCCATAGACAAGGCAGAACAAAAATCTCCCTGTTCTGAATTACTACTGACAGTGCTGCTGTAGAGTTCAGAGAAATGTTAATTCTCCTGAACAGTGGGAGATTCTTCATTGTTAAAGACATTGTGATGATGCATTGTCTCAAATCAGAGCCATTGTCCTCTATTCTTCATAATTACATATTGATTAATTCTAATTGTCTTCTTTTTTAAATTCTCTCTCTTTTGTTTAACTAACTTCACATCTCGCTTCACATACCAGTGACAAGGGACTCTCATTGTTGTTCAGCTTCCTGTATCCTCTGCTCATGTAGCCACGGATATCTTCATAGTCTGACATGGAAACACACATGGGATATACAATATGCAAATGTTAAAGATTTGCACTTGCACAGTACTATGTGTGCTTTTGCTGCTGATGAGTACATTATACTCCTCTCACCTGCTCAAAACGTGGAGTTAAGCTCACTGGCATCAATGTGGCCAGCAAAAACCAGAGCTTTGTATTTTTTTACCCAATATATTCCTTTACTACTACACCAGCAGTGTCAAAAGAACTGTGAGAATTGTCAACACAAAGAATCACGTAGGAAGCTTCACGTTGTCCCTGTGGGTGCAGATTCAGAGAGCAGAGACAGAGCGGAAATGGAGTGTACTTCAGGTCATGATAGAGTTCCAATAGTGTGAAGTAAGATGGAGTGCAGATTCGCTATGATCTCAGAGCCAGCGCACGGCCCAGGTTGTGAATCCTGTCTGCACACTGGAACTCGATGTACTTTAAAGTCCATTAAACACGTGTGAAGGTCTGAGTTGCCTAAACGGATGAGACTGATCTAGAGGCTGTGACAATTGTGCACTACACTGCCAAAACCTTTAAAAGTCACACATTTCCATGTTTTATCTCATTTGTTTGTCTATATATGATTTAATCTGTATTTTTTAACTTTAAAGAAGACCGGGTTTGCTGTTTCCTCCCACATGCATTATTTATTTTAGCAAAGCTAGTCAGCAATAAAATAATAAACTAAATAACTGTCAATGTGTGGAGGTTAGTTTATTCATATGACATTGTAATCCTGCCATACTTACTTGTATGTGATGGGTGTGTTCGCGAAGGTAGCAGCATGAGCAGCGGACATGATGACGTCCAGGAGAATCTTTGTGCCTTCTTTCATCTGGGAAGAGCCACGGATGGACTCTGGCTGGACACGCACAAAAACACAAACTGTCAATGGCCAAAGTATGGACACACACCTCCATTGTTTCTAATTTGGAGACTTGACAGTAATGCAAACTAAGCAGTGCATGATAGAGGGAAAATTATGCATAGAAGAATGTGACGAGTACAAGTGGATGTTCTTACCCTGACTGCCGGGTTGAAGGGGAAGGCAAGTTGACACTGCAAAATGTGACTGTGACCCTACACAGGTACATAGATTGTTATTTTGAATGTAAAAAATAAGCTTCATCAGATCAAATCATCTCTGATTTACCAACCTTTTGAGGACATGATGTTAATGGAACAAGAGTGAATATGTGTATATGTACTTAGCTTGATGTACAGGGTTGAAGTGAACCAGCACAGGAGTGTAGACCTCTGAGTGCTGCAGGCAGGAATCCAGCTGTAAAACAAGCGTTCAGATGATTTCATTAAGTGTCGTTTTCCTGCCATTACTGGTACGGTCTAGCTCATTCTGCCGTCCTTTATGATGTCCCTTTCCTTTAATGAACATCCTTACAACAAATAAAAGCCACTGGAAACAAAATGAAACCACAGTCTTGATCTCATAAGCTCATTATGAGACCAATAACTTGTATTGTGGTGCACCTGTCTCTATTCCTGGTGGGACTACATCGTGCAGGGAGCATTTCTAGACAATCTTTACTGCCATGAGGAAGGCCAGCCGACCAGAAGTCCTACATCCACTCAGTACCACAAGACTGTCCTGAGCGTCCTGTGAAAGAAACATGAGGATGCACTTTCCCCCCACGCCTGACTGACAACAAGAAATACACATAGAAAGGCAGGCAGAGATAATCCACCTTGAGAATGAGTTCCACCCTCTTCATTTATATACAACCCTAAACATAAAATAGAAATTTAAAGAAAGATTCAACATATTTGCTCTATTCAGTCATTTATGCAACTTGTTTTTGTGGGATGCTCTAACAGATTAATGCAGCCATGGCAAAAACATATTCATTTGTAATATGATTTCAATACTGTGCTGTAGTTTAACTTCAAATGTTTGGAGGATGCACATAAAATTAAATCAAAAGCCTCATGTGAAATGTTCCCAGGTGCATTTTATCTTGCAGACGACAAAAGGAAGCTGCCAGGGACCTTATCTAAGGCATTTAAAATCAAATCCAAATCAGTTTGGAGCCGAGGGAACATAGGGTTCACTGGTCAGTTGGAGCTGACGCCTCAATTAACCTGAGTGACACTCTTTTCTCTCACAGAAGGAGACACAGATGGTGAAGAGGCAGAGATTCACTTTTGGGTTGTTGTTTTTGCTGTTTTTCTTCTTCTTTCTATGTGGTCAGCTCAGAATCAGCTCAGCTTTGCATTTGGACTTCTTTTTGCTGTTTTGAATTTTGCAGAAATCTAACGAGCCATTTAATATGTAGTAGAGCCTCCTGCTCTGCCTTTGTGTGTGTGAAGACACAAACCGTGGAAGCAGCCCTGCAGGTTTTTTCCACAAAATGAACACGCTGTCCTCGCTGAATGATGCAGCAACAGACTCTGTGACTAGCCAATGACAGCATTTGAATTTATACATAATACAGTCAGAAGAGCTAAAGCACATAGCGTTCTCTTCGTGCTGGTGGGTACATTTTTTGTTTGTTTTACCTTTCAGTACCCGTGTACAGGTTCTTTCATAAATAATAAATTCTTCTCCACCTGAGTTGACCCTTGTGTTTCTGATCAAGCCTGCTGCTGTACCACCTGCCCATTGACCTTGGCACTGAACCATGAAAGGTCCTTTGATTTTGAAGAGGCTGCAGGAGCCTCCTTCTCATCCTGCTCATTCTCAGTATCGCTCTTAATTTGTGACAAATCAGCCCCCCCCAAGTCATCAACATTTAATTGTTTTTTCTTATAATCAATCAGACAAAAATAAAAAGATTTCCTCTGTCACAAATGTTTTCAGCTCTGTGGGAATTACCTGTATAAAAAAGTTCACTTCAAATCAATTCTCTCTGTGTTGTGTTGCTTTCTCATCACAAACATCCCACTCTCATGGGATTTTCAATGCAAACTGCAGCAGTCAACAAATGTCTCTTTCATTTGTTTGTTTCTTTCTGTTTTGGTTGAAGTTCAATAAATTGTAACAGCTTAGAAACAAAATTCTTACGCTGCCAAAGTCTTGAAATGGTGTTGCATCTATTGCCCCTGCTGAGCTGAGCAGAATTATCATGAAAAGACATGAAATGTATAATTACTTTTTCATGGCTTTTGTCCGCTGGCCTCCCCAAGGGTTTGGTATGTATTCAATCAGTGCACTTAACTACAGTTTGCAGGTAATTGTTCTTCATATAAGTATTTCCATATTCTGCTGATTTAAATTTCTATCACATTTAAAAAGGAAATATTACATCTCTTACTCTACTACATGTATCTGACATGTGTAGTGACTTTACACATTAATAAATTAATACACATAGGTCCTTTAAGTACATTTGCCGATCATGGTACTTAATTGCAATTTGGGAGCACGGTGAGAAGGACAAAAGATAATGCTGTCATCCAGACCTTCGGAAACAACCTGGCAACAATATACTTATTTTAATTTCATTTCCATTAAAATGATGAAGTAAATACTCATGAATGACACATATAGAATGGAAATGTCTCAGTTCATTATTGAACAATGCTGTTTAAACTTACCTTATTATTATTCTCACATTCTTTGGTAACTAATTTATATAATCTCATTTCGTTCAAATTATCAACACACAAGAAGCATTTAATCTTTAAACTCCAACCCCCTGGCATTTACTAATTCATTTGGATAAATATTGTACAGCAGACTCGTGGATTGACAGGATGTTTGTGCAAACTGGTTTAGATTTACATGGTTTGGAGTCACAAGATGAGCAACCTTGACTTTTTCTGAGGATTTAATTTTTAAATTCCTAAAAAGCTGAAGTCTGTATCCTCCTGGTATCTGTCAACACATGACCCTGCGAGTGTTCAGGTCACAGGTCTCTACATTTTTAAAAGATTTGGTGTTAATAACCTTAAGTCACGTGTCGAGAAAGAAGCTCACACCCCATGCTGTAGCTGATCAACTCCAGTGTTGCTCTCACTTGCTCACGTTGTCTCAGGCACGCACACACACACACAGCTATACAACCATCTACTCCCTCTCCCGTCCTTCAGCTGCACAGCCAAGGTTGTCATGACAACAGAAGGCTAATCTCCAGTGGACAGGGAGAGAGAGGGAAAAAGTGCAAGTGCTTGCACAGAAACGTGCTCATGAGAACGAGGAGCAAGTGTGTGTGTAAAAGACGTGCATGTTTGCATATTTTAGTGTGTGCGCATAATCATGGTGTGAGAGAGTTTGTCTTGTGTGTCCATATACATTCCAGCTGAATTTACTATGAGCTGCATTCCTCACTCTCTTTCTTTCCAGTCATTTGCTAATTCCTCAATCTATGCATCCCTTCTCAGTTTTTACATTGCTTCCCTCTCCACCTTTGAATCCATCATTTTCCTTCATTTTTCCTTGTCATGACCTTCATCATTCTCATAAAAATCCATATTTAATTCAATCTCATGATTTCCTTCTTCTTAGACCTCCCATACCTATTCCATGTGTCTTCTTTCCTTTCCCGATTCATACAAGAAATCATTTTTCTTCTTTCAGCCACTCTTTTCTTTTTGGCTGTCCCTCAAAAAATATGGCTTTTTCCCTTTTCTGTCTCTGACACGCCCTTTCCATCCTTCCAGCAGTTCCTAAATCTTCCTTGTCCTCTCTTTTGTCAATCTTTTTATCCTTTAGAACTACTTTAGCTTGAATCATCTTTTCTATCTTTGTCTCTCTTCAGACTTACTCCTTTCATTCCTCCTCTAATTCCTAAATCCATCCTTCTTTCTCACTCTGCCTCAGCTTTCCATCTCCTTTAGTTCCTACCCCCTCCTCTCTCACACACACAGTGTCTATCCCAGTTTCTCACATTCTTAAATCCCTGCTAGGAAAGCTGGGATCTCTCTCTCTCTCTCTCTCTCTCTCTCTCTCTCTCTCTCTCTCTCACACACACACACACACACACACACACACACATATGTTACGGCTGATTAGGCTGGCAGAACCACAGGGCAGGCAGCCCAATGGAGGGGATGATGGAGAGATGGATGGAGAGGGAGAAAGGAGAGGTAGGAAGTGCAGAAGCAGGGGGAAACAGAGAGAGGGGATGAAAGAAAGGGTGATGATTGATGGAGAGATGAATGGCAAACGGTGGAAATCTCATTTTTCCTCCTCGATGGAACAAACTAGCTGTTCTCATTAGAAAACCGCAGTGGGCGAATGCAAGACCCTTTGCTCTGTTGCGCGTGCAAGTGTGCGCGCCCCCGGGCAGATGTGCATTCTGGGTTGAAGTCGTTATCCGGCAGAGGGCGGAGTGAGAGTGTGAGAGAAAGTAGAGAGTCGGGGAGCGGAGGTGCAGAGGGCTGGAGCTGCGGAAAGGAGCGGAGCGGAGATGGGCTGCAGCGGATGCCGGGGAGGCCCACCTGCGGTATGAGAGGCGCGAGTCTGACCGAACAGGACGGTGTATATTAGAGCGAGACGTGGTCTGAGGGGAGAGTCTGGCGGCCTGCCGCGCCCACATACACACGCATACACTCACTCACACTTCTTAAGAACAGCGGGAGATGCATTACGTCATAGCCTCCCGTCGCCCTAGATGACCGCGCGCGCAGGACGGGATGATGCAGGGCTGCTGGACTAGAACGAGAACGGATTCTGCTGCTCGTGAGCGCCCGGTGGCGGTGTCTCGACCGCACGAGGAAGAAGGGGTGCCGCTGTTGCGCGGCCGCCGGCTCTGATGGCTCCTTGCGCCCCGGGTGGGAAAGAGACACAGCAGTCGAGGCGCGAGAGGGAAGGGGGCAGCAGGTATCTGGGAAGTGACGTGGTATCCGCGCCCCGCGAGAAAGCACAACGGTGCGGTTGTCGTGCGTTTCGCAGGAGGGCAGGAGCGGGAAGGGGAACATGGCCGCGCAGTCGGACGGTGGCAAAGCCGGGGTCGGGTGCGGCGGCGGCGGCGGCTTCGCC
The DNA here is from genome assembly GCA_016785225.1 of Psettodes erumei. Taxonomy (NCBI): domain Eukaryota; kingdom Metazoa; phylum Chordata; class Actinopteri; order Pleuronectiformes; family Psettodidae; genus Psettodes; species Psettodes erumei. The sequence goes on from JAFBJZ010000953.1 coordinate 70,696, forward strand.
CAACTGTACGATGTTGACGCTGAGGAGCCGCTGGACTCCGCTGCGATACACATCTGCCAGTGCTGCCGCTCATCCGCCTGCTACTGGGGCTGCCGCTCCGCCTGCCTCGGCTCTCTGCTCGGAGGGGGCCAGCCAGCCGGAGGGATCGGCATTCGGGAGACTCACTGCCCGCCCCGGGAGCAGCTGTGGCTGGACTGCCTCTGGATCATCCTCGCCCTCCTCGTCTTCTTCTGGGATGTTGGCACGGACCTGTGTTTGGCGGTGGACTACTACCGCAGGCAGGACTACCTCTGGTTCGGCCTCACTCTCTTCTTCGTGTTGGTGCCGTCGGTGCTGGTCCAGATTCTGAGTTTCCGCTGGTTCGTGCAGGACTACACTGGCGGGGGGCTTGGAGAGGTGGAGGGGTTGACCAAGCGGGGCGCAGTGGCTCTAGGGTGCCTGTTTCCCGGCAGGGACCGCCTGCAACTGGCCACCATCTGGCTGTGGCAGGCCACCATACACATCCTCCAGCTAGGACAAGTGTGGAGGTAAACAAAAACTCACAGCTAAACCTAATCTATCACCACACTCCTTTTTGTGTCTCTCTCTCACACACTCTTTCCCCCCTCACACACACTTAATAGAGTTAATGCGTGGAGTGGCGTGTCTACCCAATGAAGCTGGAAGAAAAGAAAGCCTGCTTCACACTGACAGGCAGGAGAGAGCCAGAGGAAGATAGGAGAAGGCTCTGTATAACCTCGCCAGCACTTCACTTACTATTTGGGGGTGACAGACTGATATGAAGTGAGACAGTCCTCCTACTTCCACATACAGACCCTGTAATCCAGTCTAGCTTCTTGGAATTCCTCTAAGTGGATTCTTCAGTTTGAAAATGGCTGAATTGAAGCGTTTCAAGTCATAGCTGTAATATTATGAACAGGCCTGTGCCCACGGTGCTGAAATTGTATTCAGCACCGTGGACAGCGTCTCATTCATCTCATTCGTGCGCGCTCGCCTGTTTGTGTCCGTGCGTGTGTGTGTTCGTGTGTGCACTCATGCGTGTCAGCGTGTGTGACCAGTGGAAAAACGGTGTCACGGCTCTTCCCGTGAGTTTCAGTGTGGCATGGAGACATGGAGAGTACAAAGGGGAATAGCATCTGCGCTTCTGGCAAATCATCTCCCTCTCTACCTCACTGTCTGTCCCTCACACACAAATATACTATCTACACACAGTTGGACAAGAGTAGGTGCTAATTGTAGTGCTAAAAGCACCAGTGGGAAAAAAAACAGAAACACACATTCACATACTCTCTTTTGCTCTACACACACACACACGCACGCACGCACACACACACACACACACACACACACACACACACACACCTTTCTACTGTAACTATTCCTTCCTCTCATTGCTTGTTGTTTTCTATTGTGTTTGTGCATGCATGTAGCTTTGACAGCACAATTAGTGGCATTAGTAGCAGGAGTGTGCTTGCTTGTCTCCACCCCCCCAGCCCTCTATACAAGGACAGTGATGCACCCTCCCCACCCCTCTCTCCCGCTCTCCAAGAAGACTACTTAATGGTGTCCACTCGCCTCCGGGCAAGCAGTAGGGAGAGTAAAGTGATGAGTGTGTGTATGTCTATGTGTGTGTTTACTATCCTGCTTTGCCAGGGGTGTGCTACTTGGCTCCTCTGCTTCGGTCTCTCTGTGGTTGTAGGGTTAAATCAACTCACACACATACACACACATCCCTCCTCTACCTCCGCCCATGTCTTTGCCTGCAGAATGGACTCTCCCACTTCCTCCAGGTAGAGGGGCAGGAGAAGGAGGAAGGAGAAGAAGAAGGTGGTGGTGGGGGGGTTGTTTGTAGGTGAGGAAATGGTACAGCCTGATTGAGACAGATCGCTGAGAGATGGAGAGGCTGTTGGGAAAAGGAGGGGTGAAGATGGAGGAGGGAGAAAGGTTGCACACACACAATGGGAGTGAGCGGGGGGAGGGTGGAGAGAAAAGGAAGAGTGAGAGTGGTGGGGGTAGGGTGAAGTGGTGGAGGATCTACTGTATTCGATGCATATGGTTTGAAACCACATCCTTCCATGTCAAGACATTAAGTGCCTGTCGGTTTCGCCTGCCATGCTGCACAGCACGGCTTTAATCATTCAGCTGAACATAAATGAAAGGGCTTGCTGATTACACAATTTAAAAAAGCCAAACAAATCATGTTGGTTATTTATCCTTCATTGTTCTTGAGTCAAGGACAAACAGTGTTTTGGTGTTTCGATTTCCTTTTAAAGGGACAAAATCCATAAAATCATCTTTAAATGGTTCGTGTAGATGCGTGAGCATACGTGTATATGGTTGGTGTGCATGCACACGTAAGCATTTCCCTATGGAAGGTGCATTATTTATGTCGTGTGACGTGAATGTGAATTAAGCTGGTATGTTGCAAGCCAGATGGCTGTAATAGCCAAACTCAGAGCCGTGTGTAATTCAAAACTACATGCACACACACATACAGTGGCACCGATACACCAGTGATGCACGCACACAGGGAAGCAGGAGAACATCATTAGAGTTTCCACACATGTACACATGCACATGCTTGTTTTCACACATTCACACACTCTGTCAGTGCCCTGAGGCAGTTGTAAGTGAAATCACTGATAACATCCCACCCACATGTACTGAGTTTCCCAGTTCTACAAATCCACTCTGTATGTATGGATGAAAATCTTGTTATGGCTGTTTGTTCAAAAAGAACTCTATTAATACTCAGACCATAATGAAACCCATAATGGAAGTTCAGTATGGCTGTAGGTTATAGCTTTTAGAAATGTTGTTGTTTTCCACTTGTGGTATTTATCACATTATGCAAGATAAAGAGAGGAGTGTGAGGAAGTATGACGTTGATCTGGGAGTAATCATTTATTTGTATTAACATTAAAGGGGGATTCTTATTGCACATAGATATGAGAGTGACATACTGCAGAGACAGAGATATCCAGACATTTAATTCATGGATCAAGCTCCAAAATATCAGCTCCTATATTTCCTACAACGCAGCTAAGCAGCAGCTTTCACTGGACTTTCCCTGCCTGATAAATGCCAACATGTTACAATTTTTTAGTCTCTTTGCCCTTTGCCCAAGACCCTGATGACACCATCAGGGTCTTTTATTTTCAGACTCGAGAAAGTTGCTATAGCAGCCACAGAAGAACTATTGGTTTTTGACATGGTTTTTATGGGATTCTCATCATTTGGAATTCTTCTGTTGAATTACATAAATTTGATATCTTCAAGTAAAAACATTGGTATTGCCATTATTCTCAATAACATAGAGAAAGAATGCTTCACAACTGTCACGCAACAAATTTGGATTCATGTATCTTTAAGCAGAAGCTACAGCCAGGTGAAACACATAGTGAGAAGGAAAAATGACATGGAGGATGATAAGGGGCTGAAAAAATGTTTTAGTAGAAACATTCTTACCTCTGATCCCCTGCAGGTACATCAGGACGCTATATCTGGGCATCATGTCACGTCGGCAGAAGGAGCACCAGCGGCGGTGGTATTGGGCCATGATGTTTGAGTACGCTGACGTCAATATGCTGCGGCTGCTGGAGACTTTCCTGGAGTCTGCGCCTCAGCTGGTCCTGCAGCTCTGCATCATGATCCAGGAGAACCGAGCCGAGACGCTGCAATGTAGGTGGAATGCTGGTGCCCCCTCAGACTCCTGCTCAGGGTGTCTGAAAAAGCCAAGGAGACCAGCTCTACATGAACACCGCCAACTTCCTGTCACATTTACAAACTTAACACAGTGTTTTCATGTTGTCTGCAAAGCACATACAAATCAACAGCTGCACAAACAGTAATTATCAGTTTGCACATATCGTGCTCAGTAATTTCTGGGTGCAGATGGTGCGGCTTTTGGATTTTCACACAGTGGTTATTATTCAGGTAGACACAGAAAGAAAGTGCAATCATAAGTGTTTTGGGGGATGTGCTAGCCACAGTTCATCAGCCTCCTCTCCTTATTCATGCAGGAAATGCATCATCTATGCGGCCACCCACTGGAGTTATTCATGTCCATCGATCTGGAGTTTTGGGACTCTTTCTACTTTAATGTTAATATGTGACTAGTACAGGGGATGGATCCACACAGCAGATGGGGAACTCAAAATGACTTAATATTTTAGACTCCATAGAGCTCATTACCAAATGCCTCTGTCATGTCACACAACACCACCTACTGAAGGATTACACCCACCCACGCTGCCTCAAACTATATTTGTCATAATGTACTTTTTGTTTCATGAACCTTAGAACCATGATTCAACTTTGTCTCAAATAACTGATCAAGCATAAATCATCCACCACTTATCCTTCTTTTCTACTGTTTTCTCCTCTTGTAACCCTCCTCTGTCTCCCTGTAGGCATCTCGTCCCTGGCGTCCCTCCTGTCTCTCGCCTGGGTTCTGGCCTCCTACCACAAACTGCTGCGAGACTCTCGTGACGACCAGCGCAGCATGAGCTACCGCGGGGCGCTCCTGCACCTCTTCTGGCGTCTCTTCACCATCTCGTCTCGTGTCCTCTCGCTCGCCCTCTTTGCCTCCCTCTTCCACATCTACTTTGGCATCTTCGTGGTGATCCACTGGTGCGCCATGGCCTTCTGGGTGGTGCACGGAGGCACCGACTTCTGTATGTCCAAATGGGAGGAGGTGCTCTTCAATATGGTGGTCGGCATTGTCTACATCTTCTGCTGGTTCAACGTGAAGGAGGGCCGGACGCGGTACAGAATGGTGGCGTACTACACAGTGGTGTTGGCTGAGAACACCATCCTCACTGGGCTGTGGTGAGTGGAAAGAACACCTTACGGGACGTGGATAGGCCAGCTGTAAGAATGTGTGAGGGATGTGGTCAGAGGAGGCAGCTTAGTGGGGCTGGGTTAGGGTGAACGTAAATATGGCAGAGGTAGAAGTCTCTTGAGGCAGGTTGAACAACCCTTAACCACTGCAAAAACCACAAACTAAAGCTTACAACCTGAAATTAGACCCCAACAAATAAACTAAAAACTATAGTACCAAGATGTCTCCTTGACATGACAATGAAAAAATAGGTATGGTGATCAGTTGGCCAGATAACACGTCTCCACACATTCCATACAAACACACGCATGGGGACACACTCACCTGAATGTGTGTGTCCTCCGTCTTGCAGGTACGCCTACAGGGACCCAGTGTTGACCGACTCCTACGCTGTCCCAGCACTGTGCAGTGTCTACTTGACATTTGCCGGGGGTGTTCTGGTCATGCTGCTGTACTACGGCTTCCTGCACCCCGCCACTGCCCACCTCCAGCCGAGTCCCGCCTCGTCCTGCTGTGCCCAGCTGCTCTGGGGTCTCCCTCTACCCCCATCTGCCCCGCCGACCGCGCCGCCCACCCCAGCTCACATGACCAAGTCCCAGACGGAAGAGGATGTGGCCGAGACGTGTCTTCCTGTCTTCCAGGTGAGGTCGGCACCCCCCGCCTCCAAGCCCGAGGGCCCGCTTATAAAGATCGACATGCCCAGGAAGCGTTACCCAGCATGGGATGCCCACTATGTAGACAGGCGCTTGCGGAGGACTATAAACATCCTGCAGTACATAACGCCAGCCGCTGTGGGCATCCGCTACCGTGATGGACCCCTACTGTACGAACTGTTACAGTATGAGTCCTCGCTCTGACACACATACAAGTACACACGCAGCAGTACACATAAGCACATGTGCCACCATAAAAAGATATGTATGAATGTGGATGTTCAGATTTAGAGATGATTTAGAAACATTTTCACAAACACAATGACGCACTTGATATAAGCACACAAACAAAAAAGCAATCTGTTACACTTAAGTGTGCACACACACTCACAAACATACACATTCCTTGCAGGGGCTTACGACCTGTGAGTCCCATGGCCATGACTCAAGAAGCTGCTTCAGCACGAGTCCATCTCTCTCTCTCTTTGTCCCCCTGCCTTTCCAGCACCTTTTATCGCTCTTAATCTGGTCTCATTCCTTTAGTTTCACATATCCATGCGCTGCTGTGAAGAGAGAAAAAAATACTTTAATATTAGCACAGTTTCATGTTGGAATCTTTGGCCGCCGCATGCCATTTACGTTACGTCATCCTCGGGTTTCAGTAGAATAAAAAGACATGACAAAAACAGACCAAACGTCACTATTAATAAAAGGAGTTGTTGTCGTTAGTCTAGTCAAAAGGTAGTGTATATATTTTCTATGTACATAAGGAGTTTTTTTATGTACCATTTTTGCTGACTGAGGGAAAAGCTGTTGGACGCATCACTTTTTGGTGTTGGCTGCCAACCATATCAGGAATAGTAGCGGAGCATGATGGGAAAGATGGAGACTGAGAGCTTTATTAGCATGTAATGCACATTCAAACAAATTAAAAACTTCAATCAAAGTGAAAATCTGTCACAATCTCTTAAAGAAAGAGTTTGATATTTTGGAATGTAGCATAGCTAGGTTTAGCATAAAAACTGAAAGATGGGAAACAGTTCTTAATACTGAACATGTACAGTCGTCAGTGTGCATATTTTTCTCAAAACTTACCACACAATTGTCCCAAAATATGTTTAGTAAGTATTTAATGTAGGCCAATAAACATTAAAAACATAGTGTTAAATATCAGTATTATAGCACAGCTTATGCATGTGTATGTCATCTTGGAATCAGCTCTCCATCATTTCCTGTGATGCTTAGAAGGGTTGTGGGAGGTTAAATCTTCTTTACCTATTCCATCAACAGTTGCTCATGATTAAAAAGAAAATCTGGTTAGACATGGTTAGACAATGGCAAAAGTAACTACTCAACTTCAAATTTACAATGGAATAATTAATGACTTTTGATTTCTGATCTTTCTGCTACATATTACTGTATGTCTTAATCTTGTCGCTCCCACACCAACAAGGTGCTGCCAATTGAGCTGATATAAAGCAGTTTTATATTTCAGTTGTCACAACCCTCCCAATCCTCCTGTGCCATGTCCAAAAACAACTCCTCCAAAGCCACCCACGGCTGAGCTGTGATGCATGGCTCATTATTTATTTTTTTGTTTGTTTAGCCCCATAATCCAAGCTGTTACATTGGCAGGCAACAACAGAGCCGAGATATCAGTCATCTGACTGATGACAGTAATGTTGCTCCTGAAATTTTACAGCGTAATCGGGGCCACCTTAACACCACATGGCGCCGAGTAAAAAAAAAAGGGGGTGGGGGGGTGGAAGGTGGTGGAGGAGTTTTCTTTTTCCAACGCTCCACACCTGAGCAGGTGAAACCCGTCCATGAGCCATTTCTGATGGCAGAGTTTGTAAAGACAGACGCAGACACACACATGCTTATGCGCATCTTATTGCTGCTGTTCAAGGGGCTCAAGCAGGAGAAACGGAAAGAATTCAAGATTGCATAAATAATCTTAAAAGGGTACTTCAACATATATTTATTCATACAGATTTCACTGTTAGCGAGGGCCGGGTTGACAGCAGGCCTAATTTGCTGATAGTAAATGATTCGTACGATGAAACACACAATTTTAAGATGTCATCTTCAAAATGGGCTGTGGTGACTCATGGGCATTTTTCTCTATTTTCTGACATTTTATAGACCAGTGGGTCCCAAATCTTTTGGCTGGTGACCCTGTAAGATGAAGCATTTTCTACTTGCCACTCCTTACTGAGATAAAATAATTCACAGGGATAGAAAGTTGAGTAAGGTTTGAAAAAACAATATAATTTTATGTGGCAGTTTATATTTTTCTGCTTTCCAATCCTTTCCAACCCCCAGCTAGGCAAAATAATTAATTCATTCATCTTAAAAGGAAAGGGAGAATAACACCAAAATGTTGAAGTATCCCTTTAAGTTTGAACAATGTGTACAAGAAGCAAGCTTACATTACTTTTCCGTGGTGCTAGTCAATTTTTAAAAAAAACAAAGACAAATCACTTCATTTGCTGCAAACTGGCGAGTAGGTTCAGTAGATCAGCAGGTGTGACTGTGCAACAGAAGCAGCAGCAGCATTGGTGTTCATATGGTGCAACACACTCAACATACGGAGTCAATTGGCTGCTAATCCCACTTCATATGGTGCAAATAAGAAACACACATGTACTTATGGTGCAATAAGGGCAGATTGTCTCTTTGAATTCAATGGTGCAACTTGAGTACTGCCTTCAGTTATCAGCCAAGGCTGTGCCAAAGGCTCCGTCCAAACGGACAACTGCTCTTCCTGTCCTGCAGAAGCTATGCAAGTCTCCGACGCAGGGAGATGTGCTTAGTGTACATGCTCACAACACACAAACACACACACAAACATACACAGGGTTTTCTTCCACAGCACGGAGATGTGCTTAGTACACACATGCAGATACACACAGTGAAAAGTAGTGTAACAATGTGGGATGCATCCCTACCTCACCGCTTGAACACACACATACACTCACACACTAGTGTCCAATAATCCCTTACACCTTTATAATTTGGGAACAATATTCATATGGTGCTATTGAGTAAAGATGGGTGGTTTTGTATAGTTGTGGTTACAGTGATATGAATAATTTAGCCAAATATGTCTAGAAAACCTTGAGTGTGAGTCACATTCAGACTGATTGAACGGTGTAATTCAATCAATCTGATTCCTCTTGTAGAGAGTGTACGTAAAAATAGTAACACCTTCTTTCTCTGTGAAACCGAGTGACACATAAAAACAATAATGCCTTAACCGCTCAAAAGAAGAGGATGTGGATTTTTTTTAAAGATATCTGACTTCTGGTTATGTGCAAAATGATTATCATCAGGAAGGTGGTGCTTCTTTTTGGTACACTCTGACCTGGACATGTACTGTACATCGAGTATATAGGTTAAGCGTGTCAGAGCACAGAAATCAAAGGCAAACAGCATACTATGTTAGCACGTTGTCCTGAAAACCAAATATGTGCCATTTAGAGAACACAGTCAGGCATATTCTGTTAGTTTCACAGATCGTGATCGTGAACTTCTTGCATGGTTGTTCTAGATTTTAAGGGCACATGTGCTCCTAGGAAAATAAATGTCTATTGCAGAGGCTTAAAGGTTTGAAGAGTCACAGCTTTGTGTTTTGTGCTTCTGGGTTGTTAAAAGGGAGATTTATGTTGAGCTCCAGAGCAGCGAACTTCTCCCCAGCACTGACCTCTGACCTTTTGACCCAAACCCACAGCCCCTTTGCACCCAGAGCTCCAGCCAATCAGGTTTAACACAGCCAAATCAGGTTTCAACGCAACCAAAAAAAAAAAAAGGATTTCATGTGTGGCATTCAGACGGCACTGTAGACTCGTAATGAAACTGCAGGTATGATCTCCATTTTATTTTTAATTCAGGTTCAGCTTCTTATTATCAGTACTGAAAAATCTAAGAATCCAAAGTCTACAGTCGAGTCTGCATGCTACAAATGAAAAGTTTCTTTCTTCACCCCGAAAAACCAGAGCCTTAGCCAGGCCAGCTCTGTCGGAAATTCAAATCCAGTCAGTGTTATTGTATGGCTTCACATCCACAGCTATGCAAGGTTGCAGACAGAAAAGTTCTGGGCTTGGATAACCTTTACAAAAAATACCACATCACTGTACACATGTATTGCTTATTTTTATAATAATTTTTAGCCTTTTTTTGTTTGTTTACAGTGAAGCAGTGAAGAAGCAGAAACCATTAAGTGTTGATGTGCAACAGTGCAATCGTGATTTAATATTTGTTTACATTTTGAAGCTTTTTGCATTTGATTATGATCATTTTTATGCACCTAATTTATATTTTTCTCTAACAGGTTTTTTTGATGGGTTAAAATTAGTCAGTGTGATGGGGAAAAAAGCAGTGTAATGCACCTTTACCTTGGGATTACCATGATGGATGCAACCTCCCGACTGAGGAATGTGCATCCCTGTATGTGATTGTGAAAAGTTTTTTTTCTTTGGAAAAAACATATATGTTCCACTATCAGGGTCTGCAAAGCATATGAGGCCTGTGGTCAGGTGTGTGTGTATGTGTGTGTCATAAGTCTTTGGGGACAAAAACCAGGTACCCAATCGGGTGGTCAAAGCTGGGGTGTAGGTTTAGATTAGGGTCAGACAAGAAGAGGGTTGGGGTTAAATCTCCAGGAAATGAATACGATGTAAGTCTGTGTATGGGTAATGTCCCCAAAAGTGTCCTGTGACAACACGTGTATGTATGTGTGTGTGTGTGTGTGTGTGTGTACGAGTGCAAGCTCCCGTACGTGTCAATAATGCTTCATATGCTTTTTTTTAGCCAAAGTTTTTCTTGCTTGGTCCACAGCTGTGAGAGTATGTTCACTCATCATGGTTTTGTACAACTCGAGGCCAGAATCTCAGCTGTTTCTGATCTCAGACCAGTTCCAACCAGATCTGAGCTGAGTTACATTTGAAATCCTTTCCTTTCAGAACTGAAGTGGTTGTTTTGGCACAAACACCCAAATTCTATCATAGAAAATGCTTGGGAAGGATTTCAGTGGTGTGACTCAGGTCTGGATACTATAAGCACAGAGCAGGGTCAAATTAAACCTTAATGTGGATGTACCATGAGCTTTTATTTTGTCGAGGTCATGCTTTTCTACTATGTTCAGCAGCTCGGAAAAAAGTAGCTCTAGAGATTTCGATGTGCAAAAGTAGCTTTCAATTTCTGTGTTTGGCATTTTGATTGTAAATACTTTTTTCTGGTAATCCTCCTGAGCTGGATCTACTGTGTGTTCAATAATTTTGCTTAGATGGCTCTCTCAAATGTACTGATAGTAAATGTTCTTTATAAATATCCAGAATGTAAGGTGAGAGAAGAAAAATACGGCTTGACTGGAAAACTGTGTTTTCGTAGGAGTCTGTGCACTCGTGTTGTCTTGAGTATAAGCACACTGATATTAGATCTGTAGGAAAGATGAAGTTGTTGGAGGTGATCTGCCAGATGGCCATAATCACCTTTTGTTCTGTTTTAAAGCATAATGGATTCACTTGACATGTCTTTCACATTCTTGCTAAAGATTGAAGAGCGTTACAACGCTGCAGAACAAAAAATATCTCCACAAGCAGTGATTAATGAAAAAAATATGTAGTTAACACTTATATTTGCAGCTACTTGCGAATAAACACCTCCAACACATAAGCACACATTTCAAACTTTTGGAAGAAAATACAGAGGCACAAAACCAGCTGTCCTGCAGGTTTTGTTGTTGTGAGAGCACTGGCTTTCTGGCTGACATCTCCCAACTTCACTGTAGAAACAATGGCATTCGTCATCAACCATGTTCAAACCGCTCCTGTGTCAGCTCATAAAAACACCATTTGGGAATCTTCTGGTCTTTTGGAGGAATTCCCAAATCCACATCGAATGTTTCTGACCAACAACAAACGGGAGAGAAACAGGAACACACATCCTGTTATCTCTGGTTTGTCTGAGTATTCTGTGTCTACAATAGTGTTAAAAACATTCTGGGGAAGAGTTGAATAATATTTTCAATGGCTCTAGGTGGCCAACGTTAGGAAATATGTTATTTTTGTTACAATACCTCCTGAAAAATAAAGTCTATTTATCTGTGAAGAAACAAAGATTTACAATAATACAGATGACTACATAGAAATAATGACAGATTTTAAATGATATAAATCAGATATAAATGAAAACATGTACAGTTCATTTGGTTTTGAACATGATGCAGAAATGTGTATGTGTCAGTATTGAGTTTGATTTTATATATTTACCATTTTATTACATTGTAATGTTGTGACTGCGATGGAGAAAAAAAATATAAAGGAATATAAATTAATTTTTCCAAATGTGTGTTGCTCTTCCTTTCCAGTTTATTTTTTTAAATATTCCTTTCAATAAAAACAGAAAATTTGATTTAAAATTAAATTTATTCTTTTTTAAGATATCTTGAAAGCACAGAAATCTCTCTACTGGCCAGACAGGGATTGCAAAGTACAATACCACTTTTCAAAACTAGAAAAACAGTAACATATAGGATCAAACATAAATATGATAACCATAAAGGTGAGACTATCTTTGTGAAATGGGTTTCCTTCAGATGTATCAGTGTGTTTGCTTCATAGCACAAAGCTATATTGTTTTGAAGCACAGAATAGGACCTGAAGCAAATGTGCATATAGCAAATATGGTTTGCATTGTGACAAATAATTACAGTGACAATTATACGAGTCCATCATGTTGACCTTGTCTATGGTGATTAGACAAAGGCAAATGCAAGTCATAAAATCAATTTTACATGCAGAGCATGGTAAAAGTTTGGAAGTGGAGCAGAAAAAGGCACACTTACATGCATAGACATGAGGAGATGCATGAACAGTGAATAGATATCACTAGCTATATGGTATTCTTGGAGAAGCATGCGATATTCTACAGTGTGGCTACTGTCAACAACTGTGATAAAAGAAGCACAATCAATAATGCATAAGTCCATCTTTCAATGCTAACTGACATGTCAATCCTCTGTGTGGCTTTAAGTTGGTCTATAATAAGAAAACACAGACTATCCTTAAACTCTTATCGTCAGCTGCTCTAAATGTGACACAGGCATCCACAGTTCCCTGTGAGCAGCCATGTCAACTGTTACAGTGCCCTTGAGCAGGACACCAAATCTGTGGCAGCTCCGTCTGTGGAAGCGTCTGATAAACATGAAAACAGATTCTAGAATTATTTCAAGCTTCAACTCACCTGAATCAGATCTTTTACTATCTTTATGATGTATGATCCAAATCCTTTGGTGCGATTCCCTTTTTTCAGATGGTGAGAATCTCTTGGGCATCTTAATAATCATCTTTGGCATAACTCGTACACATTCTTTAAGCACAGGTTTGATAACCGATACATCTTCACTTAATGGACAATCTGCATAGACATCACCCTCTTTAAGATACCATTTCACTTTACCATGGCATTTATAGGTATTCTTACCAATTATGCAATAATAAAATAGAAAAACAGTTTTTTTCAAGCATGCAAATATGGATACAAGAAATATTACTGACTTACTGAAAAGCCTTTAGACTAAGGTACCAGTGTAACAAATAAATCAAAACAGCAACATAAAGTTAATCAAAAGAATTCCTCCATGTAAAAGATATAGATCATAAATGAGTTACTGGCTCCCCCTGCTGACAAAAAGTTACCCTACAAGGTGAAAACAGACACAGACACACACAAGTTCCCACAGAAACATATTAAATAAATCTCTTAAAGCAGCTCAATAAAGATTTTTCTTTCATCTCCTGCTTCTGGAATTAAATTATTATTCATTTCAGTGTGATCCAAAAAAGTCTTCCAGATGTCCTCATAACAAAACACCAGTGGTTTCTCGACACATGTTCAGTAACCTCGCAGAGAGTCAATGTCTTCTCTAGTATTCACTATCTCCTACAGCTGTTTTCACACCAGTGTACGACTCCACAGCAGAATCCTGCAGGCCTGAAGGATTTTTAAAGAGTGGCTCTTTCTACTGCACGTGTGTGTATAAGTACACAAACACACACATACAGCCAGCGTTGAAAGCAAAGGGCGATGGCCTCAGTGGGTAAAGTGCAACATGTCATGTACCTACTGATGCACAACAGGTGACACAGATTGGTGTCACTCCAACAGGGGATCATCGTCATCGTCGTCATCGACCTGCAGCCTCTGGAATGGCCGGGGGCCTGACGGGTGGCGGCGGCTCAGAAACCTGAAAAGGACTGAACAGACAAGTCCTGTTAGCTTGTTGCTCAGTTGGAGAGACACAGAACATTGTGTAACAGCCAAAATAAAGACTCAAATGTGGCTAAGAAGCCTCTTTAATAAATTGATACAATAAGGCAAAGGTCACTGGACATGGGGAATCAGTAAGTTCCCTTGTCTCCTGATCGCATTCCATCACAGAATAGAATGGAATGCATCCCAAAGTGTGGATATTTTGCACACACATATTAATATACTGTTGCTATCATTTACTTACCGGTGATTGTAGCGAGCACCAGTAAGACGCTCACCACCAGGCCGACCATCAGGGGAACGTCCCAGCAGGTCTCAGCAGCGAGCAGGCACCGTGCCTGGTTCAGGGTGCCGTTGTTGGGCCGGGGGGGCACTGACAGCAGGTGGCACATGAGTGGGTAAATGTCCACGCTCTGTAAGCTGGCCACGTGATAACCTTGACGGAAGCTGGGCCCCGCCGCTGCCAGGAAGGGGTGCATGCTGGGGAGGGAGTTGTCATAGCCGTGATCACCCACTGAGGGAGGGAAGGAGAGGGAGAGCTGGTGGGTGGCTATACATTGTCTTTGAATATACATTTGTGTATGAAGTATTTGTATATTGCACTTGTGTTCAGACCTATTTCCATATCTTAGAAGAGTTGTAAAAACTAAATACAAAGACTAATAATGAGAAACAGGATGCCTAACTAGATTTAGGACACAGAGACCTGCAGACACCCTGGAGAATGTATTAATGTTTTTGTCTACCTAACAACTTGCCAAGTATGCAAACAAAATATGCAAAATATATAACGTACATCTCGCCAGCTTGTTCCCTCGCTGCACTATGGTCCATCCTTCATCGGCAATCAGTATGATTGGCTGGATGCGTTCGTTGTTTCGATAGTGCAGCCTATCAGGGATGGCGCTCTTCAGATACGCTGTCATGTGGGCATGGCACTTATTCAGCAGGGTGAAGACAGCCTTGGGATCTGGACAGCGAGACACCTTTCTGTGAATACTTTATAGTTGACCTTTTCTTGTTTTGTGTGTCATGTGTTTGTATGCAGGCTCTTTTTACCTCATGCCAGCTGTAGGGTTAGCCAGGTTACCTTTATTTGGGATAAGGGCTGCGACAGGCGTGAGGTCCACCAGTGTGTAGTTGTCAGGGTGGAGGCAGTCATCCAACCGTATCAGGCGCTCGGCTGAGCACTGAACCATGCCGTGGTCGCTGGTTATCAGGACGTTGATGCGACCCCAGAGGCCGGTCCGCTTCAGCTCCGACATCAGCAGGCCGATGTTGTCGTCGACCTGGCCATGTGAGAGCAGGAGTCACTCGCCGTTTCCATCAAGGTCATTTGAATGAAAGGAGTTCTGTACAATTTTCAAGAACCATGAAGTTATCATGCCATGCCTCCTGTGTGTCACTATCACGATCAATATCCATAGTCACCCTACATCACAGGTGTATAAATAACCTCTGGTTAAACTGACTACAAACACACTGAGCTAGCATTGGACACCAATAGAAAAACAATTTGGTCTTCAGAACAGAAAATTTCAGGAATCTTTCATGTGAGGATCAAATGAGTTTCTCTCAGGTTTTTAAACTTAAACTTTTAAAACCAAATTACTGTACTTCTTTTAGCACTTTGCCCATGGCAGGGGTGTTGTCTGGACCAAACATGTGTCCCGAGCGATCTGGCTCCTCCCAATAGAGAGCTGCAAACATCACTCCTTGCTCCTGATGGAACGAGGCAGAGGCACAGAATGTCAGCAAACAGCTACAACCCCTTCCTGGATAAATCATATTGCCTTGTGCGCCAAAGTTGTAGAACAGTAAAAGTGGAAATGGAAACTTTGAGAGACATCAACAAGCAAACAAAAAGGAGTACGAAACTAGAATTAATTTTTGACCTTTTCATTTCCCAACATCCATTTTGTCACATTCCCTAGTCGCTGTTGGAACGTCACATCGGGGTTGTAGGGAAAGAAGTGCGTTGCAGTGCGGTTGCTGATGATCACGTCGGAGCCGGGCCACATCATGGCCGCAGTCTTATAGCCAGAGTCAAGCGCCGTGATCCAGAGGGGCTGTGCCTCGTTCCACCACATCGGGTCAGTGTCGTTGCTGCTGTGGAAGTGCTTTTGGCTGACAGGGTCGTACATGTTGCTGGCCAGGATGCCGTGAGACTCAGCGTACAGCCCTGTCACCTGGGAAAGAAAAAGGATGATGCTTTTTGTTTTCATGCTCATTATCATTCATTATTATTCAAATTTACTGTGTATTTGAGTTTATTTTAAGGGGCACAATTTTACGGGAATTAACTGATCCAGTCTGATTAAATGTGTGTTGGACCAGGGCTGTTTATATAACCGTCACACAAAAAGCAGGGGCAGCAGGGTTACCAGGCTGTAGTGGTTGGGAAAAGTCTTGGTGATGAAGACATTGGTGAGCTGCTCCACCAGGACCCCCTGGCTGTACAGGAGCTTCAGGTTGGGCATGGGGAACCTCTGCAGGTAGTCCGCTCGGAAACCATCAAATGAAACCAGCAGCAGCGGCGGAGGCCTCAGCTGAGCCGTGGAGTTTTCTGTGGCCAAAGCTGTGACCCCACACAAGAAGCCCAGAAGTATTTTAAGTAACATCCTGAAAAGATGTGAAAGAAAAGTTGTTACCTATATTTAGATATAAACAGACATGATGGTTAAACAGCTACTAGCTCTGAGGCTGTATCTAGTCACAGCAATATCTGGATCACAATCCATATCAAAACTGGTTGTTACCATTTTAAAAAATAATACTGGTGGCCGACTCTATGCTGATTAGAGACCAACCCAGCTCTCAGAGTATAGCAACAGCAATATACGTTGATAAACCTTACGTAAATTTGTCAGTCAGTATTCACACATGCAGAAAACTCTCAGAGATGAGGGAATGGTTCCACTTTGTTTTTCACGAAGTAAAAGTTACAAAAGTTACTTCATTCTGTGCTTTCAGGTAACATTAAAGTTCCAACCAAGATACTACTAAAAGAGGCATGAGCGGTGGGTTCACTTCCTGATTGTTACCACAAGTCATGTCTGCTTCCTTTTCTATGTGCTATGCAGTTTTGCATTAAGTGTGGCCAAAGGCACAGAGCAAGTTAAGTGATAATTAAACTCTTGGTATGTATGAGGAGTAGAGGAACTGGTTATAGTGGGTTCTCCTGGTGACACATATAACAGTGTATGAGGGGTGGGAGTGGGGGGGTATGTTATATTTACTTTCTAACAGGAAGTGGTTTGACAAAGCAAAATATGCAAAGCAAAATCTAATAACAAATAGTGAAACTCCAAAGTCTGATCTAATATGACTATAAATGCCCACAATGCATTGTGATTCATGGTATTGTGATTCCCCCAACGTGCTCTTCCAGTTCAGCTCATTTCTGTCAAATATAATTTTCCAATTTTCTGAATTGAGCGAGTGAAGAGAAGCATGAGAATTAGAGTAAATCCACAGAAATTAGATTGACCGCAAACACAGCTTGGATTTTACTTGAATACAGGGAGACATTATCTCTCTCCCCCTCCCTCAAATTCTATTTGATTACATTTATTAGCCTCAAAGATGGCACTTTCTGAAGTAAAATCAAATTATTATTACCAACTGAAGTGGTGCAAATAAAGGAAGCAATACATTTAATGAGTCGATGAAACAGAAACGATACATTAATGTTATTTCCTATGTTTTTACACTGCAGTGTTGGGGCAGAGCAGAATTAGACCATGCTGTTACCGACGTTCAGTATGTTGCCACAACATGAGCAAGTGTACACAAAGGCGCGCAAAAGAAATTGAACGCAGGCAGTGACGTAAATGACTTTAAGTTAGAAAAAACAAACAAACAAAAAAAAACCTACTTTGACGAACCAAGTAAATAAAAAAAACAGGAAGTCACTGTTTTTCCACGCAAAAAAGGACCAATAATATGAATATCAATATTATGAATAAACAATGGCGACAACACAGAAGACGAATGAGAATATGTGACATGAAATAAGTAAGAATGACTTTTATTTTGACCATGAGCAGAACTGCTTCGCGGTCCACATAACATATGTCAACCTGCTAATGTCACAGCCTTCACGTCGTGCTAACGGTGGGTTTAACTACGGTACCTGTTACCGGGTTGTCCTCCAGATTGTACCAGGAAAGAACCTTTTCCGTTTACCCTATTTTCGCTTCATCGTCAATGGATTTCCTCATA
The DNA here is from genome assembly GCA_016785225.1 of Psettodes erumei. NCBI lineage: Eukaryota > Metazoa > Chordata > Actinopteri > Pleuronectiformes > Psettodidae > Psettodes > Psettodes erumei. Next base: position 88,690 of record JAFBJZ010000953.1, read on the forward strand.
AGATACCAACAACAGGACGTTGTCGAGCTGGTTCAGATTATTTTATAAATTCCGGTTGAGCATTTCAAAATAAATCCCTCTTTGACACACGTCTCACCGTCATTCAAAATGAGCACCTTTTTTTTTGCTACTTATAGTTCCTTTCCCCACCAAAACACCAATTCAAAAGGGATTTTGTGCTTAAAAATATTAATGCATACAATTTATTTTATTCGTGAGTTGTAAAGTGTAGTGCTTTAATGTTGACGTGAAAACCGCTTACCTCTGCCCTTATTAGAGTTCACTTGACGTAACCGTCGACTGACGTTTTAACTGAATTGGCAGCTGGAGCAGCGAATCGGTCTTCAGATTACAAACAAATGGGCGGGGTGCTTATTATAGTTAAACATTATAGTAACTGCAGTGCCTTTGTTAAAAATGAGAATCTCTCAGAAACTTCACGGAGGTTTCCAGTTTTTGTAAAATTATGATTAGAGCAGCCCAGTATAGTTCCTTTAGTTTTGAGTAAAATCACTATACTACGACTATGTGTGAGATAGTATAATGGTGAATGAGTCAAGATTAGAAGTGCATGACTAGTTCCCACACAATGCCTCTTAGCAATTGCTCCCAGCATGACATTGCAACTTCACTGATGGCAACGAGATTACAGAAGTATTTTGTTCAACAATGTGAATAGGCTGTGCCTAAAAGGAGGCCCCTGTGGCCTACTGATGATGCATCATCCATCCTCAACATAAGAAAGTCATTAAATGATTAAATGATTAAATGTTTTTCTATTTCTGGTCAATTAAGCATTCCCAAGTTTACAATCCAGGACAACAGCAAGGACCACTATCAATAAAACACAGGTTTTAGGTACATTTTTTTAAATATAAATGGGTGGTAGAAGTAGTGGAGTGATAATACGATGACTATTCAAGTTGTATTCTCCTTTAACAATCACCACTTTCTTTTCTTGGCATTGCATTTGTGCCATCCCTGTCCAAAGTCCTGGGCTGCTTTTTGATAAGGGAGCCACTGTTGGAATTACAGCCACTTTGCTACACACCTTGAACTTCTGCACTGTCCCAGGACAACCTCAGTTTTGCTCCATCATCCAGGATGGATCCCCACGAGGAGAATGTGTACGAGACCCCAGAGCTCACCTATGAAAACCAGGTGTCGGCTATATATGAAATGACCTACGAGGCACCCTCACTACTGACAGGAAACTACGAGAACAGTGGTCATGCCACAAGAAAAATACCAGATCCCCCTTCTCTTCCACCACCTCAACGTCCTAGTGCGGAAAGGCGAGACAGTTCATCCTCTTCTTCATCCTCCTTGTCCTCCTCACACGCTGAAGATAAAGATAAAAGGGAGTTGGAAGCCCAGAATAAGAAGGAGGAGGAGAAAGAAGAAGAAGATGAGGAGAGGATAGAGATGGACAACAGCAGCAAAGAAATCTTTGGGGAGAGGGGCTCTCCAGAAGTGGAGGTGGACAGGAGGAATTCATCACGCAGGTCCTCATCATCATCATCATCATCATCTTCATCTTCATCAGTTTCCAAGAAGGAGGAAGCTAAGGAGAAGCCAGAGCAAGAAAAGGATGAACCAGTGGTCACACTTTTTGTCAAGGTAGGGAGGGAATGAGATGGATTTATTATATTAGGTGATTCCAGTTTAATGTTTTTGACATTTCATGGTAGATGTGTGAAAATATATTGTACACACACAGTTTGAATTATATAATCTAACTTGTAGACCTAATAAATCTTAGTCATAATCAAATTCCTATCAGTTTGTCATAAACAAGTGTGCAAGGTCCGTGAGTATTGCCCAGTGTGTGTGCAATTTGAAATCTGACTGTGGCACATCCAGAGATGGACTTTATTCCCTATTGTGTGGGCCCTGTGTGTTCGAACACACACTCCTGTTTATGGGTCTTCATGTTTAATCATTTCGGAGTGTGTTTGTGTGACCATGAGTGTGTGTTGGAGGGAGTTACTCTGCTTCTAAATATAAGTTAAGTTGAACTGACAGGAATGTTCTGACTCAGTGCTGGGATAGTTGGGGATGGTTCCTGTCACATGGCTATGTGAATTCACATGTGTATGTGTTGTGTGTGTGTGTGTGTGTGTGTGTGTGTGTGTGTGTGGATTAAACATAATGTCTTGGTTGGTGGATTTTCTGGAAAATATTTCTCTATCTAGTAAATACAGCTAAAACACACACACACACACACACACACACACACACACACACAAACACACAACTGAATTTATTACATGATCTGCTCACTCTCCACTAAAGTCCACTTGCGCCGGAGTATACAGGGATCATAAATCGGATACTTTGAAACTGCAACCACATTAATGATAGCAATATAACCCCAAGGTGGCTGCAACAGAATAAGTGTGACTGAGGTGCACAGTTGGCAGCACCACAGTGTCTGCACACTATGACCATCTTTTTTCAGAATGACTTTTTCCAGTGGTTTTCTTGAAGTATTGTGATTGGCTTTGGAGCTAATTTACATTATCTCCTTATATTATACACTCACAACTACAGATATGAATCAATGTCCATCTACAGCTGATGATACAATCAACTTAAACTGTACTGCCATTGGACACTTTTATGTCCAGTGAAGCAGCTCAGACAAAGACTGTAAACTCACAGCATGGGTGCTGATGGGTGTCAGGAAGAGACAGTGACTCCGACTGATTCAAAGTCACCTGATTGTGTTGTCAGTCAGAGCTATAAGAGGTGAGAGGGGCAGGGCACCCTTGGGTGACTTGGTCTGCCCTTCCCCTCCTCACTGCATTACTGCTTCCACTGCTTCCAACCCCCTCCCCACCTCACTCAAGGGGGTTATTTTTTGCCTGACACTGTCCCGCCCTTCCACAGAGGCCACGGGTACAAATTGAACCCCTCACATACACACTATCCCTCTCTCTCTCTCTCTCTCTTTCTCACACACACACACACACACACACACACACACACACACACACACACACACACACACACACACACACACAGTCACTGACACTCGGACAGAGGTGCCATGGGACAAAACAGACTTCACCGAATGGACCTGGAGTAGAATCTGAAACTGAGACAGCTCACAAACAACAAACACAAACACACGCACACACTTAAACAGACACACTGACACATTCATCAACACACTTGCGGAAAGGAAACACAAGGAAAGTGTGTTTTACTTAACCATGACAGATACTGCAGCTGAGGACGACAAGGACCCTGATATTGAGCTATTTGTCAAGGTGGGTTTTTTCTAATGTGCATGTTATGGTTGGTCACAAGCTGACACAAGATCATTTCTCTTCTTACTTTGAAATTACAGTTGTGTACAATTTCTACATTACTACCCTGCATTATGCCCACAATAGTCATCATTTTGTGTATGATGAGTAAAGTTTAAGCTGCATATGCACCCTATAATATCAGCTGTGTGCGTGTTACGTTGGGGGGTGGTTCCTTTAAGGTTTACATGCCATGTTGTTGTTGTTGCATGCTGATTTTCCATGTGTGTTAACCTGACACCCACGTGCAGACAATCTCTCTTTCTCTCTCCCACTGAATTATTACTGGGGTCCTTTTAGTATTAAGAGCAGCAGCTTTAAATGGTCTGAGGTCATGATACAATATACAGTCACTGTGTGTAGGTATGCCAGTGTGTGGGTGTGTGTGTGCATGCGTGTGTTTTTGCATGTGCCTTTGTTTTTCTTGCCAATATAGTTTAAACATGATGTTCTCTTATAGTCATTTTTAGAATATTATCAGTATATATTGTTATAGTTTAAGTACAAATTGACAAAATTTAAAAAAATGTTCCCACTTTTGAAAGCAATAGTTGACATTTGGGGAAATAATGCATTTATTTTGTAGAGAGTTAGATGAGACAATTGATACCACTCTGGTGAGAGAATACATTCATACGCAATAACTCTGCCATGGCTGTGAAAACTTTGAGTTTTTTTAAACAATTGTGACAAATCTGCACTTGTTTCTTTCAGAACTTAAAATAAGTATCAGTTTCTTGAAACAAGGTAGAAAAAAAGTAGGTGACACTCTATGATTCAAGCACAGTAAGTGTCTGTTTGTGTGTATTTCCTTGGAATGGTAGACAAATGTTATAGCAGGACAGAAATTTTCCATGATTTCTGTGGCTGATACTGTAGCTGCTGAATGTAGGAACCAGAAGTTCATGTAGGCAGTGAGGCGGCTAATGGAAGCAGTGTGGATTATTCATGCTGCACTCAGTGTCTTATTACAGTGTCCTGTTGCAGCTTTGCAAACACACACACACACACACACACACACACACACACATTCATGCTAATTTATTTGATCATTTGCCAATTGTGAATTTGTGTATGTACTGTACACCTACAGACAAAAAAGTATCACAAGAGACCTCAAATCAACTACTTTATTTGACATTTGACACTGCTTGACACTGCACCATGTGTATCTACTCGTGAATGAGTGGAGCATGCCTGTGTGTATTCAGTAAGTTTGTATGGGTGTGTCCTATCAGTGTATTTGTGAGTTAATATACATGTTTGCCAAGTAAGTCAACTTTTGCCTTTGTGTGTGTGTTTGCAGGCTGGGAGTGATGGGGAGAGCATTGGAAACTGTCCTTTCTCTCAGCGCCTCTTCATGATCCTCTGGCTGAAAGGAGTAGTGTTTAACGTCACCACTGTTGACCTCAAGAGGTAGTAATAACATCATAACAGACTGAATATCAGTTCGGGACTTCTACAGTCCTGGTTGACCACTGCTTCAACCCAAACCTTATGAATTTGCTATTTCTTATTTATCATTATTTATACAAGTAAGTGTCATTATATTTTACTAAAAGAAAAGTTTATTTAAGCTGCTACAATCAGCATTTTTATATTATTAATTATTTAGCTTATGTTGTCAAATGGTTAAGTTGTCTGGTGCTTTTGTCCAGTGAAATTTTATTTAGTAACTTCCAACCTCTCCAACAAAGACAATGGCTTGTTTTATGACAGCTTTAATATTAACACTCATACACTGTATATGAATGAGGTTGTAAAATGATTCAACTCTGATTAGGAAACCAGCTGACCTTCACAACTTGGCCCCGGGGACACACCCGCCCTTCCTTACCTTTCAGGGGGAGGTTCTCACTGACGTCAACAAAATCGAGGAGTACCTGGAGGCCATGCTGGCTCCACCAAAGTAAGTCTCACACAACATACGCACAAAAAGGAACCAGATGTGGAGTAACATCCTGACGCTGTGACCATGTTTCTTAGGTACCCCAGACTTGCAGCAAAGAACCGTGAATCAAACGTAGCAGGAAACGACATATTTTCCAAGTTCTCAGCTTATGTAAAAAACACAAGACCAGACAAACATCGAGGTAAATATGCTGTAGTAGTCTAGTCCAGTGTTGGAATCCAGACAAAAGCACTTCCATTTAATGACCTTGTGGCCTGGAAATGTGTTGCATCTTTTTCAGATCTAGAGAAGAGTCTAAACAAAGCCTTGACCAAGCTGGATGAGTATCTGATGAGTCCGCTACCTGATGAGGATCAGGAGGAACGCCACAGCAACAAAGGAGAATCTACTCGCAAGTATCTGGACGGAGATGAACTGACACTGGCTGACTGCAACCTTCTGCCAAAGCTTCATGTCGTCAAGGTAACCTTCTGTAGACTGGTTTTGTCTGGTTTGGCTCACTAAATCTACACAGTTTGTGTCTGACAGTAGAATTACTTACTCTTGGCAGGTGGTTGCAAAGAAGTACAGAAACTATGACATCCCGTCTGAATTCAGAGGGGTGTGGCGTTATCTTGGCAATGCCTACAACCGAGACGAGTTCACCAACACGTGTGCAGCTGATGTGGAAATTGAGCTAGCCTACCAGGATGTAGCCAAGAGGCTGGGAAAGTGAATGCTTCACAACCACAGTCGCTATTGTACCTTCTATCGCTATTTTTGGAAAATCTATTGAATCATGATTTTGATAGACATTGCATAATGCTGATCTGCATAAATGTAGCAAAGCGGTGTGGCTGCCTCAAAGAAAAGACAAATGGAAGAGGGTGAACTTTGTTAGGTTATGGTGATTAACTAAATGTTATTTTTATTAATTGAGAAAGAACATCTTAAATCATAGCTTATCAGTTCTAACTACAGGCAAGAGATAAGATAAGACATGAGATGGGTAGCTACTTTCAGTCATTAATGTCATTTCAGCCTGTGCTGTTCTTCTGTTGTTGTCTGTTTCTTTTACATAGGTAATAGGAATTTAGAGACTACATAAAGCAGAGTTTTTGGGAAATACTTTTCACAATATATTTCAGCCAAAGGAATGTGTCTTTTATTGGGGTGGGGTCAACTTTGTGAACTTAAGAGCTGTGATGTCTTTTTCTTAATGAGGGTATGCTTAACCAGTTAAATTGTACTTTTTTCATCTGCTTGATCTATATAAGGAAGAATGAACTGTTTTTTGTAGGAGATTCCATTCATATACTGTTAATCTAATGGGTAACCCTTTCATGCCCTCAAGTCACTTGTATTTCAAATAAAAACTTTACTTATTAATAAGGCTACATTTATGTCTGTAAAGTTGATTATATAGTCAACTATGATATGAATGTGAATTATTAATGTCATCAAAGGACCTCTCCTGCTCTGTTAATTACCATGGCTCTTTATTCATATTCTTTCTGTCGATTAGAACCATGAACACGCTGTGTAATCGTCACTTTTTTGAATGATAAATCTATTTTCTCAGAGACTGAGCTGAAGAGTTGTGGTTCTTCACCTGAAACTGTCTTGCTGATTTTTGAATGCGCATACCAGTACACGGGAATGGGTATTGAGTGTGTCTCTTTGAGTGAAGTGAGTTGTTTTTGTGTTACACGGTGCAAATGTTCCCTATAAGAAACAGCACAGTGTTATTTTTGATGCAGATTTTTTTAATGGAAATACATACAAAGTCATCCTAGGTGTGTCAGGCTGATGGGTAACTCCGGCTTTCTTTCTGGAACTTGTTAACATGCTCAAGCTGATCCACACATAGTGAGCAACACTAAAACCTGAAATATTGTCATTGTCATTTGTAGATGCCTGCCGTGGGAAGGCTGTAGCGGGAAATAGCCAGCAGATGGCAGCAAATACTAAGCTTTTCCGGTCTGTAATGAAAGGAACATGCAGTTAGGGATCGTCCCGTTTGTGTCTTTCCTGTCTGTTAACAATTGTTCTGTCACATCCGTCTCTGGTTTCCATTATTCACAGTTAAAAAGAAGAAAGAAAGAAAGGATTGTAGTAGATTTTTGAATGTCGTTCATTTAAATGAACTGCAAATTGTGGCATTTTTAAATGTTATTATATCATGCATAGCCTCTACATGGCCTCTTGTGGTTGATTAGTGACAGATTAAAAACATATTTTTCTTTGTGCTTTATTAACTTTTAAGGACGGGTGGCTTTATTAAAAATGTATTTCATACGCGGTATGTCCCTCCCATTCAACATTCGTGTAGTTTTACCAGTGTGTCGTTCTACGCTTTGCGCGGTGCTGGGAACACGGAGATGGTCCCTAACGTTTCCTCGCGACCTGCCAACGGCCAGAGCAAACACAGAGGCTCGTGCGCTGTGACTGGAATCTCGTCGTTCCAGCTCCGCTCCTCTGCACGACGTCCCCCGGAGTTAAAGTCTACTTACCGCCTCATAACTTCCCTGTTATCTCCTGACACGCTCATGCTGAAAGGTAAGCCGCGCTCTGTCACCGCAGCCGCCCCGGAGCTCGTTTTCTGCCCCGCTGTTGGGAGAAATAACGTTGGTCGGAGAGGCGCAGTGTTTAGCCGTGTGTTCTCGGGAGTGGGCGACTTGTCATTGCGGCGGCGTGTTTTGCTGCGAATTGAGCGGCGGTTCGAGCGAGGCAGCTAGCCGCCTCCAACCCCCCGTTAGAAACAAAGCTAATGTAGCCAGAAAAGGTGTTAGCTGGCGTGAAAGTCGCCTGGTCGTGTTAACGCGAAGCTGGCAGACAACGGAGCCGGATAGCTAACGTCAAAGCTAGCAGGCTTCCCCCGTTTTTTTTCTTTTTTACAGCCAGTGAGGGAATTGAGACGTTAATCGCCGCAGCACTCGGGGGGTCCTATTGTTAGTACACGGTTGGGTTAGCTAGCTTCCAAGAGAAGTGACAGTAGCGCAGTGTGACACAGTGGACACGGGCGACACGCCCGCCAATAATATCATCGTACCGGGAACAGGTTGGTCAAGAATAACGTCCAACTCCGAGACACTGTGAGCGCATTTTGGTTTAGGTGTTCATATTTGACAGCAGAGCTACAGCGACCTGTCTGTAATCCCCCGATATCATATTCATCGAGGAGGAGGAGGAGGAGGAGGAGGAGGAGGAGGATACTTACAGACGACCTTTTTCCTCCCTGCAAGTGTTACACTTTTAGCGGGGTTTGAGAGCAGTTTGAACACACACACAAACCCCTGCAGAAATACACAAGATAACTCATTTTAAAAAAAAATTCTTCTGTTCTATTAAACAGAAGAAATCAGTATAGAGTATAAGGGGAGAATGACAGGCTGTTTGTGCTTGACTCATTGCAAAAGAATTTAGCTCATGAGTGCGGTCCAGTAATTTTCATCTGCAACATGAGTGGTCTCATATAATCAAGTTATGACATGCATAATGTAATTATATGTATCATGTATTATTATCATGCAAGCTGCAAATGCTATCATGTACAGGGAGCTGGTGAAAGTGTCTTTGTCTTGTAAAGACACTCATGATACGGTTTTGGCAGGTGTTCCTGCAAAAAAAAAACCCAAAACCGTCCGTCCTTTCTGGGTATGATCCTCCACTGTAGGTTGTAAGCTAATGCCAAGTGTAGTGACCATCCAGAGGTGAGCCACCGACTGCCCCTGGCTTTATAAAGAGCTCTTTCAGTCGCCTTTTTGCCAGAGCCCTTGGGATTATAAATCCTGAGGAAAAGGAGCTTTGCTTCGGTGGCATGCTTCACTGGCAAGAAATCATTGGAGGGTACGTGTGTGTGTGTGTGTGTGTGTGTGTGTGGGGGGGGTGATGGGGAGCTTAGGTGGTGAGCAAGCAGTGAAGGGGTGAGGAAGGAGGGATTGAAGATGGAGGGATGGAGGAGAACTGGGCTGTGGTGATGGATGCCATGCAGGGAAGTGGAACACTTGGCCTTTCTGTGATTAAAGGGCTCCTGTTCTTTCAGCACAAACACACACACTCACACAATCCTGTCTTTTCTTATTTGTGTGGTAGATCTGGTTACTGATCACTAAGCCAAAAATTTTCATCCAGTATCTCCAGTGACAGCAGTCCCTGAAAATGATTTCGTTATTTAAAGGCAGGGTCAGTGCAAAGTGTCCCGAAGGTCAGACTGCGATATCAAATCAGCTTTTGGGGGGAAGACTGTGCGTCTTAGCCAGAATCCCCACTCCACCTCGGCCCTCCACAATGAAGAGGCTCTTTTCCATCGTGCAAAGCACACGCATTCACTTCGCTTTACAGTCAGTCAACTGTTTGGAGCTCCGTGGCTGCAAAGCAAGCATTTATTCATGCTGCAGAGAAATGTTCATTGGTAGTGCAAGTCACTAAAATGTACAGTAAATCTTCCAGAAAATCTTTTCTCACATCCAGTGCAATGACTGAGAAACTGAGAAAGTCACGAAAGGAAGATTAGGGATTTTCAAAACAATTTCATGCCAGTTTTTGTCTGAGTTTGCAGGTGGAATATTGAACTTTTTTCGTCTTGTTAAGGACATACTATACACACAGTGGAGTCCAAAAGTCCGAGACCAATGATACAGTAGTCACAGACTTAGACATTTTAATTTGTCCCATTGTTGCATTGTGAGCTGCTTCTCTCAACAGCTTGTCAAATCTGGTGTGCTGTATTGATGGAGCCCTGTGGTTACAGAAACCACTGCCTGCAGTCCCATACAATCTGGCAACAACAGCGTATGAACAGAGACCACTTACTAGTAAGTCTTGATCATAATAATAGCTGTTTGACAACACTGTTGCTAGGGCTGTGTTTATATAGACTGTGTTGAGCTGATTAAGGAAGTTTTCAGTCTGTAATGTGGTCGGACTCACAGAGAATAATGTGCCTGGCTGGAGTTTGTGTTGCTCTTATTTTATGACACAAGACAGAGAGTGGGGACATTTCTGCCACTCCTGACGTCTTTAAAGGGTTTTATAGGATTTGGACTCGCATTAAGAGCAAAGACCAGAGTAAGGATTAGTTTTATGAAAAAGGGAGAGTGTTATGAGTTTGACGTGCAGTGCAGAGGATTGAGGATTTACTGCAGTCAGTGAAGGGACTGTGCAATCAGATGTATGTTTGCATACATCTGATTTGCATAATAGTTCATTGCCCTTGTACTTAATTCACAGAATATCCATATGAGCTGAAAATGTTTTTCTTAATTGTGCTTTTATGTCTGTGTGTATATATGCATTTTCCCATTGCTTTAATATTGTTCCTCTACATATTGTGATGAGGCCAGCTTATGTTATCATAACAAGGCTTTATGTGGTGGTGACAGGAAGAAACAAGAGGCTACATCTATCCTCTAGCATCTCATTTTGTGGTTCCTACCGACTTGTCACAGGGCTTATTTTCGCCATGGTGTTCAGGGTGGTCGTGTCGTCTGCGCCTGGTCTCATGGCATGTTGCAGCAGGTTAAGCCTATCAGCATTAGTCTGAGGAAAGGGATGTTTTAGCTGCATTTTTAGGGGGATTTGTAGGTGACTTTATCAGGTGTTGGTAGAGATTGTGTCTCCAAATGCTCAGTACAAACAGCGATTGAAAGTACAGTACTGAAGGCACACTTTTGGGTCACCTCCTGCTTGGCTTCCTTTTCCGTGACAATAGTGTGGAATTGAGCATGCTTTGTTTCTCATGTCTCTGCAATTGCTGAGGCAATTCCTTTTTGTGAAGACAGTAACAAGGTTCACTGATTCTCACCAGTGTGGGCGGAGCGCCAGTTTTCGCAGGCGCGCCGGTTAGTTTGAGCCGTCCGCTGGACTCTGCTCCGTCAGAGCGACCTGTTTCAGAACGCTGCGCCGCAGACACAGTTGATGGGATTTAGGTTTCCTGGGTGGAGCTGGACTCGGGGTCGAGGTTATCGGGCAACGGGGTTTAAGATCTGTGGTTTTACAGCGTGTTACTCCAGAAGTGGAGGGAGGACGTGTCATTAAACTTGTTCCATTCCTTTTCGGGGCTGCATAATAAAACACTAAGAATGAATACAGTAGAATACAGTAGAATGAATAACATTTTCCTTTTCACTCATGATGCTTAAAAATATGAGGTAATCTCATTAATTATCATACAGATCTACATATTCTGATCTGCAGCACAGAACTCATTTATGGCACTTTTCTCTGAGTCATCATGAGATTAAATCCCACGTGAAAGCTTCAATAATGTTTGGCAGTAAATAGGAAGCCTGGCATGGATGTGTGCTGTTCTGTATGATTTAAGAGGACAGACAATACTAAAATGGTACTGGCCAGGGGTGCTGCAAAAAAGGCCACATTTATATTAACTGCAGACCAAACAAATGAGCAAATTACATTTTTTATTATTGCTAATTTATCTGTATTATCAGTATTTATCTGTATATAATCTATTGTTAAGACTAAATGATGAATCATTTAAGTGAGAAAATAATAGGAAGACTTTGCTTACAGTCTAATACCATCTTGTCAAACAGACAAGAGTTTAACTGAGGAGAATGAATTTTTTAACACACAAATGTAAGATTATGAAAGTTCCAGAAATCTTATTTTGCCTTTTATTCTCTTCAAAACCCTACAGGAATGTATCTGAACATTTATATGACTGAACCTTGAAACTGGTACTCTGGCAGAGCTGCTTGAGCCCATGGAAGACTCAATAAAGAGCACATTAACATTGATCTGGTTGCCTCTCACATTTTCGACAGGCCTCCTGAACCTAGCTGCAGGGAACGTCTGTCTTTTACCGCGGCATTAGCAGCTCGTATCTGGCTACGAGCTGGGTTTACATCGGCAAGGTGGCGAAGCCGCAGCAGGGCCTGTTTCTCCGGAGGGCCTGATGAATAATTAAGAGGCGGGGCTTATGCGTGGAAGTCATTAAGGTGCAGAGTCACATCGGTCTCCATGGTAGCGGGGCCATAGCATCAGGATCACTTCTCCTTCAGCTAGGCGGCAGGCGGACTAGCATAGTGGTCTGGGAGAGGATTGCCTGGGATAAGGAGCACCGCTTGGATGAGGTTTTGAAACAATACTTGAAAATGAAACTAAAATCTGAGCCCCGCAGCGTCTGCGCTGAAGGGAGGCTTGTCACAGCGTCAGGGAGAGAAAAAGAGGGGCGAAGTTAGGCATGTTTTTTATTGTTTTAGATGAAATTATGATGTTGTATGAGGCAGAGCTTAGTGGTACTGAAATGCTTGGACGATTAGTTGACTGATAACAAAGAAAACTTTTCTGCAGCACTTTGGATTCCCCATTATCAGTTAAGGCAGATTTGAAGAACCAGTCGTGAACTGTTGAGGAACAGGAACTATCCAACATCATTATTACCATCAGAGATGTCACTTTTGTCCTGTTTCTGTGCGTCAGTAGTTGTAACATTCAAGGTTTGGTTGCAGCCTTGAATAATGCTCATAATTTCAGCTCCTGGCGCAGGTTGTAAAAAGTCAGTCACTGACAATGTGTAATTATTTTCCTCTGTCCAGATCGAGTGAACCAAACCGCAGGTGCAAACATGTCCTTAAAAACCTTAATATGGGCTCAGGGTAGGCATTTATTTTTTAGTGCTTGCTCTCATTTTACAGACCAGAGGTTTTCAGTGTCCGACGAAACTGCTGCTGAGTTAGACATCAGCTGTTCCTGTTTGAGGTGAACCCCTGTATGCACAGACAGCTGTTACTGGATCATTTACGACTCACGAGAAACTTAAAAATGCAAGGCTAATTCTGGAGTCAAAGGGATTTTCGAAGCAGATTCATTCAGGTTTATTTGCAGCACTCGTAAGAGATGATGTTATCCTTGAAGTGTTCACAGCACTGCTGGCTGTCACCACGAGGTTACGCTGATGTTACCTGGGTGTGAGGAGTCGAGCTCTACGAAAGCCTCTTTATTTTTAGGTGGAAAATAGATAGTTTTTCAAAGGTGTTCCATAATTGATGGTGTAGCTACATCTGGAGCGTATTTCACTACTTTCTGTGGTTATACAACAAGCTCTTAGCGTATATTACTGCAGTTCAGTAGAGCGCTCTCTCTCTTTTGGACCTGGAGTAATGCACTGGAATTAATCTGGACCTCCCCCGGCCTGCTTCACCTTTATGGAATATCCTCGAAACTACACTCTGAGCTATTTCCAGCTCCAATCTCAGATGCAGAGGAAATGGACAGAGTCTTAACCTCGCTGGGCCATCTGGCCTGGGCGTCACAACTCCGCTGGAAAGATATTAAAGCCTTAGATGATTATTTTTGACAGTGATGCCGTATCATTGTTTACTCAGAACTCCCGCGACCATGAACCAGTTACATCTGCAGGGAGAATAAACCATGATGGCTGGAAGAGAGACAGATGCCATTCATTGTAAACATGCCTATTAGATCTCTGTGCAGCCTCGATCAGACCTGTAGGTATCTGCTAATCTGAGCAGGTTTTTTCAAAGGCTGGAAACTGGAGAAACAAGGCTCTCCTTTGTCACGTAGATACTTAGTTGGGGCTTGATCCACTGGAAATGAATTTGAATTTGACAATTTCCTGTGTAACTTTCAGCCACATAATGAACTCTTTGTTTTGTTTTGTTTCTTGGTAATCAGTGTGTCTATCTTCCCTTTTTCAGAGCCTGTTAAATCCTGCCACCTTGCAAATTACCTTGTAAATTATTAGTATTCTTCCCCTGAGCCGTGCTTTTTATCACCTATGTCATAGATTTCTTTTGGATTTTAGCCTTGACAGGAAGTCAACCCGCCATCTGTTGGGCCGTCCTGGTACATATGTATTTAACATAAAATTTCTTGTCACACCTTGATTGCAAACAGATGGTGTCCATTTGAGTTCTTATGCCACTACTGAGAAACAGTTGTTTTGTTGGGCTTTTTTTGTTGGATAACAACTGCACATTTCCAGTCCCGGTTATCACCTCCATCTTTCAGAAAGATTTCTCTATTTCCTTTTTGGGGAGTAAAGCAGACCCTCCTCATTTTGTTTCTGGCTCTGCCGACCAGTGCTACGCCGTGGTCGACACTACAAACTGAACAACGAATCAGCTGAGACTTTGACCCGGCCGTCCCCCACAGGAAGAAGTCCTTTGTGGGAGATTTGGGAGGACAGTGTCGTCACCCGGCTCAAATGATTCAGTCGTTTCTGTCGTTACTGCCTTGTGAAGCTGCTTCTTCTTTCAACAGTGGGGAAAAAGAAACATTCAGCAGGTTGTTACGTTATCATATATTCTGTAACCTTAGCTGGCTGTCAACGCACAGTTTCACTGGGCTGTTGATGCTGAGAGCCAGAGGGCTTCCTGCCAGACAAATTAAGATCCTGAATTAGAAACCAGAAGGTAAATGAGAGATGTATGTGCTGCTGTGGGGGGTGTGTGGTCTCTTTCTCCACAGATAATAGGACACAGCCTGTGGATAAGAAACAACAATAGACTAACAATGGAGTAATGATCAGTTTCTGTCTTAAGTAAGATTGACAGACACAGGAAACCAGGCCAGAGTGGAGAGCCAGCTCTGGCTGAGACTGCGCGTGTTCAGAAACGCTTGAGACGCTCCGTGTTTTGGCCTGTGCTGCTCACGCTGACGTAGCGCTGGGTAGTCTGAGCGGCGTTCCTCCTGGATAAACAGCCCCCCCGAAGCCTCCCGTCCTTGTCGGCGCCCAGCCGGCGAGCGTTGCCAGCCTTTTCCTGCCCTCGTCCAACAAGCGTCCCATGCAGCGAGAGGCATCCGATGTTATCAGCACTGCAGATTGCCCAGCGCCACTGCCAAAGGCTTGTCTCATGAATTCACAGTGCGGTGCAGACTTTTTTTTTCTCTCTCTCTCTCTCTCTCTCTCTACGGAAACGCTTGTTGTGCGCACACACACCGCAGAGCAAATTAGAGTTAAATGTTAGGAAAAAGATACAGGGATTTGCATTTTCCCCTCTTTTCAGCTGCTACAATTTTAATCCCTGCATTATTAAAATGTGAATACAAAGATCCCGGTCCCTGCAGGAACACATACGATGTGTCATAACCTGCTGTGTAATTCCAGAGCTTGACCTATTAATAAATCTGATGGACTGACTGACTGAAAATGATTCAAACATGCACAGGTGAGAGAACTGGGGTTGTCTGAGACAACTGGTGTGTTCTGGGTTCTGCATCCATTGCTTCAGCCGTGGTCCTGACCCGGTTATAGCCGCTTTGAAAGAGTGTAAGAAAGCCGCAGTTCAAAAGCAAGGCTGCAGAAATCCCCCCCCCACACTTAGCCTCATTTACTGCTACAGCAGTCGAATGCAGATGAGAGAAAATCCAGCATCTATTTTCTTTTGGCTTGATTGCAAGCTGGATTTTTTTTGTTGTTGTATTGCTAAATGATTGATGGTTGATCAGTCATTAACAGAATTGTTAGTTGTAACCTCAGTTCAGTGGGAGGTGCAGAGTCGCTGCCGCGAACAAACACCTGAACAAGTGAAACCTAATTTGACTAATTTACCTCATGTCTGACCTTTTGCCTCCCACAGACTGGATTTTTTTCCCCCTTTCCTGATAGGTAAATGAGTAAACCTGTGACCTTTATGTCTCAAACAAATGTATGCATACTCAGCCGCAAACACAATCCAAGTGTGGGAGCGCTTCATTCGTTTATCTGTGAAAAGAAAATGTAAGGAGAGAAAGAGACGGCGTATTTGAAATTCTGTTTGTGTTCTCGCTTGTCAGCGAGAAAGATAGATTGCAGGCCATCCAAATGTTTATATTTTTAGGGGACTATGAACCCTCTTGCATAAATTCCTCGCAGGCCCATCAGTCATAAGCGTCATGCTGTCTGGGCGAGACAAGGCTGTTCTGTGTAGCTTCTCTTTCACGATTCACAGAAGCATTTTACCATCTTTCTTTTAAAGCAAGGAGTCACAGGTGCTTTGGCTTAAAGCCCCTGTTGTACCACCATAACACAAGTTATTCCTCCTTTGGAAAGAGAAGACAAAAAAAGGGGGGGTGGGGGGTTTCCCTGCACCCCCTGAGCCCCTCAGCCCGACCCACTGTACAGTAAGCCTTCTTTTGGCCTCTGCTGCCCAGTCAGATGGTGTGCCATCGTTCTGCGTACATACCGTAGGTGCTTCCACACACAATGGCGTCCAGTTGGGATACAGTGAGCCTCTGTGCTGCGTGGTCTGCTGCAATTAGGAAGTGGCCGCCTCTTCTTAAAGTAACAGACAGGACATCTGTTCTGCCCCCGTTTGCGACGCCTCCTGCTTGGCTGTGAAGTTTGCACATCCACTGGTCCCCCTGACGCATCACAGTTCACCCCCAGAGAAACACCACCGTGTGTGTCTCTGCCTCAAATAAATGTTCCATACAGACCCATTACTGATTATTAATTAGCACAACAGTTAATTGATAAATGGATTAGCTGATCGATATCTGACATTTATGTTGATAATCAAGTCATCTTTTAAATTAGAGAAAACAATCCTCCCCTGTAAGATGAGTCGTCTGGTGTTTTTCACTGCTGCTCAGACAAAACAGCCATGTGACAATGTGGATTTCAGTTCTCAGAACCTGTTATGGCCATTTTTCACTGAATTTTTTTTATTGAATTAAAGGAGGTACTCTTGACTCACTCCTATTATCAGTGCTCAGGGTTGGGAGAGGAGACTCCCTCATTATCTTTGTTTAGCAGACCAACCAGCTAACCACTCGTCTCTCTCTTTCCTCTCTGACTATCTTTTCCGCGGCAGGATGCAACAGGTCCGACTCCCCTGAGATGCCACTGAGCGATGAGGATGGGTCAGAGAAGGATATCATGCTGGTGAGGCAAACGAGCTGCACTCCGCCGCCTGAAAACCACACCAAACACACCGACTGACACAGCCATGCCCCGCCTGCCCTCCTGAATTCCTCCCGGACCTTTGCACCCTCCTTCGGTCCGACCAGAGTCACAGCAGCACTGACAACTCCCAGCCAAGTCAGCATGGCGACGCCCTTTTTGTGGAAATTGTCATCCCAGAAGCTGGGCTTCTTCCTGGTCAGCTTCGGATTCATCTGGGGCATGATGCTGCTGCACTTCACCATCCAGCAGCGAGCCAGCCACGAGAACAGCGCCGTGCTGCGGCAGCAGATCCTGGACCTCAGCAAGCGCTACATCAAAGCACTGGCCGAGGAGAACCAAAGCGTCATGGACGGGCCGTATGTCGGTACCATGACCGCTTATGGTGAGTAGCCGGCGCGCATAACCTAATGTTTCAGGGAGCGGGACTGAACCTTATTGAAGTTTTGTGGCCCTGTTTATTTTTCAGCAAGCCCAGGCTGCATTCCTCTCTCATCCTGCAGTAAGATATGCCGCAAAACCAGTCTCATACTTTAACTCTGACTTCAGCTCCGTGACTAACATAGCTGAGAGGAGAGAGAGAGTGTTCCCACACTTCACCTTTATAAAGATTTTTCCAGCCTGAGGACCACCAATGTGCTTCTCTTTTCCAGACACATCGCTTGCTTTTTTTTAGTACAGTGAAGCTGGAAGTGTCAAAGTGGAAGGTTTCCCCAGGTGTCTGACTTAAAAGAAAATAGCAGGATTAGCCTATTACTATCATAGCAAAATTAATGATGTGAGGGGGTTCGGGGGGAAGAGGCAGTAACACAACCAAAGACGCAGCCCTTAACAGGGTTATGATGAAGAGCTGTTCTTTCCCTCTTTAAATCGGTTTGACTGGTTGCACTTCTCTGCCTCTCGAGAAGGCATAGCATCGCCTGCATTGGAGAAAACTTTCTGGGGAGATTTAACACAGATACAGCTGCACTAGAGCATGTTACTGTAATAGTACGGGCCCAGAAGACCCTTCAATAAGTTATTCATGCCATTAATAGACCTGTACGGCTCTATGGGAGGCTTCATTACAAACCTGAGATTGGAATTGATTGTTCTCTAATGCCCAGAGAAACAACAGCATACAGTAAATCTCCTGGAGATTACATTAGCTCCCAGAGGATGAAAAGAAGAAGGAGCTGGTGAAAAAAGCAGCACAGCGCATGCAGGGAGTTTGAAGTTTAGCTTTCACAGGACTTCCCTCGGTCGGAGACATGAAACTGCTGCTCTTGTTTCGATGCTTGCCACCAGATTTACCCAGCTGGTAGAAAAGCAAACATCGACACCCAGCATGTTCAATCAAGTGATTACTTTTGTGGAATAATTCAATAGGACCTGGTATTGTTGATACAGGAGAAGAAATAATTAGGGAAAACTATGCATGTAGAGTGCATACTACATTTACATCCTAACGTAAATTGTCCAGTTTGTTATGCCCCCTTCATGCAGATAGATTGATTTTCACGGCGCTGTTGCGGCTGCACCACAGTCAGCTGCCCACCGAGCAATATCACAAAAATCCATCTCTAGCTATCTATCTTGATTAGACGGGGAGGCAGCAAGATGCTCTGCGCTTCCTGTGTTCGCTCGCTGGTCGATGATTTGCCTTGATAACATTTGTAATGAGTTTAACGGGAAACAGGGTTTCCTCCTCTGCCCATAAATGCCACATAAAATCTTTAAGCATTGTGAATTTAATATTGTAGCGCCTGAGACTCCAGTGGGAGTGTTGTCTTATTGGTCGGACTGATTGTGAGGAAACACTCTTGTTTAAAAGCAGAAAGTCAGAATGTCTGTCTCTGTCTGTTTTACACACAGCCATTTTTCAGCCGCATATTTCTCCACTGGATTACAATGGACATGCTGCCCTTATTTCTTTAATTAATATTACATATTTGCCAAGGTGAATCGCAGTATCGGAACTCAGATCCGCAGGTCATGAACCGAAAACTCTGATTCCCCAGATACATACAGTTCTTGTGACCAGAATGTGCATCTTATTGATGAATATTTTAATGCACTCCTCCCACCACTCCCTCTCCCGGCTTCCATTGCGCTTCATCCAGCCCTGTCTCGGCTAACGCAGGAATCAGGAGCTTGCTAGCCTGTCCCCGGCTTTAGCCTTCTCTGATTGGTTCAAAGAGCGAACTTTAAACTTGAGACTTGCAGTAGCCAGGATAGATGTGAATATGCGTCAGTTTACTCTGGTCCCCAGCACACCCTGCAGAGACGGTCGATTCCAGGAGTCGTGCCATGGGTGCCGCATTAACATCACAAACATCTCTACAGCTGAAGCCTGTTCTAAGGTGCTGTCATACCATCGTCAGATGTGGTGAGGCTCCCCCCCATCCTGAAACCGATCCATGCAGCCAGGTGTGACAAGCCACCTGACACCATATCCTGTTGACCTGCAGTTCAGCAGCTACTGTGGATTTCTTTGGTGTCATGGACATGTATCGCGCTTGTGCTCCGTGGGACCAGTATCTGAACTGGAGAGAACTGTTTTTAATGAAAATCAGGTCACTGTGCAACTGGATTATTACCTTATATGACACGACTATTCCAAAAAGAAAGTGGAGTTCTCAGTGTTTATTGCCGCAGGATTTGTTTTGCAGCTGCATCACCTCATTAAGAAATATTGAGACGGGCAGAAACGTGTCCCTGAGTGAGCTCTTACTCATCTGGGCACCCGGCAGCAGCGTTGATGTTCAGGAGGACGAGTGTCACTCACAGCACCATGGATACTTTTCTAACACACAAGCTAACAAAGGTCTCTGCCTCGAGCCTCACATTAATTTACTGTAAAACCTTTTTTTTCCTTTCAGAGTCACCATGGGTGAAAATCCTTATCCTGTCCAATAAGAACATTTACATTCAAACCACTGAGACATCAGAGCCACTGGTCACAGGCGTTATTTTGATCATTTGACAACATATTCAAAATAGAAATGGTTGTAATTTCCCACCTGGAAAACAATCTCAACACTTGATTTAGTAAAGTGATAGCAGTTGTAGAAAATCAAGTTATGTGCCTGGCTCATATGCTCGACCACTGCCTCTGGCTGATGTGAAATGCATGCTGGGAAACTACGCCAGTACTTGATTTGGACATTTGCACATTTTGGCCTGATGTGTATTTTCAGTTGTTGTGCCTGGAGAAGAAGTAATTTTATTTATTCACTCTTGCTCCAGAGTGTAAATAACACAAAATCCATATGTCTTTCTAGAGCTCACATGCACATCTCAGTTATACATGCAAGAACTTGACACATTTTCCTCTTTCCCTGGACATTAGCTGGAGAAATACTGTACTGACTAAGCCTGGGGAATGTCAGAGGTACAGCTTGAAGTCAGCGGGCACAGACCGTTGTTACCCCCCCGTTCCTGAGGGGAACAGGGGGGGCATTAAGTCTGGAGTCCTTCTTTCCCAATTATGTTCAATCCAATAGCTTGGCAGGGCGGCTGCTTTCCGTTTGGTTTCCTCCCGCTCTCGCTGCGTTGCTTTCCGTGCATGAGCTCCCAGCGCACACTGCCCGTCCAAATCAGACAAATGCTCTGGCGTTTGTCTTCACACGAATCGGGCCGGTGTGCTCTGCCAGGCCTCGTTGTGCTCTTGCCAATCTCTGTGACGTGATGAAAACTGGCGTGTCAAATGCATCGCGGTGAGGGAAAATGTGGCACTTGTATGTGATAGACGAGTTGCAATTATCATCATCTGAGGAAAGCGAGCGTGATGCGTTCAACCACAAGCGTTTCAAACACAACTGAGGAAGGTACCCATGTATTTACTGATAAGCAATAAAATCTGAATCCACATGTCAATACCAAACATGCAGTTAGGCATAAAGGCTTAAATTTGTCCTTGAGCCAAAAGGATACAGCCTGTTCAACAGCTTTTGATATTGCATCACTCAGAGTCGCTTCGAGATTTCAAAGAGGTGAATTCAAACCACATAATTAGAGTCAAAGAAAAAAGAAAGAAAGAGGATTTCAGTGCCAGAAATACAGTTGTGGTTAAATTTCTAATCATCACGGCTGCTGCTTCCATATTAGCTGAAATAATTCCACTTTTCTCATTTGATATCTCATGTCATATGAAGAACATTAGCATTTAGCCCAAGAATTTGATGCACGTTCTTGCTTGCAGACTTGAAGAAGACCCTTGCAGTGTTACTGGATAACATCATGCTGAGGCTGGGCAAGCTGGAGTCAAAGGTGGAGAACATCTACAATGGCACAGGGGGCAACCTGACCAACAGTGCCAGCACCGTCACACCGAGTGCCACCAACTCAGAGAAAGTTAACGTGGCAGGTATGTCTCTTGTCGTTTGGTTTTTGCAGTTGAACGGTCTGTAGCAGTGAGGTTATAAGAGAAGGATTTATATGCATCTTTCATAAAAGCAGGAATCTCGTCCTAAACGCTGCAAGGGAAGAGAGGAGTTTTCTCTGCAGCCGTGCGGAGTAAGGTTGGTTAAGAAAGTCATTATTCTTGTGAACTGTGACTCATGCATGGGCAGGCTTTCTGCACTTTCCAGAGAAACCATGTTGTTCAGGGCACAGAAGTGCACAGTGCAGCATGCAGGAGCAGAGACCAATTAAAGAAATGAGGATAAGTGGCTCCTTTCTATTATCTATTTTATTTCAAAAGTGCCATAGCGAAAAACATCCCCGAGGCACACAATCAGCTAAACTCTGGCGGTACTGCACAGTGCACACCAGGCACTTTATGGGACCAGACCATAGCCTTGGACATAATTCAAATAAGGCTTGTGTTCACGCTGCATGACCCTTTTATTAGTTTTCATTGATTTTCCTGCCAGCTTTCAGATGATGAATTCGGCCCTGTTGAGAGCGTGAGGTGTTTGGTTTTTCTCGAATCGTGGCAGGGACCTCCTCTCGGTTTGTTTGCGTGACATTTAACAGCAGGAATGCAGAGTCTCTGCTCTGATGCTCTGAGGCAAGTTATGCAGAAATGGATTCAACTGATGGAGTCATACAAAGTGAAATTCGGATGGCTGGAATCCTAATGACAGCTGCTGTACTGCTGTCTTTTAGCAAACGTTGATGATTTCATTTTTCTCTTTCTAAACGTAAGCCAGTGTGAAACTCTGCCATGCTTTGTTTTTCGGTTTAAAGCCTTTTTTTGCTACGAACAGCAAACAACCAAGCCACATCCTTTCACAGCATCCGTATCTGGGGTGGCGTCTGTGCTGTTTCATATGGTGGATGCTGACAACCATTTAGTGTGGTTTGGTTTGTCTTTGGGTAGTGTTGTCTCAGCCTCTAAGTGCTTTGGACTTATCCTGAAATGTTCGTACATGGAAATAAATAAAAGATAACGTGATCATGATAAAAAGATCTGGGGACTTTTTAAAAGAATATTAAGTCACTGTGAGAACAAGTTGAAATAAGTGGATATTTGTAGTTGCCAATAATTTAAATGAACATGATACCAGTAATAAGTGTATCACAGAAATTAATTTTAAGCAAAAACAGCAGTCGCTTGGTCACTTCTGGCTTTCTTAGTCTTCTATAATGAATTTTTTTGGGTTTCTAATGTAAAGAAACTCAGTCAGTCAGTTGTGGACACGCGAGACAAGACTATTGTGGTGGTTCTCTCACGTTCAGGAGCGATAGCTCTTGGACACATGTCGGTGAACCTGCAGCTCCCAGATCCTGAATGCGGGTCAAGCCGACAAAGCGGCGCCCACGTCTCTCTTGGCAACAAGCTAAAGGCCCCAGCACTCCACTCCCCAGAGTCTCCACTGGAGCACGTCTCCCGCCTTGGAGTGGGTGGTAGGCAGCGTCGCTGCCAGCTTCACTAGTGCTCCTCCTTGACGGGGAAGGCAATTACAGAGATAAGAATCTGGACAGTGAGGGGAACACGCTTGCCTTTCAGAGAGGCTGCTATCAAGATGGAGCTGAGCAGCCGCCTTGGGACTGCGTTATTTCCATCTCGATTGTGTAAATTTTCTAAGCCCAGGACTCAGGCATGTCAGGGACCAACCCTGGGTGCTGTTAGTATTCACAGTTAACTCCTGGACTGTATTCTCTCCAGCTTGGAGTCGAACTTGAGGTGAGGCTTTCAGCGTAAGGAAAGTTTCCAGTTGAAGTTGGCACAAATTACTGAAAAGCTGCAAAAGAACATGTGAGGCCAGTTGTGTTATGTGAAGATTAGGAAGCAGGCTCACAGTGAACAGTCGGTTTGCCTCCACACACTGCAGAAGAAGAGTGCACATTGAAATGAGGAAAACTTGGTGAAAAATGCTTCTCTGTTCTCATATGTGGCAACGCCTTCACCCTTTTCCCCTGACAGGGTTGTAATTGTTCTAAAAACCTGTTCATCTTGTTTTTCAACTGATGCCCTTTGGAGAAATACTGAAAACTTTCAAGTATTTTGACCCTGGGCGATGGAAGCCTTCCTGCTCAGAGCCTGCTCCGAGGCAAACCTCAGCTGTCTAGGACTTCCTGCTGAAGAGAATGGAAGAACGGGCAGATTATGTATGATAGAAAGTGATCTGCAAGAAATCGCAGTGTCCGCGGGGCAGGGGATCATAAAGTCTGTTTTGTTTGTTGCTGATCTTCTGTTGTTCATACGCTGTTTCCTTTGAAATCCCTTGATGCACAAATGCAGTTGAGGCTATTTTGAAAGAAAAACATTAATTAATGCCCTAAATGCTGAGGGACACTTCCCAAAGCCTCTGATGATTTCCTCACAACCATGCCAAAATTAAAGTGTGTAAAAATCCTCATGTAATAACTTCTCTTCTGCTGCTTCCTGCAGCCACTGTGCACCAGCAGCTGTGCGCATACGCTGATGCTGCTGGGCTGTGATTGGTCATCATGCAAAAATGCGGCCCAGGCCGCAGTCACTCTCCACTGCGCGCACTGTAAAAACTGCATCGTTGAGGCACGGGGAACAGGGAAAGGTGTCGGCGTGTCACGCAGGCTCCGTCCGTGCATTTGGAATGGCCTCGGCCTTGTGCGCTGTAGCATCTGACCAAGGATGGCGGCCACAGAGGCCCCTTATCGGATCACAGCGAGTCGATCTGGCCTCGGACGCGGCTCAGCAGGAGGCAGATGGGACTCGCTCCAACAGCAGTCTGTGACGCCTTGTCCTGCCATGTCCTGCTGATGTGGTTAATCAACTTCCTCAGTGGTGTTTCATCTGTGGGCCAACCCGTGGCATGGAAATGTAATCTACTGCTACACACAGACAAACACACACACACACACACAAAAACCCAGGCAGATAGTGGCTGATGTAATGAACGGTCAGGGGGTAATTTGCAGCCATTTAACTGGCTATAACGTACTGCAGTTCTTCACCGCTGAAGTTTTCGAAGTCCCTTCAATCTCAGCCAGTGACGTGTGACTGATTTGCAGCCTCCCGTCTCCGTGACACTGCTGGCTTTTTCACTGAACAGAGACCCGTGCTTTCACAGCTCGGAGCAACTCCGCTGCTTTGTCCCTTTCAGCTACTGATCCACTTGCATCTCTTGTTTTTCTTTTGACAGTGAAACATGAGACCCCAGGCTTCAATGTCGACAAAGGAGGGGGTCAAGGTTGGGTTTCTTCAGGCGCCCTACTTTAACTCATGCTATCATCTGTCCCTGCACTTTATTTTCATTGTAGACATTTAGCGTACGCTCTCCGGCATTTGTCCGGAGCAACTTATGAGGTGGATTTCAGCGTTTCTGTAAACAATCACCATACAGTCACCATTTTAATACTGAAAACGCCTCATGGGCCTCTCTTGGATTCAGAGCAGAGTCTGTGGTCTCCATTATGTTCTCCACGGCCTGTTTACTTCCTCGGCGCTGAGATCAATAGTAATAGTACACACGTACGCACAGACCTGCACAGGGCTAATCAGCTGCAGAGAGATGCCGCCTGCTCCCAAACACTTTGACACACATTGGGAACATGAATCCCGAAAGTCATCACCCTGCAGTCTAATGTAAATTACGCAGCAGTGTAATTGAAAGCAGAACTGGATTGGTTGATGGTTGGTTTTGTTGCCGTGGTGATTCGCTTCATGCTTTGTAGCGCTGGTCTCACCTTGTTTCGACACCACGGGTTGTAAGCAGAGAGTTACTGAAAAGAAGGAAATTGATGAAGAGATATTATTTACATCCACTGTTTCCTGCAGCTGCTGCACGGTAAAGGTCACAGCCAGTTGAACGCTTTTCACAATAGATTGTTAAGAAGATTATTCAATTTGATAAAATCGTGCGTCATACTTTGTTTCCTGCGTAACCCAAGTATGTGTGAAGGTAGTTTGAATCCAGTCGATACGCAAAACAGGCTTTTGCTGAAAAACCGCACACCATAAATAGAACCAAAATGCATTGTGGGAACTGCGTTGCGTGTCATACCCCGCTCCGTCTCTCCCCACACATTTCCTGATTCTCTCTCTCTACACGCTGCTAAAAAAAAAAAGAAAAAAAAAGTGAAACCCTCAAGAGTAGTCGTGTTACACTTCACTGCTTTCAAACTTTAATGTCCTGATCTGACTTACAATCCTAATCACTGTTTGGAATAGGAATGTGTGTACGGGACACAGCTTGTATGAGACTGTGCTGCTTTCTAATGTGAGTGTGGCGACCTAACTTAACGCTCACTCAGAGCTGAGAAACGATCTTCCGTCAGGCGCGCTGAAAGAAAGGCTCGTTGTAAGAACAAACCATCCCGGAGTTTTGCAGTCTGGAGCCAGAGTGTTTCTCGCCTCCACATCTTGTGCTTACCTGCCTGTGTGAGGGTGCTAAGCAGCTTCTCCAGTACCCTCCAGCCCCCCACCACCACCACCCACCAGACAACAGGCACAGACAGGCCCCTCCACACTGCATGAGTGCATATTTTCTCCCGCGTATTGAATCCATTGCAAACAAACCATGTGAGGTATGAATTTGTGCCTGTAGCCACTGTTCTGCTCCGGCAGGTCCCGACAGACCCCTCCCATATGGAGCGCGTCCATGCTTCTTATAGCGGGGTTGTAAACAAACAGCAGGAGGTGGCGAACAATTTCGCTTTCATTCTTTTTTTTCTCTCTGCCTGGCACTGCTTCCTGAACTGTTGGGCTCATCGCTCAGTTAGTGTGAATTATGCCATGCGCATTAGCTTCTGCTGCTGATGCTTAAATCCCACCGATTCCAGCGCTCCTGGAAGCTAAATGCAGAAAACGTTCCCTCAGACCCAGCGAAGAAGGCGTTGGCCAGACAACTTCCATACAAACAGCATCATTTAAATGCATAGCCATGTTAGGCGCCATTGTTCGTCCTGGAGACAGAGGATTGAACTGAGCTTAACATTCACACAGTTCATACCAGAGATGCCGGTGTGAGTGCAGACACTGAGCAGATTCACTGGAGAACCTCCAGTGATGGTGGTGTGTTCAGCGCTGAGGGAGGTCGTCATTTTTGGCAGCGGGAGTTGGAGGAACATCACTTTTCTAATTACAGATCTCCCTCCCACAAAGCCAACGATCAATGTTTGACATTAACTTTTGAATTTCAGACTTCATCATTGATTCGCTGCATTGCATGAAGTCCAGAGCTGGAGTCTGTGAAAAGCGTCACTCGCTACAGACTGTATTTACAAAGCAAGGTGTCTGTTTTGTCAGTTACTGGAGTGAACTCCACATTTGTTTCCCCGCCGTCTGAAATATAGATCATCGGCTCTGTTGCTGCAGCGTTTCTCTCTCAGACAAAGGGGTTGGCGCAAACTGCAGCATAACAGGAATTAAATGAGCCTTTCGGTCATCAGCAAGGAATCGGTTTGAATCAATCAAATCGCAAGCGAGTCAAGGCCATTCCAGGGAAGCGCACGCACAAAGCAGATCCCTCCCGTTCACATGGTCTCTCTCGTTCCGTCGCCCCTCTTGAGGTTGCGGCTGATCGAGGGGCCGGGGCAGGATTGGAAGAGCATCTGAGTCTTAACGCCCTGCTGGCAGAAACATGTGCACCCCAGTTTTTGTCTGTCTGTCTATGTCTTCATTGCAACGTACATTTTTCCCCCGTGTGTAGATCCGTTCTCTCTCCCCTGTATACTGTAAGGCTCTGCTTCATCTTGCACGCTGCACCCCGTCGCCCCCTCCTCATCCTCTTTCCTCTATTGTCTACTCTTTCGCTGTGCAAGTATTGTTCTTGCGCCGGTTAAAGCCTCAGCCCCTGGCCCTGCAGGGGCATGAAATGCACTGCTTCCTCTGACCAAATATCAGCCGTTTCCTGAGGTGCGTTTTGTTTTTATGCTCATGTGTACACAATGCACACAAACATCCACAGCACCTCCAGCCTCATTCCTACATTCACTGCAGATCCTTTTTCTTCAGGCGGCAGGATCCAAATGAAGAGGATAGAGCTGCAGCTGCAGGCACACACACACACACACACACACACACACACACACACACTTGAACCGAGGGAATAATGCAAAAATGCATTTGCGCTCCCTGACTAACAAGTGTATAATCTCTCACAGCTGTTCATAGATATGTTATAGGCTTACAGGGAGCTAAAAACCAATCACCTCGACTTGGTTCTGAATTATGCAGCTGTGCCGCTCTGAAGCTGCTCCTGCATGTCTGCTGCAGTGCCTGTGAGGGAAGCTAAAACAGACTGTTTACAGGAAATGCAAATGTGCGGCAGGTTTCCTCTCAGGGGGACGACATCGTTTCTGTGAAACCTGGTGCGGATGGTCTCATTTTCGTTTCAACTCCTCTTCATCAGATCAAGTTCTTTGGAGACGCAGCACTTGAAGCTCAGCATGTGTCACAGCTTTCCACCAGTTGTCCAAATCATCAGTGGAACATTAGTCATAGCTCTGCAATGAGGAGAGTTAATGGAGGATTTCTGTCCGCCTCTTGTCCCTTCGCCGCTCTCGCTGCAAAAAGTCCAAATTCGTCCTCTCGGATATTTTGGGAGAGAACATTGGGCCGATCAGATTGCTCGAGCACAAAAGAGGGATTGATTATAGCCAGACACTGTGCTCTTTGCAGCAGTGGAAGGGAGAGAAAGATTAAAGTCGACGTGGGCCGCAGAGCAGGGTTACATGGGGAAATTTGGATTTGGTTTTCCGCCTGCAGGCCTTCGCTGTGGAACACTCATGTGGACCGGAGGCGGCGCGAGACATGTGTTTTAACCAGCTCCGAACACGTGCCCTCCACACTGGGAAGCCCCTTGGTGTGTGTGTGTGTGTGTGTGTGTGTGTTAGCCCTCGGTGAGCCTTCAGGTGGCGGGCTGGCCGAGACGAGAGCTTTCCAATGGGTTTCGAGTAATGTAAGGTTTGGAGTTTATCCTCTAAGACCGGACCACATACAGCTGGGTAGTTAGGAAGCTGTGAGTTGTCTGTCGATCGGGGCTGAGTTTAGGATGTGACCAATGTTGCTGCTTTATCTCACGGCTCTCTCAGATGCTCCGCTCCCCTTGACTCCGGTTCAGATGAGGGGACGAGGAGTTTGTAAGAAAAAGGAGAGCCCGACCACAGATGCATCTCCTCACCAGAGACCTCGGTTGCATGACATCAGCGAGGTTAACCCAGGCCTCACATCCTGACATTTGCCAGGACTCAAATAGTCAGTCGTGCCGGATAATTTTTCTAATACGTTGAGAGATTATAAACTTTACCCGTGTATTTTCCCAACCTCTGTGCCAGGACTCAAATAGTCAGTCGTGCCGGATAATTTTTCACGTTGAGAGCACTTTAATTTTCACTCTTGCGTGCCGCTGCCGCTCCGTCGAGGGAGAGCAGCTCTGCAGCACAGCCGTGATCAGCTTTATGTTAACCGATAGCGATCCATTCAAATATACGCCCTGTCCAGCCCCTCTATAGATTCTTGGGATGGACTGGGGACATTTCTAATTACCAGACTTATTTATGCAGCAGTCCTAACATTTGGATGCTACTTTGACTGCTGCTGCAGTTTCTCCCTCTGTGTGATCGGTGTGGTTCTTTGGTCCAGCAGTGCTTGCCGCTTGCCTGCGGGTTTCACAGCTTCTTTGCTTCGTGGTTCTGTTGATCTGAGCCTTCTGTCTCATTGATGAGCTGCCGCTGAGATGTACACAAAGCTCGCACACTGTCACCTCTCTTGCTTCTTGCCAATTGCATCTAAAGTTAGTGCTTTTAAGCCAGTGGATCAGAGGACACGGACCAGAAAAGCTGCACTCCCTCCTTTTTAAAAAGCATTTTAACATATTTCTTTCCCCTCAGCTGAATCACCACAGTGACACTTTACACACCATTTATTTTCAATCGCATCCATTCATTGTCGGGGTGTCTTTGTTAAGGAGACTGTTTGTGGAGCCCAGCAGTCGCAAAACTCTCATCCATCTCCTTGTGTGTGCCGACGCATGTACTCAGTGTCACACCTCTGTGGTTTCCACTCAAATTGTGCCCCCGAAGCTGAACCCATGGCAGATTTCACTTCATTTGAGGTGAAGGTTTTTAGTTTAGTGTGGCTGAAAATGACATCAATGAAGGCGAGAGAGATGGGGGAGCGAGAAGTACATAAGCCAGATGTAACATGAACCAGATGTGGTCAATCCAGTTCTGGAGTTGTCAAATGTCAGATTACCTCATGGACTTGGACAAACACACACACACACAGGAAGGGAGAGGGGAAAAATTACCCTGTGTGTGTCGTATCGCTTATTGTTGAGAGATGAAGCTGTCTCAGGGCTATCACGTGGTCGGTGCTGTGAGGAGCAGTGATCTCATCTGTTTTCTACTTCTCTGTACATTTAGAGTTACTTCCTGTTGTGTCCTTTAGCTGTTCATGCTCCGTGTCACATTACCTGGTGGTTGTGTATTGCTTCTCTTCGATTGCCAGCTTTCATTCGAATCACGTTTAACTCGCATTTGTCATTTTGTGCCGTACGCACTGTTCTGTTCTCTGCTTATTTTACCTTTGTTTCCCGTTGTTTGCCAGACTGAGGTTTGGTTTAATGCTCCACTTATCACCTTGCATCATCAGCTTTGTGTGTCGGTCGCACCTCACATCACTCTTTTCCAGTTCACACTGTATGTCAAATGTGCTGCCGCCATGCTGTTGTTATGTTTGCATAGCTGCGATCTTGCATGTGCTCCTTGACACACTGCCCGGGTGTGTCATTTCAGCCATGTATGTGAAAGATTAAGCCTTCCTCTTGTTGTCTGAAGCAAATTTCTTTGCTCCATTGGAGGAATCGTGTCCCTTTGAAACAGCACCACCTCTGCCGTGTCTTGATTATGAAGGGAGCTATATTTAGTCGCTCCTTGGCAGCAGCTTCTTCTGCTTGATTAAAGCTGGGAGAAGATTTGCCTGGTGGCTCTGGCACTCGCTGGCTGACTGGCTGAAAGACAGGGTGAATGACAGGCCGCCCGCTTGGCTGTTTGCTCATTCGGTTGGTTGCCGGACTGACTGGATGACGGGGCGTCTGAAGGGGGCGATGGCAGCGACTCGCTCTCTCCTCCTTTGGCTTGAGTAGGCTGCCACAAGACAGCCACTCAACTGAAGAACAAAGCACAAGTCAGACTCCCGTCAACACGGTTTGATTCGCGGAAAAACAGGGACACAAAGGATGCTGGATGAGGCCTCAGCGGATGTGGTTCGTAAGGAAGTAAGGTGTGTTTACCTGCACATTGCACACAATGTTTTATCAGCTCAGAGGTGCCGGCAGTCTAGGCTCCACTCCTCTCTCGCATTAATCCTCCTCTTTGCTGACTAAATCCGGCTGCCCTCGGAAATAATTAGAAGCCGTTATTGTGAATTGTGTTCGTCTTGTGACCGGGCAGAGTTTTTAAATGTCAAACTCTTACAGCGTGGCATGTCTTTCTTTGTCAAGCCATTTCTGGCTGAGAGGATGAGAGGTTGCCGGCTTGTGATATTTTTAACAGATAGACCTTTCTTGCTTTCTTTTGTAGATTACAGAAACTCAGAAACTAAATTAATAATAATTAACAGCAGGAGATCAGATGTAAAAATAGGAGGTCATTGTTGCACTTCTCCTTTGTAAAAAGCACTCTTTGTGTCTCTTTGTATCTCAAATTCCTGCCTGATACTCCCCCCAAGGCAGCGAGCCAGAGAGTGTCAGTGAAATATATTTTTCACTCTAATCCGGGTGTTAGCAACACAGAACGAGAGAGGGGTGTGAAAAAAGCGCTCCAAATGAACTGAATCGAGGATGAACAAGATGGAGGAGCCTCTGCTCCACCCTCCACCCCCACACGCCCAACCTGACACAGTGCCACTGATTAGCTTGGCACGCACACCTCCGTCAACACACATCCACGCACCCTCTCCTTAAACACCACCCACCAACTCGTTACCTCAGCAGGTGTTTGCCTCAAAGCTTTTATCTATTCACTGCAGGGCCTCAGTGAAGCTTTATTTATATTCTGGATATAAAGGTCAGTGGTGATGACGTGATGAAAAGGTAATTATATGGAGGGGAAAATGTGAATGTTAATCCTATAGGGATATTGACACCCTGGAAAAAAATATCTGCGTGACTCCTTCCTCCACTGCTGTTGCACCAAGGAAACACTTTATGAGAAGAGGAGTTTTGAATGCTCCTCGACCTGGGTTTGCAAACAGGCTCTCGGCTCTTTGCGGTTTCTGCTTTTATGGAGTTCAGATTACAAAGCCAAAGGTGATCCTCGTGGCTGACAGCCATCCCCGACCACAGAGTAATGGGCGGTCTCCAGCTGTCAGTCCAAAGGCTCACAGAGATGAAGAAGCTGACCTGAAGTGCTGAGATTTTACCACAAACTGGAGACCAAAACGTCAGAGTGTGCACCCAGGGTGTGTGAAGGTGTACGCCTCACAGAGATACTGCAGCACAATGAGGTATAATGTTTATTTGTTTAGCATGCTCACATTTGCAAATCAGCATGCAGAAAAAAAGTATTGAATATCATGACCTGATGTTGGCGCTCGATGAAGGGACAAGGAAACCCCAGCTACCACAGAGAGGAAAATTAATGCATATATAACATTTCACGGCAATTTGTCCAACAATTCACACGGTGGTTCACTCCCAACCCACAAACGATGACCCCGTGGTGGCTCCGGGCAAAGAGTTGAGTCTTCAGATGCACAAGAACCAGAAAATCAGAATTCGGTGCAGTCAGTGGAGGAGATGCTATCGTCTGACAAAACATAAAGAAACTTGCCTTGTCATCTATGCGCCTGTCTATCGAGCTGGATCCTCGCTCGGGGAAGGTGATGTTTTCTGTGAGCTGCTTCTCCTCCCCTTTTCCACACCCACAGGCTGCTCAAGGGGAAGACCTTGTGAACTGCAGGGCACAAGTGTGTGTTCCTGAAATGTTTGCGTTTGCATCTGTGTTGTGTGTCCTGTTAAACCTCCAGACGGTGTTAGACTTTTCGGAGCTGACTTTCTCGACCTTATTGATTTTCTCTCCCTGACACTGTCTCTCCCTCCCTCTCTCCCTCTCTCTCCTCCAGATCTCCTAAATGGAGCCCAGGAGAAGTGTGAGCTGCCGCCTTTGGATGGTTTCCCTCACTGCGAGGGCAAGCTCAAGGTGAATTGAACACACAAAGAAAGCGTTGCCGTCTCACTGTGTGTGTGTGTGTGTATCTTTCATGCCATTCTCTGAAATAAATCCAAGAGGAACGAGGCAGGGAGGCTCAGCGAGCAAAAGAAAAAACGATGGCATCATGCCCACATTGTTCGACTGAGAAATTAGCTTCAGAACAAAAATGCCACAATGATCTTGATCATTACCAGCGCAGTGTTTGAGGAGCAGCAGTGTGGCCTCTACTCAGTTAAGTGACATACTGCGCTAATATGATACGCAGGAGCACTCGAGGCAACGGTGTGGACTTTTGATTTGTAAACTGCACCTCGGTTTAATGTTTGATGGAGGCAGAAATCAGGAGTCTGGATGAAAGACTGTCAAACTGTGTGAGCGCGGTGCAGAAGTGCAGCTGTTAGGGAATAAGTTCAAGAAAATGACTCTCTCCTTCGAAGTTCAATTCAGTTCATCGTGGATTCATTAGAACAGAATCCATCAGTTGTCGCAAGAAGAAAAAATACCACCAACCCTGCGGTCCATTTCACGTATCCAGGACCTATGCACAGACAGATGTACACACAGTTTCAGTCCAGCGTCTCAGCTGATGCGTCCTATCATGCACACCATCTGCTCAGCCAGTCCCAGTCCTCCGCCAGCACTGTCAGCGCTTCCAACTGGGTGCCAGGTGAAGCCAAAGCTTGTTCTGCGCACACACACAAACAAAAACACACACAGGCAGCCTGTACGTGAGCCTGTCTGTTTTTTTTTGCTCACGCCATATGAGAAAGGCGTTCAAATTCACTAAACTGGTTTTCCCCGGCAGTTTCTGTATCTGACAGATCCATTTTCTCCTGTAGTCGATTGTTATGTTGTTGTTTAAACAAAAAAATGCAACGTTGTTTGTGCCTTCACCACCCCGCCAAGTCTCCCCCCAACAGGTTTGAATTGTGCATGATGTGCTTGCACCTGTGAACTACATGGGGTAGCTGTAGGTCCACACCTTTGCTAAAATGCTGCTGCTGTTCTGGCAGATTTTAATTTCGCCCCCTCTCCTCCTCTTCCTCAGTGGATGAAGGAGATGTGGCGCTCAGACTCCTGCTACGGCAACTACGGCGTGGACGGGTCCACCTGTTCCTTCTTCATTTACCTCAGCGAGGTGAGTCCTGTGTGTTTACAATACATCATATATCATAAAGTACGGGGGCATTCACGTACTGTAAGATTGCTGAAGGTGACAGGGTGCTGTTACAGTTTGATCAAACCGCCAACAAGTCAGTGAGGTGACGAGCAGTAAACGAAAACCAGGTTTGCGTCCAATGTTTGGATTCTCGCACATATCTTTGGCAAATAAATCTGTGTCTGTGTGAGATCTGGCCACATATGTACACTTTCAATTTAAAAAAGGCAAAAAATGTTACTTGAACAGGAGAAAGCCATTAACGTTTAACTCATTTAGCTGTTAGTATGCAGAGGGGCTAACAGTGAGCAGCACCCTCATCCAGGAAAAATGGACGTGTCACGGTGACGTCGCTCCAGTAACCTGAGAGGGATCACATAAGAATGACGCGCTAAAAATAAAAGCAAAGGGGAGAGGTGGAGGGGATTTCATTTTCTGCGACAGCAAATTAGAGCTGGTCGGAGAGGACGCCGCAGGAGGAAGAAGTGGTGATTCAGTGGGCGGGGGAGGGAGGGAGGGAGACGAAGGGTCGGTGTGAGGGACTTCTTGAGGGAGATGAGTTCTGAGCCTACAAGGCAAGACTTGGAATGACTTCAACACCCCGCCTCAGTTTCTCCATATCCTCGGCAAACAGGAAAAAGCAGCCTGCTCATACATTATTGACGACCATTTACATATAGCAGCCTGTTCCTTCCAGGGACACTTTGAGACTCTCAATTTTGCATGATTTGTCTTTGCCAGGCCATGGCCAGATATTCATTTCTGGTGATGAAATTACGTTTTAATATTTGCCTTTCATCCTCTCTGAAGTGGCTTTATTTCATCCCCAAAACCCAGCTGAAATTAAATCAGATAATGGCTTGCTTTAACACGTTTCCCATCACCGTCCGAATGCAAAGCGGGTGCCAATGAGACACCGCTATCAAAAACTTTTTTACGCTCTTGAAATGCTCATATTCTCAGATCTGGAAAACAGCTCCGCTTCCCATAAGATGCAGCTGTGATTTATCATTTCAAAGGTCTTTGGTAGATCATAGCAATGATTACTATTCTGTTTGATGCAGATTCTGCAGCGTGTATCTCCCACCACAAAATTGGCCACCCTAATAAGTTATTGCATCAAGCGTTCATCAAGTGGGTGGAGAGCTCTTCCTGTCTTTTAGAAACATAAAGTAATGGAAGAGCGTTTTTGTACAGAAAAGTGAGATCTCAGCACTGGAGAGGTCAGTAGCCTGTTATGAATATTGTATGCGAGCTGAAAGCATTGCAGTTCGCTAAGAAGGAACACAGAAAGCCCGGTCTGCTGTGGATAGAAATAGAAGTGAGATGGACAACGGCAAACACCATTAGGAGGAGAGAAACCTCTACTTCTTTTCTCTCTCACCCTTTGTCCTCTCCTGGAAACAGGAGACAAACAGTATTACTTGCTACAGAGAACCGTTAAAATTCAGAACATGTAATCCAAGAGCCCCCACCGTGGCCATGTTGCCATGGCAATGTGCCTTTATTTCCATCTTGACACGTTTGCTGACGGTCTCTCAGTCCATCGTAGCCGGTCTGTTAAGAACACGGACGCACGGGCACAAGTGTGCATCCCTCGCCATGTATAATTCATAACCGTCCACCGCGGCATTAACCTTGCAAAAGGGGGAACCGGCGAGGCCAACGTGTCATGATGGATGTCAGCAGCCGAGGGTCAAGGTTCAACCAACACGCCGTGTGTTGTGGTTTGAGAAGGCAAATAAACAGCCCTACCTTGTCTCCGGCAGCTCTTACAGAGCTGTTTTTAGCCCCTTGTTGCTGAGGTAGGCAAAACACGCGCACGTGCTTTCCCATAACCCTCCCTGAGGTCCACCGCCAATCGTGCGTGACAAGGGAAAAAAAAAAGAAGAAAATGCTGAGATAGAAAAGAAGAGAGGCACACTTAATTTACATCAGATGCAATCACAGTGCGGTGAATAAATATCCACTGTTTAATATTTAAGTGAGTGTGTGTGTTCTCTCTGCTGCGTTATCGTGGGTACAAGTTGGCAAGATGTTGTTTTGTGTTTGGTTTAATAGGTGGAGAACTGGTGTCCTCGCCTGCCCTGGAGGACAAAGACCCTGAATGAAGAAATAGACAGGAGGGGACAGGTGAGACAAGGCAGCCTCTCGAGGGCTCCCAGCATCATCAAGACACTGCCTGTACAAAGGCTAATGGTGTCTTCACACCACAGTACTGTTCAGAGCAAAAAAACAACAACACGCCCACGTTTTATGCTGTTACAAAAAAACAAGTTCTGCTACTAACCCGCTTGACGTCATTGCTGCTTTGTACAAAGGAACCCTCAAACTGTCGAAATGTAGCTTAGTTTTCAGTCCACAACTGGAAAAATAGCGACTGCTGTCAGATAACGTTTCCAGTGTCACGGCTGTGGCCCAAGTGGCTTGAATATATTAATTTCAAAGAGGCCCGCATGCGTGTGTGACAGCTCAACACTTTGCTACGGAGTTTTTTCCATTAGCATACATTTTTAAACCGAGTCCCTTCTCGACATTAGGTCCCGCTCCATCATCCCCTGTAATGTGGAGACGAAAATGACACTATGGAAGCCATTTAATGGAATATTTAATTTTGAGAAACACTAGTATTATATAAGCATAAATGTTTAACGTCGGTGGAAACAGAAGTGGCAGTAAAGGCAGAGAATGAACATGCGGGCTGAGGCTGATGAGCAGTGTCAACAAGCCTCGATAGCGCGGAAGAGTCGAGCGAGTGACAGGACCGTGGGACAAATCTGGAATAATGATCTTCAATCCCTGCCAATGGGACGGCTCACTCAAATCCCACTTGGAGCGCTTTTGCGGGCCGACAGTCCACGGCAGTGGCGCTCCCCACAAACACGCCCCCTTCCCTCTGCAGCAGCTGAATCAATAATAAGCCCCCCCCACCCCATGCACGGAGCCCACGGTGGTGTGGCAATGCTGCTTGACAGTCTTTGGAGATTTTAATTCGGGCCCAGATTTTAATAGGTTCAGTCTGCAGAAGTGATTTCCTGTCGTGATGAGGGATGCTCACACTGTACAACAGCCTTGTTTCAGCCACCTTTAGCAGCTGGTAATGGCACTGTGGTTTCTCTGGCGCCCGCCCCATCTTTCTCTCGCTGCCTCATTCCCGGCCTCTCTTTGTTCTTTTCAGGCTGTCCATGAATCAATATCTGAAACACACGAATGAGAATTAATTTCACCTTCGTGATGCCCCGTGTGGTATTCAGATGAGGTTAGATCACAGCTTCATTCACGGTTTCATTTCCATATTCTGTCACCCCTCTTAGGACACAGGAAGGAGTTAGAACACATAGTTCCATGTTTCACAGCATGATTTGTTTTCTTATGAAACATTTAGATAAAGTGTGTCCAAATATGTCCTGTTCCTCCTCCTCCCCTCAAACACATGAGCTATTTAAGGTGTGACCGATGTGTTCACACCTCTCAGACTGATTTTAGCATGTTTTTCACCCTCTAGATTTCTCCTAAGGTTTCTTTGACATCTTGCTCTCAGGAGAAATCACATTTTTTCTGGTGCCCTCACTGTATAATTTCCTCTCCAGATGTCTCTGACAGTCTATGATAGTCATTATCACCTCCACAGAATCACTTGGATTCCATCCTCAGTGATTATGGAGTGTTTTCTTGGATGAATACGCCACACAGAGGGGTATTAACATTCACCAATCTTTCATCCTCACATTTATCTGTATCCCTGCTTCCCTTTCTCTCTCCTTTCAACTCGTCTGCCAGTCGAAGGTGGAGAAGTATAAGATTTTGACTGGAATAAGCTTTTCTCCTTCGACATGCAGTGTTTTCATATTTAGCAGGGGTTAGGGTCGGCTCTTAGCCGAGCTCTTCCAGAGGGGTCCCGCTTGATGAAAGCAGCCCTTTGGCACTTCAGTAGAAATTGCAGAAGTCAATATTTCAGTTTTAAATTAGATTAGATACAATTTTAAAGATCGCCTTGGGACTATGTCACAGCGGCCGCAGACAAGATAAAAGCACAAGCATGACTGTTGAAGATGACACAGCAATCAACAGGATAACAAAGTGACACAATGTCCTGTGACTTTAGATGAGATTAGCTTTGCTGCCTTAAGATAAACATCCTACTCTTCACATTAGCTGTTGCAGTAATGAAGGAATGCTGCCGAGTCGCACATATATACACAAACTGCATGGGGCGTGCCGACTGTGCCGCTGACCTGCTGTGTTTCTCCGTGTGCAGGTGGAGATCCGGACCAGTTTCGAGGAGCTCTACCGGGTGATGTCACAGCGGGAGGAGTTCCGCTGGATGATGCTGAGGATCAAACGCATGGCTGAGCCGTGGGTCAGCGCCATCCGCTCGCTCGCTGCCAAGCAGAACCTGGCCAAGCGACGGAGGAAGAAGGTGGGAAGCGGATTGTGGTGCACTGGAGAAATGAAGTGAGACAGCTCCGAGTCGGGCGTAGCGATGGTCCACCAATTCAGATGCACCCGAGGGGCATTTTGTAGACATTGTGGTTGAGAATGGATGCATCTGCTATTGTGACTTCTTTGTCCCTGAGGTTTTGTTTTGCTCTCTGTAGACTGGGTCACCGATCATGTCCATGCCAACTGTACAGTTGGTTTTGTATTCATTCCATCGCTCTTGGCAGTTGAAATATTACGTGTCACTTCCTCAATACCAGAACCCTTTTGGCTTTTTTTAAAGGAGACTTAGAATAAAAGCTTTTGAGATCAGGATACACTACAGGAGTAAGTTGTTGACAGAAAAACATATAAAAATGTCACAGGTTATTTCTTTAAGCAGCCAGTGGCAAACAGAAACCAGTGGAAGCAGATATAATGAGTGTACGGCCAAAGGTAGATAGCTACTCTCACATATCACGAGTGAGTATTGTGAAGTTGTAAATCTTACATTTCAGTATTTCTCTTCCTTAAAGTAAGTGTAATGTAACCGTGTGCACGCACCAGACAGCGCTCTGTGTTACGCACACTTTAACTCAGGAAGAGAGGGTGAGAGGAGAGGCCTGACACAGAGCCTCCATTGATTCCCCACTGGTAAGCAGCTCTGAGCATTGAATAATGTACTCCACACTTTCTGCTGGTGCCGTGAATAATTCACACCGCATCCCTGTGTAACCATGGTGTTGATGCAAAGCACCGTATATCTGTGCTGTGTTACCTGTCCTCCCCTCCCTCCATTCTCAACTGAATCTCCCTGGTCTGTAGTTAAGCAAAGAGTGTTTATCTCCTGATACTTTCAAAGCCGGCTCTTTATTTCAGCCGCTAATCTCTTTTGTGTATTAATCCTCACATATTAATCCTTGACTGGTGTGCTCTGCGACTGGGGCGGTGGCTGTCAACAATGAAAAATGTGCTGGTCACTTGAAACGGTGTTGGGTATTACTTTGTGCTTCTGCTGTGGAACACAGCGTTCCCATGAGCGACTGAAACCATCCCGTGTGCCCATGTTGCCTTGCTCTCGTTTCAGTTTAGTTTGCATGCGTTTTTTTTCAATATTCTCTTTATATATTCATTTTACTACTCCATACTCTTTTCCCCTCTGTCAGATTCTGGTTCACTTGGGCCTGCTGACCAAGGAGTCAGGCTTCAAGATAGCAGAAAATGCCTTCAGCGGTGGCCCGTTGGGCGAGCTGGTCCAGTGGAGCGACCTCATAACCACGTTGTACCTGCTGGGCCATGACGTTCGCATATCGGCCTCCCTGGCCGAGCTCAAAGAGTCAGTACCATTTTGTTCAGCCCTGAGTAGTGCCCGCAGGTATCACTTGCATCCCACCTTTACTAATGGGACATGCATGTAGCCTGAGAGGTGAGATCCAGGGCCAGGGCAGTCATGACTGTTGTATATCCAGATCTTCTGTTAAGTTCAAATGTTAGCCTATCTGAACAGGGCCTCACGTCAGGACACCTATTGTTAACCTTTGTCTTCATGCAGGAAAACCAACAACCTCTCAGTATTTGCTTAAGGTTATTTGACTGAGGGTAAACAGGCAGAGCCACCATATTGTCTAACATTTGTTGGTGGCTTTCAGGTACAGGAAGGCCCATTGGCCAACACTAAACTTCTGGTTGGGGTTTATTTATGATGCCAAATCAAACTAAAATCTTATACATACATGCAATTTAGCTGTTTGAATATGTTTCTATTCAAATTTGATTTTAAGACCAAGCATTTCATCCCCAGGATCATGCGCAAGGTTATGGGGAACAAGTCCAGTTGCCCAACTCAGGGTGATAAGGTGGTTGAGCTCATCTACATTGACATCGTGGGCCTCACCCAGTTCAAGAAGACACTGGGACCTTCCTGGGTCCACTACCAGTGAGTAACATTGAGTAACATTATATTTGACTTTCAGAGCTTGTTTTCACACAGTTGTCTACCAAAGCTGGAACAGTTGTGGTTGCTGCACTTGAGGGATTTCTGTATTAGTGATTTTGATAACAGCTGTGGGACCGTTTGCTTCTTTCATCTCTGTCAATCAGATCTAATGAAGCCCACACAGACCGACTGTTAAACTCTTAGGATGCCTTCTCCAGCTTTCAAATGGTTCTCATTTAGCTAGAAAAATATTTAGATATAAAACGTCAACTTCACAGATGAATGTCAAAAGACAGAGACATCTTTAGTCCTAATTATTATTATTATTATTAATAATTAATATTACTGATTGTTACAAACACTCTTCTTATGCCGTACAGCAACAAAACAGTTTAAACTTTCTAATTCTGTCAGTGTTACGAGTTGTTAAGGGACACAACACTTACTGGTAGATAGTTGGTTGCTGAATCAACACAATATTTTTACGAACCTCTCCTATTCAGGGTAATTTTGCTGAGCGTTGCACAACTTCATCGATGGTTTGTCATTTTGCAATGTCAGTTTGTTGTTTGCGCAAAGCCCTACCGCCTCTATCTCTTCATAGCATCACGCCCACCTCCTCCCACGTGGATGAATGGCACTGGGTTGAGGCCCGTTTGGCACTTGGTTGGACAGTGAATGTATTTTCTTCACGTACATGACGGCAGTTTCGTCGTTGTTTGTGATGTCTTCACCCAGCGAGTCCATTCTCTCCCCGATTGCTCCACTGAGGACTGTGGATGAGGCCCTCCTGGTTTGTTTTGAAAGGGCTCTCATCAGCTCCGACTGACGGGAAAGGAGAGGGAACAATAAGTCTGGGGCACGAATGGCCCCGCTGGTTCCTCCTGTTGTCACCAGGTTTTGTTTGTCTGCGACATAACACCTTAAACTGCCTCGGCTCCTTTTGTGCCCTGAGGAAATTGATTCAGCCTCAGGCATAATGTAACGTCCAGATGCTGTTTTCTGAATTATTTCCCCAAGCATTACCGAACACTTGTGTCAGAGCACGCTGTCCAAGAGTTTTGTGAAAGGAGAACTGACTGCAGTTATTTTTCTGTCACTTAATGTAACCTTGTGCGTCTTTTACTTCTGCTGTCACCAGCGCGTTATGTTTTTTTTACCTTTTGTGGCCTGAAAATCCCTTTTTGAGAGCGTCTCAATCTTCTCTTACCCTGCACACCGAACATGGCAGATTTGTTTCACATCAAACCCCAAATTCTTGCAAACAGTAAACTAAATCATTTTTGTTCCATTTATTCTGGTTCATATTTTGTGTTTGGGGGAAAAAGCCGGCGAGGCTGTCAGGCTTTGGTGTGATGAATGTGTTGTGTTATTTTCCCAGTCTCCTGTCCTACAGTACTGTGTCACTGTGCTTTATAATGTGGAGGAATGGGAATTCTCAGAGCTGTTGTTTTCTGGGTAGAAAGTAAAGGCACCGTTGCCCTGATGTTCTATTTTGTTTAATCCTTTCTTTATGTAGTAACTTATCGGACAATGCTCTATCATCTGCACTGGCACGGCTGCAGAAAACGTGTCAGTATAACACTTTAGCCTGCAGCGTTAAAGAGGTAAATGCAGAATTGAAACTGCAAACAAGTTTTGTCTTCAGCCACGAGATATTCCGCAAGTTTGGTTTCATCATTTTGCCCTTTTTCCTCTGATGAGCTCTATGACTTTGTCTCTTCTAGTTTCTTCTCCATTTGTCGCTTTCTCACTTTGTTTCTGAACTTTGTTT
Source organism: Psettodes erumei (assembly GCA_016785225.1). NCBI lineage: Eukaryota > Metazoa > Chordata > Actinopteri > Pleuronectiformes > Psettodidae > Psettodes > Psettodes erumei. Next base: position 130,622 of record JAFBJZ010000953.1, read on the forward strand.
TGACACAACACCATCTGTGTGAGTGATTTGTTCACAGTGTCAGTGTTGTTGAGGTATCCATGGCACTGCCCGGACAACAGCGTCCATTGGCAGTTGTGCAAGTTGTGAATCAGAGGGACGTGAACATGTGAAAGCCAATATTTGTAGAAAGTTTTGTCAGGAATGTGTTATTGATGCGTCTCTAAGCCCCTCCCCCTCACTTACTTCACATTGGAGAGTTTTCAGTGACAGCAGAGTTACGCTGCGTTCACTGATTATTACCTGATTTTTTTTAATGTTTCTGACTTTCTTGTGTAAAATGGAAATATGTTTGGTATGTACTTGCAACTGTAAACACGTGTAACGCTGCAATAATATTGAGGCTAAAGCTGGAAAAAAAAACAAAGACAGCATCCTTCCCAGCTGATGCAGACATGGGAATAAAGGATCAGCTTTGTCTCTGTGTTGCAGGGTAGCAGCTTAGCCCTCATATAATAGTACAGTGCGGAAACAAAAAACAAAATGTAATGACAACAACATAATTCAGTTTATAGCCTGTTAAGTAGAAAACATTGTCACCAAAGGGCAATATTTATGGTTCCTGAGAAAGCAGCTTGTTCCAAAGTAAGCGAAAACGTTCCGATGGCGTTAGCAAGATGACAGATTCGGTAAGGTAATAATATTGAAGTATATTTTTCCCAGCTCCAAAGTTACTTTTTTTCCAGCCAAATCCTGGCGTTGGGCAGTGATTTAGCCCAGTGCTTTGTGTTTATCGTGCAGATGTTTTGACCAGCCTCCAGGCTGTGCAGACACGTGACAAACCCTCAGGTCGACTCATACAGGACAAAGTTTCCCATCTGGTGAACCATACAGGACTGCTTTATTCATTGCTGATTTCACGTGGGAGAGAAAGCTATCGTCTAGGACAGCCATTGTTATGCATTGTCCATTTGGGATCACTTCAGGCGGATGGTGAAATTACACCGTCACTTTGAGAGCAGCGTCCCTCACGCGGCCCAGCTAAGTGCATGCTTGTTGAGCCGAACACGCTCGGCTCCCCCCGCGTGATCCCACACACTGTCAGCTCAGCGGCCTCACCGCAGCCGTTTTTACACCCCCAACCCCCCCATCTGTTGAGCCTATATCTACCGGGGATAAACAAGGGTTGTTTTTTCCCTGCAGCGGGTGGAGATGGCATGTGGACGTGTTGTTGTTGTTGTTGTTGTCGTCGTAGTAGCTGTTCTGCTTTCAGACCAAAGTTTCCTCATGGTGAATGCGTTCCCCGGCTCTCCCAGGGCCTTTCCCACTTCACACAGCCAGCTGCTCAGCATTTGCCTGGGCGGAGAGACAGTCGCTGACAGGGGAGGGGAGGGGAGGTGGATTTTTTTTTTTTAGGTGCTGATGTCTGTGTGTGCGCGTGCGAGAGAGACCAAGTCTATATACGCCTGGCGTCCACATCTGTTTACACCTGCGTTCTCTGTATCACAATGATTAATGCTGAGTGTTCTACCTTGACCCAAAGTGGGAGTCACTTAACTTTATTTATGCACGAGAAAACTCTGTTCTTGGGCAAGATGCCCAATAAAACAGGCTCATCCTCTCAGGATTGTGTTGCAGTTCAGATGACTTAACAGGGAGACAGGATAAGTATACAGGAGGAACAGATCCATGAAGAAAATGTGATTAATAGCTTGAGAGGGAGACAGGGATTTACATCCCTGGCCCTTTGTCTTCCTAAAACAACCTAATCAAACCAGCGTGGGGAAAACAGAATTCAGAAGTCATTTTGTGAATGCAGAGCAAGGAGCTAAAGGTCATGATGAGTGGTCTTCAACATGTGTACCATTCCCTCTCCTGGTTGTGGTCTAATTAATCCTGTGCCGTGACCTTTGAGTCAGACATGATGAGGTTTGTTTAACTGGTTGTAAAACGAGTTAACTGCAGGCTTCTTTGTTGGACTACTGTGAGAATTATTGGGGAAACCGTGTGGAAAAAGCACTGTAACTGTAATGATGTGCATCAAGTGAGAACAGTTTGTCGTCTAGCATATAATATAATAACTGTTGCATGGAGATGCAGCCATTAACACCGTCTCTCTCTCTCATCGTCATAGGTGCATGTTGCGGGTACTGGATTCCTTCGGGACGGAACCAGAGTTCAATCATGCCCACTACGCCCAGTCCAAGGGCCACAAGACACCCTGGGGGAAGTGGAACCTCAACCCCCAGCAGTTCAACACCATGTTCCGTAAGTCAACAGATCCCCGATCCGTCCGAAACGCAAACTTCTGCAGGCGGTTTGTACTCTGTTGGTTGTGCTGGAACTGTCAGAGATTTCATCACCTTACTAAGTTCCCCTCTCTGTTGTTTAAATAAGGTCAAGTTGCCAGACACAGCTACTCACAGTATAAATCAGTTTAACTGTTCCCTACGTCCACAGTTCCAGTTCGATTTTTCTGCTGTGAACTGGATGTTTTGGTTGGAAAAGAGGCATGAAAGACTGAAAATCCAGGTCGCCGCTTGCTAATGGAATATCATTGAGCAGATTAGAGGAAAAGTAAGAGGTCGGGCACTCAGCTCTCCATTTTGCTGTGATTATGAATGTAGGACGTACGGGGTTTATTGCTCCCTGCGTGCGCATCGGTCCTACTGTGATATCACTGTAACTGGAGTCAAGCGCATTTGCTGCGGTGGATGAGCGGTGGCAGCGCAGCAGAGGAGAGAGAGAGAAAGAGAGAGAGTGGGGGGGGCAGCCCCCCAGTGTGCTGACCTTTTCCCCATCGCTAAGAGAAAGTGAAATGTTACCCCGACAGTTCCTGGTTGTGAGGTGAGACCCTGAGCCATCCAGAATACCACTGTACATGAATAGGCCCTTTGTCCTCTGAATGGGGTATGTCTTTCTCATAACACAGTGGGGCCTCTGCACAAAATCCAGTTAAGAGTTGCTAGGTTAGATGATATCGCTGGTGAAACAAGTGCACAGTGGTTTGGATGAGTGTTAAAACCGCAGACTGGCATCGCTACCAGCCACGTGAGATGAGACAGACTTGTTTTTCTTGTGTGCTTGTCAGGTTTTTTTTTTTTTGTTCCCCTCTTGGCTTTGTGCTGCACCACATGTTGTCCTGAGGCTGAAGAATTTATATACCGAGCAACACAAGCACCATATTCCATTTACAAATCAAAGGATGTTGAAACAGCTGTGTTGTTTGTGCACAAATAATATTTGCACACTGAACCAGAAACGTGGATTTCTCAGTAGACGTCTCTGTCTGTTTGGATTTACCATGGGTGGAGTTCACTGCTTGAAGATATCTGACGATGTCTGGATGTGCAAAGGTAATGCCTAAATTTAGCTGAGAGCATGTGTCTGTCTCATATGTACTCTACCGATCTAGCTCTACAAGCATGGTGAGAAGAAATACTTTTTGCTTTTGAGTTGACAACATTCAGCATCCAGTGATGCTCGAGTCAGGAAGTAAAAACAATCAAATGTGCTTCCTCGAAACTTCTATAAAATGTAACACTTACATCCCTGGGTCTTGTCTTTCAACTCATCTATTGAATGTATACATAACAATGGACAAATCACATACCAGTTGGTTATTTATTCTCAATTCGGATTGGTCCATTTGTTACGATTAGTCAGTGCTCCATAAATCATTGGTCGGGAGAATTGGAAGACTGTGGCCTCTGGCCAATAAGACAAGACAAGGCCAAATTGACCTCATTAATCTGTTTCAGAGTTGGGATCGCAGCAGAGTGTTTGCTGCGGTACGATTGTGTTTGAATGGGGTGTGTTTCTTAGTTTAGTTGGCTCTGTTTCCCAGCACAAGCCATTTATAATCCGGGGATCTCGGAAATATAATGTAGTTAACCTTTCCTGTAGGTCAGCATGACATGTGGAGTCCTATCAAGTCTCATTTGTTTAGCATACACCTCATTAGCCTGAGAACAAGTTTGTCGTTCGACCTTACATGAACTATACATACCGATATTGAGACTTTTATCAAATAATTTTGGAAACAAAGACGATTATGAGCAACAATCCTTTAATCCCTCTGCCCTGCTGTCTCACAGATATTTTCCCTGTCTCAAGCTCTTATAAAAATCTATAAAAACCTGGCTAAGCATTTTCAATACATAACCAGGAAGAATCAGCCCCAAAGTCTCCATTTGACTCCTTTTACAGGAGGTTTAAGAAATCACATTAGTCCTGGTGCTTGTGAATGCTCTGTGGTGGATTTCACCGTGCATCGTCACTGAAAACAGAAGCAGCCGCTTCCAGGTTCTGCTCGTGTGCATTTTCTCTTGTGTGTCCCCAGTTGAATGTTTAATCCAATATGGAACTGATGATTAATACTGGTCAGAGGTCGAACATTGCCGCAGATAATATTTATCTTGGAAGCTCTGCCAACTATGTAATTGACCCTGAGATCTGCAGGGCTGATAGTGCCTGGAAAGCTCTGATGGATAACATCGCAGGCACAAGCGCTTGCTTAAGGTTTTTTTGTTTTTCATCTGAATCAGAGAGACTGCTGTTGTGTGTTCTTTGACTTTGTCTGTCCAACATGCCTTCTGTACACACTGTCCAAAGCTCAAACACACATTTAACACCACCTGAGAACACAATGGAACATATTGTTGTCGATGATAAGTTACGGCTACCAGACAGAAAATGGGAAATGACATTTGGTGCTTCCTGACTATTGCTCCTCAGGTTGTCCTCCTACTGTTTACTGTATCTGTACAACCAAATGGGTTTATTTTGTAATATAAAGACACGAGAGTGGCACCAGTCTTTGCCTCTGACTGTTGGCGAGAAGGCAGTTTTTCCAAATTGTCATACTTTTCCTGGAGTTTTGTTTCCGAGATGGAGAAGTTAAAAAAAAAACAGCTGTTGCTTCTGCATTGAAAACTCAGTGTTGGACAACATGCTGTTACAATCCCCATACATCATCAATCATTTCTTCTTTGGCAGATGGAAACTTTTATATTCCAGCTACTGAAAAGATGAAAATAGCATGTCATTATAGTGAAGTGAATAGTGAAGGCACTTAATTTTCATCAACGTGAAGTTGGCGGTCCTGGAGGATGGCCTCGTGCACCGCTGTTTCATCTTTCACTCCACCCCCCGCGCAAATCTTCAGAGCTGTCTGAGATGCTCATTGGTTCCCCTCTCAGAGTTGGCTTGTTGCTTGTGCGAAAATGTTTCAGGTGCAGCTGATTTGTGTCCGCCCTTCAGGCTCATTCAGACAAGTCAAAGAAGAAGCACATCTTTGATGTGGACTTTTCAAAGGAGGTTCTAGCGCTGATGATGCATCTTTGCAGGATCACCCTTTTCTGTTGGGCCAGCAGTATAGAAGTTAGTTTGTTGTAAAAGGAGTCTGCCTCCTCTACATTGATTGCATAATGGTGTCTCTCACCCTGTCAGAGAAGGTAACCTGCCCTCGGGTGTTTCCTCACCAGCTTGGACCAATATTGACCCCCAATCGAGTGAGAGTGGATCCAGATGTCCTCACAAAGCAAATTGTCCCCACGGTCGCGTGTTTGCCCAGAGCAGTGAAGCAGCCGCCTCGCCAGCAGCGCCTGTCCTCATAGGCTTGTTTGTTCACTGAAAGCCGTGGCGCGCTGAGTGACGTTTTTGAGTGGCGGCTGTTGTGGGAGAGGAGGCATCTGTTGCCAAACGTATCGAGAGGGCCGGACGCTAATTAACAGCCTGCGGCGTTTACACAGTCTGTTACGCTGAGTTTGGTTCGTGCGAGCGCTCCCCAAATCAGCCGTGTTTCAAACGTCCTACCTCCAGTTTGAAACGCAGGCTTTGCCTTGACATCACAATGATACCATCAGAGCTTATTTACTCAAACTTTGCACAGAAGTCATTAAACAAGCGGATGTATGTGTAATCAGCAGTTATTGACCTGTTTCTATTGTTCGTATTCACCCATCATTAGAAAGGCCTGACAATTATTTTGGGAACATCTGACTCCTGCACACTGATGCCTCGCCGAAATCTGCATAACATCTACTCCCACACAACACACACACACCCACAGTATAATAAAAAGCATGATAACAGCAGCAGCAACAGAACGTTTCCTCTTTGGATAGCACTGAGGGGAAGTGCAGGACAGGAACAGGATTTGAAAATGACAGATAAAAAAAATGCAAATACTTAACAACCCTGAGACCTGTAATCACATCTCCTGTGAGTCTGCACTGTGATAGTGTCACTTTATCACACTGTCTTCCAAGTGTGAAGTCACCTGTGATAAGCACCAAAAAAACAGAAACTTGAACTATACTTTCAGCATTGTAATATGAATCACTATGGTTACAGAGTATTGCAGGAGACTTCTGCTCATGCCAGGTGCGACAGCACATTTTTGTGATTCACTGATTGCTTGGATCGGTTCTGCTCTTTTCTTTTTTTGACACGTGTCTGAAGATATTTAGCCAGAGCCAATGTGCGAGCCGCCTGGAGAGATCGCGTGAGCAAACTTTGACTTCCTTTGTCGAGGGTGAGAAAATGTCGCTTTCCAACTGACTCCCTGTCAAACACGCTTCAGCCTTGTCGGCTCGCACAGAGCCTCGTTGTCTACCACGGTGAAGTCACGTCGTGGCACCCGTATCTGTCACCGTGCCGGAAATGTCACGAGTCTTCCTGCCCCATTAGGATATTTGCAGTAGCTGAATGTGACTTGTTTAATCACCCGCGGGCATTGAGAGTGTTTACTGAAATGATCTCTATAAATCCTTCATTTATTTACTACACTGAAGCTGTAATTCCACGCGCTAAAAGGCGAGGTCTGACCACAGCAGCCCCCGAGGAAGAGGGTGTCACAGTCAGGTCTCCCTTTCCGCCTGCTTCAACTACTCATTCTTGAATTTTAAAGTGGTATAAGTTCTTTGTCGCCCGCGCTCCTTGTCCTTGTCCTCATGAGTTGTTTTACAAGGCAGATGGCGGTGAGGAAAAGTGCTGCCATCCCCAGGCGCCACACTTGTCCTGCTCATCTCGTGGTTCCCATGGTAACCAGTGGGCGATAAGGAACGGAGGGGAACAGAAGCCCAGAGTGCCCGTTGAGCGGCGCTGCGCCGTCGCTCTCCCTCTGGAGTTATGTATGGGGAACTGTGTAAACTCTGAGAAGCAGACGTGTGTGTAAGATTTATGTCAGGCGTTTTTGCTTTTGCCTCAGTGATGCATAAATCAAGAGTGGCTAAGTGTGCCTGAAGTTATTAATAGATGGATAGATAAATTGTTAATCTCCTTGGGGAATTTCAGGTGTCCGGCAGTTCACACTAACACTTATTGATCTTTTTATTTCCCAAGAAGATTCTTCATCTCTTATTCTGTCTATTGTCCTTTGTCTCTCAGCTCACACCCCAGACAACAGTTTCCTGGGCTTCGTAGTGGAGCAGCACCTCAACGCCAGTGACATCAGGCACATAGATGACATCAAGAGGCAGAACCAGTCGCTGGTCTACGGCAAGGTCGACAACTTCTGGAAGGTACCGATCCTTTATGCACTCGCACACACACACTGCCTGTTTTCACAAAGCCAGACGTGTACATTCAAAACATTACATTACTAGAGGACTTTTTACTTCCTACCTACATATTTACATTTTTTCTTCATTCTTAACTTTATTATTTAGACACTCCTCAGTGACCCACACAACAACCTTATTCATATACACACAGATTCACACATATTCACACCTTTTCAAAGACTTACATGTTCTGATATATGTGTGCGCGTGTGTGTGTGTGTGTGTGTGTGTGTGTGTGTATTCCGTCTGAGGATAAAAGTGACAGACTTAACTCGGCATGCTAAAAAATGCCAGCACACCAAGGATAACCCATTTTCAGATCTGTGAGAGCTCAGCAGTGAAACTCTTTGAACAACCTTGGGTAAAACTTTCCCATGAAACTTAATAACGGTCTGGTTTAGGAGCTGAAATTCAGCTTATCTCTTTCACCGTGAAGTTTTTAATATATTCAAATGCATGCTCACGCTGCGGCACAGAGACCAAGGGATTACTGTATCCTAGACAAAAACGACTTAGAGACTTTGCACATTGTTTGGCGTTCCGCTGGATGGTTGGATTACTGCCCGCGCCTTGATGAGCTTTCGGCCCACACCATGTATTTTTCATAATGGGTCGCTCCAGAACCAGCTGCCTCCCATTTGTAACTCGGGGCAGTGATAATCGAAACTACAGAAGAGCATTGTCTGCATGTGACAGGCCTGTAGTGTAAATGCCTCCGCACGTCAAGATGAAAATGTGGAGAGTTAAATAATAAGCTTCAATTAACTAATGCTCTTATGCTGTATATTTGGTGTCCTGTCTGGTGCACCAGCAGGAGAAGAAAATGGCCAAATGAGCGAGTGACTCATCCAAACACTGTGATCCAGACACTCGAGCAACAGAAGGATGTGTACTGTTTGGAAAGTACAAATTCAAGTTCACACTGGAAAACATAATCTAAATTTAGCTAATCTGAACCACGTTCATAAACAGCACTTGGTTGGCATTTCAAAGCCACATTCTAAGAGTCTGAATCCCAAAGTGTTTCAGTTTTTTTTTATTTTTAAGCTGGATGTAGCTGGTGTGCTGCTGTGGTTTGTGGCTGACAGTACTGTACCATTCAGTCTCGCTTTAAAAGGGCAGACGGGGAAGCCCATCAACTCACAGCAAGCGGCATTAGCGGCTAATCAGACTCCCAGGCGTGTTCATTACCTCCTGCTTTTAATTAAAGGGCCATTTTGGGGCCGAGTGATAACAAGCTGACTGGCTTGCTGCGTTCCCCTCCCTTCTCCCTCTCAGATCGCGGTGTTCTTCCATCACTTGCTCTGCGCTTGAGAGGTTTCATTTTGGAAATGATAAACCCGCTATTTAAAATAGAGAGTGGGACTCACCGTAAGAAAATGACACGAAGGTAAAACTCCCAAGGGAATGTTATACAGGTGATGAGATGATTCTTCAAAGACTCACTGACTTGTAGAAGGTGCAGTCAGTTATTTTAATACAGTATGTAGTAATAGAATTATCTCACTCACGTAGCCCTGATAACACAACCAAATCAAATCCAGGCATATTTCTCACCTAAACTCCTCTTTCTTTCCATTCACTGTGGGCCACCATTACTGTCAGCTTTCTTAGCTCATGTTAGGAGTAAATTTCCATTACTGAAGAACTCACTGACACCAGGTTAAATTTACATTAAGCAAACTGAACAGGAAATGCTGCAAGTCTGCTCCTCCTTTCACATCCTCTTTAAGCAGTTCCTCAAAGCAGCCTCCAAAGGCTTCGGTCTAAAAAGAAATGGTTTGAAAGAATGCTAAGATTCCTCTACAACAACAGCAATGTTAACAAGTATTATTTGCCTTATGAGCATTGTAGAAAAAATCACGAAGAAATACAGTTTTGGCTAGATAAGGAAAGCAGGAGAACAGCATGACATGTGAAGCAGGAGTTAATCACCGATGGGGAATAATGGGAGCAATGTTTCCAGATAAGGACACTGTAACTGGAATTTTGTGAATGAAACACAGCACAGTGTGGCTGAGGCAGCAGTGTTGCAGACGCATCCTGTAGCCAGAGGATGTCTCCTTCCTGGCCGTTCATTTGGACGGGATAATGTGGGTTAGCGAATTAAAAGTCATCGGTATGCAGAGGTGCTCAGGTCCCACTCGTCCCACAGGTGCATGAAATGAGCCTGTGTGTGAAGTGTGAAGGTGTTAGTAATCATCCACACACTCATACTTGCGTTCTCTCCTCGTTCACACACATTTTTCGGGATAAGTTTCCATTTCCCATTTTTGTAAACACCAGTTTGCTTCTGATTCACAACAGATGCTTTGCAGTGCACACGTGTTCTTGTTCTCATGTGCACAAAATAGTTCCCTTTGCCAGTGAGAACATTTCCCGAAGCTTTTTTTGTCTTTCCCATCAGTCTGGGGGGGTTGTACAGATTCTCAGCTTGGTTGACTATATATGGACAAATCCTGGTGTGACAAAGTTAAGGGCTGAACGTCAAACATTGTTTTATCAGGAACAGTAGTAGAGCCAGGATGGAACAACCTCTCATCTATGAATCCTCTGTTTAATGGATTATCTATTCTGAAACACAAAGTGGGGGGAAAACACTCATCCACTCATGTCAAAAATAGAATTTAAGAAAATAGAAAAGAATTGGAAATTTGTGTCGTCGAAACAGGAGAAGTTGACTCGTGGCCGGTGTCCAACTCTCATTTGAGCATCACTGTCAGCGGTGCCAGAAAAACTAGTGCTTGATGAGGTGTACCAGGCCGAAATATTGCGATAATAACTGACTGTAAGGTGATTGACTGTAAGGTGATTTCTGCTCTGGGACCTCACGTAACAAAGGGTTAATAAGAGCAGAGACTGTGTAAAAATACACATCACTACAATGATTTTTAGTTTCAGAACAGCAAATTAAATGAACAGATGGTAGACGGACCACTTTCCATAATGGTTCTTTGATGCAACAGACAGAACGAGCCACATTTGATATTATTTATGTTGTCTACACCTGTCGAGGCTGCAGAATAAAACATGGGGATCATTTGTAGTGAATTAATTTCTGGTGAAATCAAACGAATGATTTTCATGTTGCCGCCGGGTCATAGGTCGCTCTTCTGACCTGAAGGACTGCAAGCGCACCAGAGAGAGAGATCCTGAGAGTAAAGAACCAGGATGGGAAGTAATTATGTTGTTGGAGAGGCAGCATTGATGGAGACCCGAAAATAAAATGGCCGGACCACCTCTGATGGAGCCGTTTCCATAGCAACCTCATCGGAGTAGAGTAGAAGAGGAGAAAGGCTGAGCAAAGCAGACTACCTATTATGGCTTTCTCTCTCTCTTTCCATACACGCCCGATATGAACCGGCTCATGTTTCACTGTCAGGTCCTGTCATTCAACCTTTTCTGCACATTTTCTAACTGGCAAGGATTTAATAAGAGAAACCAATCAAGGCTCTGACCTGGTTTCGCCTCGTCAGTGAGATTGAATCAGGCAGCGTCCCTGTTTTTGTGAGTCCAGCGTGTGAGGAAGCACGTGATGAGGCAGAAGGGAACGCGGAGGAAAGGTGAGAATGAGTAAGAGGACGTACAGAGCGGGAGAGCCGCAGGCCCTTGGCGGCAGATCAGAGGACGCGGCGAAGAAAAACAAACTGCACCGAGATGACAGCGACGCACACAGCTGGCATATGCAGAGCAGGACAGGCAGCCGTCCCACACTCTTACCCTTGCAGGTTCACAAGCAGACGACAGTGCCCCCCCAATGATGGATAACCGAGCTTAGTTGAACATTAAACCTTCCTCGGTTTTACGGTGCTGGGCTGACCCGATGAGGCATTCCCTCGTGCCATTAAAGGAGCGTGAGTGCCAGCGTGGAAGCCTGAATTTGACGTTTGAGGAAGGAGCTGGGTCGGAGTGGGAAATGTTATTGCAGTTATTAAATTGACTCCTTTTTGTCACAGATGTTTTATTGAATTAGGCCCAGGGCATTTCCAGAAGGTGCGGCTTGTTACTGATTTACCTTGTAACTCTGATATGTAGTTTTAGATATCACATTTTTGCCATTTTTATCTGTAGAATATTAAAACGAGAAAAGGCAGCATTTTGTCAGGGGAAAGTCACACATTAAAGTGTCAGTTTAAGAGCGAGCATAATGTGAAGTTGACATGAAAGTGCTTCAGAGATGAAAGCTGTTGAAGTGTAAGTTTTAAAAGCAACAAATATACACAATATTAAGAATGGAACAGGAAGCACAGAGGTCTGGCATGAGTCGATAGGTGACCCTGTCTTTACCGCCTCTGAATGATCGTGGAAGCAAATCCCTTGATTCTTCACAGAGGCAGTGAATGACTTATCCAGATTTATGACTGGGAGGGGGTGTGCAACAGAAGAAGAACATAATAACCAGTGAAATTAATTAGAACAGCAACAGTGGAGCAACGTTAATAGCCCACGGTGACCAAGGACAACAAATTTTGTGATAATTCAGCTTGAAATAACATGGCCCCTCCCTGTGGCACCCGGTATGTGCACTGACTGCTTGGCTGGGTCGCAGGTTCACATATACTGTATACAGCCGCCACCAACTTGTCAGCGCTCATACAGCATGTCCTTTACTATTTGACAGTCAAAAACATGCTCTGGCTGGCCAACAAACTCCAATAGGTTATAGAGTGTCATGTCTAATGGGGTGTTGCGGGGCACCGACGTAAATAACTACACTCCAAACACTTCTGGATAATACTTTAGCACCCATGCTCCCCTGGGGAGTTTAAAGTATCTGTCATGCTGTCTCTTGGGTTTGACAGGGCATCTATTAATATGCTAATTTACAAGCTCATGTCATAAATTCATCTCTCAGTCTCTGTGTCTTTTTTATCTCTCATTGTTTGTCCTCTGTGGTGATGTGCAGCAGTTATTACACGTTAGATGTGAAGGACCAGGCTGGCTTCGAGTCATGCAGTAGTATCTAATGATGGCAACCGCGCACTTTTCATGAAGAATATAATATGTGCTGTGCATAAAATAATGCATGTTTGACGTACTGTCAGAGAGGGGTTTGTACCATACAGAGACAGACCACTGGTTCAAAAGGTCAAACACTGCAGGAGCATCAGGAGGGCCTGACACCCCTGACAGATGTTAATATTGCTAAAGTGCCCTAGTGCAGATCGCCACACTTGAAGTGAAATGTCACCATTATCGCTGACTGACTCAACACCATGACATCGCCACAAAGGCGTGTGTATAACGCTCTCTGCGTGGAAGAGTCTGTGTGTGTCTGAGTGTGTTATGAGGAACAGTGATTTTTCCTCTGCCTGACAAGATCGGCCGAGGTGTATTTTCATCTTGACTGACACGCTTCCATCTGGGGCCCAGAATCTGTCGGTTGGAAACATTTTCAGATGATTGTACAATCTGAGGCGCATTTGAAGGCAGTTTGAGGGTCGAGGTAATTGAACCTCGTGCACCTGTTTGCATCCCGATGATGCAAAAGTGCCTCTCACTTCTCGAGGCTACTGCTATAGACTCAGGAACTTGAACGTGAAAGCCACAGAACGATAATGTTCTACCCATCAAAACACTCTACAATTCAAATGAAAGAAAAAAGCATGAGTAGAAAACACAAAGAAGATAGTACAGTATCAGATGCTGTGCTTCAGGTGGGGGGGATTGATAGTTTCAGTATAAAGTGCCTGTACGGCAAGATTAATCTGCTCCATCCCTGGTGTCTTGCTGCAGCTAGCTGTCAAGACAAAGTGCTGAAACATCAAAATCTGCTCCCGGCCCCGGAGCTCTGTTCCTATACGAACATATAGAGAGGAGACGTCTATGATAAAAGAGAAAGATGTGTTTTGTTTATTCTCTTTTAACAGTTGGGAGGGGGGCATGACAGCTTCTTATATGAAGGGAATTCAAAAGAACAAGCAACCAGTCTTCACCTGTATATTACATGTATACAACTCCTGTAACATTTCTGTATCTACATACACCTGGTGTAAATTTAGTGGCATCATTTGCATGTTAGCAGCGTTTTCCTTTCCTGCCTCGCTGTGTGTGTCACAGCCACTAAGCTTTTTTCCCTCGACACCCGTCCCTCTGTGGACAGAAAGCAGCCACCGCCTCTCCTGTTTCCTCTCGCAGCCAGGGTTTACAAATTCCCTCTGATTTACAAGGTCATAAAACTCACCTCCTCCTCCTCCTCCTCTCCTGCTTCAATCAACCTCTCCAGCCAAAGCCGTTATTTTATAACTCCCCAAGTATGTGCTCCTGTGCAAGGCCGCCGCCATTGATCTGCTTCCTGGTTTCAGATTGCGTTTTGAATTTGCCCAGAAACATATACATCCACATACGCTGCTCGCTGAAATCCACATGGGCCATCCAAGGACACAGAGGGGGAAAAGTGTCAGTGGTATCAGTCTTCACGCCTGTTAGTGTTAAGAAGTCATAACTTCTTTCTGCTTCACCGAGTGCTGACAGGCAAGACAGGATTATGAATTGCGGTTGACATAATATCATTACAAGCAGGAAACACTCAGAAAATCCACAATGGATCCAGAGCTGGCTATGCACCTTGCAAACATGCTTCTCTTAGCAGCTGTCCCACTTCTGTATTCCTGTCTCGCCTCACCGCGGGTGTGATTTTTATATCTTCCAACCTGTTTCCAGGCCGTTGTGTTTTTAAACACACTCCCCCTTTCTTCCAGTGTGAGTGTGCTTGTGTGTGAGAGAGAAGCCGGCCATGCTCCCGAGAGCATCTGGCAAGCGATGTCCTCTGACCGTAAAGCTTTGTGCAGCAACTGCCTCGAAGGGCCGTGCCAGTCCGCTGCATGTTCCTCTTCCTTGCACACACACACACACACACACACACACACACACTCCCTGCTGCCTTTAGACACTTTATGTCTTCCTTGACTCGTGTTTTTTCCCCTGTCCTCTGCAGGCAGTTGCAGCTGTACCACATATTACCTTCTTACAAAAGATTTACCCGCAGCCATGGCCCCTTCAATATTCACAGGATTAGTTTACGTGTATGATATATATCTCTGAAAGTGTCAGCGCTTCCTTTTTTCATCAGATTCATCTGATCTCAACCACAAGGAGTTTTTTTTTTAATGTGAGCTTGATTCTTCTTCACACACCCACCAGTAACCTTCATTTCTAAATCCCACTTTACACACACAAATCCGTGCTCAGCTCTCCTGAGTGAAAAGATTACAGGGTAGTGATTTCACCATCTAATTAGGACTTCACCTCACACACACACACACACACACACACACACCAGGCTGCTTTAGTTACAGCAGGCTGGCTAGAGGCATCTGATAGCCAGGCCTCTGGGGGCCCTGACGAGCGGCTACCTGAAATTTAAGCCCCAAAAGGAAGCACTGAGGTGGACACACAGGTACACACACACACACACAGAGCAGGGAAATGTCCCGGAGGTAGAACTGTTTCAAAGGCAGGGTCGTGCGTCGGAGCTGAAACATTTTATTCTAACATTAATGACGTCTTGCTGCCTTGCTATCGATCGATAATATTCCTGTGTGTGTGTGTGACGGTGAGCAAGCGTTGGTGAATGCGCCTCTGAGGCATCCTGTCATTATGGTGGAAATGGCCAGCTTTCATCTGTACCGCTCCCCCGAAGGGCTCAGCTTTAAGAGCACTCCGCTGTGCTGTGCACCGCTCCCACGTGGCTCCTTCTTCAGGTACCGCGTGAAGCCAACAAGACAGAGTTTGTGTCGCAGTTTGGCAGGAGGCGCTGGGGAATATTATGTGTACAAATTTGGCAGTGTTGTGAAGCAGTCGTGTCCTCATTTTTGCAAATCAAAGACCCCCTGTGACAATCTCAGCGTGGGGACGGTCAAAAGCCTTTTATGATGGAAATTATGTTTTCATCCAGTCTTATTAGCAGGACTTGTTTTTAAGATGAAGCTCTAACAAGGCAGCTATGAGCAAATTGTTATTTAAAGATTGACACTTTCAGGTGATTTCATCAAGAAAGATAAAAAGATGATATCAGATCCTGGAGCAGGTGCCATTTAGATGAAAGCGCACTGGAAATGTCTTGTTGCACTGTATAGTCAATACATCTAAAGTGAACATTATGCTGTCACATAATGAAATGACCTGGTTTTGGCTCACTGTCCACCAGAGATTCACTCGTTCTTTTCTTTTTTGATCGTTTGCTCGTTTGAAGCACACTTTAACAAATAAACCCCAAAGTCACTTGTTAGAGGGCTACTTTAAAGATTATGACATCTATGACATCACCGGAATCACTTATCATGGTGTGTAAAATAGGTGGACTGGCCCTTTAAATTTCTTTCTCCTTGTTTTTTTTTTTTTTTTTTTAACCTTGAACTGTCATGACTTTTGGCAAAGAGGAAGCAGTTTCAGACTGGGATCCTGTGAAAACTTTATTGTGTTTCTGATGAAGGACATCACAGATCGGGTTGACATTAATTACGAAAGCAGGCTCGTTTGCGTGCCGATGCTATTCTTAGCTTTGCCCACCATTGCGGCCAGATGGTTAGTCAGGTAGCTTGAACAAAAGTTCAGCGGGCAGCATGACACAGTAACGATACTGATCTAATCTCACCAAACAAACTAACTGAGATGGTTTCATTCCAGATTTTTTTTAATTATTATTCTGGAGTGCACCATCTTATCCTGAAACACCAAAATGATTTGTCTCAGTATCTGGCAAGCATAGCTGGTGATTTTTTTAATGGAAGGAAGTCAGAGACTGATTTTTCAGGAAAACATAACCAGTGTAAAAAAAAACGTAATGTGCCTGCCTTCTCTTTATCCCCCTGTGTGTTCCAGGACAAGAAGAAATACCTCGACATTATCCACAGCTACATGGAGGTTCACGGCACCGTGCACGG
Source organism: Psettodes erumei (assembly GCA_016785225.1). Classification (NCBI taxonomy): domain Eukaryota; kingdom Metazoa; phylum Chordata; class Actinopteri; order Pleuronectiformes; family Psettodidae; genus Psettodes; species Psettodes erumei. The sequence goes on from JAFBJZ010000953.1 coordinate 147,033, forward strand.
TACCAGCACCGTACACCTGCCGAGCTACGTGAAGAACCACGGCATACTGAGCGGCCGAGACCTGCAGTTCCTCTTGCGAGAAACCAAGGTGAGGCCACTTGGCTGTAAATTGTCTCACATGGAAAAAGCATCCTGCAGGGAAAGGAACATGTGAGGGTATGGTACTTATTAGACAGCCATGAAAACCTAAATCCAACTAACACATACACATACTCATACACAAAGATGCTGTATTAAAAAAAGCAATGTTAGTTAGGGACTAAAGATCTGGTAATAGTTGAGATGTTGGCTGCTGGGGTGAAAGAAAGAGTCTTTTTGTGAACCCCTCTGAAAGAGCCTTAAGCCAAGTGACTGTAGTTTCTCTTGGTCTGTCCTCGGTCCACATCCTCTCGCAACTCAAACTGATCAGATTCACAAAGACGAGGACTCCAGCCACAGAGACTGGAAGCTGGGCAGGGAAGGTGAGGAGCACCATGTTAACACAAGCTGCTTAGATACACAAAGTAACCGAAGCAAAGCAGTGATTTTTAACTTATTGTTAAGAAGCTTCCCATTGCCATAGAGAAGTGGAATTAAAACTAGACTGTGACCAACCATCTGAAAGCAAAGTCTGCTGAAGGTGAAAGCCATCATTAGTGCTGGCACTGAAAGACTGTCTGTCTTTTGGTTCTGCTCTTCTTCCTTTTCAGAAGAATGAGGTGGAAGAGAGCTTCGATTGCTTGATCCCCTGAAACCAGACGCTCTCCCGTCAGACTGCGGGGGGGGGCAGAGAGAGGAGAGAGACTTCAGAAGAGAGCTGGGGCAGGAATAGAAAGTACAGAAAAGCCTTAGATCATGATTCAGACAGTTACAGGGAGAAAAAAGAATGGATTGAGATTTAAACCCCCTTTGTATCGAAGAGGTTCTGAGCGTTGCTTCAGCCATGAAGCCGTTCTTGGCAAATCCAGCTCTGTACCAAGCACATAAGACGAGAATCCAGAGATGTTAGAGGCATGGAGACGGAGGAAAAATCAAAGATGTACCCTGCGAGGGAGCAAATCATTAAAATGGTTAAAAGACTTTAACCACAGCAAACACACCAAAACAGCACTCACAAAGTCAGTACGAGGCAGAGATGTGCAAAGAACTGAACGGTTTCTGGTTTCGCTGAATTCAGTACTAAATTAGCATAGCGAGTTTGGATTCAGTATAAACTTCCATGTGCCACATCGGGCAGCGGCCTGTTAGAGCCCACGAAACACCTAATGGTTTATCTGCGTTGTTTTAGAACTTACAAGGAACACTGGAGGTGTCGCGGGCGGTTTTCCTGGTGCTGCTTGAACAACACGTTTACTGTTACCTGCAAAGACTGCCGAGAGCTAATTGGCCTCGTGGGGCTTAGCTATCTGCAGAGTGCACTGTAAAAATACTTGAGCAACATGCTGCCATTGATGTTCAACATGTGATTTTCTCCCAAAACGAATTTCCTTAAATTATCTTTGACATGACACGCTGTAACAGGGGAAGAGTGCCAGTGATCAAACTGCTGAGGTGTGGAGCTGGGAAGGTCAACGTGTACTGATAATAATGATAAAGTTGTAAGTTGTTGCACAAGATCATCATTTATATGTACAACAGATTTTTTTTTTTTTTTATTATTCGGGCTCCAAAATTTAACATTCTCAAAAGATCTGCTTCACTTTTTTTTGATACTTTGAAGTATATTTTGCTAGTAATTAAAGCTGCAGGTATCACTTATATGTAGTTTGACTGAAATAGAACTGCAAAGGCAAGATTTTTCCCTTTTACACAGTATTTTAAAAGTGCAGTATTACTGCATATACTTAAGTAAATGATCAGAGCACTTCTACTGTGGAAAATTTCCCTGGTTGATTTTTACATTGAGTGAAGAGTAATTTTATTACACATTTGAGACTCTTGTTAATCCTGAATAATTATGGTCGGCTACATTTAATGGATGTGGCCGAGCTGCTGGATGCTATTGCACTTGGCAGTGGGTTAGAATCAGGGTATAAATTCACACAAGGTGGGGCATTTCATGGGGTGGGGGGGTCAATAGCACAGCAACCTTTATCGGCAGCACTGGGTCTTATAAGCAGGATGTCCTTGATGCACTGCTCTCTGCCCTGCGCATGAAAATGAAAATGCAAAACATGCATTAATGCACACTCATCAGTAGCTTTCAAGGTAAAAGCTGCGCTTCTCATTGATTCCTGGTTTAAATCCATGCCAGTCACTCCAGAGATGCAGATGTCTTTCAGTAATTTCTCCCTTTGAGTCCTCCGGGCTGTATGGATTCACTGCTTCAGAAGCTCTGCATCCCCTCTGTTCACCCCTCCCTTACCCGCTCCCTATAAATAGTGATCAAGTGTTTCTCAGCACAGAGAGAGGAAGACGTGTACTTTGCTGCCACCTGCTGGCAGAATTCTGTTCCAAACCAAGATGTCGCTGTTGGTCGCATGAATTCACAACCAGGGTTTCGCAAGGGAATTTTTGGGGGGAAGACACAGATCTGAGCACCCGACTACTGCTTGAGAAAAATCCCTTTAAAGTTTTGTGCTCTTGAGCAAGGCACTTGACTCACGACTTCCCCTGAAAGAGAGACCATTACTGCGTCGGCCCACTGAGGGACAGGGTGTTTCCATCTGCAAATTATCCAACTCGTGCCGGCCCGTGGGAGGAATAAACATCACAGCAATGTCTTCACGTCGCTCTGCTTGTGTTTCCCTCCTGATTGCAGAGGAAAGGTGCTGCCTCAGCCCTAATTTGTGCTGATAACATGGGAGCTTTGTTTAAACGAGGGCTGACTGCTGCTACCAGCAAACAAGAGAAACTCCTCAACACAGCCACTGAACTTCTATACCCCTACCACCCACTTTGTGATTCTGTTTTTTTTTTCAATAGCTGCCCCCCCAACCCTCCCCACCCTCAGCTCCCACATGCATTCATTTTTCCACTCACAAAGCACAAAGATTTTTTCATATTTATCCTCATCCAGTGAGAGATTTGCACATTCTTCCTCTTTTTTCACAGCTCATGTGTATATGCTCAGCTTCCAACCTTTTATTTGTGTTACTTTATTTCCACTTCATGTTGCAGGAAGTCAACGAGCCAGGGCCAAAGTGCTCTTGACATTGTTTCTTTGAACAAAGAAACAGTAAAAAGGTTGTAAGAATGGAGAAAAGGACATGTTAACTGACTAAATGGAGGTGAAACATGACGTGAAGCACTCCTCTTAAAGAATGTGTCCACTAGCGAACAGCGATATAAAACCAGCATGTGTAGGCTGTGCTGTTTGACTGTTCACTCCATTTTCTCCCCGCTGCAGTTGTTTGTGGGTCTGTCCTTCCCCTACGAGGGTCCCGCTCCCCTGGAGGCCATCGCCAATGGCTGCGCCTTCCTCAACCCCAAGTTCACCCCGCCAAAGAGCAGCAAGAACACCGACTTCTTCAAGGGCAAACCCACTCTGAGAGAGGTGAGAGAAGGAGGGCCGATCTACTCCTCTTTTGCGCAACATGTGACTTTTCAAAGGAGCGCTTGTTTCGCATCACCTCTTGTTTGTTTCGCTGTCTGCAGCTTACCTCTCAGCATCCGTATGCCGAGGTGTACATCGGTCAGCCCCACGTGTGGACGGTGGATATCGACAACCCTGCCGAGGTGGAGAGGGCCATCCGCTCCATCCTCAGCCAGAAGGTAAACCTGGGGGAAAAAACCCCATTGACCTATTTGGAATCCTTGTTTGGTCAGTGAACTGCCAATGAGGACACAGGGCAGAAGCTGGAACGAGTGAATATTTGTCATTTTTATTTTTCTAATCGACTAATCACTTAATGTAATTATTTCAGCTGTAATTCAGTTAATTATCCAACTCTAACAATGATAATTAGGAAGAGGAAGAAAAGGGAAGCTAAAAAAGAAATAACAAAAAAGAGTAAGAATATTGTACATTTAGATGTGGATGCATCATATAAGTGATTAATGTTGGCTGTACATGAAACCAGTACGATCCAGCAGATATATTTGGGCCGCAATTAATGACTATCCTCACTATTGATTTGTCTGACAATGACTTTCTAAGTTGAATCAATTTACCTTGGGCTGAGAAATGTCAGAGAGAAAAGCAGAATCAGAATTTCTTAAAGGCCAAAGATGTTCAGTTTACTATCACACGTGTAAAAGAAAACCAACAACCAGGAGGAATTAGTTTGATCGATCATTGAAACTGGAATGCTGGTGAAAGGTAAAACACTGTTCATATGGAAGAGACCCAGTGAAAGCACGGGGAAAAGAAATAGAAATCCTGTTACATCCTCTCGTCTGGGGACCCATGAATATTTAAAAGCCGCACCCCGGAGCTTGTGTTGTGAGAACAATGCCTTTGTTCACTGGACAAGTCTGCGGAGTCTCGTGTGCTTTGTGATCCGTGGCGAGGGCTGGGTTACCAGGCTCCGGCTCGGCACACACACACACACACACACACAGTGGCTTTGTAGGCGTGTATCCTCTGCTGACACGTGTGTTCTGTGTGATCAGATTGAGCCCTACCTGCCCTACGAGTTCACCTGTGAGGGGATGCTGCAGAGAGTCAACGCCTTCATTGAGAACCAGGTACTGCCTGTCCTGTCACGGTCTCAGTTTCACACAGAAGCGAATCAGAATCCGTTCGGTTCTGCTGACACTTTATCATGACTGATAGGAAAAGAACTACACCCAAATCTCCTGAGGAGCTTAAAGAGCATTTTATGACTCTTACACATCGCAGCATCACTGTGGAGCAGTAAAAATGTGAGACGTGGGCTGAGTCCTTATATCCATAAAGATTTGAGGCCAAAAATCTCAGCCACTTTTGAGTTACTTGCACAGATTTATAACTCTGTTAACACTGGAGATTATAACTGTATGCTATAATAATTATGAGCAAAGGTACTATAAAAGGTTTGAGCTCTTGTTTTACTTAACTACAGGCAAAGCTTCAGTTTATACAGATTAAATCCCAGCCTGAGCTAAAGACAGGGAAATTACACACATGTTGGTCCACACAAAGCTGTGGCGCATGCTGAGCCGGGCTGTGGTCTATGTGTGGTTTATGTGACGTCCCGTTGTCCCGCAGGACTTCTGCCACGGCCAGGTGATGTGGCCTCCCCTCAGCGCCCTGCAGGTCAAACAGGCCGAGCCGGGTCGCTCCTGTAAGCAGGTGTGTCAGGAGGAGCAGCTCATCTGTGAGCCGTCCTTCTTCCAGCACCTCAACAAGGACAAGGACCTGGCCAGGTGGGAAAAGCACGCATGCACACACGGAGTAGCTGCTATTTGAAAAGCGTCCACCAGGTGGCAGCACAGGTTTTCTTGCTGAATTCAGATGAACTGCTCTAAACTGCAGCATCATGTTATCACCACCATTCCCTGGAATAAATGTGTGCTAAAGAACATTAGATTGGTAGAGTGTGTGTTCAGCCCCTCTGCCTCCCTCAATGTGTCTGCTTACTTAAATTAAAGCCTGAGACCTGAGTGGACGTCTCTCTGTCTGTCTCTCAGGTTTGGTGTGGACTGTCAGACGGTGGAGTCCAGCGCCGACACGGTGGTCCCGGCCTACAGTGAGTCTCGCCACCACTGCATCTTCCAGACGGACCTGCTGCTGTTCAGCTGCGCGGGCGCCCACCAGTCCCTGCGGCGCATCTGCCCCTGCCGCGACTACATGAAGGGCCAGGTGGCGCTGTGTAAAGACTGTCTATAGCACCCACACACAGGCTGATGGGAGCGGGGGTGTGGACACAGCGGGGTGAGGTTTGGGGGTTTAGGCGTCGCTGGATGGGATTCAACAAAGCCGGAGCAGCTTGTGTGTGAGACATTAACACACACTCCAGGACATCACAGTCATGCAGCTGTCAAACATACACACACACACACACACAAAGTAGACTACTTTGTGGGTGTTCATTCATAAGACTGTGTCTGTTCTACATATTCACTGTCCCCCGTTCCCTCCGTCCTGCAGCCAACCTGAGCATCGTCAGACGCACCACTGGTCCTGGACATGGTGTAAAATTACTTGAATCAGCAAACGGAGTCATCACTTTAAACCTTGGTCGACTGCACATATCAGTGACTGGCTGCCTGTTTGTCTGCAGGTGCAGCAGGGGACCAAGGAGACGCAAACGCCCCTTCCTAACAGCCCCCCCCCACTCCAACCTCTCCATCCACCTCCCCTGCTCAAATTTGAAACTGTTTATTCTTTAGGTAGGTTTGCACTGGACACGCATGCCTGAGGGCTCACATCCCCACCACACACACACACACACACACATATATATATATATACAGTGTATATACACGCAGGGGGGCTAACAGATGGTGGCTAAAGACAAAACCAGTTTTACACTGTAACCGAGAGGTTCCTCTCTTCTAGGCAGACGTGATGAGAGCGGACATGTAACATAGATATTTAGATTTTTATTCTGAAAGTTTTTATCATTTCCTGTCATATGCTCCAGACTTAAATCAGACTCCGCCCTCTCCCAGCACAGGAAAATCCAGTGTGGGTAGGTCACCAGCGCGGTGAGCTCCATGATTTTCATACGTTTTAGTTGCACACTCATTCTAAACGACATATGTCTGATTTGAAATTGCAGAGGGGACTGAGAGTGTGTTTCTTTTAAAAGGCCAGTAGAGAAAGTATGTCGTCCTTCAGCTGTTTCAGCACAACATCTTTTACAGCACATGGACGCACACACAAACTCACACACACACCAAGAGGAGTTGAGGGTCATTCTCTGTAGCTGAAGCTGTCATGTACGGAGTCGCCATGTGGTAGGATGTCGTGACGTTGTGTCGTAGACCCGTCGTAGCAGCGGTAACACAGAGTCGAAGGCCCTAACAACAGCTCCACAGCCTGCAGACACATGTGGCACAGGGCTCGTCTGCATCTTTACTCACACAAAGTCCAGAACTGTTTCCCATCGACCAGACAACAGCTGTAAATCCTTTTAAGCAGAATTGTAAGCAATGGAGAAAAAAACCCCACCATGCCAACAAAGCGTCCTGCTACGTGAAAAAACCTCGCATCTCCTCATTTACTTCAAATCATTATTAGGATTTTAATTTGCCTGCAGATTTTACCAAGAAAAAAAGTTAAAATAGAATTAAAATTTGTAGTTCTTTGTGGTGAAAAAATGCACTACCTTTATCCATTTGCAGAGGTTTAAAATGATATTAGTAACACTGTATATTGTTCATATGGGTTTTAAAGTTTCTTTTTTATTTATTTTGTATACAGATCTTTATCTCTTTTTTGCTGGAAATCTTTGTTTTTTATTTATAGCAGGGGTGTCTTTCTTTTTTTATTTTATAGATTTTTATTTATGGAGAGTAATTATAAAAAAAAAAAAAAGAAAAGAAAAAAACAGTGTGCTTATCTTCAAGTGTATGACCCAGTGTGTGGGGGGCTTTGTCTGCTCCTGTTCGGCTTTAAGAAGTGATGTGAAGAAGAAAAGATTTATTATACGCTGCTCTTACGCTACACTTCATCGTCACTTGAATGTTTTCTTCATCGAGACCTGATGTTTGATTTAACTGCACCCTCACCTATTAAAGAGCAATACTTGTGCCTGAACTCTGAGCACAAACTGGGATGTTTAGAGAGCAGAAAATAATGCCTTGCAAACACATAAATTTCATTTTACTGAAGAGATAATATCATACAAACAATAGTTTATGTGGTACAAAACCCAGGTGTATCATTTCTTCTTCCTCTCGTCACTGTCTCTTGAAGACGGACAGCGATGGACAGACGTCCCCAGTGTCATTGTGAAAGGCGACAGGAGCCTCAGATACTTTTTAAAAATTATTTCTAATCTTACTTTTTGTTTGCACATGTAATTTGTGAGTGAATGGCACCGTCCAGCCTCCACCTCTACTGTCTCACTGTGTCAGCTCAGACTGTTGTTATGTTTCCTCTTTTGTGTTTTAAAAGAACCTTTTTTTTTAATCAGGTCTGTGATCTGCTGCCAAGTTTAGTGTCTCAAAGAACATAATGTGCCTTTTCCATGGTTCAGTTTGGTTCTGCTGCCGGGCGTCAGGGGTCGACTCAACCCCTGTCAACATGTTGACCTGAAAATACACTTGATCCAACCATCAGCCCCAACAATAGCTTCAGACATTACATAGAAGAAACTGTTTCTTCTAATTTCTTGTTAAATGAAATCATTTTAACTTTAACTGAAATATTTTATGCTATTTTTCTTAATTTAATGCAAATTTTACACACGTTGAATGAGTAAATTGTAAATAAAATGTATTCTGATTGGTCAACCATCTAATGATCAGCAAATGAGAAGAAAGGATAATATCAGTCTTAGTTTATGCACTGTTCAAGCGGCAGATACAGTTCAACAGAAACAACAATGGCGTCATCTTTTCATTTAAGTGATAGGCCCGGCCGTTTCTATGTTTGATTTATTTTGCATGCAAAGACTAGAACCAACAATGTGTTTGTTTAGTACTTAGTACTGAGAAGTGTCAGCCCCAAGCACCACAGTCCCTACTTCATAAACCTGCAGCTCACTGTACTTTTTTATCAAACGTTCCTCAAACAGGATTACACGGTAAAACTGTTGGGGACTATTTTCAGCTGCGGGTGAATGCACATTTGCTCTTGTCCAGCACAGTGGTGCATTTATATCAAAAGGAGCCACAGTGCATGCAGAAAGGTGTGTGTGTGTCATTAATGTGTGCTGAACAGCTTTTGAATAACAGTGAAGCTACTTTGTTGGTTTTGGTCTTTACAAAAGTAGGAAACATGTTAAACGCTCTGCTCTTTTTTAAAGGAGCAGTGGCGGTCCCTCCCCGGGTGAGCAGCTGCTAATGACAGCTGCAGCAAACGCCTTATTTGCTTTGTGTTAGTCAGGCTTATTCAAAGCGTGCTGCCGATCAGATTGTCATCAGCAGAACGTCACGGTTTCTTCACCATATCTGTGTGTTTGTCTTCACTGACCTTAGCATCGCATGTCTCCATTGCCAAGAGATAACTGCGGCTTGCAGGCGTATAAAACGCGTCAATTTCAGTTTTCTTGTTTGAAGCTGTCAGCTTGCGCCCCGTGTGAGAAACACCACAGCAGTGCTGGCTGTGGTCTAAGTAAGGAAAGGTGAATAACACAATGACAACATTTTTTTTTTTGCTTTGTTTTCACAGTCCTTGATGAGTAAGAGGGATATAACTTTATTTTTAAATAAACCTTTTTTCTGTGACAAGGCTCCAAATCTGGTTGTACACATGTTCCACATGACAGGAATTCACATTCAGTATTTACACTGGCACAGAAAAGTACAGTCAGCAGCAGCTGGAATACCACAGTGTGTGGGTTTACACATGTCCAACTCTTTTGTAGTTGATAAATTCATACAAAACGGAGCTGATGGAGTTAGACTTGTGTCTCAAGTCTGAGCACGTAAAAGGTTTCCTTGTCAGCACTTAAAGGATATTTTGTAGAGACATTATCATCAATCAGTCGATCATTAATAATAAATATCATTTTTGGTTCTGGTCGAACATGATCATTTCTCTACATACCGTAATCTATGTGTTTCAAAAGACTGTTTTTCTGTGCTCTGAATGTGCACAGATCAGAGACACAGACGAGACTCCGTGAGCTGATGAGTCGATGAGATGATGAATAACCTGAATATACCATGTTTTTGTCCAAACAGCACTGTCACATATTTGTCATATAAACTACACTCACAGAACAGTGTGTATATTCAGTTACAGTCACTGCAGCAAGCACAGACTTCAGGAAAATGTACAAATAATTAAAATTACAAACATCCTCTCTCCTGCCCCCCAAAATCTCCTGATGATAAAACTGATGATTACATTCACCAACATGAATCAGTTTAAGGCTTTGGAGATAAAATGGAAATGATTTGAAGGTATTATTCTGTACTGAGGATGTGCTTTAGTAAATAGCAGCTTCCCGGTTGTTGCACTGTGCATATTCACATTTAAATTTCAGGGTGTAAAAACGAGAGCCTAAAAAACAACATGGAGGCCCATTTCTGCCAGATAAACAATGTAAAATGTTTGATTTATTAGATTATTAAATTATGAGATACTGCCAACTGCTGACTTGCAGTTTCCACAATCATAATTTCTATATTATAATTAAACTTTTAACTTGAGTATATGTTTTTATCATGAGCTCTTTTTGTATTGCAGAAATGAGCTTCAGGTCACAGCTTCTCTGCTCGTGGGCTGCAGATAAAACTGGAACCCACATTGGAGGAAAGTGAAGGAAGATCTGAGTTGACGGTGCGTTCTCGATGAAGTGGAGGGTCTGCTAAATACCAGGCTAAATCATAACAACTTGTTGTCTTCAATTGAAAATCAATCACATAAATCTTAATCACCATGTTATCACTTTACAGAAATATTGAAATCCCAGAACAAACAGGAGTTCAAGACAAGAGAGGACCCATAAAGTTAATATTGACTCGTGTGTCGCCCAACAGTCACTGCAGTGTGTGTGATGTGGCTGGTTTCACTGATATGGAGCCAAGAATGTGATCAGGCATCACATACAAACAGAAAAAGTGACAAAGCAAAGTTGAACAGTGTTGCAGCTCAGGAACTGTCTTTAAGCCTTTGTTCGATAGTTTAGCAATAATGTAATCAATACTCCGGATATAACAGAACTGAAATGGCTGGAAAGTGGAATCCTTCACAGTATGTTGAAATAATTCATCGTGTGCTCTGAAAGTCAAACTCAGGCGTCTATTCTGGCGTGTGGCAGGTGCCTCTACTGGTCAGCAGGTGGCACAGGCCGTGAAAGTTTCATTTGAGCTTCTCAGACAAAACGCCGATCACCTGAAGTCAACTGATCTTGTCTTGTGTGGCATTTTACAGTGATGTGGAGGTAGAGTCAGGTCATGATGCCAAATATGATGTTTGAACTTCAGCACTGTAAAATGGCTCCCACCACAACAGCTCAGGTAAATAAAAGTGTGTGTGTGTGTGTGTGTGTGTGTGTGTGTGTGTGAGAGAGAGAGAGCTTATGTACCTGTGGTGAGCGGGCCTTGTATTGACAAACCCTCCCTCCGGTCATAAAACGGTAAAACCTCAGCAATACTCCACAGCTACGTCATCACCTCAACCTGCCATCTGCAACATTTCACAGCACAGGCGAGCAAAGGCCTCTAGGAACCATGGGAAAATGATCTGCTGCGTTTCGACAGGGCGATGAGGTGTAACTGAGGTATAATACATCAACTCGCTGCACAAAAATCTGCTGCTCTTTATGGAGGCGTGGACCCCCGGGGTCCATACATCCCCGGTACCCTGCGGTCCAAGCTGGTCTCCGTCCTGCTCGGCCATTGCTGTCTCGTGTCACTACTTTTTAAGTCGGTTTAAGTCTCTGTCACGTTTGAATATGGAGGCATGAAAGAACAGAGCGCCTCCACTGTTTAAAGACAGACAGAGATATTGTATGTACAGCAGATTGTAACACAGGAGGTGCCAAGAGTTTCATCTGCCCACGCTGTCACCTCCATCCTCAGGTCTGTGAAGCCTCTGCTGGCACCTGAAGGACTGAATGTGACTGTCTTTAGAGGGGACTGTCACCCTCTCCCACCCCACCCACCCCCTTCCTCTCACTTCTGTCAGTCAGTCAGCCCCTTCCACTTCCATCCCTCCTCCTCCTCCTCCTCCCTCCTCCCCTCTGTGGTCCATCACTCAAAGCGTTCATAGTTCCTGGTTTGACGGACCCGTGGGACCATGTCCACCAGCAGCCTGCAGGACAAGACGGGGAAACTTATCGATGAGGGAAAAACTGGACCCATGATCCACAGAATGAAAAGCTTTGGAGTCAGGTACAACTTACTTGACTCCATAGGCGAGGATGATCAGGCCTATGAGGACACCTATTGTCCCATCCAGGTACCACACCTTGGGTTCATGCTTGAACACTTCAGCGCTGATGAGGATGGAGAATCCCATAATTCCTCCGACCAGTGAGTTAAAACCTGGAAAAAGAAGAAAGAAAATAAAAGCTTTTGGAAACATGTTATACAGAGTCAGGTGACGAGGTTTTGAAGGCTCAGTGTTGGAATTCAGCCCACGTTGTGTTTCAGCTTCCGTCAGACACATGTGATATTGTCTGCTGTGATATAGAAAAGTGTCTAGTTGTGTGACAAATTCCTGAAATGCCTATGATGTTGGTCAGTACCTGAGAGGTCATCCTGTTGAACCAGGACAGAGCACGACCACAGGGGAAGTCTCATTTTAATCCTGTTACTAGGAAATGACTGTGCTTGAGCAGAGACACCCCTCCCACATATATCTGATGTGACCGGACCACGTTCATTAAAAAGACACGCGTGCATGTTACTGCACACCTACCGTCGGTGATGAGGGCTCGGCTCGTGAGCACTTTTCCCAGCATAAACTTGACCACGGCCAGGATGATGCACACCAAGCCACTGACGATGGACACGCTGAAGAGGAAGTCATCCTGAAAGAGACGAGACAACGAGAATGGACAGAGGCATCATGGTAATGAGTCAAAATGTCCTCTATGTTTTCAGATTCTCAAATTCATCAGTATCCAGATAAGGAATCACTTATCTCCGGGTTAACTCCATGTCCTGCAGGAGAACCTCAGAGAATCTAAGTTTGCAACCCTCCATCCTGATACCACAACAAAAAGCAGCAGCTGTCAAAAGGTCATATCATCCATCACTTCCCCTCTCTGTCAGTCAGACCAGTTATACTTTACCTAAGTGTTGTACTGTGTACACTAGAAAAACCTGCAGTTAAACGCAGGCAGGAAGAATGGAGGAGAAGCGGCAGTGGATGAGAAAAGAGGGGGAGTTGCAGAGCACTCAGCGCCTCTGCGGCAGCATTAATATTGCACTATGGCCTCGGAGCAATGAAAAGCTAATTTGGTGAACTCGCAAGACATCAAAGAGGAGGTGGAGAGGAATAAAACCACAGCGTGCTTCACAGACCTGAGTCAGTGCTGTGACTCTGCTGTGAAAACAATCCAAAAAGCATGTTTCTCAAAACAATGAGGGCTTTCTTCACGACAAATGTTTCAATACAGCTACAACACACACATTTCTCAAATTATTTACTTAAATAAACGTCACTTAAAATACAGCACCTAAACGTTACATAGCAAAGCCAAATAGAAATCACATTGCCTGGTACATGGATGTCACAATTCTCCTCCATAACCAAATTAACTGGTGCATTTTTCATCTGACAAACAGGCCAACTAAATGTCATGGATCATAGTTATTCAGTTATTTTGAAAAGTTCTGCATCCAGAAAGCTCAGATGATAGATGGCTGACTGTGACTCCAAGTCTGTTATCATGGGGAAGCCCCTCAGTGACCTCCTGATCACGATTCAGAGTGGGTGGGCTGGTGTTTGTTAGGCCCATGGGAGAGGGAAATGCACACACAGCAACACACACAGACACACACACACACACACACAGACACGAGAGCTAAAGCTCATGACAAACAGAACCTACCCAGAATAATAACACTGTGCTTGACGTTTTTATTTGACATCGGTGGAGGAGTCATTTAAGATCAGAAACATATAATCTCCAGTTACTCGTGGAGAGACTGAGACAGTGGGTTCAGTTTTTTTCATGGGTAATAGTGGATAACAGTGAAAATAAACTGTTATTATTTGGTCAGAATTCTGGTCTGATTAAACTTGATATGAGAAAAAAACAGTAGCTGAAATGAATACGGAGCTGATAGAGGAACTACTTGACAGGTCTTAGGTCTTTGAGTGGCTTTCAGGCTTTGTATAATCTCCTGAAGTCCCAGAGGTCACTGCAGCCCTTTCAAAGTAAATTATAATTTGAAAAAAAACCTTCTGGGGGGTTAAAGGGTTTTCACAAACCAATGCTGAAATGTGTGGTTGGTAAGTAAAGCTTTGTTTTGGATGCTAACTGACATTAATTGGACTCAGAGGATTAGCAGAGCAACAACAGTCAAGTGCCACAAACCCCCGCTCTCTGAGTCTCTCCTCCCTCTCTGTCTCAGCACTGCATACCCAAGCAGCTGCTTCCCTTATTAACATTTCATAGGAAGGAGGAAAAGAGGGAGCTGGCGAAAGTAAACCTCATTTCCAGCATGGACACATTGAGGAGGGCTGAGAGGCAGACACAAGCTATTTATATCTCTATCTGCGATGCACCAGGAAGCAGTCTGGTACAACACGAGTGTGCGACAGCAGAGGAGCAGGTCCGCTCACAAAAACACAATCTGCCTGCCTCGCCGCTCCCACATTCTGCCTTTGTTTTTCTTTTGGTGCTCGCTCTCTGTCTGGCCCGTGTCTCTGCCTTGCTGCAGCCACAGATGAATAGATGGAAAACACAGTTGGCCCAATAAATCAATAAAGGGTCCGAAAACTAATTGAATTTTGAGCCCGAGTGATTTGCGGAGGCTATTTGAAGCTGGTGAAACGTGCATTTCTCTTTCCTTCTGCAGCTGATCCAAAAGTATGAAAAATCTGATTAAAGTGCAACCAACCAATGGTGATGAGTTTAGGTTTCCATCGTCTCCATGCCATTCCTCAAACCCTCACTGTGTGTGCAGCGGCCTACTGTGAAGTCTTTCTGTCACTGTGTTCCTCTTCACAGAAAAAAAAAACTTTGCTTCTTTCTAAAAAAAATTTTACAGTAATTTGAATAAGCTCATGGAGTTTGACAGTGGTGACGAAAGGCTGAGCAGTAACAATATCTCTGAAGTGAACTCATGAAGTATCATATTCCCATGTTTAGTCAATCGTCTTCATCATTACATTTAGATCCTTGACAGGGTTTCTATGGAGATGACTACTGCCTGGCAACCGGGTGATAAATCTATTTCAGGAGGTGTGAAAGCTCCCAGGTCTTCGCACCTGAGATTTGCGACATTCTCCATACAGTAGCAACTTCGCTGCTTCTTCACAGACATGCTAATTGTTCCTGTGGGTATGAAATTGTGTTTTTGTGTACTTTTTGGCCATTCCTTCCTGATCACCTGCTCCAGGCCTAATGTTGCTCACCTGTGTCCAACTGTCTCCCCGCCCCCTTCAATATTGAATTATCAGTGTTTGTCCCTGACCCTCATCAGTTCATCAGTTCCTGTCCAGTGGATTTATTCTCCCTGTTCTCCCAGTGTTTCCTGTATTCCCTGTGCTTTCAATTTTGGATATTTTTTTGTGATCAGTAAGTTTTAGTTTTTGTTGCTTTTACATTCCATTGTTATCTGGACCCTGTTGCCTTTGTTCATTAAAATCCCTGCACTACACCTCCCCACCTCCCTCTCTCTGCAGTCAGGGGACACTGTGTTAGTCTGATAAAGTTACTGTTCCACTTTACACTGGTACACATATGGCTGTTTCAAAGAAGCAGCATTAACCCGTGTTTCCTAACCCATAGACTGTACACACTGCAAAAACAGGACATTAAATCTGATGTTAAAGGCCTTGAAAAGGTTAAAACTGTTTTTTTGCACATTTACTCTAGATTGTGACATGATATTATTAGATTTTGGGCTGTAAGTGAAATCCTTGTCTCCGGCAGACTGGTGGTATTACAGACGAGCAATCTGGCCAAGCTTTAAAAAACAGCCACAAATCCTTCCAAAAAAATCTGATTAAAGTCCAACTTTTTGTTTAATTGTGCACCCTGGGTTGAGTGAGATGGACAAACCTGTTAAGTAACCCTGCCTGACTGTTTATTTGACAGTAATACAGCTGTCAGTGCACTACAGTGTGTTGTGTTTATGGTTTCTTCCCTTAGTGCAAAATTGATAAAATAATCTGTCCCACAGGACAAATGCTTTCTTTTTCTGACCCCTGCACCATGGTCTGACATTTTCTGCACACTCTCATATACTGTATGATGTCATGCAGGAAAAGAACATGGGGTAGTAAACTCTAACATAGTATCAGCTAGTGTGTAGTTATGATAGCATCTGTATATTGATGTGGGTTTTGTGTTTGTCTTACCACTTCAGGTAGCAACTTGGTGGCCAGGTCGTGGATGGCCTTACCCAGAATGCACAAGGACGACAGGATGAAAATCACACCCAGGATGATGCAGGCTCTAGAGAAGAGAGGAAAAGAAAAGAAGGTAGGTGTCTTTCTTCTTCAGACATTTTGACATCAAACACACAGACCAGACCCATCAATTTCATGAATGGTGAATTGAATTACCAGGGACCAAAGAGAGGGTTTGATTTCCCACTTACCTGTTAGGTTCATCCCATCCAGATGGGTCTTAAATTTTCTTTTTCATTTCAACAAATGGTACAAAGGAAAGACAAAACTACATTTACCCTACAACTACAACAGTTTCACATAAATTTGTTACACTGATGCACAAAGTGAACATAGAAGCAGCAGATGTCCTTTAAACAATTAAACAAGTCTAGAGGGAGACACAAAGCAATCAGAGCATATGCCCTGGTCATGCATGGCTAGCTGTGTGTGTGTTCACATCTGAAGGCTGCTCTACAGCCACACTGGGTTTTGACCGGATGAGGTAACCAAGGTAACCCGACATCACTCTGGGAGGTCCAATCCCTACTAACAAGCCCCTTGTTGTGTGTTGTACACTGTGGATGTAAAAAAAATGACACTATCTCTGCACTGCTGTTTCACTCCATAACAAAGACAACAACGAAAATTGTTTTCAGCAGACCTCCTGTCTCAGTATTACCATCATCACAGGAGGGTGACATTATTTCCTAACATCAGTAGCTGCACAACAGCGTCTCATGCTGACTCTGCCACAGTCCTGTTTGTGGGTTAAAAAGCTCCACAATTTAATACAGGAACCAAACCTGCCTAATTCATCTTGTTTTGACATCTCGAGCTTGTTACCCTGGCAACCGGTCTGTACCCAAGCATCGCTATTCAGCCACACCTCTGCGATCAGACAGACCAAAAAAATTAAGAATAATATGATACTCTCACTCTCACTCACTGTTTTTTTTTAAACTGCTTGAAGCAGAACAGAGGTGCAGGGCTACAGTTATAGTGTGTGTGTGTGTGTGTGTGTGTGTGTGTGTGTGTGTGTTTTGCATGTCCATGCCTACAGTACATGTCTGTTTAGGTGCTTGTGAACTCGTGCATCATATGTGTTGCTGTTTTAGTTGGTTGCAGGTGATTCCTGCCTCTGCGTGTTTCAGAACATTTATTCAGGAGTACATCTGTGTGTTTTAGAGGTGTGTGTGTGTGTGTGTGTGTGAGATCCCAGAGGAAGCCTGGCCTCTCCGTGAAGCCAATTACTGGTTGAGCACTTTCCTCAACTTGGTCCAAATTCTCCAATTAGCTTCTGAAGTGACACAGTGAAGGCTGCCGTCATAATCACTGTGAGGCTTTAGTACTCAGATACATCATATTAGAATCATCAGAAATACAGCTCATGCATTTTTTAATTTCCTCCATGTTAAGAAAAAACTACTAATGGGTATTGTGTTGTTTAAGTTGATGCTTGAATTGATGTCTTTTTCCATCCATGTTATTGTCTCATCTCCAGAGGACACAGTCTCGTTAGCAATTAGCAGGCGCTCCTCTGAGACCATGACACGTCTCCACTCCTAAATGTGAGTATGTGTGCTGTTTGTGTGTGTGTGTGTGTGTGTGTGACAGCTGGGACCAGCATATTCACTGCATGAATCAACCGGATGTTCATGCTCATGACAGTGAGGGCAAATCTCGTTAGAATTTTCATTCATCTGATTCATTCAGTGATAGATGATTCTGTATGTTGGAGATTCAGCGGGGTTTTTCCAGTTTCCGTTCCTGTTTAAATAGTTTCAGATTATTTGTTACAAAGAAATGAAGTGACAAACAACTGAGTTACTTTACTGTCCTTCAGTTGCCTGCTGATTTTCTCTTACTTACATGTATTCACGGTGTGCAGAGTGAACGGCGGCAGCGTTGCTGTACCGCCACAATACAATGACAGAGGACAACACGTCCAGCGTGGCATCAAACTAAAGAGTGACAAGAAGAAAAAAACAGACATTTTATACTCTCCTCGCTGCAGCATATGGTGAGGGCTTTATTGAGCTCTAGTGAAGTGGAGGTTTTGCAGGTGACTTACAGCAAATCCAAAAGCTGAAGCACTGTGGCGCATGATGGAAACAGCTGAAAACAGAGAGAAAGAGAATGCAGCGTGACTTTATATCAGCTGCAACATCTTTGAAACATAGCTCCCTCATTTTTGTTTACTGCTGTTGGAAGGCAATCAATTCTTCTCTTTTCAAAACAGACTTTAATCCAGCCATTCACCTGTATTAAATCTCTACTTACTTTCATGGCCATGGATGTTTTCTTTGGTTTTATAAGGAAATGAGTTTCTGCCTGATTGGAGTTTGGATCATACATGAAAATTTAGGTCCAAAGGTGCATTTTGGTTTGAGCAGCAGTCCCACCCAATGGAAGGGAGCTGTAGATGTGCTGAACACAAACACTGAGCCACACTGCAATGAGGAGAGAGGGAGGAAGAGACAAAGGGAGAAAGATGCTGATAGATAGAGGGGAGGAATCCTCTCCTCTCCTCCCAGGTTTATTTTTAGCTAGACTCACTGGGGGCCACCAGCCCGCCTCAGCCCTGCAGAAACAGTATGCGCACATTTTCTTTCTGCTGCACTTCTTCCTCCCCACACCCCTTTTCCCTTCCTGTATGCCCCCTTTTCTCTCCTCAATCACCCACTCTCCTCCCATCTCCCAGACCAAAATGAAAACAGAAACGAATGCTGCCTTCACATTCTCTTGCAAATACACGAACAAGCCTTGAATACAAATTAGATCTGCAGAGGTGCAGTATGGGGGGGGTGTCCATAAAAAAACAACTTTTGCAAAATGACAAATACTTGACAACCAGTTTTTCTTGTTCACCCTAGCTGTGACTCACTGCTGTTTCACTTTCCCATTCACTTGGATGGAAACATCAATGAATGGGAATGGGAACACAAGCATGTGTTGTTTCCAGTTAGAAGCATATGAAATGAAAATAGGTCACATGATGTACTGCCCCGATGACCTGTTCTTTGCTCAGTGTGAGAACAATCTATTATACAGCAAATAGAGCGTCACAGCTGTTCACATAAAAGTAAATAAATAGGGAGGCACTGTGGAGACATCAGTGTTATGCGTCTGCCAGAGTTAACATAACTACAAAAAAGTAGCAGCCACACGAGACCCTCATCTTTTGTTTGCATGTGAAGGGCTGTAACTGAACAAAAACTCAGCAAGGTTTAGATCACTTAGGAGAGAAAGGTAGAAAACGAGGAATACAGAACATAGTGTTGTCTGAAATATTCCAATTCAGTGTTGCTGTTTTCATTTTTAGAGATCTCATTTAGGATGGAACCCCACACAGATCTGCCCCCAGTGTCATCCAGAAATGTGCATTTGCTGCTCCTCCCCTCCCCTCTTTCCTCCTTTCATCCTAGCTCCTTCATTAGGAGCTGGGAGAAGAACTTGTGTACGAATGAAGCTGCTGCGGCTCTGTCAAAGCTGAGCCCAGTGATGGCTAATTGGCTCCTGAGAAAGCTGGGTGGGTGTCGGTGGGGACGGAGCTCCAGCATCGCATCAGGCTATCACACACACACACACACACATACACACAGCTGAGATCGCTCATTTCCCTGCCGCCCCCACCCCCCCACCCCCCAGTCACATCTGACAAGACGAGCAGGAGAACAGACGATAAAAAGAACATTGGAACTCTGCCGGTTCATTGGCTGCGTTATGCATATCAGTGAAACACTTTGCCATCAAGGTTGCAGTTGTTGGACTGATGGTGTTTGTCTCACTGAGCTGTTGAAGCAATGCATACACTGTTGTTACTAAAGAAAGGATTGCAGGCAACACAACACGACACGATCTGGAGGTGAAATTCAACAGGGTGTTTCAGACTGATATCAGACTAACTCTGGCCAGGAAAGCATTCCACAAAATGTCAAACTATTCCTTTAACTGGAGCAAAGCCATCAATATGACTGTGAACTATTGTTAAAAGCAGTTTATACTTTAATTGACAATTTTATTTATTTAGAATATTTATTCTATGGATAAACTGGCACCAGCTAATTGCTGCACCTGCCTGCTAATGGTGAAATTCACACAAACACACAAACTGTGTGCTTAGATTAAAGCAGGATTTTGTCATGTTTGAATGATGCAAATGTTTTACAGGGTGGGAACATTAGCGCATGTCATCATGTAGAGTTGACAGAGAACCGCAGCACCAGTGGTGACTGGACTTGACCCCCTACAGGGCTCTGTGTCCATTTATGTTCAATATAGTAGCGTTAACAATATTTAAATGAAAACTGAACTAAAAAGCCGAATGCTGATCAGAGGTTTGCATCTTCTACTGCTGGGTGTGTCCAGATTGGAGTGTACAGAAATAGCTTAATTTGTCGGGTTCATTTTGGTTTTTTTATTCATATTTTAGAATGATACTGGACCATTTAGTCATGATGAAGCTGAGCTGTCTTAGCTGTCTTAAAACTTAAATCTCCACCTCTACAGTGCCTTGTTCTTCTTTGTGACCAGTGCAGCTTCATCAAGAAAATAAGAGATAATAGCATGTAATTGGACATTTTATAAATCGCCTGTCACTCTGATGAAGAGATACTGATGTGATCTTGTCAATTCAATTGTCCATAATTGGCTAATTTGACTGACAGTGTCTAAAAGACAATACTTTCCCATGACACTCTCATCATTACATCTTATTCACAATCTCTTTATATATATTCATCAATCATTCATTAGTCATTAATGATGGAGAGTTATAAAAGAGTGCTGATGTCTGTTTTCCATATCTCTGTGTAGTTTCTGCATCCATCCCAGTTTCTTGGTTTGAAAAGCTGAAGGTTTGGTGTGTCTTACTTTATGCTCCTTATAAAAACAGATTGAGACTGTCCAAGCACAGAGCTCACAAATATAACAGTGTTATGATTCCTCAGCTGGTTAAAGGCAGGATTTTCACACGACCTTTGCACATTAAAATGTTCTTATTTACAATGGGGCTCACACATGAGGACATACGTTATATTGAGTACACATTAGCATGTTTGCGAAACACCACTGACACTTCTATAGAGGGTTTAACGAGTGTTTAGCGAATGATCGTGCAACCAGAGCAGTGGACCATTTGCTGATAAATGTTCATTTTCGTTGCTATGTCAATCAAACAGGAAGTCAAAGAGAGGGATACACCATCCTTCAACATGTGACAAGTGAGTCTTTTTTAGCTGCTAAATAACTATGTATATAAACAACACATTTAAAAACAAAGTCACGTTGAAGAATAGCATGTTATTGCTGTCTAAACTCTTATATCTGCACATCTGCAAAGCAATAATGAAACAACCAACTACACTGCAGCAGAACTCTTTACTTGTGCATCTCTCAAGTACTAATCTGCATTTACTACAGAAGAACCAGAAGCATCAGTTGAATATTGTAATATGGGATTTGTAATGGAAAAAAATCCACTCAAATCTATCACAAATTCAAGAGAGAAAACTTTGATGTGCAGAGAAAGGAAAAATAAATGATATAATATTTCTAGCTCTTCTAAATCTAAAACCTGAGAATGCATCATCAGATCTCAGCAGGGGAAAAAAACATGGACGCTAACAGCAATCGCAAGCTTGTTCTGCCCACCAAGGTTGAGTTTGCACTTGACGGTAAAGATGTTCCCTCTTGCTTTCTTAAAAGAGAGAAATTGTGGTTTGAATTGGAGGCAGTGGGGGGTTAAAGGTTTAGGAGGGAATGAAACAAGACCTTGGCAAGGAGTGTGGACTTTCAGAGTTAGAGCACTAAGTGTTGTTGTGACTCTGCTTGTTCATGTTGTCTTTCTTTTCAAGTAACACTGTTTAATTTGGCTTTTGCGTGTCACACTAATCAACATGGTGTCACAGTAATTAACAAACCTGTTCTTCAACTGAAGGACCACACAGTAGACTCCAGCATCACTTTGTGGCTCTGTGGTTTTGTTTCTATAGTCGTCTCTATTTCTTGAACACATGCCAGAGATGTAAAAAGCAACATTTTCTGTGATGTTCATCAAAGGCGAGAGCTGAGGGTGTTACTCACTGAATGCAGCGATGGCCAGGACAATGGTGACCAAGATGGACACCCACGACACCCACAAAGCTTTCTTGCGGTAACTCTGTGCTTCGTGGGGTTTGAGGCGCATGCTGCTCTCCAGAAGACCTGCAGACAAACAGGGCACAGTGACCCACAGTGTCCAGATTTGACTCAGGGAAAGCAGAGCAGGTTTGCCACAGCACTGCAAAGGGAGAGGGAAGGGATATCTAGTACCAATGGCAGTACAGTGACATTACTTGTAAATGATGATGTTTCTTGTTTGTGCTTTGGCTATTTAGATGCTGTGCAATGCTCTGTGAACACAACATATCACTGTATAAAGCTGATGATAAACGTGTTGGCCAACAGATGCACAACCTGCACCCACAGAGCAGCCTGACGAATGTACAGTAAGTCCTGTATTCTCTCTCCTTTCAACTTTGGTTCGGTTTCCACCTGAGTGAAATTGAAATTGAAACCTGTGTGTTTGCTGTTTGGTGCTGGTTTGCCCCCCCCCCCCACACACACACACACACACACACACCCCAAAAAAAAGTCTACTGTAAGAATGTACAATACTGGTAAGTTACAGGCAATCCACTGTAGTTTCTTCAATTAATTAACTAATCTTCAATCATAACGCAGGCATGTGTACTTTGTTGTCCAAATCTACACAACCCTGTAAATAATTTAGAATATTGACCATAACATTAAGATGTCTAGTCCTCAGTTATTATTCTCCGTTTGGAACAGTGGGAAGGATTTAAAAAAACAAACAAACAAACAAAAAACAGAAGGGCAACATTTTCAGTAAAGCTAAAAGAATGTGAGTGTAAACAGATTTCCTCTGCGTGTACAGTAAAATATGCGTATGGCTACTCTCGGTGGCATTACGCACAGCGCGCGTCCTGGCCGTGGACATGTGGTGAACTAACCGTAACTTTGAACCAATTTTCCATCACCTACCTCGGTCTTCTATGCTGTCTGTTATCTTCATCTCCTGGTCCATCTTGAAACCTTCTCCCTGACTTTCTGTGTTGGGCTGCTGCTGCTGGGAATCCGCCCGCTCGCACTGCCCGTTTACCGCCGTGGGTTCCAAGACTACAGCCGTGTGCGGGACGGCGGTGGGGTCTGGCGGTGTGGAGTCCGTCATCTTCTCGGTAGGCTGAGGTTTCAGTGTGGCACTCCAAGAATGTCACACCTGGGCGAGAGGTGCAGACTTTCAGCAAGGGGAGAGACCCGGAGACAGAGAGGGAGGGAGGGAGGGAGGGAGGGAGGGAGACTCCTTGCAGGGCTGCAGGTCCAGTTGCGCCAAATCACACACTGTAAGATGAAATGATACCGGAAATTAGGAGATGTGGACTACAAAACAAACCTCTATGTGTCGCCTGAAAATCATTTTTACGTTAAATGTCTCTGCCTTTAATGCCTTTAATTAGGATATCTGCGTTACTTTTCATTAGTAAGAATAAGGACTGTTATTTTCTCTGTCAAAAGATGGTCCTAAATAATCTTGCTGTTTAGTTTTGAATGCAGAACCTTCATTTTTAATGAAGAACCCTAAATCTAGTTTATTAGTATGTTTGCTTTGAAGGGTAGGGTCCAAATATATCTTCTACTACGAACAAATTTCCAAGCGATAATGCGTGTTGTCATGTGCGAAGCTGGTGATTTATTTCGAAGGTACAAACCGGAAGTAGTATGTGTATGTGCTCACAAACTTGTCAAAAGATGTTGCGCAAAAGACTGGACAAGCAAAATGGGGAAAAATATATTTCAAACAGGCTCTAGTTCGCGATGTCATGACAAACACACACACACACACACACACACACACACACACACACACCTGGTCTCTAATTACTAATCTCGGAGGAGTTCGCGACATCCCTGTGCTTACATTAGACAAACAAAGCCGCTCGCTCTGAGCCACGCGTCCGCGAGGAAAACATCAGTCCCGTGTGGATTGAGCGAGCCTGCGGACGTGCAGACAGACGGGAGGCGTCACTCACCTGTCACTTACCTTTTATTATGTCAGCCACAAGTGTTTGTCACTTATTAAAACATTTCCTCCTTTGAAGCTATTGCTGATATTTCAACACTGCATTAGGCTTGAACGTTGAATTATTATCCCACTACATTGGGGAAAGTAACGTCATTCCTGTGATTGGTTGCTAAAATACAGAGCTTAAAACAATGGCTATGAGATGTTCAGGTATTTACTAATGATATAAAGCGTCTTCAGTCTGCAAATACAATTTTACACAAGGGAAAAAGCCTATTCAAAAACGCTCACTCCAGATATCACAGAGTAGATTATAGAATG
This sequence comes from Psettodes erumei, assembly GCA_016785225.1. Lineage (NCBI taxonomy): Eukaryota > Metazoa > Chordata > Actinopteri > Pleuronectiformes > Psettodidae > Psettodes > Psettodes erumei. Next base: position 171,473 of record JAFBJZ010000953.1, read on the forward strand.
TGAGAATTTATGTTGATATTTAGATGCTTCATGCACATTTTTAGAGACGCATATCCTAAACGAAGAACTACTTAACGCTTTAGATTATAGTTTAAATACCATCAAACAACCTCCATCAGTCACGATGTTCGTCTTACTATTTTCAGCTATAAGGACATAAAAACCAAAATACGACTGCAATAAATTCGTACAAAAAGGTGAAGACTAATTTATTTCCATACAAAACAACATATCTCTAGACAATTGTGCTTGAAATCGTTCAGCAACACAACCTCGTTATATAAATATATGTGTCTTGATGAGTTCCATGGACAGGATTGTTAGTCTTTGGTTCCCCTTTGTGGTACAAACAGGGTAATGCAGATGGTCTCATTAAAAAATTATTTAAATCAAGATTGTACCCATGTAAAATCGCATTTTAAATTGTAAATTTCCATAAATCAGTAACAGCTTGATTTATGTTCAATTTTTTCTTTGATAGATAGAGATTTTTATGATAAATTGGTTCAATAAAACACAGCTATTTGCGGTTTCAGGAGATTTCCCCTGAAACCGCAAATAGTTCCAATTAATTAATGTTTCAGACTGCTCAATGCTTTGGAAATGAATTTGGAAATGTCTCAATTTGAAAAATGAGTACTTGGATCATCAGTGTATCTTAATTTTCATATAAATTATGATAATCCGCGGATTATAGAATGCGAGGGATCATGTTTATTGTGTGTGCGCTTTCAGAACGTGATTACATTGACATGTCATCCTGGCTTGACCAGATATTTCAAAAGTAAAGTAAAGACTTATTTATTTCCATACAAAACATCACAACACAGCGGCAGCAAAACCCGGAATTGTCCGTCTCGTGCAACCAAAACGCTCAGGTCGCCTAAAAGAAGAAGATATTTCCGGGCCATGATATTTCCGCGTGGGTTCATGGGCCTGTAAATGTCTGGAGTGTTCGTTGGTGCTTCTGTTACTTGTTTAACGTTTGTGTAAACGACTGCAGTTAGATTACGTATATTAGACGTTCTTGGATACTTACTAACAGCGTTGAGCATGGTTGCTACAACAGAGTAACCTTTAATTACTTGAAGTACCGCGTCAACATGTTAGTCACGGTTGTCATGGTTATGTATGTATGTGTGTATAAAACTATTATGATTGCGAACTCAGTTATTATTAGGAATAAACAATTATACATAATCGACAACAGTAGGCTGTAAATTGGACAGTGAGGTCTGTCGCACGTAATGTGATTGGGACAACAATACATTCTTTACTGAAGCTAATTCAACACATATCAAAAAAGTGTCTCTATGTATTGATTTTTTTTATTTTTTATTGAAAGACAGACATTAAATATAACTTGTGAAACGCTTTTGTTATTACCGGAATTAAGGCATTGTTGCTGTGCACATGTTAGCCGACGTAGCATCAACAAGAAGGTGGTAATTTGCACTGCCCACCCGCAGGTGGCGCTGTTCGCAAAACGAGTAACCGGTTTTTAAATCGGCCGTGGCTGCTCATTTCGTCTTTCCGGTGCCCCCATCGCTCCACTCCCTCCCGATGCTAACACCGTCGGGCTTGGCTGTGGGAGCGTAATGGCGGTGCACCGGGGACCCTCTACGAAATGGCTCTTCACCCGGGAGCAGCTCGAAAATACACCGTCTCGACGCGGCGGAATAGAGGCTGACAGGGAGCTCTCTTACCGCCAGCAGGCCGCCAACCTGATTCAAGATATAGGCCAGAGACTCAACGTGTATCCTTTCTGAAACGCGGAGGCCAGTTGACCGACGGACGGGTTAGCCTTTCTTAGCATTAGCGCACAGAAGGGTCGCGATAGCAGGGATTGTCCAAATTAATATTTAAACAGTCGACACACATTTGCAATCTATCATTGTCACACAGTGAATCCCTTCTGACGACCATGGCATTTTATTTCTTTAATATAGTGTTTTTATCCTGTTGAAGGTGCTACGGCCTGCATGCTAACTTAGCTATTGTTTTGTCTCTTTACACTGCAGATTCTATTGTTGGCCTTGTGTTTTATGGTTCCAGTGATAAGAGATTACAGATATTAATTGTATGCGGTATTCGATGTCAACGCCATGTTACACACTGACCCCTGCATCAGTGGGCAAGTTGAAGCCGGCGACTTGATTCTGCGCGTGGTTTTTACTTAGAAGGGTCACGTTTTGCTAGCTGTCCACAACTAGCTCGATGCTAATATGCCAACGTTTCTACTCTAAAGCAGCCAGTCACTTTATTTTGTTTGCTGTACATCATCCACGTATTATACCTTAATTGTGTACGCAGCTCTCAACTGATAATCAACACTGCTATAGTATATATGCACAGGTTTTATATGATCCACTCGTTCACTAAATTCCATAGAAATGTAAGTACCTCAGCTGTGTCTTTTGGTACCATAATTACTGGTAGTGATAGTTCTGAAAACTGACTGCGGTCTTTTTCTTTCTTTATAGATCATTTCCCAAACCACATTGTTCCTGGCAGCTAAAGTTGAAGAGCAACCCAGGAAGCTGGAGCATGTCATTAAAATAGCCCATGCCTGCATTAACCCACAAGAGCCTGCCCTAGACACTAAGAGCAACGTGAGTCAAGTATGACGAAGAGGTCGGCTTTGTTTTTCTAGGAAATCACAGGTCCCGTGTGATCATCTGTTTTAAATGGATGCCAGTGTATAATTCATCATTGGCTGAAAAGACATAGCTTATACAGTATGAATCCTCAAACCAACTAACTTGATACCTTCACCTGTAATACAAAAAATCATCATCTTCATCTTCAACCACCACAGGACTTTGTATCCTGGATTAAATCAAACATGTGACTCGTTGTGTTTATATTCAAAGGCCGAAAGGTGCAGGGCAACTCTTTCAGTTATGGCTGTGCCCTTTTGTATCTTGCTGATGGTTTTATTTTGTAGGAATGCTGTAAGAAGCTGTTGGTCATTGTTTGGAAGCAGATTTAAAATTCTTCAATGATCTTTTTCAGGCATTCCAGCAGCAGGCACAAGAGCTTGTAGCACTGGAAACAGTAGTGCTGCAAACACTGGGTGAGTGCTGTCAAATCTCAGAAGTCTCATGAGAAAGATGCTGTACTGGTTCTTACAGGTAGTTGCTGTTAGCAGCAAAATAAATGCAAACAATGCAAATGATACAAGCTCCATGTCGACATTGGACAGATGTCTGTATTTCACAGACAGCACCTGTACATTTTCTCATAGTTCCTTGAAAAGAGACACTATCGCAGGGATTTCCCTGGTTTTTAACTTTGTGTTTGCACCAGTTGCTGATCATTTTCATTCAACATCTTAATTGCAGGTTTTGAAATAACAGTTGATCATCCACACACTGATGTTGTGAGGTGTTCCCAGCTAGTGAGAGGTATAATATAACTTTTTTCTCTCCCTTTTTCTTGCTTTAAATCTCAATAATTATCCTCGTTGTCTGACATCTAAAAACATTTTTTTGTGTTACCTGATGTTACACTCTTTGAGTGCAGATCCTTTTGTGGAGTGAAGCTTTTCATCTTTGTATTTACGTGAATTATACTGCTTAATTTAAATTGACATAAATGCTAATGGGAAAGCATGGATGTTATTTTCTTGAGTATCATCTTTGTTCTAAAACAGATTTTCTTCTTCTTTTACAGCAAGCAAGGATTTGGCACAGACTTCCTATTTCATGGCTACCAACAGGTTATTATCCTGTTCCCATTATTGCACTGTAATGGCACACTATGGCTTCCTGTCCTGCAGGGACCCCCTTCCTGTGTCCAACGCCCTGTTTGCACCTGGATCCTGGGAACCCCCGCTGTGGGGAAGTACCGGCCGGGCTGCTGTGTGCGGTGTATTGTACAAGGGCTCTGTGTTGGCACATAGGGGTTGAATGCACAATGTGGAGTGTAGTGGTGCTGTTTACCTCTCAAGGTTGTTTGGTACGGAGTGCATATGTCTAAAAAAGCTCAAACGGTAGCCTGAATATAGATTGCCACTAAAGATTCTTAAACTTATAGAGTGTTTTGGTAAGTATAGTTTACAGTTCTTTTTAAAATGTTTCATTTTTTGCATATTTTCACCCCAAAAGTGCTAACAGTGAAAAACCAAACTATACTGCAAACTGAATGTGCATTCTGGCAGGTAGCTTTTTTCAGTTAACGTCTCAGGAAGACAACCTATGGTATGGTGCATGTTTCTGTTAGTTTTATGGAACCTCAGTCAGAGAAGTCACTCTCAAGTCAAATTCACCAATCACTCAACTGCACAAACTTTAAACATTTGTTGTACGTCACTTGTCTCGCGTTGATAGCTACATGGTTGTGAGATGTGATCATTAGCATAATGTATGCCCCCAGACTGCTATAGTGTTCCACTCCATTTATGGAACCGTTCCTGGAGATGTTCCTGAACAGTGAAACAAAGACCTTGACGCCATGTAGCTTTGGTGTCAGTCAGCAGTGGTGGCGAAGGTCCCGGAAGGAGCTGAAAATATTAATGAAGCTGCCAGCAACGCGTCCTCAGGGGCGGTGCTGCGCGGTGACAGAGACAAAGAGAGAATGTGTAGCGGTTAAATGATGAATAACCTCTTGCTAAAGGACAGCAGGCTGTTGTGTTTTCAAGTGCGCATGTCTCAGCTTACCCCTGACTGGTGTGAATAGCAGCATAACTGTGGGAACCATGAACCTGCCTTAAGGTGGGAGGCAGTCGATGTCGCAGCGATCGTCTTCATTATATTGTCATTATAACGGAGGATGAGACGGGTTGCTCGGGGTGTGCACATTTCTGTCAAAAACAACAGCATCAGAATATTTGAAATCTGAAATTAGAGTTTCCTGCAATGTCTGTTAGGATATTTTTAGCACAGGAGGAACTCGAGCACCACACGGGAGTCAGTTTGCGGTGTAGTTTGGGATTCAGGGTGCAGGGGAAACTAACCTTAAAATAAAACCTAAAGCCTAATCACTTGTCTTGGCTACCGGCATAAGTGTTTGTCAGTCTCCAAAGATCCAGTGTTTGATGTTGTGAAGTTTCAGTGATGACGGTTACAATTAGTACAGTTAGTAGTTGCCATCACTAATTTTACACTAATGCCTGAAATGTATACTTTTTATTTGGGTAAATCTCCTGACGATGTTCGTATTGTTCATCAAGAGACTGAGAAACACTGTTTTTAATGTTTCATCATTTCCCCTCTTTATATCCCAATCAAAACCCAATTAAAAAGGCCTGGCAGAGGTTCAGTATATCTACATTTCTACACTACCAGTCAAAAGGTTCAGAACACCCCCGTTCTTCCAGCTGTTATTTAAATTTATGGATTCTTGGAAACCAAACACTGATGGATACATGAATGTGTTGCACCCGAGTTTGCTTTGCTTTCACCTTCTGTCCAGTTCATCCCAAAGCAGCTCCGTGCTGTAGGACTGTGCTGTAGGACGAACCCTTAACCAGCCAGTCCGTCTGACTTTTTCTTTTTCTTCACCATTGTGATGCCAACATGCAGGACCGCAGCACACTATGGTCCTAATACATCAGTGGGAGCAGAAACTGTTGGTTCCTCCACTTTGTTTTTGTGTCAGCTGTAGGAGTTGTTTGCATTAACTTTCAAGTCTTGTCTTGTCACTTTCTTCCATTGCTGCAGAGAAACTGGAAGTTAATCCATTTCTAAAACACTGAAAAAGATTTCCAGGAAAATTACAGGACTTTTCAGGGTCTGGTGGTTGACACCTTCTCACATTTGTACCATTTAAAGTTATTCGCTGGACTCTCGAGTAAAAAGTGGAAAAACAGGGTTGTTGTAAAACTTTTGGCTGGTAGTGGATATTATATGAAACTGTACGTCTCATTCAGAAATTTAGGAACATGTCCTAACAGACAGATTTTCTTAGATGTTCCAGTCCTGAGGTGAGGCTGTGTGTCTGTAATGTGGAAATGTTATCGGAGGTTATCAGTATTGCCTTAAACTAATTTGATTGTCAGTTAAATTTGCCTTGTTAACTCGTCTACAGTGTTTTAGATATACACAGATCAGCCACAACATTAAACCTACCTACCTCACAGTGTGTAGCCCCCCCCATGTTTCACCAAAACAGCACTGACCTGCCACGGTCTGCCACATTCACCTGTCAGTGGTTTTAACGTTGTGGCTGATCGCTCTATGTATATGAATAGCAATCGTCTTCAGCTGACAGTCGTGTGTTTCCCCTGTGTTTCTTGTCTCCCCCCCTGCAGTTTGCACCTCACCACCTTCTGCCTGCAGTACAGGCCCACGGTCGTCGCCTGTGTCTGCATCCACCTGGCCTGTAAGTGGTCCAACTGGGAGATCCCCGTGTCCACAGACGGCAAACACTGGTGGGAGTACGTGGACCACACCGTCACATTGCAGCTGCTGGACGGTGAGAGCTTCTGTCCTCTTCTTTACCCTCTGTTTGGAATTTAAATACAATTTTCATTTTCAGACTTTCATGAGCTACTGCGTTGTGTACACGCATATCATAAAATTGTTCCTTCACAAGCAAAGGAAAGCTTGATGAGTAGGGAAGGCTGTGGCTGTTCCCCAGAATGCTCAAATGTTTCCTCAAACCAATCCTTGCAAATTAAATATCATCATACATCTTTTTTTCTTGCTGCTAATGAAATTAAGAGCTGCTCCCTTCACTGTATCATAACGGGGCTTTGGACCAGTATTATCAGAAGTATGTGTTAAAGATGAGGAGTGGTCACTGACGGGGCTGCCTTCGCTGTTTTCAGAGCTCACACATGAGTTTCTTCAGATCCTGGAGAAGACGCCCAGCAGACTGAAGAGGATACGAAACTGGAGGGTATTTCACAAATACTTGTTAAACATCTGTGAGGACAGGACTGGATGTGCAGTGTGTCTGATTTTTATGTCTCTTCTTTTTCTAAGGCCATTCAAGCAGCCAAGAAGCCAAAGACAGACGGCCAAGCAGTGGACAGTGCCTTCCAGGGGACGTCCTTAGAAAGTCTTCCTGGTGTCACCAATTCCTTCTTCCCCACCACCTCTGACTCGACAGACATGCCCTCCCTGAACGCCATCGCAGCCCCCTACGCCTCCTACCAGCCGCTCAGTGACCAGTCAAAGAGCTGCGGCTACGACCAGTTCTCCCAGCCCGCCCACTCAGACTTCACTCTGGTGAAACACGAACACAAATCTGCGAGTGGGTCTAGTAGTAAACACCAGCAGCTCGCCACCGCAGCTTTTTCGCGGTCGCAGAAAGTCTTGACTTTGGAAAAGTACAGAGAGAAACATGCGGCGGAGCTGGCCTTGCAGAACGGCGTGAAGGAGGAGCCCAGCGCAGACATGTACGCGCCTCCTCCGGCTCTCTCCTCTCACCACCACAAGAAACGCTCCCAGCATCAGCAGGCCGGCCAGTCAGGGGACGGGAGGAGAGAGAAGTCCAGCTCCAAAAAGGCTCGGCTGCAGCCTTCCTTCGCGGAGAACGGCTCCGCTAGCAGCGAGGAGCTCAAGATGAGAATCAAAGTTTCATCGGAGCGTCACTCAGAGCTGGGCGGCTCTCTGCCTGGAAAGGACAAGCACAAAGAACACAGCAGCCACCGCCACGTCAAACATGGACACTCACACTCGTATTCCCTCAGCGCGAACAGCAGAGGGACAATAGACAACGCCTCCCTGTCCCTACGAGCTGCGGGCAGCCACTGCAACGACGGGAGCTCCTCCGGCTCGTCGCGCAAGAGGCCTCACTCTGACGCAGGCAACCACAACCACCACCACCACGCGACCAAGAGCGGCAGGAGCTCCAAAGGAGGCCTGAGCTCGTCCCACTACGCGTCAGACGGCGGCCAGAGGATGATGGAGCACCACGGCCACGACGGCACCAACGGCATGCTGACCTCCAACGGCCAGCACACTGACTACAAAGACACTTTCGACATGCTGGACTCTTTACTAAGTGCCCAAGGAATGAACTTGTAACCCTCAGAGAGTCTCCAGTGTTGGTGACAATAACGTATTACCATTTTTAATAGAATTTTAAAAAAGTGAATTTATTTGTCTTAAATTATCTGGATTCTGCATCGCCCTCAGTCGTGTCCACACACTGATTACTGACGATTCTCGTTAAGCTGTCAAGTGTAAAATTATATGCATAGAGCTGTGTACTACTAGCTTGCAATACAAAAAAAACAAACCATTAGAAGTGTTAAAGAATGCGGCTGGAAAAACTAAGTTTTAAACGTTTTAACGCGAGCTGCCATGATTTTAATGTGCATGTTTTCAGTCACAAAAGGGAAGACATAGCTAGTGTTCGCAGCCATTGTGACAGTTTACAGACTTCTGGTTCTTTTTTTGCTCTCTTTTTTTTTTTGTACGTTGAAACGTTATGTTCCACTAAAAATCTCAGGTCTCGAACTTTTTTGATATGAGAATGAATCTTCCTCTGTGTCTGTGGAGACGTGTGACCTCGTCCGCTTCCTGACAAAGACAGCAGGACTTTGGTATCTGTCGAAAAGAAAAAGTCTGCTTCTTTTTTTCAAGGAGTGCATCAATAGTTACAAAAAAAACACATGAGGCAGACTCCATTTGCTGTCTATTGGAATGTCCAAGGCCGCGCCCGATTTCAATGTGCAGACTCATTATAGAGCTACAAATGATGTTGATGTTACATCTGCTGTGAAAGTGCATTTAAAATATATTGGCTAAAATTGCAGAAAGGCCTTGTGATTGTACCTTGTCAATCGCTATTCAGTATGATAAATGTTATTAACTATCAGAAAATACAGATCTCTGAAATAAAATAGTGTACATAGGACTGTAGTTCAGACTTCAAACTGTTGATTTATTGCATCAGTCCAAACCTTCCTCCATTCTGTGTATTATGAGATCTAAAGCAGACTGTATTGATGAACATATCCTGGATTTGTGTATTGGGAGCCCAAATAAAGGTGTAAAAGTGACTTTTACACAACAGAGATTTCTCTGAAGTGTCTGGTGTGAATCGTCAGTCAAGATATTAACTTTTTTAAGCCAGCATTGAGCCACTTAACCTGCCTAAATACATCATTTAGCTTGTGTATACTGGTCTGAAATGATTTGGGCCTGGACCTTTCTGTCTGTATGGAGTCATCTCTGATGGGTTTTTCTTGGTCCGGGTTTAAAAACCCAGCACTCGATGCACGCACACAAGAAAGAAAGTACAGTTAAGCCCCAAATGGAAACACACATATAACATGCAGAAGTGAAAAGAACTGCTAAATCTCACTGATGGCTTACACCCGGCCTCCGAGCACTGGATTTATTCCCCAGTGAAAGTAAACTCACTGCATTTGAAGATAAAAATGGTAAAAGAAAATTCTCTTGGGAATGGAGTACTTATTGGTCAGTTCCCGCTGTCTATCGGCTTTCCACTGAGTCCATGGATTATTATTATAGACTATTAACCAACAATGCTGGTGCTATTAACTGGCCGCATTCTCAAGAATAAGTAGGGGGGCTGCAAGAGAGTGCTGAAGTGATTAGTAGGTGGGTTGCAGTGCGGCTGAATTAGTAATGTTAATGGGAGGAACACGGCATGATTGGAAATGCATGTTGAGCTGCTGCGTGTGCACAATATACACATTAGTGGTTTTTTCATTTTTTTGCATGGCAGGATTTTTAATGATTGTCGAAACTGCGGATGAGAGATGTAATCTTGGTCTTCGAGCGGTTGAATTACCTTGAGGGCATTACGGTCTTTTGTTCTTCCACAAGAAAGAAGGGGAAACCTGCCATTTGGTCCCTTCATCAAACCTCGAGGGGCTTTCAAAGGTTCTGCTTTGGACGCTGATGGTTCATTTGTGGGCGGAACATAAATCCGGTTCCCGATAATTAACCAGCACCCTCAGAGCAAACGCAGCGCTTTCACCGAGTATTACCTTCTAATTTTAGCTTCGAAGACAATGGGGAAATTCAGCAGGAGGACGTAAGTGAAAATTCAACCATCTGGACCTTCTCGCGTACTTGGTGGGAGGGTGATGATTTATTTTCAGCAACCTCTCACAGCCGGAGATAGAGGCGCCTACTGCTCGAAAATCCGCAGAGAGGAGCAGAACGGCTTTTGTGAGCAACAAATCCCCGAATTAGGAGCCATCTGAAAGCAAAACACCGTCCAACATCTAATTACAGCTCTAATAACAGGAGCTGTGTGCAGCCAGAGGTCCCGCACACTAATGCCGCGATTATCATTATGATTGTTTCAGCAAATGATGGAGAATCAAGTTTAAAGACACTTTAACCCTCGTGCTCCTGTTTGATGTGATACCAAATGAATAGATACGTCATTTGAATTAATTCTGATTGGGACAAGAACAGTTTCAGACATATTCCCTCAGATTTACGGCACAAACCCGTGTCATAATGTGTCTCTGATCCGCGGCTGCTTTACTGTCCTGTGTCCACTAGGTGGCAGTATTGTCATTGGCCTTCGATGCCAGCACAGCGGCTCCACAGCGCCAGCATCCAGCATCGTTTCCTCTGTTTTCACAGGCATTTTTTAAGAAAGCAAAGAAGATGAATAACCTTGAAGAAAGGACGCTGCTTTTCATGTCACGAATCCAAGGTGCTCCACTGCGGCACACTTTGTCATCCTCATACACAACAATCACAAAAGCGCATGCGTGTCAGCTTGTAGTGCCACAAACTTTGGACTTGTCCCATGTAACAAACAAATTCAGATAACCGCAGGCTCAGAGACATTCAGGAAATGTCACAGCACTTGATTATATCAGCAGTGGAGTCGATGGAAAGACCTGAGCAGGGCAGCATGTGATGCACTTGCACACATATGAGTCTTAATGCAAATGATGCCCTCGAAATTGTGCAGGAAAGTGGCATAATTACAAGCCATTGAAAGTCCATTGTCATTCCTGTCTGAGAGGTCTCTCTTGAAAAATCAGGAGCTGATGCAAACCCCTCTAAGTACCTGAGATAGAGCCGGAGGGGAAAATGACTGGTCCTGGGCTGCCATTAAGCCATGGTTGTGCAATTATATCCAGTGATTGGCAGGGGCAGAAATTAGCCTCTGTCTTCACGGTGTGGGTTACTTTTTGTTTCCAGCCAGTACTAAGGTATCTGTTTTTCACATGGTGAGAAAAAGAAAAGCTGGACTATCCTCTTTTGCCAGCTGTTCTTGGTGAAAAACAAGACATTATCTTTGCTTTTCCCTCTGTAATTATTCCTTTTACTACCCCAGTTTATTTCTCCACCCGATGCAAATGCATCCTCCTGTGGCCTGAGCACCAGAGATTCATGTTTGTGGTGGGAACCGCAGAGCACCAGCTGTCCTTTAAAAAGAGACAGCTAAAAAAGAAACAGACACACACACACACACGGTTGATGTGACATGCCTTCCTCCCTGCTCGTCCCCAATCATCAATATTTCACCAGCTTCGACATTTGAACTAATTATGGTGCACCAATGGCCTATTTGAGCAGGGTCCTGTCAGATGAAAGCGGCTTGGTCCTCCCTGTCAGCAGCGGAGGCAGCAGAACGAAGCGACAGCAGTGGAGGCTGAAACCATTAAAATGAATGGAAAGCACCTCGAACAATCATGCCCCTTCTGACACACACACACACAGGAACTGCTGCCTCAAATACACACAACACATTCAACATCATCCTTTGCTCACTCACAGTCACAGATGTACCACCCAGACACACAAGTAAAGGAAAAAAACCACAGAGACACATAGCGATGTGCCCTCTACCGATGTAGGTTGTTTGGCCTCCTCATCCAGACCTCTCTGGTTTTAATTAGCCTGCCGCTGAAGTGTTTTCCTTTTTATATTCTCTGAAGAGCAATGATAACGGCTACAGCCGAGATCGAGGCTCTCTGCTGGTTTGTTTCATTAGGGGAAGCATAATGACCCTGCAATCACAAAACCAAGAAAATACCAAGCCTAATAATTATTTTCCCCCCTAATGGCTCAGTTTATACTCTGCTGCTGCCACTGTCATCAGTGCCTCAGCAACTGAAATAACTAATGCTAATAATCTTATGTATTTTTGTTTTGTTTTTTTGGTGGGTTTTTTTAGCGTACATGCTCCTGCACAGGGCACAGGGCCTCACTGAATAGTTTAATGAATGTGACAGTGGTGTGGATCACGCACACTGTGAACAGTCACAAGTCCGAGCTTGATATTATGGTGGCAGTGGACAGTAGATCTATGAAACATACGAGCAGAGTGGCATGGCAGCCATGGCAGCTCTGTCAGAAATGTGACCCACTGCTACCTCTGTGTTGTGTATAGCAGAAGAGAGATGAAAAATGTAAAAATTTAAATTAAAATGAAAAGACTTTGAGAAGATATCCAGTGCAATGGATGGATCAGCGATTGTAAAGATGTTGCTGTTATTGATTATTTGAGACTGTGACCGTGCGGTTTCTGATAAATTAGACTTCTGAAAGAGACGTCCAGCTGAGCACCATGTAGTGGGAGGATTTATATGGGTCCTGGCCCCTCATGCGCCAACATGACTGGTGCTCGGCCGTGAGGGGGGCGTCAATAGAGTTGGGGTATGTGGGAGGGAACGGACAGGGCGGGGACGTTTTGGATACCTGTCCGCAGGTGGACGAAAGAAAACCGTTTGTTGGCCGGAAGTACTCGCGCTCTTCTCCGTTGTTTGTGTTTGCCACTACTTCCGAACACCTGTCTGCGCTCCCAGAAGAGGATTGAAGATGCTGATGCGGTTGACGGTACCGGCGGTTGTGCAGCGACAATGGAATCACCTGTGACCGGGGCTGGGACCTGACTGTGACGGGGACTGGAGCTGCGCGGTTTCCAGGATGATTCGACGCTATCGCCAGCGGCACCGGGCTGGTTGTTTGTCCCCCCCACACACGGTGGTGGGCCGGTGATGTGGGACGGGAGGAATCACCTGGCACCTGGATGACAGTGAGTGGTGACATTTTCAGCATCTGCACTCGAATGTTACTTTGATAGGACTGAATACCGGATTGTTTAAAAAAAACAATGATGTTAAAACAACTAGTACTAAACGTGTAGTGTAGAAATGCCACTTAAAATCCATTTGTACAGGTACCCACACCTAACACCAACCCATGTGCAACATTCCACCTTGCTGGTGCACATTATGAGCAGCTAAAGAGTTGGATGTTTCCATAAGTTGCTGGTGGAGAGTAAAACAATGCTAAGTGAGTATTAGGTTCATCAGGTGGCCAGAAACATGACTCCATATGATGGTGATGCGTGTGTGTATGTTTTCAGGATATGTAAACACTAATTCTACCAATTGCTGATACAAAATAATTGCAGTTTGTGATTTATCATCAAAGTTATGAAGAAGAGTTCTGATAAACTGCAATAACTTCCCAGAACTATGTTGACTGTTGCTTGCTTGACCAGCTTGTTGTGGAAGAGGCTTCTCAGGAGGCAAAATGTGGTAAAGGGCCCAGAATACATAAGAAATACAGATCTCGACAGCTTTGTGAAACTAAATGAGCTCTGATATTTATTAAATATATATCATTGTGTGAGCAGCCTCAGATAGCACTAAGGTCCAGAGATGCTATATACTGAGGTGGGAGCTTTTACATTTGAAAACGAATAATACTGAAAATAAGCAGACTGGCCTTGATGCTTCTTGCGCTGTGTAAAGAGTCTGCATCAACTCAACAAAATGATATAAAAGCATGAATAATTTCTTCAAATATGCAGAGGTCAAGCTATGTTCGTGCAACCTTAACCTTTTTTTTTTTTTTGTTTTACAGTGATGATCTTAATTTGCCGTATTAATGATCTCTTTTGCTTTTAATGTAATTTTTGTGGAGAGGCTGTCATCAAGATGTTAAAAGAACCTAGGACATCCTTTACTTGACCCGACAGATGTGGTGTTTGGCTCATCAGGTTTCCGTGGGAGCTGCAGCTGGGTGTCATTGGTGTAGAAGCGAAACAAAACGTTATGGATTATGCGGCTGAGTGGGAGTGTGAGGAGGAGGATGAGTTGGTTATTGAGAAAGCTGAATTGGAAAGGTAGGAGTTGAGGCGTTCTAAAGCTGGATTTGGGTCGACAGAGCATAGAAATCATTTTTTTTTCTCCCAGTTTCTTCACAGCAGCAGAGTGAAGCGGTGGGGGTGCTGCCAAGGGTTTATTGATATTTTGAGGTGAAGCAACATAGATGAAAACAGTGACTGGTTTTGGTTTTGAGATACGATTATGGCATCTCACTTCCATTACCGCTGCTGTTTCATAAGATATATTACACAATAATGAGAGAAAAGAAAACCTATATATTGTGTTTCCTGCTGTGCCAGACAAGCGCAGCAGGTATAGCAGCGGCAGTCGTAACATTCAAAGCGTTTTGTATTCATTTTCATGTTTAACATGTTTGTCTTTGTCCATCTATGGTGCTTACATCAAGTATTACAGAGTTGACATTGAGCTAATTGTGCAAAAAGATTGCTTTACCCTTATAACATCTGTAATCTTCTTTTCGCATGTCCCAAACAGACGTGTGTGTGTGCACGAGTCATGCTTTTGTGTGTCCATTTCTGGGTGTATCAAAGCTAATCCTTTGTGTGCGTCTGAGAGATATATCCCAACGATGCACCTGCCGCAGGATTATTCCTCTAGTGTCTGTTCATGTCCTCTTATTTTCTCGATCATTCATTGCAGCACATCTGACACTGTGAATAGCTTATGAAGCATATTTTCCTGTCTGGGTGTGTTGGTGTACGACATCTTTAGAGAGCACCCTCACACAAAGATGCTGCATGTTGTGTTTTTTTCATTTGCTTCATTTCTCTGAATATGTTTGATTGCTGTATTTACTGGCCGTATCATCTTCATTACTCTTTATAACTCTTTTTCTCTTTAGCTGAGGCAAAATTCCCCACAGACATAATTAAAATTTCATCTGAACATTGCTAATCTGTTAAAGGGGCCATAACCACGATGCTGCAAAGTTTGTAGAGAAATGCACTGCGGTTAAACGCAAAGGGATACGTGGATCAAATAATAGACGGTGCTGTTGTTGTGAGAGTACAATGGGCAGCTCTCATGAGCAAGGCTAATTAAACCGGAAAATTACATGAATGGATCTCTCTTTCAAAAACAACTTTATTTTATATTTAATACTTTCCTGTATTATGTATTTGAGAAAGGCTGAAGGAAGAAATAAAGAGGTGATCAATGTGTGTGTGTGTGAATAACAAGGACAAACCAGAAAAAGAAGCTGTGCACCTGATATTTCTGTCTTTTCAGAAGCTATGAGCTTAAAAGACGTAAATATGGTTTGGTAAAAAAGATTTTAGAAGGTCAGAGGAGTTTCAAGCTGCTTGTTGGACCATTGAACTCTGTCAGAACCACAATGGGGGGGGTGTCTTTCCGAAAGCTACAGTCCAACAATCACACTGACTTCTGTGGGATGGAGTCACAATGATGGCCCTTAAGGAGACACACCAGAAGTGTGCACAATAATCTGCATTCATACGATTCATGGCATCTCGCTCCTCTCTGTAACGTATTCCCTCTTGCTAGAGAAGAATGTTGTATTTCTGCAAAACTCCCCATTTATATTCAGTGAAATTCTTTGTCAAGTGTCAACTCCGGTGTAGTGAAGGATGGCTAATAAACTGGACCACTGTGGTTCACAAGGTAGAGCAAGTCGTCCTCTGAAGGGAAGTTCGGTGGTTTGATCACGATTCGTGTAATCTCTGCATGAAAGTGTGTGTGATAGGAAAAGTGCTGAATGTGGAGGCATTGTGTGAATGTGTGTGGATGAGTGAATGTTGCTTGTAAAGTAGGATTCTGCTTATGTGCCCTTTTGATTTAGTTAAGAAGATTGACACCACTCTGACCCAGTGGCTGATTAGCTTCGCTCAACATGAGGCTGAATTGCTAAGCAAAGTCAGCCTGTGCACAAATGAGTGTCAGGTCTTTTCATTTATGTTGAGACCACTTTGAACAGGTGTAAACACTTGTGCCTTTGGAAGCGTTGAAGCATCGCGCTGCATTTGAGGCATGTGGATGCCTTTTACCACAAAGCACAGCTTCAGAAAAGTAACAACTTTGTCATTGAAGTTGTCCTTGTCTTAAGAGATTCTTGAGACGGAGGGACTGAATTTTCCCTCTCACGGAGTTGTTGTTCCTCTTTACACACACAAAGCTGTTTGATCACACGAGGTGACTATCATTTGACAAAGTGGATTACAGCATCAACATCCAGCTGCTGTCACACACCAATCATCCACCCTGTGAGTTATTTGCTTACAGTTGCTGTTACCAGTGTTCTCTTATACACTTGATATGAATCTAGGACATCATGTGTTCAAAGCTAAATAAGGGAGAAATTATCTGATGGTGTGGACTTATGTAAACGCTGGCACAGCGTTGTTTTTACACTCCTGGGATTAGCCTGCCGTGTGTTGAACCGTCCAGCTCGCTGCAAAGCGCTGGTTCCTCCAGGTGCGTCTGAGCACCTCACGCCTTTCATCACGCCTGGCAGTCCTGCCTGCGATCACATAATTAAATGAGATTCGTATCATCACATAGAATAATTCTGTGTGGGCGGATGGGGAATGTTGCTGTAGCCTCCCCCCACCCCCCAGCACACATACTTTCTTTTTTGCACCAGCCCACTCACACAGTAATTGAGGAACTGGCATAACTGAATATACAATAAAAAAAATGGTGTGGGTGTGAAGATGTCCACGGTTGAGTGGCCAGAAGCAGCCCACTCAAACAGCTAGTTATGAAAGTACTTATCAATACATTTCAGTGGACACTTGTGACACAGGTGTATGTGGCTCTGCCTCAGTATGAAGTCAGATTTTACATATATGATGAAAGATTGATGACAGATTGGTTACATTTCACTTGGCTGCACATTTTTTTCCCTTCACTTCTTTATTTTTAGCACTTGTGTGTCACAATGGCTATTGAGATCATTTTCAAACTAATTCCAGGGTGACTTTCATCATTTTTTGTGTTCATAATATCACAAAGACAGGAGGCAAATGGCATATTCCTTGTGGTCAGAGTAATTATACTAACTGCTCTTCAGAATATTTATAGGCCAAATTCTTTGCTAATGATACTGTATGAGGGAGGGAAGGCCTGGCAATAACTTTTGCAGTCACAGCTTTAAAAAGCTTTGGCAGATAGCGTCATTTTAAATGCCAGTATAACTATGCAGAATGTGAATAATTGCATTTCCAGCTAAGAAAAGGTGTCTCCTGTCTTGATTCTAACTATAAGGTGCCTTGAAAACCTTCACCAATGCTGAACAACTCTCCAACTCACACCCAATGAAAATGCTCCACTTTACATTAAAGTTAAACATTGGCCTCTGCAAACTTATCCAAAATTTTTGAAAATCTACTCTGTATTTTCTTTTTTTCTCTTGCTAGTTTTATAATTACCACTACAAGGTGATAATCATCTCGTGGCAGAAATCCCAGATCTGGATCACCACCAAAGGCGAATCAATTGTTGTTGAGTCCAAAGCCAAGCTGCCCACAGATACTCATTGAAAGGTGTTCATAGAGTTTTAATACCCTGATGGAAATGCAGCCTTTCAATGTTGATGTCGGAGCTAATTTTGGGACTGAGCTCCAGTGAAATATACCTTTTTAAAACCTGTGGCTCTGCTTTTAGATGCAGGATGATTTGCAACATGTGTGAGAACGTGAGGTGTTTTTCAGCTGCTGGATGGACACGGAAGAGGGGCGAGGTTCCCTCCTGGCATCCATAAAGAATCTCACACACTCCAGTATGAAATTCAAAGAGCCTTAGAACACAAGCAAATGTAAATTATCAGGAGTGTGAATCTGACATGCCACGAATTCATAAAATGTTCAACCAGGAACTAAAATAAATACTACTTTTGTTGAAACATGTCTTGCCAACTGGAAAGAAGCAATCACACAGGACAGGCTGCTGATATTTTCCCAGCAATGACTGAAAAGTGCTCCGGTTTTATTTCTTGCAGCTGGTCCAGACAGGCTTTCACATGATCGTATTGACTGCGGAGAATAAATATCAAGTCAACCCAGAAAGGACCCTAACACAATGCTTCTCAGCTGCGAACGATGAAGACGTTTTTGGCAGATCCCTCCGCCGACTCAGTAGCCGCCGCGCTGATGTGTGACAAGATATCCGCCACCGTTCAGCTGCTCACGCTGCGTGTTCAAGGCATTATGGGATGTTGTACCGACGGAGCGCAGGGCTGATGGAAGACAGTCGCAATCGCCCTCTCCTCATTAGATGCAGGGCTGACTGTGCTCATTAGGCCGGCGGCAGCGCAGTGGGGATCTATTCTCCTGAGGTGACCAAAGGTGCTTACACAGACCTTCCAAGTCCCAGTAATGATGCCCCAGACCTGTCACTCTTGTCACAAGACTGACATGACCTTTTTTTCTGGCTCATGCGCTGAAGGAAAAAAAAAATTAATTTCACAGGATGAGGCAAGAGGAGCCATGTTTTGCCCCCTGAATCTGAAAAGCTACCCAGTTTTGTATCAAACTTTCGAAGCTGTTGATTCATTTTCCCGCTAATCCTAACAAAGACTACGTCCCACGAATTTATTGGTGATTTAAGTGATTGCGATTCAGGGGTTTAGTCTAAGCACAAAAGCCAGACCTTGCCATTGAGACCTATGAAATAGCAGCATGCTGAGCAGCAACAGAACAGCTGAATAGATGTCTGGGAGCAATCTATGAAAGATGGCTGATCAATGGCCGCAAAACAAAAAAGGACATGAAAAGAAGTCTTTTAAGGCTCATGAAAAGAGAACTTGTCGGTGGGCGTTTTGTTCGCCTCTTCCATTTTTAATCCCAGTCATCTGAACATGGCCTAAATGAAAGGGAAAAACTGTAGCCTACTGTGGCTTTCTTCCCCTGATGTCAAGTGCCGCCAGGAGGCTTATGTGGCTGGAACATTTCAGTGTATTAAGTGCATGTACCCATGATGGTGTATACATTTTGTGATGGTGTGCATTTGCCTTTTTCATTAAAAAAGCAACAGTTTTCTGTTTCAGCACAGACTAACGTGCTGATACAGCCTGCTGTAAAGCTCAATGGAAGGAGATCTTAATGACAATAAAATGTAGATGAGATCACATCAGTCCTAAATTGCATTAGGAGCTCATGCCTTGTAAAACAATGTGGTCAGATCCAGTCCTCACAGGGGCCTTTTCCAAACAAAGCCTGATTGTAATGGGCCACATGAAGTGCCAATTTAGCCTCGCACGAGCTCCAACATACAAATGAGAGCGAGCAACGGCGAAGACATACATTAATCCTAGCCAGATTGGGGACTGTATGAATTATGCTAAGAACCTTATCTGTTATTTCCTCTGATCTCCTGCTGGGCGAATTGATTGTGTTTTTGGTCTTAATCCGCAGCTTGCCATGCATCCTGGGAGACAACCAGGGAGCCATCTTGAATAAATAGAATTTGGACTTGACAAAAGCCATCTCCAGCTGAGCAATGAAAAAGCATCCTTTTACCACCGCACGTCCCCCACCACGCTGAAAAGCTGGCCACAGTTTACATGGAATTGTTGGATAAATTTTTGTTAACTCGTCTCAGCTGTAGTCTCTCTTCAGAGCATGATTTTTGGAAAACGCCTTCTGTTGCGGTGGTCCTCAAGAAACGTCTCTGTGCGGCTGTTTTAATGAGATTAATTAGATCGCTTATGAGTGATGGTCCTCCACCAATTACCTGGGCCATAATACCATTTTCCTCCACCCAGGGCGTCACGCGCTGCCGAGCGGCACCAGCCTTCTGCGAGCGTGAGGCTTCAGCAGGATATGATTAATCATCTCATCACCATCCCAAGAGATAATATGACGATAAAGACAAACGCCTCACATCGGCTCTGGTGTTTAAAGCCGAAACCCGCTCCCTAATGTTGACTCTGAAGTTCAATTAGACGATCCGGGTCCAGCCTTACAGAATACAAGCCTTCCTGATGTAACACAGCACCGCAGAGGTCTGACTGGAGGTCCATTCCTTTTCTATAATGAGATTCCGTAGTTTGTGACAGAATATCAGAGGAGGTTCAGCGAGACAGAGAGGGTGCCATTCCCGTTTTTCATTCCTGAGGGAGAGCAGCAGGGTACGGCCTCCTTCACGTCTACTTCCTTTTCCTTGTTGAAGGGCAGGGAGGGTCACAGACACAGAGGGATCACAGCGGAGAGTGTGGCAGCCAGGAATCAAACCGCAGCAGGATTCAGCCACGGATTGGAGAGCCGACGGCTGCATGCGGCGCGCTGTGCAGGCTTTTATTGGCCCTTCTCCATCACACCTGTCACACAAGATTGGGTTTGTAGAAGCGCTTCCTTCAGCTGAAAAGGCCAAAGTAGATTATGAAGGCAGGCGAGGTTGAAATGGAATAACCAGTGGAACGGTGCCAAATATAATGCCCTGCTGTCTGAATGCAAATCATGATTGGATTATGAATGATTCGTATAGTTTACCACCAATTGTTGCCTGTTTGGAGAAGCACTTCTACCTGTCACAGCCTCTAAAAGGACATTTTGTCTGCACAACCTATGGAGGGATATCACAAATGAAACCTACAAATACTATAATCATTCTTCTGCATAATATAATGTCTTTAATTGAGGAGATTCCTATGGAATTGTGTTAAAGCGATATTAATCTATTTCTCAATTTACTGTGGAAACCCATGAGCCCTGTAAAGGCCCCTGGAGGTCCTCTGACCCACATTGAGAAACATGGATGTAACTGATGTTAACATGTAGAACTTGCATTGCTCTTCAAATGTTTTTATTTATTTCTTCTTTTTGACATTCATTTTTTTTTACATTATAGCCAAAATGTGTTGTTGCATCAATAAATAAAATGTCCTCAAACACCTGTGCAAAAAAAATATAAGTAGAGCTTATTATAATAATGAAGGTTTTTAAAATGTATTCTTCATTTCAATCTGCTGTGGTGTTTTGTCTTCTTTTAACTTCCGTTTGGACTTTCTTCAGATGGCGCTATTCTTCTTTTCTTTTTCCCTCCTCTGTCACCTCTGTGATTTTCTAACTATATGTTATTATTTACGCTACATATTTGCCCAGCTAATTTTGGCCGTGTGACGTTCGCTGTGTGTCGTGTTGCTATGTAACCTGCTCAAATGTCTCTTCAGCATCTGGCAGACGGTGATTGCACTTGATGGAAAAAGTGAGTTGGGTTTTTGCGCTGATGCTGACTTTAAAAATGGGAAGGGGGGCAGAGGGGGCAGTTTGACAGAGAGCAAACACGCAGACCTCTGCAGCCGCCTGTCGATGTTTGAGTCCATCTTTATTACTGTCATCACCTGTGGAAGTAATGTTTTTACTCCAGGCTGATAGGTTGTTCAACGCAAACAGTGTCACGAGGCTGCAGCACTGCTCTTCACCCAGCAGGCCCTCTGGGAGGAACATGAGACGTCTTCATCTGGGCGCTGCCTCATTATGGCTCCGTCTGACAAACACACACACACACCGCTTCCTCCCTCTTCCAGTACACCTTTCCTCAGCCAAACACACACACTTTATTTGCATAATGCACGGAAACACACTCAGCTACAGTTTCTCCCGACTTTCCTGCTTCACTTCCTTTCTCTCCCCCGCACACACACATGCACACACACCTTTTTGGGTGTAATAAAACAGCAGATCAGATTCATTGGCTGCTGACAGGGACTGACACTGAAACCTGCTGTTGTTGGAAGGCTGCCTGGGAGATGTTCATTACTCACAAAGCTTGTCGGTTTGGACAGGAGAGGAACAACGGTCTTATTAAGTGGAGACCTGGAGCAGCCGTAGGGGAAATACACACACACCCACGCGTGCGCCCACATGGGCTCGGAGAAAGTTTGAAGCTGTGGCTTCGAGCGAGCGCTCTCATAGGCTGAGAGAAGTTGGGGCTGCCAGAATTTTTTTTTTTTTAAACTTTCCAGCAATGGTGGAATTTGCTGAGCTGGGAGTTTGACACGGCTGACAGACAGACAAATCGTGACATGATGGCATCTGTGACATCGACGGTGGAGCCTCGGCTCCGAGAGGGGAAGTCAAATTCTGCAGCGGAGGAATGCGGTGGCCTCATTTTAACAGGAGGCTGCTTATATTGATTGGGGTTTCTGATGTCTGTCTCGCTCATTGTGTAACTCTCAAAAGAACAGATTCAATATTCCCGACATTGCTGAACCTGAAGCCTTGTTTCCATAGTAACTCTGCTCTCCGTCTCTCTAAACATAGCCCTCCTGACTGACTTTAGCTCTGCTCAGATCATCAAGCACAGCTGAAGAGGAGGTAGATGTGTGGACATGGACAATAATGTTCCTGACTGGAGGCGGTGAAGCGATTTGCTGGCTTGTCAGAGCAACCAATGTCTTGGTGTATTTACAGTCCAAACTGTGGCCAGAGTGCCAGAAGAACAGAGGACGACAACATGATATGAGATGAAATTAGGTTTTATTTCACTCAGGAGCATTTATCCATCTCCCAAAAACGAAATATTTACAAGGTGGCACTTGTTGCCACATTTAGGACACTTAGTTGTGTTTCCTGCTGTACAGTTTTATTCGCAAAGCCCCTAGTTCATCTCTCATCTGCCACCCCTTTTCACCAAGTGTGCAAAAATCTTAAAATAGCAGCATCTTTTCTAAACAAGCTGCTCCATTTCAGCCTCGAGCAAAAAAAGGGGGCCGTCATAAATCAAAACTACCGCACCCAATGACGGTTCGGGGACGAGAGGGGAGTTGGCTGAATTTGCATGATTTAGTCGTCACTGCTTTTTTTTTTTTTTTTTAAGTAAATCTCCCCTGCAACGAAGACCCAGACGGGAGCAACATCATTGAAAAGAAAAGCAGAAGAAAAGTAAGGTTCTAAAAAGAAAATCTGGCCTTTTAGCTTAATGTGTCACAGTGATTCATTTCTGATTTGTTAATGTAAGTTTGGTCTTGAAATTTCATGATGCATCTTCATCCATGTCAGTGAGGATCCAACATCTTACGCCTATACAACATTTACTGAAGCTTTATGCATTTCATTCCTTGATGAGGAATCTGCTGATGTTTGATGCAGCTTGGAGGCTTTGGCTTGCTGAGCCATCTGATGTTGAGGAAAAAATGGAACATGATGTAAGAGGTTAAATCTGCAGTCAGCACAGAAGAGAAAGGCGAGATCGATATATTGAGCATCTCTAGATTAAAGTGTCTGAGCTGTGGCATAAACAGTGGGAGGATCTGTTTATCAGAGCATGCAGTTCTCCACATTGGTTCATATACGTCAACGTGTGAAGCATCTCCTTCCTAACTGACAGCCGCTCTGATAAAAATGCTGCTGCACAAGTAAACATTTTAGTTTACAACAAAATGCTGCATTTTATTTTGAACCCTCTGCTGCCATTTCAGTCTTTCCGAGAATGTTCCCAAGACAGATACCCTGTGTATAGCATTCTGCTACAAATGCTATATATCAATATGTCATACAACTGCATCTTGTGATGTTATTAAAGACAATATTTTGCTTTGTGAGGGATGTTATGACTTTTGATCAATGTGTCTGACCATGTATCACATTACTGTCATCACACATGATCCTCAACATGAGTGATGAGACTTTCTTTTCATACGTGGATAAAAGAGAGGTCCACCCACTGTGCACCTTAAATGTCAGATAAATTGCTTTTGCCCCTGTAAGCCCTTTGGCTGTGGAAGCGAGTGTTGTGGTTGTTACGGGTGCAGTGAGGCCGTGTGTGTGTGTGTGTGTACGTGCGTGCGTGTGCACATACAGCTTGGTGGCAGACGGTGCAGAGCATCCGCAGGTTGTTCTGGGAGCGCTGTCCTCCTCTGCTGCAGCCCGGGCGGATGTGGCCAACCTGCCAGAAATCCCTTTCGACCAGAAAGCTGATCATTTTTTTCAGCTGGAAACACACACAGAGTGAAGCAGTGAGCGTCTCAGCGCACTGACTACACTTTGGATGCGTTCACATACCGCTCTAAATTGCCAGAAACAAGCTGTGATTGCACTGCCCTCCCAAACCATGCATCTATGCTGAAGTACATTTTTTTATCTGATGTGATCTCATTGGTAGAACTCAATATTTCTACAGTGACATAAACTGCTATTTTACAGCACACAAAATCATTCATATTACACACATCTCATGCAGGGACACCTCTGCAATGTGCCTCACAATAGGAGAAGATTAAAAACAAATAAGACAGCGAGGCACATGAATGGCAGGAATCTCTAACAGGAAATAATGAAGAAGAAGGCCTCTGATAAAGGTTTAAATGCCAGGATTAATGTAAGCCTGCGTTAGTGGGAGGATAAGATCAGTTGATGAAAACATTAATTTCGCCAAATCATTGACAGTGAACTTTGACTTTCAATTATCCATCACCAAGAGATGCCTCAGGTACAGCCCTGTAAATCACCAAAATGTTTAAGGCCTACATAATGTGCAGCTGTAGAGAAACTGAAAATACATTTTTCATGCGACTCTGCAGGTTTTTAAATTGTATATTTAGAGAATTAGAAAGGAAAACCTGTTTAATTGCCATAACTTCCCACTGATTCCAATATAAAGAATACAATTAGCCTTGCTTTGAGACAAAACCAGATTCACTGAGGTCCAACAGAGCAGGGTGGAAACACTGTGAACAAACTTTTTTATTTTAAAAATCTAAAAAGAAACAGTGAAGAGTGCAAGACAGAAATAGAAACAAGAAGAAAGCCAGGAAAACAGAGAACGACAGAGAACACAGATAAAGCAAGTGGAAGAGCGAAAGACGATTTAGAGAATTAGAAAAAGGGGAAGTGAAGCCTGATGGGAAGAGTTCAGGGCCAAAAATCCATTTTCCTGCTTTGAGCGCTACTCTGCTGACATTAAGGCGGTGAGCTGGAATTGATCCCAACCGATTTAAAGACCAGGCATGCTCACAGGGGCAGGGTTCACGTCCTTACACACACGCACACACAGTCGCACACTCATGCATTCCCATGAATTG
The DNA here is from genome assembly GCA_016785225.1 of Psettodes erumei. NCBI lineage: Eukaryota > Metazoa > Chordata > Actinopteri > Pleuronectiformes > Psettodidae > Psettodes > Psettodes erumei. Next base: position 196,486 of record JAFBJZ010000953.1, read on the forward strand.
AACCTGTTTTTGTGCCACAACCATGCACCTTTGCTACACCAAACACCACTACTACACCTTTGACACATCAAGAGGCCATAGTACAGACCAAAAACACACACACACACACACACACACACACACACACACACCAAAAGGACATCAGGGTTTACAAAAAGTACCATACACAAGTACACACACCAATGGCCTGTACTACAAAGCAGGATTTGCAGTTGGTGAGATAACTTTATGTGAACTTCAACCTGGCTTTTCAGTGTCACAGCGGTGGTTCACTTGTTACCGGGGTAAATCACCTGTCGGCACAGAAACTGTGCAGCACATCTTACCTGCTCACACGCAGGTTATAACATCTGTGGATCACAACAGCCCATCTACGCACCAGTCAGATCACTGTCAAAAACACTCAGCATTCCTACAGGGTCTCAGGAATAAGACGAACAGCTGGTTCAATGGAGCAACAGGTATCTTTTATAGACCAGTCCAATCATTTTGCTGTCATTGTATTTTCAGTTTAACTGAACAAAGACTCCCGACATCCCTGCATCATTATTCTGGTTATCTGGTTAAGCCAGATAATGAAAAGGTATCCTGGGTGTGTTGAACTTGTTTCATAGTACAGGCCCCAGGAAGTGCACACACACACACACACACACACACACACACACACACATACACACACGCACACATACCAGAACCCCCAGTATGAACCAAAGAATGAGCCTATAATCTGGAGGCTCCTCCATTGCTGTGGCGTCTTATCATGTGGCTGAGTTTGTTTCCTCTAAAGCTTGGTGCATCGATTGGTGCTGATGCTGCTGCCGGCGGCACTGGGAAGAGGAAGTGAGTGTGAGCCTGTGTGTGTGTGTGTGCAGGGGGCTGGGGGGTGGCTCTGCAGGATAACAGCCAACCAAATCAAACAGGCTTACTGGTTGAGGCCTGGCACTGGGAGAAAAAATCAATGGGCCCAGCAATCCATTTACTGGGAGCTGGCCCCTTAGAGTGCAGATCAACCTGTGTGTGTGTGTGTGTGTGTGTGTGTGTGAGAGAGAGAGAGAGAGAAAGAGTGTGTGTGTGTGTGTGTGTGTGTGTGCATGCGCGTGTGTAGGTGGGCGAGATGAAGAATACAGGGCACTTTTATTTTTACACTTTCCTCATCAGTTACTTAGCACACGTCAGGAGGCTGTTGGCCACCATGTGTCTCCTGCAGTGTGTCTGTCAGTTACACACAACTTGATTTGTCAACACTGATGCAATAATGTGTGAGCTAATGGTAACTACTTTATAGAATGTAAAGTAATTTAATCCAGTGGTTCTGGGGGTTAGAGACTTTCCAGAAAGTCTTGAGATAAATCTGAGGGATTAAAAAAAGAGTTGTGCTTCCCAACTTTGTACTCCTCTGACCTTTCACAAAAAAGCAGAGATTAGAGCTCTGCTTTTTTGTGACATATTAGATAATTTTAAATCTTCAGTTATTTCCTCCACCTTGGTGGTTATGTTTTCACTGGTGTCTCTCTGTTTGCTTGTTTCTTTGTCAACAGGATTATGCAAAAATTACTGAACCAATTCGCATCAGACTGGGTGGAGGGGTGGGGCACAGGCTCGGGAAGAACCCATGAGGGAATTTGTTTCATCAATTTTGTTAACAGCAGATCTTAGGGCATTTTCTTAAAAAAAGTCTCTGTCTTTCGTTTCCAAGGAAATAATCTCTGGACCTTGATGTAAAATATTGAAGGTGTTCTATGTATTTTTGACTACAAGACAATTTGGTGCAGAATATCAAACTGCTTTATTTTTTCTTTCTGGGATAAGTACTACACAGATGTGTACGACTGCCTGGCCTTGTTGAGGGTATGTTCTCTGAGTGCCATTCCAGGTAAAATGAATATTTTGAAACATAGGTGTCCAAACTTTGTGGGCAGCAGCTGGCCAAGGCAAGTCTGGTTCAGGATCATCTTGCGCTTGGAGGGCGGAGCGCCAGGAACAGTTTGTGGGCGGGGAGGCAGCATTCCTGACAGCTGCCGCGCTCCACCTCAAACAGCCTCGCACGTGCAAGCTTTTGGCTGGGGCGCAGATTGAACGCCTTCCGGCACCTATGGGTGGGAGAGCGTGGAAACACCTGGACTTGAATCTGCATACATTTAAAAAATGAACAGCTGAAACTCTTCTTCTGTGGTGGTTATCATCTTTCTCCTGCTCTGACATAACTCAGGGAGACCCAGGCACAGAACAGTGTTAGATTTTTTTGCTAACATACCGGGGCAGGGGAGTGAAGCATCTCACCTTGACTGAGTGACCTGATTTTGGCTCTTGAAAACCACTTGAGGAAAATGAATTTCTACTTTAAATAGGGTGAAAGACTGAACACATTTTTGTCCATTATAAGAATTTAGCAGAGGAATCCCATTTAGTCTGACCATGTGAGAGAGCAGGAAGGGGTGCAGCATCTTGCTCAAGGACAGAGAGACTTTGTATTATGGCAAATTTAATATGGGTTTGAAATGCAGTGATTTGAAGCTCTTGAAACAACTCTGATAGGAAAGGGTTAGACAATAACACAACAGTTGCCGTCTAATGACGCAATGACTTCTTGTCATCTACAAACTATTCTTTCCACAAATAAACCAAGGTGAAGTCAACATTATACTGCTGCACTTTTGAGTTGCATGAACTCTCCGAGCTCTGACTATAATTGCATTTCTAGGTGCCAGATGGGTGGGATTTGGCACAGAGAACAGCAAGTGGTGGAAATCACAGACACCAACAAGCTGAAAGTTAAGTTAACATGCTCCTCTCTGACTGACATCTTAACAAAGACTGGCTGAACTGTCCCATTACAGTAAACTCCATCCATCTGGTGCTCCAAGCAGGGAATGCTAGGATTCATGTGCACCTGTGCTGCTTTTTAGAACTTTTTCTCCAACTCTTAACTCTTCATAAAGACCCAGAAGCATCCAGTTGTTATATTTAGTGTCAATATACCTTTGGCTGCAGAGTCGAGTGTTCAAGGCCCAACTGGTAGAACAGGACTGCTGGGAGGGCAGACACTGAGGGTGACCCTTACTGGTCATAGCCTGCATGTTATCAGACTCTGATGTTGACTGTGCCTTCCTTCTCTCACAGGACTGCTTGGCCTGTCTGCAGAGACAGAAATGGATTATATTTAGAGATTTTAAACAAAGGGTTTTCGTATTTAACCTTCACGTAAGACCAGAGACAGTTTTGATGAATAGTTTCTTCTTCGTTCTTCTCTGGCACTGGAGGAGCTTTCTAAAGTCTGAGAAAATAGCCCTGATCAGAAAACAGTTATTTGATATAATAGATGAACATGGTACAATTAGGTATCGATGCCTGTCGTGAGCCAATTAAGACCTGGTTATTTGAGAATTTTTAAGGTCATGTTAATGCTTTAAAGGTTTAATTTTTCATACATGTATTGACGGGAATCAATAAAATGCACCATTCAGAACTATTTTCAATGTTAGAAGATGAGGTGTAATACATAAAATGCCATTAAATACATCTATTTCATCTGTTTGTACATTCTGTTTTGATATGATGTCTATAGTCCCTGGTCTTTTGACCTTTGTGCACTAAATTTCAAAGAGAACTCAGCTCGGGTGACGTCTCACAGAAATCAGTTTGCGAGGCAACATCCAGATTCAATGTGAAGTTCTGCAGCTTTCAGCATCAGCGAAACAGCAGCTCATATTCACCCGATATAAAAGAAACCTTTGCTCGCTTTGTGTGCTGCAGATGCAGAGCTGGGAGTCATATGGCTTTGTGTGTGTGTGTGTGTGTGTACAGTACATACATGATGGGGATTTCAAGTATGTGTATGTGCGTGCCCAGCCTTTTGGCAGAGGACTGCGAGTTTGGGTATTTGCCACGTCTTCGCAGTAGGGTGCTAGAGCCACGTTGGAGGGGACAGATGGACTAAATTCTTGTTCCCCCGGTTCACAATTCAGACAGAGGGAGGAACAAAGTGCCATGGAGACAGAGCGCAGCAGAGGGAGATTTAATCATTGAAATGGAGAAGAAAACCCTCTAAAAAAGGAACCTTGCCACTTCAAAGTTGAGAAGATACCAAAAATTGGAAGTACCAAGAGACAAATGCTGTGCCAGCAACGTCTCGTGGATCAAAGGGAGACTGAAATAGACTTTTTACTGGTGTGCCCAAAGTGAGACTGGTGAAAACATGGTACATAACCCACAAATCCATGGTTTGCTCCTCACTATTAAAGTTGAACGCGTTAACCAGAAACGGACAGCCAAGTCACAGAAATCAAAACCTACTCAAGCCTGCATCTTTAGTAAAATAAGTGAATATACAGTCTGTGTTTAACATGAAGTCATCTGAATTCATATATGCTCAAAGCAAGCGAGCTTGTTGGCAGCGCCACATCGCAGCATGAGGTAACTCTCTGAAAACTCACACTTCAAACCTCACCAATCAGGCAACATGCCTTCAGCACACAGCCTGCAAATGTTTACCGCCGCAGCTCGTCTCTGATGCTTCATACTAGAAGGAAAGCAAACGCACTCGAGGCGGGAAAAGATTTGATGCTGGTAAATCCACCTGCCAGTCGATGGAGCGCTCGCTCGCTGTTGGTCTTTAAGGAGCAGTTGGGGATTTTGGGAAATAGGCTTAATGTGGTTTTTTGTTTTTTTTAGAGAAAAATATTGTGTAGTTACATCATCTAATTATCTATCCATGTCATCAGCATGTTAGCTTCTGCTAAACATGTTTTTTTCCAGGCAGTACAAAGCAGACATTTTGTATGTACAACCAGTTGCTGTGTACTTGTGTGTGAGAGCGCGCATGTGTGTGTTGCAGGTTTCCATAGCAATATCCCCTCCTGGGGTGAGCTGGCTGTTGCATCTCACTCAGTAGATTGTATTATGGTCTATATTTGCTGTACTAACACACTCCGTGGGCCTTTGTGCCTCTCCCACTGGGCACATTCAGATCTCCATGGAGACAAGGGAAGAGAGAATGAAAATAAACCAACTCTTAAAGAGGAAGTCACATGTTTGCACATGAAACCTCATCGTTAAAAAACACACGAGGTATGTTCTGTTAAATAGCGCTTGAGCAGAATTAAGCAAATCCATAGCTGTGGGTGGTAGATGAATTTAATCTTTAAGATTCTATACTTATTAGTTGTGTAAAAGTTTGAGCTTGGAAGATACTATTTCAGACTTTTAAAGACCCGAGGACAGCTTAGCCTTTCCTGCCCTCAACATCCTCCCACACGTTTGCCCCTTTGACCTACCTCTCTGAAGCAGGTGAAGTTTTGTTGTGTAGAGGCGGACCTCTTTGCGAAGGAGCCTTCACTGCTGACCACTTGGAAGCTGCTTCTACCCGGCTGGACCTTGCTCAGGGAGGCCTGGGCTACTGTGTCTCTCTCTGGAGGCACCTGTGAAAATGACATAAGTGAAGCAGTGAGGGAGTGGAGATTTTGTAGATGTTACACAACTAGAGAGCTGATTCACATGAGAGAGCATGTGGGGAGCAGTCACAAGAAGATGGATTCATAAACCTTCTCTTGGTAGCATTATTAAAATAGGAGATAGATTTATCAGAGCTCAGATCTGTCTGTAATCTTTTCTCACCCACATCCACGTAACACACCACCGCCTGCAGAAGCGCCAAAACTCTGCAAACTGCCTCAGCACAGTGCCAGATGCACTTTTATATATTTCTTGGCAGCAATCTGTGCGTAAATGCAGAAATTCTGCCTTTCATTGCTTATTTTCAATTCTGTTTGTGTGCTTATATTCTGTTTGTCCTCCTCCCCTGCTGAATCCCATTACCCCTGCTGCAGCAGCAATCTAATTTCCCCACAGGCGTCGTCAATCATCTAATCTAATCCGTCTATCCCGCCACTGCTTTTTATGGCCCTTGTAATACAGATGCTAGGTGTGCAAGTTGAAAATTGCACGAAACACTACATGTCAATCTGGGTGGGAATAAAATGACCCAGCATGTCAGAGTTGACATGGAATACAGAGAGGAGTTTGGGGGGGAAAAATCCCTGACTTGTTTGTTGTGGGTGTGAGAAAATGCTCGCGGTCCTGACAGAAAAGAGACCAATAACCAAATGTCCCCAGGCAACACTAAGGTCTTCCAAAGGGAGGGGTGGTGTAACAAACTAACGGTCCCCAACCCGACCGAATCATCCTTCCTCTTTCCTTTGCTACAGGGAGGTCAGAAGTCAGACAAACATCAGTCCTGCAGCTGGTGAGAGAAGGGAAGGGAGGTGAACAACTTACTGCTTCACCAGCCAAATACAGTACGTACACAAGTTACAATCCAGGTAGAAAGAATATCAATAATACATTTGAAAGGTTCACAGGTGACATAATGTGCTTACTGGGAATTTGAAGTGGGGAAGTTGTTCCCTTACAAACTACTAGCAATACAAGTTTCAAATTATAAATAAAAACACAGTTTCATAGTTTTCAATCTGTCTTGGCTGTTTTGAATACAGAGCCAGGTCTTAAATTGTTTGCATCTCATTTTGTTGTGTACTTTTATCTTGAAGTTTTCTGTGTTAGAGGTGAGATGAAGGCTGCGTTTTTGCCCATTCCAAGGCTCTGCGAGTTATTCAGCCGCTACATCCAAGTTGTTTTTTCACTTTGAGTTGCGGTAGGGATGGAGCTCGCACACTCTGTTCCCGGAAATCGTCATGGTGCTGTGGTTTTTTCACAAAGTCATCGTTGTTTAACTTTAAATTTTTGCATGACTCATCAGGGTTTAAATTTCTAAAAGCAACTGCTACAGTTGATCCCGATTTGTCCCAGAATTGGGAAGTAAACTGTCAGAACGCGCCTGTGTTTGTGTTTTTTTTCGTAACATTGTGACTTTAATCCTACGCAGAAAAGGTTTCTGTTGTGTTGATTGGAGCCAAACATACAAATTACATGTACGGCCATCAGTACTGCGATCCAACCAGATAACTATACTGGTAGTGAAGTGGTAGCAGAGGAATACTAAGTGAGCATGAACAAAAGGAAAGACAGGAGGAGGCAGCCACTGCCTGTTGTGGCTTTTTCACAGACGATCAACTCAGGTGATGAAAATGTTCACTAATTGTCAGGCAAATCGATAATTAATGCTATAGTTTCCAAACATTTGTGCTGACAGCTATGTCAATTCTTGAACTTGTGGTTGAAACTTTATCGCTGGAAGACAAACAGTCGCTCTGCCACCTTTGAAATAAAATCAATAACTGGAACAGCTCCTGGAACTCCAAGACATGTAGAAAAATAACCCCAACACTATTTAACAAAGAAGAAACATTTAATACAGAATAGAGGACAGATAAAAAATGGTAAATGTAGAATGACTTACTCTGTCTTTTGCCTCATCTTCTTTAAAGGTTGTTGATGGCACTTATTAAAATGCACAGAAAAAAAATTATACTTGAAACAAACAACAACAAAAATAATTTCATTGAAATGTTCCCAGTTGCCATGTATTCTTGTAGTCTTGTGTATATGTTCTTGTAGTCATTTTTACAAAAAGAAATATGAATATGAATGTTATTTCATTCAACTTGAATGAGCACATCATGTGTTTCTACCCCGATTGCACTGTTTTCCTGATTACTAATGAAACACGAGCCTCCATGGAAGACCCTGCTCTTTAAACAGGAAGCCAGTGCCACTCCTAAACTCTGCTTTTAGTGTTTCCACTCGGCCCTGCAGGCGATGCACTGACATTATTTTATGCATTTCCAACACCTCCATCTGGACAAAACACTTTCTTTGGGAGGGAGATGGAGAGAAGGTGAAAAAAATACAATAAAGGAAAGATGGATGACAGGAAGCAGAAAGTGGAGGAGGGAGACACATCAAAGAGGAGAAGTTTTTGTGGAAGCTGAGGGGAGATGAAGAAGGCGAGTCTCCATCAAACACAAGAGCTTCCTTTGCTTCAAACAGACCCAGCACAGAGGCTGCAGGAACGAGATACCTTACACTAAACTGGAGTCCAACTGCGCCTCTGGGAAAGTGTGGATCTGTGAGTGTGTGTGTTTGCATGTTTTATGTATCTCAGTGCTTGGACAGTAAGTCTGTAGGCTAAGGTGACTGCTGCTTCATAGCACATTACATTTTATGTCATGCAAGTCTACATGCACCAAACAGCAAATACACATTCCTGCACATTTCACACTATTTCGCTGATGACTATGAACGGGGATTAACAGCTAGTCTGGCTCTGACTTGCCTGCGCCTCTAAATATCAATAATTGGCATGTTGTACCTTGTTTATTTAACCTGTACAAAACAACGTATTTACAGTTTTGAGGGGTTTTCAGTGTTTCAATAGTTCTGACAGCTATAAATTCAAAAGTGTTACACAGAAGTGGAGGTAGTTGCACCAGCTAACCTGACATGTACTGGATTATCTGGACATGGTTTTCTGCTGGTAGCCATTTGATGTGCAGCTGCAAGAGAGCTGTTGCAAGCCTGCAGTGGCAGCGGGCTGCTGACGGCATACCCACAGAGCCACGGACAGCAGCGTGGCTCGGCCCAGGCCGGCCAGCGGGTCGGCAGCGGGTCGGCACCGAGGCCGGACCTTGCTCAGCCATGTGAAATCAAACTAATGAGCTGCTGCGCCAGTCTGGCCCAGCCGAAGCTGCTTTGATCGACTGCTGCTCAGTGAGACAGGGCTGCTACGGCAACACTATATCATATGTCAGCTGTAAAATATTCCCAGCCTTCATTTATTGAAGATTACATGTACTGCAATAACCTCAGATGGAGGAACCGTGGAGGTGCATATGATGAATCCTTAACCTGGCAGATGTTACCATAAGTTAACATAATAGTGTACATACAAGAAACATGCTGTTTTTAAAGCTGTAATCATTGTGATTTTAGTTATACGGGCGGATTGTGGGACACCTGTTCAGTTCAGTTAACTCATCACAAGCAGCACTATTCTCTCCCTGAAAATGTCTTCTGGGGTTCTGGAGGAACTTTGCCGACTCTGAGGAAATAACCCTGTCTTCTCTCATCCTTGGCTTGAGACATTAGTTGTACAACAGAAAACCTGTGTTAGTGGCTGGCTGTGTGGAGTTTGAAAGAAGTGGGCATTTATCAGGGAGGAAGGCACTATCACGTCGCATAATGGAAGTGTAGGATCCAGTGTTTTTCTGTGGTGTCATTCATTCAAGAGGCTAAAAGTCGGGATGCCTTGGCCTCCATCACTGTGATTTTTATTTCTTTAATGTAAGATGCCAATGTGACATGATGTCACAGCACTGCATATTCTGAACCAAATGTTTCTGTTACTTATCCACCTTGTATCAAATAATATCCATACCATATGATTTTGTACATAACATTATATATAGATGGTAATAAATGTAATCTTACTCACACAATGTAACAGAGTTGAGCTCTTCACAGTGAAGATTTCTCTCTAGTGCTTTAACTGTCAATCTTTAATCGATTTATTTGATATGGTTAATGTGTATTTTTCCCCTCTTACATTAAATACACCTCGTCTGCACATTTTTACTTTTACAGTGTTATTTTGTAAAATAAAGAACTGCAGCGTTCATCAGGGAGGTGATGTTAAAAAATATCCTACCCTACCCAACCTTTGACTGTACAGCAGTTAATTAGCGTATGTTGTATGCATGTGTTGCTTAGCAATTTGGGGAAAAATAAGTCTACATACGGTGAAAAAGTGACTTTTGTACCCTGCTATATGTACTTGAAAGAAATCATGTGCATTTTTTTTTATTATAGTGGCTTATTTCAGAAGCAGTAAACCATTTCTGGCCAGTGTTTGTAATTGTAGTGATGAAGTGTTCTTGGGCAGGATGCAAACCGGATTTAAATCCTCTTAACTCTTCTAAAATCACTGCAAATTACCGTGAGTGGCTCAGGATGATAACATCCACGGTTGTTGGAAGCCCCGGCAAAGTGCATTAAGTTTGAAGCAGCTGAAAACTGAGCGCCTCGGTGCTACAGAGGCGAGCCGTGATCGCCCTGCTGCGCAAAAGCTGGAGCTTGATTGGTTCTGATTAGTGAATAAATCAAACAGGTATCAAATCAAGCCGGGCCAATTGCCTCCTACTCGCACCTTGATTAGGTTCATGCACCCAAACACGTCCCCTGGTTGAGAAACTCTCTCTCTCTTTTATAGACATACACACACACACACACACACAGACGACTACCCTGTAATTGGCAAACTCTCCCAGCCTCTAACCACGCCAGCTGTAATTAGTGTGCCAGCAACAATGCTTGTTTGTCAAAAAACACATGTGCACGTACACGGCACTCAACCCATCCTCTCTTATGGCTCAGCTGACACCCTTTGATACACCCACACACACACACACACACACACACTCACAAACACACAAATGCTATTCAGCCTTCCAAGATGCCTGGGGCAGTCAGTATTTACAAATCTGATCATTTCTCTGTGAAATCTCACACATTGCTCCCTGAATTCTGGCATAATGTTGGGAACTAATTCAGCTCACTGTTTCCACCTTTTTTAAAATTCACACTAACTGGCACAACGGAGGTGCCAGGTCAAATTTTTATTATTACTCATGGGCTTAAAGGTTCTCAGTTTACAGTTTTATTTCCAATTATAATGGGAGATGTTGTCGTCTAAAATGGCAAATGCTGCGAGCAGATTTTATCTGCTCCAAGCACCGAGAAATTGTTCAACCTGCTGACTCGGGTTGCTGTACTGTAAACCTCTGCAAACTCAATAAAGCCCAGGACAGATGATAGCGTCTAACAGCATCAGGACCAGATCTTAGACAGTGGTACAGTGGATGTGGATTTTTTTTAAATGTAGTATTTAACCTGGTTATTGTGGTTCATTAGCGACCTGCTCTTTGTCCTCGGAAGTAACAGCTTACGGTAGAGCTGATGAATGTACTGTTTAATCCACTTAATTCACCTTCTGTGGAGAATATAGCTTGACACAGCTCCAGTAGCTGGGCTATGATTGGTAAACCACTGTTTTAAGGGAGGATTTAGCAAATCAGTAGCGGGATTTTTATTCACAGCTAAGTTTTTGAAAGTCAAAGCTGCATATTTCCTTCAAGAGCACAGTATTTCCAGCTCGAAACTGACCTCTTGGTGCCCAAGTGAAGTTGCCAGCTGTTTGCCAGCTGCTGCAAGCAGAGAGTGGGGCTTTGGAAGAGGAGGTCGTTGCGTTGAAGCAGCTTCTTCCTCTGGTCTGTCAGGCTGCTCCACTCATTCCACTTCTCACTCCAATTCTCACTCTACTCACTTCATCTTCTACACAGATTGATAGTTTGGACAATGGAGGCTCTTTAAAAGGCAAAATATAGATATTTTTATTTTTTTACTTTTCCAATTTTGAAGAAGACGCTTGAACTGAAAACAAACAATCTAAACTGGCAGGGCGCGTGCACACACACACACACACACACACACACACACACAGTGATACACACAAGGAGACAGTTTTCCAGGTAGCTGAACAAAACTCATCAAACCAAGAGAGAGCTGTATATGCTTTCAGCCAAGTCAAGGATTCAAAGAAAATCCACTGGCAAAATAACAAATAGCACACGGAGCACCGAGGCCTAATGGGCAATTTACCTACGTATATAACACTTAAGGGGTGTTTTTTTTCCATGGATGATAACGTCTCTCAAAAAAAGATCATTTCTGTGGAGATAAAACCCAAAATGCATTCTACAGACACCTTTCAAAGCTCTTTTATTACGGCCAGTTGTATTTTGTTGATGATTTAGCAGTGGAATTGTGCATTTGTTGGAGAGAAATATAACTAATGACTCATTAAATGCAAATGTTAAAATGAGTGAGAGTTTGAGATTAGGGTGGTAATTTAGAGGCTGATGTTCTCAGAGAAGCACTAAAACTCAAGAGGAGATCAGGCATCAGAGCACTGCAGTCAAGAAGGGATGCAATGTCTTAACTGATCAAGGAAACCCAGCTCTACATAGACTGGATTTCCTGAAGAGTACAGTAGAGAGAGAGAGAGAGAGAGAGAGAGAGAGAGAGAGAGGCTTCAGTGATATCCTGAGATGGCAGGTGAGGTCACCAAAGGTCATCTGAAATCACCAGAAGTGGTGACTGAGGAGGAGAGTGAGAGCGTGTTTCAGCCTCTCATAGGTCAGAGGGTTGATTTATTATACACGCCTACATCTCTTTAGTGATTAGGGTGGTGCTGTTCTGTTATTGGCAACACAAATTTACTTGAATTCAGGCCTGAAATGAACAGCTGTTTTAGGAGATTTCTGAGAAAATTCCACTGTATACTCAGGACCCATTTTTATAGATTGGTGTCTTCAGCAGGAACTAAAGGGCATGGAGTTTGCAGACAGCAAGAAAACTGTATTTATGCTGATGTTATGCTGTAAGAGGTGTAGGTACAGCATGTACACTTGTACAATCTTGCAATTCTTAACAATAACTCGAAAAATATATTGTTTTTTTCATTGCCTTAAGGGACCTGTTTTATGAAATATAGATAATTCTGATGATATTGAGTTTTATAATGTTTGACCTTCATTTCTGAGATGCTTATACTTGGGCAGCTTTTGCTTGCACTGAGTGTGTTTTGGGTTCTCACACGACTGCCACGCCAGCCGAGACGTGCTCCCGCCCACATGAAACCGCTTGCTTGGTATTGATTCTGATGGACAATTTGAGCGCAACAGGGCATAAATGATGGGTCAGAGGATGGATGCAACTCACGCCTTCGTTTTTACAAACCGACATAAACAACGTGATAGGTGGGGCGTCTGTCAGAGGCGCTATTACCGCCACAGCAGATTGCAGGATTTAATATTAGCTGGTTGGCGCGTGGGGTCGTTTGAGGTGATGAGGCATCTCCTTTAATGACCCTCATAAAACGGCACTTTCTCTTTTGCCGGGCTCCCTGGCTGCCCGAACTGCCAAACCACCCCCTCTCTTTTCTCCCTTCTCCATCATCCCCCCCGGCTCCTCAGCGGTGTAAGTGAGCATCCACACTCCACCTATCCATCAGGCTCACTATGCTGCGCTGCTGATCTTCCTCCTCACAATCTGTGGATGTCATTAGATTCACATGGCAGTGACACGCACATATCTGTTAGGTTTTATCACCCCCATAGCCCCGTCCGCACCGGGTCACTGGTCCTGAAGATAGCTCAACTGTCTCTGATATCAAACTAAATTATCCAAGTTTAAAATTAAGGTCCTTCTTCCTTCTTAAAGCAGCCATGGGGACACTAACTGTAAAACTTTCATCTACACTCATTATAACACATAGAATTTTCTATCATCTTGTAAAATGTGTAAACACCCCAATCCACATTAAGACTCACACACATTCACGCATATCAAACCACATGCAAGAGACACACACACAGAGCTGAGGGGAAGGACAGACCTGTATTTGATTTTCCCAGCGCTGGCTGAAGGCCTTGGGCAGGTTGTCCCAGCTGGATAGTTTGATGTCCATAGGGATGAAACTCAAGTTCAACGGGACACTTTCCTGGTAGATGAGGAGACAGAGACGAGGAAGACAGCCTTAAGCATAGAGATTTGTTACTACTATTACTACCACTGCAGCTAAGACCACCATCATTCTTACTAGAGTACATTCACCCCTTACCCTCAGTAACTAGTAATTTTAAGCAGATGTGAGGACAGTTTTATATCTGCAACGGATGATGTAACAGTTTAATATAGTTCTGAAATATACTAATTATATTTACATAAATAAGGTTAGTATAATATAAGTGTAGCAAAAACATTTTGGAAAAAATACACATTTGTTTGCACACAACTATATTATCTCACCATTTATAACATATCATATTATCTTAATTTGGACATGAAATGAGAACTAAAAGGCAATGGGTAATTATTATTTGTAGTTAAACCTGATTAGCTGACAGAGAGAAAATTAATCTCCCAATACTTTTGATTTAAATTTTTTTTTTTTGTGAGCTTAAATGCCAAAAATACTGCAAAAGCCACTCGTCTTTGCAGAAATACCTTCACAGTCATGCTGAGGCAGAGAGAAACACCCGTTTAAAATGCACTCAGTGGTTCTCAGAAGCAGTAAATGTTCCAGTATGTAGTGGCACCACCACACAGTCCCTTCATGGTTCTTGAGAGGCCCATACAGTTGGTGGGACATGGGATTTTGCAACTAAGTCTTTGCTGTAATCAAAACAAACAGACAACCACACACGTTTCCTCGTGCCCTGTCCTAAGTCCATTATGACACAGCAGAGTTATTGTTTCACTGGCCTGACAGGAATAAATGTCACTGTAATATTTTAGTTATATAACTTACTACTTATCACAACTGTAACTTGCAGATCTAATTACAGTACTTTCAAGTTCTGTAACGTAGTCTCGTTGCCATGGTAATTCTTGCGGTAACCAAGGAGCTTGTTAGTGATGTCCCTGTTTTTCCTTCCCTTTATTCTAATATATGTTCATCACTTTGAAGATAATGTGTCTCTTTGACAGTGCACAGCATCAGTAACAAAAATAATGAGGATTATGAGGAGAACAAAAAAGTCCATATCCCCGCAAGAATGTAGCTCACTGTGATTAGAGTTCATCATAATGCTGCAGCATGGAGGTAACCGCATAATCATTGTGTGGAAAAAAAAAACACAATAAAGAACATTTCCCAGTCATTACTGCTTCATCAGCCCTAACTACTGCCGATTTGAAGCCACTTACCCTCGGTGTTAACTTCACTCACACCGCGGTGACTGTGCCAGACATCAGGGACACTTTAACAAGGAAGAAGCTGACCAGTGAATTTAGTAAAAGCTACAATCTGTATTTCAGCTGTCAGGGCCACTTGGAGATGTTGGACGGTGAAGGCAGGCATAAGACAGGAGACAGGATAAAGTCTAAAGGTTAATACCTGCTAGCAGCCGACACATGGATTTGGAGATACAAATCAACGTTAGGAAGTTTTTCCTGCACGGTAGTGTCAGTGCACAGAGGTCCACATGTTTATTTGGATTATGGTAAAATAAATATCATGGAGAGTCAGGGGAACGGTGGAGCGATTTGTGCTGTAACAGCATGGAACAGGATTAGAGCTCTGCTCAATGTGACTGAAAAGAGCCACACTACCCTCCCTACTAACAAGCTCCTGAGTAACAAACATGCAAATTTGAAAATAAGCATTTTCAAAATCAGCTAACAATCCTTTTAAAAGTATGACTGTTAAAAGTAGTTTATTTGAAGGGGGTTGTCACATATGATAACATAATGAGTGCAACAGAACTATGGTGAGTCACAGCAAAGGATTTCAAAACAAGTTCAGCACCGCGTAATGTGTGCCTGAATCATCCTGACGCGGTAAACCCCACCCATGTGCTACTCCCTATCCTGGCATGGAGCAAACCACCCACCCGTCTGAGAGCAGGGACACCCAATCCTTGAATAAAACAACTATTTGATGAGTAGAAAATGGATATAAAATTCCTAATACTCTCAATATTTCTCCTCATATCCCCAGCAACAAATCTTCCTCCGATTGTGCTCTGAGCGCCCCCCTTGTGTGAATTCAGCGCCCGGCCTGGGATTATCCCGACGTGATGGCTTTCCAGCCAGAATTCCTCCAGTTTATCATTTAAACGACAGCGGGGGACATTTATCTGCCCGGCTTATCGTCTCAGCCACGCGTACGTGACACTTGTCTATTGCTGTCAGGGTAATATTCCGTTGGTGATTCGCTCTGTTCCTCTCCATGTGAAACCCGTCTTGTCTCTTATCTGCGTGAGCCGGGAAGGAATCTGATCCCTCATGAATGAAACAAAAGGGTGTTAAGTATCACAATGCGATCGATACAAAGGTCTGTTGGCAAGTGGCGCTCAAGAGGAGTGCCGGGAATGCACAGGAGTGTAATCAGAGTCAGACTGGGGTTAAACTGTAGTTTGTCTTAGAGGGGCTGAGGCGAAAGGAAGCTCCGGAGAGTTCAATGACAGAGGAGGCTGAAAGAACATTTTACTTGATTATCCGAATGAAATACCTGAGGTCCTCACAAAAAAGCCCCCTCCCCCTGCGGTGACAGTTTCTTTAAAATGAAATAAACGGTCTCCATTTCCTCTTCTGGCGCGGCGCCTCTGCAGCTATCTCTCAGTCAGCTCTTTCAAAATGAGTCAACGAAAGCTTGTTAAAGGACATCTGTAAATTTCGGAGTGATGTTGCACTCGGTCTGAGCCACGTTCTGCCACTGCAGCCATTGTTGTCATTAGTGTTCATTACCCATGTCTGAACAAAGTGTTCAAGCCATTTGTTGAATTGTTTCTTAGCATTTAAATGCATATGACGTCCTGAGTGCTGATTAAAAAGACAGGAGGGTTGTAGGTGAAAGACGAGAAGTTGGGAGAAGGTTTGAAGATGGGTGGCTCCTTGTGAAATCGTTTTGGTAATCCCTAAACCTTTCATTTGTATTGAGTGAAAGCATATGGACGGATTTGAAGAGCTTTTCTTTCCCCTTTTACCGCCCAGCCTTGATCAATCTCAGAGAAAACATTTGGAATGACTCAGACAGGTTCTCGCTCCTCTGTTAACAGATAGGACGGTTAGCATCATGCAATAAGGATAGTCACTAAACCTATAGCAACACATTAAGCTGTAGCATGTTGGTCATGTATAGACTCGACGAAGTTAGTTTTGTTGCCTAGTAGCCCGTTACCACAACAATTAATTCAGAAAAGACGCAATTCTTAAACTTTTAACTTTCCTAATGCTGCCTGTCATTATTTTCTCACATCTGTCCGTTTCACTAATTGGAAACATGTGAGAGAAAACACGTCTCTTACGTTTATAACTGTAGTTCACAGCTTTACTTGATCTCAATAAGACCTCGCACTTGGAAAAAAAGTAGAATTAATTAAGTTTTGTTCACTGTTCAGCTGAGAGCAACACAAAGGTAACTCCAACTGCCCTTTTGCTTTTACGTATTCTTACTGCCTTGAAATGATCACATCAGAAACTTCTGACTTTGATACATAAAGCTGCAAAACACAGTTTTTATTGAATCTGAAATTCTTTTGAATCTCTGACTGAATCTTATTGAAATTTGTTCTGAACCTTCAGCATTTGTGACATAAGTTAGAAGCAAATGAAATTCATTGTAGTGAAATCTGTCCTTTTTGATGACTGGAGACTTTTCTGGCCACAAACCAAAGATGAGGCCTGAGAATGAGACAAGCAGCAGAGGACATGAAATGCATAAATGAAAGATTAACTAGGAGATTGATGTGAGGCACAAGACTTCTTAACAAGAGAAGATTCTCCATCCTGTTGGTCCTGCTGAAGTACAAAGTACAGACTACAGATTCATTTTGGTTATAACTTACGAAATTAATGTTTCTCATTTTAACAGGAAAGATTAAATTAGAAGTATGTTTACTTGAATGCGTCGGTTTCAGAATGGGATAATGTGGCTGCTGTCAGAGGTGAACACAAATTTTAATCTCTGTGCTCATATCAAGTCATTCAAAGTCAAAAGGCTACAGTCTGAGTGAAGTTTGGGGTCTTTTCTGATTTTCTCAAGAGGGATTTACGAATCTAAGCAGCTTGTTTTTAAAAAATTCCTATTTTGGTCTTTTGATCTCATCATGGCTACTTTTGCTGCTTTTTTGGCATTAGCACACACAGAACCAACATCTAAGAGTCGCACAGTTTGAGGTTAAAGGCACTGCAACGTTTCCTGTAGCTGCACCATCTACTCACGACCTTGAGAGTGCATCAGAGGCATAAAAAACCATCAGTAAAACATCTTTAATCCCCTTAATAGATGAGTCAATCAATCTACCATACCTTGGAATAAAGATATATTTGGTCTGTGTACTTGCTGGGGCAGAACTTCAGGCCCGGGTAGACAGGATGGGTGGCGCCGGTGTCATCTCCATCATCGTACTCATCATTGTCATTAGCATCAGGAGTCGAAGACAAAGATGTGGCAGCTCTGCGATCTGCAGGTAGAGAAGGGGAGGCTCGCTAATATGTCAGTGAGCATGTATTATTGGCTCATTATTGGCTTTCACAGCTTTATTGGTACCTCTGTTTGCTCCTCTGGTGATGCAGAGACATTAAGCTCCCGCAGAAGATTTATTACACTGAGAGCAATATTGAGAAGACGTGACTTTTTAGCAGATCCTTCACATGTGCATGCATATACAGCACGTGTTTGCACAAATTACCTAATATATATGATTATTGCTTTCAAATCAAATGATTAGAATCTGAAATCAAAATGTTGAAGTAATTATCTTTAATATTTTCATATAAATAGGAATAAAAGTCAGTTTATGCTTCTTCCTGTCGTCAGCTGATATGCCAAACTGAACTGAAATGAATATTGCTTTTATTTCTTTCTACTACCAAAATAAATCAAAAAAGAGTCAGCAAGTCATTTTGGATGTGCAACAACAGACAGGAGCGTGAACATTAAGACAGGAAGTCTCTCAAAATTGGACCTGATTGGACAGTCACACCACATGCTGGTCATCGGCATTAACTTCAGTATCTGAATAAATATTAGGTGGAAAAAAGAGGCATGTATTTGCAGAATAATGCATTGTTTTCGAGCAATGCCCTGAGACAAAGTCAGCACTTCATGTCACTGTCTGAACACCCAGGTGTTTCAGACTGAAAGGAAATACAGTAAAGGCTGTAAACATTTTGGAATTGCTAAAGCATTCTGCCTTTGGAGCTGTACAAAAGAATATGATCAGATGGGAATGAGAAGAACCATTTCTTTCCCAATTCATACGCAAATATTAGCTTTTTTCCACAGAAACACAGCTGGAGAGTCTAAGAGAGAGGTTGATGAAATGACAGTCGTAGACAGGGAGAATCAGAGAAGGAGAGGACAGATCATTAATGTTAGCGATGTAGCTCGCTCATCCTGCCAGCACCTAGCAAGTAAAGGTCAGGCGGTGGAAATGAGACCGCCACCGCTCGACCACGCTTCACTTTGACAATGACCTATAACAATCTGATGATGCTCTCCTTAAATCACTTCGCGTGGCCGGTCGTCTGCCCTGTCTGTGTGCGTGCATGCCTGTCCATTTGGCTTGCTAATGGCAGGAAATACTGACACAGTCGCACGTGTGTGCACGACAAGTGTGCTGCCGTGTACCTGGGCTGGATCTCTGCTGGACTTGATTAATGTCTGATACAATCTGATGTTAGGACCTTTTTTGTTTCAGGGTGAGGTCATCCTAATAAGTAATTCCCTCTCCTTGACCTGTGCTGTATAATCCTTATCTTTCATTTTTATGCTGGCTGCCCTCGCAGGTGTAATTTTCCTGGATCTAGTACACGCTGTTCTGATCTCACACCACCTCCAGCTGGAATTGGCCACTTTTGTGTCTGAAGATGCTGAGCTGAGCTGCTAGAAGTATTGTGCAGAGCTGCAAACCTGTAACCAAAACATTTTTAGGACACTGGACTTTCACAAAATCCCATCTATCTTTCCTTCCACATCTGTAATGAAACCTCGCAGCTCAGCTATGTGCACCCTATATTTGTTGTAACGCCCCCCCTTCGCCTTCACCAACATTTCCCCTGTTAGCAGTGGTGGAACGCGCCAGCTGCATTAAGTGGGCCATTTATACGATGGGGGCAATTCATCTTACAAAGCCGTCTTATTAGACTGTCACTTACACAGTATGAACAGTGCCTTCAGAACACCCCGAGGGATTTATCTGTTATTTTACTGCGAGAGAAAGAAAACAACGCCTAATTGGCCTGAGTCATCTCATCTTCTGCAGGATGGAAACAAAAGATACGGAAATCCGAGACTCTTCACGTATGGAGACCTTCGGTGCAGCCGACGCTGCCGAAACGTTTGAGCCAACATGTTCGACTGGTGGGGTCCTGCAGATAGACAGAGCCACAGACAGTGAAGGGGGAGAGGCGGAGAGGTGGCGTGCGAGTGATTGCCTGTTTGTGCTGTGAGGAAAGTAATCTCGGAGCAATCAAGCCAGGGTGGGGTGGGGGGTCCGACAGCTCTGCGGCTTGCCTTCTAAACCCACGGGCAGGTGGAGAAAAATTATTAGGCACCGCTCCTGACCCCATAGGTCACTTTTATTGGACAACTGCTGCGTTTGGTATTAAAACCCACACAGTCGGTGACAGACTGGCAGCGACATGTAACTAAGAAATTGACTATCTAACGAGACTGATGGAGCGGTAGATAGATAGATGCAAACCTAAGTCCTGCTTCTGAGAGCTCACATCATTACATCACCGTGTACGTCTATATGTGCCCTCTAGAGACGTAGCTGCTTGTGCCGCTCTCAAACCAGTTTTCCTGTTCGGGAGCTGATTCTTTGACTTTTGAAATGCCGCAAACTGGGTCTGGATTAGCTACTGGTTCCGACCCGGAAAAAGTGTGACAGAGGTGAAAATACAGCAGGCACTGCAGGGAAGGATTCAGTCCTCGACCATTACGACGAGAAATTAAACACTTGACAATCTCTTGGTACTAATAGATGTCAAAGAGTGTGTAAGTGGGTGTGTGAGGGCTCTTGAAGGATAGCCACCTGCCAAGTTGCCGCACACCGATCTTTGGACTTGAAAGGGTAATAGGAGTCAATGGCTTGTCTGTTAAAACCTAAACGGCTTGGGAAAAATTCATTCTTCAGTTAAGTAACCGCTATCAACTCAGTTTCATCCTTCAGTAACTCTGACCCAAAATGTCTGCACGCATCAGAGGCAACACCCAGGTCACAGGCTTTTCTTAGACTCTGCTAGTCTGGCGATTATTTTTTAGGGCTCTTCATATTGCACATGGTGTAATTAGTTCTTTGTAATTAGCGCAATTTATTGCTTTGTGTATCCCTTTGAGACACAAGTCCTTCCACACACAGGTCTTAATTTGCAATATTATGTACAATGTAATTGGGAATTTGTTTCTTCACATCCCTCAGAGACTCACAGACATGTCCACATATAACCAGAGTGGACGGGAAGAACAGGTTGTGTTTCAAGACTGGGTCTGCACAGAGAGGGAACTTGTGTCTTTTACATAATTAGATCTCAGCCCGCTTTATTAAAAACGGCCAGTCAGACGCTCATCAGTTACCTGCTGGAAAGTGATCAAACCTCAAACTTTGTGTGTGTGTGTGTGTGTGTTTTGGTACTCCAAGCAGGCCACTTGAATCAAGAAGCCACACTCTGGAGATTCAATATCTCCTGTAGCTTCCTGAGTGCAGAAATAGGCAATATCCTCAACTAGTAAGAATAATAATGCCTAGCCCCATATGGAATGAGATATATTCCCTTATTGGTTTGAAGTGATGATATTAAACAGCATTATATGGGCAGGTGACAATGCAGCACCAGCCAATTTCCCTAGATATGAAAAGGAGAAGATTGCAGGTGGGATTACCTCATGTGTGGTCAGGGGGGAGGCGGCCTCCACCGCCAGCGACGTTGTCGCCTTGCTCTCCCGCTGATTGTTTGCCTTTGAGCTGCCGCTGTACCTCCTTCGCTGCTTCTCCTAGTTTCTGTTTGTCTTTTAGAGGCTCAGCTTCCCCCATCTTCTCCTCCTCCTCCCTCTGTTTGTATATGCATGATTTTGGTTTCCAGGCTTTTCCCAGGCTGGGCTCTTGCTTGCTGCTGAAAGTGGAAAAGACGAGGCGCACTCTCTTGGTTGAGAAGTGTTACTGAAGCCTGGCTGTCTCTGAGCCGGCAGAGAAAGAGGGAGAAGATTATTGGTTGAGTTGCAGAGTGTAATCAGACTTTAAAGAGTTTCATTTCTGAGCGTGATATCCATCATCTGGAGAGTGTGACAGTGTGACAAAATGACTGCTGACATGAAAGTAAAATTCAATATGGCTCATTAGGGATGTTATTAGCTATTGTAAGTCCTTTACTGACAATTTTAGAGGATGTGACTGTGGAATGTATGAACACACCCAATTCTGTTTGGGTGTGAATTTTTATTAGCAAATATTTACATTGCACATAGAACATTGCAAAGGTATGTATTCCATACATCTCATATCATATTATCTGTTGGCTGAATGCTGCATATGGAGCACTAACTCAAGGTGTACCCTGTTGTCTTTAGATCATTGCTCAGCAGCAGGAGAGCTGCAGATGGAGCACCTGCCATCCCCCACCCTCTCATCAGCTCCCGCATCAAACATCATATAATTTGCTGGGAGAATGAATTATGCTCGTGTCACATTGTTTTGTTAATTACTCGCCTGCATCATGCGCAATCAAATCTAAACAAAATAACTGTCAGCGATTGCTGCATCTGTGCGCCATTCAAGTAGCTGAGGATGGCGGACTGCCAGGCACAGGTCTCACTCTGTGACGAATCAGCTCACGGCGCCTCGCACAGTGGTCGTCGAGCCTCGCCCAGCAGTTCCGCTCTAAAGCCATTCATGTGGTTTTCAATCATGCAGAATGCTGTAACTGTGTGAAGGTCAAGCAGAAATCTTATCTGTAAAAATGTTAATGAATGCAGGGATTACGCAATCACCGTTCAAATTATGAAAAATCATACTTACTAATATTCTGAGGTGCTGCCGGTCTGAAACTGTTTGCTCGTCAAGGTATCAAGGTTTGCAAAAACTGATTCACAGAACAAAGAGAGGTGCAGTACAATTTCCTTTCTCTACTTTCCAAGTAAAATTTAAATCATATCCTTTCACAACTTGAGGTCTGAAATCTAACAAGACAGTAAGTTGTGAGACATGGGGACACAGAGGGCTAATTAGTGATCCTGCCTCTCTGTGGCTCATTTCTTCAAAAGGCCAGCCTCCAGTCGGCTTCCACAAATGTCACCCGAGTCTCGGGGCTCCTGGCCCCACCGCTGCCCCCCCTTCACTAACAAGCCGAGCGAGACCACGGAGAGACGGCTCAATTTGTGTTAAGATGTCCCCACCAAGGAAGATGTTAACGGGCAATCCAACAGGGGCATGCCTTGACTTTACCAGTCCCCCCCCCCCCCCCCAGTTAGGGCCCCATTATGTCTGTAGTGGTTTGATAAGCTTCCAAAACTGAGTCTGGAATCTAGACACACAAACACATGTGATCCTGTGCACGTTCCACAGGAATGAGCTTATGAGGATTCCCATGAAATATCGCAACTGTAGCAGTTGAATAAAACAGGGAAAAGCTTTTGATGAAGTCTGCAGGGAGTCAAAGAGCTGCAGCCTCTAGCAAAGAGGCATCAAAGGAAAGGAAAGTACTCAGGTCCACAAATGATCTAAGAAATCAAAAAGGTAAAGATTTGGACTTTGTTGCTAAGTGCCAAAAATCAGCACTGGGATAAAGTGCTAGCTGAGACGTGTAGAGAGCCAGGAGATAACCAAATTGCCCTCTTCCTGTATATAGCTCACAGGTGCTGAGAGAAAAATTGCCGGCCGTCGGTGAAAGAGCCGCAGGACTGAGCTGTGCCCACGCTCTCAGCCTGAAAAAAGCTGCCATCCCAGGAACGACACCCCTGATTCAACCTGAGAAGTGTGGAACAGAGGCTGTCTGTCTGTTTACTGGTGCTAAATCCACCACAGGAAAACAGTTCAGACTAACCCACCTGAGATGTCAAACCCTGTCACACAAGAAGGTAATAAGCCATGACAGCTTGATTAAAAGTAATTCTCCAGGACTGACAACGTAGCACAACAGTGATTCAATTTGTATGCAATTAATGAAACATCTGGAATATGGTACCAGGAAATAATTTTCAGTGATGAGTATGAGGCGTGATGGAGAAAAGTGAGTGAGTACTGTAAAACAACTACAGCTCCCCGGTAAAGATGTCTCCAAATTTGAAGAATAATATTGTTATTCACTATTCACCATTAACCGAACCCGAACAGGAAATGGCCAATTATAGCTTAGCATGACAAAGATCCATACTTCATGTACAGTGTAAAGGTTTGGAGGGTGGTGAGTTTTTTTTGGTTTTTTTTTTAGCCTTTTAACAAAAACACAAGAACATTGGGCCGCTTCAAAAATTCTCCTGAATTTTGTCGACATGTAAATCTGCCATTGCCGTTGCAATGAGGCGTGTTAGAATGGAAAGTTTTATAAGATGCAGTATCGGTTGTTCAATGAAGGGTTCAGTGTACCTCTCTGATATTTGGTAACCGGCCGTTTCTGCCATTTGCCCTGTCCAGCTTCAATACCATATGAAAACATTTCTTTTCCTTTTCATTTCATGTACTGTATTTCATAATGCTCCAAACGCCTCCTTGTACAGCAGACGAAAGCCCTTCTGCATGCTGACTGTTCTGTGCTGGCTTGCTGTGTTTTTGCCATGTTTCTTCCTTCTTCTGTTCCGTTTCACTTTAATGTGAAGCCTGAAACTTGTGACATTATATCACAGCCTTCTTTGTATTTATTGTAAGAAACCGTTGCTCTCGAAGGGATAACATTTCTTGTGTCACACTATAGGCACTGAACTGATTATTCTCTCACATTTCCACGAGCCGAGGATTGCGGCGCCAAGTTGAGAGATATTGCCATAAATACAGTTGTTATTTTTCTGCACAGTCTGTCATTTACAAATTTAGCAGGTTGTTAAATTCGCCGTCTGGTGAGCTGACACAGCCTGCTGCTGTGAATGCAGAGTGGCGCTTGTGACAAAGAAGAGAGTGTGATTGCTGAATAGTTATCAAGCATCTGCTGCAGCTGAGCATGAAATGGGAGGGTGAATTTTGTTTTAAAAAAAAAAAGGTGTGTGTGTTTTTGTGCTGCTCAAAACAGTATAGGTGCCGGTTGTTTTGGGCAGTGCAGGGCCGAGGGCCGAGCGCCAAACGCACCTTCAGCCCAGCCAGTGTTTACTGTGCAGTTAAATGTAGAGTCTGTAAGAGTCATTAATGCAATGTTGCACTGTTTTTTAAGCAGGCAGGTGAGACATTGAAGTGTTGTTGCCATTATGGTAGAAGAAAAATACTAAACATAAAAGCCATTATTTGGGGGAAATGGGAAAAAAGCTCCATTTACAATATTTACCACAAGCTGGCTGAGTTGGTAGCCAAAGGGCCAAATCATTCAGGATTTTCTTTCCATTCTAAGAACTCGCTGTGATTTCTGTGAAGGTAGGCAGTGAACTCTCTAATAGAAACACTGTGTACCTTGAAGCAAACAAGAAGCCTTGGTATATAATGTGGTACTCTTTAATGCCCTTTTCTAATACTTGTAATTTTTTCAGTTGGATTGGATGAAGTTACATCCAAGTGCGAAGGTGCACCAGTTTGCCTGACTTCAAATTACAAGGCCCTTAATATCAGCGCAACCATAAAATTCAGTGGAACATCCTGCATTAAACGAAGGGCCACAACTAATTCTGCCTCAGTATCACTGCTGCTGAAACTGCATCAGAATTTTAGGAGATTTTTTTATAGTCATCATTGCACAGATCCGATGCATCCCAGACATTTAAAGAGTATGGACCTGCAGCCTGCCAGGTCATAATGACTTCCCTCCCCTCTTTTTTTGCAAGATACAATCATAGGCTGTCAGAGATATCAGCTAGAGCCAGCTCAACTTTTCCCAACTTTGTACGAGACATTTGCAGCAATAGTAGGCGCCTGCTCTCTCTCCGTTTGACAGGTGAGAATTATACTGTGTCCTTGTCATCTGCAGAGAGAGAGAGAGACAGACAATATTCTCCTAACAGAGCTATTTCAGACTCTGGCAAGCCTGCCTCCATCTTTCGCTATCATGCACCTCCATCTGGTGAAATCTGTATTGCTGTTCAAAAGTATTACATCAACAGACTGCTACGATTGATATTGACGCGAAGGAAAATAAAGCAATGAATGGATTTCAGCTTCAGGTGCTTCAATTCGAGCAAGAGATGATGGAATTATTCTCCAGTTTGTATTGCAATCAGTGAAATGAAGTATATGAATTAATGAAAAGACACACACACACACACACACACACGCCTTACAGGAGGACAGATCAGATCATTTGCTATTATTTGTTCCTTTTCTTAATCTTACCTGGTAAGTGTGGCAACATCCTGTTGTTGGAGTAGATGCTGCTCCCACGTTTCCATGTCTCAGTGCCAGGGTCAGGCTCTGATAACTTCCTGCTGGCTTTTGAGGAGATCGGTGCGCTGGTACTGCTGGAGCTGGTTTCCCTATCCGTGGACCTCTCACTGACTCGAGAGCTGGAGGGCAGGCCGGGCCTCTGCAACAGCAGCCTCCTCTACTGGGGGGAGACGTCCTGGTTGGGTGTGGCGCAAGCTTTAGTACATATTATAGAATGCGTGTAATGCAACACAGCATCCATAACACAAGTTTCCCTTCAGTTGCCATTTTCACAAGGCAATAATTTTACCCTCTGCCGAGATACATTGTGGTAACACAAAAGCATTATGAAAACGGCCTGATCGTAAATAATAACTGGGCACAGAAAAGCTTCAGTCCTTCACTTGTCCCTGTCACCCTTGAGAGTGCTCAGTCCCGTCCTCCCAGTCAGAGCTCTGCTGGTCACTGTCACCTGAAAGATGCAGGAAATTCCTTTTACACTGCAGCTTTTCATCATGCCACTCTTCAGTTTCACCATCAAACTCTGTGATGATGATGATGTGGGGTTTTTTTTTCTAGAAACTGCGTAATGAGCTTCTGTAATGAGCAGTATCACGTTTTAGTGGAACAGTTCAGTTTTAATCACAAATCGTGACAGCGTTGATTATTAATTTAAATCCCTAAAGCCTGTTCTTATATGCAAATCAATTTTACAGATGCGTCAAAGTTTATTCATGCATGCCTACATTACATCAGAGTAGACAGTGTGCATGATGTTTGCATGCCTTAATGTATTATTCTCCATAAAAAAAGACTGCTGAGCAGTAAAAGAGCAATAAAAGTGAGATCACATTCATTCACATTACATATGACATCAGTTCATGTTAAGTGGTGGAATATGTGGTGACAAATCAAAGGCTCGCCACACATTACCTTCTTGTTGAGCATGGACCACATGAGCGTGTCAGTGGTGCCTTTGGTGATTAGGTAGTGCACATTGACAGAGGCTGTTTGCCTGATGCGGTGGGCTCGGTCTTCAGTCTGCTTGATGTGACTGGCGCTCCAGGAGAGCTCGGCAAACACAACATGGCTGGCGGCTGTGTAGGTCAAACCTTGGAGAGGACACCCGTGCACACAGACAAATAATGGCCCAATCAGAACACCTTCATTCAATAGTCCCAAGTGCAACACTCCAGCCCACTTCCTATAGAACTGAATTTGGTGAAATCCTATTAAATAAGAGAATATTAGAAGCTGATTACTGTATGTGCTTCAAGCACCTTCTTCCTCGGATTGGAACATTTGCATTTGTTCGCTCAGAATACTTGATGTTGATGAGTTTATTAAGTTTGTCATTAAGAATCACTCACAATTTCATTATTTATTTCTTTTTGTTCAAACCATGATTACGATTCAGGACAACCAATGACAGTTGTCATTATTGCTAATATGCACCAAATGAATGGAAATTGGATTGCATTGATCTACTTCAGACATATGGGACCCTTTTCAGGGGATTGAAAGAGAAATCTTCTGAATACTAGATGACCATTCAGCCTCCGGAGCCACGCCTCCCCACTAAACACACCTAATGATTCTACTTAGCCTGTTTATTGTTGTGTTACAGAACTACAGCACTTATTAATTTCCCTTATAATGACCAGGTAGCCCCAGGCGATGTGTAGGAGTGAGAGCACAGACCCACAAGGAGAGGACAGTGTGTTCATGGATTTCATTCAATTAGAGCTTCATTAGGCACAGTATTTGCACTCAGTCTTTAGAGTCTTGTTGATGAAATACAGTCATTTTTCAATGACTATTCCAGGGCATGAAGTGTGATTTTGTGACAACTGACAATTGAGAAAACTGTATTATGTTTTTCTTTGATTTACTCCCTTAAAGCGAATTTACTTCACGCAACTTACAAACAAACAATATGCTGAGTTATGGAGAGTGTGTAAATACCTCACTTGCAGCCTTCATACTGAGGATGGCCACTCGGACTTTTGGGTCATTTTGAAACTGGTGGACTGGTGGAGAGGACCTTGCCGTCGATGCGAATGTAACCAGCCTGACAGGAGAAAGGCGAGAGTATTCAGCTTTCAGAGGGAATGTTCAGTACACAGTAGATGACAGTTGAGTGGAGCTGATGCTGCAGCACAGACATGAATGAATTGTGGATGTTTAGACTCAGGTCGGCTTCAGCCCAAGGAAGAAAAAGACAGCTTTGTGTCTGTCTGGGAAAAGTAGGTAAAGCTGTGGCACCTTGCAGGATAAACACACTGGACTTGGATATTTCAGCTGCTCGAAAAAATATGTACAATTAACAACAGATCAAATAATTATGGGGAAATTGAATGAGGTTGCTAATTGGGACCCAGCTAGATGGAATTACATTTTTTTTGTTTTCTTAGCTTATTGTTTTGGTTTCTAGCTGCGGCGAGCAGCCATTTTCAGTGACAAACCCACTGTATGCCACTCACCCAGCACTTGGGTGCAATTAGGTGAATGACGTTGTTTGCAGTTCAGTATTGTCTGCCTTTAAAAAGCTGGTGTGGATTTGTGCTAGAAAATCAAAGCAGAGGGGCATTTCATTATCCTGCATTCTTTTCTGTAGATTTTTCCAATGATGGACATGTGAATGAATACACAATGGAAAACACGGAAGTAGTAACAGTGAGTAAAAAAAGGTTCTTTGAAAGAAAGAGAGAGAGCAGTATTAACGCAATATTTTGTAAAGCTTTATAATACCACACAAAGAGAGCAGCGGCTGCATGTTCATTAAACCTGGACTCCAACCTGACATTGACTGAGCTGCTAATGCACCGAGGTGAATGCACTCTTTTGATTTTGGTCCACTGACCCCACAGAGCTTCTCAGTGGCCATCAGTGGGAGAGCGTGTTCGTGCTGTGCAGCCCCCACATGTGAACGCAACCGCAAGTACGTGAATATGAAGGCGAACCTCAGTGAGAAAGAACGCAGAGGACTGTTTGACTTTTCCTGCAAAAACAAAGGTCAAATAAACATCCTCATGGAGAATTAGGAAGGTTAGAAAAAAAAAACTTTAAATCAACGAGAGATGTTTGCATTTAGTGATCTATATGTAGTTAATTAAACAAAACCTCCAACCAGGTGAGAGACAGGAAAGTGGGGAGCATAAAAACAGTGATAGCGTCATGTGGTTGATGTTGCAGTCACGTGTCTCATCCCTGCACATTGTCTATTTCCTTTTTTAGCCCATCTCTGTTAATTGGGGAGAGCGAACACGGCAGAGAACGAGCACCTCGCGAAGTAACGTGTTATCGCACGTTGTGTCACCGCGTTACATTCAGTCAACACCTCCTCAACCCCTGCAACACACACAGGCGCGCAAGTTTCCTGCGCCACGCTTCAGCTCGCTTGTGATGACTTGTGAATCACGTCTTGGGAGATTAGTTGTGGCAGTAAAGTTAACTTTTCTTCGAGAAGAAGTAGACTTTTCTCACAGAATGAGAAACAACATACAGCTCTCTATGATGGTGATTAATAGATAACTAAAAGGTCCATTTCATTGTGTTTCAGAATTGAAATTAGATATATATCTAAATATTGTACCTGCATTACACTGTAGACCTGAATTTCACCTATGAGCAGAAGGCTCAAATAATTCATGACTTTTAACATCTGCTGCATATCCCTTGCTGAAGCAGAAGCCCAACTTGTGCGCTCGGAGCTCGGTGCTCTGTCTAAGTTAATCATGGATATTGCAGGGATTTGACTTATAAACACAGCGGGACTATGGATGAAGGAATAAAACGTAAGTATGGGGCCAATTACCTCTGCTAAGCCAGGGAGGAGGAGTGCAATATGAATACATTCTGCACATTTAGTAATTCCAGGTTACCGTTAATGCGCAATTCAGGTCTCTGTGGCTGGAACCCCCCCCCCAACAAAAAACTTTAAGGACTTAAACTGAAATTGCAGACATGAACAGTTGTGCCAAAATGAAATATCACCAGTGTAAAAACAGTGCCCCCTCTCGTTGCTAGGTGATTGATGGGGCATGGATAACACAGATTCTTGGACTCTTTTAAACACCTCTTGGCCGAAACCAGATTCAAGTTTTGTTTTTAAAGGAAAAGTGGTTTTCTGACTGATCAGAGCTGACGCAAGCTCTGAAATGATAGATTCTTATGGTTGAGATAGACAGGTAGATAGAGACAGAGAGGGAGAAATAACTTGAACTGAAAAGAGAGATAAAATGTTCATAGAGAGCTGGATAAAGATAGATCGATAGATTGGTAAACAGCGAATGAACCGATTACCTCAAGCTTCCTTTAACCTGAACCTTTGACTTTTTTTGTAGGTTTATTTTCCAAACTGGGTCAAACCAGAGCCATGGCTGAAGACTCATAGTAGATCCTTACAGATGCAGTAGTACTATGCTGTTTATTGCTGTTGTGTTTCTTATAGTCTCTTTTTCTGTGATGTGACATCACCTTTGCTCGACCTGTAGCCATCAACCACACTGCAAACCCCTGCAAGTACCTTGGAACTTGTGTTAAGTCTCACTTTCTAGGCAGATAGATATTTCCAGGAACTCACAAACACCGATACATGTTCTATTTCTATAAGTTCCTCCAGTGAAACAGGCTAATGATGCGCATTGTATCAGGAACATGTAGACATCCGTCACACCGACATCACTCTGTAACATCCATGCAAATCCATACATACACAGATACATCCATAAATAGATAAGTGTGTCCCTGCAATCAGCTGGGCATTGTGTTCAGAGCTGCGATGGCAGAGGGGGAAAGTACTTGTGAAGATGTGCTTCACATACTGATGATTTTTAAGGCAGTGTGTGTGATATAATAGAAATTGTTCTCGTTGGAGACTCATGCCTTAAAAAAATAAATCTAAGCCAGTGGTGTTTAAACATTTTAAATTATTCCTGCCCATTGAAAGTCATTGTTGCTGTGTTTTCCTTACAGGTGCCACCGCAGCCCTTAAACATGTTTTAATGACCCAGACGACCCCGTTGCCTGCAGATCGCCGGAGTTTACCTTGGCCTCGACGACGGCCTCGGTGCAGGCCCGCAGCATGGTTAGGTGTTGGGCGAACACCAGGAACTTCGGCTGCTCTGCCTCCAGCATCATCTTAATGTAGTCCTTCACAACTCCGGCCTGGCCCCACACACAAACACACACACAGAAATAGACACAGATGAAAGAGAGCTACCAAATCAATCACTTCACTCGTCGACCACACACACAGGAATGGGCTAGATCAGTGAAGAAGTCAATTAATCACCGCAGCATCCTTTCCGTTTGATCGATTCTCTATTGAATGCCGGGGATCCAGACTTTAAAAGGAGAGAGCACACAGAGTGACTGGGGCGCATTTGTCAGCTCGCAGATAGTGAGAGCAAATCAATAACTCACAACTTGGAGATATGATTGGTGTGTGCTCTCTTTTTTTAGCTGGGGCTTGTTTGGTGACAACAGATATGAGAAAACTCAATTTTATGTGAACCCTTTTTCATGTAGAACATCCTGAAAATGTTTTGAGTGAATTTTTTTTTTATTCAGGACTTGCAAACACCCCAAAAAAGCTACATTAAGGTGCTTACCTGTCAAAATGACATTTAGTTACGAGAGTAAGTAAAAGTTCAGCTTCTTCATAACTATTTTATTCTGGAGTTATTTGCTTGGTTTTTTTTTACATAACCCTGTTTTTATACATGCATTTTTTCTGTTGTGTTTTCACCTGTTCGTTTTGTTTTATTCATGAAGCCCAATGCTAACAATGCTTTAAAAACATCACAGTCCACACCGCGCTTGTTTCTGCTGAAGCCTTCCGACCCTGATTGACAGCGTGACGCTAACAATCTAGAAAAGAAAGCAGCAGAAGTGTGAGTGAGTTAACTGTACCCCGCAGGTATCTGTATCTACCATTTCACCGCACGCTGCTGCCCAGCGATCGCACTGTGATGGCCGCTGCCGCGCACAGGGCTGGAGTGGATGTGCCGCACGAGCGTGTCATTGAGCATCCGGGCTCGGCTCATTTCAGAGCCCCGGGCCAAAAAGCTGCCAAGAATAGCACCAACTAGTGAGAAATACTGAGGTTTGATTTGACTCAAACAGAGTCCTTACGAGACGGTTTTGGAGACAGGCCCCTCTCCGTGGTGTGAATCCCACCCCCATAATCTCCACACCTCCTTCAACCTGACAACCTCTGCAGCCATCACACCTGCTATGGTGGAAGAACCTCTGCTTTGCCTTGCTGATAATTAGCCGATGCGCCTGATAATGAATCTCTCCACCAGGCCTGCCGACCCTGTTCTGATCTGGGGGGTCCTCATTACTGACGGCTTGGCTTCGCCGGCTTCCTTCCGCTGAGTTTAATTAGTGCACAAACTTCTCGGCTGTCTGAAGCAGCCCGTTAGCTTGCTTTAAAGTCCAGCATCAGAGCTGGCCTCTCTGGGTAATTGGGAGCAGATGCTTGGCGGGTAAAGCAATAAAAATACCCCAAAGGCGTTTGGCAGCTCTGTCGCCAGGCAGACTGGCAGGCGGGGGGGCTGTGACGTTCCTCAGAGTGACATAGATGTGTGAATCTATCACACCATCCCACCCCTTACAATGATCCAAATAAAGAAGAGAGAACGCCATTTTTTTTCCTGAAGTAGATACAGCGCGTCTGACTCTAAAAACCGATTGGAGAGGAAATGAGACCAGGCCGACAGCACTGGCTCGGAGGTGGGCGAGTGGGCGGGCGAGGCTTTGTAATGAAAGGAGGTCCAGTGTTAGGCTAAACTGAGCAGAAATCCAATCAGCAAACAATGGCAAGTGCAAAAAAAACGATCCAAGCTCAGAGGCAGGCTGAGCAAGTAGCGCGTTGATGATTGCATTCGGTGGTTATCTCCGGTCTTCGTTAACCTCGGGGCCATGCTCCTCATGGGTGGGGGCAGCGGGCTAATTGAGAGGAATGCCGGCCCTCGAACACCGCAGATGATTGGAGAGGGATACTTCATTTGGTGGAAATGTTTACTCAACTATAAATAAGAGAGACTGAGGAGTTGCCTCTTCCCAGCCTGATCACTTCCCAGCCGCGCTGGGAAGTGATCAGAGGTTGAAAACTATATTACTTTCTCAGACAGACGTTTGCACAGGGACAAGAAATGCAAAATCTTGTTAAAGTCTAGTCAACAGTTGCTCTGACGGCAACCTACCTCAGGCTGTATACACCATCCAGCCACCTTCCAACATTGCTTATTTCCCTCTCATTAAAAAAAAGTCACTTCAAACTGAGCCGACCGAGTTTCCACAGCAACATCACAGAGATGCTATTTTAGTGCAGTATGTAACTTTTAGATAAAGTGTAATCACGCCAGGTTGGACACAACTAAATAATACCTCAGTTCCTGCCTACTTTGTCTGAGTGCTTTCACTGGCGACCATTCAGCTCTGTTACCATGGCAATGCTTTCTCACCAAGTGGTGGGCCAAGTGCTCTGAACATGATGCTGTACCCTCAATTCACCATTTCCTGAAATGTGTAAATGAATTAAAATTACGTTCCTTTGCCAATTTTCTTATATTTTCAGAGGTGTAAGTGAGGTTAAAATACTTGAACTAATGATATCATGTTGCCTGTTGTCTCAAACCTACAACAGGCCATTTTTAACACAAAAACTATTATAATTATATACATGATTTTTTATTTTTGGCTGGTTGTTTGGTTGTAACCCTTGTTCTTGTTCCTCCCACAGTTTGAGGACCAACTCCCCCCACCTGTCATGGTGTAAAATCCAGGATGGTCAAAGTCAAACCAACCTGAGCTGCTGAAAAGGTAACTTTTTTCTTTTTTTGACTCTTCGGAAACAAAACTGAGAGCAGGGCTCGTGGTGAAAGCAGCTAATGTTCACTGTTGGCTGCCAATACCGGTGCATTAAGTACAACTGCTCTGAGGTGACATGTCATACTCAGCATCTCGGCTTTAAACTACTGCGATGTTTAAAGGACAGGGCTGATGTTTTTCTGTATTTTTCCTATCACCAGCAATGTCTGTCAAAAGAGCCAAACCAATAAGTTCTCTCAATGCTCCCTGATTTCTGTGGCACTCAGCACAAAACCAGTGGGTTCGAACGGAAGACCACTGACCCCTAATACAAATCATTATTTTTTAAAGGCAAGATAATTTACTCAAACAGATGGGCACTATACTTTGGATCAAACATCCCTCAAACCAGAGTAAAGAGTGCATTTGTTGGGTACCATTTTCAGCTGCAGATTGATGCGTTTGGTGCTAGTATGTTGTATCTTTTACAGTTGTTGGACAACAATGGGCCTCTATTGCACAGCAGAATAACAGTACAATTTTAAGACGGTATAGATGTTGTTAGGATTAAAAAATAGAGCATAACTACAGCTTCATAGTTAAACTGTAATGATGCAGGCCTGACTTAAACAAGATATACTCTAACACCACCCGATCTCCCGTTACCTTGGCTATAGCTGTTTGCTTGTACATCTGTGTGACTAGCTTCATGACCTCAGAGAAGAGATCGTGCGTGGTGGTGCCCGCTGACTCCAGCCCCTTCATCAGTCTCTCCCACTCGGCAAAGCTGGCTGAGGCCTCCTGCAAGTAAAGAGAGCACAGAGATTGTGAGGCTGCGTCCTTTATTTCTTCATCCACCCTTCTCTCTCTCCCTCTCTTGATCACCACTATTTTTTGAGATATAAAGGGCAAAACAATTAATGGCGCTGCTGGGTGTCCTACTTTCCCTGGAAGAGAAAGAAAAGGAGAGGGAGAAAAAAATGATAGAGAGAGAGAGAGAGAGAGAGAGGGAGGGAGAATTCCCAAAGATGCCACCCCCTCTGACTGGGCTGCTGTGTTAGGTGGGTCATGAGCGTCTCCCAATTATAGCCGCCTTGTGACAGGCCGGGGTCGAAGATGGAGAAGCAGCCGGGCTGGTACAATAAATCAAAGATGGCTCGCGTGCTCTCAAGGTGATTGGCGAGACGTATTTAAGGTGGAGTGGAGAGCAGAGAGGTTCGCAGTGGGAGCTGCTGCTGGTGACGAGCAGCATATGCTCCATCCTGCTCATAAACAAGACACGCAGAGAGGCCGCGCGTTGGTCGTCCACATGTAGGTTAGCCCTGTTTATCATTATAACACTACTCCTACAGAACTTAGTCAATTAACAGCAGGTCTCAGCAGGCTTTTTGAACATTTTTCTTGGCTACAGTGCAACATATTAGGTAGAAGAAAAGCAGCATACTGTGCATTTGATTCAGTTTCAGGCAATAACTCCAGTGCATATAATTTCAAGCACCTCAGAAGAGTGATGAACCCTCTTGACTTCTTCAAAATTGTCTAACTTTAAACCACTTTGTCATTAGAGGCATACTTTGCACCCGTTGTTAACCACTCTCAATTAAATCTGCCTGTCTTCTGACTGAGAGAAGACTATAAGTGTAAAATTTCCTACAGGACTGAGCACTTTCTTAAAGCGCTGCATATCAAACAGCTTAAAAAAAACAAAAAAAACTGCAAACCATATGGCAAGCTGAAGGAGGAGGTGGCCATATGTGATTAAGCACATACATGTAGGCATCGTGGTGTGCATGTGTGAAGGGGGTTGGAGGGGAAGAAATGAGGTTGAGAGAGGGAGAGATGCCTTATTAATGCAAGTGCGCAGAGCAGCACAAGTTTCACCGCTGCATTTTACCCGTGTTACAACACTGGCACGATGAAAATATTTTGGTGAGGCATGAAAGCATTGCGACATTTAGTGCAATAATTAGCATTTCAGTGGATTCAAAGCTCGTCAAAGTCAAGGACGGCTGAATGAATAAATAGCATGTTGAGGAACCACAAAGCTGCGCTTCCTTTATTTTTCCCCTCAGATGTTTCGCTGAGCAGCACCAGCAGACACACAGCGAGGACTGTCTCTCCATATTTCTTCCTAATTAAAAATTCAAGCATTTCTTTATAATTTGCTGGAAAGATGGAAAAAAACCCAACTGAGTGGCTAAGCGCCCCACCCTCCATGATATTCGCTAGACTAACACTGACAAAAGGCCAGGGCTGAAAATGTAAAGGGCAGGAGGGGCATAAAAAGTGTCTGGCTGCAGAAGATAAAAGCCGTCATTAGGGAGTAAAATGAGATAGGTGGAAAGACCTGGTGAGCAGTTCTGGTACACAATATATAGTGTCACCGTTTGTTTAGAGGAAAATAATGCCCACCCCGTCTTTTATGTTTTATGTTGTTCATATTTCCCTGCTTTTGGGAGGCACGCTGGTTGCAGATTTGCAGCGGCCACTTCACACCTCCCTTTCTCATCTCTTCAAACCATTTAGTTTAGAGGATGAAATGTCTGTCTATTCTCTTCAGCTGACAAATGTTAAGCACTTGCAGATTCAGCTCGTGAACAAACCCCCCCCCCCCCCAAATCGCAAAGCAGAATAGCTTTGTGCAGTTGTTTTTTTTTGTGGTTGGTTTTCACCGAAGACAAATGATCTCCCAGCTCATTCCTCTGAGGATAGCAGGCATTGGAAGCTGCTGTTTCAGCCAACTTGAGATAAGAGAGCAACGTGAGCACGACCAAGAGACTCGACGTGAACTTTTTCAGCAGTCCTACGTGTACGTTCGGTGGCCTAATTGGCGCCCCTGCACAGAAACACTGGCCATATTTAGCCCCCAATTAAAGCGTCACTTAACATTTAGGGAGATTAGGGTAAAACCCTGCATCATCACTTTGCCGAGCAACTTCCTCATTGTTGTGTCGTTCCTGGGACGGTGGCTTGGTGCATAATTAGTGCTGAAAGAGCCCCGGTGCTTTTCCACTCCTGCTGATATGATACAAAATAGAACAAAGGCTTCTATGCGGACGCTTAAGAGTGTGGGTTGTTGCACCCAAAGGGGAAACTGACCCTTTGTAACCTTGACACCAGTGACTCTGCAGCGAAGCGGCGAGGTGCACAGGCCAGGTCAAAGCCACATTAGCATTCACGTGTACATTCCCACGCATCCGGCGTGCCGTGGGAGGCGAAATTGCAACTGTAACTCCTACACATAAGGCATGACATTTACTTTACAAACTGTAGGAGAGTTGTTTAATCTTAAATCATATTCAAAATCCAGATTAATTCATAGTCAATCCATATGATTCATTAAGAATCAAAAAAGTGTCTTTGGCTGTAAAAATTAGCTGAGACAAATGTAAGAGATGATGACAACATATCAAATGGCAATGTGACCGTGGAAGACAATTTATAGTTCAATTAGTAACTCACCGTGTGTGGTGGGAAATGTACACAACTGGAGATAAGAGAACTTCATTTTGGCAGACAGCGTGAATCTGGGGCTGAGCACCTTGACCTTGAGATGGCGGATCATGATCCTGCTCAGCTGCTTGTGCATTTGAAAGATCCTGTGAGAGATTGAATGAGAAGTGAAGCCGTTGCCTGTGCTGATGCATTTGGGTTTTTTTGTTCTCACTGAGAGAAACTTCCGAAGAAAACATTCTTATTTGCAGCACTTCCCTGAAGAAATAGTTAAACGCATTTCCCACCTGGGAGCTGCCCAGCACCGCAACATCCTCCCAACGCTTATCGCTGAGCAGCTCGACCGGAGCAGTCGGGGATCAGCTTTTTGCTTGAGGGCAATTTGCAGAGCAGGAGACTACTTTGTCTAATGGCCACGGCAGCAGGTTCATCCCAAAACTCGACAGCAACTTTCACAATTTATCAGCCAAATGGATTTTGAAAATAGAACTGGCCCTACATACAAAAGATGGTTAGGTGCCATATTGGCTGGAAGTGTGGACAAAGTTAACAAGGCACTGCCAAACTCTGCTGTTTCACACTTTGGTATTCAAACTTGAAGTTGCTGAGGGAAGAGAAATGTGACTGGCTTCTCATTAAGTAATGATCATGTGTGGTGTGGGGATTTGAACCAGCAACTGTCAAGCTGCGATGCTGTCTTTGTGTCTCATGGACTTCACTGTTATGTAGGGAATACAATAGGAAAACTTTGCTCAGATGACACCGCCTTGTGCCCTTCTCTGTGTTTTGTGTGAATGTATGTATGTGTGTGTGTGTGTGTGCGTGTGTGGCTCATTCCCCAGCCACACTTAGTGCTATTATATACAAAGTATTATCATTAGTGTAGCCGGGCCCATCCCCGACCGAGCTGCTGACTTTGATGGACATCCAAAACAATGCATTTGATGTGTTTGTTCACACATGTAACTGATCGTCACTGGCAACTGGCAGCCAGTTGGCATTTAACGCTTGGCTTCGGCTGCAGCCTGGCTCTGATAACAAACCCTCAACTCAGCAGCAACGCCACTTCAGACTCAGGTGCAGCCCGCTTTATGCAGACAGACAGTTCAAAAGAATGAAAATGAAATGATAGGTGAAATTTACAGAAAATCTGCTAATTCCACAGCAAGAATTAAAAGTATATGAATGAACAGACCGCACCAGGGTTAGTTGATCAATGCCGTGTTCATAACTGCCAGATCCATATGAAGCTGGAGCCATGCGATTTTTAGCCTAGCTTAGCATAAATATGAAAAGCAGGTGAACACAGTTTGCCTCGCTCTGTCCAAAAAACAAAAATAAGTACTCAAGTGCACTAACATGAACTATAAATGAAAAAGAAGTAATTTAGCAATTTAGCCCATTCAAAAACTGAAGTGTAAAAACAACAAGTAGGGATTTTACGAATGATAATGTGCCAAATTATTCATCTGCGGGGAACCGTCTGGGAACTTGCACCAAAATGTGTTGAATTCACACTTTTGTGCTCAATTAAAACTGCACAATTAGCATTATCTTTTCTGCTATGGCTGACAGGCAACAAATCTATTTTGTGCATTTATCAAAGTTTATCAAAAATATTTAATTAGTTAATTAATTTAGTTATTTATTAGTTAATTTGTTAAAGAAAAAATTGGAATCACAAAATACAAATGTGAAACATAAATTATGCAAAATCTAAATTAAATACGGAGCAGTACATATTAAATCGAACGGTTGGAAAATAAGAGTACTTCATGCACTTCATGCTAACGCTTTGGCATGTAGTTGAAACGTGCACATGAACTCCATGTGGCATCAACCACCATGCTCTTCCCTCTCAGCTTTATATTTAGTGTACAGCTATGAGAGCACCAATCATCTATCATATCCCTTTAAAAAGTTATTTTTCTATTATATCATTCAAGTTTTAAAAACCTCCATGACAAAACTGGCAGACTTGGCAGTGCATCATGACGGCCACGTGCCATTTTAGTTCCCACAACTCACAAGTTTTTCTTTGTGAAAGCCCAAAGTACTTTATAACTCAAAGCTTTTTTTGGCATGAAACACAGACCCTACCTGTGCTCACGATTAGTCTGCTGTCACGAAGTGCATCTTGTGCACAATTTATTCAAGGTCCCGCTGTCCTTCGCCTAGTTTACCAGTCCTGCGTAGTGCGACTCTGTGGTAAATTTGTGTCAGTGCAAATTAACCAGGTCAAACCATGGTGCTAGGATAGGACAGCGAAACTGATTAGAAAACTGAATGAAAAACAAATGGAGAATATCGACCTACTGCTGTTAAATAGATCTTTTCATGGCTGGGCTTAGTGATAAATCATACGCTGCTGTTTTCTCTCAATGGTGGAAATATGGCTTTTTTTGAGAAGAGCCTGACATTAAGTCAGTAAAGACAGACAGTGAACGCATCGCAGGCTGCGGCAAAGCTCCCACAAGCCATGTCCATTTTCAGTATTTGAGCCAATTGCTGAAGTAAAGACAAGTAATCATCAGCAGGGTGATCTGAATAAGCAGCCACAGTGAGAGCGCTATTCTAAATTCAACAGGAGCTTTGCCCCCCTCTACCACCACTACCACCACCACCCCCTCACACTGTTGATATAATAGGTGGGTGGAATGAGGGCACATCATGAACGGTGCAGCATGCCCTGAGCTGTGTGCTAACTCGATGTCAGAGCCACAGTGAGTAATGATGGCAGCGAGGAGACTGGCACAGAGGCAGGGACAGGGCTTATCAGGTTTATGCTGCGGATGATAAAATGTTATATTCAGTTTCAGATTCTGGTGGCAGAGAGAGGGAGAGAGATGTCTAAAAAACTAACCTCACCACTGCAGGCAGACACCGGCGAAGACAGGATGGCATGTATCACAGTATATACACACACACATAGACACACACCTTCAGAGAGCTAGATTCACTTCATTCTGGAATTAATTAGCTGCCTGGATTTCATCAGTTAATTATCATGATCTGGTCTAGGCAATAATTAAGTTTTCCTGGCAGCAATGTGGCAGTATGATGACAGTGAGATCCTGTGTCACACAGATACTGAAGTCAATCCAGAAAAGTAGTTACGCAGTTGGTTATCAGCTTTGAAACAACACATCCTCCCAGTTTACTGGCCGACAGTTGCTCCTGGTCACTTTCAGAAAGGATCATAATAGTTTATGAATAACTCTTAATGATCTCACTCAATTACATTGCTAAGATCCTGATTTGTATGCATTTGTATGATTGAATTTTAGGCCTATTCCTAAGTAACATTCTAATACTAACCAGGAATTGATCTTGCAGTTGGTTTTTAGCCAATCCAGCAATTATTTTATGAATCTTCTTTCTATTTGTAAAGTACTTTACAACCCTGTTAAGAAAACTTGTGTATGAATTAAGTTTTAATATAATGACTATGTGACACAGAG
The DNA here is from genome assembly GCA_016785225.1 of Psettodes erumei. NCBI lineage: Eukaryota > Metazoa > Chordata > Actinopteri > Pleuronectiformes > Psettodidae > Psettodes > Psettodes erumei. The sequence goes on from JAFBJZ010000953.1 coordinate 237,236, forward strand.
TGAGACAAAAATAAACACTTGCAGGTTAAGAATACTAATGAGGCCTTGTGTGTGTGTGTGTGTACTGAGAGAGCTACTCCTAAACAGGATGTTCTGTACAGTATGCACTCTATATATTCTAATTTTGTGAACACAAGCCATAGATGCAATTCCAAAACAACTGCACTGACAACAGTATAATACTTATTTATTTAGCAAATAATCATCACGATAATTTAAGCAACATAAAAACATAGTAAAAGCCAAAAGTAACACTGCTCTAATGCACTAATCTTTAGGATACAGTGGACTACGCCACACAAAGATTTCCTATTCACAAAATCACGTCATCTTCTGCCACTGCAGTGATGGAGTACGTCTGCAATCTACGGCTTCAATATAACATATAGAAAAATGATATAATAAATCATTATGGAGAGGCGAATGGCTCTGCTGCTCTCCAAACACTGTTGTCCTCTGAACAGCCCTTCTTATTGTCTGCAAATTCAATAGTTCCGCCCCCCCCGTGTGCTTCTTTTTATTACTTGTCTCATTTATTGCAGTGCAGTGTATCGTCACATCGGCCTTTGTACATGAAGTTTTTGCAACAAAGGTTATTGAAATAAGTCTACGGGATCCTTGAGGATAAGTGATGCCAGAGAGAGTTAATTGGCTTTTTGAATGTTGGATGTGAGTATTACCTGCTCTGGAGCAAGTTACCATGGTGATCTACCTGCGCTCAGTCTAAAACCTTTGTTAAAAGCCAGAGCTGAGTCCTGAGCTGGCCAGCTAATATTTCCTCATACGTTTGGGTTCACGATCCCTTTTAAAGCAAATGGATGCATTTTTAAAACCCATTTAATATGTTTTTTTTTAGAGTCGCACTGTTCCTCCCTCATTAGTTATACATTGGATTTTTCATCAAAAACATTCTAAGCAAAAACTGTTTACCCTACTTAAATGCAGTATTTTTCACCAAATGGCATTGTTCGGTTTTCAATTCATCACATTTTATTACCTCTTCAGGTCGATCCAGTGCTGGGGTGCCGGTCAGCAGGATGGCCCGCTTGGCACGCTGAATGAGAGGGACCATAAGCGTAGTTCGTGCCACCTTCCTGGACTTGATGTAATGCGTCCACCACGACCACGCCGAACTGGTCCTCTTGTAGAGCCTCCAGCAGGTGGTATGCATTTGTGGTGAGCAGCCCATAGCTTAACACAGTCACCCCTGGAATAACACGACACAAGAAAAAAAACATGGCAAACGTTCTGTTTATCTGGGCTGCAATGACCAATTACTCTCTATCAATTATTCCGCTGATTATTTTCTCTATTTATCGATTAATCATTTGTCCAATGACATGCCAGATAATAATGAAAAAATTGTCCATCATAATTTGCAGAGCTCGAGATGATATATTCACATTGCTTGTTTTGTCTGAACACTCAGTTTACCACAATAGAAGCATTAGAAATATTCCCATTTGAGGAGCTGAACCAGGGAATGTTTAGTAAAATATGACCCAGTCAATTACTAAAATGATTGTCATTTAACTGCATGGTTAAATATCAAATATACTTTAATAGAGAGAAAAATTTAAAATTGGAGATTTTTGCATTGTCACATTCCCATGAAAAGACCAAAAACCCTGTGTTATCCCTTCTTTCAGTACATTCATTATCCTGTTTGTGTCATATTGTGGATAATATGGTAAAATATAGTTTTATATTTTCAATAGCCATGTGGTGCTCTTGTGATTTACAGCAGCAGGAAGGTGTATATGGGTTTAAATAAATTACAGAGCCAGCAATGGAGCTTTATGGTAAAGAGATACACACACTGTAATCAGTTTCATGTTGCTTTTCATGGGCAATAGGAAAAGTGTAGAACAATTTAATCTTAAAACTTCCTTACAGTAGTCAGTAGCTAAATACAAACTCAACATCCGTTCAAATGTTCGAGTGTTGACATGACTTGGTCACTGTGGTATCAAGGTAAAGTAAGAGGACTATATTAAAAGGGGAGTGTGACCTTGTAAATGTGAAGATGCGCAAAAGGGAGATACACAGATGTGGACACAATGCCATACACAAGCTACGACCGCAGCTTTTTCATAGACCTCCTCTTCTCCAGAAAAAAAAAAATCCATTCCCGGGCTGCACTGCAATTTCTATATTTTCCAGTTTATAAGCAGCCCTAACACAAACACACAGGTAAACAGGCACTGGCACAGATAAACAAACAAACACATAAGTGATACCCAGCTGCACCAAACTCAAGAAGGATCTCTGAGAAATCAAAAGTGCTCTCCGGCTTCTGTCAGCCTCTAATTCTTTGCCTTCCCCACACAGACATTTCCAAGCTGAAATAAACCCAAGGTGCCATTCATGTTCTACAAAAGAACGAGTGAGGCGAAATACTGGGAGAAGGTGCTGCATAATTTTTTTCTTGCCTCCTCGTTCAGTCATTAACACATCCAGTTCAAGGACACATTTTCCCCAGAAGGCTTTCACAACCTCTTTGCGCCTCATCTGTGATGTGAGTTGGTGAGGTTTATACCACAAATATAGAAAGTTTGTCTCATTCAAAAATAAAAAAACTAAGACAACTAGGGGAAAGTTGAGAGGATAATAAGAGCAGCTGCTCTCAAGGCTCATGTGCCGCATTAGGCCACAATGGAGAAAATGCGTGGAGAAAAACTCAGCATTAACAGCTGTGAAGATGAGGCAGATTTCTCCACTAAAGCACTTTTCCACCCCATGTTGAAAAATATCAGCTCCTGTTCAATATTGCAGGCGTGGCCTTGACGCGACTCGTCTGTCAGCGCTGTCGAACATGAGTCTCTGCTGGCACCTAACAGCAAGGGACACTTTGAGATTAATTTGTCAGCCACGGCTTTTCTGTCTGTCACTCTACCTCCCTCTCACGTGTTTCCTCCTCTTTAGGTAAATTATGACCACTTGCATGTGAAGAAACAGGTAGACTGGGTGATGCTGGCATCAGACCACACAACTTGTTATCAGGACAACTTCCCCATCAAATTCAAAGTAATGGCTGCAGTCCGTCACTTCCATAATCCTGTGTATATGTGGACATGAGCTCTCAATTACACATTGACATTCTTACATGTACAGTATGTGTTGCCTGATTTAGGTGGTTGGGTGGAGGAGGTCGGTGTGGTGAGATGACCTACATGGTGTGGTTCTTGTTCGCCACCAGGTGGATGTCTCCGGGCTGCAGCTCGGGGATCCACCTCTCCAGCTCCTTGATCCAGGAGTATTTCAGGGTGGAGGGGACCACCACCAGGAGAGGCCATTCCTTCTTGAAGGCACATGCAATAGTGATGGCCTGCACCATCTTCCCGAGACCCATCTGGACCGGCCAAATAAACACGGGGCGGTAGGAGAGAAAACAAGTCAATCGCGCGCCGACTCCACGATAAATTGCATATGACGGCCGAGCAGAAGTGAGGCCCAAGAGTAATAAGGTCTCAGAATGATTCTTGTGTCAAAACCGATTAGGCACGTGGGAGTTCTGCACAGGGCTGACAAATTAATTTGGAAGGCATGCAGCGACGTCTCAGGTTCATTTTTTTTTCTTTTTTGGGAGGGGGGGGCAGATTTCCTGAGCCAGCAGTGTGTGCGCTTACCTCATCAGCAATCATACATCTGTAAAACAAAAGGAAAGACATAAAACTTTATGCGATGAGTTTTGAGACAAGGAAATTGCAAGTGATAAAACCTAGTTGCTATAAAAAGACAGAGTGTGTTCATAGTGTGTATGGAAAGACACCAGTCTCTGCAGCAGCGTAATATTAGAGGCATTCATTCTGGTTTATTCCACTGTCCAGACATTTCACAGCAGAAACTCTCCTGACTTCTCAAATCTTCCTGGATACAGAAAGTGCACCACCTTCTATTACTGAATCTGAAACAATGAATAGATTAGTCAGTTGACAGAAAATTAATCTGCAATTTATCCCTGTGAATCCCAGGCCCTCTTTTAATCCATGTTTTTATGAGAGTAACCTGCAATAGTAACAGCTCACATCTTGTGGCTGTCACTGATATGAGGGGTTTTTGCACCCACGTAACAGCCGACCACTTCCCTTTACCCTGCGCATTGAAGGGAACAATGGAAGTGCTCGGCTGGAGTTGTCCCCGTGGAAAAAGTGCAGATAGATCAATCTCTGGTTCTCTCTGCCCAGCGGGTTTGGGCCCATTGTCGTGACCTTGCTTATTCATAAATGCACCGTGTCAGAGCAAACGGTGCAACAGAGCAGCTCTGAATAACCTCAGACACACACTCTCTCATTATTCTCTCCCCCCCCAGTCTCCGCCCCATTTCTCTCTTTCAGCTGAGGAAGATGATTAATGTGCACCTTCCCACTGGTGGTTTTTCTAATTGCGAGCACACCGGCCCAGTCAGCGCAACTGGCATGCACACACACACACACACACACACACACACACTGTGTGTGAAAAATGCACACAAATGAAAACACATGCAACAAAATACACAATGTATACACACACGTGAACAAAAGGAAGTCCACACACAAAAGCAGACACATGTAAACCCACACACATTGATATATATATATATATATATATATACACACATATATATGTATGTGTGTGTGCTCGCACATACACCCAGGCGCACAGTGGAGGGAGGGAGTGCGGCTGGGGCAGGTGCTTGCCATTTCTCAACACATTAATCATCCTCCTTTAAATAACCCGAGTGTCGTCTTGACGGTTTGAGACTGCGAGGATGCTGCGCCGTGTTGCCTGACGACAGCACGGTCCCCGTCACCATGTCTTTCTAATGTTATCTCTGAAACCCACAAGCCCCAAAGTGTCAGGAAATGGGCTCCTCCACCGCCCAGGCCGGCTGCAATGATTTGATGGCTTTGACCTCTGCTCGGCCATGTGCCACACGGCCCCGAGTCTAACCCCAATCTTCCGCCCGGTTAAGGTTCTATTCTGAGGACTGGACCTGTAGTGTGCTGTGGGCAGTGGGGAAAAAGTGCTCCGAGGTTGGACGCTGCACAAAAGGCTGACTCAAAGGGTGCCACAGTGCTCGGACCCACCGGCCTCTCACAGGTGGCATCAGGTTTAGAGTGCAGTTTGGCGGTACACTGTGAATGCACCTTAAAATCTAAACAGTGGGAGTTGTTTTTAGTGGAAAAAAGGCAATTATTTTTCTTGCTTGTGGGAGATGAAAAACTGCTCCATGCTTCAATAACGTTTAAACCTGAGCTATGTGGGGCAATCCACAACTAGTGTTTGGCTTACGTGTTCACACCCTCCTGCACACCTTAACGTGCTTTTAGTCCCTTTTTTCCCTCCAGTAGTGCTGAAAATATAAAAACACACGCAAAAAATTGCATTTGATGAACAGTTACATAAATCTCAGCTCTTATTAGTCTTCCCTGTTGTGATTTCCAAGCTTCTGTCTCACCCAAAGTGATTTCTTTCCATTTTTTTTACTGTATATTCTTAATTATGTTTCACCACAAGGTTACATTTACACAAACTAGATTTTTATATTATGTTTTCAACAATACCCAAAGATAGGAAATAATCAATATTCTTGAAAGAAAAACAATCTTACTACAAAAGAAACAATCTGTTAAATAGGCAGCTGTGCCACAACTAAGACTGGTGATGACAGCGAGTGAGTTTGGCTGTAATGATGCACTAAACGTGGAAGTTCCTTAAAATGACAAACTAAGTAGAGTAATGTAATAATTCTTCTGTCTGACACACAAAGTGACCCAGCAGGTTGCAAAGTTTGTTAATCGTTTAAAGCCTCTTCACCTTGTTTCTACAATAAAACTCTTCTTGACTTTCCAGGTAGGTGCGGTCCAAATGAAAGCAAGAGGGCTACTGATGGTGAGTGTAATTATTTTTTTCAAGGCCTGTAATAGAACAAATCTCCTGCTGTTTCATAACATATACATGTGAAAACCTCTCTTATAAATTCGAGGCACTGGATTATAAGATCATTTGGTCAAAACTTGAGCAGTTTGGGTTTTCACAGTAGGTGTTACTCAGCTGATGAAGCAGATCAAGAAATACACTAAATCGGACTGTTACTTCTACTTCTACTTAAATCTACTGTTACTGTTGCTCTTTGAGTGAGTTGGATATGGTACCTAATTTTCTGATATTGGTGGGCTTTCAACAGGGACTGGATTTAACTCTTAATGTGCTGCTGAACAGGTTTTATGGAACCACTCTGTGCAAAGCCACTTTATTGTGAACAATATAGCAAATGCTGTGCAAACACATCAACCTGTTTGTGTGCAGGGGACAAACTCCATTTCCCAAATGGTCTCGATAATTTGACCAAAACAGGGAGAGGCGGCACAGTCTACGTATTGATCCCCATCTCGCATCAGCAGAGCAGGCCCAGTTCAATGAAAGCACAGGCAGTCACATGAAAACATATTTTGGACAAAGCAGAGCAGGGTGGACATGCAATGCCTCACATGGCTGGCTTCAAGCCGCAATCAGTCCCTTAATGGAAGTGACCAAGAGTCCTTAATGGATGTACTGTTACTCCAAATTCTTTTGGTATCCTACTAGGCCCACACAGAGTACTGCATTTTACAGATGCACCGTGGGAAGGTATACAGATGTTGGTGCTTAAATGAAAAACTTCTGCCCAAATTTCCAAACCGTACAACCAACCACATCTCACAGGTTTTTATGATCACACTGTATCGCACCTTTCCCACATTATACCTCATCCAACGCCATGAAATTCACGCACCCTCCTACACAGGCCGATGCAGCAGGCTCTGTAAGTGTTGCAACAACATTTGATGTTTTGGTTCGGTACACTTGATGCTCTGAATGTGAAAAGATCCGATGACTATGCGATTTAAAGGAAAAATCCACCTACGGATCCTCCTACACTGTAGAACATCATCTGATGATGTTCAGTGGATTTCAGGAGGTATTTTATAATGAAGTGCACTGACAGTTATTTTCATTGTCTGTCAGCCTGCCTCATCCCATCCCACCTGAAATAGCCGTATCCTATATTTCCTGGAGATGTGACACTCCTTCCTAAAAATCCAATTAGGGTGCAGCTGTCTTGCATTGTGCTCTATCTGGGCTGTTGTAGGAAGAAATCTTGATATTTTGACCTCATCTGCAAAGATCTCTGTAGTGCCTCATGTACTTAAAAAGATCAAGACTGCTGTCAGCAATAATCATTTTTAGCTTGCAATCATGTTTGGTGTCTGCATGTGAGCGCACTTGTAGATATGTTGAGAGGGGGCTGTGGTACATGTGGACCAGTTCTCTCAGGTTCAATGACACCAGCCTTTTATCTCAACAAACTCCTATTATTCACATAATGGTGGTGGATGGAAATGTACATTATTTCACATTTTCTTGATTAAGGTTTGCGCTACACTTGGATGGAAATCAAGCTACTATATTATCTTACATTAGTGCTTGTAGAATATGTAGCGACCAGTATGTGGAGAAGACGGTTTCCTGAAATGGCTTTGTTTTTAAAGCTTAAATAATATGCCATGGTTGTAAACTTTGAATGCCTCCACATGCTGCAGACATACAGCCCTCATCAAGTGTTCTTATTTTAAAGCCAGTTGGGTCAAAATATTATTAAGTGAGCTGGAGACAGTCTTTTCAAACAGCTCGACAATGGCGCTAACAATCACTCAACTCGTCACAGTGGATAAAATCTACCGGCAAAAATTGCCATCACTCAACTAGAAATGTGGAACTGCTTTCCATTGTCTGGAATCAAGAGCTCATTGTTTCAAAAATTACAAATCATTTTCCGAGAGGCAAATGTGCCAACATTATTATTGTAGAACAAGGTGTGAAAACAAGGTGTCTGAAGCTGCTCTCTCCTCTCTGTTCTGCGAGAAGATGACTTGAAGTGTCTTCCCTCTAGGGTGAAAGTTTAAGCTGGAGTGAGGACCTGCACACCTGACCTGTTGTTGGCGGTATGGATTCCATTAGTACATGACGTAGGCCACTGAAATGTAGATGTTATTTGAGAATTACACTTTCAGGGTTCAGCTCATTGTAAAAAGGGCAGAGGAAGACTGGACCACATCTGTCCTCATGTGGCACAGTGATGCAGAATGCCGTTCTTTCCAATATTTGTATGTATTTGTAAATCACTGAACTTACAAACTAGGCTCCATGTCAAACATTGTGCCACTGTTCATTCTCCTTTCAGGTCTCCCTCTACCTATGATATCTCGCACTACTGCCACTTCTGCAGGACTCAAAAGAGAAGCAGGGGCTGCGCTGCTCTCATTGTCCCATTGATGCCAACTGACTGAGGTTGCTGTCCACTCAGTGCAGCGAGAGCTAATTGACTTCTGACCCATACGTGTAGCAAAGCAGTGTCTCCCAGTGTTCCTGAATCAATATGGCCGCTCGGCATCACAGCAGCGGCGCTCAGATTGGCTCCCCCTGCGCTGACCTTCCTGAGAACCCGAGCGCACATCGACTGATCGGGGAGGAGGAAATGGACAAGCCCTGGCCTGCTCCTGCAGCTCATTCTCACCACAGCCAAACACTTAGAGACTTAAGGGCAACTCAGAAACTTCCCACAGAGTAGTAATTGTTTTCAAAGATATAACCTGGACTCCTTTTGACCTTCTGAGTTTAGAATAGATTCACATATACGCTTGTCTTTTTACTTATGTCTTGTGCCATGCCGCTGAGTTGGAAATCACAGTTTTGTCATTGCACTGTAGTGGGGGGGTGGGGCCGCCTACTTTAAAGCTCCATTAAGCAATTATTTATGTGAAAGGTATTCCATTATTAGGCTTTTGAGACTTGAAAATGTGTTTTACTGAACAGCTTCATCATCAGGGAAATGAAAAATCTAAACATATGGGCGACCAAGAGTTTGCTTAAGTTCTTATTCTGTCACACAAGTAGGGGTTAGTAAATAGAAATGCATTTTATGTGGCTAATTAATGTTGCCTTATAGTTGTTTCCCTCTATTAAATGAATACAATAGATCTGAGCTGAAAGCATCATATTGACAATAAATCCATATTGGTGAGTGGCAGCGCTGCTTACCGTCCATTCACAGATAAAGCAAACCCCACACCCTCTCTCTGGAAAGGCATCAGGCACTGCAGGAGCTTCTGAGGGAGGCCTGACAATTTTCCTGACCATCTTGCATCACAGTCAGAGGTCTGTGGGGCATTAGCATCCATTTCCATGGTAAGCCCTCATCACATTGTTGGTTCTTGCTCAGTCAGCCGGTGGATTTTAGGCTGGAAAGCAAAAAGTGTACTCGTAGTGACAGGAGGGCCATTGCTAGAAGCTGGACGATGCAGCATAGCGGGCAAATAAGCACAAATTTTAGATGAGATGGTAAAAGTTTCCTGTCTCAGCTTACCTGAGAAAAAATAAAATCTAATGTTTATTTTTATATAATTGGTTGGTAGTGCATTGAAAAATTGTATTACAGGGCTAATTTTAGATTTCTACTCTTGCTTTAATACAAATGAGCCTACTTTAAGTTACTTTAATGAAAGCACCAGACACAATGTGTATATAAGTATAATGTGATTCTCAGAGTAAATACAGTTGCTAAAAATAGTAGCTATAGGTTGTACATTAAAATATATATATTATCCTTCCCAATATGTCAGAGGACCTACTACAACTAGCATACAATATTATGAGCACATTTGGTTACCACAGGCCAAGGCGCGTGTGACGTCCTTAGCTAGAGCTAGCAACAAAGAACGGGAGTCAAAAGACCTGCCAACATAAATAAAAGCGCCACACGATATGTTTATGAAACATATACAGTATTCATATCCCCAGTCAGCCAATTGTTCTATTAATTTTATATACAGACTAGACCGACATTATTTCTGTAGTTGTGATTCACCTACCAGGCGAAAACCTCGCAGCATCTCGTTTTGATGAAATAAGTTCTGAGACAGCGAAGAAGGAGAACTGGGAACTGTTCAATACAACTTTTTTTAAAATTCTGTCGTTTAATTTGAGTCTTTATTTTGAACAGACACGTTAGAAAAATAGAATAAAATACAACAGAAAGCCTTTATTGTTTGACCAAAAACAATGAAATTACAGAGCCTCCTCATGTGCATTTTCAAAGCAAATATGTAATTAAAAAATTAATAAATATAAACAGAGATAAAATAAATACTTTTATGTAAAAAATTTATATTGCACATTGTCCTTATTGTCACAAAGCGGGGGTGGGTGGGGCGGGGGGGGGGGTGATGATTCTTCTGGGCAGTGAAAGTTTCACTGCCTGGGGCCAGTTTGTAAGAGAGTGTGGGGGGGGTCCTAAATCAGTAATCCTGTATATCTTCTATATCTTATCTTATCCTATATCTCAGCGTTATATGCTGAGCTATAGTCTATGAAGAGCATCCTGACGTATCTCTCCCGACTCCCATTCCAGATGGCTCAACACAGTGTGAAAGGGCTGTGGCTGTAGCCTCTTCAGTGGATCTATTCGCTTTGAAAGCATGTGTTGGAGGACCAGCCGCTCAAATCACTTCATGATGATGGGTGTGAGTGTTACTGGGCAGTAGTCATTGAGGCTGTCCAGGACTGGTTTCTTAGGAACAGGGATGATAGTGGTCTGTGTCAGGGAGAGGTTAAAATTGTGGTGAAAACCTGAGAAAGTTGGTCAGCCTTCCCAGGAACTCCATCTGGACCAGGAGCTTTCCTGGTGTTTACTCCACAGAGCATCTCACATGCATCTGTACAATCAGTGAGTGGGTGCTGGGAGCCAGCAGAGGCCAACACCTAGATACTATACATCCTGTACATCTACCATGAAGTGCATCCTCAGGACATGTACTGATGTATCAGTGGTGGTATGCTTGTCCCGAGAGGGGTGTATGCAGGGGTAAGGAGCAGGGGGAGGTGATTTGACTGACCCGAGTGAGGGAGAGGTATGGCTTTGTAGGTGTGTAATGTTGGTATAAACATGGTCCAATGTGTTTCCCCCTCTTGTCGGATACTTTACATGCTGATGTACTTTTGGCAGAACAGATTTTAAGTTTGCCCGATGAACATTCCCAGCCATGCTGTAAAGGCCGTCGGAGGTGAGCACGCTGCTACGTGTTTATGACGTTTTAGAGGAGCGTGAGAGCGATGCTAACATTAGCGTTGGGTGGTTTGTAAACAGCGGTGATAATCACTACTGTAAGCTCTATGGGCAGAAAAGGGACGGCATTTAACTGAGAAGTACTCCCAGTCCGGGGGAGGGCGTTCATTCGTGACAGCGCTGTCTCCGGACCGGTTGCCGTGTGCATAAACGCACAGACCTGTAACTTACGGCAACTTTGTCTGGAAAGTCGAGCGAGGACAACATGTGTCATATTTTCAACACCCTATCGAGCGCGAGGAGATGACGCACTCCCTCAGCTCGCTGGACTGCGTCGCCTCTCCCTCGCGCTGCCTCAAACACTAGCTACTTCACCCTCGGTAGAGACAACGGCAGTGCACCGACTGTAAACCAAAGCGGTAAGGCAACATTAGATATCTGCGGAATGCTGTCCAACACTTGCCGGCTTGCGAAAAAATGTTACCTGCGTAGTTTCAATTATGTTACACGAGCTAGTTAGCAGTAAACATCTCTCTTGCTAGTCCGTGACAGCTCACAGCGCCGGTGTTTGGCCGTTTTGTAGCGTTAGCAAGCCACAATGCCAGGTGATAATGGTTAGCTTAGCCCCGCTACGACCCAACGCGGATGGAGCTCATTTTGATCCCGTGCTCTTCGGCAAAATATATACCTCATAAGCAAACCGGGCGCCCACATTGCAAGGGGCATGGTAAAATCGCCTGAATATGCTCACCGTTGTTATTTAATTATACGGTATTATTCAGTAACTTTTGGGCCTGGTGCGACTTCTCTCCGAGCAAAATGCGGCAACTTACAGTGTATTGAGGTTCGCTGTTAGCTATTTCAATAAACCGAGCATTAAATTTGAATTGTTGCGCAGTTTGTATACCATCTTTTATAAGCCGAATTTTAGTTTCGTGTATCACCTATCAGATTAAAATACTGCATGTGGTCCAGGACTTGTAGTTTTGTCGATATCGAGGAAACGTTAAACAGCCAAGTTTGTAATGGAGTCTGGTGTAACGGTCACGCTGTGGAGTCGGGAGCGAAAACTATCGAGTCCTAGCATTTCAGGTCCATAACTTAAAATGCTTAATGAAAACGTATCGAGTCTCTTCTTTTTCTGGGCCTCTTATGGTTGTGGTAGATATGTGACAGCCAGTGTAACATTTCCTGTTACGACGGGAGCATAGAAAACAAGTCACACACCGAGTCAAACGTAAGTCATTAATAAAATGCACGCAATGTCACACAATTACCTCAGAAATACCAGAGAGCCAAACTGGAGGGTTGACCATATAAGGGCGAACAAAACACATCAATATCAGTCACTATCAGAAATTGTTCAAATCCAAATCACTGTGTTGATTTTAAAAAGCCTATATTGAGAGAGTGTGGGTTTTTTTTTTTTTTTTTTACATTGACGCGTACAGTAAGTTAGTGCAATTCCATTACTTTTAGTTGCTACTGTCACTACGGAGATAATAAATGCAGCAAAACACGACTTGAAAAACATTTATGTTAGTTAAAGGCCATAAATCCTGCAACTCATTTTGCTACTTTCTACCTGTAACCCAGGTCAGGGAGTCTTATTTGGACTTTTTCCATATCTGCTATCATTCTAATGCACTAATAATTATCGCCTCATAGACCTGGTGCAGATGGGCACAGATTGAAATGAATACTTAAGAGCAGAGCCACCACAGCCGAGCATCATGATGGTATCATTTTCATTAAGGTACCACTGGAGCCTGGTGGGTGGAGAGTGGAGGCTGCTATATTCCCTGACGCAACCGTTTTAGACGGTGGGGACAATGTGTTCATTTCTACAGGACTGGCAACTGCACTGTCTTGCAACATACTCTCTATCAGTACTGTGTGCATATATACCATATTATGCCCTGTAGTGTAATTATGGCCATAATTTGTAGAAGATACAGGAATTTGGAAATCCTCCATCTGGTTGTCTCCACGTTTATAAAATGTAAGACAGGTTTTTTTCCCTTCTGGGTGAGGCATAGCTTTCTTAGGAATTGTGAAATCATGTCTCAAATGCTCGCCTGTGATTGTCTTCACTCCGTAGCATGCCTCTCCAAAAATAGATGCTAATAATTGTTTGCTGAAATCGTTTCAGCTGCTGCCTCTCAGGCCACAACTCTGTTGACCATTCATTACCCAGGTTCGGGCATCTGCAGCTGATGACATTATCAGATGTTAAGGCTGAGGATGCTGTGTAATAGCTTTCACCAAAGATGTGGCCCAATGAGTAAATAATTCATCAGCTTCCATGGGGGAAATCTCTCATTCCGATAATATTTGGTCAGGGCCATTAAATAATTCATCCGCCTATCCATAAATTGTTTGTTCAATTGGTGACCTTTTCCTGGGATTAAGGAAGCACAATAATAAATTCTTCAGAGACCTTGCTTAACGAATGGTACAATTATGAGGCAGGATTGGATCGGATCGGTTGTCGCAGCCTGGAGTTGGTTGCTAAGTGACAGCAGGAACTTTTCCGCCCACTGTGTTTGCTGTTAAAGTCTGAGTGACTGAAAAGACAAAAACAATCACATTATGGCCGTCTAGACTTCGGTTGCGTACAGGACCTGTTTGTGACTTCCCGTGTCTTTGACAGCCTGTCACTCACGTGTTGATGAAAGCTTGGTTGTTTTTCACAGCTCAATTATCAGTCCTGTCCGTGCTCTCTCCTCTGTATGTACTTTAATGTAATAAACAAGCTAATTGAGTAGTGGTCAAGGCTATGATGCCCTATTGCTTTGCCTATTAAATCCTCTAAAATCATGACAGGCAGATTTAGATGTGATAGAGAAGAGTAAGGGGATGTGGTTTCATCATACACACGCTTGTCTTCTTTGTCACCAATAAGCTTGTCTTAGATGTGCCTCAAGCGAACTGCTTTATTCCAGCATTTCATTTCGCTGTGTCGGTTGTGGGCGTTATTTCAGGTGGTGCCTGCCTCTCTGAGTCGGTGGGATTAGCTGTAGCCCTGTCTTCGTGTGTGAAAAGCAGGGTGCCAGCGTTAATGGGAAGGTAGCCCAGAGAACAGCTCGGCCTCTCAGCGGCCAGCGCTTCCCCATCGACTCTCCACCTGGTCTTCAAGCACCTAGCTGGCCGCAGACACGCCGCTCCCGTCCCTTGTCCTCTCCTCCCTCCTGTTTGTCGCCTCTCTCTGCCGTTCTTTGCCTTTTCTCTTTGCCGCTCTACCACCCACCCTCCCTTTTTTTCTCCTCTTTCTCTCAGTTGCCTTCTATCTATCCCATGTCCCTGGCTGCCCTCTCCTCCTCCTCCTCCTTATACCCCCGCCTCCATCCTAAAGCAGAGTAGCTAATGAAGAGCCCCATTTAGCCGGTGACTTTGGTTCAGTCAGCGCTCCGCCGGCCGGCCTCGGCCACCGTGACTGGCTGTTCAGGCTCTGACATCACACAGGGGCCAGCTGTTGATTTGGCACTGTCTCCAAGGCTGGCTGGCTTGATGGCTTGTGGCAGGTAGACTTGTGCTCGCACAGCACTCTCCCTCCCTCCCTCCATCCCTCTCTCTCTCTCCCTCCCTCTCTCTTGCTCTGTGTGACACCCACTCCCCCTCACCCTCTCCCTTTACACTCCCCTCTCCCCGTCTTACACTCTCACTCAGTTGAGCGAGCGTACAAGAGGCAGCAGGCAGCTACCGAGGAGAGAGCTGGGAGGCGACTCCAGCCTCCTCTCCAGCAAATTGCGCCTCCTGTACAATGGAAACTAGGTGGTCGAGTAGCAGAGGGGATGGAGGGCAGAGCTGCCGGGCAGGTAGGTCCTGCAGCTTCCAGCCACTTTGCCAGTGAGTGGGCATGCATCTCACATGCCTTTTCCTTATTTCCTGTTAGTGTTTCATGTAGTTTGTCTCATTCAGTCTTTATTTATTCGTCACGTGTGTCTGAGGCTGTTGGTGTTTTTCTGCTGTTTGTGGGCACATAAAAGTGAACACATGTTCTGTTCACTGCACAGAAAGTGACAAGAGCTAATCTTTTCAGCATCCGCTTTTCTCTTTCTTTTATTGTGGCATGGCTTCCAGCCGGCGAGCGACTCTTTTTTTTTTCCTTTGGCTTGTTAAACCGAGCGCGACATGAGATCTGGTGTGCTGTCACTGATGTGTCTGCTCGGCGAGCTGAGCCGGAGCCTTCCAAAATCTGCTCTCCGGTTTGCCAGTGCTGCTTCTGCTTTTCATTACCAGGATAATTAACCAGGATCAGCCAATAAGAGGCTTTGCTCTGCATTGTTCAGCCATCCTTCTCCTCCCCTGTTTCCCCTGTTTGTTCTGCAGGTGTTGTCTGCAAATTGACTTTTAATGACTCTGGTGGACTTTTTGAGTTATTCCTCTCGCATAAGGCTCCATAGATTAAAACTGCTAGACTTGCATGTTAGTTTTCTGTGTTTATTGTTTCGCCTCTAATTGCCCAGATTGATATTCCCTGGAAGCTCTCCTGTGGGATAGGTAATGGATTACCTACATGCTCTGCTGTGAATTTAATTTATTAATGCTCGCTGCCTGCGCCTCTGCTGTGCCACACCGCGTTCGCACGCGACCTGGAGACAGAGAGAGCAGTGCAATTAGAGCTCATTTGTGGCTGTTTATTTATTTGTTTATTTATTTTTTTTGTGTTTAATTCAGTCTAAGCTATTACAGGCACTTTCTTAAACCGACACTGCCTCAGTTGCCCTGAAATTGAGGCAAGCAGTGTATGAAAGTGATATAATTTCATAGGCTTTACACTAATCGTTTTCTGGTGCAATTATATAGCTCCCCTGTCAGTGCTTTTCTTGCTTTGCAATTAGCAGAAATGGCTCAGAAATGGGAGATTAGTTACTCAGTTAAGCAAAACACTGGAATCAATTTTACTGCGGTGCCATGAATGTGATCCAGCATTAGTAACATAATTAACTGTTTATTTGATGCCTGATTTTATTTGCCAGGATGCATGTCCTGCACTCTGGCTTCATCTAAATCCTTCCTTTTGTTGGTTTGCATGGGAGTCAGCAATTAATTGCGAAGCTGTAAAAATGTTTGGCTGCATGCGTCGCGGTTGAAATGTACAATTTTTAGAAAATGGCTAAGTAATTTTTCCTCGGAAATGCCGAGCAGTGGACAAAAAGCTGCAACCCGCAGACACAGCGTTACCTTTTTGTTTTTGTGCCTGCGCTTTTGTCTCACAATACTCCACTGAACAGAGCTCTGTTTAGTATTCTACATATCTGCAGACAATATCCCAGCTGCTTGGCACCGCTCCTGCCGTTGTCCTTTTTATGTGACACTTGCAAAAGCTTGTCAGCGGCAATAAAGCTTGAATTCATTTCCAGTGCAGAGTCTGCGACCCGCATGTCGAAAGATGCAGTTATATCTTTTTTATTTCTTTTTCTTAGGTGCTGAGAAATCATCAGCGGATTTTTCTTCGTGATCACTCGGAAGCTCTTGAAGCTTGTTCTTTTCTGCCCCGAGTTTGACTCATCTCCTCGCTCTCGGGCGGGAAGAGGAGCAGATAGAGGGAGGGATTGAGGGTCCTTCACCTCCAGTTGAGCTAGTTATAGCCCAAATGAGAGCCCTGAACCACGCAGAGCAGAGGTGTGGGAGGGAAAGGTCAGCCTTTGCGAGAGAGGCAGGTGTGTGTGCTTGTGTGAAGGGGAAAAGAAAATAAGCGTATGCAGGAGCGTGCTTGCCTGCCCGTTCCTGTGTGTGCGTGTGGGTTCCATCACTCGTAGGCTCTTGTGTGCTTCCCAGTGATTGAGAAATTTCTCATTAGCTTGCCATCAGACATAAGTGTCCGTGAGAGCGGTCCGTTAAGAGCCCGTTGTGTGATTAACGGTGTGGGTGACCGCCACCGCGACGACCCCGCTTTCAGGTTTTTGGAGACTTAATTTCCGCCAAGAATACATACAGGGGAAACTTTTTATTTTTTTATTTCCATGTTGCCAGTACTCACATTCACCTAACTGAGCATTGTTGCATTCATATGTTGATTGTGTGTAAATGGGTAGGTCAGGTGGTGTGTGTGTGTGTGTGAGGCTGCAGCGGTGCCATCAAGCACGGCGATAAAGGTGGTGCGATGGGGCGGTGTAACGCTGAACGATGCCTAAGGGAGCCTCTTTAAGGTTGCTGCGCTCTAGCTGAGTGCAATACCAATGAACCACTCCCTGTCAGCCACAGCACAATGCTGGAGGACGCACAGGCACACAGAGCATCTGTACAAGTTCACCGTCGTGTGTGGGTGTGGGTGTGTGTGTCCTGTGCTGTGGCGGTGTGTTAGAGTGGCAGTCAGAGGGTGATGTCTTCCTGTGCTCGTCAAACCATCTTATTGTTGTTGGTTTTTTTTTGGGCGGGTGTGCATTGTGTGTTCCATTACCATTCATAGGACTGTCTCCGCCATACCAGACACACACACACACACACACACACACACACACACAGGCTGAGTGTGAAGTCCTGAAGCCAGCTAAGCTGTGGTTGCACCGTCCACTCAGCAGCACTGGTCATAAAACCAGGAGCGCCCACAGCCAGACTGAACCGAGGGCAACTTTTACACTCGACATGTGTGTGTGCAGTCGCAGGACCAGCAAACACAATTGCGCCATTTTTCCAGTTCTGACATTTAGCCAGTGCTCTTGTTCGCAGCGGCTGGAATTGGCACCACTTGTGCTCTTTAACTGGGAGTGAGGAGGGCAAAACCTCCAGCCCCGGCACAGACATGATCGTCCTGTCACACATGAGCAGCCGTGTAGAACGGGCTGGGTGTGTTTGGAAAGAGATAAGAGGTGAAAAGAAGAGAAGAGCCATTAAGATATAGATAAAGTGTATAGATATATAGATATAGATAAAGTGTATATATTAGGTTTTGCACTCTTCATATGTAATATTGATGAATGGCCTTAGGCAACACTTGACTTGACTTGGAAATGACAAATGCTGACGGGGATAATTTTCTCACAGATTTTGCCAAAACATCAATCAGAAAAGCTAATATTCTAGTGTCGAGCTTGAAAATTTCCCCTGCACTTATATTATATTGCTGAACGAGATCACATTTGAAACGTGTAATATCAGACAGCATGTGTGTCGGGGAGCACTGACGCCGAGCGTTTCCTGGTGCTGCGAGGCAGCCGAACAGAAGTAATGCACCAAACGGCATCCGCTCCGCAGCGCGTCTCTCCCCGCCCATCGTCGCCATCATCTCTGTCTGCAGGCTGAGGTGTGCCGAGAGGGAAGGTTACGAAGTGAGCAGGGATTCCACTTGACCTTTTAGTTCTGGCACGGGGGTCGTACCAAGACCATGTTGGGAGCAGCAGTCGGGCCTTGGCACCGTTGGGTGCCAGAGTCAACGTGGCACCTCGCCCACTCACTGAGACGGAGATTAGGGGAGGAGGCAGAGAGGCGACGCAGGGAGAGGATGAGAAGCCTGGACGTGGGTCAGTTATGTGTTCTGCTGTCGGAGAATGTGCAGTGCTAATGATCTCATGAAGAGCTTGTAGCTTTTATGTCCGAAAAATGGATCATTTGTTTACGAGGGAACTGACAAACGTTCAGTAGTTCAAGCTTTTCATTTGTGAGGATTTTGTGCTTTTCTCTATCCAGTCTACATATGTCACTGTTTTCTGCCATTGATCAATTAATGGATCATCCATGGATGGAGAAAAAACAACCAGATGTTTGATTGATAATGAAAATAATCATTAGTTGGAGATTTAATCTGATGTTTAGCGGCCTCATTTTGCAACCTCAGCCCACAATAACCATGTTTCCATAATTAAAGCTGCATTTCTGCAGAAAGATTGAGTACTGAAGCTGGAAATCATATTTACTGCATCACAGTTGGCATCTCAAAAGCCTTTTTCTCCAGTGTTGTGTCAATATTTTGCAGCTCTCTTGTTGTTTTCAGATGTCTGCCCTGCCCAGCCAGTGTCACCCTGTAGATCAGCCAGAAAACGCAAGACGATTTGAAATTTATGCCACCAAATGGCAGCAGATTTTCAGCTGAGAAATGCTATCTTCCCCCACTGCTCTCTGAATTCCTAATGCTTAGTTTTTACGAGGTTGGCAGGGGTGTCTTCTCCTGTTGCCTCCGCCGCCCTCCCATCTCTGTGCTCATCCATTATTCATTGGACGTAGGCACGCACAGGCCCAGAAATACACACTCGCCACACTTTTGCTTTTTACTCTGGCTCACACAAATGTGTCCGAGTCGCTGACATCCTGACTGCTGTCAGTCTGCGCGACCTTGGTGTCAGCACCGCCCCAAACCCCTGACCTCTCTCACCCCGGACACCAGGGCGCTAACCCCGTTCCTCTTTCATTGGCAGGTCAGCAGGGGTCATGAGGGTGACGGGGGCCCCGGTTGCTGTTCAGAGCAGCTGAAGCCGACATGGGCAGAGAAGTCTCGGATGGCATCGGTAGGCTCAGCCTCATCGACTTCACCAGCCACATCCTCCTCCGCCTCAACCACCACCGGCTACGTATCAAGTACGTGTTTATTTTCAGCTTGGGAAGAATTAGTCAGTCAGCAAAAGTCAAGTTTCCATTCAAATATGCTATATGGTATATTTCAACTGAAGGAAACACAACTACTCACACCAGTACAACACAACTGAACAGTGCTCCAGTTTTGAACAGGATGTCAGAAGTGTGATACTTTCCAAACACTAGGTGCTAATTGGTGTCTTTTTGTAACATTGATTTAATCTCAGGCAACAAAGGTTTTAAACTCAAACTCAGCACACTGGTAACACTGAGCATTTTAACATTACCATCACTCTGACTGATGCTCTGGTGAAGCATTAACATGACATAATCAAAGAAGTGTTTACACATCTATGGAAAGTAGGTATTGTTTCAAGCACGACGGTTATGGATTGTGCCTCCAGTAGGAAATTTCCTTCCTGCTGCAGTGTAGCAGCATCTACTGATGACAAATAGCATCCTATCCTATATCTATATACTGTATATATAATGTATATGTCTCACTCATAAAGCACCAATTACTCTCCAAGTTCCCAGATAGTTCCTTAATGTAACAGTAAGAATCAAATGATGATCCATTTAACTTGCAGTGAAAACGTCCGGGATTCAGGCACACGGTGCAATTACCTCAGCCATGAGAGACGAGACGGTGGAATTCAAATGCATCAAAGTCTGGAGCCAAATTTAGTCCAACACTCCAGTCCCGTGATAAAATGGGTTTGGAAGAATGAATGATTCGGTGCGGGACAAAATAGCTATCCATCACAACCCTGACTCTTGCAAATATCTGTCCAATATTGCAAATCTTCCACGGAGCGGCTCGAGAGACTTCACTCATCAAAATGTCAGCAACAGACACTAAATATTCAAAGGCGCGTGCCGCACTCTGGAGTATTAAGCTGTTTTCCTTCAGAATGTAAAAATAATGTAAAGCAGCAGCTGGTGTTGCTTTTGTCAAACCTCTGAAAGGTCATTGAAATTCAACATCTGACTCTCCAGTGCCCAGCTAAGTTTGAGCTAACCTCTTAGCCTCGCGCAGTATTGGGTTAGCGGTACATTTGCCTGGCAGGGCGGCTTGCTACAAGTTGATTACTCTGACATGGAGGAATTGGATGCCACCTTTTTGAAGAGAGCAGGCGCCCGCTCGCCATCTCAGCTCTTTCGGGACGGAGGTAAACAATGAAGTCTCAGCCAGCTGCTCTGCTGCGCTGGGATGTGATAGGAAAAAGGCTCTGATCGCTGCCGGGCAAATAGGGTTGAGGGCCCCCGCTGATCTGTGCGGATTGAAAACACACACACACGAGCGGCGTAAGTGCTGTCGCGTGTGGATCCAGTTCTGATGTGCAAAGTGAATTTGATGAGCCCGTTTCTAATTAACCTATTAATCATCGCTCTCATGTACCAGATGTCTGCCCTCCCTTCTCATGCGCGCGCGTGTGTGTGCGTGTGTTTCACTGCATGGGGGCTGACGGCATAATTAGGGCGTATCAGCGGGGCGAACTCACAACATAGGGAGGTCCCGGCATTACACAGATACTTCCTACAACAAACCGTCGGTGCAACGCAAATCATGTTACAGGATCAGCAGCAACGTGCTGCTCTTATTTTGAAAACTGGGCTTTTTACTCTGCAGAACAAAGCAGACGCCAACCCCCAAAACTCTCCATGATTTATGCAGAGTATTTGACTCGTTAATATGGTCTGGGTCTTCTGCCTCTGCTGCTGACACACTGAGGATTTTTGGAGGTAACATCAGGACGTGAGCCCTTCACCTTCATGTCCTCCTGCTGAGATATTGCCTTTATTTGGTTTTGTGCTGGTAATCAAATTTGTTGGACGACTGCATGCAAAGATGCAATTAGAAAACTTCCCTTTGGGAGGTTAATCAGATGAAAACACACACTTCACATTTTTTAATATCATAAGGAGGCTTAATACCAGATGAAGTTTCATACTTGATAAATATCTTAATGTGGTGAGTGGGAGTGCTTCTGTCAAAGTTATATTATTTTTGGGGCCCAAGTGGTAATCTGTTTGGTCTCGTAACAATCAAAGTGTCCTCCTGCTGTGACCTGTCCGGGCATGTCCATTGTCTCTTGCTGAGCAGCTGCAGACCTGTGAGACAAACAGTAGTGATTGATGAGCGCAGACAAACTGCATCTCCTTCTCCTGCTCGTCTCCTCTTAGACATTTGGAGTTGTCGAGCACAGGTTAACTAATAACGTTAATTATGGCTGAATCCCGTTTACACACCAAGCCACCTGTCGTTTTTCCTGCCGCAGCAGCTCTTGAGCGTCGGCCATGAAAATATCTGTTCGACTCCACCTTGGGAAATTTGCATCTTTACACATGAGGAGAATCACTGTTTTTACTCCGACGGTATTATAGCTTTCTCTTTCAAAATACCACCCGCAAGAAAAACGCAAGACAAAGAAAACGGTCATTATTAAACGATGTGGATCGCAGCGCAGATGAAGAGCAGGTGTTTCGCTGTGGGCCTGAGCTAATGATCCAGTGTGAACAAGTAAGTTTCATTTATTACTTTATGGTTAAACAGCTAGTTCACCAATGTATTTGTAGTTTCTGTTGCTCTTTATTGTCACACAGTATATATACTATGTAGGCTCATATTGCATGATCTAGTAATCTTCCATAAATCAATGCAATATTGCAATTTTTCTTTAATAACTGGATGTTTTTATTTAATTAGAAGAAAGTAATTCTGAATTTTTTTCATCATTTCTCACAGTGTAAAGCAGAGGAAGCATGAAGATGATGATGATTCCTTCACAACCAGCACCCCATATTCTCAGTGTTAATCTTTCCCGTGTGCTCGCAGAAAGCTGCTCATGCATCGATCTTTACCTCGTGCCTGTCAATATATTGATCCTTCTGGTTTCCTTCAGTCGTGTTGTTTGTGGAAAAAATAAATCTGATCCAGTCTGTGAATCTGTTTATTTACACGTTCACATCCGTTCTCATATGCTGTGTGGAAAGAGAAGGAAGAGCAGGAAAAAAAGAAAGAAAAAAGGATGGAGCAAGTTTGAGATTTGAGTACAAATTCAATAATGACATATTTATATTTTCCATTAACATTTTTAATAAGACCCACTTAAATTGATTTGATTAGTCATATTGGTAAATTAATTCTACTCTGAATTTTTTTCAGGTTGTCTCTGTTTGCCAGCATCTCCCAGTAAGACTTTGCGATGAGAATGTCCGATTCAGCTGACAGTGAATCGACAAAGGTTTCCGAGGCCGCCGACCCAGTGTCGTCTCCAAAAAACAGCGCCTCCAAGTCTGAGGTTTCGGACCAGAGCCAGAGCAGAAGAGATGAGCACGGCAGCAACAGCAAGAGGGACGTACAGGTAAAGAACAGTCACCTGACACTGAATGAGATTTGTGTTGTGTTTTGTGCTCTCCTCGTTCCTCTCACTTCTCAGTGTTGTACTGACTGAGTGACTGAGCACTTTTGTTAAAGCGAGTGTCAGTTACAGTTACAGTTACTCATAAACATCTAATCACTGAGAATTAGAGGTGTCAGCAGCCTGACCAAACCCGCGCTGAGCTGAGGACACTTGACACTTTACCAGATACTTTCACTTCCCTCCACACTCGTCTCCAGGAAAATTCAGTAACAGTCAACGTCAAACACAGACTGCCCCCAGGGTAGCCTGTCACCTGCAGCGTTCAGGAGTATTTTCCCCGGCTGCTTCAGCAGCTAAATTATTCCTGAAAAGTGTAATCTGCACAGGCTGAAATAGTAATAATGCAGGCCTTGACTCTACTTTGGCACAGCACCCGGGAGTCAGTCCGAGAGAGACTCCTCACTCCCGCCTGCCTGGCAGCTGAGGAACATCCAAGTTGTAAAAACCATTTGAGCGTGTGAATCTCATGTATCCTCTGTGGGAGACATTTAAGCGCTGATGTGCTGGGGACAGGGACAGCTGAGAGCACTTTGAAATAAACTTCTAATTAATTAGGTCTCTGTGTCACTGCAACAATGTGCTTTGGGACGATAGAAAATTTGCACTTGTTAATTTGGCTTTTAAAGAAAAAAACTGGTGCTGATTGGTTGGTGCCTGCACAGGAAGGGACACCGAGAAACAAAATGATTGGAAATCTCTTCAAGTGTGGTCAAAGTCACAAAATCCAGGAAAGGAAAAAGGATTGTCTCTTTGGCTTCGGCCTAAAAATAGGATTCAGGCCAATCTGGCCTTGTGGTTGGAGACTGGCAGAGCGAGGGAGTTAGGCAAGCAGATAATCTGGAGCTCAAATCCCGGTTTATCTACCGGCTTCCTGTGTCTGCGTTACCCCGAGGAACAGAATGACACCAGCATGGGGGAGCTGCAGTCGAGAGAGGAGGGTGCGCAGGAGGAAAAGCGAGGGAGGGATGAGCTGAGACGTTGTAAGAAGGAGGGGAGGAAGGTAAAGGATAAGCATGAAGATCGAGGCGGGGCGGTGATTTCTCCTCCTTCTCCTCCCAGCAGAAAAATCCCAACTACGAGCGTCTTCGGTAAAATAAATCCGGTCATAATAACCAGCCTCAAACTGCAGTACCTTAAAGCTCGAGGAGCGACTGTGTGACTTGTGAATGGTGACGTGACACGGTCTTCAGCTTCAGAAATGTAAAGTCGACTTCATCAGCCATTAAACGCACCGTTACTCAAAACACGATCAGTGGCTTTGGTGGCTAATGTTAGCGACCCTCATGGAGTTTATATGACTTTTCTCTCCTGTGGCACCGCTTTATAGTTCACTTCACTCGCTTTAATGTCTTTAAAGGAATACATTGACATTTTAGGAAATTCACTTATTGACTCTCTTGCCGAGAGCCCCCCCTCCCCGTGTGCAGGCCTTATGCTAAGCTCAAATAACCGGCTGCTAGCTTCACAGTCATCGTTTAACATACAGACACAACGGTGGCAAATATGTATGTATCCCAAGGTGCGTTTCTTTAAGCAGCTGAGTCAAGCCTCTTGAAGTGAAATTCAGCGTGCCGTGTTCAGTGTGTTATCTTGTCCGTGGCGGAAGTTACATAATTTTGTTTTTAAAGAAAAAGATGTCTACCTTTCATAATAAACCTTTCATAATATTCAGATAGTAAATTAATGTAGTGATAATAATAAATATAATTAGTAGGGTTGGGTTTTTTTGGACCCAATTTAAATGCCGTTTCCTCGGCTCTTACCACCAAAAGCAAAACTCCCCCCACATCCCTCTCTCCTCATGTCTCACCTTAAACTGACTTTGAGTGAATCGCCGACCTCTCTGAATGTCGGCTGTATCTGACGACAACGTGCGCTCTCGTTCTGCTCCTGTTCCCTAAACTCACCGCCCTGGCGTAATTATTCCGTGTTCACGGGATATGCCAAGATCTGCTGACGGCACCAAAGCCGCTGACCTTTCCGCTGGTAATTTTCAGCAGGAGAGGAGGTGAGGCTAATTCTGTAAGAGCAACGCTTAAACGCCTCAGCTCTTCATTGTGGGAGAAATGGAGGAGGTAGGGAATAAGGGAATAGCAGACCGGGGAGGAGGCAGCTATAGCTGGAGCAGGGTTTTTTTTTGTAGGGCAGGGTGCAGAAAAGCATTCCAACAGAGGAAAGTGGGGGGTTGGAAAGACTGGGTGACTTTGCCACCATCTGCCTCCAGCTCTGCACCTCCGTCCTCTGCGGCAGGACAGGTGGCTGGTGGCCGTCCTACTTCTGCTGACTTCAGCCCTTTCCCTCTCCCCCCTTCCCCGTTCCTTTATCTCCTGCCGGCATTGTTCATTCCCCACCGGCCCTGTGCCACTCAATTAGCTGGTGTAGCGGTGCGCTCACAGTCCCAGCCTCCCCCATCCGTCCACCCCCCGCCCCTCGACGCCTCCACATCCATATTACCTGATACAGAAAGGGGGGTGGTGGGTCACAGGCGTTGGAGATGGGCAAACAGTGGCCCATTTCAATTTTTTTATAGGTGTTATTTGGCCCTCAAGCTCAATGAGGGAAGGTGGGGGGGGTTGTCCTTTTGATTTTTAGAGGACAGGTGGGAAGGACAGAGCTGTGTGTGTGTGTGTGTGTGTGTGGGTGGAGGCAAGTTTAGGAAGCAAAGGAGTGGGCTCTGTTACATTTCAGACTGAAATGGCTCCTGCCAGGTCCCCCCCCTCCTCCGGCGCTGCGCTCCTCTGTGCATGCTACTGAGAGACCTTCTGTTCACATGCATACAAACACACACACACACACACTGAGCCACCAGCGCGTAAAGCGCAGAGGCACCGAGCTGTCTCACACACTGTTGGACGGCTGGTTTCTCTCTGCTTCCTGCACCTCACCTCCAGCGCCTGGGTCTGATTCACATGACGGCTAAATGGGGCCGGGAGCTGCGTACGAAAAAACTGACCGGCAGCGCTCGCAGCCACATGTCTGGCTTTTGTTTGCTGCAGTGTGTGCGTTCCAGTGTTTGTGTGAGAAAGGAGCCCCACAGTGCCGCCGCTTTGGTGCCATATGCTCTGCAGAAATTAATTTATGCTCCCAGGAAATCTGTGAATGTTCAACTTGAGCTTTCATGCCGCAAAAGGGGTTTTTCATTTTTTGCAGCTCAGGACCAAGCGTGAAAAACAGGAGGGATCGTCATTGCTCTTTTGCAGAGCTTGTAGTGCACACTTGCACAAAATGTAGGCCAGTCATATTTAATTCAAACTTAGCCACATTTTTAAAGTAACAATCCTTTTTTCCCGCCAAACTTCTGTGGTTTGTCTGATTTCTTTTTCTTTCTCCTGTGCTTTTCTTCCCCACACCCCTCCCCTACCTATGGGCAGCCTGTGAAGTACTCTAAGGTACGGTACGTTTCGACGTGCATGTTGTGCAAGGATGCTCCGACTTGTCTCGTGTGCACTTGGACTGTGTTGTTTGCTTGAGTCGGACGTTGTACCTGTGTTTCCTGTCAAGCGAAGCTGTGAGCATAAGCATTGTTGCAGACTGATGTACAGCTATAGTGAGTGATAGTGGAGGTTATGGTGTGAGCTGCAGCTGAGGATGCAAAGAGCTTGAAATGGGACATTTCCCTTGCGCGCTGCTGCATTTCTGATCCATCAGGAAAAACATGAGAAGGATTGGGCTTATGAGAAAATGCTTACTCTGTTTTTTTTGTTCAAGATTGTTCTGATTTAGTTATCTCAGTGGATCTGCAGCTACAGGTCGACAATCTGAGCGGCAACGGGCTCAGTCACTCTGGAAGAGATATGTCAGCTAAAGTGTGAAATATTGCAACTGTTAGATTTGCTTGCAAGAACTGATTTCTGCTTGCCAGCTGTTTCTGTTATACTCTGACTTGTCACTTGGATGGTATTGATGCAGTTGTGTGTTTGTGTGCATGGTTTTTTAAAACTGTGCCCCACCTACCTGCACCCCTACCCCCACCCCACCCATAGTCCAACACCAGGCTAAAGCTCGTGCGGAGCCTTGCGGTGTGTGAAGAGTCCTTTCCTTGCCCTAGTCCTGAGCCTTCAGCAGCATCTCAGGTAACTGTCTCCGTGAAAAACCGAGTGCATACATATTGGATATGTGCACCACCGTGTACTGTGTTGAAACCACCAACTATTTCTGCTACTGTCTTGACGAACCTCTGGAGACTTTTTATTGGTCAGAAGGACCATCAGGTTCATTAGTCACAGACTTGAATGCTACCTAGGTTCCACGTGCCAAGTCATAAAATTCACTGAGGGACCAGATGCATTTTACATGGCAGACAAAGTGGAGGTCGTGTATGAAAACCTGAACAGGTGCATGGAAGCTGAAAGAAACAGGCAGTGCATTCAAAGTAGTTGCATAACCAACATATTTGTGTTTATGGTGATTCACTAATATTGGGTAATTTGGAAAGTCCAGTAAAGCTGCAGTAACACTCCACCGTTTCTTCAGTTTAAGTGGCAATCATGGTGTGAGCGTCAGTTCTAATAGTAGTATTGGTGAAAAGTTTAATTAATAATAATCCTGTTTTTATGTGAAAGTTTTGGCCACAATAATCGCACCATAACCCCAAAGTGCAGCCGCGCTCCAGAATGTTCTTATAAAAAGTGCAATTCGCCTCAGTCACCCCATCAAGCTCAGTGTGACGTCGGTGGTTCTCCGACACCTCAGCCCATATTCTTAGCACTGAAGTGCTGACCTGGGATCAGTTCTTTATTTCAGCTCATTATTATTGAGCAGGCACACCCCCAATGCTTGATTAGCAGCCTTCGTCTGACAGCTGTGATTAAATACCTGGCCGTGACCGCCAGATGAAAACAGCACATCATCAAAACAGAAACTACAGGGCTCCAACAGTGAGCCGGCCCTCACCCGCTACACCAACTCTTCTTCTGCGGCGTATCTCTGGGCAAGAGCCCCCCTCTGATCAAACTTTCTCATTACATGCCAGTCTGCACAGCTCCTGGCATACTTAAACACACACACACACACACACACACACACACACAGGTGTGTCTGTTCCTGGCGTTTCAGCCAGTCAGCACCGAGCTCCATAACCAGAGGGCGGACTTATTCCCACAACAGTCTCGCATCGTCTGCACTCACACGACGTCCTGTATTACTGCCATCAATCATGTCGAGGAAATTACAATTTCCACACGTCAGCTACAGAGAGCTGTGGAGCGCTCTAATTGAATACTCCTGATATTTCCCCCGCTGCCGTTATTGGGCCCGGAGTCGAGACTCCTTCTGCGGCAAACGAACCTAGAGGGGCGAGGTAAAGCAATAAAGAGAGAGGAGGGAAAAAAACACATTAGTAGAGTACGCATTCAGCTGGAAGAGCCCCGGATCTCGTTCAAACCCTCGTGATTATCAAATCTAAACATTTCCCATTGTTCACCCTTTTACATTATTGTCCCCGCTGTCAAACTGTGAGGATTAAACAAAGTGCTGTATGGACCTATAGGCTGTCCAAGCCACCTCCACATCCTGAAAACTACATCTGCTCTGACAATGCACGCACGGCTGTCAATTTCAATCAACGACCAATCGTCGAAGGACTCTGAATGCACGACGCACTTTTTGTTTTCCACTGACAGCGTGTTCATTACATATTCACAGGACCGTCATTTTCCCACTGTTTTTCTTTTATCTCAAGGTAAATGGATGTCGGAAAACAAATGAGGCAGCTCGCCGCAGCTGCACATCAACCAGGCGGCTTCCGTGTGATGCCGAGGGCGGCATTAAGTAGCAAAACATCTCCGCTTCTTGCCAGGAAAAAAAATCCCTTTGCTTTGAAAGACACACACGCATATATGAACTCGCTGTCACTTACAGAAACGCGCCATCCTAGACTCATTTTCGCTTTTTCCGAGTCTCCGCCAGGCAATTAGTCAGTCGCGTTTCTCATTAGCATATTACATTTTCACATATACTCACAGAGCGTCTTAAAATGCAGGCGAAGGTAGCGTCTCATTATCTGGCTTCACAGCTGTTCACCGGGATCAAACCCGTGACCTTTTTTGCTCACCAGCCGCTCTCCCAGCACAAGGTCACCCATCCCTCATGTGTTCACACACACTCACGGGCTCTCTGATGTGAGCTTTCCAGAGTTGTGTTTAATCCACTTGCAGTGCCCCTCTCTTCTATTCAGCTTTACCCTTTCAGCCTTTTGTCGAACCGCCTGAAAAGCTAATCAGATACCGCTCCAAGTCGAGTGTGTGCGAGTGTGTTGAGGAAGAGCACGACCGGGGTAAAGCAAGGTCATGTTTTTAATGAATCTCACACACGCACAAAAAAAAATCAACGCCAGTCTTCCAGCCAGATTGCAGTGCGGTCAATTTTAAGAATTTTTACAGTTGGCAGGGGGGATTACCACTTTGGCCACCTACTGTTGAATTTTAAGGAATGAGATGTGCTGCGTGGTTTAATTTCTGGCTCAAATATATGTATTATTCAGTTGGTCTCATCAAAACGCACTAATCTGGCAGATTAACCACCACAGTGGACTTTGTGGACGCAGGCGCATTATTACCAGGAAGGGAACCGGTTTTCAGAGATAAACCAGGAGAGTTTTAAGTGTCTTACAGTGGTTCTCTTTGGCCCGTCCTCTTTTCTAATTAATCCAGAAACTCAGGCAAGATCATGGGGAATTAAATGCCTCAAATGTGGGTCACGTTTAACGATCAGCGCTCTTGCTTGTGTGTGGTAACCAGTTGAAGTCTCCCAAGAAAGATAAATTGAGGAGGCTCTCTGGCAAATGCACACACATTCCACCAATTTAACAAAGAACAACTTCTGACGCAGAGTCTGGCAATGATTCAGTTGTTTTTTTTCTCCTCCCCTCCCTGAAACAGGATGGATTCCTTCTCCAGCCCCTTGAAAAGGAAGAGCGAGCCATGCAGGACCCAGCTGAGAAAGAGGACAGCTGTGACAAGGTGGACAAACTGGAGAAAACGCAGAGAAAAAGGCTGTCGCGAGGTGAGAACAACCAGTAAAAAGATGGAATTTAAATTTTCCTTCAACTCTTCACCTTTTCTTCTTCTTCTCAATGCATAGCACTGACTGATTTTTCTGAAAGTTTGGTTTGAGGGTTTAGAAATTGTTGCCAGTGAAGCAGATTTTGCCAGGAGCTGAAATATCTCCATTAACACCTCGGGCTTTCTTTACATCACAGCCACCTGGGGCCTCATTTATAAACATTGCTTACCACCAAAGCTGCTTCTATAGGTACCTGGAAAAAACAGCAGGGGAATATGTGCACATCTTGGTGCCAGTGTCTGTTGCAACGAGTTGAAATGCAGCCAAATCCATTAATGATACTTATCATACAATCTGTGTCACTCAGCCAAATTACAGCCTTCCAATAATTATATCCTTTACCTTGTCACGAGGAACAGCCAGTCCTAAACATTTTTTTTGTAAATCTGCTGCCCTCCAGTTTGTCCAAAAGCACTTCTCCCTTTTAAGTGATATCTCATTATGGGCCGATAATTGGCGTGATTCATTTAATTGCGACAAGCTCAAGGTGTGAAGCAATTATATGGACTCCCACCGGCATATAAAGTCTCTGCATCTCTCTGTGGAGCAACGCCGCTGATGAGGCAGTGTCCAATTATAGAAACCAGACACCCACTGACGGGTCCCGTCCTTTTGTGGGTGCTGAGGAACATGTTGGGTTGTTTTTTTTGTTTTGTTTTGTTTTGGGGGGGTTTTCTCTGTCAACTTCATTATTTGTCCACTTCCTTGTCTCTTAAGCGCTTCAGCCGACAGCGCTCACGTTCACCAACAGCAGCCATCGAATAACACGGTCAGCACCCTCGGTGAAGTTTCTCTGACATCCACCACCACCACCACCACCACACCAACCCATCAAATAGTTGAATGACAAAGCAGACAAATTTGCATATCAATATTCACAACGGGCGCTTCATGAACCGTTTATCATTAATTTGGGGGAGTTAACGAGGTGGAACGATTCAAGTTCCTTGTTATTCATATAAAGGAAATTATAATGAGAAAATGAGCTGCTGTTCACTGAATCAGGACATGTTTGAGCTTATGAGCACTTCTTTAATGTGTGAGTGGAGTCTTTATCTTTTTTTTGGAACTGGGATCTGTGTTGCATCGCCTTCTTGTTGACAATTACAACAGTGCTTGTGTCTCTTTTGGTTAGACTCCAGTCAAGACTACACAGATTCAACTGGAATAGATCTCCACGAGTTCCTGGTCAACACACTGAAGGGCAACCCGAGGTATGCTCCACGTTCACGCTTGAATAAAACCTCTGCACTGAACCAGCATTCAAAGCAGAGGTTTGCAACAAAAAATCGATTCGTTTAAATGAAGTTGCCAAAATCTTGGTTTGTTTCTTATTCACATTTTCAAGCTCAGCAGTTCTTCTCCTTGCTTACTGGCCGTGTTGCATCATCCACTTTTATTTGATATCCTCTATCGCAACTGCACCACATGTTTTTCTGATTATCCAAACATTGACAGCCTTTCTTGTAACCTGTGAGTGTGAACCCACTTTTTAAATGTTTGAATGTTTTTAAATGTTTGTCTCAGGCCTACAGTGCCGCAGGAAAAACATATGTTCGATTCTTTTTTTTTTTTCAGGGATCGGATCATGCTTCTGAAGTTGGAGCAGGACATTTTGGACTTCATCAGCAATAATGAGTAAGAAATTTAAGATAAGACATGGTTTTCTCTCAGGTTGTTATCCTCACTAAATGCCACGCCACGCCACCGGGTCGTATACAGTCGCACACATTTGACCTGAGAACTCGCAATAAGCCGAGTGAAATCTCTAAGTTCTCCAAAGTCGTCTGAGCTCTCCAGTGCACGAGCACAGACGGATCTCTACGCTACGTGAGACGGGCTGTGCTTGATGTGACACAATTAAGACAAACAGCTGTTCATGGTCCCAGCTGCTCCTCTGAGTCTGTCGCCCCGTCGGGTGTATTTGCATCACTTTATGTATTGTACACATGAAATATGCATCGCATCAAAGGAGTCTCTGAACTTACTGCTCACTCTGGTCATCAAATTCACGTGGCCATGTTCGTCTAGTGTTGCTGAGAGATGAATGTTCTCTTCCCCTGAAAGGGATGATTTGAAACGTTATCAAAATAGACCCAAGAGCAGATATGTCCTTACAAGGTAACAACAGGCCGCTACCAGAGGGAACAGGCGAAGCTTTGCCCACTCAAACATGCTGAACTCCTCATTTCACACTTCAGATTGTGACTGATGTGTTTTTCTATTTTTCAAAAAAACAAGAAAGACACACTACAGACCATTAACCACATTTCTTTGTCCCCCACTGCAGAAGTCAAAAGAGAAAGTTTCCGCCCATGTCGTCTTACCATCGGATGCTGTTACACCGAGTGGCCGCCTACTTTGGCATGGACCACAATGTGGACCCCAGTGGAAAGTCAGTGGTGATTAACAAAACCACCAACACTAGAATGTGAGCTGCTCTTTGTTTTGTTCTTGCATATATATGTATATCCCACAGTGATGTCAACTGACCTTATTAGAGTGAAATCGCTATTTAAATTCCAAACTGGGCACATACATTGCAGTGTTAGCAGATATGGATATTTGAGGGTGGGGCCTGTGAAGAGACTTCTGATTTTACTGCACTTTGCTTGTTAATTGCTGGTAAAAGTTCTGCATCTGTAGCTGTAGCAGTCAGTTGACAGGGAGGTTGCCTTGGTTAACAAATGTTGCTGTCATCAGCATCTGCCTGAAATTAAGCTGCCACTAAAACAAAAAAAAAAAAACAACCAACAAAACCCTCTCGTGAATCCCCACCCCCAACAGACCTGATCAGAAATTCTCAGAGCACATCAAGGATGACAGGGCAGACGATTTTCAGAAACGCTACATTCTCAAACGAGACAACTCCAGCTTTGATCGTGAAGACAACTCGGTAGGTGTTTTTTTTTTTTTTCTCACCAAGCTGTCACTTTCATTTCTGACATGTTGGTAAGAGTGGGACAATCTGGCATCCCATACATAGCTGCTAAGGAAGTGTCTGCGTGTGTGTGTGTGTGTGTGTGTGTGTGTGTGTGTGTGTGTGTGTGTGTGTGTGTGTGTGTGTCTGTGCGTGTGCGTGCATGTCCCTGCCAGATTCGAATGCGTTTGAAAGCTGACAAGAGGAGCAAATCGATGGAGGAGAGAGAGGAGGAGTACCAGCGAGCCAGAGAAAGGATTTTTGCACATGATGTGAGAGCTGTTAGTGTAGGCGGGCTGGGCCAGGGGGCATTGCACAAATCTTTGTGCTTTTTCTATTCATGTGCAAATTCAGTCGATTTCTTGCTAACAGTTACCACTGCTGGATTTATGTATTCATAGACGGGGCTGCCCGGTCTTGAAGTCCGGGTTATAATTAGAGCAAGTGTACTGGGGTCACAGCGCCTCATGTTTATTATATTTACTGATAAACTGATTCAACCGTAGCTTACAGCAGAAGAGCTCAAATGCAAAAAGGGAAGTGTTTGAGAGATAAGACTGAGAAGGAACTGTGCTGTGCATTAACTGCTCTCTGGTAATTTACTGTGATTTTTGCCCCCCCACCCTAGGGAGATCACTTCATACTCGATAGAAGGTAAGAGAAATTCCATGAATCACCTGACCCTTGTCTTTGCGCCACCTGTCACTGCAAAATAATGGAGTTCCAAAAAAAAAAAACTATATGAATGATGGATTTTCAGTTAATTGGCCAAAGAAGAGCTGATTTTATCCTTTGAAGTGTAATTGCAGCTCTTCACTTTAAAATGAATCGCTTCTATAGTATAAATAGAGTGGTTTTTAAGTGGTGGGTGTCTCATTTTGTCAGCACCTGTTTAGTAATGCCGCTCTCCCCCCTTCAGCGCTCAGGATGAAGACGCATGCATGAGCACCCAACAGAGGCGGCAAATGTTCAGGTAGGACCACACATCGTTCAGCTCCTTACAGAGGCTGACACCCCCCCCCCAGACAGGGGGCAACCCTTTGAATCTCTGCCTGTCTTAATTGGCACACTGATCTGAGGATTTAAGGAAAGCTTCTGTTGAATGGGATTTTCTGGCCTGGCATCCTCGTGTGGGATGAGCTATACTGTCCAGTTAAACTACGAGCGATGTCATCCTTTTATTGTATTGATCATACATGGATGTGAAGGAAGAGAGACCACAGGTTTTGCAGGACGACTGTAAGTCAAGATCAACGATCTTTATAGATACAAACAGAAAACAAACGCTTTCTTCTCCCACAGGCTACGGGCCGGCCGGTCAGGCGCCAGCCGCCAGAGCAGCTCGGAGACGGAGACGCTGCCGCGGCATGGCGAGCCTCGGCCGTGGAGCAGCACTGACAGCTCGGACAGCTCCAACCGGCTCGCCCCGCGGCCTGCCATCACCAAGGCCAGCAGCTTCAGCGGCATTTCCCCGGGCCTGGTCCGAGGGGACAGCACGGCCAGCAGCAAGAGCACCGGGAGGCTCTCCAAAACAGGCAAGAGCGACAGCTGGGACTGGGGCAGATGGATGAGAGCTGTCACCCTCAGCTGTTTAACAATATTCAGAATTTTCTAAGATGCAGGAGATGGTGTCTTAAGAACAGGCTCACTCTGTTGAAACAAAGCAAGTGTGAAAATAACCGAAAGCCACTGCATCCAACTGAACTTCAAAGAGAAGCAGGGAATATCCTGCCAGCCGCACATTTTATTTGTCTGTCATGTCGGATCAGATTCAGCTCCTCTGTGACTGATGCTGATTACACTGTACAAGGTGACGGATTTCTCTGGTTGCCAAGTAAGCATGTCATTTATTCATCTACTCAGACGAGAGAGAGGAAACCCTGTGAAATGAAAAGGTGCTCCAGGTAAAAGGGCAACTGAAATACACATTATGCATATTCAAGCAGAGTCCTCCGGCATTCGGGGCTCCTGAGGTCTTATAGGAACAAATGTTTGTTGTCCTGCTGCGGTCGATAAGGTCCGTGGGCTGCCCCGTAGCCAGACAGCTGGCAAAACTAATTACTGTGTGGCGTCTCGGTGATGGAAGAGGCTCTTCAAGTGTTGCAACAGCAGTAGTATACACCCCAGCTCCACACAAGTCACCATCACAAAGTTCGGGCTTCTCTCCAGCTGTGAGAGCTTACGCCACAATATGACACTCTTGTAGGTTGATCAGCACAGATTAGATGAAAGGCGTTCTTCAGGGTTTTCTTTATCTCCAGGTTGAAATCCTCGGTTGACCCTTGCTGTCGCTCCTTCCGTCTGGCACTTCTCTGTTTTTGGCCAATTCGCTTGATTTTTGTTGTTGTTGTTGCAGAGAGGTAGCAGCAACAGCAGGATCCTTGCCTGAGTAGTTTTTGAAGTTGTTTACGAGGCGGCTGGCTGCCCTCGCTTCGTGTTTTGGGAGTATAAGTCGAGGAGACGTCTTGCTTGTGCTGCTGTGTTCCCCTGCGTGTGCCCTTCTCACTCAGTCCTCAAATAACCTTTGTTCGCTACAGGCCGAAGGCCATCTCTACCTGGAAACAGGAGCTGGTGTTTAATAGAGGAAGAGCTGTTCTTCAAACAGCTGAAAGAGTTTCAGCCTTTTTGACATCATAATTGAGTTCTTGCTCGAAATCTTGAAACTGTCCTCTCATAAACCTTCCCTTATTCCAGCGGTGCAAATTACATTTACTCAAGTACTAAACTTAGGTATAGTTTCAACGTACTTAAGTAATTTAATTTCCTGCTAACATATTCTTCCATTGTGCTGCCTTTAAAGTGACTGTTTGGGTTATTTGCAGTGGGGGTTTATGAGGTATATAACCAAGTAATTGCCAGATTAAGAGACGGACAGCCCTGTGGCTCTGTGCACAGGGGCAGCGAAAAACACATTTTAAAAACCTAAAACAAAGCCTGGCGAAAAAATTCAATATTAGTTTAAACATACGCTGAATTAATTCAACTGTTTTGTCTCAACCAGAGGATGCTCACTATATTATGCAGCAGCTGTTGAACTCCAGCACAGGTGCAAAAGATGCAAAGGAATCCATTCATCCGAAAGAAGGAACAATTATCTAAATAAATCTCTGAGTGGAGGGGGAGTTTAAAGGATTGAATGCCTCCTCCAGCGACTTAAAAAGGTCACACGAAGGAGAAAGGCTTTAGCTACATCGCAAACAAACATCTCAAACCCCGAACGCGACATGAAATGTCAGTATCTCCTCCCTAAAAACCGAGGGCTTCTTTGAGCCCTCAACGTTTTTGCACAGCAGTCAGTAATTACATGGGGAGAAATCCATCACAGATGGAGCAGAGATACCAATTTCTCCATCAACAGTTGCCTCAAGAGACCAGAATGCAATGCAATCACAGGAGATGTAGAGTTTCAACAAGAGACACGACAGAATCTTCTCCCCCACTTCATTATCACCATGAACTCTCTTCACCCATGTGAATAACTCGCTGGATGAAAGAAACAAGTTCACGCTTCTACTCACAGAGGCTGTCAGTCTGGGAAATGTAGAAAGCAGATGATAATCTCTTTGTTCTGCCTTGGTTTGTTGTTTTCTTCTCAGGTTCAGAATCATGCAGTAGCGTCGGTTCCTCGACCAGCTCGCTATCCCGTCCCCAGCTGCCCGCATCCCGGTCCACCATTCCCAGCACACCCCTGATCCACCCAGCCACAGACACCAAAGGCCCCGAACACCCTGAGATAATGAAGAGCTTCCCATCGCATCCGCCACCAGCTACAGACGCAACCAGCATTTATGTGTTGCCGTTGGAAGCCTCAGGGATCCCACCTGGCAGCATTCTGGTCCATCCACACACAGGTGGGTGACACAGTGCCACCATGTCAACAAAAAAAGCCTGAATTTCTATTTTAAACTCTTACTCTTCCAGTAAATCAGATTGTTTTTCTTTTCTGACCCAAAGTGAAGCTACTGCATTAAATCAAAGTGAATTTTCCCCCAAATAAATTTCCTTGTCTTGTAATTTTCTGCATTCCTGATCAATATTCATGACTTGGGGACAGAATAACAGGTTTGGCGTAGGGCTGCTCTCGGTTTGTCTGTCACATTAGTAGTCAGGCCAGCACGCTGATCAAAATGCATGGAACAGATGGGGGAAATCTGTAAATATTCATCATGGGCCAAACACACAGTTGTGCACTTTCGGGCTGAAAACAGAACTTCAGCTGATGCCAGGTCCTTGTGACTCTCCTCTCCTCTTGCAGACCATGTTTGGGTGTGTCCTCCGGCCGCGTGGAGCATAATTCAAGTGTTGTCTTTTTCTGATGCTGAAGTCTTAATGTGTGTAAGGTTCACATGGCTGTGGTTTTTGGTCTCTGTATTACATTTGACAGGCAAGCCTTTCCTCCATCCCGATGGCAGCACTGTAGTTTATAACCCGGCTAGCGTCGCCCCCGCTCCCGGCAGGAGCCAACAGCAGGGGAAAAACCCACAGCAGCCAATCTCTGCCACAAGCCAGCAACAGCCAACCAATCATCTACACTTGCAGGTCAGTGGGTGGGGCCATATTTCCCACCTACAGTGTATTTTCTGAACTTTATCTTAACCTCACTAACAAAAAGTGTTGAGAGAAGCTGATAGCAGGATGGTAGTAGTTTCACTAAGCCCCTCCCCCAAATAGCAGTCGTCTAATCATCACTTAGCCGGCATATCCGAGCACGGCCAGCCAAGCTTTGGATCTCCAGATGTGGAAGTGAGAGTGATACTCCGTCTATAAAGAATGTCACGTCTTTAAGTTCGCAAGTCAAATGACATTATATGAGAACAAAATGACATTTTCAGCTGCCTCATGGAGCTAATGTGAGCGTAATATTAGTTAGAGCTGAGACATCCTGGCACCATCATTTGTCAAAGGACACTTTTTTCGAAGAAATTGGCTGTTGTAAAGTGTAAAGTTCATTCGTGGCAGGTGTAGCAACAGTAACTAAGAGGGGCAGGGCTTAGCAAACTCTCGCCATTTTACCAGCAGCCTGCGTCAAGTCTCACGTCCTGTCCCTGTGTCCGTCTCTTCTTCCCTTCCTTCCCCAGCCGATCTGTCCTCCTCTCCAGCCGTCCTCTGAGCCTGTCCACAACCCAGTGGTCTCTTATCCTCTTCCTCCTCCTCCTCCTCCTCCTCTTCCTCCTTCTCAGTTCCTGCCCATCTGTCCTAACCAACAGTACACTGTGGTACAGAACTTCTTTCTTCCATTGTATTATTCTTCCTCCACTCCATCTCCTGTCAGACCTGGCTCATTAAGAGTGTATATATAGAATTTTCTCTCAGCTGTCAAATTAAAAACTGACGCAGTGAGAAAAAAAATCTGCTCTGGTGTCAGGCGAAAGAAACGCTTTGAGCTCTATACTGATCCAGGTCTCCATAATGTATCCATGTGCCTTTTAGTGCTCTCCTTAATTAATCTATCATCTGTGATTATTTAACATGTAGTCGCATCACTTGTTTCATATATTTTTGGTCTAAAATTTAAGTTGTGACTTTAGCAGGTTTTGTATCTACATTCATTTCCACATTTTTTTTGCCTTGACTCCTCATTATTGGAGGTTTGGCTCAAATGATGCACAAAATTCTCTCACATTTCCAAACTTCAACACAGTTTATTATTCCCTACAATTTAGTATTCCAATTTTATTTTATTTTATTTTTTGTTGGAAAGGTACATTTAAATCCAGCAGGAGCCATTACCTACACATATAGACCGTGCATTCGCTTAACCTCATTTTTGACCTGGTTTTAGTGAAAGACATGCATCTGTGGCTAATTATGCCTGTGGAAAGTTCCATTAATATTTAATTAATCACCAGATGTTAGTGCTGAATAATCCATGACTAAAAACACTATGTTTCCAACAACATGTCAGAAATGAGCAGGACAGGCTGGCGATACAGATAAATAGTTGAAAACTAGAGAGCCTGTAAGCCTCTGCAGACCTGGGTCAGATTTTTCTGCGCTTGTTTAAGCCATTAAGTGAAAGTCAGTTTAGCAAATGTCTTTGATTTTACGTTTAGCTCAGAAATCAGCTGATTGCCCCTGACAGTTGAGCTGATTGATCCATATTCTGAGCTGATTCAGTGAGTGAAGTACTGCGACCCAGGTTCTGATCGCCTGTGCCCTTGTGCTGTGTGTTCATGTATGTTTGCTGGCCTTTAATTTTACTTCTTGTCAAAGAATTTAACACAAAGTTATCTCTCCAGCCTGACGTCCTAAACGCCCAGTTCAGTCACATGACTCTGGCGCAGCAGCCACCCGGCGACACTGGAGCCTCGGCTCAAGACGCCCGCCATTACCCCACCGTGTACCACCACCACCCCTCCCACGTGGTGCTGCAGGGGGCCCCTCCGCAGCAGGTCGCTGGCTACTTGGTGTCGGGGCCGTCAGGAGGTCACTCGGGGGTGCTACATGGTCAGCCCGTCCCGCTCCCGACTCCTGGCCCCAACCACGCGTATCCCAGCTCCACCCCGGGCCCCTCTGCGTTTCCCGGGTCCGCACTGAACCAGCCGCTACTCCAGCAGCATGCTTACATCCAGCAGCCGGTCCAACTGGTAGGAACTCTGCCTCTGAAATCACGCTCTCCCCCACTGTTTTTAGAAATGTGTCATCGTGAGTCATTCCTGCAGCAAAAACAGCTTAATGATTAATCCTTCATTTCTCTCATTGCCACGAAATGGATTGAAAGGGGACGGTCGATGTGCCAAGCAGTCCTTGAAGGTTTGTTCCCTGTCTCTTCACAGATGTCCACCTGTTACTGCTCCTCAGCCCACCACCCACACTGCTCCACCCAGCAGCCGCCGCAGCAGCAGCAGCAACAGCAGCAGCACTACCGGCCCCCCGTCAACCCACTGCCCTACAACTGCCCTCAGAGCCAAAACCTGCCCCAGCAACAAGGTACGGACACAATCACATTTTCACTGAGGCCCTGAGTATAATTGGTTTCAGGGTTGTGAAAAATTAGAGTGAGTATGAGATTAAATGACCTGCTCAGACACACACTGCGGTACACACCTCCACATGTAGCCCTATTTTTTGAATTGTGTTGCATGACAAATGATCCTGGACATCAAAAAGCTGCAGGTCTCCCTTCATTTCTCTTTCTCTGTGATCAAAGCTACAACTTTTTTTAAAAAGCTTTGTAATAATTCCACGGCAGATCTAAAAACAAATCAAAGGCTGAAATAATGAATGAGAGCCGATGGATTTTGCCTTGAATCTGCTGACTTCATGTCGTCAGGAGTGAAACTCAGCCTCGCTGCTTCGCTTCCTGCTTTCAGCTCTTAGGTGGCATTTTGTCATTGCCGCCGTTTGTTCCTTCACACGGGAGCACGGCCGGCCACAGTCCGACAGCTCTGTTGAACAAATATCCCTCCCTTTGCTTCCCTCTGTTTGTTGTTACGGGTTCAGATGTCTCCCCGGGAGTCACGCACTTGATTATTCAGTTTCTGTTTTTTTATTTTTTCCCCTTCACCACAGGGGTTGAGATCGTTAGCTCCTGCTCGGTCTTTCTCGCAGTGGCCTCGCTCAACTGGATGCAGTCTTTGTACCATTGTAACTTGTGCAGTCGCACGCGTGCGCGCACACACACATCTGTGTAAGTGGCTGCGGCACTATTCTGTCATCTGTAGGCTGCAAATGCGGCTTCCCTGCCGGGGACCCGGGGAACAGACAGCAGACAGATGAAGCTGACCTACAGAGGCAAAGGACAGCAATTACTGTATTTCTCAGGGAACAGGAAAAAAATGATGCCAGTGCCTTGTTTCCCTTCTGTTTTTGCATTAATTAAGAAAAAACCCATACATCTAAAGGTGAAGACACCGCAGCATGGGTTGCACACATAATAAATAAGTCACCAGTGGAAATTCTCTGGTGGCCTTGTCCACAGAGAAACCTGCGAATGTTTCCACTCACTTGCATCAGACGGTCGCCGCCACCACAGGGCTCCAGCTTCAGTCATGGTCAGCGTGCTAAAGCATTTCATATTATTCATGAAGGCACCGAAGGATCTGCCTCACGCTTTGCTGTCATGGGAGGCTCGAGGTTATTAAACTGTTCTTTGATGTCCATCAGAATTTCCCAGACCACAAGTTGATGTCATCATGATGTCTGAAATCTGTCTCTTCTTTATCATGTAACACAAGCAACAAAACAAAGAAAGAAAAGTTGGCCATTAAATTGTCATTGATTGACTGATTAATCGACGAGCTGCTGCTACTTGCACAGAGAGCTGACTTTTGATAAACAATTCATCATTTCAGTCATTTTCCAAGGAACAATGTCAAATATTCTCTGATTTCAGCATCTGCTGGGTGAAGGTTTTGTGCTAAAACAATTGCAACAGGCACTTTTCACCGTTGCATGACATTCATGTACAAAATGATTGATGGAAAGATTAATCAGCAGATTTCTTGACAATTACAGCCCCGATGTTAGTGAACTAAAAGTCGTTGTGTCCTTTTGATCAAAGTGATGCGAACAAAGAAGGAGCTTGACTAATTAAAAATCGAACAGAAATAAATCAAAGTGTTTCTTTCACGTCAGGATTCCTTTTTTTCCAAATCTTGAAATTAGGATTTATAGCCCAATCAATACTGGACTTTTTCAGACTTACACCAGTATTGATATTTGCAAGCTGTAAAAATCTATTACAACTAATTTTTCTGACAGAAACAATCTGGACACTCTTCAGCCTTGCTTTTTAACAAACTGCGGCTGAAGCAGAACTTTGTACCGTCTCAAAATCAACTTCTCAGTGCTCTTTTGTGGGCGACGTTAAATAGGTGACACCATTTCTAAATGGCCTACCACAATACTACAGCGATTTGGGTGTTATGTCAATACACCTGCAGAGAGCCACAAGCAGCCAGTGCAGCTCTGTGCAGTTTTACTACCAGGGAGGAAGTGGACTGAGCCTGAGAGGCGGGATGCGGGGCCGGGACGCTGTCTGAGAGGCCTCTACGAATCTCACAGTGAACCGGTCTCTTTTCCCGCCCCTCGCTCCTCACCCGCAGGATGCCAGACAGTCATCCTCTGAGGAGGAGGAGGAGGAGGAGGACGACAGGGCGGTCGCTGATGTCCAAACGTTTGTTATCTGCTAGTAAAGACGCCACAATCAGCCCTCATCTGCTGCCTGCTGGTATGGAATAAAAATCTGTGCGTTTGATATTAGGGTCATTTCATGCTTGGTTTGTAAGTGAAAGTGGGAGATGAGGTTAGATAAAAATAGTCCCCCCACACGCACACACACACACCCCAACCTCCCTCGTTCCTTGTGGAGCGCTTTCATTGTCTAGTCGTACTTTTCTCCCAGGGCGGCAGACGGTAGAGACACCTTCACAAAAGGACGTCCTCTCCTTTGTCACTGGGATTACCACATGTGTGTGTCACGGGCGACAGTATTTTCAAATGTCTCTTTTTGTCACCTTGACATTTAAGAGTCTGCCCCCCCCCCTCCCCCCCAAACCCCAACCTCCAGCTAAGATTACGCGCTGCCATTTTGGGCCATCGGGAAGATGGCTGGGTCTGTTTGGCTCTGTGTGCCTTTGTCTCGCTCTAAATGGATTTTTAACAAGTGCTGTCAAAATGCGATCCCACTTTCTGTTTGCCCCCTGAACTGAATCGCTCATTATTATTTTTTCTGTTTTTAGAGGAGTGGCTCAACCACTCAGGTCGCAGGTTCAGCCCACCATGGGCAAAATCAAATATATTGACTTTCTCATTTATTCCAAGTGCTGCCAACCTGCTTAGTCGTAACATCTCAGCTCCCCAAGCCAAGTCCCATCTTCCCCAATCTTTCAGCCCGCTTCCTGTGGCTCTCACGTCTCTTTTGTCATTGTCTAACAAGCTAATTTCACAATAAAATCATTAACTATTTTCTTGTAAGCCTTGATATCCGAGCCTCTTTCCTCTGAGCTTTTATCAGTGTCTTCTTCCCGTGTGAATATTAATTGCGGTGTTGTGCTTGTCGTGTTATCGCATCGTTGCGATCAGCAGTCTCTTTTCATTCGTCACAGCCTTGTGCCCTTCTCTGTTTTCTTGTGCCCCCAGTGCACCAAGCCGTGATGCCAAACCCAGCGTCCAACTACCAGACCGTAGTGGGCGTGCAGCCAACACACAACCTCGCTGTCACTGGCAACCAGCAAAGCAATATGGGCAACCAGATGCAAGGCATGATGGTCCAGTACCCTCCAATGCAGTCTTATCAGGTATCTTTGAAAAGGGGGTTCGCCCTATGACCGTCAGAAAGATTAACACCTCGAGTGTAAAAATGAAAAAGGACATTGACTTCATTTTGTTAGGGAGGATATTTGCTGTTGTGCAGACTTGTGCTCTCAGCTGAGGCTGCTTTTATCTCTGGATCCAAAAATATTTTCAAAAACAAGCGTGTGCACTTAATCAATGGGAAATACCAGCTTTTACTTTTGAGTTATTTGCCCTTAAGAAAACAAATCCAATTGCACTTTTTGCTTTTTCGTGGATCTTTGCAAATGATCCAGCAGTTGTTTAATTGTGCTGGAATTAGCCGTTTTACTGCTTTGTGGCTTTTTCTGCTCGACTTCTATTCGTACAGATTTTGTACTATCCGTTGTGTGTGTGCAGCAGGTTTCGGTGCCACAGCAGATGTACCAGCAGCCAGTGTTTGTGTCCTGCCAGCCGGGACAGGGGGCAGTGGCGGTCGCTGGCATGCAGCCCTGCTACAGCCTGCTCCCCCCGAACCAGCACACCACCATGAGGTACCATCACAGATGCTCTTTGATTCTCAGCAGTAAGCTCTTTTTCAGCTGTGAGTAGAAACGTACGCACAGCGCCAGCAACACAAAACGCATCTATTGTAAAGGGAATAAACGGTTGAAACAATTAAGAAATGAATCTTAAACATGTATTATACACTCAGTTGGTGGAAAAAAGCTGATGTTGCACACACCTGTGCAGCAATCAGGTGTTAGCAGCGTATGGATATAATATATTTAAAGAAGAGAAGTCGAAGAGAAACATTTTTAGGCACTTTCAGTTGTTCTGTCGCATAAGAAATGGTGCGGTTGTGCTTCCCAGGCCAACAGCTTTGCTCACATGATTACTTTAACATATTTCATATTAACATGATTTCAGTCATAACCCAGCTTACATCGATGCATTTAATAATCAGTCGAAAGGCCTCAAGCAGCTGCCTTAAAGAGTTAATTGGGTTTTCTGGTTTGGCTTTTTGCTGCGAAATTAACTTAAGCCGTGTTTACACTGATAACACACATGCTCTGATTTATGGTTTTCCTTGTGTTATGACAGCCTCTAATAGCTGGAGTTGCTGTAATCGGGTTTAGATTGAATTATTAGCCTGGCTGTAGCTGTACTTTGTCCCAGAAACCGATTTGCGGGCCCTTGATGCTGTTTCTACCTCCTGAAGGTGCCTGTTATTTATAGACGTAGCAGCAAATCCCCCAAGCCCCTCTGAGCCAAGGTCATCTTTGTTCACCGTGGGGGGGTGGGGGTGTTGGAGTTATTACCAGAATGCTTTTGGTGAACTGGGTCTGCATGTAGCTGATGAATGTCGACTCTGACGCCCTCTCAGAGCTCCTCAGTCATTCTCTGCTGCACTCTCTCATTATCACTGATTGATAGAACTAGTTCACAGAAAGCAAAACATGTAATTAGTTCCTACCTCCATGGACCCAATCAATCAGGATACACTGGTGAGCGG
The DNA here is from genome assembly GCA_016785225.1 of Psettodes erumei. Lineage (NCBI taxonomy): Eukaryota > Metazoa > Chordata > Actinopteri > Pleuronectiformes > Psettodidae > Psettodes > Psettodes erumei. The sequence continues at coordinate 281,980 of JAFBJZ010000953.1, forward strand.
GGCACCGCTGGGACCATTGTGCATGCACATGCACATGACAAAACAGCTGACACGAAGGCACGCCGAGTACGGAGTCGTCACCTGCAGAAGAACAACAAAAAGATGCGCACATGCGAGGAGAGGTCACTTTCTCACTGTCCCAGCTGTAAAAGGAGGCTGCTTTAGTAGGGCAGCCGCTGCGGAAATGATTTATGCGGCGGCATCCGAACGGCTCACTCTCGTCCCACGAGGGCCGACTGTCCACCTGCAGCCTGCTTTCTCACCAGCTGCACACGAGTCCCTGCAGGCAGGTAGCTCACGGAGGAGAGCGCCTGATTTGCAGATGGACTTAGAAGTTAAATTTCAAGTCTAATACCTCAGCTGCTTATTAGGATCTCAGAGCTCCTTGAGATTTATGTCTGTGCAGGTTTAGAGGAGATTTTTAAAGGGCTGCTCAGATGCGTGCATCATATTAGTCTTCAGAAGCACTGAATTGGCAAATTTGGCAACATTTACATCTAAACAAAGGATCTGCAAGTTTGAAAAATGTCTTTTTTAATTTTATTTTATTTTTAATCTATTCACAGTTCAACAGTGAGTTTCCTGCCTGCCCAGATGATGGAGCAGCTCCACTTTCCTCAGACCTCGTCCCCTTGCGTCTCCCAGCAGCACCCGGGCCAACAGTATCCAGGTACGCTCTCCTTGTGGACCGGTCCGACGCCCAATTCAAATGCACTGATCTGCAGATGGATCCTGCAGGAAATCTGCCACAGTAGCCACCCTGGGAAAAAAGGAAAGAAATAGTAACAATAATAAAACTTGGTACTGCACATTGTCCTTAGAATTTTTTTTTAATCATTTTCCTTTTAAAATGTATTACCACAGTCAATTTAAATAGATATGTAATTGATAGATGTAGCCTGACTGATACTGGATTGTATTTAATTCTTCATTTATTTTAAATTGATATTGTTATTGAGGGGATTCAAATAAATGTGATCACAATATTTTAATTTAGAGATTTTAAGCACAAACACCCACCGGCCAAGATGAGATAGAAAACCAGCAAACATACGAAACAAAATGTTTTGCGTTGTAGAAGTGGACTTCTCGCTGCTCTCTTGTGGACAGACTCAGTAATGAGACTCAAAACCACAAACTCGCTTTGGCTTTTCTTACACTTAAAGCTGCCCGCTGCTTTGAATAAGTAAAAATCACCGTAATAACCTGTTTTCATGTGTTGCCTGTTTAGTATTGGCCTTTGGAGAGCTCACACAATCTCTGTCCAGAGACCCAGACGGGCCAGTCTCCTCAGTAATGACCTTTTATAATTCATGTCTGATATCACGGGAGAGCGGTGGAAGGAGGCCATCATTTCCAGCTCCTCAGTAATGAGGTCAGATGAAGGTCTGGTGACGGCCTCACCTACAGCGTCACCAGCAAACATTTTTAATTGGCTGTGCCGGGGTCAGAAATAATCCACCAATAATCCATCCAAATATCCATTGTCCTTGCCACTGTTATTAGATATAGTTTCATGAATCAACAGAGCCATGTTTGCAGTATGATTTGTACTTAATGTGAGCTTTCTGTAAACAGAAATTAATTAAATGGAAATATGTTTTGAGTTGGCAGGAGGTTACATCTCAACCTGCAACTGTTTGCTTCTCTTTTTTTCCACATCATTCACAGTTATGCGTCAGAAACTAATTAGATAATGGGATCACCTGGATCATCGCAGTGGATTTAGCAGGAAATGGGAGTAGACTGTTAATGCACACCATGGATGTGCCCTTACAATCAAGGCACTTAAAACCTAATTGCTCAGCAGCTATCGGCGTGAGCGCCGGGTTTTCTCTGATGAGGTGTGTCGCTGAGCGAAAGTGCAGAAAAAGAGCTCCAGGGCAAAAACACATTTAGTCTGTGGGTTCACTCTGGTGCATAGATGATGAGTTAATGTGATGACTGAAATAAAAATAGGTAAAATTAAGCACTGGGCACGATTTTCCTCTTGTCGACCACAAGTCTGTGTCGGCCATTTTATACCAGCTTGTGTCTGTGTCTTTTTTTGTGCAGGGCTGTTACCCCCGGCCCCCAGCGGTGGCACGTTGATGCTGCAAATGGCAGCGCCCCCCTGCCAGCAGCCCCGGGCCCCCTCCCCCTGCCAGCGGAAGCAGCCCGGCTATAAGCAATCGGGCCCCGAGCACCAGCGCAGCCGCAGGCCTGCGGAGCTGCCTGCGCCTCCAGACAACACCCAGGTACAAACGCTGCCCATGAGCATCGATCAGGTTGACAACAATGCTGCTCTTCATGCTACACAGAGGAGGTTGTATTTATATCCTCATAGCTTTGAAAGCAAATAATTAGCCGAGTGGCCTAGAGGTTTGGACTTGAGCCAGCAATTAAAAAAAAAAAAAGACTTTCAATTCAATCATATAGTCTGTGTGCTCAGGTAGAGTTTGCCATGTAGGACCATATGTCAGAAAGTTAAGACGGTGACAAGAAAGCAATTTTAAAAACCAATTTAGTGCTTGTCTGACAGTGATGTGAGTGTGGTCCCCTCGAGCTAAAAGCAGCCTCCCTGCAGCCAGGCAGGTTAAATGTCATCGTAAATAGGCTCCACAAATGAAGTCAACGCTGCCGTAACCTGGAAATGAGAAGAAAATAGTCGTCAGCATTAGGGTGTAATGGTACATTAGGGGGACTAATGTGGAAGCGATGGTACATTAAAGCAACAACTTGAACGACAAAATGACTTTGTGGGAGGAAGTTCCAGCGTTTTTCTTTTGGGTTTTTTTGAATGAAAGTGTTTCTGTTCACCCCGCCCCCACCTGTTCTCCTCTCGCCACCCCCCGTCGACCTGTTGTGTGTAGAGCAGCCTGCCCTCGTCTCCGGCAATCACTCCCTTGCCAGGCCAGGCGCCCATCAAGGGCCTCCCGTCAGGCATCTCGCCCATCCCTGTCATGGCGCACCACCCGCACCTCCCTACAGCCTTCTGCCACAGTGGACAAGGTCGGAGACGCTCGCTCACGCACGCACACGCCGCTGTGGAAGAAGGCAGCCTAATTCAAACTAATGAGATGATGTTTGTGCCTTAATCCTGAGTCTGCACTAGTGCATCTTAATCATGGCAAAAGACCATTTGCAAGCAAGTTCATTATATTTTGTGGAGAAGTTATCAGGCGAAAATGATTGAATTTTCAGCCAACAAAAATCAGCATGAGCCCCATCTTGAATTCAGCCCGCGCCCCCACTGAGGCTGACACGGCATCACATTGTGCCACAGTTACAGGTGACTAGGTCATTTCTGATTGGAGGTTTGATTTCCAATCCGATTGCTAGGAGGACTTATCTGTTCCTAGGGAGGTTTGGCAAGAAGCATCACATCAGCAGTTAATACACAAGTATGTTTTTTTTAAAACTTTCTTAAATATAAGTCATGAAAAGCTCAGGACTGAGGCACAGACATAACTCCATGTAAACTCAGAGCAGACGTTCAGGTTTTGGATTCTTCCGTTGTGACAGCTGACAATGTTTGATCACTTTGTGCTTTGGACATTTAGGTGAAGCACACTACTCTCTACTGGGCCAACCTCTGCAGTACAAACCCTCCATCAGACCTCCGCTGATCCACACCGCCCACGTGGTGGCCAAACACCAGGTTAGACACACACACAGTGTTTCATCAGTAAGAAATGTCATTTTTTGATTCGCACTTGTGCCATCTTTATCCCTATTCGGGTCGGAAAACTCCCCTCCTACACCTTCCATAAATAGCCTCACCTGTCCTCCGTCTGCTCAGGGTCCACTTGGGGTTTGGCGTAGCGGTCATGGGAGGAAGGCCAGAAAACCTCTGTCTTCAAATCTCAGCGTAGGTGAAGCAGGTAATCGGGAGTCCAGAGGGAGGCTTGAGTTAACAGCCATGTTGGTTTTTTTCACTTCAGACATCCTGACCGTGAGTCAACCTCTTCTCTGATCTGCTGTACTACTAGTTTTGCGGAAGGACTTCAGGGCGAGCAGTTTCTTAGTCCAACCATCAGGTTTTAGACATGAATCAGAGAGGGAAAGTCGTGTCGAGATCAGTTGCGTGAGAAATCCAGCTGCTACGTTGCCTTATTTAGCAGATTAATTGAAAATAAAGTGTGTTTTTGTTGTGTCAAAAAAATTGCTTGCCTCGCTCCACGGCTCTGGGAGGGGGGAAAGGCGCGCAGGGGGTGGGGTTAGAAAAAGAAGCGTCTGTTTGTGAAAGTAAGCAAAATAATTTACAGACGGGGCAGAATCCACACCTGGCAGTGGAACCTGCAGCCCAGGCAGGATTTTGCCAGAAGAAATGTGCTGATCATTTGAAATATTGTGTGGGATTTTTGCGCCCACCGAGCTATTTTTCTACATTATTCAGTCGCTCGTGTCAACAATCCCACTCATGCAATCAACACGGGGAGGTGAGGCGCTTATACGCACCTTTTTTTTGTTGGTGGAAATTTTAACTTATTGCTTGACTGACAGTTATGCATTTTCTGAAGTCTAATCTATCAAGACACATAAAAATACAGAATAATCATTTTGCTTGAGCTCACTGCAACAGGTTTGACCGTTTGACCCTCAAAGCTTTAAAGCTGACAGCAGCAGTTTATTCAAGCCTCCCGATGGCGCAGGTCTGATTCTCCTCTTCAACCCTGACAGTTTATTTACAGGCTCCGCTGCTCACAGTGCTGTCTCTGTGTGTCTGCAGTGAGCAGGAAGTGACAGGTCCTCCGGCGGGGATCATCACCACCTCCTCCGCCAGGGCTCCGCGAAGGGAGCGCGTTGATCCCGCGGCCGTGCAACACCACCGGAGACGCTCCCGGCAGAGACCCGGCCTCATCACACTCTCTTTGCCACACTCCCTTCCAGATACGCTGACCCGAGCTCCACACTCCACCACAGAGTCCCACCACCCCCACCCCCCACCCCCACCTCCCGGGCCATTCTGAACTCCGAACTAGTCTCAGACACGAAGGGGAGCTGCGTGACTCGGACAAAGCCAGCTCATAGCTGCTAAGATCTTGGCGCATCTACGGAGCGCCACATGAACGCACATCCAACCACCTGCCTCTGCTGCCTCAGTCTGGACTGCCTCCCAGACTCTGTCCAAATCAGAAACAGTATCATGAATGTCTTTTTATTTTCTTTTAGTTTCTTTTAACATTTTCTCTGGCCAACAGTCCTGATGAGGGTGGAAGCTGAGCACCACCTACCACTTTGACTGTGTTTGTAATAATGCGTCCTTGGGCTGCCGAGCTCCAGTCAAGCCCCCCTCTATTTCTAAAAAAAAAAAAGAAGTTTGTTTTAGATAAATCAACATTTTCAAAGCTTCACGAGGGATATATTGGACAGCGAAGGTGTTCGTGTCTCCACTCTGGCTCTCTTTGAAAAGCAGGCGTGAGTGTGATGGCAAAATGCTCTTGACTTGATTCTGGTTTTGAGAACATGTCCTCTTTTGAGAACGAGCCGGATATGATTTCATTTCAAGTTACTTTACTTTATTTTCTTCCGTTGAGTTAACTGGGATCGATAATTCCCTCGGCCGTGTCCCAGTTTGATCCCAGTCGCCGGCCCACCAAGGTGAGCAGCGTCTGTCTCACCTTTGGTACACAAGAACAGGTTCCTTCTCTTGTACAACATGCGCAGCAGCACGAGTACTGTGTGAGCCCATACAATAATAAACACTGAATAATAGATGTACTACCTGAATAATTTAAGGTCACTTTTATACACAGTGAATGTTGCGTTTGCACTGAAGTGATGATCAAGATGGAGATGTGGTTGGAATCAGACCAGGGCCTGGGTTTTTTTTTTTTTATTTAACCCCTCATACCTGTTTGTTGCACTCAGCCAGGCCACTTTCTTTTATATTTAATTAAAATGTTTATATGCACAAGAAAAATGCAATTGAGTTTGTCACTCTACTTGGCTTCTCTTTTCTCTGTTGGTGTGAAACAAAGGAGATGTTCAGTTTCTGGTGTGGCTTTTCTCTTTTTTCTTTTTTTGATTGAATTTAATTTAATTTTTTTTTGTTTGACTCTAATAAATGTTTTCACCACATGTGTTGACATAACTTTTTAAGCTAAAAGGAGAGTAATGATCCACAGTCTGTTTGAATGTTTCCTTGGAGCAAGATGTTCCTTTCAGTCTGTGTGTGTGTGTGTGTGTGTGTGTGTGTGTGTTTGCAGGAAGGAAAAAAAGCAACAGATGAGGCAACTTCTTGGAAAATGTTGTCATGAAGTTTGAATCTGTGCCTTTGGGGCATTGCAGAGATATTTGCTGTGGTTTGTAGCCTCATTTCAAGCTGCATGAATTAACCCCTTTGATTAAACCCTCTGCTCAGTGTGGAGAAAGAGCGACACCCGGTGGCCGCGGGCCGTCACTGCGGCGCAACGTGAAACTGATAGTGAAACCTGCGGGGGGGTGATGTTTGTTAGTGGTGCTGTCTGCTGCCATGATGGAGACCGAGTGCTGGACAGGACGGTGGTTGTGTCCGGCGTGCCCGGCCTGTCGCCCGCCAGCAGGACGGTCGACAAGCTGACGGTTCATTTCCAAAGCCGCAGGAGGAGTGACGGCGGAGACGTGGAGGCGGTCGCCTTTGTCACTTTTGACAATGCAGAAGGTAACAGCATATATGTGGGCTCCAGCCACACTATGTATGCTATGGGGAGCACTGGGTAAAGTTATGAACCATAACAGAAAATGAGGTTACTGTTTATAGACATTTAAAACCTGGCGGGTTTTAAGTTGATTTCTGCATCAGTGACTTCAGATAGTTCCTCTCAACGTTGCTGTACGTCCAGGCCACAAAGCTAAAGAGAACAAGAAAACTCCAGAAGGTAATTTAACAAAATTCAGTGGTATTCTGAAGATACTTGATGATGAAATTTAATTACGCTTCTAACCAATTTTACCTCGTTATCCTAATCTGAATAATAATGTTTGCAGAAAATGACCTTACCTACCCGAAATTACTTACCTAGTTTGTGCAGTGGGAGCCATGTAAAAACAAAATCCACAAAAATGTTCAATTACCTAGTTAAAAATATTATAATTTGCATCTACTAATCCTTCAATAAAAGTGTTGCAAAAATACTTGCTCTAAAAAGGCTTTTACCATATGTGAAAACAAACAGGCATCACAATGAAGAGCAATCATCCAGTGAACTTACAATAAGGAAAACATATTTTTAAGATAAAGTATTTTTATGATCAGTTATTTTGGTCTAAAGTAATACTTTATAATTCCAAAATAAAGCTTCAGAATGAGTCTTGCATTGTGCAAAAAGCAGAGAGCCCTCTACGTCATTTCTGGCTACCTGGAGCAGGAAGTGAGGAACTGCTTTTAAAGAATTTTTCATTATCATTATTATTATTATTTAATTTTTTAAAATTAGATCCTATTTGGTTCTGTGACTCAGCAGTGGTTCATGTGCAGCACAAAGAGATGCTGATTTATAAGTGAATGGAGATGGAAAAATTCCTTGAAAAAGAACTTAAACCAACTGCTCGGTGCATAATCCACTGTTGATGTCTTTTATTTTGTGCTGTAATTGGTTCCCACAGGAACAACTTAAATACAGCAGGGTATGTAGAGAGGTGAGGTATAAACGAAGCATTTATTTATGTGAAGTGCTGCTTCGATGCTGATGAATGGTTTCATTTGTCCCAGCATCAGCCTGTAGAAGAACCAGTTTGAATTTGTGCACACACTTCATGAAGTGTTATTATAATGTTGACATGGGTGCAGACTGCAGCAGTACAGTACTAACTGTTGGCAGATGCAGAGAGGGTGGTGCTGAAGGAGCGACAGATAATGAGTGACGATAAGTTTCCTGAAGACTGCCTTCTCACTGTGTTCCCCTTCAGCAGAGATGTAAGCATGAGTTATGAATGGCATCTGTTCAGTTTCAGTCAAACAATACTTTGTGATTCACATGTGTTCTTGTGCTGCAGGTGTTTTTTTTAATGTTTCCAGCACTCAGGTTGATCTCTCTGTGTTTGGCAGCAACCAAGTATCGCTGATTCAGTCTGCAGTCGTCTCACAGGTCGCTACGTTTCCAGCCCTCACTCAGCCAGAGGAGAGCCGCCATCGAGGGGCCTTTCTCTGCCGTCAAGACCCTGAGAGAGGACCTCATCTGTAGGGCCAGCCAGCTTAAATCCCCCCGCTCAATCCCGACTGCTGCTGCCATCAAACTGAGAGAATCTCTCTTTGATCTGAGGCTAACATCTCATCACGAGTTTGTCAGCTCCGAAAGCTGCGGCGGCTCTAAAGTTAGGCGGGAACCAGTGGGCTCGAACAGCTTATCAACATTGCTGCAGAGCAAAGGTGAGCCAACACCAAATCCAAATCCCCCTCTCTGATGCAAAAAGTCAGAACACTTCCTCCAGGGGAAAACTTTCCTCGACTGCAGGGAGATTTAGAGACACAGACGGAGTTGAAAAGGAGAAGCTGGGAGCCCGGTCCATCTTCAAAATGCCAACAGAATATAGAACCACACAAGCAAAGGCCAACCTCAGGCAAGTGTTTGGGGAGGCGATCAATGCAGGGATTAGATCATCCTTATCAGACCTGGACCTGGTTCCTGCCGAGAAAATGTCAACAAAACAGCCAGTAGATGATTCTTCACAGAAACACAGCAGACCAGACAGGACGCCAACAAACAAGACAAGAGGAAAGAAGCATTTGGGCCAGAACAGCACAGACTATCAGAAGGAATCACATGAGAGCAGCTCAGCAGTCACCACCAAGCTCCCCCAGAACAGACTTAAAGAGGTGTCAGCGTCGTCAGAGAGCAAATCCGAGGATACAGAAGAGCTGTCTGCGATCTGTCCCGAAGATCCGGAGGACACATGCATCTGGGTCGACTCATACACATTCAGATACATTGAAAAATGTCACAAGAAGGAGTTTGATACGTGCTTGAAAGGACTTAAGGTGTCTGTCATGTGCATTCAAGGAAGTGGCCTCACACAAATATCACTGACTGACGAGTGGACCTATAACTCGGCCTCAAGGATCCAGCAGGCCTTGGCAAACCTCAGGACTGTGGTGGAGTCTTGGATGTCGGCCTTAAGAGTTCAACAAATCCCCTATGACGATGAGATGCAGAAACAGAAACTCATTCAGATCTGCAGTGATAGGAATTCAGTATTAGACAACACTCTTTACATTTTCGAGGATTCCTGTTTTTTTCACCAATTCTGTGAGAGAGTAGTGAGCAGGCTGAACTCATCAGAGCGACAATAAATAAATGGCTGCAGTGTAAGTAGTGGCCACAGAGTGGTGCAGTCGCACAGCAAATTGCTTTCACAAAAGCAGCTTCTGCACCGTCTGTGCATGGAATCAACATCTGCCTTATTTTGCTGTTGTTAATTAAGTGTTAAATTACATCACAGCCACGATTTTCATTTACACTGGTAAATGATTAGAACTACTGGAAGGAACAATACTGTATTTATTACATGTTAGATGAAAACTCAATAGACATGTTTAGTGTTCTTGTTAATATTAAAAAAAATCGTCAGGTGCTCTTGCTGTCTTTCTTTCCTCTTTTTTCATGCATGGATTAATAATTAAGCCTTTAAACAGCAGGTCTTAATCCAAACAGTGTTCTCACTGTGTTGAACATAAACCTTAATTAACCTCCTCACATCTCCATTACAAAAGATAAGCTTCTAATTAAGAAAAAATGCCAACACAACACATGTAATCGCATCTTTCTGTTCAGTTGTCCAGACATTCAGTAATCCCTTCATCCATCATTACACAAGTTTACATTTTATTTAAATGTGTATTTCACGCAGGTAGAGAACAGTTGTTTTCAGGCTTTTATGATTTAGTTTGTACGTTGTTGGGCTGTGGTGTTCATACATCCTGGGTTTCAGGGACCAACATTAGCCAGCAGGGGGCAGTGTGGCACTGTACTCCAGAGGTGGACTGTTCAGAATTTGAGACAATGGCATATTCCTGCTCGTTGAAGCTATTATGGCGGCTGTGTTTGGCAAAGCAGTGGGCAGATTGGCAGGCAAATGATGTCAGTCTGATGTCTCCCTTCCATACACACACCTCTGTATGTGAGATGTGTGAAGATGCTCAGAAATATTATGCGCGTGTGTGTAGAGCATTTTAAAAATTATTATTCAATTCCACTGCCTTGATAATTGAGTCATTATATATAAATATGCCACATGACCACAGTGAACACACACAAAACACTGACAATCACTCATTGCCTAGACACACGCTCAGTGTTGTTACCATAGGAACATGGCAGATGCGGTTGCTGTGGGGCGCTGTAGGGGAGGCTCTCCATTGCAATGGCAACCTCATCTCCAGCAGAAGAACCCTCCATCAGAGACAAGCAGAGGACCACTGCCTCTTTACACCCAGACATCTTCAACAATAACCCATCATTAGAGCGGATGGAGTTATTGTGATAAAACTGATAGGAGGGTCAACAAGCAGAGAGCATGACTTATTTTCCCTGAAATGACCCCAGCTCTGGTTCATTACATCAGCTTCCATTCTGTCTCCTCATTATGCATAAAGTATAATTAGGTAATTGCATTTTGAATATATTAAGCATGCATGACTTTCATGATGGAGGTCAGAAACAGCAGCGGGCAACAGAAGGAGTGTCTCTCAAGGACGTCTTCATCGGGGATGGGCTCTGCTGGGGATCAATCCTGGACCTGGACCGATGGATCACTGAGCAGGGTCCACTGGCACAGCACCAGGAACCCAGAGAGCCAGAACGTTCCCGGGCCAGAACCTCTGTATGAAGACACTGTTGTAATGATTGCATCTTTTGGGTGTCTGGCCTGTATGTGCATGTCCACACCAGCTTATTGTCTCATTAATTGGATGGTGCCTATCACCACATGACCACCCACAGTTTTAATTCTGTGTGTTCATGTTCAGACACACACTCTGAGGTCAGGCAGACGTTCAACAAGCCTCCGTGTCTTTTTCACGGTGAGGAATGAGGCTGCTGGTGATGGATAGCCTTCTCCAGGCGACGTGTGTGTGTATGTATGTGTGCGTGCGCATGTTGCAGTCAAATTGCCTCTTAATGATTCTCTTTACAGATCATCACCCTGCCCGGGAGAGGGAAAAAGGAAGCGATTTGAGTCGTACTCCCCTGCTGCTCTGCCTAAATGTTGTGCGGGTATTAGGGAGTGTTGATGGAGGAGCCTTGTAGGAGAAATTGAGGGCAACAGACCGAGGAAATGATTTGTGTGTGTTACACGTGTGGAGAAAAGAAAAGAATGAATGGTGCTTAATTGGGCTCAGAACCTATGACCACACATTGAATCCCCAAGAATTTTGCAAATGTAACCTGAGTGTGACTAACAATTGGTGTGTAACGTGCGTGCCTGCAGATTTGTGTCACCCCAGTGATCCTTTTCATTGTGCTACTATTACACAATAAAAGACTAACTTGACAACCTTCTCCATTGATTAATTTGAATAATATTCAGGTTTATCATCAGAATCTTAGGATCTCTTTGTAGAACAATTGAAAACATTTCAGTGGTGCACACGGTTCAGAACTTCCAAACACTATTGGATTGTTTACAACCAGTCAGAGCAGACTCTGTTTGCAATCTTGCTCTGTTGTCAGATTGATGAGTACATATGATCCTTTAAGCTCCTGACCTGCTGCATTCTGCACTGCACTGTCTTCTACTCCTTTTCTCCTGTGTCACTTTTCACCCTCACCACATCTGTATAACCTCACTTATGAACCGATGCAGGAAGCGTCAGCGCAATTATCAGTCTCTCCTCGGACTGTTTCAGAACACTCACAGTTAGTGGGGTGTGAAGAAGAAAGGCGATTGCTGGTTAAACCTCGACACCGCAGGCCACAATCCTCAACACACGGACGGCACATGTGGGCCCCACTGAATTTAGAACGATTGTTTTGCACTTGGGTATTTCAAGACTGTTGAGGCTAAAGCTGGCAGTACATAATCTTTGGCAAGTTATTCTGATGACAATCAATGATTTCCTGTGGATGCAAACACGGCCTAATGTAACAAATCTTATGAAAACGCTTTTTTAATGGCGATTTAGGCTGAATCAAGTGAAGTTATCTTTCTTTTTTTCATTGTGTTCATTTTCAATGCGTTTGCCACACGACGTTTGCATCAGTCCCGTTGTGTTGGACACATCTACACGCAGCACAACAAGCCCAGCATCTGAAAATACAAAATTGTGGGTGGGAGGTGCTGGAGCCATCCCCTGCTGACACTTACCGAGGGCGGGGCACACCGGGCCATCAGCCTATCACAGGACTGATACGTAGACAACCAATCAAAGTCACACCCTCGCCCACGGTCACCAATCAACCTCACCTGCATGTTTACGGTAGAGACGGAGGAAGATGGAGCTTCTATGCAGCAGCTTCTTGCTGTGAGTTGACAGTGCACCACTGTCCACAGTTAAGTCCAGATAATCTGTCACTCTCAGCTTTGAAGTCAGCTCAAAAATGTTCAGCATGGTTGACACTCACAGTCTCGCTGTTTATGAAAACAAGCCGAAAAGCGCGGAAGAGTGGAAGCAATCGTCGGTAAACAGGTGTGTTGCACCCTGCGGTTTGTTTATATCCTCTTTGGGGATGCACTGGAAGTGTACAGCACCTGTACGATTTAATGGCCTGGACATTTTCAAAATTGTAGCTGCCGCAGAAATGGCATCAGCAGCACCATCTCGTACCGTCTAGACACACCACACTGATCATAATAGAACATCACACAGGTGATCAAATTTTGAAGGTTCAGATCATGTAATTGGTTTGATGAGAAATGCAGTGATTGCTATCAGTGGCAGCCAAAAAGAAAATCCAAGAAATACAGTTCCAGTTGACAATGGGAAGTTTTACATAATCATAATGGGAAGTAGTTACATAAACTGAAGCCCTTTTATTATTCATTCTTCAGGCTTGCTCTAACCACACCAGTGTTGTCTGAATGTTTTAGGCTCGTCTGGACCAAATGGCAAAAACAGAAGGGACAGATGGAGAGGAGAGAGGCGACGATGTTGTGAATACATTAAGGGCCCACTGAGCCAACAGGACGTGTCAGCATGGGTGTGTTTGCACATGCAGGTATGTGTGTGTGTGTGAGATGAGTGCATTTGTATGCCGTCAGCATCACAAATCAGTCGTGTGGTGAAGATGAATGGCACTGGCTTTAAGCGAAATGGGAACTCAGAGAAAGGACGAAGATGTAACGTCTATCACGGGAAAAATGTAAACAGCATGTGTAAAGCACTGCCAGCTATACCAGGTGTGTTGGTCACAGCAGAATATATTAGAATATACAATGCATTCCATTCATGAAAATATAGCAGTAAAAAATCATCATCATGTCACAGGATGTTGCAATGGGAATAATTGAATTAGTGGCGAATGTGCGAGATCTGCTGAAGGAAGCACATGTCTTTTCATTCATTCAGAAAGCACTTAGACACAATGGCTCCTCATCTCCACACCATAAAAAACCCAAACTCCTCAGAGGCCGGCAGCATCCATGCTACCTAACCTCAAAGAGAGAGAGAGCACGCCGATTTGATTAGCCTGACTCGAGTCTTTAAAGTATCCTGGAAATGTCAGCAGAATCATCAAAGAGGCCGTCTCCTTCATAAAGCCTTGATCAAAGGCATTCTCAGCATACTGCGCCTTCTATATTGTTAGCTCACGGGCAGAGCGTCTACATCTGCACAACATTATTGGTTTTATGGGAGTTTTATAAGTGGAGACAGACCGAAAGCGGGCAGAGACAAGTGACATTTCCCCCTCAGCTACACCGTCGGCCCACCAAGTCGCTGCTGCATTTTGCAAATGTGTCACTTGTACTCTGCGTGATATCACCTGTGTTTTGCAAGGAACTTCTCTTTGTTTGTGCAGGGATGCCTCAGTCATACATTACCTTTAATGCACTTTCTCTGTATTAACCCTCCCTGCAAGATAAGGTGCATTTATCCCAGCCCTCGGTTAAACTGAGCTAGTATTCTAAATGTTTGCTCTCATCGGTCTGAGGAAGGAATGGTGGGTTTCACCACATAAGTAGACAAAGCATTAGTCAACATGAGAGCAAATTTAGTACAGTAATTTTATGAGAGGCCATCCAGGCAATAAATCTCACTTGTTCTTGTGCACAGTGTCTTAATCACTGCACATACATCACTACACTCTCCCATACAAACTCTCTGTATTTGTATACTCTATATTTACATAGACACACAAAAATAATCAGCACAATATGAAGTAAAAGCCCCTTTGTGGTGAAGTTATTTTTACATTCAGAATGTCCCAGTAAATGCCTTGTGTGTCTTTGAAGCACAAACGTGTTGAATGCATTCCCTCCCTTGTAAATGACAACATCTGAAAAAGGCAATTTTTCCATATTTTGAATAAATCCTGTCTCATTCGTTCACATCATTCAAATAAGCACTCAGCTCCCCAAAGTATTAGTCTTAGATAATGATCTGGTGTCAAAATGTCGCAAATGATTAAAGGTGTGTAAGGAGGGTGTTTGTCAGTCAGTGCGAAGGCAAAAAAGTCTTCGCATTCGTGCACGTCCTCATCCCTGTTCACACATTAAAAACATTGCTCTGCAGTGGAAATCCCCACAGGGTACCTTTTGTCTGTTTGTGATTGTGCAGATGTATGTGTTTTTGCTCTGTGATCATATTTTCTAGTCAATTGTTGTTGGATTTTGAGAAGGGGTCAGGGAGTGTAAGATTTTTTCTTTTTACACATTTAATGGGTTTAAGTTGGTTACATGACACTGTATAATGATGTGAAATGTAAAATAATGAACAAAATATAAATAATTGTTGTCTTAAATAGGTGAATTTGAATGGCAAAGCATCACAGACGGAAACAATACACTCAGTGGCCATTTCATTAGGAACACATGTACAGTGTCCAACTGTTATTTAAGCAAAAGTTAATTTTAATTTACAAAGAAAGTAGATTTTACTCTGGTTTAATTAACATGTTTGTTGCTGCCTAAACTACAGTGCAGTATTTGTTTTTGTATCAAAACACGCAGCATTATTCCACAGGAAAATATTTTTTTCTTAAAACAACATCATTTCTCAAACCAGCATTCTGTCTCACATATAATGGTGTGTGTGTGTGTGTGTGTGTGTGTGTGTGCATGCATGCGTGCGCACAAGCATGATTTATGAACTAAGCATTCTGTTGTATAAATCTTGCCTGACATGTAATCGCTTTAAAACAATTGCCTTTCACTGTGATGCTCAAGTGTTTTCATGTGTAACCTTGGTTTTATGTCTTACATTACATGCACACACCTCTCCCCCCAGCAAACTGACTTACCCCTCCACCCTCCCGCCCCATTCACAGCAGGCTGCACAGACCTGCAGGTCACTTCAGTAGATCAAAGAAATGATGGGGGGGGACCCCTTAAAATCCCGCCAACACCATCCGAGTGTCTCAGAGCCCACAACTCGTCTCTTGTTTCAACTCTCCTCTTAGGAGGAGGAGCTCCACATGGCCCCCCCTTCAGCTCGTTGCATGTCAGATCCCACCCCCTGCTCCTCATTCCCACCTGGGTCCCGGCCCTTATCAAACATGGTTGATATTTCTGGCTGGCTTTGTACTTATATATCATAAAATATCCTCATATTCTCATATCATATGTGTTCTAGGGATAATGCACACTCACAGATGCTGACACAATCACCCCCAGCCCCCCCGCCCCAATCCCCCAATCATTTTGGGCAGCGTTACGGTTTGGCCCGCCGCGTTGCATCCTCGCCATGTCTGCTGCTGATTGCCAGGCCACAGTGCTGAGGCTTGCCAGTAGGCTTTGGGAGGGGGCAGACTGAGCTGTGGAGGAGCTCCAAGCTTTATCTCATGAACCTCACCAGGGTGCTGACGAGCCATTAGTAAACTGTGTGCTCGTCTCATCTGACTGTGCGACACGGTAGCGAGGATCAAATCGCAGTGCTGAAACACTTGGTAGAAGCACCTCCCTCCATATTTAAATCATTTATTTCAACATTATATGTATTTGTATTTAGGGATACGAATCAGCTCATGTGATTATAAAACAACTATTATATTGATGGAAAATTAATCGCCAACAAATTTGATTTTATTCAGTTTTTATAAGTCATGAGTTAATTTTTTTTTTCAAAGGTAGGTGGATCCACAGGATTTCATGTCAGTACCAATTCAGATCAGTATTTATAGCCAACAGAGTAATGTCATCACTCATATGCTTTAGGTTATCTGTTGCTTTATGTTTTTCTTATGTATGACTTTAATAGCTGCTTTGAACAATTGTTCAAAAAGAGAAGCTGACAAAATTCAGACCGTATATAAACCAATATATTATGATAAGGTTCCTCCTCCCACAAAAAACACGTAAAGGCAAAGCAATGTTTATCATTCAACTTTTCTGAAGATAAAGTCTGTCCACAGCTCTCCCAGCAGCCATGTCTGCTGCTTTCATATAGGTCTGCAGGAGAGTTAGTGCATATATGGGCCAGAGAGGTGGCCTGATTGTTTGCTATATTTAGCCAGAATGTGAAACATCTGAGAAGGTGATTTTAGTGTTGATGTAGAGGCCTTATTTAAAGTGTTAGAGGGCTGACAACTACAGTTTTCCCCTCTCAAAAATGCATGATGCCCCTGGTCGTACATTCAGAGATACAATCAGCTTCTGTCTGCAGCCAGAGGACACAATGCATCACTCTATAACAACACATTAAAAACCTTCTTATCATGTCAACATTTGTGAATTCTAATTCATATTTCATAGCTTTTGATGAGACTGTCATCAATGACAGCAGCGGTTGCATTATCTGCATTTTGCCTTTTGTGTGTGTCAGGTCTGAGGGCAAATTTGGGTCCTGACATTAAAGTCATTGCTGCACATATGCAGCTTCTCATTCATCATTACTACGATAAAGAGCTGGATGACACCAGAGGCTGTTCCCTAGCTGTCACCCTCATCTCCACACAAACCCTCAGTCCCTCAGATCTGTATCAGCCTGTGATGTGCTGTGACTCGGTGTGGCTGTGGTGGGTCCACACAACATTGTACAATAAAATGAAGCCACATCCGTGCACAGCCGCTGCACATTTCCGATCATGAGGAAGTAGTTTGGATCCCATATGACTGCAGGAGACGATCAGACCCGTGGAGAAAACAACACTTAAAAGTAGCTTTAATAACAAAAACTGTAACCCCCCCAACTTTGGCTAATGTATCCACAACCCCAGATCAGCACACAGGTAAGCCAATGTTAAGCTTCTATTAGCTGCAGTAAGTGGGTCCAGTGTTAACATGCTTTGATCAGATAAGGAGAGGTATAATTAAAACCAGAAACAAAAGTTTAAATGATCTTTTCACTGGTGTTATTTAATGATTAGACTCACAAATATCCTTTGTTCCTGTCATGTAACTGACAGATACCATTATTGTCCCATCATGTGGTTTATGTTGAGGAAATGCTAATGAAGACATTGTTTCATGCACCATTAAGCCCCAAACACACATGCTCAAAGTTCCCAAAAGAACCAGGTCATCCCAGGCATGATTCATCCTTCAATCTATTAAACACATACACACACACACACACACACACAGGCTGAACACATTCACTGTGCCTCACACATCACTGTGTGTATCCATGCCTGAACAGAACCTAATGACTGGCTGCTGACACTTGACAGACTTACTGTATTCCGTCTAACGTGTCATTGCCTTTCTCCTCTGTGTGTGCATGTCCATGTGTATTCCCTGTGTGTGTGTGTGTGTGTGTGTGTGCCCTACAGTACACCCAGCCGTGGATATTAAGCTAATGGTTTATTAAAAGAAAATGTCATGTGTCGGTGAGCCAAAGGGGGGGAGGAAAGGAAGATGGAGCTTATTAGGATTCATTAGGGGGGTTCCAGTCGGTTACCTCTGTTTCATGCACTAGAAAATCCAGAAGGTAAGAATGACTCTTTTTTGTTTTTCTTTTGGCAATTTACCTTTTAATCAATGAGACATTTTGGCTCTGGTGCTCCATGATAACATTTTGGCTGACGTAGTGTGGAGAGATGCTGGGTGACTCATCCAGTATTTGGTAAAACTGTATACTCCCATGAAATGTTTGGACAATCCAACCTCGGATATATTACTCATAATTGTTGGCAGTGGAGATTAAAGGAGCAATCGCTGGTTTCAGCACAGAAATGTATCATTACATTACATTAAGCAATTAACAAAGGTTCAATATATACAACAAGGTTTTCATGTTAATTTCTCTGCTTGTATGATTCTGTCACTGTATGAAAGAAAGAGAGGAGAGTAGGATGAACCCTGGTCAGGTTCTGGAAAAACAATTTCTCAAGTCATTTTTTTTTAATGCTAAAAGGAATTTTGGAAATGTTCCCAGTTGTGTCCAGTGATGTTCACGATGTTCAGTCAGTCCACATTCCATTTATATTATTTCTGATTTATCAGATAGACAGTTACAGTGATTTCACAATACAGTGATGTAACTCTAAATACAGCCATGTCTCCACTATGATGTCACCGAAACAACAGTGATGTCAAAAAGGCTGGCTTATTATAGTGACATTTTGGAAAGTTCAGGTATTAGCACGTTCAGCTACCTAACCACATGTAACACATATGTAAGTAACTGCTTACTACTGTAGCTACTTCCACATTGGTTAAGCAGTGCAGTGGAGGGGGGGCAATAGGACCCTTGCAGGGGTGGTGGCCAATGGTAGAGCAACATACTAATGAATAGGCTTGTGGGGAGCAGGTGATGGCCAATGGGAGAGCAGCAAGCTAATTAATAGGCTGGTGGGGAGCAGTGGTGTCAGACTGCAGGCTGTCTCCACACTCCACATACTTTGCTGCTTCCACATTTAATTTCAGGAATAGGTGAGTGATTAATCTGCTGCCGTTCATTGAAAACAGCAGATGTGCCAAAACAATTTACTAAGACGGTTGAGTCAGTTACTGTATATGATTATAAAATCATACAAATAAAACTTTTAATTTATAATTATAATCAAATTAGCTTTTTACTTCCTACGCAAATTACATTCAGTGACATTATTCTGTTTTCACACGTGTGTATATCACTGAGGGTCAGTCACTGGCCCAGCTGGTGTGAAATAACATCTTCCCTTGTTCTGAAACTGGAGCACTTTCAGGCTGCAGCCCCCTGCTGCTGTCAGCCAAAGATCAAGGCGGAGAGATGAGAGCAGAGGTAGTTAGTCCGAGGCCTGCGAGAGGTCAAACGACTCTCTGACATCTCCTGTTCAGCAGAATGTATTTTACTTTATAGAGGCACTTTGAAAATTTTTATTAGCACAAAGGCCACAGCCGTGACACAGCAGACAGTGTAGTTACAGGGTTATTTAAAGATTATGTCAATGTGTTCACATAAGTTATATATTAAAGTCCATTACTTACTAACTGTATTTTAACCCAGCTTTTTCCATGATGTCTGATTTTTTTCAACTCATTCCTGAACCATGTGCTCAATCCCTGTGCTTTTGTTCCCTGAGCTGTTTTGAATCTGCCCTGAATTTCCCAGTCACAGTGACTAACCTTCGAGGAAATCCCTCTCAAAGTGAAACAAGTGAATGTGTGCTGTATTTGCCCGAACAGTAAATGTCAGTGCTCCGCTGATTGAATGCATGTTGACAGAGATAACTGTGGGGCAGCACACTGTCAGGGCAGGAGAGAGACAGGGACCCAGTGACCTAGACTCATCACACACCTCCAGCACTGTGGGTCCGCTGGCTAAAACCAAACCACTTCAGACCAGGGTCAAATTTTATTATTTGTTACTCATCCTTAATCATCCTGTGACCTGTTCGGTGTGCGAGAAACTCCATTTTCTTTTATCGGTCCCACACAATTGCTAAACATTTCTGGAAACCATTGCAGCAATATTCCTCTAATTTGATGTGCCAATATGCTCTCACACACAGGAAGAATTATGTGCACCGGTGCGTGACCCAGACCTGAACTGAGCTGGATATCACGGACAGTGATGGGCTGCTCACTTTCCAAATCCAGGTTTATCATTGGAAACTACGGTGTTGCTGCTCTGAGGTATTTTCAGTATGAATAATTCTGATTATTTATGGCTGTAAAAATATCTGCTGCTGATTTAATGTTGTTTTTTTCCCCCAACACTGACTGTGCCAACACTCTTAAAAGTAACACTGAAATGTGGAAAATGGGATACAGACCAAGGTCAGTTCTTATTCATCTTATACATCATCTACACTTTAACTTTGATTATTTACAGTCCATTAATTAAAATGTACAGTATATCACAATTATGTTATTATAAGTTAATATGTTCTGTTGTTGCATACATTCACGGCTCTAAGAGAAATCCCTCACTTTCCAAGGGCATGCATTCCTGCAGTATTTCACTGTATATCACAGGCGGTGAGGGTGGGTAGGTAGCTTCACATGTGGTGAAGAGCTTCCCAAAGGAAACAGTGTTTGAGCTCATTGATGTTTCAGTCAAGGATACCACAATCTCATCACAGAGACATAGCTGATGCTCAGCTCTGTGTTCTGTTGACCCACATTATTCCCAATATGGGCTCATGCTGCAAGATTATTCTGCAGGAGTACAACAAGTACAACTGTACTTGTCTGCCAACGCCATTAACAGAAAAAAACAGTTTAATGTCAGCTCTGTCCAGTTTGTCCCTTACTTCTGCCATCTAAAACATCAGTCAGACTATAAATAAAGGTAGAAATCTGTTGCGGTAGAGGCATGGACCAATTCCTGTGTTTACATTAGACCCAACAGACCAGAATGAATTGCAAACATGAGAAATGAGTTTGGCATTTTCTTTACCAGAATATGACTCTTTCCACTGCCCTGCAAGTACTATGGCAGGTTTACTCTCTGTCTCTGTGGTTTGCTGCAGTGCATTATGGGAAATGTGGGACATCACAAAGAGAACAAAAAAAATTATAGACTGATAGAATTTCAATTGTAAATGGGTGTAATTTTCCTTTTACAATGTTTCTGTGTAATGTCAATCTGCACAGTCTCACTTTGGCCCAAATGTGTGAATGCAGTGAAGTGAGACTGTCAGCACTGTGGGCTACACACACAGCAGCACACACACAGGCACACATGCACAGACATAATGCGTAAACACCTCAGTTAATGTGGTGTTGTCCACTGTCTCCTCTGCTATGACCCTTTCAATCTCAGTAAGCCAAGTTTGTTAGGACATAAACATTAGAGAGGAAAGGATATCAGATTAGAGACAGGTAAAGAAGGTAAAAGCTCCACAATCTTCTGTTTTATCCGGGATCTGAATGAGGTCAAATGCATATAGAAGTGAGATAGCAGTCTATAGCTACAGTCTATAGTCTACAGCAGAGCTATAGTGTGTAATATCCCCCCAGTCCCTTGTCTCCTGGCCATGTTGTGTCCTGGAGGCAGAGCTCCCACTCAACAGATGGGGCTCCCACCACACAGCCTGCAGGGTGGAGCTGTCTCACTGTAAAAATGCTCCTGGCTACACCGAGAGTCCAATTGCTCTGTCGCAGAGGGGTAAGCTGATGCAGAACGCTGTGGGTTTTTTTGTTTTTTGTAAGATTAGCAGTGGTGCTGTGTTGGGGAAGTGGCCTGAAGGCTAAAAGATGAGGCCTTAAGAGCCGAAGGGTTCCTGTTCACACTGGGAAAAAAAGATAGAAAAAGATGAATGTGGTGCATTATCTACTCCGTAGGGAAATTTAACTTCCATTTCCCCCCTTTTCTCTGTGTCTTCTCATAAAGCCTGAAATATGTATAAAATATAAAGAATGAAGATTGCTTTGTCACCTTGGGATTAAATTTGACTCCACATGAATTATAAGAGCCTTAGCAGGACTTTTATTGTGCTCTGGCCGGGTAGAAACCTTTTTAATATTTCATTAGTTCATCACCAGCATTACAACTGAATCAAGCAGGTAAAATGCTAGTGTTCTTCTGTAAAGAAAAAATCGATGTGCGTAATTAAAATCTATGTCCTAACTCCATGCTTTGATTCATATTCCTTCATATTAGTTTTAGTCCTCACAAGACAAATAAATAGGCTAAACCTTTGAGTTTTTGAAACTAGGGCAGGAGTAATAGTATTTAATAAGCGTTTCATAATTTCAACCTTGCAGTCAGCAAAATTAAATATTTTGTTAAAGGCTAAGCTAATGTTTAGTTTGTTGTTGTCCTTTGTTTTGGTTTCAAATGTCTCACAGGCATTTTGGACCAAAAGAAATGCTTATGTGAATTGATTTATTATATGCAGGATAATGTTATTTTTTTAAGTATTGGGTATAAAATTTGCGGTAAATCCGAAGGGGGCGCCGTGGTGGAGGCCAGGCTCAGCAGGCTGCTGTGTGGGGGCCGGCGGGGGGGACGAGCCTCATCCAGGCAGGAGGAGGTCCGCTGCCATTGGCTCCTACGACGTTATAAATACAGGCAAATGGTTTTCACCGGCTCAAAGCAGGCGGAGACACCGGAGGAGGGGGCGGACAGGCAAGCGAGACTGGGAGGCACGGGGACCGCATCTCGACGACTCACTCGCACGCAGGACCGGACTCGTATCTTCTTTTTTCTACACTTAATCCTGATTGAAATCAATGAAGGACAGACGCTCGTGTCAGAAATCATCTCTGAAATCCGGCATGGATCCCAGTCAGAGTGTGAAGTGTAAGATCGTGGTGGTGGGGGACAGCCAGTGCGGGAAGACTGCGCTGCTTCACGTGTTCGCCAAGGACTGTTTCCCCGAGGTGAGACCCTGAACACCCCCACACTGATGAACGTGCTGCTAATTAACCTGATTTTAATAACACACCGTCACGTGGTATCCACACACCTCGCTCTTTTTGTGTCAG
This sequence comes from Psettodes erumei, assembly GCA_016785225.1. NCBI lineage: Eukaryota > Metazoa > Chordata > Actinopteri > Pleuronectiformes > Psettodidae > Psettodes > Psettodes erumei. The sequence goes on from JAFBJZ010000953.1 coordinate 304,891, forward strand.
ACGTGTTGATGCTTGAGCAGTGCCGATGGATTATCTGTAGGATGGATGCATGCATGTTCTCTGTCACCACACACTACACGCAGGTCTAATGTAGTGGCAGTAAAGTATTGGTACTAGTTGCTAAGCTATATAAATATAATAAATTGCAGTTTTACTGTTTTTTTTTCTCTGTGTACATGCTTCATTTTGGCCATTTCGTCCCAAAGTAAGATTGCAACACTTCATTTCCCACAATGCTCACTCTCTGACATGCACCCCTCTTTATGTTTCCCTGCAGAGCTATGTCCCCACAGTGTTTGAAAACTACACAGCCAGTTTTGAAATCGACACACAGAGGATTGAGCTGAGTCTGTGGGACACATCAGGTAAATCACGCTGTCCCTGTCTGCCTGCTTCATGTCGTATTTCACAATCACATCCGGTGAAATGTCCAGACATGGACAGGGTCACTTGCACAACCCCCCTCTGTGATGCCTCTGGACATGCACTCTGCTGATTTGTGTAAAACTAGATTAATAACTTTGAAGGGGTAAAACTCAAAACATATCTTTGATAACCAACAATAAGGCTTAGGTATTGCCCTAAAAAAAGTCCAAATCATGAGATATATAGAGGCCCGGGGTCACATTTTTGAATAATGAAATTAATCCGTGACCCATTTTAATCAATAAAGCTGTGTTAATCTTTTCTCGTAGTCTGGAGTTGTTGCTCTTACAAGCTGTACATGTTTCCCTCTAGATTAGGTGGTGCTCACCTCTTACTTTCATGGAAATGGTGAGTATTATTTGTGTTAACATGGAATTGCATCAGAGGAATGGATTTCATTAGGAATTCCTCTCAACTGAGTGAAGAGAAAGCGGAGACAGGAAAGCAAAGATAATGACAGGCTGAAAGCAGCGCACATTCATACATCTGGAGAACACACGTCGCCTATTGCGAATTTTGGGAAAGTTTTTTTCAGAACGTTTTGTTGTGCAACACGCGCGCTGGCCTTTTTTATCGCTTGGTGGTTTGGACTCTGGGTCCAAACCAGCTGCTGCATCCCCTGTGTGTGTGCGTGTGTAAACAAACCTACTTTTCACATCCATCAATGCCTGAGCGGTGAATAGCACAGCAGTCAGGCGTGAGTGAGGCGTATGGTTTGTGTTTGTGTGTGTGTGTGTGTGTGTGTGTGTGTGTGTGTGTGTCAGGGGGCGCGATGGGTGGAGACAATCCGACAGCCAGCTGTTGCGGGTCTCTGGTCTGGAATTCCTGAGCGATGTTGGGAGTAACTTTCTCGAATGGAAAGATCAGCATGCAACCTTCTTTTTCCTTCTTCAAAAGAAGTGAACCAGCACAAGTTGTTTACAAATTCAGATTTTACACAAATTAAACCACAGTTGGACCTGATGTGAGCAGCAGAAGAAGCCTCTTAAAGTTTAATTTCTCCGCTTTTTTGCTTTTTCATTTTAGAAGAGTCAGCAGATAATGCTGATCTCCAGGCTCAGTAACATTACAAGCAAGCAAAACAAGGAGCTCAAATTTCAAATTCCTTCAGCCCTACAGTATGTGTGTGTTGTGAAAGTGGAAAGAAATGAAAGGCGGCCAGAGTGAGAATTATGTTTTATTGCACTGTGTTGGCCGGCCGCCTGGAGCCATTTTTCTTTTTCTTTCTGCTTCATAAAACAGCAAGGGGGTGGGGGGGCGTGGTTCCTATTAGATCAGTGGGTCTATGATTGAGCCAAATCCCCCCACCCACCTTCAATCCATAACCCCCACCCAACACTGGCTCAGGAGCAGGCACACACACTCAGTGACTGATTGATACAGCTTTCAGCTTGACCAGTCCCTTTGTAGAGATACCCATCGGCCTTATCTCCTGAGGTGTGCTGGAGATGTTTGTGTGTGTGCGTTTGTGCACCATGTGACCCCGGCATGCGCTCGGATGCAGAGATGAAGATAAACACTGCACTGCCATCCCCCTCCCTCAGTAACCCACACACACTCTCTGTGGTGGTCTTTGTTCTGCAGTGATGAGCGGCCTAATGAGCACCCTGGTGTGTGTGTGTGTTTTAAAAGAGAGGGTGGTGAGAGTAATTCAGGTCATTAAGGTAAATGTCTGCCAGTTGTAGTGCTTTCCATTTGTCCCCCCCACCCTGCTTGTCTGTGCTGGTTCTGCTTCCCAGCCTCAGGGTGGGGTCCGCCGGGGCCGAGGCCGCAGCCTTTGATGCCTCGCGCTTCTTTCATCGGCAGAGGAAGCGGTTTACGTTGTCTGCCCTGCCTGCCTGTGTGTCTGAAAGAGCTGCCAAGGTGTTTGTTTGGGAGTCAAACAGGAGGATAGGAAGACTGCAAAGGTAAACAGAGCAACGCCTGTGGCTCAGCGCCTACATGCCTGAGGCCTTGTTTCATTTTCCACAGTAGAAACTGGGGAGAAAAATGCATCTCTGGCCTGACAGAAGTTAGCTCAGGCAGGGCTGCAACCACAGGCTATTTTCATTATTGACAGTTTAGTTTCTAAAATATCAGAAAACAGCAACCAAAAAAATAAAATAGTAATATATTAAAATATTGATTAGAGCAGTTTTAAGGATGTAATTTAATCTCCTGTCAATCGCCTAGGTGCTAGTCCCAGGTTGGTAGAAGATTTAAACACATTTTGCACCTTATTCACACTGAAGGAGCCTACAGGAAGAAACTTAGTGATGTTCTTTCTCCAGAAATCAGTCTGAGATATTTGTTCCAACTCCTTTGGGAAATTTCCCAATGCTACGACAAATAAAAGCTTCAGTAGAGTCTCGTCAGGAAAACACAAAAACCACAGAGAGAAAGACATTTTCACATCAAGGTCTCCCAAAAAGACACGTGTTAGACCCTCATTGTATAATATTTATCCCAGGGAACCTTACGGGAAAGTTTTTCTTTTTTTTTTAATTTAATTGAACATCTGCCACCTCCACCTATTAAAAAGCTTGCCTACTTTGAAAACAGGAAGCAAATCAGATAAAGGAGTTTCAAGGGAAGATCCATAATGACAGTTTGGCTACAGCAGCCAGGATTATCATTTCCTTCTGTAGTCTCTTGAGCATGTTGCATGCGCTGCTTCCCCTGTAATGCTGGGCATCTTAGTTATGAGACTTTTTCACGCACTCTGTAAGTGCTTCTGCACACACACGCGCACACACACACACACACACACACACACTGCGCCCCCCCTCATTCCTCTGTCGGCAGCCATTGTTGCATTGGATCACATTTCTGGGCTCAGCGAATTGGAGCCGCATGTCTGGCATTCCTCAGTCTAAAGGTTTCTACTTCCTCCTTGACAAAGACCCCTATTGTACCCAGCAGACTCGGCTCCTCAGCAAAGTGAAAGAGGAGTGGCGTGGTTCTCTTAAGCCCCACCTCATTTCCAGGGAAAATAGATTACGGCAGAATTTGGCGCGGCGGAGATGCAGCGTAAGAACTGAAGGTCGCTGGGGCCCTGGGAGAGATTAATAGGCCTCTTGTCTGCTAATGTCATGGAAGGACTTTTTTGTGTGATGTTACACCTAACATTAAAATCTGGGTTTGGTATCCAGCCAGGCCATCAGTTAGGAACGTATGAATTCTCTAACTGACCTTCACCTGCTCGACTGTGCCTCCTGTCTAGACACACGTGTTAAAGAGCCCTCCTTCCCTCACACTTGTTGTCATTTGTCATCAGAGCTTGTTTTGGTCACGGTCATCATACTGTATTGCCACAATACCTGTTCATTTCTCTTTAGTTTGCTCTTTGTCTTCAGCTCTGTCTGGGTTGAACATGTCTGGCTGTTTGCGTATTTGGATGGCTGAATGCGCCTGTCGCCATTTGTCGTTTCCACGGGGGTTCCTGGAGGCTCAACGCCTGTCCACTCACGCTCGCACACAAACACATGTGCTCGCCGCCCATCTGCGCAGTTCTGCTCAGCTATGCTAACCATGCAGTAAATCAGCAGGCCTGCAGACCTGTTGCTATACCTACAGTCCGTCAGCTGGCAGCTGGCTTCAGGACTGCATGTGTTGGTGTGAGATAAAGTAAATTTCCATATCACTAAACTGTTATGGTGTCCAAGATTACAATTGAAGGTGAACATCATGGAATAGTGTAGGCCTGTGTTCCACTCAGGCAACATCGGGGGCTTTCAGATTTTTTTTTTTTTTTTCTTGGTGGGAATTAGGGAACATCTGTGAATTTGAATAATGAGTTACAATATGTTTCCGCATTCATTTATTATGTTATGAAACAGAAAAGGAGCATTTTTACATCTTGGAAGAGTTTGTGCTTAGTCATGGAAAATTATGAGGTTTTTCATCAGGACCACAGTGGAAGTTTGGTATTGTTTCACGTTATCCTGCATCCTCCCATGTCATTGTGCACAATAGCTTTCATGTGTCATGAGCGCAACGCAACGGGGAATGTGTTTAAGGGAAGGTGAGAGGGGCTGCACGATGTGTCTTTGTGTGTGTGTGTGTTTAAAAGACAGGGAGGGAGGGCAGGGCGTGTGTCTTTCTTCCAGATTTAGAGATCCTGTGGGAGAGAACAATGACAGGAGCTAATTAGATGACAGTCACCAGGTCATTGTGTGTGTGTGTGTGTGTGTGTGTGTGTGTGTGTGTGTGTGTGTGTGTGTGTGAGAGAGAGAGAGAGGGAGAGAGAGAACTCTGGGATTTCCTCTTATATTTCCAGTTGGCAGGAAGACGGCCTCGGAGCAGAGTTTAGTCTCAGGCCTAATGCAGTTACAGCTCAGCTATAAGCAGCAGACAAAAGAGAAAATGTCTCCCATTAAAAGAAAATCTCTGTGCTCGCTCCTCAATGGGCCCCATGCATAATTTTCCTGTTTATGCTGCGCAGTTTTAAATGGTTTGCAAAGATGTACTTAAAGGATTTGCTGCTATAAATACTTCAACCTCCAGGTAAATTCACAGGAATATTTGCAGACACAGCAACAAGACCTCACATGCTGTGCCCAGCAACACTGATATTTGTGTTTCCTCTCATTTGAGTTCATTAACAGTCACTGTGATCATGTCTGAACTGAGTACTCCATGCAGTACCTTTCAGTTGCTTTTATTTTTCCAATGATTGATTCCAGGCAGCAATGCCCAAGAAGAAAATAAAACTTCAAACAATTCAATGTGGTTGTGATTGACTGTGAGACAACCATGAAAAATAGCAAAATAATTAATAAATCTTGTGGTTGGAGCGGGGGGTCCCACATTCCTCTTCGCCCCCGTACTTCCTGATAGCAGCTCAGCGTGGAGCCTTCTCGCTCAGGTGGTGTCACCAAATCGAGAGCCTGATCCAGAGCATACAGCAAGTTCTTTATATGTGTATAAAGTACCCTCTGTTGCCATTGTTTATTGTTACCCTTGGGTGATGCAGTGACCTTCCAGATACCGTACTTGGAAGGTATGGAAAGAGTATGGAAAATAGATATGGATCAGATTTTCATGCATGGGCGCTACACTTATTGTACACGCACACACATACCAGCTAGTGTCATGCTTTGTTGTGCGAGGTCCAGGCCTGGAGGGAAGCGTGGACTGTTTCAGCGGTGTCGTCTCCCACCCAGACTGTTTGGATTAGGAACACTAGCTCTCTCTCCTTGTGTGTGTGTGTGTGTGTGTGTGTGTGAGACAGTGCATTCCTGGCTTTTCTCCCCACAGTGTTTAGATAAGGGTCTCCCAGGGGAACCTGCAGTTACCAAAAACAAAATTCTCCAGATTCTTGGCAGCCGGTTGTGTGTGGTCAGCCCTCGCTTGTCATGTGATCTTGACTCACCTTGACATGACGCCACCACCCTCCCCCCCTCGCCCTTCCTCTCTGGAGATGTTTCGGCCTGACGGGGAGATGGGCGTCTCCCCTCGCACATGGTTTCAATTTTGAGGAGGGAGTCATTTCCTTGCTCTGAAGTTCATTGTAGAGGATTTCTTCAACGGACGATCTTATCACAGTCAGCACATTTTTTCCTACTGATTCTGCATTATTTGTTTTTCTCGCCCTGGTTGCTATGGATTATGGCTGAGCTGCAATCATGTCATCATAGAATAACTGTCAGGAATGCTTTTGAGTTTAAAGCAATGACTTGGCCAGGCTCATGCATTCAAGGAATATGTTTGTGGTTGCAGTCAAGCACAGGTATTTCCTTTCCAGTGAGGCCAGAACAGTCTCAAAGGAAACATATCATTTTAAGTAGAAAACTAATTTCTACCTCCTTTTTAAAAAAAAAACATGACTCCAGCAGCACATCTATTTACCAATATGTGAATAGAGGAAAAAACGTTTCTGAACAACTGCTTCTAATCAGACTTGTGACACAAATTGTTGAATTTTCTCTTCTGAAGAGCAGAGCACATCAGCGTTTCCCTGGAGCTGGGTGGCTGTTTAGGTGATCCCAAAATAGCAAATTGAATCTGGAAAAATGCCTCATGTCTTTGCCTCAGTTGACCACCTGTTCTCCGGATGTGTGTTGGAGCACGCGAAGCCTGTTGTGTGTTTATGTGCCGAGCACTTAGAAGGATTTTTGGTGGCTGGTTATTAATTTACAAGGATGAACTGAAAATCGGGTCACACTGACAAGTTCCATTGCATAAATTTGGCAGATTTGTGTGTGTCCATGTACTTAGGTGACAGCTTCAAAAACCAGCCAGACTGAACCTGAATGTTTTTGCTGTCTTGTTTCAGGATCTCCGTACTACGACAATGTGAGGCCCCTCTCCTACCCAGACTCTGACGCCGTCCTCATCTGCTTCGACATCAGTCGCCCTGAAACACTCGACAGCGTACTGAAAAAGGTTTGTTGCTGTTCACCCATCCACTCAAGTGGCGATCATCAAGCCTTTGATACACTAAGTGGAGGTCTTAGCCTTTAAATCCTAAACCTCCCTCCTCTATAAAGTCTGCTCACGTTTTATTTCGTAGCCTTGTAGTCAGATCTTGTGATGTGAAGTAGTAAAGCTGCAGTTTGACTACAAAGAAACTGGGTTAATTCCCCGGAGCATCTCTCCACTGCCTTAAACTCCCTCTGAGGTGTTGGTGAGCCACCAGTTACTCACATGGAGCTGCTGGCGGTTGACATCTGATGACTGTGGCCCGTGATGGACTACCGCATGCCGACGCATGGATTGAACATAAAGCAGGACTGCATCAGTCACCTGACTGGATGATTCTCAGAATGAGGTTGCTGAAAATGTACAAATATTGACTTGTGCAGCAAAACAGACATGACATGTGTTTTCCTTTTGCAGGAACTTCCTGTTTGCATGATGCTGTTTTTAGCTCTCTGTAAAAGTTACAACAGGATCACCACCATGTGATCAGAGCTCATTGTGAGCCTACTCTGAACATTTATATAGATATATTGACACCCAGACCTAAGAAAATGGTTCCATCCTGGCCCCTGTAACACTTTGGCCAAGCCAGTGATTAACTCCTATCATTTCCTCTGGCAGCAGGACTGCAACTAGACTTTTGGTACGATTGAGGTCATGGTTCCAGGTCCTGCAAGGCCCCCGGTCCTATTTGTTTGGCCTAAATTAGTCTGATTGAAACATACCGGAAATACTAGAAGCTGTAGCAGCAATATTGTAGGTCCACATGTAAACTTATACCTGTTTTCCACACTAAAGGAGTACAATAACCTGTTCTGCTGCTGCTCACATGCAACAGTGTGACTGATTTAAGTTGAAAGGGCAAAGCCAATGTAGAGAACTAGTGATCAAACTGTGTCTTACTTAATGTCATGTCAGAGTCAGAGGTCATGTTTCAGATGACGTCAGATGTCAGTGTTAGAATTAGTAGCAGCATAGGCTTTTAGTCAAGTGATGTTTGTGCAGACAGAAAGCGACACACTTGTACAAAACAACTTGCTCTTTGGATCTCGATGAACTTGATCCCCTGACCAGCCAGCCGGCGAGCCAGCCCTGAGGCACATTAGCCTCAGATTAAAGCCCCTAGAGAAATACCATTGATCACAGAGCATTTATTGTCGTCAGGGAGGAAACATGGGGATTACTTGTACTTCCTTTCCAGGGTTCAAAGCATGAGGAAGTGACAGCTTTAACCTTTATACTTAACGGACAGGTGATGGGGGTATTGGAGTTCATGGGAACTCATTTACTGGTTTATATTAAATTCTGATTAAATGACTGTTGATGTTTTTCCTGTAGCACTGGCTGATAATTTCCATTTTTTTCTGACTGCTGTTCATTGAATTGAGAAAAAACTGTATTTCGTCTGAATGATGTATGATTGAGAGGTTTTCTCTTTCTCCACAGTGGAAAGGAGAGATCCAGGAGTTTTGTCCCAACACTAAGATGCTGTTGGTTGGATGTAAATCAGACTTGCGCACTGACTTGAGCACACTGGTGGAGCTTTCCAACCACAGACAGACACCAGTCTCTTATGACCAGGTATGCAGATTAAAAGTAAATGATTTTTAAACTCAAAACTCAAGATATTTTACTGCTGTTTTGTGACTGTAATCTCTGATGAATAACTGCTCATTGTAATCTGATTTAAGCCATGTTTAATTGATCCCCAAGAATCCCCAAGTCCTTTTGTCATTGTTGATCTGGGGAAATGCATTAACCTCTAGCTAACCTGATCTCCAAGCACTTTCTTCCGATGGTGACTGTATTTGACCTCATCCTTCCTCAGGGTTCCAGCATGGCCAAGCAAATCTCAGCGCCCTACATTGAGTGCTCAGCTCAGCAATCGGAAAACAGCGTCAGAGACATTTTCCATGTGGCCACACTGGCGTGCATCAACAAAAGCAACAAAAATGTTAAGCGCAGCAAGGCCGCCCGTGCCAACAAGAGGATTTCACACATGCCCGGTCGGCCTGACCTGGCAGCCGTGGCCTCGGACCTCCGGAAGGACAAAGCCAAAAGTTGCTCAATCATGTGACTGATCGGACTGAAGGGGATTCGACCGAGGAGAATGGGGGCAGAGCACACGGCAGGCAGGGACCTATGGGGCAGCGCTCTTTCCTGCATGCTAAAGGCCCTCATCTGTCTGGAAAGGGGTTTGATAAGCTTCAACTAATGTACATGTTACTGGAATACTCTGCACCAATGAAAACTAAATGCATAGTAGCATCCCAATCCACATGCCCCCCCACCCTCCCTGCCTATCAGACACGGAAGCTATCTGTCAGCGGGCTACCTGCTCAAGGAAGTGACCCGCTTCCTCTGGAAGGACAAAGCGGACGTGGTCGAAGCTTTCCAACCCAACAGGAAATGAGCAAGTGGAGTGATGTCATTAGGAGACGCTTATTTGTAAAGGAAGGGTTTAAGAACATGTGATCCCTTTTGAATGAGAGCCAAAGTCAGCGATAAGGGTTTGCTGCCTGGGAAAAAAACGAGGAGCTGCTGTCGTTTGTGCTGGATCAAAGACTTCTTGCTCGGAGGGCTTACACAACAACTTGACAATGTGGTTTGGATCTGATTCACTCTTGCCCCCGCTCCTGTAACTGTTCGTCTCTGTGCAGAGGACATTAGAAGAGGAATTTCTTAGTCCTGTGCAATGGAAACCTGACGCTGTGTGTCCCCGTCTTTGCTATGTTGTTGTTATAATGTGAAGTCATTGCTGTGTAACTGCGTCATTGTTTTATTTTAGCTTCACCCTGATGAGTTTCAGCCATGAACAGTTGAGCCTAGAAGCTGAATGATTAATCACAAACCAGCTGTCTGTGTTTAAAACTGCATGTTTGTCCCAGACAGCCATTCCATGCCCATTTATTTCCTCTCAACAGCTATAGATAGAACATTACGACTCTCTGAAGAGAGACATCACTAACTGTTTTCCACCCTGATAGATTTATAAAGTCCTTAAGTATGAAACAGGGGAGCTAAAAGAAAAAAAAGGCTCAAAACTATATTCAGCCGTTTGGGTTTGGCCAACAATTCCTTCGGCCCATGTGATGAGCAAATGTAATTGGGCCCTTCATCTTCACTAACACTGCTTTGTAATTAGGAAACAGAAATAACGTATCCAACACATTTTAAAACCCTTAAAGGGCCAAAGGGCTTCAGCAGAGCAACAATTAGCAAGTAAAAAACTGACTAATCGTGTAAAATGAGGAACATCTCAGCCACTTTGAGCTGTGACTCACGTTCCCACTGCACTTTAGAGAGGGAATGCAACAAGCAACAGTGAAAGCCTGTTCATCAGCTCTCTGCTTTGCATTTCCCTCAAGTTTTGTGACTGTAGTTGGGTAACATCTTCATAAAGGCCCTGTCAGGCAAGCATTTAAAAACAGCAAGGAATCACAGCAATATCAATTAATTCCAGTGGAATTTCTGCAACTAGTGTATTCAGGCAGAGATAAAATTTGGTGAATTTGCACCAATGAAGAGCAAAAAACAGTCTTGACAGCGCTAACTTTTTAGCCAGAGTCTGAAATGAAGGATGCTTTCATCCTGCAAAAGAGGAATGGCTTTTAGGCAGTTATGAAACAGGATTCATTGGTACAAATATGACTTTTGTATAAATTGTCCCAGGCCTCACTTCAAATTTCAGTTATTCAGACCCTCAGGCCTGTAGGCCTCATTTCAAACATGACAAAATGATGCAACAAATTGGGTTTTTAAAATGAGACTTTTGGAAAGTCTGGAACAAACACAAGGTAACAACAGTGGGACTAAGAAACGTCAAAGGTATTGATGCACTTTTAATGAAACTTTCAAACTTCCCCTGTGGCATGTTCCAATGCCAGTGCTGTCATATATGGCAGAAAAATTCTTATCTTCATTTTCTAATCTGTTGTCTCTTCCCCTCTACATTGTCAGTTTGTTTCTTGAATGTTAATCTCACCTTCAAAATGTCTTTGCCAATGTTGTTGTCACAATATTTATTGAATTATATATTTTCCCTTTAGAATAAATGCAAATGGAATTGAAGAGAAGCGTGTTTTATGGTCATTGAGATGTAAAATGAGGCAGTTGTTATGAGTTTTGTTCTTGTTTTAGGGGTACTGCTATCCCAGTTGTTGTCACTCTAGCTCCCAATTTACTCAGAGGAAGCCAAACTTGTCTTTGTTGATGGATAAACTGTAGCCAGAGGTTTACATGGACTGTAAGGAGAATTAATTATGTGTGAAAAAGGCTGTTTTTACACTTGGACAAAAGTAAATATTTTTTCCTAAGATTAACTTTTCACACTGCAGGGAAAATGACTTAATTTTTTCTCACAGGATGGAAAAGTGTATCTGGTATTTTCAGATTAGTTTCACACAGTATTGATATGAGAAAATGAGAGTCATAGCAGTCTGACAGTTGCACAGACTTTTGTGACCATTGCGTCACTGGGTTCTCACCAGTTTTCACACTGCAGAGGTGACCCCAATCATTTCTGCAAAAGTTCAGGCTGAAATCAAGGACCTGCTCTGTGATGTTCACCTTTTTAAAGCTGATTTATAGACACAATGGCTTGAGTTATCATTTCTTCTCCATTTATTTCCATTGGAGAGCTTGTGTAAAAACAGGGTTCAGATACCGGTCAGAGCAGGTATGACCTCGCTTCAATCAAAAATCACATATAGACTTGAGAACCTGTGGTGTAAACAGTTTAATTCCAGGCACATTGGTATGTTTATGGAAAGACCTTGGCAATCATGGTGAAATGAACTGCTGAATTAGAGGTGACTTTATATTTTGTTTTTGCTTCATGTTGTAACCTTATTAAATTTTACTCTTTTGTGGAAAAGATACACCTGTGATCATGACTGCACAGGTGCAGCCTACGGGAGGCCTGTTAGTTTTTCTGACCTGTAATCCTCAGACAAAGCCCTGCAGCTGAAATGGGATGGTGCTTTTGACGATTTGTTTGCTCTCTCTATCTCAAATCTCTTAGAAACCATACATATAGTCTATTTGTTCCAGTGCATTTGTATGTACTTTGGTGGATTATGCAAAGTTTACTCATGCCCCATTCAGACTTCTTATTATTTTAATGACTAAGGTGAAGTAGTGAGTTAAATGGAGAGTAGGTGTGTGCTTAAAAAAAACTTATATGGGGTATAACTAGTCATGTCAACAATCCTGTAAATCAGAAACAGGGTTTTTCATTTAAACACTAAGATGTATTGATCTTTTAATGTTGCTAATGTTACAGTAGCTTGAAACATATTTGAAGAACAGAGCTGAGGTTTAGTGGAGTTACACATAAAGTTACATTTGGAACAAAACTCAAAAGAAAAGAAAGTAAACTTTGCTCAAAAAGTAAGTATGAAAATGGGATAAAATAGATGAGAATTTACTCAGCAGTGTTAACATTCAGCTTGTCAGTGTGACAGCAGTCCCTCCTTTCAGAAAAACAAGTTGGACTTGAGTCCTTGACTGCCCTGACATCTCAGTGAAAGGCAGATTTTGTGGCCACCAAATGGAACAAAAAGCTCTCTGTGAGTCAGACTGCGTCGTCTCATCAGCCTGAAAAGCTACAGTATTGCTTGAAGCAGACAATGTGGTACAGGCAGTGGTAAATTCTCCCGGGGCTGCCGAGCATGCAAACTGCTTTTCCTCACCCGGCGAGCCTATATATCACAGAGTGACTTCATCACATACATACGGTCTGAGATTTATTAGGTTGTCAGGGGCAGGAAAAGAGTGCTGTCAGGTGAAAAATAAATGTCAGGGATGAAAGACGCACAACTGTGCTCATTATTGCTGCATGGAGGAAACATTTGTTCAAGTAACATGCATTAGCATTAGATCCAAGTGTAATTGTTATGAGTTAAGAGTCATTTCTTATGTCTCTAAGTGCACTGACAGACAGCAGAACCAATATGCAAATATCTTTATGTTTATACCAGCACTAATAAAAATCTGTTTTAGATTTGACCTCAACTCTGTCGCCTACAGTCTACAAAGTTTTTCTGTGTCAGTCCCTTAGCATCAAACGGCATCAGGTTCTTTCTGTAACCACATTTTCTTCTACATTCACAAGACACAAAAGGGAGTGTCTGTGTGATTGTACACCACAAGATCATCCAACACACTCTCCACCTTGAGGAAAACCTTTTTCAGTGAATTTGTGTGAAGAGTCCAGAGTGCGCTTTATTCCTTTAGTGGAAAAATCTGCTCTCTTGCCATCGCTTCCTGAATTGTTACTTTTCTGACAATATGAAGGTGATGGTATGAGGCAGGGTGGAGAAAATGGAAACCACAAACCTAATTACGACACTTTGGCATCACAAAACTTCACAACAACAACAACAAGAGTGATAGTGTTTAAAAAAGGGCATGAAGACACATTTTTCGGTAAATCCAAAGAACCAGCAGCTTGAGACAGAGCAGGCAACATGCTGACATGTCAGGCTGTGCAGCTGTTCTTCCGTGCATGTTTGCACTTTGAAACATTTCACTGCTGAGTTACTGTAATAGCAGAGGTGGACCGACCCTTACAAGGAACACAGCATCTCTGAGCCTTTAACTTTAATTCTACAGCTGGATTCAGATTGTACCAGTATTTATTCTGACCCAGATACTGTAATAAATAAGGAATCCCACTAAAGCAGAGGGCCTGAGAGCTACTCTAGCCTTAAACACTCTATATGGGTGGACTGAACTGGCAGAAAGTCTGTCTTCTGCAGGTCTGCAGTCCACTCTGTCCTGTGATAGAATTGCCCCACAGTGCCTCATTTTACCCAGCAGTGTTGTATAAGTATGGGAGGTGAATTGAGAAAATCCACTGATTGCAGAGGTGCTTCAAGTGATTTCCGCAATTTTCCCAAGGTCATGTCTTCATGATTTGCAGCTGTTTCAATACAGTGAGTGTGTTTTTTAGTTGCTCTAGTGGACATGGCTCCAGGGATGGCAATGTCAGTGATCCACCCCTTCAGGTCCAGAGTGAAATATCTCCACAACTTTTGTTTTTGTGGTCTTCAGAGGATGAATCCTACTGGCAATGGTGATCCCCTTCCTTTAACTCTGGCACCAACGATAAGGTTGACATTTCAGGTTTTTAGTTAAATGTCTTGACAACTATTTTGTGCATTGCCATTAAATTTGATGCAGGCATTTTTGATCCCCAGAGGAAAGCAAAGCAGCACTTTGCCTTGTAAAGTGTCACAGACCCACTATCCTCTCTGCAGACTCTTAGTGTTGTGTAACATAAATCTCCCTGACTGACACAAACATGACATCACACACAATGTTGGCATTTACGTGAGGAAATGTGACAAGAAGCCACTCCTCTTTGGTGCATATGAAAAGGTTGAGCTCCATTGTCGCCTTTGGCAGCTCAGACCCAAAAGATAGAAATTGTTTGCAGAAAAGAGATAAATGAATCTTGTAAATTAGTTAATCTTTTGTTCACACCTGCCTTCCAGCCTATTATTCAGACAGGTGATAAACTCTGTGCTTTGGAACAGTGCTGGGAGACTTAAAGGTGCCGTTCCTAATTAGATATTTTTTCCTCAATTTCAGAGAAATAGGTGGATCACAACATGAAAAAAGCTCATGTTTCTGTCATTGTGATTGCTTATTTGACTTTGATTCATAAAAGGCAAAAGGGTGAACTATCAAAATTCCATTTTTAACCATCATTCAGGATTACCCACATGTGCAGTTTTGATAAACTGTTTTAATATGAAGCCAACGGGAGCAAACACTGCAAAACAAAATGCCTTTTAAATCTGTCTGTAGTAACAGGTTTAAAGAGCAAAGAATTATTTGTACAAGTGGAAAAGCTCTTTTTTCATCTGGATTAGGAAATAAAATTGCTTGGGTGAATTGTAATGCCAAAAGCAGCAGCTCAGTTGAGAAACGATAATCTGTCAACCACATATTGCTTCTTACGTGCAATCGACAGCCTGATATTGAACCAGGTGAGGTGAGGTGGAAGTGAGCTGTTATGTGTCATGCAATGGTTCAGTCAAGCAGGAACTGTAGCTGCTCAGTCACAGAATACTCTCACACACTTCTTGTATTCTCTGTGTGTAAATCTTCAGGCTTCCTGAAGATGTGTGTGTGTGAGACCAGCCGCTAACCTCAACCCCCCACCCACAGTTTCCCTATTTTCCTGCAGGACCAGCTGGGACGGACACAGACTGGGAGCGTGGAGATCAATAGGCCTAAACTGGTGGTGCATTGTTCCCCTCCCAATCCTCCTGCCTCAGACAATCAGTCATGCACAGCTGTAAAATGGAGACAGGCTGAAAATGAAACAATGGGCGTTTCTTCTTTCTTTGCAGAAAAAGCTTGTGCTGGACTCGGGCTGAAGGTCTTGAGAAAAGAGGATGAAGAGAAGAACGGGTTCCCTGTGGCACTGAGGCGTTCAGACGGCTTGGGCTTAATGACAAGCCTTTAGTTCATAATGAATGAACTGGTGCAACATGGGGAAGAAATGTGGCTTAATCTAAAATGCTGACACAACTAGGCAAAGTTAAAGTGTGGAAGTTGGGTATGCAAGACTAGTCTTACTCAGATAGTGCCTCAGTCAAAGTTCATGAAGCAAAAGTAAGAATATTTGATTCAAGATGAGCAGAAAATCCATTAAATATACTGAAATACTCAAATAATATGTAGTTTATGATCACTAACATAGTGTACAAAATATACATATCAGGTTCATAGATACATGACCAAATGTTTCCTGGTGTTGGATTCTGTCATTATCAGTTCATATTTATCCTTATTTATTTATTAAGAGTTTAAAGTTAGTAACTTTTGCTGAACCATGGTCACAGTGGCAGTAAGTGACAATATCCAATGATGTTAAATGCTAAAGCACAGCACTACAGGCAGAAAAGAACCATAAAGTCAGTGAAATGGAAAACCTTTTTTTTCACATTGGCTCACTGCTGCCCTCCATGGGGGATTGGTTTGGAAGGAGGACTGTGGGAAAAACAAGAAAATCTCCTCATGCTTCTTGATGGATTTTTTTTGAAGTGGTGAATTGCACATTGGATCCAAATTACCAGAAATGTCCCACACTCATGTTTTATTGGGTACAGGGTTTGCCATGAAGATAGTTTGAGCCATATTTTCCAGTGGATTCTGTCACAAATTTAGGTTTGACTCCAGAGCTCAAAGTTACTTTGACATTTAAACTTCACATTGAGCTACATTAAAATAATTAATCATCCAACAGATTTTTTTATTCTGATGAAATTGAGCCCCTTATCATTCTCCAACATTCTCTCCTCTGGGGTCTGGCCTGCCATATGACTGATCCTCGCTGTGGGTTACATCGAGACGACTGACCTCCTGCATCTCTCCTCTCCTTGCCATCTGCTCTCTGGCTTGGCCTTTTTGGTCATGGGCCAGATATTCACTGACTCAACACATGTCTGAGTATGTTCTCTGGAGAGTCTCCGGTGCCTGCTTAAGCTCTGAATGTATCTATTTCATAATCATCATATCAAAAAGCATAATGTGAGCAGGAGCCAGCAATCTCACATCTATACATGGATGCTCTTGTTTTTGTGTACTTCTGCATTGATATGCAAAATAATTGGACAACGATTTGGCACCTAAGTAGTTTTCTCAACTTTTATTATACATAAATAATTACATGCATATATTTCAAACCTGTATAGTTTTTGCTATTTTGGTCAAACAGCAATTATTTCCTGCTCTGCTTATGGTCCAATGTGAGGTTCCAACCTCAAGGTTTTTATCTATTAAAAAAATTTTTACATTTTTGAACAGCTATTAGATTGAAGCACATATTATCTACTGGACATTCGGAGTGTTAGTGGCTAGTGGCTTAGGCTTTGTCGTCATGACGCATGTGGCATGTGGCATGTGACAGCTCAAATCAGGTCAGGTGGTGACCGGGGTACGTTGGCAACAAAGTACCGGGCGGGGATGGAGAAAAGGAGCTTCATAAAACATCGTCGAAAATTGATCGGACCAGTGGAGCAGCAAAGAAAAAGGCGAAAACATAAAGTGGTATCAGAGAAACTGAAATTCGGAAAATAAACATTCTGTATGTCCACGTTTTCTTTTAACGCCAGCGTGCTAACATTAGCATTAGCATAGCAAAACGCTCACAGAGGAAGTTGCCAACAAAGAGGGGGACGTCAGCATCAGACGGCCCCACCCTCATGTCCACTTGTCCCCCACACTGTTATCAATGGAAGAGACCTGGTGGCGGGTAGGTCGCTATTATTTATGACTTTTTACCTGTTTCACCCATAAGTTGCCTTAAGATAACTATTTAACCAGGCCAGGCATTCCACGAAGTTGAAATGTTTGTGTTTTTAGTGACATGTTTTGACAACTATCTGATTGATTGATGACCTTTGGCACAGATAATCATGGCCCCCTCGATATGAATTGTAACTTAGCAATGCTCAGGCCTTCCGTCATCCCAGTTAACTGGTTTTTAGTTTGAAATTTGTCCTCACAGGTAGCTTGGATCACAACTAATCCAAATTTGTGTGTGTGTGTGTGTGTGTGTGTGTGTGTGTGTGTGTGTGTGTGTGTGTGTGTGTGTGAAAGTGCAGAAGAGAGCAGGAGAGAGTGACTCCCCCCCACTGAGTGTGTTTACTTCACCCATAGTAAAAAAAAAAGAAGCACTCAGAACAAACCACCTGCCCCGATTAGCATGAATCAGCTCTGGATGTATTCCTGTCATGCTGCCCCCCCATTAACACCCCAACACACACTCTCACACCTCCTTGCCCAGACCGCCTACTGTGCCACTGATGCTTCATTGAGCTATAGACGCTTATCAGTTGTCAGGCACTCCTGGTGTGCTGCAGAAGCCATGTGGTGTGGTTGTTTTGCTGAGCTGTACCTCTTTTTTCTTAATAATCTCAAATTTTAAGAGCTGTGAATGTCATAACATCTCATTTTGTTAGAGAAAAGGAGGCTGTGACAAGTTTTCATTGTTACAGGATGAAAATTTTGCCTCAAGTGACATGCAAAGCAGGCTCATTGTGCAAAATGTGTGTGTGTGTGTGTGTGTGTGGTACAGGCTTTGATTTCAAGTGTATTGTGGACAGAAATAAACACGCTAAATAAGGAAATCATGCTCTAATGCTTTTACGAGATTAGAGAAGCGACTTCAGTGAGAGAAATCTGTTGTGCTGTATAAATAATGTACAGATAAATATCATTGTAATGCATTGTCAATGTAACTTACTGTTTTTCTTACACTTTTTGCATCTGGTTAATGATTACCTTTTTAATCAAACCTCAAACCCATCTTACCCATTTGCTGGTTCTCATGTCTCAGGTTATGAAATCACAATTACATCCCTGGTGTGGCTGTTAATGTATTCAGGTGCATAGTTAAGTTTTTGTATGAAGGGGAGCTGTTATGTTGAGGGGTTGACCCAAAAGGGATCATTTATAGTCCACAGGCTCCTTGAGTTTAAAAGTACGTGTGCAAATCATTTCAGTAGTTGATTACAGATAAAAATGCACATACAAGTAGGAGCATCTCCACACGGCCCTACACTGTGGGTGACTGGTGCCTCAGCAGGGAGGAAGAAGGGTGGAGGGCTCCTGTGAGATCCTTCACGTGCTGATGGAGCAGCGGGTGGAGCTGTAGTGTCATTAGCATAACTGTTTACAAAGATGATCAACCTCCTGCCAAGGTCAGACATGCAGCAATCAGCGGCCAGTCTCTAGATGATTTGTTTTCCATAGTAACTTTCTTTTTCTTTTTTTGAGGGGGGTAGTGGAAACAGTTATTTCCCCCATCTAATAGTTTATTACAGGAAGTGTTGAGCTGCATTTGTCTCTACAGTAGAGTGTTACTAATCACTTGCACTAATGTGATAGTTTGAAGGATGAAAGTGTAAAATCATTAGCTGGGTCTTTCCTCTTCCACTTTTAACTACTGGAGCTAGATGATATCTCTAGTAAACGAAATAAATTGTCAAGGTTAGGTGGCACAACACACACACACACACACACACACACACACACACACACACACACACACATTTACCCACACAGAAAGCTTTGAATCAAACTGTGTGTGGAGATTAGAGGTGAGTCCATTGGGTTGTGCTGACTTGACTTATCAGCTGCACGCAGCCCGCTGACTCCTCACCTATCAGTCATCTCTGAGCACAGCCAGAGATTGAGGATAGATCACAGATGGAAGGAGCCACAGCAACACTATTATTAGAAACCTTATTAGAAACGTTCACATACATACTAACCGAGAGCCGCCAGCCACTTGCTGAGCACAGAGAGAGAGAGAGAGAGCATCTTTGCTTTTACTTCACCAAACTGTTAAGGTCTGTTTTGAACGAATGTGCTCATTTGAATCAAGGTAACATAACAAAACTGCAGGATTCTTTTGAGTATCAGTGGTGCAGAAAAAGAAAGAATTTTTTTTTGGGGGGGGGTGACAAAAAATCAAGGCTCTTCTTTATCTTGGCACACAAAGGAGTGAAGCAGCTTCTTTTTTCCAAGTAGCTTTTCATGTGAGGCGAAAGTGAAATAACATTTTAACTGCACTATAAGGCACTGGAATAGCTTTTGCTGCTATGTAATCATGATGGATTATGTGGGCTGAAAATGCAATATAACTGTCTTGTAAATTTGTCGTTCAGTGGGGAACAGATGTAGAGGCAGGGTTTGTCTGCACTCTCTGAAATGGCAAAAATTCACACAGTTGGTACCATTGTGAATGAAAAGATACAAGCAGCACTACAACAAATTGGGCCTGATGTATCAACAGCGCACTCAATTTTAGAATCTACTTAGTGTATACATGATGAGTGTTGTAATGCCTTTGAGTGTAGTGAAATTGTGTCTGAGTACCTCCTAACATAGGAATCCTGTACAGCTGCCAGTTTTTCTCCCCGATGTGCTCGACAGCCAAAAGCAATTACACCTCAGATGACTCAAAGTCCATGAGAGGAGGGGGCCCAAAAACCAAAACTCAGTTAAGCGAGGGGAAGACCGTACCTCCCCTGTCATTCTGGTTTTTTGAGGCAAACTCTTGGGATTTCCCCCACCATCTGGAAACTTCAGAAAAAACCCCAAAGGCATTTTTGAACATCGTGCATCATCTAATCAGGTATTTAACAGCACCTGAAAGATCATCTGTTGGTCACCTCAAGAAACAGGGAGACAATTTGGATGTTTTGTTAAATTAAAGTGATGGATATGGACACTGATGGGAAATGTCTCCACTCAGAGGAGGCGACAAAGGGAACATTCCTTTCTTCCTTATATTCAAACCGTTTTCCTAGGAAAGCTGAATCAACACATACACTGACCTTTTGCCTGGATTGTGCCTGAAGTGTGCTATGGTACGTCATTGGTTAAGCATACCAAGTGCAGTTTACTGAAGTCACACTCTGATTTCTGGCAACCAAACTCATTACAGTTCAAGCACTTATCTCTCACTTTCATTCGCAGCTGCCAGTATGCAAAATTGCTTTGTACTGCTTTAATACCAGACGTTCAAAGAGGCCCTTAAGAGATCCCTTAATAGTGCCATTAAAGGAAAATGCCTTTTTTGTGTTGTTACCTTGTGTCCTTGGGTGAATGATTGTACCATAATGGTTGTGTATTATTTAATGTGTGCCAAACACTGGGAGAGAAAAGACTATTTCCCGTTGTTTTTGGGTCAAAATCCCACCTTTTCCTTGAAACCTTTTCGAAGCAAACCAGAACTAACAGCAGTAGAATCATACATAAACAACCTTAATCAGGTGCTGCAGACTTTACAACCTTTGCATTTATTATGCCAAAGCAATGTGTAAGGTATTCTGTTAGGCAAGGTGCTGAATGTGCTAAAGTGCATCAACCCTTTTACAGGGTTCTTATTTCACTACAGCTGGTAAAAACTGCCAGTGGCAGTCAGATGACAAAGTCGTCGTTACAGCACTAGAACCTGTTGTCTCAGAAGTGATTATGAATTTAAACTGGATCCCCATCACCAAGCTTCTTGTTCTCTCCACTTGCACCGAAGCAGCACGGAAGCAGGCAGAGTTAGAGAGAGAGAGAGAGCTTTTGACTCAGTGTGGCAGTGAAGGCTCTTATTTTGAAAAGGGATCACATTTCATATGTTTAACATAATAAAGTTTCTCAGCTTCTCTGATTCTGAAAAGGGGAGCTAAAAAAGCAGAAAGTTATCATCAACTACATTAATTAAAAGTCCAAATCGACAACATAAGCTTTCTCCAGGAGAATTTTTCAAGGACAGTTTCTCTTGTAGCTGCTGCTAGTAATACATGCTGTGTGCACAGAAATCCCTCACACTCAAAACACCAAAAAGCAGTACCTCAGCATTATTAATAATGGATCAAAGGACCAGGCAGTCATCCATGTTGGCTTTGCATTGATCCATGTAAAGCATCTTGTGGAGCACTGGAACCATGACCTTGTGGGATGGAAAAAATCATCTCATATTCAGCATTGATGCAGGAGTCCATCCTGAAAACTGGACTGCATGTGGACGGTGACACATGCTCAAGTGTGAAGTAAAACAGAAGGAGAAGAGCTGCCCTGATTCTGCAATTTTATTCACAGATGATGAGGCAGAGATCATACCTCAGATGGTCGAGTCAGAATTAGGCATCAACAGCATGAATCCATGAACCCAGCATGCCTTGTGTCAACAGTCCAGGCTGGTGCCAGTGGTGTAACGGTGTGGGGAATGAATTAACTGGAATGGTTATATAGTAAATATCCATATTTACATGGGTTTGTTAATTGATTATTTTAAGTCAGTGCTGAGACTGTTCCAGCCACTTTTTTGTTGAAAGTCCAAGCAAAGCTTTAATGGATGAATTAGAATTGAGCATTTAATAACTTGTTATTGTATGACACTAATGATAAAGAAACTGTTGATAAAGGAAGATACTAGAAAGACCCAAGGACTGCCATTTGGAAAGACTGACACACAGACACACCCACTCTCAAAGGAATCAATACAGACACTTCCCTCCTCCCTCCTGTATCAGATGACAGCAGTTTGAGCACATCCTGCCTGGACTCCTCTTATCTTCTGCTGAGACATATGATCAATATTTGTTCACTGGAGTAAAAAATATCATTTATAATTACAATGTTAAGTTTTTCATCACATAATAGGAGAACAGCATTTGCTGTTAATGACATAAGCCTTTCATGGCTGTAAAACATTTTAGAGGAATGTAATTCACAAAAAGCCTTAAAAAACTGTCCCTATAAAATATTGATACAGTCTTTTCTAATTGTCGTATGTGATTGGATTTGCATTTTTAAAAGGTAATGAAATGAGATTTTTTTCTAACTGTATTTGTCTTTTGTCCTCAGGGCTAATTAGCAGATGTTGGCATGCTAATAGTCTAAATCAAGATGCTGCTTGTGTTAGCATGTTGACGTTAGCATTTAGATATTTCAGTGTCCGTCGTCATTACTTCACAGGCCGACAGCACACTCCTCTTCACACTGGATGTATAAGTTAAAGCCCCTTGTTGCAGACAGAGTAATGTGTTTCTTCACACTTTGACCTTGTGTGTAATGGGAATTTGCAGCAGTGTGTGTGTGTGTGTGTGTGTGTGTGTGTGCGTGCGCTGAGCTCATCTCCTCTCAGACCCTTAACTGCCGGAGCCCCCCCGCCCCTTCCTCCTCCTGCGCTCTCCTCTTCTCTCATCGTCTTTCCTTCCTCTCAGCTGGGAGTGACGCTGCCGGAGTTCAAAGTGGTAACAGAGGAAGAGGAAGAAATAGAGAAGGAGAGATACAGGGAAGAGAAGCAGGGCCGGTCTCTGTAAACATCCTGATCGCTGACTTCCTTTTAAAAGGCATCCAGTGACATCTGCTTCACAACCTTCAGCTTCCTGATATGAACAGTTCAAATTAATTAACTTTTGAATGGAGGATGTGCTCAAACAGTGACTCCTCTTTGCACATTTTTCTTTGGCAGTGAGTGAGGCGGCCTCAGTCGGTGATATTTTTGCACATACCTCAAAATGCTTCAGCTTTGTTTCCTGCCCTGAGAGCTGCGCTCTCGATCCTACTCAGAATAAATGTCAGCCAAATGGTGGATTTTATCCTGAACAAGGCGGTCTATCAAAACACTCAAGTATTAATAATAAATAATGACGGATAAAGAAAATGTCGTCCATATGCCGATATATCTGAAAACAGGAAATGGAGGCTTTTGGATCTTTAAGGAAAAAAAGTTAAAATTTGCTGAGGTACACAAGATGCTCAACTTTGCTGAAGTTTTCAAGGGTATGCTTGAAATTCTCACAAGGAAAATTTTGTGCAGTAGAAGTGAGACTCGTGCGATGTGCACCAAAGTGAAGGAAAAAGATCGTTCATGCTTTCATTCCTGTGTCCCCGTACCTGTTTTCTTTTCCCTCTTCCTCTTTATTGTTCACATGTTCTCTGCGTCAACCCATGTGGGAGTGAGGAGGTAAACATCAAGAGACGGCAGCCTCTCCACAGATTAGTCTCTTTAATGGTGTCTCGGCAAAAGTACTAATTAAAAAAATGCTGCAGGTGCATCCCAGCTCTTCCCTCGCCTCTGATGAAAACACAATTAGTCTTAAGTTGCAAAGAAACAAAGTGAAAAGCATTTAATTGCTTTTAGGAATCCCTCTGCACCGCCACAGAAGATCAGTTCACACTGTGGGACTCAGTCTTAGTTTGCTGAGGCAAGGTTCGAGGCGAGGAGACGAGGAATGTTTGATTGAGAACGGGGACGTGACAGCCGCCATATTGTGTAACATGTAAAGATTTTAATGTAATGTGTTCCATTTGTCTTCTGCTCTAAAACGCCCTGATCTAATTCCATGGTGACTGCAGCGTGGACAGAAACGGATGCTCTCAGAACTTAAAATGGGCTTTAAAGTCAGTCTTCAGCTTTGCTTTTAAGAGCCCAAATAACCCAAATATGTCATCCCTCTCCTGGTCTTTCTATCCTTGTGAGGACACGAGCTGGGACACATCCTGTTGCCTCTGTGACAGCCGGATGCCACGCATGTGTGTGTCTGTGTAAGTGTGCTAAGTGTGTGCTTGTTCTTCACTACACTGCAGAGCAAGAAGACAGACCAAGCTTTTTGCATGTTTTGAAGTTGGAGAGGTTGTGCGGTTTCCAAAGCTCTTATAAACTGGATGTTGACGTTGTGCGTAGTGACTGGGGTGTTTCTAGAAAGAGTCATAATGTGAGAACTCTCTGCCACAGTGGGAGCAGCTTGACTAATTTAAACCTGAAATCCCAAACACAACCGAGGCAGTGACGCCGGCGTGGAGTGGAAGTATGACAGCGAGTTGTTGTGACTTCACTTGTGCCGAGTCTGAGACAATTTTTCCACGCTGGTGGAGACCCAGATCTGTCATCTCTGTGATGCTTTTCATAGAAGACTTATCTTTTCAAATTCTGAGGCTGCAGACTTTTACTCCAGTGGCTGAGCATTCCTCCTCCGCTATAGATTTACTTGTCAGATTGTGTAAACGTGATGTCCTCGCACACACATGCACTGTACACATCTTTGCCCTTTGGTTGTTGGTGACATTGTCAGTAGAGGGACCTGAATTGTTGCTGTTTGTGTGTGCTTTCATGTATGTGACAAGGTTTTTATAGATGTGAGATGATTGTGATACATACATACATATAATATACAGCAAAACTGAGTACACCCCCAGGCTGTATCATATTGCATATTTTTGAAGTGGAAGCGTAGTATCTTATCTTATGAGTAATCAATTAAAAACAAAAGCGATTACACTTGTGATTCCCAGTTATGGCTAACCGCATGAACAACTTCTGACTGGGCAGTGATTATCTGTGCAATGATTATCTGGGCGTCCAAGAAGAAAACCACTGCTGACAAAGTGGCACGAAGCTGTGAGATTACACAGTTTGCCAAAGAGCGGGAAAAGAAGCCTGATGAACTTTGGCAGCACACTCTTTGTTCTGACGAAGCCAAGGCAAATGTGCCTGGATCAGATGGGGTCCAGCATGTTTGGTGTGGACCCGGCCAGGACTAACACAGTGCCGACAGTGAATCGTGTGGGTGGGAGCGTGCTGATTTGGGTGTGCGTGCATGCAAACTGCATGAGAGATGACATTTATAGATGGCATTATGGATGCTAATTTATGGCACCCAGTCAGATGAAGGAAAGTGAAAACTATGACCTGGCCATGTCTGAGTCCTCTGACTTCAATCCAACAGAACACCTCTGGAGTATGTAAGTTTTAAAAAGCAACTTATAAAAAACATCATAAAACAATTGCACTAATGAGGGGTGGTTCTTTAATATGGATTTTTTAATAGTTTCTTTACTCAAACATTTTTGTTTCTCAAATTAAGTGGCTCCTTATTCTTGGGCTTTATGCAAAAGACAAATAAAATGTAACTAAATGAGCAGGATTTGTTATTGCTTAACATTTTATTGATATCAATCAAGGGTGTACTCAGGTTTGTGATATACTGTACATAATCATGCAGCTAATAAGAAGAAAAATATAGTTTACCTTCTTTTTATCATGTACTGTTCTCCTGAACTTTTCCCACTTCTTCTCAACTATATATTCATGTGGGGTTTTTTTTCAGATTTTCCTCTTTAGTAGGAACCAGCAGGCGAGGGAGCGGGACAGGTTCTGAGGGGATGGATATCAGCGCAGAGATGTGTCAGAGTAGCTCGGCTATGCAGCAGAGATAAATACAGCCTCTCCCTCTTCATCTGCAGCATGAATAAAATACTCATCTTCAGGATGTTTTCTTTTTTAATGCTAACAGAGGGGTTTTTTAACTGGAGAAAGTAGCACAGAAGAAGACATAATGGAACATTATTAAGAGTGACGCATGAATTTGTGTCCAGGGGCCAATTGTTTCATAATCCATCAGCACCAAGTGTTACATTTCCTGTCAATGCAATGTTTAGTTACTGATGCATGGGTTGCTTAATCTTATCGTCCTGGCTTTTCCCAGGAGCCGATTATTTCAAGGCACGCAGAGAAAGAAAAATCATGATGGTTTTATTCTAGTTATATTACAGTACCCATTCCTTTTGGCCTGTATCCATGATACATACTCTGATGTTTTGGCAAGTGTCCTTGTCTGGGCACATTAAAATCAAAAGTCAAATAAAAGTCCAGTGCCGACATCAATGGCAACACGAAGCAGAATTGATGAGATTATTCACTGGCATGGTGATAGACAGGCAGACACGGAGCAGTAAATTATAATTCACTGTGACCGAAGGGCAAATTAAGAAGAAGAAGCACAAAGTTGTATTTCTTTAGTGTTGTCATCCCTCATAAATCAGCATCCAGCTGCAGCCTTATGATGATAAAAGCAACCAGTCTGATGCTTCAGGCTCTTTGTTGTTTTCTTTTGTTTTCTGTGGTTTGTGTGTGTGTGTGTGTGTGTGTGTGTGTGTGGGGGGGTTTGGTAGTTTTTGGGCAGTGAAAAGGAGAGTTTTTTCTGTTTCAGGCAGAAGATAGTGGTTTAACAAAAGCAATCCTCATATCTCTCACATGCAGATATACAGAGTCGGCACAGGGGCTTGGAAGACAAACCAATCAGGATTAAGTCAGAGAGAGGGTTCGCCCAGCTCTGTGTTTAACGTGTGCGTCAGGCATATATGCCTTTACAACTCCTCAGACACACACACAGGATGTTAGTGTTAGCGCAGCCAGTTGATTGGCTGAGTCACAGACAGGAGGAACAGGGGCTGTGTGGGAGTTAAGCACCTTACAGATTTACATGTTTTGGTGCTTTTCACCTCCAGTGTTTTGGCAGCTGGAGTTCTTCATGGTATCCACATCATGTACACAACAGTAACTGCCTCATCACACAAGACCTTTAAATGGCTGTCTCCTAAAACACTGTGACATTTTAGCTCTGTCAAAAAAAATTACACAGATTATTGTCCGCCGCTGCTGCACGAGGCTCAGCTCTGGTCGCTCTATGAAAGTTTACCTTTTTGAATTAAAGTGCAAAACTGACAGCATCTAATTTGGCTTTACAACATTGAAGAGCGTACTTTTGCATCCAGCATTTGTTTGGTTTTCTGGCTCTGAATAAGTAAGTGCCAAGTCAGGATAACTCAGAGCTTTCAGTTAAAACTGATGATTGACAAGTCGCAAACTTGTACTCACAACAACTGCAACATGACATGAACATGGTGTAGGACCCCAGTGATCTAACTGTCCGTGTGGCCGTCATGAATTTGCATATTTACAGTTCATCTTTAGGGCTGAGTTTAAAGTATTAAAACCTATTTTGTTCCTTTGGAACTTCAAGAGGAAATTGGATCTCCTTGTTTTCCCCTCCATTCCTGCACATCTGGTTTGGTTCCATTTTAATGTGTTTTTGTCACATGGGATCTGAGCATTGTGAAGGAAATTAGATTTGGAAATGAGATTGCATGAATTACTCTTTCCAAAGGGCCGACACGTGAAACTGCACAATCTGAATTCCCAGTGGCTCACTTTCTCGTCATCACGATGTTTACCAAAGGGGCAGTCAGAAAAAGAAGCGATTTGATGCTTGAGGAATGAATGCGATGCACGACCAAAGCAGAGAGCTGTACGTACAGTAGATGTTAGTTTTTGTTTTTTTTCTTAGACCATACCATTGCTTTGATTGATTTCCAAACACAGCTTTAGTAGAACTTTGTTTTGATGTTAAACAGCTGACTGGGACTTCTGTTTTTATTGAAGTTTTGTTCGTGAAAACAAACTTTTAGATAGACGAGCGTGTCGAGTACTTTCAGCAGCACGAGCGCATTCCCAAAACTTAATCTCCTCTGTGTGCTTAGATGAATCCTGAACCTCCTCTGTAAACACTGGCAGCATTTTATGTTTATTAATATCTTCTCAGACAGGGGTGGGAGACATTATTTACGCTCAGTACAGAATAAAGATTCAAGACACGCCACGGCACAAGTACTTTATTTGATGATTCAATTCCCAACTGACACAGAGAAAACTTCACTCAAAAGCAAGCCATCCGCAGCCACTTTACTGCACTTCTTCTGGCAAAAATAAATGATCACAGAGCTTTAGACTAAATGCAGAATTTAAGACAGAAAAGGGAGAGAGTATGTGCATACAGTCACTTTTACCCTCTCTTCTGGGTCTTTCAGATATATATTGGACATTAAAGATTCAAGTGCTTCCAACAGATACAGTCTGATCTGATAGTTTCGACACTATATATGTCCCAATTCATTACAAAGTAAATCAGTTCATTTTATGCTCCTTTTATCTGACTGTGTCTGATTCCCTGTGTATATCACACCAATCTCTGCGATCGCTTGGCATCTGAATTCATCTAATCCGCTGATCAACGCTGAGCACAGCTGTGAGTGCGATAAAGATAACTGCTGTGATTTAATCACTGCAGCACACCACAGTCCTCACTCATCAGGCAACAGGGAAGAGTTTCCTGTGCCGTAGATTAAGATTTATGAACTTGGATGTTTCCTATTTTAGTTATTTGTACCAGATGGTATTGTACAGTACTGACATGAGACAGGATAAAGTGAACATGTACACCTGACGATAAAGATTCAATTACACACCTGAGCCCCGCCTGGATGTGTGTGGACACTGAAGCTTCATGAAGTGATTTTCCTTTGTAAACACCAGAGCAATGACCCATAAAAACAGTGGCTGGGTGGCATCGGAGACACCAGATGTTGGCAGGTGTTGCTTTGCCCCCCCCCCCCCACACACACACACACACACACACACCCCGAGCAGGTGGTTAAAGGCAGAACAGTGACAGGTCACTGTAGGGGACGGCTCTGCTGATGCGAGTGGACAGAGTGTCACTGCAGAGCACAGTGGTCTCCACAGCCTGCTGTCACATCCAGTGACGCTCAGCGAGCGATGCAAAGCAGAAATGTCTTTGGAATATCACAAATATTGCACATACAGTAAGATCTGGGCTCAATCATCTGGTTTAATTTCCTTATCTCCGGTGCTGTAGAGCTAAAACATAGGGCTTTATAAAGTGGGCTTTTTCTCCATTTCACTTGCCATATTTTCATCTCCACCACTTCACAAAACACACTGCTGTGCTTTTTTCTTTCTTGCAGCTGATATTTTGCAGAAGCTCCTACTTTGTTGCCTTTGTGAAAACGTCTTACGGCTCATCATCTCCTAATTCTACCTAGTGTCAGTCAGAAAATTATAAATTATGCTGCTGGGAAGAGCGACGTCTTTAATGATGAGGCTTTTAATCAGTAAGTGCGTTTAAACTGGTAATGAACAGTAAAATTCGACCTAATATTGATGCCAGGTGCACCTTTATATACACACACGCAGGTCCATTCATATATGTGCAAACTGCGGCAGCTGTCACTCAAACAGAATGAATGCTAAAGCCTTCATATTACAACACCTTTGCTTTCTGAGCCAGTGGATAAGAAAAAGGCAAAACTGTGTTCCGCGTTGATTGCTTTCTGGTTTCCCACTGATTTAATGAAACATGATTTGTGTTTTCCGTTCTCTCCTTTGTTTCCCACCTCTTTGAGGGAAGTGTCGCGGGGAGCCACAGATTAAATGAACAGTGGCACATTCCCCCAGGAAGCTGAAAATGATATCTCACTGAGCCAATGTTCTGCAGACTCTGTAAAATGTTGATAAGGACGCTTACTGTCTTAAAGTGAATTTGTTTAATCATTTCTGGGGGAATTTGGTGCGTGTATGGCTTTATTGCACCGTAAGAATACAATATAATCTTTATTATACAAATGTTATGTGATATTAGTTTTGTCAGTTATTCCATGTTGCGTTTATTTTCTGCATTTCTGCAAGACTTCAAAGCACAAATTAGTTTACTCGAGCCTACTCGGAATGATTTCTTCATCATCCTCATCACTGTACTGCTGTACACATAGCTACCGTATCTCAGCTCTGTGCTCAGAACAGTTTAGTCCCACGATGACACACAGGCAGCTGACATGTAAAATATGGAGTGGAGCCGCCGCACTTCATTAGACACACACGCACAGCGATGCCTGTCACTGCTCGTATCACTGCTCACCATCAGTCAGGTGTGTGTGTGTGTGTGTGTGTTTTAATCAGAGCCTGCACTGTGATCACTGTCACCGCTCATCAAGGCTTTCCCACTTTCATGTGCCCAACAGCGCGACGAGGGTGAAACAGTGCGTCAGACAGCGTTGATGTGATCTGACTGAGAAAACTCATTTAAGTCAGATAGTGAGAGGGTAAGTCGGACTTCTCTGAACTTTCTGAAAAACATCGTACCTGTAGAATGACTGTGACATGACTTTAATACTTACTGGGTTTTTTTACACGTCCTATAGTTTACTAATGATTTTCCAGGAAGAAACATTTGTGGGACAATGCATTGTATATTTGTAGAAGCCAAAACAAAACCACATGTGATTGTTTGCTGCAGCCCCTGCTGACTCTGAACCTGATCAAAGATGGTCCGACCTCATCACGCTCATGCATCGTGATGTCTGAGTGATTTTCTCCTTCAGCAGCACAAACAAGTGAGGCTTTGGTGCATCAGAGGCAGGGTCAAAGATCAAGTCCCCTTTTCCTTTTCCCCCCAAACATTTTCTTCTGTGAATGCGTAATGTTTGGCTGTCACTGTGTCTGTTTTCCTCTCTGAAGTAGGACAGTGTTTCATCTCAGACAGAGCAGCAAATTTTTATAATGAGATGATGAACGATGTAAATGGAGTTTATTTTTGCGTATTAGCTCATCTCTTTTTCCCCCTTTCACTCTTCATTTTCAAGTGGTGTGATGAATTCAAGCGACTGTTTTGCGAGGGAGACCACCTTTACCACAAGCACATACGCTCATCAGCAACATACATTATGCGTGCGCGGTGCTAACGTGCGTCATCACTGCCCCTGTATGGAGGTTGTGTTCACTTCTGTACCATCAGCTGCAGCGTGACTGTGAAACAGGATGAAATGTGGTTGCTTGGATTCGATGATGGCGTCGGTTCAGCGTTTAGCATGTTCTAATGATTCCTGTCGGCAGTTTTCTGTTGTTGTATAATCTCTGGTTATTGATTTCAGCATGCATTAAGAGCATAACGCAATATTTGAGCAGACCACATGTCATCATTTGTAACGCAGTTCTTTATGGTTCTGATTATCCAAGCAGAGGTTTTTTTAGATCCTGTGTGTGGTTTGGTTGAAGTCTAACAGGAAAAATCTGATTTACTTTGATTTCAATTGATTCAAGATGTGAAAGGTCTTCAAACAAATATTAAAAAATGGAATGCCCTTTAGAATAAAAAAAATGTGTTGGAATAGAGACTTGAGAAAAAAGTCTGAAGAAAAAGTAAAAAAATAAAAAGGAAGATCTCAGTGGGACGACAAGGTCATTTCTATCTTGTGCAAGGTCACAAAAATGCCACTGGGTAATTGAGTGAAACCTGGCTGCAAGCTGCAAAACAGGAAAGGCGCTTCCCTTCCATCTGTCGGGGGGGAAAGTGAATCAGAGTGATTCTGTGTATTGGGGAGCATAAGCAGCCGCAAATTACAGCTTTTTTTCCAAATTTGAACAAGCTAACATGCAAGGCAGCAGCGATGGCAAGGAAGACAAAGAGAGTTTATCTGCTGGGATGAAGGATGCCACCAGGTGCGGCTGCCTCTCCCACAAACCCTTGTTGCTCCGCGAGGCGACAAAGGAAAGCACTCTCGCAGGAATCAAAGTGCCACGCTGTCGCAGTGAGTGCATCAGCGAGGAAGTGAATTCATGTTATTTGCCCATTACCTGGAGGCCCGGAACTGCTGATGGCAGGACTTTCTGTAGTGCTGGAGCCTCTCTATCCCATCAGTACCTTGTCACAACCGATCCAGCTGCTGCTGCTGATAGCTTTCTTTCATGTGGCGCTTGCTCTCTGCATCCCAGCCTCTGTGCTTGTTTTGGAGAGACCACCGGCTTTCAACAATGTCTCTGAGGTCCCATGTGTCCTTGACCCTCATCTTCTGCTGCCGGTGTGTGTGTGTGTGTGTGTGTTTGCCTGTTTGTGTGTCTGTATGAATAGGCAATGGGGGGGGGGTGACATTGTGTGTGCAGTGGTAAAGGGCAGGCTGTTTTTCTTTTTTTAATAATATTTGCAGTTGCACAGAGGGAGTTGGGAAGAAAGCAGCTGCATCCCAGTTGGTTCAGAGCGACTCCACACTAGACGGAGGAGCGGTGCATCACTGCATTTGCACCAACAATCATTCAAGGCTCCTCCGAGCAGGAGATAATTACATAGACTCCACACATGCCTGCACATCCAGACGGTTGTCTTAATTTGCTCTGAGTGAGGGAGGCGATCACTGTGACCTTGATGAAGTCATTCTCCCCCAGCAAGAATCAGAAGCCAAATTTCTCCCATACTTTTCTTCTGCTTTATTTCTTTTAGAAGTTTTGGCAGATGTGTGAGAATAAAAAGTTAAATTAAGTATTTGCATCTTTAAGCTTAGAGAATGAAATATATAGTTTTTTATATATTAACAACAGCAACATTTTGGGGCAAATTCAGTTTTAAAACAGTTTCAGCGTTGTGTCGTCCTTCGCCATCCTTTATAACACACGATGCTGCCGTCCAGCCCATAACCTATTTACCTCCTTCATGTGGCTCAGCTGTCACACCGTGGAAGCACAGTGGGGAGGGTGGGCTTGGTACCAGCCCGCTTTTTTGTTTCCTTTTTGGCCTCCATATAGTTCTGTCACAAACCTGTTGAGTCTTATCACACAGGATCAGTCTTTTCCTTCAGTTTTACTGAGGGTTTTTTTTTTCGTACCATCTTTCAGCTTCCTGTTTATTTTGATGGATACAGTTCACTATTTCATCAGGCTCCTATAATAACAAAAAAATATCACAATTGGATCCTCTCCTTGCAGTCAGTTTTCCTCATTAAGTCCACAACTACTATGAGATTATGATCGCCTCGCTGCAGGAGGATCATAACAACCACCATCTATCCCAGCTTCCCCCTCTCTCCAAGTATTGATTTTCAACTTGTTCCTCATGAGTTTCTGTTGCCTGGGAGGATGCAGGACCACGCTGAGGATAGGTGGATGCTGGGTTCCACGTGGAGAAGGAGCTGTGGCAAGATTAAAGCAGGTAGGCCTATTGATTGGCAGATAGACAGCAGTAAGGTGGCCATTGATTGAGCAAACAGTCAATTTTTGACCTCGGAGTGTGCTGGTTGAATCAATGGCATTAATCCAGTGGGAGAAAACTGGTCCCGAAATATTCTCTCCTTGATTGTTGTTGATTGTAGTGTTTTTCATGTTGTTTCTGTGATCACTGGTTTTTATTTCTCTATTCAAACAGGCCCACTTTGATATTCTATTCTGTGACTGAAGAAAATATTTAGTACAACAGAGCAGGTGTTGACCAGGGACACTGAGGCCTCTCAAGGTTACACTGGGTGAAACGAAGGGACAGCGACACCCCCCCTACACACACACACACGATCTCGAGCAGTCTGGGTTGTCACCCCGTGGAACCTTGAGGGGGACCTCATTATTTTAAACGGCACTAAGCTTGTTCCTGTGGCATTTTCTAATCGTTCTTTGAGATGCAGGTCCATTCTCATTCTGTCAAACAGGATATGTGTCATTAATAAGGGTTTGACTCAATTTCTCAATGAATCTATTGATTCTGTTCCTATTACTTTAACCTTTTCATTGTTAAATTCGGGCAAATCATTTTTACTGGGTAATTGTTACCACCTAAACCTTATACATGCCAGGAAAATAGGATTCAAGATTCACGACACAAACCTGGATCAGCCACTTGCCGCTAACTTCTCTCCACCTGACACGACTAACAGCTGCGGGGAATTTAAAAGCAGGGCGCCGGTTGCTGACGGTAACGTGACCGGATCAGAGATACCCCCATCAAATTAGGTCAGCGCTGGTCGGATCATTGCCCACGTCTGATCAGGTCAGTGCCCTCACCTTGTCTGGCACACCACACATGCATACGCTTTCCTGCACTGTATACAGACACAAAGCCAGGAATAGCCGGGCAATATGGTCATGCTTCAGCGAGCACTACCGTGCCCCCCACCTGCAGCCAGGAAAACACAAAAGCTAGTGAAGTGTGGTGGCATTTCTGGTTTATAGAGTATGAGTCATTAAAAGAGGAAAGGACACGTGCATGAGGCTCTAATTTGGCGATGCTGCAGAGCAAAGGCGGCTGCAGGGCAGGTTACTGTGTGTAATCTGATTCGCACCGTTTTATAGCTTCTCCGAAAGGCTAATATCTCCCACACAGTCACAACAAATGTGTGGTCAGAACTGATTTTTATCTGTCAGAGGACGCGTCTCATAGACTGCACACATCAACAGTGGTTCTAGTCTAAGATATGACTAGTATTTAGTTCATTCCTGAAATACTAAGTGACACAAAAGTTTGTGCTTGCATGTGGGATGACTGTTAAAACAGTGTTTGAGGTCTTTAGTTTGAGGGATGGGGTCTTGGCAGCTGTTTTCCATACAGGGACTCTGCTCAGTGTCAGAGTCCAGAAACCCCACCTTCTTTGCTACTAAATTTGATTGTGTGAAGGAGGCTGTGTGTATCTCTGAGGTGCTTTGTCCCCTCGGCACAGTATCATGCTGGTGTGTTTAATCCGAACCATGAACATCCCCGGGTGCCTGATGTGTGATGAACTCATTGGAGCCCCCCCCCAGCTGTCTGCTAACATTATTTTCCCTCCCGTTTAACGACGCTGGTCAGTTTACTGGAGGCTCAGTCACACATTTAATTGTTTCGGCTCGACCTTGTCTGTGTGAGAGCAAGTGTGTGTCACAGATACGTTTCACAGCAGAGATCCAGCTGCGCTAAGAATATTAAATCAACAACAGCTCTGGGTTGAGGCACTGATGCTAACATCGCTCCATCACATACAATGTGTACGTTCACGTGTTGGTCAGTATGGGTAGCACTCAGGCAGGCGTGCAACAAAGCCAAAGAGACAGCTGACATGAACACATCGATACACATTAGTCTCCACATGCTTTGTTTACCTTGTGGCTTGGGTGTGTTTGCACCAATTGAATTTTTCATAGTTTCCAACCCGCCTTTTATGTCACATCAACCGTGATGTGTGTTGTTAGTTGCACAGATCTATCACAGCTTTGTGTTTCTATGAGGTTTCTTTCTCCAGCGGGCTGGCAAACTGCAGCCTTGCACACTGAGATTAGCTAATGCATTACCTTTGGGCAGTGAGTGTGAAAACCCATCCACTCCATCACAGTGTGTTAGAGTCACAGGTTTGTCGCCTCTTGCACCGAGATGCCACCCTCCTCGATCTGACAGGGACTGTGATGTTCTGTTGTTTTGAATGGAAACTGAAAGCACGGGTTAGCAGGGCACTATCAGCTGCGGCACGTTCGAGCCCCTCTCCACGCTGTGTGTGCACCACTCAGCCCAAAGGCGTGGTGGGGTTTCTCACAGGGCTCTGGTTGAGTCGCTGGCATCAGATGATATGGTGGCATCACAGAGACAATGCTGCAGTCTTGATTTTAGAAAGCATCTGAATCATGTTGATTTGCATTGATCAAACAGACAAAAATGAGCTGAAGGGGTTTTGGACTTTTAGTGAAACAAATCAACACGTTATTTCAGTGCTATTCCAAAAGAGTGTGTCAGAAGCTGCAATTGCAATGAGGACTAAGAAAATATCTCACTGTCCGATCACTTCATTATTACTGAGGATGTTTTCCAGCTTTTAGAAAGCACAACACCCATGCATAATATAACAGAAGCTGGTACTCACCAGCCCTTTTTAATACTGGAGTCAACTTGTCTCTCTTCATTTCCTGTGCATGAGACTGTGCTGACACTGTAATCCAAGCAGACAGTGCTGTGCGACAGCGGCAAGGCTTTACGTGCCTTCAGAAATGTCACCCCACCTTGCCTCCAGTCCCTGAAAGATGCTGAGCACAGACACACACGCTCACGCACAGTTGTACCCGAGGACCGAAGTTTTAGTTTTGCAAACATTTCTTGCAGTCTTCGCTCTTCCAGAGGCAGAAGTAATCTCATTGGCTGAATTAAATGTCGGCAGGGAGTGGAAACGTTTGATTTAAAGCTGAGGGAGGAAAAGGTGAAGAACGAGTTCCACCTCTGTTGCTTCAAGCTTCAAACATGTAATCTCCTATCGACCATGCTGTAAGATACACATTTAAGGTGTTTGCTTTGCTTGTTGTTAGTAGTATGAATCAGACCAAAGAGCTCTTAATGTTCACATCATAAATTAACTCTGATGTTCAGAGACAAAACCTGGTTTTGGAGGTGGAGAGGCAGTGCTATAGAGTGAAAACAGGCAGCATTTCTGCAGTTGTGTTTAGAGCGGCTACATCTGCCTCGTGTAGCTGACGAGAGGGGAAACTGTCGGGAATATCATTTGCGACAGAATGCCATCAGAGCCCTTCGGGAGGCTGATGTGTAGGCTTGCATTCATGATATGTAAAGATATGTAAAATGGCGTAAATGATTAGAGTGCCACATGCTCGAGCGTTCCCTCATGCCAACTGTATAGTAATTATCCTACTCTTAATTACTCCTTGCCTGGATTTTAATGAAGCCTTTGCTGTTTCCAGGTATGATGTGGGTGTCATGTTGGTGAACAAAGAAAAAAGGGAGGAAATGGCGATGGTCTCAGTTCTGCTCATTTACCAGTGTATCAGATTCTTCCTTGAATTACCAGCAGCCAGTCTTCGTGCATTAGTTGGTGCTGGTGGTGCAGCTACACCCCGGGGCCCTCGATACATATACATAATTTTATGCGCACCCTGTAACAGCAGACACACACACACACACACTGCTGCCTCATTAGTGACTGCAGCCCCAAGGCTTACAGCCAGGAAAGGTCCTAATTGCACAGTTCAGCAGCACTGACAGCGCTCAGAGCGTTTTGGAACAGACTCTGACAAATGAGCATCAGGTACAAGCACCCACAATAATATTCAGTTTTTTCTGACCCTTCCTGTAACAGCTGCTGCTGCTAAGTTCAGCACCAAGTCAGTCACTGGAACTTTATGGAGCACGGAGGGACCAGAACCTGGACCAGACAAGCCGATGAGACACGAGTCACTTGTCACTTCTACTATTTTATCAATACACCAACTGTCCCAACTCAGCCAAGCATAATAAGACATTTTCTTTTAACAGTATTTCAGCTTCTTTTTTGAGTGTTTCCAGTCAGTATTTATATACAAATTAAAAATATGCATTAAACAAAGTGCAAACATGACTGCTTACTCTTTACACCATGCCGGTGTTTTGGCAGTTTTAATCAGCCAACATTTTTTATTTAGTTCCTGTAGAAAACATGCCACAAGAAATCCGCTCTGCTGCACTTGCCTGAGCCTCTCTGTGGTGACTTTCTTTAGAGAATAAAATGCACTGTCCTCCCTCCTTGCACCTGGTGCTTATTTGTTGAAAAGGGTTCCAAAATGCTCAGAGCATTGTCAGTAATGCTGAACTGTTCAGTTATTTCCCAAGCGGGAGCCTCGGGTTTACAGACACTAATGAGGGAGCCCTGTGAATACACCCTTATTCTGTATTCATATAATTTTATATTTTTTATATTTATTTGTTTGGGGGAGGACAGATGGGACCAAAACAAGGTCAGAAATGGAGGACTGGACCAATGCCGAGAAGAAAAGGAGATTTAAAGCCTTTAACACGAGCACTGAGGTTTTAAATTCAGTACAAGCAAGCAGCGAGCTTGAGGTGATGGTGGGTGGGAAATATGACCTGTAACTCTGCTATCCAAACAGGTTTATCATCCACACATGCTGAGGATGGGAAAGAAACCTTTGTCATTAGTTATGGGGTGGGGGGGTGGGCAGGGGGCAGTTAATAGTGTGCCGACACAGGCAGGTGCCTCAGAGTGTGTGAGATGGAAATACGGTCTTCAGCAGCGAATGAATTGGCGATAGGGAAGTGCTGATTCCAGACCAGATCAGGCGCGACCTGACAACGCAGCAATAAAAAGACCTCGACTGATTCATGGCTTTGTCTGGAGATCTCAAAGCTGCACTTGGTCTCACAGAGCCAGACATTTTTGTCCGGGGAAAAGTGTTTCACTGGAACGAGTTGAGCAGTTATTTTACACTGCATGACGCTAACGTCTCACGGATGACTGTCACTCACAGAACATTTAGTGATGCATATGAAATGAATAGTAAGACATTTTGCTCATTTGCTTTCTTGTCAAGAGTCAGATATAAAGCTAAGGCTTACAGTTTGTTAGCCTAGTTTCAGCAATCCCTGGATCCAGCTCTTCAAATGTTTTCTGCCTCTGCCATTGGTCAGACAAGAGAAGCCATTTGTCACCATGAGATCTAGGAACTTGCAGATGGATGTTTTTTTTGACAATTTAAAGAAATATTTTTCAGGTTAATCAAATTAGTCATAGAGTAGAAAGTCTTTTTTCTAATTTCCATTAGTCTTCATTCAACCCTCAGAGAGCCAGAGATGAAGAATCCATTTGCTATCTACTGCGGATGCTGCTGTGTGTTTATCAGTTTGAGTGTATGTGTGTGTACATCCCACAGGGGCTCCATCTATGGTGAATGTTGTGTTGCTGTTGCAAATGATCCTGTGGGAGAGTCACTGACAGCCAGCTGTATGCAGTTCCCCATGCCCCCCCCCCCCCCCCCACCCCCACACACACACACACACACACCACATTGCTGTTACTGCCCACAGTGAGTGAGGCATGTTGGTCCCAGGGTAAACTCTCACTGCGTATCCCATCAGCTCAGAGAAAGTGTCAATCATCTTGTCCAAGTCAGCTAAAGAGATGTGTCTATGCAGGCAAAATGTACTTTACAGGCTGTCCTTGTCCTTCGTGATGTCTGACACCACAAAACGCTGCTATTGCCATGATACTTCTTTTATTCTAATCTTTCTTGTTTTGTTTAGCTTTTTTCACTTTATTGATCAAGGTTGGGAATTTTGCTGAGCACGTGTGCCATTTCTCCACCTGGGAGCTGCCCAGTACAAACACACTCAGTCTTTGATTCTGGACCGTATGTAGAGGTGAGCCAAGGTGAAGCTCAATCGAATTAAAGGACTTCTGCGAAGTTGAGTGAAAGTACTATGGATGTACTTTCCCTGTTTTCATTAATATATTTTAATGGCATTGAGAGCATTTGAAAATTGAAGTGACATTATCAGGCAAATTAATGCAGCATTAATTTGCTGAGTGTCGCAGCAGATATTGATTAGTTGTTGTTGCCGAACACCTCTGCTGGCTCTTGGTGATAAAACCAGAAGCTGGGAATAATTCAGTGCTCTTCTATTGAATCCATTCATGTTGGACAGTTCTTTAACAACTCTACATTATCACCATGTTAAACAAAATTGTGCCAAAATGGTCATGATGAACTCCTTTTTGTCCTGTTCTCGTCTGTCTCTGAGCAGCAGTATGTGTTTCATTTCAACGCAATTTGGAGAACACATTGTGATAAGAATTAGGCAAATAATCCAACATAATGAAAGCTTTGCTGACTTTACTTAACACTGCACTAAAAGGTAACACGGAGAGGCAAGGAACCCAAAAAGCCTTCATTTTGTTAAGTGATGATTTGCTGTCATCTGGTGGACACATGGAAAAACACAGACCATGATGTCTCGTGCGTCGCTCCTGCGTTTCAAAGGACAAAAAGCCTGTTAGTTTTGAGTTCATACTATGTTGAAACAGCAGCATTTCACACGGTTCTGGTTTAATATTGTTTATGAATCCTCATTGTCAGTCACATTACACTTTAATCCGATGTGAGATCTGAGTAAAAATAACTGCGAGTCCAAACGCGAACGACGCAGGAGTAATTTGTCACTCGTCGCCTCCCGTAATGTGTTTTTGTTGCGAAAGGGCATACGTGCGAGTTGACAGGTATGGACAGCTTGTACTATTTATGATAGCATCCCAACCGCTGTTTTGATTTTTTTTTGCACTTTCTTAAAAGGTATTGAAGTTGTTCGT
This sequence comes from Psettodes erumei, assembly GCA_016785225.1. Taxonomy (NCBI): domain Eukaryota; kingdom Metazoa; phylum Chordata; class Actinopteri; order Pleuronectiformes; family Psettodidae; genus Psettodes; species Psettodes erumei. Next base: position 344,746 of record JAFBJZ010000953.1, read on the forward strand.
TGTCCACGTCGTCGGGTGTTTTGCAAGGTTTTGTCACAGTGGGATGTACATAATACTGTAAAGTGTCATATCAGCTGATCGAGCCGAGCAGCTAGCTAACATCGCAGTAGCCGCAAGGTTAGTTACGTGTTCTGTTTGTGTTAAAGTTTATATTTGTGGGAGGGAATTGCTGTCGTTACTTCTGAAGCAAGTGTACGTTAGCCTTAGTTTTGCTGCCCTCTGAAAGATGAGTGCATTCATTGCATTGCGCCAGCCGCCTTCGTCGTCTCTCGCTAGCAAACCTGAAGTTAGTTGTCGTTTGTCGTTTTGCTTGTAAATACACGCCTGACTTGTGCTTATTCCAACAGTTGTCGTGTTTTTTAAAAAAATCCCACAGGTTATAAAGTAGAAACTGAAGAGGACAGACAACAATGTCCAGCAGTGTAAGTGACATAACTTCCGTGTTGTCATGTAAACCAACCACAATAAATTGTACGCCGAACTTCAAATTTTCAGGATATTTCTTATCGTCCACATTATACATAGAATACAAAATGTTTGAGACTTTTTTGTTGTTGTTGCAGATACGCTACGTAGGATATTTTGGGAATTCGTTATGGTTGATTGATGCTGCAGTGATGTAATGAACAAACACAGCAGGAGTCTTTGTCTGTTATATGGGTGTGATTAAATGCTGTGCCTGTTTTCATCTTTTCAGTGTTGCTTGCTACAAACAGATCTCGGTCTTGTTCCTCTTTAGGCGCTGTGTGGTCGAGGCAGGTGGGTCCTATCTCAGACAGGTGGCTGTCGAGCATTAGCTGCTCTCAGGGTCACAGGGAGCAGAACCTTCTCTGCTGCTAGCTCCGATGAGCCTTACATAACTGTATCACCTACAGACTCAGGTGAGTCAAATGAATCAGTCAACTCTTACATGTTTGTTGTTTTCTTTGTACTTGCTCCAGTCTCTTGGGTTTTGTTTCCAAAACAACATCTAGAGACAGGAATGTGGGTCAGATATGGTGTCATGTGGTTTTCAGCAGCAAATCTGCACAGACACTATGCAAAACATAATGCAGAAAACACCCACAAATGTCCATGATATGTGCCCCCCCAGGTCCCAGGACCGTGTGGCCTGATGAGAACATGGGACCATTTGGACCTCAGGACCAGCGCTTCCAGTTGCCGGGCAACGCTGGATTTGACTGTCACCTGGAAGGCATGCCACACCAAAAGGAGGCTCCACTCCACAGGACGATACCTGACGTACTGACAACCCCAAGCAGCACCGAGAGACACCAGTTCATACTGGCCCAGTTTGTCAATGAGTTCCAAGTAAGTTTTTTTAAATAGGTTTTACACTTCTACAGTGTTGGCATGTTCAAAATGTTTTTCTGTAATGTGTTTGTGTCAGGGAAAATTGGGACCGAGATCCACGAGAGTCCACAAAGCTGAGCACTACTTTAATCAGACTGACACAGACTGCGCCATAAATTCCTGCCCTGAGCTGCTGAGGAAAGGTAAGGGAAGTTATCTGGCATTAACTCACATCAGCCAAGACGTCCTCAAGAGAGACTCTACATAATCTGCAGTCAAGAGTTTGGGATTATCTGTTAGCTGTTGTATTAGTAACAAAGATGTGTGTGTATGTGTGTGTGTCAGATCTGGAGCTGTTGTTTCCCTCAGCGCCCACCACTTCCATCACAGTTGTGACGGTCACACAGAGCAGCAGTCGGCACGAGGAGACAGCAGAGCCGGACAGAGAGCAGCTGCTGCACAGAGTGAGTCCCGTCTGGTTTTTCAGTGTTACAGGTTTGGAAGTGTGAGCAGCAGGAAGCTGAAGCAGCTGCTGGTTGTGTTTTTCTCCTCGCTGCAGTTTGTGAGTGGCGCCAAGGAGATGTGCTTCGCTCTGTGGACTTCAGGATACTGGGCAGACTTCATTGACCCAACAACAGGAGCAGCTGTGAGTTATTCCCTGTGTTTAGTCCTGTGCTACTTATGTATATACAAAGACCATCAGAGGGTTTCAGCCCCACTGTTTCAACATTGTGTCTTTATGGTCATGAAACATAGATAAGATGTTGACTGATTAAATATTGTCTCTTGAGAGGGATACATGTTGCTGTATGCATTCAGGGCAGCAACTTTTAAAACCTTGCTGTTGAGGAACAGCTGGAAGACCTTTAAAGTAAAAAACCCTTTGAGAGTCAACATGACATCTTCATTACATTGATTGAGAAATCAGGAATAAAACCCTTTCTTGAATAGAGGCCCGTTAAGGCTAATGAATGCCAGCATTAAAATAATTTCTTTAGACAACTGTATGATTCTTTTCACCATATGTTGCCCAACAGTTCTTTGCGTCTCCATCAACTCACACCGCACTGCGAACAGAGGAGGAACTGAAGCATTTGGGCTTTCACATCGAGGTGTCGGGCTCCTGCACAGTTATTCGCCACATCCTGAGAGGAACACCTTTGTTTGTGGGGACTGTTTTCACTAACGCACCTACTCACAGTGCCGCCATTGCCAGACTACAAGGACTCTCAAATTTACTTGATGAGGAATAGGCTCTTTAAAAAATATTTTATACAGAACTATATCCAAACAAAAGGCCACTCACTCTGCTTTGAAGAAGCTTGGTTGGTGGCAGTGGCAGGTTGTGCAGAGTTTGTCTCACTGTGACACATAGCAGCTAGACAAATTCTAGTATTACAAAATGTGGACCTCGGTGCTGTGTCTGACAGGTCAACTTTTAACCTGGTCTATTCTGCACTACATCTAAGCCACTGAGTGCAGTGGGGATGTCCGCATGTTAGAGGATGACATCAGCGTTTTTTAGGATATTAGAAACATGAATTTGAATTACAAACCCCTCACGTGTCCTCAGGCAGCTGTAGGTGACTCGTGTGCAAAGATCCAGATTCCAGCTCCTTGAGATTTGATCAGGTCAACACTTTTCATACTTGTACTGTATATACAGTGTTGTTTTCTTCTCCTTGATCTGTTGCACATAATCTGAAGACATATGGACACTGTTTGAGTGGAAGCACTAAAGTTGTGTCAGAACTGCTGAATTAATAAGAAAAGAGAAAAAAAGAAAAGAGACTTTTCATCAGGCTGCAATGACACCATATTCTGTAGCCGTGTGTAATTTACATGATTAAATGTACAATAAAATAAAAGATTGTGCACAGAAAAATCCAGGCTTGGTTTGAGATGTTGTGAGCAGTAAGACAAACTCGGCTAAAATGGAAAAGCCTTACTCTGGCAACATGCACTGATAATATCTAACTGTTGAACAGCAAGATTATTACATTGTAGAGAACAATGTAGGAACACACATAGAAAGAGACAAGGAATCCATGGCCACAATGCATGATGGGAGAAGTTCCAACAAATCTACCTTGTGCAGCTGCAATCACAGGAATACCATTTATTGATTCACGCCAATAGACTTTTATTTCAGATAATAGTGCACTGTAATTCAAGAGGTCTTCATCCAGGATAAACAAATCAGTGCTTCGACCAAAGAATCACAGCTATAAGAGGATTATTTTAGATGACAGGTGATACACTGACTCATTTCACATTGTTGTTGTATAATTTGGATGCATCCTTGACAACTGTGATCCCAAAACTTGTTTGGGACTTGTACACAGTCAATGCTGCAAACAGTGAATGTTGTTTGGCGCCATCTAGTGGTTAGATAGATTTCTGCACGTTTCAACTTCCAGTCGACCTCAAGAGGAAATTTCAGGTTGGATGCTGATGGACCAGGTATTTTAACTTTGTAAAAAATGTTCTTTACCTTTACAAGAAAAGTTCCCTCTGTTAAGAAGGTTTTGATGATGTCCCATTAGTGGAGAATTTCCCTCTCAAACATGCCTGGCAGGATTCCGCTGCTGCTGCTGATGATGAAGATGTAGCTCAGTGTTGCAGGATGAAGCCTCCCACTCGAGCTGACCAGAGGAGAGGTGGAGGAGAAGACGGCGCTGCTCTCGTTCCGCGGAACCAGCACGTTGCAGATGTTCCCCTCACAGCAGGATGAGCACACCTGAAGGAGCACATTCAAACGCTGACAAGGTCCTGGGTATGTCAACAATCTGTGACAGTAACGGTTTCATCCAGAGGCTCCCCATACCTGATAGCCATTATCAGAGACATCAGCACAGCCAGTAAACAGGCATTTCTCCAGTGTCACACAACGCTTGGTCACAGACACACTCTCTCCATTGTTATCCATCACATGGAGTGTGTAACAGTATCTAGCATCTGGAAGACACAGCACACCTTAATTTCTGGGCTCTTTTACATATTTTTCCAGTTAGTCTGCTATTCTAGAAATAGTGTAAAGTTTGCTGAACAAAAATGCACTTCTGATAATCAATAATCTGATGCAGGTGAATAAAAGGTGACGGACCTCTTGGACAGTACATGTCCGGAGCCCATCGGTTACACTCATAGTTATCTGCCGCTTCTTGACATGTGAAGCACTTGAAGCCACCGGGATGAGGTGTAGCTGTGGAGGACAGAAAGACACACTTAATCATTCATTCATCTCCTTGTGCCCCTTTAACCCAGAGGAAGCTTAGTGTTGCCCACAAGTGACTGACTATGAGAACCTCTTACCCATAACTTTTTAAACTCCTTGTCAGTGCATTCCTACCAGTTTGACTGTCAACCTGGGATCAGCCAATGAGAGTGGAGCATCACAAGTTGGTGCCTCGGTGTGTGGGGCGCTCCCTCTTCGCAAAGGTGCACAACCCATCTTCAGTGGGACTCACTCAAGATGATGCAGCCCTCTGCTGTAGCTTATATTGTTTGTAAGCTGAGTGTGGACAGTGGTGAAGCTGCACATTTGTGACTGCATATGTTCAGATCTGTGCTCAGGCATGTATACAATCTGAGGAATGGACTTCAGTAATAAGAAGTATTACTGAAGAAGTATTTTGCTGGGAGGAAAAACTCACAAGTCATTTGTTTCCTGTCATGGTTGGCTTCCTTCATACATGTGATTTTGGCTGTGGCTCCTTTTTACCCTGTAGGGCCCCCTGTTCCCCTGTTGTATTAGTGTGATTACTAGTGTTTTTCCAACTCTTATTAATGTGATTAATAATTCAGCAGTCATACAAAAGATGCACAAATAGTTGTAAGCCCATAATCTTCGACAATAACGTAACACTGTTGACCATTCTCATGACCCATATAATGGATGTTGTCAAGTTCTTACATAAAATATTTGCCTTCCAGACAAGACAGCAGACATCGGTCTACTAAACTGCCTCGGCACAGTGATCAAACAAGGAGTTGTTTGGCTTTCCCATTGGCAAGGATCATATCTGTAGTGGGAATCAGGCCGTGTTTCATCTGAGACAGCTATAGGTCGCAGGGTCGTCCACTTTTCAGTCACAGGACAAAAGCCTGTTCCTCATTAGACGGAGACAAATGCGGACACGCAGTTCAATCAGCTTTAAAATTCCCAAATATTTTGTCTTAAGATCCTGTTGGTGGCAGGAATGTTGAAAAAGGGAATCGTCACATATTGTTTTTTTTTATTATTGCTTTCCATCCATTTGCTGTCAGCATGTTCCAAATTATTATGCTCTTACTTGAGGGATGCAGTAGGATGATGTCTTTCATGGTGAAGTCCCGTGACTGGGCGGTTTTCATCCAATCAGTGATGTTCATCATTAACAGGACCCAGGTCACCGTTTGCCAGGCCTCCATCATCGGCCTCAATACCGCACTCTTTCATTTACTAGCAAATGCTTGTCTGGAAAAAAAAAATTAAATGTCATTAAACCTGCGAGCAGAACATCAAGAGGCTTCAAGAGAAAAAGGAATCATTCTATAAAGGTGATCGGCTGTGTGTGCTGCTCATGCTGTGAGCTTCCTTCATTATTTAAGCACTGACTGGGAACCCCACAACAAGCTTTATCTCTTAGTCTCATCCCTGGACTTGAATAATTGCATGATGAGAGCTTGGAAAATGACTATCATAACTATTAACACTGCCACTTCGAACATAAACATGAGTTATGTTTCAATTACTGGCCCCTCTTGCCCTGTAGGAATTCAGCCTTCAGTCCCCGCTTGCCAAATGTTTGGGGGGATTTTTTTGTCATTAATTAGTTTAGCCAAGTCAGCATGTGAGTGCTTTTTATTGTGACTCCATCAAAGACCACAACAGCAGGTCTGCTCAGGAGGGGGAAAATTTAAAAATAAAAAAGCTCCTTTTTTTTCCCTATGGGTTTTGGTACATATACTTATTAACAGGCTTATGTAATACTGTTGTGAACAATAATCTTGACTGTAATCTATTTGTAATTGGAAAAACTGTTGTCATTTTACTGAGAGCATTTCCATGGATACACAAAAGGTCCAGTTTATTCAAGTCTCATCTGTTCAAGTGCAAATTACTTTATACAATGAATAATTCCTGAGGTTATTTTCCTCAACGACGTCCAAACGTATTCAGTTGAGCTGCCACTTACAGTCCAGGCAGAATACCCATGCTCTTCATGGATTCACTGAGATGTCACTCAATGAATTAAAAATCAGGTGACCTGGTTTTGCCCATGAACTGATATTCGTAGAGTTGTTTAAGATCAGCTCTGAGCTCAGATGCCTTTGACTCTACTTTATGCTTTTCATCCTCGGGCACTGTGCTAGTTGTGAGGAGGTTAATGCTTGTTTTCTTTACATTATGCATGCCCCAATAAAACTGATCTGCAAACAGAATAACCATCCTGTACAATGAAGAACAAAAGTAGAGGATATACTTATCCTCTATGTCAAAGACAAAGATTTATGTGATTGTGTTAAAAAGGGTTCTTTAAACTTGTGATGGGCATTTTCTGCTATTTTCCAGATCATAAAAAAACTAATTTGAGAAAATGTCACAATGCAACCCTAATAAGATCCCACTCAACCCATAACCTGAGGCACAGTGTATGTAAAAATACTTTTTTGCTCATTGAAAGCTAGAAGATTAATTGTGCGCTCATATCTAGATTTGCATATCTTTGATGGAACCTAATGAACACAGACAGAAAGGTCTGGAACCCAAATTTGTGTCTTTGTGATTGTAACACTTGTCTTAGCGGTTCTGTTTCAACGCCTTCAGTTGTAATATGTCAAACCCAGCTTGCACAACAAAAGTGGAGAGTTGTAAGAGTTGCTGGAAGCTAGGTTTAATTACACGAACCAGTATTATTTGGAAGGATTTGGAGAAACCTTTCAGTCCATTCATTAGGCTCCTCAGAGCTTTAGTGCTACTGTACAACTCGTAATGATATGCTGTGTGCTGAAACGAAAACTTGGGATTAGCTCTCCAACCTTGAGCACCTTGTTACAACTGGAGAGGGATGGAGATGGGGAGGAAGGGGGTCACATCACTCGTGGTTCAATCAGCTCTGACCAATTCCTTTGGGTCCCAGTGAAAGGGCTACGCAGGGCTGAAAGAATATGAAGGAGCACGGGCTTTATATCTTCCTGTTTCCCATGACGACGGAGGGGTAAAGCCTGCAGAATGAGTGTAAAAGTTGATGACAATCTGCAGCTTCTCACTCACGATGATACGAATGATGTATTGTAGAGTAGATCCACAATATGAAGTTATTTTAACTGTAATGTCAGGCATGGTGGCACGGTGGTTGTGCACATTTTGTTCTGGTCCTCTCTCCGCAAAATGTTTTTAAAGACACAAATGACGACATTTGAAATACTATTTGACTCCCGACCCTGGTTGTGACCTCTTCATACCAGAGATAAGTTGGGTTCATCTGCTGAATCCCATGCTGTAAATCAGTCATCAGGAGTTCAAATGTTGAGTTGTGCTTTGTGTGTTGCTCATAATATGTGTTACATAGTCCGGAATGGGAGAGTAACATAACTCAAGTCAAAGTCATTTACTTTTCACCTTCCTTCCACAGGCATTGCTCTATACCTTCAAGTGCTGTCAGAGATACCATATATTTATGACCGACACAGGACCCAAAGCATTGTAAATATTACTGAAGTCATCTTTAACCAAACCATGAAGCAACTGATGTTACATTGATGTTAGTGCTTTTTATAAATTAGCTGCTTACAACTTTGAACATAGTTATTCAAATCTATTCATTCAGACTAGATTGCATCACATATTGTATGGCAGCTTTAGGAGACACTTAGCTTGGCTACGCAAGGAGCTACAACTGAATGTTGGCAAACATTTAGGCTGACTTGGACAGTAACGTAACATCGTATGAGAACAATTGAATTGCTTCGATGAGGGACAATGGCTCCATGTTGATCACGTGCATCTCAGTGTGCCAGGATTGCGATTTAGGCCACCAGGGCTGCCTTTGAAGTGCAGCCGGTATCCGGCGGCTCAGTTCTGTCGACCAGACACATGCTGCAGGGGCTCGACTTCTGTCATACGACTGCTTTTGTTTTTCGCCACTGAGGTCAGAGATACATGACTGCATCTAAACAATGAATGAGTTCTCCAAATCTCTGTGTGAGCTAGCTGTGCTGTGTATCTTAAACATTGATTCAGACCTGTGTTCAAAGTCTTAACTAGCTGAGCTCAGATGTCCCCCATCCCATTCCCACCCTCTACACTGAGTCAGTTCATGACTGTAAGATTTTATGAGGTGCTGACTGAGCTGTGCATCTCATAAAATGCTTGATGCCTGGAAAACACTGTTTAACACTGGTAACCAGTAGCTCTTAATAAACACCTACGCACTCTAGTAAAGAATTACCGCCTAAAGTTCTGTACTTTTCTTTGCAACCAAACTCTCCCGTACACCTGATGTATAAGTGCTCACTGTGGATCCCAGCAGTATATGTTAGACGTGTTACACTGTATATCACATTATTGGAGTGTTGGCCAGTAATTTTAAGCTGCAATTTGACACAGTGACTGGTAGAAATAAAAGTACTATTAGGTTCCTTATAGTACAACTTGATTTTCTCAGAAACGTACTTAAGTAAATGTACTTCGTTACATTCTTTCACTCACATTATCAATGAAGACCATGCACTCTGTGCACAGTGTAAATATGTAGGCCACATTTAAATAACGTACGTAAGTACGTGTGATTAAATATGCTTCACCTCTCAGCTACTACACGATAATTAAAACAGCTTAAATAATTAAAACGCCTATTTATAGAACTACTCCAGTGCGATAAACACGTTCTGCACATACACATTAATTAGCCTTTTAGAAAAACTTAAGAACGATGCATGACCTTTATTATCATAAAAATGGCCGCAAAGGGAATTTAAACTTACATTTATAAACTATAAGTGGGGTTTACGCATGCAATCCTATTGTTATCTTATTTTAGCGTGGTTATCGGTTAATTCCATTTTTTATGCAAACACAGCTCCACTTTGTAATGCTACTTACCGGCTGCGCCTCCTCGACCAGCCCGCAACACGGGAACATCCTCCCTGACCGAAGATGAAAAATCAAAAAGTCGCAGCTGCTGCTGCTGAGAGAGGAGAAGGGTGCTGCAACGTCACCGTGACGTCAACGCCATCGCGAACTTGCGACTCGGCCGGTGAAAGTATCTGGTTACGATTATCGACACATCCAGTTATTGCGGAAGCAAAAATTCATGTTCATGTCACGTGAGCTTCATTGTCAGCTGGTGTTATCATTTGATAGCTTTGAGGTATTTGTTCTTTGCTTGAGTATTTCCCTTTCATGCCAGTTTATGTTTATAACATTAGAGAAAAAGGGGTGAGGGAAGTGAAAGGCAGTATATCATTATGGTCAGTATTAAAGTTAATAATAACGTTTACAATAAAGTTAGTTAGTTAGATTTTGAGTTGATAAAGACACTTTAATAACCAATCATTCATTCATTAAGTAAGAAGTTGTTTGTTTCAGCTTATCAAATGTGAGCATTTGTTCGTTTTTGTTTTATATTCCTGTGAATGTAGCAAATACTGAATACTAATACAAGATTAGATATTTTGGGGAAATTTTAAAGACACAATAAATGCAATAACAGGAGGATCAGTGATTGGTGGAAACAAATATGCGTCGCATCGCTCGCTGAATGGGAGTTGGTGATGGCTCTTGCCTGGGGTGGGGGTGTATTGAGCCGTTGTTTCCACGCGTGGCTGCTTTCAGTTTGCGAGCTGCGTGCGAGCCCCCATCGCCATCTTTGGGACTCGGGAGGTGTGCACCAGCAGCACTGGTCCACCAGTCCTTCGAACAAACGCAGTTTAATCTTAAATAGCGCCAAACGAACCTCTTCACACGAGCATGGCTAACCGAAACATGCAACAAGCGAGCGTGCAGAGCAGCGACTCTCCTCAGCCGGCGAAACGCGGGGCTCACTCACCGGCCGCGGAGCAGTCGCCGGCGGACAAAGACAGCCAGGCGCAGCCGCCGCCACAGCAGCAGCAATCCCCGGCCAACGAGCCGGCGGATGCAGCCGGTGAGGGAAGTGGAGAAGGCCCGGCAGAAATGACTCTGGATATTACGAGTTTTCGGAAGCCCGGGGAGAAGACGTTCACCCAGCGGTGTCGCCTCTTCGTCGGCAGCCTCCCGGTGGATATTCCCGAGGAGGAATTTACAAACATGTTTGCTAAATACGGGAAAGTCAACGAGGTGTTCATCAACAGAGAGCGGGGGTTCGGCTTCGTTCGCCTGGTAGGTGCTGACGTTTTAGTTTTATTTTTTCTAATCATGTGCGAGGATCTGGTCCAAATGCTACACAAACTGTGGACTGAGGGGCTCAGAGCAGCTAGCTGTTGTGTTAGCTTTAGCTTGTGTGACGTATGCCTTTACGTCCCGGTTTTATCTCACTATATACTGACGTGTGTATTTGAATGCACCACATGTAACTGCCACTGTAAAATGAAATATGTGCGATATACGCTAAAGGTTAACTGGGTTATGATCCGTATTTCACGAGTGCTAAAGCCAACGCTCATGAATGTTGTTGACCTTTCAGACCCCTGAGTGTGTTTTGACCCATTGCCACATCAACAAAGTTGTGTAAGATATGCTGACATGTGTAACCGGTCACGTTGGTGGAGGCTGTGTTGAGTCTCCCTGTAAAAACATGACTGTGTGACAGTGAGCAACATGAAACTGATGCAGCTGACTAGATTTCACCCGTCCTTCATTTTATATTTCTTCTATTATGATTTGTGTGCTATGATATAGGTCTGTTGTGCATTGGTTCAAATTCCTGACTGTCAAATAGTGTGAAGTGGAAATTTTGATACTGTATCCTTCACGAACGCTGGTATTTCACCATGCCTCTTTTTTCATCCTGTCTCCCCCAGGAAACCCGGACGCTGGCAGAGATTGCTAAAGTTGAGCTGGACGGGACAATTTTGAATAACCGACCAATCAGGGTGCGCTTTGCTACACACGGTGCGGCGCTCACAGTACGCAACCTGCTGCCCGCAGTGACGAATGAACTGCTGGAACAGGTAGTGTTCAGGATGATGCTGGGATCAAATCACAGTGCAGATTCAACAAGACGAATGACTTGTACTGTTCTACTGATTTGCTGAGTTCTGTGAAAGGATTATTGATCTGAAATCGCTCCTATCTCTCCAGGCGTTTTCTCAGTTTGGGCCAGTGGAACGGGCTATTGTCGTGGCAGATGACCGCGGCCGTCCCACTGGGAGAGGCATTGTGGAGTTCGCAAACAAAGCAGCTGCACGTAAAGCCCTGGAGCGCTGCACAGAAGGAGCACTGCTGTTGACCACGTAAGGGTCACGTGCTTATTTGTTACACTGGACATAAAATTATGACCCAGGTGCTACCTAAACAGTTGCCACAAAGCCAAGCACTGTATCAGCTTCACTCTAAGAAAACTCTCAGAGCTGTGTCTTTTTCCTTATGCTAACGTTTCTCTGGTAATATAACAGGGCATTTTAACTTTGATGTCCTGCTTTTATCCAGCACGCCTTGTCCTGCCATTGTGGAGCCCTCAGAGCACTTTGATGATGAGGATGGACTCCCTGAAAAACTGCTGCAGAAGACTCCGAGGTACCACAAGTAAGTAAAGAGGGGATTTGTAGTCTAATGCAGACAGAGATTTTCCTTACATGAAACTGTTGTGTCTGTTGTCAGATCACAGAAATTGCCGTTTGTTTTTTTTACTCCTCTTTTTTTCCCCGAGGGAACGAGAGCCGCCGCCACACTTCGCTCAGCCAGGGACGTTTGAGTTTGAATACTCGTCTCGCTGGAAAGCTCTGGATGAGATGGAGAAGCAGCAGAGAGAACAGGTGGACCGGAACATTAGAGAAGCCAAAGAGAAACTGGAGGCTGAGCTGGAGTCAGCCAAACATGAACATCAGCTCATGTTAATGAGACACGGTAGGGGCTGCGGTTGACATTTTGTCACCATCTGTGTGTGTGTGTGTGTGTGTGACCGTCAGTCATCCTCACTTATCTTCCTGTGTTTTTTCAGATCTAATGAGACGTCAGGAGGAGCTGAGGAGACTGGAGGAGCTGAGGAACCAGGAGCTGCAGAGACGAAAGCAGATAGAGATGAGGTGTGTTTACCTCATTTGAACAAAGCATCGCAGCAGAATTACTTGGGTGTCGTTAGTTGTTTCATGTTATTTCAGGCAGAAATTGGTTTGTAGTTTTGTTATTATCATGAAGCTGTTTTCACTTATTTCTATCTTTCAGACATGAGGAGGAGAGGAGGAGGAGAGAGGAGGAGATGATGAGACACAGAGAACAGGAGGACCTGAGACGCCAACCAGATGGCTTCAAACCAAACTACCATGAGAACGTGAGTACCATGGAAATGCACACACCACAACCTGTCATTTATATTGGCGCTTGATACATTCTCTAGTCAGACACAATCACCTACAATCATGAAATACACCAACAGAGGTTCTAACCAAAAGGTTGAAAATGTATTACCCTCAAAACACTCTTGGTTGGCTGTCACACCAGCCCACATTTCTTCTTAATTCATGCAAAGAAATTTTAAGTATAGAAATATATAAATGTGATATGTTGAGCATATTTGCCTCAATGTACCAAAATGTACCAAATGTAGCAAATGGTGGACCTCAACAGTTTGTTAGCAAACATACTGTAGCAGTATTGTCTACAGCTGACTGCATCATACTCAGTAGTTGGTCTTAGACTGATATTAGAGTCATAAAATCGCTTTATTTTACTTCAGTCAGGACAGTCTTGGTTTCTTTGACATCAGTAGATTTAGAACCAAATAATCTGGCAACATCTGAAACTGCCTGTGGATAAAATACTGTGTATTTTATAGAGGTGATTCTTTAAGAAGAATGAATATGTTCTACCTTGAGAAGGAGCTGCAGAAAATGTATAAACAAACGCCAAGAAGTTATTCGTTGGTCCTGAACCCAGTTTTCAGTCGGTGGCAGACCCCTTTCTTAAGTTATGATTCTTTTGCATTTCCTGCGTTCGACCAGCACCCTGGCTGAATTTTACCGCTCTGCAGGGATTTGTGATTTCCTCATGGTTTTATAGCAGATTTCGGTCATTTCTGTACAGACAAGCTTTTCCGTCTTTCTGCTGCTTTGGTATAACTTTCACGTATTATGTTTGCTGCGTTTGTGGCTGCAATTGTAGTCACATCACTTGAATGCTGTGGACATTATGTAAAACCACACACCACGTGACAAACACCCATAATAAACTCAGCATCACATTGTTTTAGTTATAAAGTTAAAGGTTTCTGTTAGTAAGTGTATATAGATGCATGAACCATAAGAATAGCACTGAACCTTTCTGCTTTTTTCATTAGACCATTTTTTTATCCTTTCCGTTCACACTCTTGCTTCTAAATTTGCAGGGATTACAGAAGAACCGATGTGTAGAATTGAAAGGATTTTGAATGAAGTTCAGTCAGTGTGAATGTCTGTTGGTGTGATACACTGTATGTTGTTTTCTGTTATAACTCTTCTCTTCAAATTCTTTGCTCCGTTTAGAGGTCCTGTTGGAGTTGGCATCTTTACATGCACATAACAAATGCACACACTCACATGCATGTAAGGACCATCTGTCCAACCCACATTTACTCTGATCACAGCAGTCAACTGTCCTCAAATCAGCTGTTTATCAGTCTTAGTGGTGCATGAGATAATACATGAGGAGAAACATTTGATTCTTTTGAAAGAGAGGGGCTGCATGCGTGTTGTGTGTGTGTGAATGTTACAGCTGGTGTGGATTAAGTGTAACTTAAAAGTAAGTGTAGTAAGTATACTAATAAGTATTGCACTTTGTTGTGCTTTCATCACACACATGCCGCAGTCCATACTTGATTCTCTTTTAACATGAAAGATATAAAATGCATTCTTTGTGTGTCAGTAATGCTAAGGACTCCAAATATTCAAAGACCACTTTGGTGCAATAACATGAAAACCCATGGTTGCATGTAACTAACCACTGGATGGAGACTCCTGCATTTACTCTGTACATATTTAAGTCCTAACCTCTCTGGTGTTGTTCTCATTTGTACTTTTAATTGCTGGGAGGATTATTTTTCATGACTAATGTGCAAGTCCAGTGTAAATCCTACTGGTTGCTGACATGTCTCAAATTAGCTGCAGTTCAGGCATCAGTGTCGTGATCACAAACCGACTGCAAGCTTTTAATCTCAGATGTTAGATAGGTTTTCATCACACAGGATGTTCCTTGGTTCTGTTTCAACACCATTACTACTTTTCCTATATTTGTAACATACTGACCATTTAACAGGTAAGTGCATAAAGAATACAAATGTTGAGCATTACAGTACTTGCAGTAACTTATTTCTCTAATTCTGCCATAGCCATTGATGCATTATTTTGGCATACTAAATACTAAATACAACATACCATGCTACTGGGATATTGTGCTTTAATATCTGTATATTCACAATGAAAACAATAGGTGTATTTGGGGGGGTGGTCTTACTGTGCAAAATGCCTTACATTTTTATATTATTAATTGACAGTTGTATTAGTATTGGCTCATATGTGTGTATAAGTTTAGTCTTAGGTCATTGATGATTTCACTGAGGTGGTTTAAGCCTCTAGACTTTTCATTCTTCACCCCTATGTGTTTGCATGAATAATTGTTTACTGTATGTTCGGAAGAGAGATATGGAGGGAGGTCTGTGTGTTCGTATAGGTATAATTCAGAATGCGCGTGTGAATGAATTGTATCCAGAAATGTGCTTGTGTGAGAGGATGAATGAATGGATGAAAAGACAATGGAGCATCTCTGTTTCTGTGTGTTTGGGCCCTGGCACACTAAGCTGACAGTTGACAGAATTTCAGCAGCTTTGTTTTGTCTTGCACCATGACCTCCAGCTGGCAGAAGCTTGTAACATTCCTGCCATCTTGGTTTGTCGGGGCCTGCGTGGATGGATGAATGCAGTCATTAATATTCTTTTGAGTTTGAGTTGGGGCGAGCTGACAAAATACATGCTTGATACTCAACATTTCAATTTTTATGTAAATGATCCAGGATACCTTTTGTAGATGTGTTGTAGGAAAGTCTAGTTTTGCTGTTGAACTGCCATAAGCTTGACTGTGAGTATTAAACTAACAGCATAGAAAATGTTGCTCCCTCGCTAATTTAAATACAGCTGAGGTCGTAGCCAAATCTAAATCAATATTTGCCACGAGTGATGCGTTCCTTAACAGCCCTGGATAATTTACCTGGCTGTCATTAGTTTTGCATAGAAACTAAGTATTTTTACAGCGTGAGTGTTGTCCTGTGGGCTGTCTGCCGAAGATTTGCATTAGCAGAGTTTTGTTCTGAAGGCTCTTCTTCACTTCTTCCAGAGAGAACAGGAAATGAGAGTGGGTGAGCTGGGCCCTCGTGGAGCCATTAATATGGGAGGTACGGGCATGATTGTGCTAAGGACTGGATGATACAAAAACCAGATCAAGTGACGATAAGTGAATTATGAGTGCCTTAATGCCATTTTTAAAATTATTATTCTTATTATTTGCCTTACATCCCAAGTCAGTCCTTTACAACAAGATGTATTTTTCAGTCGCTATAATGAAATAAATTTTAACTTTTAAATAACTTTTTTGGTGTAAAATGGACTCACTTGGTATGTAGGGCAAAGGAGAAGAAAACGTACGACATGTCAACATAATGTCTGAACTAACAGTATATACATTGTACTGAACAGGTTTTTTTGGTTGGGGAGGGGTCTCATAGTTTGAGAAATATTTGGTCCCTGAGCTCTCATCCTGAGTTGTCTGCAGACATGACATTCACAAGATGTAATGGTCTCAGCTTTTAGCTTTACAATACATCTTCAAAAATAAAGACACTTTTTTCAAAGGGAATAATTATAGACAAGAAATAAAGACAGGTCTCTTGTTCACTTATGTAGGATTGGAAACAAATTTCCACAAAATACAAGTTGATCTGCGAGTGCAGGATGAGGGGCTGGGGACTGAGCTTCAAGTCCGATACCATAAACGGGAACAGATTGTCTGAGGTTCGTGGTGTCCCTTCACCACACACAGTCTCACCTAAGATTGCACATCACCTTCACGAACTAAGCTGCGCTGCCTCGTTTGCATTGACGTTTTCGCACGACCTGAAGAGCTTTACTGCCTGTTTTAAAATGAACAGTGTGGGGTTTGGTGTGGTATTTGATGTGTGGGTAATTTACTCAGACTTCTTTCTTCTCTACCTGCTGTTGTAGTCTTTAGCTGTTCTGTCATGTTACTATGCGAATGGGTATGTGCAGCCGCGATACTGCTACAAAATGAAAATGTACATGTTCGAAGATAGAAATTGCCAAACTCTTAAACATTTCTTACCCTTTTGAAGTGTATATATATGCACACGCGCCACTCTCATGTCATTATGGTGAATATGAAGCTGGAGCCAGCAGGTTGTTAGCTTAGCGTAGGATAAAATCTGAAGACAAAGGGAAGCAGCTGGCCCGGCTCTTTTTTGTGGAGGCATTCACTAGCAGGGTTTTTGGTTGATTGGAACTGAACTTGCAACATCTTATTTCTTTATACTTCTTTCCAGTGTTGTTTTCTAACAAGTCCATCTCCATATTCTCAATAATTAAGGTGACGTGCAATCCAAAGGTTAGTTATTAAAAAGATGTGGGCATTGCCATTTGGCTCTAAATTTTAGCTGTTGAAGTGAGAACCTCTCATTCTGCTAATTGCACAATCTGCCATCTCTGTTATTTGTGTAAAAATGCAACCTTTCATATTTCCTGTGTTTCATATTGCTGCACCTTTGAACTCTTTTAAATTAACGTTGGTTTTTGGTTGTGACTGTCATGTAGATTCAGATTCCTAAACCTGGGATATCTGCTGATACAGAGCACTGATCCGATTGTTGAATATTGAAAATGTGTATAACTGATTCCCTGCAGAACGCACTGGCATGATTCTTATACATGAGGCTGTAATTCCAGCACTTAACAAATGCACTTGCAATGTTTGTGGACCATTTGTAATTCTTTTGATCGTTATAGTTTTCTGAGCTAATCATTTTCACTGAGTTTCATCCATGCCATGTTTTAAAACAAATTCCAGACAAAGAAAACATACTTTTAGAAAATCAAATTTTGGCATCATCAGCACTTATGAAACACAGTAAAGTACAGTGTGGATCAGTCACATCTTGTAGATTCCAGTCCATTACATCCCTCATCATTCAAGCTGCAGACTAAAAGCCAACGTTAAGTTTTGTTTTGAAGTCAGTGAGAATAGCTGTAGTGTTCAGCCACCGCAGTTCTTACGGGGCGTTGAGTTCATTACATGGAACTGCCGAATGACCAACCGACGCTCCGTTGTTTTGCCTGTAGATGGCTATACCCAGGCCTCTGCAGGGCCCAGTGTTAACCAGGGTCAAATGATGAGCATGAGTGCAAGGGGAGGAGCCGTTGGCCCAGAGGGAACTGCAAATATGGGCACACCATTGATGTCAGAGAATGGAGCCATGGTAATGTATCTGGAAAAAGAAAAAAAAGAAAAAACAACTTATCTCACAGTCAGTTTTTCATCCAGACTAGAACATGGCCTGTCTGTATAAAAAAAGCAAATCATTTTTCCCTTTAAAGAATTTTAATAAAAAAATGTTCAGTCTGGATTTCAACGTAGGCCTACCCTATAAAGCTTTGCACTCAGTCAGAAGCGAGAACTGGTATTTTTTAATGTTTGTTTTGAACAACGTGAAAATGGATCTTAAATCTGTAGTCTTGAACTAATAGACTTATTTCTCTCTCTCCCTTGGTCTGCTCGGTTCACTTCTCTTCCTTTTACTGTTGGATGGCGACACTTGGATCAACCCTGACTGATGAACTTTGAAAACCCTGGCATGTGTTTTTTGTTGTTGTTGTTGTTGTTTTTTGTGGATATTGTATTTTTGTCTGACCCCCCAAACATGCTCTCATGCTGATTACACCATCATTATTACAATCTGTGCTATTTGTAACTCGGACCCCACAATACCACAGCGAAATGATAGATACTCGCAGGGTGGATCAGTGGGGGGTCGGCCAGAAGTTGAGTCCCCAAAACAGCAGCCGCAGCAGCAGCAGCAGCAGCAGCAGCAGCAGCAACAGCAGCAGGAGCAACAGCAGCCAGTGGGCCCCCAAGCCGGACCAGCCCCTGGATTCGGGAGGGGGAATCCAGTAGGGGGGGTCTTTGATGGGCCAAATAACAAGCGCCGCAGATACTGATTTCTCATGGTTCTCTTGCCCAGTTTTTCTTTTGTTTTTACATTGACCTTGTTCAGCTTGGCGAAGGTATCCGACCTGAGTGCTTTCTAGTTTGTTTTTTGAGTTTTTCTCTGACCCAACTTCTCACTGAGGGTCCCTTATTTTGTGACCGATAACATGACGGGACGATGCTTTGCGTCTCGTTATCTGCTGTGTGTATACGTAGTACATTTGCAGCAGTGTTTGTGGGCTGAATAGAGTTTCACAGCATGTCAAGGAAGGCCTTTGTAGTTTCTACAGCTGTTGTTGTGCTGGATATACTTTATTAAGCTGCACAAGATTGAAACGAGATTGCCGATGTCTGAAAAACATTCCTAGCAGTAACCATCCAAATAAATCCACATTAATTCCCTTAATGCCTTAGTTCATAGAGTTTGTTTTTGTTGCTCAAATTTGTGGTCCTCTCATTAAACATACTCTTTCTCTCAGCTAATATGATGTGGAATTGTACAGTGACTGAAAGTTGCAGCTTCAGTACTTCCTGTATTTGATGGTTAACAGAAATAAAACCTTTGTAGGAAGTTGTGTTTGTGATTTCAAAGATTTGTCTGTTCCACATAAACTTGACAATACATAAACCAGATCTTGCTTTCCTAACGCACTGCAAACTAGTCATCATACATTTTACCCTCTTGCCATGTTAATGTCTTTTAAAGCCACAGGCCAGTTCTGATCCAGAGCAGCTACAATGGCTTGTTACAACAGATTATCATACGGTACCATGTTATTTATACTCCACCTGAAATGGAAATCACTGCTCTGTCTGAATAGTTGTGTGCTCTGAATTAATGCACAGCCAAATCAGATTTACTGTCAAGTAACTTTAGTCCCTCCTTTATAGTAGTAAAAGTAGAATCTTATCTGGTGTGAGTTACACAGGAACAGTTTTTGTTTAGGAGACTATATAGTATCTCTTTTTTCCTGTCTTCCCATCAAAGCAATTGACCTGTTATTATTTAGCTTATATATATTTTGACAAATATTTCACAGGCTATATAAAATAGCACACAGCTTATGAAAGTTCACATAGCTGTGAAAGCTTAGTAGTTGTGAGCTTAGTTGAAGTCCCAGTGTATGAATATTTGTTTTAAATTATCTTAATTGTTATCTCCCATAGGTCCTGTTTGTGGACTTCCTTCTGTGATGTGTCCAAGAAACAGGTAACGCACACACACACACACACACACACACACACAGAGTCTGTACTTGAAAAGATATGGGTATAGACAGGGTACAGGGTTTGTGAGTGATTGGAACCAAGCACCACACCCAGTGACTACAAGATCTCAGTGAATAAATATTTAGTGGAGTAAAGCTGTAATGACCCCAAGTGGAATTTTGGCTCATAGACAGCAGTCAATGAACAATGGGGTGAGTTTTTTTGTGTAGCTGGATTTTTTCATGAGTTGCTGCAGCAGCTATAAGAGTTGAATCTTAGATGCTTAAAATCACAGTTTTATTCTTGATTCTATCCAAATATTTGCAGTTGCTTTGACCCGGCTTACGTAAAGTTCCCTCCAGAATATAAGCGATGAGTTGCACTGAGACTTGAAGGATTACTTTTGTCATTTGTCAACATTTGATGTCATCTGAGTAACTGATTGACACTTTAAGGTTGGAGAAAAGTGTGTTTGTAGCAGGACACTGTGACAAGACGTGTTGCTTTTCTTTGCCATGCCCAAGGCTGTTCATTATCAACACGAGGGACGGTAATCATTGAAGTGATCCAGTTTTAATGGGGCTGATTGTGCCCAATTTGGGGAATGAATACTCAGTTCTTCACTTTCTGGCCTCGTTCGTCTTTAGCCCAGTTTGTGGCCCACTTCTGTTTCTAGAAGGACAATTGATTTTAGGGCAATCATTATTTTTCCTCACTGAAAATGTGCCAAGTTCATATGCTCCCTTTAAAATCCATCCAATTTGTTTAGTTTTCCTTCCTCTGTATGATCAGATGTGTACTTGTCTTCGTGATGTGTGCAGACCTGCATTTATGTCATTCCTCAAAATAACTGTTTATTTCACTGCTGTCATTTATATTACGTCTGTATCATGAAGATCAAAGTTAACATCTTTTTGCAGAGGTGACTGACAGAGAATCACTTCATGTCAGGTTTGAATGTGCCCTACATTACAACTTCATGGCCTAGATTACTGTCAGCACTATTCATGGCTGTTTGCCAGAGACACAGGAATCTAATAGCTTAGCCTCAGACTGATGGAGAGCCCAGAGCTAGTGTAGTGTCAGTGAACATCACACTGTTTACTCATAAATTGATAATGTTTATCTATTGGATCTAAAAAATTCTTCGCTGTGTGACAACCTGCGCTGCATGTTTGATGGAGGTGACAGAGCATACAACCTGTGGATTGTGATTTCCCCAAAGTGTTCCATCATATACATTAGGATCACCAGAGGATTAAAAGGATAATAAATATTATGAGGTGAAAAGTAGTAATTGTAATTTGCCCTTTAACTTTTCAGGTTTTGGCTTTGTTTCCTGTGAATACTCACAATTTACAACCTAAACCTGTGATGATGTCACCAGTAGAATTTGAATTAGATTTAGTAGGTACAAGTCAAAAAGGTTGGGAGCCACTGCTTTAAAACAGGGCCAAAACAACAACAGCACGCTATTACATGATGCATGACATCAAAATCACCAAGCAATCAATTAATCAAAATTCACAAGTTAAAACTACCATTAGATAACTACTTTACTTCTACTTTTTTTAATTGCAGTTCGGTGTCAGTAATTAACCAAAAATTGTTCATTCTGCTGGATTTCCGAAAATTTATGGAAAGAATGTGATCTCCAAGACAAACGTTCTTCTCTCTGTTTTTATTTTAGGATAACAATGCGGAATGAATGAAATAATTTGGTTAAAATAGGTAGAGGTTGTTTTTTTTTTTGCAGCGTATTGGCGCCGCCTCCGTCCTGTGAGTAAAGACGCATTAAGAAGTGGCACAGCAGTTGATAATCCAGACGGGAGGTGCTTTGGTAACAGCACAGCCTTTCATTGATGAGAAGAGAGAGGAGACCTGTGGGATCAACTGAGATTATTTTCTTACTAATTTATTTTGTAAAACTTTCCTCCTCACAGATTTTGATTGTCCCGTTGCGTCCCGGTTGCAGACTAAACCTTTCCAGTGACTTGTATCACGCTTGTGTTGAGATGTTCTGTATCTTCCGGAGACGAAGGTCATTAATGGGATTTCTTTGTCCCCTGCATCACCTGAGGACAGTTGGACAGTGAGCCGCAGGGCGTCTGGGGGCTGGATGGACAACATGTCTCCACAGCAGCAACAGGACAACGTCAGCCGAGGCGGTGGACAGCAAGAAAACAAACGGGTATGTTTGTAAAATTGCCAATTTTGTGAATAGAGATGTCTGGTTTGATGTTCAGTAATGATTTGCTCATTTATTTCGGTTTAATTAACTTGAATCTGAGCATGCTAAGATCACACCCCGTCTCCGTAAAGACCGTCAAACAACCGTGAAAAATGTTCAAATGAAAAATGAGAATGTTTTACAACATACCACAGTTAGTCGCCATAAGAAATGAACTGTCTCAAATAAAATTAGGATTTACAGTAATTAAGTCAAGTACACACTAATGACCGGTACACTTAACGTCGAATAGGAAGTGCATCGCCAGAATAAAATTAACCTCATACCAAAAACACAACACTTATTGGTAATCAATAGCCAATTATCCAGTTAAAATAAAACGGGGTAGATTACTTGGTTAGCCAAGCGTAATCTGTTTTATCTGAAGCTATAAATATAACAGACAAATGTGATGAGATTTGCTTGTAGAAAACATTTAACACTTATTAGCCTGTACAATATATTGTATGATCATGGAGGATCAAAGTCTGAGCTGTAGGTCAGAAGTTGGGTTTTTGGATCTAATGTTTTTTTGCATTGTGATGTAGCTGAACCATTTAAAAAAATCAGTCATTAACTACTTTGATAACTGATGAAACATTTAAGTGAATTTCCAGTGTTTTGTGTCACTGTAAATTGAGTGCTTTGAGGCTTGTATTATAGAAAATAATCAGTGGATTCATGTACGTGAAAATAATAATTATCTGCAGCCTTAACTGCCCTTTGCCTAGCTATATACCTTCCTCTGATTTTTTTACAGTCCATGACATGACATGATTATAGAGCAGCTCATAATCTCAGTAGTGTTAAAGGAACATTCTGCTGAAAAAATGTCAGGCATTAACATGCAACCTACATCTTAGCTTTTCTATTAGCATTTTATGTATTAAGTTGTTCATCAGTCAGTTGATGTGCTCTGTAGTGGCTGTATAAACCTGCCCTGCTTCACTGTGCAGAGGCTGCACCGTGTCCTTGTTTTCATTAATGATTGATTCCACATGTGCTCCAACATCTCATCTGTATGTTCTGAGCGTCCCTGCTCGCACCATGACCAGTTGTGACAGCATGAGT
This sequence comes from Psettodes erumei, assembly GCA_016785225.1. Classification (NCBI taxonomy): domain Eukaryota; kingdom Metazoa; phylum Chordata; class Actinopteri; order Pleuronectiformes; family Psettodidae; genus Psettodes; species Psettodes erumei. Next base: position 367,913 of record JAFBJZ010000953.1, read on the forward strand.
AAACACAGTGATGGCTGGGGATGTGAATTTCCACCTGAAATGAACCTACGTCTCCTGAGAGTTACAGGAGCAACCCAACAATCCTTTTAACATCAGTAACAATCAAATATTGTCACAGTATTGCTTTCAACGTGACCTTTGTTAACCCTCTCTCATCACTGCTCCTAATCTACAATTTTTCACAACATTTCTTCCATCGAAATGTATTTAAAATGTAGACAGGTTTAGATTGAGTTAGCTGAGGCTTTCAGTGCAAAGTGTACTGTCAGAATGATCTGCATATGTAAAATTCCACATGCTAAACAGCTGATTCTGATAAGAGCATAGTTTTAAGGGGGAAGCAGTAAACACGTGTTATTTTAATATAGGAAACAGTCTCAGTGAATGAGCTTGTGTTGTGGCAAAGTCAGTGATATCACAGCTGATCTGGTGTTGGTCATTGGACTTGTTTCCCAGCAGAAAGCCCGTATCTCCATGTTGTTAGTGTATTTTTAGGACTGAAAGGTAACATTGTTGTTTTATGGCTGGAGTGTTAGGAATGTTTCACCGCTGTGTGACCCAGCTGAATCAATGATATTACATTGTGAAATGTCAAAAATGTGTGGACGTGCATGGCAGTTGCGGGGTGGATGGGGATTGATCTTTTCTCACCAAGAACATTTAGACAAGCCTGCAGACAAACTGGTGACAGTGGTGGTCCGCCAGTCCACCACTGGTTATGTAATGGTTGTTTGTCACCCTGCCTCACACTCACAAATCCTCCTACAATTAGATTAAATGAAACTTTAATGATCCTCATGGGGAAACAAGTATAATAGGGACCAAAAAGGGAAAAAATTGGATCTGAATATGGTCGCAAGCAAGTAGTTTCTGCTATTTTATTATTTTCAGCACCCACTGATTTCACTTTTACTGATTTGCTGAAGTGTGAGCAAGGTCAGACAGAAGCTGCTCAGTACTGAAGGTTGCACAGGCTGTAAAATGTTGTCACCCCGGCTAATGTTCACGCTCTGACATTCCTCTTGTGTTTAAATTCTCCCATTTCAGTTTGCCGCACTTGTCGCTTTGGAGGCCACAGTCGGTCTCAGCCCTGTGATTAATGTACCGAACATTAGGATGCTTATGTAACAAACTGGGAAAGAGTAAACATGACGTAAACATGGAGGAAATCACTCATGTGACTGGAGCCTTTTTGTTTATCTGTGTGCTCAAATGTGATGTGGGAAAGACAATCTTTGTCTTAGGAAAGGCTGGTTTCTTGATGCATGATGATGCATATTTTAATATCATGGACACAGAATAGCTATGCGTTAATAGGGCAATGGTCAAATATTATTTTCATTTGAATGAACATTGTGTTTGTGGTCTCTTTTAGCGGATGAAGTCTCAGAGTTACCGACGTCAGTCTGCCCCATCCCTGGTCATCACCAAGGCTCTCACCAGGTCCAAGACTCTCTCCAGGTACTAGTTTTTGGTTCTGGTTTCATCCGTTTTGACATTGGCTTTTTACAGAGAGAACGAGAGGAGTAAACATGAGCTCACAGTTAACTTGTTCACTGGACAGTTTACGATCAGCAGATGGATTTAATAGTAGATTAGCTTTAGTTGATTAGTCCGTACCAGGCTTAAATGAACCAAACCAAACAAGATAAGTCTAAAATCAACCCCAGGAACAAGTATTTCACATGATCATTCTGTACACTCTGTACACTCCCCACACAATTCAGCAGGGTGAGCGGGTCAGTTAAAACACCCTCAGAAACAGTCAGACCTCACCCACTTCTCTAAAGGTCACTGAGTTCGAGCCACGCTGACAAGCCCCAGAGCGACAAGCTCGCACACGCGCACTCACACACACTCACATGCCCCGGGCACAACTCTGAGTGAGGTGTTGAATCCACCCGGATAGATAATCCCTCTGTAACCAGATTTATCAGAGGATCGGGCAGCTATTAATAGTCTCTGTCACTGAACATATGGACTGGGAAAGCGTTGATAGTGTGTACATCCCTGTTTGATGAAATCACAGTGTTTTTATTTTATAACATTATAGGAATTTTGAAGAAGACTGGAACAAGAGAGAAGGCCTATCTGAGAATGTTATTGTGTCCTGTCTGTTCTGAGCCACATGTTTAATCTTTAAGGCTATATTAGTACTACAACAGGACACTTGACTATGAAATGAAATGAAGTGTGGCCCATGTGTTTCAGGGAGAGCTTCCTGGTTCCTCCATGTCCAGAGACCTGTTCATTGGTCCAGTCCTTTCTCGCTGGCTCCGACAGGTCCTTTCTTCTCCACGGACATGCCCAGCTGAAAACGGGGATGCAGACTCAGGACAGACACCTCTTCCTCTTCAGTGACATCCTGGTTATCGCCAAAGCCAAGTAAGCACCAGCGGGTATTTGACCCTTACGTGGAGCAGTTTAGGAACATTTTAGCTGCTTCTAATGTCCTTCATCGGTGAATTAGGTTAATACCTAGGTGTAAGGTTAAAATTAGAGCGTGGGAATTTGAACTGGTCCGTACATCTCTCTCTGTGTTACCAGGTCAGCCAACCACTTCAAACTGAAGGCCCGGGCGTGTGTGTGCGAGACGTGGACAGCAGGCTGCACGGACGAGGTGTGTGAGGGAAGCGGCGACCCAGAGAGGAGCTTTGTCGTGGGCTGGCCCACCTCCAACTGCGTCGCATCGTTTAGGTAACGCACAAATATGCACACATGTATCTGTTGAGTGTATAAACATAGATCAATACCTGTGGAAATTAATTCAATATATCCTGTCTTTTTGATGGCTTTAATGTTTTTGTATCATGCAATGGCCTGTTAGTGTGTTTTATTGAGACCACAAGGTTCAGAGGGTCTTGGCCTTCTGGAGAGACATTTTACCATCCAATCAGGTTTGTGTAAACTTTGTCCCCGTTCAGGAGGAACAAAGTTCAGAGGCTGTAAAATGTGTTTATGTTTCAATAGTAAATATGTCGGTGATGCTATAAACTCAACCTTAAATGCCAGACGAACAGAAAAAAGCCCTGCGTTTAAATCAGACCGATTCTCAGGAGAAATACCACAACTGATGATTTCCATTGTAATAAATCAAATTTTGCTTGTGCAGCTCCTCGGATAATGTGCGCATACGGTCCTGCATTCATTATCCATACAAAGCATCGTTGCACACACTTTATTTTCATCCTCCATGATGTTATTTTGATGGTTCTGCTTTATGTTCCCCTCAGCTCAGCAGAACAGAAAGAGAGATGGCTCTCCCTCCTCAAAAGGTAAACGCCGCCTTCTGCATGAATTGTGTGTGTGCGCGTCTTTCTTTGTCGGTCACCATTTGGTGTTTCCTCTGCAGTCGAATAAAAGAAGAGAAGGAGAAGGAGGAACCTAAAACCATTCCTCTGAGAGTGTACGGGAAGGGAATCGACACCTTTGCTGTTGTAAGTTTACATTGGTGTTTGAGAAGCTTACATTTGTAATTTTCCCATTATGAAGATTTTCTATACAAACCCCATGTTCCTCTCTCCAGTAGCCTGCGAGGGGGTTACAGGCTTTTCCATCACCTTGCCTTGAGTTGTAAAGTGTGTGTGTCTCCTGCCTGCTCCCCTAACTAGACCAAGACGCTCCCTGTCAGCAACTGGGATTCGACCAATGAGGTGATCCGACTGGCTCTGCAGCAGTTTAGCATCATAGTGAGTATCTGTGTTTCCATCGTCTATTATGTGAGAATTTGCTCCTATTGCTGTCTATTTTTTGGACAAAACTTGGACTTGGGAAACTAAATTATCAAAAAAATGGAACCGCTGCCAGAATAACTGATGATAAAAAATACATTAGTTGTCATAATTTATGTCATAATATAAATACGATGTAGACCGTGTAGACCGGCAGATAACAAAACCCTGTTTCTTGGACACGTGGGGGAAATACGTCAAGCCTGTGGGATTTCAGCAGCACAAACATCACCAGTGGATGATGTTTTGTAGTCAGCTCAGTTGCACAAGTTTCATATTATGCAAACAAACAGCATGTGAAAACTGAAAGTGAATACAATTCTTTGTCACATCGCCACACATTAAAAACTCCCCTCCCTTTTCTGCCACTCTTGTTTTGCACAGGGAAATGTCAAAGACTACCAGTTGTGGGTCATCTCCAAGAGGGACAACGCCCCGTATCCTCTAATAGGTCAGCGAGTGAGGTCCAGGCCAGCTTGACACCAGTATAATCAGATCCTGTCGTAGATTTTGTTTCCTGAACAAGTTGTGATTTTGTCTCTTCACCCCTCTGTCTCTGTCCCATGGGCATAAACCTCAGAGCCCAGGGATGAGATGTTTCTTTCAGACACACCGGTACCATTCACTTTGAGAAAAGAGCGTGTTCTGTGTGATCCAGCTCCTGGCAGCGAGGGCACAAAGCACCTACACTGATAAATAATGTGATATTACGGCACGGTTGTTATATAGAGACTATATCACGCCTCCGGGGACTGATGCTGCCGCCTCTCCTCAGGTCATGAGTTTCCCTTCAGTATCCAGATGAGTCACGTGAGACATACGGTGTCTCAGCGAGGCGGCGCCGGAGGTAGGGATGCCGCTGCACCACCTGCGGACAGACAGAAGGCCACGCAGGTGGAGCAGCTGCAGGCGAACAAGCAGTGCCAGTTCATTTTGAAGCCACGACTCGTCGAAACACTACAGCAGCACATACCTGCAGGTGAGAGCGTTTCCGTGACATTGTGCGTCAAGATTTGCTTTCAGTATACATGTACATGTGTACATGAAAATGTGTTGTTGTCTTGCATTATGGGATACCACGCTCTTTCTAGACCTGTCTCAGAAGCCGTTAAAAAGGAGGCGTTCCCTCATCGCCTGGGCCTTCTGGCGAGGCTCCTCGTCTCACCTGAACGAGCTGTCCCTCGCCGGTGCACCCCGCGGCTGCCTGTTCTGCCAGCCGCTCAGCTCCATTTGCGTTGAGGATGCTCTGCCAAAGCCAGTCATGGTGGGTGGGTGCGCTGATGCAGTGGTGACTATGCTAAACTGTCCAGTTTTGTGCAAAAAACAAGTGCAGTTTGAAGTCTAACCTTATTTCTATATAATATCAGTATCGTAGCGGTAAATACCCCTCGCTTTCTCTCTCCTCACTCACCAGGACATGTTGGCATTTCTGTACCACGAGGGCTCATGGACACGGGGGATCTTCCGTCGGCCCGCCGGGGCTCGGGCGGTCCGGGAGCTGCGGGACTCTCTGGACGCCGGGGAGTCTGAACTCCCTCTGACCCGGGAGCACGTCTTTGTCATAGCCGGAGTCTTTAAGGTATAAGGATGTGCGTATGTGCACGTAAATTTCCGCTAAATGTTTCTGTTTGTGTTTTACCATATTGATCCACATCTGTAAGGACAAACTTAATCTGCCTCCATCCTACTTAGCCTCAGTGCGATGTGATTTGATATGCAGTTGTGCAACATTAGCAGGACGAGCTGTTCACAGCAGAGGAGCCTGGATTGTCTTGTTAATATAATCTGGATTATAATAACCCCCATTATCTGGAGGGATCAAACAGAGCTCTTGTGCACAAGTGCTTAAACTACGTGACATCTTTACACAGCAGCGCAAGAGATGGTTTTGCTACACCCATATCGTCTCACTCTTAACTCTTAATTGCAGCGTGTGCAAGTGAACCTTCATTGGTCTCACTTTGGCCAAATAATAAAAACCTCTTGATCATCTTGGAACAAACACACACCTGATTTCCTGCTCTGTGCATTGGTCAGGATTTCCTGCGCAGTATCCCGGGCAGTTTACTGTGTTGCGAACTGCTTGAAGAATGGCTGGATGTTTTGGAGGAAGAGGAGGAAGATGAAGAACGGGTGCAGGACATAAACAGGTAACACCCACACACCCTGAGAGATCACTTTTGGTATTTTACCTGCTGGAAGGCATCCCGCGAAGCCTGGGGATAAACACGCATACTTGCCCTGCAGGATGATTTGTCGGCTCCCCAAAGAAAATGCCTTGCTGCTGCGCTACCTCTTGGCCGTGTTGCACGGTATCCAGGGAAATGCCCACGAGAACCAAATGACAACTTTCAATTTATCAGTATGCATTGCTCCCAGCATGCTTTGGACTCCGGGAGCACCCTGTAGCCCCGAGGTGGAGGGAGAAGGAACTAAGAAGGTGAGTCCTTATACCCGATTAAAGATGGCTGCTAAAAATAGTTAAGAGTGTGTTTTAATGATTGGTGTAAAGTACTACATCCACAAAATACATTCTGGTGCCAGGTGTGTGTGCTCATTATTTTCCAATGATAATCTCATTCATCTGGACATGACTGATTACACTACTGCTGGGTCATGTTCCAGCCCTCAAAGCTCTGCTTATGCTAATAATAATTCTACTATACTATGGGATTTGACACAGATTTGGCTACCGTTATTCAGTTTTATCTGCAGCCTCACAAAAAACAAGCTCCTGAAGCAAACGTCCGCATCGTCCTCACCTGACCTGAGATCTGGACAACTTCCTCTACCCCCCAGTTTGCAAATTCATTGTTAGAAAAATAGAAAAGAGCTTCTTTGAGAAAAACCACACCATCTTTTTGTACATTTAGGGATCAGTATACAGCCACGCAGAGATGTTTAAAGGTTGTGAACATTGAGAAGTTGTAAAACAATAGTTACACTGATGATATATTTCAGCAGTCTGTCTCTCTCTACTTCTGGTCTGCTGCAGGTTTGTGAGCTGGTGAAGTTTATGATCGACCACTGTCAGCAGATTCTAGGTGAGGATCCCTCCTCTCTGTTTGGAGGTCCGCCACAAAGACCGAACGCTGACGAAATTGGATCAGGTACAGAAACAGTAGAAATGTGACAAACGTGTGAGTCGTCAAAACACTTGAACGTTTCGTATGGAGTACGTCATCGGAGGGAAGGACGCGTCCGTGCGATCAGTACGTCCTCCACAGCGTTCTTACATTCTGGTTCGTCCGAACATCTGACAAGTAACGCCTGTACTGTATTAATGGGAAGAAAACCACTGGTGTGGTACTCGATAAAGTCACTGTGTCAAAAAGTCATTTAACATTTTTTTCACATTTGCATTTTGATATAATGTATTTTTTTCACATAGGGTTAGTATAAACAAGAAATAACTGCACAAGTGACACAAGGACGGAGGCGTAGAATTTGGGAAATTGCATTTTGATTCCACGGTTTCTTTAAACCTCAACATAGGGTGGTCAAACGTTCTTCCTAGATATTTGGTGGAACGATTTCTAAATCGTGAACTACGTAAGCTGTATCCCGATGTCTTCCTGCAGCTGTCTCATTTATGTCCTCCTCTTTCCATCTGCTCTTACTCTCTCTCTCTCTCTCTCTCTCTCTCCGCTCCCTTAGATTCCTGGACGTACCCTCTGACCGACTCATCCCACGACAGTCTCGAGAACGAGTTAGACGACAGCCGTGGAGGGTCACCTGGTTTCTGCAGCCAAAAACAACTTCAATCCAAACCACTTCAGGGCAGCCTGGACTCCATCCTCACGTTTAGTGACTACGACCAAGACAAAGAGCTGGACGTACACGACATCCAAAGCGACAGTCTGTACGGTCTGAAGCTACAGCCGCTGGGGAGCACCAGAGGCAGGAGACGGGACCGAGACCTCTCCGGCGCCAGCCGGGATGCACCGACAACGGACACGTCCTCTAACCTGCACTACCTGTCCCTGGATGGTCAGCGCAGACAGAGGCGGCGCTCAGAGCCAGCTATAGCATATGCAGGTAGTAATGATGGTCTCACTGGTGAGGATGAGGACAGCGAAGAAGACATTTCTAAGAAGCCCAGCAACCACACACTCACTCACACGCACCACATAGGTCAAACCAGTAGAGGCGGAGGCGAGTCTGAGTTAAACCCGCACGGTGGGAGGTCGGCAGCGCCGGATGCCGGCTTCTCCAGTCGCTTCTCTACTCCCGCCTCCCCTGCACCGACATGCTCGTCCTTGGACTCCCTTGACTCCCTCAGCAATGACCGCACCTGGGCGACCAGACAGCAGCTTCACCAAACAAAGACACACGCCAACTGTAGCTCCGCATCAGTTTCCACCTCCGTCACATCGACGCCCTTCTCCATCAGCTCCACTCTGATCACCGTTGAATCTCCAGACCTGGGAACTTATTCAAAAGGCTCCCCACCCAAAGAACCACTCAGCTGGGGTGCTTTAAAAGGCTGCAGGGGCCTCCACCCAAACTCTTGGCTGAAGAAAAACCGGAGACTGTCGCTAACCCAACAAGACAACATAGAGAAAGAAGAAGAAGACGGCACTAGTGTAAGTCAAACTGCGACTTTATGTTCGTGTATGTACACTACTCAATATAGATACATAAAGGTCATTTGAGTTGACTGTACAAACCTTTTTAATGCAAAAAATAAAGATGCGACAATAGCCGAGTTATCCTTAACGTGTGTCCTTCCGATGGGTCAGTTTGAGGGGATTTTCAGCAGCTATATAATGCCCCCCCTTTGTAACCCTGCAAAGTGGCAGAGTATTCAGGCATTATACTAAGTCATTACAAAGGTCTCGAAAATGTCAAAAATGTCATGGAACGTTAACACATTACAATAAGGCTTGCAATATCTCTGATGAACATCAGATCAAACTGACTAAAAGAAGTCAAGAGCCAGTCAACAGCTGCAGTAAAATCAGGGCGTCTGTCCAGAGACTTGCGACTGGATCATTGAGCTCATATTCTCTCATACTGTGTGTTTCTACCAACAGGGAGGACCCGCAGATAAGTCGCTCACACTTAGGAAAATGGTGGCAGAGAAAGGAAAAGCAAGCGAGAGGGGAGGAGGAAAAATAAGCTCCAGCGGCCAACAAAAGGCCAAAATGTCCCGTGGAGCCACAAAAGACGCAGGAGAAGGTGGCCACGTTAAGGGTAGGGCTGGCCGCGAGCCCAGACATCTTCAACGGGGCTCGTCCGGCCCGCCATCTCACCGTCGCTCTACGGGGACCCTCCAGTTCCCCAAATACACCGCAGACGACGACACCAGACAGAGGCGCGCACCGGGAAGTGACGCGAATGAGCCAAAGCAGCCATCTTTTTACAGGAAGAGCGGCCTGTCTCTGTCCTTGTTCAAGCGACTCGAGTCTCGCTCTGTAGAGGAGGGGCGCGAAGCCACACTCCGTCAGCGCCGGGGGTCAGAACCCGGACAGCGGGTCGCAGACCAAGCCTCCGCGTTCAATCGCGCGAGGCTGCAAAGCGACCCGGGACTTAAGGCATCCCAGGCGGAATCGCAGAGAGAGATATCAGAGGCCGTTTTCTGCCTCTCGCCCTACGCCACCAAAGCAGTCAGGGAGTACTTCTCCTCACACCCGAACAGCAGCCCCCATAGCGGCCAACAAGTGGCGCTCGCTCTGGTGGAGAGTCGCAGGGAATGGCTAAAGAAGTGCAGCGATCCCTCAGCAGAGCCCGATTTTGACCAGCTCCTATTTGCTGAAGAATCCTACGTCTGATTCTGACTGTAACTTGGAGTGAAATTAAGATTTAGATCAACCATCACACAAATCACTTTACTCTAACTTGAACTCACAGGTTCCCAAAAAAATACCTGTTGCAGCTTTCAAGTCATCTATCGATGTCATTTCATTACACTATTGAGTTAATGGGTTTGATACTCGCCACTTTGAAAAGGACAGCTGGCTGGTGTTTCATCAGACCTTAAAACACACTTTCCTTTCACCTTAAGGGTTTAAATACCCAGTGTTTTCTGCGCTGTGGTACAACAGCGAGAGGACTGGACCTTTCCAGTCCTCTGTTTTTTATTTAATACTTTTGAAAAACAAAACATTTTGCAGAGAGCGAAAGAAATGTAACCGATTTCTGTGAATGTCCTCAAGGCTGGATTTACTTATGCAGAAAGACTGAGTGTAGTGACTTTTTTTACTCTAAACTGATAAATTGGTATTTAAGTGCAGAATGAAACTAAATTGCTTACAGACCGTCACATTCTTTTTTAACCACATCAGGCTAAAGTTCCAACCTGGTTTTGCCTTGTTTAATCATTGGTGATGTAATAGAAACTATTCACAACAACAGTGAAAGGCAAATGTCATCCCAGCCTTTATGGTCCAGTTAAGAACATGGAGCAGTACCTCCTATGAAGCATGTTCATATTTGCTGGGACATAAATTATTTCCCACATTTTAAATCTCATTTCATCTTCAGGCATGGTTAAGGACTGTGCTCAGTGTTAACTATGAAGCAGACACTTAATAGAGGCAACCACCACCCCACACAACTTATTAGGGTTTGCGATTATCTTACAGCTTTCCGACAACGGCACTGAATTCAAATGTTAAGGGAGAGTCGCCGCTTCCGAACATAATTGCGAGGAGGCATTACGTGTACACGCTGCGAACATGTGCAGGACTACACTTTGCTTGAACTTTTTCAGTGTATATTTCGAGCCATCATTTCATAACTACATAGCTTACGCAGGTGCAGGAATTTGTTGTAAATTTACATAGTTTGGTAGATTAAGACCGATTATTCACTGTTTAGGATTTTAGCAGAGATTCCGTACAGCTGATATTTGAGGCCCTTTTTGCAAATTGTAGTTTAACGGGGGTGAGCAGTTCATACTCTACATAGTATCGTGGTGAAATTGACATATCTGGATGCCACTGGCTGCAGCGACTGTGCTCTTTACAGGTTTGGTCATGAATTGCAATAACAGTTCCTCGGTCTTTTCTGCACTTCACACAGTGTTCTCTTCCGGCTTCTCCCCGTTAACACCTACACATGCAGTTTGCAGGTCTGATCTTTGTTTTCTATGTCGCCAACACGTCGGCTTTCTCAAAGCCTGTATTTGCTTACAACGAATCGTGTAAATACAATTAATCTGTCAAAAGGTGAAAACTGATACATTAATGTTTAACAAGCTTTCTATTTTATGCAGCTATAACTTTATTTAAATAGACCACAAGATTGTTACTTTCTTACTTGGTTAAAGCCCGTCTACTATGTGCACATATTAACATAAGCTGCGTTACCAAACATAAATAAAATAACATGAGAAAAACCTGGTTTAAATGTGATGAAATTATTGGGTAACTTTTGTTCTCACTTGTGGGGGGAAATCAGGCTTTAAAAGGACAATGGTGATGATTTGCTACAATTTTTGTTGTTTCAAAAAAGTTAATTAGCAAGAACAAACTGACAGTTCCAAAAGTTAAAATGAATCATGATCACGTGTTAATGTAATGTCAACATTCGGCGAAATCGCTGTGTGGGAAACTTGTGCGGTGCCGGTGTTGCACATCGAGGGGATTAACTAACGCACAGAGTCGGGGAGCATGATGTCCGTCACGTGTTGCCGTATCTGTCCTCCAGATCGACACGAAACACAACCGTGACGTCGCTGGAGCGCAAACACGTCTACGTTTCCCAGTTCTCAGCGTCTGTTGGCTGCGTGAACGGACCGATCACGTCTCTGATGCTGCCGGTAAACAGGAAACATGCTGCGAACACGGGACTCTCTCGCTTTGGGATAAACGTCGCAGCACGGGACTCTTTCACAAGGGAGGAAAAAAGAAAAAAAAAACGTCTCACGGAGGACAGCGACGACGAAAACAACCTGGACCATAGGCCGCAGCGCTGTCGCTCTCATGTGTCGTCACCACACGTGAACCGGCACACAGCTGATTCACCGTCGACGGCTGCCGTGACCAGGTGACCTGTGACCTGTGACCTCGAGCGTCGGCGCGTGTTTAGCTTTAGGAAAAATTACGTGACCGATACAGTTACTGTGTCGTTTTGCAGCAAGCTGTCAAACTGTGTATCTAAAGAAGTGAAAGTTCACCATCGCTCGGTTTTGTGCTGACAGGAGAGGAGACTTTGATTGTTGCGGTTTGCGTGGAGGGGGCTCACGCTGATATAATGAAGAGGAAAGGTCGTTTAGCATTGAAATGGGTTATATTCCAAAGCTAAATTATAATAATTTGCACAACATAACTTTCAACTCACGAGGTTAAGATTTTTAATTTTTCTTTTTTTTCAGAAGAAACAAGGAGTCGCGGACAACGCTTCTTAACGAGCCAGGGTGGCGAAAAAACCAGCGTCGTCGCGGTGCAAATGCTAGCGAGCGGGAGCTGCTAATGAAGGTGAGTAGCGGTGCTATTGCTAGTGACTTGCCGCGCTAATGCTCGCGAGCAGCGGCGCTAATGTTAGCTCGCGGGAGTTGCTAATTCCGGCGAGCAGCGGGGGCTAATGCTACATTAAAGGAGCAACTGAAAACGGAAGCAGCAAAAAACGGAGACAAAACACGGTCACAGGTGTGTGTTTTTGCCCCCCAGGTTTTTAGAGAACACGGAGGGCCGTGTGTTTTCTCTCGGGGGGCGGTTGCCGGATAAAACCGCTCATTGGGGAGTTGGAGGCTGTGTGTTGTGGAGTTTATATTAGTGGCTGGGCAGAAGCTTTATGCCATTTAGAGCGTGTTTGCAGAGTGGGAAGATAGTTTCGAATGAAGCGCTTCCAAAACTGGTCAGCCAAGACCTGAGTACGTCTCCAGCGGCGGTGACTCAGCATCTCAGTCTCTCCATATGCAACCTGTGGAAGTGACGGATCAAGCCGCCCCACGAGAAGCAAGTTAGGGGTCACTGGATCAGCATCTGCGACATCTGTTGACACATAGCCTAAGGGCTTGGAGTTCAAAATCCCTTCCACTTCAATCAGTACCGTTCTCAATAGCTCCTCTGGAACAGGCTGAGTCTGGATGGTTTTGTACAGCGCAGCTTTAACAGATCTCGCCTCTCTTTCCCATACACCTCCAAAGTGAGGGGCACTGGGGGGGTTGAACTGAAACTTTATCTGGCGTTTAGCTAGATGAGCCTGAAGTGTGGGGTGCAAGGCCTGGAACGTTTCTTGAAGTTCCCTCTCTCCTCCTTGAAAATTAGTACCCCGATCAGACGGTAGCTCTGCTGGTTTTCCCCTTCGTGCAATAAAGCGACGGAGGGCCATCGGGAAGGAGTCTGTACCCAGGCTAGAAAGCGCATCTAAGCGCACCGCACGAGTGGTCAGACATTTAAACACTACGCCTCACAGCAAAGGGCCCGAAACGGTCCATACCTGTCGAAAAGAAGGGGGGTTTCATCGGTCTTAGTCTGGCTGGAGGGAGATCTGCCATTTTAGGCACCGTCGGAGTTGCTCTCCACCTCTGACGGTCAGAGCAGTGTCGCCGATGCCGTCTAACCACTTCACGTCCACGTAGTATCCGGTATTTACGACGTAGCTCTGCAAACGGTCGCTCGGCTCCTGGACGGCGAAGGTCCTTATCGGCGTCTCGAATAACGAGCCGAGTCACCGGATGACGAGGGTCCGGGGTCACCGGGTGAACGGCTTCTGGCTCCAGTCGGTCACTCTGCCTCAACCTTCCTCCCACACAAACGAGTTTCACCGTCTCATCATACTCTGGGGCTAGAGAGAGCAGTCGACCGGTGGAACGTACTGGCTCACCAGAACTCGGGAAGCGGAATTCCTTGGCGAAGCTGTCCTGCTGGGCTCGTTTCAGGATTTCCCTCTCTGCCTCCCGAATGTCTCCTGCAGAAAGACAGGCTTTGGTTCCTGCCGCCCCACGACATGACTGTGCAACAGCCTCTGTGAGAGCTCTGAAGGAAGAGAACTGGTCGGCATTTAGCAGCAGAACAGGTTGCGTAGTTGTGGAAAGACAACATATGACTGGCTTTCGCAGTTCTGTAGAGTTCTCTGTCTTCTCCATCACCGCACTGTACGCTGCTGCTCTTTGAGGGTCTCGTAGCAAGCGCCTCTCTGTGCTGCGGAGATTGGCTAACGCGGCCTCCTTTGGTGCACAAAGCTGGGGCATATTCTTTACCCCGAGTAGAGGAGTAGCGTAACATTCGATCCCTTCTACCTCTACGCGCGTGGTCTTTGTCTCCAACAGGTGGACCGCCTCCCGATCCCGCCCGGAGCGTGTTACGAGCTTCTCACTCTTGTAAGGGATGACACGCGACTGCCACAATTTCTCTACATTCTGCATAAGCTCCGTAGCGGGAGAGCGGAATGAGAAACGTAGGCACCGCGTCCGAGTCGACTGCCGCTCGATGTGCTCGGTTGGGCCCCGAAGTGTCCAGCCCGACCTCGTCTTCGCTGCTGCTGGTACCCCAGGTGATCCCGAGCGCACAGGTGCTACTGGAGCGATGAGGTGGGGGTAGTATGACCCGATTAACAACAGGGGCTGCACTTTGTTAAAGGATGGGAGGGGGAGACCCTTTAGGTGTTTGTGTTTCCTCTGAAGAGCTTTCACAGGGTATGCGTGCTCAGCCAGGCCCAGTCGATCTGAAGCGAATGCTTTACTTATCCCGAATGACTTCCGGGGCCGGTCAGCCGGGGATATAGAAAACGACACAGCAGTCCCACGCAGTGTCCTAATATCCTGACGAACGGTCCCGAGGAGCAGATCCTCCGGTTGGCCCGTGAGCTGGAATCTCTGAGCCGCTGCAGGGAGAATAATAGTCCGCTCTGATCCATCATCAAGAATGGCGAACGTCTCTAAGGTATGCTTACCATTCCGCAGCAATACCTTGCTCACTTTCAGCAGGACCCGACTGCACCCAGACCGTCTATCCAAGTACAGGACTTCATTCGTGGTGCTGACAAGGCAGGATGTATCTGCAGCTGCAGGTTTTGCATTCACTTCATGCAGAGCTTGAAGATGTTTACCATTGCACTTCTGACACGTAACCTTTAGGCGGCATTGTGCGGCTTGGTGTGAGCGACCACATCTCCAGCATCTTTTGTCGGTCTTAATCCAAGCAGTTATCTGTTCAACAGTTGACTGTGCAAAGCTGGGGCGGCGATCGAGGAAGCGATATGCGTTATCACAATAGGGGCAGTACGCTGTCTTGTCTGACGGCTTGAGGTTTGCGGGCTGTTTCTCTGCTACAGTTGTATTACTGACCTGATCCGTAGTTTGCGGGATGTTGGCGCTCCTACCAGGTTTGCGATCACGTCGATGTTCCTCTTTAGATCCAGACCTGCTCTTGGTTTCATTATGGAATGTCTCATAAACTGTCTCTTGGATCTTTAACTCGTAGTCGAGCCAGTCAGAAAAACGCAAGAGGCTGGGAATACTAACACCCTTGTGATACAGGAACCTCTCGAACTCTGCTCTCATGTCCTGCGGCAGCTTAAACGGCAGCCGGGTCACGTGCGACCCGCAGCGGAGCTCCGTCTGGCCATTGTCTCCAAGCTGGTCTAACATTCCAACCAGGGCTCTCGCTTTCAGGGCAAACAGCTTGAATCCACGGGTGTCTCCACGTGCAATGTTTGGGGCATCCATCAATTCAGCAATCTTCCTGAGAGCCAGCTGGTGCGGTTGCCCGTAGTGCTCAGTGAGGCTAGTCACGGTGTCAGTATATGGCTGTGGTGAGTTGGTGTAGGAATCCGCTATGAGCAGCGCCTCCTCATACTTCAAACGATCCACCGGGATTTGGTATTTGAAGCGCTCTGTGGCATCCCCCGGCAACAGATTGTCGAGCGCAACTTTAAGCCTGGCAAATTCTCTGGGATCCCCCTTGGCGAAGTATGGGATTGTAGGCTGGGGACCACGGTATATGGACTCGTGTTGGGGGGAGGGCAATGACTCGCGGCGCAGTGGCTCAACCCTTGGTAGGGTGTAAGGTGCACAGTACTCTGGGGTCTGCGCCCGTGGTGCTGGATAATGTAGATCTGGTGGCAAAGGTTGTCCCTGGTGTATTGGCCTCATATTTCTCAGCAGTTTTGCCAGTTCTAGGTCCTGCGATGGTGGTGCTGGTGGGTAAATCGCATCATCTGCAACAGGGGGTGGTGGTGGTGGTGGTGGTGGCGGCCAATCGTCCTCTTCTCCCGCAGGCTGATGATGACCACTACGCTGCTCAGGTAGGTCTGGTAATGGAGAGCGGAATGTGGATTGTAGCGGTCGGGGTGGAAGATCTCGTACAGGGACACGGGTGGTGAGTCTCCTGCGCACGTCACTCATCTGTCTGTGTAACCTCTGATTGTCTTCCCACAACCCGTGCAAGGTTTCCATGACTTCAGGGGGGGTTTCTGTAGGAGGCATCAGCTGGGAAGAGACCGGCCCGATCGGGGACAGGTAATCCGATTCCATGTAATCGGTCTGATGAGGATGTGAATACGGGGCCGCTGCTGGCGCTGATGGCTGGGGAGTACTACGCTGATCCTGGAACATGTTGACTTTATCCCACAGTACACTGGATCCGAAGGAAGGATCAATTCGTTGTGGAGTTTATATTGAGGACTGTATAGGACTGGATGGGATCACTTGTGGCCGCTGGGGGGCATCAGTTAAAATGCACGAGTAGAGATGTTGTTCCTTTTATTCCTTTATTATCGTTGTGTACGGTTTGGTATAGGAACGCAAACGGTATAGCTCCTGACAGGAGTAACAACAATAACGACAGTCCGGCAAAAGTCTCTCTTTCCCTGGTCGTACGCTTCCCCCGGTCCATCAGTCTACTTTGCCACGACTTGTTTCCGACAGCAGGGGGCGCATATCTTGAAATTCAATCTCCCGTTTACTCCCTCCAAAGCTGTCCTTCAGCACACCGTGTGAATTGTTGTTAGTGGGCTGCCATGTTAATCTTTGAATAGGAATTGCAGAAACGTTTGTGTGATAAGTGTTGTTTGTGTATACGCAGAAGTAAATAGCTGCTTTTTTTGTCTGCGTTTGAACTTTTAAGAACACGGTGCAGGACGTTTCTTTTGTCGTGTGTCAGGAAATGTCATGTCTGTATGCACAAATGTGAGCAGTTTTGCAATGTATGTAAGTTAAAGTTTTTGTACAGAAAATCAGGAGGAATGTGCACAGATTGTTGTGGCATTCGAGAGGCTGGAGTACTTGGACGTATTTTGCGTTCTTTTGTGTACTGTTGAAACTGGGGAACACGTGCGTGCGTGTTGTGTGTTTTTCCTTCTCCTGCGACTTTGAAATCCTGCGTTTGGACAGGTGGCACCCAGAGGAGGAGACCACACCCAGAGACCCCGACGCCGAACCCGCTTTGAGCACCGAGGAGTCGGCCGTCTTTCCGAGCCCAGGTGTGTCATCGCGCGGTGCCGACGAACGGAGCTCATCGGGCGGAGAGCAGTGACCGGCGCGTGATTAGACGAGCCCTAAATTCCGAAGCGATAATCCCACTTCCACCCAGTATCTCCATCCATTTGTCTTGGGAAAGGAAATGAGTAAATCCGATACAGTAGGATAAAAATGTGGCCTGTCTGCAGCGCCCGCTGGACGATAACGCGGCCCGATAAAGATGCTCGTTCCGGCCGCGTGCCATCCGTCGTCCAGGGGTCCCTGTGCCGGTCAAGCCGTCTGCCGCGCTGATGGGTGAGCACCGTGGCTTCCGCGGCCTCGTGTTTGTAATGTGCATGGTGTGGGAGGAACTGCGCAGGTAGTTCTGTCACCTTTGAGCTTCAGGTGTGAAGGTAATTTCAGCATCTGTCTGTCCTGATATGTTCCCACAGGTGACGTTCCTGACGTGTTTCGTGTCATGAACTCCCCCCCCTCAAAAAACCAACCAAAACAAAGGTGAGTGTTGAACGCGTCATAAAATAATGTGTGTAAAAAAAAATGCTCATTGAGTGCTTGCGCATTAGAATTTTGGCCCATTGAAGGATCTGTAGTTTTCTTGGCTGTGTGACATCACCTGCGCTGGCAAATTAACAAGGCAGTGGGCAACAATAACAGACATGGATGAGGCAAGTGTGTCTTTGGTCGGGCCACTGAAGTGTTAGTGTTAGTGTTAGTGTTAGTGTTAGTGTTAGTGTTAGTGTTAGTGTTAGTGTTAGTGTTAGTGTTAGTGTTAGTGTTAGTGTTAGTGTTAGTGTTAGTGTTAGTGTTAGTGTTAGTGTTAGTGTTAGTGTTAGTGTTAGTGTTAGTGTTAGTGTTAGTGTTAGTGTTAGTGTTAGTGTTAGTGTTGGTGTTAGTGTTAGTGTTAGTGTTAGTGTTAGTGTTAGTGTTAGTGTTAGTGTTAGTGTTAGTGTTAGTGTTAGTGTTAGTGTTAGTGTTAGTGTTAGTGTTAGTGTTAGTGTTAGTGTTAGTGTTAGTGTTAGTGTTAGTGTTAGTGTTAGTGTTAGTGTTAGTGTTAGTGTTAGTGTTAGTGTTTCAAGGGTCTAAAAGAAGAAACCATGATTGAAATATATAAGTATTTTTATTTTCCCCCAAACACTGAAAGAGAGATAATAAATATACTAAGTATTTCACAATAAAAAAAACTAAAACATGCAGCTTATGTAGGGGATGGTTTCTCTGCATAAGCTAAAGCATTAAGCTTGTACAAAAAAACCATCCCCTACATAAGCTGCATGTTGCACTCAGCCACCTGACAAACATAAAGGTGAATAACATACTCACCCATGAGGACTACAGGAAACACTTCAGTTAGCAGAGCCCTTCTCAAAACTTCTTCAGTCACCCTAAAAAAAAAAGAACAAGCAAATGACAGTTAGTACAACAGCACATTCCTCACTAGTGCTGCAAAAACAGATTTGACCACATTACCATCATAAATGGTGAATATCACATCTGCTTCAGTCAGACACCATGCCTACTGTTCCTGCAAAATATGAGAAATAAACTGAATTAGAAACAGTTTGTACCAAGTAGCTTCTTCAGTCCATAACTCTGGAAAAAAAAAAAAAAAAAAAAAAATTCTACAACATCAAGAAAAGCTGAAGTCAATCAGTGGATATACTAACACATACATGGATACAAAAAATACTTTCTTACCATGCTAAACAGCCAAACAACAGATACTACACCTGACTGCCACAGTCCATAACCCTGGGAGGAATCTGAAGATAAGTCAAACAGATCACTGGTGCTGCTGTACAGAAAAAAAAAAAATAAATGGAGTTGAATCCATTACCATAGACACACTAACACATACCTGGTGAAGGCTATGTGCAGCTTTTTCAGTCTGTCATCCTACAAGGAATCTGTGAAAAAGGAAAAAAACAAAACTGGTTTGTGTGACCAAGCTAAAAACAGAGACCATACCTGACTGCTGCAGTCCATAACCCTAGGAGGAATCTGCAAAGTCAACTTACAACTGGTGCTTCAGAAAAGGAAAAAAACAAATGAATCAGTTAGCATTTCCATGCTAACAGCTAAACATGGAAGGCATGTGTAGCTGCTTCACTCTGTCACCCTAGGATGAACCTAGAGACAGAAAAAAAAAAACCTCACTTACCCTACCAGGAAGCTGCAAAGCTTAAGTCAAAAGTCACACCTGCAGGGAGAAAAAAATAAATAACAGTTGAATCAGGTATCATGTCCATACTAACAGCTAAACAAGGTGGAGGCTGTGTGTTTCACTCACCCTAAGAAGAACCTGCAAAACTTAAGTCAAAAGTCACACCTGCAGGGAGAAAAAAAAAAAAAATATATAGAGTTGAGTCAGTTAGCATGTCCATGCTAACAGCAAAACAAGTTAACACTATGTGTGTTTCACTCACCCTACAAGAAGAAACCAAAGCAAAACAAAGTTAAGTCAAAAGTCACACCTGCAGGGAAAAAAAAAAAATATATAAAGTTGAGTCAGTTAGCATGTCCATGCTAACAGCAAAACATGGTTAACACTATGTGTGTTTCACTCACCCTACAAGGAAACTGCAAAGCAAAACAAAGCTTAAGTCAAAAGTCACACCTGCAGGGGAAAAAAAAAAATATAAAGTTGAGTCAGTTAGCATGTCCATGCTAACATCTAAGCAAGGAGAACACCATGTGTTTCACTCAGTCACCCCAGGAGGAACCTGTGAATTGAAAAGAACAAATTAGCATAGCATCACAACACTGGAAACTGCAACATAGTCAAAGTTCAACACCAAACGACAAGAATCAAATACAGAAATCTCAAACCCAGAGAGGGACAAGGAGACCAGAGGAGGAGATGCTGCCAGAGCCGACTGCACTGACAGACTGAGCCCTACCCAGCTCTTTATAGTCCCACCACCAGGTGCGACGCATCAGATAACGAAGCTGCGAGGCTCACAGGAGCAGGAACACCTGGGACAGGCAATCAGCTGACACACGCCGATTATCACCTGCACCTGTGTGTCGCTCGCTCGCTCACTCACTCACAAACACACACACACACAAGTTTAATATCAACAACTCACTACATTTATTTACTGGTAGATTATATTATATTGTATCTGTGATTGTTGTTGTGCAACTGAATGTTGCATTTAAATAAACAAAACTGAACAACAATTGACCAGGCTGAGCACTTTCTGCACAGTATGTGTTTTTCTTGGGGCCAAAATTCTATTTTTATTTATTTGCTGACAGGAAACATGGAGGCATGAGCTGCTGACAAAACACACACACACACACAAAATAGGACTAATAATGTATCGGTACTGATTTCACACACGTTCCCCATCACGTCAGAACCTGAAGCCACACCCCCAGCATGCGACCTGTACAGGTGAAAACACATCCAGGAAGTGATCGCATTCCTACATACACATTTCAATACACATTGAGAGGCCACTCCAGTCACCCACCCACCCAACCTCCATGCGAGGCTGAATAATACAAGCACCGCCGTTCAGTTCACGTCCCCACAGCATCAGAGTCTCAACTTCATTTCCTGCTTGTTTACTCTCCAGAGATCTACAATTCTGAATCACACACATTCTTGATTCCTTATTAGTGCTGACAATACTCTATAACAAGCCCCCCATGTCATATTATGTATCAAAAGGCCATAAAAAGGTCATTTTCTAGCATGTCCCAAAAAAACAAAAATCCCACACTATACTATGCCAAAAATTACAAAATGCAAAAATTACAAAAAAACACCAGAGAATGGTCTGTTATTAACTTAACACCCCCCCCCCCCCCCCAATAACATAACATGTGTCAACAGGGCATAAAAGAAGCATGAAAAGGTCCTTTGGGGAGGAGTCCCACAATCGGGGAGAGGGAGACAATCGTGCTGTCGCCTCTGTCTCACGATGACAGTTCCTCTTCCATGAATTTATTACAAGTTAGCACGCGCTCGCGCGCGGACGTGTAAGCCCTAGAAATATATTCAAGCCCACGCGCAAGTTTACAGAAGGGCAGGGTCATTAACCCAAACCTAAGAGTTAAGGCCTATTTCCCTGATAATTTTACTGTGATCAGCTAAATATTTGATCTCAACAAACACATTTCCCTCAGATATTATATTTTTGATGCCAAAAAGACAAATACCGTGTTATTTGTTAGAAACCTCTAAATAATATAGCCTAATATGACAACAGGAACTCAGTACGTGAGGCGCGTCACAGATGTTCCACAAAGACAGCTAGGAAAATCGACAACATGTTCAATGCCGTGCCCGCAAGGTCCGTATAAAATCACATCCTTCTCATCGATAACACGATACTGCAGCGTGCGTACAGCGATGATAATTCCACCTTATACAACAGTCCCGTTCTGCAAAAACTCCCCAAAATCTTCAGTTCGCACAGCTGCCGTGCCCCGGTAGGTAACGCAGGAAAAGCAAATACAGATTTCTTTCACAGTTTACAAGAAAATACAACTATCTGGTCATTAAAAGGGGAAAGCCTCTGTGGAACCTGCACAGGGATTGGAGGCCGAATCTAAGCGTGAGAAATATATGCATTCGCGTGCACAAGTTCAAAGACGCCGTATAAATGCATGGCTGGTTTTTTTTTTCCCAGCAATTTAGTTGCTTGGCCATTAAGTATTTTTCAGTGTCATCCAAAACAACATTTTTGGTGCCAAAATGATATCGTGTCTTCATCGTACCGATAAATTATATGCTGCTTTCCGCAATAACCGCCGTCGGCGCGCGTCGCGCTCGTTTTTAAATGTTACTTCAAAATCAAAACCTCACAAAAGTCCAGAGCTCCTGCTTTTTTTGTTCAATCTTTGCGATTGGTTTTGAGGGCATCCAGAGTGCTTTGACTCGAATACAAAGAATGCCCTAGTTGCTGCCGAGTTCAGAATAATGCGCACCGAAGCGACAGAGCAGACTTCGTGCCTGTCAGATGCAGCTTCGATCCAGTCGGCGACGTAAGAACCCGCACGGTGCGAACCTCAACCTAAACCGGGAAATGAAAAACCCAAGTCAAACGCTCCCACTTCCTACGAGCTGCTTTTGAAAACATCACCGAGTGACATCGCCGAAAGTACGGAAAATAACCAAACCGACGCTTTCTCCTTTGTTTCTCAGGTTTGACTTGCAAAGACTAATCCACAGATGACATTTAGTTTTTCCTACTGGAATTAGAAAATATTCTAATCGTAATCTAAAAATCGTTCAGTTCGGTTTCTCCTCAGGGTCACAGACGGAGTCAGAGTCAGAGTCCGTGTCTGAATCTAACGAGCAATGACTAGAAACACAATCAAGTCAAAGCTGCGCTCGGGGGGCAGTTATTGCCACATTTACGTTTCAAGTAATGAAACTCAGAAAGCAGAATAAGCTTCTACCTTTGCAATCTGTTAGTCATTACAAACAAGCACGTGGTGCAAAACACACAGGTGACTGATGTTTCAGGCATACACGCAATGAGGTTAGGGCCACCAAATCAGTCACGACCCCCTCGGCGTCTCGGATCTTCAGATTCACCTTAGGCCAGCTGCGGACAGACAGTATAAGACCGGGTGTCTGCTGCCCGTGCGTTCAAAAAGGAATGCTTCATTTACCGCTTCAAATAAACCAAAATACTAAATAATGGATCCGTCAATGATTCAAGTCAACGCACCCAAATTCGGTTTTCGAGTGACTCGCGATCACTGTGGGTATGCGGCAAGCAGGCTACGCTTTCTGTTTGAATCGACTTCTTTCAATCGACACCGACACGGCAAACGCAATAACGCACTCGCGTCGGATTCATCTCAACTCGTCGCCGTTCCCGAACAAGAGCGCACCCCATACGGTAATGGGGACAGGTAGGAGCAAAACAAACTACGTGTTGCACATGAACACTACTATTCAGTGCTGTAAAATGAAATTCAACTAAACAATACTGTGCACCGAGTAGACTGTACTTGCTATTCATAAAAACTATTATGTATTGATATATTTCAGTTGAATATATATGCATGTATATATAAAGTTTTCTATTCAAGTATGAGGACCTTTATTAATCCGGTACTTGACTTACTGCTGCATACCCGCTTACCTGCTACGTTACCGTGCTTTTATTGTGAAAACACCGACCGGTCTATAAAAACGTGACGATCTCGAAGCTGCGCTCGAAACAGGTCGGGCAGCAGTGAGACACGGTGAGGATGCAGCGCGGAGCAGCGTCCTCTTCTGCGTCGTCAACCGAGACTCCGCGCGCTCGCGGCGGATGTCACACCTGCGCGTCCACGAGGAAGGGTTAGTTTTCAAAGCGGCGTCCGAAGTGCTGGTGAAAACTTTCAGGTTTGGGAAACACGTGCCGTGTTTTCGACGTTTGCCGACCGCAGACCAGTTACGGCTCGTGCGCAAAAGCTGGGCACCGCTGCTGGTTTTGGGCTTGGCGCAGGACTCCGTGGAGTTTGACGCGGTGGAGACGCGACAGCCCAGTCTGCTACACGGGATTTTAACGCACCCTGCGACCGAGACTCCGGACCCCGGGGTGCCCGTCGGAGACATGGCGGGGATCAAAATGTCTACGATCAAGTGCAGAGGACTGAGGATCAGCGTTAAAGAGTACGCGCTTCTGAAAGGAGCGCTGCTGTTCAACCCGGGTAAGAGACGACACGGCACCCTTTCAAAGTCGGTAACGGCAATTCACTACTCTCTCGTTCCGTATAGCATCGCATGACATTTTCACTGTACTGTGATAGTTTTTTTTTAACCGCTCATTCTGATCATTCAAACTTTGAGTGGGTCAACCCAAAGAATATTGGGACAAAAGTAAGTATGGCTTATGTCTGGTGAAAATCAAAAACCTACTATCTTGAATTATTTGAAGATTTCACAATATTTATTTGGTAAATGTACAGATTTCAAGTATTAACCATAATCAATCTTCAGCCCGTGTCTCTGTCCTGCAGAATTGACGGAGCTGGAGTGCCGCGAGTACATCCGGGCGCTCCACAGACAGGCCCAGCGCGCGCTTTACGACCAGGCGAGGACGGCGGACCGGTTGAGCAAACTGCGCGCGGTCTTGAACACGC
The DNA here is from genome assembly GCA_016785225.1 of Psettodes erumei. Taxonomy (NCBI): domain Eukaryota; kingdom Metazoa; phylum Chordata; class Actinopteri; order Pleuronectiformes; family Psettodidae; genus Psettodes; species Psettodes erumei. The sequence continues at coordinate 392,105 of JAFBJZ010000953.1, forward strand.
CACGACGCGTGGACGCAGATGTGGTGGCGGCGCTGTTCTTCAGACCTGTAACTGGGAGAAGCGGCATAGATGAGCATGTGCTCGCCATGTTTCACGAGCGGTAGAGTTTAAACAATAAGAGAAATCGGAAGTCGTTTGGGAACGAATGACGTCCAAGTTTTAATTTCGTGAAATGACGCGTTCCTACGTATGTATTTATTTTAAATTTGTGGAGTTTCTGCTCAGAGCGTCACCTGCGCATTTTGAATATTGCTCAATAAAATCTGACACACCCCGTGCCCTCCGGGAACAATAACCCAGAGTTGCCCGGACACACACCAAACGTGGAAAACTCAGACCCGACCACAAATATCAAGGCATTACTTCGTGAAATCACAACATTTGTAATGCAGGTGCTTATACGTTCAAATGGTTGACTTAAATATCCAACAAACGAAAAAAAGGCGCCCTTACCGTATCGTAGTCACTCCAATTCCTTATTACGACCCCTTCCTCTCCCCGTTGTCCTCTTCTTCTTTTACCTTTCAATGGCGAATTGCAACCAGACGGAGCATTGTCGCCACCTAATGTACGTTATCGGTGAAATCGTATTACACCAGGATGCTTCCAGAAAAGATATGGATAAATCCGATCTTATTTAAGACAGAACATTTCATAATTTGTTACACAGTATGTTGCGCGAATTACGATATAAGAAATAAGATAGCATGCCCATGATATGTTTACCCTGTACAGAATCTGTTATTTAGAGAATCCAAACGCTTAAAAAAACACTGCTCATATGGGAGCCATCAAAAAATGCTGAGCTAGTTACAGCAGTTTATGCAATGGGTCTGCACTGCCTTAAAAGAAAATGCACAAATCTCCATTCATCACTATTATAAATTTCAGCTGGCAAAAAAAAAAAAAAAAATCAACTGGGCAACCTTTGAGAAGATGTGTGATTTTTCTTAGATGACTAAATAATCTCCCCTTCATCTCCTCATTTCTGTAAAGGCTCAAATTGGGCCTTTCTCTCCCAGCGTACTTTGCGCTGTGCCCTGCTTCATCTTACGTTGCAGGGAATGGGTGCGTCCAGCAGGTGACAGCGTTTCGCTTTGGATTTGATTCCCGAGGCAGCCAGCTTTCTCTCTGCATCTTTCAACTGGTTGAAAGAAACGGGCCATTGCTCAAATCCAGTGTTGTAACTTCTTTTATGTTGATTTTTGTGAATTCATATGAGTTCAACTGGCATTTTACATTAGTTAAATTAAGGCAGGAAAACAGCTGCAGATACGGTGGCCTGTATCCACGACACCCAACCTCACCACGCAGACGTCCGTACTGTTGGAAAAGAATAAATAATTACAGGTGGGGCCACTCTTACAGGGAGGTAACGGTAAATTTAAGGGCTTAGTCAGCGATCGGTGACGCGTAACTTGCATCTTGCACGCGCACGCTCACTGACATACTCCAAAACTAGGTTAACATCTGCCTGCATCCCCTCACCAAATACTTTCAGCTCTCTCTCTCTCTCTCTCACTCTCATACATACACACACACACACACACACACCACCACCTAGCCATGCACAGACAATTGGCCTGGTTCTCAGAGCAGAAGGCGTGTCGCACGGGGCACAGAGCTCCGAGTAACGAGGCCCCCGTGGGATGTGGAGGGGCACGGCATACCTGCCAGAGTGAGTAATGCTCTTCAACAACAGATATGTATGTGTCTGAAGACAGAGGAAGCAACAAAATGCCTGTGCGCATACATGCACGCGTGTGCAGTCTGATCTGTTCTCTCTGCAGCAAATGTCTCCACTTTCTCCCCCCAACCTCCAGGAGCTCATTTTGCTGTGACGCTACGATGAAGTTCAAATGGTTTCATTTGTGGTGGTGGTGGTGTTAAAGCTGAGGAACTCCCCTTTTCTTACACGCGCCATATGGCAACACGCATCTCAGATGATTGGAGTGGAACTTCGTGTCACAGCCACGATGGCAAAAACGAGTAGCTACGTCGTAGTACGTCGTGTTTTCTGCGCGAGACCGCTCGGCTCCAGACGAGGAAACGGCCCGACTCGTCTACTGTGACTTGCGCCTTTTCTTGATATTGCTGCTGCGGTGTGGAAATGTTCACTCGGCTGGTCTACAAGAGAAAAAGGTATGGGCAGGAGCTCTGTGATGCAAGATAAAAAATATTGGTGTACAAACGTTGAGATGGATGAATTTATGCAATGAGTTTGAAACTTTATTGCCCAATGTGAATCGCTGCCCGGCTTAGAAGCAAGATCATTAAGAACGTGACACCGACAAACATCTTTTTTTAAATGTCAGATGTCGAGTGGTCCGCGTTAAAGTGTGGATGGGTCTACTTACCAGACTGGACCTTTCAATCAAATTGTGCAGCAAATCGGTTGTCACGGCGACACGTGGGCTCACAAACTGTATAAATCCCTTTCTGTGATAAATAGACGTGAAAATGAAATTCTCTAAAGAATCAAAAGATGCACTTGATTGATGTAAACAGGATTTAAAGGGGAGTTTTTAAACTATTCAATCATACAGACTTTACTGGCAACAGTAGCTTACGACCTTCAGTGAGAAAACTCATCACGCGCGTTATTACGTGTGGGTGTATTCTAAACAAGAAACTGCTGATACGCATCGTCTGCGCTCACCTTTAATGTCGGCGTTTTGCGGTTTGGCACCGACACCGGCAGATGATACCGACCAAAATGTGAACAGCTTGAGGCATTCGGGGTCACTGACGCCGATTGGCTGCATTTCACGATTCACGAATGAAATGGCTCCACGATGGACTCACCACTCTGAGGCGGAGGAGACTGGATATCTGCCTGCTAGCATGCTGGAAGAAAAGGAATCATGTTTTCTTCAAGGCATTAAATGTGACTGTAATGTTAATGTACTCGCGCAAACTTGGCTATAGTTTGCAGTGGACCGATTCCTGCTGAAAAAGCTTTCCACGTCAAGTTAACGCGTGCGACTGAAACAGTTTGACGGCGTGTGTGAAGCATTGTCCTTGGTAAAATATTAAAAATTTGTATGAGCAAATAAATTAGAGCAGCAGCTACTGAACAATAAATCAATTTCCTGCTCAGGGAGGAGAGCTGTGCCAACCGTTTGTATGATTGCAGCCAAGAGTGCGCTAAGGTCAAACGACGATGGGGACGTGGAGGTTTTTAAAGTGTTTCTCAGTGCGTTGACTCCCCTGATTTAGTCTTCTTCCAAAATGAAGCTGGGCTGATTCAGTCTCTGAGTGGAACAAGGACACACATTGATTGTTGTTTCAAGGTTTTACAGGAGACGGAAGAGGCTCCGGGCCAGGAAAAGGGATCGGGGCGTCGTCGGCAATCCGCGTGGCCGCTCCGTAAACAAAGTGAGCCGGGTGGCGTTGTCGGCAAGCGAATGCAGAGCTCTCTCTGCAGGCACGCACGCAGGAATCGCATTACCGTTAATGTGTTTTATTAATAATAACAGTATCTCTTTTAATGAACATTGCAGATACATATTAGAAAATAAATCAGAAACAGGAGAGACGTCGTCTCGAGAGTCGTGAAAGTGCCTGGAATAATTCTGTGCTATATATTGTCATTGTTATTCATCATCATCATCATCTTTCCAATCAAAGCCACATCTTCAGAAATGTTCAATTCATCCCGGAACAAAAACACGTATCCCCCGACTTACAAAATGCAAACGTTTGTATTCACGCACCTTCCCAAACCTGGAGCACTGACACCGCGCTCCTGTCAAAAACTCATCAATTCCACACGTTGACCTCCAGCCTGGATTAGTATTTCTACTTTGAGAGGCCTTGTGAATAAATTACCACCGGTTTCGTGAATATGGCTTGATTGTCTCCATTATATTTACACGATGCCACGTCAAAGAGCACGACACGCTCCTTGTTTGGGAAATGACGCTCTTGAGCGTCCGTATTTTACTTTTCAGTGGGGGGAAAAGGTCTGATTGACTTGGATAAAAAGAGGCCTCGCTATAATCTAATGATTAAAAGATCTTGAATGAAGAGTACTTATCTTACAGCACACTGAAACTAAAAAAACAGGCCTCTTCTGAAATATTCTGTAAAAATTTAATCAAAAAGCAACAAGTAAAGATTGCAAGAAGCCAAGGGAGGGAAAGAAAACAGAATTTCCCATTATTGTGGATCCCTTTGCATATTTTATGGCACTGAATGAGACATCTAGGTATTTTAGCATGAGGTTAGTTTAGTAGTGGCAAAACAAATGAAATGGCACAGCTGCAGGAGGAGTAGGTAGCGCAGGACACCTCCACGGGTCTGAGTGGATAAATGAGATTAGCTCTCGTTTCGTACGATTTGATGAAATCGTACCGATTGGACGGAAGCTTCGCTCTGATTGGAAAAACAAACAAATTTGTCGGAGATGAGTTCACTGTAGCTTGCTTTGGCCTAACTTTCTTTAAGAAGCATTTCTATTGTACAGATGCACACACTCCAGGATGTAGTTAGCATTTTAAAAATACATTCTTCTCACTCTTAAGCATTATTTGGCCTTATTTTGAAGGGTTTCATTCTAAAAGGCTCTTGGTTTTTGAGGATAATCCACCCCGTGAGGATTATTGGTCAGTCGGTGAAGATGATTGACTATATAGTCTAAAATGTTTCTTTTTAAATGGACAACTAAACATGAATAACATTCTACAACTTTAACGTCCCTGTTGTTGTGTGTTTCAGATGTTTTCAGGTTTATTTGGGAATGAAACTTCTCACTGCTGTGATGCCGCCTCGTACTGTGAGTGTCCGGAATCAAAGATGTGAAAGCCCTATTTTATTTATCTGACAGCCTACCTCGGCAGACAAATCTTTGCTGTTGATGGAGGGGACGGCAAACAAATAACGGTGCTATCGCTTAGCGGGGGATGAATGACGGAGGTAACGGTTTCGGACCCAGACAGACGTGTCTGATCCTACAGAGAAAACCAAGTACAGTTAATGATTCGGGTGATAGTGGATGTCGTGATTTTCCTCCCCTCCATCTGTACTGACATCAACGATAGTGTGAGCTCAATCCTTGTTAAATCGCTGCAATGACTGTTAAATCGATGGATGTAAAAAACCCAACAACAACCTGCTGAGCTGCCATCCGTTGTGTGTTGGAAATGTCAAAACTCTGCTTTTCTCTCTGTCTTGCAATATACGGGTAAGACGTTTAGTGAACGACCTATAGATTTTCGCGAGCTATGCATTTCACATTACAAAACAATCCTCCGCTATGTTTCCTCAATCTGAATCTTTGTACGTATAACTTCTTGAAGCAAATATCCCTTTGTTACAAAAATAGAAATTTCTTTTTTCATAAAATTATACACATAATTAACCTTCGGTGATATAATCGTCTGTTAAAGTAAATAGTAGTAGCGAGACGTTCTTTTTTCAAAGTAAATGTTATCATGAGAGAAACAGAGATGTGCAACTGAGCACCATAATTCTCCATATCCCCCTGCGCAGATAAAACTTCTGCAAAATCCTTCCTTTACAATCGATGTGGGAAACCCATCTCCTTCTCCCCTCCCTGGACTCTGTAGTTTGCATATTCTGGTTGAGTCCAGATTCTCAAACCTCGTCGCAGCCGGCGTAGCCAAAGCTCTCTAAAATCCAAACCATTTTCACCACATCGTTTTCATCTCGTGAAGGCTGCCTCTTTAACCCCCAAAAAAACCCAAACAAACCAAAAAAAACACCTAAAAGCTTCAGAAACTACACAAGCCAACAAATTAAGACAAAGGTAACAATGGTGTAACCAACACATCTCACAGGTCATTGCTTCACTTTTGTACAAACTTCAAAGAAATAGAGTCTCAACGGATAATGAAAAATAAAGACCAAACAAGTCCCAAACTACTGATGCTACAAAGAATTAGAAAAACATATGTACAGGACCCTGTATTCCTTGACTCTCTGGGTAAATTATCATAGGTGTTGGCTTGTGTTACATGAGTGTTTATACAGGCAGAGAAAACGTTCCCCTTGCTTCTTTTTTGTTGTTCGGTTTCGATAAAAGCTCTTATTAGACCAAAAAAAAGAAAAGAAAAAAGAAAATCTGCCGCCGCCTCCATCACCAATGTGTCCAGTATGTCTGAGACCCCCCCCCAAACCCCTGTTGTTCCCTGGTGCAAATTCAACAGCAGCGAGTAGCTTAGTGCCATTCGGGATCGTCTGGCTCCGGTGTGTTCAGGGGCCGAGTGCCGGTGGTGAGTCCTTCCTGTGACAGACGTCATGTGGATCTGCACTCCGCCCTCTCCGGCGCCTTCTCTGTCACCAGATGACGCTGGATATACTGGTCTCTCTGGGCAGCAGCGGCAGCATGGCGTTGTTACCGTGGGCCTCCTCCAGACTCTGCTGGCGCGGCGACTTGGACTGCGGCCGCTGTCCGTTAATGAGTGTCATGGGGATGTTGCAGTAGGTGTGCTGGTTGCCTAGCGAGGAGAGCGGCGGGAGCGTGCCGCCGGGCGGCAGGTCGTAGTCGTAGCTACGGTAATAGTGTTTCTGCCTCACCTGAGTGTGGCAAGAGTTGTGAAAGGTCGAACGCAAGTCCGGGTGTGCCGTCGCCATGGCGGTGGAGGTGGCTGCCGCCATGGAGATGGCAGAGACGGTCTGGAGCTCACCGAAGGGGCCCTGCTCGCTGACATCCAGCACCTGTTCGTGGGAGATGCTCAGGGGCTCCATGCGCTTGAAGGGCATCTCGTAAAGCAGCTGCTTCCAGAACTTGGAGTTGAGCTTGTTGCTCGATGGCCCGCGCCACTTGATGACCGTCAGCGTCTTGATGGTGTGTTTGAGGGCCTCCACCTCCTGGTAGTTCATGATGCCGCGCAGCTCGGCGCACTCGATCAGAATCACCTTGATCTCGCCTGTCGCCAACATGTTGCGCAGCCGCGTCTCCAGCTCAAAAATGCTCCACCCCCTCCGCACAACGTAGCTGGGCGTCATGACGATGATTAGACGCTTGCTCTGGTCCACGCAGCGCGCTACGTCCTCGATGTAGGCTGGACACACAGGCACAGACGGGGACATAGATAACTTTGCATATATATTCAGCGAGGCGAGTTTGCATGGCTTTTTTCCGACTTACTTGAATGCTGTATTTATTTAATTTAGATGAGACTGATGAAAATATGATGAAACGTATCACGGGCTATTTGAAGAACTCTCTTGGACTCATAGCGACTGCTTACCAAACTATTCCCTTTCATCAAAGTTTCAAACAACCAAATCCAATTAACTTTAGATGATTAAGTAAAAAAAGGGAAATTGTTTAAACATCTGATGAATTTGAAAATATACGGTAACACTAATTCACACAGAGACAGGCACCTGAGGATACTGGTACATTCAATGAAAAATAAAAGAGAATGTGATTTTACAGTATAATTTAATTTACAATAATAATCTCCAGCCTCTGCATGTACTTGTGCATAATTATAGGCAAAAACAAGGGGAAGGGGATCACATGGTTTTACTTAAAGGTGACAGCAAACGTAAAACACTCACAGCCGAGCAAGTTACCAACGTCAACTTAAATAAACTATCTATCACCAAGTGTGAGTAAATACTATACTGCGCTCACATCCCTAATGCATAGTCCGGCTGCTGGGGTAAGAATGAAAGTGGTGAAGTCTTGCCCGAGGCCTCTCGGTGGGTGTCAGGTGGAGGAGGGAAATGTGCGTGTGTGCAGCTAATGCCTGCGTTTAGCCTTTCACGGCAGCGACAGAGACAGATTGTCTCCTCGACAGCAGGTGGACGGGTTGAACTGGACTTCACTTCCCAATCACAGCCTTTCGCCTGCTGGTGCTTGTGCGAGGAAGAGAAGTTGTGTTTCAAGAGAATGTGTGCGCGTGTGTGTCTTTAGGCAAACAGACGCCACATCTACTCTCCGTCCTCTTCTCTCCATAGCTCTGAAAACGAACTCGTCCTTTCATGTCACGCTCGGCCCGAGGCGTCACGACGAGAGAGACCCGATTAGACTGAAGCCGCCCTTTACTTCGACATGACATATCAATCTCTTTGCTGTTCTGTAATTGGTCCTCGCGCTGTAATTCGTTGTAATGCGTCCCTGGAGCTACGGCTCCCCTGTAGGGTTTGAGCCTGCTCAGTTTACATTGAAGCAATCGGGCAAAAACAACTTTTTTCTTTTATCTTATCGTGAATAAAAGAAACGAGAATGGATAAATGGATGCTATATAATTAGCTAATGAGTCGTACTTTCGTTTTATGTTTTGAATTGATTAAACTGAAAGTAAATCTGCCCACTCGAGGTGCTGTCTGGTAACACTTTATAGCTTATAGATTAAATCCCTCCTTTCAGAGACCTCTCAGGCTTTACAAAGCCCTGAAAGTGTAATAATTGATTCTCTTCTGCATAAAAACAAAATCCATGCTGAATTACACGGGGCAGAAAATCGCTCTGGCCCTGCTCAAATTTTTTTTTAAATGGAAACCACCATCACGACACATTGAATCACCAAAAATTTTAACTTCCGACCTGAACAAAAGCAAATACAGTGGTACAAGTGCAAGTGCATGAAGGAATTTCAGATAATACACACTGCTGCTGTGGTGTGATATAAAAAATGGCATGTAAATATTTGAAATGCTGAGTAGCTACAGCGTCGTGACCGTCGCTTCGTCGCTGGGTTATCGAGTAACCCGCCGGCTTGCAACGACGTTTGAATTCGCCACCTGGGAAATCCTGACTTCCAGGCTGTGACATTTCGGTTCCAACTCTACTGGGCCACATCATCACAGACAATTTACAATATTACAACCCCTCCTTGACTTTGCGTGGGTTTCATTTATCTGTGATATACCCTTATCTACCGTAACAGCTCGTGACTGATCTATGACGTATAAGCCTAGAAACAACCTACTGTATATGACCTTTTGAGTTATTCAAAATGATTTTCTATATCATTGAGTTGTTCGGAGTGTCGGTCGGCTGTGTCAGTGTGTGATGACGCGGGCGGGGGGAAATCCGGGGAAGAAGTACCTCTAAGTAGTCTTGTGTCATCCTGGAAATGATCATTGGTGAAACCTAAACATAGATATTTACATTCAAAGTATTATCAAAAGCATTTCAAGAAGAATACAGTTCTGTCAATGTGGGGACATTGCTCTGGCATAAACTGTGTTTCTCCACTGGCGTTCCACTGGCGATTGTGAAGCGGTAATCGCACAACCAGTTTATTCCAGTTTAATATGGGACATGTAGCATAGAAAAGACAAGGAGCAGGCTTTTACATTGGTGGAGGGAGTTCGGCCGCGTCGTGCTGTTGCTGTTTAAAAGCACTGAATGAACAGCAGACGTGTGAGAAAGACGCTCAGCATGTTGGAAACAATCCATCATTCTGTGGAATAACACGTCACTTATCAGCAGCTCAGGAGAAGGATTGTTGACACATGCTGAAACCCCAAATGGCAAAACTGTGTTTATCTACAGCTGTGAATTATACTTTATCATACTGACTGTTGAGATGCTAATATGTTCCCAATGGGAGCTAATTGTCCATACATTGACACATTGAGACAGTGAGTGGTGCCACTGGGCCTGAATAGTGGCAGACAAACTTTAGATTCCCTCCCAATCCTTGCATTTTCATGCCATTTTCCCATATTACAACAGCCCCCCCCATTGAGCATATCATCACAGAAAGGGATTCGGTTTGTAACCTTGGCACAATGCCACTGAAAAGGAACATGATTAGTGCGGGGAAGACAAGCAGGTGCACGTATTCCAATGGAGGCTAATAACATTATGGAACTCATCTGTGTGATGAGTTAATCAAAGATAAGCACGGGGCGTGGTGAGAGGCTCCATTAGAAATATACCACAGCATGCATTAATATCCATGCATAACAGCTATTTGATTGTACAGCTGACATTGTTACACAGCAGCATGCAGAGGTACAGTAGCAGCTGGATCAGGAACACCGACTGTAATAATAGGGTTGGTTCACTAATTGTGCTGCATATGTGTTACAGGCTATTATACCTCCCACAAAATTTATATTGTGTGTATAATGTAATTCAAATAACTGAGCACATGAAGAGCGATTAACATTAGACCTTTCTCCAGCCCTCTTATAAGTAATCTTATGTTTGGGTTTTAGAATTTGCTTTCATCAAGAAATCCTGCTCAGGTTGCATGAGCGGCTGCAGGGACTGACCTCAGCAGACGTCACAGCTTAGTTGTTTCAATAATGACGGCAAGTTCAACGTGGTAATGTACAATGTACAAGTCAAAGTACAGAGGATGGACTATTGTCTCTTTCATTTACTGAAATGATAGAAGTAAAACCACTCATCCAAGAGTTCTGTTAAATATATGATTATTACTGGCCATGTTATCACTGATGTAATAAGAGCAGGCAAAAATTTCATGTTGTGTCTAATGGAGGTGGAGGACATTTGCATTTACTTTATTTACCTCTGGACACTTGTATTCATAATAATGTGCCAAATTTATAACATGATAAAATATTAAGTTGCAAGGTAAGTTCTGACCTGAGTGACCTGAACTGTCAAATAAAGTGAAAAGTAAAAAAACTTAGAATATCGCCAATGAGAAGTGAAATGCAAAGTAGAAATCGTATGTAGCACTAACACGCAACTAATTTCTAACAAGGCAAATATAAGTGGGGGCCGTTATCGGCAGTCATATTCAAATGAATTACGAAAAGAAATAGTGCAAAATGTTGCCATTCTTCTCCTATTTTCTCCTCAAACATTTAACTGAAAAACATCCAAATGTCTCCAGAGCTAACTGATCCACTTCAGCTCAGCCGGTGGTTAGAAACGGCTCATTTCGTGAGGATCAAATGAAAACGGCGGTGGTCTCGCAGGTCGAGTCACGCCACAGCACAAATGCATGACAGGAAACGGCATATCACCGCGGCACTGACGGCACGAGCAACACCAAGTGACACAACATTCGACATAACTTGACATCGCCGTGAGAGAGAGAGCTTACTTCCTGTGGGGATCAAGTCCCTGTCTGGAATGAAGAGTTTATACCCATAATGCTTCTCCAGCACGTCGGGGAGGATCTCCAGGGCAAAGCGCTCCTCCTCCCGGGTCTCCTGGCTCCACTGGTCTGGGTCCACTTTGGTGTAGGACAGGTAAGCGTCGTAGTCCTTGTTATCTGCAGGTAGACGGACAGACGCAGAGGTGGATGAAATGTCACAGCTTCAGCGAGGTTTGTTCTTTTGATTTGGTTTTATTGTCCCTGCTCTCAAGCAAGTGCCTTGGCCTGCTTCACTTCACGTGCGAGCATTAAATGGCTCCCTAAACCGCTCGGCTTCAATTAAACGCATGCACGTTTTATGATTTGAACACGATGTTTTCTGCCGTGGTCAGCAAACCTGCGTGCTGCTCCGCACCCCGGATGCTCACAATCTATTTTGGTACTGGTGTACAGAGAGTTCTTCATACACTGGGAAACTTCATTGAGACAGGACGCCTCCGTTACACTGACCTCCGGGCACCTCTGCCCATCTGAGCACTTTTCGTTACTGCTCCGTCCCCACTGATGAATAATGTTACCTCACTGGCCGCTTTCCTCACTGCAGGCAAAACAAATTAGACTGAGCTAAAGGCCAGGTCGATGCCTGCCGCGGCTCCATCAACCACACGGAAGCTGTTTTTGACATCGTAGCCACATTTTACATTCGTCGTGTCATATTTATACCCATGCAGATGCACTACATGGCCAAAGGTACTCGGACACTGTCCACATATTTATGCACTGGGCTGTTTGGGTTCGACGCTTCGACGTGACACGCGGCCGGGTTCGCAGAAAAATGGTTTTCCCGCTTTGGTGCGGAGGAACTTGACTCGCCCGCAGAGAGCCCCGACTTTAACTCTAGCCAGCACATTTGGACCGAACTGAAAACGGAGCCAGATCTTATCGCCCAGCATCAGCGGCTGACCTTAACAATGCTCTTTTTATTAAACGGGAGAAATCCCCGCAGCCGGGGACCAAGACATCTTAAAGGAAGAAGAGCGGGGAATGTTATACCACTGAATCAGTGCTTATCATTTTGTGGTGTCTGCATATTTCTGGCCATGTGGCTGCAGTTTTTCCACGTCATAGTCATCGCAGATGAAAATATCAGATTCTCTGTGTCTCTGTATTCACCAAGATCCTCATATCTGTGTCACAAAAGTAGGAGAAAAATCAAAACTGGGACACTTTGAGCTGCAGTGTGAACACATCCTTTGAGATCAACTCCTTGGAGGCGTGCGCAGGGTGTATGACTTCCTGTCGTCATTACAGTTACAATACATTTCTCCTGTCCAGACGCTGTAAGAGATGGGAGCTGAGCGTGAGAAAGTCAGGCAGAAAAACAGAAGAGCAGATGGGTTCAACGGCAGGGATTTGGGATCAATTCTCAGAACAGCGTTCCAAGTTTGTAGCTTTCGACAACCTCTCCATATTACACTCCCGCTTCTCTCTGGGCTACGAGACTGTCACCAGTGGGTAATCTTGATATTTGGCAAGTGCTCACCACTCTTACATGACACCAAATAATGAATCCAACTCGTTTTTATAACACGCAATTCATTTTACAACATCAGGGAAATGTAACCTCAGAATCACTTAGTGAGGCCAGCTCTGAAGCTTATATTTTACTTCATGGTGAGATAAATATCTCCCTCTGTTCTTCTCTGGTCGCTTTGAAACAAAAGCAGCGTGGACAGATCGAGGGCTATTTCAGTGGAGCTGATTCACTCGTCTCTGGTGAGAAGGTGGTGGTGGTGGGGGCTTCTTGCATCCAGTGACCAGTGAGGTGTTTCTGAGGGCGCTACGCAGCTCCCAAACCAGCATCTGACGCTTTACACTTCTCTTTCCCAACGTGTCGACTGCAAAGGGGGTGGGGGTGGTGGGTGGAGGTAAGATATGCGCATGTGCCGATAGGGATCGTGGTTACATTGTGAACTGTTGAATTTACCGCGGAGAGCGCCGAGAGAGTTGGAGGCGTGTAATCCTGGGGATATCTCTGGGCTCCATTACTTTTAATGGAGAGTAGATTGGAATGTAACACACATACTTAACTCTGAAGCTACAAGAGCACATGGGGTGGACTGCTAATGAGCTGAGCAACGCTTCTTTTTACATACCATTCTGTTTTCCATAATTTCATTTACCCAGCAGAATACGGGTTTGCATCAGGCAGTGGAAGGTAAGTCTGTCTTTGAGATGCAGTGATTGAATTTTGTTGCAAAATGTAGTTTGGTCCTTGGTGCTTTGCTTATAATACACTATGATTTTCTGTGGTTCATCATATTTACACATTCCTCACACAGCTACGCTTAGTCTCTAATTTGTAAGCTTCACATACTTAAAACAAATGGAGTCTCTTGTATTCTCTTATAAATGGGGGAGACTAAAACTACAGCCTCCAACATGTCAATCATCACCTCTCAGAAAAGAAAGTTGATGTCTCCAAATATTTTGTTTTATCCAACAAACAGACCGAGAAATATTCAATACACGGTGATATTAAACATAAAAACAACTGTACATTCTGTCATATTTTAAATATAAAGTGTCTGTAATCACTAATGTCTCACCCACACTGACGTTTTGAAATGTCCAGCAGTGTGTGTAGTGTGTAGTTTACTCTCTAAATGTCTTTTTTTCTTCTGCTACATTTGACAATATCATGTCGAAAAATGGAGCCTCCGCGTGACGTTTACCTCTGCATCGCAAATGCGAATGGAACGAATGGAACACGACGGCGGCTGTGTGTGTGCCTGACGAGTTCCCGCCTGCTCGACGAGCTCGCTCGGCCGCTGATCGCCACGACGCCTATTATTGATCCCGCCAACGGCCAAACAATGTGAAAACTTAGCGGTCTTTAACGGAACTGCGCTGCTGACAAATAGCTGACGGCCCTTCCTACTGTCACGTGAAGCTAACGGTTTCACATCTGCATTCAATTTACTTTTTGAGCGGCCGCAGTAACACACCAGCACAAAAAAACCCATTCCTGTCCATCCGGCTCAAGAGCTTGATGAAAGATGATTGATGAAAAATATGTGTATCTGCAACTATAACTTACATGCGGTGACTTCTCCCTGTGAAGTGGTTACCATAGCGATGGACCGTTTTCTCTCCACTTGACTGGCAACCCTTTCCAGTTGGTTCCTCTTTAATGCCTGCACTCTTCATATCGTACTTCACTGTCACTGCAACCTAGAGGACGTGCGGTGCAGGTGCGAGGTGCGTGCGCGCTCGCAACAGTGCCAGAGGTGGTAGTGAAGCGCTCTAATCGACTGTGGCGTGGGGAAAAGTATCAGGGGTCTCCCGAGAGCTCTGGAGGCAGCGTGCTGTGTCTTATTGAACCTGATCCACTTTATACTGGAGAACAAATTGAAAATCTGTTTCTCTCTCCGTGCACTCACTCAGGTGGCACGATTAAAGGTGACAATTGCTGTGTTCGGCATTAAGTTCAAGGCCCGACATTTTCTTCATACCTCTGTCAACGCAACCGCCTCTGGGCCATCCATTACGGCAAAGCTCTGTTTTTCCAGGGCCTGAGGCCCATGCAGCCAGAGGTAATGGCTTTCATTGAAATGTCTGGTGTAGCAGCCATCAGAGTTAGACAGAGCTGGTTTAACGCTCACGACTCTCTCGCCGCCTCCCTCTCTGCTACGTACAGTCCCTCAGCCTCTTCGACCTAATCTCATTCCACCTGAATTCACTGCAGCGCTGCTACTTCGGGGACTCATTACAGGGGAATCAAATTAAAACTTGCTCCTTGTCTTAGTTTGATGCATTCTTAAGCCAGGATCCATCCAGCAGGCCCAATCAGAGGTTGTTTTTTGTTTTTTTTTTACTATTGCTGATGGGGCCTCAGAGTCAATGCTTCTGTCTGCTGCAGGGACTGTGTTTTGATTTGCTTTATAGAGAGAGTTGAGCAGTACAATATATTATCCTTTCGCTCTCAGACAGTTTGCATGCAGACAGAGGAAAGCATGAACAGCAGATGTGCAGAATTGCAACCAAAATGTTGTTTTTACTCATGAATATTTTCCTCATGCAGGAAAAGCACTCAACCTCATCCACTACGCTTCCTCAAACCTTTTCCAACAACTTGTAACAGCAAGAGGGACACGAGTGCAACAAATTAGTACCACCCAAGGCGCGTGTGTTGAGCGACACTGTGTTAACTGTTCATCAAATCAACGTGACGGGGGAAAGTCTGCGATAAGATATGCAGCCATTAACAACATTGGGGGTTAACAAATACCACTTCTTATATAATGCTCACATTATTTTGTCTGGCTGTGTTTGGCTGCAATCCAATGCAATAATAATAATAATAAAAAATATACGGTGACAACAATCAAGTGTAGCCAGACATACACATCACCAGGCGCTGTATTCAAAGTGATCAAGGTTGCATTTTTGTCTGTAAAATCTAAACTTTGCCACCTTGTCTGTCTGAGGCTCTGAAACACAGCGAGAGGCAACTGCTTGAAAATCCAGACTTCATTACCCAGAAGTCATGTGTAGTGATGTCAGGAAACTGTGCCCAGCGTGAGCATTTCTACAAGGCGGGCTTGTGATTAGTTTTCGCAAGGAGGCAAATGTGACACGAAATGGAGCGACATCAAAGACTGGTGACTTCCATTGGGCTGAAAAGTTTTCCTGAAACTGACAACAGAATCTTAGAAACTACGGGAGCCTCTTTTCTGTCGCAGCCACTATATCAGTTTGGACTGATAAAAACAATGCCATGTGCAGCTTTAAGACATGAAAAGTAGCCCAGGTGTTTTTCTGAGTAAAAATAAATAGGTGCAGAGCAGCACTGATACTGCACAGGTTTGGGATTATATCCCTACAGAGGAAAGAAAGGCTACATTCATAGCAGTGAAAGGTGCTTTGAAGATCCCAGACCCTGCAGCAAACATTATCAGTATCCCAGATTGTGGGAGATTCTTATATAATGGTATAAAATAAATGATTGCTTGCACACCCGGTCTCATCTTACCTCCATCTATATCCTCGCTTCCTAAGTGGTTCCTGTAGAAGAGCATGAGCTCGATCCTGTAGCACTTGTACAGAGTCACCAGACAGATCAGCAGCATCAGGATGGCTCCCAGACCTCCGGCCAGCTCCACCGTGTACATCAGCTCTGCTAATGTGCCCAACAGAGAAGGATGGAGGAAGAAAAGGACAGATCACTTGTGAAAGGAAGAAAACAAGGGCATATGTAGACTAATTCATCAAAGTTCAGGATCCTCACAATGTTTCTGTGATTTCAAAACTTCAGGAAAAAAGGGTCTGAAAGCACATCACATTTGCTTCAAGTCACGATACGTTTTTGCTGTCTTATTTCTCTACTCTTATGCACAATCCTGTGCCTGCGTCCACAGTTCCCCCAACGTCAGATTGCACTGAACACCAGTACCTGCCAAATCCTGCAATGTGCTGCTGCAGGGGAGCAGGGTGGGTCAAAGCTCCCGGCTGTGAGCTGAGCTGCCTTTTTGCTGACAGATCGAAGCAATCCACGTTCCCAGCCATTCCTCATCACTGCAGTCTGATGTGGAGGCTACATTCATGGAGCTGCTGGACCTCACTGATGATATTTCAGGTTTGCAACAGCTTCTTTTAAACTCTAACTTGTACTGTTTCCAAGAAGAGACCACAGTCCTACAGTTATTCAGGAGGATGAGAGGTGATATTTTACACTGCAGAACAATGGATGCGACCAATAATCTCTGTGGTTGAGTGCCTTTCCTTGAAAATCGACTGGTTTGCTTTATCTTTTCATGATCTTGTCTCCTTTCAAGGCTTTTTATCCTTTTTTACAGTGTTTTCCATTAAACTCCATCTTTGGCAGCTCAACATTTCCTCTTGGTTACGCCTCGCAAAATCTGGGCGGTCAGCCTTCATTGGCTGACTAATGGACAATGGTAAAAGGCTGGATTCCCCGCACGGCCACGTTCGCGCATAAACATGTATGGAGGGGACACGCGTGCATCACCGTCCATCACCGTCCATCACCGTCCATCACCGACGCCCATTTAGCCTCATTGGAGAGCGCGATGCCCACCCCACTGCTGCGGCCATCAGGCTGACGGCACCCACGATGAAGGATGATGTTCTGGGGAGCTAACGAGCACGGCCTCGCGCCGCTTCGTCGTGCCTGTCCGGGCGTCGACCTTCAGCCGAGCTCTCGGACGGAGAGGCTCGCACGTAAGCAAACGCGAGCACAAAGACGCTCTGGGCAGCTCGAACAGGTTTCCCTGTTGTCTCAGGTGCTCTCTCCTCAGCCTGGGAACTAAACTGGGAACTTCTAAAAGAGGTGCTGTGGCTAACAAGCGCTGCAAGAAGCAACTCCCCTTGTCCCCACTACCTCCTCACCGTCGTCTCCACCTCCGCTCTGCCCTCCTGCCTCACATATCTGCTCCTCTCCTCAGTGTAACGAGCCAGCTGCTTCTTAAGCAGCGCAGATTACGGTGGAGGAGGCCAAATCATCTCTGCCTGGCGTCCATAATGTAGCAGTGCTGCAGTGGGACAGATTAAGACAAATTAACCCTGACGACTAGAAGGCAGGATTTGATGGAGCCACATGGCATCGGGCGATTCATCAACCCTTGCGCTCTCAATTTCTGTGTCCCTGTCTGGGGAGGGAGATTAAAAGAGAGAAAAAAGGGCAGAGTAGGGGTGGGATGGTAAAATAAGACAGAAGAGAGCAGTACTGAGGCGTGTTGAGACTGCTGCTCCACACAATAAAGGATTTACATATTACTTATTATAAACTATAGGCAGCTGTTTACTAGGTGCTGCTGAATGAGGAATAATTTATCCGAGAACACACAATGGCAAAAATGTCTTTGGGAAAATCACAACAAGAAATAGAAATAAGGACACACTAAAATGCAAACAAGTAGAGGCATTCTGATTGATGCTGCATAGTTCAAAGTGTCTCCATGTGTCTGCGTGCGTGGGACACAAAGAGAGGCGAACGTGAAGAGAGTAAAGACGTTTTCATGCTGAGGCGACCGAAATTAATTTGGAGCGCGGTGTGGCGTTTTCACGGGCGAAGAAAACTCTGACGCCTTTTCAGAAGGCAGTGCAAACACCGAGGGGCCTCGGTGCACCGCAACACAGACTGTGGCAAAGAAAAACACGGAAATGGGTCAATTTTGCGTCGACCCCGCAATCCTGTGAGGACCCGGCTAATCTTCTCCAGTTTGTTATGAGATTTGATTGTGCGGCATAAACCCCTTTAATATAGCAAACTGGGCTCCCATCAAAGCTGGATTCAAAGCTGCGAGCCTAAAAGAGAGGAAAAATATCTCCCATGTAAATGTATTCAACACTAACATCTTAAAAGCTGCACAGCCCCCCCCCAGCCTCCCTGAAAATAATAATGCAAAAAGTCTCCCTTGTATAACTGCAGTGAAATGTATGCTTCTCTACTTAAAATATTCCAGGAATCAACATCCAAACAGTCATCCTCTGTGAGGTGAAATCAAGAGGATACATTTTAAAATGTTGGCTGGAATAAAAAGACTAGGGGGAGGGGGGCGGTGATAAACGCAGGATGTGTGTGTGTGTGTGTGTGTGTGAGACAGTCAAACAGGTTGTCTGTCTATGACAGCACCATAGCACTGATGCTGGATGTCTCAGAAAAAAAGTTCTCTCTGCAAACCATCGCTTTCTCGTACTGCGGTGGATGAATAGGCTCTGGACTGTCCCAGCCGCCCCCCCGGTCAGTTCCCAGAATGACGTTAGTTGTTCTTCTGTGTATGCAGTAAATTGCGGCGTGAGACTCACTTGTCAGACTGAAGCCCTGCAGTTTTAAAAGGTGTTTTTCAACTGCAATCCAGGCTTTTACATCCACCTCCAGGTTCACGCTAACACTGCTGTTTTCCCCCCTCTTACAACACGTGCTTCTGCGTGCACTCGCTTCACCTTTCCTGGTGAGCTGGATGTTTGCTTGTCTCCGTCCGTTGCCATTCTCCACGTAGCAGGAGTAGTTGCCGAGATCGCTCTCCTCCAGCGAGTCGATGGTCAGGGAGATGGAGACCTCCTGCTCCCCCAGGTGCTTCCGGATTGTCCTGCAGGGAGAGGCAGAGAGCAGGGCAGATGGGATTCACATGAATGCTTGTGGCAGTTGCCTCGAAATCAAACAAGTCATTTGATCCATTTTTTGCTTATAATATTGATTACGGCAGCTGTAATTCATCTAATACTCTATTACAATACTGTTTCCTGCTCCCTTTATTTCCCCTTCATTCATCTTAAGAAATACATGTCTGCTCAAAGCTTTTACAAATTTGATGGTAGAACTGAAACCACAAGATTCAAGCGCTTTGATAAAATTTGAACACCAACACGACCCAGATAGCAAAATCCAGCCGCCTCATTACTGGCTGCGAGGTGCAGATCAAAGTCGCTTCCGCAAGTCTGACTGGGACGAGACAAAGCCACCACCAACTGCCAACAAACTTAGAACATCTGAAAACCTGCTGAGCTGAGGTTGTGTTTTTAATTTTGGACTCCCGATGTTGCAGGTATGCTCTGTGACGACACATTCCGAATGAATCTGCGAGAACAAAAAAAAAAACTTAAGTCATAAGCAGAGAGTTGACTCTGGATGCCAGTGCCATGTGAAGCAGAGACATGGCATTTCTCCTCTGAGTAATTCTTCCTTGTTGACTCTGAGGCTCTTTGCTGTCTATTGGTTGTGACATGTCAGTGTGGGGATAATAGTGTCACAATCATGATGCACTACAGTGCTGACCTATCACATTTTGCCAAGAGGATCAGCAGGGTAGGGAGAATGCAAAACTGTAAAAGCCACTGCTGTGAGTATTTGATCACAGCGACTGCACTGGACTTAGCTGTCGGGTTTTCCTCCCCCACCACTTGGCAGGGTGTTGTGTTCATGAGCAAAAAAATTGCATTTACCAGCCTCCTCTTCATTATCAGTGTTTGCCTCATTGAAATGAAGGGGAAGAGCAGCAGCATGGTGCAGCTAACCACCTGCAATGACCAGCACTGACAGTGCTAACAAGCCACTGGCAACAGATGACAGACTAAATGCTCAAAATGTCAGGGCATACCTTGAACACTTTTGAACAAACTAAGCACTTTCCAGCAAAGCTCATCTTTACAAGAGGCTGGTATTTAATCATCTGTAGTCAGAGCTAAAGCTGTTCCCAGCTTAGAAGTCAGACAGAGTGGCTCTCCTCAGTCTGCAGATAGGTGTTCCAAACCCATTTAAAATGGGCGACTGATTCTGCTGATGTGATGCTGGCAGATAGTTTGTTTCGGCACCGGAGCAAAAGGGAAAAAAATCCACGGCTGCAGGAAAGCGGGGCAGAACGAGACTCTCAATGTGCTGATGGAAGCTGAAGTGCGGATGAAAACAACCCCTCAGATGAGAGGGAATGTTGTCAGGACCAATCACCACAACAGCTGTGCTTTCACCTGACTGCGAACATGCTGACGCTTAACAACGATCTCAGTTTAGTGCGTTCTGATGCTCATATTTGCTAATAAGCACTAAAACCTAAGTCTAGCTGAGTCTGTGAGGAGCACTGTTGGTTTTACGATGCACGTCAGAGTGCTGCAACAAGTCCGTCACGCACATTCATTCGTTGACGCAACATTGTTTAAATACGGGGATAAAAACGTATATTTCCTGAAAGAGTGTTGGAGAGAGAAGTGTGATGCCTGATTCCTCTCTCAGCTCTGCAGCCAATGAGGGCATGAGGTGGGCGAGAAGGCTACTCTGACCTTGTGAGTGGGTTTTCCAAACCCATCTAACCTTCTGACGAGTAGTTGTGACAGAGCCCCTGAAGTGCCGTGCGAGACGTCTGGAGAGAAAGTAGTGATGAAAAAAAACCCAAACATTTTATGCAAAGCAGGAATGGCTTCTAATGGGATGAAGCATTTCCTGCAGGATGTAACAAAAAAAGCAATGCAGCATTTTAGCTTAATGTTAGCGAGTCCAACTAAAACAAGTGTAAAACAAACAAGCAGATGGCAAAATAAACCCAGTCATACTTACAAAGCCTCGTTAAAGCATTTGTAATAAACTCCTGGTGAAAAAAACCCACAACAGCAGTGGTTAACGGAGCTGAATTTCTCCGGCTGGGCGTACAGCATTTGCTGATAATCTTTTTAAGGTTACAAAAACTGCAGCTGTTTTAAACCTGGGTTTAATGATGCATGGGGCTAATATTGTGAAAAGGCACAAGTGCCGCGGGGCATCTGAATATGAAAACTCACTGAATGCTTGTGGATCAATGAACGGACGAAACAAAGTTGATTGCAAAAAGCCGGGGAGATAAAGACAAACTACAACAGGACCGCTGCTGTCTGGGCCATATCTAAAACCAGTTTTACAAAGAGCTGCTAATGTGTCACACACACGGCGAGATTTCTTTTATTGACCCGCACAGCAAAGAACCTTTTCGAGGTAACCATTGTGTAGCTACACTGACCAGCCGCTTTATGAACACTAATTCTGCAGCCCTACTTTTGAAGTCGATCTTCTGCAGCGGGGCCGTACTTCCTGTACGTGAAAGGGAAATTCATTTAATTCTCCTAATTCCTGTGAGCTTTACTAACACTCATCCTTGTACACCCATCCTTGACGCAGCCAGTCAGGCAGAGACACGGGGGCTCCACAAGGTCGGGATATAGATCCATGCTGATGGATTTTTAAAGAGGTGACACCCATGTGTAACCTAACATAGACTGAGCCCAAGCACTGCCAAGTTAGCAAAAACAGAAAAAATCTATCTTTGTTTACAAAAATATGGACTAGTTAGCAGAGGGTTTTGAGTGTGGGGGGACGTACTGAATGTGTTTGCGTGCTTGTGAACACAAGCCAGGATTCGTATGTGTGTTGCTGCACGAAAGGAACCACAAACACTCCCACACATACATCTGGGAGGTGGTGTGTATGAAAAGTCGACAACAGCGGGGAGCTGGTGCCGTGCAGCCAGATGGAAACGAAAGTATCTTTGCTGCTGCACACTGTTAGGAGCTTGTTGCAGCACAATGACTCACTGAGAGGCTCAAGGAAACACGCACACACCCTCAGGATCATCCAGAAATACATTTCAGAGTTTCAGCTTGGCTTTGTGACTTTTGATTACATGAAACTACAAAAGATCCAACTTTAGCTTGACAGTAAATCCTGAAATGTAAAAACATGTTTAATTTGGCAGAGACCAGGGTTCATGTGAGAACAGAGGTCTGTGGCCTGCGTCACAGAAACCACGGCAGGGATGAAAGCAGGCAGCTCCGTGGCTGGGAGGCAGAATATTCCAGCATCATTATTCACTTCAAACGTGAACAAATATCTCACACCAGCTCCTTTGAATGTGCTGTGGTGGGATCACACAGAATCTTACCATCATCTCCAAGCACAGCGATATGCTGTGTCTTTACCTCATTTTATCGCTCCTTCTCTCCCAGCAGCCGCCATGCCACACCTGAACTTTTGAGCCGCACCGTGTTTCCATGCTTTGCTTTTTTTTTGCGGCTTGGTACAATCCAGGTCCCAGCTGGCTGCACTTCTCCAGACACGACGCCCCCAAAGTACAGCAGATGTACAGCAGTGTTTCCAATGACGGATTGAGAGACGATAGAGGGGTCTGTTTCTTAAGTTGCAACAAATGAGAATATTAATTACATAAAACATGATATTATCATTGAGGAATGAATAAAATGCTAGGACGTACTACATTTGCAGCCCTAATAAACAGTGGATCATGTTGTCTCTGAATAAAGCTGCAGGAGCATTAATTTGAGTTAGAAAAGGAGATTCTCCGCATGCCCCTGCACCAGAGACGCAAATGTCCTCCAGTTCTTAACTTCGACAGCACGGCCTTTGTGGGACACTTCACCTCTGAGATCTACGTCGTCTTGTTCTGCAGCCACGAAATTTTATATCAGCTTGCAATCTCAGCGGTGAAACATTGTGCCAAAAGCTCCATTTCATGTATTACATGCGGCCCTTGGGGGAATACTCCTGTGTGATTAATTTCCATTTCAAAGCTAAAAGCCCATGGAATGATGTCAGGGAGTGGGTTTGAAGTACAGTGCATTCAAATGGGAACATCGTGCAACAACAACAAAAAAACAGCACTTGAATAACTCGCATGTGGGTGCCTCCTCACATCCACCCCTGCACACGCACACACACACACACACACACACACACACGCACACATAGGCTCTTTCAAAGCAGCTCAGGGTCACCGTTTTGATCTCTTGGCTTGTCACCTCATTTAACTATCATATGAAAGCAGGAAACCAGCCACACTCCTCGGTGTTCTCCCTTCTCATCATTGGTATTACCACCTTTCCAATGCTGCACCCCCCAATCGTACAGGCTGTAATTGGCCCGGTGTCCTTCAAAACAAGAGAGCGGGGCTGAGAGCTGCATGGAGTGGCTCGCAGGCGAACAGAGACATCTCCAAATGCCAGGTCACAGACTGGGCCGCCGTCTCTCCTCCGAGCCTCGTCACGCTGCTTACAGTTAACCTTTTCATTAGACGCCATTTGTCGACAACAGGGATTTTTCTAGGTTACATGTGTGGGTGCAGCCGGGTGGGACGTGAGAGGGTGTGCGATGTGTGTGTTTCACTATACACCTGCAAGAACGTTTCACTGACTGAAAATCATTATGAAATATCCACAGCAACTATATCTCTAAATCTATCAGAGCGCTGTTTGGGCCGTTCACCGTCCTTGCTGATTATACTTTGAACCAATGACAAATCAAACTCAAACTTTTTGCATGGCTCGATGTCCCTGAAGAAGACTGATTAATCAAACAATTGATCTTGACTAGTAACAAGAGTATCTCCGCTGTGTCACTCATGCTGGGTATTAATAGACTAAAGACTCCTCTCCTGATGATGTGAATTGATTATTCTTCTCTACTTCATCTTTGACTGACCTTCACTGATCAACTCATCATTTTTTTTAAAAAAAAGGCGCTTTGATTCCGTCAGTCAGCACCAAACAGGGAGTGTGTGACATTTGTTGAACTACCCTGGGAGTTTGGGCCAGTGATCAACCCGCCTCTCATCTGGGCCAGTCCATCAATAACATTTCTCACATGCAGGTTTTATCATACAGTCGTCCAGGCTGCACATATTATAACAGCGCAGTATAATGGACTGTACTGTAAGCACCTTGTGTAAATATTTGGCTGATTAAATATTACGATATGAGCAGTCTCCAGGTGCATCCCATAAATAACCTGACAATGTCGCACAAAGTGGTAAATGTAGCAGTAAATTAGAGGTGAAGTTATGCAGTTTCATCACCGACTAATACAATCAGTTACAGTTAGCAAAGGTAAGCAATGTCTGCTGCGTTTTGTTTTTATGGTTCATTTTAAATTAGTCAGTAAAACCCCTGCTGGATGAAATCCATATGCCACTGTTTTCCAGCTTCAACAACATATCGTCCTTTTTCTCCACGTCTTCCGATACGACCTGAACGGCATGCGATCAGAAAGCATCAACTTGTCATTCAGGCAAATGATGCATGTGCAAAATTGTTTGTTTTCTTTTTGTACAATCCCGTCATAAAATGTTCCTGACTTTTTCCCCCCACAATGAACACAGCTGTTTCAAACACAAATTGAAAACCTAAGTGGTTATTTGTTGGAATTAAGCTTTACGGGGGGCTGTTTACACCATCATGAGAAAGGACTGACCGGTTAAAGCAAGGAGAGAAAAAACAGAAGCCAATTGCTGGATGCTGGATTGTCAGCCAGCTTCAGACAAGCCCGTGTGCGTGCGCGCCTGGCCGTTGGGTTTCCACCTGCTTTTGGATTCAAATGACCTCTGCTCCCAGTGATGAGAGCGAGCCAAAAGATGGAGGTCACCCACATGGAAAAGGAGGCTAACACGGTCGTTCAGCTGGGAGTTTCCATCTGCTGCTCTGCTGAGACGGCCCCCTCCTCGCAAAGTAATTGCTGATCTCCAATGGGGGGATGCCCGACCTGTGCATATATATTGTCCACGATGCAGAATGCATAGCCATCTGCATTATTGAACAGCCACATAAAGCATTCATGGGTATAATTCAAATGATATCTCGGCTGAGAAAGGTTCCTTTTATTGTTCGGTCTGTAGACGTGTGGTCACACGGTTGTAGTAACTGGGTTTAAATAGGTGTTTACCAATTCAACCCTGGGGTACGTTTGCTGCTTTTGAATGGATCTCAGTTACCTCATGAATTTGTGATATGTTGGTCAAGCTCTGCTGGTTTGGAGTCTACTCCCCCTGAATGCATTTAGTGAGTAAAGATTTCCTTTTCTTCACCAAATATAATGAGTGGAGCATTTTGCTGAGAGCCTTACTTGATGTCGCTCTCCTGAACGCGCTCCTCGTCCAGATCCTCGATGAACTTCTCCCCCTTCATCCAGTAGATAAGTGGACTGACGTCACCACTGTATCCAAAGAATGCTCTGCATGTCAGGTTGACGGGACTTCCTGCGAGAGAGACGAGACTTGCGGTCACACCTGCATCAGCAGCTCTGATTTATGAGCATGGTTTATTAGTACTTACTTCTACTGCCACTTGTTTTTCCTCAAATTATGACAGCACCTCCTCAACTGCAGTCATTGTATGACAGGTGCTCGTCAAAATTTACCTGGCCAACATATTACACGCACTTCCTTTTATTAAATCCATTTTCCCTTCAAACTCTCCATAACAGCCTCTTTGATTTCACCAATTCCGAAAGTCATTTGCTCTCCAGAGGTGGCATCTTAAACTGTGCTTGGCCCTTTTTTCAATTCCCTGGCAGCCTCTGAAACTTTAAAACACTGTCTTGAACTCACTTACACGTTAACTCTGCAACACTGCTGTGCCTTTATAAAAGCCTTCATACTCCTCAGCTTTCTCTGTCAGACCCTACTTTCGAAACTTCAATCGCTGCATTCTGCAGGAAGGACTTTGGAAAGAAAAGTATGGTGATTTAACAATAGAGAGAAAGGAATTTTGCACTGATTTCTTTCTTTTCTATATGCACTACGTAGGAGTTGTAATTGCACTTTTTTTGGTTTCCAACTCCAGAGAAGAATACCCAGGTTTTTAAGGCTGCTCTCTAAACCCAACACGTACTTTCCTCGAGTGTCATGATAAAGCTGGAGGGGAGTCCCTACGGTGGGTGTACAGGAGGGTTGAGATATGGTGAGTGTAGAGCCTTTAACATATGTTCCACATCATTTTCACACTCGTGAGTCAGCCCTCGAGCATCACAACATCTGGATTCATTCATGGATTTCTCCACTTATTTGTTTGTGTATTTCCTGTTATTTGTCACCTGCTTGAATGTCAGTGTGCTATGCTTAGCTTAGATTCCCTAAAATGGGCTGAAACAGCTGACTCTGAGCCACTGTTCTGGCTGGCAGAGAAATGCCAGAACAGAGAAATACAGGCTTCCTGGGATGATCTGGACCATGAGGAAACAGGGGAGAGGAAGTCCACAGACAACATACATGGAAACAGAAAAACCCCTTTTAAACTCTTTGTCTCCTCCCCATGATTAGAGGGGCTCTCATTCGTCTTTCACTCTTATCACACACACGCTGCAGCAGAGGGCAGACCCGTGCGTGCGTGCCCTGCGCGGCGACGGGGAAACAGAAAAAAACAGGTCGTCAAAGCAGGGGGTAAAAATGACAAAAAAAGCCACCGACGATCCAGGTCGGCTCCACCAGTCGTGCGCCCACGGAGGCAAAAAGGTGATTCAGCATCTCTTCATTAGCACTCCTTGCTCATTGGCCCTGTGGCGAGAACTCAGAAGTCTGTGAGATGGGAGATAAATGTGGTGTATAATTGGGTGCTTGCTGGTTCAAAGATAATAGGGATGTTATTTTACCAGGGCCTGCTCTAATTTGGCCCTCCAGTGTAGTCTCGTGTGCTCCGGTGATAGCTAAAGTGCTAAAAGAGGAAAATCTGGTTTGGAGATGCAAAAAGGCCCCAGGTTAGAGGACGGTTTTGCATTTTGTCTCACGGCCCAACAAAAATTCTGTCCACAGCTGAGAGATAAGGACTGTGTCTGTGTGTGCGTGTGAGAGAGAGAGAGCGGGAGTTGCAGTAAAAGGGACAAGATGTCTTCTGGAGATGCTGAGATCTGTCCTCGACACCCCCCTCCCACACACACACACACCACGCTGCAATGCTTTCCAAGTCCACCAGGGGTCTCTGTGGCACTGCAAAGTGGGAGGTCCCATGTGCAGGAGGAGAACATAAAACAACAACCAAAGGAAAAAATAAGAAAAAGCACCATTTTGACAGGTGCAGACAACAGTAAAAGGAAACACGGATCTTTTTGTGTGCCACCTTTGATGTCAAGAGCCTTCACCTACGGATGTGAACAACACGTAACGTTGTAGCACTGACAGCTCCGCTGCTGTGATGGCAACAGCTGCCGTGTCACTATCCTAAACCAATTCCAGCGGGCTCTTCCTGCATATGGCGTCGTGCTACTCCCTTGATGACGGCGTGTTAATTTGTGCCGGCTTCGTGGTGACTCGGCACGAGCAGAGGTCCTGTGCTCGGTTTGGAAAATGCACAAAACTGCCAAGAAGGGATTTAAGATCAACAACTTTATTTAAATCCCAACCTCAGGTCTTGGTCGGGGGGTGTTAAACTGAGTCCTAATGTCTCCTCTCCCTTATCTCCCTGCGCCTTTGGAGCATCTCGTTCCGCCGACTGCGGCTGCGGGACGGAGACGTCAGCAGAGATTCCCGTGGCCGAACAGACAGCCTGGAAGCCACGGAGGAGGCAGAAATGTGGACGGAGACGGACGGAGGGGGACAGGCATGCATGCATGGACAGTATGTGTGTTAGTGGTGTTGTGAGCGAGAGGAAAACAAGAGTTATACACTGAGGAGCTGCACACGCACGTGGTTTTTCCATGGAGAGCTTCCCACACAGATTGAAGGCAGCGTCGTACCCCTCGTTACATAGATTACAGATAAGTACATATGCATGCAGTGCGCGCACCATCTATGTCAAGTTAATCTACCAGCGTTTCCCATTTAGATCCAAACAATCCAGCTCTGGAGAAGGAAAGCCTGTTCTCCTTTTCTGTCTTTTTCCCCTTTTTTCTTTTAACAGCTCTGAATAAATTAAACCCCGGAGCTAGATGGTAAGAAACACTTGAGAGAAGAAGAGAAACTAAGTGTTTCAAAAGGTTTTTTGTTTTTGGAAAGGGCATTTGCAGTCTTCACAACAATGAGGACACATATAGCTCTGTTGAATGTTTTTGGTGAGATGGGAGGCAATTTCGGAGCTGGCAATTAAAGACAAATAAGACGCCACAAGAGAAGCACACTTAATGAATTACTGGTAATCTGCAAGCAAGTTTGAGTTCTCTGAAAGTGTCTTTTAAACCATGCTGAGGTTAATGGAGGCCAGTGGCTGCCTGGGAGATTGTGTAGGAGAAACACATTTTTTAAATAAACAGTTTAAGACAACAGCTGACAGAAAGGCGATCTCACCACAATGTTCTTTTAGTAGCTGTTTTGGAGCTTTCAATCCTATCAAAAGAAGCAGATGTCCATCAAGCGCCTGGAAAAATGGAACTGTGAACATTTACGACTCCGTGATCAAACGCTCTACAACAGCTGCTACTTCCACCTTGAGGTGAGATTGTTTTTGTCAGCGACAAAAAAATCTTTCAACAAATGGTCAGCAGTAAGCTGAACAGGTAAAATACATATGAACACCAGTCTAAACCAACATCACTTCACCAAGTGCTGTGCTTTGGACAGGAAAAACAACCGGTGCTTTTCAGGCACAATCAGGACTTCTTCACAAGATGTCAGAGTGACACTTCTATGACTTCTGTTGTCGGTGGAAATCTTTTCTCGACTCTGTAATTAGCCTTTCTTTAATGCAAGAGCCTGGGCTCCACATAAAAGGATGTGAAGATTGCCTTGTGGCTTGTGATCAGCAGGATAGCGAGCGACTGCTCTGGACTGAGCCACAGCCCAGGAATTGAATCAGTAGATAATATGATTGTGGATGGTTAAAGGGGTTTCCTAGATTCAGCGGGACATATGGACACGAAGCCCTTCCTGAAAATGTTTTTAAGTGGGAATGAGCATCGTCCTCATCATTTGCTGCATTACGGCATCCAGGCAGCGGTGGGTTACAACAGCGATGGGGCCGTAATGGCGGCGGCTGGGTAGCCAGTCGCACAGAGCCGCCAGATGTGGCGCTTTTATTGTCTCTCTGTTCAACATTCACTGTGTTTTGTTTGTTACAGCCCACGTCCCTCCAGTCACGTATTTTCAGGCAGCCGTTGACTGAGCTGTGTTCAGTATTCATTTAGCTACCCCTCCCCTTGCATACGTTCAATCTCTTGTTGTTCACACTTGGCATTGCACCTCATTATTGCTAAGCAGGCAGATGGATACCGACGATCGCCGTAATTAATGCAGGTAAAGCAGACATCAAGAGACCCAGTACAATGTTTAAACTGATTCCCTGCATTGTACGAGCATGTAAAAACACGTGGCGATCATAATAGGAAGTGTTCAATGATGTGTTGTGAAACAACAATTTCCTCTGCGCTGTGTAAGTTTTGCCGAGGACAAGCCGAGTCTGGAAATCAAATAAGTTAATGTCGATGAATATCACAGTGCGGTGGGAAACTAACAGGCGGGGGGCTGGGGGGTTGGGTGAATAACAAGTCCAATTCGAGCCTCGTGGAACAGAGCATGACGTTTGCAAAGATCAACACCCACTCTGCGTTGATGTTCTAATAACACAATGTTTGTTAGCACAAAAGCGGTGCGCATTGTTGCCGCCCAATCCAGCAAAAGAATCATTACCAACGTTAAACCCTGCGTTGCTTATAATATTGTGTGGAGAAGTCACAGTTGAATTCTCCTCATGAAAAGCTCATTAGACATTAATGAAACTCTTAAAGTGTGCTTCACAAAACATTAGACAAATGCCACTTGGAAAAGAGGAAAAAAGTTACACCACAATTAGGCATGTTCATGTGCTGTGCTGATTGGGACTTTGTTGGTTCATTATTTCATCATTTCATTAACAGTACTTGTTTTTGAGTTTGGCCTCACTGCTCTCTTGTTGCTGATCCAACAGGTCCTCAGACTTGAAACCCATTTCTCTCTCTGCTCTCAAAGGAGCCTGTCGCTTGCAATGTTACAGCAGACAGAGGGTAAAAAACTTCCTGGGCAGCCCATCTTCCTGCTCAAACTGATTCTCAGTCTGAAATGCTGATGCTGCTGTTAGCCTAAATAGAAAGCTTCCCTCACAGTGAGAAAGCAGGGATTGGATACCGCACCTGAACGCTCGCTGGGCTTTGGTGCAGGGCTATTCAGGCAGAGGAGGGACTCCTGTTGTGCTTAGCCTTGAACCAAGGAACTATCCAGAGAATCCCTTAGCAGCACCGTGTAGTTTTGCTACTGATGGAGGGCTAGAGAGCCGGGGAAAATAGAAAATGTGGTGGGGAGGAAAGCAAATGAGACAGAAACACAGTGAGAGGAAGAAAGAGATGGATGGCATTAAATGGTAGGTTCCTTGAGGCCTTGCTGGGTCACCTCTGAAGCGTGCCCACACCCCCAACAGTTCCATTTCCCTGCAGTTTGGTGCGCAGCTTGGGCTCACTTTAGCCATGCTTTCAATGTATTCCTTTCTTAACTAGTGTCCAGAGGATCTAAACTATGCATAAGCCTTCACATACTTTCCTCCAGTGAGCGGCATGACTGCAAACTACATCTACTCCTTTCCTGAAAAAGTCTCCATCCAGACGTACATTTGAATTTGCTTGGTAATGATGACATCTTATGACTCATGGCACCTGCATGGCTGACTTTCAAGAGCTGCCGAATCTATCAAATGCTATTTCTATCCTGAGTCTGGCTCATTTGTGACAAATTGCAGCCATGTAGACTTTTGCTATTCACACCAACACATGCTAAATTTTCGCTCCCACGCAGAACTTGCAGAACCTGGATGTCAGTAGGTCTTATGCTGGGATCAGACTACACAGTATCATCCTGGAAATGGCCTGGTCCAACAGGAGCGAAAGTAAGCGTTAGGCATGATGATTTGTTGGATTGTATGATGCAGCCCACACTAGGAAACACAGCCCCAGACCAAAAGGACACAAGGTGTCCCTATACTTTAAGGCACAAAGTGCATGTCAACAGCAGGTAGCACCATGGCCATAATCCCTTTTCCTCACACGCTCATCAGTTCACCAAAGTATTGGTTGGATGTACCTTATTGCAGCAGAGGGGTCCTCGTCTCCTAAGCCATCGCTGAAAAGAATCTAGTCTCTAAGATTGGTCTAGTGAAGCAAACTCACCAGCTAAGATCAAGACAGCTTATTGTGCTCAGTGAGCGAGGGAGAGAACGAGGCCGAGAGAGAGGGTGAAAGAGTAGTGAGCGGAGAGAGAGCAAGTGCTGCTATATCCAAACCCTCTCCCGGGGAGTCTGTGTAATGAAAACAGGACACAGCAGAGTGGTTGGGACTGTAGGTGCTTTTCCCAGCGTTTCTGGGCTGCAGCGCACGTGAGCTGAATAAGCAAGGAAGTCTGGGCGGCGACTTAACCAAGGCAGCGATGTGAAGTGAATGAGTGGAGCAGGTTTGAAAAAGCAGGAGGAAAAGCTGCTCCAACTTATCACCTCAAATCTAGCTGCAGAAGGAGGGAGGGAGACTGCGTTAGAGGGTTTGGAAATCATTGCATCAGATTTCTCCAGGGGGAGGCGGATAAAGTAGAGAACTGGATTGACATGGTGGGACCGTGGTGCTCCAGTGGCAGGAATGCATGTACTGAGATGTTCTCTGAAAAGACATGTGGAGACGTGGAGATACATCAGTTTCCTTCAAATCACATCACCTGTCCCAGGCATGTGGGAAAGGGTAGATTGGTGGGGTAGCTCCAAATTAACACTTTCATTATTGATTAGTGCTGCATCGAGCTGCATTAGATCAACGGTGTGATGTAGGAAGTGCAGAGAGAACATACAGAGAACAGTCACCCAGCTGCACTTTTAAGTGCATCAACTTCTGCATGGTATGAAGCCGTTCACCTATCTCTCTATTCATTTTTCATTTTCTCTCCTTATCCTATTCATCCCCTGTCCTTTGTCTTCCACCTCACTTTCCTCCCGTCTCTCTCATGTCCCGCAGCGTGTCTTGGGAGACTTTTGTATATAAACAGATTTCTATAATGAGTGCCGAACTGGGACAGGGACAAAGAATGGGACTGTGTGACAAAAGGGCCAGGAGGAAAGAGACTCTGCAGGAAGGATGCTGAGGGAAAGGTTAAAGCTCTGGTGAGATCAGACATCATTTATAGAGCGTCCTGCTGCTTTCTACCTGTCCGTCATGTTCACACACAAAAAAAGACAAAAACACTCCTAAAAACAGTGTGTGGTCTCTGCCTTTGTGTGAGCGATGGCATGGTGTTCTGGTGCATAGCCAGGATAATTGAAGTGATTTGTACTATGTAAGCTGCTGTCCTCCCAATCTGCATGAGCATATGGAGGCAAATAAATTCATGTTCACATCTTCAAAGAGGGTTTTGGGCCAACTGGGGCACAACTGTCACGCTCTGAACCGGGAAACAATGTAAAATTGATAATGCGCGTTAGAAAAACATGCTGTGATGACAAAACACGTTGAGAAAAGCCCTGCATGTGTCCATCTGGGTAAATTACCATAAAATTGACAAAAGTGTCTGGGGATGACAAAATGTCAGCATGATAGGAAATATGTGTTGCAAAAAAGGTGACGGGAGTTCTCCGGGGGAGGGGCTGACATGACTGGTCGAACAGTGCATTTACAAAATAAAGGATTTTAATGTTGTATGGTCAGGCGGTGACTGCTGAATGTGTTCTCAGTCTTGCCTATGATTGCTATCTGGAAAAAACAACCCTTGAGGCACACTCTCCAGTGACCTGATATAGATAGGCAGGGAAGTCACATTTAACGGCAGTCATACAGAACAAACGCTCAGAGTCCGCAGCTCACCTTCCAATTATTCAGACATACGTCTCAGCCTGCACAATGGATAATCATATCGATTTGCCCGATCCCACCCACGACTCCTCGCTGCTGTATATTTTCCTTATTAAACACTCCCGCACGGTTTGTGCCGTGAGAAGTGGACGATGAGATCAGAGACAGGATCCAGCTCCACACACAAATAGTAGCATTAAGAGTTGTTGTTTTTTTGTCTTTACAAGCTACTTTTGCAATTTTTAGAACATGACTTGGCCCTAATTACTTGTAATCTTTTTTCAGAAGACATTATGCGTGGAAATAGGACTTGGTCTTTACTGAGAGAAGTAGTGCTGCACTGAGTCTGCTGTGGTGCCATTTCATTTAAAGTTCTTCTTTATGGGGGGCAAGCATCTCTGTAATCAACAGCTGTTTCCTCTCTGATCCTCTACGCCCTGTCACCACAACCCGGCCGTTGCGTCATTATGACCCACGCTCTTCCCCTCCAAGGGTGACATTTGTCTAACTGTTCAACAACACGCAGCAGTGCAGTTTGGGAACTATTCCGGCTTTATAGTCCTGCTTTACAGTAGCTGTGCGATGAATTCAGATTCAGATAAGAAATGTCTTGGAACCGCTGGGCACTTAAACCCCCTTGCCATCCACTTAATTAAAAACAATACAATAAATTACAAGCAATGCTATCGAGAGGTAGGAGGGAGGGAGGGAGACGAGGAAGTAACTGGAGGCAAGATAAATTATGACCTTATGCTGGAAAACATTTTAAAGGGGGATATCATGGTGTGTGCATAAATTAAAGAGTGCATGAGCTGATTTATCAATCATGCACTGTTCCCTGAACACAACTCAGAACCAGCACACATCCGTATTTCATGCCCTGCTCCGTTCTGTAAATACCACAAAAATGCTAAATGGATGCACCTCCTGTAACGCGTGTGATCTGGCACGGTGGTCAAATACCTTTTTATAATCTGTAAACCAACAGGCACATTAGGAGCTTTTGGGCTCATTCACTCGACCCACTGTCGACCAGTAGCTTCTCTCCTGTGGAGACTTATGTGGCGCTCAGCGATAATCCACAAAATCTCCAATACTTTTATCAGTATGATTTCCAATAATATCAGAAATAACATAACCTACATATCACATACTCTGTTGAAGCCATATAATCAGCTCAGCTCAGGGAAACGTGAAGAGCGTGAAAAATGTGTGTGAGGAATGACATTTTGCAGATGTGACTGAGGGTGTATGAGAAAAAATCTGACTACAGAATGAGTATAACAAACCAACATATCTAAAATTTAGCTTCACGGTGCTACCTTCAAGTCAGCAGTGAGAGGAAGCGTGAGTGAAAAGCGTGTAACCACAGGAATCCAGGAATGGCCGAGGTCACGTGAGTATCGTGATAAAACTGTGTGCAGGTTGAGAAAGCTGAATCTGTGGGACGATGAGCGTGACAGAGCGTTTACATGATTACATTTACTCCATTATTCGTCTATCCTGACGGCCATCCGTGTGCTACTTGTGTGAGTCTGTGTGGGAAGCAGGGGGGGGTTGGGGGGCGTACACGAGCAGCATACTGATGAGTTTTGTTCTTCCCTTCGCCTGTCTTTCAGCCAGTCTTGTCGGTCGCTCCTCTCTCTGCAGGTAAACAACTTGCTATTTCACTGAGTGATGCTTCTGACCGGCTGCTGCCACAGCGAGTGAATTCCTGATGCCCTGAGAGCCTTGCCTCGTCTGTCAGGATGCTATCAGATGCACCTTTCTATACGCTCCTTTATAAGACCCGCAGCTGATTAAACATACACTCCTCTCTATATGTGCTCCCTCATCCCGAGAAAATGACATCGATCTGTGTCCCCATGTCATGTTTTTCCCCCAGGGGGCTCAGTTATATCTGACTGTATTTACCTGGAAGCCCATGCATCATAGCTCGGATCAATTAGGGCATGGTGATGAAATAAAAATGTTAAAATATTGTTTTAAAACCCAGCTTGTTACACGGAAAAGTTACGTTATCCTTTTCACACAATTTCAAAAAGTCCTTTTTCTATATATATATTTTAAAATTAGAAACATACTGCATACTGTCTGGCTGAGGCTGCAGGAGCGTGTACTTTACAGCTCTGCTGCTCGTGCCCCTTGCAGACCTCACTCACATCACTTAGACAAATTGACACAGGGTGATGTAAATCAAAACTTTCAGTGTGAGCAAAGTAAAAAGTGAGAAAAGGGGAGACACAGAGATAAGCCACGGAATCTGCAAGCGCCAGCGTGTGAGGATTGAGCTAAATGCCAACATGTTCACAATGACAATACCAACATGCTGATGTGATGCAACACATGTACATGTCCATGGCCTTCACATAATGTGCTAATATGTTGCTCTTTAGCACCAAAGACGACGCTGGGAACCACAAACGTCTGTACCGGGTTTTGTACCAGTTCATCTTGTAGATGTTGAGCTAGTTCTCAGACAGCACGAGATGAAAGGTCAGTCCATCCAATAATGTTCAGGATGTGTTCGTCTGAATCACAGGTGACACTGAAAAAACCCCCTTTCCTCTTTGCTGAAACGTTTTCTAAAAGACAGAAAAAGAAGACGGAATAGAGCAAAAGACAGAAAGAGTATCCAGAAATAGATGGGTAGTGGCAGGGAGAGGAGCACAGCACAGAAACTGTGTGCAGAATGGAGATGGGCTCCTGCCGAGTCGCTTCCTGCACTGCAGCCTGGGATACCTGTTTGGAATCAGCACTGATGGATGAATGCTGCTCTGAATGGCTCAGAGCGGGGGCTGGACACTAAAGTTCAGGTCAAATGCTTTAAGAGGTAAAGCGCAGCGGGGTCGACTGACCCAGGGGTTAGTGGAGACAGAGATGAGGTGGAGTCAGAGCGCGGGATGAAAGTAAGTGGGCCTCTCTCTGGTTTTTTTTTTTTTTTAGAAAAGGTGTGAGATACACTGAGATTATGAGTCAACTCTTGGCTCACATCTTGATTCCACTGCAGTTTGCAATAAATCATCATCTGCATCATTAATTAATCAGTAGATTATGTTTCTGATAAATCAGTTACCCTATCAAATGTTAAAATCTGAAAAAAGCCACACAACCTGTCAGAGATATTGCTTCTTCTGTCAGACCAACAGTTAAAAACAACTACATTTTTAACTGAGAACAAAATAAAGTGATGAAAAACAGCAAACCCTCACATTTGTGAGGCGGGATATTTTACTTTAGAACTGACCCTAAACAATTAAAAATTCAAGTGATTTACAACTGATTAATGAACAAACTGTTCCGTACTGATTGCATGTCAAAGGTGCAACTCTGCACAAAGAGAAGCGAATGATAATGAAAATGTGTAATTTTAACAATAATAATGATGATGATGATGATAAAAACAAATCCCACCTTACCCATAATGCCACAGTTCTGTTGCCAGGCAGTGGCCGCACAATCCTACTAGCTAGTAAACAGGATTTACAAAGAAGAGCCACCTTCAAAGATGGCTAAAGGCTATGATGATGTACAGGCTATTGCAAGAGGCTAAACTGGCGTGGTGAAGCCCCGAGCTGCATTGCTGTGAGGCCAGGGTGTGGTGGGTGGGTGGGTGAGTGGGGGGCTGGGGGGTTAATCTGAGGCTGGGTAGTGAGGCAGTAGTGCCAGTGCTCATGGGGAATTACTAGGGAGATTTGGAGGAAGTCTGCTGGCAGCAATTTCCCTGCCGCTTTTATTAGCCTAGATGTGCAATTTGCTGCTGGCTGCTTTAATATGACAGGCTTCGTCTTGCTTGTGTTTTTCACACACACAAGCTGGGTGGTGATTCAAGTTCAGAGACACGCAGGAAGAAAAGAAAATTTGTCAGTGTGGCTCTTGTAATGTAATACAATATGATACTCTGTTGCCATCATTGGAAAATCCATTTGAAGAGGTCAGAGGTCATCTACTTGGATTATGTGTCTGGCTTCAGGGTGCTGATGTGCTGCAGTGAAAGATGGTTTCCCTGCTTTGTTTCCAGGCCACCCTGCTGCCACACACACACACACACACACACACACACACACACACACACACACACACACACACACACACACACACACACACACACACACACACACACACACACTGTACACCACATATTGTCTGTCTCCCTGTCACACACCCCCTCTGTCCGGGCCCATGGGCGCTCTGCTGCTTAGTATGTAAAGGAGAAAGAGGTCACTGCCTGTGGAACTGAAGACGAGAGCACGGACAACACAACTCTCACAGGTAATTGTGATCATCACAGTCAGACTGGCAGCAGAGTAACCAGGAGTGGATGTTTCTGAATTATTATTTAGGACCTGCTGACTTGCTCCAACATTTCTTGGTAGAAAAGTCAATAGTTTCAGACTGAGGAGCATGCTGGCGCTTAATTGCTGACTATTGTATCTTGCTGAGTCCTTGAAATGAAGTTTGTTTCAATCAAAGCATGCCAATTTAAACACTGAGCGCAGCGAATGATTATCTACATGCAAAGATGTGAAAGCACATCAGGGTACAGAGCACGTGTGCGGCATCTTCGCTCTGATTGCCGCTTCCGATGCTGAGGATAAGCACCTCCCCTTGTCCTCGTTAGATCAGCAGATAAACGAGGCTGCAGCCACTTACATTTGCTTCTCATCACGAACGAGAGCGACACTGTGAGGATTCACTGCAAAGAGGACGCGACAGAGCTGTGGGAATCATGCGCGAGAGCCGTGCCAAGACAAGTAGGAACAAAGGTGGGAGGAAGAGGAGCCGCAGCTTATAGCATCACAATGTTTCAATCAACAGCGGCTTTGGTTTCTGATCCTGAGTTGGAGGCAGTAGGAGTAAGCGCAGCTCAAAAGGCAGCGAACTGTAAGGGATATACTCAGGTTCACCATGTATTTGTATTCTCTGTTCATAAGCATTAAAATCTACAAAATCTCTGCTGACTTGATATGTAAGTCTTAAGAAATCAGGTTATATTGGCTGAAACAGCATTTTCACTGTACAAAACTATTGAGACAGAATCAGTCAAGATAAAACAGATTTTTCATGTCCCTCTACCTGCCAAGTCCTGTCCCGTCACGTGACGTTCAGTGGACACAGACTCGAGCCAAATCACGTGATGGATACAGCGTCCACCTTCATGTCATCGTTATTGTGAGAAGGCAGACAAAAAACAGACGCATGGTCTGTCCATCTTTCCAACATTAGCACTAATTGCATTTTCCCAAAACCTTTGGAGCACTAATGTGCATCGTCACAGTGTCCCACCCTTTTGCGTTCACTTGATCACATAAATCTCTATTTAATGAAGCCCAGACTGTCGCTTTTTGTAACAGGCCGAAGCAAAAAGTCTGAGTCCATGTGTGGCTCTGCGATAGAGTCACAGTGCTGTGACAAAAACATAACTGGCCCCAAGCATCGGGCCCCCAGCGACAGCATTCAGGCCCCGGTCCAGCAGCTCTGGCCCGACTTCACAGGGACCACTCGAGCACCTCAGACGATGTGCGCTTGTGTTGCTGCTTTCATGTTTTAGTGCACGTTGCCTGAGTCGAGTCGTTTCTGACTGCGACTCTGCGGGGAGCTGTTTGGAGCAGCCTCGCTCCGTACGAGACATGCAACGAGCGAGCCGGTGAAATTTAGGGGAACCAATTAAGAGGGCAAGGGGTGGTGAACAAAGAAAGGCAACGTGTCAGCCATCTCAACCCATCTTCAAGGCATAACTGGAAATAAAAGCAATTCTTGAATAATGACATCATCATCTGCTATTTGTTTTTTGTGACACTTGCTGTGATCACACTGGAGAAGTATCCAACTGGATGTGAACAAGCAACATTTGCTGAGAAGATTTTTCCCGCTGTGATGAGTTTTTCCCTCAGTTTTTTGGGCTGAATTACACAAACTGGTGTTTGCTTCTGAACGCTGTACGTTGTATAAGAAGAGACGAGCTTGATTGCAGCTTATTTGTTTGTGATGAAATTATGATTTCTGTTCATTCTATATTTATAGGATGGAAGAAGGAAAAAGGTTCTTTCCCCCTTCTCCGTCAAGCAGATGCAGTTATTCATTCTTCCCTGCAGATGTTTTTTTTCACTCTTTCTCAGGTAAAGCCCCTGAGGGACAGAGAAAACTGCCTGTCTGGCACTCTTTGGTCAAAGCCTTGGAAAATGTGGTGTTAGAGGAAAAAAAAGAGAATCACAGAAAGGTGCCATACCTTGGGGGATAGAAGTAACGAAGCGGGTAATGAATGAACCTGCTTCCTCAAAACATCAGCAAGCAAAGCTGGAACATAATGGACTGTGAAAACAAATAAGTCACTTATCAGACAGGTTGTGTCTCTCCCACTGCCATTGTCGTTCGCCTCATTAATGAGACAGCTGATTATGAAAAGGTTTACAGATCGTTTTGAAATGGAAAATGAGTCATTCTCCTGAAAAACACAGCAGCGTGAGTCAAACTTGCACTGGACGTCTCTCTGAATACGTCAACAACCGTCTGGTGACACGCGTCACAATGGTCCTACGGACATGAGTCAGATCTGAGTCTGATGCAGGTCAACTTATGCCTGAATGGGTTTGCATTAGTTTAAAATGCAGCTTCTACCAATATTAGTGATGTTTATATCAATAATTCTCTCAATATCACTGAACTGACTCCCGGAAAGGAGCAGGAGAGAAGAAGTTAGCTGGAAGTTTAGGGTTACTTCTTTAAACAATTAACAAGGACAGAGAGGAGGTGAACAGAATATAATCAAATAATGAAAACGTGTTTCATACAGTATCTACGGATGTAGGTGGACATAAATTAAAGGGTTACTTCAATTTATTCTTGTACTGTCATCAAGCTTTGAGAGAAGCAGGGACAATCTACGTTCCCAGCAGCCGTCAGAGCCAAGTTCTCGACAGAAACGAGGCAAAGAGAAAACAAAGCAGGGCAATACATCACGGGTGAAATGGAGTGGCAGGTGGCCCCCCCACTGGCACAGTCCTGTTGTCCTCCGGTGTCCCACTGCCCCCCTCCTGGCCCGATCCTGCTCACCCTTCTGCTCTCCTACTGAACCTTGTTACGCCCCATCAAGCCGGGGAGCCGCAACCATGAGCCCAGATCTACAGCCCTGTATGAAGGGTGTGTGTGTGTGTGTGTGTGTGTGTCGCTGTGGACCTTGAGGGCGTTTCCGCCTCTATCACCACAGCCCCCGCTGAGGGTGACACCTGCAAATAACAGTTTAATAGCTGAGTAATGTCTCTGGCCTCCCCCCCGGCTGCGCTGGGGCAGCCACGGTGAGCCGTGAGGCAACTGAAAAAGCTTTGCGCTCTTTAACGTATACACACGGACATGTCCATAAACACACATGTACACAGACTGTATATATTTTTTATGTACACACACACTGATGCGAACAGATAAAACAGTCAGGAGGTTGTAAAACCGGGGCCCGAGTGTCAGCTGCCGGCCGAGGAACGGGCACATACATCATATATCTTCATACTTCAGCTGCTGCTGATGCTAATTTCTTTTCCCTTCCACTCCAGGTATGTGTGTCTGCCGAGGGAATGATGTCTGTGCAATCTGTGCAGACCAAACAGCTTCACTGTTTTGTTTTTAAATCCCCAATTGAATCCATACATTTTGCAAGATAGGAAATTTCCTGAAATATTACTATTCATGGATCCCCCTGAGTATCCACTCATTTAGATGATCAAACAGCCTAAGTCAACTGTACACACGCTTAAAAGATGCTGCAGAGGATGCATATTTGAAATTAAAGATGTTCAGTGGTAAATTGACCACAGAGGCATGCGAGGCTGGAGAGGAGCCAGTTTGTTTGTTTCCTGTTTGCACGCATGACTGCATCTGTGTCTCTATCTACTCCAGTGAAGCCAAAACCATAAATAAGCATTTACCCCTCACCCTGCGCATGCAGCAGACATCTTATCTGTGAGTACGCAAAAGTTTAAATTGCCCTTTCAGTCAGCATGTGAAACTTCACTGTGTCCTGACAAACTGACCGAAACATAAAAACAACAAAGAGTCAGAAATAAGAGGAGATGTTACCGAGAATGTGCCGCGAGGCTGAATGCAAGGAATCAAAGAGTGAAGCACAAGTTAGGAAATCTTTTTTTTTTAAAAAAACCCACAAACAAGGGCTGGAAAAAGAAGATGAAACTTCTGATAGCCTGACATCTTGAAAATGAAAAATGAACATAAAAATATTCTCCAAGTCTCAAAGTAATGAACCTGCATTTGTCAGCTCCTTACCACAAATATCTCATCATACTTTGAGATAATATTTTCTTTGACTCTTCCTGTCTCTCTCTTCCCCCACTCAGACAAATAATGTGTGTAATAGTGTGTGTATTATGTAGTATGTGTGTAATGATGCAGCAGCCAAAGTCTTACACTTCCTTTGACTCCACATATTGTATCAAAGGTGTCGCTGAAGCTGCACGACTGATAAAACCCCCCAGTTTCCACAGCCACACAAAGACCGAGCTTTTCTGGGATTATACTAACAAAGCTCAGAGGCGAAAGGACAATTCCTATTCTTTTCCACTTGAAATCCCAGAAAGAGTGAAGCTCAAGATGCGGCAGCGACCCTCCTCATTGGGACGACAGAGTCTGAGCATATTCTCTTTTAATGAGAGTACCACATGCTGGAAAGTAACGAAAGTAGAAAGTAAGGAGGTAAAGAAACGCTAGAAAAAGGAGAAATAATACAAAAAGTATTCCCTTAGCTTTCAGAACAGCACTTAAACACTGAAGAAAAACAAAAAACAGATGATATCTCTGGTTCCATTGTATCAAACTGTTCCAAATGAGCTTGACAGAAATGCAATGCTAAATCGAGACAGCCATTCAAGGCTGGGGTGAAGGCCGCTGTTCAAATTCAAATGGTGCAGACTAAACAACTGCATCCAAACAGCATAAAACAGCGGGTTTCTGCAGCCCTGCCTGGAGGTGAGCTCATGGACAAATAAGGTCCAGTTACAGTCCTGAGTAATAATGCTCAACAAATTCTGTGACACAACACAAGATAAAACAAATCAATCCATAAGGCTCAGGTGCTACCATCTCACCTCACTCGCCTACTAATGTGTCACCTCCAATGGATTTCCCAGCGGGTCCGTGACCTAATGATTTAGTCAGAAAAGCTGTCTGATGATACAGTTACCGGTACTGCAGCTGTGAGACTTCAAAATTCCTTGCTTGGATTATTTGTAAAAGTCAGTGTGGACATGAAGTAGAACTTGATCAAAAAAGCAATAAGATACTGAATTATTTTTAGCCTGGGTCTAAACCGGCTGAACTAATAGTATTCGACCACAACGGACACAAAGTTGTCTGAAAA
The DNA here is from genome assembly GCA_016785225.1 of Psettodes erumei. Classification (NCBI taxonomy): domain Eukaryota; kingdom Metazoa; phylum Chordata; class Actinopteri; order Pleuronectiformes; family Psettodidae; genus Psettodes; species Psettodes erumei. The sequence goes on from JAFBJZ010000953.1 coordinate 434,520, forward strand.
GTCATCTTAAACAGTCTGTGGGATGTGAGGGACGACCTGTTGCACCCGCTGCCTCATTAGTGAGGTTTCCATGCAGGCTCTGCTCCTCCCCTGATCAATGAGGACTTCTCCCTCAGGTCCAGATGTGCGCTGAGGATCCACTCGTCTTGATAACAACAGGAACGTAACTCCTCTCACTGTCTGCAGGACAAAGATCACTCTGACATTTGCCTGAACAATCAGATGTGAGCGCAAGGAGACAGGATGCTGCGTTGTCCCTTCATATGCTCTTCACATAAAGAATATCAATCCAGCGGCCTAGTTATTACTGACAGGAGGGTGACAGGGTCACAGCAGGGCACTTAAACCACCTTGATCTTGATGTTATTGTAAGACCTTAAACAACAGAATAAGGGAGAAGATAATGTTCTGTCCGTGCTTATAAGTGAGGAGGGAAAGAATAAATTGGATGCCAAGATGAGGGGCTGATGGAATAGGGCCGATAATCATTCAATAATCGTGATACCTTGTGATTTCCAGATAAGTACCATCCGAGCCGCGCGTTTCTGCCAAGCATCACAGTAAAAGAAGTGACGCAGCGAGGAAACTGCTTTACATCTGTGGCTGTCAGTCGCGAGAGCTGAGTGGCATTCATCCTCTCCTCCCCTTTCACCGGCCCGCTCAGTAAATCACAGGCTCTCTCTTTTCCATTCCTGCCTTCTGCTGAGGTCAGCTCTGAGCGGTCCAGACGTAAGGAGGAGACATCCATCACCTTTTTATACGTGCGAAGCCTCGGCTGCTTAATACAGCCTGAGATAGAGCAAAAGACAATCCAATCAGCCAGCTGAGATTCAGTCCTGCCACATTCCTGTGATTCTGCTATTTTGGGACTGAAAAGCGCCGAGAGTTGCAGAAAGGGGCTTTTGGGAAAAAAAAGAAAAAGAAGGAGGAGAGATCCAGAGACGAAAACAGTTGCTGCACACTGCCAGAGTTGATACAGTTGGGATAGATGTGAGTAAGTGTAAGCAAATTAAACACAATGTTTGTTGAAAGAGAAATAATTTCCCAGGAGGCTGTGCTTGAAAGAGACTGCAATTCAACATAAACAGAAAATTGATGAGTGCTCTCATCATGTCATGGTAAAGAATTCCCCGAACATCAGGCTGGAGCTGGAACAAGATAAATTTGGAGCCATTTTCTGGAAACAGACTCTTGAGACTAATAAGACGTTCTCAGAAAGAGAATTAATGTCCACTGCATTGCTCCCCGTTGTTCATCCCTTCAGATGTGTGCGCGCATTGTCAAATGGAGAAGAAATAGCAGATTATGCCGACTAAAGACAATGGCGGATGGCCGACATTGCGCCCTCATGCTGAAAAGAGGCAATTAACCTCGGTCTGAATGGCAGGAAAAACAACTCTGCTGCCTCAGCAATTTATGCCCTCAAATCCTCAGATACTCGGTGGCTACCTAACCTCTGTTGGGTCATCATTAACCGGGTGGGTGGGGAGAGTGTGTGTGTGTGGGTGGGGGGGATCCCATTTAAACACATCATGTCCTACCTGACCAGTATGATGTTGTCAAGATCTTACACATGCTACGAAGGATGTTACCACGGAAACCTCACTTAGGGTGAATAAAGGCAGGGATGCACGTCTCCGGAAAGTCAAAACTCCGCACACAACACTCAAACCGACTCCTCAGCTTCCGTTTACTTTAAAAAGAAAGAAAGAATAATGTGTGCACACGCTGAGACAGGAGGACAAATTACAGTCCTCCCGGCACTCGCCACATCACTTGCTGACAACTCTGAGCACAGCATTATAACAGATGAAAAAGTTCATGAATAATTTTCTCTTTTTGCTGTTAAGCGACATTTGAAAATACAGACTGTGGTTATGTAAGACCCCACCTGACTGCTGCTCCTCTCACTGAATCACCCTCCATTCGCCAAGTCTGACCGTCAGAGAGAAGGTGCTGAGGAGTGTGTGGGGGTCGACGCCATGTCCGTAATGACCGCCCCCAAAACCAAACCAACACACAGAGCAAAGCCGATGCGATGATCAAACGTCACTTCAGGAGATTTATTTGTTCTTTTCCCCTCCTCTCAAAAATGATGGTGCACATGGTGTTTGCCTGCACGCACTCGCCCGTATTGTGCTACAATTCAAATCATGTCTGCCTCCAATCTTGATAAATGGAAACAGTCTGCAAAAACTTCCCTAAATGGCCCTCTGGCATGACTGGGGAATAAATTGAGCCAATCAAGGGTGGCCTCACAATCACTGCATCCACAAAGTAATAACAGAGTTGAAAAGGAAACACAGCGTGCATGTAGATGGAGGAAAGTACACGCCTGAGTCACTTTCAAGATATCTCCTAGTCTGGGCACTAAGAGCCACTTTGGAGCATTGTGCTCATAATTGCTGCTTTTCCTCCATTTGTTTTGTATGTGCGCCATAATGTGGCATTGAAAAGCCTTCCTGCCACAGCTGTGTGGACGCAGTAAGCACAGAGCCAAGTGTCTACGTTAATAACCACCCCATTCCGTTGACAGGCCGCTTAAGGCAACCCCGGAGAAATGTAGATGTACGCAGCCACGGCGAAGGCTCATGGCAAACTAAATGTCGACGCTCAATAAGAATGAGCTCATCTGCTCAGATGGCTTCTTTATGTCAGGATCCAAACCTCGGTGGGTGCAAACAAATGACTGAGAGGAGGGATGACTTTGCAAAGTCCCAGTTAGCTTAACCCTCCTCCCCGCTCCCCCATGCAGTTTTATTCTGTTCAAAATGAAACAAGGCCAAATAACAATCTATTCCTCTGGGCCTGATGACCGGGAATAAATCCTGGGATTTGGGCAAAACACTGCACCTGCTTTCCTGCTAATGGCCACGCTCGCACCCCCTCCAAAAAGTGTTTCCTGAAGCCAATTTAGTCACTGGCGAGGATATTCTCAGAGGTGGCAATCGTGGCCAGCAAAGTGTGTGTGTGTGTCTTTGCCCGTTTCCCCCTGTGGAGATACACTGAAGCATGATGAATAACCACTTGGCCGAGCTGCTGTTCTTCTCCATGAGCCTGGGTGCAGTCCCGGAGGTGTCGCGACATAAAACTAGACTGGAAAGGCAAATGTGAGACAAATTCAGCTCATCTCAAACGCTGCATGGCACTTTATTTATTTTATTTTATCAAGACAAGAGATAAGATAGGTGTTTGCTATCTGCAGGCATAGACTACCTTTCAACATGCTGGCAGCTCCTGCTGCTGTTTAAACATCACATATTAACTTATTTACACTCATTTCCAACAAATGAGCCCAAAGAGCCACAGCCTGGAACTAAAACATTCAGCAAAGGTGCATCCTGACTAAATACACAAGTGAAATTTTAAAATGCAAGTATAAATTCTGCAGATAACCAGAGGCAAGACTGTCCTGGATCATTCAAAGGTTAGTGTGTCGTACGGTGCAGCCTCCTGCTTGCGCTGCAATTTTACACACTCAGTCTGAACCATTTCAGTGCCCTTACTTAGCACCAATGTTAAGCATCAACTAAATATGTAAGTCACCTTCTCAACTGTCATCAAAAAACAATCAGTTCCACCAAACCAACAGGCAGTGCTCAGCTGCCGCATAATGAAAACGTGACATTGAAGTCCGAAGTGGGAAAAGTCACAGAAAACTGAACCAAATCGTACTGTCTACGGGAAGGACAAATGCAAATCTCTAATTTGAAATGGAAAGTATGTTTCACCTACAACACCCGTCAACTCTGAGCTTCACTCCATGAACAAAGGCAAGTGTTTAATACTTTTTCTTCAACATCCCAGCAGCTGATGTTATGATTTCTTTGCCTCGAATGGGGCCCGCTTCCATCGAGCCAAGCTGATGCCCAAGTCTCTGCAGGTTGCACAAACACCAAAAACCTGCCTTTCTTCTTTCTTAAGCTACCTGGAGTAAGTGCTCAGTCAGTCTGTTGAAGCCGGCGCACACGAGCAGCACGTTGGTGTAATGGACTCGATGAAAGGAACATTACTGAGGGACAGAGAGAGGCTTTTTTTTAGAAGCCAATGGGCCATAATCCCTTTGTTTGTTACAACAAGAGGGTATATCAAGTCGGTGTCAGACCTGAACCAACTGCTATCCCCTCCCTCTCTCTGAAGTGAAGTGCTCTTGTAAAATGGCTTGCTGAATGAGGGGAACTGAAGCGAGAGAAATGGACTTGCATTTGGAAAGGAATTACAGTCACCTTAAAGATATCCACTGTTTGGAGGGCAGCCGCATCTCTCTCTGTGCTTTCACAGATCCCTTTAAAACGCGGCAGAGCTTCACATGTATTCCCATTTTTCCGATGCGCTGGAATAATGTGTCGTGTTTTCCTACCCCGAGTGCCATCGTCAATGGTCAGCGGCAGACCTCAGAAAATATGATCGCCAGTCTGTTTGCATTACTCAGGCGAGAAAATGAATGCAGTATGTGATGTCTTTGATGTAGGATGAAAAAACAGGACGGTGATCGGCACTGCGTTTGATTGTTCGAAAACTCCTCGCCTCCACTCCCTTGCTTTGCGTCGTCCCCCTCTTCACCACACCCCCTGCATCTTATCTCCGTCGACCCATGCCTCCCCTGCTCACACGCCGCTGCCTCTCCTGTGAAGAGGTGGGACCGCTGCGAGCGAACGGGCCCTTCCCCTGCACGGCGCTGATAGAGCCTTAATCTGAGGGCCGGCGCTCAAGAAGAGGCTGATTAAAGTGGACCTATGAGAAAGAGGCAGGGCCTTATCACGCCGAGTAAAAGCATCTCAACTCTGTGTCAACTCTAATTGGCCGGGGAGCAAGTGGCCAGCTGCTGGCAGAGATTGGGTCACCCGATGGCTCTCCTTCCACACTGTCGCCGGGTGTGCTTTTACGCGCTCCCTCCCTCGAGTTCGCTCCCGTTTCATGAACTCCACCTTGCGATCCACCGACTTCTCTTGAAGCCGGGCCGATCGAGCTCGAGCACACTCCCCTCACTCCCCAACATGGGGACAACCCAGGAAGCCTGATGAATTTTTGAAAACCACAAATGGGGTGGGGAGGGCAGTCCCATAGCCACAAGGCAAGGTAAAAGGATTAATTGAGTTTAACAACAGGAGCCAGAGAATCACTCATGGGAATCTCTGACAGAACTGCCTTGTTTACATGAGAACAATCCACGTGACATCCCCTTGATATTTGCACAAAATTGCTGAGATAATTTGCCCGCTAAAATGTCTCCGAACCTTCATGTCGGCCTCATGACAGTGCGGGTTTGGACGAGAACTGGGGCAAGAAATTAATTGTTTTTTTCCACCCAAGATCAGCTCTGTGTCTGGCTTCCTGGAAGCAGGACCTCGACGGAGCAGCGACAACTCTGTGCAGGGAAATAATGAATCACAGGTCTTCACTGCCATACAGCAGAGGACAGACAGGAATGCAAGAGGGATTTCTCTTTTTTTATACACAGTATGCATGTTCATAAAGGTATCGTGTCCTGCCAACAGCACATGAATGAATCCCGTTTGAATTCCTGACTTGGAGGAAAGGTAAAACTCTAAAAAACATGGAACTTGACTTGAATAATTAGGTAAATTGGTATTTATGGTAATTGTACTCGGTCCTGTTTTCTTAATCGATGTAAATTTCACTGTGATATAGAGAAGAACAGGGAATATATTTCTTACAATCTCTCCAACCCTTGTACTTTACATTGTTACTTTCTGGCAGCTCATGTATAATTAGGCCTTAAGAGGAGCGTTTTGGACATAAAATGAAATAGCTTAAACCTCAAATGAGGCGAGGAGCACTACTATACATGCCAACAGTACAAGATGTCAGTTGGAGGAATCCCAGTCCCTCGTCATCTATACCCCCCACCCCAAACTGCTTTCATTAGCATAAAACTCTTGTCAGACAGCATGCACGATTCAGCCAAAGTACGGCTGGAGAAAGAGAAGGCTTTTCAAAAAGAAAAGAGAAAAGGAGTGAGATTGTGCGAGACCAGCACTGGGTCGGGGGGGAGGGCTCATTTCTGCACCACCAGCAGAATTGAAGCCCCTTCATCGTGCTTTTCAGCAAATCTAATACCTGTGACATGACAACCAAGCTGCATTCACCAGGTTTGCGCTCCAGCTTTCCTGATAAGATCAACAGGGCAAGGCAACACTTGATCCCCAAAAGAGAGAAACCAGTTGCAAGCGCACATTAAATCACATTTTGTGTGAGGTGAAAAAAAGCAGTTGTCAGCTGCTCCACAACACACTGAGATGTCGGGATACGATGATAAATGTATCTGACAACAGAAAATGTCTGAGGCACAAAGTCCCATGCACTGTATACAGTTACAATTAGATGGCTTTGTGTTACGGAAACTTACAGTATTGGACACGCTGTGTCATCCTTCGGGAAGGATGAAAGACTTTTTTTTTTTAACTTTTACGTGATAACTGCTGAGGTAGAGAATTCTCCTCGTTATTCTCATGACATGTTCGAAGATGAAACCCAACAAGTCCCGGGTTGAAATTGAAAAAGTCAGCAAGAAAAGTCGTGAAGAAGTTATCAAAAGATGAAACTGTCAGAATTTCCCTGATTTAACAAGTGCAGTGCTGCATGTGGCGAGAGCTGTTGAATAAAAATAATGAAAGACGTGTGGGATGTTCTCAGAGGTTTATGTGTCCGTCCTGTATGCGCCACAAGAAAAGTTCACGCTCCCTCGTTTCCACGCCACGGGTGGAGAGAACAGAGTATGTCTACTCACTGTCTGCCTGCAGAGCTTCTTTTATGGTCAGAATAACGAGCCTATGAACACAAATGTATCTCCTGGAAAGCAGCACAACAGCGTATTATCTGCCAGGTACTTTTTCCATAAATTCCCACCAAAATATGCCTGTTATTTACCTATGAGTATAACTAAATCTATATACTACATATATGCAAGTAAATCACAAATACTGAAACTCTTTCCCAGGCTTTGATAATGTCGTTTAGCTTTCTCCATATCGCAGCTAATGTTCAAAACTGGAATGAACTAGATCCATGTTGACGTGATCGCGTCACATCACGTCTGCACATTCACACTGCCAGTCTGCGGTTCGTCCACATCCCATTGGGGTTGTACTGGATTCAGATCTGGTGACTGGATGCGCCCCAGAAGTTCACTGAATTTATGACAACAACAGTACTCAGATAGTTGTTGACACAAGCATCATGCTGTTGAAGCTTTGCTGAGCCTGTGCCCACTGCAGCCTCATCAGCCTGCGCGCCGGCTTCACGGTTTGCAGCCGGCGCACAGATCACATTTTTGATTGGATAATTGTACCAAGGTGATGTGGAGGTGTTCCAAGGAGTAGTGCTCAAGGAGTATATATTCTGACAGCCTGCAAGATGCAGCTGGGTCAAACGGTTCAAGTCAGATAGGATGATGTACCAGACAACACAGCAGATCACACTGGCTGACTCTTAAATGACATTATGACTCCTCGGTGCTGCGTGTTCGGCACGGCGCGCTGATCCACCAGGACATTAAATGATGATTAATACAACGGAGAGCGAAGAACTGGCCCCGGTCAAACGTGCGTTCTGTGAGATGAGGAGAGACAAGCAGCAGGAATTACAGGGGCAGAGACACTGAAAGAGGCCGACATGAGGAAGAAGTGGAAGATGAGCGGGGGGGGGCTTTGCATAGTGTAAATCACTGGGCTTGAAGCGTGGTGCCAGGCCTGCCAAGCAGCTGTTTGGTATGCAGCGTGTAAAGCCCGTTCTCTATTGGAGCTGACATCCCGGGCAGAGGAATTATGATGAGAGATGATTGTATCATGACTGTAATTGTAAATGTAAATCCTGCGGTGCGGCCACCCTCTTTTTTTTTGTGCGTAACGATGAGTTGCCCAAACAAAATTTACATTTCACTTCATATCGCACGGCGACTGCATTACTTTGACAAACAATAACCACTGACAAATGAATAACATAAAAGGAGATGATTAACTCCAGAAAAGCAATCTGGCCAGATAATTTACACCGGGCTCACGTGCTGAAGCTTCCCCAGGCAGCATTTGTTTTTCTCCGGGTATGTACGCACGTGTACGGCTGTGGCGGTGTAGTCAGTGCGCGTGCAGACACACAGATTCACTTGTATTTGTCATTACAACAGTTTGTGTTTCAGCCTAATTTTAAACAGCAGTTTCCTCTCATTATGTTGAGCCGGAGAACTTCTACAAAGTTGTGGTCTGGTTAAAATGAAATGTACGTGTGTTTACACAGCAGCTGATTCCTCTCATTATCAAAAAACAACAAATATGTGTCACTGTAATTAGTACAATGTAATCACTGGTCCACAGTGATTATACAGATATGCAGACAGAATAGTAGGTATGGTCTATTGCCCTCCGTATAGGACTCCACACTGCATTGATACAGCCACCGCAATTAGGATACACAAAGAGCTGCGTGCTGCTGATCATTTTTCACCAGCCAGAGAGGTAAACGAGCTCACAAAGGTGGCTCAAATGTTTCAAACGAAAGCAGCTAATTGATCCTCCTCTCGTCACGCGGCTCTTCCTGCCAGCGGAGGGTGGTTTTACACAGCGCAAGCAAAACACACTGGCTGGACCCGCCGGCTTGTATACCTCTGAATCAGTGCCGAACCTTTAAAGGACGAGTTTAAGTAAACCGCAAAACAGGTGCTCACTGCACATGGAGCGATTCATCACAACAACTTCTCTCAGGTTTGTCAGAAAAACCCTGAAATAAGAAGATACTAACACATCCAGTTACTGTTAAACTTCAGACTGTAGCCTGAAGCAATTTTCCATGGAATTCACTTCATGACACAGGTAATTTAACATTTGGAAACAGTTAAGTAAGTAGTACTTATAAATCGCTATTGAACAAGTTGCCTTTGCTGCACAACAGTATGGGCATCGGAATTCATTATGTATAAGGCGAAAGTGTTTTCTGATACCTTTTTCTTTTCCCTGGCTTTTGACGATGATGTAGCAAACATGAAATGATGCCACTGTAGTAAAAAGCAATGTGTGTGCCACATCTGGAAAATAACCCACCAGTAAGAGTCCAAACCCTCCAGTCTGACTTTCAAAGATGTCACTTGAAAGCTCTTTCCCCCTCAGATGGCACAGTCCTGGCAAAAAGACCCCTTCCATTTCTCCACTTTACTTTCTGTCCATATCCCCTCCCAATGAAGTGATTGGCAGTGCTGGTTAAATCTGTGACCCAGAGTCCAATTACATGGAAGTATATGAGTCAGATTACGGACCTATCTTCCCAGAAATAAGGAGTCTGTCACCGACGAGCTCCGGGCCTCACAGAGGCAGCCAAGCCTGGCCACAAACCAGAGTGGTATTCTCTCCTCTGTCACTTCTCATTGTTGTGAAGCAGCCGCTCCCGCATGTGAGCAAAGTGACCTGCACACGGACAGCGTAGCAGAAAATGCAAAGACATAGCCTGGCATTTACATTTATCCAACCCGCGAATGCAAACGTGCGCACACAGACAAACACGCTGCCCCTCTCTCTTTCTCCAGTGACATGCACGTTTGGACGTCAAATGGCCTATTTTGAAACGTTAATGAACTGAATTCCAGAGGAGCGCTGTCTCACATCCCCAAACACAACAGCTAATGAACGCAAACATTAATAATGCAGATCCCATCACAGCGGTTCGCCTTATCTCCTATAGAAAATGAATCCCATAGCATGCACAAGAACACTAAGAAGCAATTATTAATCTCAGTTGTGGTGAGCCCCAAATTAATGAGGGAGAGTGAACCAGCAAAGTATTGGGCAAAGCAAAGAATCTGCAGGATAATTTGTGTGAGGGGAAAAAAGTTTCATATCAAGTTAATTGTATTCCTCTGGGAAAGTGCAAAGGTAAAAGACCCAAAATCTATTTCTATGAATATGATAACAAAAGCAAGTCTGCATTCTCCAACAGTGTATGCGAAGCCTTTCTTCTTCTCCTTATGACAACATAATGCTAACACGTGTCAACAATCAGAGGAAGCAGACTTTCAAGTCGCGCACACAAGTGAGTGTGTGTGTTTACGTGGGAGGGGTGCGCACTGAAAGGTCAAGAATCAGCCCACATCCTCCCTCAGACGGAGGAGAGGAGAACAGAGGAGAGCTGGGTGCTGGGTGTGGGTGGGAGACTGAATAAATACAGCATCAGCACCTTCTCAAACTTCATCTGCAGTAAACATGTACGTGATGGCAACAACACTTAAAGACTGATGGAAATACACTGACATTTGACACTGTTGTATAAGCACAATAAGATGTGTGTGTCCTTGCACTGTTTAGACTGAATATAGAATTGTATTATAAAAAGTATTGTATGTATGTATGTAGTATGTATTATAAAAGCACTCATGGCCAATGTAAAGCACGAGATCAGCACGTGGAAAATCCACCCACTGATGAAGACAGCGGGACATGGCTCAAAGCTCCAGGACAGTCCTAAAATATGTCAGGTTTTAAGGATAAGTCTGATGGCATTTCTGTATTATTTATCATCAAAAAAATCCTGTGAAAACAGCAAAACTGATCCTGCTAACAAGTGTCGTTCCTCAATGGGGCAGAACCGCGTGCTACTGAAAACTATCTATAACTCAGGCGACAGGTTTGCACAAGGTGACATCACAATGAACACAGACACTGTGGTTTATTTTGGGTCAATACCACCTGCACTTCTCTTGTTGCCGTAAATAGGAAGTCGCTCAACAAATCCGTGACCTGCTGTCACTGTATGTTTTAAGATTCACGTTTCAATAGGAACCAGTGGGCTTGAGGCCGACTGCCACGGCCCGCGCAGCTTTTTTGCACAGAAGTTTTCAGAAGTCCACCCCTGAGACTGCCACCTTCATCCCCGTACAATGGAAGTGGGCAGAAAGTAATTTGCAGTGTTGCCAAACATCGAGCTGTTGTCTGCAAATTAACTGGAGTATCCAGACATTGTTTCTGGAAAGTCACAGAAAGAAAGGGCTTTAATCTTTCAATGCTGTGAGCCCTATAAACAAAATTTCATCCTTCTCCTTTGTAGTGGGATGACGGTGGGTGCCTCGGCGGAGGTGCTTTCAAACCCTCGACCTATAAAGCTGAAATGACCTGTACTGACTGATAACGCTGCAGAGTGGCCCTTTAAACAGATTGCATCTCCCCCTTTAGTTCAAATAGGGCACTTCATGTCAGCCCTTACATCTTCCAGTAAAACCCTCTGCAGACCTGCTGCGCTGCCTGGCTTCACATCTCCCAGCAAAGACATTGCCATTACAATAATCTACTTTCTCACGAGCAACTCCGCCGTGCTGTAATCTGTGCAAACCAGACTCCTGTATCAATGCCACCCTGCATTACCCCTGACACTCCGTGGTGTTCTGGTAAAACATGAAGTATAGTCTCATAAAGGTCTTATCAGCCAAACAAGTGGACCTAAGAGTTCCAGACAAGTGTGCTTAAAGGCTCATGGTGAGCATGTCTGGCCTTTTTTAACTGGATGTACGCTCCAGGATTCTTTGGTTAACAAAGTGAAGCCTGGTCTCGCCCTACAGTCCAGCCTCCAGGTGACGTTTATTGAGTAATGTGACATCAGTACAAAGGAAAAAAGTAAAAGATTTTCACATTGTTTTTGCCAAAATTGAACCCAGAAGAAGCATTTAATAAAATCCTGTTTTTAAATCAACCACTGAGAATAGGCCTGGACAGAAACATTAGAGGCTTCTTTGTTTTAAATCCACACAGCAGTGATCAAAAGCCACAGCTGCCATTACAATTAGCGCATGAGACAGCTCTCAGATTGAACAGTGGATGCAAACTCCCTGCTCTGTTTACCTGTCCTCTCAATCAAGTCTCATGTACAGGATTTTTACCCCCCAGTAACCACTAATGTTTGTTTATCCTTTGCCTTACTTCCTGCTTCTCTGCTTAAAAGGCACGATTCAATTATTCAATGAAAAACACACATTTGCTACTCACCAGGGTGATGCTCTGTCCTGCTAATTGTTTCCTTTAATCCTGTATCTGCTCGCTTATTGCAGCAAATCTGAACAACGTTGACATTTTCTTCCTCTTGCACCAAATATCTGCAGTACTCTCTACTTAAAATCCAAACACTCAGCACTGGCCTTTACGTTAAACATACAAGCTGAATGAGGAGCATGGAACAAAAGCAGCATTTAAAACTTCTCCTGCGTCGCATAATGAAGACACACACTCTCTTAGGATTCGCCCATCTAAGGAGGCCACAGCCTTGTTACAGCAAAAGGGGGAAAAAAGACGCACTTTCTGAGATTAGGTCAGTCAGTTTATATCAGGAATGTCAAGTACTGTACAAAATATTTGGAAATGGACTACCACTGGTCATAACAGACCAAGGTAGGCTGTTGGTGATGTTGGTGTGGTTGTACTGATTATTGGCTGAATAGAATTATACACTTTGTGCATTAAATAGATATTTGCACTCCTACAATTATGTGTATGACACTACTGCACAGTTCAACAATCTCATCAGAGCAACAAAATCCTCCCTACATGCAAATGGTCCCCCAGACTGCAGCTGCAGACTGAAGTTTGCTCACTCTCTCCAAATAATGCAGGATAGATAAGTGGACTGGTTGAACCTGGTGACCCCCTATTGTTTTAGAAACTACTGTATAATCAGCTGCTGTGCAGATTCATTCATTTTCATTGTGAGCGTACTCCATAATGAGGACTTTGGTCATATTTCATGATGCTGCAGCAGGATTTATGAAGAACTCAAAAAAGGCCATCGGAAAAACTGGGTCACTTTGAACTCCAACATTTCCAAAGGACTAACAATCTACTTAGACCATAACTTCAAAACAACCCCCCCGAGTACACTGGATGACATTAAAGTTTCTTTTTTGCCTTCCCCTGAAAGCAACCAGTGTTGACCAAATGCATGTGGCATCAAAATGGATTTCCTTCAAACACCTCAAGGTGTTAAAACGGTGATGGAGGAGGTTAAAAATGTACAGTGGAGGAATTCTGACCAGAAGAAGAAGAAGCCAAAGAATCTGTTTGGCATTCAGTAAATATTCAACAAAGGCACTCAAGGAAGCTGTGGAGACTTCATAGTATTGATTTAATAAATAATAATGATAGACGTGTCTACTGCATTAAATTTAGATTACACTGCTGTCAAACCATTCAGCAAGGGAAACTGTTTCCCAGCTCTCTCCGACTACTGCAAAGGGCCCATAAAAATGTCACATGTCCCTCAGCTGCATCAGTGGAGCTGCTCACTGGAAAACTGTGTTGATGACACTGCTTTGCCAGATTTGAAAGCATAAAAACTGTGAAGCAGGATGTTCCTCCAGAAAGAACAGGCTGGACAGAGACTTGAAAGTTGGCCTCAATGAATCAACGACACGCTTTTGTCCTTGCTGTACAAGACCTGGTGAAAGACATTTTGCAATAATTACGGGGAGCAAAAGTTTTTGAAATTTGGGATTTCTTCTTAATATGCCCAATAACCTCCTGAACCATGTGACCAGTAAGAGAAATATACTTGAGTGAATCCCAACAACAATCCTGTGTACTCTCACTTTACAAAATAGAGCCCCAGGTATCAGATCAAATTACACACACTTCCTACAGTTGGCAGACCGGCCTCAGGCTCGACTGCACCCTTATCACTATGAATTACAGTGTTGTTATACTGTAATGCAATTGTAAAGTCTGGACTGCATTAGAAGGAGAAACCATGAATGAGCCATTTCCCTGAGGCTGGAGGATTAACTCTGCTGCTAAACCCAGGGATAATCAGAGTTTTCTGTCCTTGGGTGTACTAAACTCGATAGAAAAGTCCTTCAAATTCTGTCAATCACTACCTGTGGCTATAGAGATTTGCCACAGCCCACTGTAATTACTGCTATTAAATTACACAGTGGAAACTGTGCTTCTGATGTTAACCTAAGGTAGGGAAGAAGGAACTCACAATTTCAGAGTTCAACTTTTTCTCTCTTTCAGACTAGAGAGTTTAGCAAGATAAATACCAAGATATTTCTTTTCAGGAGCTGCTGAACACCAGAGCACAGTATAAGTTTTGTTTTTCTTCTTTCTTACATGGACAGAAACATGATTCCACAAGACTGCTTACGTTGCTTTGTTTACTTCTAAGGATGCCTGTTCCATATATAAATAGGCAAATGTTTACTAAAATGTCAGCCATAATAACTATATCATAAGAAGTGAGTGTTTTTAGCGCACTTTCATATCCTCCACCTCAAAGTGGGTTGAAATGTGTGGGTAGATGTTTGTCTACCAAAAACAAGTCAACTCATACCCCAAGGCTTAATTTTTGTTGGCTGACCTACATGTATATTTGTGTTTTGCATATTATGTTAAGTGAGCTATGACCTCGACCCGAAGCAGGTGAGCAGAGGTGCAGAGCATGCGACGGACCTGGAGGCTTCGAATCTGAAATGATGTGCATTTAACACGGCAACATGTACCAAAGGACGCTTCGAAAGCGGAGAGAAGAAGGTCAGGGTCGGACTGCATTTGCATGACGGCATGAAAACAGGTGCAATTCCTCTCTCCCAGTAAAATGTCAGGAACGATTCAGCCCAGATTGGTGGTTGATATAGCGAGCACGCCTGTGAGTGACAGTTCTGACCTTACAAGGTGAAACAGATTGCATGTATGTCCCAGGAGGCACCACAGTGTATCATAACACTGATGGCCAGATCAATCCCGATCAATATCTATAAGTTGCTCGCTTAAGGTCCTTTCATTTAGTCTTTGATGATAAACGTCTACAACGTGAACACATCATTGCAAATTTTCTGTACCACCTCCTGATTAATACCAAACGGCTTAACCCCCCCATCACTCACTAAATCAGTTGCTAATATTTCCTGTGACTCTCGTGCCCGCCCAAACACCCTGAATCAATAACCTTGGCTGTGTTTTAGCTGAAGCCACAGAGGCTGCAACCATGCTTAACAGCCCATTAAAGTGATGGAGCCCTCCAGTGCAGTGTGGCTGACATGTCAGTGTCGAGCTATGGCTTTGAACACCTGAGGGAGGTCACGTTCTCATGGGCCACAATGTACACTACAAGTTGGTCCTTTAAAATCCAATCCTTGATTTCATATATATATATATATATATATATATATATATATATGTAAGCTGGAAGGTTGTCTTCAAAGAATCTCAAAAGTTACCAGGCTTTTTTTTTCTTGGTGATATGAGTAATTACACTTCATTTCAAAGCAAAATGGGGAATCCTTTCTCCGTATGACAAACACACGTTGAATAAAGTACATATTTAGCATTTCATGAAAGCTGTTTGTGTTTCGACAGCTGCCGTCAAACATCTTCTGGCTTTTTTTATCTTAGCTCTTTTGTTTGTGACCTTGGTTGTATAATAAGCCTGTTCTTCATTGCTCGCCTCCACGGGCAAAGTGATTAACAGCAGACTGTAATTGCGGCAAAGATTTGGGGACAAACATTGGGAACCATTATCTTTCACACTGTGTGACAAAATGGAGTCATAATTACCAGAGACTTTTTTACAAAAATGACACGCCCAAATCCAGTGGAGGCCCAGTCCATTAAGTTGTACACGCATTTGCACTTGCATGTGTAACTGATGACTACCCCTCGCTGATCAGAAGGGCTTTAATGTCGCTGCATATGGCAATAACAGGGGACAAGGCAGAAGTGGGTGAGTGTGTGTTCGAAGCTGCGTAAGAGCCAGAGAAAGAGCAGGAGAGCGCAGAGCAAAGGATGAGTACAGGCAAAGTGAATATTCATGTCCTGAGTGAAACGACGTGTTACCTGAGCGATGGAGCTCCGTTATTAAAAGCACACGAGTGCCTGAGCTGCCAAGAGACACTCTATGAATATTCACTGACTCATTCATGGCGTGTTCATGTGGTTTTGCTGGAACCCGCAAGAGACAACTTCGAAACTTGACTTGTTTACATGTGTGACTGAGCGCTACGACAAATAATCCCTGCTTTTTTAGTAAAAAAAATTGCCTCAATTTAGGTTGCACACATGCACACAGGCAAACGTGCATCGATATACACACTTCGAGATTACGCAACACGACGCTCCACTAATCCTACATGACACAAATGCATCTGGCCGAGGGGCAGATTTCACAGCCTTCAGAAGCCTCAGCGCTGGGGGAGACACTACAGCACACAGACCTCGGCTGTTCCGCTCAGTTTTAGCGGCTAAGCTCCGCGTAAACAGCACCGGTTTATTTCCAGTCAACAGACTGTGTGAGTCCAGACTCTGAATAGCATGAACCAAACGTTACACAAGTGGGTTTTGGATTGTCAGCAAGGAGAGGTGAGGTGGTGACAGTGGCGGTGGGGGGGTTGAGTGTAGAAATGCCACACATGCATGCATACACACATAAGACTAAGACAATCAGGCAGTCTACTGAGCCGCTCTTTGCCTTTATGCATGCTGACACACTGCTTTCGTTGCTTTGGGCGCTGACCGCATTTCACTGCATGTAAAAAAAAAAAAAAGATCTCCATGGGAACAGCTTGTGCAGTTTGTTGGCTATAACGTACCTGTGATGACATCATCCAGCAACGTGGATCAGAGATACCTGCTGATGCGTATACCTTTACCCAATCAAAACCTCTCACATCCTCTCAGACAAGAAAAACTGAGAGGAGAAAATCCTCTGTAAAAAAGAGACGTCGGCCGCCTGAGACAAAACTCAACACACACAGTACATATAAAAAGGTGTGTTGTTGATATGGTCAAATTCTTCCCACACACCATCAATAGAGCTAACAAATGAAAACAATGACTGTGAAAAGGTCAGCTGTTTGAACTAGAATGATGCTAATGGTTGGCTTTATGGTTATAAAGGGCAGCACTTAAATTTCAGAGCTCACTGCACAAAACGCACTGTTCTACTGCTATGCATTTACAGACCCACGGTATGACAAGCTCTGCTGAGGAGAGAAAGCACACTTTACTTTTACTCCACTTCTTAACAATTCAGCAGAAAGAATAAGATGGACATTGGAGCTGTCACACATACACACCAAACAAACGTCAAAGTCACTGGGCCTGGTTAAATATAGACAGTATACCTGGGTGTTGTTGACTCGCTGGATGTCCAACTTTACTTATCAATCCTTTATTTTGTCTCACATTAATTTTAATATCGAGAGTAATGGTTGTCAAATGCTTCATACAAACATATGCAAGGGAAGCAAAGATAAAATGTTGGGAGAGTTGAGTTGAGATGAGTGAAATATGACAGGGAAGGAAGACAGACAGAGAGATGCCACAAGCGTGAACAGATGGCTGAGGAGAGAGCTGGAGAGAGGAAAAATCTGGATCAGGCTGAAAAAGGCCTCAAGTTCACTTTGGGGAATGCAGTAAGTAGGACAGGCAAAACTTAAAATTCCCCCTGAAAAAGGGAGAGAGAGAGAGAGAGAGAGAGAGAGAGAGACCCAAAAATAACCTAGAGGAGAACCTGAGGATGAGCACAGAAGGTGAGTGAGATCTTAATGGTAATCTATGCAAATTCAGCTGTGTGGGGGGGTGATGACAGTCCTCATGGAAATGAGGTCTCCTAAAGGAAGCAGATTCATCCACATGTATGTGAGGGTGGAGCTATAGCATGCGCCGTGTACATCACAACTGAACTGAGGAACTGAAGAAACAACTTGCAAGATATTCTACAAGTCCGGCACATTGGATATATCACAACACTGGAGAGAACACACAGAAATTACATGAGAGCTGGGGTCTATTCTTTTGGGACGCCTTTTTTATCTGCAGACCCGTGCTTCACCGCCGTCCGCCCTCCACTTTTTTTGCATTCAGCCAGTAAGGCAGCTGTTCTTATTGTTGCCCATATGCTTTAGGCAGTGACGATGAACTGGTCATTAGTTCAACAATTCTGTCATATTGTTTTATTTATGGGAACCCCATCAAACATAAGAAATGATGCGACTGATTAAGGGGGATGTACCATTGCCGTTACTTTGTAACGCCTCCACACTTATCCGTGCACTTTCTTTACCCTGTGCTCGAAAAACACACACACACACACACACACACACACACACAAACCCGATTTGACTCTGTGTTTGCTGTTCCTGCCTTTGGGGGTGCACTGGTTCTGCCTTTCACCTGATGAGTCATCCCCTGCTCTGGCTTAAGAAATAAAAAATGACAGTGTTTGAGTGTAGTATGGCTTATGCTCTTGATTTATACATGAGCTTCTTTGAGGGGAGCTCAATGAGCTCAAGACTGCTCATGGTCTGTGTTTTTTCCCCAAACATAAATTCAAAATTTCAGATCACTGTAGATGCAGGTTGATATTACAGTGACCTCTGATATAAGATGCCTCGAGCTTTGACCAAAGCCGGCTTTAAAACAGAATTAATTCAGCCAGCATTTATGAACGGGACTTGCTCCAAACCAAGGCCAAAACTCCAGCATGCGGAAAATTTACATGTGGCTTATTCAGTGTTAGTGAACTGCTGTCGAGATTTTTTTTTCTTTTTTACTTTTAATTAAAGCAATGCTCATTAAAACAACACTTTCAGTCAGTTTGGGTCAAAGGTCTATACTGATGCACTCTACTTCACCCTGAAAGCATATAAATGTATAGAGAGTATAAATGAACTGTTTGTAACAGCCATGCCTTTAACCCATGACCATTTTCCCACTCTAACTCATTTTTTTAGCCTTTTTCAGCATGACTAAAGTTCAGCTGACATTTTACCCACCTTTGGCAAATAATCACTTGCATTAGCTGGTAAAGGCCAAGTTCCGATGGTAAGAACCATGACAGTCCGTCAGAATGTGTCTACAGGATATCCTGTCTGGCGCAGGGAAAAATCAATACGGCAAACCCCATAACCTACTGTCAGATTCAGACAAACTCTGTGAAAATTGACCTGCTCCTCTGTGTTTTTCTGTGATATTTGGCTTCCTCTCTGTCAGATGTCAGACATGTTGCCTTCGAGTTATGTCCAAAAAACAGGGGTTGAGAAAACACAAACACCTACCAGAATACTAAATACTACAGGTTTTAGATTTAGGGTTAGGGTTAGAAACAAAAACATGAAACAGGGAGTTATACTTAAAAATACCTCAATCAGAGTAATCGACTGACATTCAGGTTCAAATTACATTCATTTTAAATGGTTCTTCTTTCTCTGCATTTAACGTGGGATCTGTGGTTTATTTTGTAATAAAATAAAACCACTTTCTGTTGCTGTAAGTTCTATAAGAGAAATGTGTATTTATCCAGTCCCTGAATGCACCATTTACTGCTGTTTGAACTATAACCCGCATCCTGTGTCAACAGTAAACGCATTATATCAAGGAAGCAAAGACACTACTTCATGTTTTCTCATTTTCTGATGTGATGTTCTGAAGTGATGCATTACATTATTTTAAGTACTGTAGATAAGCAGCACCATGCAGCACTGCTCTATTATTCTGTCTCATATGTTGCAGAAATTGGACTATAGTAAATTTAATGAGTTTTCTGCAGAGCACTGATAATCATGAAAACTGTATTTAATGGTGACTAATGAACTATAAGCTTCAACTGAACAAACACGGAGCAGAAACGAATGTAAATTATTCTCGTTTAGTTTTGGCATGTATGTGGCATCAACCCAAAAATATGAAATGTTACGAGCATGAACATCAGCTGGACATGACATCACAGCTTCTGACATGCAACCACAAACCTGACAACGCACACATGCGTCACTTTATGGTTGTGACAAAGAAAAGGATAAGTGGATGCCATGCAATCTGAATGTTTCTCTGAATTCATGTTCTGTGTCTTCTGATGTAAGAGGAAGCAAAAGATGGAGTGCACGACCCGCCGTGGTTCACAATTACTCTTCCCTTTGTTAAGAAGTTAACTCACACACACTTTGAAGGCACAAACATATACTGGCACAGACAGCCATGCAGGCATGTTTGTCTCACTCTCTCTCATCACACACACACACACATACACACACACACACACACACACACACCCAGGGGTGACGTGGCAGCACCTAAACTCAGCCTAGGGGTCTCTGAAGCTGTGTGGTGTTGACAGGTTCGTGCTGTTTCTCTTTCACACATTCCCCCAAAAGAAGAAGGGGAAAAAAGGGTGCCCCACCTGTTTATTCCATGAAATGGGCTAATTAAGTTCATCCTGTGAAAACACAACTGCCAAAACTTGATCAAAATGTGCTGAGGCTTCATCCGTGTTCACCCTGAGCCAGGTGTATTTTTCCCTTCAAGTAGTTTCCTATTAATATGACCCCTTCATATTAACACATCATTTCTAACTCGCACAAAACCATTCAGACAATTCAGTCAAGAACTCGACGTGAGTAACTGCAATTCAATGATTATGGCTGTTTCTGGAAGCGTCAGCCTTGTGTCATTATTTGTCTGTGTATCATGAGTGTCAGAGAGGGGCGGAGAGGACTCGATCAAAAAAGAAGAGGCAGTAACAATGATAGACAAGCATATGAAGAGGGGAGAGGCAGAATGAGTTCTTTCTATTTGTTTAGGCAACCAGCCTTCAGTCTGGTTTTATGCAGCTCAGTTGCTGTGATTCTGACAGCCAGTCTGCAGGCAAGGAAGTTAACCTTCCTCAGTGCTAAAAAAAGAAAATCAAATCACCAAAGTGTGCCAGACAGGGTGCATAAAATGCAAATAGCTCCTTTTCAGTACAGTGTAAGCAGCCAATCACAGCTGAAAGCAGGCTGTTTTCTGTGCAGAGTGATATGGGGGGTTTGAGGGCTTGGACAAACCTCATGAGACCGTAGGTCTGTCACCATGATGATGATCTTTTTTAAATTCAGTCCTCTTAGGGACAATTTATTTGAAAAGCATGGAAGAAAAGGAAAGAAAATCCTGAAAGATCTATTGTTGATGTCTTTCCACTCATCAAACCAGCAGCAGCAGCAGCAATTAATGGACCAGGGCCTCAGCGCTGCACAAGTCCTCTGAAAAACACTTTGTCTTAGCTATGTTGCTTTCATAATCTAAGTCAATATCAATGCTGTGCCTCTGCACGGAAGGATGATCAATATCCTCTATCTGGCTTGTGGTTGGAGGGGAGAGTGAGTAGTCTGGTGTGTGTTTGCGAAAACAGGGAGGGGGTGTGGGCTTCCATGTTACGAGCCTGAGGCTCAGAGATTAAACCTGGCTGCTGCCAAGTCAGTTGGCACGCTGGCTGCAGCTTCTCCCAGCGAACAACCAGCAAAAGAAATGGAATCTTTTCACAATGCAACCTTTTCTGGCCACTATGGTTATATTGTTGGGATGGTTTTGGTACCTTCCAAAACCACTATGTTGCTCGGTGAAGTAACAATGCTCACTTTCATACTGGCAGGTGCATCTCATGATCTCATGACTCTCGCCCAAAATGCTCAGGGGGGAACTGCTTATTCATAAGCTAGGTCCCACTGACTCAGTTCAAGTGTGTGTTCACAGTGGAGGAAAAAGCTCTATCCAAGGCTATGCAACTATTTAACAATGCCAATGATCTGGAGGAGGATCTGCTGTGCTTTTGAGTGCTTCTTTTGTTGATGGAAAACGACACAAGAAGCAAACCCTCTTACATATTTTAAAAAGCTATTTAGATTATCATTTGTGTGACTTCGTCAACCGGGGGGGGACACATGGTCATATGTATGTATACATACGCAAAACACAAAACAGAATAATGTGTCATTCACAAATACTAAATACAGTTAAATATAAGGACATGATAAATACTAATGACACAATCTACAGCGAGAAATGTTGCATAAAGGGAAATTGGGGACATGAAATGATAAAAGGGATTCTTCCTTTTATCATGTCATCTCCTCAATTTGTACTCTGTTATTTCTTTTCTGTTTTATTCTCATCTATTCTCGTCCACAGAGAGGTCAGGGCCCATCCGAGCGTGTCATAAACCCTCCCACGGCCGAGGACAGAACACTGTTTCTTTACATAAGGTAAAGAAACAAGGTGTTGTCTGACTCATCACAGCTGAGAGAGAAATATCCGCAACATTTCATCTGACACATTCTTATTCCCTCTTGCATGACTGCCCACAAACAAACGCAGGAGCGCTTTGGTAGATAAAACGGACCAGCACAAAACAGGCAAACGCTGTATCTGTGTGGAGAGAGACGAATCTGACCATGACAACCTGTATAAGACCTTTGTGTGTGCAAACATGTGGCTGTGTTTCTGCTTGTCTTGTGGATATTGTGTTTTTCATGCATGTGGGTTTGAGCAGCACATCATATATTTTATCTGTGCTCTTGTGTGTTTTTATGTCACTTGTCAAAGTTTTTCTGCCCCCCCTCCAACCGTCATCCTGGCCCTCCAGCGCTCTGGCTCAGGATCAGTGATCAGTCTGTCTCACACACACACAAACACATGCGCACAATAACAAACGCAATCACAAGTTGGCAAAGAAGACCAATGCCAGACCAGGGACAGTCGCCCAACCAAGGTCACGCTCTGGGCGGAGAGGAGACGCTGTCATCTCCATCCAACCTGGAAGCGCACCATCAAAAACGCAGCCAGAAGGAAACCAATATGGCCACCTGTTTGGCTGGAAAATACAGCAATGGCAATTAGTTCAAGCAGGCACACGTGCTCTGCCAAGGGAAGGACGATGAGGGGAAAGTTTGCAGGGCTTTGCAGGGTTTTAGCTGCAAAATTCTTGAGAAATAAAAATTGAAGTTACCCTGATTCTCTCAGCATTCAGGGGAAAAAACACTGAATAACTGTCCAAGGATAGAGTCCAACTGTACGGAAAAAGTCAAAACATAAAAATAAATAGGATTTTCTTTGAGTAAAGAGAGTAATATTAACTTCGCCTGCGAGCAGTTGAAGGTGACAGCGTTTAACTGAGGGCTAATCTGATGGCTGTAAATATCGTGTGCTTAACTGCCACACTAAAATTGGCATTTAAATTTCAAACAGGTGGCTCTTGGGTGCAAAGCTGTCACGCAGTCACAGAGTGAGTCTCCCTGCTGTTGGTAATCCATATGTTGGCACACAGGGTGTATCACTGCTACAGCAGAGAGGCCACTGATACATGACGATACTGGGGGGAGGGGGCATGAAAATAGTAGACGATGTGTGTGGGGGGGAGGAGGCTTGTCAATTTTAAATTTGAGCTCAGATCTGAAGTACACAGCTGCTGATGGAGCAACAGCTGGATGGGAAACTGCAGACTGCACTCTGCTGGTACATGTGCCGTGGAAGCAAAGCCGACACGAGTAAGAGGGGGGTGAAACAGTCATATTGACAATATCACAACCTGCTACTCATCCAGTTTTTCACTAAGTTATCCGGATGACTTCTGGGTAACCCTCATCAAACTATTGATGATCCTCTAAAGGTTACAGGTCTGACAAAGGTCTTGTGACCTTCTTGCATGCAGGTGCAGAGCAGGAACAATTCAGCCATGAAACATGAAAATAGAAAACCAACCCAGACTTTCTGTAAACCACATGCCAAGGCCCAATTGATGATTAATAGTCAAGCATAGACAAGAGGCAGTATATTTTAATACCCAGGTGCCTTGGCCAGTTCTTGATGCTATTTTATACTAAGGAGGGCAAACGCCTTCAGCCATTTTTCCTCTTAGACTGACGAGACAGGTACACGGCTGCAGGTGGGAACAGCCGAAGGAAGTAGAGCTGGGACACGTTGGCTTGACTTTTGAGGTCAATTGCTACCCAGAACGTGAGGAGGGTATTAGCCCTGTGGTCACACCCCGCTGAACTTCCTCAACTACTGAGTAGAATTAGCATCTTTCAGTCCAGTGGGCCAACCTGGCCCTGCAAAGAGCTTGTGCAGACACCCCCCCCGTTACCGTACTTATGTAAAACACTGATGGGAAAATCCCTTTGCCAAGAATCCAGTCACCACCAGCAACCCACCGTCCACCTTTCTAATATGACGGTCAGGATTTATGCCTCTGCAGGACCTATTAACCATTTGGGACAGTGTGGCGTCTTGTATCCGCTTTCATCTGTAATAAACCAAGGTGAGACACCATCATATTTCATCCCCTCTGTGAATCTTAAATGTTGTTGCTCACTTTTCCTCCCTTGCCTCGACTCTTTGCCCAAACTCTGCATTCCTCTCTCATTCTCCTACCTACTCTCTCTTCATCTTTATTGCACTCTCCCCCCCCCACGCCTGGACTCTTCTGGAGTCTTGCCAGGAATGCAGATAGGATCACTCGCAGATGTACAATAACTTGAGGGGAATAAATATGTCCTAATTGAGAGAAATGATGTAATATTGATCCCTGGGCCTCTGTACCTTTGGCATCGATGAAGCGTTCTGCCAAGCCTGTGACATTTAGAGAGATGGCTGGCGTGTATGTGAGAGTGTGTGTGATTATTAGGGATGGGGGAGGCTGAGGCTGTGCCGTGTGAAACTAAACTGTGTCACATGGTTTGATGGGGGGACTTCCAGGCTCAAATGCACAAGTCACACTAAGCTAAAAGATGAGGCGTCCCACTGAGCTGCTACACCGTATGGAGTACTGCTTCAGCAGATGTGCTTCAGTTCAAAGCTTAAATGGGAAAGTATCAGCGTGTGTCCTCTGCACTTGCGCTACAGAAGCTGGTGACACACACGTCTTTGGGGTTAATGTGAAAAAAAACAAGCGGTCTCATCAATAAGTGTCAATCCTGCGTGCAGCTCAGCCAAGTTGTGTGACATTTCAGTTTACATGTAATTGTAATTTATACTCAATATTTCTAATCCTTGTCCTGAGCTACAAACAGACAGTTGTTTGTCAAATGCTGATGTGTGTGTTTTTGTAATGCTACAAATCTTAGCTGTACATGTTTGCATCCTGACTTTGAATGTGTTTCAGTTCAATTAAATGTCTTATGATTTATTTACTGTTAAAAGTATTAACTGTTTTATTTAGTCAGAAATGGAATGGTTGGACAACGAGGTGTCATAGGAGGACAGCACATGATGTCTCATGCAAGACAAAAATCAATAAACCATGTAATCATCATGTCTTCCTGACCAGTTTGATGTTTACATCCTGTCTCCAGGACTCTTGCTCTTTACACTGAACATGATCTTTCACATGCCCATGTGCTGTATCAGCGGCATCATCCCACTGCATACTGTCAGCAGGACGTCCACGACATCAATAATAATCATCAATCAAGTATTGAAAGTGGGGCCCCAATCAATGTGAGAAGATCCCAAACATTAAACCATCATAAGATGAAATCCATGCAGCCGTAGGAAGAAGTGTGCTCCAGGATAATGGGATGATAAAGTCAAGTAAAGGTTATACATTTCAAAACCATCTGTTGGACTGAGTTTCAACGCTGTGGTGAAAGCTGACATTTGTCTGCTGTCTAAGTGCGTTTCATCATTTCTTCCTAATGGCACGCTGCTCGACAGACAAGGTAAAAGAAATTACACAAGTAGAAAAGGTGTCGGGAGGATCGGAGTTTGTTAAGTTTCTCACTTCAGTCATCACTAGAAAATTTAACTCCTTCCAGTGAGCGACTGAAGACCACTTTCCACTTTATGCTGTTATCATTTTCTAACCAATAAATGAGGAAGCTTGACCTCTGAGAGGAACGCAGATTGTCAGATTGTTATAGTGAAGCTGAGAAGAACAAAGGGGTGTTCACCTTTGTAAATGTGTACTGATACTGATATTTCAAACAATATAATTAAAAGAATGTCTTTTACTTTGATTAGTGATTAATAGATTGAATGCTCATCAGAAGCATGCAAGTATAACTTAGTATATTCAGATACAAAAAACCCCAAACAATGATACATATCTAATTGTAGTATGAAAAAAGAATATCTTTAAAATTATTAATTTATCCCTGGACAGCAGCATAAATGGAGTCGGAGACTGTGGTTTGAGTCTGTGTTGGACGTGTACCAACGACTTCTGACCATTTCTTGTGTTTTCCAATTTGTTGCTCAGCTACTGCCAATCTTTAACTGAAAACAACAAATTCACTCACATCCCCAAAAAGGCTCTCAAAAGGCTTTGTCGGAAACAAAACAAATCACTAACTGAGCTACAAGAAGACAAAGCAGTTTGGGGAGAAGTGGATTAATTGAATTACTGAGACAAAAATGATGATTGATGACGCAGAACAGTACTCAAAGGTAAATGGATTCTTAAAATCACGCATTCAACAGGCAAGCTTGAATGTGAATTGAGTTCATCAAAGATGATTACACGCCGTCGGTGCTGCGGTGTTGTGGAGTCAAGCGTCAGGGGATGAAGTGTGATGTCCTGAGGAAGGAGGCAGCAGAAAGGGCTCAAAGTTTTAACAGCCAATCAAGATCACTGGGGGCCTTTCTGGGTTTTCCCAGAATGAGTATTGCAAACAGAGTGCCACCACGGTCTTAAATTCAGTCTGAACCAAAATAAAATGTCAGGACAGGTAGGCAAGAGAGGCTGCGAGGGAAGATTCAGCTCTGCATGGAAAAGAGCATCATAACAAATCAGACCTGGCAGCAGCAGCAGCAGCAGCAGCAGCAGCACAATGGAGGCTGCAGAAGCAAGTTTCTGGAACTTGTTTGAATCCCTCGCTGGATTGTGTTCAAGAACACAAACCTGACAAAAGCAGTTTTCTGCACATTCGTTCGACAGGAAAAACAAACATGTTCATGAATTAAGGAAATTAATCACCCTGTTGTCAAAGTGTTTAGTGTTTACAAATCATCTACATTAGCAGTCTACTGGAATCAGACTTGCTCTGCAGTTAGTCTGCTTGGCTAAACTAACTGCAGTCAATTATTCTACATCTGCACAAGACAGAGTGAGCACAGAGTGCACTGAACTGTCAGAGTGAATCAGAGGCCCAAACTGTATCTGATCTGTCCCACGGAGAAAGTGGGGGCGAGACGGGGCCGAGCATTTACACAACATGTTTTGATCTGGCATTTTCAATTGAATCAATTCTAACTGAGGAGCTACATCCATTAGGAGACAAAAAAGGAGTGGACCACGGCCGAAAGTGTGCTCTGATGAATTGGGGCCTCTCCACATTCAGCTGTTTCCACTCCTCTCGCTTTTTCCCTCTTACCGGCCCAATCAGCTGCCGGCTGAAACCGTTAAGGCTTTTATATTTCATGAAGACCGGATATTAAAATTCCACAAAAACTGCCACAACCCTGAAAGGACAGGCTGTGTTTTTCCCAGCTCTCTCTCTGTGGATGACGGGAATCGACAGGGGCTTGTACAGGCAAATAATCGAATATGTATTCATGTATTATGTACACAGAGCTGTGGCCTCCGTGTATCGCCCATGACGAATGCAAAAGAAGTCTCCATCATGGCCCATTTTACTTTCCACCAACAGCTGAACTTTTGCCCAATAAGGCACAAAGTGGGAATTTTCCCAGGAGCCTCTGTGCATGTAAAGCCGGGAAGGGGAACGAAGGACCACCGCTCTGAGGGGGCCGCGTGAGGCAGAATGGGAGGCAGTCATTCGAAGCGATGCTAACATCATAAATTTGAAGATAATGTGGAGAGAGATTATGTGTGGTTTCTCAGAAGCATCATGTTGATTCATTACTGAGTCATTACAGCTGAACAAATACAAGCTGCATTCATGCTGCACAAGATAACTAAGATAGATGTGATGAGCATAAATACAATGAAGTGGCCCTCCATATGTTCAGAGGAGAAGAAGCAGCCGACGTGGCTTCTGTACCCACTGAATAAAGCTCTTTCTTCCACGCAGATGTAATGAATGGTTCATCTTCTTTCTCCTCTATCATGGTGAAGATTCAAGGTCCATTCAGAAAAAAAACAAGAGATCTGACTGAAAAGCTTGTTCTCAACAGTGTTGGAGAAGTGGATTCTTCTCTGCTGCACCAAAACACAAAATGTAACAGAAAGTAGTGCAGATCCAGACAGCTTAATTGCTCAAAACATCACAACGCCATCTATAACAAAGTGAGGCAAATACCTGTCGTGACAGGATAAGACACTTTAAAGGACTGCATAGGCAACAAATGGAATTTCATTCCCTGTTGTACGAAAGGAGAGTCATAAATCTCAGAGACATATTTAAAATCTTGTGCCAATTACAACCAAAACTGTCTAGACACCAGCAGACACACGGGTGAAGATATCTTAGTTGAGGACGAACTTCTACGATTCTTTCAAACTGAATAAATGTTATTTTGAAACTAAAAGTTGCAGAAAAGCAATAGGTTTTGTGGAATAGTTTTTTTCTGGTCATAAACTGCTTTGTATCAAAATTTGGAGGAAAAGGTAACACCATAAATAACTATGAGTATTGAAAAAATGGCTCAAGTTTGAAATAATTGCTTGGTTTACGGCCAGCAAGAAAAGAAGCAGCTGATAAAAATAATGAAATATAAAGGCTATATTATAAACTCATTGCATTGTATATTTCCACTGTATACTTACTGTATCGTCCCATGTAAAGTTTCTCTTTCAAACTAAAATTCTGTTTTCAGTCACTAATTATTTGCCATCCTTCCCTACAGTGTTGTGCGACTGTCAGTGGAACTTAACACTTCCTGCAGATGCTTCACATTAAAAGCCTGACAGAGATGGGAGGGATTATGCAACTCCAGCCGCTGGAAGGCGTTCATGTAAAACATTTGTACAGGAAGCCTTGAGTATCGTTGACAGCAGCTCAACAGCAAGAGAAAAAAAACATCAAAGTTGAAGAATTTGAATTATTTAGTGCATGAGCACAGGATTTTCTATTTTTTTTTAAGTTGGGGGGGGGTGGATGGTGTGAATAACACTACTTCTGTGGTGCTGACAGATTAGTGGTGATTTTTCCAGAATTTTTCAAGACGATAAATGTGAAGGAAACAGCATCACAAAATATTGAAATGGTAGCAGATCAGAGAACAGAGAGGCTTCTCTCTAAGATACAAGAGATAGGAGACAGAGACAGAACAACTTGAAGAAAAGACTTCAAATAAAGGACCAGTGTGATGGGAGGTTGTAGTAAAAAAAAGATTGGGGGAATGTCCGAGAAAGCAATTTAAATGATTTCTTTTATGTGCCACAAGTACGACACCACATGCTCCATCAACAGGGAAGCATAAACAACCAGTGTGGAGAATGAAAGGTATTATCTTACCTATTGCCATCTCTATGATGCTCATTTGGCTCTCTGATGGAAAAAGGATTTTTGGCGGTTTGTTGGTTAGCGGGGCTGCGAAAAGACACAGAAAGAGAGAAATAAAGAAAAGAAAGAGCACATTAAACTCCACATCTTCCTCCCCCACAGACAGTTAGGGTATGATTCATTCATTAGAGACCACAGTAAAGCTAAATTCAAATGGGAAATATAATATTTAAAGAGTGGACAGAGAAGAAAAGTCTGCTCTGACTCAGAATTATCCATTAGCAAAGCTAAAATAATCAGTGCACATATTTTTCAAAGGCTTTGGGGACTAATACTACTTGTATATTTATTATAAATGAGTGTGTGAGTGATGATGTGATTTGTTTGAGTGTTTTGATGTGGTCTGCAGAGCAAGCAAACAAGTAAATCATCATCACCTTGAGGCAAAAGGAAAGCAGAACCTTCTGCACAAGCCATGTGATATAGCACCCCATTGTTCTGATGTCCAATCAACTGACAGACAAAAATAACATGGTCATGCAATTTGTTGAGAAGAGTGGACTGATAACAGGAAAAAATTGTGAGCTTGTGTATTACAAATTAAGACAAAGAGAATGAATCACAGTGAATTATGGCTTTCCATTTGCCTTGCGTTTCAATGCTGTGTCAAGAAATCTCATTACTTTAATTACCTTTTTCTGGATGGAATATTATTTGTTTCATAATAACATGAAGAGAAAAATTAGTGTTTCTACTCTGATGGTTTGTGTTTGGGAAGCAACAAGTGAGTGAAGAGAGAAAATGGTGCACAGGGAGGGATGTGGCTGCGTATTTATATTTATAGTAACACGGAAAGAGAACTCAGCTATGGATTCAAACATCAAACCTGGAGCCCCAGCTCCTTGCTCATACTGATCAAATAAGTTGGAAAGATATATGTTATATAGTTACATTAATGATGCAACAAGAGAAGTAGAAGAGAATAGCTGTTAACTAGATTTAAGTCCAGCTATAAATATGTGTAACTGCAGTACTACATGAACATTTGTATGTTGACTGGAAGTGTTTCCCCCTTCTGCTCATCAACTGTCATCGGCCAACTTTTGTGTAGAATAGAAGTGATTGAATTTACACAATCGACTGCTCGGATGTACCAAAACCTACCCAATGTATATTGGGGCATGCAAGTCATAGTTATCACATACATTCTATTGTAACAACTACAAGTGACACTGTATTCCTTCTCACATACTACCAGCATAATATTACGTAGTCTCTTTGTAAAGATCTTAGAATATTCAGAACATAGTCCCATTGGGACCTTCAGCACCAGTCCAGCAGTGTGGACCAGTGGAGGGAGATTCTGTTTTGGCCCAAAGGAACACTCACTTATCTACTATTTCACAGCCTTTCAGCTGAGCTAAGTGTCCTGTGCCCTTCGCCTGTGACACAACCCCATTCCAGAATCACATCTGAGCAAACAGGGCGAATCTGTTGCACCTCAATGAAAAGGACATGACGTGCTGTCCACAGCAGTAACTCCACTTTGCAATCAATTCAAGCTGAGAAGATGGATGTTTTTGATTAAAATAGGGGGGGGGGGGCAGATGTTGAGAATATAGAGACTTGCTTTCATTTGAATTCTCATTTTGATTTGCAGGCTATGCTGAGCCAGCTGATGGTGAAATCCCAAACCTGGAAGGTAATCTAAATTGCCCGGTAATTTTTAATAAGCTGGAAGAACATGTGGCTGGTGGGGTGTCATTTTAAAGCTAAAAGTTACAAAGTGGGAGAAGGCTGTTTAATTCTAGAGGAAATACTATCCTTCACCCAAATCAAGGGCATGCTGCTGATATGCTGTTCATCAGTGAGATCCCTCCCTGCTGAAAGGCATGAAGACACATACATTCTTGCACACACACAAATTTGAGATGTATTAGTGAAGCTGGCTGCTCTTCAACTACAAAAGCATAATCCTGCAGTGGGTTATTTTGTGTGGGAGTGGGCAGGTTTTTCGCCGAGGGGCTGGAAACACATCCAGCTTGACCCCTGCACACAAACGGTATAAGCACATTTCGCACACTTTCACATATGTATTCCTGGAACACATAAACATCGAAAAGCCTGATGTTGGTATCAGCTATGGAAAAAAATCTTGAAAAGGGTCCCTCACAAGCCCCGGGATCAGCTCTCGCTGTGATCACGTGATGATGGATGGAGGGGATGGAATAATGAAATAAAAAAAAGAGCTTGTTCACTCCCATTAACTTTACCATTGCCTTCTCTCCCTCAACCCCTATCTATCCACACTCGCTGTACGTCTCTGTCACTCTGTCTGTTTGTCGCTTACAAGGGTGAGAGAAAGGGAAGATGAAAGGAAGGAGAGGAGGAGGAGGAAGAAGAAGCTTGTGCTCTCCTGTTCACAACTCATTAAAGACCACTTCAGCAGACATAGATAAAAAGGGGGGGTAGTGTGTTCGTCTGTGTGTGCAACGCTACGGTTTGAGTGTGAGACCTGTGTGAGATGTTAAAAAAAAGATGCTACAAGAGTAAACCCAAAAAATTTACTTGAGGGAGCAAAATAAAACCAAGAGACAGAGAAACAATTTAAGGTAGACTAAATAACTGATACTGAAACAGCAGAACAAAATCAAATAATTATATCCAATTATATGTCCAAATTAAAACAGTCTAATTGTTTTAATGATTATAAAATCAAAGAGAAGGAAGTTTTAAAATAATGCATGACTGAGTTCAGTAATGATGTGGTTCATTACTGTCAACTCGTCACCACATCTGAAAACTATGACCTTTTAGTGTGTCTTTTTTTCCTTAATAGAATCTGACATTTCTCAAAATGTCATTAAAATGAATCTCCAAGACAATGCAAGCGGAGTTAGCAGAAATGTCCTCAAACTGGACTGAAGCCGAGGTGAGCTCCTCAGTACTGGCACAGGGACCATATCTGTCAGCAGCTGTCAGGAGCTGTTAAAGTTTTGAAAAAGAAACAGGGGCATAAACAGATCAAGATTCCAGGTAACCAGCCATTTAGACAAATATAGCATCTGCTGCTAAATAAAATAACTTATCCTGATAATTAAAATTAGTTAAATGACATAAAAATACCATGAGGGAATAATACTTGAGTTAACTGCTGGAATGAAATACAAGTAGTTAGTGCATATTACTACATTCTGTACTTATTGTGCTCTTTTTGGAGACTGTAGAAGCTGTCATCAAGTACTTACAGTATTTTATTGTGCACTTTTCTTTTTCATGGCTAAATAAACAGGTCAATAGACTGGAAAAATGCCATTGTAAATTCTTAATGTGACTCAAGGACTCTTAATGTGGCTGAAGGAAAAGTGCTTTCAATACCGCACAAATATGATTGTGTACAATTTTTACTTCAGCAGATAAGACTTCACGGGCAGCACTGAACGCACAAAATGTGCAACCAGTCAGCTATAGTAAAGAGTGCTGGTGAGAACAATGATTCTGTGTGGGAGTCAAGATTTTATAGTTTTGACAGAGTTATTTCAGCAAGAGGACCTGCCCTGAAACCTCTGCCTGAGGAGAGTGGGTGAAACTGAGCAGTCAGGATCAGTGCAGTCTCTGGTGATCGCTCTCATGGAGTCGATGGAGTTAAACCACAGCAGGAGGAAAGCAGGCAACGACAAAGGACATATCACATCAGTATACAACATACTGCTACTGTCCTGGGCAAAACTATACTGTATGTATTATCCAGTATACTGCAGATGAGGAAATCTCTCTGAAATGGACAGAACTGTACAGATATATTTATTAAAATGCTTTGGAACACAAAGTGGCTAAATTTGTGGTCGCCGTTCCATCATCCTCAAACCCTCCAGTCCACCTCCTGCCAAAATGTTCTTTTGCCTGTAGATGTGTAGACTGTGCGGGTTATTGTGAGGTGATTAAATCCACCGTTGAATGCTTTGTGACATGGCAGGTTATACTACTGGACGTATCCACTTACTGTGGACACAAGGGCAACATGACAACATTCCCACCACATGCCTGTAAACAATGCAGGATGCATCCATGCTTTCTATGGCAGCCTGTTTCCAGTATGCTGGAACAAAGTTTGTCATATAACGGTGTTCTTGTTCCAACCTGGTAGACGCAGATCTTGATCCTATCAGCTGCAATGCTGAGATGGCCTTTTGCACACCAGTGTACACCGTGCTTTCATTTGCTCTTTGAAATATCTTGACATCTGGCAAATTGTCCTCTGACCTCACTCATTGATTTCACAGACAGAGCTGCTGCGAACCACTTCTATACACTCACCGATAGATTGAAAAACAACATTTCTGCTCCCACTTGTGTCTGATACCAACAATCACACTACATAGATTAAATTCTGTTTTGCCAATCTCTGAAGTTGGGACGTAACTGAACCTCTGCATTCTTGTTATGATGGATATTTTTGAGGTGCAAAAGATAAATCTTTTATCTGAAGGAGGACGTAGCTTGTTAAAAAACGGGCCAGACGTGCCAAGAGACTCCTTGCGCTGGAGGGTGATCTTTGAAAGTGCTGCAAAATGTACTATTGGAAATAAGAGAGCCCAAAAGAAATGACACTGCAGCTGTCTCCACGGATACATGTTGAAAAAAATACCAATATAGGAGCCCTGCAGGAACAGAACATAATAAGGCTGTATTTCCTTATTGAAAAAGGTGTTGTTTTAGAAGATCCATCAAAACAATTGAATATGAGAGAGCTCACAGGATGGGCGGTACATTCAGGGGAAATCACATAAATCATATAACTGCCAGCATTGGGAATAGCTATAGCGACTTCACTCTCCAGTGAACGACACTCTACATAATTACCCACAATGGTCATATATGGTACATTGAGACTTCTGCTGTAATGAGATGTCTCTTTGAATCTGCTGCATTCTTTCTGAAACTTGAGCTGCTGAAAACATTTGCACCACCAAGCAAACTGTCAACAAATGGATCACGTGGGACTGAGTATGCACGGCCAGGAAAGAGTTGCTTGTTAATTAGAGAGGCGTGCACTCATCACTCACCTTTTTTTTCAGCAGCGAGGGCCAACCACCTCAGAAACGCATTATTTACTCAATGATAAAAAGGGTGGGAGGCGGAGGAAGGGAGGGCGATGCGTTACAAGCCACCTGGCCTAACATATCCTCCAGGGGAGGGGTGAGGATGAGTCAGAGAGGAAGGAGATGGTGGTGGAGATGAAGTGGAGTTTGCGAGAAAGCCTGGGGTGGTTGATGAAGAAAGGTTTTCGGGGCAGATAGAGTGGGAGAGCGAGCCGAGAAGCGACGGCGGGAAACTCGCCGCTATTTCCTGTGTGTGTGGGGAACAGTTGTGGGTCATTGCTTGGGCATGAAAATAGTCAGTGATGGAGGCTGACGGAGGAGGGCGAGCAGGGCATCTCAAACAATGATTTCACCACAGCGTGAGTGACAATTTGGATATAAAATAAACAGAGTTTATGACATGGTCTTCAGCTGATTCAGCTTAATGGGATCAAAATGTCTCAAACAGATGTTTTTAAATTTGAAACAGGTTGTGGACAGCTATACAAAACAACAAGCTATCAAGATCCCTGTTTGAACAGAAATGATACATGTATGGAATCAAAAGAGGTGTTTAAAACATTTTGTCTATGTGAAATTCAAAATTTAGAAAAACAAATGTCAGCATGTGACAATGCCTACTTTAGCTATGGAACACTGTCACTCAGCAGAATGAGTGATCTGTCAATCAGGGCTGAAAGTTGTCCTCGACTCACAGCTTATTTCACTTCACCTTATTACACTTATTTTCAATATGATTTCACAAGCTCCAAAATAATAAAAAATGAAAGAAAAATACATTTCAAACACTTCTTTGATCCCATAGGTCTGAAAGTGCTTCTTTTTTTTAATCCATGTGGTTGCACATGACTCTGAAGTGTTGCATAGCAACAGAGGCATGTGTTTTGCACACACACCACGCCTCTGTTAGGTGTCACGAGTTTAAAAGTATAATAAATGATAAAGAAATGGTAGTTGGTCACAGGTCTTTGCAGGGGTCAAAAAAACTCTACAATTACATGACATCTTGTTGAGTTTTTGCGTCAATCCTCATCACTTTGTGTGTACGTGGCAGCTGGCCGAGATGGATGATAACAAGGCAGCAGGTGAGATGCTGAATTACGCGCATCTCATAGAACATCCTGGATGATTACGATTCTTAAGGTGAAATATGACTTTTTCACATGACGCAGAGGTTTCCTTGTGTTTACCTGAAAGTGAAAAACATGATTATGACCATGTTTGCATCATTTCCCTTCCCTAAAGAAATGATTTAACTATCCCTGTTTTGAATTCCCTCATCAACACCATCTGAAGAGGCCTGAAGAGCTTGTGTTTAGACTGGCTCAGGTGATGTGTGTCCCAGACTCAGGAGTGCTAAAATATGCGAGAACACAGAGCTCTGCCTTTGCTTTCCCGACTAACACATTTACATTCAGGAAATGATTTTTCCTCTGCAGGGAAAGTGTATTCCTGCAAAATGAAAACAACAGAAAAAAACAGCTGTATTCAAAAAAGCCAGGACGGAAAATTATGTCACAGAAAAAACTGGTGAACGGGTTGCAGTACAGAATAGTCAGCTTGACGGTTTATGGGGCAAATTTATTCAAGGTGCAGAAAGAAATAACAGAGTTAAACAGCAGGCAGAGAAGCAGATCTCTCTCAAATTTACACTGAGCATGAATACGCTTGAGAACCTTATACACACACGTCGCTACCTCTATGAGGCAGAGTGGAGGAAAAATGCACTATTGATTCATAAACCTTCTTCCGTATACTGCGTTCTCAGCAAGCATCACGCGCTGTTTGTCTTAGCTTTAAATCCAGCTACTCGACAGGCAATACCTATGTACTCCCCTGTAATTAAAAAGTGAATTAATCTTGAGCACTGGCTGTCATAAATTCTCCCATTTCCCCCCAGACTGCTTCCCAGCTCTCCCTCAATATTGAGAACAATCAATAGGGGTATTACTATGTATATATCGCAGTGGGAATCAGCTTGGCAGGTCCTTTGGCACTGCTACACTCCCTGCTTTGCCCATGTTATCCTCCAAAATGGCCGTCTCCGGTTCTATATGCGGACTTTGCTGGTGTTGGCAGCCCGAGCAGGAAGGCACCAGAGAAGGAGAGAAATGCCGCAGATGTGACAAGTTCTGCTGAATTAGTAAGTAAGTGCAAAAGAAAATTGCAATTAGGCAGATGTGTAAACCAAGGATGTGTGATGTAATTAATCATGATTGTGTTAATTACACTATTTTCTGCCTTAACGAGGACAAAAAAACAAACAACAGAGGAAACTATAGACATTGAGGAATCTTATGCCAAATGACACTCTGCAGCTTCACAGTAACTATATTGAGATTTCACTGCTGTGGATATTAAAAATGCCAATTCTCTCCCTGCGGCAAATAAGTTCTCTCTTGTTGCAGATGCCCCAGCACACTGAATTACTTCTCTGCTCCGTCTGGAAAAACTTGTCTTTTAAGTCCATTATTTCCCTATTTTCCATAAGCAAAGCCACGTCTGATACAATCTTTTAATTAAGATTTAACAAGTTGCTTCCTGCAGCTCAAAAATGATTTCTTTTAGTGTTGCAGTACGCTTCTAAAATTCTAATATCTTTGTTTGGCTTGGTGGATCACTCATCTCGCAGATCTCATCTGTGGCGAGGACTCCCTCTCTGTTTACTCTGTGCTGCAAGAAGTTCACATTACACAGACAATATACCGAGGATCCCAATAACCGTCTGATGGAGACTGTTTAAAGGCGCAGTGCTTCAGTAAGGCTGTTAGTGTAATCGTACATTTGAGCTTTTATTACAGACACGAGTCTGGCTGCATGAGCTTGGGTTGATGTTTAAACTACCCGCCTGTGTTACAACCAATTTGAAACATAATAAACTATTGCTGATATTGAAAAGCTTAAATGGTCAACAACTTTCACATCAATTCTTGTATCCGTTCACAGCCCAATCAAAGTGATGATGGGTGACCACAGTTAATTGTGTAATTAGATATCACGAAAGAATTATGAGGGGCCACAGTATTTATTTCACGACTTCATAATAACAAGACTTTTACACAAAACTTAGTGTTTGGTACTTTGATGCTGTTGCCACTTACTTATCATTACTGTAAATAACACGTGAAATTAAAGTTAACAACTGTGATTTTGATACTGTTTCATGCAATGTTTTATTTTTCATATTCTATTCAGTGTAGTGGCTGTGCTCAAACATCCTTAGGAATGTGCACTGAGTGCAGCACAAACCCCGCTGCATTATTCATCAAAGCGGCCTCCAACATACCTCTGAGAAAAAAACCCCTACATACACTTAAACCAGTGGGCTTAAGCACTTCCACAAACAAGGATATGATCGTCTTTAATAATAAAAAGCTCTCAAATGGATGTTGCATAAGCAAAACAGGAATCCTTGTCCAAACAAACAGTGAGGAGGTTTGCTTTTGAGGTGAAACCTGCTGGTCTCTCAGGAGCTCGACCGGTAGAGTGAAACCTTCATGGTGCAATTTTCCAGTAAAGCGCTAATAAGCAAATGCTGCACACGGACCCTCCTACTCAAATAATATTCAAATACTCTTATGAATTATGATGGGGTTGACTGATTCATTGTGATCTATGGGCTGAGAGTTGAGCAGATAGCATCTCTCGCTCGAGTTCAGCCCCTCTTATCGGGAAAACACATCTGACCTTCCACACGGCCCTCTGGCTGAGGGCCAGCACATGAGCCTGGGCTGACGCTTGCTTGCATCACTGCCACCAGTTAGAAATGATGCTGCGACCCGGCGGGTACGCACGATTGTGATCAGCTGACATCAGAGGCGAGGTTTGACCCTGAGCAGGTTATCCTCCTCAGCAGTCTGTCGCTGCCACACGACTGTGTGCACTGAGACTTTCACAGGTCTACTTTGTTCCCCCTGACCAGGATCTGAGTCAATTCCTGTCCAATCACAGATCTCCATCTGTGTCATTATGACAAATACACAAGTGGCACATGTGT
This sequence comes from Psettodes erumei, assembly GCA_016785225.1. Classification (NCBI taxonomy): domain Eukaryota; kingdom Metazoa; phylum Chordata; class Actinopteri; order Pleuronectiformes; family Psettodidae; genus Psettodes; species Psettodes erumei. The sequence goes on from JAFBJZ010000953.1 coordinate 472,753, forward strand.
TAGCAGCTCTGATCACCATTAAGTTAAAAGAAAACAAACTGCTGAAGGTTTTAAATGTACCTCTCTTTAAGCTAATTATTTCTAAACGTATTATTTCCTGCACTGCTGCTGAGATTATAGTTCTGCAAACATACACCCAAATGTCTTTGTGGATCCAAGAAGTCCAAAACCCCTTACAAACACAAATATCTGGAACAACGGCCGTGCATGTTCGCTTACGTGAAGCCCAGAGAAGCAAGTTTCAGCCCATTAGTTGTTTTTAGTTATTGTCTGTATGTGTTCTGTTGAGGCTGCTCACCAGCATGCAACACTACACCTCTTCTCCTGCTAAGATAAAAACCTCACTGTTTATATCACTGCACATTCTGTGATTCCCTGTGAAGAGCAGTGTGAGAACGAAATGCAGCGAGAGAGAGCTGCATGCAACATGTGCATCACAAATGCAGCCTTTGCTCCAGATCTGTCACACAACCCCACCTGCTGCTTCCAGCCCATTTGTCCCTCTCAACCTGCTGCCAGTGACGGCTTGGTTCTGGTTGAACCCCTGCTGTAAGCTGCTAAGTGCTCCCATGTGTGAGTCAGCAACCTGCCACGCCCCAGACACACAGACACACTTTATTTTTAGTAAAAAGAAAACAAGACTGCTGGCACAGAGCCTTCTGAAGAACCTATTTACTATTAGTCCTGGAGCCCCATTAACTGAACTCGCCAACCAGCCCCCTATTAAAAGCTGTGTCTATTTGACTTGAACTCAATTCCAGCCTCCTCCTCCTCAGCTTGTTGCCAGTGGCCTGCTTAATTTGGTGCCATTTCTGCACAGTGGCCCCCTATTGCTGTGCTCTGACTTCTTCCTCCACCACGCCCTCCCATCCCCCTCCCTTCCCCACTGCCTCCCCTTCCTTCCTCCCAGCCCCTTTGTCAGTGGACCCACAAATCTCCGGAGGCAGGCACTGCCAAGCGTTCCAGCTGTTAAAACAGGTCAGTGGTTGGTGGCGGGTGCCAGAAGGGGTAGCTTTGCCATCGTGCTGCTCTACATTACTAGTGTGTACTCACCCCCCCAAATCTGTTCCGCAGGGGCCAAACTGTACAGGGGCTCAGCTGAGAGGTGGTGGATTTACATACATTTTAGTGCCTCAGTCCCTTCCCTTTCTTTCTGACTTTTGTAATGTTGAAAAGAAAAGGGTTTTAAATGCTCGATGACAAGATCAGAGCTATGTCACAAAAGGCATTAAAATACACTAATACAAGCTGGTGGTGTAAAACCAGGAGGTGTGCGAAGTGATAGAACAGGTGGCTCCTTCCAGGAACAAGGATGATCCGAAACTGTGAACCTTTATTGATTTCACCTTTTAAATTCACTGCAGTCTTCTGGGGGAATGTGCTATACATGAGATGAGCAGAAGAGGGGAGAGGAATTTATGCAAGGTTTAAGCCTCAGCTAAACTGAGACACGGGCTCTGCAAAAATACAGTGTCACTACAAGCAAGCCATTTCTGATATCTTCTCTTCATAGAGCCACGCTGTTATTCTAGCAGGACGGTGTCGTCCGAACAACACACTTTTTTTCTCTTCCATTTAGTTCAAGAATTTCTAAAGGAGAAAAATATATATATTTTTTTAAAAACCTTGCATACTGTCCATCTCACTTGAAAATATGTTCTAAAATAATAATCCTTGTCAGGTGATAATCTTGCATAGCATTTCAGGTGAAATTTGAAGGACAATGGGAGTTTTGTCTAAATTTGCAGTGAAAAAGGATTCATTTCATAGCTGTTTTAATGTTGAGTTTTTTAGCCACTTGGGGGCAGCACAGTTATCTGATGCAGTTCTTTGGGCAAACATGCTAGCGAATTATTTCCTCTTTAAATATCCGGGATCAACAAAGCAATGTTAGCATTCATCAGAAGCATCCACCTGACACGTGTTTGTCAAGTTATATATAAGTCATCTGTTTTTAGTGTAAAATAAAGTGAAGTGGAAAAAATTGGCACTGGAACACAGTCTGTTGTGTCATTGACGTATGAGAGCTGATTGACACGATGATGGGTCACATGCAACAAGACATAAAAGTTTGTCAGTTGCCATCATGTCCACTGTGGGTCACTGTTATTTCATCCACAACATGGATGCACATAAAAGACAAACGCAAGAAGGAAGACAAATCAAAGCACTTTGTGATGTCACAAAGGGGGGCACTTAGTGCTTGTGAGAGGTCTGCCCCTGTATATATTGTAAGAGATAGTTCATTGAAATTACAGTCTAATTTAGACATGCTCCAGATCTGTCATAGAGAGCTGAGATGTATTAAATCGAGCTCTGTAAGCCCCATGTGAGCTGAATATGAATTAAGCATATTTGAAGTAGATGAGTGGTTCCTCGGCAAGTATGTGGGGGCGGCTTCTTTAATTCTCATGCACGCACACGTACACGCACACACACGTATCTCGGGGTGTCACTGAGAAATGCAGCTGACAAGCCCAGGCCAGACCAGTGGGACACACCTGTCTGAGATTTTGGCCAAAACCTAACCTGACACCTTTCTTGTTGTTCAGTCTCGCTCCTTTGGGCCCACTGCGATCGACTGATATGATGGCCGTGAATCCGTTCCAACCCACACGTGTGGCGATGGTCGCTCAGGGTGGGCAGTGATGGTGGTTTCTGCACAGGCGCGGGATTTTAATTGGCTGCTTTCCCTGTCAACGACCCTTTGCAAAGACCTTTTGATTTGGCCAGACAGTCACACAGTGAGCCTTAATTGGACTGTGGCCACAGCATGAGGGAAACACATTCATGCTCTAGCACTTATGCAAGAGCCATTGTCATTTATAACATAGAGATTGCAATCTGTAAACCATTACACTCAAAATGCCATTAAACTTTAAAATAAATTAGGAACTGATTGCATTAGGAGGCTCTTAAGTACTCATCACTAATTTCTGTATGTTTTCTACTTATAAGATAAATCATTTTGTGTATTATGTGGCAACTAAACAGAGTGGAAAGAGAAAGCACCCTGAGTCACTGCTCCACTTTTAAACTTCAGGATAAGCCCGCTTTAGTGCCATTAAAATAACTTGTCATGACAGTGTAGCTGGGGGGCAGTGCAATCAATTTCCATTACATCAAGGCCCAACTGGGCATCGCCACTAAACTAAGCGCTGGTAAGCAATCTCCCTGACCGAGGGTGGTTTGTGTGGTGGCGCGTGTGCGTGTGCACAGATTTAAAGTGTGTATGTATGCTGGTCTTCACGAACGCAAATATTACTCTTTATGTTTTTTATGCTCTTTTTGAATCTGGCCATCTGAAAACATTTTGGTCACATTTCAAATAAAGAAACAAGCCTAATTTTCCATCATAACACCCCATGAAATTATCACCAGCTGAACAATTCAGACTCGTCTCGGTGCAGTGAATCTCTCCCTGAAGTGATTTAGAATGCACCTTTTGAAAAAGACCAATCTGCAACTAATTAACATCAGAGTAATTTATGCCGCAAAATTGATTTTCGCTCACTATAAATTATGCAAGCGATCCGACCACTGTCCCTTCCCAGCGTCTTATCTCTGCGGCGGAATCGCTGGATTGACGTGTGGCTGAAGTGTCCTTGATCGGGCATTTCTGCAAACTGTCAGAGAGAAGAGAGGAGGGAGAGAATACCTTCAAGGCTGCAGGCGATATGTAGTCGTGGCCTTGAGGGGGAGCCATGAATGAGATGAGTTGTGATGCGGCATCAAAGTCTGGGAAAAGCACTGATAAAAATATACAAAATCTTGGGGTTTCTGAAGTGATAAAGGTTGGTGGGTTTTCACTTCTACTCTGATCCCTTGCTCCTTTGCTCCGCACCGGTGTGGTGCAAGCGATTACATTAACGGGAGTTTAGCACTGATTTTCACATCTCGGGAAGCGAAGGCACTGAGTGAGCGCTAATTAGTAGAGTGTCATTAATTATGTAACACGTCATCTTAATTAGCCATCCCAGCTGTGCGGCGTGTCAGAGGAGCATTTGTAAGCACAGTTTACTAATTGATAGATATTTGACAAGATGTATGACAGCGGCATGCTGCAAAGGTGACAGTCGGTTTGGGAATCGTAACTCCGAGCGGTGAACTCTTCCTGTCGGCGGACCATTTCAAGCAGGAAGAAGCGGAGGCCTACAGAGAATATTTCCACACACTCTATTATACATTTGCATGACCTATAATGTAAATGTATCTCATCTAAAGTGCAGTTTCAACTGTCAGAGAAAGCAATATTCATCTGCAACGTCATTAAATTTGTCAAATCATGAGGAATATATCAAATTGTTGCTCATTGTTAGTAATTTTGATCTCACTTTCATGCAGGGATTCTGTTCCATCTTAAAAAAGAACCCAATCAATGTGATGCCACGGCAACACGGGCGCCAGACCACCTGACCTTTTCCTTTTTTCACGGCACCAGCTGTTCAAACTGGCATCACATCTGTTGCTCGTCTCTTGGGCAGGGAGGTTTCTGTAAATATTCCCTCAAACGCAGTTCTGAGTTTAGATTTCCATACGCAGGCTGGTTTAATCACACGTTCTGTTATGAGGACACAATGAGGACTGACCGAGTGCACCTGCCTTCCCTTTTTGTTGCCAATCTGAGCGCCCATGGGCACTTTCCACAGACAGACAAGAAGGCGTGGTGATCAATCATTCCCTCAGCCAATCAAATTACTTGTCCTTTAACTTTTGGATTGGATACCTGTGCTAGTTACAGATGATGGCGGCGTGAACTGTCGCTACTCCACCTGCCGACTCGGTGCTCCCTAACAAATATGACTCGCTGACCAATGTCTTTCCCTGCAGGGCCTTCATCACTGATTTACACAATTTGTAATACTGCATTTGATGAAAATGCTTTAATGGAGAAGACAAGCTTGACCGACTTCATGCGGTGGTTTCGTGGCCAAACATTTTTCCTAAATATAAAACTGCACATTTTTTTCAGCCATCATTAATTGTCCATTGTCCATTAATGGGGTGAAGACACAACAGTGTTCCATCCTCCTGGGCTGAAATGGGTCACGTCTCCAGAAAAGTAGCCTGACATGGGGCATACATGCCTGCGCTATGTGAACAGCCTGTTTTAGGACACTGGTTGGTATAATGTGTCATTTATTCAAGTGATAAGAAAGATGGCATTCAGCGAGCTTGGGCTGCTTTTGACATTACACACAACAATGAAGCTACTGTTGTTAGAGCTGTAAGTGATGTGGTCAGAAGAACGCGGTCCATGGACGTCTATTCTTAGCATTCTACTCACCCTTTACTGTAAATTACTTGCCACCATAATACCAAAACATCATACTGTGCCAACTTACATGTACATGAAAATCCAATTTAATGGTACACCCCCTCCCATTCACTGTACAGTGTGAAAATACCCTGCGAACGGGATGCAACCTGGAAATCAACATGTGCAGCTGGGAATGATTCCAACATTGCTATGAAATGCTTTGTTTTCCCATGTACTGTGTCTATACAACTGCTAAAATGCTTTTAATCCTCCACTCCACCCTGCTTGTCCCATGTCCTACATCTTGTGACAAAATGCTAAGGGAGCCAGTCCATTGTTTGCTTTAAACAGCATTTGTGCCCAGAAAGTGTCACCTCATCACACAAGGGGACACTGATCAAAGCCCCCCCCAGTGGAAAGCTGGCCAAGTCAAACTAATTCCCAGAGCTCCTCCTCAACAGTTGCTGCCAATTATTTGTCACTGTTTCATGGAAGTAAACAATGCAAACACTTTGGATGACCTCGGGATGAAGAGGGACGAACGCAGGGAGACAGCTTTCAGCGCAATCTGTTTCTATGAATGTTTTATCTGAGGCGTTCACAAATCATAATTTTTTAACCTCTCTTTTGCAAGTCCAAAAACAGTCTCTGCTAAAGTTACAGCCCATACAGAGGCAATATACAGTGACCACTGTATATCCAGTCTGAGAACACAGCAGCACACGTTTCATCGTATTTTCCTTTCTGCTTTGCCCACTTCCAGCCCTGCTGCCAGCTCTGCAATCACATATCCTATGTGCTGCTCCTTTGATGGCGCCACCAGTTAGAAAACCCACCAGGATGCTGAGTGAGCACTACAGTATACACACCAACACACACACACTGCTGGATTGATCAGAGCGCAGGGTTGAGTTGACTCGCCGGGCCGGGTGGTGATGGCAGGGGAGCGCAACAGCCTGCACAGCCACAGGGGAACGGGGGCATCGCTGCGACCGGGGGAAGTCACGGAAAACAGCTGGACACAGCGGAGAACTGCAGCACGTGCAGGACAGGCGATTAATCAATGACCACTTACGAGAAGAATTAAAGATATCAATCAATAAATACACGGCAATGCACAAGAGAACACCAGGAGAAGTCTTTTAGTACAACTCCTCCTCCTTCAGCAACAATAATCACAATCTGTGCAATAATTAATAACAATGTTCATATTGTAAATGGTGTCTTGCTTATTTTCTATATCTTATTACATGCACTTTTCAGATGACAATTATCTTATTAATTAAAAAGCACAAATAAAATCCGACAAATATATCAATCCATAAAGATCTTACTGATCCGTCATGAGAAAGGCATAATTCACTTAAAGACTTCCCAGGTTACTTATGTGCACCTCATCACCCTAAATCACAAATAAGAGCTGCCTGCAGTGAAGAGCACTTGTTCTCCACCAGAAATGATGCCCTATTATGTCATAAAGCTGAAAAACCCCGATGGATGGATGATTTCAGCACGTTTCAGCACGCCTCCCTTTGCACATTCTTGTTTGCCTCTTATTCTGCATTGATCTCTCTCACACAACCTATATTCACACTGCTTTTGCTCACTTTAGGGCCTGAAGACAGATCTCAGGTGGTGAGATGTGATATTGATTTCTGAATGGCGTAAATATGCCCTTCAGCAACACGGCCTTCAATTTGGTGCCATAGTTGAATATACAATTTAGGAGGAGGCGGCAGAAGAAGAAGTCATTGTGCAGTGTCATGAGTGGTTGTAAAGGAAAGCCTCCAGTTCTGCCTTTCAACTCTGAATGATATTTGGTCTTGACTCGGGTATGAGTGTGTGGCAACAGTGGGACATGACAAACGATGACACAATGGCTGAGGCAGAAAAAAAAGAGGTGATAAAAAGATACCATCATAAATCATAAAGTACTAAAACTATAATAGCAAAAATACCTTGCTGTTTTGGATTTGCCAAATTGTTTTGCCTAATCCTGACATTTTGAATATCTTCTTTAAGGTGGACAGGCGTAATTAGGTGTTACATGTTAATGGGATATCATGGTAATTTCAGGAGAACAGGGAATACATAAAATCACCCAGCAGGATACAAGAGCTCTTCATCCCAGAGCATCCAGGTTCACCTCTTTTATGATATACAGACTGAAACACTAATGAAACACGAATACAACGAAAGCCAAATAACCGCTCCATCACCCACACTCTTAATGTGGATCTGCTTGTTCAATATGCTACAGTATCTGCAGTGTGAGCCTTACACTTTGGCAGGCATGCACGCTTACACACACACACATTGTGTCATTGAATATTTTAGTGCCTCCTCCTCATTTTTTCCCCATCATGCTATTGTGTGTGTGTGTGTATCATCATGCGAGATAGAGGCAAGCCTGTTCCAAGTGCCCATGGAAAAGCCAGACGGTTCAAATATGACTCCGGAGCATTTCCACTGCAACCAGATGTTTGACTGACAGTCTTAATTAATCCACTGATTTCCCACTGTGATGGATGTGTGGTGAGAGCAGCACACACACAAGGGCCAGTGCCACCACATGTGTCATCATGCCATGACAAGATTATGACATCAGAGCAGCTGTAAAATGAGAATGAACCGAACACTGAGGTCCATCCAAGTATGTATGAGCATTTCTTCCAGCAAACTTCCACCAGTGGAAATGCAATGCAAAGACATTCGTGTTCAGCAGGTCAACACAAAGCTGAGCTGTTGAGTTGAAATGCACCGCTGGCCACAGCAGGAGATGGTGAATTCAGATCACGGCAGACTTCACAATAATGACAAGCTTCATTTTTATTCATAAGTGTGTTCTCTAATAAAATGACGAAATACCAAAGGCAATGCGTTAAAAGAAAAAAGATGCAAAAATTAATAAACCCTATCAAGCACCTGCTGAGTACACAGTGTATCAAATTCACCAGAAGAAAAGGATCACTTTCTGAACTCACTCAGTGCATCGTCTTCTCTTTTCCACCGGCACCTTGGCCATATTAATTATCTTCCATCAATTAAAGCAGCAATTATAGTCCAACCTCCTTCATATGATAATGAGTCAACTCAGATATATTATTTTAGCAAAACTAAAGTCACTTAGCTGCTCCCCGAGAACAATAGTCAACTGAGGAGGAACAAAATCAATAGGTTTCAGCTGTAACAACATTCATCATGAGGACAGGATTGCATATATTATAGGTAATGACATCAGTGATGTGCTGGGTCAGGGTGCAAAAAAATACTGAAAAGAAAACAAACACAATTTTTCTCTGAAGCCTCTGATGCTTCTACAGCAGGGACCTCTGTGAGAGGCCGGATACAAAGTTCTTTTATGAACATTCAGCTTGTTTGTCTGTAATTGTCTCAGCTCGACTGTTTTTTTTCTCTTTTCAGCTTGTTAATTTGCTAAGGCAGCATGGAGCGGCAGCCTGAGCAGTGGCGTCTTGCTGTAAAGCCTAATTTACATGTGAAAATAGAAGGGCAGGATCGAAAGTAGCATGAGAGGAGACTCCAAAACTCAGTTTAACTACCATCTGTATGTCTTTGTCTGGACACACACTCAGCATTTTATTTTCTAAGCTCGGAGTCACTGAATCACAATATGCAAACTCGCTGAGCAGAGATGGGTGAGTTGTCGAGGTAAACGATGAGCTGTAATCTCCGACGACGAGGGTTGTGTGACAGCCGTGGTTGACGAGTACAAAAGCAAAGTAACATGGTTTTGCTGCATAAAGAAGCTCAGTGTGAAAGCCTTGTTTTTGTTCTCTACCCAAGTGTCATGTTCAAAACTTGTACTGCACTTCCTGTTATTCTTTATAGTCGACGTTTGCAGAAAATAGCCTCTAGCTTACAAATGTGCAGCAGAAAACACATATCGGGGGAAAGGTTCCCATCATTCAGGAGCGGCGGTTAAGCTGAGGAAGCAAAATTTCATTTTCATTTCCAGCCACTAAAGTCACTGTACAACAGTATTCAATAAAAGGGTAAGCAAGATGCTGGGATAGCATGCTGCTATCTAGCAAGAAACCACTGCTCACTCGAGAGAATTTGGTTTTGATTCTACTTTTTTTGAATTGCTTTAAGCCCTAAAGCAACCACAGTATTACGTCTTATAGTACATGGAAAAATTAGTTGTGTCGATTCTTAGGCTGCAAAACACGGCCCCTTCCCTTCATCTGGCAAACACAGCTCATTGTGTGGCGCTTCAAAATACGCAAAGGAGGTTAACATCATCAGTCCCAGCTCATTAGAGACGCTGACAGTCTATTTTGCACGCCCAAAGTTGCTGCATCCGTGTGTATCTACTTCACCGCCATTTCTTTACTCTGCCGCAGTTCATCTAAGACATCAAACGCCGCACCTTACAAAGAAGTTGTAAAATTCCAAATTTCATTTAAAGATGAATGTTTTTTCCAATCACGCGGCGAGGGAGCTCACTATGATTTTTCCCAGTGCTCATAATAATCAAATGAAATCTGACCTTTTGTCTCATTGCGCTGCTACGAGAGGGCAAGCAGGCTGTTGATAACAGAGGGAAGGACGGCGGTTTTGAATCATCGGTGGGAGGTTGATTATGATATTACATAAAGGTTCTTTGATACTTTTTCCTGATTTCAAAAGGCAGATAAAAACTTAATGGAACATAATGAGAAGTTATTATCACAAACTGTGTTTTTGTTTCCACGGTTCTCCACCTTCCCTGGGGAAGGGTTTCTGGAGCAAACTTCAGTCTTGCTCAAGAGCTTGTCCTACATGTAAGTTTTTCTATCAAAGTCACAAGTTTTATAAAAGCTTGAGCCATGGGGTAGAATTATAGAAGATTTTCTTCATACTTCCTCTTAAATCAAATCATCCAAAAAAACTTAAGACATATCCATCCGTGCATTTACTATAGTGCCTACGGGCTGTGGGGGCAGGAGCATATCCCAGCATGCACTTGGGGAGAGGGAAGGTACATCCTGGACAGACTGCCAATCTCTCAAAAAGCTAAAAAGAGACACACTCACACCTACAGGCAGACGGGGTGTGTGGGTTTTTCACTCATCCAGTGAAACCCACACAGTTACAGGCGGATGAGTATATTTTTGTCAAAAAAAAAGAAAGTCATAAATGCTGCTCCTGCTGCCCAATCATCAATCATCTTTTGCCACCTGTTTTGAAATGCTGAATGTCTCCAAAGTGGACAGAGAGATTAAGACTACTCCCCGAGGATGACATTTTGAGGATGGTGAGCAAATGATTTATGACTTAACTGGGCCCTCGCTGGAGTCTATCTTTGTCTCTTCAAAGGGACTATAAAGTGTAATCAGGTAGCAGTTAAGAGCCAACACTTTGTGTGACCCTCACACCCACGACGTCAAACGGCCCCTCTCTACCCTTTCAAGCCCCTTCGCTCTCTCCGTTTTGTTTCCGCCTGCGTCATCCGGCACTTGTTTGCACCTTGGCGGACGTGAGCTGCAACAGGAAAGGTTAGCTCAGCCAAATGAGTCAGAGAGAGGAAGAAACTGCACGAAGCACAGGGACGCTTTTCCTCTAATTAATATGAGCTCTAATATTACACACACAGCGGATCCATAACACAAGACCATTTTAAATCTGGCAAGTGATATGATTGGCCCTGGTGCTATTATTGTTTCTCTCATGATTCACTAAGTTAAACTAACACTATTAAGATACACATTCCATTGGACATCAGCTCTGTGTTGCTGTTTATTGATGACAAAGTTAAAGTGACACGGCTCCCATCAGATAAGCTAAAACCGACAAAAAGCAGTGCGTCTCATTAAGTTGTAAATCTGGGGTTCTCTCGATCCACAGTCAACCTTGGCTGTGACAGTGTCAGTGGCAAGCAATCTGTCACCCACTTTAGACTCAGCCTTAAATATTTCAACAGCCTTAAGAAAAAGTGCTGAAGTGGCTCTGTGTGAATTTCATTACTTAGCAATTAAAGCAGCCTGCAAGTCACTAAGACAGAGCCACTATTGGCGAAAGGTGCAGGGATCAGCTTTAAAATGCTTCATTTTTTCAACAAAAACCCAAAGCCTCCTTTTTTTTGCTGGGTCACAGTTTCAATAACCACAATTTGTAGAAAACAATCACCAGACACATTGCACAAATGCTTATGTGACAATGAGAATATTCTTTTGTGGAAATGCTTCTATTTAAATGCATAAAATACAAATATACTTGAATTAAGGCTTTCAGATTACCGTTCCTTTCGGGCTTTCTGTACCTCCTACACTAAATCCCACAGTATAAACTCCTCAACAAAAGTAAGGAGTCAAAGCCTCTGCAGCAGTGAAGAAAGGTGGGATATTGATTTACCTGTGACAGATAGCTCTGTAGTCCTCCGTACCACAAAGTTCCCAAACTGCAGTTCACACGTATAATTCCCAATGTCATCTTCCCTTACTTCCTTGATGGACAGAGTGTCCTTCTTCCTCTCTATGGTTTGTCTCCACTGCTTTGGCTTGCATTCCTTTATTCAAAATGAAGAAAGAAGTCAGCATGGGGGCACAGGATGTCAATTATAAAACAAATGAATCAATTTTTAGTTGCACTGGCAGCTTTCAGGTGCAGCTTCTGTTTGTAATCTGCAGAAAACATAGTTTTAGTATAATATCCACAACCCATAAGACACAAGATTTTACATTTTGTCTCATCATTCAGCAGCCTTTTCAATTACAAAGTTTATATGTAAAATCTCAGCTGAAATTTAAGTCTGTGCTACGTGGGAAAGTTCACTGTATTTCAAAATTGACAACACTAAAGGTGAATTCCCGGTGAGATGGTTGAGGGCTTTTTGATTTTGGGCTACCTGAGGCAAAAGAAGTTGGGGCACGTGGGTTTGCTTTCAAACTGTGCCTGAAAATAGGCCTCCCAGAACTCAATCAGCCCCCTCTGATGAAGTGAGAGCCAATAACTAGAGGGTGTGGAGCCCGCGATCATTATTTGCTATTTTCATTTGATTTAGTGGGAAGGTGAAGAAGCGATGTGGCCACTTCATCTTTCGGCACACTGTGATGAATTGGCCCCCAAGCTTCACCGAACAGCTCTGTCGAAGTGGCCTGCATGTGAGGTCTGACTGAGTCAGCTGCACATGTGGACATTAAATAGATTTATTTTTGAGTCATCTATATTTTTTTTCTGGATGCACTTGATGAAAATGAGTCAACTTCCTGCATAGACATTTTACAGAAAAGAAATAAACTCAGTGGCTAAAAATATATCCAATATTTGTGCAAACAGGAAATGAAAAGAAAGATGCTTCTTACCTTGTACCACACTATCTCAGGCTCCACTCCCGGCACTATATAATCCTCAATGGCCTGGCAGGTAATGTCTTTGCTTTTGCTTAGCTCTGCCTTCTCAAAGAACCTCATTTTGGAGTTGTAGCAGAGGTCTGTGTCATTCTCTGCCACCGTGAGAGACATGGACACCTTCATGCAGTACGTCGAGTTCCTGCAAAGGCACAAAGTTTAAGAATGAGTCTGAGAAATAAATGAGTTTTCATCAGATTGAAGTCTTGCCAGATGCAGCAAACAAAAGCTGCCAACAGTCCATGTCTGGCTTCAAAGAAACTCAGTCTGTGCAATAAAATGCTCCAAAACACTTATTCCTCAGATTCCATGTGAATCATTGAACGTGGGGAGACAGAAAGAAGCCTCTCTGTGGAAAGCAATTAATCATTTTCACAATTTATGTCACAGTGTTCTTTGGTGAAAACCTTCCTTGAATCCTGAAGGTGGAAGCCTCGTTGCTAATGTGATTCTTCATCTGGACAGTTACAGATTCTTACAGTGTTTACTCATCCATTCAATTATGAAAACCAGTAATGCATAATGAATGCCATAAACTCTTGATGGAAAAATAAACTGTTATGTATCTGCAGTTATTCACACACATCTCTGCATATATGTAAATATGTATAAGGTACATGTGTGTATGAGAGGCAGGGACCTGGTTGGTAATATAGAGTGACAGCTCTGAAGATTGACTGAGCCTTTTGTTTTCACGTGTTAAGCAGATATAGTGTGCGCCGGCAGAAAATTAGTTGCTGCAATTGATGTACTGTAACTGCTCAGGTCATATACATAAAGAAGAGAATTTATAACGCAAGAGAAAGGGGGCGTAAAATGCAATATTACTTGTAATGTTTGCAGGCTGCATGCTTGCCTGGACCCACAGATACTGATGAGATTTCATCCACAGTGGAATAAACATTCCATTTTTTTTTCCTTGGTATCGCAGTATACCTCCAGGGATTTGTGCTGCCCCTCTACCGGGAACCCTTGTCTTTGGGTTTTAAACTGATCTGGGATCCTGATCAGATCTAGTCCTGCCCAGCAGAGCGATGCTTTGCAGCCACATGAGAAGAAAATACTGCTTCTTTTTTTATTTAGTTATTTTTTTTTACAGCGACTCCGTTTGGGTCATTTATGGGACAGAGATTCTGAGATTGGATCTGCTGCTTAAATAATTCTTAACAGAACATGGGAATCAATGGACACATTGATTCACTGTGAATGCAAAGGTCCTTGATGATCAATAATTTCAATAACAGCACCTTTTCTTAGCGTTAAAGGGCTAATAAGACTGTCACAAGTGACAAGTACTATGGCCTGACTGCAGTTAATCCCTCCTGGTTAAAAGACCAAACAAATTGGCAGTGTTTAGGAAAATCTCATTGCTAATTTTCCAACTAAAGCTGGTTATACAAATTGAGCTGAACCAACAAACAATTACAAACATGTTAAATCCGTACATAATTGCGCAGCATTAGCTGCTTCATGGATTAGTACAACACAGACTGGTCTTCTCTACAGTGTCTGCAAATAATCCCCTTGCCCTTCGAACTGTCCAGTGCCGCACGCTCCACCCGAGGTAAGCGTGCCATATTCATGGAGCTCGGATGCAAATGTGACATGATGTGGAGATTATCCCAGACAACTTCGACCAGATGGACACCTGTGCAAATGAGATCCCTCGGGTGCGCTCTCTTCCCTGTTAAATATTCTGGGCAGCACTGATAAACTCGCCTGCTGGAAGAGGGAGAGAGAATTGTGTCATCTGCTCCGCATGAGTGATCGATGGTGTGGGCCAACACTTTGTCCTACAGTGTCTTCCCAACGTTTCACATCCATCAAGATGCCTTTTGAGCCCGGAGAGCCAGGTGATCTCTTCACTATTCACTAAGCAGGTATAATATTCATGAAGCCGATCCACAGGCGTAAGGAGGAAAACTACCCTGCTGCTGCTGCACACTCCAGAGAGTTTACCACCGTGTAGTGCGCGCCGAGCATTCCATGCTCGTGGCATGCTGCGGATGCAGTGATAACGAGCTAGGTGATACCGTGGCATTAATGGGCAAGAATGTCTGTCAAATGTGTCAAACTGAAGGGGATATGCAATGTCATGGCAATGATAGATGGCATCCTGCATACATCAACCCGGAGAAGTGTCAGGCTGACAGCTACCACATACAGCTGGAGGGCAGGCAGAGGACTTAAGCTGCAATATGCAGCAAACGCAGTGAAATTAGGTGCAATGGTCAGTGTGGGGTTAAGGAGCATGTGTGAAAAAAAAATACAGTCCTCAGTCTCTCCTTACTGTAAATGCTTGTGGGATTTTGCATGGGATAGATTCCTGGGTTAATTTAAAGATTCACATATTCAGATTTTGATCCCTCCAAAGAAACAAACCATTTACCCGACCCACATCTCATACATATTTTCTTCTTTTATTTCACTGACAATCTACCCCACCAGAGGATGAATCCTGACCTTCAACTCATCAACCGCTCGCTCCAGTATTAAATAATAGGCATCAGAATTGATTTGAAATTCTCCTGAGAACCCATAGCACCTGTGGGGAAATTAATGAACGACCATAATGAATCTCTTAATTAAAATAACTCCCCTCTAAAAGAAATCTGATTGATGAAATAATTGCTGATTACTCGTTAGTTTATTTTTAACTCACAGTAATGAAGAGGACTGTCTTGGTGTGAAGCAAAAGGTGAGAGCAACAAAATGTCATGACTGAGGTTTGCCTCGGTGCAGATGTTATAAAATACATAGGCACACACGTGTTCAACATGGCTATGTATTTAATGAAATATATTTGAAATGTCATGGCTAAAAGAGACATGAAGGCGTGAAGGCCAGAAAATAAATAAAAATGAATGTGTCAGCCTGTTTTGGGAAGAGTGTCATTGTTATTGTGGCAGCATCCCAAATGTCTCATCAGCATTCAGAAAAAGGTTAAGCCGCGTCACCATCCATCCGGGGCGCAGCCTCCGTAGCTGCAGCAACACAGAAATATTCCATATGTTATCAAGGCATCAGGCTCAGTAGAGATACTGCTTACATCTGCCAAGTCATTACAGCGTCCCTTATCAGCACTCTAAGTGTATATATCTGTGGATGTGTCCACAGCATGCAGCACTGCAGCTAAACATAACTGACTTGGGAATATTCAAAGCCAGTTGAAACTTGTTTCAATCCATTTGGTGTTACTGTGTACCTGTGTGCAACAAAGGCCCAAGGGAGCCACATCAACAGGCGCCAAAGTATGTGTGGCATAAATCTTTATAGCCAACTTGTTGCAGTTTGCCTCAGTATATACCTGAGCCCGGTGAGGAATGTCAAGCGGGTCCACGTCAGGATGTGGAGGGCAAGCCAAGATCTCTCCTGAGAGAGCACATATCAGGCAGCTAATGCAGCCCGGCATGATTAGATGTGCTAGATGGCTTAAGAGACAGATGCAGCGACGGCTTTAGACGGGCAGGAAAAAGTCTGGTTGACATCAAACAGTGGCCAAGACCCAGACAGGTCCAGGTCCAAAGTGGCACTGGACTAAGAAAAGACTGAGAGGTCAAAAAAGTGGTCTTGATACTGAGATTTAGACCCAGGTACTACAGCTCTGGATACGACGGAAACCCACACTATGTGCAACAGCTCCTATGCAGTGTGTCACTGTCCATTACATCAGCCCACAGCGGTCAGGTGCTACCTTCCCTGTCCACACCCAGCCAAGATGAACCTAGACCAAGATAGGGCTGGCCCAGTTATCCTAAATCAGTATTTTATGGGCCCTGTATTATTTATGGCTGGAGTGAAGGTCACAGTGAACAGTGGGAAGACTGGGTCTCCTACCTGTAGCACCCGCTCATAACTCACCTGTCATCTCCAGCACCGAGCCCGGGATGATTAAGGACCCCAGCTCCCTAAATCTGACTGTGGGCCAACTTGCTCCTACTTAGCCCCTGTCTGCGAGTGTGGCACTTGTCTGCCACGCTGGAACAAAACCTCTCTCTCCCTCTCTCTCTCTCTGTTCTGCCTCCCCTTGCCCTTTTTTCTCTCTCCTCCTGTAGTACATGACCTCTCAGCGAGGAACACACACCTCTGCTGATAATCTGCGCATGCCACGCTGTGAAAAACTCCCCCCAAAAAACACAGGCCTGCACCTGCCTACTCACTTGTACATGTACAGTACAAGCACTAACAACAATTAAATGTAAATGAGTAACTCTGTTTTATGATATCTAATCCTTACAAGAACAACTGCAAAGGAGAAAATATCACTCTGTAATCTGCCTGTTTTAAGATACCTGAGTAAATTACTTGACTGACTGACATGAAGATGAAGGAAAATACATTAATCCAGTCATAATTAACTGATAAACTTGTGAAGAAAACAGATGACTCTCAACGTTTGGTTGTGCGCCACAGATGAAACAGTGAAACGTCCATTTGTTCCACTTGTTAAACCCAAACGTCATTGACAAGTGCTAATGTTGACACCTTAAAGACATAACAATAAAACTGAACTGTCATTATGTGGTATTTTAACTGGGATTATATCCAGAGAAGGCCGAAGAAGACCCCCCTGGACCCTTCTCAAGGATCGCCTTCAAACCTACTGTTCTAAAGATACACAATGCAGAAATAAATAAACATGTGCAGACGCAATAATCTCACCCCAGATACGTACATTAACCAACAGTCTTACTTTCCAATGAGTCTGAGAACTCCTCCAAGCCACGTCTCAAACTGTCAGCAGCAGCTCTTGTGTGCAAACGCATTACTCAGTCATTTCCTCGCTGATGCCTTCAGGGAACTCATTTTCCATTCCACGACAGCCTCGACTCATCTTTATGCTCGCAACCTGATTTCATAACAAGCATAAACAATTTGTCTCCATTGTATTCTCTTCTAACGCCATCATGACCTTATTCATTGGTCCCCTGGCCCTCTGGGTGTAATGTATAAGCAGCATACTGCTATGCATATCAAATACAAATGTGCTCATACTAGCTATGATTTTGCCAGAATGGGCTGTTGCACGAAGGGTATGGGCCATATCAGTGAAAATGTAAACCAGTTGCTGTCGTCTGTGTATTTCTGGTGCTGAATATCATTATGGTTTTGGACAAACTGAGCAAAGTTTCTCTGGAAGATGCAAATTAAAAATGTTCCGTTGCAACGGAGCGAGTCACAGATTCACGCAGCTTTCCAGGAAGTGTTGCATCATTTTCCCCCCTGTAATGTCACAAGCCAGGAGTCAGGCATTAAATTTCCCATGACTTATGTTACTCCGCCAGAGGTGCCTTTGAACAGCTCCAAAGCCTCCAAACTCAAAGGTCACAGTGAGAAGTGTGAAGACAGAAAATGAGTTCACAGATCCTGTAAATCTGAGCAATAACTGGTTCTAGTTTTATTGGTGGTTAAGCTAAGAAGACTCAACACCTCCATAAATCAACTTTGGAGTTACAGGAGAGAGCTCGAGGAGAAGTTAAGAATAAACTGTTTATGCAGAGCTTCATTCCTTGTGGAGCTCCACACTCAGTTGGCAGTTTATTGTGTACACCAAGTTAAAACGAGTGCAGCCTCATACAAGAGGCCTGCAATCAATCCTACCTTCATGAAGGTTATTGTGTTCAGTTTATGCTGAAATTGTTTTGAAGAGGTGCTGATTCAACTGTATGATAATTTTGGAGGTGTAGTACTATATAGTACTGTGCCAGAGTGTACAGTACATGACCTCACAAGTTAATACATTGGCTTTTGAATATAAATTCCTGATAGTGATAATACCTTATCGGTATCAGTCACAAGTAAATGAGCTCTTTTAGTTTCTATCTCGAGTCCCCCATGATTTTCTCACCCTTCAGGCGAGCAGTGAGTTCTCTCCTATATCACACTCTGACTGACAGCTGCAGTATTACAGACCTCTCGCTGGGAGCTCCACCGCTCACAAACCAGAGGGGGTGGAGGGAGGAGGGGTGGCAGGGAGATGGGAGGAAAAGTTGGCTCTGGTGCCAAAGTGATTGTGCTTGGGAAAGGTATTTCTGACATTTGTCTGGCAGATAAAAGCCACCATCAGATATGAGGAAGAGAAGGTCAGCGTCCCTGCCGTCAGATAGGATGGTTTGGCATCTTGTTTGATGACTTCCTCAGCTCAGCAGGGACCAGGAGAGCCAAGATGCTGGATAAATGGGGAAGCAACCCTGGGAGATGGCTGAATATTCTAGGTGATATTCTGGTGGGTAAAATTAAAATTGGATAAAACTGAACTGAAGTGAGAACAGTGCATAGGTGTCTTTGACTAACAGATATGGATCCTAAAGCTAAAAAAAACCCCATAACTTGGTCATTTTGTGAGCTTCTGCTGAATGGCTCATGCAGACTGTGGCAGCAGATTTGAGTCAGGAGGTCTCTCACAGTATAATCGCCACGGCCAATCCCTCTGCTCCCTGTCGCCAGCAGCCTTCTGAGCTGGGCTTAATCAAATGAAATCGAGCATGGGACAAATGTCCAATCAGAAGGAGCATGAAGGACATGCACAGACACTGGCTGAGACTGTATGCATTGCACATAGTAGATGAAAGCCATATTCCTTTTCTACAAAGATGACACAATACACATCAAAATGAGCACATACAGAGCAAATTACAAGTCACAAGCATTGGCCTCTTTTGCGTAAGGAAAAAACTACAACCAGTTTCCATTCAGCAACCGAAAATATTCAGTTTTTGTGTCAGCCCATGATAATATCAAATGACACCTTTCCATGCATACTGAAAACTACTGATATCTGGAATATGACAGTATTTGTTGCGGTACTCAGGCACGTGCAACCTTTCAACAATGCTGCCATCGTAACATCAGACGTCGGAAGCGCGTACTTCGCGTAGTTCACGCAGCCCACACAGCAGCCCATACATCATCGGACAATGGTCGCTGGAAAACAGAACACACTAAACCACTTTGAGCCAAGTAGAAGGTTGTCCAAACACTGTGTCGACAAAGCAGTCTCTATACAGGTGTAAAGAATACTGAATATAGAGGGATCATCAATAACTCCCGGCTGGTGGGTGCGGCAGCTTGGCAAATCCATATCATGCAATTAACTAAAACCCCACCTGGGCACTGTGAATAACTGTTGCCAGCATTTTGGCACCAACTCTCTCATAACCTCTCATAGTAATTATGTGGAAGGTGCTCTTTTCTCCCATCAGTCATAGCTGCGGTGCATCTGTACTGCTCTTTTTTCTCTGCTAATCTGTTGACAAAGTTTATGTAGCTTCTGTTTAGCCATTATGGCCATCGCAACTCATGTCGACTTCTGCAAACACAGATCCACACAAAAAACATCCCTTTTAGGGTTTATACATATATATAGACAAAGTTATGAAGTAACAGATATTGGTGTGTATAATGTGGAGGTGCTACATATTCCAGAAGATAAAAAGACAATCAACTGGAACAAGCTCAGAAGAGTCCAGAAGTTTCTGGGGCTGTAGTGCTAATGTTTCTTAACATTATTGATTGAATAAGTCATTTTTCATTCCATTGTGACTTCAAAACCTCATCCACGTGTGCAAATAAGCTCCATTAATAAACATCCATCACGACATCATTGTTGCAGTCCTCCTCAGCATAGCTATTCCACAGGGTTTCAGAGCTTCTAACTGATTGCCTCCTGCCAGGTAGCTTATAACACAAACACCATCCTTACATTATACATCATCCATAACCCCTGGCAGCACAAACCGTCCCTGCTGCTCCTTAGTCTAGTGGCTCTCATTGGCTTTGACAGCTGGGCTGGATCAATTGGACAGGCCGTGACTGGGGCTGAATGACGGAGTATCCAGACGGCCCATTCTGACTGTCACTTCCCTAAGAGATCACCGGCTACTCCTGCCCACGAATACTAATACAGTCAAACGGGCTGTGGTCTGGGATGGGTGGGAAGCTTTTTTTTAATGCATGTGCAGCCCCTGTGTGAGTTCTTGATGTGCGTGTGTATACAGGTGCACTCACAACGGCCTAAATAAGCAAATGGATGCGCACACTCCCTCCTTCGTTATCTTCACCTCCCATTGTCCTTTGCTGGTGACAGTCCACGCCTCGCAGGACATGCAGGAAACCCATTAATAAGCCTGGGACAGTGGCAGCGTGCCAACACCGGTGAACGGCGGGTCAAAGATCAGACATTAGCTACCTGCAAAGAACTGGGATCCTACTTCCACTGCTCCATCTGTCCTTAATTTGACACTGTAACCCCTGCACTTTCTGCAGCAATCAATACAGAGCTGGTGTGTATGTGTTTCATTTGACATTTGTATACCCAGCTATTAGATGTGTGTCTAATGCTTTTGCTGGAGCTTGTTTGTGAAAAGGAAGGACTTATTTGTTTGTTGATTTGAAGCCCTTTTAAAGTCTACTGAATAATGTCTTTGCAGTTACCTGGTGTTTCCTGCTGCTGTCATATTACAGCCACTTTTATTCATTAGGTTTGAAAAAGGCAGAAAGATGAGAGGGTGGACGGGGCGATTAGGCAGCACGGACTTTCTTTGCAGAGAGCTTGGGGGGGGGACTGAACTACATAAGACTGAGGTGAGCACTGAAACCTTGGTGAACTGGATTAGAAGGAAATGCCCTCTCACTCTCAGCTCACTGCACTATTGCACTTTGTCTTCTGGGATTTTGAATGATCATTTCTCTGCCTCACACACCTGACTTATGATCCCGATTTAAGTTGTAAACGTAGCGTTTTCTGCCTCTCTAGAGTGCACAACCCTCACATGTGCTTGCTCTGCGTACAACAGAGCTCCTCAGGGTACGCCATCTGAAACAGCTGAGCGCCGACGTGATGTGCGGCGGCCGATCATCTGCTCCCTTCCTCTGCTATATCTGTATGTGGCGCTAACGTGCATACACCCTCAAGGCATGTAGACCTGTGTGGGTTTCCTGAATGCAAGAGAGTAAAGGAGATGGGGAGACATGCTAAGTTAGTGTGTGTGTTGAAGTTGGCCTGCTTTCTCACACAGTGAGTTCCCATCAGTAGCAGCTCGTCTCAGGGGAGCAGAGAATTGACATTTTGTATGTCTGTTTGTGTGTGTGCGCTCGCAGGTGACGATACCCTCTGACATCCCTAAGTGCAGCTGAGCAAATACACAAAGATGTGATGAGTGCAGGCGCACTGCTGTATGAGCCCGGGAGGCCAGGGGTGGAAAGTCATGGCGCGCAGTGCAACACTTGAGACGTTTACATGCATCTGTTTGTGTGAGCGTGCACCACAAAGACTGAATGAATGAAGAACTGCATAATAATCTAATGTCACATTCGTCAAATTCAAACAAATGACAAATCCTTTCAGGGCAACAGTATCAGGGACGTGCGTGTGAAACCCGATGAACTCAACTGGTAATAACTTTTCATTTGTAGGCCATTACCAAACTTCCCCAGCTGCTTCTCAAACTGGAAACTTTGCGCACTGCAAACTTTATTGAGATGTTTGTGACTTTTTCGCAGTGCAGATGGGTGTCTGTCATCATCTGTATTAAGCCACATGGTGTCCTGTTACCTGTTTACAAAGTGTATTTCTGTTACACTCTCAGGTCGTTCTCTCACAGGGGCGATACACATTGATAAATGTGTCTGTTAATGTCCCGTGTCTGTGGCATCTGTCTTGTCTTTTTACTTTGAACCCTGGTAGTGATAATGATTTGATTAGAACAACACAGCGCCTTAAACCTCACCTCACAAGTCCAGGGTGACAGACTGAAACATTTTTGCCAACAGTTACACTCACTCGCTTTATTAGGGACACCATACCAGCCTCATTTCTTCTTGGCACATGATGCTGACACCAAATTCTGACCCGACGGCACATGGTCCGGATTCATGAGACCAGGCTACATTTTTCCAGTCTTTAACGGTCCAGTCTTGGCGGGCCTGTGCCCACGACAACCTCACATTTGTGTTCTTGGCCGGCCGCAGTGGAACCAACCCAACACGGTCTTCTGCTGCTGTGGCTCGCCCCCCCCTCTGTCCACAGAACTGCTACTCCGACCCCTCTATACAATAATGCTACAGTCAAAGTCATTCAATTATATTTTTCCCCATTCTGACATTTGATGTGAACATTGGGAGTGCAGGAGTAAAGCACTGAAGTGGCCGACGTGTGTTCGCTGGCTGCTGGGACGCTGATGTGGGCGTCTCATGAATATTCTGCCCACACTGTTCATCTCTGACTAATGCAATAACACCTGTGACAGACAAGTGGCAAAAATCTCTTCCCCCGGCGTCTGGAACGCACCCACATGGACTGACAGTCGCTATATTACCAACACCCTACGAGAACAGTCAATAAACTCACAGGTGGGGAGCTACTTGGAAAAATGATGTTGCTACATGATACACAGAAAGGTTTCGTGTTTACTGCTGATTCTCTGGATAAAAGTCACAAGATAGAAAATAAACAGTGACATTAAACCACTGACCTCACTGTAATGCCCATTATACCAAAAATGATTTTCAAATAAGACAAGATAATTGTTAAAAGATAACTAATACTATCACATAAGACGAGATTATTTCTGATGTGGTCTAAGAACAAGAACTGCTTCTGCGTAGGCTTCTTGGATACACACGTCTGTACTAATACTTGCTTTGAGACAATAACATCACAGGAGCACACAGTAAGCGGGATTGAATTGTTATAAGATGCTCAAGTATGAAATGTTTCCAGCGGGAGATGATTTATTGTTGTGCTGTGATTCATTTGTTCCACCGCTGAGCACCGGAATTCCCGAGGTCCCTTTATGTTTCAAAGGGGTGAGGATCGCCACGTGAAAGCACTGCCAAGAGCCTAATCCAAATGTGATATGTTAACATATGCATGCACTGATCAACTACAGGACCCACGCCGCTGAACGAGACACAATCCTCTGATTCGGCTGCGGTGGCTGGATACTGGAAGGAGTCACGTCCGACATAACAGCTCGGCGTTGCTGCTCTGCGGTCGTAAAATTGGATGATTTTGGTTGGATGGATGAAAATTTCCTGCCATTTTGAGCACGCACACACCACACACCATGGGACAAACCTAACTGGCTGTCTTCATATATAGATTCATTGGTTGATATAAGGTATGAGGCAGAAATCAAAAGTCTGTTTCTCACAAGCCAGTTGCCTGTCCCTCATCTGGACTGAGCCCTGGCCTCATCATTAAGGCTCCACTCAACAGAACTCACGTTATACGCTAATACAAAACTCAAATCATCCTGGTTTGACACATTGCTATGCACTTCACAGCGCCGTATTCAACTTAACATGTGACACCCACACATACAGCACCCTGATCCTGCCAAGCCTTTTCAGCAGGCCAAGTTCAAATGTGGTAATGTGTCACTATGTGGAGCTGACTAATGAACCCGGCAGGGGAAAACACCCTTTACCTACAAGGTTCATAAGTTATTACTATATAATCAAGCATGTGCAACTCTGCACACTATGCAGCTTATTTCCTCAAGTGTTACAAAAGTGACAGTAAACACCTTGTGACAAATGAAGTGCGTTTCCACTTTAATTTTCCATATTTTGGCTGTTCAGTGAATACAAATGGTGGATTTGACTTTAGGGAAAATCACGCTTTGGTGTGACGTAACTGATAATGAGTGACATACAGGTAGTGGTCTGGTTGATGGCTCAAGAGCACATTATTCACCTGTTTTGCACTGTAACAAAGGTCCTGAATCATTTGTGCTTCAGTTGAAATAAATCTGTTGATTACACCCTTGCCTTTCTGGATTGTGTTTTTCAGAGTTCCCCCTGTGATTGTCATGGCCTTCTCTTTCTGACTGGCCACAGACAGCCTCAACCTTAATGAAAACTTCTGCCAATATGACCTGGGAAGCCAGAAATTTCACCACATTATAGAACACATAAATCAACCGTTCATCTTCCTCCACCATCAGGCAAATGGAAAAGGAAGATAGTCTTTGTCCCTTACTTTTTTTTATCTTAGCAACCTTGCTCAATCTTCCTGTACTGAATTACTGTCCATTCCCTTTTATACCACACCTCACTCTTTCATATTTTCAGGAAGGACTCGTGAGGGCCAAAGAGATATGGATTTACCAACTGCACCTCATCCATGGCTTACTGTCCACCAGAGGAGAATAAAGAAATTATTTAAATATTTTAAGATGCGCAGAGGGGCATTGTACTGCTAGATGACACTCTGTGGACCATGGACCAGTGCTCTTTTGGCCAGAGATGAGGGACTTCAGCTGGGGAGGACTTCTAACACGGCTTTACTCATACCCACAGGGTTCCAGAAAATGTTATTTACCCTCACACTGACACACTGCTCTAAGAGATTCCAGTGAATGCTTGCTCCAGTTTAGGGGAAATAATACTCTAAACAATCATTTGTATGTGAGAGCAAAGCAGAAAGCAGTATGCTATATGTGTCCAGGTAATACAAAAATGAGAAATGCCTACCTTAACACGCATGAGTAGTACCCCACGTCGTCCAACTCTGCTGGTCGAAACCAAATGACATCCTCCTCCTTGC
Organism: Psettodes erumei; assembly: GCA_016785225.1. Classification (NCBI taxonomy): domain Eukaryota; kingdom Metazoa; phylum Chordata; class Actinopteri; order Pleuronectiformes; family Psettodidae; genus Psettodes; species Psettodes erumei. Next base: position 497,912 of record JAFBJZ010000953.1, read on the forward strand.
TCATTCTCGTGCCATCGAAGCTGATGGGCTCCTCAAAGTCCCCGTGTCCTGCACTTTTGTACCACATAAGGCTGAGTCCGGCGCTCTGTGCGTGGGTGTAGTTGGCCCGGATATATCCATAGAATAAAGCACACTTAATCCGTACGGGTTCCCCCAGGAGCACCTTGTATTTCAGGTAGTCCACTGACCAGTCCGTGCAGCCTTCCACTGAAAGAAAACAGACAAAGAAGGGAAAGCTAGGGTTAGTGGAGAAAGAGTGGAATATGTTCTGAACCAATATGCATCATCCTCAGGCCCAGTGGAGGAGAGTACTCATGAAAAAGGTCTCTGGCAACCAGGACCATGCCGCTTCCAGTGCTGGCACCAGTGTGTCTGTTCATGTGCTCTGCCAGCAGTACCTGAATCGCAATCAATCAAGATGCTCCTTTCCTCCATGCAGCACCGATCTCACCAATGTCTCCGTTTTGCGTTTCACGAGACGACACAAACCAAATGAGGCTGTTAGCACGGATGCTCTTCTTTTTGGGGACATGTTCCATCGCCACAATATCCCTAAGACGTTACAGTGAACTCTCAGCAAATCTGTTGTCGCATCCAGTCATTGTTGCCCGTCTGCCCCTGCCGTCACCCACAAATATTACTGTATGTGCATGTCATGTCATCACTCATGTCATCATCTCATAAATTCTTTCCACTGGCAATAAAATACATATAAGCCGCCATCAATAACGTTTTGAATGGCAGTGATGGCACAAATCTACATGTGACCTGAGAACATTTATTATCTGATTTATATCTGCATTCATTTCCTCCTGCTATCAGAATGTACTCAGGTCACAGACCTCAAACACAGTCGCTACCTAGGACAGAATTAGTCTGACATTAGTCAAAATGCTCAGAATAAAGGAAGAGTCATCATCTGAGCAAGCTCCATGTGATAATGAAGATCATCAGCTCAGTTAAACTTGCTTTGTGACAACTGCTCTTTATTTTATTTTTTTTGATACACAGCACAATATAAGCCTATTCTTACATTCACTTCCCATTCAAACCTTTAGATATCTATATTGACTACTGAGCACCTTTTTGCTGCATATCTTATGAATGAGATAAAAGCGATTGAGCCTGCAGAGACTTTCACAATTTTCTACATACAACAAACATTTATCCAATCTTTCTGTGCCCCTTTGAGACACAAACAGACCATTTTTTCTTATATTTCAGAAACAAAGTGGATTCACAGTTTATGCCCACCTCACCTTCCCTTGTACTAGTTTTTCTACCTTCCTGCTCCTGGCATCCTCTGCTCCCTCGCTTCACCTCGCTCTTCCTTTAAAAACAGCTGGCGAGCACAGCTGCCAGAGACTCAACAGGCTTCGCTAATTGTGCCTCTATAAATGTTTTATTTAGCGAAGACGCAACTCGGTCATCGGTGAGCGAGGTGCGGTGCTGTGGCAGTTGTTGGTGGTGAGTGGGGGGGGTGATAGAAAAATCTTATTGTGTATTGCTGTAACAGACAAGACGAGAGTGGACACAACAGTACTGCTTTAAAAAAGCTACTCCAAATCACTTGAACAGTGGAAAATTGAGGATAATGTGAAATGAAATCTACCCCTGAAGAGGTGGAGACTGATTTGTCCACTAGAAGAAGCCTTAATTTACCAGCATGCCATTCAGGATTCAAGATTTTAAGTAAAGGCCATCCATTTGTTTCCCAGGTGGAACAACTTTGAAATTGTGTTACAAAGCAGTTGAGCCAGTTACAGTGAAACATGAAAGAAACCACTTGAGCAGATGAAGCAGGTTAAAGACAAATGGTGACGTCATAAAAGACGCTGCCCCTGCCGCTGGAATTCACTGAACACCACCAGATTTATAAGAGACAATATCCAGCTTCAGAGTCAAGGGGAGAATTTTTCCATTAAATTAGTCCTGTAATGTCATTATCAGGCAGGTTCAACAGCTCATTTACCTCCAGCTCACAGCTGTGCCAAATCCGCAGCACCTTTCCTAATTTGACTTGATCCAAAATCAGCAATAATAAGTCTCTATTTGATGAGACTGAGAACACTGCATTTAGATGCTTTGACACGACCTCTCTCTCCCAGGAGCGAGACAAAGAAGAAATCTAAAATGCATAAAGAGCCAATAACCAGCAACCAATTTAAGCAAATACGAATGCTGGAGAGGCTCCGCAAGTGTCTGCATCTCCCCGACAGCACAATCCTTTCTTTGTGACTAGAACAAGCTGTTGCTATGGCAACAAAGGGTCTACCCTCACTTATCAAGAACTTGCTAATTAGTGGATGATAATAACTTGAAGGCTTAGGGTAAGGCAACCACAGCAAAGATGTTTCTATTCTAATCATGTGTCCTAATTGAGACCCTGAAGTGTTTGACTCTCACAGCGAATAAAAACAGCAGGTGGGTGGAAAGGTCCAACAAGCAGGCAGCAGCTCCCCCAGACCCCAAAATATACTGTATGGTTTGTGCGGGGAATCGCTCTGTAGCACTGCACATGTGCGGTGGTGGAGAAATCAACAAAGACACAGACTTCACAGTTGCTTCACAGTACTTGTAGGATTGATGACTAAGCCATCAATACAGCAAAGCCACTAAAATGGCAAAAAAAACCCCAAAATATATATTTCAGAAGGAAATATCTGCGGTAATGCCTGCTATACGTCGTCAGTTTACAGATAATTATGTCACATATACAGTGCAGTATGACTATTCATCACAACTACCACCATCTCCACCTAACAGACTGAAATACAGAAGGAACATGGCCAATCTCCTTTGAATTATGATATATAATACATATCTTAATCCTGGATTTCCTGGCCATGAAACCTCACGTCCTGCCGACTCAGACGGAAACTGAGAAGGGGAGTGGATTTGAAAAAAAACACCAAACAAACAAAAAATGCAGTAAATGCTTTACTGCCAAACATCAGACATCCTGGCTCTGTCATTGCCTTTCCCATCAGCACCACAAATAAAAACTCAGTCCATTTTTTTTTACAGCTGAACACCCCCCCCACCGAAGGAGAATAATGCCTCACAGAGTGGTAAAGAGGAGATTAAATGGTTTCAAAAGACTTATTTGATGTTGTCCCGCTACCGGAAATTTGCTGCGACAGTACAGAAGATTATATCATGTACATCGGCATAGCTGGGTAAGTAAATCAAGAAATGATAAGTGTAGGATATTAAAATCTTTGGACTACGTAATTAAATTGCAAACAAATTAATATGCATCTGATAAAAAGAAAAAAAAAGTTGCAAGTGAAAAGGTTGATACTACTTAAAAAAAGATGCCACACATAACACCGGGTCTTCCCCACAGTGAGACTAAAATATGCCTTTTAAAGCGCCCTGAGGCATTCCATTACTGCACAAGGGCTTGGAAATATCCTCAGTTTAACTGAGAAAAATAAAAGCATCAGAAACCTCCAAATTAATTTCCCTTTAAGGGTGAACTCCAGCCCAGCTGTTTCAGAGGGGTTGCTGTGTTTATTTCTAAAACAGCCACGAGGAGCTTGCCAGCACCAATATCTGTTATTCTCCACTTCCCCTCAAACTGCCAGTTTTCTTCAGACATATGACAGAGGGTTAACGTTCATTTCGGTAAATGAGGGCAGAGATTTTGCATAATCCATTGGCAGGAAACAAACATGGTACAAAGCCTAATTGAACTCGATTAGCATCACCAGATTTCCATTCTGCTGGATCACAATTGGTAGGGGAATTGGCCAATCTGCCCAAGTGATAATAACAACTCCGTCAGCTCTTCAGCAAATGGGACCATCAAGCATAAGCAGCATTTGTGGCTTCACTACACATGACCAGTAAATTAAAAACGGGTAATTCCTCAGCCGCTGTCCTGACACTTCTGTTTGTCAGCTGGAAAAGCGGTGACTGGTAACTGTCAGCTGTCATGTTTTGCCAAATGATCACAGAACAAATGTTTGCGCGTCACTGTGCATGGAAATCAGGATTTAATAAAGCCACAGTCACATCGAAATGGGGTCCACTTGCCATATCCCGACTTAACCACGCCATTAAACAAAGACAGGGCTATTTGTCAGGCCTGCCTTGTTTTTATGCTTGTCATGTTTGTCTTATTTGTACAGCTGTGTAAAAGACATGGGGCCTCATTTCAAAAAGGTTCTTATCCTGAGGTTTTATGATCAGAACCAAATCAAACCAAGGACATGATTTATATTGGGGAAAAAAAACCTCTTCTGATGCCAAACAAAATTGGCTGCATGGATGCATTTTTTTTCATTTTTAAATATATTTGTCAATATCATCACCCAAGGTTTAAATGCAAATATAGACAACAGAATACATTAAATTCAAGGCCACAACAAAGACTCCAAATATAAACACAAAATATGGTTAAAAGCAGGTTGTTATTTTAATTTGGCCCTTCCTCTTAAAAGGATCACACTGGAAATCTGCCCTGGGGCATCTTCCACTCATGCACAGAAATAATTTGTCTGAATTTCATATGCATTATAGTAGGTGTAGTTTGATAAAAGCTAGATTGCTTATTTCAGTGGAGCTTCTCAATATTGCATATATTGGACAGGCTATTCTAAAACATATTTGAAAGATAAATCCTGTCTGCGTCCGACCACCGAGATACGAGCAAACTTGCATATAAAACAACTGTGATGCATTTCTGGTTTACACGGCAACACAATAAGGCTTCACAAATGTCATCGTGTTGCCGCTTCATTTTACTGTCGCACGAGAAGCAGCGTGTGCTCCGTCTGGTGAGGAGGTGATCGGCTCATAAATTGGGTTACAGGTCTGCTGAGGGGTAATCGTATGCAGATTGAGTCAGGTCACCGCAGAGACTCCCACAAAGTGTCTGTTCTCTCATAAGCACTCAAGGAGATGGCTCGCCACCATTTTTCTCCATAAAAGCTCCAGTGTAATTCAATCAAAAAGGTGTGCGGCATTAGGCCGAGGCTGATTGGGTAAACATGCGAGCATTCGCACACGCGTCTGCGCACGAAAACAATCTGAGAGGTGGTGCGACATTGACCTTTACTTGCCCTCAAGAAGTGTAATGTCTCAGCTGGCCCCGCGCCAGGTCCCTAAAGGAACTTATCAACTTCACAACCACTTTTGCCAAGGGACGGAGGCGGTGGGGGGATTTGACAGATGTCCTGAAATCTTGACCTGCCATTTTCCGGCTTGCGGAAACGCTGTCGCAGCAGAGCGAGTCTCAATTAAGAGGAAAATAGCTCCGATGTGTGGGAAAGGTAACCTCTGGGCCAGCGGCATGTGTGTGGGGGATTACCTACATGACTGAAGTACCTCCAGCAGGTTGAACAAGAGAATGAATCATCAGCCAATACTGCAATCAGTCACAGCTCTCTGCATGTGAGATTATGTTCAGATCACAACACAAACACACACTCAGGACCTCTGGAACAATAAGCAAGAGGCAGGCCTTGAACAGAAAAACATCTTTTTTTCAAAGCTGTGGCATGGAAACCAAGAGACATATACTGCTGGTGTAATGGCACTGCAACAGGGAGGAAGTAAAAATCCTAAAATGACCCCAGTTATGGGCCATATGGTGGCATAAAACAGGAAGTATAACCACCTGGGTGTGAACAGTGATCTATAAATACACAGAGAGTCAGTGTAGAGGGGCCCAAATGTTAACAGTCCAACATTTTATGAAATATGCTTTGTGAGTGTGGAGCTGGAATCAAGATGCAATTAGCCTAACTTCAAGTTAGCATTAATAGGGGAGGTAAGGTCAAAAAGCGACGGGCTCCCTCCAAAGTGAGAATGTATGCCTGCCAACGCCGCTGATGCTCATTCGTCAACTAACCTAAAGCGGAACCCAAAATGCTTTACAGGATGACTCGCTCTGGCAGCGCGTGCCACAGCTGGTGACGCTGCACAGAGCTGGAACAACCAAGCTGCAGGACACATAAGAAACATAGTTTAGCTTTAACACGCGGCAGTTGAGCGGTATTGATCCTCACAGTTCACCACTGGAAAGGAACGGAACGATGTTTAACTCTTCCTGTCAGTCCAACCAAAAGCAAACTCTGCATTTGCATAAATTTGATCTTGTCTCCACAAATGACCAAATTGTTCAGATTTAATGCAGATGAACTGCATTGGCTCCATCCATGATTGCGGTGACATTTACCTCCAATCCTCCATCCATTCCTCACCAGCAGATAAAACAGCTCCATCTGTCTCGCCCCGTCTCGCCTGCACTTTACTCTCATGACACTTCATCTTCATTTGTAGTTTGTCTCTCTCTCGCTCTCCCTAACTCCCTCTCCTCCTTGGCAGCCACCGGCCTGTCATTTATATGCAAATACTCATATGTGATTGGGACAAAAGGAAAGAAAAAGACACAGCTTTCCTTTCCTATCACAAAATAAACACTGGATGCAATCTTGCTGCCCCCCGGCTCTGTATCAGATTCGGCTCCCCTGATTGGACAGAGGCTTCGGGGAGAGCAGCACCGGCCGTCTGGAATCATGGGTTAAATCCTGACGGGAACAGAGAAAGGGGCAGCTGATAGGAAAGGGGATGACTTCACCAGGGTGGACCCTCGCAGGGAAGAGAATAGAGAAAGAGGCGCAGGGAAAAATAAAAACACACAATCACTCACACATGCAGGTGAGGCTAGGTAAGATGACTTTGGCAGAATTCATGTCTTTCTGTCACATCTTCTAAAGGCCATGCACGTCTACGCCCATTCAACAACAACAGATACCAATCATCAATTTTATCTTTAATGTGTCACAAATATTATCTGATCCTGTCTTCAAATGTGTACAAACTATTTTAAATTTTATTTCTTCAAAATAAGACAGTCTACAATTGTACCCTGTTTTGTTTCTGCAGGGCTGAAGGAGGCGATAAGAGTCATAGCCGCCGGTGCCAAAGATGTTTACTGAGTAAAAAGTTGTTTTTAAATTTCAAATGAAAGTCGATGACACCTGAGTTGCTCTTTGCAAAGTGTTTCAGAAGAAGATTTCTGTAGTGCCAGTGTTTCAAGGTCTGTGACATCTTTGTTCTGAATTATGTTTCTGAGGTCTTTGCCTTTGGTTAACGATGGTGGCAAAGCAGCCATGTTTCCTGATGATTTACAGAGCAGAATGAACTCACAATTTCACTGGACAGTCATTGGCTTAATCTCTGTTATTGTACATGAACTGGCAACAGCATAGGAAAAGATATATGAAAAAACCCTCTAACCTACATATGAGGTAGAACTGCATGGACACAACATGTTACTCTTCAAAGCAGTATGTAAATGAGTGTGTTTGATGTCTGTGATTTTGCACTTTTTTCCACATTTTTGCTGAAAAGCACCCAAATCACATTTGCGAGGAAAAAAGCCATCACTGTCTGACACTCGTCAACGTCACAGCCTGACAGTGTCGTATCTGACTGGATCATCTCATCTCCTCTGACTTTAAAGGGGTGATTATGTCTCCTGGGCAATCAATCTATGAAAATCCACTTGTATCCACATGTTAACTCCCCGTTCATGTCTATTTCAGTGGAACGTCTGACAAGAAGCAGATGTAAGAGTGATCCCGTTATGGCTGGGGTGTCTCCTCCGGAGAGAGAGAGAGTACAATAAAATCACAAAATCATCCTTGTGTTCCCAACAGAGCCACTAATCCCTCTCATCTAACAAACAGCCTTGGGAGGTGTCGAGACACACAACATAAACAAGGCTGACTCGTGGAAAAAAACAAATCCGAGTGCTGCATTGCAGACATGACTGCGCACATAGGACAAGAGTGTGGGTAAGACTCACACACTCTCACCCACCCACATAGATACAGAATACAAGAACACACACACAGGAAAAACAGGCCACTGCTGGCAGCCCTGTCAGCCTGTTCTTCTGTGCTGTATCACGGGGGTGTGGGGGCGCTAAGCCGGTGACTCAGACCCGGTCCACTACAGACACCAAACACACCATTTGGGCGCTGTGCTCCGATGCCCCCGCGAAATAAGCACTGGTGAAAAAGAGCGTGCCCAGATGGATAGAGAGCCTTGTTACGTCGGCCTCTGAGCCAGCCCTCTGTGAAATGATGCGATGGTGAGAATATGGAACAAAGCAAGCAGGGACACAGCCCTGATGGGCGCCGTTGTCGGCTCCCGTACGTTGACTGTGACCTTATTTTTATGTCTCTCATTTTTTCCCACACTGCTAAGTGCCAGAGCACCATCTCTTTGTCTCGCTCTTTGCCTTTGTGCTCCCCACAATCCCCCTCTGTATCTCCAAGCTATTCACTTCGTGCTCAGAGGAGGAGGGAGAGCGAAGGTTGTGCCTGAAGTCCAGACAGAGGAAGGAAATTATGATGGAGAAATGATTCGAGCTGCAGATCAGCACGGACCGGTGAGGTCCCCAACAGCCACACAAGAGAAGGCATCCATGCTGTAAATCACTTGACATGAGCAATAGCCAATAATTCAGAAGAAATGGACGGTGACTCCGTTTCTTGATAGATATGTCTTGAAGGTCGAATGTGGAAAAAAAGAAAATCTGGCATAATGAAAGGAGGAAATGCAGGCGGACCTGCAAAATAAAAACACCTGCACAGAAACATAACCACTTTCAGCATGCATGAGAATGCACAGACACACACACACACACACACACACACACACACACACACACAGGTACTGTGCACACTGCAGTCACACACTCAAGCAGGCGGCCAGGGGATCCAGGGAAACCTAGTGGCCTGGAACAAGAGTAGAGCCAGAGCTTCCCATTAGAGGACATTACTGTCAAACACTGGAACGAAAACTACCTGCTGTACACTGATTACCAACCTACCTCCCGCTACAATTCAATTACAAACTAGATAATATGATGCACTGCACTCATTCTCTGTGACAGTGTTCAGCCACTGACATGGGGAAGTGAGGACAGCTGGCAGAGATGTTCCCTGAAAATGCAGATGCCTTTTTTCTTTCATATCTCTGCAGCAGGATCGGTATTTTTGGGCTCGGATGAATATTTTTTTAAAGTAGGTGACAGCGCGGCCTCACAGCCCGAGAGGGTGCGCGACAATATTTCCACTGTAAGGATGCCACAAGTAAGGAACAGGGTTTGCTGCAGAGTATTTATCTTTTGGTTTGCTTGTAGTACCCATGACAAGATGAAATGGAGTTGGGTTTTACATTATGCATCAGATTAGGGATTCATATAGTTGATCAAAGTTGCATTTAAAAAGCTAAATAACTAAGGTTAGGTTCACTCAGCACTGCACTGCAGCATTTCAACTACAAAGCTTCCCATCCAGTCCAATAAATCCATCACAGCAGCAAAACACGTCAGCTATTGCTTCGACATCATTTGAAATAAAAGTCAGAGGACATGCAAGCAGGCTGTAACTTCAAATGAAAGCTTTCATATTCTACTCACTTTGTGTTGAGACTCTTAGCAAATTAACTGGGTTCATCTAGTGTTGTTGATATCAACTCTTGCAGGATGCCCCAGTGATGCAGGATACTGTAAAAGCACCCCATTAAACACAGTGTTGTGGAAATTCTTGCTGAAAACCAGCTTACTAGTCAGGTATTAATGGGTCCCAGGCGCCGGGACACAATATCTCTTCACTCCCAGAACGTACATTTTGCAATATGAATACGGATCTCTGTGTTGAGTAACAGCGTGAGGTAGGAAACAAACGCAGCTCAGTTTTTTATTCCTTTAGTCACGCCTGAGCCATCCTGCCAGCCCCGTCCTTGGGCTAAAAGATAACAGTTTATCAAAATGTTGAAGGTCAACTGCTCCTTCATGAGAGATGGCGGGTTTCCAAAAAACAGGATATGGTCGTCCTTCCATGGGTTTGTTATCAGTCCCTGCCTATTTTATTGACTTAGGTATATGTTAGTCAGGCGCGAGTGCTTATTGCAATAAATACCATCCTATGTCTATCAGGTTTAAGGCGCCTTATAATGGATTTCATTCTTTAAGGTTGCCATCACTCACACTAATACTTATATAACCAACACAAGATCACAGTTTAAACATAAAGCATTGAGTCCTCCTTTAACGGATAATAGATGCATGTAAGTTGCACTGTAAAACATAATAATTTCCCCCAACCCCAGTTAGCAGTGTTTGCAGATGGGAAGCTGGTGAGGGATGTATTTGCCACAGCAGCAGTGACTTTTCTTGGCTGTTTCAGGGTGTCTATGTGGGGGTGGGGAGAGACTGAGGATGACTTGTTATTCCCAGAATAAAAAATCTTTGGTGTAGAAGAAGAAAATTGCCTTCCCAGGTTTACTCAGCCAGCTTTCAGTGGGGGACTGGTCAATCCAAACTGGTGAGCAAAAGGGGGGAAAATGCAGAGCACTAAGTGACAGAGAATGCAGCCGAGTAGCTGGCGTGGGCAGACTCTGCCATCCAGGCAATCATTTCCAATTTTCTCTTCAGACCAAAGATGAGTAATCTCAAATGAGCCTTTTTAAAAATATTTTACCTTTGGGAGGAGATGCTCCAGACATTACATCTCCAATAATTGTACCAACTGTGAAAGAAAGCGGGTCTGCAAATCACCCATTAACTTCATACTGTAAATCTAAAAAGTTAAGTGAGTCATTCATTGTGCCAGTCAAGCTGCAAGCCTTCAGAAGATGAATTATTAAAAGCTGGTCTGCAAGCTCCAAAATCTCCCCAAAAGAGGCTGACAGCGACCAACCAACAAACAAGTACTGTTAAAAAGAAGAGAACAGCATGCGATTTTAATTTGTCTTCTGTTTCCTGGGTGAAAAATAAATAAATCATGTAGATTGTAAGATTGTATGACACTGGAAATAGGACGTATTTGTATTTAGGTCAGAAACCCTTTCAACTATGGAACTAATTAAATAAGAGATGAACATGAGCCCAATCTGGTCATTTTGTGCCACTTTTTTTAGTTGTATAACCATACAGATTTACTTTAAAGCTGCACATGCATACACACACACGCACACAAACACAATTATATGTTTCAGTAAATCTCAGTAAACACATTAAAAGAGAAGGACAAAAACTCCCTCCCTGCCCTTATCCCTTAGCCAACTGGCTGATAACAATGATTCAAAATAAGCCACACTACTCTGCGCCAATTAGAGGCTTAGTAATATTCCCATTACCATGTGCTGCACTCCATCTTCTCCCTACAAATGCACCTATAGTTCAGGCACAGAGTAGTAACAGTCTAAAAACTGTATTCACACACAGTGTCAGCAAATTAGAAACTTAATGCAAATTGAATTTACAATAAATCCACCTGGAGCTGCTGCAGAGGACAAAAAAAGAAAACGAGGAAGGGGAGAGACGAGGCAGAGGAGGGGAGAAAAAGCCAAGAAAATGAAAATGGAGATCCTGGCACTACGAGCATACATTTGCATATACATAATTAATTAAACCGGGGTTCACTGCTTGAGATGGATGGCCGTCTGAGGGGAAACTGGGGAGCTACTGAAAGTAGAGGAGTAACTGAGGTTAAAAGAAGAGGTGACTCTCATTGCAGGAGGAATTAGCACCAAGTTTCAACTCACCGACTCATCGGTGCTGGTGCTTTTCCATACACACATGCATAGTGCATTATGTGCAAATGACTGCTTTGTATGTACACTACAGCAAAAACAAGACTTAAAAATAATGTACAGCCCAGTGGTGAAAGTTGGCTTGTTTGTGAATTGTAGACTCAGGCCAGGTAACAATGGATAATTGGATACAAACAAACTATCTGCAGAGGTGGTCGAGTACAATGCAATTCAATTGTTCCTGGACAGTTCAGATTGGCTCTCTCATTTGGTAAGTGCTCCCACTGCAGCTGCTCAATGTGGGCATGCAGAGAAGTGTCGCCAGCATTCAAAAAGCACAAACAAGGCATAAAGTTTTTCCTTACATTTCCTTCCAAATATGCTATTTTACAGTTTGTACATAGTTGCAGGAGAAGGTTATTGGGTTTGGGAGTGGACCATGGCTGTGAGTCTAACTCCATAATGCAGTATACTTTGAAACAACGGATACAGTAGTTTATCTGCTGACTACATGTGATGTAAATACAGACTTCAGAATTCAATTCTAAATTCTGCCACCTAATTAGGAAAGAGAAGCTGTGCTCATTACAGTTATTCTCATTTCTTGATCCACTATGGGCATTGAAACAGAGGCCAGCTGATGATGACAAGGCTGTTGTTTTGGCATTGGAAACCGAATTCCAGATGGTTGCATCAACATACTCTGAATTTGCTGGAGAAGTACGCTGCATGTGCACGTGGAAAAGAAATGAGGGAGGGAAAAAACTACACTTGACATGACACAAAGTCCTGTACAGACAGAACATTGCAGGGAGATTCCTCCTCCTTCCCCCCCACCAAGGATACTTCAACAGATAATGCTGAGAAGGACTGGAGGTCAGAGTAAAACAACTGCAACTACAGTATATCTGGGCAGCGGCTGTACTAGATAAAAAGCAGTGGCTCTGATATTGATCAAATGCTAAGACCGGTGCTCGAATGTATCAATCAAACAAAACCAGCTCTGCTGTTAAGCTATCAATCGTAAAGTAAGCCTACCTGGACTGCAACTGCAACACATTTTAGTCTATTTTTTTTAATATCACTGGCAACATGAAAAGTGTGTTTTTTTTCTTGTTTAATCTGCTTCTGGCTTATTCATCCTCCCTTGGCTTCCCCTCTGCCAGTAATCAAGGAAAATCAAGGAGGCAGTGCCCTTGGTTGGACTTTAGACAAAAAAACACAATAAAGGCTTTAGGCTGTAAGAGAGCTATGAACAAACCCTAATTCCCCTGCTGAGATGAAGAGGATGTCATAAAGAAATTGAATTAAAACTTTCCTGCTGTTAAAAGGCTGCGGAGGTCCGATGTGATGAAAAAAAACAGCCATTGTAAGACTTTGACAAAGCATCAGGCTAGTGCTGGCTCAAAACTCATTATTTCATATAGTGTCATCTGAGGTTTGAAAAAAATGGACGAGTAAAACTTTCCCAAATAAAACAACTGACAAACGGTATCTTACCAATTGTTATTATCAGGAACTTTTGAACATTTAAGGACAAAAGCCCTGAGATGTCAGTCACACCTGTCAATCTATCAGAGGTTAAAGCCAGTGCAAATGAAATGTGGCAGCTGCGTCTCCATTTTCCCTCTGCAGAGAATTTACAATATGAAATGCAGCGTCAGTATTTTAAGGGGAACACTGTCTTCTTTTTTTCTTCAGTATGTCAAAAAGTAGCAGTTCGCAAACCACTTTCATATTCATGTGAAGGCTGCCCCTGTTTTTCCACAGCGTATGTGGAAAAAGTATTGTGGAGCGATGAGTAAAAAAGACTGAGCTCCAGTCTCTCCTTGACCGACGCACGGGGCCGATTGTTTGGTCGCTAACCCTGACCTCTCAACCCCATTTGAACGAAAGCAAGCAAATCAAGGCTTTCCCGGAATTGATGTGTGAAATGGCAAGGCATGAGGACCAAGGCGGGAAGAAAAACAAATATCAAAGTTTGTCATTTGATGAAAGACCTTTGTCGTTTGTCACTCCTCTCCTCCTCCCTCTCTCTGCATGTGTGTAACATCTTGGTCAGCTGCACATTATCTAATAAAGCAGAAATGCCATAAAAATAACCTTAAAACCCCTTCAGCCTGCCAAATTCTGACACCAGCCCAACTGAGATGCCGTCATACATTCTGAAGTCTGTGATTCTTTTATAGACAGTATGGGAAGAGGTGAGCTAAATGGATGGGGGTTAGGTAGTTACCAGTAATGAACGAAAGAGGGGAGAAAAAAAGGGGAGAGTCAATAGTAGGGAGGGCGAGGGGGGGCAAAGAAAGAGACAGATGAAAACAGACTCAGACTGAGAGCCCATCTCCTGACTGTGTGAATATTAATGCGCGCACTGCAGAAATCCAGCCAGCCAGGCAGCGGCCAAGGTCGCCAGAGATTACCAGAGATTACCCGGACCATGACTAAACAGGCCAGCCAACTATTACTGAGGACACCCTCCTCTCCTTTTTCCATCAGCCCTTCACCCGCACCGCCTCTCTCTCACCCCTGTGTCCCGTCTCAATCCGATGGGTGATCGCTAATAAACCAACAAGTCGCCCCTTCTTAGTCGACCCGAAGTGATTCGTCGAGAGCGGGAGGCGGGCTGCATACATGAATTCTGATCAGGACACCATAATTCTGGGGGTTGTGATGATGTAACAGGACCGTGTCTCTCCCTCTGCCACCTTATCCCTCCTGTATTTCCCAGCAGTGTGGGTGGGGATGACAGACACCAAAGAGAGATGACAGTGGTGGGAGGCGGTGTCAGAGTCAAATCACTACTTCAGCCCCCCGACAAACAAAAAACACGCTGTGTCATTGTGCTAATCTGGGCCAATGTGTTCCATTTGCGTTCCCTGTGCCCGCTCGCCTGAGCAGGCAAATGAGAGATAACGTGCACGTATATGTCATAAAGCATCGTGGGAAAGAAGTGCTGGCAACACAGGGGGGGGTCACACAACACGTGTGAGCGGAGAGAGAGAGAGAAGCTCTGCTGCTGAACACGCACACAGTTAGAGATGTACTTGGAAGCAACTTCACTTCCTCACAAACCTGCTCCACACACACACACACACACACACCGCGATGGGAATGGTGCTATAAAAGAGCTCAGTTGCACCATCGCACACATACATTGCGACTCTGACGTGCATGCCACCAGAGATCAGTCAGCGCAAGACTCCCTTCCGATTAACAACCAAAGTTTCCTGCAGAGTCTGAATATACGGCTCCTCGCTGAGTGACTACTACACAATCGATTCTGCACTTTGATGATCTTCTAATGAGGGCAGTAAACATGCAGATTAGAGACTGTCAGCCTTTCTAAATGTCTTTCCTCCTCCCACTTTATCTACTATCCACTATTCAGAAATCCATCAAGAATAATAGATCCCAAGATAAATGGCATCGTTTGTCGGAGCAGCAAAAAAACACACAAAAAAACCCATTTTGGCTCGCTCATCCTGTTGACTCAAGACTCATGACTCATGATTCAGTTCTGTAAACTGTGCTGTATGCTGTATGCTTACCTCAAAGCCACATGTGTATGATCAAGTAAGGAGCTCAGAATTGAACCTGCTTCCAGACCTCTGAAATGTCTCTAATGTTTTTTTCAATGTAAATAAATCAGGTTTTAAAAAATGATTTCCACTCCACTATAGTGCACAGAGACATCCTGCACTTTCTACTCCATAACTTCTTTAAGAGGGATAAAGTCGGGAGTGCCCTTCAGATTCAGATTTTGTACGGACGAGCGAGTGTAACATTCAGCAGTCAACTAATGGTTCCCAGCAGTTCGTGCTTGTGATCTCTTACAGAAAAAGCAGTTTCTAATAGGTGTTTGTCTCGGTTCAGATGTCTGCGAGGTGTTCTACCCAAGAGAAATCTTCCCTTGAAACTTCTCACATTCATTTCGATCCCTGTTCCAGGCCTGAACACATCAAAAAGTTCTCCTGTGAATGGCAGCCTGTGCAGTGTTAACTTTTGTGTGGCCTTCAGCTGCCTGCTGGGAATCCATCAGCAGGTGAAGCTGCAGGTGCAGCGCCACTATCATGCTCTGTGTAACCCGCCAAGTGTCACACCTTCACATCAAAAAAGCCAGCTTCTGTTGAGGAGAAGGTAGATGACAGTTCTACTGAACTGAAATTAAGCAACACAACATTATCTTCTTTTTTTTCAAATAAGATTACCATGATAGCCGTAATGAGGTCCTGCTGCACATTTCATTTCTTATCCTACGAACCCTGTAAACAGCTTCTCAGATCAGCACATTGACAGGTCGAGCTGGCTGTAATGATTTCTCTTTTTATGTTGGAATTAATCTGTCTCTCCGAATGTCAGAGGAGATAATTAACTGGTGCTTTCATCTTCATTTTCACTGGCACGTTCATTAATGGATTTACTGTATCCGGTAAGAAAAGAGACCTAATGTTTCTGTTAATGAAAATAAACAAATAAATTACTTGGACTTGAGGCAATCAAGTCGAGCAAGGTTTTTGGCAGGCTGACAGGTATCAAGGCGCGCAGAGCCAGCTTCATTAGCTGGAATAGGGCAATCATGTAAGGATCATGTGGGCGGCATGAACGTAATGATCATGATAATGTCAGCTGGCGAATAATAAAATAAAGCAGTCCCTAAGGCTCGGCCATCACCACAGTGTCACAAGTCACTTCATTATTTCATGTACGTTTTGACATGGAGGGAGAAGCATTCAGTGCTGTGTTGTCAGTGTCTTAGAAAGCAAAGACACATTAACATTTCAAGAAAACAAAAAGCTGAATTTTCACATTAAATATTCGTGAGAGAGAATTTAAAAATCCAAGGGTACAGGGCACTGAATTACAACTGCGGTAAGGTCAAACTGCTTCTGTGTCATACCTCATCAGATGACTCACTGTACCTGCACAAAACCCAATGTTTGGTCATTTAGACCTGCTGCCAAAAATGTTCGATCTTTCTGTCAAGAAAGTGGATGTATTCAAAGAAGGGAGGACATATTATCCCCATCTATTCCCTGAGTAGCTTCTTATCTCATTTGAGACAGTCGGAAAGTTATCTGAAATATCATATTAAAATAATAAGGATGTTAGATAGCCAGAGAGACAGAGACCCTTTGTAGACCTCTGATAAAACTGTGTCGAGGCAGAGATCAGGGAAAAGGTATAAAATGATTTCTGAGGCTTGGAGTGCTCCCAGGAGCACAGTGGCCTCAATAACTGTGAAATGGAAGAAGTCTGGAACACAAACTCATCCTGGAGCTGGTGGTCCGGCAAAACCGAATAACCAGGTAAGAAGGACCCGTGTCACCGAAAGTGATTAAAAGTTTTAGAGAAAAGATTTCTCTGGTATGAACGGCAGAACCTGGACTCTGGCTCGCTCATCCTGTTGACTCAAGACTCATGACTCATGAATCAGTTCTGTAAACTGTGCTGTATGCTGTATGCTTACCTCAAAGCCACATGTGTATGATCAAGTAAGGAGCTCAGAATTGAACCTGCTTCCAGACCTCTGAAATGTCTCTAATGTTTTTTTCAATGTAAATAAATCAGGTTTTAAAAAATGATTTCCACTCCACTATAGTGCACAGAGACATCCTGCACTTTCTACTCCATAACTTCTTTAAGAGGGATAAAGTCGGGAGTGCCCTTCAGATTCAGATTTTGTACGGACGAGCGAGTGTAACATTCAGCAGTCAACTAATGGTTCCCAGCAGTTCGTGCTTGTGATCTCTTACAGAAAAAGCAGTTTCTAATAGGTGTTTGTCTCGGTTCAGATGTCTGCGAGGTGTTCTACCCAAGAGAAATCTTCCCTTGAAACTTCTCACATTCATTTCGATCCCTGTTCCAGGCCTGAACACATCAAAAAGTTCTCCTGTGAATGGCAGCCTGTGCAGTGTTAACTTTTGTGTGGCCTTCAGCTGCCTGCTGGGAATCCATCAGCAGGTGAAGCTGCAGGTGCAGCGCCACTATCATGCTCTGTGTAACCCGCCAAGTGTCACACCTTCACATCAAAAAAGCCAGCTTCTGTTGAGGAGAAGGTAGATGACAGTTCTACTGAACTGAAATTAAGCAACACAACATTATCTTCTTTTCTAGGCAGAACTAGAAACACTACATCTAGCAAAAAACAGACGCTTTACTGTCCCTATGGTGAGGAATAGTGGGGGCAGCATCAAGCAATGGGGAGGGTTCTCGGCAGGAGGGACGGAGAGACTGCTCAGACTATAAGTAAAGATGAATGCAGCCACGTCCAGACCGCTTCTTGAAGAAAACCTGCTCCAGAGTGCACAAGACGGTTCAACCTTGCAGCAGAATGATGACGCAGCATACAGCTGAGATGCTGGAGTGGTTTCAGGACACGTCTCTGACCGTCCTTGAGTGGCCCAGACAAAGTCCAGACTTAAACACCCATAGGACATCTGTGGAGAGACCTGAAGATGACGCTTCTCATCCAATCCGATGGAGCTGGAGAGGATCCGTTAGAGGGAATGGGAGAAACTGCTGGAGATGTTGCCAAAGCACTGAATTAAGGTTCCAAAAATGTTGGAAAATAAGACATTATTATGATTTTTGTTTTAACTGGTTTAATCAATTTACAACTAAATGTACAACACAATAGTGTGCACAAGTGTGCAAAAAGTGAAATGGATTCCTAAGCACTATAAATAAATAAAACATATTTAAGCCTCCACAGCAGGAACGCTAAGCCAGTACAGGAGGCATCAAACACTGGTCAGTATTACATTAAAAACTAGATTTGCATATTACGTAATCCAACCTGAGGGAGATCTTTGTGAAAACTGAAAAGTTTGCGTACCACTTGGTAGGTTTCCCCGTCACACATTGAGATGGCATTTCATACAATGGCACTCTGGGTTACCGGCTTATCACCTCCTGTCTCATCCCTCTGCTCCTCTCTCGTCTCTTGACACCTCCTCTCTTCTCTCCCCAGCTCGAGCTGTACACAGTATTTGCATATCAGTCGCTGAGGAGCTGTTTCTCTGGTGGCAGCGGTTGTCGCCCTAGAGTATTCTTGTCTGGCATCACAACACAACTCCGAGATCAGAGAGCCGAGCACCGTGCCTCTTAATGGGAAGATCTCCCCCCACAGGCTCCTCTACCGCATACTTTCTCTCCTGCTTTCATTTAATCCTCTCTCCTCGCCTGCTCCTCTTATTTTTCCCTCCTCTCCTCTTTCCTTTTCCTTCCGCTCTCGCCTCCTGCAATCCCCTCTCTGCCTTTCCTCCTCCTCCTCCTCTCAATCTCTCCGAATCCTCTCTTAACTTTTATTCCCCTCTTCTTTCTCTTTTCTGCTCGCTTCCTCTCGTGTGCTTGTTTTGAACACGCCAGAACCAGGACATGGGTCTCTGGGGGTGCCAGGGCTTCTTATATAACATTATAAAAAATTCACACATTGCATGTTCTTATTACAGAAGGGAGAAGGAGAAGAAGAAGAAGAAGAAAAAGAAGATGAAAAAAGGGGGAGGGTAAATGTGGTTTGGTGGGGGCTGCAACCACAAATTAAAAATAACTTAGGAGTGTGGAAGATGCGGGTAGGGGGCATAAAAAAGTGCAGGTGCAAAACAGTCTTCAGTGCCATCTTGGCAGCTGGGAGGTTGAATCCTGCCAGTGCGCATGATCAGAAACAAGTGAGCCTGATTATGAAACACAGTACAGGAGAGGAGAGAGGCACAAATCCTCATCATATCCAACACCACATCGACATAACGTGTGCTGCGTTGCCTGCCGCAAACTCATTTCTTCCCGATGTCACTTCTCCAATACAATAACCATGATACTGGCTCCTGTCACGCCACGGCCCTACTTGCGCATTGTCAGTCATCAAAGGGGAGTTATTAAGGAGGCAGATATCTAAACAAAGTCGACACTGATTTTCTTTTCTTTTCTGCTAACCAGAAGTTGAATTGAAATGGCACCCAAAACTGGGAGTGGGTCATTTTCTTTCTCATGCAGGCATGTAATGCAGCTGATTTAAAAGGCTGTTTACCACTGCTATTCACACATCATCTGCAGAGCATGAATAATTAATCAACCAGAGTGTCTCTTTCCCCCTCTCCCTCTTCCTCTCTCACTGTTTAAAACCACGCTCCATAATGTCATGCAGAGGCATTAGTCATTACTCAACTACCTGCGAGAGGGAGCAGAGGACTCTGGGTAGGATGTTGCCAAATCATTTGGCTCTAATGAACATCTGCAAGGTCAAGTCAAATAAGATGGAGAGAGAGGAAAAAAAGGCTGACTTAATGTGGAATTCTTTCACTTCGCTGCCTGTTCGCGGTCACATCTTTCTATCTGGCTCCGCGCACACACGCACACACACGCACACACACGCACACACACGCACACACACTTGTGTTTCTCAGTTTTTGTCAATCCCTGTTTTCCTGTCTCCTGGGTGATGCCGCGGCTTGGCTTTTCACGAAATGTGGCCAAGCATGGTTGTTTCTCAGCAATGGAGCCCTTATGTCTGCAACGTTAATGAGGAATTATCAGAAATTAATTAAGATTAGAAAAGGTCCCAAGGTGAAGGACTTGCTCACTGCACTGCCATGTAAATCTTGTCTAATCCGCTCGGCACATGAGCCGGCCAAACACAACAAAAACTGAAAAACTGCTGCAAGACTGCATCCTTAATCACACTTGCATGTGCTGTGCATGCAAATCTTTTTTCAGCCCATACATGTACAGTCTGAAATCTACTCCCACGCTCACTGTACGGGCTCATACGACAGTGAGACGTGGCTGAGAAGAAAGGAGAGGCAGCTGCTGAACGATGGGACATGGGCCCAGCCCCCTGTCTTCCACTAACAGAACAGGTGAGGAAAAACAGTGCTGGCTCCGGATTACACGGTGTCGCACGGGGCCACAAATCCCGCATTAGTGATCCATCCTGTGCAGCGTGCTGATTCGTTAACTCGCGGACAAAAGCCAATGACACATTTTCCAGTCACCTTCTGCATGTATCATTCGCCCCTTCTGGCGTTGCTGCTTCTTGTCATGCCAAACGACAACAAAAAGAAAAAAGGTCACAGCATTGCAGTTAGACAGACTGTGCAGTGCTTTTTAACTACACAAATGCATGCTGGGGGCTTCATGTCTGGGGTTTTCTTTCCAGGGTGGGTTCATTTTTATTTAAAGGTGAAGAAACCCGCTGCGTTGCCACAACGGACGGCAGGTCAAGGTTAATCGGTGCATGAGAAAAAGTGTCCCTCCCCCGTAACGTGGGCTGTGCTTGTTCCTTTGCGCACGATGCGGTGGATGCCAGCGGAGCGATGTGACAGTTTACATCAAACATCTCCGTCTCACCCATCATGCATCTCTGGGGTGCGGGCCAAGTCCCGTCGCGATCTGGATGCCTGACATGGAGTCCCCAGCAGCGCGGGCTGATCACACAACAGAGTCATTGCTCACAGGCGCATGCACACACTGACACATCAGTATTCGCTGTGATAAATAAGAAATGAAAGCACGAGAAGTTCGGCATCAAAGTCGCCTGCTTCTGGCTTTTTACAGATCCCCCTCTTGCTTTCTCGCTTCTTGTTTTGTTTTGGGTTTTTTGTGAGAGGAAGACAGATTATTGATGCTGACAACGTGGTGCAGTGTAGGGGTGTCCCAGCAGGGATGAGGAGGACATTTAATATCCAAAATCTGCCTCGCAATGTGCAGCTACAAAGTGCTCCAGTGTGAAGGATATGAAACCAATGATCGAACCATCCTGTTTCATAAGTTGCTGTCATTTTAGCAGAGTGCCTGATTCATTCAACAGGAAGTGCATCTATCTGGCACCTGATGTAAAGTTACAGCATGGGAAGCAATACTAATTATTAGCTTGACAACCAAAACCATCAAAACTGTCCTGTCTTCTTGCAGCACTTATTAGCCTTCATTCCATGGGTGCTGCTGTTTTCGTCTCCAAAATATTTGACCTTGTTGAGACTGGATGCCCCACATAACTGTACGATTATATCAGAGTGCAACAAACAGGAAGTTGTGTAACTTGATGGCACAGCGGCAGAAATGTGCGAACTCTCTGCTTACTAACCAGCTGCTCTGAAACCCCAAAACCAATAAGGCTTTCATTATGAAGACTGGGGAATACCAGAGCAGGGCACGTTAAGCCAGTTTCTAAAAAGGCTGGAAGAATTTTTTTTCTTCCCTCCCTCCCTCATTCCTGTTTTAGGATGCAATCTAGCATTTGGAAATTTGCATTTCTTTGCAGGAGACACTCATTAATTTGGGATGATTGTGGAAACTGTTCCATTTGTTCCACTCTTGTGACTTTTAATGTACCAGGGAAATAGGGCTGTTGCACAGGGGAACCATAATCAGAAACCACACTGTAATTCTCCAGATGTAGCTACAACTTCAAGTTGCTTCACAGTGGCAGACACAGACACACTGTATATACAATAGGTAGAACTGATCAACAAATTCATTTGCAATGCCAACCTCCCATTCATTAATGATTTCACTCATTTCACTGTGAGCTTTTGTAGCTCCAGTGCTGGCATTTAGATTAATGGATTATGAATATCATTTACCTGTTTACTTTGTATTTACCAATCACCATTTCAAGACATTGATATTCTAATAGGAGGAAAAAATATTAAATGAAACCTAATTAAGCAGTCCTAATGATGACTAACACTTGATCTGAGTTTTAATGACATGTGCTGCGTTCCGAGCTGCAGAACAGGCTGTTGCTTGAGACAGAAACAGGGCAAATCTATAGCTACACTGCACCTCGCTCTAGAAGAGCTCCATTCAACTATATGGGTCTAAACACTTTTTCTTCATTGCCTCCACTATAATAGCAATGCTCTGTTTGATGGACTTATTATTCCCATTACATACAGTGCAATCATAAGTGAGACACATTTTTGTGTACTGTAATGTACTGGCTCTGTACTCCAGCACAGTGGATTTAAATTTGAGAGGATTTCCGTGAGATGAACGATGAAGGGATTTTTTGTCCTTCCAATCCAAATTTTAGGACGGCGGTCGAAGTACTTGGACAAGCACTGGGTGTCTGCATACATGGATGTGGAGTCCTCGCAGTCACTCACTTTGGGCTACACATGGAGCGTCTGCATGGGCCCAAGCAGACAAGTGCAGATGAGAAAACCTGCCACGTGGGCACGGAGAGCATCCGAGCGCGACTCGGCCGGTTAAGTTCACTACCCGTTGACCGTAAAAACAACCAAAACTCACTGCTTTCCTTGTCAAGGAAAACACCCACAGCAAAGAACAAGTGTGAAAGTGTGTCACATACAGCGGGTATGCACACTGCACAGCCCCACACTGCAGAGCTTTGAATTTCCCCAACGGTAACCATTTCATCTTAGGTGTCATCAAAGCAAGGAACCAGAGAGGCCACACAGCGTCTGTGTCCAACCCACAATGCTACCTGAGCCAAAAACAGCCCAGTGAAGCACATTTTGCTGCTTAACTACACAAAACCTGTATTAGTTTTTGATAAAGGTTGCATATTATCAAATTACTGCGCCAGCTTCACTGTATTTTAAGTCACTTAATATTATACATCGAGGCAAACTGGATAATGTGTCTGTATATATTGGACCGAAGGGAGGCACCAGCTACTCTCTTTGAATAGACTGGACATTTTCATAGAATCATGCTAATCATCCCTTACTTCTCCATTACAACAGCTAAATACCAGGTTGGGCACATGAAACGTCTATTCAATGCTAATGCATTGAAGGAACAAGTGCTCCAGCCACTGTGCAATTCAATAAGGAAGAAAATAAATACGAAAGCCATGAGAAACAGGATCCGCCATCTTCAGTCTGGTACTCTAACTACATACAGTTTGAATACACAGTAGGATCTCCACATTCTGTGTTGGCCCAAACATAATTGTGATAATTTTGATAATAATGCAAACATAGTTTATCTAAGAGCTGATTCAGAGCACAATTTAAGAACTTGGTATAAAGTTTTATTTTTTACATTTTTTTAAATTTTTTGATTTTATTATTGGTACACAGCATTTAAAACATGCTGAATAAATTTCTGCTTGGTCGTTAAAATTCTGTTTTGTGGAGTCAACAAAACGGCCTGGACCCTCAAACAGTGTATATTTACTTGCTAGCCAGTGTCTCCTGCCATGTTGTAGGGTAAAGAAATGGGAGTCTGTGTGTGGCAGTAAAGGACATAGTGCTGAATACAATCCCACCAAAACCGTATCAGCGCTGTAACTGGACCCATTAAATTGGTGAACAAACATTTGCACCTTCTCAAGGTAAAAAAAATGCTGATTCAAAACACCTCCTGGATTGTTTTCTGCCAACTCTGCAGATGTGTGAGGGATTCTCATCTTTTTTCTGGGCCATTTAAATGAACCGGTGTCATGCATGGCCAGCGCCATCACCGATGATTCACCCGATGAATACTTTTGCACATGAAAAGCGAAGGTGGGGAAGAGGCGGGAGTGAATCAGTGAATCCATTAGCCTTGCTATGTCTCACTGACTCCATTGTTTTACTCTGTTCCCTGGCAGCAGAGGATTCACCTCGGTGATGCTGCAGCACAGGGTGGAGGCGATGAAAGGCAGGAGCCCGGGCAACACGCACATCCAAATAGGAGAGCGGGCTTTTGGATCGCCATGTCCCAGGAACGGAAACAAGTGTTTGTCACGGCTGTGTGGGCAGTCGTGCTGTAAACTGGAAACTGAGGTCACTGTGAGCCAAAACTAGAAAAACAAGAGCCTGCAGAAGAGAAGAAAAATCCAGGCATTTTTTCAATGTATGCAACAACAACATTTTTTCCAGAAAGAATGACAGGCATGTCACACATCTGCGTTAAACTCAATTTAATATTTAAGGCCTCAGATCAGGACACCCAACTACAATATAGGCCATAAACAGGAAAATTGTGAAAACTCCAGGCAGCTATGGCGCCCACTGTGAGGGATTTAAGAGGCATTCTTGACATTTATACGAAGCCGAAGTACTGATTGCACATAATGGCGTTCATTCCACATGCAGATGTGATGTGGACAAAGGAGCGAGGACTCAGTATGTTAGTGGAGCATTCAGGACTTCAAAATGTCGGGGTTTTCTTCTGGAGAAGAAAGAGGGTGGTTGATAAATATCAGATAAAAGTATTCAATTGAATTCTTCCACAAAAATGACATTTTTAATAATTAATTTGATTTTGATGTTTAGAAGAGACAAGTCAATCATGGCCATTAATCATGAAAGACATTACGTTTAATTAATTCCTCTATTACCAGCTGCACGAGCGGTGACGGTGTTACTCGTTTGTCATCACTGATGCATTCAGGTGTTTCGCCATGGAAAGATGTAACAAAGCGAAGGCCTGATGACAATGAACAGGTGAGGAGGGGGACTCGTGGAGCGAGGGAAAGGTCAGCCGGAGCGATCAACTCTTCAGGCCAGGAAGCATCAAACTGAGCACTGATCACACTCCGCACAGATCCAGCTAATCAAGCTCGTGTCTTTGCTTGATGCACCTGTTTGTTGACATGCTGCTGATGTCTATTAAAGGGCAGGGAGGCAGACTCCCAAAGTAATAAGCTGTTCTGTAACACTGTAAACACACACACAAACACACACTCGTCGGCCATTGTCCAAACTTAAATGAGGCCTGAAATCCAACACGTGGGGTTTTACTGCTGAAGACCGCAGCTCAGGATGGGTGTCACAGACCTAAATGAGTCCAAGTACCCACATGGGAAAACTGTGGATCCTAAATGAGGCATTGCTAAAAGAATTTGGATTCCTCCCACTGCACACAGAGGGCCCAGAAAATAATATTTTATTTAGGGTTTAATTGCAGCTTGTGGCCCTGAGTGCCCCATCAGACAAACTATAATGGAATATAATATGATGGTAATAGTTACTGTCCTCGTCCAGTGTCTCTGCGTGTTCCTGGAGCCAATGGCACCGCAAGCATTTCTCTTACACAGGAATGACAGAGAAGCTGAGCACGGCCGGTGTTAGATTTTCTCACAACTCCAAACAACCTCTCACCTTGACTACAGCAGAATACCAGTTTAGTGCTAAAACTGCGCCGTGTTGCAGCAGAACATCAGTAAAAGTGAAAAAAGCATTGTAAGAATGAACATTATGGAATAACGTGTCAGTTATGTTGGAAAAAAACACACCAATACACACATATATAACACCAATACACATCCAAATACCAAACATGTAAAATTGTACAAAGTGGTACCTTGAAATTCAAATGATGTCATCTTGCCAAGTAATTATGCTCTTACAATGTTAATACATTTTCAAAATGCATTACTGTACGACTTGGCCATTTGTACCTTCATTTGCATCCCCAGTAAAAAGCTACGACGGGAACCGTCTATGCTGCAGAGAAATGGCCAAAGTTGCGCCTGGAAAAACCATGCAACTTCTCTGCTCATTAAAGTGTGTCTGACTGTGAAGGCCTCAAGTTTCACTCGCAGCAGGTTTTGTAATTTCTTGGAGTCCACATCACTTCAAGCTGCAGTTGTGAAGAAATCATCACAAGAGAAGCCTTTGACCTCAGTCTTTGTCAGCATGGAAAGAGTCTGGATAAAAGAATAAAAGGATGAGCACAATCCGGCATCCTGAAGGCAAAAGGACCCTGAACTTGTGTAAAAGGTCAAAGCTACAAAAACAACAAGAAAGGAGGATTGTTTTGACATCACTCTTTTCAGACTCACTCTCATCCATTTTATTCAAGATAACAATGTGGAGAGAAGAGACCTCCCGAAAAGTGATTGTCAGGAGAGGGAGGCATGGTGCAAATGACATGACACACTGACACAGGCATGCCAGCGGACACAACAAACCCACATCTCTATCTGTGATTAATGGAAAGATTTATGATTCTCCGCAGTTGCAGTCCACCCTCTTTCCATATCTCCCTGCCCCCTCACACATCATCTCCCTGAGTTAGGGCTATCAGAGTGAATTTGCCAGCTGACTTTTTTGACCCTCCACTGACACGAGGATGAAATTTCCCCAGAGTGACACTTTAATCAGGCCACTTACTGTCTTGACCTTCTGCAGCTTGTGCCCTTTGTGTAGTATAAACATAGCTAATGCGCGTGAACCTCGGGGTCTTGGGGCTATAGAAAGATGTGCCGACAGAGCAGAGCACATGCTGCAGTCACAGCTTGACTCTCTCTCTTCTCCGGCCTGACGAGACAGACATCAGGCCTGCTGGATGGTGGCAGCGGCCGAGATAGCGACGGCTTCACTGGGGGTGCTGGTACTCGGAGGAACAGCTGTGCGGAGCATATGGAGCGAGCTGACACTCTTGATTTGTCTGGGTGCCCTGATCACAGTGATGGACTCTGCGTTTGCCCAAAGAGTCGGCGGAGCTGCTATCAGTGATCCACAGGCCACATCACAGTTTCAGTGTTTACACTCACATGACACACTCATAGCCCTTAAAACAGCTCTGTCAAAGAAACACACACAATTGCATTGTCTTAAACAATTCAGTCAAGGGGTGACCTTTGCACACAGTTCCATTCGGCCTCAAAATATTTAGTGTTTCACAAGAAAGAGTCGG
This sequence comes from Psettodes erumei, assembly GCA_016785225.1. NCBI lineage: Eukaryota > Metazoa > Chordata > Actinopteri > Pleuronectiformes > Psettodidae > Psettodes > Psettodes erumei. The sequence goes on from JAFBJZ010000953.1 coordinate 525,071, forward strand.
CTTTTGTTTGTGCTGATGGTTAAATATATGTTATATGTTAAATGGTGTGGTATGATAAAAGATCCATATCCATAAGCAGCACATTATCGTCAGGAGACCAGAACCTCCCACTAAATACAGAGCATATTATGACTGTCGTTCCCTCGTGGACAGAATAGCTTACCAGCAAGAAATAGATTAGGACAGCTAATAAACTACTCTGCTGTAAGAAACCTGGAGTGACACTGCACTGCTGTTGTTTTATTTAAGCAGGCAGGTTGACTAACAACACACTTTCATTCATAGTGACAACCTGGCAGAGGTTTCTGCAGAGCGAGGAAGTCGTGCAGTGGTGCTACAGTCTTTTAATATCGCCCTCTGGTGCCACTGGTGTTAAATGCCTTGCTCAAGAGCAGTTTGGAGGGAGAACTGCCGGGAGGGAATGTGCAGGATGAGTTTCTGTCAGTTCCTGCATACAGAATATGCCTGCTGTTTGGGGATCTGAAAAAGCCTCTCTTTTGACTACAAATACTTCCCCCTTCTACTGGGCTATCACTGCCCCAAAACTTCATATTGGTTTTCAAGCAGACTGGAACCAATCTGCACGACAGGAAGCTTTCCCAAAGCTGGTCCCAGACTATCTCTGTCTCACAAACAGCTCAGAAAGCCTCTGTATGTGCATCCTTTTCTCTGCTGCTGCTGTAAATATTCCCTGGAGCAGGTAATGCATGATGTATCTGCAGACTTGGAAATTATATGGTACATGGTAAATGGACAGCATTTATATACCCCCTTCTGGTCTAAATGGCCACTCCATGCTCTTTACACTACATGACCTTCATCCATCAGCACACTCATTCATATATAAACTTCAATATGCAGAAAAATCTGTCCTTCAGATACTACAGTTACTTTAAAGCCTCCTGACTTCCCTTTTCCTACAAAGATGATAAATCAGGATCGATAGACACATCCATTGTCAAAATATGTATATAAATATAAGAAATAAACAGGCTAAAAAACCAACGGATGAGATAACAAAATAAAATATTGATTTAAAAAAAACCAACAGGTAGTATAGGGTATGATCTAATCAAAAAGGAGCCCCTGAAGATGATAGTGGGAAGGAGGTAGATGTTTGTAAGTTAATACTGATGTTGCTGAGTTAGCAGGATATATTGGCTATTCCCTGTCTGAGATACAGTGCACATACACTTCACTCTTGTGGAAATATAAGCTACTTCGAATCAGCAGCCTGTGAATGAAAAGAACCTGAAGCACAGGGGAAGGGACTGAGGCTGAAGATGTATTCCAAAATAAATATTTACCAGATTGGAATTTGAGTTAGAGACAGGGCTCTGAGGAGTCTGACTCTGAGAAGTGATGTGACTAGTTTGATCAAACCTTGCTGAGCCCAAGAAGCACACAGTCAGTCAGCCGGACCGGCAAATGAGAATGTCATAATAACAGATAGAAAAACACATGACAAGTTAAACCTTGTCATTTGGTAAAGAAAAAAAATCAAGACTGTGTTCAAAGGCTTTGTTACATTATTGCAAACAAGGTCCTTTTGGCATTTCCAGCTCAAATTTCATAGGTGAGAAAAGAAGCCACAGATCAATCGCAGTTTTCCACTAAAAACCACTGAATAGTAAGTCAGTCGATAAAATGAGAGAAAGAGATCGACCATCAAGAGGCACAAGCTCTTTCCTCAGAGTCTAAATGCTTAGCTTGCAGTGTTCAGAATTATTCCCTTAATTTGGTGGTTGGTGAAACCCCCCCCAACCCCTTTGAGCCAGGGTAACATTAAATTTACATTTCCTTATATCATTAAATGTAAACACTCGTGTCAAAAGCCAACAAGAAAACCTTCCAAAGCTAAGAAAACAGCAAACAGTAAAGTCTGAGTTTGTTCTAAGCTGTTCAACTGCACATTTAGGAGCTTGATTAGAAGTCTGAGTTACTTTGAGGGCATGGGTGGGGTATCCTGGGTATACAATGTGAATGGAAGAAGGGTTAACCTGACTCAAGGCTGTGGGTTAGCTGGGGTTTAAAGACAGTGCATCTTTGTAAAGTGGTCTTTAGAGACCTGAGCGCCGAAGGAACACTTCAGCAACCACATCAGGTCAAGATGTGAAAAAGAGACTGAGCGGATCGACAGTGCATGTTCTGTCCATCTGCATGGATGCATCAGTGTAACTCCGTGTGTGACTGTCACTTGGACAGCTGCCTGCTCCAATATATATATGATAATATATGACATATTCACAGAAACACATACTCACATATGCTGACAGATGTGTGTGATTTATGCAGGCACATGAAAAAGTGAGTGAGTCTTTACTCACCTTCAGTACCATTTGGAACCTTTTGTGGAGCTAGTTTTGGAGAGGTTGTTATTTTGCTTCACGCAAAAAGCCCTCTGTTTTCACTCTTCTATTATCTGACATCCATGGACTTTATTATCTGACACCTGCAGGTGCACGCTGCCTTCAAGAAACCGAGCTGTTCGAGAAAATGAACACTTCTGACTTGCGGCCATTGAGGGAGCAATCACAGCCAACACAAATGGACCACTGACCCCTTTAGCTTAATCCAGAAGAGGTTAATGCATTGAAGATGGACTACTCTCAAAAACTAAAATAAAAGGAAATACTATTGAAGAATTATTTTTACTTCGAATGCTAAAGTACACTATCCCCAACACCGCACAAAGACAAAGTTATCAAGAGAAACTTTTGAAAAGAGTCAACTCAAATGGTACGACTGCCCTCTCTAACATTTCACATGATCTCACACATTGCACCTGGCTGGTGTAAGAAAGGACTTGAAAGGAAATGACCTATGTACAGTTGCATCTATACTATTATATGCACTATTTAGAGCTGGTTGGAGAACAAAGGTTGGCTATCAGACCCGTGTGGAATAGATCACGGGTCGGTATCAGTCATCTTCCTCGTATAAGATTGTATGAGATCAACACAGCTGTACAAAGCTACAGCTCCACATTTAAACACTAATTGTTCAACTGCTGTAATGATGACCGCAGCTGCCAGTGCACTGAAAATACTGTCAGGATGGATAAGTCACTTGGTACTGACTGGCCAGAGATGTGACATCAAATGAATGTCGTATCAACTGGAGCAGTAAACATATTAGAGATTGTTGTCAAAAGTTGTTTCTGCTGCCCCCAACTGGGCAAAAAAAATCACGTGTCAATTTTTAGAAAAAAAGCCTTTCTCACAACACTAACATGATGTTTTTTGTTGGCACTTACTTGTAAGGGCACATGAACAATGTAGAGTGTAGAATGTCTCGCAGGCTGTCGACACTCCTGCATTCACTGATGCATTGTGCACATTGTCGCACTCAGTTTACACCACCTTCCTCACTGGTCATGGAAGACCACTCAAGAAACATCTCCATTAAGGGAAAGAGCAGTGGGCCCCACTTTGGTTGGGGGGGACCACTGAAGCGGGAATGTACTAATATTGAATCAATAGAGGTCTGCACAGTGCAGCAAGGACAAACAGTGTATAGCAGAGCTCTGCAGTGTCTGCGACAGGGAGCACGACGGTCTCTGACGTTTAAGCTGCAGTCACGCAGAAATGTGTGAATCGGAGGAGGTCACCACGAAGGCCAGGTGGCAAAAAGTGCACGGGATGCAGATGTGTTTGTAAAGGAAAACCATGTGGACAGTGCAGAAAATAAAAAGGGGTGGCTCATAGAGGGAGGCTGGCTGTGATTGTGGAGGAGGAATAAGCACGTGTCCCTGTGATCTGGGTGGCTTTGGTGACAACGCACTCCGTGCCAGCAGTGGCAGATGAGGGAACAAGGGGGCACTGGAGCAGTCAGGCACCCCCCGCCCATATATACATCTCCTCTGTGCTGCCGGGAGAGGCCTATTTGTCACAGAGAAAACAAGGTTTCAGTTTTTATATGCACGACTTGTCCGTAGAAACCTCTATGTTAAAGCCTTGAAACGTGCCACAGAAGAGAGACTTCCCTTTCATTCTGGTATTTATTTTACTGGCAGCTGCCATCTTTGTTTCCAAACTCACTGGCTCGCCTTCATGGGTCAAATGTTTTATTGCATGCTGTGGGGATGAGTTGTTCATGCAGTGACTCGCCTCCATGCACAGCGGTATCCTGACATAATTACGGGTACTCTAGTATTCTGGTTGTTGGCTTGCACTTACGACAGCCCTTATGCGGTTAGATCCAAATTAAGAGAAAATAGGATGAGCTGCGATATGCTGATATTAGCAGAAATACTGAGGTATGTCATCACTTTCTTACAATGTTTCCTGCAGCATAAGCAAGTCCAGTTTTTTTTTTTTTTTTTAATATTTCCAATGTTGTTTTTATCCAGGTTGACTATGAGACACATGTAACACATACTGGGATAGTGGCGCCTGCATTGTCTGCTTACTTCTGCTTTTAATGACTCCCTCCACTTTATGAGATTCAGCCTGAACCGCTATTGTTCAGCTGTAGGTTATACTTAATGTGTGGGTGGACAGAGCAGCAGTGATGGTGGAGGAGAAAAAGGTGAAGGCTGGCTAAACTGCATTCTGGGTTTCCGAGTCTATTGTCAGTAGAAAAATTATTGTCTTTTCCACCTCGACTTTAGATTTCTCCCTCGGATGATGACTGTGTATCTGGACATAATGTCACGTTGCCTGTTGGGCCACTCGTCCACAGGAAGAAGAAAAGGTCTCAGCTGCAAAAGTGGAGTAAGGTGGATGCTTTTCTTGAAGCGGAATGTGTGCTGCAGCTTTGCTGAGTTGTCACTAAATTAAATCTACTTCATCAAAACTTTCTGGAACTTCTTTGACCCCCAAATTAGCTCTCCAACTTTTCTGCAGTCAATCCAGAGGCAACATGAGTCTTTTTAGTATTCATTATTCAACAACTTATGGCCAAAAACCCCACAAAGCAATATTATTAATCTTGAGGAGGAGGGTAATTTATTTTCCCTGATTTTCAGCGTGCTCACTTGTTGCCGCCTCACATGTCTTGGCATCATTCCCAACACTTTGAGTTGATGTCAAAATACAATTACTCAGCCAATAAAACAGCCTCCTGTTCTCGTGGGGAGCACACTGATCTGCATTTTACCACAGTTAAGATGCACTTCAATGGGCACAGTATGTACGTTTGTGTGCATTTAATAAGCTACGAGCCTTCAAGGCACGTTTCAAGTAAAAGCGTCTCTGACTGTTGGACTTCACTACTCACAGTTACAAATGCTGCCTGTGTGTGTGCGCACTGTATATGAATCTGTCCATGTTACACTAACCTCCACAGTTCAAGCTGTGCAGAGCCCCTGTTACAGAACAGTGAGAAAATCCGCACTGGCCACTGTTGGGCCAGCGTAACACGTGGTCACCAATTGTTCTTTACCTCACGGGGGCACCATTTGCTGGAGCACCCTTTGTTGAGGTTGCCTACTAAGGGCACTAATTATTAGGGTTTGGCTATCCAAAATAGTTAATAATTATTAGATTAATAATTATTAATTATTAAATAATTGGATCTAATACATTAGATCACCTTGGGGCACCACCCTTGTTACAAGGGAAAGATAGCCAATTTATTAAATCAATCTCATAACTAGTCAATTTGGAACTCTGATTAATAATTAATTTAATAACTAGAACCAAAATTACCAGATTAACAACTAGTTTAGGTAGAAGGAATTTGGAGTTCTTGACCGTGTAGAGGTTGGCGGAATTCACTCTTGTGCAACATTAAACAGACAACAGGTATGTTTAATAATCATTTATTAACAAGAATAAAAGAAAAGGAAACATACAATCTAGCTACAGTGTACTTTCTACAGGTGTGTGTGCGTGTGTGTGTGTGTGTGTGTGTGTGTGTGTGTGTGTCTGGGTGTGTCAAAATGGCTGCTGAGGCCTGGAGGCCCTGAACAAAGAAGATCTGTGGAGGCACTCAGACCATGTGCTGGGTGGTGTGTGTGTGTGTGTGTGTTTCATGAGGTGGCAGGTTAGAGGAAGGATGGTTAGTTAGCATGCAAGCGTAACCTAACTACATCTACTTAACAACGTGGCAGAGCCAACAATACAATAACCTGTCTACCAAACTGATCACAACACTCAGTAAACACAAATACATCAAATCACAGTCCTTGATTTATCTTTAGCTTAGCTTATCTTAGCTTGACTAGGCCCAGTTGGTGTTACCAGTTCTGGTGTGAGAGAAACTCTCTCTGGTGTGTTGCTCCTTTGGCTGGTGGTTCCTGATGGAAGGGCCAAGCTGAGAGAGTTAGAATTCCAATGTTGGAAGGCAGTCTTTGCTGTGTGGTCCTGATGGCGGACGCTGGAGGGAAGCTGGCCGCTCCTTTGACGTAGTTGGTTAGCAGCTAGGTGCTAACTCGCTGTGTGGCTCCTGTTGTATGGAGGATTAACCTACAAACCTTGTGTTTGTTGGCTAATGGAGTTTGTTTGCGGATCTTTATTGTTCCTCAGCAGGCTCTCGTGTCGCTGCTGTGAGGAAAGGTCTGAGGATCTGCTTTGGTCAGCAGGCTACCTCAGACGGCCAGCTGCAGCTGCACAGCTGGGGGTCCCTGGAGAGTGGTTCCAGGGCTTGGACAAGAGAAGAGAAGAGGGAGGAAGAGAAGAGAGCTTCAAGAGAAGAGAGCGAATAAAGGCTGAGCACAGCCTTTATATGACTTGATGACCTCAGAGGTCACATGCCACAGTCATCCAGTGGTGGCTGCTGGATCGGATTTCACACCTGGAAGGTTGTGGGACTTTAAGGTTCCGGCGCTTTCCTTTGTCTCCAAGACAAAGAAAGCCATGTGGTCGAAACTTGGTTATGCGTGGTGAGCCTCCATTGCTCACCACCAGGTTCAGGTCCCAACACCACTCAGCAGGGACTGTCATGATTCAAGGCCGACAGGGGGCACACCAATGTCAAACAAATACATGGACAGAGACTTTCAGATATAAGACGGATCGCCATATCTTTTCAAAGTAGACCACGATGACATGCATTGTGATAACAATACGCAGAGTACACAATTGATACTACAGTAACTAGTGATGTGACATAAAAGGGAAACAATCAAATGTATTTTTAGTTGTAAATCTGCAGAGTAATAAACTAGTCATGTGAATATTGCTGAAAGAGAAAGCAAATCTGCTATCATGAGTGCAGCATGACGCTTGCACCCACATACTGCAAGTCTGGCTTTTTACCTGGAATTTTGTGACAAATAAGTTAAAGATGTCTCATAAATACTGGCCTCAATTCCAGCCCGAGGGACGAACCTCCCGTAAGAAACACGGGCTAATTTCTATCTCAATAAATACAGTGAGTGGGCGAGTGAGCAGAGCGCAGCGAGTGATCTGATTATCGTGTCTGCAGAGAAAACACTGCCAACACATCCTTCACAACAGCTTTAAGCTTTCCACTGTGCCTTTGTTTCCTGCACTATGTGGTATCATAGGGTTGCTATCACTGTCAGTGTGTTGGCTGCATTGTGGCCTGCCTGGGGGACACTGACTTACCTACAGCTCTTCCCTGTCACAGTCGCCCATAATTGGCCTCCTTCTTTCCACCAGGGAGCGTGTCTGTGTATGTGTGTTGGCGTGCGAGCGTTGCACGTCCCCCTGTCAAACTCTTGGATGCCGAGCAGATTCGCGGCCACAGAGGAGCCCTGAACTGCTATGAAGACATTCTGTCAGCTTCCAGATGCTGGGAACTGCTGAGATAGTTCAATCTGCAAGCTTTTTCACAAGGTTAAAATTGGGGGATTTTCGGGAGGGATGTGCCGTATCTGATTGGGGCGAAATAGTGCAGAAATAATAGATGTATGCTGTGAAAATGCACTGCAGGGAGGGAGATTTGGCCACAATGGTGGAAATGTGATACAGAGGAAAAATTCTTTATCGGTCGGGAATGTAGGCTGTAGTGCTGAGTGAAGCAGTTCGCACCCAAGTCGTGACTTTAATTCGAGGCGGGTTTTAGAGTGGAATGTGGTGCGGATATGAGGGGCAGGGTTTTGCTCATCTACAAACAGTTGTGTGAGTTGTGTCAGAGTTTATACCCAACGCAGGAGACAAGAAAGCACAGACGGCAGAACTGGGGCTTGATGGGAAAGAGTGTTTTCTGTGCTGAAAACAAAAAAGCCAATTAAGCCCCGACCACGGAAAATGCTCTTGCACATTAAGTCTCCAAAGAGGCTGAGAAACTCAAGCCTGACACACGACAAAACCATTCAACACAGCTATGTTGCTAATGTCGCCACGATGGTGTACTGTCAGCAGGTCAGGACCTCGTCAAGGCGTCACAAGAAAAAACTGAGGGGCTGTGAGATGATGATGTCTTTTCTCGTACCTTTGTTCTTGTAAAACACATAAAACTGTGGCTGAACTGCTCAAAGCTGAGAGTCCCATGCAGGACACTGCAAATAAACAATGGTTGGAGCCACTTGACAGCACAGCAGAAACAGTGAGACAATATTATCTTCATTAGTTTGAATGATTTGGCTTTTATTTAAATTTAAACTATGAAGCAGAGTTAGCTTATTATCTGACCTTCCAAAATAACAAACCACTCTGTGGTTATCCTTGTAAATTAAATTAAATAAAACGTCCAACCAGCATGGGAGAAATTAATTGCCATTACCTTGTGTTTGCATATCCTACTCCTAAAAGAGTTTATTTCTAGCCATCCAAGCTTGCCTGCTTGGTAACTTGCCCACAGACAAAAGAAAAAAAAATCTTTACTGATCTCTGTTTTTAATCTGTTTCCATGTTTCTGCCAGAAGAGCAGCTCTGAAATACAGTATGTAAAACCAAAAATAAAACAAAGGCAGACAGAAGTCACTGTAATTGGTTCCAACCATGTGTCAGGTTCTGCATCAGGTTAACGGCTGACCATAGAGATATCTACAAGACCTCTGCAGTTCTGAAAAACCTACTACAATAGTGACAGAGCGATGGAATAGATATTTCCCCTGATGCTCACAGACCACTTTTCAGTCTCAGCAAAAGACTGCATGTACAGTATGTAAAGCATGACGCAGCTAATGGAAAGACCTGTTTGAGAAACGGCCCCACATCTACCTGCACTTATCGGTCCGATCCCTCCTCCCTCTCGTCTCTTTTCTCCCTCGAGGTCAAACGTCGGAGGTGCTGCTCCTGTTGACAAGTGAGGCCCGGAGACGGTGGGAGCACCGCCTCTTATTGCTGACACCTGTGATGTGTCCATCCTCCGCAGAGGCGAGTCTGACAGCGAGCATACCTATAAGTGGAGGTGCTGTCAGATTATGCGGTAGCCCCGAGGAGCAATGCGTTGTACATGCTCAACGTTCAGTGATAACCGTCCGACTGCTGCCATTTAAGCTGGGCTGCTTAAAAAATCTGACGTATCGAATTCCTCCATGGCAGCAAAAGCTGAACTTTTTTATGAGGAAAATTAACAGTTTTCTAATAAAAGGTCACAACAAGGCTCCTGAGTACAAAGCCAAACATTGGAGAATGTTAGACAGGGAGGGAGAGAGATAGAAAAAATATAGAACGACAGAGTGAGTCATCACAACACCAAAATTTTACAGTACCTCAATATGTACCGGTAAGCACATCATGTAATAATTTTAACAGGGCTGTCAGCGTGGCAGCATCGGTTTAGTGAGGTCGATACAAATTTAATTAAGAAGAGCATCGCAGCCGCGAGGAACATGGCTCCGTTTGGTGTCACAGATGTGAAATGTGCACTGTAATCTATCCTGACAGAGATTTACATTAAGACCATGCGGTGAGTGACACAAGCTTGTCTTCCTCACTGCAGGATGTGAGTGAGAAAACATTGAGGAAACATTTTTTTAGTTGCCACATGGGCCTCTTTAATTTAATTATTACTTTTGTTATTTTCTGAAGAGAGCAGTAACACAAGGAGGAATTCTTCTGTGCAACTCCTCATCTCTTTTGTGTCTGTTGTTCACCACAATGTCAGAGCTTCTGTGGTTCTGACATGCCAGACTGGCTTCAAGGAAAGCTTGTTGGTGTTAAAAGGTTCCATTTTTCTTCATTTTTATGGCTCACTGTTATCAAATAAAATTAGCCATTGTATTCAACATTATAATTATTGGCTCCGTCAGTTAAGCGCTAACAGTATGTTCGCTTCGGATGAATATGAATTTCACTGGACAACGTTCAACTTTCAAAGTAATCCCGTCTTAAATTTCTAACTTTGGAAAGCAACCAAACTGTCAAGTTGTCGATTAAACCGCCATGACCGTAAAATGACAAATCACGGCAGTTTGATGCAGAGATGATTCATGTAAATTGTCTTCACGACTACAACTTCCAAGAGCACTGTCATACGGTAAATAAATCAGCTATTCCCAGACCTTTTTCCACTTTGTGCTCACTTGACATTTGACATTTGTAACTATTCTGAAGGGATGAAAGTTTTACTGCAGTGTTTCATCGGTGTCTTATCAGCTGCAGCCATGGCCACAACCTGCTGGTACAATCCTGTGGGCAGCTAATCTCCGTTACCCAAAAGTGCCACTGCGCCAGCAGAGCCTGCCACTTGAGTCCCTCCGATCACACAGCGGGACGCAACATTAGACGGAGGCCAAGCCAACCTGAATGCCGCCAGCGCATTGTTAATATATCTGCAATTCACAATACATTTAGCTGCAAGGAAGCCCTCTCACCTCCGTTCATTTAACAGACTGCAGAGAAATTGATAGGTTCTCTGAAGGAGGAGGAGAGGGGATAAAGTCATCAGTTTTGATATTAAATATTGTATATTATTATCATATTTGTATGCATTTTCACTCACGGGCTGATTAAAGCTAGAAACAAATATATCTGATCACTGACTGGCCTCCACGATGAACCTAGCCCTTTTTTCTGCCTCACTGCAATAACAGAATTAGAAAGACGTCTAATTAGCTAATGTAGTTTAAGGGGAATGATTTACATTGTGTTCGATGCAATGTCGATCATTGGCGTTAGGGGTGTGCAGGGGGAGACAGACAGAGACGTATGGGATGGATGTGGACAGAGGGGATGTGATAGCAGACAGATGCGCTGTAGACAGGACATGTAGAAACAAGACAAGAAATGACAACGTGTGGAAAGTCAGGGAGGGGGCGACTCAAACAGGTAAGAGTGGAAGCGATGGGGCGAGAATACACAAGAAAAAGGGGAGGTGGATGGGGGCAGAGCCACAACAGGGTTTATAGATGTGCACGCAACCACTCTTTTCAGCTGACGCAAGAGAAACTGCTGCACCGTAGATTCGCATAACGAGACCAGTGGACCGTCATTAAAATCCAGAGGCCGAAAGACAAACTGAGCCCCACCTGACTGTCGGCTGGTGTTGCCCCCCAGAGAAGCGCGCCTTGTTGAACCTGCTCCTCTTCTGTCAGCACTTTCATAAATAATTCACCAAGCACTCTGGGGCAAGAGAGCCATAGAGTACACTGTACTCCCCCCCAACTTTCTCTGCATTATTTTATTGCCCCACGTTTGCAGCACACTAACAAGATGCACTCACTGGCATATTGAGAGGGTAGCTTTGGGTGCAGTTCCATCCAAACTGTCCATTCAGAGGCAAATTAAACAGTTGTGTTGAAAATAAGGCAGATCTTGGATCTGCACCGTGGGGAAATTTATGACGTAGTTGGTTTTCATGTGCGTTTAATGCAGACTGGAGAGGCACTCAGCCATGCTTGAAAAACCCCTGCCAGTGATGAGCAGGAACACAGGAAGGGGAAAAAAACTCTATCCTTTTTTTTTTTTTACACTTCCTCACAGGTCACACTGAGGTGAGGTCTGCTCTCTTTGCCTCGTCTACATAATCAGTCTTTAACTCTGGCAACAGACACTTGTTAAAGCGACAGCAGCCCCGCTGTCGCCGTGTTAAACAGGGGCCTCCTGTCACAGAGGGACAAAAAGCAGCGCGTGCTGACAGCAACACGTTTCCTTGTGTGCCGTAAAGGCGTTTTATCTCTCTCACACGTCTTATGACATCATCATCATCAAAGTTGTTTCAGGGAGGTTTCGCTGCATCTCCAGAGCAATTACGCCTGGGAACATTACACAGTTTTTCTTGAGATGTGAAAACAACAGCCTCACCATTATGAGGCTCTTTCTAATTTTTGGAAGCTGTGCAGAAGTAGAGAGGGAGAGGGAGATGGTATACGGCACATTATACAGGCAGTTTTCTGATTTCTCTTCCTCCATACTCCCTCACACTGTTTAGATTCAAATCCAGAAACCAGCCATGCTACGCTTGCTGAAAAGCATGTAAGGGTAAGAGACACTTCCATACTTTGTCCTAATACTGATGAAGGCAGCAGCAAGTGCTTGCTCACATCCGTTCATTTGGCACGGTGAGGTCACGCTGAGGCGGGAGTTTGATCATCAGTGACATTAATACTGCAAGTTCCACACAGAAACAGTAGACCCTGTCCAATTCCAGATGTCTGCTGCTGTATCTATCCAGCTCAGGATCAATAATTACTGCAGAGAAAATAATAGCTTCCTTGCCTTTTATATCTTGTGTATATCTGTATGATCTACTGCATACACATTGCAGGTGCACCTGTATATTTAATACTTGTTTAAATATGTCAAATAGCGGTTGACATAATAAATTAAAGCTTGGTAACCCAACATTATCACAGCGTGCTAAGATTGACACGTATGTCATTGTTCAGAAATGTTGACCAGAAATGTGCTTGGAGGCGTTAAGAGCCTGAAATGGAGACCAGGTATCAGCATCTGTAATGTTACTCCTCCCCATGGGCCCAGGTTGGTTTCATGCATCAGCGCTCGCATGGTAAGAGATGTGTATGCAAGCAAAACGCACACAAACAATACACCAGTGTTCCACTTAGTATTTTATAACCTTCACACTTCAATATTCCAGCTAGTACGTCAGTTTCAGTTTTGTCATTAACCAATGTGGTCTGTGGAAAACTGGGTCATGAGGAGCATGGATTTATCAGACACAAAGGTTACTGCAGCATACACACGACCCACCCACAACATCCCTCTCCCTCCTCACCCATGTGGTTTTTCTGCAGGCTTGGAGATGAAAGATTGGGTTCATTTTAACTATTTGTCCAACAGATCTTGCTCAAACTCGCTTGGCCACGATCCTGGTTCATGACAGAATCTCACTGCATCATGATTGTCCGTCCATCTCCTTCCAAAGCCATGTGCGTTAATCTGCTGCTACAACAGCGTCCACTCGATTTAACCTCCTGACTGCAAGGATTTAATCCCATGCAGCCACAAGAGCATTAGTGATGTTGGGCGACAGGGCTTTGCACATCCCATGGATGCTGGATTGGGGAGGGGTCAGGGTTCTGTGCAGAGCATTCAAATTCTCCCATAACAAACTCAAAAAAACTTAATCGTAACAGGGACAATGACTCAAAATTCTCTTTAAAGCTCCAGACGACTCACTTTTTACAAGAAAAGACAATTGGGTTATGTCTAATTTTCTGTGTTGGAACAATAAAAGGTCCATTAGGCACATTTGATTAATTTAATTGCAATATATGATGACAGGACACACCATTTAACAGGAGGGATAAAAAATTATGATCTCCAACTATTTTAAATGGAGAATCAAAAACTGTTTCAGTGAATGTAAAAAAGAAGTGACAATCCCTCTGTGTAATCAAAACGTGCTTATTCTCGCTTGTGAGAAACTTTGTGTGTTCTCTAATTGCTTAGGGGGAGGTTCACTGTGACTGCCAAGCAATGAAATTTGCATTTTCTCAGCAGCTCTGTTTGATAATCATTTCTCAAACTGATAAATGGTTGTCATATGTGGGATCTGTATATACCAGGGGTAGGGAACCTTTTCTCTATCAAGGGCTATTTTAATTTTATAACATCCTCCGAGGGCGATACTAAATTATTGAACACATTATAAGACACTGACCTCTCTAATGCAATAGCTGGTACTGCTCTACTCAGGCGAGACGTCTGATGGTCATGATGATGTTTATACTCAGCTGGTTTCCTACGTTTGGGTCGGTCGGTCTTGAGCGGAACCGAGTCTGTGCAAGAGTCACGGCAATCTTCACGGCAGAGTGATGCAAACTTCAGTGCACGTTCCCTCAGAAGGGGAATTGTGATTTTGAGCTTGCTGTTGCATTGCAGTTAAATGAATTTGTGGAGCAGGTTGATTTGAGTTGTTCCACATTAAACGGTGGGTAACAAATATGTTTGTTCATTCTCCATGTCCTGAAACCTCTCACCGAACGGCTGGAAGAATTTTTTGCAAACTTAGGTTCTCGCGGCACATTCAGAAGCCACAGCAGGCATTTGCTCTTGCACAGCAGGAAAATGCAGTGTTAACCTTTTCCTGTTGTTCTCGCCACAGCATGCATGGGTTTGCATAGAGAATTGAAGAACTTTATACTAACAAAGTCGACATGCGGATACAATGCTCCACCCCACCTCCGTGGTTTTATTCCAGTAATACTTTTTGACAACTAGCCTCGTTTCTCCAATATGGGCTCATTTATCCCCGTACTGCAAGTCGCAGGGAGCCACTGCAGTTTAGCATGGAGGGCTCCATTCCTTCAAAGAAGCACACAGTGTCCTCTCTCATCAGCCGGCTGCTTGTCATACAACACCACCACCCATTACTGGCTCATCTCTATGCACAGATGAACCGCCATGTTTGTTATCAGGTCAGACGTATGTGGAAATGCAACATCTCTGCCGGAGAAAAGCCAGTGAAACAGCAACCAGGATTTGGGCTGATTTCACGGTAGAGCAGAGGTGACTGACACCTTGTAACATTCGTCCCCAGCGCATGACAATGGTAGGCTTGAAATGTGGCAATGAAATGAATTGGGTCTCACAGGGCTCATGTTTTTTTGGTGAAATGCTTTGAACTATTCTTAAAAGAAAATCCCTGAAGTCACGCTGTGAATATTTGCTGTGGCATCAGTAGTCTTACTCAAGTGCTTGATGAGTGTTTCCACACACTGAAGTGCTTTCTCATTTGTAAGGAAAGAGGAATGTCAGACATTTAAAATGTGCAATGAGATGAAATCTAATTTGTTCAATATTCTATTCAAGCTCAAGGCCCATTGTACAGCTGACCCACAAGTCCTCCTCATGGAAGGTTTGATCAATTAACTTCCACTTGATCAACTTGAAATCAATCTACTATCACAATTTGTTTGGCTTGTTTTACTGAAGACATCTTCTGATGATGCAACCTTATTAAAAATGCAAATTCTATGTATTTTTGACATGTTTTTGGAAAGTCACATGAGAATTCCAACACAGAAATGAAACTTATTAGTAAATTAGTTTGTGCAAAAAACCTTTTCAAATGCCTTAAACAGACACAATGTCCAGTTCACCCGCTACCTCTTCTCTCAAATGGCTGTCAAAAAAGGCACCATGTCCATTAGTTCAGCTGGTGAAGAAAAAAAATAATTACTACAACAAAACAACTACTTCCTGCAGCTTTAAACTTTAGACCATTTCAAGGCAACTGGACTGTTTTTGCCCAGGGGGTGGAAAATCCTTCAGGCAAATCCCTGATCCTCCTTATCTCTTCTCTTAGCCTCTCCAACCAGGTCTTATCGCCTCCTGGACAGTAATTAACAGGAATTACACAGAGCTCCTATCTGCTGAGCCCACATCGTTACCGCAAAGAGCCCTTTCCCATTTAGGGCCTGTCTGCTGGGAGATAACCGCTGGAGAAGGGCTCCTCGATCAGGACGCGTTACACAACTGTTGTGCGCGTGCTCCAAGCTCAGTTTGTCCTGCTATGGTCCCTTGTACGTACTAAGTCCAAGTTAGGTGTTGGTGTGAATTCCAGTATTGTGTTACACTTTGTGCAGATGTGCAGATATAAGAATGACTGCTATTCTGTCAGAACTGGTAGGAAACCCTAATAAGAATGGGTGTAATCAATCTTTTCCCTAATCTAAAAAGAAATTGCATAAGTGGTTAATAAGACTAAGAAATTGAACCATTACAAATTATATTCTATTGAAAAGCACCTCATTTGTTCTTTAGCTATTAAGAAGATATTGGCACAGTTAGCAAATTCAACTGCAGTGTAAAAATGATGCCTTTAGGTAAATTGGAGGTTTGTGAGCTGCATAATTTCATCACTTCCAACTGTGTTGCTCAGTTAATAGAAACGGAACCTTTAAGTTAAAACCAATCGTGCAAGTTTACCCACTTAATTTTCACTTCCAAGTGAAGGGAAAAGAAGAGATGAAAACAGGGACAATTGTCCACAACACATCACTTTCTCTTTGTCTCCCCCCGCCACTCTCACTAAATGTTTAAGACGATCCTCAAGAAAAGCTCCTCTGCTTCTGTTTCCCTGGCAACTGCCATGCAATGGAATTGATGCCACTCCTGATCGCCCACTTAGTTTGCACAGTTTGCATTTCCCTCATAGACATGACAGGATCTAAATAACTCATAGTCAAGTGATATGTGCACCTCTCTTACATATGTGAATCAGGGCGTCAGCATGAATCACTGTCTATTTAGCTCTACCTTGAAGCTGCAAACTCATTTGAGAGAAAAATTGAAACTGTTCTCATTCCAGCCATCTAGTTAAATGTTTTTGTCCAACAGTGTCCCCGTACCTCACGCTCTCATTCTCTCCCTTGATTAACATAGACGGGCAGCCAGACAGCTCCAGAGGCCAGAACCTGGAGCAAGACTGCTCGCTGTCACCTTGTTACCACCCTAATGGGTTCAGACGAGGTTCCCCTGACACAGGAGAAAGGGGAAATTAATTCATGAAGCTGGGCCTCATGTACCTTCCAGTTTGCCTCTGCCTCCCTTTGCCCTTCCTCCATCCCCACCATCCCTCCTCCTACGCAGCCTCATTCAAACTGTCGGCACTACACAACAGAGAGGACATATTCAACATAATAACGCTGCACGCACCAGCAACCCGATGCAGCATTCATTCAGCTTCATTAAAACCACACGTGCACGGTGACCAAAAATTAACAAACACATTCCTGGAGTGTCTATTAAAAATCTATTCATTAACTCTGAGCCATATTTCATCTGCTGTTGGTTTTATCTGAAAGGGTTTCCAACAAAACAATAAAAATGTAAACACTCAACACAAAAGCGTTTGGTGAAGTCAACAGTGTCGGGGCATCTCCAGTTGCTGCAGTGCTATGAGCTTTGACAGCTAAAGGACTGTGGAGGCTGGCCGCTCTGTCAAACCCGAATGGCATGCATTTGAACAAGAGGCAAGACGCTGTGCTGTCGGCCCAATTAGGCTGCTCGGGAACACACTGACTCCATTCTGCGGGCCTGAAAGAGGTCAAGGAACATACACAACAGAGCCATTTCCCTGATTCACCAAACACACAGACCAGCAACGTCTGGACTCATTGGCAGGCTCAGACAAAGAGTGATAGGCAAGAGCGTCCTTGATGCTAAAGTCATTAGGAAGCGGATGTGCACACAAAACATCTGTGGGTTGTCCACACACTGACAGGATGTATGAAAGGCAACAAGCGATAATTGTCATGTCTGCCTTTAACTTAACAAAATCTCCACAATAACTAAAGGTTGTTGCTACAGCATTTAACTAATCTAAATTAGCTTCACTGGCCTGGAATCCAAACAGTCCACCACGGAGGTGTTTGGGGTGCTTTATGGCTCTGATGACACACTCGGCATGCTGATTTGTTTGTTTAATCCAGTCTATTCTGCAGATTTCCCTATTTTGTATATCAGTCAATAATCCTTAACCCCCTCTGAGCAGGCCGGACAATCCGAGAATGCATACTAGGTTGTCAGCCTCAAGCAAAAGTACACTGATCAATTGTACACGTTCAGTACAGACTTTGATTGAATAATCTGCACCTCCCTGTCTCAAAATGTTTGTGTGCGCAGAGAATCAATATTTCATACAACAAAGGTGCATGTAGCCCAAGAGCTGATTTAATAAGCACTACAAGCTTTCAAACTAAATTAAATTTCCTTAGGTTCACAACGAAAAAGTAGTTGACGGACTTTGCCTCAGAAAGTGTGGAGGGAATCAGAATGCGTCGATGAATGTGTTTGACAGCGCCAAGCATGGCGTTCGCTTCATCTTCTGCTCACACGCGTGAACGGGGTCACACAGAAATGACCGGAGGAGGCGGACAGCCCATCATTACTTACTCTGGAGCATGTTGTGAAAGGGTTAAACGCGCTGACGCAGCTGAGAGGTAGCCCACACGCCCAAATTGGGTCATTTAAGTCGCTCATTTATAGATGTTGATATTGCATGCGCATTGTGGAGCTCTAATGCAGGGATCGCAATTCCATGATATGAAATGTTTCCTAATCCTCCCTCCTCCCCTTCACAGTGAAGATCAAAAGAAATGCTGGAATTGCTTCCCATGGCACATTCGAAATGGTTCTGTGACAGTGTAATACCAAAGTCATTTACTCGGCCGCATTTGGTTTTTGCTCTGAATTGCAGAAATATATTTTCCTTATTTTGTATGATGTATCTGAGCCATGCACAGAGTCATCCTCTCAATTTTGCAACAGTTCAAAACACACTTTCCTTTGACTTAAATTAATAATACCAAGTCACATTACACAAACCTTGTTGCTTGTATGAGAGGTGATCATTTCCTGATATGTACATATGCCTTGTCTGGATCCAGTTTTCTGCTGAAACAGTTAAGTCTGAGTCTGACAAGGGAAGAACGGTTAGCAGCAGCTCCTGGCAAAATAACTCCCATGCCAAACAGTTTCCTTCCAAAAAGCTAATCTTCTATTTGCATATTAAAGCAAAGAAAGACGCATACAGAACCATAATCCTTCGCTGTCCTTGTGTTTTTCAAGACCAGGCACTTGGTGCACAAAAAGTGACAGAGAGCCTTAGAGAGAGCGGCAAACAGGAAAAAGGAGGCCCCTTTCATGCCTATATCACACGCTTTTAAAATCGCTGAGGGTGGCATGCACATTAAACATTATAATCAGGCCATATTTGAATTTCAATGGGGAGCAAATGAAAAGGTGTTTGAATGGGATTTGGATACTTTTATTTTGGAACTGAACTGGAGTGTATCAGGGCTGGAACTGGGACAGATGACTTGTCAAAAATCAAAGCAGCGTAGCATCATAAAGTGCTTTCGCTTTGTTGTGCTTTTTATCAGCTGTTTTGCCAGATGCATTTTCATTTAACCGCAGGTTGCACATGAAATTCAACATCTTAAAGGTTGGCTATAAATAATCCCCTTCGTCCCTTTCGACAAATTGTCTTGTGGAGGAAACTGTAAGGTCAGCACCCTTGTGAAGAGGATGTTAATCATTCACCAAGTTATTTGATCTGACTCTTCCATCATCTGACTTGTTGATGGGAAACTCATTAGGCTCTATGCGAATGGGAGGAGAAACAGCCTTTGTCAAACCACAGCCAGAAGACTCATTACAAACATTCAGAGGCTAGCGCTCAAAGAATAAAACTTCATTGGCTGCCTGAACATTGCATTTTTTACAGAGTGTTTTTTTTTTATGTCAGAAGATATACAGAGGGGAACTTCCTTGCGAGGCTGAATAGGGCAAAAACATTTTAATTACCCTCTGGCGAGATCACACGCACAACACAGGCAAAGGTTGAATATTTAATCCAGTTTGAGAGAGCGAGATTGCGCGTGAGGATGTGCTGAGAGCGCAGAAACACTCAGGATTGTGAGGTCGCGGCACGCCGTGCTGCTTGGCTGCTGGCAGGATTCATAGGCGCAACGCCTACTAACATCTGTAGCGCCTCTCACTTAGCAGAAGACGCGAGCAGAGATTTGTAGTGCCTTGGAAGCTGCAGCGTCTGCACTGTCACAGTCTGGGTTGCTTCAGCTGCCTTCAACAAGATATTTCGTGTTGTTTGGACATAAGAGGCTCTTTCTCTAATGACAGTTGCTCACCAAACATGTCTCCTCTATGTATAACTCCTCTTTTCAGCTTGAAAAAAAAAAAGATTAGAAGCGAATGGTGTGTCCCCAGGACAGAAATTGGCACTTTTATACGTTTAATAGAATCTAATCATTTTAGAAGGCCACCAGGGTCGTAAAAAGGCTTTCACAACTCTTACATTTGTGACCCCCAGCTGAGAACTCTTCACATTTCCAGAGCTGCCACTTCATCATATGTTAAATAAAAGGGAAAAAATGAAAAATACTTCTTGTAAATTGATGATGACGCCCCCCACCACCACCACCACGACCTCCATTTCCCTTATGGTTCACTGACAAACACATCCCTGATGTGGCCCCCTCCGTACATGTTCATGTTACATGAATGCAGAGGAGCTGTGGGGGAGGTTGCACTGTGATTGGCTGATAAGAGACCAGAAAGAGGCCTATCCCTGGGAGAGGCCTTGGAGATGACAGTGGAACTTAATTAATATGTAGAATTTATTGATCATTGCACTGCTGGGAAATCAACTGCCATCTTCTACCATTTTCTGGGCCCAGGAGGATTGTAAATAAGCGGCCTTAAATATTTCACCTATGCACCACATCAAACATGAGCAATAAACATGACAGGGAAATATGTGACAGAAGTTCTCCTTAAATCACGCCAAATGAAATCACGAGGCAGGCTTAAAGGGGACGGTTAAGATGAATTTTGAACGGAGTGGATTTTCAAAAAACAAATTTGTAGCATCTTAATTAAAGCAGCCGTAGTCTCCCCATACAATAGGTGCTTTTGCTTTTTTTTAAGGAGGGGGGTGGGGGTAGATTTCCAGGTAATTCCCTGCTAATTATAATAAAAATGCTAAGTAGGAAGATTTGAATGGGAGCTGTTTGTATGTTCAAAGGAAAGAACAGTGGTGAGACAAGCTGCCAAGGCCCAGAGAATAGAGTCAACCTGGTTTGTTTCCAAAACTCCTGCAGTGCGTCAGTCTCCTGCAACCTCGGCAAGCAAGCTTACATCCTTTCTCCTTTGCAACAGTAAAAAAGGAAACTGAAAGGCTCCAAACTTGGCAGGACTCCCTTGAGACCTGCAAGGATTCACCGTGCCTCTGCTTCTTGCAGAAATAGGTTGATTGTGCTTTGACCAATCCCAGTTTGACTAAAAAAAGAATGGGGGGGTGTACAAAGAGAACAAGAGAGTAGTGTTTTTTGTTCTTAGCTGTCATTGAGCAACGGGAAGACTGTGAACAGGGAATGAGCACAGCGAGAGAGGATGTGTTCAAACTTTCCAATAAATGGGCATTGAAAAAGGCCACACGCTGAGTGGCTGGCTGACGCGACAGAGCCTGACAGCCTCATCAAACACGATGTTGTTGGGAGACTTCCTGGATTCACAGAACTTCACCTCTCAAGTGACCACCGCCTCACTGTGTGCAGGTTAGTCTCATTAAAAACCGCACTTCATGCAGTTTCTTTCACAACAGTGAGACCAAGGGCTGGGAACGCCACAAACTTCCCATCCAGTGACTTTATCAGTCATCATATTTTTTAAGTGCAATCCTAACAGGCTAATAATTGCTTTACAAAGTCAAAAGGGGAATAGAAAATCCTGTAGCTTTCTTGGCATGTTAGCACAGGATAGAGACCTGTCAGACTGTCAGATTAACATCTGGATCTGGATACATTTTCTGAATGATAACCTATTCAAAAAGTAATCAGAGCCAGGGAAGCAGGCTCAGTTAACCCCATCAGTCACATGACACTTGTTCACATGTTACTGGTCCCTGAAAATCTCCCGGAGCGGAGCCGCAGTGTGAACTTGCAGAGGGTTTGGAGCTTGAGCTTTAGATACCAGGCATTCAGGGTAATGCCGTTCATTAACCTCCAGTCTGTGGAAAAACATACTCACCCTTCAGCTGATTTACTTTCATCACCTCAAAGACAAACACACCTTCTCCATCATCCTTCCACATGGAAAGAACCCCCACCCCCACCCAAGACAGTCAGGTCCCCACTGTATGTTGTTATGGCAATAAAATACTGTGGATTAGGTACTGTGTGTGTAGCAGTGACAGTCAGGGGAAAAGAGCTGAAAGTCTCATCATATTTCCCAAGCCATCAATCGTGAGAAATGGTCCCTGAGTAAAGCTGCAAGTCTTTGGATATACAATGCATTATCTTGTGCACAGATGGCTAAAGCAGTAGTGCATGCTCTTCTTAACAAGTGTGATGTAGTAGTAGGTCTATATATAAATGCATATAAATATAATTTAGAGATGTTTTCTTTTGCTCCTGCAAACTCGTGAAGTATGGTGCCAATTATAGAGGCTGATGAAGTTGGAAAAAGACAAAAGACATTGATGCCATGCACATCAATGCCCCCCCCCCCCCGTAATCAAACTTAACTGAGTTGCATCAACCCAAAACAAAGTTAGCATGCCAATCAATAGAAAACCAATACACTCTGAGTCAAAACATGGGGGAGGGGTCTCTGAGATTCCAAGGGCTGAGACAAGTGGAAATCAAATTTCTAGTTTCTCTCATTTCTGCCAATGTCACAAAAACAACAAAAAAAGAACAGACAAAAACTCCAATCCTGGCTTTAGTCACCAGGCAGGCTTGAGGCACCACTCAGAGAGAGTGTGTCATTTAAAGGCAGAGCATAGAATTTAGTCTCCAGGTGACATATTAGGAGAATTACTATTTTCACAGAAGCTCTACAAACAGAGAAGGTTAAATCTCCTCATGCTTTAAACAAGTTACAATCTAATGATGATTATAGGATTAAGCTTCAGTACATTGCTCTAATTATTCTGAGACATCTATCCGACTTCCCTGCGATCCCGTCTGGCCTCCAGGAGAGAGTCGCCAATCAATGGCAGCAGTAACCCTCACTTCCTATGCACAGGCTGAGGAAAGATGCTGTGAAACAACAAGACGACCAACGCGACAGACAGAGAGAGATCAGGGGGGGACAGACGCACCGCAGAGATGAATCACTACTCCTACTTTTGAGAGGAACAAAAAAGAGCAGACTGCCATCTCAGTTGTGACAAGAGGCAGGAGGCGACATACATCAACATAAATACATATAAACTGAGCAAAGATGGCTGGATAGAAAGATACACGCAGGCAGGAAGCAATGCAGAAGTGAGGGGGAGGACCCACATGGATTAATGATGCAGTGCAGCCCGAGGTTAAAACGTGATATTTTTGGGTACAGTCCCATTGCCACCTCCGGGCCATTTGCATAGTACTGAGACTACAGCTTCATTTCCCCCTGTGGCTCAGGTTTGCGAGAGCCGAGCAGTCAGGGGGAATTAAAATCATGCTGTTTACGTCCAAATTGCCCTAACCTATTTTTTTATTCATATAAATGTTACTAATTTACATTTAACTTCCATTTTCAAAGTCCGCTTCCCTAAACCTGAGAGCCAGATTTTCTTGATTTAGGCAGTGGCCAGCCTTCTCCATGTTTAAATCCTCTTTTGGAAGAAAGCTCATTATCAACCACACGTATAATCTCTGAAATTGGGACCAAACGCCACAGCTGTTAAAGTGGGCAGCGTAATTTGCTAAGGGAGCCTGAAACGTATTAATGTTGACAGAGAAATATTAAAATGGAGATAATGCCACATATTGGGCTTAATGTTGCCTACAGACAGATGACGTTCCAGGAGAAGGAACAGATAAAGCAAGCTAAAGCAAGTGACAGCAAATAAAAGGGAGAAGAAACCTGAAGTAATTCGATCACTGAAGTTGCACGGTAAAGAAATATTATCTCATTAATTGTTAAATGTCGTAAACCCTGTTAGCTCCACCCACACTTCCACCCCAGTTCCCAAATCTGGATTTGAATAAACCCAAATCCAATCATCCCCAGGGGCTTCACACGCCTATGGACAACTTTTCTCTGCAGCCAGTGCCTTCAATCTGAATGTGTCAAATGAAGTACTGGAGTTGGATTCATTTTTGATTTGCGTGCAGTTGCAGCTGAGCTTTAAAAGCACATCCACCTTCAGCTGTGCACCACATCTTCACATTGCAGGAGCCCACTACATCCTTTCCTGGCATTTTTCTCAATTGCTGTGCTGTTGTAACATTATTATAGGTCAGGAAACAGGCCACAGAGAGACCTTTTCCTCTCATAAATCAGGTGATTGATTGCCATCCATCGAACATGGAGGGTTGAGCCATGTGTCTCCAACCAAGAACATATGACCACAGTGACCCTTGCTGTCAAAAGTTTATAGCTGGCACACTTGTGGCAGCAGGAGGGAAAACAACTCCACATGGCAAGCCATTTCATTTCTAATATCATGTGTGTCATCAATCTCCTCTGCAATGAACGGGCAGTGCAGCCGAGGCAATCATTCAACATTTGTGGCAGGTATGTGGTATTGACCGAGGGAGGATGAACAGCGGGTATGCACGGGTGTGTGTGTGTGGAGAGAGAGCTTGTTTTCAGCCTTCACTTTTCAATCTCAGCCGAGATTTCCTGGATTTGTTTTCGAAAGGATTTTAAACTAAATTTTGAGGCTTGAAGTCACAAACTGTCATCACTCAAACCTCAAGTTGTGCAGAACTTCAAAGCGGCACACAGCACCTTTCAAAGCAATATCAATACTTAATACCTTTGCAAGAATAATGTGACATTCATGTGTAAAAACTGATGCCGTGTAAAGGGTCAATACTGCTGTGCCCATTCTCTCCCTCAAAGTTCTTGCCGACAGCGTCCTGCCATATTTAACGTCCTTAAATATCAATTACAAAGTCAAGTGGCTTGCCATAATTCAATTTTGCTGTGCACTGACATACCCTGTTAGGAGTCACTGTCTTGTGTAATTAAAAATGGCCTGGTTCTTGGTCAAACTGCGAGTAGCCCCATTAATGTGGGAAGAGTCTATCCTTTAATGGATGCATTAATGTTGACATCCTCCCAGAGTTGTGTGTTGTTACGGGTGGGAAGACTGTGAATTTTAACCGACTGTCAGGGCGTCCTTGAATCTTCCTCCCTGAACACCAGGAAGAATTCGGTGAAGAGGGAAAAACACAGCGGGCCTACTGCGGCGGCAGTAGATAAATATGCGGGGAGAGACGGATGATGAGCGGCTGCTCTCTAATGGGAACCAAGGTCTTGTTGTGGTGGTGTGTTTTATTTACAGCGACTCTTCATCAGAGTGACAAGCCGGGCCCCTCGGACCGTCCTTAATAGAAACAAGAGGCAGAGAGGGGTTTCTATATTCCATTTCCAAATGGGAACACATGTCGCGGACCTGCATTTTGCATATGCATGAGTAACAGAATGATGCATTCACAGTGAGTGAGTGTTACGGGTTATATATCGCGGGAATTACTCGGGCACTGTGGAAAGGTAAGCATCATTTGTCTGGGGACTCATCAATGTCTGGTGGAGAAATGGGGACTAATGACTGTACAGCAGAGGGGAGGAGAGGGGCTAAATTCATCTCAATCAATGTCACAGAATATGATCATAAATCCACAACCGTCAGCTGTGTTCACTGGGGGGACCCGTGTTAACAGTTTTCTTAAGGGGCACCTTTTAGTGAACATCAGAAACGAGGCAGTCAGCATGTGGAGGGGGAAAAGCTGATGTTTGTGTCGATGAAATGACTGAGCTACTGTCCCTGCAGTGTCCAATGGTCAGCGTCCGACAGTGTCCCCTAGTTGCCTCATTACAAACCAACAATGCACAGTAAAAAGCTGCTTCTTTTTAAAGCTACTTTCCCAACTGCTGTGATAACATCAAAAAAGTTTTTTTCTTACATTTAAATTGAGTGTTGAAATGATTCAAGCCAGGACTGACACTATATATTGGCCAAGATTCTCTATAAAAAAAACCCTGAAATGTTGGCCTTGAGGTCGCTATGACAAAAAAAAGCAGCAGGTAAAAGCTTCAAGACGGCATGTGCATCATCACAAGACATCTCAGAAAGCTGCTCCAAAGCGAGCCGTCACAGTAAATCTCGATGAATGGTGATGCCCATGAAATATTTTAGAAAACTACTGTTGCTTTTACAATGCGTGTGGGTGCCCTTTTTTATTTGATCCTGCATTGGGGTCTGCCAGAAGTCTTTCTCCAAAGCTCCTCTTCACTGAGCATAAGCCACATTCACAGGTGAAAAAAGAATAAATGCATAGTCATTACTTCACAGATTTAAAAGCGAGACCTTACATGAACTCTGGGGTTTCTATTTCATATCAAATGAAATGCAGCTGTGACAGACGGAGAATTCTGCTCCATTCAGGTCGCTGCCGAGGAAGCAAGAGGGCATTTCTCACACGACTCCATGCATCCATTGTATGGCCCCGACACAAGCAGCCAAGAAGGGAGCTAATTGTGTGTTTAAGAAAATAACAGCACCACAACCCATTTGCAGAGAGCAGGACCAAGGACAAAAAGCTAAATAGGAATATTCCAACAAAGCTGTGGTTTGTCTATGGATTACATAAATCCAGAACATACTTTCTCAGTATTTTTCACCTTTTGGCACT
Organism: Psettodes erumei; assembly: GCA_016785225.1. Classification (NCBI taxonomy): domain Eukaryota; kingdom Metazoa; phylum Chordata; class Actinopteri; order Pleuronectiformes; family Psettodidae; genus Psettodes; species Psettodes erumei. Next base: position 551,493 of record JAFBJZ010000953.1, read on the forward strand.
GACTGCCTATTATTTTCTACACCTTCTACCACTTCAAGTATTTACAGTGTGCTTATGCCACATTCATATGTGAGAGCTGCTATGTACAAGTGCGGTCTTATGTCAAAGCAGCACATCATTAAGTGTCTTGCTGAAGGCCAAATTGACAGCAGTTGTGCCTTTCCTGAGCAGATTCTCCCGCTGGGAAGGCGACCAGCCCACTTCTCTGATCTTCTGCCATCACAACACACAGTTGCATTCTGACCACAAACGATGCTGATTTATAAGCAACTTCAAATTCCTGCCTTTTACTCCTGTTTCCACACTCTTTATTTTGCACTGAAAGGTCAAGTCATAAAAGGACAATCGCCTCAATAAACCAGAATGCAATGCGGTTACACACCGAGTAAACGGCATGGAATTCAACCAAAAGAGCTCCTGAGTGAAACTGGTAATCTACAGCAGATGTGGTTTATCTAACTGGATGTGCTGCATTAATCAGAAATACATGTAATTATTCTGCCCGCCCAGCCGTCCAGGACATATCAGCACTCGAACAAAGACGAAGCACAGCGGAGGACAAATGGATCCGTTCTCCTACATATGCATGCAAAGGATTAGTATGGCAGATATGCATTGTATGTTTTTTGCACCGTTCCACCCCAAGTACAAATGCAGACAAAGCATTACTCAGAGCAGAGAGAGGGTGCTTTGAATTTAATCATCGACAGATAATTGTGAGGCACACGTGACGTCGTGCAGGGGTTTCCGGATGTTGAATGTGTTTATTTGTATGTGTGTGTGTGTGTGTGAATGAGAACTTACAGGTTTCATTTGGGTTTGATCAGGTTTTGATTTTTCATTAAGGAAAGCCATACTGCATTTGAGGTTTGATTTTTAAAAGGAGACTATACGTCTGAGGATCCCTACCCCTATTTTTTAAAATATACCATACCAGCCGACTCACCTTCCCACCCCTCCTGCTTCTTTCACTTCCATAAGAATGAAAGCAATGGAATTTCAAACTGGCTTTCACTGCCAAGAATCAGTTTTTACAATGGCACTCTGACTTGAAAACAGCATAGCTTCTAATAAAAGGCGCACAATCTAAAAGAGAAGCAACAAAAGGATGAAGGTTCAGCCCGAAAGGGGTGTTCATTTATCAGTGGACACGTTTCAAATCCTTGCCCCAGGCAATGGCTCGCAAAGCATCTGAGGAGAAAGCCCGTAGGGACTTCTGCTGGAAAAGCCGAAAACCCTTTGCTGAGCCTTGGGCCATTTCTGCACCTGCGTCTAATATGCATGGGTAAAAGCCTAAACGCCAACAGTCTCTGGACAGCACAAGACCGCCTTTATGTTCCTTCAAGTTAGCCATTGTTGATGCTCCTCTATCTGACATCCATACCTCTGTAGTCAGTGATCATTCTGGAGACCCACCACACTAATGCAACAAATATGTTTAATGATTTATCAACTTTACAGTTGGGTTTACAGTACAGAGTTTATGGGTTCTCTGCAAAACCTTCAAGAATAAGCAACTCAGCTTTCTTATAGACAACAATAAATTAAACAAGATTATGAGATCAACAGTGACATATTCCATCATTAGTCACTGGACCTCAAATTCAATTTATGAGAATTCATGGACTTAGAAATCAAGCTGTTAAAAGATAGAAAGACAGTTCTGCTTTTCATCTGCACAACAGCATGTGCTCCTTCTGCTGTAGAATTAAAACTAATTGGCCCCAAAACCTTGGTAGGATGCATGTAGGATCACATATAGCTTTTAAAATGAGAATGTTGTAAATGTAAATATGTTGGATCTTGTGAATACAACAGAAATGCTCATCAGAGAAGAGGGAAGACACAGTGGTTCTGGTAACAGGACGAGACTTACCTGAGCCTCTCTTGGACACCACTTTCAGGCAATGAACCACAGCGGCATGAAGCAAGATCAGAAGAGGAATGGGGGCTTTCATTTTGTAGCAGTCCTATGAGAAAAAAAGGGCAAGTTGTGAATACACTGAAACCATCCAAACATCAAAAAAAGATGATCACGATTTTGGCAGGAGATGCTTGATCAAAGCTTGAAAATAATGATAAAAGTAAAAAACTTGCAAGGTCTGAGCCAATAACCAGAATTTTTACGAGGCTTCGGGTCAGCTGGAAAAACTCCTGCACCTCCATGCATAAATTCTCTTCTCCAAAGGATTTGTCTGCCTGCTTGCTTCTCTGTGGTGTTTCTTGACGGGGACTCATTGTAACCAGGGGTTATTGATGGTAAAAATGCCCAGATGCATTTCTATCATGGCGAACCTGACTTTGCTGATTCTTCACACACCTGCAATACTCAAAGCTCGCTGCATTAAACATGTATCTAACATAAGATTGGTCTTTAGTTGATTGAAGATACTGGTGTTCATTCAGATTTTGACAGCAACTAACAAGCTCCGTCATTCAATCTGAACATTACTTTACTGCTGCATTTTTGAAATGGCTTCACAAGACGCCTATGGAGGCTACAAGGATGGCATTTCAGTCATGACAAAGATGCCTCACATAGATTCCACAAAACTGCATCAGGGAGGCTTGTTGAGGGGAAACCCTAAACAGCCACAATAACCCTCTAGGCACTCACAGAGGCATGTGTAACTGGACAGCAGCCAAAGAAGGCGACATTGCCATGTTCCCCTCGTCAAACGGCCTATTGTCGTCATCCCTTTGCCTGCTGCAACCAGTGCCACCTCAGAAAAGCGACACGACACCACACAAAAATCTTATCTTTTTAATTAGTTTTCCGTGTCGGGCACAAGACTCCAACATTAGCACAAAAGCTGTGCTCGCTTTCTTTGGTTTGAACGCAGCGGAAAGCACTGAATTGCCAGTTGTGCCCGGTATCCCTTCAGTTCGCAGCGATATCCCGGACTGCTCGCCATCAAAGCGCTTCACTGAAAAGGTTCAAACCGCGCTCTGCGATGAAGGGTAATTCATTTCTTGTTTAGAGTAACAACGCTGACGAGCACGTACCATGAGCCATATACCACACCTGCATGTGTGCACAGGACACAATTGTGGATTATGGTATTAAATATATTAAAGAAGAAGAAAAATATGACACACTGTTTATGAGCTTGTGTACAGTCACTGATTGGAAAATGGCTACAAGTGAAGCTTCACAAAGCCGCTCCCAAGGACACTGATCTGTCGAAAGAAAGCTCGTGCAAAGGAATAGATTCAGTGCAATGACATTGCAATTTATTACAAAGAGTGCTGTGTCTCTGCATATGTACACTTTTGACATAATGCAGAAAGAGCAAGAGAAGAAGAAAAGTTAGGCAATGCCAGCTGTATGCTTCAGTAAACAAGCAGAACTGTGTTTATGACTTAAAGGGGAACTAAATAGACAGTTCATTAGAGGCCTTCTGCTAATAATCATTTTTATTAGAGATTAATCTGCCAACTATTTTGTTTATTAAGCAAATGGTGATTTGGTCTATAAAATGTCACAACATAATGAAAAAATATCCGATCACACAAAGGGCAAGGGGACTTATTCTAATCACTTGCTTTGTCTGGAAAAAAGTCCAAAACCTAAAGAGATTCAGCTAACTACCACAGAAGACAGAGAAAATGAGCAAATCTTCATCACTGGTCCGCTGAAATGGGGCAAAGCTTGTAATATCTGCTTGAGAAACAACTTGACACACTTGATGCTGATTAATTTTGTCATCTGGAGAGCGGGGGTAGGTGAGATGAGGGCTGTTTGAGCCCTGGTGCTGAGGGAAGCCAAACAGCGGGATGAAGGCACCCTTTAACTTTTCTGTACGCGCCTCACTTCACCAGTGCTGAGCGCTGACACAGTAACAATGATACTCGGGGTGGAGAGTCTGCAGGTTGTCATGTGGCCAGCCAGGATGCAGCACATGTGTTTTATAGTATTTTGTGGAAGCCTGTCTTCCTTTCCAAGCCGAATGCGCTCTGTTGGTGGTTCCAGGCCAGGACCGCGGAGCTTGTCGCACGACATCCAGGCATACAGTAGGTGATGTTATTTTTAAGGTGCGGGGGGTGAGTGGCGATGATATCCCGCGGAGGTGGTCACGCAAAACACGGTATCGTTGAGGATATATTGCTTCTCAAAGCGTGTTACTGGGGGAGCGATGTATGGATTGTGTCTGTGAAGACATCAGCTACATGCTGGGCACGTGTTCTCGGCACAAAGTCAGCCTCACATTCACCCTGAGCGGGATCGCTCTCACGTCCGCTGTGTACACAAGTGCCGGGTCCTCCAGCCAGGCCTCGCACATATTGATGCAGGCATTCCTCGCGTCCTCCATGGCTGCTTTACATCTCACACTGGTTGTGATATACACCTTCAACCAAATCAACTGTTTTTGGCCCTTATCCCAAAGAAATAATTGTCTGTATCCTTACAGGATAATCAGCTGATTTATGAAAGAAATGTTAATGTATATTGAACTTTGTTGGCATGGTTCTCTTGGGTACCCAATCTAAGTCCCTGCACTCAGAACTGTGGATCTGCATTGCCGTTTCTAATTTCTCAAGTTTGTCTCCAAACACACTAAATGATAGGATCTGTCCTTCATTTTCTGCTTCTGATGCCGAGGGAGTCCATTTAACAAGCCATCCACCTATTTGAAGAAATAAGCAAGGCAAGAGTTTATCAAGGTCAAACACTCAATTTGTTATCGGTAATCAGGAAAAGGGTGTCAATGTATTATTGTCACTATCGTCTTACTTCTTGGCACATGGTTATTAGCTTGTGATAAGTGAAAGACTCAGTGTGGCTGTCTAACTGTCAGAGATATGATCTGGAACACAATAGAGCAGGGAAAAAAAGCAAGAAGTTATCCCCTTCAACAAATGAAAGGATACTGGCTGTCCAAAACATATGAAATAGGAAAAATCCCACAATGAAAGCTTATCCTGTCAGGCATCCAAGTGTGCCATTCTTTAAAGAGGAGCTCGTCCAGAAGGTGCCGTCACCTGCCCCTCATTCTTTTGATTGTTTCTTTTCCTCGAGCATCCACTTTCCTTCCCCGCCCTGACAACGTTACCTCCTCAGCGGATTCATCCAAAATTCAATTACTTTCGAGGAGGGTTCGGTGAGAGAAATGGCGGCGCTCTCTCAACCCTCCCGGGGCTCCGAGTTAGCCCTGAGGAATGCATCTCCCACTCACACAAACAATTTCAGCAATCGGCGCCTGAGTCTTTACTGCTTTACTACAGCTTGGCCAGATGGATATTGAGGAGATGATTTATACGAATCTCTCGCTGTGAGTCTCTGTGGTGCTGTCACACATTTCCTGGGGCTGATCGCGCTGAAGGCCCTCGCACTCCATTCTGAACCTCTGCTCATATCTGATTTTTCTAGATCACTGTTCATATCTTAGTAAGGATGCTGGCGGGACGCAGTAATGGACATGGTTGTACATCCCAACAAGCCACAGAGGTGCTGATGCAGGGCAGAACTTTTTTTTTTTTTTTATCTTTATCTTAGTGAGTTTAAGAATGAAAAAGCAGCCCTGATTTTGACACGTTGTGATTGGAGTTCTTCCAGGCAACCATGAGTCACATTGCTTGAAGCTTCAAGCATGCAGATTGAAAATTAAAACATTTATTTGAATGGTGACACTGCCACCTCTCTGCCCCCCCTCCTCCATCTGCCTGTCGGAAGATTGAAACATACTCTGCCTGGTTTCTATTTGTGAGGAACACTTTTCAAGCCACACACACACACACACACACAAAGAATTATTCCATTTTAAATTATCCAATAACCCAGCAACCACAAGCCTCCATGTTCCTCACATAGATGTGGGGGGGGGGGGCACTTCTCAGCTGTAATCAACATCTCTAAACATGTTCAAAACTGCACTAAAATAAATTCTTTCATTAATTAGTGTAAAAATATGCAGTCTGTTTCCTCCCTGGTGAAAATGAGGGAAAAAACAGCATAAATCATCAAGAGCACACACACGCGTAGATAAATAAGAAACAATGAAATACACACTGTGTTTTCTTTGCTAATTTGCTGCTGTAAAGTGAGACTACAACAGAGGAAGAGACACGTCCTTTCAGACACTGTAAAATGGCAGATATCTGAGGTGCTGGTTTTATGAGGCGAGTTATGATTTGTATTTCAGTGTCATCTTTTGCCTCCGGGTGCTGCCGGTCACCTGCTCCGTGTTGGTCCTCGCATTTGTGAGTTGTGGGGGTTGGCTGGTGATTGGACAGGAGACCGACTCGCAGCCAGACCGTTCCACGCTGGGCTGCCAAGTGATTGTTTCAGCGTTGGCTTGATGAAACAGGTTGGTGTTCGCAGGGCAGAATGTAAATGTCTCCTAAACGTCCAGTCCTGGTAGCTGTTGTTGACCTTTTTTCTCTTGTTAATGCGAGCGAGGCTTTCAAAGCCCTTTCCATTCTTTTGTTTGTTGTTATTGTAACTTGAATTAATGATTTGATCCATTGTACTTAGTACTCACTTTATGCAATGCTCGGTGCACAACAGCAGTGGTTATTAGCTGGAGCTGTGTTGCACGCGGCTGATGGTATAGTCAGCGATTCCAATCCAATCCGCTTTTTGTCAAATTCACCATCTCCTCACGGTGCGCTAGCTGTCTGTTATGCGTGTGTGTGTTTGTGTGGCTGCATGACATAGCCCTGGATCTGTAAATGGAAATGAACAAAGTGGATTCCAATTCGCAATTGTTAGGAATAAGAGTCCGGCAGAGAAATGCTGATCGTTTCACTTTACCTTATTTTTGGGGGGCTGAAAATGGCATCAGAATACGACTTCAAATCTAAAACACAACACAAGAAACAACACTGAGGACATGACCACTTTGCTCAAGTCCACTGGTAATTAAACTACACAGCAGTGTACTCCTCATTAACTTACCACGGACACTGACAACCAAAGCACTGTTTCACTACACTGTGAGCAGTTCAGCACAAGTTGCATTAGAGAGTTGTAAATGAGTTAACAAGGATAACAAGGAACATATCAAAGCAATATTATCATTGCTTTATGTTATTATTGCTTGCCAGTTTGAATTAACATTCACTGCTAGAACCACACAAATAAGTTTTTTTGTATTCAGAAATGACAGCAGCAGCAACAACAGCAGCAACAACAACAACAAGTGTTGTGCCAGTGTGATGCACTCACTGAAGAATTCCCAAACGTTTATTAAATCTTCTTTCAGTATTTGTGCTGCGGGAATGAGGAGTGTTGAACCCAACAAATGGTGAAATAAACAACTGGCCTTAAAACGTAACTGAGCTTTTAGCTTGGCAGCAGTTACAAAGCCAGTGGAAGCGACAGAACCCCCTCTCTGTAGGTGAAATACAGCAGATACAGTATATGATGTATTATTCATATTTTTTTTTATTTTCGGTCTTGGGAGCAGTTAGCCACCAGTCAGGTTCACAAGCTGCACTCTCAGTGAATTGTATGGACACACAAATGTGAACACACACACACAGACAAAGTGTCTTTGCAGTCACGTCCAGTCCTGAGTCCCATTCCCTGAGCTGCCTGCTAACTAGATTCTTTATCCCGTCTGGCTGTCAGGGAAATAAGGATGACATTAAATGAACAGAGCTCTCTCTTTGGATATTCCGGGCCAGTGGTAAGAGGACTGAGGGAGAGCCGGCTGGAATCGCCGAGTGGACGAGGTGAAAGGGGAAGAGAGGATGAATGAACGCCAGAACAGGGAGAGGAAGCGAGGACGAGGAGAGGGCATGGGAGGCAGCAAATGCACAGAGAAGCAAATGAGCTTTTTTTATGCAAACGATCCATGTTTTGACTTGAAAGGGATTAGCATCTGAGTTTCACTAAGTCAACTGTCTCCATAATTATCTATAAAAATACGTTGATGTGATTTAAAGGATTAAACCAGCTCGTAGCACCAACGTGGCAAATTTTCCACTGTTGAATTAATGTTGATTTTCCAAAACACGGACAATTATTGGGGGTTTCAAACAGCTTCTGCTACAGGCACTAAATCTGCAATTCAAACTTTCTGCAACTTTTAAATTCACCCTGATGGATATGGATTTATATCCAAATAGGACACTGATGAGTCACCCACTGCTTAATTAATACTGAAGAGCCAATAGTCTGCTGCTCCATCACAGATCATTTAGAGCTCTTTGAGGATGCTATCAGCCTCAAACAGACCCCTCTTGTAAACATGTTTATAGGCAATCAATTTTCCATGTCATATAGTAGAGAAGAGTACACTCATTCTGACAGTCACATTTTTAAGCTAAACTGCTCCCTTTATAGTGTTATAAACAGCTACTGTACAGTTATGTTAAGGAAGAAACATCTGGCTTGCCCAGCAACTTGTACTTTATTCTTCTTGCAGCTGTGTCGAGTGACCTGGGTTACCTCTCTCTCAAAGTTACTTTTACAACAGAATCCAGCAAGTCAGTTAAACTGTCTTTTTCCCCCCTGCAGGCCCTCATCTGTACCGCTGATCAATCACTGAAACTCTCAAACACAGTCAGAGGTCTGAAACAGGATTCACCTGCAGAGGAAGCATGCTACAGTAGCTGCTGAATGACACTTCTAACAGCTCACGCTGCGGGGTTATCTGAAGTCTAACATTAGCTACATCCATCCACAGCAGCAATAGGTGCACCTCAGAGAGACACTAAATAAAACGAAAATTTATCAAGCCCAGGTTGAGCCTTCCAGTGGCAACGATGAGATATTCACGGGCTGAAGCATTTCTCTCTTTATCTATCTCAAACACAACCTCTACTCAACACCTAAATTTAAATCTGTGACAGTGAGACTGATCTGCCGCTGAACCGCAGTCTCCGGCTAACTCTACAGTATGCTAATGCTATTCATTGGAGAGCATCAAAGTCGGAGTTCTTCAAGGACCTCTGACTTTCAGAAAGTTAAAAAAACGCTGCATATTTTAACATTTAACAGCAGGATGTGTGTATTTCATTTGCAGCTTTTCACAAAGTGGGGTGGCAGGGTTTTTTTTTTTGTTTCACAGATTCAACAGAAATGTGAGTGGGGACCAATAAAATCTGATCAATCTGGTTAACCATAAAATGTAAAAAGTACAGGCCTACACGCATGAGAAACAATGCCCTGACAGAACTGAATGGTGAGGACGGAGAACGTTAATCGATGCCTCCCCTAATCAACTGCAATAATTGAGGCTGCTGTACATTTTTTTTTAAATCAATTAACGACTGGGAAGGATCAAGGTTCATAGCCACATTGGAAAAGTATACACCCACAAAAATACACACAAAGCTTTCAGTGTTTTCTACTGAAGCCTCCCTTACATGTCTCAACCAAACAGCCATTCAAGCAAAAATAAATTTAAGTGCTAAGGTGAGCCCACATGTTGCAGTTACCGCCGCGAGCTGAATGACGCGATGCAAATAAGCTTTCGCACAATAACAGACGACCCGCATCTCCATGCTCGGCAGCCGAGATTCAATATCGCAGGACCAGGAATGCTGCGTCCCCAGGCCCTTCTTGTAAAGTGGCCTATAAATCAAGAACCCTGTTGAGAGGCGGTCTCTGTGGGTCTGGTCCAGTAGGGGGGAAAGAGAGCCAAGCTCTGGCTGGGAGGAAGGTGCACCAGTAACGCCCCCCCCCCAAGCTGTAATGTAAAGGGTGTTTTAGCAGCATAAAATTATTACCCTCATTTGCCAAACTGGGGATTACATTATTACTGGAACTGTTATGTTTGAATATACAGTGTCGATAATGCCATAGCTCAAAGTGTTCAGCCATGCATGTAACTGAACTGGGCCAAACTGTATATACATGGCAATGTTCGTCTTTAAATTTCCAAGCTCTCATAATATATCTATTGAGAGCTACAAAATGTAATGTAAAATGTAAAAGTTACTCAGGCTACATTCAGACCAGCAGTGAAGCTGCAGCTGGCTCAGCGTTCAGCGCACATGGCGGGATGTTTACTCTGTCATGTGACAAGGTTAATTCTTCCAACACGGCTGAGGAGAGGATGATGGCAACTGTGATAAGATTAAACCAATTCATCATTCAAGGACATCTCAAACAATCGGGAATGCTGGAACGCTGTCTCCTAATATTACAAACCTCTAAGTAGTGTTTGGCATCTGATAAACCACCAAACTCTTGGAGTTTAAATATATCTATTTATATACTGTTTTTTAAACAAAGTCTCGCTGTCACTCTGACTGAAGTTTCACTTTGCTCTTGGTCTGTCTGAAAATGACGCTTATTATTTTACTCTGTAATAGGATGCAGAATGAGACTTGACATTTATGAACCATCTTCATTTTGTGTCATCACTGACAGGTGTTATATCACATTATGCTGATTTACAAAGGTTTAGAACCGCATTGTGGGAGGTGATATACAAGTTATTCTCCCGGCCATGATATAGTGCATCAATTTTACATTAAAAAATATGGAATAAATATTGTGCACTTGCAGTAAATAGAGGGTAATGTCAGACACAGCCTTGTTCTTATATGGTCCACCAGACCTTGTACTAGAGGCAGGGTGAAATATATGTATAAGATCACCTGTAAATAATGTGTTGCCCCAGGTCTTATGTGCAGTAGCTAATGACAAATGGAGAATTGCTAATGAAATACTCCTTGATTTCACTCACTATTAATCCCTCCATATGGTTGTTCTATTTATGTCTGTGTCCACAGTTCCCTCTCATCTAGATGCTGCATCCACGAGTTTAGCACATTTTCCTTCAGTATCAGCCTTTGTGGACACGCTGCCATAAATGAACTTGTAAAAGGTTCGACTGAATAACTCAACAGCAGTCGCTACAACACAGGTCAAAACGTGAATAAAGATCAGTAGTTATGATAGTGTTTGGATCCCATTAGATCCATCTCTTCTCTAAGCTGTTATCCTGCAAATGCATTAGCTTACAAAACAATGTCTCTTTTCCAACGTTTGGCATTTTGTGTGATTTGTTTGTTTTTTATATCTCCACAGCAATGTATAGAATGTCACTACAAAGCCTTCATGAATGAGTAAACAGATCCAATGAAAAGAGGAGGGGAAATGGGAGGAAAAATGTCTCATTTTGCTTCCCCTGGCATGCAATTTCCATCCTCTCTAAAAGCTATCTAAAACACATCAACTTCATCTTCCTGGGCTGGATGGGCCTCAGAGGATCACCTCCAGACAAGGCACGACGACAGTGGGGCTTAAAAGAAAGGATGAAAATGATAATTCCATCCTCTTGCTTATAGCAACGGGCTTCACATTCTGCTGCTGATTAAAAAGGGGGGAAAAACATTCATTTTACACGTCACTCGCCCCCAGCCAAGAAAAATACTGTGTATTGAGGTAATTGATCATGCCTCAGATGGCTGTTTCATCAGAGGAAGTACAACACAAGTATTTCATTGCCTCTTTCATCATTTGAGCTACGTTCCAATTGACCAGCACAACATTTCAGCTCTGGGGCAAGCTATGCTGTGGCTAACCTGCAGTCCTTTTATTTTCTGCTGTAACAAATGAGAAAATAAATGCTTTTAAATTGCACTTGATTCTGGTCAACATTATGCGTTGACCCCACCAACACACACACACACACACACACAGAGGGGCTTTTTGAACAACAATGTAAAGAGACACAAAATAAGTCAAGAGGAAGCGCATTCTTTTCAATACGTCTCCACTGAGAGGGTGCAACCTTTCATGCTGAGTTCAGGGGCCACACAGTGAAGAGGGGTGGGGGGGTCAGGGGGGCAAATTTGAAGGCCATTTATTCTTCCATATAGCTTGGCCTCCCATCACTGAGTAATCATGCTTCATCTGTTGTCTGAAAGATACATAATGGTTGAGCTGGTGGAAACAGATTAGAGGGCAAAAACATGAGCCGTTGATCTGACCTGCGATATATTGTGGTTATAGAATGGTTATGGACTGCTTTGAATCCATCGTTGACAAAATATGGTGTATAGGGATCCACCCTTGGTAGCCTTGATTCTGCTTTGCACAGGTGAGGTGACATACCCAGACAAATTCTAATCTACCTGATCTACCATACTTGTCAATGCATGACATGATGGCTGCAATGAAAAAAAAAGATCAGATCAATGCCGAATGATTGCGTTGGAAAATGGAACAAGGCGAAGAGGAATCTTATCTTCACAGCAATTGGATTTTCAGAAGATTTAACCGAGAGCATGTTTGTTATGCATGTAGTCTGCAGCTTCTAATACTCAGATTTCACAACAGTCAATAAGTCTGCAGTGCAGTGCCAAGCAGGTACGGAAGGTGCTCGAGATGAAGGAGAACATTTATGATGTTTGCACATATACACATACATAAACACACAAGCTGGATCACCTCTCACTATTTCCATTTCCCCCTGACACTTACTAATGTAATTTAAGAGCTATGATTGAGGTGCCCCCTCCTCTCAACTTCCTCTCCCACATCCTTCCTCACAAATCCTCATCAATTGCTCCAATCACTCCTCGCACTGAAGCCAATACTCCAAAGCAAGACAACCCTTATTTCGACCACATTAATGAAATCTTTCATTTGAAAGCCTTTGACTGTCCGCCCCTTGATTGCAAAGCCAAGGCCAATAGGCCTGGATGACAGCTCCTTGAAAATTAAAAGTATCAATCAAGACAGGAAGGAAAAAAGATTGTGATGTCTCAGATGCCTCAGTCTACCAGAGAAAGCTTTATGAGCTAGACAGGCTGCTGTGCTATTTGCAAAGGCTTGTCATGGTTTAACTAATTTTAGTGTTATACAGGTGGAGTTTGCCTCACATGACAGGAACAATAGGATTCAATCTGCTGTTATAACAAAAAAAAAAAAAAAAACACCAAAATGCCATCACTGGGTTTATTCATTCAGTTCTGTTAAAATGCTTTTAGACTGATTACATTTTGCAAATGATACTTGAAATAAGCCCATCTGTGCAACAACAACTTCACTGGTTCATTAACATGCCCTTTAAACCTACTCTCACTGTTATTCATTAGCCAGCCATGGAGGATTTCAAAGATGTTGGGTAAACTTGACCAGTATAAAAAAGCACCAATGCCAGATGACATAATCTCTGTCTAAATCAATTTCTGTGTGAGAGCACTCGACTCAGCTCAATATGTAGCTGCAGGGCTTCCGTTAAGTGGCCACTGCCACTTACCTATTAATTCATGTGCTGCTAGTTGCTCCTGTGGCAAAGCCTAACCCCAGTTGTTGGAGATGAATAAAGGTTATTAAAGTGGCATTAAAAACTAAAAAAGTAATCACCTAAAGCTCAAAGTGTCAAGAAGAAATTGGAGTGGAAAGACTTAGTGCAGAAGGACAGTGCAAGTGAAGCTATTGAAATGGGGAGAAAATGTTACTGTGAACAAAATTATGAATTCCTATGCAATTAATGAGGTGATGGCAGAATATGGAGCTTACATTGCCTGCAAGCATTGCCCTCAGAGGAGGATATGGTTTTGAACAGATTTAACAAACTGTAGGAGAAAAGCATTTCTGCACCAGTGGTTGTCTGATAAGATGGTGACATGCAACTGTAACTCTCATCTGGAGCAGGAGAGAAGAGGGCCAGGGAAGGGTTTGGTTTATTTATAAGCCAGCATCTGCTCTAACTTTACATCAGTATCACTTCCCCATTCCCAAATATGTTCAACTGGCAAAGTCCAGTCTGGTCAGAGCCAGAGTGGTGCTCCAACGTCCATCTGGACAATCATAAGCTATCATCCATCCAGGCAGGGGAGGGAAACAGGGGGAGAGGAGAAGAAATACTAGCAAATACTGAGGAGAGGCACAGGGGGAGATGACTTGCCAGGCAATCACTCAGCAGAAATCATTTGAAATAACTAAGCCCAGGTTCTTCTGGCATCCCTCTTCTGACACAGGCGCGCTTTGGGTGTGCGCAGAAAGCGACATACACGTGCACAAATTTGCCACGGTCACGCGCACGGAATTGCGCACTTATGGGGGTGGGCATATACACAAATACAAACGTTACACAAGCACATACACAGCGCGAACGCACCAGGGCAAAACACAAATGCACGCAGTGTTACACAATTAATGTCGAGGGCAAAACATTCGGAAAATGAACAGCTCGTATCAAGTGACGCTCTATTACCCCCTGCTTGGATAATTAGGATAGGATGGGATTTACTCAAGAATGCAGGGGACTTCAGCAGTCCACTTCCACTGTCGTACTGCAGTCGCGAACAGTTCCACTGAGGCGCCACCGTTCGCGAATAAAGCAAGAAAAAAAACAAAAAAAAAACACGTTCGCTCCAAATGTAAGTGCCGCATATGAGGAGATCATGAATCCGTTTGTTCAAGCGATGCAGATCACAGGAGATGTCCGTGTTGCCCAAATGATTCATGGGAGGCTGGTTTAAAAACGTCCACAGAAGGCAGCATAAGCATCTCACCAACTTCGACGACGTAAAAGATGAGAGAATAAATGCAACTTACCCACAAGCAGTTTCCCAATGATAGCGTACACTCTGCTGTCAGTTCTGATAGCTCCGCACCATCACGGTGTATCAGTATCTGCTTTGGCCAGAGTTTACAGAAAAGGAAGGAATGAGTCCCAGTTGTGAAATAGTCCACTTCTCCAAAAAACGCAGCGTCTATCCTCAAATTACATATTGCCAGCCTCGACTGGCACAGATCGGCTCGCAAAAACACCTGCAGCCCGTCACTTTCAAACAGCAGGAGAGATGAAAATGAGGAAAATCATGACAGTGATTAGGGGAATGCTCGGCACGGTCAATGAAGGGCAATGTCAGACAAGGCAATTAGTCTGATTTTCCTATGAAATCAGCAGCTCAGTCGCTCACAGCCACGCAGCGCCGGCAGGTGAGCACCGCTTTAAGCACGAGCGCAAATTTCCAAAGTGATGTGCAGCAGAAGACACATCGGACCCTCTCTCTCTCTCTCTCTCTCTCTCTCTCTCTCTCTCTCTCTTTCCCTCAGATTGCCGCTGTGTCAACGAGATGCGTCAAGTGCGCACGAGTTCCCCCAAGACAGCACAGGACATGAGGGGATTTGCCATCAAAATAAAGGCACAAACGAGGGGAGTGGGTCTGCAAACGTTCCTGGCACGATGTGCTATCAGTTACCGTCATAGCTGGATCCCACCATCATTTCTCGTGGGTTCTATTTTAAATGACTCTTGGATATCCTGGTGTTTGGTGACGGATGCTGTGACGGATATTACCGTGATGGTTTTATTTTGAAAAACACACGGGGCACGTTGTTTTCCTTATTTTGTGTGCCTTGACAGTGGTACCAGTATGATCGCTCCAAATCAGCCCCAGCGTTCCTCCGGAGTCTTCGCTGGCTGAATCCGAGCGCACGAGAGGGAACTCATCGTCATTATGCACCTGCTTCCACAGATAAATTCATCATGTGGGATTTATTGTTCGGTGGCCCAACGGAGAACATGGGCCGACAGGCAATGCAGTGCAGCCTCAGTCTGGAGGTAGATGCACCCCCGCCCAATGGAAATAACAGAAAGGTCTGAAACGCACTGTAAAAAATGCTCTCCTTAACAAGTCACTGGAGTGGAACCATATTATCATAGCATAAGAGAAGACAACAAACTAAAATTTCAGTGAGAATCTAAAAACGGACGGAGAGGGTAAATATATGCGTTTACTCTTTCCTTGTGATCATGAAAAAATATCAAAAACTCACAATCCCTTTTTAATGACACAATAAAAACGCATTACTCCACAGGTTAACAATATCTTTCCTTTTCTACTTCTGATAAGTTTATGAAGGCAACTGTGTTTCCACTACATTGATAAAACAGAAAATCACAGTTCCATTGCACTGACATACAAACACTTCTCTTATGAGAAGGGCTCTCTTTTATATTCACCTTGCAATATGCTTAGTTTACATTTTAGTGCACTTTATTCACATCTGACATTAGTATTCATTCCACTGTATCAATATTAATCACCATCTTTTTCCTGTTCAATATTAACCACACAGTAAGATGAATGTGACAGGTCCACTGAGAAGCCTGAAAGGATTTCAGTCTGTGCAGCTCAGGTATTACCAGTATTTATGTGTAACAAAGGACTCGCATCCAACAGGTGGGAGACAAAACCCTAAATCACCAAATATGATGAATGGACAGTAACGCTGCCTGGCTTTCTTCCTGAGGTCCAGAGGTGAGATGCAGATTGAGGCCTCCCTGTTGGCCAGCCAGGCCATCAAAAAGGGACTCGTTTGATTTCCCCCTCACTGGGCTACCCCTGTCAAGACTTTGGGCTCTGGGGCTATGTTTCTGTGAGGCGAATTTTGATGAGGGGAGGGCTTTGAGGAGGAGAAAAACCACCCTCCTCGGACTGAAAATGTGCACTTGTGAGCTTTCTTTGTCATATATTGACCCTGGTGTGAATAGAGGCTCCTTAATGAGCAAAGAAGTGGACAAACACGGCATTGATTCCCCCCCACCCTTTACATACCCTAAATTAGCCATTTTTGTGGTGCTGAATATTGTATAGATACAAGAGTATACCTCCTCTTAATTACTGTCAATGTGATGGTGCCAGGTGTTGGTGTCACGACTTATTTTCACATCTGTCAGAATCAAACCCTAGTACTGTCACTTTTTAGTTTGTGTGTGTGTGTGTGTGTGTGTGTGTGTGTGTGTGTGTGGGGGGGGGCTGCATAATATCTAAAAAAAAAAAAACCTGAAAATTGCTACAATAGGTAGCAAACAGGGACTCATTCTCACCACTGATTGGGGTTATTTATGAAACATAATCTCAGGGATATCTCTCGCAACTGTTTCATATTTTGTTTCTTCAGTCTAAAAGTAAGTTTCCTGCTTGTTTGCAAATTGGTACAATTAAACTTCCAATGAAACAGCACTGGCAAGTTCATAACCTGGGCCCCACTTGACAGTTTAACAAACAAAAATGCTGGGGTAATAACAAATGCAGTTTTTAAAGAATGCACTTTTTTCAAAGATTATTTTCAATGCAATCTTTCCTTTCAGCTAAGGGATACAATAAGGAAAAACCCATTGCAGCCATCTGTAAAAGGCTCAGGCATATGTCCCTGCCCCCCTTCCATGGCTGAATATCTCAACCTCATTTGGATGGCAAGTGAAAATCAGACGTCACTTTGTGGGATGGACTGTTTTCGGAGAGGGCTACAGATTTAATTGGGGTAATGAGTTCATTGGAGGACGCCTCGAAGCATTTCTCCAATTACTGCCTGGCAAACACGGAGCAGCAAACAGGACCAAGCAATAACATTTCAACATGACAAAAGTTATTGTAGCGTACCATGCTGATTAACAAAGCGTGACCCTTTCTTGTTAAAACGATGCACGTATTCATGTGTTCCTGTGTGTGAATGATGATACTGAATGCAGTGTGAGCAGAAAAGGGTGCTGTGCACTTTTTACAGAGGAAGAGCTGAATTTGCAAAGTTGCACTGCCAGGGATCTTCTAATTACAGCTTATGTGGTTCAATGCAAAACTATTTTAAGCAAATAGTTTCCAGAATAAGAGAGCATAACCTCTCTTACTGAGTTCATCTTCAATTCAGTTCAGCTCCAACAGAATCTCCTACTGAGGTACATGTTTTGGACACTTATGGGGAAGCGGGGCACTATTTTCATTATTTTGTCTATAATGTTAAAAGACATGCCTTAACAGATGTGTTTATTTGATAAGCTGGAGACCACGAAGCAAATACGACCAACTGATTCCTAACAGTCAAGGGAGAGTCTCCAGATGTGACAGCAGTCTAGTTCACTGCACACAGATCAGTTTGTGGTGGGCACACCGGGTGATGCAAAGCCACAATGAACCCCCCCTGCACCACATACAGGGACAAGATGGGTTGCGCATGATGGATGTTGATTTGTTGACAGCAGAAATTTTCATGTCATGTCAGCTGCGGGAGTCCATTTATTTTATACCGCACGGTACCTTCACCTGAACAACTTTTGTTTTGCTCAGGCTGTTGTGGAGCTATCAAGGCTGTCTATGTTGTGCATCTGACATGCTGAAACCTTAAAAATAGTGATAAAGACACACATTCATTGGTCTACAACAAAATCCCACCTGGGCCTTTTTTATTCCTCAATAATGACCTTACACAAGCACAAAGAAGTCACTGAAGTGACTTCCAGCTTTCCTAAAATAAACAGTTGCATGCTCTGGCAGAGGTAACTCTGGTTGCAGATATTATTATAGCCCTGCTGGTCTACATCTGACAGCTCAAACATTAATTCTTGCCAAGGAGCTACTACTTACTCTAAATGCCTTTTTACTTTTATGCTTGTAGGGATGAAATGCCCCCGACTCAAACTGCACCAAACAAACTGGACAACTGGAGATGAAAACTGAAACAAGGTTCAAATGGAGAGAGAACAGAATCCACAGAAAAGAAAAGCAGTTTTATGGGCATAAAGCAATGGCAGTTATCTATGCATGTAAAGTCTAGCACCCAAAATTGCACTGCTGACTTACAGAAAGTTACAGAAATGTGACTCCAAAATACCGGAGCTGTGACCCAAACTCCAGTGACTTTTGTTTACAAGCCAAGTTGCACTTTTAATTGGGCTGCATGAATCTACAGAAACCAATTACAGAAATAAGAGCAAATGATTCTTTGCATCACAGTTCCAAGAAAGCAAACTGTGGCACTGGCAGACCCCCACTGGGCCCCCCCAAACACTACCTGCATCCCTCCCACCTCAACCCCTGGTCTCTGTGTGACAGCATGAAAGCTTTACCAGCTGCTCCAAAATAGCTGCTATGCTTAGGCGGGAAGTGATGAAAGCATTTTCTTTGACTGCAAGTTTTTGAAGCTTTCTGCAGGCTTTCTTTCTGTAGAAGCGTACAAGCTTCAGAGTAAAAGTACGGAATAAAGAGTGGTAGGAGGGTGAGCGACCTGCTCACCTACAAAAAGGCTTTGAGGGGGGAACAGTGTTAAAGGACAACGGGCCTCACCTGCAGTCTTATTGATACCTTAATGATGTGTTTTCAGCCACATACAATTACTGAAGTAAAATCCAGTTAATAAGTGTCAGTATTTTACATTTATGTTCAATATAGATATTCTGTCTGCCCAGCTGAAGAAAAAAGCAGCCCTGCCCCCTGTATTTCAGAGATGCATTCAACATTAATTTTCTGTCGGATACATTGGATAAAAGAGAAAATCGAAGCGCCATACAGTCCCTCCAAAACAGACTTTGCTATTTTGCTACAGATTTAATACACAGAAACCAAACTCACAGAGGTCTGCTGCCCTCTCATCACGTAGTGATGATGCAGCTCAAGAAGAAAATTAGGCCCCACATATAGTACAGTACATATCCACAAGGGAGGAATAAGTAGCACGATATCTGCGGCGAGCGGAGATATGTGCTTAACATCATCATTCAAAGACTTCGGTGCAGCTTGACATGAGGTTTCATCCTGCACAGATGTAGCTGGGAGGGAAGCCCAAGTTACTGCTCCATCTGAACATGCAATCTCTTCAAAATCAAAGTAGGTTAACTCCATATATGAGACAGGATGCAAATACACTGCACTCCTAAATTAAAGCCCATTTCAAAATGTCCCTTATTCTTTACAAATGAGACAACTCTTTCCATTTCTGCTTATTGAATTTCCTTTTGTTTCATATATTATTGCTTCTTTTATATGGCTTTAAAACCAATCTTTCTGGCATTTGTGTGTTCAATGGAATTTAAATGCACCGGGTCGGATCCAGTCACAATGTCCTGCGTGCTTCCCTGAGATGTTATTTAGAGGGTAATTGAATGATGTGAATAAGTAATTCCTGACGAGCTCTGTTTGGCTTTGTAGTGGTAACCAGCCATCCAAGCCTTGCACTTTGATTTATGAATGATGCATCAAGAGGTTCAATAAAGATATTCAGGGCACTGAAACAAAAAGGCCCCCTGCCTTCATATGGACATCATGCTTCATTTAATTAATGGAAATAGACCCAGGTGGTCCACGTGTACTTGATGTCAAACCTTAGATCAAGTGTGCACCTCAAGATGAAACAAGAAGTACTCATTAATGCTGACGAGGAAGGAGTGAGCTGCAAGAGGAGTGCTGAATCCAGATCTAAGAAAATTTTGGGGCACTGAAAATAGGCAGCGCTCCCGGTGACAAACAACAAAGGTACTGTTGGTACAGGATAAGAAAAATTCGGGTAACCCACATAACTAATAAATGACCATTCAAACTGCATCGTGCCTCCCACACAGCTTGCAGGAGGGCTCTATCTTTCCACGTCATTTGCTGCTGCTCAGTGTGACTCAGCATGGAGGAGTGCCATGCTCTCCTCCAAGTGTGTGAGGTATAGGATTATCCAATTTAAGATATTATGCAGGGGATATATCACCAAGGTGAGACTGTCAAAGCCGTCATGAGCAAGAGCCGCTGGTTTCTCTTGGCAGAAGTGCAGCGAGGTTGGTACATTACTTCATCTATTATGGGGAATACCTTGCTGTAAAATACTTACGCTCTGAAATGGTATTCATATATTCAGAGTTTTTCTCCATTGTTTCTCACAACACTGCAAATACATGTTGTTAACCAGCTGTGGACACATTTCTGAGTGACTCAAGTGGAAGAAGGAAAGGTAAGCCTGTTTTTCCCCACAGACATTTCAATGGAGGACTCTCTTGTGTTGATTAATATAGAGTGCAGCCAGCCGGCTGAAAAGAGTTTGATAATGGACTAAGTGAGATTGTGAGGAAATCCGTGATTTGTTTGGCTTTAATTATCTTTGATTTACTAATGATGCTGCAAACAGATCTATGTCACCGCTGCAACACTCCCAGTCTAACAAAGAAATGAAGTGAAACCCACAGAATAAGACGTGGACTAGAGGTGGAACTTGATATTTGCAGGCCTCTTGCTAGTAACATGGAAACAGCCTCGTCCATCCAACCGAGCTTCAAGTGAAAACCCTTGCCAACATATATGCCAACTATAATTTCCGGTGGTGACAGGAGGTGTGGTTTAACAGCAAACTGTCCCTCAGTCACCTATTTGTCAGAAATACAACAGAAGTGCAGCTAATGTGCTTGTTTAAAGTTCACAGAGACAAACCAGCGTATCAATAAAACATTCAGTCAGTAATTTTCCTTTTATTCCAGTGTGACATTTAAAATTGATCTGCTGTCAAAAAAATTTAATAAGATGTCACTGTCTTATTTAGTGGACGTGTATTTGATGAACAGTCTTGGTCTAACCTTACATGAGTAATAACAGCTGCCCCATCACTGCAGCAGAGTGAACAGAGGGGCCACATCACCACACAGAGAGGTGCAGTAGATACTGAATCAAAGTGCTGCTGAATGATTTTATGAAAACCCACCTCAACCGGTCCCAGTTCCTTCGCCTGCTTCTTCATAAGCTGTTAACTGTCTGTTGTTCGAAAAACAGGGGTGTGCATCAGTGACGTTAAGTCACGTTTCGATGCCCGACACGTGTGCGGCCAAAGCAGCCGATCAGCCAAAAGTGGAAAATGCTGAACTGAACGCCACGAAGAGCCACATCAGAGTTCGCACAAGTTTTTGTGTTGCAGCAAAAATGGGGAGTTGTTACTGAACTGCTGTGTAACAGCCACTTATCATATGTGGTCTCAAGTCACCCAAGAGTCAAAATGGGAAAACAGGAAACATTATTCAAAGATGTTTTCTGTCTCCATTACACACAAAAGCAAATAAATGTGTGTTTGATAGCTACATGAGAATTTTCTACCGATTCAAGACATTAAAAAAAAAAAAGCTTTCGGAGGGAAGTGGAATCTCTTCCAGCACAACACTATTATTTCAACCAGCTGCCCCTGAAATAGACAGATTGAGCCTTGAATGGTAGAACAAAGCTTTTTACCACAATTCCCAGGGCTATGATTACAGATAAGACTTCCCTCAGGCAATTCAGTGAAGGGCAGATGAGGAACAGAAGCCTAGCATGTGGTCTAACTATGGGCCAACTAATTGGCTACAAAGCCAGATCAAAAAGGATGATTTCTTTGTAAACATATGGTAAGCCACATTTATACACAAACAGAAAGATTGACAGATAGAGTCTGCAGTGCTTGTGCCTATTCTCCACATGGAGAATGACTATATTCGTCACTCTGTGGCAGCTCTTGGCAGAAAATGGCGATCAGTCTCTGATGGCATGTAACACAGCTTTGGAGAGCCATCACGCTAAAGGCCAGGTTTGTTTGAAGTTCGCTTTGCAATGCATCAGTGGAGATGACCTAGATTTCCTATCTCTCGTTCCTCCAAGAGTGCAGGGAGAGACAGCCTCGTTCCAGCCCTCTCCATCCTCTAACTATGTCAGCTCGCCTGTAAACATTTGGCACAGAGTCACATCACTGCGTCTCCCTGTTTCCCCGCAGACAACTCCCTTTTCCTGGTGTAAACTCTCGACTCCCTGAGAACGGAGGTGCACGTGTGAGAAAGTGCTGCTGAGAAAAATAACCCAGATTAAAAAAAATAATGAAAAGCATGTGCACACTTCTTTCTCAAGATTGTCCAAAGAAAATCAAATTCCTAAAACAAGCACTTTGAGTAGAGATTTGTAAAGATTTGGGTCAGTATGTTCCTGTGTCTTTTTCTCTCAGTAGTAAATAATCTCTAAACTTCCTGGAGGGATGACAAATGCAAATTGTGACCCATGAAAAACAACACAGGTTAAACCCCAGGTGCTCCCTCTGCACAGAAACATGGCCTGTCTGCCTGACATCACGTCATCTCTTCCATCCTGTTTTATTAGCGTGCTCGTCCAAATGCCTGACAACAACAATGAAAATGAGAAGAAGAGATGGCAAAAAAGTTCCTCTAACATAGTTAGAAGCCGGCCCCGTGCCTCTGAGGTACAATAATTATTTCTGATTGTATCTAAAAGCAGCCACTGAAAAAGAAGCAGGCATTATCCAGCCCTCTCTCCCTCCTCTCCTCACATCCCTTCTTCTGACTCCTCTCTCTGTCCCCCGCACCCACGGGGGACAGACGTCACTGCAGAGTACAGTGGAGTGAAGGCATAAGAACAACAGCGAGCCGGAGAGAAGTGTGCCACATTTTTAATTATGTATGTTGCACAGCATCACATAGCCCTGTCAGTCAGGGAAATTGTGCCATCTTCCCCATTTCTGCTCCAAGCCTTTTGTTGGTTTCCTTGGTGACCGTGTAATCTGACATCATTAGACAAGTACAGTATGCCAGCCAGAGGTGTAGGTATCTCCTTCGAAAACATCCACCACTACCCCTGCCTGGGCCCGTCACACCAGCTGCCACTTCCTCTCACTGTGCAGTATGTGAACAACTCCGTCAGACCCCAGGATGCAGGATGAAAAACAGCGTGTCAGGACTGGAGTGGGTTAATGTTTTTTCATTGACAAACCATCCGCACGCTATAGCCCGGTGTGTGTGTGTGTGTGTGTGTGTGTGTGTTTGGGTTTGAGTTTTGGCTCGGGTCTGGACTTTTAGCTCTTTCTGCTCTGCTTCGTAATATCCTCTGTGTGCCACGGCAGGTGCAGGAGTAAAGGAAGGCCGGAACATGATGGATGACTCGTTCCCTCACAGCAAATGAAGAAGCACTAATAAAAAATTCTGTAAAGCAATAAAGTCTGAGTTACAGTCTGAACCGGTTCCTTACACTAAACACTCAGAAGTCGACAGTGACTCATTGGTTCTGTTGCCTTTTCTGTTTTGTTTTGTGTTGTAAAAGACATTTCTCTGGAAACGGAGGCTGCAACACATTTTGGTTCCAGCTCCAACTCATTTCAGCACCCATGGAGAAAGGAGCAGAAGTGGCGCAACTTAAATGTAGACTGCTGTCAGGTTTTCATACAAAAGTTGGAGCAAGGTTTCAGGCATCACTTCCTCTTCGCTTGCATTTGCTGTTTGTCACAGTTTCAGATCACCATTTTTGCTGACGAAAGATACTCCGTACATTTACAGGCACTCAAAAAAGCTGATGCACGTTTGATATGTGCATGTGTCTCACACAGTTAGAGGCTTCCTACGTTGATACTCATTTGAGAAAGAGTTACAAACCTGAATCAGTCTTCGATGTTCTACCATGAGACTGTAAGTAAATAACACTGTTGGAGCCAGCGTAACACGTGGTCACCAATTGTTCTTTACCTCACGGGGGCACCATTTGCTGGAGCACCCTTTGTTGAGGTTGCCTACTAAGGGCACTAATTATTAGGGTTTGGCTATCCAAAATAGTTAATAATTATTAGATTAATAATTATTAATTATTAAATAATTGGATCTAATACGTTAGATCACCTCAGGGCACCACCCTTGTTACAAGGGAAAGATAGCCAATTTATTAAATCAATCTCATAACTAGTCAATTTGGAACTCTGATTAATAATTAATTTAATAACTAGAACCAAAATTACCAGATTAACAACTAGTTTAGGTAGAAGGAATTTGGAGTTCTTGACCGTGTAGAGGTTGGCGGAATTCACTCTTGTGCAACATTAAACAGACAACAGGTATGTTTAATAATCATTTATTAACAAGAATAAAAGAAAAGGAAACATACAATCTAGCTACAGTGTACTTTCTACAGGTGTGTGTGTGTGTGTGTGTGTGTGTGTGTGTGTGTGTGTGTGTGTGTGTGTCAAAATGGTGTGCTGAGGCCTGGAGGCCCTGAAGGCCCTGAACAAAGAAGATCTGTGGAGGCACTCAGACCATGTGCTGTGTGTGTGTGTGTGTGTGTGTGTGTGTGTGTGTGTGTGTCATGTGTGTGCCAGGTGCCAGGAGAGGAAGGATGGTTAGTTAGCATGCAAGCGTAACCTAACTACATCTACTTAACAATGTGGCAGAGCCAACAATACAATAACCTGTCTACCAAACTGATCACAACACTCAGTAAACACAAATACATCAAATCACAGTCCTTGATTTATCTTTAGCTTAGCTTATCTTAGCTTGACTAGGCCCAGTTGGTGTTACCAGTTCTGGTGTGAGAGAAACTCTCTCTGGTGTGTTGCTCCTTTGGCTGGTGGTTCCTGATGGAAGGGCCAAGCTGAGAGAGTTAGAATTCCAATGTTGGAAGGCAGTCTTTGCTGTGTGGTCCTGATGGCAGACGCTGGAGGGAAACTGGCGCTCCTTTGGCGTAGTTGGTTAGCAGCTCGGTGCTAACTCGCTGTGTGGCTCCTGTTGTATGGAGGATTAACCTACAAACCTTGTGTTTGTTGGCTAATGGAGTTTGTTTGCGGATCTTGATTGTTCCTCAGCAGGCTCTCGCGTCGCTGCTGTGAGGAAAGGTCTGAGGATCTGCTTTGGTCAGCAGGCTACCTCAGACAGCCAGCTGCAGCTGCACAGCTGGGGGTCCCTGGAGAGTGGTTCCAGGGCTTGGACAAGAGAAGAGAAGAGGGAGGAAGAGAAAGAGCTTCAAGAGAAGAGAGCGAATAAAGGCTGAGCACAGCCTTTATATGACTTGATGACCTCAGAGGTCACATGCCACAGTCATCCAGTGGTGGCTGCTGGATCGGATTTCACACCTGGAAGGTTGTGGGACTTTAAGGTTCGGTGCTTTCCTTTGTCTCCAAGACAAAGAAAGCCATGTGGTCGAAACTTGGTTATGCGTGGTGAGCCTCCATTGCTCACCACCAGGTTCAGGTCCCAACAGTTTGTTAAAAGTCTTGCTGAGCTTCTCAAAATTATACTCCTACTGTATCTTTTATTGATGGAAACTGTGGCTTGTTTCTGTCACTTGACTGTAATTATGAACACAAAATCCTCCAATGCAAGCGGTGATTACATGAGAGGCACAAACTGGGACTCATGTCAGGCCTTTCAGATTTTAGGGCTACCCTACAGAAGATCAGAGAGAGGAATGACGTGTTTTATCTCGTCTTGATCATGACACATTTTCTGTTTAAAGATTCAGCCTGTGCTGCATGAACATCATCTGACTCTGGCATTTCATGCACAAACTCAGATGAAATATTTACCCTGGCTCCTTCACAGGGTTTGCTTCCTGGCTTAATAAGCTACTTCACCACAGCAGTTGTTTTTTTTTTTCCTGACTCAGGCACAATTTGCAATGACCAGTTCGAAAGCAACAATACTCAAGACTCTGCTGTTTGTTTTCCTGCAGCAGAATTATTTTTTTTATCTTCAGAACGACTTCTCTTTGCTCACCACTGACGTGTTGACAGCTGTGGGGTGTAACTATCAGCAGTGCAGTGTGCAAAGCTGCATTAGAGCCTCAGGGCTCAATGTCACCTCTCCTTTGAAAGCACCAGTGGATATGGGCGATTTGTTGCCACAAAGGACACATGGATTTGATTTCTACAAATGCAAGTCCCCTCAATCTGCAATATACCAAATCAGAAAAAATAATCATCATGTTTGTGTGCTCTGAATATGTTTTTTTGTGCATGCACAAACCAACAAGCCATCAATGCCAACAACAAAAAATAGTGGTTACACACATGTTAACTGCAGGTCTGTCACGGAACACATGTAGTGTGCACATACACACTGGACCCCCAAACAAAAGCTGGACACACTGCTCGTGGCACTACACCCAGCACCACTACTGGGTGTGTACACACTTGATGTATATGTTGGCTAAAGCTGGAAGTACTGCAGTACGCTGACACAGTTTTTTGTCATTTCCAAGGTCATGACTTTCTCAAACACACTTTTCAATTGGCACAGAGAACTGGATTTTATACAAATGACTGGAATAAAAAATTGTGTAGCAGTGGAGATACTAATAACGCCTGTCATCTGATTCAGACAAATGTGTTTAAGCAAACAGTGTCTCCATTCTTTTTAACCTTTGCAAAAGCTTTTAGTATGATTCGCTGCAATCCATCAATAGTGATTCTCTGTTCCTGAAATTACACAAATAGAAGTCCTCCGCTTTTTAAATGACAAAGGACAATGTCTTAATGAATCCCAAGTGTGTGTTGGTTAGATGACAAGCGAGACCCTGGTCTCAAATACTTCACCGTGAAAGTCATATGATAGATAACGCTTTGTTTCCAGGGAAACGGGGTTAAATCAATACTCCATGAGCAGAACCTCAACATGCTTCATACAGTAATTGGAGTCAGGTTTAATAAAGTGTACATGAACTCAGGAGATGTGTGTGAAATGCCTCGGCTAGTGATAGCATAGTGTCTCAGTTGCTGCATGCTCATAACATGTTTCACATGTTCCATTACAATTTGCATGTTCCGGCTTAGGTGGAGAAAAACTGGCTGAAAATTGTGAATTTGTATATTCACTAGTGCTTCAGCTACTTATATAACACATATATGTATTTTTGTGTGTAATTAAGAGACAAAAATACTGTAAAGTTAAAGAAAAAAAACACTGTGGACGAGAGGCTCAATTCTTTGGTGCAGGCCACAAGCTGGAATGTAACATGGGCAAAGAACCACTGAGGAAACAGAACTGAATAAGTCTGTTATGTTGACAGTTCCATAATGTGATGAGTAAAAAATAGCCTCATAGAATTTCTGCAAGCAAGACACTTTTGAGCTATTAATACGGCTTGTAAGAAGCCATCTTTCTCAAAATAGCATCTTAAATGCTATTAAGTTGAATGAAAATTGATCAAAAAGAAATGATTCCACATGCTCCGGAAGCCTTCACAGAATCACAGGCTTGGTGTGAGGACAGGTTGGGCCCACGGATCCTACTTTCAGCAGAATCTCACATGGAGCTTTCTGAAGCTTTTGTTATCTTTATTGTCATTTTGCTGACACAATTCCCGACTCAGCACAGGTACACAGATATGGCACCAGATTTGCGGATAGCTAAGATTCCTTACAAAGCAATACCAGCTGCACAAGTTCACACAGGGGGCGACTCGGAATGATTCAGTAAGAAAGAAACTTTTCCAAAGTTATTTTGATGGAACTCAATTAGATTTTCAATTCAAAGTGAGAAACTTGATTTATTCCTGCAGTTCAATATTCATGTCAGCCGTAACATATATTGCAAAACACAATCTAATACGTAAACACGGAGGACTACAAGCTATAATATTATTTTAAACTTATCTTCTCCAATTCAGCACTGAGTGTGTGCATTTGCACCTCTGTTTGTTCAACTCTGGACTTGGTAAAGTGAGGCTGGAAAAAACAGAAGAGGATGAGAATAAACGAAGAGCTGAGACTCTTAAATGGATTATAATGATAGTGGTAAGTAAATACTAGTTTTGCTGGTTGATCTCAGTGAAACATTTCTGACAATGACAGTATCCATTTATCTGTATTTTCTACAATAAATTGAAGTAATTCTGAGTGTAAGGGCCCCAGTTCTAATTAACTTGCAGGTACCTTTATCTACTGGAATAAATGACTGCATGAATCTCAGCAGAAGGCTTTTCTCTATCCTCATTTGCTGAAAAAGGAAGGGAGGAGTGGAAGCCAAAAATAAAGCGTTTGCAGGACTTGAAGGGGATGAATGAAGCAGAAACTGGCACTGGCCATATCATCTTTGAGCCAGATGATATATTAGACGAGACTTCCAGCAGGTCTTGCCTGAGATGGAGGTTGAAAAGGTCTTTTTATATGATGCTTTATGGGTGCTGTGATGAAGACTGAATGTACTGTTTCTCTTTTGTTCATTAGTAAAATACATCTGCAAACAACACATTGAGATAAAGGATTTTGGAAAGACACCCAGCTGTGATTAGATTTTGTTTAAATAACAAATCTTTTTCGACTTTTATCAGTAGAATTTATAATGAATACATAACGATTTGATTTATTTTACTGAGGCTGAGCTGTGTGTTTGTTTCTTTTTTGCGTGATACCCGAGGTACAGCACAGGTCACGATAGAGTAAGAAAAGAGCCCCATAGGAATGCATGATGGTGTAATGTGCAAGCTGCTTATTATGGCACACAGCCAAGATAGTAGTGGTCCACCTCTGTGTTTGCCATTAGTTGTCTGACAAAGCCACTGAGATCCAATATCCAATCTGACCAACATAAATAAGCTTGCAGCAATGCAAACTGCTGACTGAGGGGATACTTTAGTCTTTTCTCTCAGGTAGAGACATAATCTACGATATCCACATCTTTCAAAAGGACTATTTGTTCAGTGGGAAGTAGTTCCCGTACACGGCATCCCAGAAAGTGGGACACAGTTCCTGACAGGGTATGCTGCTGTTAAAATAAATGTGAAATTCTTCAGTGTTGTGAACGCTGCAAACAAAAGTCCAATCCTGTTCATTGTGATAAAATGAGGGAGACATATCTCTCTGAAACAACACTTTATCCCCACGGCCTTCATTTCCCTGTGAAATAAACTTAAGTTTGAAACAGTGGATCAATCTGCAGCTGTTCACTGCTCATTTAAGCAGACTGAAAGGAAACTGTTTTGGATTTGTCATCTTTTTCCACTTTTTATTTTGTTTCATTTGTTATCTGCTGCCGAGGAGTCCACATTGAAAAGCAGTAAAAGTAAGATTTGAGGATTTGTGTTTTGTAGAAATTTCAACAGAACAGACAAAATGAGCAAGCTAATTGGAATGGATGTCTGTGCGGTTGTTTAAAAATGTAGAAATTGCCAGTGCATAAAACCAGTAATCAACAGTATTTCACAATCCTCAATAATGAAATACAGCTACAGGTAAAAAGCTTTGATACCAACTTCTAAGTCTGAGGCATGAGGATTTCCTCTGGCTCACATAACTCTGGGTCGTCCTTAAGTCATTTAGTCATGATTAACACCTAATGTCCCCTGTGATACAAGCTGAGAGCTTACATGGAAACCGTTCAGATAAAATAAGGCAGAAGTGTGTATCAGTACATCAGGAGGGCACTTACATTACCAGGCCGCATTATTTCTTTGATTACAGGGCTGAGGCTTGGCTGGAGCTACGGAAAATGAAGAAACATGATGATCTCGCAGATTACCACTTAAACTGGGACTCCAGTAACAAATATTAACCTTGTGAGGTGTGGAAAACCACAGCCTGAACGGGTTTTATTACACACCTTCATATTCTAATCAGCAGAATCATCACAAGTCTACGCGGATGGTCCAGTTTACTAAAAACATTTTTTCAGAGCCGATTAATTTGACTCATTAACAGCCACTGCTTGAAATATACAGAAGACAGAACGTGCGTTTGAGATGAAACAGGTCAGGTCGAGGAAAATAGCTGATCAATCATTCACTATAAAGCAATGTACTTGTGCTGAGAAGCCATCAGGCAGCTGAGTGAGGAGGAAAGCAGGTTTCTACACAAGAGCTGAAGCGGAAAGAGGGGAAAGCAGAGTGGGTGGAAAATCACCTGGATCACAGTCGATGAAAGTCAGGAAACAATGGAGGAGAAAAGTGATGCACAACATCTTGGATGAAATACGTCCTCTACATGTGTTATCTATAGCACCTCCAGGTATCTGACAGCTGGCTCTATCTCGGATGTTTTTGGGAAGTATTACCCACATGTTACGCTGGTGCTGACAGGTTGTGCACTACACTCTTATCCAGTGTTACAATATATTTGTGTGAACATATGGATGACATTCTGGAAAGATGTTTTTGAAGCTGTCCCCACAAACTGATATCAGCCGGAACCAAGACCTAAAAACACACTATACATAATGACAGGATGTCCGCAATCCAAATGACGAACCTCAGTGACATCTAGCTACATACATCAGTCATCAGTCAAGTCATCATCAATATTTCCTTCTTTAGTGTATTGTGATGATGCATAAATGGCAGGTAGTTGCTGTACAGTATTTGTGAGAGCTATGAAGTTTGGGAATTTTACAACACATTTTCAAATGTGGACATAAAACAGATCATGTACAAGGACATATGTCACATGGATTTCTTTTCTCCATCCCAGCAACCTCCATGAAGGACAGATTTTTTTTATTCCTCTTTCCAGATATCATTCATACAACGTCTTTGTCAGTGTAAGTGTCCAAGGGCAAGTGGAAATATGTGCCGCTCTGTCCTGCTCTTCAATGGACGGTTGAGCTCCAGCATTGCTGCCAGTGTCACATGCCAGCATTGATAAACCCAGAGGCAAAATGGCAACTGTCCACCCTGGAGCCTGCATTTTAAAACCGCTCCCGCCTGCAGCTTTCAGATGGGTACGAACTGCAAAAAAGAACTCTACCGTCAGTTGCTTTGGTGTTTTTCTGAAATAATTTTCAATATCATATTACAATTTTGTGCAGGAATGAGGGTAAAAAGTGTCCTCATCAGTCAAGCTTTCAGGCAAGGAACACACTGCTGAAAGTGACATTTACGACACAACAAGTAAAGCCATTAGAGGTCACAGACCTCAATCTCAATCGGGTCTCACAAGAGCCACTCAAACATTTTGAACACGCCCTCTGGCTGTGTTTCATGTTTTATCTTTGAAGAACACCTGGGAAGTGAGCCTTCGACAATCTGCACCAGTCACATCACAGACTATTTGATGATTTTGCCACTTTACATGTAATTCAGTGGCAAAGATGATTGAAAGTAATGCAGCGAGAAGAAAGCCATGCCATGGTTTTCCAATGCTCAATCACACCTGGGGAAAATTACAGCGGGGATGGTATTCAGGCAGACATGTAAGGCTGAAGTAAATGAGTGTTCATGGCAGCCAGACATCCTCCTCAGTGACATCACTGATACACCATGCCATAGTTCAACCCAATCCTTTCTTGCATCTGAATTTTATATATATTTTCTTTACCAACTAAAATGATTCCCTCCAAAGTATTGACTTCAAAATGAATGTGGATCTTCCCCTGGCACTGTGCCATCTGTTCTTTAAAGCTCAAACATTAAGCTGCGACTAAAAAAAACCTGTAACCTGAAAGTAACCCGTTAATGATCTGCTTGCTGTTGACTCTGCTGCACACAAATCATATTTCTAGGTTGTTCTGAGAACAAAACTGAAACTCATTTCGAGTGACTCAGTCTCCTCATAGAGTAAGTTCGAGTCAACTGGTCAAATGTTTTTAGTTAAGAGATTAAGTAATCTTGCCAGTTAACCAAACATGTTGTTTACTTCAGCCTTAAAGCTGTGATATTAAAAACTAACACTCGAGAACCAGAGTTGAAGGACGCTGTTTCTTTCACTGTACACTAAGAACAAGCCTTCTCCCTGTTCTCATTTGCACAAGTTTCCTGGCACAATAATGCTGCTAACAACACAGTGAGTTTGCTGCACTGATTATATGTCATCATATTGTTGGCTGTCTTGTTACCAGAGATATAAAAGCAGCATAATCAGCAAACTTGCGTCAGCTCTCTGTCACAGAGGTCTGGCTACAGGGGTTGGATCGTGTCTCTTTACATGCATGTATGTGTGTGTGCACACGTGTGCGTTTGTGTGGGTAGGCACAGTATTGCTTCCTCTTTGAACTCTTCACAACGGTGGCCAACCAAAGCTCTGATCTATTATTTATCTGCCACGAGACCTGTGTGCACACGAGTGTGAAGTGTGTGTGTGTGTGTGTGTGTGTGTGTGTGTGTGTGTGAGGAGTCTTAAAGGCCATGCACCAGGCACCTTTGTAAGAGACAAGTAGGTCTGGAAATTATGATAAGATAAAAGGGTGAATGTAGAGGAACTTTCTAAAGCCTCACAAAATTACTCAAGTGACTCAAGTAAGTCTGGAACAGATCACTTTTTCTGACAATGACTTTATGTACAAACGGGGGCATGGGGGTAAGACGTTGGTGTAAACAAAGCACGAAGGCTTGCACAGTTTTACAAAGGCCCTGCCACCAACATACATAACTTTCTACCAGGTTCATGGAAAGTGTTTTCTCTTCAAAGATTCACAGATTAAATCCTTAACTCCTAAATGAAGTTCTGGTCACTGGGATAATGACTGACTTTTTCCCTTGTAGTTTGGTAAAAGGAGCCAACCGCTCTATAGGTGATGTCATTTCTGGCAATCAAGCTATATTTCTAATGCAATTTTACCACCTTGAGCTTGTGGAATTGGCAAAATATGAAACTGTCACACACCCAGTCTTTTGTATTCAGTCAGGCAATGAAAGGTGAGACAAATTAAACAGATTAGTTGTAACTACAACATATATTGTTAAAAGCAATTTGTCCTGCATCATTTTGGTGTTGATGTGTTTGAGTGTCTTTTGTCTATTTTCTCTTATCTCCAACTTGCAGACTTAATTACCAGTAAGAGTCCATGTGGAGCGCACAACACAGGGAGGTGGTGCACCATTTGCACTGGTAATTATTTTGTACTTCGCCGCTTGTAGACAACCCACTGAAAATGTAAGCAGCAAAACACAATGATAAAGCGTCAGCAGCGGGCTGCCGTGGGCTGATTACAGAGCCTTGGGCTTTAAGATGGAAAAAGGAGAAAGGAGGAACATTAGCCATCTTGACATAAAGGTCAGCTTTGTGCTTGAGTCATGTTTTCTTTCAGCTCACAGTACGTTTGACTTTTATCAAAGCAGATCCATCAGTTCAAATGACTGGGATAAAGAATAAAAGCAGCAGCACCAGCAACATTTCATTAAATTAAAGTAATGAATTTAAATTACAACTGTATTTTTCCCTGATTTTCCAAGTTTACACTTGGCTTAGTTAGAGAGGGGCTATTTCCTTTTCTGAAAGTAAGTTTTACTTGTGAGTTCATTGTTAGCTTAGTTATTTCTAATTATTTCACGGGAAATGTCATAAAGGGGTAAAACCTTCTACTGCGCTACTAGAAATTAAGAAAATAATGAGACAGTTTTGGAGCTACGTAATTACTTAAAAAGAGGTATTTGGGAGGTTTTTTCCCCAGGATTCTCCTACATTTACTGACACACTCTCACACTTCTTTTGCATAAATCGCAGAACTTCGACACGCAAACAAAATTTAACAGTATCGGATAGAGTCGTCTGTGTTGGACTGATAAATCTACCTGCAAACAAAGTTTTATCATCAACAGAGGAGCCACTGAGGGAAATTTAATTCTGTTCTATGCTGTGAGTGCTGGTACTGAATAACCAGCAAGTAAATACATTCCTAACCTTAATCACGAGGCAGCATTCTGCTAGTGCTCTAAGGGCAATATTTCAGCAGTCTGTCCATTGTTCTCTCCCCTAACAAGCCCTGTTCTCATAATAAGACATTTTACTTTGGAAAAGGTCTCAGACCTGGCTGGTCACGCTGAGCCATGCTTGTCGGCCAGATGTCATCGCTTTACACCAGCGTTCAGAGACGAGACCCCTCACTGTCACCAGCTGCTGCCCTCTAATCTCTCCCCTCCGTCTCGCTCTTTATTCATGCTCCATTTTAGTCTTGTTTGTTTCTCGTGCTCTTTTCATCGTCCTCAAATTTAACCCTTCCATTTTGCCTCCCACAGTTTTCACACACTTCACATGTTGCAGAAAATTAAAATGCTCTATCGATGGCAAACTGTTCATTATTGTTTCCAGCTACTTGTTACATTTAAAGACGTTACCTGCAGAATCTTTCCCTCGCCTTTGTCAGAATGAGGAATGTTAATTTGGATCTGTGTGATCACTCAGATCAGATGCCTGTGGGTGTGCGGTAATTACAAGATTTGTGTATCACTGTGTGAGGGATAATCAAAAATGTGCAAAAATGGCACAATCACTTGAATTAGCTGGAAAGCGCTGTCATTATCCTCATGCCATAACTGGCAAATTTAAGAGTCCAGGCATAAGGAGTTATTCAAAAACAGAGGATCTGTGGGGTGCATTAGTGTGTGTGTGTGTGTGTGTGTGTGTGTGTGTGTGTGTGTGTGTGTGTGTGTGTGTGTCCGTACTGAGGCAATGCAATGATTCAGAAAACTAAAAAAAGAATTCAACATTAAAGTTAAACACCAGCACAGATCTTAGTGATATTTGCAGAGTCGAGGTGTGACCAATCACTTCATCAAGCATGAACACCTCTCATTCTATCCTCTCTTCCTCTGGCTTTGTGCTTCTGGAATTATGCCTGGTGTTATATCAACACCAGTGTGAAGTCATCAAACTGTAACTCTTACCAATAATTTACTTTCTAGCCTTGTTAAATTCAAGGCTTCTAATCAGTGGGACCAGCTGGTGTCGGACTCGTGCACCATGTGTGAAGAGTTTGGATAAAGAGGTGAAATGAGGTGGACAGAAATTACTTTTTTTCTAGTTTTGCATCATATTCCATCATAACCAAGCTCTCTAAGAAGATATGGTACAATTTATTTAAAGCTATACAGGGGAAAAAGCAGCCTGTAAGAAAACGGGATAAATAGACTGAGGGAGATAACCCCTTCTCAGGTGGCTGATGGTGCCTTACAACTCCTAAGTGGGAAAAGGCAAATTAATAATGGGAAATTAATAAATCAACTTTGTTGATATAGTCGTTACTGGTACCAAAAGACTTCTTGCCACATTCCCACTATATCCGGCCTGTTGTCACTTTGGAGTGACTTCTTCTAAAGTCAGCTCTATTTGTGGCGGCACTCAGTAAGTAGTTACAAGACCATCCAGATTGACAAAGACAAAGTGCTTACATAACTGTGGAAGCCCCAGTGAGTCGGCAGGCAGTAGTTCAGTTTAGCAACTTATCAGGAGGGAAAAAATTTGGATAAATGAAAACAAAGGTCCTGTAATCTTAGACAGGTTTGTTTCAATATGTACTCAACAGGTAAGTGGACACAGTCAACGTACTACTACAGTTTGGATATTACTGACTTCTGTTAACTTTTGGCTCAGTCTGCTCTTGCTCATCGCTTTCTTACATTTTATGTCAGCTGTGAAAATAATTGATTCCCTGAAGACAAGTAACCAGTGAGCTGCCTGTGACCGTCCACTTCAACATTAAAGCTGAGAGCCAACTTGATCAAGTGTCAGGTGGCAGCTCCACTGCTTTGAAACGGAACTTTTGAATGCGAGGCTCTCGAGGCTTCATTCCTGGTTAGTCTAATGTAAAACTGATGCTCATGTGAGTCGAGTTGGTCGAAATGCCAAGTGCAATGCAATGAGGGAGAGCAGAAGGGAACTCTACAATCTTTTCTTCTCTCAGTCAGCAGTACTCTCTGCTATCCATGTGAAGCTGCATTATTGCAGCACAAGCCTCACATCTCAATGCGTGCTCTGCGTGGGCGGCTTCTTACAGCAGCAAGATATGAAATTTAGTTTTGTCAAAATTGAAAAATGACACTGCATCTGTTTTGGCCTTTAGCACACTTTGTACCATTGATGTGAAACACTCACAAAAGGTATGGGTGGCACATGTTTCCATCAGCTGTTACAATACTTTATTATGAAAACATGGTAATGCAATTTAGAGTACTTCCATGTTTTGTTTGTTTTCACCTCAATATATAATGGGAACATGTTGTGCTTCAACTAATTGTTTATAATGTCCTACAGTGTATATTAGCATTTTAATTAGATTCAGATCATTTTGTGTTTGCACTTTTTCCGGGACCCCAATGTTAAGCACCACAACGCAATACACAATTTTACTCATCATTTATCCGTGATTAAAAAACCTTCCATCCTTACATCTCCATCCTCCATTCCAATTTTAATTTCATTTCCACACAATGTGCTATTTCTGTCCCCATTCTGCCCTTAAGTACAGCTTTCAGTCAATAACAGTGGCTTCAGTGAATATAAATTTCCTCTACTATGACCTTTTTAATTGTGACTCTTGGCTACTAATATTATTCAACTTATGATTAAGGTGGAGGCATGGCACAATGGTTTTCATTACCACTGGGGGAAAAAAACATTCTCTATCTTACCACACTGGCTGCTGAGTAAAATTTATTATTTGATTATTTACCTATTCAACCAGGGGTAGCAGTGTATTAAATCTCCTAACTCTGATCAGGCAGATTCAACAGGTTAGCGCAAGCTTTAATGAATTGGTGCTGGGGAAAAGGGCCATGAGCCCTTCATAAATAACACTGAAAAACTCTCGACTATGCAAGGACAGCTGCACAATAAAATGTAAGTGAAGGGGTTTGATCAAATCTGGAGGTCAAAATGTTTTTTGGCAGAGATAGGCCATCTAAAGTGTGCAGAGGAATCTGGGGGAAAAAAAATTATATTTGTGTGACTAAAGCATCATTGTTCCCTATAGATTTGAGATTCACTCGGCTCTTTACTCCAAAATGCTCCCTCTTTACAGCATCTGTTCATATTTGCACAAATTCTATTTTGGTGAAGGGTATGGACAATCCTATGTTCAAAATTAAAGCAATAAATGCCAGCCCAAATTGGTCAGCATGTCTGCTACACTTCAATAACAGAATGTCTGGATTCTTCACTTCTGTTGTTGCAATTGAGATCCACCTGACTAGTAGCTTTTATAAGCCATTGATGGAGACATATTCCCTTGACAACAATTGCTTAGTCCCTCTTGAGTCACGTACGCACACACTTGAAGAGTTTCTCTTTTCCCTTGTGACACTATTACTTTGTATAAGCAAAAGCTTATGCAGCATAAATGTATTTAGAGTGAACATCGGGTTTACATGTCTAACATGTTTTCAAAGCTGTACTGTGCAAGCATCTTTAAGGATTGTCACAGTCTAATCCAAGGACTATGTATTGACATTAAACGTCATCATCTTGCAGACAGTCATACAAATTGCAGTTGGGGGCATTAATATGACATTTAGCTGGAAAAGAATTTAGACTTTGGCTTCTTCTAAAAAAAGATGAATTTGAAATAATGGAAAGAATAAAATGCATATTCATCAACATTTTCTTCTACCTTAACAAATGGAAGAGGATGCAAATTGCTGGGGGTTAAAATAATTCAGCACCACAAACATGTGGACAGCTCCACTTCAGAGTATTCTGTTTGTCCCACAGTTAAATAGAAACTGGGTGGAAAGTACAATGATTCAGACCAAATAAGATGATTAAGTCAAGTTATTGATGAGATGCTCAATGTGATCAGTCAGATTATTTCAATGGGAAAAAGATCCACTCAGTGCCCCCAATGATAGCACCTAACAATCGATCTGCGACCAGCACATCGGCGCATCACCATCGTGATCAGTGTCATTTTGATCTTTGGGCAAGTTAATGATAACATTAACAGTAAAGCTGCAGTTTGTGCAGTTTTAATGAAAGCAAACACTGTGGTACTGCCAGCTGAATGGTTGGACTATGAAGTAAGAGTAGGCAGAGATAAAGTTTCAGGATGTTTGAGTGGAAGTAAATAAACTGAGAATGCATTACTTTGATAATACTATAATGCCAATATGATATTGATATAATACTGTGCACCTGACAAGACTCACAGGTGTGTGTTTCACACATCATCAGGCCATCAAAAAACATCAACATTAACATATTCTTTAAGTATTGCAAAATGACAGGGAATGTGAAAGTACTTGACAACCGTTTTCCACTGCAACCAATATTCAAATACTATTCAAAGCTAGCAGCTGTAGTACATATGCATTGCAGGCTGAAAACCCAGGACATGCATCTTTAAAATAATTACTCCACTTTCCAGCTTGGACACACACAGATGTGGATATGGTATGGGGGTAACGTTAAAGCACAAAAAGGGCACATGAACACCAACTTTCATGCATCGTGTGAATTTGCTCATTTCATAGCAGATAATTATGATCCTTTTATTCTGCTCACTGATGTCTTCGGAAGCATTATTAATCCATTTTAGAGACAGAGAGGACATCATGACAGATGGGATACTTCTTATGCTCGTGTCCTCCCGCTCCGATTGCAGCGAGCCCATCCATACTGCCCAGGGGGCCATATGTGCTGCACTCCTCCTTGCAGGAGTGCAGGGAAGGGGCATGGAGACACGCCAGCTCACTGTAGCCTCATTTCTAATACACTGCCAAACAGACACAGGCTTTGTCACCACTCGTGACAATTAACCTACAGTTCCTTCTACAGTAGGCAGGTTCAGGCTCCAGATAAGGTTGTGCCAGGACGTTGACACAAAATTGGGCATGCCAT
This sequence comes from Psettodes erumei, assembly GCA_016785225.1. Taxonomy (NCBI): domain Eukaryota; kingdom Metazoa; phylum Chordata; class Actinopteri; order Pleuronectiformes; family Psettodidae; genus Psettodes; species Psettodes erumei. The sequence goes on from JAFBJZ010000953.1 coordinate 590,431, forward strand.
TGTTGTGTTGTATTAAATTCTAATACAAGATGTAGATTTCTAACTAGTTCCCAATAAACAAATAACCATTTAGATCTTGTGCGAAAGTAAATCATACCAGACTGACCTCAGCCCTGACAGGCACCCCAGGGTTCTGCTGTGTGAAGGAATTCACAGCAACTCCATGTCGGAAAGAGCGATTATGGGCCATTTACAGCAACATGTGCCATTTCTACTGAACTCAATAGTCACCCCTACTCCTCAGTACTGCCCTGGAGTGCTGATACTGAAGGGATAGTCTCCCCTCCCCATTTGCTGTTATCTCTAAAAGGACAATATCTTAGGCTGAAGTGGAAAGAGCAGAGAAGACTGACTTACGAGGTGAACCTGCATCAATCTTCGAGGGCTCTGTCTCTGCAGGAGGTCCGGCTCCACATGCAACAGTCTTTGTATCTTGTCAAATGCTATGACTGACTGAAAGGAATTAAAGAGGTCAAAGGGGTGACAAATGTCTGGTAAATGTTGTGCTTCCATCCACCCAGTGAAATAAATCAGATTCAAATGGACATTTCATTGAAATCTTGAAGTAGTTTTTATAAAGTATTTCTTTGACACTGGCCTTGTGAGTCAAACTCAGGAAGGGCTACAAATTAACGCAAGGGATCTGCACCCACATGATCCTCAGTGACTTTTTCTCACTTCATCAAGAGTGATATGAACAACTGACCCAGTCTGCTGGGTGGGTCCAATGTATTGCATGCTACTCCAATTGGCTACAATCTAATTCTCTTTGTAGAGCATGTATTGCCTCTGGCTTTTGGAATCCGTTCACTATTCAGAATAAATGAAATAACATTTACTGTAACAATACCAATAAAACATATTATTTTGGCTCCTTATAATTATCAACAAAGATTTTTTCAATGATGATATCACAAATCACAAAAACTAACACTCAGACACTGCAGACGCAGTGAGACCTGGTTGCATATTTCTGGTCCAGAAGGTGACGGTTATGTAAATGCAGCATCCTAATCTGTCAGTTGCACTCCTTCAGGATTGATAGTTTGACAGCATGACAGACTTGAGCCTTCCATTTTTGTCAACTGTCAGAAACACTGACTGAAGTGTCTTGTTTTTGGGGTTCAGTAGACCAAAAGAAATGCCTCTCATCCACAGTCATCCATAAACTTATGATTAATTTTATTATCCATTTGACTTTTGATTATTTGTTTATATGAATTACTTAATGTTAAGTGCCCATCACCAGTTCTTGGAGTTAAAGGTGACAAGTTGCTTTTTTTGTCCCTTCAGTCCACTATACTAGCTGCCTAGTTGTTTCAGCATTGCATTCTTAATGAATTTAATGTTTAAATAAATGTTTTGCTGTCTATAGTTTGATGTTTCATGTACATATATTTTTAAATAGTGGAATATTACATGGAAAGTGTAACGTTTCCATATCAGCATGAGAGAAAACCTCTGAGCCATGTAGCATTACTTCCAGCAGTGCAGTCATTTTCAGCCAGTTTTATGATCTATTTTTTTCACAAGTAACATGACAGCTAATACAAATGGCCCCATTTCCAGGTGTACAACACCCCCTGCAAGTTTAACAATTAATGCAAGCTTTTGACAAACTACCCTCCAAATAATCTTCTGGCAGAGGTGAGCTTTTCAGGAAAAGGCCATTCGATACTTTGCTTCCACTGTCAGATGCAACTTTCAAAACAATGATGCAGAATGGATATGATCACACAACACGTTACAAAAAACTTGATTCTCAAAATCAAACAACTGTACATGTCACACATCCATTGAACTTGGCGTTCACATGTGCTGCCACTGACTAAATGTTCCCGGAGGTGGCAGGCATCTGACCCAATGTAACCGATCTGTAGCAGATGCGTCGAGTGCAAATTATTGCTCACACAACTACTGCTCCTCACAGTGCACAACGTGCTGCCAGGTTCAGGTTCTCTCTAAAGTGTCACTTGCAAAGAAAAACTCTCCAGAGCTCTGCAGGAATGCACAACCCCCTTTAATGGAATTCAAAGCTGTCTTATTGGTAAATAATGTATGGGAGCCCAGAAGAGATGGAGACTTACAGCAGTTTACATGTGGTTAGGGTACGGCTAATATTAATTTGGTCATTTGAATTGAAGACAGATAAGGTTCCAAATTCCTTAAGAGAATTCACTTCGACCATATATAGATATATATTCTCCTCTCATTGAGGTTTGAAGGATTCTGGGCTATTTGGGGCTTTTATGGCCAGGTTCCCAGGTGGGAAATTCTCTGGAGGAATGAAGGTTTTCTCCTCATATTATTAATCAAACCAACAATGCATCCAAAGAAGCCACTGGTGAAGAATGTGCTTTTTTTGCCCCTCAACAACACTCTGCTGACCAATTTCCCATCACTTGGTCTGACTCACCCCATTCTGAAGAAGCAGCGCGGTGACTTTATTACCGCGCCACAGGCAGACGGGGACTCATAAAGCTGACGGGTGTGATAACTCGTCCCCTTCCTTGTCATGGCGCAGAGAGGAGGATGGACCAAAGGTGTGATGGAGAAGGGCATGAAGCCATCATCCCACAGTGTGCTCAGTGGGTTTTCCCAGTGACACCCTGTCACACCAGATTTAAAGACTGAGCGGAAGGCTCAGACAGTGATAGGTGATGGAGTGCCGGAGACACACACAGCCGATGTGGCTTAGTATTTACGTCTTGCCGCGCATTCTCCAAAGAGCAGTTTGTTCTTTTGACTGAGGCATCTCTAAGGCTGAGAGGGAGGTCGAGGGCCGTTCTCTGCTCGAGATACACTGGTAAGGTGCAGTTCTTTTTCAGAAAAGTTTTTCATTTTTAATATTAATGTCATTAATTTAAAATCATGTCATAAAATCATCACTATTTAATGAGGGCACCTGACTGAATAAACAGAACATACTCCTCACCTCCTCTAAGGTTCAATCCAAAATTCACCTATGCGAGATCAAAATTACCTTGACTACTCTATGCAGTCACTGACCTCACTAACAAGCTACTCCTACCTTTGCCTCTGAATTATAACAGTCATTACTTACATGACCACGACTGTCAGAGAAATGTAATCGCAGGACATATTTTTAACACATGACCAATGCTGCTGTTTATCCCAGTGAGCACAAATTACAGCAGTCAAAAGGAGCACTGCATGCTATCTTAATGACTGTTTGGTGCTCAATTTTATTACTTCTATTTGTTCTACTGTTTGCGTTGTCGTTGTTCCACCATTTCCCTGTTTTTATGTTCTTTTCATTTTACACTTTACAGAGTTTTTAGTCTCAAATCTACAGGATTTTATATATCTGGCCCCAGGAGTAGCACAGGAGACAACATTACATTACATAACATGTACTGCTATTCCAAAACAACTCAGACTATTGACTATTGATTTTGATCCTGTTGAGAGGAATATTAATAGATGTGCATGCTTTGGGTAAAAGCTTTGACTATCAGGTCAGAGCATTTTGAATAGCTGAACAGTTTAAGAGGTCAACACTGGTGGGAGGCTATCATTCCCCGTTCACAGCTCAGTAAGTTTGCTCGGGGGTATTGTCGACCTCGACGCGGACACAAACTTATTGCTGGTGTAAATCACACACCAGCTCCACACTCCTGCCGTCTTGCCATGAATATTTTAAGAAGTATACATACATACAATGCTGCCTTACATCGTCTAGAATATTATTGCTTGCCTGAAGTTATGTCTGAATTATATGCCATTGTCTCTGGAGGAACTTCCGATTCTTACGTCTTCACATTGTGATAACATATTAGGTGTGAAAATATCCAAAAGGAATACCTGCTTCATACACTTGATGTTTTGTTCGTGTGGTTACTGGGGACATAGAAGTGCCAGGGTGTATCCACACAAATGCATCTCTGCTCACAGACAGATGACACACCTCCAGACCTATCTGTTCATTTACCTTCACAATCAAGATTCACAGCTCTATTTTCCACTGCCCTGTTTGCTGGAGGTGCTCTGTTTTCTTCAGTGTTAAATGAATTAAATGGGCGGACTGCCAAAAGCACTCCTCATTCCACGAATCAGATATAGCAGCATTTCTGCATCTAGGGTACGTATAAACAGAAAAGTGAGGCATTTTGGTTTCTGAGCTCTGCACCACGACCTCTATTTCTAAAAAGGCCACGTGTTAATGCCAAGATAGTGAGAAAAATATGAATACTAGCCTCAAGTTATATTATCAAATGCATTACATTTAAATGCCAATACAGATTCCACACTCAAGTGCAAAGGAACGTCACCTCGATGAGCACAGTTGCTCTTCTAAGTGAGCTGCAGTAAGCCTTGTGCACAAGTGAGCGCAGAGATCAGCAGACACCCACACCTCAGCTCTGCATGACTGGCTCTGTCAGCGGCAGCATACGGAGGCCCGGTGCAAGCCAGGTGGCTCTTACATCTGGCCCATTAGCTCTCAACCACTGCAATGACTCTCCACGCCACTGAGAGCCTGTTGAAATAATATCAGAAGGACCTGTAAGTGCTGAGGGCCGCCTTGCCCGTTGCCTGCTCAGAATAGCGAGTCACGGCCACTCTCTGAATCTGACCTGTCAGCTCTGAGACCAGGTCCATTTCTGACTAGAATAAAAAGAGGTCTCTGCACTGCTGACTTTAGTCAGGTTTACATTTGATGCAGTAATACAACATATACTTGAATCATATTTGTCTTCTATTCCAGCTTCTTATACATTAGTATTTAGAAATTTTCTGTTTAAATATTATTGGAAATGAAACAAACTTTGGAGCTTGGTAAGTCAAAGGCTTTTTAAATATGTCATCTTGGGTTGTTTTTTTTGTAAAGCCTTGAAATGTGTCTTTGTATTTTATCTAGCTGAGCTTGTGATAAATATTACAAGTTTTTCTGCAGGACCTCAGCCGAAATAAACACGAGACGCGTTTCTTGTGAATTTTATGTCTCTGTCAGGTCATGGTATTTAACGTGAACAAAATGGCTAGGTCTTTGGCCTTTACTTTCCAGTCTCCAGTCCCCTGACTCTCAGGGACAAACCCTCACCTCCAAAAGCCTGCCTCTTGCCCCGAGCACTGCACAAAGTGACACATTCTATCCATCAAAGGCTGCACTACAACATACGAAGCAAAAAAACACTGGCATGGCAAATTTTTCATGCATATGATATGTGGGCTACAGCACATCCACCTACGTTAACCCAGGAGAGCGGGAGAGGAGGGGTGAGGCTTTGAAGATGGATTACCAGATCACGTCATGAGAAAAGAGGCTGCTATGAGCAAGCACCAATTTCAGGAGGAGGCACTCTGAGCGAGCAGAGGGTGTGGGGAGAGAAATACAGATGCTCATTTAGTATGAAGAGTTTATTTTCACGTCAGCAGAAGAATGCTGTGTATTAGTCCCGTCACATACGTTAGACACCAAGCTAAAAGACACTCTTTTCCCCTCATAAATCATAATCAAAATAGATGCCATGGCCTTGAATTTGAACTTATAGAGTCACTTACAAATTCACAGATGCTGTAAATGGTGATAACACAGATGAATTTTTGCTTTCTCCTGTATGGTTTTAGCAATCAATTTCCTTGCAGCTGGGCAACATTTGGCATGTTAGAAATCCTCACTTCAGCACTGTGTTTTATGACTGTAATTCTATTGAGCGAAAAATTAAATGCATTATTCAGGGTTGAACAGGCTGTCCAATTCATTTTAGAGAAGGGGACATAAGCCAAAGAAAAAGCAAATGGTGATCTGTGGTTTGTTCCTTAGCCTCGATGCACACTACTTTTCAAATCTTGCCTGCTCTTAAAAACTCCAGTTAACCACTCACACAACAGGATCATGTGGGAAGCAGATAATTGGTTCATACCAGTCATGAATTTGAAACACCCCCACGATCGTCTGTAGGGCTGAACTGGACCAAAAATCTGCCCAAATTACCTACTAGCTTGCAGTCACTATGAAATAATCTTGAGTGATAGAGCTGTGAAGAAGGTAAGTGCTGGCAAAAAAATAAATAAATAAATTAGATAAAAAACAAAATTCTATTTTGTCCTTAAATGACAAGGCATTGCTGATGAAGTTGCTCCTAAATAAAGAGGGACCATTGTAATTAATCTCAAGGACAGCATGTGTGAAGATGGCTGTATCAGCAGCACAACTCTGTAGTTCAACCATAACCAGCACTGCAACTATGTGGCCATTGAGAACTGCACAAACAAACAATACAGATAAGGGATGCTGGAGGCTTAGTGTCGAGGGGATTTTTAGCCTGGAAAGTAGGAAGAATTGGCAGATGTGAACAATGCATTGAAGGGCCATCTCTGCCAGAACCCTGTGGTTTGTCACTTGAGTCAGACAACTACTGCAAGCTCAGCAAGTCAAACCCCTGCAGCTCATTGCAGCATGCTGGACCACTGGAGTTTGTCCTGTTAGTCATTTTTGTGACTCATTTTTAATGGTTGACTGTTGGTCGTTTTAACACGTCACCGCAAAACACACTTGAGCACACCTGGGCTGCCACAGCGATCTGGAGAATTGAATTTGCCATCCTGCTAGGCTCGTATTTTGAGGCCTCTGAGAGTTGGATTACTCCTCATCCATCTCCAACATACTTTACCTATTTCACTGTGTTTTCTCTACATACACAGTCTAACTCTGATACAGGCTCATGGAAACATCGACCAAGTATGTGACTCACCAAATATTTGTAGCATCTTCAGGTCAAGTGCTGAAACAGTGGAGCAGGAGAGCTGGGCTTCCTGCTTGCTTGCGACATCACTTCCACTTCCTGTGAGGGACAAAAAATGTCATTTTACTGTCAAACAATGTCATTTTTAATTGCATATTTTTCTCTTTTCTTTTTTAAATCAGAACAACTAAATCAAAAACTCCGCAAAGTTTCTTTCAATGAGACATTTTAAAAGTCCCTCACCTGGAGTCCGACTTGGAAAACTTCCCTCGCTGTAATCCTGGACTGATATGAGTTGTCCTTGAGTTCTGTTGAACATTGAATCAAAATTATCACCAACGGCATACATGTGCACACATTTTTTTACTCATCTCACAGAGCGTTGTGGCAGCTCTGTCCAGGCAGCAGATGTTGATGGCAATGATTTTTTTTTTATCCCTTCCTCCAAGGCTGCATGTGAGTAACTTATAATGTGCTGGGCAGTCTATTGTTTGGGTTTTACTGTGTCTACATCTGCCACATTTGATCAACATTTACTGGAACAACTTGCATTTTTTCTGTCAGAAACCATTCTTTGACGTGTGGAACAATGCATGAGAATACAGACAGCAAGCTGGCAGACATGCTCAGTGCAGCAAATTGCTGCTGTGAACAGCTGTGGAGCAGGAAGCAGCAGGAACAGCCACTGTGGCTTTTAAAATGGGGCGTGGGTTTATAAGTACAAACTTGGTGAAAGATGACAAATCTAATTCTAACATAAGCCCCACATATCAAATTTGTTCAAAAGATTTTCTCTCGAAAAGTAAATCTGAGGTCATCTTAAAGTACTACAGTTCTCTAAACCTCAACCTAGGTTTAAAAACATCTCTCTCTACACCAAAGAGACTTTTATCTGGTAAAATGAATGGAACTAGCTCGGAGCCCCGAGATCTGACATTTTAATCAGATGGTCACAATTATCCTGCTGAAATCATTGGTTTCTTCCTGTGATAAAATAACATGTTAAACACCTAATGCCCCATTGCTAAAGCAGCTGTGTTTATATAAACCAACGATCATAAGGTGAACTCACAGTTGGCAACACGAAGGCGGGATTGGAAAACGGTTGTCAGATAAACTGGCAGACAGGCACTGCCTCAGCAATAAATGTATAAACAGGCCTTCCTTCAAGGTTAAACAAGATGATTCAACCGTTTAGGCTATTCACACAAGCTGACAAAGGACTTCAGCAGAAAGTGCTACCTCTATCTACCACTACTGCTAAAAGGCAAACTAGGACCAACTGTACCTGGGCAGGTATCATATTTGCTCATATTTAAGAGGCATAATGCACACATGCCTGGCATATGTGCAAAATCTAGGACATCTAAGACATTCAGTGCATCTTCCACCAATTGACTGACATCTACGTCACTCCTCTGTTAGTTACGCCCCGCCCTCCAGGTCAGGTCGTTACAATACGCATTTGTTAATGGACTGTGGTGTCGTCGCATAATTTCAGCCATGACTACACCCAGTTCACATCCTATCATTCGTATCTTCAAGTAAATAAAAACAGGAGGAGACCTACCGTAAAATACGTCAGTTTACTATGGCCGCATAGAGTCACAGGCATAGATACAACACAGCAGCTTCACCAAGTTCAACTCAAATTGTGTGTCTGTTCGGGGCATATTAACACACTTAGTAAAGCTACTGTTCGTGTATATACACATATATAGCTACCATTTCACCATTCGTTTTGAAAAAATACCTTTTGCTGAGCGGAGCCATTTAGTCCTTCCCCGGACCAGGTTTCCTTTCTTCCCAGTCTTGTAGAAACCTTCTCAGGTAGGCAGATGGCGGCAAAGCCACAAAACAGGGGCAGTCAACAGGCAGACTGTAGACATTTGCTACTTTTTCATGCATTAACAAATATTAAATATATCTGCACCTCTCACAGAGGCAAGAGGCTTTTAAACATAAAGCAGAAAAGCAGAACATGGCAACTGAGTCTTGCCAATCTGGGATTATAATTAGAAAAAACAGGAACGAACATACCAGACAATTTCAAAACCTTTCCAAACACAGGGTCCAAACCAGTAAATAAAGGTGATCGAATATATGTGATGGCTTCATTTTATCATCATCATCCCTGTACCATGTACCAGAACCAATCACCTTGATATACATACATTCATGCAGTCCACCTTTGCCTTCATAATTATAAGCTCTCTTTGAATGACGTTATCAGAAAAAGGGAAAGGGAAAAACCAGGCTGATTTGACAGGGAAAAGAGCAATGGTGGCTTGTTAATTCATAATCACCCTGAATTAATGATTGAGTGAGACTGAAAGGCACAGGGCATATGGAAAGAGAGGGCTGCAGATGCTCCCCAGCGCCTGGGGGCTGCGAGGAATGGGAGCTACTCGGTGCCTTGTCACACACAAACACGCATGTGTATGAATGCCCATAAGCATAAACACACACACTGACAGTCCTAACATGAAAACATCACTGACATAGTTGTATTCAGCATTCAGACCACATCAGAAAATCTTCAGTTTAAATCTTAGTGGATTGGATGCTGACAGCCCGAGGGAACTTAAATAATGAAAAAGGGATATTTACTCCTCTGTGGACAGTAAATTGCAGAGGGAACACTTGAAATGAAAACCCTTTCCTTCCTCCCCCTTTCCTATGTCTTGACATTGCTGCAATTCAATTGATCAAAAAAAGGTTTAGCTTTCAATATATTTTCACCGATTACCCTGAAGTGCTTTCTACTGGAGCTACACAGCCATTCACTCCATATCTCTAAACTGGATCGCAATGTGGTAAACAGGCGCCACAAGTGTCAAACACAAATGAAATGAAAGTTTCCTTCGACGAAAATCCCTTGATGCCTTGAGTGTAAAGCAGAGGGTTTCTTTTTCTTTGGCCAAAAGGATTATCTGGAAAAGCCACAAGAAGTCTCTGTGGATTAATTTCTTGGTCTGAGAATGTTGCACATCTAATCTTCAGACATAGAATATAGTGAAGGGATGCTGGAATAGATGTACAGAGTGTGGCAGTGTCTATCTGTCTGCTAACAACATGTACAGCTGGCATGAAAAAAAGACAAACCTTTATCCTTTGACAGTAAAGCTGGGAGTGGATGCCTTGCTGGTACTTTGTGAAAATGAAAGATTTTGACCCTGACAAATTGAAAGTGTTTTTTATTATTATTTATGATGATAAAATCAGGTGTGGATTGGGAATTGGGAATGGCTGCCAGCTATTTTTACTTTTGTTTTCAATATCATCAAAGCATACACATATCATTAGCATACCAATTTATCACAGGATTATGTAGTGTTCAAAGGTACTCTACTGAATTGACAATTTGTAATTATGATAATTTCTTGGCCAATTCAAATGTTATGTCAAACATCTTTAATTCCCAAATTCATCCAAATTTCACCTGAGGTCCTGAGGACTCTAAATTGTGTAATGCATTAGTTTTGCTTCCACTTTTCTGGTGCAGTGCACACAACAGCTTTTGAGATCTTTGATCAGATGAAATTATTCTTGGAGGTTGTATTTAATTTGTCTTTGCATTGTTTTGTGTAAAGTCTTTAACTGTTTAGTTTTTAATCAAGAAACCTGATGTTTTCCAATGCATATGCACTTGTCTTGTTCTGATCACAGTAGCATCATAGACATCATAGACATACATCTTCTATCTCTGCATAACTCAAAGACTATCTTAACTGACTCAGTCCAAGTTGGTACTCCCCACTGACACAACATTAAACTTCTAATATAAAACATAATTACGATGACTCATTTCTGACCCCACATGACATCTAACTTCAGTCTAGACCTCTATGCTCTCACAATGTGTGGTTTGTAGGAAGAATATTTTGCACAAAGTAGCTTGAACTGATTAGGAAGTACAACTGTATGATTAAACAGAGGGCGGAGTGTGAATGAGGCAATTTTCCTGATTGAACTCACTCGGATGTGAACTCACTGTTCACATCCTCCCTGTAACGACAACAGTCATACTCACAGTCTATTCCAAACTGGATATTCCCATTGTTCACATGAACACAAATGACTCCAGACACTTGTGCTGATTTTCCCTTTGGACATCATCTTCAGAAAACTCATCTCTGGCCTCTTCTCACCTTCCAGAGAGGAGCAAAGAGTCAGTTATCTCCACAACTGTAAATCGCTGCGGTGTTGATCTTGGGATCCTTTTTTAATAACTTGGATTTTTTTCTGGTCTAGGCCATGCTGACAAAAATAGGATGGCTTCCATTTTAATTGAATAAGTCTCAGATATTGGCTGAGAATATTAGCTTCTACTCGTGATGGTCTGGTTTTGTATGGCCAACACCCCCTTACCTGTCTGTTTGATGACACTTTTCCTTACCCACCATATTACAACTTATATATATATTTGCAGTCCTTGGTCACCATCAGGTTAACATCTGATAGAGAGCAGTCAGAGTATAAATAGTGTGCATAGCTAAATTAATTAAGGTAAATCTTTCTCACCTGATTTTCTTAGATGTGTTTTTGGCAAATGCGAGATCTGAGCCCATCATGCACAGCCAGACAGATGTTAGAAAATGATAGCTTCTGCTATTTATTTTTTATTATTTCTTCTCTTTTTTCTTTACAGAGGCAAGAATACTTTATCTGATATAGCAATTAAATAGTGGTCCTACAATTCACATTAGACGCAAACAGAGACCCACCCACATGACTAGACAAACAGTCATCCTTTAAGAGCCAACTCCACACAGACAGGTCTTAGGCAGAAAGCCACTTAACTCTTAAACAGGCTGTAGGAATAACAGATAGGACCCTGTCAATCTGTGAGGTATTTGTATATGGATTTATTCACTGATCCCTTTGTATTGCAAAGGATAATTACTTTTCTTCAAACCATACCATACGACCTATCACTGAACTCCAACTACTACACACCCTGCATATTGAGTGAGGGACATTTTTAAAGCTTGCATTTAACAGCAGTGTTTCATAACATTAAATGTTCAGTGAGCTCAGACCAGAAGTCTCTCTGGACGATTTGAAACTCGCTTGCACGTTCCCTAATGCAGCCTTTGCATATGCTACAGTAAAGCGGAGAGCTGACGGAGCTTGAGACCACAGATGCAGCCTCTATCTTTGGATCAGATCAACACTGATAACTACCAATCTCTGCTGCACAAATACGCCCACACCTACACAGAGTACACATCGCAGACTGCACAGTATGCGATGTGTGAAGATTGCTGAGGATGTGCTCACTTGGGGGATGTTCACAGATCTTATTCATGGGGATATCGAGCTAAAATTCTCAGGTAATGTCTCAGGTATCCACTTCTATGCTTAATGTGTCAAACAGTTTTACTGTATGTTCACAAATATATTGCTAAATACATCCTCACTTAGCCAGTGAATGATGTACATCCATATGACCACAGTCTGTAACTGGCAGGCCATAGTGAGTTATTGCCATTATCATCTGCTCAGTTTCATTTTTTTACTGATTGAATAAACACTGCTACGATTGCTGCATTGGTCTTCTTTTTCGAGGCAGCTGATCAATGCCACTCATCCCACCTCATTATTACAGTTGTGCATGCTGCCCCTTCCTCTGAGGAAATGGGGAAATATCAAAATGCACTTCGGAGCTCCTTCAGAGAGGGGAGCCCATGAGAGGCATGAGACCAAAGCCGCACCTCAGTGCTCGTTTGGCTTGTTTTCTCACCACTGTTCCCGCTTGCCTCTGAACACAGATGGAGATTCATCTGTTGCCTGTTCCCCCTTGAATCATTTTCTTTTCCTCTTCTATCCACCCCCCCTCCCTCACCGAAGAGCCTGTCTGCCAGCAGAAGCCCTGTACCTCACCATGCGCTTATCAGACAGTTTATCCTTTTCCTGAGGGCACCGTCCTCCATCTGTGGAGGTGACAGCCAATCGCCACACTGAGGGTCCATTCCAAGCTGTGATTTAGACACCCAGCCTTGCCAGCGCTGCTCTATCAAACCCTCCACAACCCACTTCTTATGAATTTTTAACACACAAGGCACTGGTTCTACCATTTTGCCATTTCCTCATATACAACATACAGTATTTACAGTACTATATCTAGTAGGTAGATAGATAAAAAGATAGAAGTGGTGGAATGATGGGAAGGGACTAATGAATCGACTATGTTTACATACCTCAGTGCATAGGCTCTCTCTCTTAATAGCCTGGCCACAGTGGTATCACTTAGCACTCGCAAGCATCCTCAAGGGGTAACTCCGTTAATATTTTCCTCACTGGAGATAATAAATAACAAGCGCTGCATTTCCAGAGAACAGGAGCAAACAGAGCAGTGTAAGAGAGAGGGAAGAAGAAGGTAGAGAGGAAGAGAGAGAGAGGACGGCTGTCTCCAGGGTGTCAGCCACGACTGCTTTCTCATTTTTAACTTGTCAAGTCGGCTTTATCTGTTTTATCACCAATGGAACTCCAAACGCACCAAAAGGCTAAGGCAGCTTGACAGAGCAAATACGGCTATTACAAATTTCAATGGGGCAGCAAAAGGAGATTTAAGAAAAATGCCTGCTGTGTCAACTCTTTTTGCTGCACCTCAAAAAAAAATAAGAAAATACAAAGCAAAAAATAAACAAAGAAGTTCTCGTCCCAGCTTCATTGCTTTCAACAAAACCATACTATGTGTTGTTTCAACAAGATATGGGAATTTAAAAGGAAGATCCTATTCTAAGTGCACAACCTCGCACAATCCTCCAGCCGGAATTTAAAACGTCTGCTGCCTGTGACAAACAAACAGAAAATAAATGAATAAAACTAAAATAATCGAGCCAAGGTTGAAGTGCACCTCCCATCCCAGCACAGCAGGTGAGTGGGAGATAAACATTTGTGCAAAGTCGGCCGGGTCTAGTCAAGCGGCTGCTACTCCTGGTTCATTTGCAGTTGCCAGCGATGTGTTAAATGGCCATCTGTGATGGGGTGAGAGCCCCTGTAATGACTTCCTGTCTGGGAAGGAAGGCTGGCGTGTAGGGAGGGCTGAAACACACAATCCATTTGAAAACATGAAATGTGCCATTGGGAGCAAAAAATGGAGGATATTCAGGTTTTTTATGTGATGAATGCCCTGTTGGTGTGTCCTCTCTGAAGTAGCAGTTGACACGAATTTTCAGTGAATTGTTAAAAGTTTAAAAGGTGGACGCTGTTAAAAGAAATGATTCATCTCCATGACATCCCTTCCAAAACTCTCAAATAATAGTAATACTGAGACAAAAGAATTCATCATTATATTCCTAATGGACAAAGATCATCAAGATAATTTTTCATAACTTCTGGCACTGCAAAAAAAAAAATATGGATGGAAACATTTAACGTGAATCATACCTGATAATATTTAAAATCAGACATGTTTTGCTATGTACACCTCGATCAGAATATCATACACATCTATAATATCTAAAATGAGCGTGTGCAACACACTTAACATCGGCAGTGAGCTTCCTCAGTTCCTTTTTTCTTTTTAGAATTATTAATAAGTGTGAGTGTGATACTGATGGGTATTATCATTAAAAAACATACTAAATGAATCAGTGGTAAAAGCACTAATGAAGGAAAATGGCCCCTCCAAATGTAAAAATGCATCATATTTTAAAATAGATTTTTTTAGTGCCACATACAAACTCACCTACAGGTGTTTGTGTTGTGGCATTTTGATAGTTGTTACAGCAGATGCTCAGCTATATTGGTATTTGTGTGTCCATTTGAGCTAACCTCTTGCTCCCCAAGGTCTCCCCTTGGAGGGCATTTGCTGCCACATAATTGCCCATAATCATCTTTTCATCTGGCTAGCTGTGTAATTTTATTGCTTGACAGCTCTCTACTTTTGTTTTCCACATTCAACCACATCAGCACTTATGTGTTCAGGTTCTGTGGCTGTAATTTAGCTTTCACGACAGATCTTTGTTGCCTATCAGTGTTGACTCATGAACTAAATTTAAATGGGATTGTCACCATGACTGACAAAGATGGACAGCAGATGTAGACTCCATCTCTCCAACTGTACTGTTTCTAGCTTCGTGATACAGAGTTGTTTGCAAACCTACATAACTGTTGTTGTGTCACTTGACTAGAATTGACTAGTGAGCTGTTTGTCCTTTCACACAGCTGATTTAGCTTTGGGCTCTGAATATGAATTGAAGCAGTCAATAATAATAATCCTCACTATTAAGGTAACATATAGTATAGTAACTTTTTTTAAAATTCTCTTCCAAAGACATGAGGTGAGGTGAGGGTACTCCTGACATGGTTGTGGCTGTGCAGCTGTGTGAGTGTGAATCTCCTGCTGCCTGACGCTGCCTGGGTGGAGGTTATTCCCTTGAAAAGAGGCAAGCTGAGGACAGGCGTTGGTCGCGAGCATTTTCTACTCAGCCATGAAAACAGCTTAGCTTGTCCCCCCCGCTGCTTGGCTGTGCCGCAGTCTGCCAACAAGTCAGGCTCAGGGAAGGGGGCCCCCATGGGGCCACTCGGCAGCTCGCCTCTGTCATTTTAAGAACCCACAGTCCAGCATCACAATATCCATCTCTGCTGCGTTTCACTCTTTCACACACACACACACAGAAAGCAAACTGAACCCAAGGTGCTCGCCTGTCTGCTAGAACAATAACCTGGGTAATATGGTGCATTTCAGTGGATGGCAGAAAGATTCCTTTTTATGGATTTCCTGTTCTGAACTATAATTCACACCCACTATTTGTTTGAAAAGCACTTTCATACAAGAATTTTCTCACTTAACACACTAAACTTGACTTGAAGGGCAATTAAGCAGAAACCACTGTGGGTGAATTTTAACAGCGAGTGACAAGTGGTAATTTCCTCTGATTCACTGAACTCAGTGGAAACACTGACCAACTTTAGCCTCTGTTTTTCCTCCAACCTTGCACTAATGCACAAGCATCATGGTGCTGTTGAACACAGCTCCTGATCCTTTGTAGACATCTTTCCCATAAATCTAAATGCAGTCAGGTGAGCAGGCCCAACAACGAACCCTGTTTCAAAGATGCTTCTTTGCCTCTGGCCTCCAATACAAAATCAGAATCAGCTTACCAACTTTACACATGCCACAGATAACAACTGGATCTTTAACTGCTTAACTATATCCTGTAGTGCACCTGTGTGGGAGCATCTGCATTGTTTTCTCTCTCATTTGTCACGCGTCTGTAGCTTTTGAGAGATTGGATTGCAGAGGAAGGGGGCAGAAACTTTGCTGAATGTCAAAGACAAAGGTCAATAAAAGCTAACAGTGTTTTAATGTTTCCTTTATGTGACTGTTTTTAATGTGCTACGCTGAATAATTTGCATTCTCATCCATTTTGGCTCCAGGCTCAAAACAATTGCTCCTTGCTGACCAGAACTCGATAAATAAACAAATATAATACAATATGAATAATGATTAAAAAAAATGTATGCACCAAAGAAAAACTCTGACAACTTGGGACAACTGTTGTCACTGTTTTGGTGCGTGTGTGTGTGTGTGTGTGTGTGTGGGGGGGGGGGGCAGAGACCAGCACAAGAAGAAAAAGAAAAGCAGAGACAGCCATGCCCATGTGGCAAAGCCAAAATACAGAAGCGACTTGTAAAAACATCAGGCTTGTAATTAATAACTTCACGCATATTAAACGTCATCTTTATTCATGAGCACCTGCTTCCGTTGACCTCAGGGCCAAAACCTGCATTTTAAACATTCGCAGTTGGGAGACTAGATTTGAGAACCAGGCATTTTGGAGCCATCTAGAATGGTTTGACATGATTAGCTTTGACAGTGCCATTACGTGGTCATTTATTTTTTCAGAAATGCATCCTGCCGAATGATACTCGCAGGTTTTCAGCAATTAAATACATTTTAATATGCTCAGGAACCATCATCAGCTATACTGTAAAGTGCATCCAGCTTAAATTTCAGCCAAGTTGCGACTGAATGAATGTTTTAAGTAAGATCCAAGAGAGAGAGTGACATGAAATCTTCATGCCTCTCGACCATCTTGTCTGCTCCACTCATATATATATATATATATATATATATATGAAAAACCAGCTGAAACAGAGGAGCGGATCTTTTTGTAAAAAACTGTACAATACAGTGTATTTTGATTACAACAGGACTAGTTTTGAGAGTTTAAAGGAGCTCAGTCATTTCTCTTGACCTTTTGCTTTACTCTTTGGCACTTGAAAATAAACCTGGTACTGATCTCAACCACAAATTCACTCATTGGAAATCTCTGCTTTTAGGGAATATATGTAATATTTCAGCTCTGTGTGAAGTGAAGATGTTGTTGAGTCTACACTGAGAACATGACTTGATTAAAGGAATGGTGCCACATTTTGGGGGAAACACATACTTGCTATACTTTCATGTAAAAAAGCAGCCAGTTAACTTAACTTATCATGTGGCGATACCGATCAAGTTTTTTCAAAGCAGACATTTTGACTTTCCATAGGGGGACAAGCACAGGTGTAACAAAAAACATTAGCAATGGCACAATTCCATTCAAGTGCCAACGTAGGCTAAATCAGGGAGTCAGCATGAATCACTCCAGACCTGCACATTGAAAATGACACGCAGCCATGATTAATGTTACTCATTACACATAGCTCTTCCTGTGCTGACATGTCAAAATGTCCCGCATGAAATAGGTCTGCTGTGCATGACGGCTAACTGACATGGCTTATATGGACACTTAACAGGAATGAACCCATCATTTATAGTATTACCTGTGCTCCTCCTACTATGACACATCGGTATGCCTGCTGTAAGGAAGGTCTATCGACTAATTCAGACCTTGGGCGGAGAACAAATGCAAATGAAAGCTTAAAAGGATCAGCTTTCAAGCCTCTGTCTTGAACACAATGTTTCAACCATTCATTTTTCTATTGTACTTCAAAAACCACCCCTTGTGAATTCTACAGCTGCACTGCTTTAAACCATTTTGGGTAGTGATGAAAACTCACCGTAGCAAACGCTCAAAAAGTAATATGATTCTGATAATCAGTGACATTTTCCCCGAAGTGATTACTGCATTAGGAGCTATCAGATCACAGATGGAAAGAACTAAGAGCCAAAAAAACACTATGAACACAAAATATTATATATTATATAGCATATATAAGTGGTCATTTGGGGAAGAGAATAAAAGTAAGAACTGGTCCATAGCTCTGCTAATTTGAACCAAAGCACAGATTACTCTCCAGAAAGAGGATACTATTACACAACACAATTAAATATGAAGAATATAAGACTGCAAAGTGTATTTCCAGCATAGTGGCATCAACTTTTGTCTTGTCACTTCTGTAGTGTCCTTGGAAACAGATGTTTGACGCCTATGAGAGCTGCAAGACTGTTCAAGTCATGTACAAACACTCAGCCACCATGTTTCCTCACTCACATTCCCTCCTGTACCTCTTTGGGACTCAGCAGCGCCGGGTTTTCAAGCCTCATAGTTAGTTAATTACCACTAATTACACTCACCTGGCATCCCAGGTGTAAATCTGCCCCTTATTAGACGGCTGAAGATGAATGAAAAGCAGCACAGCATCTCGAGGACCAGAATCGAAACCACTGATGGAAACCTCCCATTCTAAAGAGAGAGAATTAGTCATTCCTCAGGAAGACAATCCATCTGTGATGTTCAGGGTATCTTCAGAGCTATTTATTCCAGTGTTACATCCACTTTACTTCAATCTGTCTCATCTGATTGTCAGTATTTTTCTTTCTTCCCTTAACAGCACATTTGAACTCTCTTGGGTTCTCTTGAGTTGCTATTGGTTATTCAAATGGACTCAAGACATCCTCCAAAACTAAATCTTTGGTCATTGCCCATGAGAACAACAAGCAAGCATTTTGAGCTCTAATACAGGACATGGTTACACTTTAGCATTGCAAAAATAAAACTATTTTCAGATGTTCCACAGCTGGGGTTAGATTTTAGTTATGTTGAAGAACAAAAACAACTCAAGGTTAAAATAATTACTTGGTTAGGGAATTGTGTTTTCAGTTAAAAGGACTGACTGTCCAAAGATTACCTGAACACACCATTCATTAAGTTGTCTGCTAGACTATGTTATCCTATTGATGGACAAGGTGCCAGTTCTGCCACTTCATATGTTGTACAGTGTGTACAATATCAACAACAGCAGTGGAGCAACAGCTTCCCCTATCTCCAAAGCCAATATATCTTGTGGCTCTATAAACAATGTATATTGTAAATAGGTAACTCTGCCTCTTCCAAGATGGTTATTCCTATGTGGTGAAACTAATGGGAGCCAATGCCCAAATGAAACTGGAAAATATTATTTCATTCTTTTAACCCTTTAGTGACAGAGTGAAGTGGAAACATATCTACTGCTGATGGCGTGCAGTTTGTGAGAATTTATTGCAACAGCTATGCAGAGAGGCAAACAAACAGGGAGGATCTGTCTTTGCGGCTGGCAGCGCTCTGATCTTGGCACCGTTGTTAAAGCAACCATGACAATATACCTAAGACACAGGGGAGCTGTAATGTAGTGTTTATTTATTTATTTTTGCTGTCATGTCTTAATGAAGGCATTTTAACTTCGGCACTATTTCTGCATGCCTCTAACCTCTTTAAAGAGCTGTTTCTTCCACTGTGCCCAGATCAGTGAGCTACAATGCTGAAAGGTTCCTCTTTGTGCATTTGATTGTTTATGATTTTGCCGTGGTCTAATTGGTAGGCTTTAAACTAGCCCAGAGAATCCTTTGGATCAGTTTGAAGAATACCTGTGTGCAGGACAAATCTCAGGTGAGAACCAGGCCATGCCTGAACATTGATAGAAGGAACAATTTGCAGTGATTTGCAGACTTGCAATCTGCAAGTTAATCTATTGTGATAACTCAGACAGACACTGTGTACTGTTTTCCCTGATTCCATTATTATTTTTATTCTGTAATGAGAAGCCACGAAACATAGTGAGAGAGAAAAAGATTCCAGAGGGATTTGATTTTGTATGTGGGCTCAACTGTGGCAGTCTGAACCACTGTGAGCCCACCACTTTTATCTCCAATTTACAGATTACAGATTAACGCCACATGTAAGGGGGCTGGCTGTATTTCTATAACATTTCTATAATTTTGCAACACCATGGAGACAAATAATTGCATTAATTCTGTATCTCAGAGCAGTGCAGCTAAATACTAAACCTGTAGAATGTCCCCATAAAAAATACATCTAAAAGATTTTTAAAAAGTCACTAAAGAAGTTTCACTACAGTTTCTGAAATTCTGATAAACTGCACAGCAGGAAGTCTTCTTATTAGTCAACTGCCTCCCATCCTATTAACCTCCCATTTATTAGGTTGAACCCTAAACAGCACTTAAAAGTTATTTCATATTTATTCTGCAGAGTACTAAGGCAACGGCTGTTTCCCAGCAGTGTTGCTTCCACACAGAAGTCACAAGTCTGACTCCAGACTGTGACAGGTCAACGGTGTAGCATGGGTTCCACCTAGTGGTATAAAATGGTAGTGCAAAGCACAAAACTCACACACTGAGAGACAAATCTTCAATCATCAATCAATTGTTGATCGATTAATCCTTTTATCTAATTCAATTGG
The DNA here is from genome assembly GCA_016785225.1 of Psettodes erumei. Taxonomy (NCBI): domain Eukaryota; kingdom Metazoa; phylum Chordata; class Actinopteri; order Pleuronectiformes; family Psettodidae; genus Psettodes; species Psettodes erumei. The sequence goes on from JAFBJZ010000953.1 coordinate 610,773, forward strand.
CCTTCTTCAAGAAGCAGCGAATCAATGTTGTCAGCCTACAAATCAGCATCAGAAAAAACCTAAACAAACCCCAAATACACTTACAAGGCTTAAGATGAAGCATGAAAATAGGCATCCACTTCAATACAAAAAACAAAGTAGTGCCTTAACTCAGTCTAAACAGGATAGGAAGAGTTGAAACATAAAATCAGCATGCAAGAAAAAGCAAAAGTGTGTTTGGTGGATGACATGGAAAAATGGAAAAAATGAAACATGGACATCGTGGTTACAGACGACAACACAGACAAACAAGGCTCTTTGGAGTATAAAAATCCCCAATTTTATTTAAAATACGGGTCTCGTCCATCAAAACCTTTAGGTTTTCAGGACAAGCCACATCAGTGCAATCAGACGTGACTGACAAACAATTCTCCATAACAAAGACTGACATATAATACAGGCCACAGTTTCAAGTATTGAAAACAGTAATAAGGTCATACACAAACACCCACATAAAAGAACAAGACATTTTTCATAACAGGGTCAGCAGGCATCTTGAGCACGTTGCATTAATTAACAATGATGATGATGACATTTAAAAGTGATGCAACAAATGTTACACTCCTCATAACAGCGAGGCTTCCCAGTTGATGGTAAAAAAAACTGCATTTCAGACCACTGAGAAGCTGTTTGTATTTGCCTTTTAAGACTTGGTTTATCTGGCACTCACATTTGCAGTTGCTACCCTGCCCTTTGGAAGAATACTGTCGGGGTTTTACCAACACAACATGACCATGTGAAATGGTTTGTAGCCCTTCACCACATAAATAAATTGTTTAGGTCACCTATGAAGCACACTCTTCACTTGGTTAAAGTCCACTGCTTGGATAGGGTTAATTGTGTTATTTCGTATTCACAGAGCAGTCATCTGCACCTTCCATAATCCTCTGCAACTCCTCAATACAGGGCACAATTGCCTGGCTGAGTAGCTGAGCCCCCTGCATCCTAGTAAGAGACACAGAAGAGAGATTTGTTAGACAGGTTTCACCTAAAAAGAAAATGCTCAATGCTATTGGCCGTTTAATTTTATAACTGGAGACTAGACAGCTGGAAGTTAATGGTAAACATATGAATAAGTTTGCATCTACACTTTATAGCTTATCAGAGGCTGGGTAATTGGCTCCAGCATAAAGCAAATGTAGCTGGTACATTAAAGCTGCCAGCTAAACTTCAGTGCATAAGCAAGCATCATTTTGAGGCTGCAGTCTAACTTGAGCTGCTAAAATGATAAGATAGCTCATTAGAATAAAACACCAACAGATTTCCTGCACGTGAACTTACACTCAAATGGTGGTGAGGCAGGACTCCAGTAGGACAGCCATGCTGCTTTGCTTCAGGTAAATATTTGAGTCGGCAAATGGTCGCAAACACAATAAATCAGTAGTGTATCAGGTATATTGCAGCATAAAGTGTGAATTTATTGGAAGATGCTGCTGTGTCTGCTGTGTAGTGCTCAAAAACCACTTGATGCAGACCCAAAGTAATGGTGCAGGTAAAGCACATCCCTCAGCAACCCGAGTTGACTTATTTTGTGTTACAGTTTTTGTTCAGAGGCTTGCAAGAAAATTCTTATTGACTTTCTGGAATATAAAAAACCCTAATGTCTGGTTCACACTGCAATCTTTCAAATGCATGAATAAAGTCAAATCACTGAATAGAATGCTGCTATGTACACACAGTTTGCACCCAAAAACTGATTTGGAAAACTATGAGAATATCGGATATGCTTTAATCATTGTTTCCCACCACAACCTCCTCATGTGAAGTATTAACTTGATGTCATTATGATGGATATATAATTAGTGTGCATGATGGCACACCAGCTGACTGTGAACTGTTCATATGATATTACCTTGTGAGGAGCTGGTGTCCTCTGGTGGGTTCAGGGTGGTAGTGCTGGAGAGCAGTGAGGCTGTGAGCTGCCAGGATGCTGTAGCACTGTTCTCGCAGAGCGTTGTGATTCAAGATGTCCCACTGTGGCAACTCGCTGGTGTAGCGCCACGCCATCAGCGTGTACTCCAACACGACATCCCACTCTTTGTTCCTCAGAAGAACTTGGCCCCACTCCTGACATGACACCTGAGGAGGAGGATCAGGAGACAACGGATTAGCACGACTCAGACACACAAAGGGCAGATTTGTACCATATCTGTGATTAAAACTCTCTGGAATTTTTACAGACACGTTAGACACCACCAATACTTACTTTGAACGCCACCAGGTGAGGATATGCCTTTCGGTAGCAGTGGGCATCTCTATTGGAACCAAACCGTGAGTAAGGTATGGATCTGTAAACATTTGCCTTCTTTACTTGCAAATCCTCCTGGAGATACTTCAAGTCTGAGGCCAGGATCCTGGGCTCTTGGCTCTAGGACACAATGCAACACATTTATACACCAAAGGCCCCAAGATGAACAATATGTTTATTTTACTTTGTGTGTGGATATCGTACACGTGTATTTTCCGACATATACACAATAAAGAGATGATCCATGTTGGATGTTGTCTAATTAATATGGTCATGTGAAATAGCCAGTATGAATACCTGTTCAACTAGGATGAGGGATCTGATTAACTGTACAAGTTGCTGTTTCGAGAGCGGGGTGTGGTGCTGGTCCATCTTCCCACACTGCTTATCTATTCTCCCACTCCACACCCCATCAATGGGCAAGTTCACTGCAAAAAAAAGGGGGAGGGTGAAACTTGAAAGAGGGCAGGGTGGAACAAACAGAAGGTTGCAATTCAACTAACTGAACAGGACAAGTCATGAACTGACAGGAGTGTTGCAGGTCGATAAAAAATAGCTGTATACTTACGTGACTGCACACGCCTTGTGTTTGTCGCCGTATTTCTCCCCCTTGGAAGTGGAGACGGAGCCAAACGAGCATTTAAAATTTCTAGGTAAGACCTTCTCATCCGACCTGTGGAGAAAATAAAAATAAATATTACAACTTTGCACTTTTTGGGGAAAGTGGTTCCAGTTAATATTTCCGACGGAGCATTAGGTGCACCACACAAACGAATATCGGTGTAATGTTGGAAAGTTGAATGCAGTAATAAACATTAAAATTAACCTTATCAATAGTTGATCGACTGACTGGCAACAATGGAGGCGCGCGCCTGTGTTAACATTAGCATGACAGCAAACTGGCGCCTCCGGTGCAAAGAACAGAAGTAACCGCAACTTCAAAGCCAAAATTCTTAGCGGTTACATGAGAGACTTACCTGCAACTTTTGGCTGGGGTGCAGGTATTTCAACCAAAGCACGTCGTGGCTGACAAACAGCGGCCATTGGGACCAAACTAGTCGGTAAAGATCCGGAGCTAACTACCTGCTAGCAGCCAGCAACGACGCTGTTAGCTGAACTTTAAACCCCACAGAGAACCCAACAATAACTTTTCCAGGAGTTAGCTTCAGTCGGAGAACTCGGCGGTTAGGAACTCCTTCAAAAGCGCCAGAGCAACTTTCGAGCTTGCTAATACCCAACGCAGAAACACGCTCACTTGTGTCTGATTAACTAAGCACTGCGAATACTCCCCACATTAGTGTATCATCAACGTGTGTAGGTAAGAACAAACTGTTGACTCCGCTCAGTTGCCAGCACAATGCTGATGAGGCGCGCGACACGAGTTGGCGCGCGGGCGTGGCTTGCTGCATACGTCGAGCTGATTGGTGTACGTCATTGCACGCGTAGAATGGGCGCCCAATATGTAAATGATAACCAACGTTCTCCCCCTAAAGTACACGCCCCCTTACCGCTTAAAAAAACCCCAAAACTTTATTAATAAATGACAAGGACAATAAATGAAACCGAACAAAAAAATATAAATTTGAAATTATTTTGTAAAGCTTAGAGAGTTTTTTTTTTACACTCTAACAGCTGATTTATTTCATTACTAAAACATTCTAAAAAAATGTTTTTTATTAATGAATTTAGCTTTGTGAATGTAGAATTTAGTTTAAATTGTAAGAAAATTATTAGTAAAACTGTGAACACAGCTTACAATCATATTTTGTGTTCGCAAACGTTTTTCAAAGAGGGCCAGATTTGATAATGTGAAAATATCCAAGGGCCATTGGCCCCTCCTGAGACTTTTTGAACAATTTTATGTGCAATGACACAACAATTTTCATTGCTTTACATGAAAATGTAACCAAATGTAAGCTATTGAGGCATGGCATCCCTAAAAGGAAATCAGTTCTGCCTTTCTTTCATATCTCAATAATCAAATAAAGGACAAGCTGTCTGAAATACCTAAAACTTACATGAAGCTGATCAATGTCTTCACACCAGGTCCATTTGAAACATGACTTATTATGAGAAATGAGATGTCTGGTTCATAATAACTATGAAACTTATTCTGGTCTTTCACACAAGATCATTCAAAGGCTTCGACAGTGCTGGAGGGTCACGCATAATATAATTTCTGACAAAATATCTGTAAAATGCATTTTAATGGTGGATTATTGATTATTGAAAAAAGCAAGAATTTAATTTCTTGCATCTTGATACACTGTATGGAATAATAAATCATTCAAGCACCAAAACTTATTCCAAAACAGATGATAATAAAACACAAATAAATAAAAATAATTTGACATAATAAACACAGCTCATCAAATATCATCAAATATGTCTTAACAAATGTGAATGTTTCCTAAATGCTTAATATATTTTTTATCATATCATATGTTTAACTTTTTGGGAAATAGTTCATTATTTACTGCATGTTCTTATTTGATAATAATGTTGATGATAAAATATGAAACAATGGTGAATACAGTGCAATTTTACCATCCCTGTGTTTTCAGCATTTCTAACAATTACTTCTCTCATCTTGCACAAAACTGCATTGTAATGTAACAAAGTTGAAATCAGCTCCCTTTTTCCACAGTCATTGAGAAAGCATGTGAATAAATAATAGCAACAATTTCTTTACTGGACTTACAGTGGCACATTTTATATATTGATTTCTACAGGTAAATTATTATAATTATAAATATCTTTCGTAAAACTGCACTTTGACTGACGGAACTGAAAGTGAATTCACTCCAGCCCTGTACAATAATAGAGAAAATTAAGCTCAATACGTAATGGCTTCTTGAAACTGCTACGGCTAAATAATATATTCTTATTGTGTTTATTTACATTATATACATTTTTTAAAATAACTTACATAATGCACAGGTAAAAGGGTATCTATTAGGTACATATCATATCACAAAGGTCTGTGACATTATGGCTTTGTAAATACACGTTACAATATTGTCATCAGAAAAAGCAAGTGCAGTCAGCTTGGGCTGCCTTTGAGCATCTTATGTATCTTTTCAGTTTGAAAAAGAGTGTCATTTAATTTTAATGTTAAGTCTAACTGCAACAAGGCTTACACTTTATTGATTTTGATATGGACAGTGTTCAGACCTAATATGAAATATATTTGACTTTCAGCAGTCTCACAAAAAGCAAGATGCTTAAAGACAGACCACTACTGACTGTATAGGCCACACTATAAAGCATAAGGAGTAGCCTCTACTTGCTGAGCAGCGTTTTAAGGGAGCGGGTGAGTGCGTTAGCAATGGCCGACATGGTACTGGAGTGGCGGACCAGGGCTTTCACGCTGTGCTCCCCTGGTGCTCCCACGGTGGCAGCCTCAGCTGCTTTGAGCAAACAGATATAATTCATGACAACCTCGTCAACCTTTGCTACAACCTCCCTCTGTTGGTGTGAGGCCGAGGCTACGAGCCCCCTCACCAGACACATACAAGCTTCACAGAGACAGCAGAGCACCTGGAAGCTGCAAGTTACAGCCAGCAGCATCTCCTCAGGGCTACCGTGGGCCTGTGCCATCCTCCGGCATGCCCGGCCTAATTCTTTAGACTCAACGGAGAGGAGCTGCTTGTACTGGGATACATCCTGGATTGGCATCTGGGCTCCACGATCGCAGCGACCTACGCTGGATCTTACCAGTGCGATGAGCTCACTGGCATCACGGCGGACATCCGTGAAGCCGGATGGAAAGCCATACATGCGGTCCTTGAGTGCATTGATCCGTGCAAGACGGTCACTGAAACTCATGTTATTGAGGACCTCTCCATATAGCTGCTCCCCAGCTGCATCCACTGCGGAGCCACAGGGCAAAATGGCTGATGCAGCGGCACCATCATTATCCATATCACTACCGCCGCGGCTTCGTCTGGGCCTCTCCCACTCAAGCTCATCTTCTTCACCCTCACTCTTACGTTTAAAGAAACAATAGCTAAAAGGCCCATTGCACCTCCAGGGACTGGTGTCCAGTTTCTGAGAGCCCTTCATGTGTTTGGTATCTTTCTGCAATGGAAAGGCCACAGACGCTCTTCTGCAGTCTATATGACTGCCTGTAGACCAGCATGTGGTGTGTGATGATACAGAACCTTGGGAATAGCTCTTGGAGAGCCGCTTCCTTGTTGGTCTCCGCTGGATTTTGGTCTCACCTTGCTGGGGCACAGATGGCAACAAGGGCTGTTGGCTCCTGCTTCGGGCGGGCTTATCAAACAGAACTTCCACACTACCGGAGCTGGCAGTGACATTGCTGGAGCTGCGTTTGAGCTCCCGCCCCCTTTGAGAGTTATTGCCATAGGAATCTGCCTGTAGTAGGGTTGGGGTAACAGCCTGAATGTGGTTCTGATTCTGCCGGGACAGGATGGAGTCCTGTGTGAATCCGGAGTTTCCGGGGCTGGCGTTGGATTGCACAGGTTGAGACGAAGGAGGAGGTAGTGGGGGAGGTGGAGGAGGTGGAGATTGTGGGTTGGGAGCTGGAGATGTAATGCAAGCTCTGCCAGTAGACACCTGCCTGACAAAAGCTGATGGGTGGTCCCCCCTTCCTAGTGAGACGGTGTTGAGGTCTGCTCGTTGACCACTCACACTGGGGGCAGCAGAGAAACAAAGAGAATCATTAGGACGAGGATGAGGAGACTGGCGAACTGCATGCTTTGCTCTCGGGTCTGATCTTAACCAGTCCTCTGTGCTGCCACTAGGTTGGCTTCTTGACCGAGGTGGGGGATGGTTAGCGGCACCCCCACAATCATGGTTTCCACCAGTGACGAAGCCCCCATCATGGCTGATACAGCTGTCCGTCTTATACAGCGATATGAAGTGCTCTGGGTCCATACCGCTCCTCTCTAGCTCACTTTCCAGGCCAGAAAATGAGCTTCTCCTTTCAGCTGTGGCTGGCCTGAACTCAAGACTTTCATTCGGTCTGTGAGCATGTATGTCAGGACTTCTCTTGAGTTTGGCAGGAAGTGTGGCCGAATGGTATGATCGTGGATTTTTATTTGCCAGCTGCATGGCGGCCGCATTGGGGTGTACTAAATTTGGGCTGAGGAAGGGGGATGAGATGGAGGAAGGAATACATGGGCAGCGAGCAATGGTGTTCCCCCTGTTCTTAACCATTTCAACAAACTGAGGGTTGCTAGTGATAAAGCGCCTGGTGTCCTTTTTCACTGCCCCTCCCATGCCTGCACTGTGCAGCTTCCCTCCCTGATGCATCTGGCTGACTGTCAGATAGTTAATCAGTTGCCTGTAGGCCTCACTGCCTTCCTTTTGGTTCAGCCCTTTAAAACAGGCCTGTTGTTTAGCATGCAGATCATTGTGGGGCTTCTTGTTTCCTATACCTGTGGTCTCTTTCAGCTTTGATGGTGTGGCTGAGGGGGGGCGGCCTGGTTCAACCCCAGAAGCAGGGGGGTGAATGTTGGGAAGCATTTTCCGGAGGAGGGCAGGGTCTGCATGAGGGTGGATGTCTTTTCCCTGCATGCTCTGGCTGGGGATGCTGTGAGGGATACCAGGTTTGTTATCTTCATAGTTTAGCACCCTGAGTAATGAGGAGGAGGAACTGGAAAGCGGGTGCCTTTGCATGTGGTGATGTTTTGATTCAACCGTGCCAGGGCCAAGCGGCGAGTCAGTCGGGGTGGCACAGGCGCTGCTGTTCGTGCTCCCGCCAGCATCCAGCGATGAGCACAGAGACCCCTGCAGTGAACTGTGGGCTTCTCCTTGCAAACTTGAAATCCTTTTTGCCAGATGGTACTCACATAATCGTGCAATGCTCTGCTGTCGAGAAATCGGCTGATGGTCACTTTGTATGTCTGATCCCTGGTCCGAGCCCCCTGATCTGGATTTTTTGGTTGGAGACAACAATGATGCTACGACCAGATGTTCATCTTGCTCAACAGCTGTAGCTCCACTGTCTGCGCCACAGTCCCCCAAATTGACAACATCTAACAGGCGATCGGAGGTAGAGCAAGGAGAGCGGGGAGTTCGGTGATGGTCACGGGGGAGACTGTTCACCCCAAGGGCCTCCGCTACAGAATTTTCTGCCAAAAAAGAATTCTTTCTTCCTTGACTTTCTCCTCTTTCACAGAATGATGTGCACTGGTCCCGGTCAAGATGGCTGTGAGTAACGCCACACTCGCCTCGATGCCCTTCCCTCGTGCTGAAGGTGTTATACTTCCCACTAGAGTCTGCAGACTTTTTGTGATGTTTGCCTCCGGGTGTAGTGGAACTTGGGCGGTGCAGTGTGGATGAGAGGTTAGTCTGGGCCCTCACCTCCAAGTTGTCTGGCCCCGATGAAGCGGTGTCCAGCTGGGGGCTTCTTCTCGGAGGAACCGCTGGAGGGTGAAGGTGCCGTGTTGGGCTGAGGGGTTTCTTCTGTGTTGTTCCTCCTGCACTGGGCGAGACGGGGAATTCAGTTTTCTCCTCCAGTAAAGGTTGATATCCTTCCCTTGTGGCCACCAGAAGACGCAGGTGGCTCTCGCTGAGCCTGTGAGTAGCAGCCAGCTCAGAGATTTCAGTCATCTCTGAGGAGTTGGTCTCATTGCCAGAATCTGAGGACGACTCTGGGCTGAAACCTTGAGACGTGTAAACACCTAAAATATAAGAGATACAAAGGTAAATATGGCTCTCTGAATTAAAAGTCAACAGTTACATGTCCATTGTATTAAATATTAAATAGAGCTATGACCACATTTGGAATTAATGAGAATGCACATTGTACTGAGGGGTTCTGTTCTGGTGTCATGAATATGTTTTGGGAGTGGGCTCATTTAAAGGGGACAAAAGGTCATAGAAAATTAAAGAAAGAAAAACACACTGATGATTTTTAACGTTTTCTTTGATAAAACTCATTTTTAAATGGTGGTGATCAAACATTACTGTCCTGCATTAATATTCAACAGACCTGGATTGTTACTGTTGGGTGGTGGCGGGGGAGGCCTCTGCTCAGAGACTGAAAGAGCCTCCAGTGCCTGCAGAGTATTCATGACTGCATTCTCCAGCCGTCTCTCCCCTCCCCTGCTCTCTTCCCCCTCCCCATGCGTCGGGACGGCATCAATTAACGATACTGGGACATCGTCATTGTCGCGCGTGCTCAGCGGCCTTCCCTCGGGTGCTGTGTCCTCGTCTGAACTGTCCTGAAAACCAGGCGGGGGAGCTGCAATTGCAAGGTTGAGCGTCTGCAGCAACGTGTCGTCCTCGTCCTCGTCAACGCCGTCGTCTCCCTCAGGTGGAGGGAGTGACGTCAGGTCAATGATGTCATCAGTGGAACCAGAAAGTGCGAGGAAGGTGGCTTTGCCAGCTGCTGTGGTTAACCCCCCTCCTTGGTTCCCACAGTTTCTGTCTCCTCCTCTGTCCTCACCCACTGGTGTCCCCCCGGTGGAGTCTTCTTCGCAGGAGGCATCGTCGTCATCCTCTGCGTCATCCGTTGTGTCACGGTAAAACAGATCCCTCAGCAGTGGCTCCTCACCACCTTCCTCACTTATAATGTTACTGTAGACATGTGTCAGACCACTGAACTGAAATGGCACCCTGTCCTGTGACCGAAAGTCTGTGTTGTTGTGCAAGAAGAGAGGTCTGTGCTCAGGTACCTCAGGGCTCTCCAGCAGCCCTTCATAGCTCTTAGGCTTGTTAAAGGGTTGATCCCCCCCAAAAATAAATGACACTTTGGCATTCCGAGGTGAGTCTTGAGGTTTGTGTCTGGTAGCGGGGGGAAGAGGAGGGGGCAACGGACTTCTCCGTGCCCCAATGTCTCTATTAGGCTCTTGAGGTTCTTGGAAGTAAGGAGAGATACTGTTCTCTCTCTGTCCATTGTCTGGATACGAAGAGTCCCTGTTGTAGACCTGTCCCGCTGATGGCTCCTCGTTGTCCCCCAAAGATGTGCTGTATGGCCACTCCAGGACACGATCCTGACCTACAGATACAAGCTTTCATTACTGTATGTGTTTTATATTTCATGCTGACTGAATTGGAAGGAAACTTCAGTCTTGTGAGTGTTCTACTTCGAGACTTTGAGGTTTTGTGCAGCTATGAAAAACATAATTTTTTAAGCCTTTCTTTCTAGCCTTGAAAGCCTTTAAATTTGAATGACTTCTTCAAATTGATATCATTTTTTTCCAGTTGATACTATATGGAACACACACACGTACGCTCACAGTATATCACTCACTCGTGCCATCACCTCCAGTGCTGTTGCAATGGGCCATACTGAAGATAGATCTTCTTGAGTCCACTAGGAGGCGATAGTAGCCTGCTGTTAGACAGGCCAGGTTCATTGCATCACTTGACTCCATGATCAGTGTGATGGGCTGTAAAAAAAAAAAAAAAAAAGAAAGGAGGGAAGGTAGAAAGGCAGTTTTAAAGAGGGGCAGAGGAAAAGAAAGGAAAAGAAAAAAGAAAGAAAAAACAATGGATGCTAAAAATGATCAGGAAAATCTGCTTTGTGACAGAAATGCACTCACCCTGACATCCAGAACGTGCAGCTCCAGCCGAACGTTGGTCTCATCCTCAGTGAGGATCTCGATGCGGTTGACATGGCTGAAGTCAGCCAACAGGGCCACTAGGTTGGTGCGGGCGTTGATAACATGGCTGATGCCGTAACGTGGGCCCACCAGCAGCATCACGTCTGTCTGTTTCTCCCCTTGCTGCAGAAAGGAAAGCCTGCATGCATTAGACACAAACCTCAACAGCCATGTTAAATTTTTGTCTGAAAGTGTGACCAGACTCAGGTTTCTTCTTAAAGCCTTACAAATCCTTTTGCAGAACTAATGTCCTTACCAAAAGTATTGATTTGAACTCCCTCCCTCCGTATAGTCTGAGTTCGCTGAGGTACCTCAGGTAATGCACCTTGGCCTGCAAAGCAGTCAGCTGCACAGACAGAAGTGAAATACATTAGCTAGCATCTAATATGACAATCAATTCAAACCAAACAGATGACGCATTTGTCTTCTAATGTCACAGTGTCAGGCCATTGTGATCTGGATGCCACATTTTCCATTACATCCCATTATATCATTTAAATCTGATATAAATCTGAAGAGCTGCCCCACAGCAGTGCTCTTTTATGGCTTGCATGTGTGGATGAGAGTCTCCCTGGCGTTCAGGGTCACTGCCTACATAGATATATCAAATTTGAAAAGTTTTTAGGGCTACGACATTTCAGCAACACATACTCCGACTGGGCACCTAAATTTAAAAACACACCTAGTCCATTGTATTATTCTCTAATATTTTGCCTCACTATCAGTCTCAAAAAGCACAAACTATTGGGATGCATGCAAGCCGAAAACATAAATCCCCATTTAAAAAAAAATTAATTCAGGAAATTGTAACTCAGTCTGAACCACAGCCCTTCCACAAAACTGAGTGAGTGGCCTCTTTTGATGAGGGCTGAGTGATAACTTCAAGACTGTAATGAGGAAGCTGATTTAGAGCGTCTGAATAGGCAAGTCAGTTCACTGGCACTGCTCGGCTTTTATTTCTCCCTAATGAATAGACTGGATATCAACTGCCACCATGAATACAAATGATTAACCTGTGCATTATACTGCTCAGGCTCAAAGGGAAGAGATCAATATCCCTCTCATCTGACATTATAGACACATATATGGAGTTCAGGCAGGTTTAAGCTCAACTCCAATCCTTCATCCACTGCATGAAGCTGTAGTTAGGATGATTAAGTTGTGCACAGAGCAATGCTAATTTCACTACTGATGAATGATACTGGCAAATGCTCAGCTTCACTGAACACTTCATTTCTCAGAGACAGCATGCCAAATTTATGAATAATTTGATTTTCCCACTCTTTGTTAATTAACATGTTAATTTGTCACCAGTATGCAGAGGTCTGTTTTAACATCACAGCCAAAAATGATCAGATAACAACAAACATTTTCTTATGTGTCCTGGAAACTGCTGTACGTTCCACATACTGTGAAAAGTAGTGTCATTCCAACTGCATGCAAAAAAGGAACAAATCTGATGTGTACATTTGTAACATAAGGGTTTTGAGCAACATCTGATGGATGTTGTCTGATGGATGAGAGTGTATGAAATGAAAACAGATGGAGGAGATAATTTAATTTGTGATGACTCGTTATGTGCTATAATTTGTTAATTTAGAAAGCAGCAGATTTCACCCTGAATAAGCACGGTATTTCATAATAAAAATACACACTGAGAGAACTGATATGAAATATGGGGATCCAAGTAGATCTGTCACCTTATTATATATTTTGTTTGTTGGAACAAATTCCAACACAGTCAATGTGATCTCTTTGTATTTTCCAACTGTGGCTCATTTGTTCCTACTGAAGATATAAATCTTTAATCATGAATCAGAATATATGATTTCATTTCTTTAAAGAAAGGTTAAATGATTTCCCACAGCTGGCCAGTGCAGTTCTCAGAATCCAGGAGTATTAATATTCTGCCAGAATCAATACACATTTGAGTTGAGTTGACTTGACTCTAAAGCAGGAATGTGTTGTGCCAATGGCTCATCCATAAGGACAGTAAAACTACAGTATGACCCACATTTACACAACTTGTGCACCGGCTTCAACTCTAAATTAGATTAGCTACTCTAATTTAAAGTTGAAGCCGTTGCAAAAGTTCTCCTTCTACTTGAGCCACATATATCCAAGTGAACTTGGGCGCACAGGAATGAACATACCAGCAGCTGCTTGTATTAAAACACACAGCGCTAAAAAGTTAACCTCTGACCGGGACACGCGTGTGCGTGTGAATATCAATCTAATTATGCACACATTCTGCATGATATTCACACTATCATTCAAGGTCTGCCTCGACAAAAGGTCTTAGGCTGGCAAGGGTGAGAACCTTTACAAGGATAAGCAGGGCGGCGATGCTATTTTAAAGCATTGCATCAGAAAACAGAGAGATATGTGTTTGTGAGCACGTGTGTGTGTCAGAAGTTTATTAACAAGGGCAACGAAAGACAAAGAGCTGCTTACTTTTTTTCCCTGGAGGCACGAGGTTCTGGTTGGTTTTGAGGATGTGCGTCAGAGCCTTCTTGATGTTTTTCTCTTTCATGTTGGACACCACAGCGGGAGGCAGGAACAGCGACAGACCCCACTCCTTTCTGGAGAGAGGAGATTGATTTACTTCCACTGGACCCGGGATAAATATTTGCATTCACAGACTAGAAATCGGATGGTGTTTGCTTTCATACAAGCAGGAACAACTGCTGAAATCTACTAAATCAGAACAGACTTCCTATTCTTCCTTTAAATTTGTTTAAGTAATAAATTTCATTTGAGTTCCATTATTCCTGTTTTATATTCAAAGACCACATTCATTCAGATAAAGGCATAATAATTAAGGGGACTATCTGCAAATGACTCATATCAGAGGTCTGGACAACTTGTGAATTTTATTTCGACCTAGAACATCATTGAATGCCACAAATTCTATATGTATACGCTATATGTTTTTTTTTTTTTTTTAAATGTCGGTATGAATGATTCTTCCTCTGTGCTTGGAGGCTTTGATGACATCTCTTTAGATTTGATATTTAGGCAGTAAAATGTGGTTTGCTCAACATGTCTCCAGTTAAGGAGGGAATATGTGACAATTAATTCATCTATCCTTGAAACTTCTGTGAAACCTTTAAAAAAAACTTTTAGAAAACGAGTCAGTATTATTGAAGGAGCAGCTCCAGGCTGTTCAACTATTTAACATTTCAGATTGTGTTAGCAGTGTCAAAAACGCACACATACCCACCACTACATTTGCATGCACACTTACTGGATGTATTTAAGGGAGACCTTCTGGCTCTGTCTGGTTGTCATGGTGAGGATATACATCTGCAGCGCGGCCAATCGCAGCGCAGCATCGTACTTCAGCTCCGGGCCAAACCGTTCCAACACCACGTCGTTACAACACTACAACAAAAGGGGACGCAAAGTTACATTTGGTAAGAGCGTCAAAGTTGAGTATTTGCCTCGTGAAGGGCATTTCATCTCTCTGTAGAGGAATTCCAGCAACATTGGATCCCCGCTGATTTGAAATAAGATTTGCTCAACCTTTGTGGCTTGAGATTCCTTCAAAAGGGAAACAGTTTCTAGTCCCCTGATGAAAGACTCGGCACAAAATGGTGAACTCTGACAAGAAAAGATGATTAGCTCTCTTCTCTCAGACAAGAATCCACCAGGGAAGCAATTTATTGTTTTACAGAGACAAAAGTGGATTTATTTAAAACTTTATTTGCAAATGAGGATTCTGTCTTGAGGATTAATTCTGTATAAATCTAAGTAATTATATTACTCATCAAAGGCATTTACAAATCACAATACATTGTGCCCCCTTTCAAACTTGACAAACAATTTTACCCTCAGTTTTAATATGTGCTGAATTGAGGATTCTACATTATAATAGTCAACACATTTTAGTTACTGTAATAATGAAAATCAGTTGTAAGACTGGTGGTTTTGCTCACCTGCACATAAAGGTATTCAAATGCCACAGCATCTCTCCGGAGTAGCTCCACGGGGTCCCTGGGCACGAAGCTGATTCTGAAGAAACACTTCATCTTGTCAGAGCCTTGCCTCTGGGTCACCTGGGGTCATAGAGGAGGACGTGTAACACGGTAACATATGACTTAATAGTCCTGAATCTGGACCATTATTTTTAAAATCTGTCTCCACCTATACTCAGGTAATGGAGTGCAACACTTCATTACCTGAGTAACCTCAAGTAAATACAGAAATCCTTGATTACAAATAAAAATAAAAATACTCAGCAGTACACCTTACTGGCTTCTGTCCCCTTTAAATCAACTCCTCTGAGTGACCCCTCATCATAAGTTACATATGTCAATAAGTCAATATAGGTGTAGATAAGATAAATAAGATGCAAACAGATCTTATACTTCTTCCCCGATTCACCAGTTACCGAGATTGACACTCGGGTGTATTACAGTGCAGTGTATGTTTTTCCAAGCATGTTGGAGAGGACTGAATCAAAAATATCCACCTGCCACGGTGTGCGCCATGCACAAGAGCTTCAAATCTGAACTGTGTGGTATGAATATTAAAACTGTCCCCTTGTGATCCTGCGACCTCATTAGAATGTAGTGGGCACTGTGGATGAGTGTGTGTGTGTGTGTGGGAGGGTGATTGTAATGTGAGTTGTCTCCCCTGCTGTGCCAGTGCTGATAAATGACACTGGGGCCCAAATGCTGCTTGAATACTGAGCAGGACTGTGCGTGAGCGAGTTGTTGTGTGTGTTGGTCAGATGATAAAGGAGACAGAGAAAGTGAATGAAAAATAAACATCCCCCACCTGAGAGAGCATCTCCTGTTCATGCAGGAGAAGCAATTTGCTTCCAGAGCCTTCAGTCCTCTGCTCCAACATGAGGGAGAAATGCTCGATGCATTTAATTGACAGCTTCTCTTGCAGGGTCAGAATCACATCCTGAAATAAAAAACAATGTTCATATGCTGACATATGCTGCATATATAAATGTCAGTTATTTTTCACCTGACTCATCCTCTGCTTTGGGGTCCAAATTTAAACAGAACCATAACAATTTTGTAAAAGTATTTTGCTGTTGAATTCCCCTGATTTGCTACATGTACTACAAGTTCTGTCTATTATTTACCTCAGAGATCATTAAATTGAAAGATGAGCATCTGCTATTATAATCAAATTATGCTTCTTTATCTGCATCAATAGCAGCATGCTCTCTTGCTTCCTCAACTATGCACTGTGGACAAGAATCAACAAGTCAGAAAAAACGAGAATATGCTCTTTGGCTGAATAAATAAGTGGAACAGAAAAAGTGATTGAATTTCAGAATTTCATGGTCTGTGTGAGTGTATCAAGACACTAATTTGCACTCCAAATGAATTTCCCCCTTCATTGCTGCCATGGCTGGTGATTTTGTTGACTGTGCCTTCAGGGCTGGAACATACATGCACACACGCAGACACACACACACAGACACACACACACATGCACACCTTGATGGAGGTACTGCTGTCGAAGCGAAAAGACTTTGTCTGCCCGTTCTCCAGGTAGACCTTCAGGACATTTGGCATGAACAGAAGAGAGTTGTCCTTCACCGGGTTCTGTGAGAGGGGGAAAAGGATGGGTATTTTCATTTTGTATGTCCTGGGTACATGGCAACTGATTTGCCTATATCGGTGATACGTAAGCGTGTGTGTGTGTGTGTGTGTGTACGTGCGGTTGAACTGACTGGAACCTGGCCGTTTATAATGACCTCCTCTGCAAAGCGCACTTTGACCGGATTGGACTTGAGCATGGCTTTTTTGGCTGCACTGATGAACGCTGATTTGGGGGACTAAGAAGGCAACCGTCCAAAAAAAGAGACACGGGGACGGGGTGAGGGAGGGAGACAGAGGAGAGGAGGAGGAAGAAAGACACACAGACAGATGGAGAGATAGAGAGATAAAGAGAAGCATCAACACATGCTCGGATGAAAAGGGGAAGATAAACAACAACAGGTATCCAGCACATTAGCTCTGCGTGGAAAATCAATCAAACATCAACACAATCACCTCGAATTTCCTGAAAGTGGAAAAAGCAAACACAATCTTGCCACAAATTTAAGATGAGCATAGTGCAGGTTGAAGAGATGTAATGTAAGAACATAATCACAGTCAGCCAGGGCTTATAAGAATATGGGTATATTTTCAGATGTGTGAAGAGTACTTGACAAACTATTGCTTTGATGAAAATTCATGAGACCGAACAGAACGCTCCAGTGTTCGCAGGTACAAACAGCTCACTCAAATGTGCTTTTAAGGGCAGACATGGGCCTTCACAGAGCTGAATTTATTTTTCAAGATACAAGTTGTGACAATTCAGATAAATGGTAACAAAACCAGCGTCCCTGGGTTAAGACACAGGACATCATCATGACCATGTTCTTTTCTCTGAGTGTTATGTAAAGGTACCTTAAATATTCAAATATTGTGAATTAAGTGATGGTTCAGTGAAATTAGGGCCTGTAGGAGATAAAGAGTGCAAAAGGAGCTGTAATCAGAGAAAAAATTATATACTAGTCCTTGTCCAAGACTTATATACATACAACACTGAGGTGTGCTCAAAGAATTAAAAATGAGGCTATTTGCAAGAGCTGATCTACTCACTGGATACGGCTGGACAACAGTCAACATGATGGATTCTTTGCAGCTCCTGAAACAAAAGTTCCGAAAATCACACAAGTCAACAAAATCATCAGAAAAAGATAATTGCAATGTACAACAAATGGCAGACAAGTCATCCATGAATTAGTTTCCCATTAAAAAACCTGTGACAGAATTTTCGTGCAAGTGGGCGTATGCAAACAGTAAAAGGCTTTTAACGTTTCTGATGAGTTCTGAATATTCATTAAGTTTGTGCGACAAACACAACTGCAGACAAGTGGAAAGCATTACTAATACAGGAAGGGGAATTCATCATGATTTTTAATATCAAATTAATGATAATGGCTTTGTTTAATTGTGACTTTGGCATGGACAGTTCTTTTGCTGTTGTTTTGCTATGAACCTGCCACTTGAAACAAATATAATTTGAATATAAAGTTAATTAACCTGAATATTAAGGCAATCTTGTCTAAAGTGCTTCAAATACCATTTCATAATGCCACATTATGTTTGAATAATGTAAATAATCCTGGATAAAGAAGTGGATTGATGGTTGTAGTTTAAAGTATGCGCTATGAGATTCTGGAAGTGTAACACAACTGGAAATTTCTTTTCGTAATACGAGTGAACTGGCCCTTTAGATTTTAGGCATCAATGACATGCAGTGAAGGGTCTGGTTCAGGCTATTCTGTATTTCTTTATGAAATCCCCCACCTGACTGACCCGAGTGGAACTATTACAGCTCTTATTGATTTTGACAGAGTGCAGCGTCTCGGAGGTCTTTGTATCTACCTGACAAGGTCGATAACTCGCTCTCTGGGAGCTGAGCTGACGGGTTCATCGTTGATCATGATGATCTCATCGCCTGGCAACAGCTTCCCCTCTGATGGACCACCTAGAGACACAAACACACAAATATATCCAAACAAGCCATAGCTGATCAAACTAATGTTCTATCAAAGCAGCAGGTTGTTCTTCCCTGTTTTAACCACAGAGTCTCTATGAATGAATCAGTGTGTACATGTGATTATGTGCATATAAATGTTTTGCCGCACAGATCCTTTGTAAACAGATCAACGTGTTCCTTTCCTTGGCCAACCACACTTAACAAAATATTCATTCATTTGATTGTCTGCTTGAAATTCAGTGCAGATTGATTACTGAGAGCTCTAATTACTCAGTGTGTATGTGCAGTCACCGGAGCCAGCGGCTGACAAGACTCTGTAAAGCAGTGGCTTGGCAGAAATTTGGCAATCTACCAGTTATCCAAAATAAACAATATACCCAGGAACAATAATGTGCTAATTTTCTCTCTCTGTGCATTCTGTGAAAATGGCACATGATTCATTCTATCAAATACACGAGTTAAAAGCCCATAACCCACCTGGTGTGACAGAGCGGACCACCACCGGTTTCTCGCTGCCAGCTACAAAGCCGAAGCCCAGGACAGGGTCCCGCCTCATCTCCACCAGGCGTGGGGCAGGGGGGGCCCCATCCAGGTGAACCTCCTCCAGGGAGCTGCTGTGGGACACTTGGCTGGAAAAAAAGAAGGAAAGCAGGGGAGTAACAACTAAAGTAGTTACTTAGTGAAAGCCATCAAGGGAAAAAGGACATCATACATTGACTTTGATTCATTGACAGTGCAGTTCAGACAATTTGCTGCCTACTTATCCAGAGTGATGGACAGTGACTCAGCAAATGGTGACAAGGCAGGGTCGCTGGTAACAGGCAAAATACAGGGATCAAATTCATTCTGCTGGCTCATAGGGGCTTTCTCAAAAGAATACAATAAAGTGCACATTAAAATTCAATCAATGAATTCATTCCTACAGCACAAACCATTTGAACCCAGGTATTTATATATCATTAAACTTGACTGAATGATTTGAGCTATGTGATCAGCTATATATAAATCACTCTGGAATCAAAAGTTACAAAGGAGAGGGAAGGACTGAGTGAATAGTCCGTGTTTTTCATGTGGTAGATTTGATAAACACTGCAGGATCAGCAAAGGAACCTGTGTTTTTAATGATGTTTCCAGGATAAACTGGAAATCTTTTATAAGAAACTTTTAAAGTTTAATGGCCTGCTCTGGGCAGTTTCTCGTCTTTTAAGTATGTGGATAGAATCAACACCCCCCAGGCTGTTGGTTTTTCAGTTTTATGCTTAGGTGGATAAAGTCATATCAATAGCGATGTGCAGCCAGAGAAGGAGAGCAACACGTTTCCAGCCGAGCGAGCGTGACTGCATTGCATTTTGGTCTTTTGAATTACTTTTTCAATTTTATTTCTTCCTGGAGCATCTCATGTAGCTTTCACCTCATGTGAGCTTTCTTAGGGACTGAGGATGAAAGATGGTGGCAATTTTATGAGATTTTTAAAGTGGTTATACGTTGCAACCAACATTTAATGCAGTTGTAATGTAAGTTAATATTTTTGAAGGTTCACATCCCTTTTCTCAGATTTACTACAAGTCACTAGCCATTAAATTAAACCTTCCTGCTTGCCGAACCTCAGACATCTATCTCCACCGGGACGCTGGGAATGCAGAGTGCCTGTTAATTAAGAGGTGAAATATGCTTTCAGTAGGGTTAACTCATTCTCTCTCCCTTCCTCCTTCACAACTTGAAAAGCTCCCTTGGCAGCCGCTGCTTCCTCGCTGCACATTAAGTCCTGTGCAGGGTGTCCATTGTTACCTGGCCAACATCCATTCCATCTTTGCTTGTCCGCCTCTGCTGTCCTCACAGCAGAGCATACCAATGTCCTGCCTAATCCCTCCCAAACTTTACTCAGTCACAGATGCATTTTGCAAACATTACATGATTTTGCTCATTTAAATGATTTCTTGATTCTATCCATTTTTTCAGATTAATGAATGATCTGCGTGGCTTCATCCTCAGATGAAACATTTATTCAAGTTATTACAATATACCCACAGTATCTGCGTAAATTTGGCCTGATGATGAGGAGTGTTCCAGCCACATGGGATTCAACTTCAACTCCAACCAATCCTGATAAATCTCAATCTCTGCGCTTCTTCTCTTCCTTGCACTTTCTCTCCCCCCATTATCGCTTTGCTCTGCATTGTACATACGGCACAGAAACCTCAAACTAAATCTGTCTGTAATGAAGCATGTTCCAATCTGTGATGCCGGCTCATCTTCCCTGTCAGGGTCAGTGGGGTTTAATCCCACAGGAGGGCAGAGGGCGGGGATGTCTGAGGGTCACGGGAAAGCTGAAAAGAAAAGGTCAAATGCTGGCGGTGCCGCTAGTCATGGAAGAATGGAAAAGAGCATGTGCATTTTGGACAAAGGTGCCTGCTAAATTAAATTCTATTCAATGTAAGCAAACACTCCTGCTGCCTGGTATTTTATTTCCAGATTCCTCATACCTTGATATGTACAAATCACTAGTGACATATCATGTCAACTGATAGCAGCAGAGCTCGAGCAGAGAGTAGCATTCAGAAACCTGCTGGATCATGTTAGGTAAGGTTAGGGGAGTTGCAATATCTGTCCAATACAGTTAAATCAAATCATTGGCTTTACTCATTCTCTTTTCCTCTCTTCTCTTTTTTTCTTTCTCTGTCTCACAGAAATCCAATTGTGACACTCAATCACCACTTCTAAAGCCATCAGCTTTTCTCTCTGGGAACAAAGCCACACAGCCAGAACTGTCACCCCACGCATATTTGACTCACCCACCATGACAAGAGGGGAGGGGCAGAGTTTGACAGGGGTGAGTCCAAGAGGAGGAAAAGAAAGATGTAAGAAGAACAAGAGATAAAAATGGATTTAAAAAGGAGGAGAATGTAAAGAAATGTACAGGAAAGGGAAGGAAAAGAAAGGAAAATAGGGTCAGGGTGGGGTTAAAAGATGTATCTGCAGCCTATCAATCCATCTGTTAATAGGCTGAGTTTCCCAAAAGCATGTTCAAAAGAAAATCAAGTTAGGTCCAATTACCTAAAAGGTGATATAATGGCAAATTAGCATTCCAGAGCTTTTGGGAAGCCCATTATGAAGCTCCGAGGTGTACTGCACTGCTGATAAATAAAAAGCTGGGAGATAACATGCTGCTTTTGTCAACTGAAGCCTTTGAAAAGCAGGGAAAAGGAACTGATGTCAAAGAGGAGAGCAGAGGAGGGAAAGGGGAGGAAAGGCCAAAGGTAAAATGCAGGGAAATGGAGAAGGGCATTCAGAGGTGAAGAGGCTGGGGAGGATAAAATGAAAATAAATGTGTCAATATATTGAGTGAAGATCGATAACGAAAGGAGAAATGAGGCAGATTGAAAAGGGCAAGAAGTTGAGGAAGGGAGGATGTATACTAAAGAGTCGCAGCAGCAAATCTTAGAGTAGTGCCCTTATTCATTACCACCATACAAGAACAGTCACTAGGTTATGAAGACCAACTCTATTCATACTGACAGTGAAGTCAGAGATCTGCACAGAGAGCCTGTTTCCACCAGCGTCTGCAGTATCTGGACTCATTGTGCATCCTGTTCTCTGCCAAAACCCCAACGCCAGTTCAGCTCGAGGATTTGCATGTTTGGCTGGCAGAGGGGCTCCTTCCTGCATGACAAATATACACGGGCAGCAGAGGCCGCACATGCAGGCAGAATGCAGAATGACCTGGCCACTGTTTGCAAACATAGGGGAAGGAAGCGGCAGATGGGACAATAACTGCAACGCTGGCTCATAAAAGTATGCTGTGACTCAGCTAGTGATTAAACTGGAGTTATGGTTTTGGTATGGTACGCAGGGCTTAAAAAAATCGGGCCTGCATTGAACTGTTCAAGTACACAATAATTGCGCCTTTTAAACTGCATGCTAACTTCACTGCATACTCATGCATTTCACTATGTCAGTTCATGGCCAGGACACCTAGGAAATGATAAGCAATCAGAGAAGACCATTCATTATGATTCATAAGCACACTATACCAACCTAAATCCACACTGTAATTCTCCAGTGGTTTGCTATGATGTAACCAGATGTGACTGTGGAAACTCAGGTATGCATAATAGCGTATACAGAGATGATCGTACTTGGTGACGCAGTCCCGTCCCTCCCTGGTGCTGTTCATGCTGTCCCAGCTGTACGGAGGCCCCTGCAGCCCACTCCACGAGCCTGGTCCAGGGGGTGGCCAGCCCGACGTTTTGTTCTTATGGCTGAAACATAGACACCGAGAAAACAAGATCAATGTGTGAAAGTTAATTAAGGTAAGCAATACCGGGACTCTAGCAGAGATAACCTCTTAAGACAGACCTTTTCTTATTTTTAAGAAACTGAAACCACAAAATGATCTCACAGCACCTGCAGATTGTAACTTTTTAAGAAAAACAAGCATTTATAAAAGTTATCACTTGTTTAGATGGATTTTGTGGCCGAGCTGGAATAAATCTTAAGAATTTTGTTTTGGGAGCCGATCTACTGAGAGCATAAGTCAAATAAACATCACACCGACTGAATCTACATATTTCAGGAGTTAAACAATTTAAGAAAAGGCTCAAAGTGAATTTATAATTTATCTGGATTAAGATACCAAAATTTGATTAGATTAATCTCACTCCAATAAGTGTGACTTCTTGTTTCTCAGTGTATGGCTTGCAGTGTGGGATAGTGCTGCTTTGTGCAATCGGCCACAGTCAAATACTGGCTCAGCACTCTGTAGATGGGCGATCAATGTCTGCACGTACGCTCAGTGCTGCAGCAGTTTCCTCTGCAAAACTGAACATGTGCTGCGAGGAAAAGCATCAATGTAACAGATGATTTGCCCAACGCAGATTATGCTAACAATGTCATTGAGGATTTCAGGAGAGTGGGAATGGGAAGAGGCTCCAGTTAGGAAGACATTCATCCAATAAAAGTTGAACAGAGTTGAAGAGATTGTCCTCCTGAATTAAACGTCTCGCATGCTCGTGACTAATCATGTGCAGATCATAAAGTGCAAGCTCCATAACTCTCCACAGAAATTATCACAACTGCGACAAAAGACCATCAAGCCATAGAAATGCTGCTGCATTTTAACATCCATGCACTTTCATTCTCATGTTTGATTTATCTTTGAGAGTACTTCATCTCGCGGCCATAAACTACAAAGACAAGTTTACTGTCCTGACCTCAAATCTGTAGTAGCAAGCTGATGCATATAGCTACAATATCAAAATGACTGATGGATTCTCAGTGCTAAAATCAGACATAATATTTTATTATGCATATTTTCTTGGTGTGTGCTGCTTAGTGCCGGCATGTCACAAGTTACAGTTTCAGCTATTTGGCGTCTGCCACTGAAGCGAGTTCAAGGGCCCAAATGAGCTGTCAGGAGTTAACTTCTTACAAACAGGGAAAATGCATACTAGATGAGGACATCGTTGCTGTACGAATCCAGCCGATCGATTCCCATACTGTGCTGCTGATGGGTTGAATACATCAGTCAGTCATGTCATCGCTCACAGTGTGTGAAAAATTAAAATTGTCCTTTGATTAAAAGCTCCACTGGAGTACAATAAAGCCGCTGGGGAAAATGTCAGGCACTCTTAGTCATCTTGCTGATCAGCTGTCATGTAAAGGAAGAAAAAAAATGCACATGCATATCTTCAGCTGAAAGTAGCTGCAAAGAAAAAAGAAAATGATCAAAACAGCTGACGTTCACGTCATCCTGAGAAGCATAGATCCATATCAGTGCTCTCGGGCCGTTTAGAGTTTGACTCCTCTCGATTCTGCTGCCATGTATGGATTTTCACTCACGCACTCCAAGTGTTTCTGCTGATCTCCAGCCATCCAAAAGAAAAACAATCCACTGCCACTTCAGAATCCCAATCAGAGCCTCTTGCGGTCAAAATATACCAAGGCCGTGGTGCTGAGGGCTGTGCAGCTCTCCAGTGTGTAGCCAGACATTCATCTGTGTTTGTCATTGTGCTGCTGCTGAGAGCAGCTTTGGTCCGAACTGAACTAAACTGCCTTGGCCTCGCCTCCTTTATCCCATAATCCCTCTCATCACAGAGAAAACAAATCCACGCTGTGTGTGTGCGTGTGTGAGTGAGTATGAGTATTTGACTGTGTGTGTGTGTGTGTGTATGAGAGAGAGAGAAGACAGAATGTGTGCAACTGTGCATGTATATGAGAGGATGTGCCTGTGTGTGGAGTAAGAGGATTTTCAGAGAGCAACAACGTGTATGGAAACGACGCTCCATCTCGGAGCCGGAGTCTTACAGCAGAAAGCAGGAAGAGGAAACCACCATCTGAAGTTCACCTGCGTGACATTAATATTTCACTCTTCACTTTAATCTTCCTCCAAGAAGTAGAAGTCATTTTCCTCAACGCTAACGTCAGCAACGAGTGTCTGTGCCAAACTCTGTCCCACTCCATCTTGTAGATGGTGAGATATTTCACAGGATAAGGGCAAAATTTGACTTCTCTTTGTCTCCGTTAGTATATTTCACAAATGTGATGAGACTGAGGAAATGCTGCGCAGAAACGAACAAACACTGATGGATCAGAAAGTTTCCTCCTCCATGAACTTTGCTGAGTTGAGTGGTTATGTTTAAACTTAACTATCAGATTAAACTTTGGTATCTAATGGATTTAATAGATTATTTTGATTAGATAATGTGGTTAAAAGAAAAGCCATGGGTTAAAGGTGCAGTTGGTGATAAATTAGTATTGACAAACTACTCAGAAAATCATTTTTTAAAGGGATTGTTTTTGCTGTTAACATTCTGTAATTTATCTTTAGATATTCCACAGGGCAGTATATCTGACTAAATTGGAATCCCAATGGCTGCTTTTCCCATAAAACTTCTCCAGCCAGATTGATGTGTCATAGCTTGTCCTTCACAGACTGCCACTACAGATACTGATCCTCTCCACCTTTTCATTAGGTTGTTTTAAAACACTCATAAAAAATGATCGGCCCACAGTGATGGACTGCACGGTGAGGTGTGACCTCTTGTGAGAGAGAGAAAGAGTTTCAGTCAGGGAAAAAAAGAAAAAAAACAACATCATTGCACCATAACTCACCGCACGACGAATAAATGTCCAAACTCATTTGGTAACAAAGACGGTGGGTGCTGATACTGCCCCTCCTTTTTTTGCTGCATCATAATATGTCCAACTTCCAAGTCACAGAAAGCAGTGGAGCCAGCTGGTACAGACCCCCCCCCACACACACACACACACGCACACACCACCACCACCACCACACGCACGCTTCCACTCATTTACCACATGTTCCACTCAGCAAGAACACACAATGTTTAATTTTTCAAATAGTGCAGCTTTGATTTGGATTGTTACTACCCAGTCAAGTAATCCATCACACAGTTCAGCCTGGGCAATATCCTGTATATATATACACAGTATATAGAGAAATCCAACTCGCCCAGCACACACACACATAGCCTAACATGTGATAGCCCATCAGAGTAGATTACAATCTCCATTTCTCTGATGTTTTCATTTCATTAGTTCATATGATTGTTTTGACTGAGAATTCAGCCACTATGGACACTAAGGCCATATACATATATACATAAACACTAAAGGCCAAATGTTTTAGAAACTGAAATTTACATAATGTAATGTCTCAGTGTGCTCTGAAATGAAAGCACAGATTGCATAAAGAATAAAGATACAGAAAGGAATCATGGAATCTAAATTAAATCTATATTTTGACTCATTCAGCAGCTGAACACAGAGTGCTATTTTTCCTACAATGGAAATAAAACACTGCAGATGCAGATGTTGCCGCAGCTGCACTTGAAGTTTGCTTTGCTTTCACCTCCTCTCCAGTTCATCCCAAACCAGCTCCAGGAGGTTTAAGTCTGCAGACTGTGTTGCTCTTCCATCATGTGGACTGCCACTGTCTAATTCTTCTCCTCTACAGTTTGGGGTCCTTATTTTGCTGCAGGATGAACCCCTGACCCACCAGTCTGTCTTCCTTTGTGACTTATTTTTCCCCCTCGCCATTCTGAAGCAACATACAGCACTGCTCCCTGCAGTATAGTATGCTCCTAATAATACATCACAGGGTGCAGTAACACAGCACTGCCTTTGTACAGGGTTTGTAAGTCACCAACACAATTGGGGGTGTTCTAAAACTTCTGACTGTGTGTGTGCAGTATGTAGATATACTTTAAGAGTAATCTATGCAGTTACCTTGGAAATATCTATTAATTATTTAGCTGACTAATGAGGGACAATTAATCAGCAGCTTAGTTCTGATTAGAAGTATTAAAAGTCATTACCACATCATTTATCTACTCAAATGTGAGGTTTTCTATGTATTATATCCTAATAGAATTAATATATTTGGCATTTGTAACAACTCCCTCGCATTTTACATTATGTTGTTTTTCTTGTTGTTTTTATACACACTGCTCTTTGGTTTGACTTGATATGTGATGAATCTCTGGCTTGGAACGGCACCGTTGAACCTGATCCTGAGTCAGACTTTGACTGTACTGAGGAAAACCAGGAGCAGAGAGGGATCTGAGCCACTGAGACATTTCTGCTCTGACCTTTCACTGACACACATTTTCAGTTGAACATTTAAATCAGCTGAATTTAAACAAGATGCTGTAGCACTTAGAAGGTGCTGCCTCATGGACTGAGGCCATTTAGAGGGCTCTGGCAGCAGCATGGCTACTTATTACTGCTTCCTTTCTTGTATAGACCACACACACACACAGGACAGGATGCTAAATCTTGTAAAACCCCTCAAGATGTTTATCCGGACTGACTGAATTTATACAAAAGGCAAAGAGCTCTCCCAAGATGCTTTAGCCTATATTGTGACAATGCTAACCAGAGCCAGCTGAGTAAAACCCACCTCCCCTCGCTTTTTTCCTCCCTGCCAATTCTCACCACTTTACACTCTACAGAACAACAAGGGTAATTTAAGCTCAAATGCAGCTCGACGGGAGACTTAATGTATTATCTTTGTGTTAACAGCTTGGGCTGCTGTGTGTTCTGAACGCTGGAGGAGCAGAAGACCTCTCTCAGCACACAAGGACATGCAGGTTAAGTGGTTAGGTGGAGCACAGTGAAATATACATATAAAAATGTAAATCAGGATTTGGGTCACTTCCTTCCTGGCTCATTTACTATCATAACATATCAGTTAAGTGTTCAATAACAGATAGAACCACTTAAGTGCTTTAGGGAAATCTACTTCAGTTAAATGTATGTAAGCTCTTCACAGGGACTTGAGATGCAGAGACACGACTCGCTGTGATTCCACACTCCTGAACATGGAAAGCTCAGAAAATAAAGAAACCTTTCTGTAAATCTTCACGATTAAACCTAAGAAACTTGTAGTGTGTGTTTTAAGATTTTATTTTATTAAGATTTATCATCGAGTAAATAATTGGCTGATTACCCAGAATTGAAAATTGTGGCTGAATTAACTGGATTTGTGCTGCTGTCAGAGGAGTAAGATTCTCCGACATGGCATTGATATGTCATGAGAGATTTCCTAATTGGCTTGTTAATGGAGTTTCTCTCCTCTAAGTTTTCCTCATTAGACTCATTAATGTTCCAACTTCATTCACTCTTAGCTCTGAGCAAGACAACTCTGGCCATCGCCTGACCTTCCTCCCGCCCAAACCTCATCCTCCCTCGCCTCGTTCGTCAGCTTTCCTTCACTCCCCAACCCATGTCTTCCTTTGGTTCATAAATGAAACTTTTGTGTGTATTGTATAAAAGTTTCCCAAGAAGTGCTCTCATTTTGTATAGCTTTACCATCTCAAGATGACATGCTTTGGCTCTCAGTGCATTCCACGAGGCCAAGCATGCACACGTGTACACATGCTCATAGATATGTGCATGATGGGAGTTTCTTTTTATGTAACCTCTTTCTCCATCATGTATACTCCATGCACATCCTGCAAAGAGAGAGAGGATGTTTGCTTAACATCTGGTTCAGCCCACCACATCAACACATCACAACCTATTACTATCATTCATCACATCAGCCTGCAAGCTGCTACATCCATAGCCTATCGGCAGCAGCTGCTGAGGCAGTGAGTCACAGTTACTCTGCTGTGTAATGAGTTGCAGATAAAAGTTGCATTTGTCATGTTGCACCGTGCGCCATAAAGTATTCTCCCTGCAAATGAACTGTCCTCATAATAAAGACAGAACGGTGCCCGAGCCGATGAATGAGATTTGAGCTTTATATCCTCTAGAGATGAAACTCAGCTCCTTGCAAATCCTGTGCTCACTGATGCAGAAACATGCCAACAGCTTCCAATGATGGAATCAATGAAAAGCTCACAATAAAAAGCCCCTCATCACAAAGTCATCGAAGTAGGAGAGCGAGGGAGCGCGGGCGGCTCCCCTTCCTATTTACAGGATGCTGATGTTCAAGTCAATGCACACACACTGCAGCACATAAGCACAAAGACATGTCCAGGCTCTGTCAATAGGTACACAGTCAGCTGCATCAATCACAGCTGTCCAGTTCACACCAGTTTCACAGCTCTTCTGGATGCTGCGCCCTGCTTTAGCAATGGACCTTCACACAGTGGACACTAGTAACCACTCTGACTTTATTTCTTCACTTATTCTTTAGATTTTCTTCCTCTTTGCTTTTCTCTCACATAATTACACCCTCACCACTGTGAGTGCACCAGCCGAGAGCTGGACACACCCTGTCCTTTCTCCCCCCAATGTGAAGATTTGGACTGTACCACAGGCTTCTGACCAGACTCACAAAACACACATGCATCTCTGCTCAGCGACTGTCCTCAACTGCACTGCATAAATGGCTTTTAACGGCTTGAGACAAGCATGAGAGCGTGTCCAAATGTCACATTTCTCTTATGAAGAAAAGGGTCTTGCAAGGGGAGAGGAGAGCATTTGACTAGAGGACAGCAGGTGCAAGCGCGTTCATCTACGAGATAAGATGATATCAGATGAAACCTCTTGATCCCAGTGGATAAGTAAAAAAATATATAGGATTTGGCTAAGATTAGAAGCACAAGCAAACAGAATATAAATAAGCTAGAAACCAAACAAAATCTAAAAAAATACTTTACAAAAACTGGACGCTTAGATATAAGGACATACATAGTCTTTTTAAATAAAGTATTTTTAAAAAATGGTTAAAAAATGTATTCATTTATGGTGCCCCTTGGGAGCTGTGTAAATTAAGCTTTGATTGACGGACAGGATTGCTGGTGTGATGAAAATGGGGGGGAGCTGAGACAAAAATCAATATGTAGCATGCCCCTTACAATACAATCGCAAGATTAAAGTGATGCAATATACTGTACTGTGCTTATAAGGCATGCAATACTCTCTCCACTTGTGTTTACAAGCTGTCACCACACAACCCGCTGTTGGTCTCCACTGCATTTGTATCTGGAGCAGACCTAAGACCACCTTCCAGTGCTGCTTTCCAACCTTTGCAGCGCAGCAGCACATCTCTGTGGGACAACAAAAACCACAGCAACTTATTGATTCTTTGCAAATGTCACATAAAAAAGCCCGGTGCAACCAAGGGGCAGGAAAAACAAAGGTCAACAGAGCAAGTTTTAAATGAGGTTTTTAAAAGATGAGTGGTTTTTGAACATTGTTTATGTGGTTGTTGAATCAATGATTTTTTCCTGCGGTCTAAAGCTCTGCTGGAGCAACACTTGAACTAACCATCGAGGGCAAAACACACACTAGTACACAGAGATGGTTTCTGAATGACTGCACCACTGTTTGTCTGCAGTTAATATTTGTCAGCATCGCCCTATAAATTCTACTGGGACAAATTCGTGGCCCTCTCTTTGAAATGTCAAATAAAATTCAGTTTTACAGCCAAAAGAGGAAAAAACAAAACAAATAATAAACTGCTGAACTTCCACTGAAACTTGCACCTTAAAACTGTCTATTAATGGATCCAAGAATAAGCTCAGACAAGCAACTTGAAACCTGGGATCAAATGGATGGATCCCGGGAGAGCTTGAGGCAATTACTTACCAGTCACCTTACTTTCAGTCTGTGATGAAGGAAACGATTGGAAAATCAGGGCTTATATTTTCCTTTTTTGCCTGATTGTGTGGTCTTAAACAAGCATTTTGTTTACACTGCAGTGATCCAGTGGTCTCAGTAAAGGGGTTACAGTCATCTTCCCTGACAGAGATTTAATAAATCATGTGTAATTTTTGAAAACTTGACTCTAAAATCTGTTCCATTCATCACAAACAATAGTTTTGCTCTCTGTGTCAGTCACTGGGGGAGTAGTGCTTTGGCTGAGGTCATGCCTATGGGGAGTTTGAGGACCGGTTAGTTTCTGGTTGGTTGGCTGTACTCGCGTGATGTGATGTGATGATTGACTACCTCCGTCTATTTGGTTCAAGTCAATCGGAAAGATTGAAGAAAGGGCAAAGTGTGCATATGGTAGCTGCATTTGTATCCACATGCATATCTGTCAAAGAACCCACAGACACAGTGTGTGTGTGTACATTAACTGCGCAACACACTCCAGCAACTTCGTTTGTCACTGGGTGCATTCGGTCCACGTGCAAGCACACAGAGGTGGAAAACATTACAGCGGACTGGAACATCTGCGCCGAACATCGGAGCATAATTCTGCAGGCCTAAAAATACCACAGCTAAACGCTCCCTCATAAAGATTACACAGGAGGATGGTGATCATTAGGATGAACGAGAAACACTTAGGCGTCGCTATTCCTTGGTGAACTAAACACCAAGAAAGTGCATAATGCATAAACACGGGCAGTGGCGCATGAAAAATGTATACGCTGTTGTAGCTGTAATACATTTCTTCACCCTGCTGCGATCAGAAGACCAGGAGGGGCTGAGCCGATGTCGGACTTCTCAATTTACTTGAAATTGAATTAGTCCATTCATTTCAGTCCAATTAGGGGAAGTAATAACTGTGCTAAATCAGCGGAGGAAAGGGTTTAGGATGCTCTTGACCCTCAGGCCTCAACATGTCTGTCGGTACAAAGTGTGTCAGTGTCCGCTCTGTGTGAGCCCTGTACTGTGTGTAGGTTTTACAGTGCGCTCGCTGCAGTTGATGGCGTGGCTCAGAGAATACACAGTGGCACTTAAGTATTATGTGACAGGATGTGGAGCAGAACTAATCGCTCCGCCAGCCTATTTAGCAAACACATGTATCAGCAAACAAACAACGGGCTTAAGTCAGTGCGGGCTCATCCATCACATGCGCTGTCACTCACCTACTGCATCTTCAGACACACATTAGACTACATTTATATAAACCTGATTCATCACAACTGAAATCTAAGGTTATAAAGGCAACTGCATTGACAAATACACACCACTGGCAGGGATAATTTGGGTGAGTTAAGGTAAATGATTTAAGCATTTAAAAGTCTGTCGAGCTGGTATGAAACCATCTCCTTGGTACCAAGCAAATAAATAGAATTTCACTGCTTGAACAACTAAAATAAAATATAAATGACACTATTTATTAGTTCCACATTTTTTCTGTCATGCTTGAGTCATTTGTTCCGCAGTGCTGTCTCCTTCCCTGCTGCGACCCTCACCCACAACAACACCACTGTGTGTGTGTGTGTGTGTGTGTGTGTGTGTGTGTGTGTGTGAGAGAGAGAACAGAGAATATAAAATGTTCAATGTAGAAGATATTTTTAACTTCCCTTCTGTCCTACGACCACTAAACTGCTCACAAAAGCGAGCCAACGTGATGAATTATTCAGTAAGCACTCGCTAAGAAGAATGTAAAGTATGACTGTTTGTGAAACTTCCTCATTCCCTGATCGGGGTCGACAAATTTCAATGTATTGTAGCCATCATTGAAAAAGATTTTTTTTACTGAGGTGATGTTACTAGTTATATAATGAAAATGCAGCTGCCCAAACCAGCCATGTGTTCTTGGTGTTTTATGCACTTTACTATACATAGTGTTACTGAATGCATCGATGAGCATCTGAAGGGAGCTGTAAGAGTAAATGGTATGGAAAGTGGAGGGCAGAGGTACAGTATGCTGAGACATGGATGTCACTCTGTACTGGAAGTGTAACTTTTCAGTGACAGTGACAAGATTAAAATTTCTATTCCGACAGACTTTTTTAAAGTAAACTGGCGTTTTGTGTAATAAACTCCTTTCCTTTCCTCCATTACTTCTTTCTATATTTATTTATACTGTACATCAACACTGAGGGAGCCTTTGTCAACACTGTTTTTTCTTTGTGATTTTTGATTCTGCCCGAGTCTGTCCATAAGCCTGACAAGTGTGAACGCAGTCAGCACGGCAACTTTTATACAAATGGGTGACAATGCAAAAGAAAAAACATAATGTGTTTAAGTAAGTGTCGGGAGCCATAACAAACTGATGAATACAAATTAAATCAATAATTCTGAAAATCAACCTGTACACATTATAAACTAATGGTGTAGACAATTATCTCATCATTAAGTCCACAGGAGTGTTAGGAGTCTAATCTTCAAGATGAGGATCAGTGGGATATATTTGATGGCTTTTGATGCCTTTGTTCGATTGGTGCAGGGGTTCAATGTAATGTAAGGCCACACCTCATTACATGTCTTCTTATCTAAAGAGAGGGTTGTGTCAGCACATACAGATGCTTTGAACTGAACTTCCACTAAGAAAAGGCCTATGCACCGATGTGCCATTAAATAATGCATCGAGCAATGTTGCTTCCTGCAGAGCAGGAGACATGAAAGTACGAACAGAGGAACACGTGCTCTATGTCAAATTCTCTTAACATTTACAGAACATGGGATGCTCTCCTGTGTGTGTGTGTGTCCAATAAAAGCTTCCCTTTTTGCATCCCTGATCAGCTGGCGTATTGTCTCTGAACGTGCAGCGTGCTCGCTGTTTGCTGTTTGAGATTCAAAGCGTAAATGGGAGATGATGCTCATTCTAAAAGCTGTTTGTTTTTGTGAAGCAGATATGGGGGGTGGGGAGGTGGCGAGGAAGTTCGCATCTGAACGGAAGAAAGAAACTAAATTGGTTTTTGCTTAATTTGCATAATTGATCAAATTTTGCCTCTCGTCAGAAAGGGGGCGAAGCATGAAGCGCATCGCTCCAGTCTCGCCGCATTATCTGGCGTGAGAGATGACTGGAATTACGGGAAGTAAAATGTGGTAATCATAACATAACGGAATATTAGTGCTCACCAGGAAATGAATTCTTGCAGAATGTAGGGCTGATTAAAGCTTTCCATTTCAGTGCTGGTATCTTTTATCAAATCAGCACTGAGAGATAACAAATGTTTTATTCTATATGGCAGCAAATGCTGCTTCACATTTCACTTCAAATTGGAAAAAAGGATCTTTTTTTAACAAATGTATAAACAGGACATGAGTTCAAGTATTATTCAGTATCCTGACACAGTTGAATACCACACCTGTCTCAATTTGAAATATGAATCATATCTATGAACCTGACTGTACTAAGTTTAAATTACAGACAGGGACAGATACATAGACAGCTCGATGGATGTGCTGCCATATAATGTAGATAGATAGGTAAGAGGGGGAGGGAGGCAGACAGAGATGTGTGCTTTCATTTCATATAACAGCCAACAGTGTGTTCCCCCAGCAGCACAGCCCCCCCTGCAGTGATCACCGACCAAATCCCTTAGGAGGATTATCCAGAGTCAAATCAAGAAAATCATGCAACTTTAAGGGTTACGGGCAGAGAGTGAGAAAGAGAGAAATGGGGTGAGGGGTGGTTGCCCTGTGGCATATGTGGTCTGACATTCGGTATGAGATCTGCAAAGCCACGTGTCCACAAAAAACAATAACTACAGAACACCTTGTGTGCTGTTAAAGGACGTGTTTGTATATTTTTAAGAGCGAGATGAAAGCCTGATGCTGTCAGTATCTGCACACTAAAGATGGAGCTACATCCAATCAAGAAATTTGCTAAGTGTAAAGATTAAATGCAGGCTGACACAGCTAATCTGGCTCTGTCCCTAAATAAGAAATCTTATGTGCTATTTAGTCAGCTAAATACATGAAATCATGAAATTAAATGTTCTCCAGCTGCATGGGTTTTGGGAAATTTAATAACCTCCATATACACACACATACATACATACACACTATACACTGTGTATGTTTTGTTTGTCTCCCTTGTCACCTCAGTAGAAGTCCAGTATATAGTGCAGGACTGAAGTTGCAACCCAGGACTTGCAAGTCTGAGCTGCAAGATGAAATATAGTGATGACAGCTCACAATCCACATTGGATGATTCAGCAGCTTATAATTTACCAACAGTCAGAGCTGCTGGAGAAAGCAGGTCTCTCTGTATTTACATAATTATAAACAACAGAAATGTTTCCAGGTTACATCTATATTTGTAGTAACCCTCCTCTGCTTGTTTCTATTTTTTGAAAGCAAAAATGTATAGCCCCAAATTAATAAATTAAACTGCCCTCATCAACTTTCTACACTGTGTTATGAGTTAAGGCAGACACACTATCTGTAGTGTGAAGTGAAATAGTTACAGGTCATTTGGAGCAATTTGAAGCCCCTGAATTATTGAAAACTGAGAATCACAGACTCCATGAAGTGTCAGATGGCTCTCAGTAGAATGGAACTTTGCCCTCTGAAGTAGCAGCATGCATTGGCATAAAGCAGAAGGCAATTTGGCACATATTTCTGTAATCTGATATTCAGAACACAAACAAGCCTGCTGACTAGTTTCGCTGCCAAATGTCGACACACTAAAGCCAAAATTCTTCCACACTACAAGCACCGATACGAGTCCTGTCTCTGTCCTTAGGATGAAACGGGTAAGAGGGAGATGGGGTTAATGTTCCCAACATAAAGCTAGATGTGCAACGATCAACCTGTCAGTTCAAGTAAAAACAACAACCACAGACAGACCCCTCTTCAACTACCACAGCTATTTTTACTGATGAATGACTTATTATGAGCATCAAAAGGTGATAAATTATCCATTAGTTCTCATGAAACTTGGCTTTTTAAATCTGTAAACAGAGGGCTCCCAAATTCTATTACGACGGCTCACGGACACACACCGGCCATCTGGGTATGAGCAAAGTGCAGCTAACATGCCAGTGATGCAAACAACCTCTTGGTGCTTGTTACGCAATTATGTATTTTCACAAAACACAAAGACAAGGGCAAGTGGTTCCCGAGAGGGTGGAACTCTGGGAAAACAGGGCAGGGGAAGAACATAAACAAAATAAAGCTATTTGTGCAAAAGTAAAGATAAAAAATATATAATATAGAGTGCAATACATGCTTCTGTACTGTGTGATGCACTAATGTGCAACATCAGAGTGAGGGGAAAAACTCAGTCATAATAGACTTTAAAGGTGAATCTCTGTCGTTATGATTTACAAAAACAGGGATTTACACTGTACTGTGCATATATTAAAAACATATCAGAAAAACAAGTCAAAAATAAGAAATACATGAGTTAGGAGGATGTCATCGGGATGACTTATGGTTCAAGGTGAAAATGCTCAAAATGAGGTACTGAAAGTTTCAGATGTTACTGCTGAAGCTTTATCAAACTACAAATTTGAAGGGGAAGATTATTAAGAGTTTGAGATGAGACTCCAGGTAGAACAGAGTTTCAGTTTATGACTTGATTTTGGCTGAAGAAAAGTTTTGTGTTTACGAGTCTCAATGTAATGCCAGCATTACATTGAGCGGTACAG
The DNA here is from genome assembly GCA_016785225.1 of Psettodes erumei. Lineage (NCBI taxonomy): Eukaryota > Metazoa > Chordata > Actinopteri > Pleuronectiformes > Psettodidae > Psettodes > Psettodes erumei. The sequence continues at coordinate 646,904 of JAFBJZ010000953.1, forward strand.
TATATGATGAATGAAAACACAGACTGTGTCTGTTTCACACTGAATTCTGAAAGGACCCCTTTACGTGACTATGCAGTAAATACATTAACTTAACCAGCGTCAGGATCTGATTCACTGAATCATGAAACTTAATTTCTTTCCTTCCCTGGCTCTGAGGAGAGAGAACACACTCCAGATGCCGACCTCCGGGTGTGCGTCTGTGTGTGTCGGTTTAAAAGATTTGTCATGAGCCACATTTAGTGGGTTTATCGATGTGACCACACATGAGTCAAGGATCATGCAAACATGTATTTATGTACATGTGTATCATGTGTAGTGTGTGTGTGTGTGTGTGTGGTGTCCAGAGGCACAGTGAGCAGGGATTGTCGTGTGCTGAGCTCTTCATTAGAACAGCGGCTCTGACTTAAGACTTCTTAGTGTTTCTTAAGGTTTCAGGTTGGTTCATTTCAAACTGCTACACTGGATAGTTTACAACTGAAACATGACACACTGCAAAGAGTGAGACCTGAGAGAGGGACATGTTTACCTTTGGAGAAAACTTTAAGACCGACTAATAGCTCATATCTCAATTTATCAATCACACTACCTTTCTGAAGAGCCAGAGACATGGACAGTTTACGTACCTTAAGTAACATCAAAATAGTCAGCTGCAGGGGTTTACTCTTTACCACCTCATCTTGTGTTCCCACCCTGTCCATCTTTTCTTGGTTTCTTATCTCTTTCTTAATCCCCCATACTATGTGGTTTCTTAGTGGACTCTCATTTTAGTCATCCTTTCATTTCCCACAGTCACTGAGTCTCTGTTGTTGCTCTCTAGCCATACCTCATCTTCTGTAAAGACCACACCATGTTGATTTACTGAAACACCACAAATAATATAAGAAAAATACACAAAACAGGCCTCCACGAGCTCACAGTCAGAGAACATCAATAACTACACCTCTGTTATGAACACACCACAGGTCAAACACACACATCTGTTCATCTGTACATCAATAAACATTTCCTTTATTTTCCCTTTAACTCCATCAAACAATCTTTCCAGCCTTGCCACAAGTCATTTTTTTGGGATAAAACACACCAACTGACCTTTGAACCCTGCAAAAACTGGACAATTCCACCTGGCATCATCTTGAATGGATCATTCAGACATTGTTGACATTTGTTAGGATGTTAAAACTAAAATGAGTTTGCATTCACATAGATACGCAGTGCCCTCAGAGAATCACACACTTAGCAAGCAGCAGCTGCGCAAACATAAAAGTGCACAAACCATCCTGAGGAAAACCATTACCAGCACCATCCACAGTGAAAAAAATGACTTAAATGCCCTTTAAGGTGTAAAACTCAGCAAGCGTGCACTCACACTCACCCAGAGAGCTTCTGCATCTTGGAGAAACCAAACATGTCCATGTGGTCCTGCTACGTCCCAAAGCTCAGGTCCTCCACATCAGCATTCTAATCCACATCCAAATCCCTTCACAGTGAAAACTCTACAAACCCAGTTTCAACCCGGATCCATATCAGGAGTCAACAAAAGCCTGGTGTACACAGAACGCAGATTTTTTTTTTTGCAGTTTAAGAAAATGTACTCAAATGGCAGCAAATATCACCCTAGTTGAATGTCCCACGCAGTGCACAGACAATCCAATTCCCTGTCTTTCCACAATGTTGCATGCCTAAGTGATGACAGAGAGGGTCACCTCCCACCCCCAGTCAGCCCTCTCTGCTGCTCTCCACCTGGCTCAGCCGGGCTGCAACCAGACCACTGTGTGTGCTCTCTCCATCTCAGCGCATGGAGAAGTGCAGCGATCCTCACCGCGGTGGAGGAGGGACGGAGGGAGGGAGAGAGAATGGAAGAGGGATGGGATAGAATGGGAGAGAGGGAGTGAAGGAGGGGGAGGGACAAAGCCAATGGATGACGGATGCTTTCTGGCTCCAGCGTTGCCCTCTGTTCATCGCCGCTGCAAGTATCTTTGCGGGGCAGAGAGGAGGACAGAGGGAGAGGACGTGGAGCAAGAAGGGCTGCAAGAGGAGGAACTGAAGATGAAAGGAGGAGGAGGGACAAAAAAGGAGAATTTAATTCACACTGATTTTTTGTGTAAAGAGAAAGCAACTGAGAGAGGCGGGGGGGCAAGAGAGCAGTAATGGGCAGAAAAAAGCTGACTCTGCAGAAGGGGACGCTGATGGTAGCAAGACCCCGTCTGTCTGGCTTTTTCTGTTTTTCCCCTTGTTTGGTTTTCTGAAGTGAGCATGTACATGTGTGCACAGCAGCATCTCCATGATACAAGTCCTCTGGACCACACGCATTCAGAAGGAACATTTATTTCAAGCTGAGAATGCAACTGCCTCTCCTCTCATGAACAGAGGAAATAAAAGCCCTGCTAAACATGTGCTTTTACTTGAGACTTGTGGGGACAGAGCACTTGAAGACTTGTATTTCATCCATCCTCAAACCCTGATGACACCAGCACAGATGGTTCAGCCTTAGCAAGATGGTAGTCCTGCTGGCCCCGTGCCACAAGGGGCCAAGGACGAACCACAAATGAAATTTGATTGAACAAAACTGTAGAAAGTATGCTTATCAACCCCTGTGATCCAACTCAGTGTAACTTTATGTGTAGTGAAAGGAAATACATGTTTTTCTTTTCTTTCGTGAATCAAAGGAGAAGATAATTCTTCCCCTCGCTAGAATCCCAGCTGACCTGTTGTCTGCAGTGTTAACAGACAATGACGACTGGACCGGGTTCTGGCATTTTCTCACCAGTTTGTGGTGCACATGCAGAGAGGAGACATAATGTCAAACGGCACGTGAAATGAGAGAAATGGAAACAGACACCCTCAAGTTGAACGCTGCCAGATTTAAGAGTTCATAAAAAATTATCCTGATGGTTTAGGACAGTCCAAGTCACCATTTATGAGCATGAACATTTTCTCCAGGGAGCAGAACACCGCTGCATACTTGATCACATTAAAAGTTTGAGTCCTCACTTTTTCTGTATTGTAAGTGAAGGGAAAAGTTTTCAAGAGCATTACTCAGGCTGTCCAAGGATACAGGAAGAACATAACACAAATCCATCTGAAATAGTTATACAGAGACATGTCAGAGCATATTACCATTAAGATTACTGCCAAAAATTCTCTATAATGTCTTCTACTTTCACGCTGTATTTTCCTGCACTCCTAAATGCTTTGGGTTAAATACGTTGCAGTTCCGTATCTTGTTCAATGCAAGAAGCTGTTACAGTGCTGTAGTTTGTCTACAGGGTTACATTTACCAATTATATAACTTTCTCACTATGAACACATCAGACAGGCAGACGTAAACAACAACTAACAAAAAAATCAATCTCCTTTCAAGCGTGCAAGCAAAGAACTCTGAGGTTCTTGAACAAAAAGACAAGCAGCCTGGGGATCTTTGAGGTGCCTTTAGCTAAATGCTAATGTCAAAATGCTAACACGCTCACAATGACAATGCCAACGTGCTGGTATTTACTAGGTGTAAGGATTTTTCCCATCCCCATTTTTCCCTCCACCATCTTAGTTTAGTGTTTCATCGTTGTGTGTCCCCTCTCTTGCTCCGAGTGCAGTGGTCGGGAAAAATAAGCAATCTTGCAGCTTTGATGCCAAGACTCTTTGATGACCCCCGTCCTCCCTTAGGCCTCACACACACCAAAGCACATGCACACATCTGCACACATCAAACCTACTTTGGTGGGTGGCAGCATATAAAAGGCCTTTTTGCCCTCTCATATTTTCAAACTGGCCAGATCACAAACCCATCTCAGGATGAGAATGGAACAAATGAATGAAATCCTTTTATCTGTTAGTACATTCAATTTCCTGGCCCGATTTATTAAATATATAAGCTATTCTGGGATATCTCGCATTGTGCATCACTTGGAGCGTTTGGTTAATAGTTTTCAGGAATCAGTTGTGATGCAAGCTTTGAAATGATGTAACGTCTGTGGTGAATAATTCAAGGGTGCATCTTCTTGACTGGCGATCTTCAAACTCTTAGATTTCTGGACGTCTTCAAGTCAGAGCTGCAGCAAAAACGAAACCAAAATAGCTGGAAGTAATGTGCCAACTCTGTGGCACCTCAGCTTATCTTCCTCCATCGCACTTCAAATGCATTTTTCCCTCCATCGGCATATTGGACATGACACGCAGGCGTGCACAGAACAACAAATGTGGATGGGAGCAAAATAATAGTGCTGCCTGCAATAATAAAGGGTCTCGTGTCTTCAGTAACTTGGCAGAGACCATGTTCGCTGTGTTTTCTTGCTGATGACAAAGCTTTTCTATTGCACACACTTCCTGTGCATAAATGATAAATAGATTTAAACATAGATAATTTCAAATGCAGAAAGTCAGCCTCTAGTGTCAGGTTAGGAAAATGAGGCCCCTGAACGTGACAAGGATCTGTTGAAAAGATGTAGAATCTGGATGGGGTCTTGGTGGTGTTAGTGCGTGAAGGCGATGGCTGATGTTAGCATTGCTTTCAGAAGCTGGACACAGCAGACTGCAGGAGCAGTTGATTGGATTGGGGAAGTAAATCTGACAAATGATTGGTTCCTGTGTGGGTAAGAGAGAGGAGTGCGGCTCGTTTAGGTTTAAGAGATTGGATTGAGTAAGGAGTCACCTAATTTAAAACCGACATGATTCTAAAGGGAAGCAGCGATCTATGAGGATGGAGTGGAGCCAAGAGGCATGACGGTGGAGGGAGAGGGAAAGAACTTCCGCCAAGGTCCACAAACTCCTCTTTCATTATTATTATTCCTTTGATAAAGGGTTTCAAGATAGGACGAAGACTGAGGTGATTATCCATGATGCTTCCCCATTATTGTTCTTGTATCTTCCTTCATCTCTGACCTTGTGGAGTCAGCAAAACTGATTCTGATTTTATCAAGTGTCATCTCAAGTGTCTCTCTTCAGGAGTGGGACAGAGAACATCTCAATTCACTGAAATATTCAGAAGCAGAAATGAATGAGAAATATGGAAAAAGATGGTTTAAATAAGTCTGCATTCTTAACTTTTTGAGTGGGGAGTGTGTCTGAAGGTCACAGAGGGACTTTTTTTTCTGTTTGGATATAAAGACTCTGCTGCGGTCTACAAAAAAAACAGACAGACAACAACGTATCAATTACAAATGATTGTAATTGTAACAACAAAAAGAGACACAGAACAAGCAGCTAAAAAAGTTTCTTGCACAAGGCCACTGACATTTTAACACTCCAACACAAGATCATTATAGTAATAGTGCAGTTATATATTTTTGACAGTCCTTTGATGAAATAATTACTATAAAAAAATAGAAAATACTGTTTTTAAACTGTCAGTCTTTCCATGTACATATAAATCCAGAGGCTGCTTGATCCTCTTTTGCTCTTTCCTTTCCTACAGTCTAAATTTGTGGGAAAAAAGAAATGGGTTTTATTCTACAAAGTAATATCCTTTATGGTCCATGAAAGTGTTAAGTACCTGATGGACAGGACAGCGGGACCTTTCTTTTATCTCTCAAAGCTGCTGTCTGATCTCTCTGCTCGGCTGATTTAAAACAGCTATGCTTATTACAGTGAGGACAGATAGGAGCTCTGCTGGCATCCCGCTGTTGGTTTGTGTCCCATAGAGATAAGAGGAGAGGAGGCGCCTCTGTCCACTAATGAATAACAATATAGCCCAAGGTCACCATTCAAGTGTGCATGACTGTGTGTGTGTGTGTGTGTGTGTGTGTGTGAGTGAAAGAGAGAAAACTGAGGAAGACAAAGTGTGTGCGCCGCATTATTACATAGCACATTGGCATTCAGCACTCCTTCACCTTGTAGTCTATGATGGGTGACACACTTGCAGAGTTAAGCATCTACCTGTGTGTGTGTGTGTGTGTGTGTGTGTATCTAGATGTTTTTTGTCTCCTTTAAAAGTTTGCATGTCTAACAAAATAACCATCCAAATAAAAGTACCCTGTCATGAGACTTTCACTAGAGAATTGCTTTGAGAACAATAAAGCCGCACAGTTTAAATGCTCTTTTGAAGCTTATCCATCACTCTATAATAACTCTGACTGATCAGCTGATAATGAAGATAATGAAATGACATGAGCTTTGTTTAATTCAACCAGCAGAATTCAGGCCTTCGTGACTTTGACATCCCCTCGACTCTGAGTTGCTGCGTTCACACATACATCACTGTCACCTTAGCAACAGCCACTTACATCTCGCTGACACGTGTACACAGAGCCAACCTTGTTAAAAAATATGGTTATTTGCCACTTTGCTGCTTTGCCAATTATGTTTTGATGGAAATGCCGAACGCTGCTTGGACTCTTTCCACCGAGCTGAGCTCTGCCTGAGTTCGAGCGTGACATCTTTTTACATCACAGGGAGGACAGAGGACTCTGCAAACCCGGTGCATGAAGAAAGACTAGGGCTTTGGCTAATTATGCTCAAGCAGAAACTGCAAGGTTAAATAACCCAATGCATGTGGCAGGGAGTAAAAAGTACCGTACATGAGTAACATGAGTGATAAAATACAAAATCTGTGCAGCATTATGTTTTCTAAAAACATACTTGCAACAGCAGCTTAGTTGTGTTTGACTTCACAAAATCAGTGACAGAGAGTTGATGGTGGATATGTATCATAAAAGCAGAGTAATTGTTATGACTTTTGTTCTTCCAGTTGTTCGTGGCCACACCTGTCATTATGGGATAAAGCAGACACCACCCTTCGCTCGCACACACAGACAGACACCAACTTTATGTGACTCATGTAAACAATGAGATCATAGAATTTCATTCCTGCACCCTCTTTAATCCAACTGGCAATCTCTCTTTCTCTCTTTTCTTTGTGACACAGGCCTAATCTGATAGGACGGGCAACCCCTAAAATGAGGGGGGGGCAAGGGAAGTGCATGTAAGGAGAGAGGATGAAAGTGATGGAGGAAGGTCAGGGAGGATAAATGGATGAAAGGAAGGATGGATACTTGAGAGGTTGTAAGACGGAGGTGTGAGGTGGGAGTTGATGATGGATTGATGGAGAAGGAGATTGAGAGGTGGGATGAATGAAAGAGATGGGAAAAGGGCAAGGGAGGACACAAAGAGGAAAGGATTATACAGTATTTTTCCTTCATGGGGTGTCTCTGGTTTAGATTGTGTTAGTCTCTCACCTCTTAACTCTTCACTTTCCAATAAAGGCAACGACTTCTTTGTCTGTGTGTAAGATCCCAGCCACTGAACTAGACACGGATAAAGCGGGATCAAGTATCAGTATAAGTAGTATAAAATCTCCCAGTTGTTTGTTTTGATGTATTGCAGGCACACACTGTGGGAGTTTCACATTGTCCAATAATAAGATGACTGCCAAAAGAGATGGACGGTTTCAAGGCAGCATTTGAAAGGGGATTTAGCTGAGCTTAGAGTGATTTAGAGTTCATCTCGAGACAAAGACGAGAACCTGCGGCCCGCCCAAGACAGCTGAACCAGAAAGAGCAATCCATTTCTATCCATGCAACCATTAAAAAAAAGTCTCCTAAACTTCCAAGGCCTTTCTGGTGTGCCGCAAGATAAGTACCTATGAAACTTTTCCACAGCCCCACGGGAACCCTGCTATTATATTACAAGGTTGACTAATGTTCTCCCAGAGTTTTTATCTACCTGGCAACAGTCAGGCTGTTCTGACGCACTAAACCCATAGAACCCCGTGTGGGTTTAAAACAAACAAAACATTTGGCTCAGGTTGACTTTGCCTCTACCTCTCCTCGCTTTCCTCATGCCTCCTGCTGTCAGCTCACTAAACGTCCCTCTTCAATAACGGAGCTTGTTGAAGGCACTTAAGATAAGGAAGAGTGGGAAATGACGGGAGCTATTTGTCACCTCACAGCGTATTACCAAGCTGCCAGCTGCCCCGGACCCCTCTGCTTTTTTGGAGGGGGTCTCTTCAATGCATACACACACACACACACACACACACACACACACACACCAAAAAAGCTACCAGCTAATGAAAAAGCCACATCTTCCTCTCTGGAGTATATATTCACTCGCTGGTCGCATGCTATGCACATAGACATGTTGTGAGTGGCACACACCCACATCGAAATGCCCACACACGGGTCGTACAAATTGGTCAAATGCCATTAGCTATTCTTCAAGCCACACATGACATTTAATTATGCAGACACGCACAAAGTCGCTAAGCTTGAATACTGAAAAGAGATCTTTTTTTTTTTGTGAGCCACATCTCTTGAGGCAATGAGCAGCATTTGACAGACGCTGCCATATACAAACAAGTATGTGATTGCATATAAGCATATATGCACACAATTCTGTATGATAAGACAGTAGATATCTACATAATACATAATATAAAACCACATGCCAAGCAAAAAAAGCCTAATCAAATGGAAATGAGAAAATTTTAAAAAGTGCATTTCATTTTCAAAGAGTTAAAAACAAGCTAAACTTTGCTGCTCAGTGAATGAAGGGGCTAACGGTGTGATTACATGGCTAATGACTGATAATGTGAGACAACAAAAGGCCTGAGGGGCTCTTGCTTGGGCAACAGTCCCAGTGTTTCCGAACATAACTGGGCATTGCTCCCGGTGATGAGGAAAACAGTGAGAGTCTGAGTAGCATTGGAAACGTTCAGGGCAAGAGTGGAAGTAATAAAGAAAGTGTTTTTTTGTTGTTGTTTTTGCCCTGGAACTGAAGCTGATGGCCTGTGTTTGTGGGATTGTTTGTGTTGCACTTTTAAAGCCATTTGCCTTGTTGAAAGTGTGTTTGGATTGGAGTGCAACTGATGGAGCCGCTCCATCAGGCTTTCATCAGAAACCGGCAAACTGCAGAATGCGCCAGCGTCAGACATCGACAGGCATGTGGAAGGGGGTGAAGGCTGTAAAACTGTAAATATTTGTTCAGCTAATGAATAGATGCTGATAGCATGCAGCTTGTGTTGTTTCACATAACTAATGCTATTTCCTCACTGTACAGTTCAGAGCCATTCAGAGCATTGGGCAGAGTGGATCACAAAAGGAGTGGGAACAAGTAAAGGGAGAAGAAATATCCCATTTTGGTGCAGTGTTACAGGAGGGAATCCTCAGGAATCACACTGATTTAGAGTCTGCATCACGAATTGATGCTCGATTCAAAATCCCAGTCAATAAATAAAAAAGGGTTACCATACGCCAAATCCATTCACTCATGTTATTAGTCCAATGCACGTCACTTACAGATATAAACTAGAATGACCGTTGCATCTGCTTCTGTCCTGACACACAATTAGTAGATGAAGTCTTGTGCTATGGCCAAAAACATGCTGAGTGAGGTCACAGTGACCTTGACTTTGGACGACCAAAATCTATTCAGTTCATCTATCAGGCTCAAGTGTTTGTGCCAAATTTGAAGAATTTCCCTCAAGGCGAAAAAAAAAGTTAAAGAAAAAACAATGCCACATCAAACAGTGTAATGTAACAAACCGACAGCATGGCCGACAAAAGAACAGATCTCAGCCATCTGTTCTTGTCATTGTACAAGCGCAGCTCAGGATATATGTGACTAAATGGCATATGGGTTTAAATCACAGTTCACGAGGTAGACACTCAGAGATTAACATCATGTGATAACTGCTGCATGTAGACTTTGACTGGTGGGGGCTGCTGTCAGGTCTGTATTTCGTCATTAAAGGATTGTGGCTGGACACATTAGCTCAGCTGACATTTATGAAAGACTGTTTGGAAACAGACAACAGATTTGCACTGCAAATCCCCCCCGTGACATTACACATCTGATCCACACACACTGATTCAGACTATGAATGTTGTGTTTGTGTGAAAAACGCTATTCCCAGTGAGATTATTATCCTCTGCATCCATTAGCTCCTGAATGAATAACAATGAAACGGAGCAGCCGCAATGAAAATAGCCAATCAAGGACAACAGGCCCCACTGAAGTCACATTAATACCCACCACACAGACACACACGCGCTCGGGATTTTTGGCTGGCAGTGTGGTATCGACTGTTCCACCTAGGTGGTCATTGCTGTGGTCAGCTCAGTCTCCGTCCCATTTGACTTCAAGAACACATGCACACATGTCAGCACGACTACAGCAGTCTATACAGCACATTAAATGCTCTTTGGTGCATGGCAGCCCTTTGCTTGTAATTCAGATACTGTGTCACACAGCGTTAGCAATGGAAATTACAGCAGAGAAGAAGGTTATTCAAATAATAATAGTTATCGCTGCTGGCCCTGTGACAAAATCCTTGACAGCTGTGACAATGTATTGTGGTTTGCCAGAAAAAGGTTCCACATTTCATCATCAAATTTCACACTATGAGCAGCAGCATACAAATATGCCGTGACTACAGACACACACATAAGCAATCCGCAGAGGAAGTCCAAGAAAGATGAAGTAGGTGCACAGGCCCGGGAATTAACTCAATCCCAAATCATATAAAATTAAAAACAATAAAAGAAGTGAGCTCATGGGTAGCATGTTACATCACCACCAAATTGATCATGACTCCAGGCAGCCGGGTGACCTGGCCTACAACATCAGTATCAGTGAATATGATAGAGTCAGGATAAAAAAAAAATAGAACCATTGCTACAGAAAATATTGGACACAGCATGTCAGGAAAATGTGCAGTTTATTGAAACATACAGTCAATGCACTCAGACATGCAGCGCTGTCATTCTTTCATTATATGTCAGCAGGTACATAATATATGAATTTAAGATAACGTAAAATAAGTACGTAAACTGTAAATGCAGCCTGACTTTGGTAATTTGCTTATTCCTGGAAACAGCAGTAAGGGAAAAATTTACACGAAGAAGAAGAGGCAGAATAACAGGAGGAGGACTAAACTTTGAGCACCTGCCAGTAAACTAATCGGCCTGTAACCGATTTGGCCTCGAGGCCTCGTCCAGCCCGACCTGACAAGTCCAAGAACAAACATCCTGCTGCGCAAAGAGGTGGAGCGACTGCAGATTAGGACCCAACAGGAGTACTTTCAGAAGATGCACAATTTTTCTGGATTCTGTACGGGGGAATGAGCTAATAAGATGTGGATTCTAATGAAGCAGCAGAGTCTTGTTTCGTTCATATAAAAGAAAAGGCTTCACGAATTTCATCACCTTCAGTCCCATTCAATTTACACTCAAATGTCAATATCAGAAGTTAGTCATCACCTTGGGATCTAATTTCATTATTGTGCACAAGTTTAATAAGAGCAAAAGACAGTGAAACTGTACAAAACTCTCAGCACTCAGCTACAGGTTTTGGTAAGCCTCCTACGGGGCAACAGGAATGAAAAAAAGCACAGCAGGTTCACTTGACTTTACTTGTCTCACTCTTTCTGCAGCTGCTGAGTCAACATTCAAATATTTGGAATATCGGTGGTTTACAAACCAAGAACAGCAGATGGAGAGATTGAAAGAAAATCAGTCCACGCTTTCCTGTCTGTCGCTCTACCTGCCTGTCTGACTGACACAGCAGAGCTGAGTCTGAATCAAATTTCATTTGTTTGCTTTCTGGGCCACATGTTTCCTGACCGATGACCTATCACCTCATTGCTGTAATCCTTTGACAATGATGCTGCGATCTGGCGCTTCCTCAATCCCACAGTCCACTGCTCACTGCAGGGGTTTATGTGTAGGTAGAAAGAAGAAAGAGGGACAACTGCACTCCTTCTTTACTCCCAACTGCTGAAGTTAAAAACAAACCATGAAGATAGCATTCTGAATTTATCTTGGAGCCCTGTCCACCACTGACTTGGATGCATAACGAAAAACAAATGTCTGATTTTCAGAATTAAAAAACTAAATAAACAGAACTACTCATAAAATCTGGGCTGTAATGTGATTTGAATCCCACCTTTTTGGGAGTTTAAGTGGATGAAAAAAGTGCCAACGGAGTCATGTCTTAGTATAAATATGAGCACTGGACATAGTCATCTGTCCTTCAGTTGCTTCAGTACATGTTAGTAGTTCCTGACCATTTTTCTGTTCAGACATACCCTCACACTCCTGTCTGATGATCTCAAGTCAACACCACCCATCATGTTCCAGATGAGTCCATCTGAATTAGTCAGTGTAATTTAAATTTTAAATTTGAATACAATGGAGCAGTGTTTTAGTTTGGTCTTGGTTTACATTCATATTACCAATGGCATCAGCTTTTATCCATAATTTACCTCTTTTTCAAATTGAGCTGTTTGTTGCTTTCAGCTATTTATTATAACTGTTTACTCAACTATTTATCAAATACTTCATACACACATGCAGTCTGTACTTTTTATATGCAAATTGCAGGAAGCAACATCCATACTAATACAGTCTGTAGAAAATAATAAGATTTTATGAGACACACACATCCACTCTTCCCAGCAGCCAGCCAGCTAAACCCCTTCAATCCATGATGTAATCTCTAAGTGTGTTCAGTAATTACAAGGTCCTGGGTTCCTCCGCTGCTTGGAAGCCACCTCAGCCTTACATAACGCACGACTCACGTGCTGTCAATTCAATGAGCGAGATTACAATATGGCTACCCCTAAAGCCTGCAGCAGGATGGTTGTGGCATTACATCCATCAACTTGCCTCCACCAGCTGGGGTCGGTGGTAAGAGATGATGAAATGAAGAAACCTCAAGGATATCCAGCAGTAATTCTAGCCTGTCAGTCAGTCGGGTACAACTTGTTGTTGTAATGAAATTTATTTCAGAGGTTGACACAGAGAAGCTCGTCATTGTTCAGTTCAGTGTGAATGGTGGATGCAAACTTGACACACATTTTTACACTGTCATGAACATCTGTAAAAATGATCTTCAAAAGGTAGTAAGAGATACAGGAGGGAAAGTAAGTGCAACTCAGAGAGCACACAAAAGTACAACTGTAATTAATGTACTTGAATATACATTTTATGCCACATATATAAATTCTATTCTACTACATATCAGAAGGAAATACTGTAATCTCTACTCTACATTTATTGAACAGCTGCAGTTATAGATTATTTTCAGATCAGGACCTTAGATACAAAACATTTGAGCTACCTATAAAATATGATGCAGGAATATTGATTAAACAAAGCAACAGAGTAGGAAGCAGATAAAATTAGCTCCACTTTGACCAGCTACATCATCAAAGCACAACTTATAGTACAATACATCAAAAAACAGTCTGTTTCCACAAGTGCAATTCAAGATTTAGCTTTTACTAACACACAAAGTTAGACAACACAGAATTGATTCAAAATCCATGTGCGAAGCAAAAACAGCCGTAATTGAAGGCATCATACCATCCAAAGCATCACTCATAAAGAGGCTGTGACCATCAGCCAGCAGTAACCTCCATGTAAACCTCCCCAGGAGCTTCGTCAACAAAGCCCTCTGTAAAGAGCTCTAACACTGATCAGTAAGAGCTGAAAGAGGTTGCAGTGCCTGAAAATCTATCTACAACTTTCCAAAAGAGTCCAACAACACAGCAACAACGGCAAGCACACCGCGAGAAACGTCTTGGGACGCCAGAACTCACTGGAAGCCGGTTAACACCCCCAGTTCATCGTCATCGTCGCACGGCTCCATGCTGTATGAAGGAATGGACGCCCCGGCCCCCGCTCACCACCAAAAGGCTCAGAGCGTCACAGGAGCAGCTCCTGTCCCGCTCCCTGAGTCCAACTCCTCCACTACAAAAAAAAAAATCCACTTCCCCTCAATCTCTTAAAAAAAATCCCAAAAGTCAATTTTCTGTGTGTGTGTGTGTGTGTGTGAATGTGTGTGCATGCATATGTGTATGTGTATGTGTGAGTGTGTTCCTGCTTTTTTGTGTCTTTTTTTCATTCCTAGCTTGGTGCCAAATGTTCCAGCTAAGCACCACTGTGCAGCACTGCTGGTGATGGATTTAGCCGGGGCATCTGGGCCAGCGGATAAACTCCATTTACACACATACACACACACACACACACACTCTAAGTGTCATGCAGTGTGAGATTGCAGGGGACAATGTTGGGAGAACCTCCCCCACACAACATCAGCTGACAATATGTGTGATATACAGTATGTTCAGCAGACACCCCCCCCCACACACACACACACACGCGCACAGAGGGTGGATCAATGCATGAACAGATGTGTGCAATCTTTCGTGCTGCCACTAAGCGCAGACATCAGCAGCCGTACTTACAGTGTGCACGTGTGCACCTCAGGCGTAAAAGATGTCTGATGCCACAGGGTGAGGATTGTTGTGTGTGTGTGTGTGTGTGTGAGAGACTCACACCGGACATGTCAGGCAGTGAGAATCAGTGGCTGTGAAGCGATTCTCTCCCGTCACAACACAACAACATGCTTAAACAGAGTAGGACACAAGTGTAAACTGTAAAATAACCTGAATGTGTATGTTTTTAAACTGTAGGATTTGAACCATGATAACAAAAAAATTTCATACATACAGACAAACAGAGACAGCACGACCACAGTGGTAGCCACAGCCCTGGTGGTAAAGCTGAACAAGACAGACAGGACTGCCACCAACAAGTTAAATCATCATAAGCATCTTTTCTCCTGTCAACAACAGCAGGGTCACATCTTTGTGAGCGTAGGTAGTGAATAAAAGTCGGGTCGAGGAGGTGACTTCAGTCGCTTTTCCTGTTTAGGTGGAAAGCTCTGCTGACCTAATTCAATAAAACATCTGTGGCAGCAAGCACTGCTCTGATGAGCCAAGTGATATACAACAGCTACATTCTCAAACAATCAACTTTAAAACATTTCGCTGGCAGGTGGGAAGTGCTGCCTGTGTGGTGGTCCTGCAGATCACTGTAGGGTCTGATGTCCTCTGCAGTCGCCCTTCCTGGGTGAATACATCATGGTTGTGACAGCTGAATTGGGCTCCTGCACGATGCAACATCAGTTTCTTTGCATTGCAAAGTGCAAATGGATGTTTCACAAAGACAAATGACGACCAAAGGCAAATCAAGAGTTGTCTTTTGAATTTGAATTCTGGAAGGACAATGGGAATGATTAATGACAGTTTTATATACAATTCTGTATATTTCAAGTTGAATTTTCCAGATATAAATGTGCTAACCCTGCACTTTCCTTTCAGTGGAGGCTGGCTGCATTTCCTACCCCTGAGGTGCCACCTGGTACCCACTCTTGGCCAAAACTATCTATAGCCATATCTCCGGGGACATGACTACTGATTTGTACATGCCCATGACCCCTGTGTGTCTAATGTTGCATACAACATAGTAAAAACATTAGTGTTAACAGGAAATATCAGATCTGAACAATCACCCAGCTAGTGTTTTCCACAATGTCAGCTACATGAACCAATCTGACAAAAGCAGATAAATCCTATTTCTTTCCTAATTCTACTCACTTATTTTGTCATGATTCTACATTTAAAATATTATGCATATTATATTTTCCTGCAGATAAATACATTTTTAGAATTAAAGCGAGGTATGACAATGAGCAAATAGAATAAGCTCTTAAAGCACACACATACAGGTGTGTGCGTGTGTCTTGTTGTGCTGGAAATGACTCTTGGCCAAATGACTGAAGCCCGGCCGTGTCCATCTGGAGGCTTTGCAGACTTTATGTAATCGTGAGTATTTACTGGGAAAAGCAAGCAAAAGAGTCTCCTAAGTAAAGGCAATTTATCTTTTTATCCACTTACTTCTATGAGCTCTCTTATATGTAATATTGTGTGGACTGGGGCACTGATGAAGGGATGAAATGGTGAACACAAGGAAAGCAGGAGGGCAAAATCAGGGGAAGATGGGTGGGATAAAGGGATGGAGAGATGAGGGGAAGACGGAGGGCCTGACTCATCCTGGGAAGTGCATGATGACTGATTTCACTTGAAGGTGAACAGACTGTTAATTGGCCAAATACAAAAAACATCATCCCGATTCAGGAGCAAAGCAATAACCTGTCATCACTTCTCAGCATCTTCATCATTAACATCTCATTCACAGCTGAAAGTCTCATCTGGTGAATTTTGATGCAACAGCCGACTCACTCCAGAGAGCCAAAGGTCTTTACTGTTTCATTAAAGAGAGAATAGAGATTTGTCCTCCCTCTAATTACACCCTCTCCTATCATTTACCACACACCACAACCTCTGTTGCTTCTGCCTCCTGTGCCTTATACATGTAATTATTTATAAGGTCAAAACATTACAGATAAAGCATATTGCTATTTCAGTACCAATGAAAACAAGAAGTTGAATGTCAGAATGTCTGAGTTTGAGAGGCTGAAACCCTTGAGTCTGTTTTCCAGACTCATCAAGCCATGCTAACAAAGTGCAATTAGGGCACCACAAGCAAAGGTCAAAATTTCAAACTAAAATGTGATGCACCAGACACCACGGGAGCGAGTATAAACACCTTGGCACTGCACCCTCATGTTTAAAAAAACAACATGCCTCACTTTTTCTCTCGCATTGCTTCCCACATTCCTCTCCATCGTGGCTAGACTGCATCCCATCTGAGCAGATCGATGTCTGGTTCTGCACTCACATAAAATGTTATTATATATGTATGATATAATAATCTCGTGTGTGTGGATCATAAAAGCCACACTGTTCACTGGGTGTATAATGGTGAAACAGGACACTCTCTCATCACTTCCTTCCTTCCTCTTCCTACAAAGATATTCAGGAGTCCAAAAATCTGAGACCACTTTTGGATAGAAAACCTGCTGAGTTTGAGTGTATTATGTCTGATACAAAACAGCAAGTTCAATTACCACCACTTTGAGGGGAGACAACAATTCGAGGACAAGCTTTTATGAACCCACTGTTCAGAGTCTCCATTGGCTAAGTGGACCGTGGTAATGGCTCAAATGAAATATTATTGAGTGAGTTGTTCTGTCAATCTGAGAAACAGCAGTGAGTCTGTGGGAGTTTATGCAGCAGACTGCAGTGCACCGCCTCACCCGAAAGCCTGACTTTCAATCCTCTGAAATTTTCTGTCAGAACCACAGAGCTTGAAAGATGAAGAAAGTGCAGTTCACAGTAACAGTAAGATAAGTGGGAGGACTCCGATCAGAGTGCCTCCACCCATCTGTGAAAATGTCTGTCTGCCACACACTGCACTTGCCTGGAGATATAGAACCAACTTTCTCCAAAACCCTCTGGGAGGACCTCACTATTTAGCTTCTGTGCAGCTGCAGTGAGACACTAAGTACAGTGGAACATGGAAACACAATGGGATTTATCTGTGCTATAAAGGAAAAGTAGGTAAAATTTAATAGATGCTGAAATTTGAGCAGAGAATTTTTTAGTATTTCAAAAAAAAAAAAAGAGCCAACATTAAAAACAGAACAGAAAAACCTCAAAGTCCTTCCACAAAGCAAAGCTGAATATGCAAGTATTCACTGCCCTACACTCTATCCGCAGAGATAACTGTTCTCACTGACTACAATCAGGTTAGCTCTTCACCTCATCGTTGCATCATATGGACGCTGGGGACAAGATGCAAATCCTATATCTTATCTTACCTCATGACTCAGTGTGCATCCCGCTGCATCTCTCTGCCCGACTGTATCCTAAATCCTCAGGCTGTCACTGATGAAGTGGGCGCAGGCTTCAACAAAAACAGTAACTGCCACAAAATGACTTCATGTTTGGGTCAGTCGGGGGGGGTGTAATGGATGAAGATGAAAAAAAAAGTTTGCAGGACAGCAGCTGTGATACCAGGAAGTGGAGGGGAAACAGAAAATGAGGAGAAAGCTGGGAGTATGGGGCAAGGGTGGTGATGGGGTCAGGTGATTCAGCAACAAGCAGAAAATCTCTTCATCTGCCCCCCCTTCCTTTCTTTACATCCCTGTAGCTCTAGCCGTGATCTCTTCAGCCCTCCTCCCCTCTCTGCAAAACATCTGGGGATCTGATTTTTTGTTTCGTTTTGTTCAGAGCAAACACTACCCAGCAATAACCAAAAAAGTAACAGTTGTTTATTATGTTCAGAAACGGTAATTACTGTATAATCATAATTTATTTTTGATTCTCGGATGAGGAATCCCATCTTCTTCCAGATGGTCCAATCATCACTAAGCTTTCCCTAAATGTACCAGCCAATGGGGTTTAAGCACGCTGACCGCTGTAACCTTTTTAGACTTCAGATACGGCACAAGAACATTAACCGTTTCCTTACACATTACTGAGACACAAATCTAAAGAAGAAAGGACTGCAAAGGAGAAAGTTTATGTGAAAACAACAGTCATTGTCATCACCAATCAAAAGTTTACCTGTTGAAATTGTCATTGTGAGCAGGTTTTCATCATGAAAACTATAGAAAAACATAACAATTCTGTTCTCCTGTCATATGTCCTGTGCAACACATGCAAACAACCACAATGTATCAACTGATTATTCACAGAAATTGCACATGAAAGCCTTGTCACTTGTTCTCACCTGGTGCTCGATGAAGTTATAACAACACAACACTCATCATCTCCAAGAAAAGACGTCTCCCTCCATGCAACCCTCCTGGCTCGTGACTCAGAGGAGACCTTAACCAAAGGAGACTTCCTTGGGTGCTGGTCCTCGAACGGTTCCCAGCCGTTGTGAGCTGTCACAGGGGTGAAGGTTTGGTCGGAGCTGACTGATGTGAGGTCAGTGCTAAGTTCAAATGATGTCCAGGAGGAATAAGAGGAGGAAGAGGGGCTGGTGTCCCCCTTTTCCTCTTGCAATTCATCTCCCAGGTCCATGGTGCAAGGATGAAAAATGAGATAACGGAATGATGGAAGGTAAAAAATTAAAAAAAAAAAAAAAAAAGCATGAGAGACAAAATGACAATGACAGTGACTTGGATGGATGAAAAAAGGAAGGGATGCAGAAAACACTTCAAAATTAGACAAATGAATGGAAAGAGAGTTATCTGCACACTTCTCACTCTTTTCTCTTCTGTCTCAGTTAAGTACTGACGAGTGAGGAGATGAACAGAAAGACAAGAGACCAATCAGAGGGCAAATCAGACAGAAGATGTCAGGGCAGGAAGAGAGAACCTGTGATGGAAAGATAACACTGCACTTACTGCATAAGCGAAAGAAGCGTCAGAATCAGGTGAAAGGGTCGGGCGGCAGCAGGAGGCAATGGCTCACATCACATTACATCCCATTTTCCCGGCCCCTCCGTCCACTGAATCATGTGGTAAGAGAACAGAGACGGCGCGGGATGGAAAATCGATTTGAGATGCACGGAGAGGCTTGAACTGGTGGCTTTTGTGGCTACATGATAGCAGCAGGCAAGAGAGTGCTGTCTTGGGTTGCAGCGATAAGCGGTTCATTACAATAAGGCTGACTCACTTCAAACATAATTAAGGTTCACCACTAAAACCCATTTGGACCTCGATATGGAGAGGCCAGGTTCGCCGGCATCCCATCGGTACAGGGGGAATAGACTGAGAGCAGCGAGAAGAAAAGGCCCAGAAATGAGCAGGTATAACTCAGAACTCACAGTGGCAGTACAGTATATGCATACACAAGCGTATTATGTATGCATACCTTTAAATGACAGGACAAGTTTTGGAAAAGGCTTTTATTTAAATATCCTGTCGACACCATGAAGATGTATAAAGGGAAACTGACGTTGCAGGAAAAAAAAGGTTGAAATGACAACAGAAGAGTCTAAGGCTACACAAACAAAAACAGATACACTGTGTTAAACCTACAGATGTGTTACAATCCAGCAATTTATACGACATGATCAACAACCAGCTGTCTATTAGCAACAGGTCTACATTGGGCCTTGTCAAGTATTCTGTCACCAGTTTAACAAACAACACGTGAACAAAGTGACCCAGTGGTGTGCGAAGAAACATAAATAAGTGTTTTGTATTTCCATTTGCACAACATCATGATGAGGGAGCAGAGCGATCATGTTTGGTACATTCATGAAAAGGCATTTATTTCTTTAGAAAAATGTTGAGCAAACTGCAGCAGCTGCTCTGATGTAAATCACGTAAATGTGTTCTGACACTTTTAGGTGATTGTCACTGAACTGAGCTCGTCCATGTTTTGCTATTTAACTGTGGACATTAAGATTAGTTTCAGAACAAGATAGAACTTCACAGACACATCGCTCTGATGGGTCTTTTTAGTCTTACACCACTGCAGCATAGACGGGGGTCGCAGTGGGAAGAACGGGCAGAACTTAAACAAAAAGCTCCGACATTTATGAGACATGCACAGGACAACATCGCAAAGCGAGACAATACCAGAAATGAAGAAAATCTCTCATGGACACCTACACGTCCAACAACTGTCATACCAGAGCAAAATCTGGAGGGAAACAACATTCCTGACTAAAGGTTTATAAGAGTGAAGCAAGTTGCTCAGCAAAGGCAGCAAAGCATCTCCAGGAGGGGAAGCAAAATCCTACTGTAACTTCAGAGAAAACATTTCCAGAAGAAGATCACTGGCAGCATGGGAAGCACCTATGGGAAAGTCTCTACATTAAGAGGGAAATGAGCTGCCAAAGCGTATCCACAATTAGTTTATTAGGCAGCCACAACACAGAGCTTTTCAATCTGTGTCCTTTCTATGAACAAACCACAATATTCCAAAAGTGTGGCTATGAAGAAAGGCAAAGTCACGGCAGGAGAAAAAGGGCTTTGCTAAATAGTGGTGACCATGTCTGCATCCGCAGCCAAACTTTTTTGCTTTGGCCGGCCTCTAATATCTGAGAGGTGAGCAAACTTTCTAGCCTGGTCTGAAGAAGAACAGCCCAGGCAACACTAAAGCAGAGGAAAGGCTTGGGAAGGGGGCTCAGTGCCTGCGGCCAACAGAAAGGCAGCCAACACACCGGGCATGCTTTAGGGCAGCACACTGAAGCAAAGACGCTGAGGGTGGCTTCACGTGCGAGACAGCCGAGCAGAGGCGAGGGTTAGTGGTGTGGCTGAAGCAGCTTGTTCCGCGAGGTCACGGGAGAAGAGAGAGAGGTCCGGGAAAGCACAACAAAGCAGAACTCTCCCAGACACGGGCCCAGACGGGTCAGCCCTGATGAGCTGAAGGGGCAGGGAGGGTAAAGGCGGCAAGGGAAGGAAACACAACGGCCGGTATCTCCTTCAGTAAACAGGCCTCGGCTGTTTCATGCTGTAGTGGGCCTCTGATGCGGACACATATGCGGACTCGGGAAAAAAATCCTCATGGAACTCTGCCAGAAACCTGAGAAAGAGAGAGGGTGGGAAAAGGAGGTACAAGAGAGGGAGATGGAGTGAGATACTTTGATTCCGCCAACGCTCAGCGCCTCCTCCGTTCACATTAAATATTCAGCATAAGCTGTGTGTCAGATGACAAACAGCATGGACATGACAGGCTTACACGAAGCTAAAAGCAATGACAGAGAATCATCTGGGGTGTCACGTTCCACTTCAGTTGGACTTCTGGTTTTCCTTGATATCCCTGGCTCATTCCACACAAATCCTAGACCCTTTGCCCTCTGCCTGTGGGTATATATGTCAGAGACAAAGCCCCACTCATCCATATACTAGCACAAGAGAACCAGTCACTATGGTGGAGAGACTGAGAATATGAGAATGACAGGGCAACAGTCAGAGAGGGAAAGAGTGAAAAATCCCCCGCCCCTCCTCTCATCTAATCAGTAGCGGGGAAAACTAATCCGGAATCTTCTTAGTATCCGCGACTCGGCCAAATCCTCTAAATCTTGCCATCTCATCTTAGCTCCACCGGCCTTCCTAATCTCAATGCAAACAAATTATCCTCATCAGAGGGGAAGTTAAGAGCACTTCCACGACTCACAAACAAGACAACCTGACGTGACAATAAAGGAAATATATGGGCGAGCGCACCTGGAGGAACCGAGCTGCTGGTTTTAAGAGATTCTGTTTATTTCAGCCCGCTCTTCACAACAAACTAAAACACTGACTCGTGGAGATTCATTGCAAGGTGCTGAACAAGTTTCAATACATATTTATTAATCAGAAACTATTTTTTGGCTCCTTGGTGCTAGAAATTCAGTTCTCTGTTAATCTTTATAGCTGTTAGATCAGTAATACACAAGGCAAGCCGCTTTGGGCATACGCATTGTAAATCAGCATAACGTGGGCGTACACATGTGCACACACACACACACTTAATCATAATCATTCTTGCGGAGAAAGGGAGAGTGAGAGATCAACTGTGGCCAAATCCCAGAATGCACTGCACTTCAGTCTCAGCAACATCAATCAGTTTCTGCCCGCTCGGCAACAATCTGCCACGAGGCAAAATTCAGAGGGAAAAAAAAGCAGGAGGGCCTCCCAAAAGAGACCAGCGTGCTTTAGTTTGTGTCCAGTGTCCTGTAGAGACTCAAACACAGTGAACACATTAATTAGTTAATGTGTATGTGTGTGTGCGGGGGGGGGGGGCTTTTCCCCCACACTGCATACAAACCTTCCTGTCTTAATGACTCATAGATCATCAGAGCTGCAGAGGATATTGAAACTGCTAAATTAATTTACTTTTAAGCACTTCAACTGTTTGCATCCAATTCTGCAAATTCATCAGAACAATGCTCTATGAACACAGAAGCATGAGTGATTTACAGTCCAGTGCCTCAGAAGTGATTTAAAGGACCTTCTACCCATGTTTCCCGTACTCCTGTTGACACTGCATGAGACACTGGGCCAAGAGGAACTGCTAATGCTGCTGAAAAATATGACGCACTTTTTATTTGTGCGCAGAGCGCTTCCATCACGTGTCGAGAGCGTTCTGAGTCCGCCTGTCCCGCCGCGACAAACGTCTGATGAAGGTGATGCGTGACACGCCACGTTGAAGGCTGCAGTCCTCTCATACAGCACGCCGCTCGCTCCCCACAAACTGACAGGAACGCCAGCTCTGGCTATTTTCAGAGGACCACCTCAAGACTTTTATGGCGCCAAGTACTGAGCTCTAGTTTATTTATTTATATGCAGTTTTGGCTGAGTTCCGGATGAGAGGCTTTCTGGCTCGAAGACTCGGGTTGGTTCCGGTGCCGGCTCGGCGGTGCGTTCAGGTGCTGCTCCGCAGTGCCGCTCGGTGGCAGTGGGCAGCACTGCGGAGCAGCACCTGAACGCAGTATTTGATTCGAGAACGGGAGGGCCTAAATCCCCCAGGTTTGGAACGAGCTGAACTGAAGATCGCTTGGGAGGATTTAAAGATTAGACTCCCGCGCTTGTGTAACGCCCACTCATCTCCCTCCCTCTGACACATGCTCTTTCTCACTCCCCCTCACCCCTCCACCCCCGTGTTCTCATTTACTTCCTCTTTATTGCCTTTTTGTTGTGATTTCTCTCATTTTTGTACACTGATTATTTCCTGACTATCACTAATTTTTTTTTGGTCTTTTTATGAATTTCCTCTGCTGTCCTCCATCTATAAATATAGCGTGAACCACTTCAGTACAATATGATACCATAAGTTATATAATGTATGGGTCAGGAGTGTGCTGCCCCGCTCTCCTCATGAAATGAGAACTTTTTGCAGCTCAACCCTGGCACTGAGCCTTAACGCTTAGCTAGGTCAAACCTCAGTTAATGAACCATGCTGCTTATTAGCGAGGCACATTTTAACTCAAAGTGCCTCTTATTTAATGACCCGTTAATTCAATACACTCGATCATTTTAAAGATTTATCCTCTGAGGAAATTATACATGATTTCCCCACAGCATCTGTTCACCTGAGTGCACAATCCATTTTTCTACAAGGGACTGAGGTTTCAACACAATGCCTGGATGTTTCAGTGAAGAAACCAGGATTTTAGGCCTGAGTGAGTCAACGATGTGTACTCATACGCATTCCTATTCCTTTACTGTGAATAAAAGTCTGTCCCTGTCTTTGTTTGGTATGCACTTACCACTGAGACTGAAGTCTTGTGCAAAAAGTTCATAAAGTTACCTGAGAAAGAGCTCCAAATGTTTGACCAGGGCTCGAAGATTCCTCTCAGGGATCTGCATCTTCCCCAGGATCTCAGGAAGCTTCACTGGAATAAAAGACAGTGAGGCGGGAAACGTAAGGAAGTTGCACAAAAATAAGAAAATAACTGATCTTTCTACCCACCATAACCACTGAATCTATATATAACAAGGGCATTAGTGAATGCGAACTGATCAGGGACACCAACCGAAAAGTCGCAGGAGATGCTGTGACCCGTACAGGTAGGAAGGTGGAGGGGGCTGGTCGTTCAGAGGGTAGTTGTCAGGAGTCAGCTTCCAGCTCAAGACCTGGTCGACAGAGCAAAGGGACAGTCATTCAGTCACACTACAAGTAACAACAAGACAACACTGCCAAATATATGAATCACAGGGTTCTTACAGTACATAGTCATCATTTTAAATGCAATATATAGTCCTGAAGTGGTTGATGATTAATGTTCAATATATTTCAGATGATTGGTAAATGTGAAAATGATATGGCAGTAGGGGCCTCTGTGATCTAAACGCTTTCATACACAGGGTACATTAATGGGTCTTTCCATTTCAGTTCCTACATGAGTAAATTCTCTATTGATGCAGGCACATTTATATAACTATCCCTGAGTCCTTGAGAAAGACATTGTTTCTGTTCCAGGTAATAGTAACCTCATATACAGTTGCATCACCTCATTAAGCTCATTGTTTCTCCGGCTTTCCAGGCCATAGAACGGCCCGCTTCGCTCTTTGCTTGGCGTCAAGGGCAATGGAGAAGATGAGCCACTGTGCACTGGGGTTTCTGCAAAAAGACAGGAAGGAAAACAAGACAATAATATTACTAATGGAATATGACTAAAAAGAAAAGACAATGACAACAACAATGAATGCAAGCAACAAAAAGTTTTGAAAGAGATCAAACTTATCCTTGGGAGAATGCAGCTCTGAAATGCCTGAGAGGGAATGAATGTGGGGGGGGAAAGAAGCGGGATGTTGCCATCTAGTGGACAAAACTGGTAATTACAACACAGGGCCAGTTCCTCAAAATGATGTCGTTGCTGGTTTTCATGAAATGCATTATTTTTTAAATATCAATCTAACGAGTACAAGAGGCCTGACTCACTGCATACATCTTCACTTGTCAGACATGTTGGTAACTAAAAACAATGGAAGGAAGCTTATGTCACACCTGTGTTTTTAAATGTGTGCCAGAATAAGATCACAATATGTTTTTGTGTAATTTTTTCCGCGAGTGTCATCTTACTTCTGTCGAGGTTGAGGAAGAATTTGGGCTGGGATGAGGTGTCGACCAAACGCCGTTTGAGCTGTGGGGACGCCGTGGCACTGCCTCCACCTGGATCATTACATACGTTACATTTACAGCTCACAGGTGTAAGAAGTGGTAAAACAAGATCCAAGAGACCACAAATGAGAACTAAAGCATAAAACAATAGGTTAAAGCCATTTTTATACAATGTATTGATTTGTATACAGTCTTAAAATAGCACCAGCTCCATTAAAGGTGGACTACCTCCACTGCTTCCTTCAGCTGGGCGGTCACCTCCAGACGTGTTCCTGGTGGAGCGTCTGAGTGACTGGGACTGGTATGAGATACAGTCCATGTCGGGGTGGCGCCGGCGCTTTGGGGTGGGGGCTGGGGCAGTGGGCGTGGTGGCAGAAATGTCGCTCAGTGCCGGCTGGCTGTCCGTGGATTGCGGAGTAGGGGGGTTGTGTCCTAACGGGCTCGGGCTGCGTTCTCGTTGGGTGCTTTAGGGACGAGTGGAGAGAAAAAACAAACAATAAAAAAAAAAACTTAATGGAAGCGCACAGTCGCATGTAATACATCACAACCAAGCAGCGGGGTCTGACACAGCACTTAAGGTGGTTTATTACAGCGCACTCACTTGCTGGAGCAGGGGGAGCCCTCGTTCATTGCCAGAAAAAGCCTGGAAGAGCTGACCTTTTTGAACTGAGCTTGCTCGCAGGGATAGAGGAGGATCATGGGTAAGGTGAAATCGAACGTGATCCTCAGGCCGT
The DNA here is from genome assembly GCA_016785225.1 of Psettodes erumei. Lineage (NCBI taxonomy): Eukaryota > Metazoa > Chordata > Actinopteri > Pleuronectiformes > Psettodidae > Psettodes > Psettodes erumei. Next base: position 672,827 of record JAFBJZ010000953.1, read on the forward strand.
CGACCATCTCCTTACACAGCTCCTCACTTCATACAAAAGGAAAATTAAGCATAATTGGTGTGTGTTCATAATCACAGAAGGTGGAACATCCACAAAAAAACATGAGGATTACCACAGTAGACTCACCTCTTCTCTGGGGGGACAGGCTGTGGGCTACTGTTCTGTGGGGTGTTCTGCTGCCGCCGGTACCTCTCGTTGGCCATGAACGCTTTGTTGATGGCAAAGTGTTTCACGTAGGACTCCAGGATGTGCACGACATTCGTCTGACAGGGGACCACCACCAGCTGGGAGAGGAAAGAGTGGTCAAAAAGAAACAAGCCTCAAGCCAATTCAATGATTTTCCATCTATAAATGTTGTCTTCAAGAAAAATATGAACATTTAAAAGAAGCAACATGAAATGCAAACTACTAATTTACAGATTTCTACATAAGGTGTAGCATTGCCTATCTGCTGCACGCACCTTTTTTCTCTTGTTGATGTAGAAACAGTCATCCTCCAGTTTCTTCTTCAGAACATCGGGGATGCTGATGTCAACATGGACAATCTTCTCCTCACACTCCCTCTTTACATTAATGTCCGGTTCAACCCTCTGAGACAAGTGAGATATAGACCATCAGGCACACGGTCTGCACAAACTAAGAGAATGTACCATGCATTCATTTTATCCATTTTTGCATCCATCAGCCAATCTGCACAAAGATATTGCTTTACTGAGTTAATGAAAGTAAAGAATGATCACATGTTTAACGTGCAAGGCTGCAGATGCAGTATGACGTTACTATCAATGCACATTAAAGGGAAGGAAGGTTATTTCTGATGAGAATTGCTGCCAGTAAGTTATGCGAATCTGATCAACTAAAATGCCAGTGGTTGGTCTCTATATTCAGAGTCGGAGACTGAAGTGATCCCCCTCACCATTTTGTTGATATCCTCAGAGAAGGTGCTGTCTCCACTGTTTGAAGACTCGGGGTCAGATTCGTCCCCGTCACTGCTCTCTGAGGAGGAAATCAAACCTGGAGACAGAGAAATACAGACAGTTTATTTTGATTGCTGAGGGAGATTTGGAGCAAAAGACTAAGACAGGGAGAGATTCCTCACATGCGTCATCACTGTCGTCCTCCTTAGGGAGAGTCTTCGGAGAAGATTTAGTACCAGACTGACGACGACGCCTCTTCACCCATCCCTTTCTCTTCCTGCCACAGGGAGAGGAAACAAGATACACACCATCTGCACTGAATTTATCTTGAGACAGAACAAACTAATGGGAAGCTGACATTCTAAATTTGGGGACAGTGGCCGGAGGCTGACGTACAGGAGACTTGCAGCTTGAGCTTCAGGTCTAATATGTATGTAAACCGACAGCATTGAAATTCTTATGAAAACATTCTGTCAGCTTGTTCATTCTTGGTGATGGTGGAGGGGAGTGGAATTAATGAATGTAAAAAGGACTCACATGCGACCTAGAGCTTTGCGAGCCAGTTTACGTTGCAATGTTCGGCTTTCCTCAGTGTCCCTTAGGACATGATCCTCTGCGGCCCAACGATCCCAGCTTTTCATTAAAGACAGACATAAAAAAGACTATTATTGATCAATGGTCATTACAGGGGCTGAGGAACATGAGATTTGACAAACACTGCAATAAGATTTTAAGTCGGCAGGTTAATAAAAGAAAGTCAATTCAACCTCACCTTCTGTTCCACCCGTTGAAATGAATCAGGTACTTTGAGATTCTTCTTCCATGTTCATCTGTACCTATTAAGATATCAAGGACCTGCAATGTGAACACAAAAAATGTTTACTCTCAAGCGTGCAAACTAAGAGTTTAAATGTATAACATATATGTAAAGTGGAACAAAAATGACATTCATAATTGTCCAAATTAAACATGAAATTTATATTACACATGTATAATGCTTCTCACATCAAATTAAACAAGTGGGAACCTAAAAATAGACTTACAGGCTTATTAAATATAATAACCCAACAATTCCTATCTATCTTTTCACCTCTAAAGCAACCACATGTAATTGCAAAAATGGGGTACAGGACCTTTACATGTAAACTCGTATTTACTTTGAAAGATTACTACTTAAGTCAAAGAGGTCATTCAGCTCACAAACATGCAGGGAAACAACAGTTAATGTCGAGGTAGGAAAAAGACACACTTAGGTGAATTGATGTGAACGTACCCTAAACTGCCTCCTATTGGCGTTAGCCACCTAGCATGCTAACTAGCCATCTGAAACGACATTGCGCACTTTAAATAAAACCTGCAGTATTTCAGTCTACTTGAAACAAGGCAGCACTGTGTTCTAATGTGGCATGCGATGATATTAAAATAGGTGGCGTATAATAACTAAAACGTGACAGTGGTAGCTGTTACCCGAGTTGGCGGGGGTGACCTAATGGTGCGCTGGTTTATCTGGCGCTGACAATAAACTGGTTGGGGTCATAGCACTGCTTTACTGTTCTCTCAGCGTTTGCTCAAATGACATTACTGCATACACTGGCAATAGATTTGACGGACATCCCTCACCCAGAAGCACCTTAATAACAGCTAGAAAATATATTCTAAAGACAACCATTACTTAAATTATTAGTTTCAATAGCCCACGTGCAACCAAACGTACACGGAAGCAATGTAAACACTCGAGAGTTTCCGTGTGATAAGCAGCTAATGTTATTCTTCCTGAGGCCTGAATGGGTTTTACAGTCGTGTCCCACACCTCACAGAAACAACCCGGATTTCCCACTGTAAAATATTCGTTTGTACAAAGTCGAAAACGCCGAGCGGCTACGTGAGCATACACGAAACACTACCTTAGCGTCGTACAACACTTTAGCCTTGGTGGGGTCGGGTTCAAAGCACAGGACTCTTTCTCCTTTGTGAAACTGATATTTAATTCCCCGCGAATTCATTTGTTCATGGCGACGTGTGGAAGAGGAGGCATCGAACTGGACCCTATAAACTCCTTAACCCTTTCCTTGCCGAACGCTATTTTTTCCGAAATGGGTCGCCCACCAAAACTGTGGAGGGATGGCGCTGTTGTGTGATGAATCCTGTTGCGTTCAAGACTCCTCGTAATTTCCCGTGCCCACAGGCCCGCAACAACAGCGGGGTCAGATTGTCCGTGTTTGCGCGGCGACAATCAATCGATATCGCTGACATTCAACAGCAAGGGTCACGTTCTCCTGTGATATGGGAACATACATGTAAATATATCCTACATGTATAAATAATATACATAATATAAATATTATGCATTTAGGTTCTTTTATCAAGAAATACCCACAGCAAATAAATTACCCAGACTTTCATGATTTGAAGGCAACACGGAGAAAACGCGATTAGATGACATGGTCTCTCACGGACACGGTACTCCCTAGATGCAGTATCTTACTTTAGCCAGTAGATGGCAGTATGTAACCACAAAAAGACAGCAGGCGACCTGCATTTTTAAAAACCACCGTCAAACTTATCTAGTTCCATCTCTTAATGTGGCTTATATTCGTGTATCTATGGGTCAGATATTACTCTAATCTATGAATGTGTATGAAGTATACAAACATTAAATTATTCATCCAATCTCTGACTTTAATAACTAAACTTACTCATATGCAGCAGGAACAAATCAGGACTGACATCACTTTCCTCTTTCCACCATAAATAAAGTTAATTGTTCTGAACAGACGACAAAAATAGGCCCCGTATCACTGCTTTATTGTTTCATATTTCATACCAGTAATTTGATTTCTTTTGTTTCTGGCCTTGTAACCTTTTCATTCATATCTGTCTAACAGTCTTAGACAATGAAATATACCCTGATCCCCGGCACAGGAAACCACTCTGCAGCAGCTGTGGCTGAATCAAGACTCATTTTGTTTAAAATGGTTTCAGGCAGTGCAGCTCTACTATTGTATACCAAATATGGACAGTGTGTGTGTATATAACACTGAACATGACTGGCTGGAGTGTAGCCCTGTTGATTTATTCTTCCTTCTCTTTGACCCCGACCATGTCCGATATATTTTGACAGTCGTGTCAAATGATCACTGTTTCACATGAAATGTTTTCCATGGCCATACATTAGTAACCGGAGCCCTTCATCACATTGTCTTTAACATATGATGAAGAGCCTGAAGGCAGCAAAATGAAAAATTCAAGGATGGTGCAAGAGTCTCTACCTTCTAAATCTGTGGTATGGGAACCTATCTGTTTAACACCTTCTCAGTTATGGACACTTCATCCACATCACTGTAGTTTTGGGATTTTTTCTGCATGTAGGCTACGGACACAGTTCAAGGCAACAATGCCTCCAGTGCTGGTGTCTTTCCACAAGCTTTTTTTGATAAACTACTGCAAAACACCTTGTTTTCCCTCTATAATCTCTGCTTCAGTGTTTTCACTCAGTCTGTGCCTCATTCTTTTCGCCTGCAGACTGTTTTTAGAAGGGTCAAATCTATTTTAGCTGTTATCAGTGTCATGTCATGCTGTGTTGTGTGTGTGTGTGAGTGTGTCATGCAGCGCAGCTTCATAAGCTCCTTTATCAGCCGGCCAGCACCCTCCTCTTTGGACTCCTGCTGTCCCTTTTCATTTTTCCCATACTTTCACACACTGGGCCACACATGCTCCTGCTCTCTCTCTCACTCTTTCAGGGTTTCTCTCACACACTCCCTCCCTTAAGCCAAATGAACACACTCACACAGTCACTTCAACACACTGAAATTGCTGAGCTCTTCTGTGAGCATCTGTGTCAACAAATGTGTGGCATTTGGCCTCATACACAGGTGTATAAAGAGAGGCACTGGCGATTAATCCTGTGGTTCACTTAGCTAATAATAGCACACAGCGGGCTTCACTCATAGGCCTATTATTCCCAGACAGTGAGGGGGATTAATGGGAGACAAGGATTAATATGCCTATTTTCATCCCTGGCTAACTCATGTCTGTCTGTATGTATGACCTTCTGCCTGTCTGATTATTGTGACAGGCTGCTGGTCATTAACCTCATGAAAATTAACTTCTCAGTCATATAAACTCATTTTGCGCCACATTTAAATTGCAAAGGCAGCAGGGGAAAAAGTTAGTTGTGTCAAAGTGGTGTAAATTGTTTCTGGGGGAAGAGAACAAAATGATTTGGTAGATGAGCATGGTGATCACTCACTGATCATCTGGATGTAATTTACATGTTATCAATAAAGTTAAGGGGCAGAATAAAGATGACTTTTATGCTAGCTCACCTGGAGAGCTGAAAAAAGTTCTTAATATTCGAAAACTTTGACATCAAATTGGTTATTACATAAAAAATCAGTATATTGTACCAAGTGTTCAGAGCCCACTCCCACATTCGTGCACACGCACTTTCACGCCGTCTTCTCACTCCACTTCAGTCTGGCAATGACCAACGTGCAGAAGAACACAGCAGCAACAGAAGCGTTGCTCCTTCTCCACATTGCGCAGCGTCTGCAGCCAAATGCAGCGCATTCCAGCGCTTAGCCAGCGTGTGCGTGAAACTTCCTTTTGATGGGGCAACACCAGATCGCTGTCTTGTAGTCGGAGCTGCAGAGAGAGACGCACTGCGCAGCGCTGATGCGAGATCCCCAACAAGGAGACATGTCTGCCGCTCAGGGACTTCTCAACAGCGTCTTCTCTTGCTCCTCTCCAGCCTCCAAAGCCATAACCAAGCGGAGGCTACGCCAGACCCGCAGCCTGGACCCCGCAATCATAAGACACTGTGGTACTGGCACCGAGGGAGCAAGTGGGTCGCCGTTTTCTGGAGCGTCGCCTGCGGACGCAGGTGCGTCTCCAGAGCGCCTGTCCGCGAAACCGGCTTTACGCGCCAAGATCCCGACACTCAAGGAGCCCATAACCCCGTCCCTCTCTTCCCCTTCCATACCTTTGGATGTCTCCCCATCCTCAAACTTCCACTTTGACTATGACATAGTGAAGCGTGCCAAACGGAATACGGCCGGGGATTTACCGTTCCTGGTGAAGGGACCCGGTGCCACGCCGTCCGGGAGCACCGGCACGCTGTTCTCCCCTCGGAGGTGGCTCCAGAAGAAAGTGCAGCCGTCCAGCTCCCACGCGTACGTTGTGTGGAAATCAGAGGTAAAGTTTCCAACGCAGTGCTGTAAATTTCTTCCTCCGTGGTTGTAATTCATCTTTGAGTCGCCTCAATGGGCCGCAGCTTTTATAGTGCAGAGGACAGTTTGCGTCCAGTGATCTGCACAAAATCACGTATTTCCCCCCCATATATCTTCATTAACTTCCTCACAATGCATGCATACTCAACTGCTCTAAGTCAGTGGAGAAACGTGGCTCAAAAGAACGTAGGTCTTCTCTGAATCCATAAATGATTTCAACCTGATGCTATAAACTCCACATGACAGCTGCATGTATAATGAGGAAATGCAGACAGACTTAACACGTCGTTTATTTTGACTAAAAGCAAAGCAAACCCACACATTCCTGGAGTTGTTTTGCACATTGGATCAGACATCATGACCTGAGTTGTGTGCATGTGTGTGCAGATGTGTAGCCCAACTTGAAGATGTATGGGTTTTGAAGAGGGAGTCTTGACCTGACTCTGAAATCTGCACCTGGAAGCCACCCAGTATTTAATCAGTGCATTACAGCCACCAAATAGAGCAAATGGCTTGCCCAAGGGCACATGGGTAATTAAGGTGAAGGGGCAGGCAGTGCTGCTCCACTCCTCTCACCTGGACTTTGTTGTTTTCAGGCCTTGTGGGAGTCACACCTTGCACAGAAGTATTTCTGGGAAGGCTAAAGAAGCTCCCGTGGAACTTCTGTGGATTAAACATTCAAACAAAAGGTGCAATGAGGTGCACAGATTTCCCTCTGAATGTTGCTGTCACTGGGCTGATGGGGCTTTTGTCTTCATATAGGCTTCAAATTGAGTGTGAACGAGGGGAAAGTAGTGTATGAAATCCTTACCAAAACATACTTGGGCGTCTTATTTTTAGCAGGGGGGCTTTATGTGCTGCATACTTGGCACAAGTCCACATGCAGTGGTGGAAAGGTATGATAATTTCCCAGCTTCTTTTGTGGACTTATTCGCTCTTTCTCTGCCTCGGCCGATATGTATTTTGCTTGTGCAGTTGCACCGAAGTGTGTGTGTCTACGTGCAGCAGCGCGGGTGTGTGCCGACGCGAGGGCCTTAAGGACACACGGCCCGGGACTCGGTTCTCACGACTGGGAGCGGTCAGCGGGTCAACGCTGCGCGGCCCCTGAACAGCCCTCCCATCATTTGCTGTTACAAAGAGCAGCTCCGGCTTCGCTCTTGTTGCGCTGTCTCACACACAGACACGCATCCACACACTCTCTTCCTCCCTCCCTTCCTCTCGGAGATGTCGAGGAGCTCTCGCTCTGCGGAGTTTCCCACCACTCTAACTCTATTTTCCATGCCCCCCCCCCAACTGCCATGGCCCACTGAGGATAACATGAGGCCATCGGTTTGGAGCCATTAGTACAATCTGGACCTTAAAGTTATTGCACCTCTAAGTCTCTGTAAAAATACTGAGCCAAGAAGTGTTGCTGGTCTGCTGGGATGCTTCACACATTGTCGGCTTTAACAAAAAAATCCTGCAACGAAACACAAACAGAGGCTTCACAATGGGAACGTAATGAATGCATGCAGGCTTGAGATTGGTTTCCATGCACCAAACGCAAACAACATGCAAGTCGCACAACTGTTTTCACGAGCAGTGAGGCTACATGCGATGTGCAAGATAAGTCCCTTTAAATGACTTAACCACAGCATTGTCTTTTTTGGCCTGTCCCATAATTTAAATACCTGAAAAACAGGTTCTTCATCACCATAGTCAAGCCTGTGTTGTTTCATATCATGGAACTCATCAGAGTATGTTCGCCTCTTGGTTTCGTTCAAAACAGCTACAGAAAACCAGACTTCTGAATTTGATCAAGATGGATAGATTTTAAATGTAGTGTGTGTGTGTGTGTGGAGGGCAACCTGTGCGGATGAGTCTCGTGCTTTGCCTTTTTAAGGAGGGAGACACGGACAGAGACACAGTGGAAAGGAAGAAGCGCAGGCAAAGTGGAGATGTAGTGGTTTACACAAAAAGCAATACATGACAGTTATATTGGCCATGATTGTTTAATAGATTCTTTTGGGGTTTTTTTTTCCATGGGGCAGACTGTTGATGTTCGTAAGAACAATGACGCAGAAAAATCATCAGAAAGTCCCCTCTGTGTTATTGCAGTGACTGGAAAGAGCTCTTCTTGTGAAGTGACTGGCTCTAAAGAAGGGAATCGTATCAACACGTTCTCGCAAAGTAGCGGCAGTTTAAAAGCAATGCAGGTTTTTACGGGCGGGTGGTTACGGACTGGAATTTGTGAGTTTAGCGTGTGAACCTACGCAGTCTTTCGTACCTCAGTGAAGACATATGCACGCACACTATACGTACAACGCACATGCACAAGGGCTCAGAGAGGAAACAATGGTCAGCTAATTTAATCCTGGTTGTTTATGAGGCGCCAGAGTATTGACATTGTACAGTCTATTTTTAGACCCACTTACTGCCGAATACTTCAGGGAGGGGGACTAAGGGAAGAAAATCATTCTAAAACGAGATCTGAGCTGTGAAAAAAAGAGTGTCGCTACTAAATGATTGATAACGGAGGATTTAAAGCAATTTAGCATTGGTGCTTTGAGGTCGGAGGCTCGTCGTCCGACGCTGTAATCTGCCTGCGCTCGCAACCGCAATCAAAATGTTCTGCCCTCGGCCCGGCACTTAGTCGACTTAGTGGGAAAGTGGAGGAAAAGAAATATGTCGGTCTGCTGTCTTCAGCCTCGTGAGTAACCTAATCCAGTGAGTCAATAAGAGGCAGCGTTCGCTGTAAAGGCTAAAGAGGAGCTATTAGTGTGTAAAATCTGCTGAGCCCAACCAGTGGCCCGTCTCGGCTGCTTTGGTGAAAGCTGCGATGATAGATGGTGATTACTGCGTGTCTGCACGCAGCAAATCTTTGGTTTTCTGTGACAACTCGGGATTGGGTCGATTACCGTTTAAAACTTACTACATCCCAGCTCAGACTGCTCTATGAATCTAAGATCTTATTGCAAAAAGATGTGCAGTGGAAAAAACACACACATCACTTCCGTTGTTTACCCAAAAACTACTTCACGGGGAGATGATTCAAGTTGTTCACGACATGTCCCCACGTTGTTTTTACGCTGAGCTTTGAGACCGGCCCGCTGTGTGAATTTTACTTGCTCGAGGATGCCGAGCCAAACTCACCTGCTCTCCCACTAAAAGACGAGCGGTGGAGAAAGAGTGAAAAGGTCTCCTTTAAAGGCAACATTTACACCATTCTCCGGTGTTAATAGTTAAACCCGAATATCACTCGCTGCTCAGATCCACTTGAGACAGTTTGTTGGCCACTGGGTGGAGTTTGCTGTGTGTTACGGCTTTGATATGTATTGGTCAAATCCCTCACGTGGTATGTGAAATATGTAATTAAAGAAATATTTGTGCTGTGACCTTAACTCACCCCGAAAAAGCATTTTCCAGGCAGCCGGTGTCATGTTGCACTTATCGGAAACCGCGCGCACTGATTCAGCCTCCGTGCTTCCTGCAGCAGTCGAACTGTGTTGGCCATTGTTTATGCTATGAACCATAAACGCCAGGTCGATGCGCCCCGCCAGGAGCCATCTTCTTTTTTCAACCAGAGCTGGTCCACACTGAAGCGTTTACAACAACAATAACACATGGGCTGAGCAGTGGGAAGAAATACTGCTGCAAAGCTTCTTCAGCACCTTTTCACTGGTGAACTGTTCAAGAGGACTTTGAAATGCTGCACCTCTGGATCCTCCTGTGGGACCCTTCTGAGGCCTAAACTTTGCTGTCAGCACTCTGAGCCTTCCCAAGGACATCAAGCTATCCATATCAGCGTATTATTATTTCTGCCTAAAAGGAGTACCCCTTTATCAGACCTCGCTTGCTGGTGATTCTCGAGTTTGTTTTCCGATGAACGGCGGCAGCTGTGGTCAGCTGTCCATCTTCTTTGTGATGCTCTGTACTTTATTTTGAAATGTTCTCTCTATGGCTGCAACAAAATAATAACAGTAGAAGATACAGATTACAGTTCCCAAAATAGCAATTTGGAGCCTTCAAATGTCTTGTTTTGCACATCTGGGATAGATAAATTCACGTAGCAGCAGCTAAAACTATATATTTGAAATTTGGATATGCAAGATAACCTGTTTCAATAAATTTTCTCTTGGACTTGCTTGGGGAAACAGAGAGGCTTGAACTTGTGAACTGAGCTGCTATCTATTTTACCTTTCCTCCCTGATTTCCTCCCTAAGTTCCCTCACTGAGAGTTGGGGGGGTGGTGGTGGGGCTGCGCCGGTGGAGCACGACCTTGATGGTTCGAGGAATGCTCGTGCCGAAATACACACTAAAAAATTAAATTCACACACTACTTTGGGCAGTCCAGCCAAGATTTGCAAAGTCTCATGGATTGAGATCATTTTTAAGGTTTTTTTTTCTGCAGAGTGCAGAGCTGGCGGACCGTGATGCAGATCAAGGAGTCAAGGATGTCATCACGCCGTTGCACAAGCCGCCGTCAAAACACCGAAACTGTGATGGAACACAGGTTGATTTTTCTTGGCTTGCAGCGGTAGTTTCTCATTTGGATCCGTTCACAGATGACTTAAAGTCGTAGCCTGATCGCCCAGCGTCCTGAATCAGGGCTCTCTGCAGTCAAAAAGCTTCTCGGTCAGCTTTTATTATTATCGTTTCAGCAGGATGAACGAAGAATAAAAGTCCACTGACCTGCTGTTTCTTGTTGCTAAAGATTATAAGCGCCCTCTGCCACATGTCCTCGTACAGCTCCTCTCCAGGGAGAAGCTCTGGATTTATGTATGTCGGCCTGCACGGGGCTGTAGTTTGATTACGGCTGTTATTAAGTTTAATGGGCCTGGTTGTTAACATGTACAACCTACTGACAGAGCAGAATGTCGTCTGCTTCCAGTGGAGGTGAAGGGTAATATTTAACGTGCTTTTTCTTTCGGCGTCGAGGCATTTTGCCATCGCTGAACTGCTGCAATAAAATGATTTATTCTGGTCTATACTGGTGAACTGCTCTCTATATAAACTGGATTGACATGAATAAATATACTGCCTGTATCTCCCCCGAAAACTTAATTTCCTTTACAAATGACTTTACTCGATTAAAAGCAGATTTTTGAACTTTTAATGACATTTTTTTTGCCAAATGATTGAGTTAAGACGCTTGACAGGATGTGAGCTGAACATTTAAAGCTTTAAATGTCTAACTTTTGAAAATATTACACCGTGCGAGAGGAGGGGTAAATGATTTGCATTTTGATTGACAGGCGCGAGCCCCCACCCCTGACTTTGGCCTCCTCTGAAGGGAATATCTCTGCACCGCTGCGGGGCTGTTAAACGAGTCTGGGGTCAGAGAAGCCGTTGACCTTTCACCTCTCCACATGAAGATATTAGATATATTATGCTGTAAGGCCGTGTGCCCTAAAGCAATCAGCCCAACCGGCACAACACAACACACTGTGTATGACATCAGCATTGGATTCCAAATGAGATGTAACTAATGTGCGAGAGAGATCCCCGACACACCGCATCATGCGTGTGGTAAAAAAAATCAAACCTCTCATTGGTGCAAAGACACATGATACCTCACGGGGCGAATTTCTGACAAGTTTGCATGATATTCTGCTGAGAGGAACCATATGAAACGGCGGGCTGGGTTTGGCCCTGTTTAGGTTTTGCAATCTCTCATCTCCTTTGGGATGTTTTCTCAACAATGAGAGGAAAAAAGCAAAACGGAGCGGCTTGAAATAGAGACGCTGCAAAGTAAACATTAATTTCCGCAGCCAGAATCTCTCTGTCTGTTGCCGATTAAACCTCTCCTCCTGTGAGGGAGCAGCAGTGTTGGGTTTCTTTTCTTTTGTGTGTGTGTGTTTGTGTGTTTGGATGTGTGTGTGTGTGAGCAGGAGGGAATCCGAGGGCAGTGGCCAGATGATCTAATTGTGCACTTTGGAGTCTTGAAGGCATCTGTGTGTATTTGTGTGCTTATTACAGTAACCCCGGTATGTCCACTAATGCTCTCGCTAACGCGGTCTGTCGCGGGCCAGAGGGAACGCGTGGCTGCGGTGCGTTACCATTACAACTTCCCATTTAGGCATTCGTCTCCATTAGTGTGAGCTCTGGCGATATGATACTCACAGCGGGCGAAAAATGTTTCACGACATCTCAAGACGCGCCACTCTTCACCTAATCTTGGAAACGCAACATAAATATGGACCCTGTAAGAGTAAGTGCTTGTGTATATTTAGGGATCCCAGCGTTACTTTAAAAATGTTTCAATACCTGCACCCAGATCTCACTCGGGCGAGCACAATGTGTCGAAACATCTATCTTGATATTTCTCTGTCCCCAGCTCTGTCAAACAGACACTGCATGTTCATATCCTGTCCTTTTGCTAAAATATGAGCCCAAAGGAATAAAATCCAATTTTGGTTTTTAGATTTTATCAAGCCCTACTTTATATATATATATATATATATTTACTTATCTGACTGTTGGTTTGTGAAATTGCTCCATCTGAGTTGGGCTTAGGGCGTCTTGCTTCCAGCCCTCACAGACGCAGCATAACCCCTGTCTTTATTTTGGTTTAACAAGGCAAATTCTTGTCTTCTCTACCCGTGGCTACTTAGGCCACTCTGAGAGCTAATCTTGGAGAATTAATACCTGTGAGTGTGTGTGCGTGTATGTGCCTGCTGATCAAATCTACCTTCAAATACTTGGAAAGCTAGTTTAAATGAGCCTCGGTTTTGGAGGAATCGTGCATTTTGCTGTGTGCCCGCCCTTCCTTCGTGTGTGTTGCTTCTGTCTCTTTCCGTGGGGAGGTTTGGGGAATTATTTATTTGGAATTCCAGGTCAGGGCTTCATGCCGAGGCCCCGGGGCTCCCACTGAAAGAGGGGTGGCTACTTAATGAGTGACCCTCCAGCTGCCTCTCCTCTTCATCCCAGCCATCGCTTCTCTGCCCGGCTTTATTTTGCTTCACGGCACAGCTCGCCCTCGTCCACTCTTCACCTCTCCTGACTCGCTTTCCCAGACGCCGTGCCTGTCTTCTTCCTCCCACTTGGCCTGTCAAACCCCTTTCTTCCCAATCTCTCACGCTAAATGAAGCAACTGAGGCGATAACATCAGATCACGCCAGTTTGATTTTACTTTTCAGGAAACAAGAAGCATGCTGAAATCAAAGCCCCGGTCTGTCGGACAGGTCTGCCCTTCCCCTTTCCACTGAGCATGCCGAAATTTGTTCTCGGATGCGACGGCTGCTTTGAACTGATGTGCCTGAAGAGCTGAGGGCGGCCGAATTAGGGTCATTTTTCAAGCTGCTTTGTAAACCTCCCTCTTCATTGTTTATGTGGTTTCTGCTTATTTTTATACCCTAACCTAACTGGTCTGTCTCAAAACACAGCAATTGGACATGTGGTCTCCAGAGGATGCATCTGTCTGATGACCCCCGAACCTTAAATCCAGCTCTGTCATCAGGGCAAAAGCACCAAAATCCATTTCCACAAAATGGAAAATATCAACATCTAGGTTTTGTGAATACTTTCTGTTATTGTCGCACATTGATATCGTCCCAACAACGTCGAGAAAATTTGCTCAACACAGGAAAAGTTGTCACTCACAGGCTACTGGTAGATATATTAATGACCTGATTAGGGCTAAATTAAATTTACAGTATCAATTTGTCTGCCCATGATCTTCTTGATTTATTGACGAATCATCAAAACATCAACAAGCAGAGAGACACAATCGGACAAGACAAAACAGGTTTTCTGGAATGCTCCGCTCAGAGCGAGCCTCCTCCTCCCCAGCCCCCTCCTCTGGCAGGAGTCACCATTATCTGCTGAGAGAGAAACTTGGACTCAAACAACTGGCCAACACTTGGGGAGTGGACCCATATCAGCTTTGACTTGAAACCCAGCCGTGCAACAGAGCACAAAAGATGTCCACGTCGAGTTACGTAGATACATGTTTGTCTCAAGGGTCAAGAGGTCAGTCGGGTGGTAAAGATCAGACGTGAAGTCATGTTAAGGTAGATACTCCAGTTACACCTACTCTGGTCAATGGCTTCTCTTCTGTGACTGTCTTGCTCGCCTCAGCCAAAGATACATATTTATATGTGTCCATACATCCACAAGCAAATATGACTCCAGGCCTTGGAAAGCAAAGTGATTTAAACCGGAGGACCTCTCTCCACCCCGCCCACCCCTCCCAAGTCTGTCACATGGTAAGGAAGCAAAACAGAATGAGACAGCAGGCATTTTAGACCCAGTCGGAGCTCCGTGGCTATAAATAGAAAAATAGCTCAGCGGAGGAATATGGGTCGACACGCTCAAGTTCCAGGGAGGCGGAGCAGGGGAGCGGCGTATGGGTCGCAGGTGCGAACGTGTGGAGAGTCTGTGCAGCTCCTGCTCAGATGTACCTCCAGTTACTCACAGCGCAAACTGTGCAGTGGCACTGAGAGGAAACATGAACGTTGGAGCATTAGACCCTCACAGAGGCCTTATCACGAGAAGGCTGAGAACTAGGATCAGATTATGTGGTAATGCCATCTAGTGGACATTATTATTATTATTATTATCATCATTTTATCTGCACACGCTCTGCTCCATTACTTATCTTCAAACCAATCAGAAACAGCAAAGTGTGGCAAACTGCAATTAAGTTAAAATGTTGTAGTGTCCTGTAAAACTGTTGAATGTGACTTCTCTGCATGGGGAATACTGTACAGGCGGTTGAGGTTTAATTAAATCCCAGATAAGCCGGTTATAAATCAATCATGTTAAACACCAACAACTGCAATCTATGGTGATGATGGTGCTTTTATCATCTAGTGGACATGTAAGTGAAATACAGGCAGAGTTTGTGTAAATGTAAAGAGTTGTTTTAGCCAGCAGATGGCGCCAGTCAGCTTTGAAGAACTCCTCTGAGGAGGGGCCGGAGCTGGGGAGCACTCAGCGGTATCTGGACACAAATGATGGATGGTGGTAAAAATGTGGGTGGGCTGCGGCGCGGCCAGTCGCAGCTGCGCACATCTGTCTCCTCAGCCTCTCTCCGTCAGGAGTATCTCACGAAAACATGGCAATGGCTGATACCAGCTGTGAGTCAGAACATTTTTCACAACGGCAGAGCCAAAAAACCCGTTTAAAATGCATTGGACGGGGAGACAACCCCAGTGGTTTGAGCCAAACTCCTGAGATGTGGATGCTTTACAGGCTGAGAATGTGAGTGTACGTTAAACCTCCAGTATTTACATATAAACCTCATGCAGAGCATTTACATAACTGAATGACATACTGTACATTGCCCAATAAATACTACTCCTCTCTCTCTCTCTCTCTCTCTCTCTCTCTATATATATATATATATGTGTGTGTGTGTGTGTGTGTGTGTGTGTGTGTGTGTATGTATGTATATTTAGCCAATCAGAAAGTTCTGGTAAATTGTGGGCATGCAGTGTTACTATTACACACTTAGTAAAGTATTCTCATAAGAGGCCTAAAGTTGAGCGGAGCTGTTTGTACTGTCACCAACACCCCCCCACACACACACACACACACACACACATTCACAAACATAACAGTGTGTGTTTGTGCTGCTTTCGCAGAGAGCAGTCATTTCCAAGCAGAGCTCATGTTCTCTCCTGCGGAGCACCTTCCCAGAACATTAATGTGTGTGTGTGTGCATGAGATATTAGTTTTTTAAATCCCCACAAGATTCAAATCTCCGGAGTTGTCCTACTTTTTGGATTTGGAGCTGGGGAAAAGATGTTTTTTGATAAAAACAGGTGAAAGGAGGAGTTTGGATTCAGTAAAAGGTTAAACCTGTAATTATGAGACTAAAAAGTGATTTGGTCAGTGCATTCCATTTTCTCTGTTCGATTCAGCCTAATACCAGCTCAGGAAGGGTTTCACCTTTCTCAACACCTGAATTCAAGTAGGTCCTTCCTGGAAAAATTCCACCAGCACAGGAAGAGATGCATTCGCATTTCCAGCCGAAGAAACTTGCTTGTTTGCGTGGTTCGCTTTGATGCTCCCGCGATGAAGACATCATTCATCATTTCTTTCCAGCTTTCTACCCTCTGTCTGTCTTTAGTTCACCTCTGCCTCCTGCAGCCTCATTATTCAGGCGCTCAAATGAACAGAAAACAGATGCTTTGTCTTCCAGAGTTTACCATCTCATCCTTTCTGTTTTCCGCCGACCGTTCTCAGAGAGATGTAGCAGCCCATTGGTCAGTTAGCATATGGGTCGCACACTTCAGAACTCAACGAAAGCCTCTGGCCTGCGCTGATGACGGGGGGGAATCCGCGACCCCCTCCTCCAGACTGCAGGTGACTGTGGAGAGGACTGGGGTTTAATGAGATTAACAGTGAGGTGTGTCAGTCGGCTCTCCCGCTGAGAGCTGCAATTTGCCTTAATTTGACCTAATTGAAGGAGGTTTGTTGCTGCAGCGCTGCCAGGTTTAAGGGAGAGCGTGGGAAGACGGGGCAGAGCTACGACACGGGTGGGGGGGCGCACACACACACACACGCACGGACACACCTGGGTTGGATTAGCTGTGGCTAGTGGGGAGGCTGCGTGTTAATGGAGATTTAATAGGCTCTGAAATGACTTACCGCAGTGTGTGCGCTCGAATGCGCTTGTGTGTTTTTGTTTTTTGTCATGTTTACCTGCCGTGCCTGCATCCTTCTCTGCCTCAAAATGTTGCTAAATCTTTCCTTTTCGCCGTCTGCGGACAGCAGAGGCGTGCCAGCAATTGAGAAAGCCAACGTGCCGGGCAGTCGTAACAACACCAAACGACCAAATCGTTGACCGTGTTTACAGGAATTAGGTGGGAATCTACGCAAGAGCGAAGGCTGCTGTTGTAACGTACCAGCATTTCTTCAGCTTGGTTTCTGGAGCCGGGCTGATGCCAGGGGTTTTGAGGCTGATTTGTAATATTATCTGCAATAGCTGCAGTAATCCTCCCATCATCACAACAACTTTAATATGTCACACTGACTGTGATTCCAAACACTATCAGGTCGACTTGTATTCATCAACAGGGTTGACATCTCATCTCAGGGAGAGAGGTGGATCATCATACTCTCTTTCTCTCGCCACATTTCACAGTATTTTTTTCTAACCCAAACTCCACAGACTCTCCTCTTTCTGACGGCGAGGCTCTGTCTGTTGCCATGGCAACACATCGCTGATGTAAACACGGCGCCGACCCCAGCCTTAGGAGGCAGAACAAAAGGAAGCATCGTTTCCTCCAACGTAAGTGCTAAGAAATGGAGTTTCTATCTTCAAAAGGCTCTGACGCAGCTGCCGCCAGTTCTCTAACAGGAAAAAGAAATCAGACACGTCACCTTGACTGAAATTGCTCAATGAATTAGAAAATAGAAGTAAAGACGATGAAAGGCTGAAAATGTCATCTGCCTTTCTTTTACCTGAGCTGACGTTATGGCTGCGTTTACATTTCTCAGAAACTGCAGAAGCTTGAGTGCAACAAGTAACTCCCTCTCCAGCACACATTTTGCTGAACACACGCACAAACACACAACAGAAGGAGCGCACATGAGCCAGCGTATCAGTGGCAGCACAGGTTCGAACAGGCAACCACTTATTTCCTGGTTAAAATGACCCAAAAGAGGGGATAACTCGTGCAAACACAGCTTTTGTGTGAGTGTGTAGCATGATATGAGGTGGTGGGAGTGTGGGTGGAACCAACAGGGGAGTTGAGCTTGGATTCCTGCTGCATTCCAGAGAAAGAACAAGAGATGGGATGGATCTGTCAATCCCCCCCCCGTCCACTTCTTCTGCTCGTTCTACGCCTTCACCCAAACATGCATTGGACGTACAGCGCATGCAAAAACTGAATTTGCCTGGCAACCACATGACAATACTGTCTGGGAAGTAGAACATAAAACCTTTGTGCGTTTCAGTGAGTGCGTGTGTGTGCACAAAAATCTTGGGTTTGTCCTTCATTTCCAAATTTACATGTTTGAGTGGTCAGGTCCAAATCAGACAGAGTAAATGTTTAAACCAAGCGTGGGCTCATTCTATTGGAAGAGCTCTGTTTGGACAAATTGTTGAAGCAGCTGAAGAATTTACACGTGGAGCGCTACCAAAGCACTGCAAGAATAATGGGAAGAAACCCCTGATACTATAAAGGACCAGTGGGAGGGTGGCTGGCAGGTCGGCATGGTGATGCTCCACATTTTTGTTATTGTCAACAAATCCTGCGAAAGGACCAGAACCAAAGATGGACCGCTCCAGTTATCAAGGGTTGTCTGCGTAGCCAAAGCCCGACGGGCCTGATTCTGTGCCATCGAGCTCCGTTGTTGTCCGAATGCTTCTCAACACTAAGCGTGAGCCGAGCGTGACATATCCCTTCGTTATCGTGCACTTTGTTCTGAGTTAATCCCAAGTGATATATTCTTCCAACGCGTCTGTGGAAAAGTGGTTCCTGGGAGTTCCCAACCGCCTATTCTTCATATTGATTCTGCATATTTTATCAGTATAAAAGATAATGCTAATCCCTGAGTATTACACTGGAGCATATATCTGCCATGTCACATGAATCACAGGCTGAGGAGGTGTAACTTCATACACATATTCAGGTGAATCGACAGTTTCGTCTCTCGCCCATATCATCCGCCGTGGGATAAGTGTTGCCGCCGCCATTCACGAGCGGAGCATTCCTCGAAGGCCGGCGTGTTTACGCCACAGACCAAATATTTATAGCAGGAGCCCTGAAGACTGGAGGCTGCTCGCTCTGACTTCGGCGCTCGAGGGTGACAGAGACTGCACGGACTGTGTATACAGTGACTCAAATGTCCCCGTACACAGCGGGCGTACCTGCACCAGGCAGGCGATTTACTGAATATACTGGATGTGTACATGCTGTGCGTGCATGCTATTGTAGTAGAGAGCAAATATGGGAGATATCCAGGGAATCCAAATACACGCCCACGCCGATAAACAAAGATGAAGGGGATGTCCAAGCAATGTCGCTTGTGCGTGCTTGGTATGTCTGTGCAGGTTCAACTGAGTTCATTAGTACATCCAGTAGGAGCCCTGACACTGAGAGGGGACTGAACTGTGCTGCTGTCAACTGCTGTGTGAAGGAAAGAGCTTTGTCAGAAGATATTTTCTTATATTTCATAAAGAAGAGTAAAGTGGGGTAGAAGGTGGGACTGAGTGTCCCCAAAAAACCCCAAACAAAAACACAACCATGAAAGAAAGAAGACCCAGAAGAAAGACAGATGAGCTGACATACAAAGAAAGAGAAAGGGAGGCGGAGCACGCGGGGAAGAGATACGACTCCAGGGAGACGGAGGTTGAGGCAACTATGTCCACCCAAACACGCCGCTGTATTCTGAATAAGTCCACATTTCTCTGGGCTTTAAGCAACCGTACAGAAAATGAAGAGAAACATCTGACAGCTGAAAATTCACGAGCCCAGTTGATTTGCATGGAAAGCAGCTCCTACTGTCAGCAGACTGAGCCGATAGCAGAACCATGAGGGTACCACTGACCAACTCAGGTCCTGAGTCTCTTCATTCGCTTTTGTGGTTTCATTTCAAACTGGTTTGCGTGAACAAAACTGATTAAACAAAGCGCTCTGAAACCCGAAGCAGACGTTTATACTGTATGTGAGCGGGTGACCGGGCGTGCATTTACCCGTCACCATGAATGAGTTGCTGTGCACAATGCATGATGGGCCGTCTGTGGCACTGAGTCCTCAGTGGACCAGCTGCAAGCCCTGTTCCAATAACTGTGCCCATTTAAAAAGTGCTACTCAGGACAACCAGACCAAAACACAGCAAATGCCCAGAAGACATAAGATGACGTATCTCGAGAGATGACAGCCCGCCGATTGTCAGGTTAGTTCAGCAAGAAGAAAGAAAATAGAGGGAAACGGCTCGTCCGGCTCGGTCCAAATGCAACAACATCTGCCTGCCAGCAGATCCAAAAAACACAGCAAAAGCCTGAGTAGGAAATGACAATTTGCAGTTTAAGTGCAGATTATGTGACTATTTCTGGGCTCTGGGCAGTTGCCAAGCAACCCATGAGACTCCAGGAAGTTGCTGCCCCCAGCTGAGAGTTCGTACAGAACCAAAACCAAACAGGTATTAAAGCGGATTTTGTCTCCCCTAACAAATTTGCAGTTAATCAAATTACAAAAAAACAATTGACACACAGTGAACCTCGAGTCTGTGGGCCCCTGGGGGGTTCCCCGCTGCACCACTGCAAGGGAAGGTCCAGTTTTCAGAGTCTACAAAACGTCACACACACACAGGCACACAAAGTGTTTGGATGAAGGCTCTTCTGTCACCAGCAGAGGCTGAGCCAGCGCGCTTGCATCACGCCACACAGCGGACATTTTGTTCTATTGTCCAAGCTATTCCAGACGCTCCTCTCAGGCGTCCATGGAGATTTACTCACCACGGAGAGAGGCTTGAGCTGCTCTCGACCCTCCACGCCAGGCAGATCTATGGTGGCGCAAAAGAGAGAGGAGACAACGTGAGAAAGGGGTTTACGGTGTGGACGGCTTGAAGCGTCGCAGCAGGCGTGGAGCCGGCGCTTTGTTTTCATTACTGCCACCTTCCCCTGAAGGTGAATCTGAATCTGAAAGAGTCTGAATTTTCTCGAGTTGAGAAACTAAGAATGAGTTACATGTTGTTTCACTGTGTTGTGTGGATCAGCCACGAACTGAAGCTCTCTTGTCTTAGACCTACAGTGCATTTGGACCCGTAGTTTATTTCTGGCCTGTTGTTTTTACCAGAATATGTCCTGCCTCATGTCTAGACTTCATAACTCAAATTTCGAGGCTGATATTTTTTAAGAAGTATTAAGAGCCCCAGCTGCTGTCTGTGACTCAGTGTCCTGAAACCAGGCTCACTCTCGCATCACTCTCCCTGTTTCCCCAATAGGATCCAGACACTTTTACTGTGGCGCTATGGCAACAAGTCATGGCTGTTTTCCTCTTTCCCACTGCCAGTGAATGCAACACACAGCATAAAAAATACAGAAATCTCTGCAATTATTTTCCCACGTTAGTCTGCAGTGTTTTCTCAACAGTTTGGCTTGATGTGAAAATAATTCTGAATGGCGTTCACGTTGAAAACTGTAACAGGCTGATTTGTCAGACTTGATGCGACATGACACACGCTGTACTCGGTGGTTTCTGAGGGATCATGACAAGTAAATGTACACACATAATCACAGAAATACACAGCTCCTTGTTATTGTGCTGCCCTGCACAGCTGGCAGGCTGGGACACCATGGCAACTGTTGGGGCAGAAAACATTAAGGAGGCGTGGGAGGTGGAGGACATTGTGTGTGTGCGTACATTAAAGTGGAGGAGCCGGGGCTGAAAGACAAGGTATCTGTGTGTGAAAACAGCCTTTATCATGCAGACGAGTCCGTTCGGTCGCACACGATCAGTGCCATTTCTCGTTATATCCAGGGTGACACGCAGCCATGATCACACGCAGAAGTTATGTTATGCTATTTTTGATCAAATTAAAGCATTTATTCACAAATTCCTTCCTACTTCTGTAAGGTTTTGGTCATATTTCATGGAACAATGTGTTCATTTGCCTTTTGTCTTTGTTGGTTTTCATTTGATTTAGTAATCAAAAGTGTAGTTGCATGAGGGTCAGCGGTCCTGACTTCATCTTGGAAACTGCTAAATTTATTCAGTTAGTTGTGTTTATTATCCTGAGGGAAAATTCCCTTTGTGTACGTGGCGATAAATCCGACAACAAAAAAGGCATTACAATTAAAAGCAGGAGAGCAAACAGGCACACAATGCCACTAAAATCCAAACACCCGCCATGTGAACGGCACGCAACCCACACAACCTGACATACGAGACACAAACACCTGGGCCTAACGGAAAACCTCCCCAGCATTACACAGAGATTAACAGGTTTGGGGGGAGGGAGGCCTGACAGAGATGGATAAATGGATAGAAAGGTGGGAGGTCAGCTCAGCAGAGACGGACGGGTGAGACCAGACTCACATAAACACACACACACATAGATGAGTGGAAAGACCAGCTTCACACAGACTAACAAAAAAGACCCGACCTGCGTTCTGCCGCGGTCGGAGATGACGTCACCTGGAGCCGGGTGATGAAAACGCACCAGCTCAGTGAGGTATGCACGCTGACATGAATAACACCTGCATACACACACACACACACACACACACACACACAGAAACATATGCTGGTATGTGGATGGATTATTTTTACTGAAATCCATCTACTGTAGACCTGCATGAACGTGCGTTTGCCTTTAATCCAGTGTGATTGGTCACATGTAATCTGAAGTCCTGCCCTTATCACCGGTGTTTGACAGGTTGCATGGAGCAGTTTGACTCAGTTCAGTCAAAAACGCTGCCTGTGAAAGAGTCGAGTTCAACAGGACCGGGACCAGCAACCCATTCTCCAGCTGTTGCTTCTAGGAAATTAAACAAACAAATAAATCCAATTCTTTATTTGTTCTAATAAAACCATCAGCATGAAAGCGCATTGTCACGTGGTGCATTCATGCCTGGCAATCGGTTTTCAAACAATTGCAAAGCAGCAACAGGAAGCGATCGGTCGATACAGAAACAAAAGCATTTGTGCACGGCAACAAGCGCTGACGTGACGGCCAGTGGTTCCTCGTGCACGGAGAGCTCTGTGCAACAAACACCAACTATGGGGGCAAACAACAATAAGGGAGCGTGCAGATGGCTGGAGAGCTCCGCTGTACAAAAAACACACAAAACTGAAATCAGCTATTCAGCAGCCGCTACGGGATGATTCGCTGACCTCATGTTTCTTCAGGCAATTTGTAAATACAGTTGTAAAACCGGAGATTTTCCACTGGTCCGACCCATCAGTCACTTTAAGCACAGTCGAATGGGGCGTGGATGGAGATGAAAGCCGTAGAACCATGCTGGGCCAGTACCCAGAATTCTTGCTTACACCCTCCCCAACGTCTATTGGCCCTCAGGCCAGAGTATGGAGATTTAGGACAAGTGGGCCGGCCTGTTGATAGAAGCATCCAGATTGAATCCAGACCCGCGCTGTCGTCACTTTGTGTGTTTGTGCGTGTGTGTGTGTGTGTGTCTGTCGGTCCCCCTCCAAGAAAAAAAAAAAAAACTGTGGACGAGGGTCATCTCTGGTCCCGGACCGCTTGACGAGACGCCATTTGTTAATGAAGTTTGTTTGGGTGTGTGTGACCTCTCTTTACCTCCCAAGTGAAGGAGCGGACCCACGTTGGTGGAGAAATGCTGTCTCTCTCTCTCTCTCTCTCTCTCACACACACACATTCCCCAGTTCTGAGGTCATCCCCCAGAGCTGCTTTGTGCTGCTCCTGCTGTAAATTCATTTATGTGAGCCCAGTTTTTGGCAAGCCCCCCCCACTTGCTCTTACACTCGTTCTCTGGTCGGTCTTGTGTAATCAAGGTCAAAGTTCAACATCTGAAACAAAGAGAGATAAAGCTTAAGCGGACAAACGTGAGGACATAGTTTTGCTCTTTTGTTCTTTATCGGCGATGCCGCTGCCATATCTAAATGTTGATTATTATTTTGTCACATTGGAAATTTGGAGATAAGACACATTTCTGAACTGGAGAAACTCATGCACTGGCCTGCCAAATCATTTATTCAGCAGCTATTTGAAAACGAAAGACGAGCCGACGTATCGGGAACAGCTCCGAGCGCCCGCAAGATGTGATTCTTCAGCTCACGGTTTTCGTGAGGTCGTGCGTGCGTCACGCAGCACAAGCAAACACCTCTGACCTCCGTCTCGCTGACTTCTCTTTTGCGAGCGTTTATTAAGCCAGGCCGAAGGCCTCGCAAGATTTCTCTCCGCCACCTACAGGAGCGTCTTAAAGCACTTTAACAGAATACTTTCCACTCCATGGAGTGATTTCACAACTCAGGCATTCGGTCTTTAGAAGGAGGGTGCTGCACCTCCCGCCGAACAATGTAAACATTAGCATTGTGAAGCTTGCGTTTACCATATAGCAGAACACTGATGGTGATTTAACAATGGTGATTTCAGCTGTGTGGGTCCAAAGTATTCATAACTTTGTGTTGTTTTTCTAATTTGAGGATAAGTGTATAAGAGGCCATTGAGAAGACATAATGATGCAGATTTAAATGGCTTTAAATACTCCTCACTGTCACTTCTCCTGCACAAACTCCAAGTGGCCTCTCCTCCGGATCGACACTTAATAGCAGGGATCTGAAACATCAACACGAACGGGCCGGGCCAAATTCAACAGCGGAAAATCCCGAGCGCTTTGAAGCCGACGCACCATCACAGGCGGCCTCATTTCAGCGTCTCAACGATATCGAGAGGATATGAGGAGCGGCGGCCGGCTCCGCGGATGGGCCTCGCCGTTGCGCGCGCCTTCTCAGACAGCTTACATCGTCGCACACAAAGCCAATTCCTGGATCACGTGTCCGCACCTCCGTGTGTTGTTGTCCTGCCTTTTTCTCCTCTCCTCCTTGGACTCCCTCACCTCCAGCCTTCCCTCCCTCTCCCACAGGCTCTACGTACTCTATGTGTGTGTGAGAGAGAGCGAGCGAGCTGTGGTCACAGTGGGACCATTGAAACACCATTTTAGGAGACAATGGGCTCCTCCTACAGGACTATAAAACACAGCTCCCAACCTTATGACTGAACTTCAGTCAGTTTTCAAGGGGCGGGTTGGGGGGCTTACGTCAGTCTGTGCGTCTTCTGGCAAAATACTGTAACTGGACTACAATAACGATATGATGATGGATGCTCTTCATACAGTGTCACAGTGAAAAAAGAAATCTGTACAAAATAATAAGTGGAGGCCCGTGTGTCATTTGTTTCTTCATATCATCCTCATTAAAAGTAATCTTCATCCCAGAGTGACTTGCATGCGGCTGATCCCAAAACAAAAATATTAGCAACGCGTAAGTCCACAAGTCCACAATGACTTACTGTTGTTGTGTTTGCTTGTTTCTCTTGTGTAACGGACCTTCAAAACACAGCGCTTGGGAGATGTGACGGCGGATAGAAATGTGGGCGTCCACCTGCGCTATGCATGCTGGGAAAGACTCGGCAGCTAAAAGAGTTAAAAGTTAATCTGAACCAGATACCAGAAAAGGATTTCTTTTTCTGTTTTGAGCAAAAATAGCCTAAAATGTTTGAGGCCTAATCCAGATCTCATTTCGATGAGATCTGATAAGACGGCAGTTTATCAAAGAGCTATTCTGTGCAGGGACAGGTTTTCTGTGGCCTATGAAACGCTGCAGTGCTTTGACGACGCCGGCGCGAAATACGCGGCATAGTACAATGCAGCGCGTGGTTTAAGGCTGAGTCAGCGCTCAGCAGTTTGTCTGTTATCTACAGATTTGAGAGAAAAGTACTTAACTTTTCAGCATTCTTCAAATGGTTACGGCCCCATGTGACAAGCAGCGAGGAATTCAGTGTCTTTCTCTCAGTTGGTCACGCTTACTGTATATACACTAAGTGAAAAGAGCGTTGTTAGTTTGTGACTTTCACAATAAACCTCCTCCCGCAAAGCACAGCAAATGGTTTTCATTAACTCCAGCTCATATTCTTGAGCCACCATGCCCTTGATAAAGCTGGGTTGCGCTCCATTTGTTTTGCATACTTCTGTTTTTTACGTGGTTACATGCAGGCGCAGTCTTTTGACACAGGTTGCCCAATGGCTGGTTGCACATCAAGTATTGCACAAAACCCCAGACAAGCCTCCCCCTGTTCAGAATCTTCCAGTGGCAGACTGACCTTTCATGGTTGCTCTTAAAGAGCATATTTGAAAAGGGGAATGCTCATAAATTAAAATTACTACTGCTGCAATGCCACAATAGAAGCACTCGATCAAAGTTTTAGTTCTGCGGTTTGTCCGGTAAACTCTCTCTGCGCTGTGATTTATTCGCTCTGGTAATTAGGACTACAGCAGGGTATTTGTCACTGCTGGAAGAAACTTGTATCTGCAAAATAACAACTTTCCAGAGGCAAAGATAAATAGGTTTGTTTTCAGCTTGACTACAGTGGATTTGTGGTTATTTCCAGTGAGGATGGCAGAAATCCTCCACTTACAGTGGAAGACTCAAACTCCCCATCAGTCATATGGTGACTTCAGATTGTACTTGAATGCTTTGTCTTGGTAAATGGAAAGAATAGAGATGAATGTTAAAGTGATGACTTGCAGAATAACATGGATATGTCAATTTGCACTCAGCTCGTGCCTCACCTGCTGCTGAAACAGTTATATTTCTGCACTATAAACCATCCAACAACTAAAACCTCCCTATATGGGATTTCCTCAGTGGAATCTTATCAACTGTGGAGTTCCATTTGTGGGTCACTGACAAGAAAACATTCGAGCAGCCCTGCTGTTGATAATCAAAAGCTTCTCCCCCTGCCCCTCCTCCTCCACCCCTCCTGTTTTTTTCAGTGTCAAACTCCCAGATGAAACCTAAACTGAGACCTGAGATAGAATGCAATGCCTTCAGAATAAAAGCATAGATTGTTTTCTCCCAAAGGAATGAAAGCTATGAGGAAAATTGATTGTTATGTAGCGAGTCAAAATGCCTAACACAAGAATTAAATTAGGACCGAACCAAACAAATAGGTCACATCTCTGGGGTTTAAAGTCGTATTTCATGATGATCGCCGGCCTAATTCCAGGCCTGTCTGAAAGCAGAAAACATGAAGTGCTAACAACAAGGTAATGCGCATGACTACATGTGGTGTAAAAGTATTTATCAGCAGCTGTTAGAGTGTTTACAGTCATTTTTTGTCACTCAGTGTATTTACAGCTAATTCCCGTTACAGTCTGCTATTTGTAAGGAAAGCCTGTTTTATTTTGAAAATCGACACCGGAAGTCCCGTGACTTTCTGTCGCTACCTTGACAGTGGTCTCCCGGCCTCTTCGCTCGGGTCAGCATCTGTCGCCACCAGAATCCGCGGAGCGCGCAGTATGGATCCGTTACGCATTACGCACTACGGTGTCCTTTCTGGCACGGATGGTTTTGTGACACGCGCTTCTGGCTGGCGCGCAGACATCAGCTCTTAAACGCGGGCTCTGCGCTGCTGAAACAATCGGACGTCTCTGTTTATCTTTTATGCAGAAGAAAAAGACATAAGTGACTCGCGGAGACTTTTTTACGCTCCTCTCCGACGCGCGCACGCACGCTCTTCTTTGGGACTTATTGCTCTTTTCTAACAGGATATCACTTGCTGCATCTACATTTTTCGGGTGTTTACTACATGTGGATTCGCTTTCCCGACCATGGGAGACTCCGTGTTCCTCGACAGGCAAAATTCCTATCTTGTAAGTACGCCATAAATGAATAATACTGCCTTGATATTGCCCATATCGTCTGTTATCTGAGTGCGTACGCGCGCACGTCAAGCGAAGAAAATGTTTTTTTCCTGCAAAAATTTGTATAAAGCCTCTCAGTCTGTGTAAACTGATAAAATGTATAAAAAGTGCCGCTGCAGAATTTCCATTATCTTCTGTACTTTCTAAATTTGAAGACATGCAATAAATAATCATGCCTCCTAAGATTTTCACACACTTTAAAGAGTTTCCCTGTAAAACGTCAGTGACTCTGAGGCAGACAGCTGAAGCCGAGCAGAGCAAAGGGGCCTCAACATGCAAAAACTTCCTGTGATGGAACGTTTACAGTGACATGTGGTGTATGTGGAGCACACATAACCGCTGGCACACAAGACCACACATGTTTCCTGGTTTGAAGAGGAGACTTTTGCTTCTGACTGCGGCTCGGTAAAGACAGAAACCCTGCAGCAGGACTGCAGCTCTGGAGCCGCGGTTTGTTGTGTTTTGACACTCGACACCTCGAAGCTCGGTGGCCAGATGAGGGCAAAACACGTAGATATGGGTCAAGGCCGTGAGGACTGGTGGCTCTGATGAAAACCGCACCGTCGGAGTGAAACCCTCAGCATTTCGCAGCCCCTGTTTGCAACAGGTTGCCTGAGGAACAGGTTCATGCAAATGTGCAAAACTGGTTGGTTGGTGACGTAGACAGGTAGAGATATGCATAGATTTATCACCCCCCCTGCCCTGTCCCCTCCTTCTCTTTCCGACTCTCCCCCATCTTCTCCTCTCCTGTGGGGAGGAATCTCTGCCTCTGTCTCAGTCTGTTCCCGTCTCATCCTGAGCAATGTTGCTGTGGCATAAATCTACAGCCATTGATTAGAAAACAATGCAATTTTCTGTGGCTCGACTGGCAGCACGCTGGGATCTGGATTAGCACTTAGTGGCAGCGCGATGCAGTGTGAGTTGTGGATTAAAAACTCAACCATTAGAGGCTTCAGTGCACTGACCAAACTGTACTTGGTGGACTTCTCCACAACCATGCATGTCATCTTTACAGAAATGAAGTTTGATGTATCCCCACCCTTATATTCAAATTCTCCTCCTTATGGGAGGGAGGATACAAGGTGGAAAATCATTCTTATAGTCCTCAGACTGGCTAATCTGACTGGATTTAAGAGTGAAACCAATAGCTTTCAATAATGTTAAAGCCACACTGTGAAGAAATCCTATAGGATTATAGCACCTTTCAAACGGCTGAACTTTTTGTTTGTACAAAAACGCAGACAATACTGAAAGTAGCTTTAGATTCACCAGTTTTCCAGTGCTCCCTTGTAGTTGTGAGATTTGGGGTTTAACAAAACAGAACGAGGAGACCAGCCTCCAAAAGGAGTTTCCCTCGTTAGCTGTCTGGGCTTAGCCTCAGGGTGAGGCTGAAGCGCTCAGACACACAGGTGGAGTGGAGTCAGCTGAGGTTGTGGCGTCTAATTGGATCTCTTACTGGATGCCACCGTGTGGAGGTCTTCCAGTTAAGTCCGGCGGAGAGAAGACCCCAGGGTCTGCAGGCTTATGAACCCACACGCAAAGTTTACGCCGATGGTGTACGTTTTTCACCTTAAAAATGTAGTCAAGGGATCGAGCAAAATAAGTCCGCAGCGAGGCACCGAGGCTTCGCCAAGCTGTAAAAGTGGACAGAGTTTGCATTGGAAAATGTGCGAGCACGTTAATCTACTTTGTGCAGGCTTTATATGGTCAGAAATTCATTCCGACAGCCTCTATTGATTGTAAACATATTAAATCTTCACTCAGGAAACCTTAAAGCACCACTTCATTACACAGCGCAGCAGGTAAAGGAAAAAGAGTTATGTGCTGACAGTGTGACACACTTAAATACTAGCGCGCTCGCCGCCAGGTCGCTCATTGCAGTCCCATAAATCCCCAACGTTCAGCTGAACTTGGTACAAGAATGCAGCTAAAATATGACAAAGAGGCGGTTCCAAATAAAAATTGCACGCGTGCTAATGGATGATTATGCCCCTCCGAGCCACCGATGATAAACAAATGGCAGCTGTCAACATTCCTGCCGGGGCAGATAAATATTTCAGATTCTAGGTTACAAGACTGGGGACGCATGAGGACGGCGAGGACCGAGACGGAGAGCCAGAAAAGCAAGCGAGAGAGATGCGTAACGGCACCGTGTGGTCGTCCCACGTGCAGTGACGCGTGAGGCGTTCTGCTCGTGGCGTCAGGGCATGGCACTAATGGAATACCATCAGGGATAAGATATAATTGTTTGGACTGGTCCCTCAGCTCTTGTCTGCTAAGGAATTTGTTTAGCTGTATTGCAGATTACAGGTTTACGTGGCATGACGCGGATTAAAAGAAGGATACATGTGGAACAGAGGGAAGATTTATCACCTGCAGAGGGACCTGAACTAGACACAGGATGACCTCAACGCTGAAGTCAAGAGATTCATGACTAACTGGAAACAGTCGTTTACTGACGTATGGATGGCCATGTATGGGCTCCGTTTATTTTCACAGTTTCTGAGGCTGCAGTTAGCGCTAAACAACTGCTGAGAATGGCATTCAGTTTAGCACGTATTGGGTCATAAACCCAAACATTGGCCAAATGCGCGGCCATCCTGCATCCTCATTGTGGTGCTGACGGAAAGGTCAGGGGATCAGCAAAGTCAGCAGGATGCATCCTCTGGGGAGTGTGAATGCATGTAAAAAAACAAAAAAAAAAATCGAACGGTATTTCAGTCAGAGGTCGTCGACATTCCTTCTGGCATCGCCGTCCCAAGAGCCACAAAAAATAAATCACAAGCTGCATATTCTCTCCCTTTTCATTTCAGCACTCACACAGTGTTTCTTCACAGCTGCTCCCTAACTAACAATGTAATGGAGCCATCCGAGCTAGCGGGTCAATCGTGCCCGTATCATTTGAACAACTAAACTGTTTGTTCAGCCCAGCGGATCGATTGAGCTCCAGCAGATAAGACATTAATGCATTTATTTAGCGACTGAACAAATTATGAATTACCACGTTAGATGAGGCAGGAAATGTAAGTCATATGCGGCAAATCAAATCAGGGGATCGTCAGTGGAGCCAAAGACTAATAACTCATAACATTTGACTCTACAAACACAGTGATTGTTTAACCTGTTGTTGCAGGGTTGGACCCCGAACACTGATTATTCCATATTCCATATGCCAGTATGATGCGGCTCATCTGGTCTTTCTGGAGGGCCTGCTCTGAGTTTTGTGCTGCAAACGCTGGATTCGTACAAACCTGACGTGCAGCAACAAGAACAACCACGGCTTTAACTCTCTCGTTTGTGCTTGTGGGGTCATAAGTCATGTATTTGTAAAGGAATACGCTGACTGGACGTCACATAATGACACCAGGGGAATGGAAGAACAAGGAAGTTTTAGAAGACGAGTCTGCTGTGTGAGTGAGCTAATCCTGGAGAGGAGCCAGCCCGCGCTGAGGCTTTTGCCAGTAGTCAAATAATGATTGTCTTTGTCCCGAAGCCTCGTTTTGCATCTACAAGTGTTGGCCAGCTGTTACAGCTTGCACACTTTGGAGTAAGCCTGTCACTCAAGTGAAAGATTTACTACAGAAGCCAGCGCTGTCTGCAGATGGTGCATTTGGAGATGAAATGGGGAAAGGTTCGCGCTCAAGTGGCTCGGGGAGTGAGAAAAGACGTCAAATTGATTTTGTAATCAGCTCAGGCTGCGGCGGATCGAGAGGCGTCCTCGCAGCGGTCGACACTGAGGAGTAAAGAGGCAGACACAGAGCAACACAGAGAGAGTATTGATGAAATGACTGATCACCCTCCTCCACTCTGTCGTTCTCTGTGTCTGTGTGAGCCCGTCTCTCATCGCTGACCGAATAGAAAATGCTGTAGCTCCCTCCGGCCAAGCAGGGACCCTGTTTAGACAGGCGCCAGCCACCTTCCTCCTCTCCTTCTCTACCTGCACAAGGCTGAGAGGTGTCGTAACGCACTGTCCTCTCCTTACCTGCCGATGTGTGACCTTGTTCTTTTGCAGCAGGTATGTTTGTTTTACTCCCCTGCCACTCCCAGGACAAACAGCCCCGGCAGAACAGGCCACAAAGCCTTCAGTCTTGTGGCAAACTGAGCGGGGGTTTTACGGGATGAATGAACGGATCTTTACTGATTTTTATTTTGAGACTTTTTACTCAGTGCAGAGTCTTGGTGCTCGAGTGACTGCACTGAATAGCTGTGCTCATGCATGTCTCCCTGTGTGTGTGTGTGTGTGTGTGTGGGCGGATGGCATCAACCATCTATACGGCCCCTTAGTCATCAGTACGCTGAGTTTATTTACACTCATCACAGGTTTTTCTGAGCAGAGGGAGAACTTAGGGGAGGAGGGGACAGTTTGTTCAAAGGAGTGCAGGCACTCGGTAACGCACAAATGTCCTGACTGGTTTTGCACAGCTTTTGTGTCACTGAAAAAGTCCAAGATGTTTTTGAGAGAAAAACTCTGACGTCCAGGTCAGCTGTCTTCTTCTCATGGCGCATGCCGAGCGCGCTGACCTTTTATCATGCGGGTCATGTGCTGACACATGTTCCCGTGCATTCATTAACCACCGCACCGGCACGGAGGGGGGAAAAAAAGACGCCGCTCTTCACGCCCCGCAGCCATCACCACCGTGCTCGTCATGACAGCGCCGCCCGTAACTCGTTTTTCTCTCTCGACCCTGTCAGGGAAAGGCACTTTTATTATCAACAGCGAAGGAGATGTCCGCCCTCCCCAAGACTTGTCTTTTTATGGAGAAGGCTCTGGACGCTGAGGGGAAAACAAAGCGGAAGAAACGCAGAGGAGAGAGTTCTGGCAAGATCTGATCCTCCACCGTTTTTTCTGTGGGAGATGTGCTTCCAGAGGCGGGACTTGTTTCTCCGGGCCTGAGCAAAAATATGCGGCCGAGATGTTTTTAGGAGTTTGATTTACAGCTGAAGCTCTTGCCCTGGTTTTTTTCATGACTTCATCCAGAGGGTGTTTCTTTCCCTGCCGGGGGAAAAGCTTAGTGAGTTGGTCAGGAGGTTCAAGAAGAGGTTACACATGTTTCCTGGCTGTTTGTGTAACAGCCATGAGGGCATGATGTCAATCACCCCATTGCTGTGCGAGTGCACAAGCATTACATCACAGTTTCAAAGGCACTGCACAACAAAAGAGTTTGTGAAAGCAGAAAGTAGATGCTCACTTCTGAGAACAGACCGTGCCATCCAGAGGAGAAGCCCCTGCTTACACTTTCAACACCTCAGACAGCTGGTGCTCTCTGTGCAACCTCAACAACACAGCCCAAACTAGCAGCAGAAGAAGAATAGTTCTGCTTGCAGACTCGAGGCTGCAGCGAAGCTGTCCGCAAAAAAAATAATTACCCACATACTAGAAGCTATTTCGCAAAAAGGTCAACAGGTCAAAAGTGTCAGGCTGGCATCAAGCATCAAGTCATCTGTTTTACTGCTCCAGCTGTGTCTCCAGAGGTCAAAGGGCATGCAGTAAAGTGAGGGCTTTTGTCTAACAAGATGCATGTGGGGGGTCTGAGGGAAGGCAGCTCACGTACAGTCACTCATGGACATTCGGATGATGAGTTATCATTAATGTGGTAGAGATCTGCTTCAGGGTCACATGTACAGCTGAGGGCCAAAGTTCAGGGCTGCTGTCACTGGTCTCTCTGGAAATGTAAAAAACACGTTCCAGCGGTTTATAATCCATACTCCAAAAGAAATTAGTACATTCTGCAGCATGTTAGGACTTTAACAAAGTTGAACACTGATTCATTTCCATTAAGCTTCCACAAAGTTTCAGCATCCACTACCCTGTTATCTAAAGTCACTGTCAACTCATTATCTGTCTTCTCTTAAAATATCTTTACTACTTGGCTCTTCCTGCTCCGCTTCCATGTGTCAACGGTGACACTCAACCCACAGTGGTCGTGAGCCTGTGTGTCTTTAAAAGGCTGATGTGCAGCTAAAATATGAAACAAATAGGATAATACAGTATTATTATCATCATGCCTGTGTAGGAGTTTACGCTCCAGGAACGCACTTCAGGCATGAGCATTAGTGCATTACTACACATTTTTAATAAGCTGTTCCCCCGCGCTTACTGTTGCTCACAGCTGTATTTATCTCACAATGCTCTCTGACAAAAAAAGAACTTGTAATCCTTCACAACAAAAGCACAGTGACAGTGTGGTGACACTAATGCTTTGCCGTTTTATTCAGTGGCGTGTGGGGGGGGTTGTGACGGACGAGTCTCAGACTGTAGCACACACAAATTCAACAACGCAGCACAATACAGATGAGACAGATGACCTGACAGTCTGGCGACATCTCGATGACGGGAATATCCTGAGTCAGGCAAGGAATAACACGGGTGATGCCAGGAATAACACTGAAGAAACACCCTGCACAGATAAGGCTTGCAGTGGGTGTGTGCATTCATGCGCCTGCCGTGTAACGTGTGTGCCCATGCATTTAACTTTCAGCAACTTTCACGTAGACTGGTAAGAGGTGTGACCCTGGAGTTCAAGGGGCCTTTGACTAAAACTGGATTAGCTGCTCTCAAGACTGCTGCTGGAATGTGGCAGTACACACAGCAGCACACACACACACACACACACACTCACTATTTACCCTCCACTCTACAACATTCGATTCATGTCCCTCTCATAAATGTGGATTAATGCATGTTTCGGTTATTTAATCCTTCCTTAAAATTGCAGAGAGCTGCATAGGCACAGCAATTACTTACCATATGCTGACGCTTCATCATCAGAAAAATATTTATGAATAAAAACAAAATATGAATGACGAGGCTGGACCGATGGGCAAAGCCTCAGGGGGCGTTCTCACCCTGGTGCAAGCTTGTTTACAGTAAAACGGCGAGGGCGGGTAAATGGGAAAAGTGGCCGCATGCAGATTTGTGAACACGCTGAGCGAGGACGGGCACATGCTGATTGATGGGGCATGAATTCTTCCTCAAATGCGAAGGTGCATATTGAACAACAACATTTGACTGAAACCAGAGCTGCGTGGTGGCATTTTCAAAAAAGTAGACCCATCACATTTGTGGTCGGGAACAGAACAGAACCAACAGGCTGCTAAAGGTAGAGACAGGTTTCTGGTTTCTCCTTAATCCCCTCGCGATCTCTGAAGGTCAGAGTTAGGCTGGACGAGGAAACAGCAGCAAATGTTCCTCACTCCTTTTGTTTGGGCCATTTCCCTTTAGGGAAAAAAGGCTCTTTTTTATTAAAGGTGGGGTTCAGTATATGAGAGGTGTCAGTGTTTATTTTTCCAGACTAAATCAAGGGAGCAAATCCACTCTGCAGCTCTTATAAAAGCAGTACTTTCCAGGGATTACTGAGATGTTTTGTGTAAATTTCAGCCTCGTCTGTGCCAGATTTTTTTTAAACAAAATTGAGCAAAATTTAAAAAAATAAAATAAAAAAACAACCCTGCATCTCCCCCCAGATCTCAGTCCACATGAAAAAAACTCACTTGTTGAATTGACTTTAGTGAAGTCTTCCAGCAGGGCTGAGAGACTGCATGATAAAAAACAAACAGGACAACAAGGGATCAAATCTGTAACGACTCTCAGATTCACAGCTACTTCAAGTGAGGGAGCGTATGAAAATGATTAGGGGGAAGGAGGGGTCAGGAGGGCTGGGTTTGTTTCATTTTTGTCTGAGAGCGGGGGAACGTTTTTAGCTTCAGTTTTCTTTTTAGCAGCTCCAACCCTGACGTCAGTTTAGAAAAACAGCAGATGAGGATTGCTCGGGAATCAGATTGATGGATTTAAATGCTGTTATGTTCTGCTGAACCACTCACCCACTCAGGGACAGTGTTCATGTGCAGCGTCTTAAACAGACACAGTGCTTTCCTTAATTGGACCTGATTCTGCTCGTTCTGTCCCTGATGTGTGTGTGTGTGTGTGGGGGGGGTCTACAAAGCAAATAGTTCTAATTCTGGAGAGATTGTGGATGACTTTGTCGTCATGGTGTCTCGGCGGTGGGACTTGTTTAAACGTCGCGGTGCGCTCAGACCTGAACCAAACAGCCTTTAAGTAATTTAATAAGTAATTTATCGTGTTCATATAACACCCCATTAGCACTTATCAGCATCTGCTGAAAGTGTTGTACACCGAGGCATTGTTGTTCACACTTCATGGCGTTCTTTACTGGCAAACATTCATTTCAGTCAGCTGAAGGTTGGCTGCTGCGTTGAGGTGGGGCTGCGGTGCTGCGGTGCTGCAGCGTTGCGGTGCTGCATTTCGTTCTCTTTCCGCTCGGAAATCAATAATAGAGCAGCTGACCCGGCTATGACCTGTGTTACATGTGCGCAAAGTTCGCACAAACGCACACTGGCACATCCAACGTCCAGAGAGAACAAAGCACCACGGGGGCAGGGACGGGCGTGGCGAGGGTCGGCAGGAAGTTACACTTGGCTAAAACTTCCTGGACTGAAACAAGGCCGGTGGTTTTAGACGTCCATTTAATTACTTGTGAAGGGTTTTCTCTCACAGCATACGCAGCCGCTCGTCGTTTCCCAGTGGGTCACGCTGCATTCTCATTGGTTCATTCAGTCGTATTCTTTTTCAAGCCATTAAGTTGAAACTTTTTCAAGAAGAAAATTAATTTCCATCTGGTTTTACGTCCCCGTGCAGCTGAACCTGCTGTTTTCAGCTGATGGAAGGATTTGTATGATTTATATTTTATTGTCAGATTTCTGCAGTTTACCTAGTTTTGCACCAAAAATGCAAACCACAAATACTGATATTTCAGTAAAATACTGAAATATTAAAGAAAATGTATATTTTCACTCATCATATACAGTAAACAATACGCTATATGCAGCAAAGGTCTGTGGCCTGACTCAAACTCATGATGTGCGGTCACAAGCATCAAGCATGACGGAAATGCTCAAACTTCAACAACCCCCCCCACACACACACACACACACATCCCCAGGCGCTGAGATCTGTCATGTCTCAGCCCGGCCATACATTCCAGTCCAGTCATGGATGGCTCTCAGTCAGTGCAGACTCCACCTCCCCCTTCTGCTGGAGGAGCCCTGGGTATGAAATGGGACCCCTCACAGAGCTGTTGGTCAGAAACACAAGTGTAACTCATGGGTCCCTTCATGCGTCGCAGAGAATGAGGCCTTCAGACTGAGAAACAAGAAGGAGGAGGAGGAGGAGGAGGAGGCAGCTTCGGCCTTATCTTTCCTGTGACAGACAGTCACTGTCCTTTGCACTCCAGAAAAAGTGCTTGGAAATGGTGCAAAAACAAAGACTTGCCTTGCACAATCAACATCTGTGTGGCGTCTCTGCCTCCACTCCGTCGTCTCCATCACCAGCATGTTATGATCCCTGCTCTTTAACCATCTCGCAGGATTAACCGGGTTTGGCTGGGGGTGGGGTGGGGTGTGGGGGGGTGGGGGTTGTGTTCAGCATCCGTGTGGAAAATAAAGAGTCTTATGGAGACTTTGCTCTGATCCCGCTGTGTTAAATTGATACGGTGGGAGAAGCACAGGGAGGGGAAACCAAAGGGAATGTACTGTACTTTTGTCAGCTCCTGTTCCTGCGGCTGGTGTGAAAAACAAACTAACTGCTCCCTAATAGGATCGGCGTGTAATCTGCCACATGCTTACGCCCACGAAAAAATAACGGCCGAGGTGTTGAGCAAATGTAGAAACACGAGGACAAGTCGCCCAGATGAAAACTGCCGCAGTCATCAAGCCAAGCGTCAGACGTCAGACTTATCTTACACCCCACTTGTAACCCTACTTCCTCCACCACAACAACACAAACGCATCCTGCATGTTAAATTTGCTCGCACAGAAATCCACTTGTGCAGCCCGACTGCGTGAAAATCTATTTTTCTTCTTCTTTTCTTTTTTTTTGTCACGAAATTCAACAAGCCGAGAAAATGAGTGCGTCACGAAGACGACGGTTGCTCGGAATTACAAACCATCTGCCAGAAAGTTGTGCATCTTTGTTTACTTTGTGCGTGTCTGGAAAACATTAAAAGTGTGCTTGTTTGCTTGTGTTGCAGTCACACTTCTATTTTGCGGCACCATCGGTGTCATGTGTCTGTCTGGGCGGCGGGTCGAGACGGGACAAAATTGTCTCCTGTCTCTGGTGTGTGTGTGTGTGTGTGAGAACGTGCACTTTCCTTGTTGCCTCATCAGTTTTTTTATTGAAGTCCAGAACGAGGATGTGTGAAGCGGGTGTGCGCATGAGAGGAAACATAAATTTTGCTCCTCGCAGTCCAATTCCAGCGTCACATCTGAGGCTGCGGCTTTTTGGCACTCATGCCGGCTCTAATCTCCGAATCTATTTTCTTTTTCGTACATTCCAGGATTGATGGAGTGGCACATTATTTCTCTGGGAGTGGTTTCTGCCAGACCCCGTTCTCACGGTGCCGACATGGTGGAGAGCTCGACTGCAGAGGGTTTGATGGGAACGTAATGCCCACGGGGCTACTTGCAAAACCATTTTGACTGATTGATGGACAAATTGTGCACAGACACACTGTGCGTACTGCACAATGTGCGTATTGAACATCTATCTGTGTTGATGGGGTGCTCGGAATTTAACAACTGCTGTCCATGACATTCCTGATCTGTACACTTTGATATCCAGTTTGGTCTTTAACTCAGCTGCGCTGTTGTTGTTGAGTCAGTCATGTAAAAGGAAAACTGGATCACAGACGACAGATTTCACAAACTCTGCCCAAGCCCAAGAAATATGCAGGCAAAAGGTGACATCATGGCACCAAAATAAGCAAAGAACGAGGAAGTAGGAATTGAACACTTCGTCCCCAAGTGTGAAATAGACACATTCATTCAGCAAATGTGGCAAGACATTACTCTGACCACTAACGTAAAAGTGGAGCTCGAACAATACGGCATCATCAAATCAGCCCATCGACAGAAAATTCATCTGCTACTATTTCACAAGCATTTCAACTTTTAAGCCTGTTTTTAAAGAAGCAAAGCTCAAATGTGAATATTTGTGAATTCAAATGTGTTTACGTTTACATGTGTATGATCAAACCATCTCAGTCGCCACCACTGTCACACTCGATTGGTCAGAGTTCAAGTGGAGCAGGCGACGCATTTTTCCACTTATTTATGCTATCGCCCACAGGCGCGCACACACAACAATCACTTAAAGTGCTCCGTTCTCCACGCAGGATTAGTAATGATTAACCAACCTCATTATTGTCTCATACGCAGGCCAGACTACATGCATTTAGATTAGGCACAATCCGTGGACAGGGCTTGGTGTGCGTGTGTGTGTGTGTGTGTGACAAAGTGAACTGAAATGCTGGAGGACAAGATATTAGCAGAGGAGAATGGATGAAGGTCGTACATATGGGCAAGGATGTAAAAGTGAAAAGAATAACACTGAAATAATGTGTGTGCTACTTCCTTCATGCATCAACACCGACAATTAAATGAGTTATCACACTCTGTATTATATAATGGCGCGCTGAAGAAAGAAAAACAAGTGCTACCCAGAGCAACAATGTGCAAATGGAAAAAGAACTTGAACTGACACTATCCCTGAAGAACATGCAGATGATGCGGTCTCGTTTCCACAGCCCTGAGTAGCATCTGCCGGGTTTTGTCTCAGGCTGCACACAACCACTTTAAGTAGCAACAGCTGCACAGTACAAATAATACGAAAATGTGCTCTGCGTGTCCCTGGAAACGAGGGCGTCATCAGAGAAGAGGACATATTAAGAGCAGAGAGGATTAAAACAGTAAAGTTGGTTTATCACCCCTGAGCCCTGTCCAGCAGTTTTTAAATATTTCCCAACACACTTGGCAAGCACATCACTGGTTTGCAAGGCAAAGTGGGGACCGAAGACTAGCTCCAAACACGTCAAACACAGCTGCGCTCTGCCTCTCCCTGGTCTCGCCCTGGTCTCGCCCTGGTCTCCCTCCATAGACACCGCGAAACCGTCCCTCCCCGTCCACAGCACGACCGCACGTGCAGTGTCTTCTAAGAAGTTTCTTGCTGAAATACGAGGAGTTGAGGATCCGGAGGTTGCGTGTTACTGGATGACACGCTCACACTGGAGTAGCGATGCTTCGCCCCCCGCGGTTCTCACGCATACAGGGAGAGCCGGGGAAGGAGGAGAGATCCGAAACCCCGGCAAGTAGGAAGTATGACGAACTTTAAATGTACGGTCACAGAGCAGAACAGCAGACAACTTCCAAGAGACAAAACAAAGTGGCTGGAATCTCGGCCAAATGTGGAATAAGTTAGAGGCTTGTGCAGTACAAATACTCAGTTTAAATACTTTCTGCATTATTATGAGTGAAGCTCAGAGTTTCAAACAGGAGTGTAATGTCTGATGTGACGGCTGACAGAGAAACACTCTTTTTGGACGTCGTCTGTGGGCGCACGGCCTTCCACAGATTCCTCTGAGCCAATGCCAAACACACACACACACACACACACACACACTACTTCAACTTCTCCATCCACTATCAACTGTGGTGTTGATACAATACCTGATTTTCTTTGCTTTTGTGGCTTACATAACCATTATGCAAGACGCGGAGTCTTTCAAGGTCGGGCCTCATTATTGCCACAGGCACTTCATATTAATCTGTC
Organism: Psettodes erumei; assembly: GCA_016785225.1. Taxonomy (NCBI): domain Eukaryota; kingdom Metazoa; phylum Chordata; class Actinopteri; order Pleuronectiformes; family Psettodidae; genus Psettodes; species Psettodes erumei. The sequence goes on from JAFBJZ010000953.1 coordinate 712,934, forward strand.
TTTAAAATGTTTGAAGTCCACCAGAGGCCTTAGATGTGCCTGCCAGTGATTTGAAGGGGGCTGGGGGTGGGATGAGGTGGGGGGGGGGGGTTGTATTTGGAGCACAGACTCCAAAGTTGCTCATTCTTGTGACTGAGCCAGCGAGTACTCATTAAATGCAAAGGCACCCCCCCACCCCCCACCCCAAAAAAACCCCAATGCAGTGAAAGCTGACACCCACAGAAAAATGTCATTATAATGACACAGTTACCGCTCGACATATGCAAACTAAAACTGCAGCTTTAACTGTGGCAAGAAAACATGCATGAAGGGAAAGATACAGTGTGACTCCAGAAAATGCTAAAAATGCTAAAAATGATTCTCGCATTCACAGATTAAAAATGAATAAAGGAATAAGGTAATTCCTCACAGCGGCCATAAAAGGGTGAAATACATACAGGGCTCGTAAAGTGAATCAAGCTGTGCGGCGTTGGAATAAGTCCTGTCATTCTTCATAAAGTGAAAATCAAGAGCATCGAACACGGAAGTCAACACGAGGGCTGTTTTCATGGTCTGTGCTTGGCCAATTTTTATCATTTTTTTGTTTCCTTTTGGAAACAAAACAAATAGAGGAATAAATCATCCCCAGAATTTACTGAAGTAAACATTTCTTTTGTTGTCTGATTCTGACTCTCGGGGGCTAAAAGTTGGACAGACGTGCCGGGACGTACAAAAGTGGCTGAAAGTGCAGTTCCTCCTCTTCTGCTTTTTATGGAGGCGTATTTCATTACAGTATAGTCACCCCTGCTGTCGGCCGGAGCAGCTGAAACTTATATAAGCATAACGTACATTTTGTTTTAACTCCCATGCAGTGTGTGCCATGAATCATTAACGAGAGCAGGCAAAACTGTTTATTTTAAATGGTTTTCCCATAAAACACACACTGAATAAAACCTAATGTTGTTTTTTTTACTTATATAAAACAGAGAACAGCAGCAACTCTTTAAATGCAAGAAGGTAGAAGCAACAAAAATTTCTGCTGACTAATCATTTCAGCACCGATTGATGTACTTTACATGACACATAGACACGACCAGCAGCGGCCCTTTTCTTGGCGTCAGACTGGATGCTGTGATAATCACATTCTCTGCCTGACCTGTTTTACTGCAGCTTGATAACTTCACATTTTATGACCCCCCCCCAAAAAAAGCCCGGTGCCAGCGAGGTTACGTAACTCCAGAGAGGAACGTCGCTGCCCCTTGGGCGGCGCCGGCGACGAGCCACAACAGGTGGGGAGGCCCGTGGATCGTGAGCGGGTGACGGGCACCCGTGCAAGGGCGTGCACGTGCACACCGATGGCGCTGGCTGACAGACAAGGGCCGTCAGTGATTACAAGCAGATGTGACCCATGAGGAGGCTCCAGGTCAAAAGCAATCTATTACATGCATGCATGACAAGCCGACTTGTAAAAGAAGAAGAAGAAGAAGTGGTGCTGATGAATACTTTGGTACTCTGGTTTGGTGCCGTGGCACAGGAACTTGAAGTGCTCAAAACTGTGCGCAGGGGAAAAGGGAACGCGAGCCAAATTACAATGTGCGGAGGATTTTTGGAATGCTCCTTCAGCGTTCATACGCAGCGTAAGTGATCTCTTCCTGGGCCTCTACCTTCCTGGAAAATCACCACACGTGTCGTCCTCCATTGTAGCTCGTACAAAGCTGACCAGCGTGGTTTTGTCATTACCGATGATTGTGTGTGTGTGTGTGTGTGTGTGTGTGTGTGGACGCTGTTGTGTTGAGAGTGTCCATCCCTTTGTGTGGCTAAATGTCTTTTTCTTAAATGGGCAGATCTATGATTGGAACTTTATCACGTGTGGTCTCTTTACCAGGTACCAACAGTTGAACTGACTGCAGTGAATCTTAATGAAGGAATAAAAACTTGTGAATACACTATGACTTATCACGCACGTTTTCAAGGTAAACAAGCCTGCGAGGCTGCCTGGTCATGAACCAAAATATCACACATGCAACACATTAAAAAGCCTCAACTCACTTCAGCCTTGGCATTTGTCTAATTGGAGCCTTGCGAGATTTTCACCCAGTTCATTGTTCAAACCCGTGGATTAGAGGCTTTATGACGGATTCCTTTTTTCCTGAAAAGAGGATTTGCTTGTCTCCATTTATGGCTCTACTTCGGATATTTCCAACAGCACTTGAAGGCAGCGTGCGCATGCATACGTTCAAGGAGCTGTTTTTGTCTCGCTCCCTCAGTAAACACACTCCATATGGTCACATTACCACCAGATGCCACCAATGAGTTTTGTCTATGTGGAGCGGCGGTGCTCCAGGCCCATAAAGATCCCACTCATGTCTCGTCAGTCTACTGGTTCTTGACTGGGAAAGCGGGTGTTGTGTTAATAACAGGCTGCATAAGCGGCCGCATGCGATCACGGGCGTCATCCGCTGTTTCAGGGTCAGCTCAACACGAACCGTCATGGCAGTGACCTCATTCGCCTAGATCCAGGACTGATTTATGCGATGCATTGCAGCAACAAGTTGCCCACTGCCTCCGTGTGTTACCATAGTAATATTTCTCTCCCTCCGTGGTACCTTTTCCTGTGTACATGTCGCCATGGAGACTGACATATTCGTCTTGATTTTGCACTGTTTGTCCCCCTTTGTCCGAAATACAACAGAAAAACCACATGCAGGGGTGAGGCTGTGAGCAACAAGCCATTAGTCATGTAAATGCATGGTGCCAGTCCTGTGAGCAGAGCCGATAATCTTTCCAGAGTAACATCTGTTCAGACGGGAACACAAAGCAACAGCGACAACACAAGCGGCGAACACCAGGGCTAATAGAGGGTTTGCACCGAGGCATTACGTAACATTTTATGCACTGCGCTCGTAAATCACTTGCGTGCATTCTTTTGCCCCATGCTTCTCATATGTTTCCTTCCTCCTTTTCTTCCAAAGTGTATTGATTCGCAGGATTTATTTTCCGCTTATGCAGAATCAGATTAAATGCGGCAAATGGGCAGAAAACACCATTTGTCAAAACGCGGGGCGATCAGATCTGTGCAGCAACTCAAAGTAAACATCATCTCTGTGTGTGTTCAATAAGTCTAGTAAATACAGGAAGAAAAAAGATGATGGCAGTTGTGTTAAGACTTAGCAACCAGCCATGTTTTGGAGACAAACATCGGGAGGTTAGGGACCATGACAGTAGCTGCATGCCAGATTTGTCTCTATACAGGCTGTTCAAACAACGTTACGTCTCCCAAAGCACTCACGTCATGCTGAGATCCCAGATCATGGAGGTGTTGGCTGTATGTTCCAAAGGCGCCTGCCGTTACGACACGCCGTGGCCTGACCCTCGTGGCGTGAGCGGTCAGTGAGCGGCGAAAGAACCGAATATGATATATAATCTGAATATGATTATGTGGTTCTGTTAGCACCTGCGGTCCGCAAGCGATCTGGTTGTCAGCCTTCGGTCCACTTGTGTGCTTTTGCAGCTCATTAACTTCCCTGATAGACACAAACAAATGAGCTTTAACTCTTTATCATTATGTCAGCAGTCAGCTCTCGGGTTGATGAGTGGAACTGAACATTCAAACCGGGCATTTCTAAAAATCTGAATGACATTTGACCAGCCAGCTTCTGTATTTATGTCCGCTGCTGTTAACGCCAGGCTCGGATGTCTGACTAGGTAAACTTGGCCAGAAAGAATCCTAAATCATCGGAGGAGCACTTGTGTGTGGAAAAAGAGGCCTGGTCGAGGCTATCTGGAACTTTCTCCCCTCCCCGAGTTCTTCACATTTTCTCTAATGTTTTCACATAATTCAGTTGATGTTTGTATGTGAAACTGTAAAAATGTATTTGCATTGTTGGTCAGCGTAGCGAGACATTATTCAGGATAATTCGACGGGATTTGGTGATTATGACACCAAGTCATATACCCCGATTTCAAATGAATCCAAAACTGTGCTTTTTTTAAACAATGATACGGTGCAGCTCGGCTTTGGAAGGTCTCGCTCTGTGAATCTGAATGGGTGCGCCATGCTCGCCACTCAGGCTCTCAGCTCACTGTTGCCAGAGTCCAGCAGCGAGGGAGGCCAGGATTTAATCTTCCCCCTTCGCTCTCCTGTCAGCATTCCACAGGTTTCATGGGTTGACACCTGAGAGCTGAAGCTCATCCATCCCCTTCAGAAGTCCCGCTGGGCAGGACCAGCTCGACAGAGGAGAGGGCCCCTTATTTAACTTTTCCAACTGTTTGTCTTTTCTTTTCGCGGCATGTGCGCGCGCCCCCGCAAGCTGTGTGTGAGGTCAAGCAGGAGGGAAAGGGTTTCCTGCGCCAGCGATAAAGAACGTCGTTCACGTGCACGCTCCTTCAGTAGATCCAGGACAGGTTCAATCACACACGCACACACAGGTGGCTCTCCAGGCCGCCTGTGTCCACATCTTGTTTTGTGTCTCTGCTGCTTTGCTACGCTAACCGGGGTCAAATAACAAGAGAGCTGACGGCAGGAGGTGCGACCTCGACGTATTGTCGAGAGAGGTCCAATTATGAAGAGATGCTCTGGACAAAAGCCTCAGAGAAACCCATTTTCTACAAGCCTTGGAGAATAAACTCATTCAACGTGAAGAACTTCCTTGTTCCTTCAGGAAAGAAAATGTGATGATGCCCCCCCCCCTCGCAGCAGACACATTAGAGTCCACTAGTAAGCCCTGTCTGGATAAAGCATTAGATAAACTGGAGCTGTGTCTCCTCTCTTCCCTTCTCCTCCCTCTTCCTTAACCTCTACCTCTTCCTGACCCCTCAGCAGACACAGAGGAATGCATGACCAGGGATTCAGATGACTCGAATTTTCATCAAAGCCAAAAGCGGCTGTTTTTCCAGCAATTCATTACCATTCACTTCGGTTCAATCCCAGCGTGATCACAGATTAAGCTGCACAGTGAACCCATCTAGGCATGATGACGCACACTTTTCTATATGCTCCGGCGCCATGCAGACCACGCCTCCTCCTCCACGTACACAATGTGCACTTAACGCTGGTTTATGTGAGTGGGAGAGCATATTGCAAATCCATCAGTGGAAGGCCACTTCAGCGCTGGAACATGTGCGCACTTCCTCCTGAGAAAGAGACTGCACATGCTGTCCAACTATTTTTCCTGACGAAATAAAAGCTGTGAATAAACTGTTTCCTTTCCAGAATTGTGGAGTGAACAGCATCTCGTTCCCCTCTCATCCTGCTCTTTGCGTTGACTCTCGCCCTCCCCAGGGTGACTTCACTTGGAGCAGCCTGTCGGGGCGGAGCGTGCGCCTGACGCCGGTGGCCATCCAGAGCCTGTCGGAGCTGGAGAGGGCCCGGCTGCAGGAGGTGGCCTACACCCGTTTACATCAGGACTACAACCTGGGATGTCAGATTACAATGCCAAAAGGTGGGAGCATGTGTGGTTTTTATGCATATGGAGGACCTGTGTTAGATAAGGTTTTATGTATGGGAGTTCCTGATGTGGGGGGTTAGTGCTTCCACATTCCACATACCTCAGATAGCATCAGGTTGTCAGGACCCTGACATTTATGTGACAGTTAACTGCGATCGACTCCGTAGCTGCTGCAAACACTCCTCGACCTCAGACCAGGTTCGCTGTGGAAGCTCGTGCAGAACCGTTTCCAGCGCCACATGAAGTAGAACCAACGCTCGGGCCTCTGACCACATCCTCTCGTCATCAATCTCACATGTGTTTAAGGGAAGTCATGTACATATGGTCAGTGTTTGGGGAAGTTGTGACAACCATGAATTCAGAAATAAACCATATTTTCACGTGGGGACCGGGTGCTTCCTGTTTGAACCTCCCTCCTCCTCCTCCTCCTCATGAGGACACACGACTCCCTCTCCACTGCAGCTGAAGCAAAGCGCAGTCGCCCCACGAGTCACCATGCGCACCCACGCTTAAAAAAAGTCCTAAACGTTGCTAAAGCGGGCTGCATATGTCCTCCTTTACCAGCTGTGTTTAGTCTCATAAACCAAACCACAATGTGAACAAGGACAAGTTTGGAAAATGACAAAATAAGACACATTACTCCAGATATAGCTGAAATGGGCAGAGCGCTGGAGAGGGGACGGCTCGGGTTGGTGGTTTGTTTCCCACTGGGCCTGTCCATATGAAAAAAATGGCTGGAATATTATTATTATCTAAATGTGCTTTCAGGCAGGCCCTCTCAATATAAAGCAAAGAAGTGCGCAAGCCACACGGCGTTTCACAAAGCCCACAGTTCACGTTATACTAATTTTGTGCAGAGAGAAATTCTGGTTTCATACTTAGTTACTTTTCCAAAATAAAATGAATGCTGTCGCTGTGTTTCCAGATCTCAGCAGTTAGATGATGGAACTGGAAACCAGAAACACTCTGCTGGAGATCTGCTCTTACTGCTGGAGTGCTCACACAGACGCACACGCTGCGCTGTATAGCAGCCATATAGTGCAGCCCATGGATTATCCAGGGCCTAGCATTCCAGCTGAAGGTTAAACCTCTCCTCCATGATTTAATACGTACTTGTCTGCATTGCTTATGAATTCCAGAGCCCCTGACGGCTGCCATGCGCTAACGAGGGAAATATTTCAACTTGTGTGTAAAACAGTATGTGCGAGTGCCATTTCAGCGCCGCTAATGTGGGATTTTTGGTCTGGTAGCTCCTCGTATTTAACCGAGTGCTGGGGGTCCTGTTTCCAGTGTTTCTTCAGCAGCAGAAAAAAAAGCAGATTAAAGACGGACGGGGCCGAGGGAGGGAGGGAGGGAGGAAGGGAGGGACGGGACTGGACGGGACGAGCAGAGGTTCATCAGCACTGGGAAGGTTTGGAGGTTCGGGGGATTTCCGCGCGGCTTCGGGAGCCATCTGTCAAAAATCCAAACCATTTCCTATCTCTGCCTCTCCCTCCCCTCCGCCTCTCTCTCTCCCCATCACAACATCTGCTTTCTTTCCCTCACCTCACACCCCCTTCCTCACCATTTCCCACCTATTTTTTTCCCTCTCAAATTCCCCAAAATTTCACTTCTCGTCCCCCTCGCTTCAGGCAGTGGGGTTTTTTTGCGGCTCAGAAGCTTGGAGGGTACATGCGAGTTTGTTGTAACAGTTCTGCAGCGGCAATAAATCACAGCAACAGCTATAAATAATATATATATACTATAAATAATAGCGGCCTGAGGAACCTGAACCTGCTCCTTCAAGTACAAGCCCAATGCTACCATCCAGTGTGTCGTGGGAGCTGGATGAAGTCTCCTGAGCCCAACAAGTCACCGATTCGATACAGCTGAAGGGAACATCTGGGGTTCAGACCGAGGCAGAGACTCCCTGAAATGGTCCAAAACTGATCCAAAGTGTAAAAGATTCAGTTTTGGACAAAGAAAAAGCTAAAGAGCAGAGCGACCGAGTGAAAGCATAAGAAGCCGGTGAGGTTTCCACAGACTGACATCCTGGCCCCGAGACGAAGACGCCGTGGCTTTAAAGTTGCGTGTGCCGCATTTTTCCAGAGTTTCCTGATCATCAATCAGCAAAACGGGGACTCATTCATCATGTCGACAGCTGACAAGGTGGCTTCCCTCCTTTCAGAAAACTCCAGCCCGGAGCCTGGATGTGGAGCACTCGCACATGCACATCTTAGCATATTTTTTTCTTGCAATCTCAGGCGATCGTAAGACATCAGATCTGTCTGTTTACAGCACCGCATGCGAAGCACACACATAACCTTCCAAACCAGACCAGCCTCACAGTGGAGCTTTACATTTATTCATTTATTTCATAATGCTATATCACAGTGATTTTAAGATGTTTAGATCCCAAATGTAAATTTCAAGCGAAACCCAGCCAAGAAAGTGGAGGGATGCCCATGTATGGCATTGCAAAATACAACATTTCCCAGCATAGGACATCTGTATGTAACATGTACATGCATGTAACAAAACCCTTCAGACATGCTTTCCCCCATGGTTGATTTATGTCTTCATGCCTGATATCATCTTATTAGATCTAATAAGTGAGCTCCAGCAGTTGTTCAGATGATTTACTTTCCTGTGTTTTTGTTTTGGGCACAGATGGACAGAAGAGGAAAAAGTCGCTGAGGAGGAAGTTGGACTCTCTGGCAAAAGAGAAGAGTAAAGACAAAGGTACAGCAAGTCCTTTTCACCCGGACAGACACATTGCACTTCATGAGTTCTCTCCGTCTCTCTCTCTCTATCTGACAAGAGCAATGCATCGCCGTCCTGCCAGCCTCCACCCCGCAGGCAGGTGAACAGCAAGGTTACAGACACACAGTTTGTTGCTTACTGTCCTTCCACCGTTTATATTCAGCTGACGTGGAGGGAGTCCTTGTAAGGGGATGGGGCTCTGAGAAGCAGCCGAGTCCAAGGAGCCCAGATGGAAAGAGGGGCAGGGGATGAAATGAAATGGGTGCTTTTCTTTTTCGGTCCAAGGTTTACTATCAATACAAGCACGCACACATCCAGCTGATCCGAAGAAAGAATGAGGTAACACATAATATGCACAAGCTTAATTAAGCTTTAGCCGTCTGCTGCCACAGGGGGTGATGGTCTGCATACAGCACAGAGGCAGGATGTCAATGATTTCATCAGGCTTATCTGATGGTTTCCTGGTTGCATCATGGGAAATGTAGGATAAATGGAGAGTAAAAATCAGGATATCTGTTAACTGTCTCTCAGAAGTCTGCCGACTGAATCGCTGGCTAATTTGAGACACACTGAGGGTCAAGGTTCAATGAAAATGACCACACTGCAGTGCATTCCTGCTTGTACCGCCACATTGCCTGTGGATAAGAGAGGGAACAGTTTACAGCGCTCAATAAGACAATCTCCACTGTCTGTTTGCAGCAGATGCAATTTCACAGACATGAAATCATCAGACTGTGCCAAGAAGGCAGAAATAACCGCAGCGCTGTGAAATCATACAGACGTGCATTGTGCAGTATGTAATCCTTATTTTTATGCCATTAAATGGAGCTTGTGTTTTGCCAGAGCGATGTCAGTCCTTAATTTACGGCTCCCACAAGTGGAAGAAACAGCTGTCAAGCTCTGGAGTTTTATACTGGAACGGCGAAGCTATGTCATCGATGCGTGGCGTCGATAGAATGCGCGCCGCCTCGGCCAATCACCACCGAGCATTGTTGGTGGCAGCTGCGGCCTTCTTGATGTTAAAAACACGCAAGATTGGTGCATGCGGGCGCACAAAGTGAGCGGAGGTGGCCGCTCCCCTCCACGACACACCTGGCTGCGCCGCTCCAGACGTATCTGCGGTCTAAGAAGGATTTTCTCCCGAGGTCCCTGAGCACGGCTCGCACTGAAGAGGGAAACAGAAAGAAAAGGAAACGCTGCCCTCTCTGATGCAACCACAGTAACGTGAGCTGCGTGTGCGGTGACCAGGCCTCAAACTACATTTGCAAAGAGGGTTTTAACGATGTGCTGTGAGCAGCTTCGGGCTGACTTTCTACCTCAGAGAGTATCAGTCAGCAGAAGTCTTGCTGTCATTTTGTCTGGATCATAACTAAACTTTCACGTTATGTCCAACCTTCCTGAGGCTCGGGGGTGCATTCTGCTCGGGCTGAGAGGACTAATGTAACGTAAACAGCTCATGTAAACACAATACATGGGACTGAATGAGACGGCGAGCGCCGCTCCTAAGATGCCGCTGGCCCGGAAAAATGGAGATTTATGAAAATCTGACATGGCTTGATAAATGCGGTCTGGCTGGGGACGCCGCTGTGCATTCTGTGAGCATTATGTGATCCTGATTTTGTATGTGTGCGTCTGCATGTGTGTGGGGGGGTGTTACGTAAGCATCGTTAACGCTGGGAGGCTGCAGAGCAAATTCGTTGTGTCACAGCGTTAGTGGTCATGTTGTTCGCGAACCGCAGCCCTCCACTTGTGGTTGTGGAATGCATTTTGCTCTCTCTCTCTCGCGCTCTCTCTTTCCTCTGAACAGCTGGACTGTTTTTTCTCAGCTGTTGGCTCAGGCTCTGGGCTTCAGTATAACAGAATATATAGCCTGCGATGGCCCTGGATGACATCATGGCTCTCTGGAGCGCTCCTTTCAGCAGCCCCCTGCTAATTGCTGTGGCTTTGCTTCACTTTTATTGCATAAACTCCAAGTCTCTTGCGACTGCTTTTGCCAAAACAAACTCCGTCCTGCCTCTTGTTGTACTTAGAAATGAGGCAGAAGGGAACAAAGACGTGACGCGCTCGCCGTTATTAACGTGTGCGTCTAAAAATTAACTACGCGCAGAGAATGATCACTTGTGGGTGAGAGTCATCAACGTTGTGTTATTTTGGTCGAAGGCACTAGAATTAGTGGTCGGTCATAGCCAGCCTCCCCCCCTCCCAAAATGTCTTTCTGTGATGTCTTATTTTGGAAAACAGCTGCAGCGTTGTAGCAGTGCTGTACGCCTTTTAACTGGCGCAGTCAACATGTGTTGTGATGCCTTAAATCGCATGTAAAACGCGCGCTCCGGCAGAAGTAATAAAGAGTTTATTTGGAGATGTGTTTGATGTTCTCATTTCCCGTCTGCAGCTATTCCTGGACGCCTCCAATCAAGCTCTCCGTTTCTTTTCTCTCTCTTGATCTTGCAGCCACGTTTGTTCTTTTGTTGGTCGGTTTTCACCCAACTTTTTCCGTCTCATCCCCTCCTCTTCCTGCCTCTCTTTCTAACACGATCTCCCCCTTTCTTCCAGAATGCATGCCCCAGGCCTTCAGTATACCGCTCTCCCAGGTCATTGGCAACGACAGGACGCACAGGCAGCGTCAGGACGGCTATCGTCTGGACCCACCGCAGCGCGAGGAGCACAAGGACTCCTCCGACCTCGTCTCGTCCATTTTACAGGTCTGTAGCATTATCTATCAATCCACCCGGTACACGCTTGTCCCGTGCGGATGTCATTCTGTTTGACCTATCAATAGCTTCGACTATGTGTAACTCTTGGATTGTGTGTCCCGCAGTTTGCCACCAAGAGGCCGTCCAATAAGGAGTTATCCAGCAGCAACTCCTCCCTGAGCTCCACATCAGAGACAGCCAACGAGTCGACATCACCTAACACCCCCGAAGCTGCACCTCGGGCACGCAGGAGGGTGAGACACGACAATAAACCGACTGCGGTCTGAACTCCACGGCAAGCGCTGTTTTTTTGCTCCGCCGAATTTGTTGGAAGGCAAATGCAAGCAAATTTCCTTCTCCAGGGAGGCATGTCGGTGGACTCCATCACCGACCTGGACGACAACCAGTCGCGGCTGCTGGAGGCGCTGCAGCTCTCCCTGCCGGCGGAAACGGCGAGTAAGAAGGAGAAGCACCGGGACAAGAGGTTGAGCCTGAACCCCATCTACCGCCAGGTGCCCCGGGTGGTCGACAGCTGCTGTCAGCACATCGAGAAATACGGTGAGTGACCGCTTTGATTACGGCGGCCGCGTATCTGCGCCTACCACGACAGCTGCTGTAGACAGATCTGGTTCCCTCTCCGCTCAGGTTTGCAGACTGTGGGGATCTTCAGAGTGGGCAGCTCCAAGAAGAGAGTTCGACAGGTGAGCGCTCTCAGCCGGGCACGGATCAGAGCGGGACACTTAGCGAGCCCCCCGTGTGTCGGAGCAGCGTGTCGCGGCGTATCGTTTGTACCCGTAGATAAGCCACACAACGCCACACCTAGTTTCCCAACAAAAATCCAAAGGCCGATTTTGCCGAGCGTGGAGTTACGCTTGTCACGCCTTCTCTATCAACAGCGAACAGCACAAAGGAAACCTCCCCTCTGAGAACAGACTGTGTGATATGCAAGGATTTGCTTTTGCCATCTTCTTCATGGAAACAGTCCTGAACTCACATGTCTGAAAAACACACACACAAATCCAACAGACAAAGGTGTTCCTAATGCTGGATTTGTTATCCAAGCAAACATATTGGGAATATGTTTGCTTGGATAACAAGCTCAACACACACAAAATGACACTGAGGTTATTGGTACTGACTCCTCCACCTGTCATTATCTGTTGGCTTTGACTCCAGTGGATAAACAGTGAAACAGTGAAAGAATACACACATCAGGGTTCAGGTTCCTGGGTCAGTCTGCGTGGGTAGTGTCATCTCACGTAACCTCTTCTGCAGAGTGTTTTTCACATCGCCCACGTGCACTTGCAGCATTAACGGAGACACATATTGGTCACTGAGGGAGGGGCGGTTATTTATTCAGCGGCAGGCACAAACACACTTGACTGACCTTTAGGTCGACGTCCAGGATTTTCTGTATAACAGAGGAGGCGTTCCTCATGACGGCTCATGTGTATCCATCACCATGGCCGACATTAGATGTCCTATTTTTCTGTCATCCAAGGGTCAGATAATAGGGGTTAGGCTCCTCACTGGTCAAACTACGAGCCAAGCTCACCCAGGCTGCTCGGAGGACGGGCAGGAAGTGAGCACGTGTTCACTGTCACGTGTTTGTGAATCCTCCTCTTTGTCGGCTCCCCTCGTTCCCTCTTTCAGCTACGGGAGGAGTTTGATCGTGGCGTCGACGTCCAGCTGGATGAGGAGCACAGCGTCCACGACGTGGCCGCTCTACTGAAGGAGTTCCTGAGGGACATGCCCGACCCTCTCCTAACCAAGGAGCTCTACACAGCCTTCATCAACACCACATGTATGCTGTGCCATCCTCCTCTTCCTCTTCCCTGCCTGTCCTCGATCCTTCCTTTCCCTTTCCTACGTTTTCTCTTTCTCACACGCAACCCATCCTAATCTGTGTTGCAGTGTTGGACCCAGATGAGCAGCAGAACGTTGCTCAGCTCCTGGTTTACCTACTCCCAGCATGCAACAGTGACACGCTCCATCGCCTTCTGGAGTTTCTGTCCACTGTGGCCGATCACGCCCACGACCGGCAGGAAAAAGACGGACAAGAGGTGAGCGCCAAGTTTATGTCGGCAGGAAATAAAGTCCATCATCAAATCCAGGCAAAAAAACCCCAAACAAACCAGGAAAAACCATCACGTACACAACACCAGAACATAGTTGCTCTTAGTCGACACGTTAACAGCGTGCCAACTTTCTGTTTGCCTTCTGTTTCCACCTCATTGGGAGGAAATGACCAAAGAGGTGATAGGAATCAGTTTGTGTTGTTGGCATGTGCGAATATTTCTCTCTGCCCCTCAGGCCTCAAACAGCCTCGCACTGACCGTTGTATTCACTCCAAATCTGCCCTCTGGAAAACCAGGGACACGCTCAAGCTTTTCTCCCCATCTATTGGCTTTTAAATATCCGAGTTAACGGCTCGTCTCAACCTCACCTCGCTCGCTCTGCCTGTGTCAAGCAACAGCAGCCGCTTCAAAATATCATCTGGTGCAGCTCAGATGGTATTTTTAAACAATTTTGGAAGAAAGTGTTTGCAATGTAGCTGTGGGTCACAGCATGGGAATGTAAAATAGTTGGATTCCCCAAGACGGTGGGGCCCATGATGAGGGTCAGGCCCTCCCTTAGCAATATTCACAATATGGCCAAGAATACACATACTTTTGGTCAGGGGACGTTCAGTTCCAATTTAAGGAAATCTTGGTGCTACAGCTTACGAATATATGGCAGCAGCTGGGGAAGGGTCCATCCTGTTTCAACATGACAATGTCCCCACGAGTGACGAGCATTGAAAAATGAGCGCACAACCTCACTCATGCTCTTGCGGCTGAATGGGAGCAAAGGCGTGCAGCCAGGTTCCAAGATCGCCATGATCTGCACTCAAGACTCTTCGTGGTACAAACCACCTCTTGGTTCCCACTCCCTGACGGCCTGTGTTTTTCACAGACAAACTCTCTGTGCCCCTGCTTGTGCGTGGGCATGAATCAATGTGAACGCATTGTTCAAGTGAATGTGTGAGGGTGGGCAGATGGGATAGTGTTTTCTCATCTCTGTGTGTGTCCCTGTGAAGCACCGATGTGTGTCTGTGTGTTTTTCCCCTCACAACTTCATGGCTCCAGTATCTGAGATTGTGACAGGAAGTCGGAGTGTTTCACACTCGGCCTGGAACAACACATCGATACTGGCTCCCATCTTTCCTTTGGGACCGGGAGTGGGAAGGGAGGAAAGTGGGAAAGAAGCAGAAAAATAAGCTCATCCCTGAACTTTGAAGGGTTTTAAACTTTAGGTGGCAATCGTGCCACAAGACATACATCATCCCCCAAACTTTTAATGTTAACACCCTTTATCGATCTAAAATCATCATGAACGACGTACATGAAGAGAGAACTGCAGGAGAAAGTGGAGACAAAGAGAAGTGGGGGAGTCAATCACAGCAAAACGCACTGATGTCATCTCTGACTTTTTAAAAGATATTTTCCTTATAACAAAGGAAAATAGTCACATTCTGCATGTGATTGGTTAACACATCTCGTTCAAAGAGCTCGGAAACTGAGTGTACAAAAATAGGGCTCAGGACGAGGTTCAAATACCTCCCTGGCCCCCTCTTTTCACGAGGGAGTGGGACACTCACTGTGTCACATTGAGCACCATCATCTGGTCGTTCGCATGGTTGCGTGCTTTTCAGCATCTTTGTCTTTATTTTAAAAATTAGTCCTGTTGGCTCATGTAATCACTGAAGTGAGTTGGCCAGTGTGAGTTGGGTTGAAGCAGTGACAGTGCTGTGCTTCTGTGTGTCCGGCTGCAAACAGATCACCGGCAACAAGATGACTTCCCTCAACCTGGCCACCATCTTCGGCCCCAACCTGCTCCACAAGCAGAAGAGCTCGGACAAAGAGTTCAGCGTCCAGAGCTCGGCCCGTGCCGAGGAGAGCACGGCCGTCATCAGCGTGCTGCAGAGGATGATCGCCAGCTACCAAACCCTGTTCATGGTCAGTCGCCGAGCCTCGGCCCATCCTTTCAATCGCACACAATCTACCGCTTTCCATTTCACATTCCTGCACAGATTTAAAGACAATCCCTGCTGGCTGAGCACACAGTGACCGTGCCTTGGTTTGTAAAAACAGAGCGAGAACACACAGGAGAAAGAAAACAAAGAGAGTGAAAGATAGTAGATGGAAAAGGAGTGTTTTTGGTCAAAATCATGCCTGAATTGTTTGAAGTACAGCAAGTGAGTCAAACAGCCAGTTAGCTGACAATAACATCAAAAATCTTTCATCCAGATACTTGAACTCCTTCTTTCCAAAATAAAAGTGGAAAAATCCAGGAATGAAACCCTCCGTGCGGTGTCAGAGGAGGTCACGATTTCGCACGGCTTACCGCCTCATCAGTTGCTTTTGTTCCTTTCCGTTCCCCGGGATTCTCAAAACAGCGCAGACGGGCAGTTCGGGTGAGTTCAGGTCCGAAACCTTAAACCATGATGTTTTGTAATCTGCCACCACCGTTCCCCCTCAGAGGCTTACATTCCCGCAGTAAGCCAACGAGGAGCTTTTAATCGCATATCGCGAATAGCGTCTGAGTAAGTGAAAACGATTTCTGGGAAGCTCAGGTTCTATGAATGACATCTGAACGTTGTTTCGTAACCTGCTTATGTCTCCACATGTTTGATCAGCGCACATTTCGGCTAATTAACTGAAGATCAGACAGGCAGACGAGAAGGATGAGAGACATTCGAGCTTTGAGTTTTTAAAGGGGGGGGGGGCTGAAGGGGCCACGATGGATTCTTGTTTTATGAGATGGAACAGCTGGCGTTTTATTTACTAGCAATAAGGTGCACTTTAATGTCACCTGGTCAGGTGTTATTTACTCAATATAAATAAAAAGCATTATTAATCTGGCTGGAGGATAAATGTGAACTCATGGCACATGAATTGTTCATTTCCATCTTGTAAAATTGTATAATCTATGGTGTAAAGTGAAGTTGTGTTTATGTTGTTGTTGTAGGTGCCTCCTGATCTGCAAAATGAGGTGTTGATGAGTCTGCTGGAGACTGATCCAGATGTGGTGGATTATCTTCTGAGGAGGAAGGCGTCTCAGTGAGTTACACTCATGCACTTATGCAGCACATGGTCTTGCATCTCCTCTCTAATTTCTCTAATTTTTCTCTCTTTCTCATCCACATTTTTTTTTTGCCCTCAGGAGCCCTGACCTGTTGCAGTCAGAGGAGCCCTTCGCCCTGACCGAGCGTCGCTCCTCCAGCGACTCCAACAAGGCGTCCAGCGGTGAGGTGTCGCCTTACGACAACAACTCCCCGGTCATGAGCGAGCGGCGAGGCGAGCCGGGGAGCCCGGGCAGCGAGCAGCTCTTTCGCGTCCCAGAGCAGTACGCTCTCGTGAGGACGGTGGCCGACTGGAGCAGAGAGCCTGGAGCGGCCGACGCTTGGGGTAACAAAGGTGAAACTCAGCAGCCGTCGTCAGAAATGTGCTGCTTTTAGGATGTGGATTCATACGGCGGGGAGTGTGACCTCCTGTGCTTCTTTCAGACGCTATATCTGAGGAGCATGCCAACATCTGGGGGACGTGGCACAGCACTCTGAAACCGGCATTCAAGGACCAGCCATTCACAGGTAAACAAGTCTCACCTCATTTCAGGTCCTGGTGGTTAATGAGCCAGAGCTTTATGTGCCTGACACTTGGTGTTGTTATTCACCGTCAGGCGGGAACGCAAATGAAGCGCCTAAGCCTTTTGAAACTGGTTTCCTCTGTGATTTGCCTCTCCGCTCGTCTGAAACTGCGCTCCTGATGGCTTTTATTCCTCCTCACTAATGAGCTGCACTCAGCTAATTAAAGAACTGGTGGGACAGAAAACCAGCAGACGCCGACACATGCAAGAATCGACTTCAAAGTACTGACCGCACAAAGCAATAAGGTGTAAAGAAGATTGGATGTCTGCAAAAGTACAAGGTTCTGCAGAAAACTGCAGCTAATTTAGCAGAGAAAAGGAGTATTTTTTATTTATCTCTGCCTTTATGCTGCAGAAAGCGTTGCTAATAAAATGTATGTTCACCGATGTGGCTGATGTTCTGTGACTAGGTTCCCACGGCAACATGTCAGAGGGAAGCTCCCGCAGCTCACAGGAAGCCCTCGACGGACTCCACGGCGATGGCAGGCATCCGGCTACGCTACAACGGACTACGACAGCGCCCGAATGCAGACCCCACCCCCCGGTCACCAGGGTGTTCACCAGCCCGCACGCAGAGACGGGACAGCCGGGCCCGCAGCTTAACACGCCGTCGCACCTCAACAGCACGCAGGGCCTCCAGCGGGCAGGCGGATACAGATCGAACCCGACCTCTAGACCTCAGGGGGCGGCGAGCACCGGCAACGGTGGCCCCGCCGCGCTCAACGACAGCCGCACTCCTCCCCCTTACAACGCCCACCATCGACTGGCGGGTTCTCAAAGCTCGCCTCAGCTCGTGGCAGCTCAGAGGCCCCCCCCGCAGCACGCGAGGCTGAGCGCCGTGCAGAGTAACTCGGCCTCAACGACGGAGGCCCACCTGGTGCCGCAGAGTCCAGAGTGGCAGGACTGGCAGAGGGACCGGTGGCAGATCTGGCAGCTGCTGTCCTCAGACAACGCTGACACACTGCCTGAGACGCTGGTGTGATCTCAGACCATGAACTCCGCAGAGACACCCTCATGTTTTTCTCTTGGCCTGCCATTTCTCCATCCATCCATGGATTTCACCCTTTCCATGAACCTCCTGTGCTTCTCCTGCATCTTAGCGCCCCCGGCGTTGTTGTTTACGTGTGCAGCTGCTGCCTTATACAGACTTTTACATCCGAGAGCCATTAGTATTCCTTGTTTCCATGTGGATGTTAAAAACGTTGCTTCTGACCCCAGCGCATTTTTGTTTTGTCCACAATGACTAATGACTTGGGAGCATTAAAAAAAAAAAAATACCCACCAGAAATACCTCAAGAAACTATTCTTTCTGGACCACAGTTTCTATTCTGAGAGAGTCCAGTCCTTATATTTCATTTGAGAACAATAGGAAAGCATCATTTCAAAAATATATATATGTATTTTAATTTCATAATTTGTACATTTCTTTTTAATATTCATCATAAGACACTAAGATGTACGCATTAGTAACTGCTGCTAAACGTAGACTTTTTGTGTGCGTACTCATATCTGTCTAAAAAGATCAAATGTTGAACAACTTTTCAGTGTATATAACGTACTTATACAATATATATGTGACACATGTGAAGTATATAATTTGCCAATCTACCTAAAAGTACAGTCGGTCCTTTAACAGGCAGTCTAATGTTGGTGTTTGTCAGACTGCAGTTTCCTGTCATTAATATTGAATGTAAAATGCTTCACTTATGGCAAAATGCTTCGAGCTAATGATAGAGCACTCGGCTGCACCTTTGCTTATATGTCCTCCTGTGCAGGAACAATGTGCCACGGTCTCTTCTCTTTTGTTGTTGTCATTTTTTTAACTGGAGGATATTTGTCGTGCAGTTGTGTTCATTTCTGAGGAGGCTCCAGAGCCTGTGACATTGGCTTAACTGAATACTCCAGCTGGGTGGAGAGCGAATGATCCAGCAGCCTAAAAATATATAACAAAGAAAGGTGGAAACATGCTTTTCTGACTACACCCGCAACCACCAATCCACACCAATCAAATGTCACAGTCATGTGGGTATTTGCTGGCAAATATTTCACGTGTTCTCAAATTCTGGTGTAATATTTGCTCATCTGAAATTATTACAGCATCAAATCTGGAAACACACTCTATTCCCTTGTCACACGTGCAACAAGTGGAAGGATTAAAGGAAAGAGCTATGGCGCCATCTCCTGATGGACCACGTGCACCTGCACCCCGCTGCCGCCCACCATCACCCGCGCTCCAGCCGCAGCACAGCTTGTGATGATCAGCACCTTTTTGTGAAAACATACAAATCTGCGTGAGGAAACAAACGTGCCATCGGTCTCGCTCTTAAACGTTTCTCCATGCATTGCTCAAGGTTCATCTTGTGAATTTTTTTGTACTGCTTTGTATTTTTCTCTATTGAGTGTTGTAATATATTAAGGCAATGATTTTTATTCAAGAAGAAAAAGAAAAGGAGTCTCCCCAAACCAAAACGTGTTTGTCTTGTTGACTTGTCACTATTGAAACTAAGAGAAACTTAGTGCTACAGTGTTTTGTTGTTCATATTGTGGTGGGTCTCACTGGGTCCAAGTTGTAACGGAACATGTGCTCATTGCTTTTGTACACGTGTCATCATCAATATGCTACTATGGAATTAAATATGATAAAGTTTACACCTGCTGTTGGAGTCAGTGCTTTATGATGACGGCAGACCCTGCATGTATGGGAAATTTATAATACGCAGTAAGTCATAAGCAGCACTGTAATGAAGTATGCCACAGTGGGCCTCGTTGTTATATTTTCCATCGCAGTTTAAGTTCAAATGTCACACGTTGAGTACTTCTTTAAAGATCCCTGAAGAACCCCAAACTAGCGCAAAGCCTGGGCGTGTCCACCTGGTGGGCGGTTTACCGTTACTGCTTGTGTGGTATGTGGTCACTGTGGTGTAATATTTCCCTTTAGTGGTCTGCGCAGTGATTCAGCTAATCATGTTTTGCTTGGCCGTGCTCAGTGTTTTTCATGACGCGTGAAGAAGAGGTATTTTTTCATGTTGAAATATTAAAACCACTTTTGCAGGCCAGTTAATATTTCCATTACAAACTGAGGAGGAATGCAAACTTTTATATTTCAGAGTACTTTTCAGCAATCTTAAAACAGAGAGGAGAACCAGCGCAGCGTTTCTGCATGTGAGTCTTCTCACCGTAATTTTGGCAGCATTTGGCTTCAAGTTGAGATCAAGTCAACCCACAGGGGCTGCCAAAAGGCAGGAGGTGGGAGAGGGAAGGTGAAGAACCAGCAACAGTGGGCCCTGAATCTGTGGGCAGAACAATGACTGAGGCAGCACGAGCCAGAAAGATGTCATCCTTATTCCCCTTAAATCTGACAGCTGTGCGCCTGGCTTTGAGATGCAAAGACAAACAGAGAAATAAAGCAGCTCTCAGCTGCTCAGCTGTAAATGTCAGTTTCAAAGTCTCTCCTTCCAAAACCTGATGGAGCGAGGTCCAGCAGTTGAGCTGCAGTGCATAAACCCCTCATTACACCTGAAAAGAAGACATGTCTGTGAGTGAAGCGGTGCAGAGAATAGAGACAGTGATCCAGCGGGTGGTGGAAAAAAAACGTCAGATGGTCAGATGACTCATCCCTGGAGAAGAGGAGATGCACGGCTCAGGCCAAAGCGAGTCAACAAGTCGAGGAGGTGATTCCTTCTGGAGAGGCGTGTTCTGTGAACAGAGCACGCCAATGAGTTGGTGTTCAAGGGCCGTCCGTGATGGAGACACCACCGTTCACCAGACAGCAGATCTGAAGCCAGCTCGGCATCTTCCATGACCGTCACAAAAACGACAAGTCCTGCTGGGGAACACCAGGAAAAGCAACAAGAGGTCTCCTGTAATTGTTTTAATGAGCCCAAAATGCCATGAACTCAGTTTGTGTTTTTCCTGGTGTGTTGGCACCTTAACACCTTAATGTTTTTTTTTATTCTCTGAGCAGCTGTCCTTTATTTAATTTGTCTGCAGTGCTGGAAAAAAAATCAATTTGGAATTTTACAGCACAAAGAAAGTGTGAGCGTTGTATGTGATGCAATGACCCGTTTTTGCCATTTGAGGTCAGTCAAGAGCCTTGAATCGTGTTGGGAAGCAGGAACAGCACGTCTGAGACACTCAAAGCCAATTGGACTAATTCTTCTGCTTCTTCACTGTATCTCGCCCACACTGCAACGGATAATGAAGAAAATTAGTTTTTGACGGTGACAAATGGGGACAGGTCAAAACTGAAAGAGACTAAAAAGCAAAAGGAATAACTGCCGGACTAGTTGTTTAATGATTCAGAAAAAGGAATGAGCAAAGAAACAGAAGGAGAGAGAGATTAAAAAGATTTCATGGCATTTGGTTTCAGTTCTCCTCAGCCCTGCCTGATAGCATATTAAATCACCTTGAAGACCCCCACATAAATGAAATTAACTGCTAGCAGATCATTAGACATATTGGAAAAAGCAATGGATGGGCATTTGGGGGTCTAACTCTGCTTCTGTGTGTGTGTGTGTGTGTGGGGGGGGGTAATGAGAATAAAGTCAATTAAACCATGGAGACTTTGGAAAGTAATTAGAATCGTGCATCTCACAATCACATATTGGTCAAACAACAACAACAACAACAGCCAGCACCTGAGGACCTTTTCATTGGTTGCATTTTTCTCTTTTTTATCAGCTACCTCGTTCCACTTTGCTCTCCTGATATTTATCCAAGGAAACGAGCTCTCGTTCTGGGGTCCATCCCTCGCGGCGTTAATTTAAGCTTTCGCTGTGCGTCATGTTCTGCCCAAGGAGGTTCTGATTAATGGCGTCCAATGAAGGACGCAAGAGGCAGTTTGTTTTAGATACTGTACTCTGAGCGCGCCGCTTCCATCCTCTTTTGTCTGTCTGACGGTTAATGGAAGGGAGCCTGATTTCAAATAGAATTTCATGGACCATGACAACAAAACAAAGCTGCTTTATTTCAGTCGCTAACGACTTGGCCCAGAGAAACGTTATCCAGCTGGCCAAGCAAAGAAGACAATTTGCCAGAAAAATACACATGCACAAATCGGTATGCATGAACTCATCTGCACGGAGACACTTGTAATTGCCAGTGCAAGAGCTGAGCCGCGCTCCTGGAGCGAGTTCGGGCCTCATGCATGGCAGTAAACAAAATACGGACAGTTTTCGGCAGGGGCACATGAGGTAGCACACGCTCTGCAAGTGCAACGATTCAGAGCGGGGCGTGCACACCACTTTGTTGTTGTTTTTTTCGCCTACACATGCAGAAACACATGGTCCCACACATACACACACACACACCCTGAAAGGAATTCGTACCCACAAGGTCCTCATTATCCAGCGCAGTTGGTTCATTTTCATGCGTTGCCTCATACGGTAAAACTGGCCCGCAGACAGAAATGTTAGAGAAGGTTTCTGACCTGAATTAAACCATCTCTAATTCCTTGTTGACTAAATCACATTACTGCTTGAGAAACACAAACATCATATATTCCCTTACTACAACAAACCACAGGACGTTCTCACGCTGAGATCAATGAGGGGGCTCTAGTTTTTGAAGCCATTTTCAGTCACATATCACTTCAAAAGTTACTGCACATTTCCACTGTGTCGCACAACTGCATTGGCTCTTGGCGATGAGTCGCTGTGGGAAAGATGCCAGCTTTTCTTTTTCCATTCAGGTAAGTGCTGCGTGCCACGAGAGGATGCCTCATCACATTGTGAAATAAGACTGCTGATCCTTCTTTATAGCAACAAGGACAAAAAACAACAGTGCGCAGTCTTACTTGCAAGACAAGCCTGTGTATATACATAAGTACAAGCGGAGAGATTTCAGACATCCTGCGCCTCTGTTTGGATCCAGGATAACCGAGAAATCTCGGTCTAACTAACTGTCCTAAAGTCCTGCCATGATTGAAACGTTCCTGTTGAGCGCCACATGCAGATCAAAAACAAAGTGCTGCAGAAGATGGAAAAAGCCTCACGCAGACGCAGAGCTATGATTTAATGATGACAGCATCCCAAAGTGCCGATGACTCAAGATGACGGGGATGGCAGACGGTACGCAAATGTCACAATCTGAAAAATGATGGGGCAATAAAAGGAAACTAAAATGACTACTCGAACCGCACTGTAACACGTTTGTTTCTACAAAGCTACTGCTGCTAGAAGATGCTTCGAGTGTGTGTGTCTCCTGCAGCCCTGTGACCGCAGGGCAACCGACCATGACATATTCTGAACTGCCCTCAGGAGCGGAAACACACAGGCATGCCATGCACATTTTCACACACACACACACACACACACAGAGCCATCCCCAGCAGCATACAACTGCCAATCCACTGACCATGTGGCCCACTTTTATAAGCGAGCCCCGAGAGATAAATTGCCGCAGTGTGTTTTTTCATTCAGCGGCATTGCTAACAGAGTCACGCTTCATTGTTTTCTGAGCTGGCAAGCGACACTCCCACCTGCCGAGAGGACGCGCAGCAGTCGAAAGACCTCGTCATGAGGGACGACCCGAAAACTGAAGAGGTGACAGAAATGGTGGCCAGATGGCGTGCCGCGTCGAAATAAGAAATATCCTCTTTTACCCTACATTCAAAATTTACGACCAAGCACATCATGGGACTATTTAAAGACGTATTCTTGCAAATAAAAAGTTGAAAAATTGCGGTTTGACTATATCAACTCAAAGCAGCTTGCATCGTTGCCTTCAGACACAAACAGTGTGTGTGCTACCTCTGTACAGAGGCTGAGAACTTAAAGCCAGATGTGAAGGACATCATCATCCTGAAGCTCTGCTGTCCTTGAAGAATGTAATTTCACTCCATATCCTGTAAATCCCTGAGTCTGGTGATTCATGGTGAAGGTATGTGTGTGTGTGTGTGTGTGTGTGTGTGTGTGTGTGTGGGAGAGAGAGCGCTGAGAGATCATTGTTAGTCATTCATAAACTCACTTGAATAAATTACTGTCGCTGAGTTCAGCTGACACACAAAGATGCAGCTTCACTCTGTTGTACGGCGATGGACGTGACACCATGACACGCATTGACGCTATTTATAACAATTTTTATTTGGCAGTCTTATTTTTGACAATCTCCGGAGGGGGGCTGAACATCCGAGCGAGCGTTTAGAGGATGAGTTTCTAAAGCGCGGCTGCCAGGTGGTACCTGCCCCCACCTCAAACTCTGCCGCTGCGTTCAGAGCTCAGATACGGGAGACGATCATTTCTGGCACGTCATCAGAGCCGAGCACTCTGGAGCCTGCGCGATGCGGAGGACGGAGCGCTGCTGGTGCGGCCTCACCGCTCTGTCACCTGCTGCACCCAGTCTCAACGAGAGGGAGCAGGGATCGGTGCCACGCCGGGGGGCGGGGGCTTCATCTTGGCTTCCCTGTGGTTCATTTGGCACCTGAGGAGTCTGATTTCTCTCTTCGTAGCCCCCGGCAACATTGAGCGGATGTGGAAAATGGGTCCTCCATTTTCCCTTCTTTCCCATAAAAATACATCCTCTTCCTTGATGCCTTAGAAATGTGATAAAATATAGATCAAAGGAGAAGAGGACAAGACATCACGACTTTCAGCTAGGGTCAAGCTCCAGAATCACCAGATCCTACATGAGCCCAGTGACATCTTTCCTCCAAGCTTCCTTTAAACCCCACGCCCCCAGTTCATGAGACAGGCTTCCTATTAAAAGTTTAGTTGAGTGTTTGAACTAATTATCCCGGCTGTCATTACTAGCGTACTAAGGCTTACTGGCCACGCTCTGAAATGCCAGTTGTCACATCGCATGGCGAGATTTGGAGATTTGAGAAGTGAGAGAAAACCCTCTCCCCGTCTCTCGCCGTGCGCTTCAAAGTCACTCTGAAGGTTGCGATGGACATCCGCCGCCCTCATTCACTCATAATCAATGTGCAGTCGGATCCATGTCTAATTCAGGGGCTATTAAGTGGCCAGCGTGGGTAATGGTTCTGGTGTGCAGATAATACGCTGATTGAGGCTGAGCAATCCTCGTCAGCTCTGTTAGGAACCAGCGCACGCACACGTCATTTAAAGCCCCAGCCTAATTACACGTTATGAAGAGACATTAGGGGGAAACCTAGTAAAAGCCATGAAGCATTAAATGTCAGGTTCATTAAAGATCTGCTGGCAGTATTTAAGCCGTTTGGTAATCACTGAGTTACACTTATTGGATTCATAAAGTTAGATTTAATGGTGATTGGAGTAATTCTCAATATAGATATGCTGTATATCCTTTACTGATGTTAGATGCTTCTTTCTGTTTGTTTTGCACCTGGGTTCGTGCGGTGGTAGTTTTTTTCACCATCTGGTAATAATATCCCTACAGATCGTAAAAGAATCCCAATAAATTTTTGTTTGCTTCGCTCATTGACATTGGGTCAAACTGAAGGGCTTCTGGCAGGGCCTGACTGTGAGATAGAAATCAGCGATGCATTATTCAATGTGGTTAACGTTATTAGGGGATGTTACAAAGCGACTCAAGAGCACCGGAGATTGGAGGGCGGAGGGGCAGACGCTCTGAGAGGTTTCCTTATCTGGAGTTTAGTTTGGGAAAGTTGAATCCCCTGTGTGTTCTGCGAGGCTGAGTCAGAGAGGAGAGAATGAGTGAGGGATGAATAATGCAGGTCAGGATGCTATTGTTTGGTGAAGGCCCTCCTGCAGCCCAGGGCACAGCACAGGAGACTTTGTCAAATATTGATTCACCACTTAAAAGTTGTTTTGTGGATGTTGCCTGACTTCTAGGATGTGGGCCGAGGTTTTTGGTGGTTTTAGCTTTTCTTTTGCGGTCGAACCAAGGACGCTCGGCAAGAGAGAGAGAGAGAGACAGAGCCGACACTGAACTCACGAGTGGGAGAAGATCATGCAGAATGATGAAAAGCTCCAGAACAGCTACTATGCTGAATTAATATTTGCTTTTACAATTTTACAAAAAAAACACTTTTCATCATAAAGAATGGGTGTGCAAATGTAAAAGGGGTGAAATTTTAAAAAAACACGATGGAAAATGAAACGTATTAAGTTTCTGCTGAAACATTCTTCTCATACATGTAATGTGGATGGATCCAACAACACCAGAACCACTGGCAGCGGAGCCACAGCTTTATCCGGGTTTGATCGGTTTGCTTTTCGTCTCAGGTTGCACATACTTGAGGACTCGGAGGAGGTGGCCCGCGCTGCTGCATCACACTTCATATTACAGTGGAGAACCAGCCAATTCACATG
Organism: Psettodes erumei; assembly: GCA_016785225.1. Taxonomy (NCBI): domain Eukaryota; kingdom Metazoa; phylum Chordata; class Actinopteri; order Pleuronectiformes; family Psettodidae; genus Psettodes; species Psettodes erumei. The sequence goes on from JAFBJZ010000953.1 coordinate 738,734, forward strand.
GGGGTCTTTTACTTGGAGAGCACTTTTCAGAACTTGGCAGAAGAACTGAATGAGGCATACACTTCGACAGTACACGGTACGCACGGTGTGTGTGTACATATGTACCTCTATTGCATATAATACTGTGTGTAAATTGGGTGGACAGCGTATGAGCAGCGCGTCTCAGTAAAAAGTTTTCAAAAATAAATGGAAATGGAATGCACAGAACTAAAAATCTACACACTGCACCTTTAACCCACAGAGCTAAACGTCCACGCTTCAGCTCACCGCCCACTTGTCCGGCATGTATTTGGATATCTGCCTTGCTGGAGCAGTTGTGTGTGACAAAACAGCGGTTCCTCCTGCAGTGTGAAGACAGACTCGAGAAGGACCCACTGGGGGGCATTACAAGCGACTGCCCGCCCCCCCAACCCCCACACACTCAACAGCAGGAGTAGCAAACGGCAGCAAACGTCAAGTGGCCCAAATCTCTCCAGGAGGAGCTGCCAGGGGCGAAAGGGATGAGAAGTATGGAAATGACAGCTGACAGGGCACGAGAGGAGGGAGGTTGGGGGAGGAAGGGAGAAAAAACGTGTGAGGAGGCAACTGTGGAGAGGAAGTGAGAGGTCGGGGGGGTTAACAAGGAGGAATGACAACAGGAGGTGGAGAGGAGAAGTGATGGCAGAGCTATAATTATAGGATATGAGAAGCTGGCTGTCACTTCTGCTCTTTTGGCATGGTGCTCCCCTGCTCAGCATCTCTCCTTCTCCTCCTCCTCCTTCTACCACCTTCATCTTCTCAGCCGAGCCTGACTGAACCCTGGGCTAATTCGGCCGTTATCAGACTGTAAAATGTTCGGATACAGTTCTTTTATAACGCTAACAAGCATAAAGAGAAGCTGATAACAAGTCCAAGCTGCACCCATCACACGGCTTGTGCTTATCTTCGCTGTATGCCTCCATGACGTCGTCATCCACTGCAACCCCCACCCCCACCCCCACCACCTCTCTGTGCTCATCATATCAGAAAAAAACATCAAGCGCCACAAAACATTTAACATTCCAGCTCAGGACTGTTGAATTCACTGCCTGGTTTCCAGGAGGGGGAAGTGTCTGCTTTTGCTTTTCTTTGGAAGGGGGGGGGCTCCCTGACATTTTCATTGTCCCACAGCCAGCCGGGCCCCGTGTTTATGAAGCCGGAGGAAATTGTACAAAAATGTGCATGGTTGCAGTGAGAAACTGTAGTTTACTGATTCAAAAACACAAAGCAGCGTAAGCATTTCTTTTACAACAGGAAATGAGTCTGACTCCATAAACAGCAGGCATATTAATATTACACTGCTACTCTGCTTTTTCCCTCCATCTTTTCCAAGCTCACTTTTCCTTTGAATTTTCTCCTTCTTCTCCAAGTGTCCCTGTTCACTCCTTCACTGGAAAGAAGAAAAGAACCCCTCATGAATTAGTGAAATCTCAGACATGGGAGCCACAGGAGCTGCTTGGCTATGGCGCCGTGACAGTGGTGTCAGTCCAACACTGTAGTCACTGTAGATGAACCCTAACCCTCTGACCTTGCAACCAGCGTCACCATCGACCTGACCTGTCCAGTGCGCGGAGAATAAAACCCCCTGATTTGGGTCAAAACATGCAGCTGATATCAGGTTATCGTCTTTGAAGAAAAACTGCAATTTTTCCAGGAGCGATGGATGAACTGAGGCAATTTCAGCAGTGAGACTAATAGCTGCTGATCTTCTGCACCGGGCCGTTATTTGTTAACAGCAATTTTACAGATGTCTCAGAATTAATGACTTGATGTGAAACACGATGTGCAGCACCCTCAAAATTACAATTTATGTGGACGGCGCTCTCGTTTATCAACAAGACGGGATTGTAGGCCGAGCGAGCGGAGCACGTCTGCATTTCAATAACACGGGGGCAGAATACATTTACTGCAAATTCACAGAAAAGGACTTGAAAGTCGTGATCACAACGCAGCCAGCGGCTTGACGCAAACATACTTTTTCATTTTTCATCCCGTCTGGCCTCGGATCTCAAAAGAACCAATCCCACCTGAGTTTTTGAACATTCCATCTCTGGATGAGAGATGACAGCAGAGATGATTTAAAAAATGTTGCCGTTTGCTCAAGGCCCATTCCGTATAATTCATTAGAGATGTCTTCTCTCAGCACCAATTTACTTAAAAAACAGCTTGTACAACCAGCATTATGAAATAAAATCATCCACCCCTTGTGTTTCTGCTGCGCCTGAAGGAGTCCAGTTAAAATTCCCCATGTCCTCAGCGAGTGGAAACATCCAGCGTGTGGTTGGAGCAGGGTGTGTCTGTCCACATCTGTGGTCTCTCACCAAGTCAGAGAAAGGGCTGCGTCAGCACCTCCCTGACAGAGAGCGAGCGTCTCATTGTTTTCACTGTGACCGCCGTCATACAACGCTGTAGCTTTGAATGCGTCAAACGTTCGGTCGGTCGATTGCTGATGGAAATCCAAAGTGATCACTCCAGTCGGCGCTCTGGAGGGTGAGCCCGGCGAATCTGAGTCACATCTGCAATCAATTTGAGTCCGACGTGCTCCCCCCCCCCCAAGACCTCAGTTTGCTGCGTCATGCTGTATTTGTTTAAAGAACGAACAGTGGATGAGAAACTGTCTTTGTGGCGTCCCACAGATTTCAAGCAAATGTCTAATTTTCTGTGAAGATTTTACTTAGCAAAATCACACACTGAAAAAAAAACACAACGGACCAAATTGCCTTGAAACCTTTCTCGATCACGCTTCGTGAGGCTGACGTAACACTGCAGACGACACACTCTGCTACAGTGCATCTAGCCATAATTAGGTGGGATGCATTATAACGATTCTGCAATGAGCCCATTTCAGCAGACTAAAGGAAACGAGACCGAGCGTCTACAGCCACCCCAGTGGCTCCGTGAGGCTGCAGGCCAGCAGTGTCATTAGCTTCTCTGGTGTTGGGCCATAAACCAAAACACTGGACGGGAAAAATGACCATCTGACCCGGGGGAGCAAGAAGGTCTGTGCCTAAATCACAGCGATCCCGTCATCCACTGAAATGAAAACACATTTCATCCATTTGCCACTGTGGGAATCACTGTTAACGGACCGGCAAACTACAGTCATGTCTCAAAATCTACACTGCTGATGCCACTTTGTTAACCTTAACGCCACCCCCCCATATTGCACTGGAGATGAACTCATAAGACAGTGCTGCCGAGGTATCCACCTCATGTTCAAGGCTCTTTGTCGACAGAAAGATGACTACTGGAAAGTTGGAGCACATGGAGATTGTTTGGCTTCACACTTGCCAGAGAGCTGCTTCAGATGGCCACAGGCTCCTGGAAAGACAGTGGAAAAAGTGACTCAGGAGGGTGTGTTTGTGCGTGCGAGTCTGTGCGTTCGGGTCTTGCCTGAAGAGCCAGAGATCCCAATCCCATATTAAGATGACTCCCAAAAAAAAGGATAAAGCTCTCTGCACTGATCACCGAGAGAAGACTGCACCAAAAGATTTCACCTCTCAGTTGTGCTGTGATTTGTTTTCTCCTCCTCTTTCAGATGCTGGGGTGAAGGATTTTTTTTTTAAGGAAAACCCGTGCAAGACATTCACCTCACCGTGGGTCTGCATGCTTCAGGGAAGCAGAGGACCGTGATGGGTTTTTTTCTGCTGAGTGTAGCAAACAGATGTTTTGCCTCTTTGCAAACAGATCCGAACATCAAATCCACATTTACTCCAGTTGTGCATTTACTTCAAACAGGCCGCATCTGCCCGCCTCTGTCCTGTGGCATGCAAACATGCCCTTGTATGTGTGTGTGAATGGCACTGCACTATTGTACACAACTCTCATGCCTGGAGAAAGTGCAACGTGTCCCGGGCGCACAATCTGTCAGATATTTCCATATCGGGGGCAGCAGCGTGAGAAGTAAGCTCATTAAATCAACACTTGCCAGAGGATTTTCTGCAAACTTTGTAGTGGAACTAATTTTAGGACAGGTTTGCATAATTTGCCCCCTGAACGACCTGTGGGCCGTGTCTTCAAGATATTTTGAGGTTTTTCAAAAGATTAAGACTCCAACTGTTTGGATATTCAGGTGGAAGCACTGAACTGTGCTGGAAGAGAAAATATCAAGCCACCTATAAAGCTGCAATAATAATTTTTTTTAAAAGATGGATCAGATGACAGTATTTTTAAAGATGTCATGTACAGTGACACATCTAGAATCACCCAACGATGTCGTTCCTTTCAGCTCTCAAGAGATTTTAAGCTCTTTCAGCTCACACTTTTGGTTTTCTGATCCATAAATTCTGCGGTTTTCTGTGGAAAAAAGGAAGCTCTGACTCTTCCAAGCACCGGGGAGAAGTTAGGCAGAAGAGAGAATAATGTGACAGAGAAATGGGATTTTTATCTCTGCAAGTGCCACGTTTGGACATGAGGAGATGCAGCTCTCCATGCAGCTGAAGAGCTTTTTAAACGGGAAAAAAAAAATTCAAATTTTTTAAGGCATCCATGGGACTGGGCGTGCTCCATTCTCTGATTTATTCACAAATCTGAGCACGTTGACTGGATTCACACTTTCTCAGGGATAAAGGGCCGAGCTCCACTCAATCTGAAAGAAACGCAAGACAAACGCTCACTTTCTAAACTCTGTTCACACTTTGGGCCTCCTCCTTGTTGACAGTCCACATTTCTCACCCGATCAGAAAACAAGTCTAACACTGACGGAGCGAAAATACTTTAGGTTTTGCTCGGTACTCGCAGCAAAAGGAAGGGGGGAAAAAGACGGAGAAGAAGTGCTGAAAAAGTGTTTAAGATTTCATGTGGCTTTTGAGAGCCTTTCATTCCTTCGCCAAGCAGGATTTTTCCGATTCATCTGACAGACCTTAATGCTTTCCTAAGAGCCGGAGGCTGCATTGTCCAGGGGAGCTGCTTGGTAAAAGTAAAAATATAGACTTCTACAGATGTAGAAATACAGTACAAGAATCAGAGAGCATGAAATATACATGCAGGGAAGTGGATGCCATGGTTTGCCCTTTTATTTGAAAGGCTCTTAACATGATCTCAATGGGGAATTTCGAGCAGGATTATGATGCAAATATAGAAGTGCTATTTTATGCTATGGGATGACAGAGCACCGTCACTTCATACAGAAACTAATAAGACTGTTGTGCAATAAAGATTGTAAACAAACTTCCTGAAGGCTGCATGATGACTGCTGTAATTCTAAATAATGAAGTGGAATTTAAATGAGGTCTGTACACAGGTGACCTCCCCGTGCTCCACAATGTTGAAAAGACACAGATGTACAGAAATACGCCAGATGCAGCCGACTGTATGTGCGTGAAGCGTCTCGCTGCATGCTAAGAGCAGGTGAGGAGATACATAATTCAGGGCGCGCGATGGAAAACAGATGTAGGTGCAACGCGAGGCCAAGAGACCCATAATCCCCTCAACATGTCTCACACATGTGTCAACAGTGCCACACATGTGCCCCGCATAAACCCAGAAAAGAGCGGGGGGCGTGGCATCCAGCGAGTGTGCCGACAAAGCCACAAACAAAACCATTAGGATTTGCGTTGATGGTCGGTCACACATACACTACACATTTTCTGCCTGCGTCTCAGCGTGGGTGCTGGTTTTTCTGTTTGACCGTAAAGCCTTTCTCTGTACCACCACAGGGAACTGTCCTCCAGATTGTGACCTTCTGATTGTGGCTGCATCATGACCAGTGTATCCTCAAACCACCCTCATGGAGCCAACGCAATGTGTGTGTGGCACATGGCAAGGGATTTCTGGCTGGATTACGCAGACTAAATGCGCAGGCCAGATTTTGACGCTGGCTGCTTTATCTGTCGTACTGCAGGATTTCTTTGAAACTGTTTGATTGTTTTCCGTATACTGTACACTGATCATTTATGTCTGATATAATGGATAACAGAGAATATTTTCATATGCACTACAGAAATATTGGTATCCTCTTCTGAGGATGCCAATGTTCACATTTTAGACAGAGAGGACAGATGAACAGAGAGTTTTTTAAGGGGGGCCATCTAACAACACACCTATGAATCATACCTGGTGAGGCTCATCATGCGAGTCTCATCACAACAACTCGCATGATAGGGTGTGTCCTCCAACCTGTAAATACATGGTTCTTAGAACTGAAGAAGCCTTTCGGCTGAGAGGTGAAACAAAGAAGTCCAGTTGCCTTCACTTCAGCACTTACTGCCTCCTTCAGTCTCACTTCAGACTGATTTATTGCTTGACTCATAGCTCTTTGCCTTAACTATTCAATTAACAAGCTATAAATTACCCACAACTGCTGATAATATACAGTATAATTTTTTTTCTTTAGTCTAGGTCGCAATTTTCGCTAATTAACCTCATTACACTTTGAACTGCCTTATGGGATCCCTGAGCCGTCGCCTGTATGAACCACAGCTTGCTAATAACACTCGGCAAAATCCCAAAGAGAAGCATCATTTCAGAAGCATCGCTTCCACGCTGACATTTGAGAAGGCTAAGTCGACCCCCTGAGGACCGGGGATGCGCTAAGGCCACAGTCCGGCGCACCATCAATGACAACATCACTTGTGACTAAGCCATAAATTTAAGATTGTGCTGCAGAGCCGAGCCATTGCGGGAAATAGCACATAAAATGATTTTTATAGCACACCTTGTCAAATATATAACAACTATGAAGCTTAACTTTTGCAGCTTCTGTGTTCTCCCTCGTGCATGCAAGTGATGCGTGCGCACAAATCCCCAAAAGAGACGTTTGGCCATAACTCCACTCACTGAATTCTTCATGTGCTATTTACTTTGCGCTTAACGTTTTTGAATAATTACAGCAGAGAGGTCAGATTTGAATTTTTCAAAATGCAAATCAAGTCGAGGGCCACGAGCGCACTGGGCTGAGCCGGTCAAATGGGGAAAGGGGAAGCTAGAGCAACGAAGAGCAGAGGAGTCACCTATTTTATTAATTGTGTTGGTTCTAGCAGTTGCCCTTTAGAAAAGTCAGTGGACTTAATTAAATTACCACGCACGCTCAGAGGAGGAGGAGGCAGGAGGAAATAGCCCTGTAAAACGGATCCTTGTGAACATTCAATCCTTTCTAATGAGAAAGAGAGCCGTGGGGATGCTCAGAGGTCTTTAAGTGTCCTCCGAGTCCTTCGCTTAGTTATAATGTCTGGATTTAGTGCAGAGAAAAGTACAGTCTTTGGCAACACCCAGCACAGTCACTGTCCTGTATGTGGAGGCTGGCGTGAGCATGTTTGTTTCAAAAACAGCGGGGGCTGATGGGAGCGATGCTGTTTCCAGCCCTGCCAGCCACGCTCCTATGTAAACCCTCCAAAGGCGTTGTTTTTTTCCAGGTCAGCTCGCATGTTCGCTCCTCACAGCTGAGTCTCGCTAACGACTGTGAGCGCAGCACATATAGTATCATTAAAGGTGGTCCAAGGGTCGAGGGATTCTGGTAAGAGAGACGAAGAGTAAGCGGTTGTGACATGGTTGCCCCCCCCCACGCACACACACACACACATGTTCAAAAGCCCGGAAGCTTTGCCCCAAGGTTCTGAATGCTTCAGTGAATGGGCAGATGCACACTGAGTAATATGGCAAGTGGAGAAGCCACAGAAGATGTGGGCATGAAGAGGCAAAGCGTGAACGCCAACTCCTGTTGTGGTGCAGCATTGCAGCGGTAGGGGACGAAAAAAAGAAGCGGAACACGAGGAGAGAGTTGCTGAAACATTGAGGGTCGGGACACATCACACACAACCTCAGTTTGAATACGCAGCACGCACAACCTGCCCGACAACAATGATCACTCACAGAGGAAAAGCCGCGGGTTAGGAGGATCGAGGAGAGCCATCCTGGAGTTGTTGATCACGGTCCATCTACCTTGCTATGATGTAAAACCTGCCTGTTTTCATTCCCACAATTCTTCAGGAAAGAAAATGCACAAACGAATATTTAATTTCCATGCAGACTGCTCTTGTTGTTGAGCTGAGCCACCCTCTGGTCACAAGGCTTTGATGGCTCTCCAGTCAGTCCAATAGAAAACTACTATTTGTTGTTGCTGGTTCGGCTGATGCAGTTTGTCAAATATTTCTGTAATTACTCAGAGAGAGGAAATAACGTAACCCTGCCATATATTACTGTAAATCCATGTGACAATTACAAATTGCTATCTATTTTCTTCAGTCCCTTAAGAGAACTATTTCCTGTATACTTGGATTTGAAGCAGTACTGGATGCTTTTTCATACTGACAGAAGGGTTTTTTTTATTATTGCTGTAAGATATGTTACGCTACTGTATAAAAATTGGCATCATCAATCTTCCCCTTAAAGTTTCAGATTGTGTCACAGTCAGGCTGCTAAAATATCAAACATAAAAAGTTTAGTTTGCCACCCATAACTTTTGTGTTCTCTTATAACTGTCATTGCACCCAGAATTTAGCTCAAGTGCTGGTTAAGTGATGCGAGAACAACATTTTTGTGAGGTCCAAATAGTCAATTTCACCCAGGAGAGGAAACAGTAACCAGGGCGTACTGCGATGTTGATGCCAGTGACCTGTAAGGTCAATACCAGCAATGTTCTCTTTTTTTTGCCTCTTCTGCTGTACAGATGGGCTAAATGGGTCAACAGACGTGAATGTGTGTCAGTGATTCCCTTCTGGTGCAGAGCTGACCTCTGCATCGCCTGTGGAGATGCAGCAGATAGAAAGCTGCTGACGCTCACACAAAACAAGCAGTTTGTTTTACTTTCAAGCCGTAAACTGGAGCTGTGTGCGCACAGCCAGCACTTAAATAAACCAGCATATATAGCACAGATTAATGAACTCCTGCTGTATGAGGGCAGGTCTGTGCCTTTAGGCCACGAGCTAGTGAAGTGTAAAGCTTCGGGACCCAGAAGTTTCCTCATATCAGGGAAGTGAACGGCAATGTCCTCATATTCTCCTTCCACATTTCTTAATGGGGGGCTGGTGGAAGCTAATGCTGCAAAAAGGTCCATCATTTTTTATTTGAAAAGCTATGCACTTCCCTTCCACATTTGAGTGACAAATTGTAAGTACTTTGCTGATCCCCGGCATCCCCAAGTAAGACACAGCAGGTCTCTCAGAGTCTGTTCCATGGCAGCACAGAGCGGCATGAAAGTATTAAAAAGTGCCAGAGGTTGGCGTGGAACACATTACGACCAGTCCTTTTAGCTCTGGGGAGCTAAATACTGAGACAGCCACAAACTGCACAAACACAAAAGCAACACAGTTTTGAAATGTCTTTGAACATCTCATGGGCTCTGGTCTGTACATTGTCTAACCCCACCCAGCCAGCGATCACTCGCGCTCTCATAGCATTGTTTAGAGCACACAGCGACAGCCTTCATCAAAGCAATGTGCAGCAGGAGAACATTTCTGAGTTCCCCTTTCAGCAAAAGTACAAACATGGAACGCAGTTGCGTAATCTGACTCATGTAATACACATGAAAAACCAAAGGCCTTTCTCCTGGGTGGCTTGTTTAAGTACGCTACCACTTCCCTGGCAAGCCATCATATCTCTGGTTTTATCTCCGTGCCTGTCCATGGGCACCAGGGAGACAAAACCAGCCTCACATCCCCTGTAATCTTCATGGCGTATAAAAGAGCCGTCATCCAAAAGCATGGCTCCTTCAATATATTCACTTTAATCTGTTTCCCTCCCACACTAGAGCAGATGATTAGGCATGACTTGCCTCATCAGCAGGCGTCTTAGGCGCTGATCATGTTGTTAGGGCTGCAGGAACAGCTGAGGGCATTCAAATCCTGACCAGTACCAGCAGGAGGGGGTTTCCAAATTTTGTTTCTTAAGCGGTATATGCTTTAATCTGTACGGTTTAGCCATGTGAATTCCCCTCCAAACATGTTTGTGCCGGCTGCAAAATGATGTTAACCATAAGGAAAGGATGCCATCGGCCTGGTTCGTGTGGCTGAATCTATATACACATATATATAATACGTAAAATTCTAGCCTCAGGCCTCCTGTCATCAGAGACATTAGGGGGAGGACAGAGTGTACCAAATAAAAAAGATTAAAAAAAAACTGCCACAGACTGCAGAGAAATGTTTTGAAGCTGTGACATTTTTGAGGTTTAAATGTTTTGAAGGGTGGATTTGGGTTCAGCTGTTCTCACCATCTTTGTCAGACGCTGGAGCTACCACAATAATCCAAATACTGGCTGAGGGAGGGGGGTGGGGCGGGGGTGTGTAGCTGTGATCGCCTGAGACACCTATCACTCAAGCGAACATACCCACACGCCGCTTCTCAACCATTACTGCTGGATTAGCCGTGTCACAAGAGGTGATATTAGGTGCTGAATCACTTTATATTCTCAGATTTGAAACTAAAGACAGCAGCGACTGGGAACAGGTCAAAGCCACTGGCTGGAAAACACCATCATCACGTCATACACTCAGTGTCTCATGATGGTCCACATGTGGTTCCAAGACCAAATCTATTGTAATAAAATAATTTAGTATTTTCTGGCCATGAGAATACAGTTTAAATACCAGCATTTGGTAAATCAAATACTCAAATACTTTTTAAAATACTATTAGGTTTTAAAAAGCCAGTGTGAGCCCAGAGCGTTCAAAGTGTGGAGGTTGAGTTTGAATATAAAAACATCTGCTGCTTTGTGCTTCTCTTCCCTTGGGTGATAACTGCTAAAAGTTAAAAGCAACTCAAAGCTGGGGAAAGAAAAAAAACTGCAAGTATTACTGAAACCTAAGACAGTTTGCATCAGCTTTTCAAGTGAGAGAGAGAGAAAAAAAATTAATGCAGCGTAACATCTTGTGTAATCAGCAAATGGCTGCGAAGCAACAGCCATTGATTTAATTGAACGGAGGTAATGTGAGCATGTGTCCACATCCAGACTAAGTCTTTGATTATACTTGCTGGGACTGAGATCTGCGGTCATGTCCAACTGATTCTACAAACGGGACAGACATTGACAGCGGGACTTTGACAGCGATTTATCTACATCCTCCACAGGAGAGATCGGTGTTTGTTTATTTATTTAATTTTCAGGATGGGATCCCCAGAAGAGCCAAGATGCTGGATATCGTCTCCCACCTCTGCATCCATCTGCTCTGGATCAAACACGCCGTGGGGGCCGGGAGACTCAGTGCTCCAAGTAATGGAAGCATGAGTTTCCCAACCGCTGGACAAAGCACTTGCAGCGCTGGCTTCCTCAGCCCGCTTCACGCTCGCCTGAGCCTGAACACATGACAAGTAAAACCCGAAGGCACCGGGGCGGGGGGCGATGGTGGGGGCGGGGGGGGGGTTGAACAGGAGGAGGAGGGGAGATGCAAGACAAGATCCTAAGTGTTTTGATTTGCCTGAACGCTGGGTATGTGGATGCATGCATCTGTGTCCTCTCTCTCTCTGTCTCTCTCTCACCTTTTTTTCCCCACCACTCTTACTCACTCCCTCCCTCCCTCACTTTATCTCTCTCTCTCTCCTCAAGGTTACTCACTGTTGTTTTTCCAGACTGGAACCGTTGCACGCATCTCTCCCTTTTCTGTCGGAGGACCATGTGGGGCTCTTGAATGTAAGTGCCTCCTTTGTTGCTTAATTCACTTGCACTGGGACCACTCCTTTAGAGGCAATAGGTTTAGGGTCTCTTTTTTTCCCCCTTGAAGCACATGCACAATGGGATGTCATACATCGGAGGGGTGGAGTGGGTCGGGAGTGTGTGTGTGTGTGGGGGGGGGGTTCAGGGCATGTTTGCTCCATGTGGTCCAAGCGTGGGAGCTGAATGCACGTGCATGCTACTGTTATTGTCTCCGGGTGGCGTATGCACAGCTTTTGTCTTGTCCTGACTTTTGGTTGGCTTTGTTTGTATTTGGTGAACTCAAAAAGCTTGATTATGGCATACAATACGAAAACAACTATTTCTTATAGTATGTAACAATAGTCTGTTATTTAAATAGAACATAATAGCTATAAAGTAGGGACTTGATTGCCTTATTTGCATCACTAAATGATGGTTATAGACAATTTAAAATTACAAAATGGGTAAATCATTAAAACTGAAAGTGTTTTTCATCCCTCTGTAGTGTGATATATTGAGGATATTTGTCAATTGACTGTACATTAATTGAACAATCTGCAATGTTTATGCCAACTGAAGTTAACTTTTGGTCATAGGTGTGTTTGAGCCTTTTACAACTGTGTCATGCAGTTCAAGTGAATGAGCACGAGAGTTATTTGTTCTGCACTGCAAGTCAAATCTCCACAATGTTATGTTAATGTTGTAGCTTGTCAGCTGTACGTTACAAGTACCCGAAAGGCCTTTGTTTATTTATACCAAAATATCATCCAATTTATTTCCTTGCTCCCTCTGTACATGAGCCAATGAACAAATTGCTTGTTTGGACTCTTGTCCATGTTAAGAAAGGCAACATTCCATATTTGAACTGAAAAAATCATAAAAATCAATCTTCTGCTCATCAGGCAGGCCTCATTTGCAATTGGCCGTGGAGACCTCAGAATATTCAAATGGAGAGGAAGCTTGCAATTTAGTCAATAAGACGACACATACATTTTAATTTAAGTCTTCATATCTGGTAAAATTAATTGAGCCACTTTAATTATGAGCCCAGTGGGGATTAATAGCTTCCTCCACAAGCTGCTGAAAATGTGCTAATGCTAAATAATGTAAACAATGATTTGAATGTACAAGCACATTCCTAACTCCTCATGAAAAGCAACGACTTTGACAGACAGTGGTGTCTATTTCTCATTATGCTGTAATACAATGGTGGAATCATTCAGCTTTAACTTTCGTTTGTGCTCTCAGATGCCTCTGAGCCGAGGTTTCCCCATTCTAGCTCTTCCTCTGCTGGGTTTTCATGCATGCAAATGTGCACTCACTGTTCTGCAAAGACTGGGGGAAAAAAACAAACAGTTTTGGCTTCATGTGATAAGCAGTTTAAATTTTCTTCTCGTCCACATGAAATTCTGTGGAGGTTCCAGGATCACACAGCAAGAAGAAAATTGCAACTGACATGGCCAATGAATAAAACAAATGGCGTATATACACCGTTATCAATTATAGACAACTTTGCCAAGCTGAATGCTGAACATGAGAGATCTACGGTGAAACGTGTGGTTACCTCCACCACTCTTGAGGTGGACATATTTGTGATATCCTGCTTTGAACGTCACGTTGGACTTTTTTCTCAACTGCAAAGACAATTTTCTCCAAAATGTCTGGTTTGTTATGGGCTAGCACACAAACGCACACAACTCTAAATACTGAATAGAGAAAGCAGACAGTGGGATTTCTCTATGGTCTATACACAAATCTGCAATAGCGAGGTGAGCTGCAAAGCTCTGAGAATCACCTAAGTTTGACTTTCTAAATGGGATTCCCCTCGGCACGAGCAGCGCACTGACATTTTCAAGGAATTCTTTTGCTTTATTTATCAGACCCAAAGCACTTTAAACGATGCTTATCTGCCGTAGATTAGGTTTTTAGTAATCCTGGAAGTGGGTTGACCTTTTTCCTCAAGATGGATGAAATGTTTCATTATTCACTCCCACACAAGCCAATAGAAACCTGCAATTCATAACATTTCCGCTGCCTCCATCTTCCCATTACGGATTCCACACACTCAATCCCCTTATCAGTGCTGACGTGTGTGTGTGTCAGCGAATGCATCAATGATGTGACAGTTGCATACCTGGAGCCACAGGCACTGAGCTGAAATGAACTGAGACGGTGGGCTGAGGACAGTTTGGATACGGGACACTGAGCTGGAACCTCCATGAGATTACCCGGCTCGTCACAGAGTAACACTGCAAGATAGTGAACTCAAGGTAGATATCTGAGTTCCTGGAGGCCACGCTCCTTTTTTCTTCTTGATTCTTGCTTGTGCCAGTAATATCAAAAAGAAATCGGTGTGAAAGATGACATTAAACATAGGAATATTGCTTGAATCTACATTTTAATACACATTGAATATCTACCTGCTTTGATGTCTCCACTATCTGCACTACACTATAATTATTTTTGGTTTTAACACCCTCTTTGCCATATTTGGAGCTCAGCGGGGTCTCAAGCTTGTAGGCCTTGGCATCAGTGACTGCCAGGATGTCCAATCTTTTTCATGCCCAGCCAAACCCGCCCCCAACCACACACACACTTTCCAGCTCTAAAATCCCATCTCTCTCTGCTGAGGATTCAAAAGCTTGGCATTCAAGTCTCAGCTTCCCAACAACCAGAAACCTGGCTCCTCGCCACCTCCTTGTCTTACACCTAAGCTCAAGAAAATGAGTTTGAATAGAGAGAAAAGACAGAGTTTGGAGAAAAGAAGGTGGAGTTCAAATGGAAGGAGAGGCATTTTATTTGCAATGGCCCCCTTTCATCCACCCCGGGGGTATCGGACTGTATGAATGAGCTGGTTTGTTCTACGGGTGACCAAACATGGCACTTGAATGTTTATCTGCACAATGACAAAGCTCACAGGGAGCCAAAGACACTCTGTGATGAGATGGACCGTGAACTTGTCAAGTGCCCGGTTCTGCTCAGTCTGAGCTGAACACACACAGTTCTGGCTCCACAGCAGGTCTGGCCACGTTGGCCGTCCAACTTCCAATATGCTGCGTATTTGTGCCAGCCTCTACAGGACAATAGGGGGGTCTCAGTGTGGTTAAATGAGCTGGGAATCTTGTAGGGACAGCAGTTCTCTATGAGAACTCACACCAAGTGAAAATAATCTGGAATAGAATAGAATAGAGACTCAAAACTCATGCAATTACTAACATGCATTATGGTAGGTATTATGGGCATGATGTTAAATCAAACAGATCTCTGACTGATTAGCTCTGAAAGTTTAATGTAACGTTTCTGTAACTTGAACAATCAGACCCTGGACCAGTAAGAGCAAGACCAGAAATTTTTTCATCTGAAAAATCATTTGCATAGTGATGTTACATTTTTTTGAAAAAGTGAAGCACTTTTGCCAAGGATGGACACAAACCCTTGGAGGTTTCAGTAAGGAGGGATTCTGTGATGATCAGTACAGGAACCAGTCACAAGACAGCGTGTGCTGACAATGATCTTTATTAGCGACAATCCAAAATCCGCAAATCCAATAATCCGTATCACAAGTCCGTAAACAGGGTCAGAAAACCAGAGCAGCAAAACCAGAGGCGTAGTCAAACAGTCCGAGTCAGAAAAACCAGAGAAACAGCAAACAAATCCAAGGGGCTAGAGCAAGAGACGGTGGTCAGGCAAAACTGGGTCTACGAAAAACAGATCAGGCTAAGCGTACAGGGATCTCGGCTTGGGCATGAAATGGTCACGATTCGACAGCAGGGAAGTGTGAAGCAGGGTTTAAATACACTGGGGAGTGATGATCAAACGAGACACAGGTGCAAGGAATTAGTCAGGTGATTAACCAAAAGCGGGGGAAAGAACACCAGGGGGAGTCCTAACAGAAAACACCAGGAGAGGGCACAGACAAAAACCCGAAAGGACATGGATCATAACAGATTCTTTTGTTAAAACACATAATGTGTGCTGAGATGTACAGAGCTGCACATACCGCAATATCACTAATGATCCTATAGAGTGTCTCGTTTGCTTTGCAGAGCAGGAGCCGAGCGCACACAGACAGTCGCACATGTCTCCCTCTATGCTTTTGAAAAGTGCTGTGGGTGGTTTATTGATCGAACTTGTGAGGTCAGTGTGTGTGTGTGTGTGTCGGCGGCTGGCAGTATTTATCTGCGCTGATGTTAGAAGAATAGAGACGAGGTGTTGGCCCGGCCCGAGGGGATGGCTCGAGCTCGATAGAGAAACAAGACACGTAGAGAGGGCAAGTTGCCATGTTGGAAGCAAATGTCATCCACTTTAAGAATCTCTGTCCCCTGGGATGCACCCCTGTCTGCCCGTCTGTCTAAGTACTGCATTAGAAGTGACTTAGATATTTGTTCTGCCTCTTGAGTCTCCTCTATTTTTTATTCCGTCCAGATTTTTCTCAAGTACCCGGATTTGCCGCGGAGTGTGAGCCGAGTCGACATATTATTAGGATGAATTTTGAATCCAGTCGGACTCGGTGTTGCCTCACAGCAAGAGGACCCCAGGCTCAAGTCCATATTCTAAGTGTGTCTGCATTATTTGTTGTTGGTTTTCTCCCACCAACCAAAGACTCAAAATTGTACACAGGCAGCCATTCACAGTCCACACCTATCTCTATGTGTAAGCCCTGTCATAGACAAGTGACCTGTCCCAGGTGCACAATGTCTCACAGCAACTGTGGGACAGGTTCCAGCCTCCAGTGACCCTGTACAGCATGAGCAGGAATTGATAATGGATGGCTGAAACTCCATTAATACAGTACAACTTTACTTTACTAACATCACCAACCAACCAACAAGTCTGACCCTTTGTGGGGACGTAATCCAAGCTGCAACAAGCTTAACGCCAAAAACAAACCTGGCAACAACAACTGTGTATATTCCACTACATATTAAGGTGACATATACTCATAAATAGCCATGACAAGTTTGGTTACTTACATCTGGACCACAGATCGGGCCCTTAAAAAACCCTGCACCAACCAAACAGGATGATTTACGATTATCAAAATGCCACCCGAGCCCAGTGCAGTTTGTTAATAATTCAAACCATTAATGGTCCAACTGAGACCATCAATTATTCCATTTATTATTCATCCCCACCTTATACTATAGTCGCGCTGGCACCATGAGGTATCAAGCCCCCTCCCCACCTTCATACAAAATGCATGACATCTGATTAATGCTCCAGCTTCCACTGACTTTGTAGTCCACTCCATCGTCATCTGCATCTCCAGCTCGCATCCACGATTCTTTTTATGGCCAGAGAGGATACACGCACTTTTATATTCACTGTGCACACAGTGAGATGTCGCTGCTTTCTGCCTCCCGCGTGTGTTTGTACAGCATGTGTGTCACAGGTGATGGCAGGCCCATAAATCTGAATATTTTCTCACTGCCAGATACAGCACAGTCCATAATCCATTGCATTACATTAAACACCACACACCAAGGTGCACTCCACTGCAGGACGAGAGCATGGGAGGTCGGAGAGCCTGACTTTCACTTATAACTTATTCATGCTTCACGCCACCATGCGGCACACCTGGGAAAAAGTCAATTCTTTTCACAGCAAGAAGGCTCATCTGAAGCAGCAGCATACAACTTTAAAATAACAACTCTCTCCTCAAATGTCTTCACATAGAATTTCCTATTAGCCTCCTTCAGGGTTGCACTTACCCTTAAAGTGTGGCGGGGTGTTGTCGGTGCATTTCTGGACCTGCAGTTGGATCTGGCCGAAGCAGTTTCAGGCTTGGCTGCTCGACTCACTGGCGCTGGCTTGGAGACATTCATCCTGAAAAGGTCAGAGGTGCAAGATATGTCAGGTAACTCTGAGTGCATCTCTTCGTTGACTTAATTTGACCAGTTTGTATTGCAGCCGAGGTGAAAGCACTTCGATTTGACAAATTAGGAGTGTGGTTACACTTCAAGCCAATGATGTAGGCTGCAGGGTGAGACAAAGGCCACGTGGTGAGATGAAATTCATGCAAAGCATCATGGAGCTGCACCGTATGTTGATGCACTTACTGAAGACATCGGACATCATTAGGATTTCAGTGCAAAAAGCTGCGCGATGCTACATATATCATAAATCAGATTTGCTTTCACCCTGGGCTCAAAGGAAGAGGAGTGAAGAGATTTTTTTTCATGCCTCATCACACCCTTTATTTCACTTGACACAAGACGGCAGATGCTCTGCACTCCCCTCTGTGGGAGAATTTTAATGGATTATGCAGTGACGCCTGAAGCGGCACATTATCTTAAAGTAACATTGTGCAAGGGTAAACGCCCGAGAGCCAGTAGCTGCTCACCGAGCGGCGCATGATATCCACTGACCCACAGTCCACGTGCATTTCTATCTTGTTTGATTGATAAAATGAGAGTGGCAATTGTGTCACGCAGCAGAGGCAACCACACTCAAGTAGCAATGATCTGATAGAGGCTACAACGCCCCATAAAGCTGACGGGATACGCAGAGTCAAAATCAAAAAGAGCATAAATAACCAGCTCCATATTTATAGATTTTTCTGAGTCTGTTTTCAGCGGGGTCATGTGTTGTTGTCACGCTGTGCCAGTGGGTGTTGGGTTTGGGTCGAGGATGAGGGGCCGGGACACGATTCCCTTCATGACAGTTTGAGGACATGTCGGGTGATGTTGCCTGACAGTATTAATACAGTACGTATGTAGTTACATGCGGTGTGTGAGTCCAGCTGTGTGTGTGTGTGTGTGTGTGTGTGTGTGTGTTTGTGTGTTTGTGTGTTAATCAGTATCTGCATGTGTGGATTCGTTTGTGTGCTTGTGGGCATGTTGGATTGCCTATCCGTGTGTGTGTGTGTGTGTGTGTGTTGGGCCATATTTGCATTAGCCTGGATGATGTTGCAGTGAATTTCTGCGGCATGACAGCGAGTGACCTTGAGTTGTTGCTGCTGGTGAATGTGTCAGATTTTGGCAATGGATCTAGATGTGTGTGTGTGTGGTGTGCGTGCATAATATACAAAAGCAGTACTTAATTTCATCTAACCTCTAAAATCAGACAAATCTTTCATCGTGCTGGAGTGACTTTCTTTCCAACTATTATTAGACGGCACATTTAAAAGGGTCAATTCACCCAAACTACTACAAGAAAAGTTAGGCCAAGTAGCATCTCAAGCCATCCACTCTGCATACCAAAACTAATGCAGCGACATTTTAACATATATCACCTCGACGTCTTTATCTCCTCCACCCTTCCACCCACTCCACTTCTCCTAATCTAACAGTCTGTCTTGCTGCATCTCTTAAAATCTCTGCATAGAAAGTTTCTCCCTGATCCGAGCAGTTCCCTCACCGAGGTCACCTCGCAGACGCTGGATCAGAATCCCCCACAAATACACAACTTCTTCTCTACGATTTTCCTTCCCTCCTAATCCTGCACTGCGATTGAAAGCAGCCGCCTTGTCTGTGGTACCCGCCATACATCTTCTTCTTGCTAATTCAAACCAGTCCTCTACTGCCCGCATGTGAACTCGCTTTTGAAGGCCAGAGGTCGTTCTGAGGGGAAATGTGTTCGACATTTTCCAAAAAAACTGGCCTGAGCTGTGACTATGAAGGTGCTCTTAAAGAAAAAAAAAGAGGTCACGGAAAGAATTTTTGGGGGCACGAGCAAGACATGATCGCACTCAGAAGCAAATGTGTGTACGAACAACTTTAGAGAGGATCTCTCAGCCTCCCATGAGTCATGCATTATGAATGCATATCTAATGTACTGTCCAAGACAGTGATCAGTGACTGGGGAGGTTTTAAGACATTGTATATGTCAGTCATAAAGATTCCCCTGGAAGATATGCTTCATGCAGGAGAAGCTTGTGTGTGTGGATATTTCGATGTACGTATGTGAGGGTGCTCACGTGAAATGACTTGCACTGTAGGACTGCAGTGAACTTATCTGGGAAGATGACTAAGAGGCATTTAAAACATCAAAGTGTCCTGGTCACGTGAGTCTTGCGCACATGTGTGTGGTGTAAGTCTCGCGAAGCCCTGGCTACCCACAGCGTCGCTGCCCTCTGCGGAGGTCCTGGCCATAACCCCGTCGAGCTTTATCCCCGTAATGGTCTCAGCCCGAGAGTAAAGACGGGACTCTGCTGCATTCCACTCATTCCTGGGTTGTTAAAAATAAGACCTTTCTGAGCTCAAAGTGGAGGTCGGCTTTCCAAAATTCAGAGTTGTCATGGGAGGGCTGGAGAGGCAAAACTGGAGTCCAAACTTTGCTTCTTTCCCTTTTCTATTTTACAGAAAATGCAGCAGCAAACGAGAAAAAACTGTTTGTGATTTTGCTTTCCTGACTGTCACAACCTCTTTTATTTCCTCTGCTAACAAAGGACAGAATAAAATCCTCAGACAAGTCCTGACACATTGTGCCAAACAATGACATTACAGAGAGAGACCATGGGCATGCAACCGAGGCCCTGAAGAATGCCAACATCCACAGTTTCTCAGCATTCTGGTGTTTGCGTACAGCAGTACAGACAGGACTGAAGCTTTTCTCATTTTTTTCAGAACGCCGCCATCTCTTGCAGATCGAACGCATTCAGACCGATTCTGAACTCAGTACCCTGCCATGTCGCTCTCTTTGCACAATGTCATTAGAAGCTCATCGGAATATCACCAGGGGCCAGATGGGAACATATAGTTCAAGGTCAAAAACTGCCCCCGCAACTGCGGCCTCCTTTCGGTGCACTTTAATTATGAGCGCTGCTGCGTAACCTCAGAGGGTAGCACATAAGTGAAGATGATGGCATGTGGTGACCCTTCACCATATCTATACTGTGCATCAATGATTTTGAGCCTGTTTCCTCTACTTCCTGTACATAAAAGTTTGATTCTTTTAAAAAGGTGCACTCCAACTTCGCAAAACACATACCGTTTGGCTGTGAGTCACGGGTTGACATTTCAATGCTAAAGTCATATTTATTCTATTTGACCTCACAGTCAAACTTGTAACTACGCCTCCGCCTATATTTTCCTTCTTGCCATGGCGAGGGAACATTTCACGTCCTCATGGCAGAGAGCGCTGATGAGAAGTCAGCGGTCTCACCATTTGCTGAGAACTGACCCAAGATGGAAACTCTTCCCTCGTCTGTTTTCCAGAAGAACATTCTTTAGCAGCCACTTCGCCTCAACTGATCCCACTCCAACCGCTAGAAACACTCAGCCAGACTCCCCATTACAACACACACACATCCAAATTCAAATATTATACATGAGCCTATTAAAGGCATGATAAATGAAAAAGCTGTTCAATGGACCTTTGCTGATTGTTGAAATGTTTCACTAAATCCTCTAAAACATGCTTCATTTGAGATCTTTGACCTCAATCTGTAAAAAGCACATTTAAAGTGACCTTGCGAGAACTGCAAAACACTTTATCTGTGTGAAATCTCTGCCAGCACCGGGCACTCTGGAGCATCCAGTTTTGGACATGCTCTCTGGAACTTATCAGACCCGAGCAGTTTCATCTGAAGCATGAAACTTCATTTTGGCTCAAAATATAACCTGTGGCTGTGCAGTCGTGCAGTCCAGGATGCAGGACGGAATTAAGCCCATAATGCTTTGCAAAGTAAGAATCGTGCAGGACTCACTAGCCTAAGGCAAAATGTGAGGGATTAGTGGGCATCAGGCTACCAACGAGCAAACGGCTTTCAAAGCTTGCGCATCACATGGACTTTGAAGATCTAAATAAAGGTCAGGGCGGAAAGTTTTGTGGCTTTATTGTTTTTTCATTTTCTGCAACGGCCCGGCCTAAGAGCGCAGAGCATGGACGTGGCATCAGGCGTGACAGGGGCGTGTGGTTTCCAATGAGATGGCTGACGAATGGTGTTGATCAAAGATTGCAGTTATGGTGGAGCAGTGTGCCTTGTGTGGGAGGGTAAATCACTGACTTGCATCTTGGAGATTAATTTAAGCTGCTTTCCTTGTGGGCGGCATAAAAGGGGGGGGGGGTGAGAAGTGGCCACAAAAGCTGAAGTTTGCAGGTGGAGGGAAATAGAGGGGGAGGCTGCAGAGGACGCATCATGGATGCAGACTTGGAGACAGATACTGATTTATTATTCACAAATAACCGCCTCATAGCTTAACTGCAGGGGAGGCCTTACCTGAATCCCTACACTTACCCTATCTTTTCATACTTGCTTCTGAATTGCTCTCGATGGTTTGCGCTGTAACGCAAACCCAACTCTTCCTCCATGTTCACCTATTGTCCTAATATTGCATGTCATGATCCACACACATTTGCTGAGTTGCTCACTCACTAGTTAAGTGCATTCAGCTCTACTTCGCTGTTTTTTTGTTGTTTTGTTGTCTTTTTTATGTTGACGTTGATGCCAGTTTCATGGATGACAGAGGTAATGCAATTTTAATGGACGTGACATTTTAATAACCTACTAACGATGACGTGAACATTTCCAGCACTGATGTCTCAAATTAAAAAGCCTTCCAGCAGCTAAAAGTGGCAGAAGCCCTCCCTGTCTTTAACCGTTTTAATGTAAAACATCAGAAATAGGATCAGAGTGTGCAATTTCACCTAATAGACACACTAATGTGCTATGATGGGGTGGAAAGGTCAGAACTCCACTTTTATTTGCTCACTAACTTTTGAGACTAAATAGTTAACGAGTCACAGTCAGGTTGATCAGAGTAATCTGGCTTTGGACCGCCTGCATGTGCGCTACACACATCCACATATAGGTTTACAAGCAAGCAAGCGTAAATGCAAGGACACGCGCACACATCTGACTCAAACTCACACTTGCACAGACTCCACCCCCCACCGGTTCAGTGATTGGCCTACTTAGAGGCAGGGCAGCCCACTGGCAGATTTGAATACAGGGAAACAGAGGGGGAGGGATGGACATTGAAGGGGGAGGTGGGGCAGAGAGAGGGGGGGTTGCACTAGTTTGTCTCCTCTCTCTCTCTCTCTCTCTCTCTGCCGGGTCAGGATGGAAAGGCTTACACAGGCAGAGGGGAGGAAACATGTCATGAGAGGTGATGACACAGAGACGGAGACGTATTCACATCCTCACTGACTCCCAACTTCGCTGCTCTCAGCTACCTCTGCCCCCGCCGCCGCCGCTACAGCGTCCCACAGAGGAGAGAGGGAGCCAAAGATAGCCTCCGTTCTCCCTCCACACTTCCCTCTTCCTCTCTTTTTCACTTTGTTGGCGGATGATGGGATTTTAATCATGTGGAAGGTAAGGGGGGGCGGTGGTTTTGTTTTCTTATGCATGCTGTAGAAGAAGTTTACTTAAGTCTCGGTGGGGGAGTCTCGAGGGGATTCCCGCATGCTTCCACCCTCAATCTCGGCTCAGAAATGATTCTCAGTGGAAACGAGGAGTGGAAGAGATGTGTGCCAGCATTACTGGAATGGTAATGATAGAGCAGTGGCTTCGGGACGCAGCCAATGAGGGCTGCGGAGCCATCTGTATGATGGTCGGGGAGAAACTTCTGCAAGGAACAGTTGTCTGCATTTACATTTAGAACAAGGAGTCTGTTTTCACCATATGGTTTATGTGATTAATTATGAATGCACCATTTATTCTAAATGGCTTTCTCTCTTTGTGCTCAATTTCAGCTCAATTTCAGCTTCGCAAAAACTTTTATTTTTGGTGTTTGAGTCTCCAAAAAGCTTGCGCTCAACTTTGATAAAGAGCAGAGAGCTGGATGTGGTGAATGGTGTGTAATGATTTCTCGTGAAACAGGGGACCTCACATTTCAGATGTTGAGGAGAAATGCACATTAAATGGCATGTGCGTGGGTGGCGTTGTGCTGCATGCGAGAGTCTGTTTTATGTGACCCAGTTTCAAGGAGCCACTGTGTGTTTTGGTGCTTGCTTGAAGCCCAAGACACATAAAGACAGGAGACAGTGCCTTCAAGGGATGCTTAAAGTGTGTGTGCGCACATTTGAGTGCTGGGAGTGCATGAGTGTCTGTGTGTGAGTCAGCGTGAGTGGCTTTAAAAAGGTCCTGAATGTTTGGTCTTTTATGCACTTAAGAGGGAGGAAGTTTGACAGTGTTAAATTAACAGCCAGAGGGGAGAGAGCGCATTTGGCCGGATGGTACTTTTTGTGTGGATTTTGTGCGTTTGCCTGTGAAGGATTTACAGGTCCACATGCAGGTTATGCCACTGTGGACGTCTACATGTTACATTTCAATTGACAGTGGCACAGCTCTGTCCCTGCCGCTCTTTAAGCTTCTCACAGAGGTCAGGCTATTCAATTTCACAGCATCTCCTGTGTGCTGAAGCAAGTTTAGCACATATCTGTGCATGTGCGTCCCCGTGTGCGCCGGAGCGTGTGTGTGTGTGCGACAGCTGGCTGCCACAGGCTCAGCGCCACTACTGATCCCCTTCACCTGCTGCGGGTCACAGGGATCAAGAAAATCCAGGCTCTGTGTTTGATCTGAGAGACAATGGCAACTCAGGGAAGGAGAGGCTACTGTAACTGCAAGTTAAAGTGCAACTGTAATTTCAGGACTGAGTGGAACTTCAAATTAAAGAGGCGCATGTGGCACTTACAGCTCTAAAAATACACATTTCTGTAGCAGAGGGAATCATGGGAATCATATATAGAGTGTTGTTCTGAAAAAAAACGTCCTTTATCAACAAAAAGTTGAACCGGTTTAATACTTTGGATGCATGTCAGCTCGTAGTTTGCCACATTCCACATTTGTGTTGACAGATGGAGACGAGGAAGTACAAAGAGGCTTTGTCTGAAGCGTGGTTTATAGTTGTCACGATGCCGACCAATATAGCAACAATAGTACTGTTGCTGTTTCTTTTTCCTGTTTCCCCTGACATGTTTCAGTGGCATTGTCAGCCAAGGCGAGCTTGAGAAAAGCATTCTAGCTCCCATACACCCCCCACCACCACCACCTTGATTTGTTTCCTGCGTGGGACTCATCTCGTCAGTTTGTTTACACTTATTAAAAATTCTAGCAGTTTCTTTGAGTGATGTTGCAGAAAAAAAAACAAAAATCATTTTCAGGGAAACTTTGTAGACTGTTACTAATATATCATTAGCCACCCACATTGCCCCCAAAATCTCCTGTTATCACCCCAGTGCATAGTTTCCTGATGGGGCAGAACTCGTGAGACCCTTATCTCCTCTTAATTAGTCAATCTGATCTTCAAAGCATCAGCAGTCGCCCACATCACTGCTCTTGAGGGGAAAACTACTAATTGCTATCTAAACATCCTTCAAAAAAAGGACAAAGACAGACTGGAATACTTTTTCTGCCCCCCCCCCCCCCCATTTCCACTACAGTTCAATTCATTTTATTCACCCCAGTGCGTTCTTTAATCACCAGCCGAATGAGAAGAGAGCAATGTTGCCATGGAAACTTCAGAGATTGTGACAATGAGCACAGTCAGCTCAGTGATACTCGGCAGCTTTGTGCAGGCTTGTGGAGAGGATAACTGGTTCCTCCAACTTTGTGTTGTTGTTGTCGTCAGGAGCGCCTACAGTACTTTGCAAACCTGAAGTGTGGGATTACCCAAAACTTTGAACATCTGATCTGTATTTCTGTCACCATCGTCATAGCTGGGTCCACTTTCCTTACAGTGGAATGTTAGAGATAAGGCCGTCAAACTAGCTAAATGCATCCAGCTTGGTTCGAACACTGACTACTTATACGATTTGCAAAACAAGTAAGTGCTGTTTCTAAAAGTTTCTTTTGAAGTGTTAAAACAGACCACTTCGTTGCACTGCAGTAATCCTCCAATCTCACAACTCTTGGGGGTCTTCACTAAGCAGTTGCAGAGCTCACTTGTTGGTCTGCAAGCACATGCACAAAAAAAAACTATCCACTACAGTGAGAAGAGTGAAGCTCACTCCTGTTGAACCGTCACCAGAGCATTACCTTCAACACTCTCTCCTTTAAAGGTAAAATAAGCAGGGCTTCCTTGAGAGCGCTGCCTAATAAACAACATTCACAGGTGTCAGCCACTGCTCGGGTTTCAGTTATTTTTCCTCCTCAGATTGCGAGTCTGAAGCTATGCTCGGCCATCCGATAGGCATCCAGGGGTTTTGGGTAATCCGCTGCAGACCGACAGATGTGAGAAGTCAGGTCACCTCGTTTTTGGAGTATCTGCCACAAGAGAGGGCTCGCCAAAGTTCAGCATCATGTTTTTTCATTCCTTCCCTTCTCGTTCAATGTAAACACGGATCACGTGAATTCTCACTTTGCTCTGTAATGCCATCGTTCATACTCTAAATATACAAAAGACTAAAAAGCCATGTGTAAGTGTAAACACCTTCCCAGGCTGTCCAGATGTTCGGTATTAT
Organism: Psettodes erumei; assembly: GCA_016785225.1. Lineage (NCBI taxonomy): Eukaryota > Metazoa > Chordata > Actinopteri > Pleuronectiformes > Psettodidae > Psettodes > Psettodes erumei. The sequence goes on from JAFBJZ010000953.1 coordinate 764,664, forward strand.
GACATACAATGTCCTCTGTGATGGGGGTTAGGGGGGTCATTTCAGGCATGCTGGGGTTAAACTGTGGTCACTTGTGCAAAGAAACAGGTTTCTTGAGAGGATGCACTCACATTACTCCAAACTAACTAAAAAAAATAACTGTGGTGATTAAATACGACACAATTCACAAATGGAACATGAAATCGTGACAAGCGGAAACGGGCTGAAATACTCTTGCTGCTGTGGCATATTTCACTTGCTTTATGAATTCAAATATTGCTACAATACACGGGAGGATGCGTCTCCAGTGAAGGCCCAGAGAAGCTCACTGCAAATGAGAAACTCTGCCTCCGTCACCTGCCCTGCATAAGCCATGCTGTTCATACCTGCATCCACCTCTCCATGCTGAAAACACTCCATTAACAAATCAAAGATGCAATGATAATTTAGAGCTATGGGGATTAACCACTATTTAATCTCCACCAGGGGATCCTGATCACATATTCCAAGGCCACATTAATACATTATGGGAAAAACAGTGTTCGTGGAGGGAGGCATTAACTAAATTTGTCAAAGTATATTGAAAGGAAAGCACACATACACAAGTTCATCAGCAAATGCTCCCATCATCCCAAATGCAGTTCCCAAGGTTTCTGTTCTCTAAACATGCCAATAAGATTGGAATGAAGATATGATTTCAGTATCTGATACGATAACTCTTTCCTGTGCTCCATGATTCACGAATGTAGCCCTGTCTCTGTGTCGGGGTTTTATTAAAGTGCACAGTTGGGACACACATCGGGAGTTGCACTGAGATACTGAGGTTTATATTCCTAATTGGAGAGGGGGAAAAGAAAAACACGAACATCCCCAAAGACGGCCAGACAAGTTTTCTTTTAACAAAGGGATAGATTATGTTACGGCACCTCTCAACACCACAATAATTTTTGTTCATTCCCAAGAAGTCTCTTCACGGCGTGCGGCTGTTCGGGTATGTGTGCGATGGGTGTGAAAATCATTCACCCTGATTAATTACAGTGTGTGTCCCTGACACCACCAGACTTGTTTTTGTGCCCTATAATCTCGCCCCGAACATGACGTCGAATTTCACATGTGGCACCGCACCCGATCTGGGTCAGACAGGCCCCCCACACACACACACACACACACACACACACACACACACAATCACAGATGTCACTCTTTATCATAATCACTAATAGCCTCAGCATCCCAGTCATCGACCAGCCAATCCTGTTAGTTGTGACTGACCACTTTGGAACATGAAAGGCTGTGATTTGTCACGGCCAGTGTGGGGGGAAGCGGATTAGGGATCAACATGGCAGGGTGTCTGGGATCAGACAAAAACATTGTGTGTGTGCATGCGTGTGTGTGCGTGTGGCAACAGTGAGTGGGTGCACCCCCGTACTGTACATGGTGAGGACAGGGAAGCAGAGTAGGTGGTGGAGGAGAGGAGACAAGAGGAGGAGGAGGGATGTGAGGAGATGAGAGAGATTTGGAAATCTAATTCTCCTTTGAGTTTGACTCCCAACTTTTTTATCACCAGTCTAAAAGTGGAGTTTGGACTTCTTTAGCTCTCGGTCTGGGCGTGAACATCACCCAAGTACATTTTTTTCTTCTTCCGTCCTAATTGGACTCCCAGCACCTACACCTGCAACTCAGTGTGCTGTGGAGCACATGAAATTAATCGCCTCCAGCACAAGCGTTGCAAGATTTATCACACACTTCCCACAAGCAGTGGCCAAGACAAATGTTTTGCTTGGAAATGCTGTCGTATAATATTTTGCCTGTGCTTCACATGTTAAGGGAGCATGTCAGCACTGGCTGCATCTATATTTACTGTACGGAAGATTTCACAGAAAAAAATCAGATTCAGATTCAGTTGCAGAGGAAATTTGCTCAGACCTTGTCATGGAAAGCGTGACCCTGAAAAGACAACTTGTTCTCAACGACTCTGCGAGGTCGGGGGTTAATCCCTCACAGTGAGCTATCCACTGCTGCTGTGAAAGCAGATTATGGTTTTTGTTTTTTTGTGAATGGCAAATCTCATAAGCAGTGAAGGGATCCTTTAAAAATTCTGCGACAGACTGGAGGCAAAGAAGGTGTCAAAAGGTTTAGATGTTGGAGAGACAGAAGAAAAAAAAGGATGGAGGTTGTGTTCCATAATTCACAAAATATCTACATAATTTAGATAGTTTTTCAGAAAAATGTGAATAATTGAGATCTGCTTCTTCCTTTGTGCCCCTATTGTGAAAGCAGACGATGTTGGCTGGTTGAAACACGTGATGCTAAAATAACTGATGTATTTGCAAATATCTTAAATTTTCCGTTCGACTAAGTTTCAATCTCAAAATTTTCACCAGACATCAAATCTGTGTTCTGACAGTGAGACATCACAGAGGCGGGTATCATCATGTTTCCGCTCAGCTTCAGATGCTTTGCCCTCTTTCACTCGGTTCCAACATTGCGCTTTGTGTTCGTGCTATTTGGGGAGATCTGGAGCGGCACAGTCATACAGCGACACACACACAGTGTATGGTGATTATGTGAGTCAGGTCAACGGGGATGACCTACTTCTCGGCTGAACTCCGCAGACTGCCACAGCCGCTCATCATCTCAGCAAACTGACCCCCTCACCCATTCAAATGTGTTTTTTGTGTGTGGGGGGGGTTAAAGGCAGTTAAATAGCTTCTGGCTGCTTGAGTGATTTTTGCATCTTTTCATGGGCGTCAAAACCTTTTGATGCCCTTTTACTGTGGAAACGTTAGCATAACTGCGTGCAGACCAATGATTATCAGCAGTTATTAACAGGACAACGGCATCCTTTGCAGCTCCCTGTGTGATGCAGGAAACATTCACATTCACCTTCCATTTCAAAAACACACTGTCTCACTTTTTTTTCTATCCGCATCATGTTCTTGTTGAATCAGTTTTTAGAAAATGGATAGAAAGAGTTCCTATGAAAATTTTAACGGCTTAAACTACGAGTGGAAAAGAAAGTGGCAGCCTCTTTGGACCCGTAAGTTAATGAAAGATTTAGAGGACGAGTGCAGACTAATGGGGGGGGGACCAAATATAAACAGGAAGACAGATCAAAAGTTGAAGGATATAATGGGCTTCATTAGTTGTTCTCATAGAGGAGCGTATATGTTTCCCAAGGACCCAGCGGATGCTCTGCAAAAAGGAGGTTTGAGTTTAGACTGACATGAAAAATGCTTAGCTGCAAAAGGTTACTCGCTGACATTTCTGGATCGGAGACCATATAGCGAGTACTCTTTCAAGACAATATCAAAGAAAAAACACCAGGCATTTGCGAATAGCATCAGGGCGATGACATTTGTAAATAGAAATGTAGCATTTGGCTCACGTTACACAGTCGGAGGTCGAGAGATGCAAACTGTCAGTGTCACATCTTATTCTATAGCTGTACCATTCCCATCCCATTCAGATGAGATGCAGAGCAGGTTTAACTTCTCTCACAGTCTTTGATCAAGAGTTTATGATCCATGACATGGAAATGTTCCCACAGAGCTGTTACAAGGGAAGAGACGAGAGCAGACAGACACACCCTCTAATCCATTCCTTTCAGTTTTGCCTCTGTGTTTTCGGGCAGAGAATGAGAGGGTGTGCAAAAAAACCAACAGAAAATGTAAGAAAATGGCAGGCGTGGGGGGAAAAAAATTGGAGAGAAACAGGCAGAAGTAAGATCAAACCGTGGCCATGACAGCTGGCACTTCCTTGAGATCGGCTACGGCCGATTTCAAAGTTTTGACTTGCATGAAAGAGACAGAAAAATGTTGTGGTGTGCTTGGCAACAGCCGACAGGCGGTTTTTGTGCCAAGAGGGAAGAAGGAGACGATGGAGGGAAATCAGTTTCCCCCGTTTGGTCACGAAACCTCCTTTGTCACTCGAAGTGCAGAGGTTGCAGGGAAAAGGAAGAGGAGCGAGTCGGTGGAGGTTTCTCCCACTCGTCCTTCAGCTTTGTGTTGCCCCCCACTGAAGAGTGCTGGTACTGACATTCCAGTGGTGCCAGCACTGGGGGCGAGCCTTTCACACACAGTGACTGTCATGAGGTAAAAAAAAAGTGTTGGTGGGAAAATCTCTGCCTCGATTTTATCAATTTCCTATTCCAGTCTCAATCCCTTTAACCCCCCGTGTTCTCTCCATTTTCTCTCCCAGTCCCCCCCCATCTTCTTACACTCCTCTTTACCTGAGTAACACACACACACACACACACCTCCCTCTGCTCTGCATCACCTCAGTGCATGGTTCAACAGTGTCACCTACGGTGTGCTGAGAGGCATTTCACCCTGTTGCACCTGCCAGTCTGAATTTATGTGCAACTGTGTGTGTGTGTGTGTGTGTGTGTTTGTGTTTGTCACAATGTGGTGGATTTCTCTTCTCTATCCTTCAAGCCTGCGGGTTCACGCTCCCGTCGAGCAGGAACCTGTCAGAGCTCCATCGATGACCAAGTTTCCCATCTTTGTCAGCAGCTTTTCTTTCTGCTTCTGTGAAAATGCTGCCCAGCTTTTGGCTGACAGGTGTGTGTGCTGAGACAGACAGCATAAAAGCCTCTCATTAACATATTACTTCACTGTAGAGCTGCAACAAATCTACTCTACTTCCATTTCATGCTCATCTAGGGACCGGCAAACTGTCCGGTGGCGCCAAAAATAACATGATGTAATGTATTCCGGTAAATGAGCTTCAGTCGTCACTGACAAAACATCTATGGGAATATAAACAACCGAGGGAGGCTGGCGCTGTGTCTGCAGGAACACAAGTGTGTATCCATGTGTACGGACATGCGGGGAAGTGCAAATGTGAGCGAGCATTTCTCTCTGAGGATTTGTTGTTTTTACAGCCCCCCCCCAAACACATAACCCAGCACATCTCGTCCGGAGCATGCGACTGCAGAGTCATCTCCCACTCTAACGTTCCCTCACTTATTTGGAAATGAGAGCAATTCAGTTTTTGTAATCTGTGCACAAATTTTCCTTTCTCCCTTGCTCTGTTTTGTCAAGTGTTATCTGGCCTTGAATATCACAAGCCACAAAAGTGCTTTGACTGCAGAGAGCATAAGTGAGGCCAGTTTATCTGCAGCAGTATTTTTTTTCTTCATTTTTTTCTTACGATGAAAAGAAACCATGCATAAAGATGGCGAGAGAATGAATAGGAGGGGTGCTCTGATTGCGGCAGCCTGCTCAGATGCACACAAGCCTGAAGCTCAGTAAACAGTGACATCTGCTGAAAATATCACGCTGTGGGTAGAAGAGCGGCAGTCCGTCTCAGATACGAGCATTTTTTGTTTGCTGTTGTCTGTATTTGTATGGTGGGTCGAGGTTTCTCCATCTAAAGCTGAACTAACCAAAAAAGTAATGATTCTCAGAAACCCTCATGATAATATTTAGATTGTTTCAGTTGGCGTGTTGCTTTTCTCATATTTTATTCTGATTCAACTTATACTATCTTCAACAGACTCCATCTGTCCTTGTGTTATCTCCATATTTTTTCTTCGCTTTTGTAATAAGCCATTTTTCTTCACCTTCCAATTTGTTTAGGTTTCATCTAACCTTCAAGTTTTTCTTTTCTTTCAGCAATAGCAAAACCCTCATTAGCTAGCTCAAACTACCTGACAGTCATTTTATTATTAGCAGCCCATGGGGTCAGTTCATAAATCATGGCGGAAAAAGATTTTGATGACTGCACATCTAATCAGTTCTATCAGCCCGTCTTTGCACACCACTTGCAGTGCTACACTGATAGGCCTATCACTCAAAACCTTAATATTTCTGGAGGATATTCATTTCAAAAAATATATTGGTCAAGTGTTTTGAATTCTGCCTCTTAAGTTGATTGTACAAAAAGTTGTGCAAATATGCAAAAGGCAATCTTTTTAACAAGGTTGTCTGAAACTCCAGTAACACACACACACACACACACACACACACACACACACTCACACACAGCAGGTGACCAATGCACCAACAACAAGCAGGGTTACAGGGAAATCAAGACAAGGCTCATCGACAGGGGGAAGAAATCGACAACTGACTGCAGCTGTGGCTGCAGCTGCCACTGCTGCAACCCAATATCAAAACCACACCCGTCCAACTGCCACGCTGAGCGTCGAACTAAATGTCAGGCATATTAAAGAAACAGACTCTGCACTCCAGCCCAAAAATAAGTCCTCTATCATCTCAGTGGAAACGAAGGAATGTAAAAGCCAGGGTGTTTAGTGCAGAGTTACTTCAGTAGCAAGGAGCAATTCAGCACGGAATGTTTTCAAAGATGAGACAGATAGAAAATGAAACGTGTCTCTCTTATGTTGATTTATCTACACACATCTATTCTGTCCTGTCACTCCAACATCTGGCTGTGACATCTTCATCCCAGTCTGATGAACCCCATGTTATTTGGACAGCGTGAAAAGGGGTTAATGTGAAGCACAGTCCCACCTTCCCTTCACTATCTTATATTCTGTTCTATCAGCAGAAATTACAGAAGTGGAAGTTTCGCAGATCAAAATGTCGATGATGAAGCATTCTGTACTTTTTTTTTTTAAGTTCGCTATAACAGCCCCCTCCCCAAGAAAATCCAGGGCTTAACACTGTGCCATTCTTTAAGTCCACTCAGTGGTCTGCTCCATTGAGATATAAGACCTCCAAAGAAAGCGTAAGAAGTAAGCCGTTTCACACCATTTAATCACAAATCCCTCTGCTTTCTTTTTCCTCTCTCTTTCTCTATCTCCGCTTCCCTCCATCCACCCCTGCCTTTGGCCTGCAGACAGCTGAGCGGCTCTCCTGGATTTCGCTGACGCTGCGCCTGGTCCCGCCTGGCCTCCCCTGAGCAGGATGGACACTCTGGAATCAGAGCTGACCTGCCCAATCTGCCTGGAGCTCTTCGAAGACCCGCTTCTGCTCCCCTGCGCCCACAGCCTGTGCTTCGGCTGTGCCCATCGCATCCTCGTCTCCCACTGCGCCACTAACGAATCCGTTCAAAGCATCGGCGCCTTTCAGTGCCCCACCTGTCGCTATGTCATCTCTTTGAGTCCAGAGCGCGGACTAGAAGGACTTAAGAGAAACGTGACCTTGCAAAACATTATCGACAGAGTTCAGCGGGCGTCCTCCTCAGCTGGGCTCCCCCTACCGCTGCCGCTGCCTGCACCCCACAGCGGGCCCAACTCTCCAAGCGAGGAAGGGAGCAACCGGCTGGCGCTGGTTCCCGTCAGCGCCGCCATGTCCAGCCCCGGCACCCCTCCTGAGCCGGTCCAGTGCCAGTTCTGCGAACAGGACCCCCCGCAGGATGCTGTCAAAACGTGCGTGACATGCGAGGTGTCATACTGCGAGGAGTGCCTCAGAGCGACGCACCCCAACAAGAAGCCATTCACGGGCCACCGGCTCATCGAGCCTATGCCAGACTGCCACCTCAGAGGACTCCAGTGTCTGGAGCACGAGGAGGAGAAGGTCAACATGTACTGTGTCACTGATGATCAGCTGATCTGCTCACTGTGCAAACTGGTTGGCAGGCACAGGGACCACCAGGTGGCAGCGCTGAGCGACCGCTATGAGAAACTCAGGGTAAGATTTTCTTTTTTACATTTGGCCACGACACATTTGAAATTCCAGTTTCTTTAAACAGTGCTTTCATAAAAACCTGCTGCAGAAGTCTGATTCATTTTAATGACAGCCAAGGTTATGGACTCATCACATTCTCCTTCTGACACACGCAGTACAATGAATTGCAAGCCTGAGAACTAATCTGCTCTGCAGTTCAAAATTTCCTATTATCCTTACCCCAGTATCCAACTCCATTATCAAGCGAGATTTTCATCATCCCATGCTGACTTATTACCTCTCCTGAATAATAAAGCAATTAGCATAATCAGTGCACCGCGCCCGTGTGGCTGGGGGGGACGCAGAGGCACGCGCACGCCGTGAACGTGGGGAGCGTCATTAGTGACGAGGCACAGTGCCTTCAGCGAGGTTGCAGGTTAATGAGCAACAATTTCCTGCCGGGTGGAGGTGTGCCTAATTGAGCATGGCTATTAGAGTATGCTGGTAATGACGGCATGTGTGTGGCGCAGCTGTGTATTACAACAGAGCTTACAGGGAGGACAGTGTTACCTCAAATCTCCACAGAAGGCTGCAAAAAAATTATAATAATCTACGGTCTAATAAAACTTAAAGTGCGACTCCACTCAGTTAGTATCGCCCATCAATAAAGTTGTGGAGAGTTTTTGCAAAGACAAATCCTTCAAGCTCCATACCTGTTAACATTTTCCAGCATTTTTGTTATGCAGAGAAGAAAAGGTTTTTACACTGATGTGACTGAAACTTTACTGCTCAAAATGAGAGTGGCAGCTCTACAACACACGACTCTTAAGAATTAGCCATTACATAGACTGTAAATGATCTTTTAACATTCACCCAGGCTAAACTCAGCAACCAATCCATTTTATTTTTTTCTTCCTGAAAGTATAAAAAGAAGAAAATCCCACAAATTGGTCATTATTTCCCTGGGGTCATATTAAATTTGCGTGTACCCACAAACGCACCATCCCATCTATTATTATGGGCCCTCTGCTGGTTGGCATCATTTATTTTCCCGGCCCCAGATAATGGGATCGGTGTCATCACAGTCGTGGCCTTGTGTGTTTACACCGCCTCATCTTGCACGTTTCAGCAAATTTAAGAATAATTAGCATGAAAGCTAACAGGTCAGTGCATCATCTAATTATCATGCTGCTCTTTTCACACGCGCCCCCTCATTCATCCAGTGAGACAAAGTGGCACAGCACAGGTCAGCACACCCTGTAGTATTCATACAAGCTAATTACATGATATTACACACGCAAGAAAAAAAAACCTACAACAACAAAGCACATACAGATTTCCGCTTGCTCCGACATGCTCATAGGCTACACAAACATCACCTGCAAAGAAGATGAACAACCGCAATTCCTCTCAGGTGCACTCCCATCATACTGCAAATCCTCGTTTGTGTAGTACACATGCAGTACATGTGTACTCCCGCCCCAGGAGAGGGACCTGAAGGATTGCGCGAGAGGATTCACATGTGAAGCACAGGTTCAAATGTGTGACTTCCACTTGACTTCCACTTTGTGTGAGTTTAAATTTAAATGAATTGCCTGAGGTCTTCATGCACACGGCCATCAATGGTGGCCTCTGCTTTACAGTTTGAGCTGCTAAACACAGAACAGCTAACACATACACGAAAGGCCCCCTACTCACCCAGCCACCCATCAGCCCTGAAGAGGGGACGGGTGCACATACAGCGCGTGACTTCTTTGATATTTAGCAGTAATGGGAAAATATCAACCGTGAAACAGACAGCAAAACAACATTTTCTTCAAACCACTGACTTTGTTTTGTTGCATCTTAAATTGCTGTGAAGTATCTCACCCTGAGGCTAAAAGCACAGTCCTGTACACGTCAGATCGACTAACTTTAATTCATCTCAGTAAACAAATTTCTCTCTTTTTTCTTTTTAAATCCATGTGGCAGCATTTCACAACACACATTGACTAAAAGCACTAAACCCGCATGCTGCAAACACATCTTGACAACAGTCATCTTCAATTACTCTGCAGCACAAGGAAGGTTAGAAATTTAAGCAAACTTTTCAAACTGTTTGACAAAGACAAATGTGTGAGATTTAGTTTACAACCAGCAAGGGAGTTAAATCCATGCTTCAATCTAAGCTAACTAACAACGGAAGAACCCAGAAAACACTTAACTTTTAATTCATAAATACAGCAAACGTAAGAGGAACTTAATAACATCTGGGTTACCTGAGGCCCGCTTTGACAGCCCCTTCTCCCTCTTTCACTCAGATATGGTTTTTTGTCTTTCACGTCTGAACTCTGACAAGTCCACACTGTAGTTAGTTATATTTTCCACACCATTTGCCACTTTTTTTCTTCTTTTTTTGCCCTGATCTGCTGGAATTTGAGATATCCCCGCTCAGCAGAGGGAAGAAGAATATCAGATGACTGGAATAGTGTCCTTTTTTCCAGTGGCAGTGGTGGTGTGTCTGATAAGAGCTGTGGAGGTTATTGTGGGAACACCCATCCTTTTTCAAAGATAAAATTACCCCCGTCACAGGAAATTGACGGAGATGGCAGCTGGAAATAGCTTTTAGAGTCCTTGGCTCTGAGGTGGAAGAGAGAGAAGCTTGAGGATAAAAGACGGGAGCTGCTGTGTGTGCGTGTCAGCTTTGGTTTCAAATCACAGGTTTGTTGTGTTTATGTAGTAATCCATTTGCTTTAATCAGCTGCCCTTTCCTGTTGAAACAATGCACTTTGTGTCTGCTCATGTTTTGTTGTGCGCGTTGGCACTTGACAACCCAGAGCATTACATTTGATTCACAGCCTCGCTGATAAGCACAATATTTACCTTTATGTCCTCCAGCTGCCTCATTCATCTTTTATATTGTGAATACACTTATTCCTTTACTTCCTCCTTTAATATTGTCCACACTATTACAAATGTCAACCTTGACTTTGTCAAACTTCCCTTAAAGTGAATCATTAAAGTGCAATATCACCAAAAATTCTTCTTTTTTTTGTTTTCTGAACTCCAGGAGTGATACAGAAGTTTACTTTAGGGTGTGTCACTAAACTGTCTCACCACATCCATCCATCCTAAATGTGTGCTGTGATCAGATCAGACGTGCAACAGACTTGAGGCTTTCCACAGAAAGAGGACATTAAAACAAGAGTGAGTTAATGCTGGCCGTCTGCATCTTTTTTCAAAGTTTACAGTCCCAAAAGGGATTTTACAACTCGCAGGCAGAAGACACAAGCTGTAAACTCAACTCTAACATAACGGTCACTTCACACATCCAGCAGGTATGAAGCCACATTAACGTTCATCTGACAAACGCAAAGCCACTCTCATGAGCTCTGGTGTAAAGGGAATGATGAGAGCAGCGAGGCTACACCGAAACACAACAATTACAGGCCTGGAGACAAAACAGAGCCCAAAGACGCCTTTGAAGCTCAGCAGGGCTGCAGGGATTTTTCAGAGCAAAATGATAATTCTCTTATGGTTCGTCATCATGAGCACACAACGTGATCCACTGCTGATATAAAACTTTTGATCACATTGCTTTAACAGTGCTAATTCCTGGGATCAATCCTCCAACATCCACATTTCTGGGTGCTTGCTCCTGCTAAAAAAATGGAAGTTGTGCATTAACTCTCTTTCACACACTGAGGTAAAGAGCCACTACTGATGTTGTACAGTCGGGTATCATGAATTTTGTCACAGCTTTACAAGCAAATGAGGACCGCCTCTGTTGGCCTCCTGCAAGACCAACCAGCCTTGTTGTCTCCTCGGCTGAAGTAAATGAAAGACACTATCTGAGAATTTACAGTCCCTTTTACGGAGTGATCCCTTTGCTCGGGGCCTTCTTGTCTCTCAATCAAACACAATCACTCACACACACATACACACACTACATCCTCTACCAATTTTCCCCAGTGCTATGTTCCTTCCCTGCTGCGTTTACTTTGTTTTTCCCTGCCGCGCTTTGCTTTTGAGTCAGTGCTCCTGTTTTCCTGCAGGAGTCATCCGATTGTCTCTCAGACTGATAAAAAAAGAAGCAACACACACTGTACAAACATTGCTTCCAATTTACAGAGGAGCTTGCTTGCAGAAAACCGTGTGCCGAGCAATGACACCGGTGCCCTCCATCAAACACCATCATCCAAGGGTGACTCAGCAACGAGACATGAATGTGGGTAGACGCAGTAAAGCACAGCAGCAAAGAAATAAATGATGAATCCTCTCAGGACCTGTCTCTCTGTTGCTGCTGCAATTTCAATCTCACTGCTCAACTGTCAGTTTCACCAATCTCCCTCTCAAACACACGCACAGACACACACAGTCACATGTGGATACAAGCAACAAATGAAGAGAAGAGAAAAGAAAAGAATGAGGCAAAACTGTCAGTTTGGCGAGGAATTTCCTCAGTGTTAAAGTAAACCTATAAAAGATTTAGCTCCTCTTAAATTTGTCTGCTTATCTGTCTCTGTGGTTCTGTGTGTGTGTGTGTGTGTGTGTGTGTGTGGTGGTCCCCTTAGCATGTACAATGGGTACATGCTAAGGGGATACTGTCAGATGACCAAACGTAATGAAATAAATCTTGTCAGTCTGAGACTGTTTAATGGGAAAGTGGTCTCAGACTTCTGAACCTCACTGTATTTATATTTCAAATGATCCAACAACGCTGTTCCTCTCTTCTTCATATTGCCAAGTGGCCATGTGCTCTGGCTTACAAGCTAAACACCTCTCATTTAGATTTGTTTTAAATGTGAAGCGCAGTGGGATATAAAAGTTTATATTGGTTTCATTTCATTTTTAGACACTTTTACAGAAACAGCTGCCAAAACCTTCAACTACACCCAGGAAGAGAGATTATATTACACCAATTTGAGCACCTCTACACTCCTTTTCCATTTAATCTACAGTAGAATCTAAGATTTTATTGATTACTTATAAAGGCTCTTCAGACACAGCCTCTCCCCTTCACACGAACCTACTGGCTGGTCCTGTGCATTCGTTTTAAGACTTCAACTTTTTAAACGCTGCGCGTCCTATTAACGCATTTTATGACTGATTTACTGGTTCTGTTTTGCTTGTTTATCCCCCTATATCTATATATTTATTGTTCTGTGTAGTTCACACTGTCATGTTGGTTTGATAAGTGACGGATCACCTTCCCCAAACTTCATTTTATCACAACGTTATTTCGCGCCGGGGTGCGCGCGCACGCGCTCGCGTGTCTGTGTGCTTTCGCGCGCACTCTCGCGCAAATTAACGGTACAGCTAACACGTTATCTAAGACAGTGACGCGGTTTCTTTAATACATGTCAGACTCACCACTGCTCTTTATATTCTGTCGTACAGCCGTCTCCGTCTGTTGCTGAATGAAGTCCATGGTATCCCATGAAACACCCACGGTTGATAAAATATCCCGGTGTGTATGGGTGCACATTAAACTGTTCAGTCTTTTGTGACATGGTTGAACTCAGGTGCGTCCTCAGACTAGGAGGGGGCGAGTAGCCCTCGTACAGTGTCCCTGCGCTCCGGGTCAGTCCACTGCCAAGTCAACCCGCGACCACGAAGCTAGGGGAGCTAGGCTAGCCGAAGCAGCAGATACATACATTTGTTCGGCGGGTTCCTTAAAGGGAGGGACCGCAGTTCCCAGTCCAAGTCTTTTTCGTACCATTAAGAGGAAATAAAAATTAAAAAAAGACTTTCACAGCTTGCTACCTGAATAATAAAATATAAAACCAAACAAAAGAAAGTCTTTCCATCATGGGCTCGAGCGAATTGGGGGATATGTCTGTGGCTTCGAAAATACACGATACTATTAACCAATGACTGTATAGTTTTGTAGCTACTTATGTATTCAATTTATTTTACGATTGGTGGACAAAATTGGTGGGAGGCGGAATAGTTATATGGTTCCGCCTTCAAAACCAAAACAGAAAAAACAAACGTATTTGCCTTAAAATGGAAAACAAACTGTCCTTTTGTTTTTTCTGAATTGGTTTTTATACAGAAAAATGACAGAGGGAACCAAACAACAATTCCCTAGGCCTTGATGGCCCTGCTGAATTCTTACTGGGCCAACACAGAAGTGAATAAAGACAATTAACTTGCAGGAGACAAATATATTTTAGGAGACAAGGTTCCTTGTGAATTTATATCTAATTTTATGACACAGAGTTGTGTGTCAGTTTTGGCCATTCTCACTTTCTTTGTTCGAGTAGAGAGCTATCAATACATTTGTTTTATTTCCTACAATTCATAGCCTTATGTATTTTTGTTAAACCTGATTTCTGTTCTGTGATGTGTGTGTGTGTTAATGGATCATAAGAAGCCAAGGACATTGTAAAAGCAAATAGGGATCCTCATGAATACGAACAAACAATACCATAATAAAATCATGTTTTGTGTGTAAAATCTTAATCTGCAAGGTAAACTTTCAATAAATGTGGAGAACTAAAAAGACGAAATGAAAATACTGACAATGTAATACTTACAAGTAAAACTGTATTTGTACATGTACTTTCCACCACTGATTTTAGTTTGTGAAATTGATTCTGCATCAATGCAGCTCAGTCCCAACATAATCGGAATCCATTGGCTTCCTGCATATCTAAAAACTCATCAAATCAAAATGGCTTAGCTCAGTTGGCTCAAAGCAGTGATTATCTTTACACAGACACAGTTTTTTTTTCTTTTTTTATGAAAGTCTGGCAGCAGAACAGGAGGACAGGCAGACACAGGCAGAGATAGTGCGGATAAACAGTCAGGATTGACAGGCGATCAACCTGACGGCTAGGAAGGCAGCACAGCTCCTAAGGATCTAAAGATTAAGACTCTTTGGCAACACAGATACTGCAGATGTGGCTTAACCCCTTCATACAACACACACACACACACGCCTCTGTGCCACAAAGGCACAAAGGTTATTTTCAGAACCTACACAGAGGTAAGGAAACTGACAGTGGGTTTCATTTTTTTTAAATCCCTCAGATGTTGTTTCAGGTTCTCTGCTGTTCCATAGTGTACATGTCCTGAAGATTGTGTGCATTGTGCACAGTGTTAGACATAATGAAAAATGTTTTTCTCCTCGCATTTAAGTATGCATGTATGCATTCTGCTGTATATGCCAGCCTGCACGAGGCAGATGCTGACTTATTGTGATTTATTTGCCCCCTCATCATCCTTTAAGAGGTTTAGTTTATTTTTATCTTCACAGATGATAATACGACGACAGCGTCACATTCCTTTCTCCAAGTAGACCTTTATGCAGCTTTTGCTTTTGTGTGTCATCCCAGTATTAAGGCCATCCATTAAGCCCCCCCCCCCCTCCACACACACACACACACACGCAGTTTCACCATCTCTATCTGTGTTTACTGTTGTTGCTTATTCAGTATTCCCTCTGGGGTAACTCCTTTTTAATCCTCAACAAAACAGCATCAGAAAATGCTGTTGTTTTTACCGCTGCTAAAAAGTGATCGAAGGTCAAGAGAATTTAGCTTGTAAATACCACATATCTTGGGAGATGGCTTTCTTAAATGTAGTTGAGCATTTTGAATTTGCATTTTAAACCAAAGCAGACGGATTTATTGAAATACAAAAATGTAGCCAGATAACTGCACCGCAGCTATGCTATCTTTGACATTTTGCTCCTCCGGCCTTGCTACTCCAATGCACCTATATGTAACCATTTTGTAAACATGCTGGGAAACCCCAGCATTCCTGAAGTCTGAGCTTAAACTTGTGTGGAAAACAGTCTTTTAACGGGATAGTGAAGACGTGCCATCAGAGCGGATTAAGCACGCTCGGTTTGGCAATAATATGATGGTCTTAGAAGTGAAGGAGACAGCTTGTACTCGGGTGGATGAAAAGCAGCAAAAAGAGGAATGAAAAGTTAAAAAGGGGGAGGGAAGAAGAAAGGGAGGAGCATTAAGGGACTGACGTGCTGTCACCTGTTTGTCATTTTTTTAGCCAAGAGCGCTGCTGCTGCGTGCTCTCATACGGGAAGCTTTTGATGCACAATTTGCCGCTTGGCCGGGTTTGCACATGGGTTGGTGCTCAGCGGAGTGGCTGTCCTAGTCACATCCTCTGCCAGTGTAGGCTTCTCTCTATTGCAGGCTTGGACAGGACAGGATGAGGAGGCAGTACAGGGATGAGGGATATCGGCCACGCTCAGAGGTACGTGGACCTAAGAAAAGGAAGAGGAATAATGTGAACCTCCTGAGGATGCTTGTGAGGAAGAAGACCTGAAGGAAAATGCTGCTTCTCTTGATTGACCACAGAATTTTGGATGTTTTTTGCAAAAGTTTTCTTGTGTTTTCTTGGATGTAGTTTTTCCCAGTTGTTATAACAACTTGCTTGTTTCCTGATGTAACACTGGAGGCTTGTGTAAGCAGATGAACCTTAAGGGGAAAATATCTGTTGCATTTTTGTCCTTTTTTGAGTTACACCTCCTGCCCTTCATTTCTGTTACTGAATTTATGTCCCAGCCATTTATTCTGTTTGCTTGTTCACTCTGTTCTCTCTTTTGTTGTGTGTTTATGGCAGCAAGCCCTGGACTCCAACCTGAGTAATTTGATCAAGAGGAACAACGAGCTGGAGTCACTCATGGGGAAACTGATCCAGACTTGTCAACATGTCGAGGTGAGTCCCATTGGTCCTCTGAGGTCACCAATGACCTACATTGTCTGTCACTGGTCATTTGATGCAGTATGTGTACATCATATCATAGATTTGACAAAACTGAGCTGCTTTGAGAAGTGTCTAAGGCCATTGGATATGTACAAAAACTATTTGAAACAATGTAAAATTCCATTGTAATAATTTTTACTTCAGAATAATTGATGAACAAAAGCACAATAGTTTTAATACCCTGGTGACTGTACCACTTTCCCATCTCCTATGTGACTTTGTGTCATGAGTGAACATTAAGACCAATGTCCTTCAGCTTAGCTTGTAACTAAGGTTAGCAGTGCATCAATTGCAAAGAATTTCTGGTGAATATTTTTGGGTTTCTCACTATTGGTTGAAGAAATCACATTAATTACTTTGAGTTTGTGTTGGGTCTTGCAGTATGTATATTTTGTGGACAAAAATATTAATTGACTATATTAATAATTTCCAGTTGTATTTTTGCCCATGCCAAACATCACATATTAAGATTAGGTTAGGATTTTAAGCAACAGTAGCAACAGTTGATACTGATTTTATACAATGCTGCAGTTTAGTGCAGAAGGTGGCATCAGCAGTACAGCCAATGTCCCTTGTTTTTTGCAGTACCTCAACATTTTGTTTGCCTGATGTGTTCTGCTATTAGGATAATCAAGTTTGTGAATATGTGCAATATGTGCTGGCCCACTAATAAAGCAATGCCAAAGGGTTCAAAAACAGTGACATCTTAGTTCAGAAATAATAGAGGAGAACCTGTCTGCCTGGCAAGGCCTCCACAAATTGCAGGAGAGGGGGATTGTGATTTATTTATTTACTTTTTATTACTTAAGTGTTTTGTGCATATTTTTGAGTGTTTTTGTGTCTGCATCATGCAGAAATGTTTTCTGTGAGCTAAGCTTGAGGCTGAATTTTAATGATGAAGAGAAAAAAAGCTAAATACCCTGTTTGATCATTTCACTCGTCACAAAATGACCAGAAAAGCACAACCTCCTCTTTTAAAATCAGAAATCAACAATTGAGGCATATACGCCTAAAATAGTTTGTGGGGTGTATAGTGACAGCAGGATGCCTCTGGGTGAGAAAAAGTCATATTGCAAGTTCCATTATCCTCAGGGTTCGAATCATTTGTGTTTGTGTGTGTGTGTGGTTAAATTAATCACTTAATGAGCCTGGCAGCATGCAATCTGTCACACTGATCATATGCTTCAGTCACCAGATGCTCCTCATGCTAACATGACACATGGTGTCCTGTGGTTTCGATCTGTGTGTGTGTGTGTGTGTGTGTGTAACAGTGTGTGAGTCTGTGCAGCCTTGTGGTCAGCTGTCGTGAATTTGCAGAAAGAGTTAATCAGAGCGTCACTGGAAACTAAACTAGAAACAAGATAACAAAACTTTCATGACAGGTCCACTTCAGTTACTGTTATTTATAAGTTCATGGACAACAGTGGAACTTTACACAGCACAGCAGCATAAGCAGATGCCCTAAAGAGAAGATAAACTTTAATGCTGTCTCTTTGGTTTCTTTTACCAAAGAAAACCTAATGTCTTTCAAATCTACATAAGGATACTAATTGGTGTACAAAATGCCACAAGAGAGAGCATATACAGTATACACACTTTTCACAGCGTAAACAGCTTTAAATCTTAAGCTTCCCCAGAGGTGTCACTGTGGTGTCTAAGAAACCAATTACCAGCGTTGAAAAGACAGATCCACGGGCATTACTACAACCACCCCATACAGTACTGCTGAGGTTTTTTTCAGCCATGCATGTCTCACATAAGTACCAAGATGTAATCCAGGTGGCAAATTGTGTCTGTTGGCAACGCAACCCCAGAAAAATCACATAAGCCCTGATGCTGAGGATATTGAGGAAGTCCTTTCCAGCCTTTTTTGGCATTTTTTTGCATGATGTCATTATTAAAACACCTGTCAGCAGCCATAAGTGTAAGAGAGAGTGCATACGTATATGAATAAGTGCACAATCTTCTTGTTGGCTTGGCAACAGTCATAGCAGACTTCCCCTTTTCATTGCTCCCTGTGCTATCACTTTGCTGCAGCAAGAAAAACACTTTACAAGGTGCTGAAAGCACCGCTAGGAAATGACCGCAATGAGAAATTACGCATTATGTTTGGGCCTACAGTTTTCTAATTGGACAGAAAACAACTTTTATAGCCTGCTGAGACTGTAAAGGTTTCAACGGCAAAATAATCAAATACCACGGAGAATGGGGCTGGATGCCATTTTTCTTCTGAAGGCTCTTGTGGCAGAACGACCCCAAATGCAATCAACACCATCAACTGCAGTTTCCAG
The DNA here is from genome assembly GCA_016785225.1 of Psettodes erumei. Lineage (NCBI taxonomy): Eukaryota > Metazoa > Chordata > Actinopteri > Pleuronectiformes > Psettodidae > Psettodes > Psettodes erumei. The sequence continues at coordinate 783,229 of JAFBJZ010000953.1, forward strand.
AACACCTTCCAACTATATTAAATGATTTTTCTTAAACTTAATTACCATCAGTGGGTCCTGAGCCAAGCAGATATTTGAAACCACAGAAACGAAATAGACTTTTATGTAAAGGTAGGACAACGCTTGCATTTGTCTGAGCCTTGAACCCCACAATGGGATTCTCATTAATGATACTGTCAGCAGATACTCACGTAAAATGACCCAGACCAGCCATAAACACTACTGTATACAGTAGATAGTTCTCTGTATACTGCATAACTGATCCAAGCAGAGTCTGGAGACTTAAATATTATGGCAAAAGACAAAAACATTGCACCATATGGTAAGTGGGCACTGATTTTGGATGGATTTTGGGGGTGTCTTGTGTGCTTCTAACAGCCACAGAGCTTCCCGCTTATTTTACTTGTCGCTCGGTTCTCAAGCCAGCAGGAGGCAAATGGCTGAATACCCCTCATCATCCTCCAGTGTTTGCTTTCAGACAAGCTCACTCAGATGAAAATGACATCCTGTCCCTTGGCTGATATGATGTGCAGCCGTTTGACGTACTGTATGTCCCTATAGATCACCCCCACCCCAAATCAATCACTTTGTTTATCTAATGCTGTGCATGAATTGTGAATTCTCAGGTGAATGCGTCGCGCCAGGAGGGCAAGCTCATGGAGGAGTGTGACGTCCTGATTGACATTATTCAGCAGAGAAGGCAGATAATTGGCAGCAAGATCAAGGAGGGGAAGGTGAGGAGAACACACAGGAGGAGAAAGGAGCATGCCAGCAGACATGATTTCATCTCACATCCTCTCATTTTTCTCACCTCATTTTTAGCAGGGCAAACGGTGAATAAACTAGAACGTGTTGCTCATTGTAAAAGCTGCCCATGGAGCCACTTGTCATTTTGTTGTTTCACCACAAACAGCATGATGTACTTTCTTCAATGATATTTAATCTGCCAGTTCAGTAATTGAGTAATCATTAAAAATCTTCCATCTGCGAAACATTTCACTGGGTATAATGATCATCAAGGGGCAAATATCACCTGCAGATCTAATATTCCACAGTCATACACATAATAATAAAAGCAAGTTAACACCACTCTTCATTCAGTGTATGCAATCTATTGTGCAAATGTGGCACAAATCAATATCTGCAGGCGTTCACAATCTAAAGGTTTGGATTGCCACAGTTAATTGACTACTAATGCCATCACCTTTATTCATTACACTGATTACACTTATGAAATGCAGTACAGTTAGAACACTCCAGCCAGCCAAAACCAGATCCCAGAGCATATGGGAGGGCGTGTGTATTTGAACCCAGATGATTTTTTTAAAGCAGTTTCTAATGCAACGTTTTTTTATACAGATACAAATTGCTGTTGACTGAAGTGCCTGATTGCGATCAATAGCACTAAAAATGTTTTTTTCTGAGACCAAGCTTCTCTTTTTACTGTGCCTTATGCCCTTATTTTTTTAACATGATAATGATAGAAATTTCAGTGTATTTGAGCTGAGATTACACTGTTTTTAGTTCTCTGCAAGCTAAACAGCTGATGAAATGTCCTTTGACCTCAATCCAGTCACTGACCTCAATCTGTCTCTTAAAATCTCTTCTAGGGAGAGGGAAAGAAACTGGGGGGCAAAAAAGGGGGAATTGAAATATCAGATGTATGTGTAACAGAATCACTGACACTGGCCTGGAAATAGTATGGCACTATTGTAGTTCTAATTTTTAATATTTTTGCCTGTTTTACTGGTCCATCTCTCTTGTTCTCATCTTTCTTAAAATGAGAAACAAGCAGGGAGGTAAATACAAGTCAGCTGCAGGTCCCTGTAACTTTAGCTGAGCGTGATAGACATGTTAATGCCCTTTGGTCAAATTTACCTTCTCTGATGTTTGTACTAATTAAGAAAACATGAAGAAACAGATGACTGCCTGCACCTGTCGACTCTGGATTTGACCTTTTCATGTATGAGTGACTTCATAACATTAACTTCCCTCCCCTTGTACTCGTTAAACCCCCATATTTTTGGGTCATTTCCTGTCATCAGCTCTGATTATGTTCCCATCCCTAATGATCCGCTACTCGTTAGCCCTGCCAGCATTGTTCTCGGACTCATTTTGGCACACACCATTCTTTGTAGACGCAGAGGCTCCGGAAGCTCGCCCAGCAGATCTCCAACTGCAAGCAGTGCATTGAGAGGTCCTCGGCCCTCATCACGCAGGCCGATCAGACGCTGAAGGAAACCGATCATGCTCGCTTTCTGCAGACTGCCAAGAGCATCAATGAGAGGTGAGGCAGCTCACCACACTGACTGCACATGCTGGACATATCTGGCTTCACGGTCAAAGGAGAGGTTAAAGAATGCACACAGAACTTTGTGTCCTTGACTTTCCCAACAGCAAAGACAAGCAGAGAAGGAGTTCATCTTTTTTTTCTCTATTTTTCCTCATATGCTTAACATTTCTGACTAATTGATTTGGCAATTACAAGCAAAACCTGGCCATCCAATATGTACATCCTTGGGAGAAACCAGGAATGATATAAAAGAAAATCATCATCTTTTAGTCCTTCAAACAAAAGATGTATTTCAATCAGAATTTAGGCTAGAATAATTAGCGGGCTGATTTTATCCAGGTTTAGAGCTGGATATTGATATAATGCTATGAATGATCTGCAAGTAACTGAAACTATGATTAGTTGTTCTATGTATGGAATGAAAAACTGTTTTGATGAACTATAATGATCTAGGGTTTCCATGGCAACGGCATCAACCCAAGTGCTGATCCCTGAGATACACCTGACGGACACCTTCGACACCTTTGCTCTGGACTTCACCAGAGAGAAGAAGCTGCTGGAGAATCTGGATTACCTCACAGGTAAACAATCATGTTTTCATCAGTTGGGTCAACTAAAAGATACTGTCCAAGGGGATTAATATGGCAGCAGGAATTTCACTTCATGTCATGTTCAAGGATGAAATCACAAACTGCAAACCATGTTTTTGTTGGATCTACAGTCTGGCCCTTTAATTCACTCCCTCACACCAATAGCGCCTTTAAGAAGCATTCTATTTAATCTTTTTTTTAACTTCTTTTGAAGTCTCTGCTGCCTTCAAGCGCTGCATTTGAAGGAACAGGCTGCAGTCTATTAACTCCAAAATTAATTTTCAACATTCATTTCCAATGTCCCATTTGTGAGGACCCATCAAAATGTCACTGTTATGAATTATGAGCACGCTGGGGACAAAAACAAGGCATCACACACAGTTGATTTGAAGGTCTGTGAAAATGGCTGGCTCACATGTATTCTCTGCGATGCATGAGGGCTTCACAGGGGTGGGGGGGCTTTTTCACTAAGTGAATCAGAGTGAATCACTCCACAATGTGCATCCACTCGTGACAGAAAGGCTCAGGAGAAGGACAGAGTGACAGACACAGAAAAAGAGGGGAAGTGGCTTCAAAATCAATTTAAACTGTGCCTCTGTATCTTGGCTTTTCTTTATTCAGTCCATTATCTTTCTACAAGAGGCTTCATGGCTTCAGTACAAAAAGGAATTTGTTTTATTTATCTTTCAACAGAACAAGTACAGCTATAACATAATAAAGTTTACCCCTAAATCAATACACGAGTGTAAGACAACCGATTTAGAAACTCTGGTGATGTAACAACTCATATTTGTTACTGCTAAAAGCATTGTGGCATTTACTCTCCCCCCATGTTAATGTGAGCTGCTTTCTATCTGAATATTTTATTATTTCTCTTCCACATTACTTCTAATGCTCAACCTACCACTCTAGTGGAAAGAACATCTTGAATCCAGGGTGTAATGAAGCCTTCACAATCAAATCTAACCAAATGAAAATATACAAGGACAACCTTTCAGTGTTATAGTACTACTATTATATTAAAGTATTATTTCTGAATATTACTTCAGTAATTTGCAACAATATTCAAACATAACATAGCATTAAAGACATGGCAGATGTTGTCACATGATATTTCTTTTCCCCCACACACAGCTCCAAGTGCTCCGTGCATAAGAGAAGAGCTGTGCACGGCTTCCTACGACACCATCACTGTCCACTGGACGTCTGATGATGAGTTCACAGTGGTGTCCTATGAGCTCCAGTATGCCATCTTCACTGGGCAGTCTAATATTGCCAGTAAGTACATACAGCAGAGGAGGAGGAGTGCTGCAATCACAGAGTAAATCAATGGATTTACTGCTTTTGGAAGTAGGTAGAAAGCTTTGTGAACAAACTAGTGGTCCAACTCAAGATAACTGTCCACTCTACTCTAAATTTGTCACCATCAGGGCTTAGAATTATTAAAATGAGGTCATGTTTTATAGCATATCATTATCTCTGATGTTGGTCATGAATAAATATTCATAAGTCTGCTGATAAAACAGAAAAAATGCTTCTTAAGAACTACAGAACTTGCCTAAAAATCATCACGTTTTATAGTTTTTTTTAGTATCAAAGTGATATGGTGCAGTGTGCTGTCACTGCAAACGCAAACTCCCAGTAGCTAATGTGGCAGACTCCTCGTGCCAACATATAACACATAAGGCTGTATTGTACAGTATTGTACAGTATGATAGAATATAACCCTGGCCATTACCACACATCCTGCACGTAAACATTTCCAACACATTTGATCAGTTATGCTCTTTTTGTGCTATTTACAGACCTGAGGTCTGCTCTGCAAAATCACAGTGATTCACTGTTGGCCACTGGCTCCCCTAAGGCAGCTGGAAGCTGAAGTGCTTTTTTGAAAAAGCCTTGATAGTAGTGAAGTGGATGCTCCTGAAGTGAACCCTCAAGGCTTTATGCTACTATCACCCTCAGATGATGTCATACACCAAATGACGGTTGCTGAAGAATTGACAGAGAATCCACATTGTAGAGGAGATGCACACTCAGCAGATGAGACTTCAGCGGATATGCAGGGCTCTTATGTCTGTGCATGCAAAATGTTTAGGTTTAGGTGGCAGAGAGGCAATGAGGCATTGTATCAGGAGAGAGAATCAGCATACACACACCTAGTGGCACAATATCTTGTTGTACAGCAAGAGACATACTGTATGCGCTGAGACATACACACATAAGACCCAGAAAATCATGAGCACACTTGAGCGAGCAACAACTACAAAGAAGAAAAAGGGGTCAGGACATCTGAAGACGAGCTCCCCTGCTCCCTTTCAATCAAACTGCCTTATATTCTGTTTTTCGTCTATTCTTTTTTCATCCAGTCTTTTTATAGATTCAAATAGATCTATCTCACAGAAAAAAACCCCTTCTGTTTCTTCTTCCTTTTTCAAATCAATCCTTACTTCTACTTCTTTCTTCCCAAGATTACACTTTTGTCATTGCCTTTTTGTTACTTAATTGTTCAAATCATGTTTAGAACTGACAGCTTTTAAAATAATGTGACACCTAGCTTCCCTCTTTCTTTACCCTCTTGCTTTCACATCCTTGTCTCCTTCTGTTCTCTGCTGTGCAATGATTTTCTTCCCCACATCCAATCACATCCAACAATATCAGAGGTTTTGCTGTTGGCATCTAAAAACACATGCCAGAAAATTCCCCATGGTCTAATTCAGATGAATGACTATGCAAGAAGGGAAACAGTAATTCAGTGTTAATATAATCACACAAAAATAACATCCTTAACTCCTATGCTTAAGTATTTCGTGCAGCTCTCTGGACTGGATTTCCTGGGGGAAATGTGGGTCAAGATGATATTAGCAACTATCTTATCTGCCATTTCTGTTTGGTATGCCTGGAACTATAAGCTTCATCAAATAAAAGGTGTGGGTTTAATTTTAATTAATGTGTTTGTGAGTCTGAGAGTATACCAGTAGGAATAGTAGCAGTTGTCAATTTGATGGTTAAGTTTTAGCAATTAACTTGCTCTGATCATAATGTCCTCATTAGGATTATTGTCAATCCATGTTCAGTTATTGTTAACTAAATATTTGATTGTTGATACAAAGGTTGTAATACTTTCACTTCATGCCTTTTTAAAGCTGATATTGTATCCCAAAAAATATTTCCATGATGAGTGGATTTAACTAATATGCAATAACAAACTAATTACCGAGGTGTCATTTCATCAGTGAAATTCCTCAAGTGAGAAAATCCATGACGTGCACTTGAGTGCAACTGAATTAAGCAAACACTGAAGACACACACATGGAGTAGGGCGTTGCTGTGAAGCCAATGAGGTGTGAATGGTTTCTTCGTATGCTTGTTCACAGCCTCTCACCTTGTGCCGATGCCACAGGCTCATACACAACCATCCATTTGCTACACTGTCCTTTCACACAGCTGTACATTACTGCTCTAGGTTTCTTTTTCTCCTTTCATGTAAACAGCACACATTATGTACTTCTACTGCTAGTATGCATATTTTTTAGGAGCTGTGACGACGAAAATTCCAATAACATCTCCTTGAATTAACTCACTGTGCCTCTTTCTCCTTATCTTGCCCTCCATTCCCTCTCCTCCCAGGTCTCTGTAACTCATTGGAGAGCTGGATGATTGTTCCCAACATCAAGCAGAACCACTATACGGTGCATGGCCTGCAGAGCGGCACCAAGTATATCTTTGTTGTCAAGGCCATTAACCAAGCGGGAAGCAGAAGCAGTGATCCGGGGACTCTGAAGACCAACAGTAAGCAAATTATGACTGTAGCTGAACAACCAGTATAGCATCAACCTTTGAGGAATACATACACAAAGAAGTCACTTTTGTTACTTGCTGTGCTTAAGACTTCATACAGAATCTGATCAACTGGAAATAAATGAGCTTTTCTGTAAAGAAACTTTGCCGGTCATGGATGTCTATGCATTGCTACTTCAAAAATCTATTTTTCATTTTCTTTCTTCTCCTTCCCCAGGCCAACCCTTCAAACTGGACCCCAAATCTGCCCATAAAAAGCTGAAGGTGTCCCACGATAACCTGACAGTGGAGCGGGACGAAACTACGTCCAAAAAAGGCCACAGCCAGGATCGGTTCTCCAGCCAGAGCAGCTATGGCGTGGTGGGAAATGTCTACATCGATAGTGGGCGTCACTACTGGGAGGCATTGATTGGAGGGAGCACATGGTGAGAGTCATAATTTAGGCAGTCTTTTACTTACAGTTTCAAGGTTTGGGGTTTTTCCTTGTGGATAACATAATCTTTCAACTCTCCACAGGTACGCTGTGGGTATAGCCTACAAATCAGCCCCCAAGCATGAGTGGATCGGCAAGAACTCCGCCTCCTGGGTGCTCTGCCGCTGCAACAACTCCTGGGTGGTTCGCCACAACAGCAAGGAGATGGCCATTGAGCCCTCGCCCCACCTACGGCGTGTCGGCATCCTGCTGGACTACGACGCCGGATACCTGACCTTCTACGACGCTGTGGGCTCCCAGCACTTGCACACTTTTCACGTCTCCTTCATCCAGCCAGTGTGTCCCGTCTTTAATGTGTGGAATAAGTGTCTGACGATTCTCACTGGTCTACCCATCCCTGATCATCTGGAGGGAATCGAACCTCACAACTGAAAGACACAGACACACATGCATAGATAAGCACAAACTGGCCTCATTAAGTTAAAGCTGCAAGATTTTAGAAAATACTCAAGCTTGCAAAGAGAACAGAAAAGTTTCAAATCCTCTTAAACCCACTAAGATCTGCCACATTTGCTCAAATTAAATTCTGCTTATGTGCTCTTTTGCACCCAGAGGCAGCGTCAGAAATAGGCGAGTAAGCAAATGACATGACTTTCTCAATCAAATAACTCAAATGCCTGTAACTATTTGTGCAAAGTTACCTGGTGCAGCTTTAATGTGCAAAGACAAAAAAGATGTGATTTTGTCAAGCTTATTAAAGCTTATTAAAAGCGATTTTAAAATCTTTCTTATAATTTCCAAAAAGCAAATATGATGCTGGTTCTGTTGTATTGACTCAGAAAGACTGTTCTAGATGGATTGCAATAAGCTGGAGTCAGTTCAGAGGAAACCAGGACAAATGGACCTTGTTAGACGAGAAATTCCTGCTCGCACTTTGGGCTCCGATGGGCATATTTGTACCACGGCAACTAGGAAAAAAGCCACAAATCAATTTTTAATTTGCTTTTTTTCTTCTTCTTCTTCTTTTTTTTTACACCATCTTATGAGATATAGCACTTTGAAAATCTCCAGAAGTAAACACACTGCATAAACACACAAAACATACCGGTCCCACTTCAAACAATCACGGTTGCTGAACGAGCAGAATTACAGGTGTATATCTAGTAACTTCATTCCCCCCTTTTCTTTCCCTTGTTGATTAATGATGAACCAAAGTAGCCATTTATGTCTGTTCAAATGTCTTTACATAGAATTTTACTCTTAATAAATGCAGAAATATTTTTAAAACGTGACAGAGAAGAAATAACATTAAGCTACTATTAGCAGTGAAGGGTTCCTGTAAATGTAGACCTTGTTTTTGCACATTGTTTGTACTTTATTCATGGTTTTGTGGCCTAAAAGTCTCATTAATTTTGGTGCAATTAACATGCACTCATATTGGCAAAGTGTTGTGTTCTGTTTGAGGTATTGTGTTAATTTCCTTTTTTGGCAGCCAGACAAGTCCTGCCATTATGATTTTATGTGATACATAATATGTGAACTGCGTTACAGTTGTAGCCCCAGGTTATTATTAGAACTAAAGGGTAAAATGCACAGTTGGGTGTAATTTTTTTTTTCTCTAAAACAAGCTGTTTCACGAGACATATTTGTGCTGGTGTGCCAATACTCCAAAACCATTATTTAGCTTTTAATAAATGTGTCTTCTCATTTTATCTTATAAGAATATTCCATTTTACATGTCATTCTCTCACTGAGGTCTTGTTTAATCAACTCCACATGCAGCATATTGTTTGAAATGGTTAAACTTTCTGTTACTCATTATAGAAACAAATCATTTTCCCTTCATTAAGACAACAGTCATACACATGGGGCTGTCCTTTATACCAGCAAGGTGCACTCACTCTTTAATTCAGTCAGTGGCTGAATCTTATTTGGATTTTCCTTGATTCCTTGACATTGAAAAGGGACAAAAAGGCTGAAATGAACCACTGAATTCATTGGTCAAGACCCCTTTCACCAAATTGTCAATTCTAAATCCTCTAATTAACATATAATAATTTTTTACAGTAACAAATTTGGAGCTCCTGAGTGTAAATACAATGATTTGGTTGTTTCATTACCAAGTAAGCTTAAAAATATGGAGGACAAATAACAACCTATTCTTTAATTCCACCTTCCTTGGCAATAAATTGAACTGTGTGTTCCTTGTATCTGATATGAATATATAGCGCTTAATTTAATGTTTCCATTTGAACTTTATGACCATGGTGTTATATGTTCTGTCTCTGTGGAAATTTTTATGGAAAAACAGGATATGAGTGTTTGCATCACTGTCGCCTGAGATAAGTCTATGAGAAGGTCAAAAATAAATGTTCCTTTTCACATAAAACTGTTTTTCTCTCTCTCCAGTCAAGTAATATAGCAGTGTGAGAATGTCAAGAGCTATTCTCATCAAGTAGGATGGGCTGAAGTGCCTGGAGCCAATTTGCTCTTTCTGGGTGACGTGCAAACAAAGATCAAGAAACTGAAAAAGTCCAATATTCATCAGTTTTGAGCATGGCATTTTGGTCTCCATAAAGTTACCGTGCTCTCTTGGAAGATAATGCGCTCGCAGCTATAAGCTCGAATATGTTCTTCTTCTCAAGCTTTCTCAGTTACAAAGCAGAATTCAGGTCAGACTGTCAGTCTTCAAGCATTTAAAGCTGTTATCACCAATGTCTTTATATGAGCCATTAGATCATATGATTATTTGAATGTTAAAAGTGGTTGCAATGGTGAACATTTTAAACTCAGCTCAATGGAGCTTTTGTGGCACCTTCAGGTCCTTGTTTGGTTTTTCTCCCCAGTAAAGTGACTGTTGTGGTCCACTCTTGTGAGTCTCACTGTGCTGTGTTCAGCCACAGTCGGCGTCTATTCTCAGCAATAAAGCTGGAAAACCCACTGTGGCTGATCAACGATCTGGGAATTTTGCTAAGTTGTTTGTATTTGGCTCAGCAGTTGTTAGCTCTAATAATCTTGACTACACAATAAGGGATTGATGTCATTATCCTTTTTATCAATTAGGAACTTCTGCCACCTTAGGAACAGACGCTGCACAAAGGCCTCAAAGCACTTGAGAGCATCTATACTTTTTCTTCCCCATGTTGAATCATCCAGACAGAAACTACTGTCAAACTAAGTTTAGAGCTCAGTTCACTTGAGGTTATGAATTTCTTGTGGAAGAGGAAGTTGTTGAGTTTATCATGTGAACTTCCCACGGACATCTGGGCCTCTTCCTGGTTTTCCAGGAGCGATTGTTGTTTGATGCCAGGGGTTTTAGTGGGGTTTTTTGGGGGTTTTTTTGGGAGGGGGAGTTGTTTGCTCAGTGAAGCACTGAGCAAACAATAAAAAGCGTACAGGTTGTCATCCACAAATGATGGTGTGTGTGCTTGTTGGGGTCAGGATATGCTGAGTATAGCATCTTCTCTCTTTAGTTGTCAAATGCATTAATATCAGTCATTAGTGATTCTTTCTGTAACTGCTACTTTGTGAAATACACCCAGAGGCAGTGACAAAACAATTAGGAAATAAACACGGTCTGCTGATTTCTCCAAAGAAAGCTTGACTCACCATTTTAAGATACAGCAATTTGAAAGTCCCTGAGAATGGGAATATTTACACTACACACACATCAAAAATGAATGCGTACACACCTACCAAATCCACTTAATCACAACTGCACCCCCTCCCTATCTTGCCAAGTAGCCATTGCTCTTGCATCTGACTGATTGAAAATATCAAAAAGTTCATTTAATCTCCAAAAACATGACTTTTTCTACTTCGAGACCATCACTACATTTCTGTTTAAATAGTGTTAAAATATGTGCAGGGATCCAAGTACAGCAAAGCAGCCTGGCAAACTGACTGACTGCAATTAGCAGAATGTGTCATCACAATGTACCATTGCATAATAAAGATTTCAAATCACAGTATGAAGCCATCTGTGCTTCTATGCATAAATTATGTCATTTCTTGATATGTGGATGTCCATTGAGAGCAATTATCTTCTTCTCTGAAACCATTCTGTATATCATATTTTCCATGGCTCTGTAACTAGGTGATATTGTTTCCTTACATGACATGAAATAATTAATTCTTTGTTAGTTTACTGCACTTGAGGGATGCTTGGAGATTTTCAGAAGTCTTTGTCAAGAAACTGTACTTACTTTTTGAAAAATCAAACTGACTGGCCACATAAATTGTGACCTTTTTCACCAACTTAAAACAATTTGATCCAAGTTCAGCAGATAAATGACCACTGACCCCCTTGTGTTCTCATAAAAGACTTTGTGTGACATTTCAAACAATCAATACAATAACTAAATGTGTCTTGGGATTGTGCCGTTCATCTGAAATGTAGCGCAAAAGGTTGAGGACCAACTATTTTATTAACCTTTATCAAGGGAAGGATGTGCCGAGTCTGTGTTGTTTTTCTATGAGACTGTGTGACCCAATAGGTCGTCTGTGCTGCATCTCATTATGACCAACAGTTTCCTCTCATGGCTGTGACAATTATGACAGAAGAGAAGGAGGACCGTGACAACAGTCTGAAATTGTAAGAAAGTTCTTTTCAAACCTTTTTCTGAACTTAACTAAACCATGACTGTTCCACAAGCATAACTGCATGTATATTATTGGAACCATGACAACCAAGGACCAGTAAGCCTCCCACTGTTTGGGCACCATTTCACTCTTTCTGGACTGCATCAGAGGGTAGGAAAAACAAGGTATATATTTGTTTCAGGTTGGATGACTTCATTTCTACACATGTAGTGATGTATAACCATATTCACACTTGAGAACTGGTGTGAAAGTCAGACAGCTTCAACAGCTCAGGACTTTTTTTGCCTCAAGGGCACCTTGAATAAAATTTAGCAAGAAGCAGAAAGTGCTAGTCATTCCATTTTTCCCCATGGGTCTTGGGATTTGAACCACTGACCTCCCTTCATAAGACCACTTCGCTCTGCTGAAGGCAAATACTGTCCCACTTTTGTACACATCATCAGGCTGGAGTTGGTTCAACGTGTTGCCTTTTGTGCTCCTGCCACTGCACTTGTATGGGCAGTCTTGAGGCTCTGCAGTCCCCAGAGGTTTTTCACAGCCAGGCCACAGCACACAGAGACAGGGCTCTGCTCTCCTGAGGGAACTGTGCCTCGGCTGTCACCATCCTAATCTATACAGTGAGTGTGGTGAGCAAAGTCGGGCATGCATCAGTGGCTACTTGCTACTGACAATTTGCCATTTCATGCAAATAGACAATGGCAGTGTTGTGAGACACGAGCAGAGAAACAATAGTTCTGCACTGGAGTTGAACTCGAAACAGCCAAATACCAGACCGATAACATCTCCACAATATGACATACACCAAGGACCAGATCTAAAACTTGGACAGAATTTAGTACAGAGTCACAGTACCAACAAAGACAAAATTATGATGAGTCTGACTGTTGTGTTATTGAGTCTAAATCGTCTGTGTAAGAAAGTGTTGCACGTGTTTCTGTAGGGTAAGCAACAAATGGGAGGTGCAATTATGTGGTGTAAAATATTACAAAATGTATTTTTAGCAAACTAAATATGTGTCTACATAGGTTGCTATGCAAAAGCCCTGCTCTCTGTGCCGTTTTCGATCAAAGGAAAATCAGTTCTGTTGATGTCCAGCAGATGTCACTGTTAGGATTCTAGAAAATAAGCATCCAAGCCCCATGCAGAAATATGCAGAAAGGCTTGTATTCCAGCTTTGTCCATTTATCAAATATCGTATCTCATTTCATCATATTCTACATTTACATTTTACATTATTACTTTATCACACCTAAATGAGAAAATCCATGAATGAAATGTCGGTAGCTGTTGTATGCAAATGTCAGTAACTGATATCTCCATCAAGTATTATCAGATTCTTCTATCACTATATATTACCTCCTCAGTTTGATAGCTTTTTGTGATACTGTTATTCACAGGTCATCACTATTAGAGACAGTAGTTGTGTCTCTTTTAGGTCATGGGCATAAGAAAAAAAATGATCATAAGGCTGGATTGCAGTCATAATGTTCCATTAGTGCTTTGAAACCGGATCAGATCATCTTCTTGGTCACTTTCTGTCTTCATGTAGAGACAGGAGATTCAGTTTCCAGTCGGGGTGTGTTAGTGCGTCTCTGTTAACATCAGCACTGTATTTGCAAAAACAAGGTCTTACCAGAGAGGAAACCTCATTAAGTTTATTGTGAAAGTGTCAAAAACATTCCTGGTGATGGAAAGCAGATAGCAGAATACCTTTGGGATAATAATCCCCCTGCTTAAAGTTAAAAAAAAGGTTTTTTAGTCTAAACTACTGTCTGTGGCTTTGGTTATGTAGGCCAATGACACTATGTGGCAGCAACCAACCACAAGGGGATCATTTGACTAGCATTCTATTATTTAACATCACATTCCTAATAGCCACTATTTGAGAAAATGCACTCCTGTTCTGACAAAATAATTGCTAGTGTAATGGTAATATTACCATTATTATGGGCATGTGATTAGCTATTATGGCAAACAGATTTCATATCAATGATTAGCTGCCAGGTAGAGAGGGGTATGGGCTGCTGCAGGCCTCTCCATGGTTTTCTGATTGTGTCTCTGACAGGGTTTAGTCAAGGTCAAGAATGTCCCTCTTCACTTGTCTTAGGAGGATGCTGCAAGGCTCTACTTTGGTCCCCTCTCTGGCCATATCTAAAGATGGAAAATCATCCAAAAAGGCCCGGAGCTCGTTGCCTGTCTCAATTCTCAAGATGTTGAGGTGAGAAAGTTAAAAAGAGGGTGGTCCACTTCTTTAGCTCGCAATTAGCCCTTATAAAGTCTGGATTAATTGCAGGCCAGCTGCTGGGGGATTTGGAGGTAGTGGGTATTCCATTGTTGCCTGTTCATCCTTGTTTCAGCACCATGAGGCCTTGTTACCAGTTAATGTGATTCTTCTAACAACTCTTAACTTTTCAAGCAAGAAGTTCACACTCAGTAGCAACAGAACCAACTCTGTGGCTTACTACCCACTCACTATAGGTTTGGTCTCATTCCCATTGTCAACATCCTCTGAAAGGAGTGCAGATAGATCTACAGTCATTAAAGAGAGTCAGCATCTTATCAGGACTCCACTTACTTCTTGCTATCTTGTGAATAATGATCAAATGTACGACTGCTTGCCAAAACCTATTCTGAATCTTTTTGTTTTTGGAATCCACACCCTCATTTCTTCTTTATTGCATTAGATCCTAATCACAGCCTTGTTACGCTGTACACTACAGCCTTGAATTCTAATCTGTGGCAACAGACCAGGCAACAAAGGCCTTTGTGATTAACAGTTTAGTCCACTGATCAGGCAGGGCATCAGACACAATGAAGGCCAAAGGAAGGACTGAACACCTTACTAATGGTCAGGTTTTCAGGAACTTTTGCGAGGAAGTAGAAAGTTGAACTCCCAGTCCCCAAGCTGCAAAAATATGATTTAAAAACAAAAATTAAAGTTAATCTAATCAGTGTGACCTTGATTTTGAGTTTAAGAAATTACACCTTATATTGACTAAATTTCTGATTGATCTTGGCCTCTTGTACTTTTCTCTGTGTGAATACTGCCGATGTCTGTTCTTGTTATTTGCTGTTTCCTTCCATCCTCTTTCCTCGGCGACAATCAATCTTTCTCAGCGCTTCTCCCTCTTCTGGGTTTCCCTTCTTAAAACTCACTCACACACCACATTCTCTCCAACGTTCTCAATCACTCACTCAATCCCTCTTTGATCATCTGGCAATTCTATCCAGAAAGCCAGTCAAGAATCCAATTAGCTTGCACCTCTCAATCATAAAATCTTCAGTCAGGTTGAAACAAACTTGGACAGACATGCTTTTACTGCCTAATTAAGAGATGATAATTTATGGCACTCCAAATGGGCGAGGGCTTTTGTGCACTCAAGTAATTGGAAAAAAATATATAAAAAGGAAGACAGGTGAGGAGAGCAACCAAGCGACAAGACACGATAAGGGCATGAATTAAAGGGTAGCAGACACGGGAAGGGTGTTAGGTAGTTGTTTGAGCCATTTCTGCTCATTTCTCCCTTGACTAAGTCCAAACTGAGAGTCAGACATTTTTTCGAAAGGAGTTCAGCTCAGGTTGCCTACGGACGTGGGTTCGTTTCATCTCTGTTTTTAAAATTCAAGGGAGCATCACTTGTATCAGCAACACATCGCCTTTCATTTTTATAAGGAAGGAACCAGAGACAATGTCTGACCTGAAAAGAACAAACAAGCCTGTATGTGTTGGGAGTTTCAACATTTCTGAGAACTGGGTTGATTGTGTTTTTTCCTCAGGGTTGAAATAATGCTTCAGATTACAGTTAGCATTAAGAATTGGTTGACAGTAGTTCCTAAGGATTACATGAAAAATACTACAGGTAGAAATAAAAGTGTGTCCAAAAAGCTAAATATCATCCACTGTACATCCACCCTCTGCAACTGGAAAAAAGAAGCATTGTATAAATGCATGCCGACCAATCACAGTGATATCTGATGGTGGTTCTACTCTACATAATGGAGGTGTAGTCTTCACCTCCATTAAGTCATAGGGGCTCACAAGAGAGTGACAGAAAAACATCATATTTAAAATAGGTGTATCAGAGACTGGAGATGTTGACTTTTCCTCTCTAATTCCAGAAATTCCCAACTTTTAGTTAGTTTTTTCGTTTTGGTTTGTCTCAAATTTTAGGGAAGTTCCCTTCTGAGCCAAATTCAGGAATGAATGAAAGAATGAAAGTGACCTCATTAGGACTGAATTGCAATTCTTGTGTGTGTGTGCATGGGGGAAAGGAGGAGAGAGGATGTGAGACGAGAGAAGATGTGAATTTTGCCTGAGCATGAGGAAGACGAAGAGAGTATGTGTGAGATTAGGTGTGTCTTTGTGTGAGGGAGAGAGGGAAAAAAGGTGATAGGAAGATTTGTATATACACATGTGAAAATGTGTGTGTGTGAGTGTGCACGCTCGTGGCAGCCTTTGTTCCTGTCTGATTGCATTTGCACGTAGGGGAACGGATATGACAGGCCTGTCTGTTGTCTCCCCAGAATAATTGCTTATGGATTATCTGAGGCGAGACCCACTGGATATGCTGAGAAATGACACTCCCAGGTGACTCATTGAATCATGTTCATATCCGGTCTCAGCAAGAGTTTGATTTTGCTGTGCCTGACGTGTGCGTATCCTTGGACATGTTCCTGTATGTGTGTGTCTGTCGTTGTGTGCGAGCTTTTGCAGATTCAAGGAGATACGTTGTCTCTTTCATCTTACTGACTCACACATAAGTAATTCTAAAGATGTCACAGTTTTGCAGCACACAATCATGCACACTTCCTCCAAGTCAGTCATCTCAGCTCAGCTCAGTTCCACATGGTAACAGATCACAAAGTTATTACAGGAATATTTTGGTGCTAATTGTCTTGCCATCCAGGATATCCAGGTGTTTTTTGTACCCCATTAAAAACCAGAACCACTTGAGTGCCACTCCACTCTCGCAGATCATTTCTCGCTCAGAGAGTCAACATGCACCAGTGTGCGTCATGCAGTAAAATTTGAACCCTCGGTGTTTGGGGACATCATGAGGTCAGAAAGATGAGCAGGGACCCTGCTGGCTGTTATGGCTGTTATTTTATTTCACAATGAGAAATTCTAGCTCAAGCAATGCCGTTTGAGGATGTGAGTGTTTACATGGCTGTCTTTCTATGGATGACAAGTGTATCTGCCTGATAAATATGCACAACAGAGTTATTACATGTCCCATTAAGATTTGCAAAAAGCAAACAATGGCCTAATGGTGCTAAGACAGTAGAAGAAATACTGAATAGCCTACAAACTACTGATCAAATGCTAATGTTACTGTCTGGCAGCAGATTCTGAGATACAATGCAATATAATCCATCATATTTGCAGATGCTGGTTATTTTTCCTCAATAAATTTTCTTTATAACAAATAGAAAACGAGCCAAACTTTTTCTTTAGGCTACTTTTCCTTCCTCTAGGCTCTGTTTTTTCTTCCACCCATTAATTTCAGCTTTGGGCACACAATTAATTCTTTATGATGCAGTCCCATTATGCCAGGAGAAATCTGTAACACACACTGCATAAAGAAAGAAAAAATTCCACTCAAGGTATGGATATTAGCATTTGTTCCAAGGGCACAGATCCTATCCAGATGCATTCAGACTGTGCATTTGCTTTGTGCTACCACATGTGCTAAACGCATTCATGGTCAGTGAAAGGAGAAAAAAAACAACATAAAAACAATAGTTGGCACAATTTTCTCAGTGGACAATAAGCTTGTTTCTAATTTATAGCAAAATTAGGATTTCAAACAGTGACAGGTAACACTATCAACAATTGCTCCCCAGGAGGGTTTGAAATATTCCCACGCAAAGAGAAGAGAGTGTCGAGGTCATTCTACTGATTCAAACAACATTTCTGTAATAATGACGGGGGGGAAATCCACCTGGGTATGAAAGTCGAAAGTAGTTCCTTTTTACAAGCACATTTATTGATTTGATAGTGAAATATGTCCTCTTGCCAGCACCTTCCTTATAATTGACTGAACTTAAATAAATGCTCCTCAACTGCAAGATGAGATAGGGAAGTGAATGGCAATGTGTAGTTCTTCAGCAAGGTTGTGCCCAAGTTCACATATTATATTAAACACCACCCCTCATTTAGATTTGAAGAGAAACTCTGGGCTTTTCTTGGCTTACTGTAACCATTAAAAAAAGAGAGAAAAGTGTGTGTGGGGCTTCTGCAACAAATGGAGGGTGATAAATGATCTGCAGCAAGTGTTTTTCTTGTCAGGTAAGAGCCAAGGTACTTTGGCAGAGATCTCTTCATCAGGAGAGAAAACTGTGCTGAGACACCTGTTCTACGGTTTGACATGCCAGTCAAAAGCAACATCTGTCAGTCGAGCTTATGTGCTGTTGAGCCAGTTTGAAGCCAAATTATCAAGATCATGCGAACCACATACCCACAGGACTTGCTGCCCAATATTAAAGCAAGAAAACAGGAAATCACAGCCGATATGAGCGAAGCAGACAGTGCTCACTTCACACTGATGGATGCCTTTAGATCTGAGGAGGCGTTTGTGGATATTTGATAAAGTCTCTCTCACTGGGAGCCTGTGCGCAGTGAAAGGTATGGGTAGCATTCAATTACATACCATTACCTTACACACTGTATGTATTGAACCATGGTGGGCCTGGAGTAGATGAGGGGTGACAGGGCTAAACTCAAAAGTCAGTGGTCCTTGCATTTTCACGAGCACAGAATCCGACTGTGGCTTTGTAGTCTACGCCAACAGTGTGGACTTTGTTATGTATGAAACTCCTAAATTGATTCTACTGTATCTTGCTTGAATTTTATGTTCAGTTACAAATATGAAGTTTTGGTTTATTAATGCAATTATGAGAACATGACAACTGTCAACACTTAAATCCCTTAATCCTGCCTATACTTTATTGATTCATTAAATACCTTATTTTGCCAAGAAGACCTGGAACAACTTGAGTTAACAGCAGGACATCTGATCCAGGATTAACACTACACAGATACCTGCTGTGAATTACTGATTTACAAGAAACACTGCTGCAAGAGTATCCTCTTTGAATAACTTTATAGTAACCCTAGTAGTTATTACATTCCAACATTCTAACTGTAGACATTTAAGTACCTTACTATAGGGTCTATAGAGGCACAAAGCTTCTAAAAGTGTTGTATGTTGCAGGAAGCAGAGGATAGTAGGCAATGTGCTTCTTTGCTTTGCCACATTTGGTGTTATTGATATGATGCATTGCTGTGCATATGATGCAACGCAGACACAGACAAGGATGAGCGTTTTGATAAAAGTTTGCATGCAATGATTTTTTTAAGAATTTACAATCTGTTTTACTTAATGTGTCTCTAAATGCCAGAGGCAGATATTAAGGGCTATTAAATGGTTTGGAAATGCCATCGACTGTCAGCAGTGAGAGGAAGACAAAACCGTACACAGAGGTAAAAGAGGGCATCATGAGTCATTTGCTGTGGAGTGCAGTTCATACAGCCGGCCAGCAGAGAGCGATGCACACACTATAATGGAGCTTTTCATGACTGCAGCTTTGGGGAAAAGCTGTGAGCCGCCATCCTTCCTTCTACAACACCATGTAGGAGCTGAAGCTGTGAGTGTGTGCGTGTGTGTATGTGTGCATAGTGCTAAGCTTCAACCCTCTCCAGCACACCGAGAGCTGGAAGCTGCTGCCTGACATTCAGAAACAATGGCCACGCAAGACAATGCAAACAAGATGCCTGGGATCATTTCCCTGTTCCTGTGTGAAAACAGCTTGCAAAGCTTTTGCTTCCTCCGCCCACCCCCCTTTCCAGCTCCAACATAAGACATCGCCCAAGGTGTGGATTTATTTAACCACACAGATCCCCTTTTTTTCCAACCATGCTTAAACCAAATCATCCCACATTTAAACACCTTCATATCTTAGCTCCAAATCAGACACATTGAAGCCTGTAACACCAAATCTATTTTTTTTTTCAGAGTGAGATCTGCAATTACTCCCAGTCCTGTTTTTTTTGCAGTGCAATAAACATCCTAAGGGTGTTGTTTGAGTCAAATATCCATTAGGTTTTGTAATTTTATGGGTCAACTGCACATCAGAGGGAGGGGGAAAACACTTTGGCAATACCTTGAATAGCAATGCTCCCTGCATTACCTCTAGCAGTGTGCATTCATGTATACATGCATGCACGTGGGCACGGCTGTGTTTATTATTTAAGTTCTGAAATGTGAAGTGTGTCTGCGTTACAATTGGGTGATTTACGTTATATTTAACCAGTATACAGTTATTAGTAGCAATGGTGTTATTTCGACTGGGTACTGCAGCTCATGGCGAGAAGGACAGTGCTATACTCAAGGTGAGAAGTCCAGTTCATTTTAACGAAACAGTTGACTGACGAGTTGCTTCCAACTACAGTCATTACAGCGCATGACACAGCAATCTTTTAGAATTTGTTAGCAAGCTGATCACATACAGCACACAAACATTTAAACCTTACAGCTTTAAGGCACTGCTGCTGCACCAATACACCCACGACGTCTGAATGTAATCTCCAACGCTTACACAGACCTGGAGACAAATGTGTTCTCCCAACAAAATAACTCCTACACTGCACTTACACGTCTTTATATAGTCAGGTTATCACAGCATTTCGGCTATAATGGTCCTTTTAGCGTTACTCAAACACATTTACTTTGGTGCCTTCTGGTTTTGTGCCACGTTCACAACAATGAATGAATACATAGTTTGCCTCCATCAGCATCAAAGTGATTTTTGTGTTTCTCATTGGAATAAACTGTTTTGAAATGCCTTTAATCTTAACAGATCTACATCAGTAAATTCCCACTCTGTATGTTCTTAGATTGTGTTAATTCAACTAAAACTGTTGTTTTTTTCTTGTGCCTTAAATTCTCAGAATCAGTGGATTCTCTGACTTGACTTAGCATTGACTTTGTTTCTCATGGTTGAGTTGTGGAAAATCAGAATTCTTATGTTGAAAAAATGGTAGTTGAGACATTTCTGCTGTTGCAAAAACAACGCAGATCATGTTGATGCCTGTTGACAGCACAGAAGTGTGCAATTAACACCAAATAAGCCCATCTTGTAAAATCTGATGAATCACAGTGGTATGCACCTGCCTCTATTAGCTGGGTCGTGGCCAATAACAACAAAAGTATCTCTCACACTTGCAAGTGAAGTGTCTTATTTCCCAAATGCATCAAACATGCACATTAATCAACTGTAAATTCTCAAATTGAACTTCATCTGGTTTCCTTTTGCACACTCTCATCTATTGTTTTTGCACTGAAACAAAACCCAGACAGCAGCTGTTTCCTCCAGGTATGTACACCTGAGCGTGGATGTCTGCCCAGCCTTGGAGGATTCTTATATGGGATGAGTGCTGTGGAAGTAATGCAAACTGAAGGCACATTTCAATCCGGTGAGTCGGTGCGCTCTGAGGCAGAAGCGATGCCCTTATATGCTACGCTCCGTATAGTAATGGAATTATTGCCTGGACGGATTGTAGCTCAGGGCGTATAGCTCACAGCACTGTGGAAGTGCATTTCAAGGTGGAGATTTGGGGATTTGAGGAGCATTTGAGCCTGAGAAGTGGAGGGAATCGTCATCTGTGTAATGATGGTAATATTATTACTTGGGGGAGAAACGAGACTAAATTGCAGCAGGGCCAGGCTGGAAGAGAAACTCGAGCCAGAGAATCGTTGCAAATTTTGAAGTGCAACAGCGCACAGGAGTCAATTAAAAGGCATTTCAGGCAATTTAGGAACTTTACTTTAAAATACCAGAAATTGGCCGGCAGTCTGTTTCACAGGTGCTTCTTAAAATAAGTTGAAATTTAAGTGTGACTGAATTATCATAATGAATATCATCATTATCAAACAGGACTTCCACCTACATTTGTAATTAAATGAGAGTGGATCCTGCACAGGTAGCACTGCCTGTAGCTATGAGCAAGGACATGCTGATTTAGGTTTCATGTCCGAGGACTTACATGTGAAAAAGCCTGTTCACATGCATACAAGTTCATACAGAATTACACGGCAGGATAGGCCTGCTTGTGCAGACAGCTTGCGCGGGAATGTGCATGAGTGTGTGTTGATTGTTTGCCTCAGCTCCTCTTCTTCCAGCGTGTCTGGAGATCTGTCTACTGCAGATTGCCAGAGCTCTGGGTGAGACACTTCAAAAGAGCCATGAGAACCAGTCGGGCTGAGAGTGAAACAAGGGGGAATCAGCTCCTCTACTCCAAACAGCCTGGCACATGGGAAGCCACAGCTCATGATCTTCGCTATATTCTACCCTACAGAGCCAAAAAAGACGGATTTCAGCCCATCATGGATAGCTTACAGCTTGACAATTGTGGAAAATAAAAAAAGGAAAAACCTCCCAAAAACTTTCATACTCAAGACATGGCCTAAATTCAGGGTCATTCAGCACCTGCTTCAGGGCCTTTGAAGCGAGGCATCAAGCCGCTGCTCTGGGTTACTCTCCAAACTCAGACTGCTGTGAGTTTGGAAGCTTCAAAACTTTAGTTTTGGAGTCTACTTCTTATTGGGATAGATCATTTATCCTGCTCGCTCTATCTCCCCTGACATGGCTTTACTCCCCCTTAAACTCATGAAAAATCTTGAAAACTAGATTTTTACCCGAAAAAGGAAAGATGGTTCAAACATTTTTAAAAAACAAACGAACAAACTACTGAGCATCATATCACACACATTATACAATAATATTCATCATAATAATTGCTCTGTTTGGTAGCAACATTAAAACAAACAGATCAAACTAAAAACAGCAGCTAATGTGAATGATGGGCAGTGTATTGAAAAACCTGTATTGATATAAAATTACTCATGAGCTGCCATCTTTATGCTTTGTGGCTTAATGTGACTGGGTCTCTTGTGTCCTATTCTAAGAGAAAAAGCACCACCCACACCCTTTGATGCCGTCACGGATCTTGAAATGAACACGAGCCACACCTATTCAAATTGGAGGGTCCAGTTTCTCCTCGGCTCAGAATGGAGCAGGTGGATAATCACTGGTGCCCTACAAAAGCTCGCTTTCATTCTCCCTAATGATCGAATCTATGTGGAACCATTAGCCTGCTATTCTATTGAAGCTCTCCTGCATATAATGATTTCAATTACTCTGGTTAGATGTGTTGAACACTGTAATAACACTAAATCTATGAGTGTGTGTGTGTGGAGGGGGTTGTGGTCGGGATGCATGTTCTACTTTTATTCTTTTATGATCACAAAACTGTACATTATTTCATGAATGCACTTGGAAACTTGTGTACAAGCCAGGAGAACATGGCAGGTTTATGCATATGCATCTACATTGCCATCCATGGATGGACTGGGCGTACTGTCAAATAAATCACCACAAAAAATACACACAGTAACTACAAAGATGTGCAAAATGACCCCAAAGAGATTCAAAACAAGGACTTGGGGATCTTGGAGTTATTTCCATCACAGTGACAAAAAAGGTACTCACTTTCCATAAAGCACCCGGTGGGCAGTCCTGTGGCTTGGGATAAATTAACTTGAAAAACAAACCATCTCATTCTATCCTAGTTTCACATGTCTGCCATTTCTCTTCCATCTGTAGTGTCCAAGCACATCCGACAGTCTCACCACTCCAGCCTGGTGACTATTATTGCCACAGTTATTCTGAAGGGAAAGTCAACATTACAGAAAGGGAATGAAGGCACAGTTGGTTTTCTATTTCTGGTGATTAACTCTTGGACAGTGTTCTCAGTCATTGTGTAGGATTGCTTTTTTGGCTTTTCAGTGAAATAAATAAAGGGGGGGAGATGCTGCCTCTGTTGTTCATGCCTCACACTTTGCCCAATTCACAGCATTGGGAGATAGATAGATAGAGGGTGGGATGGGGGAGTGGGGGGGTTAAATTTGAACAGGATCCTTTCCAATTGAGACTTTGCCGGGTTATTTTCAATCAGACTCCCCTAATGCAGTTGCCAACCCTTCAAATTAACCCTCCCTCCCTGTTCTCCTGACCCCTTCCATACCTCCAGCCCTCCACCCCCCACCCCCCCACCCCCTCTCCTCATCCCACTCTCAAACCCAGCTTGCCTCCAAGGGATCAATTGTACAGCAAATTCAATGAATTCGTTGGCAGGGCCTGTATTTCCTCTGAGAACACCGGTTGCTCTCGAGCTTTGAGTGAAAAGATGGTAAAGGAAAGATAGGGACAAACATGTGAGTGAGAAGGGGGGGCACCTTTGAGGGCCGCTGCATATTTAGCACGTGGAGCTCTGACGAGGCTTGGCAAAGAGAGGAGCTGCGCCACGGCGTCTAAATGAAAAGCACCAGACGGAAATGAAAGGGGGCAAAGGATAAGATCAGGAAATACAATAAGGAGCTGTCCTGTAAACACGCCCTGATGCCAAAAACAGATAATAAAAAGAACAGGCTGATGAAGCAGTACTTTTATTTTCTTGACAGAGGGGTGTCTCCTGGTCATTATCTTTCAGGATGGGTTTAAGAAGTGTTTCTGGCATAATGCTGACATCAACATTATTTATTTGAGGAGCTAAATAGCTCTTTGTGGTTTTGCAGTATTTCCTCCCTGCCTCTTCCTCCACCTCCACTATCTCCTTTCAGAATCTTTTAAAAGGTGAAACTGTGGAGAAGAGCCCTCACAATACAAGCGAAGCTGGAGTACTTGTTATTCAATGCTATGAATTAAAAGAGCTTTCTGAGCTGTACACAGAAAATACCAGCTACTATTCATGATGTGTATGAATAGAATATGCAAGTGAAGATGGAGCATTATTATTGATTTTATTCATACATTTGGCAAAAAGCCATCATAGCAGTTAATTTACTTTAGTTGGCCTTATACATTATGTATCTTTTCCAATATAGAACAAAAATAGTCTTTCCAAAATATATCTCTAAATACTTGAAAGTAATACAAGGGGTAATTACACACACACACACACACACACACACACATGGGTGCATGCTCTTCTTTTGAAAGAGCCCCCCCCAAGACGGACTACTAAAATGGAAGGGCACAGAAACTGGACAGAGCACATCATGTATACCAAAGGATGTTCCAGCACACTAATGAGATGAGGGATTCAAAGAGTCGAAGAAAGATGACTTGCTCTAATTGCATCTAGTTAGTATACAGTGGTTGGCTCGCCAAACACATGAAGGCTTCAGAGTCTATTAAATGTATTAGTTTATCTTGCATTAACAAACAATAGTCAGGCTACTTTCTTCAGATGCTCTCAGCCAGAGCAGCAGATGGATGGAGCTGCATCTTATCTCTCTTCATGCCATGTAGTCATGTTGCACAGGTCCTCCATCACAGCAGACAAGATCAGTGTTTGCAGTCACGGATGGCCAGCCCTGAATTTGACCCAGCCGTCATGTCGCTGCAAGCAATGTGGCGAAAACCAAATTTTAAATGGCCAAATGCTGAGACAGACCTGATGGGAATTTCACTTCAAACATTGTTAAATGTGGCTTATCTCCAGGATGGTAGTGACCCGGCTCTGGGGACAGCAGGGTCAGTTGACACAGACCTGGGCTGGGTTCTAGATTAGTTTGGATAAATGGAATGCGAGCGCTGCATGGATTTAGCCAAAGTCAGGTTATTCCCTTTCATTTTTAACTTGTGTGATACATGTGCAGAATATTTTAGTGACTCGACTTGAATCCTAAAATGATGGAATGCATCTCTCCTTCCCTGCGAAAGGTCCATTGTGTTTGCTGTTACACTAATGCTCCTGATTCATGCAGAACCCTGAAGATGCATTTTGATGAACTGTAATATCAAATGTAATTATTGCTTACATAGCAAGTATCTGCTGCTAAAAAGGGGCACCAATGCAATACTCCATTTAATAAGACAACAACATAAGCATATGTATTTCATTCCAAGGTCAAAACTAACTATAAATTTGGCTCATATCATGTCCAGGGAACAAGGAAATTACTGTGCAAGCACTGAGTGATATGAGGGAACAAATTGGAATAGTGAGAACTGCACTGAGCAATTTAGCAAGCAAATATGTAATTTAAGGGGGTAAAAAAAGGGTTTATGCATCCCTCCTGTCTTTGCAGGACAGAACATTTGAAGCTGACAAAACCCAGGGAACATTTCTCTGTCTACTTTTTTACAGCTTTGTTCATCTGCTTCACTTCGCTGAATTGTCTGGCGGCATAAAAGGCAAGCCCTGCCTCTAAACTGCCTGAGTGTCGCACTGTGACAGACAGTTCTGTCTGTGCATACACATGGAAATGCAAACTGGTCGAGTCGAACACCACCACAGGTTTGAGTGACACCTAATTATATATATAATTTTTCTACCTCTGACCATTACCACCATTACCACCTCAAGGTTTAAATGTTTCTATATGGATTGAGAAAGGTGAAATAATTGTACTTATTAAATTACAGGAAGCATTTGAAAACCAATTTCCAAGAACAGAAAAGTTCCACTTACTCTTAATATTCAGAGATCTTGCTTTTCAACTTCAAAGTTCAAAAGTTCTCCTTTGGAACTACATTTAAATAAAAAGTTAAAAAGGGAAAGCAAGATGAAAACCACCATTCTGTGAAAAGACTGAAATGACCTTTTAAAGAAAATAACACAAAAGGTCTTTGGGATAGCAGTTGACGAAGTGAATTAAATCCTAAAATCCAGCAATGCCTGATGTGTACTTGTCCATGAATGCCCTCTTTTATGGCTCTACTTTGGTTCCATTAAATCCTAAACATAAATGTGTGGCAAGATGAAAGATATAACGTTCCCATATTATCACATCTTCAAAAGGAGCTGTCTATTGTTGCCCTAGTGGGGTTCATGCAGGAAAAGATACTGATTACACACATGAAGGGAGAGTTACGATAGCTTGCACTGTATCTTATTAATTTTTAAAGAGGACAGCATGCTATGTGCTACACAGAGATAGTTACCAAAACACTGTGTGGGGAAAGAAGCAGGTGGTAACACCGTATGACACTTCTTTGAACACAGAGGGGTTCCTTCACCCACTGAAAATGTTTAGTTATGTATTTTGCTGTATACTGATAGAGCTGGGTTTTATTTGATAGCTCCCAGTAGGAGCGGAGTTATAGTTTTATAAAGGCAAAGGCTGCTGAGTAAAAGGAACTAACTGCCGAATACAACGTGAACCTACTACGGTGCATGCAGAGATGTTACAGACTGACTTCAGCTGATTTGCATCAGAGAAGAGAAAAATAGATATCAGGGGTTCTGCACATGTGCAGAAAGTGGATCAGCAGAAAAAAATGATGCCACACGGCGGTGAGAAATGAGGCAGCCCACGCTTAGCTGGACAGCTCGCTTGTGATGCATGAACCTCATTGTAAACTACAGGCGGCCACATTCATTGCAGATTTAATGGTGTGTTTAATTAGCTTTTAATCATATTTTCATTTGGCCGCTTTCACTTTGGTGGAGCAAACCTGGATTTCTACCCGAGTTCATTAGCTCGGAGACAAATGCCCCCATCGTTTCCGATGACATTCCTCGGACCTCAACTGAATCTAACCTTTCATTTAGATCGGAAAGGGGGGATGACGCGAAGGCTCGGACAAACACTGACATACCAGGTGGCTCGCTTAATTCATCAGATGAGTAATCAAGTCATCAGGCAGAAAAACTACAAACCAGACCGCCTCCACAGGCTGCATTTCTCCACTCACTGCCAACCGACAGTGTAACATCTTCCTGAACCGGAGGTAGCTGCCAGACCACCATGCATTTTTAATTTGCTTTGTCTCCAGGATGTATAATGCCGGCAAGGTGTTGAAATGAGATAAACGTCAAGCTCTAGGAGTAATTACAAATTCTCGACCCAAAGGCTAGGTCACTCCCCCAAAATTCCCTGAGAAAGGCAAAATAAAAGAAGAAAACATCCTTTCTTTTTAACTTCAGCTCAGCCTGTCTTTTAGTGAGTGTGGTTGTTAACTCCCCAAAGTCACTTTCCCTGTTTGTCTTAAGAACAGAGTTAGAACCGTTTCCACCTCATTTCCAAGGCAACCTCTGAAACCGACTCCTGTGTCAGGACAACCTGTGCTGACAACCCCCTGCTGGAGTGCGCATGCACACACACACACACACACAGTAGCCACTTGCAGCCTAAAATCCAGCATGATGTCTTGGATCCCCCCTCCCCTCAAATCTTGATTGACTAGCTTCTGCTCACTGCCTGCCAACCCTCCAGGGTCATTTGCGTAAAGAAGAAAAGAGATGGCAAAAAAGGAGACAGATCAGAAAGGAGAGCCCAATAAGGGGGATGAATATCAGGGCTGAAAGAAAAGAGGAGACCAGTCTCATCTCGAGCTGTCAAAAGCCCCTGCTTTGTGAAGCTGAAAACCTTGTCTCCTCCTCCTCCACCTCCTCCTGACTCTCTTCTTATTTTAGGATGCATCCTCATAGGATTTTGTCATTAATTTATGTCTGCTAAGTAAAAGTTCTTCAGCTCAGAAAGAGTGTTTGTCAATCTTGGAGTCAGGGCCACACAGGGAGGCCATTCATATGGAGATTAGCATGGGAGATTTCAAGGGCAGATATATTTATTTGTTTGATGTGCAAAAGAAAATTGTGAAATTATCATTGTATACCATCTTTCTGTATAAAGAGGGCGGAGCTTCCTCAGTGCTCTTTGGGACAGAATCAAAACGCATGCTTTGATCAACATTTGGAAAGCCTGACAGCATCGAGTGAAAGTTTTAGTTCTCCAAGAAGCTGCTTGACAAGTTTTGGTGAGCGCTCTGTGTCTTCTACTGAAGAGTTGCTTCCATTTGGTCATTGTGCCATAAAGTCCTGATTGATAGTGAGCTACAGGGATGAGATTTTCAGTTCTGTAGATAGAGGGATTCAGAAGCTGTGAGAAGGACACAGCTGTGTTTGAATCACTGGACTTCCCAGCTTTTACCCTTTTTCTTAATGGAGCCTGCTGAGCTGGGAACATGACTTCAGAAAATCTTTGCACCCCTCTTGGAAGAATGCCTTGACAGGATTCTATTGTGGATGCTTCAGGGGGCTGGGTTTCTGCTCTAATATACGCAGGCCTGGGCTGTATGTAAACAAATGTACACCTTTGTACCATTATAGTCAATCAACTGTGTTTGTCCCCAGTGAACTGCTATCAAATGCCACAGAGTTTAGCAATGAGCGAAAGGAAAATGGATGTCTCAGACAGCAAGTTGGCAAACAGCTGAGACAATGGCTGGTTTATATGTGCTCAGACTAGATGAGAGAACAAGGCACAGGTGTGCAGGGAGGGGCACAATCAGGTGACAGGGAAACAGGGTTGGAAACAATTGAGAAGGAAGTAGAACAGTGGAAATGAAGAAAGTCAGAAGCTGGAGGGGGAGATGGGGAGACAGGGAGACATTTGTAACCAAAGAAAATATCCTATGATTGTTTGAGTGATATACTAGAGAGCAGTGTTTTTGGTGACATTACAAGGCAACAAATCTGTCAACAGGAAAAGAAGACGCACAATGCCACAGCAGGTGAATTAGAAAATTGTGTGACATTTTCAGCAAAACTGCTCAGCAAGATGCCTGAAATGACACCTTTTAGGAAGTATGCAACCACAGTGTGCTGCACACAGAAGAGACAATAAAAGTTGCAAATGTTAATCGTGTCAGGAATTCATTTGGCAGCATTATTTTCGATTGAAAAATCTAAATTGCATTTAATGTCACATCAGCTCTCATTTTCATTTTCCTCCACGTCCTTTTTAATTGTGCCACGGCATTAACACTCTGATAACAAAAAACTAAGTGAATTGAACAAACAGAGCACCACATGCTGAAGATTTTCCTCCACATGTCTTTAATTTTCTCAGCAGCACTCAGGGCTGACACACAAACACATACTGCGGCATACTGTGGCATTAGTACACACAATTCTCAGGGATTTTAAGTGTATTTATTGTTCATCACAACACGCAGCTCACACACTCACACTTCCCCCACAATGATATTCATAAACAGAGCCCTGCTCTTGGAAAGCTGAGTGTACTTTAGAGTCGTCATGCGAGTTGAAACTTTGCCTGGGTTTCATGTTCATTTGGCATTTCTCATTTGTACAAAGCATGAGACCAGCCTATCTGAATAATACAGTTGCTCCATTAAACTGTACAGCTAACACGGGGCACATATTTGCAGGATTAAGTGCATTCTTTTGCTTCAGGTATTTTACAATGTACTTTCTTCTCGCTGAAATGAATTTGAATTTGGCACCACGGAGTCAAATAGGAATACGGGGCTGAGGAGTGAAAAGATGATAGCGAGGCCGCCGACATCTCCTCGGCTGTTTAAAATGTAACATGAATTCTCATTAGGGTTGGAAGGGGCTGTTGCAGATGGAGTAATCCTTGGCAGGCGCTGCAGCAGCAGCAGCCGCGCTAATATTTTCAAAAGCATTAATACGTCAAGCGCATGTGGGTACGTGTGAGAATGAGTGTGTGTGGATCGTTCTGGCGGCTGGGGAAGAAGGCCGCCCGCGAACAAGTCGACACACAAACACTCAGCGTCGATGCGACAGAGACAGACAGACACACACCCACACACCCACCCACCCTGGAGCTGAATCATCCAAAAAGCGCCGCTGCGATTTGTTAATGCAAATTTGGGCCCGATCGCAGCCATGCTGACTTTGTTTAGAAGGGGGGTTGGGGGGTGGCACAGGGAGAGAGGTGAAAGAGGAAATCAGAGCAGCACTGAAAGGAGGCGACGGCTGGGAGAAGAGGGAGAGACATCTTATTTGCAGTCGGTAAAACAGAGTTGCCTCACCACAGGGAACAAGACAGGATAGACATACGGGGGGGATGTCTGGGATTTTAGTTATTATAAATTGCAGGATTAGCGCGTGTGTGTGTGTGTGGAGGGGGGGGGGTGACCACAAGCAAATACAGCAGCACTCATGGTTGAATAACTGAATCACACATTTCTCATTAGGAATTAAGAGTTTAAATAGACAAAGCAATCCTTTACAATGTTAGAAGTAATTTCAGCAAAAATTGCACGTATTCTGTATTCATGCTGAAAAGCCTCTTAGTTTTCCAGGACATACCTGGCAAACATCTCCAATATTCTATACTTCATACTAAGTCGAGTTGTTGTAATAAAAGTGTCTGTGCATTTCTTCTCCTGGTGCATTTGTGACCTTTGAAAATAAACAGCCAGCTCTTAGTATACGGCACCAGCCCAGGTACTGAACTTTGTGGCTCTGGGGAAATGCTAATCAGCCAGCTGGGACTGGTAAAAGGCCAGTATACAGCAGCTTTACCTGAGCTATTGTAGCCTCTAGCTAGCAGATAAGTCTATATTTAGATCTTTAATATGATTCAAAACACTGATATCGTCCTCTCAGTGCCTGCTGCTGCTCCCTGGGCCAGCAACTCCTGGCATTATACCAAAAGGATGTAGTCTGTAGGACATGCAGGTGACTACTGCTGATAGAAAATGATGTCTGGAAGGAAATTTCTCAAATGTGTGGCTGTATCTGATGAAAATGTTAACATACGAGGTAAACATAACTGGAATATGTGTGTTTAATGAATGTTTGTGGGCCTAAATGGGTTTCGAGAAATAACCTTGAGGCAAGGTTTTTTGTGTTTCCAGGTAGAGGTGAAATTAATTTGCATAAGAAACCCAGAAGACATGCATATGGGCTAATCTGGGACAGTACTTCCAGAGCGCAGCCAGCTCACCATACCCCACTCTCTCTTAATGCCTATTTGGACTAAAAGCTATTGATCGGTAAGATGGAACTCAGTAACAATCTGAAATTGCAAAGTTTAGATTTCCAACCTCAGGCATACGATTTACCTGCAGCAGCTCTGCCACCCCCACACACTTCTGCACGGAAGGTTGAGTGCGCAGAATATTAGAGTATCAGACTTGGTTGGAAAATGCATTTGATACGTGGTCTCATATATCCGCAAAACTCCGCCACAATTTATGTTTCCAGACACTGGAACAAGGTTCAAAACAAGACATATCGCAGGCGGGTTGAAGACAAAAAATATTCGTTGTTGTTTCGTTGTGTTTGCTCATGCATTCACAACACACTCTACTACTCCTATTTTCTCACACTCCATGATCGACTGTGCACTGTAATTGCATGAGGAAATGACTCCAGGATTGACGCATGGAACACAGCACTTTGCCTTGCAGTGATTAACACAAACAAAAAAATGTCTGCCATCTGTCTTTCTCTTTGTTCCACTCCCCTTCCACTTTTACTTGTCCTTCTGATACGCCACTATTCCTCTTAACCCTCTATCTGCTCTTACTATTGTTCTCCATTTCTTTCTTTCTATTTCTTCCCCTTGCTCTCTCTCTCACTCTCAATGCTTTAGTTGTCCATAGAATGTTAAAAGCCTCCAACTCTGTGATGTCCCTGCAGAGCCCCCCTGTCCTGAGAGCGTAGGCTGAGCTGAATGCTAAATGGGCCACGGCACTGGCACGACCAGCTGCGTCCTGTCTGCATGTGCCGGGCTTGCGTGGACGTGAAATAACGGATGTGGGAAGGGATTGAGAGAATGAGAGTGAGAGGATTGTCAAGGGGTGGGGGTGAGGGTTGGTTAAAAAGGGGCTTGCAAAAGAGGCACATCCCCATCCTCTCCTGTGAGCCACGTTAATGAAGATGAGCGAGAATGAGAAGACAGCTTCAGCTGTGCTGTAGCTAAAAAGAGGAACAGTCTTCCCATCCCTGTGTCCCGCTACTGTAAATCCTTGTGTGTGGTCTCAATTAAACTTTGATGCATTTAACTCGTGCTGCAAAACAGAAAGGTTAAAAATAGTCCACACTTACTCAGCAGGGAAGCTTCCACATTATGGCTGGCCAGATCGTGACTGCAATCCTCGCTGATGCGTGTGCATGCGTTATTAACAGATTGCCCGTCACGTTAAGTCACACTCTACGTCACACTTTGCCGTCATTACCTCGCTCTCAGCAGCCACTCTGCTGTACCAAAATAAATAAATGAAAATACTGACAAATTTAAGAAAGGGACAGATTATGGGAGAAGAAGAGTCAAAAGTGATGCAGCAGATGATGGGGTATTCCATATAGTCCCTAATGTGGATCAAGCTTCAAAATCCTCGATCTTACAGTACATAACCTAAACCTAAATCTTTCAAAAGTCTTCTTGCAACAGAAAACTTGCAACAGAAGGTTTCTGTTTCCTCTGGAGTCATTACATAACTCCTTTTTTTCTCCAGGATGAGTCGCTCTCGCCGCAATTAGTGTTGCAAACTGACTTTGACATGTAAAACCAGTACATATATATAATCATGATTTATTATGTGCTGGAAAAGTCCCAAGCCTGAGATGAAGAAAAACTTCATGGACCGGGGAAAATTTCTCAGAAAAAACAGCAGTGCCAGCGCTGTGGCAAACAACAGCCAAATGCACAAGGTGTTTTTCCTATCTTCTTTTCTATTCACTTACACACACCAGTGCGAGAGTTTAAAAGGCAAATGATTGGCCCAGCAGCCGGTGCTGCCAGTGGTGACCTTGATCAAACAGCAGACATAGGAGAAAGAAAGGTTTTGAGAAATCCTGATGTTGCGGCCAGTGGGCTCATCAGGTTTTTGTCAGTCATACAAGGCGGCTACGGCTTATGTGGCGCATGTGGTGAAAACCTTGAAACAGTACAGACTTCAAAACACATCTGTGTCAAGTAAAGTCAAACAGTGCTGGATGAAAAGATCCTTCTGTGGTAGTTTCTGACTAAAAGAGCATTTTATTATTCATACTTGAACTGGCATCCACGGCAACCACACAA
The DNA here is from genome assembly GCA_016785225.1 of Psettodes erumei. Taxonomy (NCBI): domain Eukaryota; kingdom Metazoa; phylum Chordata; class Actinopteri; order Pleuronectiformes; family Psettodidae; genus Psettodes; species Psettodes erumei. The sequence continues at coordinate 816,817 of JAFBJZ010000953.1, forward strand.
ACACAACGTCTCCTGCCCACTTGATTCTATACTCACAAATACACGCACTACTGCACGTGAAGGCACATACATTCACACCTAAACCAACAGCTGCTGTGTTAAGCATTATCTAAACACAATCAGGATGCACTCACCAACAGCACAATTTGCATCTCTCTCACTCTGTCTCGGCATTTCGCCATGACTCGTCAGCACTTTAGTAAAAGGGCTTTTCATGCACAAACACAATAAAGCCCCCAACAGGCGTCTCAGGTGGGTAGCAAAGCTGTAATCCTCTTTCCATCTAAGCACCTTTTTACTGTAGGTAGAGGAGAAGCAGCGCTGAGAGCCAAAATCTGCCACCTCTCCTCTTCCCTCAGCTGCAAGAGTGTTTGTATTGCATACACACAAGGTGCGAGGATTGCTTTAATTGCCGAGCTTGTCTTTTTCACCAAGATACGATGCTGCGGGAAAAAAAGGGAATGAAGTTATGTGGCGTGTTTGAGAGGGGAAAGAAAGATTCCCAGAGTTTTTGATTAATGTGTGACTCTCCCCGTCTGTGGGTTCCCGTGGCTGTGAGTGCGTGTATGTGTGTGTGCGCGTGTCAGCGCACCACTCACGTGTGCAGGAAAACTTGTGTGCGTCTCTGACAGGAGCGAAGAAAGGGTTTTTTTTTCCCAGAGTGAGGCGGCGGGGCTGAGACGGGAACACACACTCTTTAGCTGAGAACACAGGCCTCATTTAGGTTAGCACAGGATTAGCCACGCCGAGCCGCACAAGCACAGGAATTAAAATGCAAATGAGGACAAGGATTGCACAAGAGCCGTGCAACAAGACAAGGATAAAATAGCATGGGCAAGGATGGATGCAATGTGTACTGCACTGGTATTATTTATACTGTTGTTGTTTTAATTGCAACTGTTGTGGAGATGTCACATGAGCCGAAGCAGATCGAAACAAGTATTATATTAATAGGACTTAAGACATAAGCCATTAAAAAGTATTTCTCTTAATATGAACATACCAGCTATTACAGTATAAGTTGGACTTTGAATGCAACACTCCCAGCTTTGTGAAAACACAAGACTGAAAGAAGTGACACAATATGAGTAAAAGATGTTATGTACTTTTTCTCTTACAGCAAAACCAGTTTCCTTTCCAAGGGGAGAACTTATCAGCCTATGAAAACTGACTGACTTTATTTACACAAAGGAACTTTTAACATTTGCTGAAGCACATATTACATAGAGAGAATTTTGTTAATAAAGAAAGATTAATGACAAACATTTTGGGGCAGTCCCTCCAAGTAAATATTACAAATACCATATATTAACCATATGTTTTCCCAAGATACAAATTGCTCAAAAAATACATTAAATTGAATGATAAAAACAATACAGCAGCATGTTTCCTTACTGTACCCCTCTGGATGATGTCCCGTATACATTTATTATTCATCTTGTAGAATGCAATTTTCCTACAGATCTGGTGGCGCAGGGAGACGGATAACATCTTTGGTTGAAGATAACGGCAGAATTTTAATACCAGACTGAACAGATGTCAAATACAATTGCATATCCTTTATTTTCAGAGCACTTCTTTAACACAGGATATAAAATACACTGCAAAATGAACCATGCAGGAAAAGGGAAGCAGATTGCACCAGTATCAGGTCTGCATCTAAAAGTAATAATCCAGCGGGAAATTGTTATTGTAATTGAGGTAAAAGAAAGACTTTATCTTAAGAGCCTTGTATGTTTTATCATTTAGTAGTGTAATTTCTTTTACAGTGGATTTAAAAACTAAAGTCTCACGGTTCTTTACAGTATGCACAAATGTGAGAGTTACAGTAATCTTATAGGCTGCTAAAAACCCAGCACACTGTCCTCTACAATTCCAAAATGAGCATTTCCATTTCGATATGCTTGGCTTTTTGAAGCCAAGCATATTAATAGTTTTCTGCTTTCTACAAGACATGTTACACAAGACTTTCTCATTGATTTAATACAATAATTAGATGTTGGTGCAAAAGCCTTTAAAAACACAAAACATGCCAGTAGATGCATAAAGACTTAATTATACTGACCTCACACTGTTTTCGCCCCCCCAACTATATCAGTTTCCTGATTAAATCCCTCCTAGATTAGGCATTATTGAATAGGGGCGCTCTATCACAGGCTTGACATTGAGAAGGGTATGGAGTACTGAGGCAATTATAAGTTTTCTGTGCTCGCATCTACCCTCCAGCTAAAACCACAGTGGCATATTAATCATCTCAAAATGGCCAAAACTAAAGGTTAGCCATAATCCTCCACATCACTGTCCATATGCAAGCATACACGCACACACTCCCCTCTCCTTGTCTCCCCTTGTGTCCTCTGAGTGGACATAATGAAAGTTAATGAATAAATCCATAAGTGAGTTTTTTTTTAAAATGGGACTCCCTGTGCAGGTGGGAAAGGACATTTCTCTGGATGTGCCCACAGATTTCTGCCTCTGGAAGCTTTGACTGAAATGGAGGGCAGGTAAAAATCAGCAGGAAGGAGCAGGGATGAACACAGCCTTGCAAACAACAACCTAACCACTTTGTTAATGACTGCAGAAAAGGGTGTCTCTTAAGTTTGATTAACTGGGATGCAGAGGGCAAAGGATGGAGCCATAACAATTTTTTTTTCCTTTTACCAGAACTCAATTGATCACCAACACTGACATTTTGAAGTATGGTTCTTCCCGAGCAGGATAACAGCCACTATCAAAGGACGTTTGTGTGTGAGAGATGTACAGCCTCCACAGCCAATTGGGTTTGCTGTATCAAGTTGCATCTACCGTACATTTGTCAGAGCCTTGACCTATAAGAGCCACAGCCAGGTTGAAGTCTGAGTGGACTGCATTTTTATCAGCTCAGTACCTGCAAGTAACTGGGCTTGTGTCTCCTGATTAAAAATTGCATACATGTGCTACTCAGTGCACTGAGAAGTGGGTACAAGGTGAAGCCAGGCCTCTTCTGAGAGCTTAGAAGTAATGGAACATATATATATATATAAAAAGTAATGGATCAGTATCAATCACGCCAACATGTTTCGTGGGTTTTATACCAACTTCAGAGTTGAGAATTTTTGCAAAGAGCTGGAATCCCACATCATAGATTTGATCTGTATTCAATGCAACCCCGAGATCGAAGTGTTCCCTGTCCCAGTTTAAGGAACTGAGATTTACGACGGATGTATTTGTTGGCCCGGGCCTAATCCATAGGCTTTCCTCAGAATGGGAGCTTGTCAGATAGACTGAGAAGTCAGACATATTTTTCTCAAGAAGGCCTGCTTGTCAAAAATTGCAGACACACAATCAGACGTTCGCAAAGACGCGCACACACACACACATTCTTTCCACAGCAAGGGGTCACATACCCAATCAGGTGCGCACAAACGTATACACACTCAGAGCAGTGTACTGGTTTGATATGGCGCTCAGAGTGTGATGACAGTATCAGGTCCTCGTGTGATTGAGGTGACGGAGGCAGAGATGGGATGGGGGCTGTCATCAGCTGTGAGTGACAGGAAGCTGAGGTGGAGCAGGTGGAGGTGGGGGGGAATGACAGCTGAGTGCATGGCGTGCAGTCTATCCCTCTGTCTGTCTGTGTGTTTGTCTCACCTTCTGCTGCTCTGTCTCTCTATCCATCCATCTCTTTCTCATGCCTGCCAGCCTGTTTCAACCTCTCCGTCGTCTCTGCCCTGTCTGTCCGACTCCGTCTCTCTCGTCCTTTCTCATACATACACATATATATATTGTTTTCTTCCTTTCGCTTCCCGGATGATGGGTGGACGAATCTTGCCCTTTGTTCCTGGTGTCAGACATAACATCAAGAAAAACAATGGGAGACCCATAAATAGGGTTTAGGGAACATGCACCCAATTTACTTTGACAATGGGGGAGGTGGGCAGGTGTGGTGGTGTGTGTGTGCGCGAGTGTAAGTCACTTTGACAGCTTCTGTAAATGAGGCAATATGAGGCAGGTATTGACTGACATCTTCGGCCGCTGGCCCTCTTGCTCAGTAAAAAAGATTGGCTATCATAAATCACAAGTTGCATTAAAGATTGATGGAGATGCAGAGCCTTAACATTATTTTAAAAATGATGCAGAACCTTTGCAAACTGTTTTGTGAAGCCAAAATAAAAGGGTTGGATCATGATTAAAGTAGAAACACAGAAACAGGTGGCATCCGTGATGAGGCAATAAACAATTAGATAAGCACTTGAAAAACACATTTATGGATAATCTCAAGTATAGTAGTAAATCTTAATATGTTATTCAGTAACAATCTGGGAGCTGCGCAGGTGTCAAACTTCATATCAGTCAGAGGTTAGACACGTCAAACACTCAATGCCTGCATGCTGTCTCAGTTTTGTCAGCAGGGTAAATCAGGCTTCATTGAACAGCACCTGCATAATAAAATAAAGCTAAAGCTGTATTAGCTGTTGAATATGAAGGCGTTGTTCTGGGGTTTGCTTGAACCAATGAAAATCAGAAGATATGATATGTTCTCTGCAGAGGTCATGGACCGCCTGGGAGTTTTACGACGCCAGAAAGTACAAGACTTTTCTTAATTGGATGTTTTTGTGGTCGATCCCCACAGAAAGCTCTAAACAGAGTCAGCATTTTCAAGTTTTCATTCTTAAGGCTGAAAAATAACACAATGAAACCATGGAATGTCATTTTACAGAGAAAGCCATGAAACATCATTGAATTTACATCGCAGTCACCTCAGTGAATCTGGTTATTAATTAAAATTACACTTCACAACTGATGCACTACAGACCCACGCAGTGACATTCTTGCAGTTACATCCATGCCAAGTGCATCATGTCAGGACCAGCACCTCTCAGGTATCCCAGCAGCACCTGCTATTCTTAGGCTTCACTGTCAATTTTGTCCGCCTTTCTTCCTCTCTTATTCTGAACAAAGACTGTGAGATGAGGGTCATCTCTTCCTGACAGCGAGGGCAGTCAGCCCCTCTGAAGTTGTCATACTTCGCCGCCTTTAACAGCGCGTCACTTCGACCGACCCCATGGCCCTTGGGCGCACGCTCCTGTATGTCCGTGCGTGTGCGTGAAAGCGAGTTTGTTAAAATCCTGATCTTTTAACACTGCCCAGCTTCGACCTCGGTTGTGCTTGTGGACCTCATGAAGGAGAGGTGGCACTGTCCCAGCCCTGCCCTTTTAACATCCCCTCTGCCTCTTTAGTTATTTTTTTTTTGCACCCACAGCGTAAACGTCCCGCATTAAAAGATCTGAAATCCTCCGAGAGGGAAGGTGTTGACCTTTAATCCTCTCCGTTTGACTCAGAAGAACAGAACAGAACCGATGCCCGGTCCTCTGAACGACTGTTGGTGGCCACGCTAATTGCTTTAGTGTGCTTGTCTTGTCGGCTGCCAGCTTGCACTCTGCTGAGCAGCGAACTTGGCCTGCGCATGAGAAGGAGTTGGACAACAGGGCTCTAAAATATGCCAACATCCATTTGACTGCTTGGCAGTAATACAAAGGGGACGGAGAAGGGAGGGAGAGAATGAGAGGGAAAGAGAATGAGATAGAGAAAAGGAATAGTGTCGTAACTGAACGAGGGACTGTCAGAGACCGGAGAGAGCGATGCAGAGAAGTGAGAAAGAGCAGCCAGAGCGAATAGTGGATAATATCCCCTCATCTGTTTTAACGTTATTTTGGATCCTGATGGCCCATGACTGAACAGGCGCTCCTCTGCTGTGTAGAAATTTACATAAAAATCAATACCTATTGACTTGCCATTAAATTTATTCCCTTCTCCCCTGAACTATTTGCCTGCTTCCTCCTCCCCTCTCTAATTCCTAATGATTGCCTTTTGGCTCAATGGGGAATCTTCCCAAGCCTCAAAAGTGCTCCCTCCCTGCTTTGGTTTGCGTCAAACTTCGCCACGGCAGCATTCAAGCCCTGTCTGTCATCCCAATCAGACGGGTGTTGAGTGACAGCATATCAAGTCCTGATCTTTTCTCTGCTTCTGATTAAAGGAAGAAGAGGAAAACTGATGAAAGAGGGAAATCAGTGCCCGAAGGCTGTGCGCAGTGTCGAGAATCTTGGCACGCTGGCAGAGGTTTGATTTGTGCATGCGTGCTTCCTCAGAGGCTTGTGTAATGGCTTTGACACTGAGCCTTCTCTTTGTGACCATCAGTAGTAAGCCTCCGTGTTAGGTCAGCCACAGCGTTTCCTCTCTGCCGGTCGTATTAAAAGTGTCAAGCAGTGAGTGGCCACGTTCTCCCAAACATTTGTACTTGACAGGCGATTCAAAGTTGTTTTTTTAAAAAATGTACAGTCATGTCTAGATCAAGGAGGGTTTTTTCATTTTTCTCTTAGTAGGGTGATCAAAATAATATCTGTGGTGCAAACAAACTAGAAAGCTTGAAGCTACAACCAGAAGAAGTGCAGCTATAAATCACCGTAATCTCCAATAACAGTGCAGCTGTTCCGTGCTGATCAGTAATTGTCTGTGCAGCATTCCTTCTTCTGAACTGCTGAACATCTAAAGGATCTTTTGATTGTGGTGTTGCAAAGAAAAATCCATCCATTCCAATTAACTGGTGACGGAGCGCTGCATTTCAGAGACCCTCAAAGGCCGATAGTCGAGCAAACTGCCAGTCTTTCTATTTTTTTTTTTTGTGGGACCCAAAACTTCATCATCAATCAGCTGTGTTTTAGACGGGTGTGCAATGCCATGGAAAGAAGTGTACATTTCTAAGATTAAGTGGGCTTCGAAAAAAACCCACCAAAAAATCCCATCAACAAATCATTATGTTCACAAATTTGACAAGCTTACCCACATCCCTACTTGATCGCCCCGGCCTTTCAGAGGGTGCCAAAGTGCCTCTGATTAAATAAATCTTTCAGGAATTGGACTGCTGAGTGAACCACTAGCCAGAAGCCAGGATCAACATGAGAGAGGGAGTGTCAATTACTAAATCACACATTGTAAGAGGTCACTGCAGAGGAGTGATTTGTTGGCTTGAGGGCTCAGTCTCTCTAATAAAGCACTGGCTTTTCCCCATTGTCCTGCATGTCATTATTCTCCATCCACTCTCATTATTGTCACTGGTCAGATTCTTCTTTTGTGAACCAATGTGACCACATGCATGTAAGGCTTGTGCCTCACGCAGCTCAAAGGTTGCGGGTGACACCAAAGCCACTCAATTAGTGGGCTATAATGAGTCAGTCTCTTCTTACAAGATAAAAAAAGAGATGAGGCGATCATCCTCTGAGTGGGCAAGTACGAGTTCTTCAGAAACCTCCGTCATCACACAATAGATTTCAGTTGCTTCACAGCCTTGTGTGGGCATTACATGGCGTGTCTTGCTAATTCCCACCTGAACAAGAGATTCAAAAGAAGCAGTGTGGGAGGAAGGTTTAAAGCAACACCAAGCCACAAAGTGGTTGAGCCCCTTTCTGTCTCGGGAATAGCACTGCAGTATTTCAGCACTGGGGTTTTTTCCCCTGGAGTCGCAACAATGCGCAAGAAGAGTCTCACAAATATGTCCAGCATGGACCGTAACAGGAAATTAAATGTGTATTTGCACAGAATGACAAGAATGACATCCTGACAAAGACTTGAACTTGTCTCCATGATGCTGTGAGTTCTTCGTAAGACTTATTTTCAAGCCCCCAACTTCTCCACAGACATAAATCAACTTTTATATCATAAATATAAGTCTCAAGTTCAGACTGGTTTGATTAACATGCAAACACACACACACACACACACACACACACACAGGTGGGGACGCACATAAAGAACTACTCATTTTTATCTGAAGTCGCTACCCTCAAGTCTATTAAATTATTTACGCTGCTCAATATGGAGCGGCGACGAAAGGTGAGAGGGGAAAAAGGGCAGGGATATGGGTTCAGATTAACCTATGACGGTCCAGCAGATGAACCCTGCCACCGCTCCGCATGAATCGCTGCTCTCCAAACAAACTGCAGCGAGGCTGATTAAACTAATTGGCTTCCTCCTCTCTAGTTGAAAGTGTTAATCAGTGAAATCTGTTTGCTTGGAAGGAACCCCCCTCCCCAACACACACACACACACACACACACACACACACACACACACTCTTCCATGGCAAAAGACACTGCTGCAACACTTTTAGACAGCAACATGGGACTGTTGTTGGACACAAGAACCAGTGAGTCTGTATGTGGCATTCTTTGTAGGAAATCCACAGTGGTTGGGGTTTGACCAGAAGAGAAATACGCTTGAAAATATGAATCCACAGAGACCAGTGCCTTGGGGTGATTGTAAAGTTTTACTACAGCAAAACTTTTATTCAATTTTTAATTTTCCTTTCGAGGAGTAGTTTGTGAGCCATTTTAAGAAGACAGCATCTTAATTAATACATAAAAGGACAGCTCAGATACCATGTCTAGTATGGAGCAATGTTTTAAAAAGTGGGTCCCTGGGTGATGTGATGCACAGTTATGCGTGTTCATCTCAAATGAAGCATTGCACAAAACAATGAAAACTGGTCAAAGATTTTGCTGGAAAACTATGAATGGCAAACTTTAACAAGTAGCAGTGTGTGTATATATATATATATATATATATATATATATATATATATCAAGGGACGTGTCACATCTCACAGTCATGATGTGTCTCCCAATTATCAGCCAGCAGCAGTTTTCTGCCTCGCATGATTCAGTGTGGGTTTACCCTTTAACACAGATGCCACAGCTATAATAAATGCCATATGATCCAGTCCATCATCGTTACATGGCATTTCAGCACTTTTTAATGCTTAACAAGGCCTGATAATACATCATGCCCAGTTTGAGATGTGACATGCCCACATGACATGATGAGAATGGGCTTAGTTTGTGGAAATTATAGAATATTGGACCATCAGATTGTAATTTTTTTTTTCTAAAGGCCTGGCCGTGCACTCCACCACCCACCCACACCCCCCCCACACACACACAAACCTCTTTTTCCCCTGCAGAATCTGCTTCGACAAGATAAGTGTGGAGACTTGTAATTGTGTGAGGGTCCTCATCTCGCCGCAACGGCTGATAATAGTGCTGCGAAAGCCGTGTGCTCATTACGCTAGGCTTTGTTGTTTTTTATTGCAGAGCTCGGATGATTTTTTCAAAATTCTTTCTTGAGAGAGAATTCAGAAAGGTTTAATGCTCTCCCTTGTTCTGTAAACACAGCTGCTACCGCGGTGGGGAAAACTCCTGCAAAATAAGCCAATAAATAAATGAATTATTAAAAAAATCCCCCATTCCTTATGAAAAAAGGAAGTACACATAGCTTTCTATAAAACTCCTTCCACATTCACACACGGCCTATTGGCATAAAGCATTTGTGACGGTGGTCCTCGTACTGATAGAGGAACCTTCAGACTGCTTCCTAACTTGAGTGAACACACCAAGAGGTGCTCACAGTATTAATGGCAATGGCCCAGACCGATTCAACCGCGGCAGTGTGTGGAGGCAGAGGAATAGAGATAAACTCCCCACATTCATTTTCCTTGCATGGCAAATACTTAGTCAATAGCCGGAGCTGCATATGCTTTGGTTTCCCCATTATCTTTTTTCTATTTTTTTATGAGATTAAACACAACCTCAGGTTCAGCAGCCTATCATGTGGAGATGCAGATACAGACAGTGCAAAGTCGTAAGTCTCAGAAGTCAACACTCTGAGTTGTTTTAGCCTGCAGACAAAGTGAACTGTAAAACATGTCACAACTAATCATTCAAAGACAAAGCTTGACTTTGTTTCACTGCTTCTCAGATGCATTCATGAAATAAAGGCAGCCCACATAGTGAAACACTGTGGCCCCATTTAGTTATGATCACTCCTTTCTGCTGTTTAGCTCTGAGCGTCTGCATGAACTCGGCTGAATAAGTTATAAAACTTGAAGAAATAAAGAGGAGGAAACATGCTGATATGAGAAAGTGAGAGTAAAAGTATTTTTTCAGAACCATGACACGCTCGAGGAAAGAAAATAATTCATCAGTTACCCACAGATACTGCTATAACTTTCCCAACTATGACTGGATAGAAACAACAGCTCATTCGGTTGTGTCTCGGCCGCATGTAGCCAGCACTGTAGCAGTGTGTGTGTTAATGCGTCCTGGGCCACACTGAAGGACCGCCTACTCAGCTGACATCGCTTGGCCTGCTACAGTTTCATACTGACATACTGAAAAGGATGCTTACACTTTCAAGTGTTTCAGTCACTTTAAGTGATTAAAGTCTTTCTATTTGTTCACTGCATAGAGCTGTGTGCACACCAACACGCAGACGACCAATGCTTTTATCCATTTATCTATCATGCTTTTTGTAAGAAATTAAAGAATAGCAAATAACCTTGTCTTGCAAAAAAGTACCCTCGTGTTGTGTTTATCACTTCTGTCAAGACAAAAAATTGACCATTGGTGGCCATTTGTTTCCTACTCTTGTGTTCAGCTGTAGCACTTGAAGTCGCTTCATCTCACCACGGGGCTTACTGTGCGGTAGGGGCACACACTCAGTACTGAATTAGCCGAGTGGAAAATGATTACAAACCCACAAGAGAAATTTCTTTATGCTGCTAATTATGTCAATGTAGGAGTAGATGGATATTTTCAAGACCACAGTTCATGAACATCAACAGCAGCAGCTGGCAATGTACACTTCTTGTGAACATTCACTGTGAATGCAGAGTGTTATGTGCTCTACATCATGAGTCATATAGTTTAATATGAAGGCCACAAAAAAGCCTGAAGTGGAATTTTAAACCACGTAACTTCGTTCAATTCCTAAAGCCTCATTTAGAAATGACGGTATGTTGAAACACGTCTTCAGCAGCCAGAAATTCTGCATCACGTAGCATTGACAAAGACTAACCAGACATGGTACATACTGCTTGATCAAATCACATGAAATTTCATATGATAATAGTATTAATCTTCCTTTTCTGTCAAGGTATGTTTTTGAGTGTGAAGTGGGCTCATTGTTTTGTTTCTTTGTGGCCACTGAGGGAAAAAATAACCCTCTTTTAGGGTTTTTAACCAGATTTTTACCGAGGTTTTTTACCAGCCCACATGTACTAGTGGGCCTCTGGCCTCCAGGGGCAATAATAAGCCCATTACAGTTTAGTGCAAAAAATTCCCCTGGTAGGTGAGATTCATGTGCCATCAAAAGTCTTTTCAATCAGTAATGTTTGGCCTTGCAAGAGAAAAGCCTTGAAGAATACAACCTAACCAGGTGGTCTGGCAAATGTACCTCCAGCCTGTCCAGTGCACTTTCCAGGACTATCTGCCAATATAAGGTATGAACAGAAACAATAAGCATCAAACAATTTTGTGTTCGACAAAGACACATCAATGTCATTCAACAGAGAAACTGCATCAGGTACTTTTACGCCGGTGCACCGATGCAAACTGGTGAATCGTACGATCCCAGCTGTTTTTACATTATCCCCCTAATTCTGGTTTAGTGAAGTAAATTTAAATCTGTGTGAAAACTCATAACTGACACTTGCTTGTGGCTTGCTCCCGCCGCCCTCGCCTTCCTGTTTCCAGAGAAGAGGTAGAATAAGCTTGAGAATACATAAATGATTGAGTTATGTGAGAAAAGACTGTGCCCAAGGAAAGGACAAGAAGCACCTCAGCATTATGCTTACTCCATAAACGCCGCCAGCAATCTCCTGTTATGAGTTTCTGTTATGCACAAGAGAATAATAACTCTGTCTCCTTTTACCATCAAGGACAATAATGAGTTTGCTGTAACACAGTCATCGCACTTCTGATTCTGATCGCGCTCCTCTTTCTTCCTCTGGTCGGAGACTCTTTCTATCTTTCTCTCCTTCTGTCAGTATCATACCCACTCTATCTCTTCCCTGCTCTCACCCAGTGTGCAAAGAGGAAACTCCTCTCTGGGCATCAATCCCCTGCAAATACGATTAAAGCACTGAGTCATCGTTTGGCCCGTAGGGGTGCAGTGGCCAAAGTAGCAAGGCTGCATGTTTGTGTGTGCGTGTCTGTCTGTCTGTGACATGTGAGAGGGTTCAAAGCTGTGAATCCAGGGAGGATCTGTCCAGGAACAAAATGGGCAATCCCATTCCTCTCATCTCTCTGTCTCTTTGACATTTGGCTAGGTAGCGTGAGGCATGACCAATCACACCCAGATATCCTCACCCCTGCAACATATTCTCTCCCTCCCTCCATCCATCCCTTGCTGCGAAACTCGGAATGTAATTGCTGCTTTTGGCAGAACCTTGCCAACAAAGTACGGAGGATGCTTCTTTTTTTGTCTTTTCCTTTTGCGCACACGGCCACATTATCACAGAGGGGTAGAGCAGAAGAGTAAAGGGTAGATTGAAACTTGGGGTCTTAAAAGGGCTTGGTGCATCTAAGAATATCAAGTCATGTTTGCCAGGGCACGTGAAGAAATGAAAGGGTCTTGTGTGTGGAAATGATGGCAATTACAGCGACTCCTCCCACTTCAAAGGAGACCTATAATGTACTTTGGAGCTACTTCAGATGTACAGAAAGAAATGCTATGATTGGCGGCATCTTTTTAAATCTTGATTACTGAGATCAGATGACTGAGAAAGAGAGAGCTCTGTTGTTGACTGCAACAGCCAGCGACAGACTTGTCACCACGATGCTCCAATCAGAGCACAAAACCACATTATTGGTGACATATCATTTTGTCTCAGATTGGGCTGCTGTTAAACAGTAAACAGTAGAGATTTTAGCCTGGCTGATTGTCACCCGAATGAAAAGAGCCACATGACTTGTCTGGGTTTCCCGCACAGTTTGTTGTGACAGGCAAATTAGCATCCTCACCAGCAGCCACATGCACATTACAAAAAAATTTAAATCCCTGCAAAAAATATGCAGTGCCCAATACATTTATTGTATTCGCACTGAATGATCATGGGGGGGGGGTCATCTGCTCCGACTGCCTTAACCTGCCTGTGTGTGTATATGCTCGCTCTGTTCTGCTGTAATTTTATGAGTTTGTGTGCTGACACACTTTGTCCTGTTGTCAGAACTCCGAGGACAAAAGGCTGGAACAAACCCTTTGAATCAAGTTTATTTGTCCCATACAGGAAGGTGTGGGGTTACTCTTGCTCTGGATCCAGAACATTTGTGCGTGTGTGTACATCTTCTGCCTGGGCACGGCTTTACTGTGAAATACTGCACTACAAACTGCTCTTTTTTCCTTCACTCATCAAAACTACAGATCTGTAATCTGTTCTTACATCGCAGTAATGAAGAGGCTGGTTTTGCTCAGATCACACAATCAAATGTCACCCTTGCTTCTCTAAGCCACCTCCCCTGCAAAAAACCAAAAAGATTGATTGAAGCTGTTGAACCTAAATTATTCACCATCACATCAAACCCAGAGGTGCTTTCTGCATTTATTTATTAGTTTAGCGAGGGGTGCAGATTGATCAAATCAATCCTCACAGCTGCAAGGAAGTCAAGAGGAGCGAGCCCAAACTCCTGGAGCTGAACTTTTTAGTACATTTTAATTATGAATGACATTTGTTCGAGCAGTGGAGCTGCTTGATGGCTGCCAGGAGAAGATAATGTTTACATCGGCTGTGTAGCAAAAACAGCAAATAACTGCTTTACAATATGTGTCTAAGAAGCCTTCACTTAAGAGTGAATTTGTCCGATGACTAGATTCGTCTGCATGCAAACACAGCCCCTTCCTGAATCCAAGCAGAAAACATGCACATAGACACACTTGGTGACACCTCTGGACCACCCTCCCTGCCAGAAGCTTGAGGACACTGGGCCTGCCGGGGACGGCTGGACACAGTGACACGTTATATAAAAATATATGTTGATAGAAGCTGGGCAAAGGCAGAGCTTATTGATAATGCATATAAAAATTCATTAGGGCAATCAAGTCGTTTCCACCTCCACCACGGGCAGCACAGATAATATCTCCACCGGCTGCTGTTGGTTTAATTGACACATGATGTGACCGCTGAGATCAACACAGGAAGGAAGCGGGCGGCAGGAGGGGGAGGATGAGCAGGAAGGTGGAGATGAAGATAAGAGGATGTGTGTGGGTGAATGTGTGCTGACTCAGACACTGAGTTTTAGTGTGGCATTAAGACTTTACCGTTTATGGATTTTACAGTGGCGCTGAGCTGCAGGTCTGTACAGCTTGTGTCACAACTGGAGCCGTAAAATGTGTGTTGCCCTGAGAATTTACAGGGATAACAATTAGGTAAGCCGCACTAACTCATAAAGACGAAAAAATAATCTCACCCAAAACTTTGAGTTCACAACGCTCAGACAGATTTTGGCTTCTGACCTTCTTTGAGATGTTTCTGCACATTGACTGGAGTCCACCTGTGATAAAGCCAACTGACTGGATGTGATTTGAGAGGCACACACCTCAGATATTTTTAAGAGATCAGACTGACTGCAGCTTCCCTGGTGAAGGGCAGGAGACCTCGCGTGATCCATTTGTATATGAAGTCTGGTCTGTCCCTTTTTCTCTTGCTAGAGTTTTCATGCAATGAAGCAATTCTCTAGACTGTCAGCCCTGGGCGTGCCACCGTGGGAAGTCAGTGCTACCAGCAGTGGCCATCTAAAGAAGTGGCCACAGACAAATCTGTGTGTTTGTTTGCTTTCTATTGAAGTGCTTTTCAAAGCTTAGTGAAAACCCTCCACTTGAGAAAACCACCTTTTCAGTAAAGCCCTGCTTTGCAGGACAGATTTTATTGCTTGAAGATTGCAGCAGATCCCCCAAGGGCCTCATTACGACTATCAAAGCAAAACTAATAGGCAAGGTATTGAACTGTAAATGTTCAAGGAGGACATATGCATCGTGTGAAGGTCAAGTGTCCTGTCATATTGTATCTCATCATTTCTGCAGCCACAGAACGTGCGATACAGAACACACATTGCTGAATAGTGCATGAAGAATTTTTTTTACCTATAAACCCTGCTATCTGTTCTGAGTGCATGATCCATATTCATGCATGCACACGGATACAGCAACACCACCCCAATCCATCCGCAGCTGTCCCCCACCCCATCGCATCTCCAGCAGGACAATTAGTAACCCACCACCAGTGTTTACAGTCTGGGTGGTGGCGCTCTGGAGAGGGAGAGATGAGAGGAGGGGGCCAGGGAGAGGTGGGGTGTGTTAAAGGGCCAACAAAAAAGGAGAGGGAGGGGGCAAAAAAAAAAGCTACGGGTAAGAGGACGGCAGGGACAAACAAGTGTCTGGCTTCATGCTGGATAGCATCTGTGAGCCCCTGTCTTGAATCATCGCTGTGCATATGAGCACGCTGCACAGGGAAGTCCTTGCGTGATGTATGTGTGTGCGTGTCTTGGGGAAAAAAAGATGGATGCCTAAAGTGGAAGATAACGAAGCGGGGAGAGGGTGAAAACAATGAGAAATGCGGGGAGAAGGAAGGAGGGATGAAGGGATGGGTGAAAGAAGGAGCCCACTAGATGGCACTGTTGTGTGGTGGATTTAATTCCTCCATCTTCTTTGTATCCCCTCTTTCTCTCCTCCCTTTTCTAGGTCTCTGTTTCTATCTCATGCTGTCTCTTCCACCCCCTTCTCCAATTCCCTCTCTCCCCATCCTTCTTTTTGCCTCCCTTCCTTGCTCTCTCCCTCTTTCTGTGCGCAGCATGTATGATGGAGCCGGTTATACAGCTGGGAATTGAACACACAGAACTGTAGTGTTCCCTGAATCGAAGCGAGGTGCTCGAGAAACCCAGAAAGCCCATCCAAGGACAGTGTCTGTTTGTTTAATTGACTGCCACCATTACACAAACACACAGACATGCATGTGCAGGGGTGCACTAGTTCACGCGAAAAAAAACAAATTGCACACAAATGAACATTTGTGAATCTGACTGACAAAGAGCCTCAAACGTATGAAAGCTGTGGGGCTGGTTTATTTTCTCTGCAGCGGCAGGGAGAAAGACAGAGGATGGTGAGTGCATAAATAATGCCTACTAATCGGAGAAGAGCTGCAGTTTTTGCTGGGGTGAGGTGAGTGAAAGTGGATGCAGGCGTGTGGGCAAGCTGTCGCCGTGTGGTGGAATCCGGCTGTCGGCGAGTGATCAGTGCAGAGGGTGGGAATAAAGGGCGATGGATCACCGACACCAGAATTAACTGTTTTCCTGAGGTGTCGCGATCACGTCGAGAAACTTCACTTCATCAGTGCCGACGACAATCAGCCACATCCAACCCCCCCCCCACACCTCTTCTGATCTGATACCCAAGCCGGGTCTTTATATAGCACAACAGGCAGCAAGCATCAGTTGATGTGTAATGGTCAGTGACATTGTTTCTTGGTTTAATGGTCATTTTCGACATGAGCAGAGGTTACTGTAAACAAGCAGCAAATAAATTGCAAAAGGGCAAAGCTTTCCAGCCCTGAGAGATGTGCTCATATGTGCTCACCCAGCAGGGAAATGTAATCAAGACCATTTGACTTTTCTCAGATATTTTTCTCTTATGGTGAATTCATATAAATGAATAAAGCCATAACATCACATTCTATTTCTCATCAGACCCAAAAAAGTAGGACTTACGGTGCAGTATGTGACTAAATTCTGAATTATTAACGTCAATTACATTAAAATAGTAGAACTTCTTTGATTTCTTCTCGCTTCTCTTTTAGCCATGCTGCTGCCGTGGCCACAAAGAGAGTCACAGCAGGTTTAATCCCATGTCATTTTGTTCCTTCATCTGTTTGAGTCTGACCTCACTTACAATCGATCACTATCAGTGAACAACATAAATAGTTCTTTGCTCGATATGGAAATCACCATTAAGTTTAAAACACCATGTGGGTTTTATTACAGATGCATATAAAGAGTACATTAAGGCTCAGGCAGCCTCTTTCCATTTCTGCTGCTCTGTAAAGTTAAAGTGGTCCTAAGTGGGCGACCAGCGGTACTGAAATTCTAATTATGTGTCATGCCCAAGGTCATCATTGAGATTTCAAGTCATGACCAGACCTCAGGTTGGATGGTTCCCATATTTAAATGTCTCACTAGAGCATTTTAGCCCTGATTTAAATAGGCAATACCTTCTATATGCATCGCTTATTATCTGTCCCAGGAACAAGCATCATAAATATTTATACCACTGGAAAAACTGTGGTGTAAGTGGCTATAACGGGTTTAACCTGTAATTTATCCCTTATCATGCAGTAATTATCGTTTTTGCTGCTGAGTCAAATCTTACAACATCACGTCGCACCACATTCTGTCGCATCTTCTGGATGATTCCATCTCTTTGCTTCCTGAGAGCTTTACACAACTTCAGGACGTTCCATTTACCCCCGCACTCGTTTCCAGCCTTGGGTCCTTTCTGGGGCTCTATCCGTTTGATAGAGGATAAGGGCTGCATGGAAACCTTCGACGACAAAGCCGAGCAGTCCTTTGGCAAACTGTATGTCTAGACATCTAATTCAAATATGACTGTGTGAGTGATGGGTTTGCCAGTGGATGAGACTGAGTGCAGGGGGAGCTTTCTCTTCTTCTTCTTCTTGCTCTCCAGAGAACTAAAATTGAGGAATAGGCTCTGTGACAGATTCAGATAACAGGGGGAGATACTGTCAGCACCTCACCCTGGGCAGGAATCCATATTGATGTTTTTTTTCTGTTGATTTGGGATTATTTTTTTCCTCCCAGGACTATAATTATCATTGAATTGACAGTTGTCCTCATGCCTTTTCAGCGTCTGTTTTGCTAATTCTATTTCCCTCTTGCTTGCTGTCTGCCTGCACCCTCCCTTCCGCCTTTTCTCTACGGGGCCGAGTAAATTATCAGATTGTTTACGAACTGTAACAGAAACCTATTTTCAATCCACCCGCAGCTCTGAACCATGTTGCTATTATGGAAGGATCTGATAAAGTAGTTCAGCCGAATCATCAATGTTTGAATAAAACGACCAGCCACCCATTTTCACTTCCTATCTGAGTGGCTACGAATGAGACTTAAGTTCAAGTCAGTCTAATCTCTGAAACCCACCGCAAAATTACTTATTTTTCTTGACTGGAGTGATTTTGGCCCTTGAGGCGAGACCTGAGCTGAAAACTTGTGCTGCATATGAAAACGGTGTCTGCTGGGAGGTTTTTGAGTGTCTGCGAGCTATCGGGACGACAAGAAAACCACCAATGCACAAACTGTGATTTCTGCTGTGATTTATCAGGAGCTCGTATCACAGCTTTTACTGCTTTCCATGAGCTGATGGATGCAGAAAATAACACAACACACTCCCGCCAGCTGAAACAGACCAACATTGACACCCGACACATAAAAACCCGGATATCAAGGTGTGACTGTCAATGAAGGCACATATTCAGTAACTGTTATACAAGTTGAACTGAGCCACATGGAAAGCCCCAATAACTCTGAAGAGAAAAAACTCCCAAATAGCAATTGCCCTTGCTCAATTATGCAGTTTAACAGTTTACTCAGGAAAGATAAAGGAGAGGATACAGTAAAAGCAAGACTGAGCTAAACTTCAGCTGAACTGCTCCTCTGCACTGCAACCAAGATGATAACGTAACACACATACTCATCTTCGTTGTTTTTTCAACGATCTTGGCCAATTTAATCTTATTTATCTGTCATTCCTCAGACACAGACCGTTCTGACTCCTGACAATGTCAGTGGGAACAGCCGGTTCAGTTCACCTGGATCCGATCAGTCACGATCACCAAACAATGTGGTATTAACCAGCATTCACAGTCCCTGCCAATTACGTTTCACCTGCAGATGTTAAAGCTGCAGTAGTGCTATACAAGACAGTGATAAATAAGTGCAGATGTGATGTGCATGAGTAAGGAGTATTCAGTGATAGCTCGTAGCTGGACTCTGAATCTCCCCAGTTAGTTTCTGTGTGCATTTCCCTGAGGTAGCATAATGCTGTCTGCATGACCCTGCAAGCAAACATTACTGCATTCACTCTGTACCTCTGAGTGTTTTTTCTTCTCTTTTTTATTCAGGCACTTGTTCCCGATGCCCCTTCAGTACCTTCCTATCATTAAAAGATGCCTTGTGGACATCACCAATGAAGAAAAATGAATAGCAGAACTAAATGTACAATAGCCAAGGCCCATTTTCTGTAACTCTTTGACATCAGCACTGTAATTTGTTTAAATTTCCTTCTTTCCTTGTGTTGGCACTGAATGAGGAACAAAAAAATGGCAAGGTCATCAAATAGCTCAACGAGGCGAGTTAAAACACTGAAACACAAACCTGGCAAACTGTCTGTCTCAAGGTGAAAAGTCATGTATTATATGATATTAAAGCGTGGGTGGTTTTTTTTATTCCTTTTTTTGACCAGTGTGTCTCAAACCACAAGCCCTGTTCTGGTTACAAGCATGTCCCTCCCACTTGACACTGTACTTCATGTAAAAGCAGTTGACGTGAACAAAGTTTCTGCTGAAAAGTGCATTGCAGGACAACACTCACAGCCCGGCATGTAATAAAAAGCACTCTGTCAATTCCAATGCTGCATCGAGGTCACGTTACCCAGTACTGTCAAACCGGGTCACTATATTACCGTTGTATTATCTATGAATCTGAGTCATGTCCAGTGGCAGCAGATCAATTATGTTTTATATTCCTTCAGTACCATTCCGCATGTTTATGACTATTCATTATTCCATATTATTTGCATTAATCACAAATATATTGGGAATGGCTGCTTCTGCAACCTATTTGCAAACCTGTCTTCTTGACTTTGCCTCCCTTCCTTCATTCATTCATTTTTCTAACCTTTCCCTCACTCATTCCTTTCCCCCCATGTCTCCTTCCCAACGGGTTAAATACTTCTCTCTCCACGGAGCTGTAAGTAGCCCGCCTGGTCACCCTGGGTCAGCCCGCTTTGTTGATTTAATCCTTGTCTGATGTTGTCTCAGCTCGCTCAAAACGACGCAGAGCAGGCCTCTTCGCTCAGCGTTCTGATAGCATCTCTCCTCAGAGCCCGCCACACGGTCTGATCTGAAAGCTAATGAGAAGCAGTCCCAGCGCGGTACCGGTGTTTACGGGACAAGGTGTGAGATCTGGCACCCAGCCACGTGCAGTGGGATGGAGTGGAGCGTGGTTCACAGCCAAGAAGAGTAAGGCTGTTTCGGCATGTATTACATGTGTCTCATCCAACTGCCTGAAATACTGGTGAAAACACAAAATAATGGATAGAATCCAGCTTTGCGCCGCCACATCTGCTAATGGCTATTGAAGCGGTAATAAGACACAGCTCACCACCTATGCCTTGTGAGCAGGTGGTATATAATTTGCTAATGCTGTTAAGTAGAGTTATTGGTTTATGCATGCTGCTGCAGCACGCAGATGCATGAGCAGATTACAACGTTCCCATTATCAGTGCACGGTAGCATCATGGGTGAATTTGGAAAATGGAATCATATCTCATCTGGGAATTATTCATGCTACACTCTTTGAAACTGAAACAGAAATAAGATGTGCTGCTTCTTCCAAGCAGATTTTTAGCTTTGCAGGAATTCTTAAGCTAAATATTTGACATTGATGACATGCTGCATAGGGAGAGCTGACCAGTGCAACTGCAGCCCACTGCTGCTGGCCATTGAGCTGCTGCTATTGGAGAGGACGATTAAATGCCTTCCTCAGTGGCAGTTGTTAAGGGAGTGCAGGGCATTAATCATTCATCCCCTCCATCCAGATTTCACCAGTCTGTCTGAGGATCCGGACTGGCAACTATTTGGTCTCAGAAGCACTGGGGTCTATTAAAATGAATACTATTTCACGAAGCTTTGTCAGAATTGTCACTGATAAAAAGCTCAAGTTCAACCCTGTCCCACTGCAGCACGCACATGCTTACACGCTCACGCTACACGAGTGTGTATGTGAGGGAGAGCGAGTGTGTAAGTGAGTGCGTGCATCCCTTCATTTTGGTAATGGAAATGCTGGGAAGCCCTTAGTAGTTGCCACTGGTAATGGAATGAGAACATATGTATAATTTAAGGCTCTGCTACAGGCGCCCAGTGGAGCCAAGGCACACACACACACACACACACACACGCACGCACTCAAAAGCAAACACACATATCCACCAGAAGCTTAATCACTGGCAGTATTTCTTCATCTGAGTGAGTGAAAGTGGCACTAATACAGCAGTGTATTTTCAGTTACAGTATCTTAAAGTCACACCAAGTATCTCTCTCTGCTTATTATTGTGCCACTTGGCCTAGATGAGACTGGACTATGTCGTGATAATGTGAAGCGGAAACGGGGAGTTACAGGGAAAAAGAAAGTTCAGGATTTGCAGACTCCCGTCCTATTGATCAGTGAACCAGCCCTCTCGTGTCAAACACTAATGTTTCCCATGCCGGCATTTAGGTTGTAGAGAAATTGGCCCCGCTCTCACTTTTACATTTGTTAGCGGGGCCCGTGTGAGCAGTGTGTATGTTAAACAGCAAGGTTTCATCAAGACCTTTATCCCCAAAATGTCACTGATGCCTCCTGGCGCCGAGCTGTAATGCTGTGAGTGCGTGTGTGGCCCTGCGCTGGTGCTGCTTCTAAGCAGTTTTTGTTTCTTTACTCTGAAATTAGATGGCACTGTTTACTGACTTGCCCTTTATTATATGTACTGTATGCATGTATATAAGCTGTGAGGTCCAAAGGTCTGAGACCCCACTGTGTACATATCCAAACCGTGTGTGTGTATATGTATATACATATATATATATATATATATATATACACGCACACACGCATACACATACATATACACATGGAATAAAAAAATAAAAGGTGAATTATTCAATCACTGTGGGATTTTCAAGATCAGATATGAAACTCTGGGTTGTTGTGTGGTTGTGGTTGTGAGCTGTTTATCCAAAGGCAGGGTGTAATGGAACTTTCTTAAAAACTGCAGCTTAACAATGCACGAATCGGAGGGCGAGTGACTGACAGCTGGCAGACAGCGAAGAGCAGTTGGAACCTTCCAGTTAAGCTTTTAATCTCATCATATTCTTTTTAAGCTCATCAACGTAATACATCTGAATGGGGGCCACTGGTATTCGGAGCTGTAAAGCAGGCTTGTCCTGCCAAAGTCAAATCATGAATATATTTGAAAATTATTCAGCTGCGTTAAATTCGGGCTGCCACTAATGTAGGTTTTTCATTAAACGTGAGCTAAATTGGTTTTTCTTTCTGCAGAAACTAGCCCTATTTCAGCAAAAGTAATTTTAGAAAATAAAACAGTTTACTTCGAGGGATTTCAAATCATTCACCACTTTACTGTCTGTATGTGGAAATGCCATGAATGAACATGAACATGAACCCTCATCTGCACAACACAAAACTAAACACATACATACGGTATGTCGGCATCACATGTACACAAAAAGGTCTTTTCCGCATTCTGGCTCTAATTTGCCACAAGTCATTTCAGAAACACATTTGACTGTCATATCATTAACATCCACTCAGTTTCCCTCCGTTTGTTTATGCAATTTGCATTTGATTTGTACCATCAAGCTGTAATTTAGGTGGGCCACAGCCTGTGTGTTTGTGTGTGTGTGAGTGGCCCTGTATACTTGTTGCAATGTGACGCAAGTTGCCAAGCGATGAGTCAGAACATCATAATGACTACGCGGCAATGTGGCGAGCCATCCTGTGCCTTGCATCTCCCCCTGTCAAAACACCTCCTTTGTATCTTGTCTCTGAGCTCAAAAGTCCCCTGCCTGACAGGGAGCTCAGACTCTCATCAGCAGTCCACAAGAGGGCCAAGCTGAACGGTGACGATCCTCTTTTCTTTTTCTGTCCCTCTCTCTCTCTCTCTCTCTCGCTCTCTTTTTGGTTTTACAATGGGGTGTGAGAATGCAATCATCACGGCTGTTTCAGATGGAGGAAGGTAGTTTGGAATAGGACTGTCCTTGGCTTGTTTATAGAGAGCTGTGCCAGACAGCGGCAGGATGGGGGGGGGGGGCGACAGCGAGAGAAGATGCAGAGTCGAAGTGAAGGGATAAGGAGACACGTGGAGATGAGAGGGGGACAAAGACAGAGAACAAATAGACGACAAAAAAAGATGGAAGATTGCAGGAGCAAAGGGAGTGATGGATGACCAGAGAGAGAGACTGAGGGTGGGGAGAACACATCTCCTCCACTACTGTGGCAACTCCCGACGATGTCATTTCCTTCTGGCTTGTGCTTCTGGTGCCAAAAGACCCCCCCCCATGCATTCAGGCGAACAGCCACATTCTCATTCTATTAATCTCCCCCATCTCTCCTCTGTGTTAGCATGGAGTCCCCCTTGAGACTGATTATAGTGGTCTGTGCATATGTGTGTGCACAAGAATATGTGTGTGTGTGTGTGTGTGTTTGTGTGTGTGTGTTTTCTGATCCCCAGTTTTCTATTTGTCCCATTTGTTTCCCCCTGCTCATTGCAGACACTTGCTGTAATAAAGTAAATGAGGTTGGGAAATGGCGAGACTCAAGGTGATATTTCAGCAAGCCACTCCCCAACAACAAAACTGTGGTGGAGGCAGGCAGCTAAGCATCTGAATTAGATGTCTGAGTGTGTGTGTGTGTGTGTGTTTGAGTGTTATGTGCACTGGATGTAGTATTTGCAGAAGCTTGTTTTATGTGCATGGAGAGCACATTCCTAAATGCTATGGTCCTCCTTTATCCAGATATCTTTTTTTTTTTTCTTGTGTGTGTGTGTGTGTGTGTGTGTGTGTGTGTGGAGGGGGGGGGGGGGGGGATATTACAGATAATAAGGCTGTCCCTGAAAAACGAGCCCCACTGCAGAAAAAAATCAATACACATGCAACAGCAGCACTCTTTGTGTTTGGACTCGTGCTGCCATTTCTGCTTTAAGGAAGCATAAAAAAAGAGAGGGGGTAGATCAGGCCGGGGGGGGGGTTACCACAAGCTACCTGTGCACAGCTGAGGAACTCGGGGTTGAATTATCTATGCCACACACCCTATATCTCCACACAAGCAGTTCGACCCCACGCCAAGTGCTAAGTACTGAGTGGCTGTAGTATAATGAAAAAAAATATTGAAGCTCTCCTTCGATATTTACCACACGACCCTCCCACCATTTTTTCTTGTCTTACTCTGGTGTTTCTGGTACAGCCAGCCAATTTATTATGGGCCTGACTTTTATTATTCCTCAGCTGAATGCCTGTGAGGATGCAGGGGGAGTTTGCTGGGAGTTGATGCCAGGACTGCCACCAAAGGCATTTTACATGCAGAATATGAGCCTCGCTGATAGCAGCTGATTTTGGTTTGGATTCTGTTTTTGCTTACATTATATCTTTGTTTTGCTAATATAAATCGCATTAGTGAGCGCTGCAGCATGATGAGTGCTGGCTGTGTGTAATATGTTGAAAATGATAAGGTATCTTCGTCAAATCAACAGTGTTTATGTCCTTGTCCATGCGCCGCCCTGTTATTATGCTGGCTGTTGTCCTCCAGCAGGCAAACAAGGAGACACCAAAGCAGTGACAATCAGACTTCCTTGAATGAAAGGTCAGTGCTGTCCTGTGTCTAAAATTAGCCACAGCCCAGCGAGTCTCGCCGCTTTGCAGGCAAACAAGGCAAGAAGTGAATGAATCTCTCCTTCTGGTTCATTCAAAGGAAAGGGGTAGGTGTTCCTATGCATAAATAATGATAGATTAGATAATACTTGAACCATCCCTGCAGCGAAAGTGGGTCACTGCAGAAGCAGGTGGGGGCACGCGCTAAGAAGCTAAAGGTGAAAAAAATGTTTTCAAATGTTCTTTACTTGACATTTAAACTCAACAACAGTTGAAGTTTCAACCTTTATTTGCGAACTGTGGCTGAAATTCTGTTCATTCCAGTTCTTTCCAATACCCAAACGGCTCGCCATGTGTCCCAATGTGCCTGTGTGTTGTTAGAGATTATGTAATTGTTTGTGATTTTTGTGGACCCCTGGCTGCTTCGGCTGACAAGCTCTCGCTAAGAGCGGCACACTGAATTCTGCCCCTCCAGGGGGCAGGTTGGCTGCGAGCTGGCTTTAGTAGCAGAGCATTTCCTTGAGTCCCGCGTCTCCTCCGCTCCCACTCACACACACATACACACAGATTCTCAAGGACGCACACAACACATTTCAACTCATACACACGTTGAGCTGCAAAAACACACGTCGCCACCACGCATACAGCACTGCTGCGTTTCATGAGCAATCTCTTTCCTCTGCAACAGCTATCCCGTCAAATACACAAACAATCATGGGCACTTCTGTGCATCTATACAAACAAGCACATGGAAGTACACACCTAATACCAATGGACAAAGAAAATACACAGACCAAATGCCCATCATACACCAAGCCAAGTGCAAGGTCCATGTGGATGAGCATAGAAACACAATAACCTCTCTAAAAGCACACACACACACACACACACACACACACACACACATCCGGACTACTTCATATGCACTTTGGTGCCTGATGAAATGGGAAACATCAGCCAGGTACACAAACAAAGGCAACGGGAAAAAGCATATGTGCATAATGCACATAACCTCACTAACACCCACATGAGCATCTCCACAAGAGCTGACACACACACGCTCTGACATTTATTGTGATGAGGGAATGTGGAGCACAATCGACGTCCTCTCGCTTTTGGCCCTAGTTTCTGATGCAGAGTGACACATCAAGCAGCTCCGCAGGTATGCCATTTGTGAAAATTACATTGCAGTTTGGATGATACTAGAGGGCACATAAAACAGAGAGACAGAGAGAGAGGGATAGGAAGAGAGGATGGAGCGCTAGACAGAGAGGGGATCCATATTTGGCATGTTCAATAGTGAAGCAGACGGCCTGTGCACGTTTCCTGGGCATGCAACATCCACCGTCCCCCACAAAGTCCATTTCAATGATGTAAATGACCCTCACCAGTGAGCCTGTCTCCTCTCTGCTTAATCGCCTTTTGCCTGTTAGGCCTGAACTCCATCACACTGGCCTGAGACCGTGTATGTGTGATTTGACTGTAAATGCAAAGGACAAATGAAGATGCCAAACTTGGAATCAACACAACAGGCAGATGAAAACAGCAATGGAGGGACATGGAATGTGCACATGGGGGTGTGTCGGGGAAAGCCCGAGGAAAAACAAAAAAATCAAGAGACAGAGGAACAGTCTGCACCAAAACCAGAGGCAGAGCTGCATGTAGAGAGCTGTGAAACACTAACAAGGAAGGTGAGGAAAAAGCTCAGGTAGTAAAGGAGGAGGAAAGCAAAAGGAGAGATGGAACAGGGACGTGTGGAAAAAAAGGAGGAAGGAAGAGGGAGGGAGGGGAGGTTTGCAATAAGGTGGCAGTCTATTTGTTTGGCTTACAGGGCACGACCCCTTCTCCAGCCGCCACACGCCTGACAGACAGGCCTCCCCGTGGGTCGTTAGCCACGCTCGCAGAAATACAGCTTCATTTCTGTTGACAGTCGGAGGAAAAATAATTGGTCAATAACAACTCATCAGAATGCAGGCCATATGTATGATTTTCTCGCGCAATTGTATCTGAGACAGTCAGCGCCAGCATAAACAACAACAACAAACCCAGGGATCGTTTCATTTCTGCAAAGGTGGTGTTGGGAGTTTGGAATTGCCGACATACATTGATTTCATAGATTTTTTTTTGTCTGGATTACTGTTGTAGGAGGTAGTTCACTACATTCAGGTACAGACAAGTGAAGAATTTGGTGAGGGGCTATTGCATTTTTCATGTCAATGAAGCTGTGGTTATATTTTCAACTATTATGTGCCACAAGCACATTTGTACAAAAGTACATATACCAAGATGGTGATATTGATTACTGGAATTTTTATTTGTGACATGAGTGGACTCATCTAAATGTTCCTGAACTGAGGGTTTGAGAAATGTCTTACAGTTCTCCTACAATGGTCAGAATCCTGAATTCGAGGTGGGGATGCATCACCGTGAATGTGAGTTGCCTCATCTCAATTCCAGTCTGTGGACGGCGTTCCCTTCTGTCAGCTTCCGCTGCGAATCGAACAGCAACTGCAAACTTTTGGATTTAAATTTACCAACCAATTAGCCGAGACCCTCGAGTTCCCAGCCGAGCGTGGCAGGATGGAAGTGGCTGGAGGATTTCGCTTCAGTTTTCTGTAATGGAGCAGTAAAAGTGTTTATGTGTTTGCGTCGCCTCTAAAGAGGCAGTATCTCCCTTATCAGGGCCAGCAGCTCCACCCCTTCAGAATAGCTCCCCATAAGTGGGTGACCTGTGCTAATTTTGTTTCTCTACCCTGTCCCTGTTTAACACCAGAATCTCTCTTTAGGCCACCATTTGTTTTGGCGAGGGAACTTGAGGATAGAGGCCAAAGTCACACCATTTAGATGTATAATTTACTTCTCTTGGCTTCCACAGTAGAGTGCAAGCTTTCCCTCTGCGATCTCACTCTCAATAAGGTGCCCTTTGCAGATGAAGATGTCTCTGCAGCTAAAAAGATGTGCTGTTCAGTGTATTACCTTAAAATATTACAGATGCCTTTGTATTGTAAGGTGTGTTCGCATTGCTTTTTACAAATCTTGCTAAAAATGGCAGCGGTTTGTATGTTATGTAAACATTTTCCATTATCACCTATGGTATAATTACTGGGAACACAAAACAACAGTGGAGGCAGTTAGCTGCCTGTGTGTCCCAACAATTACTTCCATAATGTTTCTCCTCACACTCAGCCTTAATGGATCGGGAACTGAAGTGAAAGGTGGAAGAAAAACTAAATGTCTGATTTTCCAACACAAAGCTAAAAAAGTTTCACAACACTGAACTGCAGCAGTGAGTCACAGTCAACAGGCAGCAGGAGTCATATCCACAGGCTAAAAAGCCCGGATGTCACTGGAAAAAGAAATAGTGGCTAACACCAGCCGTGGTCAGACAAAGGTTTCCATAATAAAAGCTAACACGTCAAGAGGCAAGAGTCCACTGCGACTCAGGTACGAATCTTGCGAGCCCCAGATCTCCTGGGCGACCTCTTCGGCGGCGGTTTAAGCATATACGGGAAGTGTCGAGGGACGGCATCAGCAGCAGGTGAGACAGACAGTGGGCCGGTGAGTACACAGGTCTGCAACGGGGCTGAGTGGAAGTTTTCTTCCAGTCTCTACAGGAGGCATTTCCCCAGGCAGCTGTACAGTACACAGCAACTGCTATTGCAGCTTTTTTCTGCAATGGTTTGCAGTGTGTCAATACAAACCTTAACATTATTAAATTTACTGACACCTGGAGAGTGCAAAGTTTTCATTTACTTAATTAAAAGTATTGGTTATAAATGGACAAATAAATCCCAAGGTGTCGCTCTATAACTGGTGAGAATATGATGCAGATGGGAGAATAAGACAGAGACTGTTATGAAAAAGGAGGGTTTGATTAAAAACAGTGATACTTTCAGGTGTTGCTGACGTTGTGTTTTGTAAGGCATAATTTGTAGATTCATCTGCAGGTACATTAAAGCTGGGAAGTTGGGACTGCCAAAGATACATCAGGGGAGATTTATGCTCTCCAGCAGCACCGTGCCTCACCTATAAGTCAACTCTCTCCAATCATAGTCTTTGCCCTTCCACAGTCTCTGCCTATAATGATAGCTGCACTGCTGACTGATCCGTGACAGGAGCATGACTGCCAGCCGCGGCCATTTCTGAAGCATCAGCACTTCCCGACGGCGGCGAGCGCTTACCCGGGCGCACCTGCCGAGTTTCCCTCAATTAATGCGGCTGTAGTTAAGCTTGTGTGTGTGTGTGTGTGTGTGTTAGTACTGTCTGAATGGCCTGGCTGCTCACCGAGCTCATTTACCCCCTTCAGTTTGTGAAAAGGCCAATCTTCATAGAGAAAGACGAGAAGGACGTAATCGGGCGAGTGAGAGACGGAGGGACGGTGAAGCGGAGGTTTTATTTTTAAGAAATAGGAACTGAAACAAATCCACGAGAAAAAAAGGAGGCTGTTAAACAAGACCAAGCTTTCCTGAGGAACTGAGAGAAACATATAGCAAAAGAGAGATTAGGAGAAGATAGAAAGGCAGTGAAAAAGACCCTTCTCCTGTCCAGTGCTGAAGTTGTTTGTGGGTTTGGATTATTCTCAGTTCAAATGATTGACTGGAGCTGTAATCTTTACAGTCTCCCCGTGCTCCAGAGACTCTGTTAAACAGAAATCAGCAGAATGTAAACTTTACAGCGCTATTTATTGCAAGCTGACGACGCACACACACACACACACACACGGCACAGATTTTCAGATTGATTGCCCCCACGCCTAATCACAGGTCATGCACGCAATCATACACATTGAACAGCACCTACAAGTTTCAAGGCACAAAACACTCAGGGAGGGGATATGGTGCCCGCTGCTCTGCACGCCTTTACGAAAGCTGTCAAAGCCAGCGCTGTGGTCAGTTAGGGAACAGGATAGATCTGTAATGCATCACAACAGGCCTGAGCAAATAAACAAATTGGAGAGAAAAGCAGCGCACAAAAGACTTGCCAGGAGCTATTCATCAAAATTGCCAGAGGCTTGTTGTCTTTGACCTATAAGAACACCTTCTCCCTTGATTTACTTATTTATTTTTTTTCTGCAGAGGCGAATACCTTATAGATGTAAGCTGACACCGCTGGCATATAGCCTCTGAGAAATTATTCCTCAGTGCTGTACTGCACAACTTTTACTAGCCTGTCAGTGATAGCTATTATCTTCTGTGACGGCAGCAATGTTCCCACACTAAGCCACGGATAATTTCCAACATAATTGACCTCTGTTTTAAGGTTTCATCTTCTTCTTTCCCCTACACCGGTAGCTCAAGTTGTCGTGCTGCCGCACCCCAGGTGTAACCTATCTGGACATTTGTTACCATGGCAGCGGGAGGCCTTGCTTGAGTACTTTATTACCTGTTGGGGGTAGGGTGGGTGAAGAGCGCTCTACATCAGGCGCCTGTCCCTGAGTGCTCTCCTCGTCGCAGCGTCCACTTCAACCCCCCACCATGGCAGACTGGAAGGAGAGAAATTTATATTTTGTTGTTGCAGGCTTCTCAGCTGGAGTATGCAAGGCTTTATGAGGACACTTGAGAGGAATGCTCTACTCAGATGTGAATTTTTATGCTATAAAGGGGAAATTCACTGGTGCTACCTTATAGATGTTCAATACCTCAGACAGTTATTGTGTTTCTCTTATATTACATCGGTACCTGTCTCATACACTATGACTGACGGGAAATCAAAAGTCCAGTGACTGGCACGAGACAAGTCAGGCATTATTTTACTTAATTCTATTTTCCTGCATTTCTCTGTTTTAAATTCATTTTCAGTTTTCTATTGGAATTTTAACTGCCATTTCCAAAACAGCTACAGAGCCATGGATTGAGGAACTTTGAGAAACTTTTGAAGTTGTAGCATCATATTTTCAATTAAAACCAGCTAGCTGGATGAAGTTCGCTTGGAAGCACTTCAATATAACACACCAGCCAGCTTCCACTCAGCTCCACACTGATAGCTTCCACCAATCTAAATGAAATGTGTTGTTATGTCGACAGCCGTAGGCGCTGGCCACTCAGATGGAGTAAACACCTGTCTGAAATTGGTACAATCCAGGGTGCAGAATCATTACAGCAGCATGTGATCACCATGAAACGCCTACCGTGTTTGTGTTACCACTTTCATTAAGCCTGGATGTGCTCACGGACCCTTTCTTTTCTTTTTTTCTTGTTTATTACGTTTCTTTGGTGGAGCTGGAGCTGGAGCAGGAGCAGACTCCCCCCCGGAGAGGGGGCTCTCATTGTGAGGACTCGTTGTGAGGCACACTGACACACACCATCCTGTAAGTTGTAGCATGCACACGCAAATGCGTGCACAGTCCTACAAACAAGACACAAAACAAGGAGATCATATAGCATTTCAGCTATATCCATAAGTCTACACTTAAAGTGAAACTGCACTGCAAATGAGAAAGCTAAAATAATTGGTCTGCGGGGAGTCCTGTTTTTTTGTCAGTAGAAACAGCTCAGTGATAAAAGGCAGAGATGCACAGATCAAAATAACGTCCTTCTGACCCTCGAAGGGAAACGAAAATGTGTACTGGACGGCTTCTCTTTGAGGAGCAGAGCAATTATCTCATAGCGCAAAAAAACCTGTGATGCACATAATAAACAATTACAAGTAAAGCATGGACTGTTCTCCTAGATTTAATGAGAAAAGCTCAGATTTGATTTGACTAAATTACTCAACAAGCATGTACAAATGTTTGTTAGATGCCTTTGAAGGCGGGGTGCACCTTTGAAACATACTAATTAACCCGCATTTCTTGAAAAGAATAGTGTGCAAAAGTAGCTTTACTTCTCACACATCAGCCTTCATCCATTTAATTAGAACAACAGTCACAAATGTGAGTTGTGAGGTTTTTTGGGGGGGTTTTGCCATCAGCAACTTAAGAGCTCTGTGACATTTCTGGTCTGTTGCACTCTCTAACGTCATTGTGACTGTTGGGCAAAAAAACAGACTCACACTGTCAAGATTTGGGTCGTGGGGTTGAGAACAACTTTCTGAGAATTACAGCACTCGGATCCTTGGAACACTTGGTTCTCTGGGAGCGAGAACAATCTCTATGTCCCGTATTCATATTCAAACGATCCTCTGCAGCGCCGTCATGTTCGAAGGAAAGCTACCCAGAGACCACTCTGACAAGGAGAACAAACCAGCCTCACAGCGCCTCCAGAGAAGCCAAGCCCATTTGCATCTGTATCCAGGATGTGCAAAAGGCAGAGTTGTGTACTCTCATGCAGCCATATTGCTTTGTAGATTCAAAGCATCTGATCGAGGAGAGACACTACGCAGCGAGTCCACGAATGGAAACATTGGAACACTGCACATTTCTTGTCCGAATGTCTGAAATGGGAAGCGAAAAGAGCCACCTACTATGGGAGCTGAAGACAGAAAACATTTTTCCCCCTTAGAAATTGTACAAGAAAACATGATTACAGCACAGGAACTGAGAGAGAAAATGCACAGAGGCATCGATACAAAATGCTGCTTCTTACCCAGGGCTCATTACAGATGGCCATGCTCTTTCCTCTGCTTTTCTTCAGCAGTTTCTCTCTCTGTGTGTCATTTCCTCTTTTCATCACCAACTCTCCCTGTAGTTTCTACGCCCTCCATCCATCCCTGCGAATCTGACATAGACTTTCTCTCCATCCTGCCGCTCTTTTGAACACTCTTTTGAAGCCCCAAAGTGAAGCTTCCCCCTAAGACCCGGGCCCGCTTTGATAAAACCATATGACTGGAATGTCTGGCAGTTGAAAAACACATCTTTAAGCACATCTTTTTAATCTTCCTGTTCATCTGTGGGTCCTGTTTGAAAGGTCTGTATCCTTGAAAGAAAGAAAGTATCCCATTAGTACACAGAAAAACAGGGAGATTTGGAATGTTAAGTTGTCAATACAGCCTGTTTTTAGTTTTAAAATGTCACAAGTTATCACAGTTACTCCTGAGGGGAACCAAATTTCATGGATGCAAATGAAAGGTCAGGGATCACCAAGATTATTTGGCCTAATCATCTGTTATTAACCACCATAAATGTCGACAGGAAATTTAGTGGCAATCCAAGCAGTAGCTTGTGATATTTCATTCCAGACTAAAGCGGTGGAGTGACAGACTGGTGTTATCAACCCTTGTGACACGGTGGTGCTTTTGGACCAAGAAGTGCAGGAGACCAGAGGCACGCAGTTCGAGTTTTTATTGAGTACCAGCGAGGAAAACAGCACAAGGGAATTCCTGAAGAGTCGCACACGTGGTGTTGCTGGCGTGGTGTTCTGGTGTCGACTCTTCAGGAACGTAGACGTAGCCGTGGCCGTGGCCGAGGACATAGCCAAGGTCAAGGTCGTGGTCGTGGACAAAGAACGCAGGATGTTGCAGGGCAATCATCTGTCACTGAGTGAATGGAGAGCTGGGCTTTTGTAGTGAAGCAGAGTGATTGCTGATGAGTGTCAAGTGTGTCTCGTCTGCCTGTCAGGGAACCAGCCACGCCTCCCGTCACCACCTGAGTGCAAGGGAGAAGAGAGGCAGAGGCAAACCGGAAAGCCACGCCCATCCCGGGCCATCACACCTTCAGCCGCACAGCTGCCGTGGCTAAAATAAAGAATCATGGTGCCGGCCACAACATTATTTTGAACAGTGCATCTGACATGTTCACGTCTTACTGGGGCCGCATGCTGCTGGATATTGGCCTCCGCGCCCAGGCAGCCACAAACACTGGCTTTTTATTGGTGGTTTAGAGTCTGCAGGGGTCTTCACATGCATGTCGATGGGCCGTCAGGAATTTTAACAAGACCGGGTGAGGAAATTCAAACTGCACACAGCAGGGACCCAGGCACATAAAAAAACTGCACTCCAGAAACACGAATGAATCATTAGACAGAAATGCAAAACCTGTCCACAAGTTTCTGGTGTGGATATGCAGAGACCCTGGATGTCAGAACATTAACTGATTAATCTATTGATTTATTTATTGATCACTAAAGCTGGTAGGTTGTCACGGAACCCCATATCCCCTGTCTTTGAATCAGATGTGACATGTCTCAGAAATAGGATTGTTAATCTATTGCTATGCAATAGTACAATATACTATGCAGCATTAGGTTTAAAAGGGTGAATCGATGTGCAAGTCCAGTAAAATACATGAAACCTTTTTGTTTTAGCCTTTAAACACGGGTAGATGTATACCAGCACTGTACTTTTGTAAATTTGTTATACAATATACAGAAAAATATCATCATGCAATCTATTAAAGAAAAGGTCTTACAATATGGCAAAGACACGTGGGCATGAAAAAGGAAAAGAAAGTTGACTTCAGAAAACCAGAAAACACCCCTGAGACATGAGAGCCACTCATCAATCATTTTTGCTGTAAAATTTCCAGCTTGTTCACGGTGCAGTGGGAGTCGGCGCCACAGGCTAATGTGCCACCAAACTCTCGCTGAAAATCCGGAGGCAAAAAAAAGACCCTTCATTCCCACTTCCCCACAATCATTTTCCGCCCGGAAACAGAACAGGTGGCACATGGCTCCCAGGAGACATGGTGACAACCAGGAAAACAAATGTTGAGCCGTCTTGAGTGCTGGAGCCTGGCTGGCGAATAAGTATGCTGGGACTTAATTTCCATGATCAATGGACGGTTTCAGGGGGAAATCTGCATGTACGAGAGTAAGCAGCCTGCTACATAACACCAGGCAATTCCCATTTGAAAGTGTAATGGTTGTTGCCACAAACTGTGCTCACTTGGCATTCCTTAGCAGCCCCCCACCCCTCATATTGCTGCACTTGCTGTGATCCCCAAGAGAGACAATTGTGTTTGTGGCCATGTTTACTTTGTGAGGACTACTTCCTGAGTCCTGATAGATCAGTACTGTACAGGCTCATTTGCAAAACATATGAGGCAGGCAACCTGTTCTCTTTCATTTGGCAGTCTGTCTGCAACTTGTAAACACAGCAAAATATGCAGTGATCATAAGACCACTCGGACTGACTTTTCTAAATATGTAAAGCTTATTATATTCCTTTTGTTACTCTTCAAGGGCATGCGAGATCTTAATTAGAATTTTCCTCTGTGACTTGTTACTCCATCGTTTTATGTTAACTTAACGTGCAAGGGAATTACTGGTTTTTATCTAGTTCATTTACACTGCACAGTGCAGATACAAATAACAGGAACTCCTGTATGCTGTAATGAAAATGAAGTGCTACAGTTCAAAGTTAAAGACCCTTGATAATTTGCCACTTGTAGGGGCAATGTCAAGGCATCAACTCCATTGATCGGACCCAAGGACGCTACAAACGGAGAGGTCAAAGAATGGTGGGGGCTAATCCATTTTAGCTATCAGGAATTTCACCAGATGGGCAACCTGTGGACCCTCAATGAGTGTAAGCTGAACATAGACTGGGACCTGATCATTCTTGGATCCCTGGTTACATCAGAGATGACGTGTATCACCAGAACAAACTTTGAATCAGCATCTGAGCCATGCAATGACAGCAAGAGCAAAACGGTAAAAGATGTCCTGTGTTTTAATGAGTATGCTTCTGTAGCGAAATACGGCTAGAGAAAATTAAAAAGGGCCTCCCGCATGTATATAGG
This sequence comes from Psettodes erumei, assembly GCA_016785225.1. Taxonomy (NCBI): domain Eukaryota; kingdom Metazoa; phylum Chordata; class Actinopteri; order Pleuronectiformes; family Psettodidae; genus Psettodes; species Psettodes erumei. The sequence continues at coordinate 851,949 of JAFBJZ010000953.1, forward strand.
AGCTTATGGGGAGTTACAGTCTTCTGAAAAAGTCAAAAGGTCAAAGCCGATATGTGAGGTTGGGCGAAAGCTGAAAGTGGTTTTGCAACTGCCTCCTCCCACGTGGCACATTTTCCATCTCTCCAGCACTTCTGCTTCCACTGAGCTCCTGTAATTTAGTCTGGGTTTGAGTTGCCATGTTCATTGTACATCCTTATTAATTTCCCCTCAGATGCAGCCCTGTTTCTGTCTTGTTGGTGAGGTGAGGGGCTTGTTCGAGACCTAATCATGGAAGGTAATGCTTGTATCAATTCATTTAACCCCGACCAAGTGCCATGAATTAAATATCTCCCCAAACACACCAAAATCATCTCACATCTAAATCTGAATTAATCATGCATAATTAGACAATTATGCATTTATTCTGTTTTGCAGTCAAGCAATCATGGCTAGTTAGTGAGATCAGATAAATGTATACACAACATTGCTGGGAAATATTTAAGTATCCTGATATCAATCACAGGTTTTCTCTTCAGTGAACAACTCGCTGTCAGCATCTTGTTTTTTAAAAAATTCAAATTGACCTTCTGCTGTTTTCAACAGGAAAGTATTAATTATTACATTTCTTTCAGCGGTGACTCAGTGGCTCATAATTTTAATAAGCAGTCGTAATGTATTTCAAGCCAGTGATAAATTAATCTTCTCAGGTATTGATTTTTCCAAATGGTGGATTTTGCGTTACTCTTTTATTCCCCAAATGTCAAACCTGTTCCCCTTCTGCCTGTATCTTTTTTACTCTAACCACAGTTGTTTACCTCCTCATGTCCTCTCCTCTTTCTTCTTGCTTTATCGTCTCTGTATTCTCCTCACTAAACCTCCAGCCCCCTAAAAATAAAGTCTCTGTCATATCATTCATGTACTATATCAACATGTAATTCTAAATTATTTTAAGTGACCCAATTATTCACCAGTGATCTTGACTGGTAAACCATTTCACTGATTTTTATTATCTGTTTTGTCTAAAAGGTTCTGAAAAGCCTCCACACTAATTTATAGATGTGTGCAGAGTCTGCTGCCTCAGACAGATCTTAATTTGCGATAATATAATGGTTGATATGCACAGTAAAACTTGCCATTTGTTTGACTAGCTGAGCTTTAACACTGTTAATATTCCCAAATGAAACCCTCAGTGGAGGAGCCTGTGGTCAGATTTATTCCTCTTGGTTGGATGAAAACCAATGTTTGTCAAACTGGTTCTGCAGATAATCACACAGAGATGTAAATTAAAAGGCTTGGGCTGACTGTGCATAAGAGTGATGTGAAAACTTGCCAGGTAAGGTAAGAAAGGTCTCACACTGAATGTGTTAATTGCAGTCCAAGAAGTAATCATTCCCAGCTATGTGTAGTAGTAGTATTGCACTCCTCAAAAAGGCTCTGGGAGTGGCAAAAGACAGAATATAAACTGTCAAAGGGGAGGGGGGCTACGTTTTACAGTAAAGTTTTGTGTGTTTGAACTAGTATAATATTCATCATGTTGAATCAATAAGTTGGAGCAGGATACAGCTTCAGAACTATTGCCCAAAAGTATCAACCAATGACATATCACTTAGCAAGAGGAAGGCAATTTGACTGGATAGATGGAAAGACCTGACCATCTCTGTTAGTGTGTTTGTGTTGTGTTTAATGTCAACAGACCACTGTGGTTCAATAAATGTCACAAAAGCGATCAAACCCTCTTTGCGATGCAAGATATTCTGCCAATTTGGATCAAACCCAGTCCCCGACAATGTTACCAGCAACAATTTCACATTTAATTCAATGTTAATGTCAATAAACACTGATGAATGTATCTTTGAGGAAAGGAAAACAAAGCAAGCCAATCCAAATCCAATAATCCACGGAAAGGCTCCAGCAAATGTGGCTAGGGCCTTGTAAGTTGGACTAATCGATAGGAATTTTTGAGAGAATCAAAGGTGGGCGAAGAGGTCAGAGCTTCTCAAGAATAAATTGATTTTGGGGCCCTTTTGAAAAATTGAGGTGAGTACTGAGAGTCAACAATGTCAAATGCAAGGGGCCAATCTTGGGATTAATACGTGTCCTTCCTCCCTGAAGCAAATGGCATTGATTACACATTGTGTCCAGTAGTTAGACAGTTGGCTATTGACACAGCCACACTTGTATAACGGTTCCATGCCGTTTTAATCAATTACCGAGGCCTCTTCCGTTCCACTCATACACAACATGCTTGCACATGCATGTGAACATGCGCAGCTACTTCACTTCCCCCGCTGTGAGGCCGTCTGAGGCCAAAGTCACTACTTTCACTTTGTCACCAACTGTGTCAGAGAAGTCGAGGCATGGCACCGGGCTCCCAGGGGGTCACTTTGTTTTCTGTGACACAAAGGAAAGTCGTTTGTCATCACACAGCTACCGTAAAAATAGGATCAAATATATCTTCACCTCATCCGGTTTAAAAGAGGCACTCCTTTCTCATTTCTTACACCCCCCCTGCTCAGCACTCCCTCCTCCCTACACTGTTTTATCTCCTGCCTAATTTGGTGCATGTTGTGATATTTTGATGTAATTAGCTTAAAAGCTTGATAGCACTTAAATGATTGCACTTATCTTTGTTTGGTGGAAGCTGTTTGTGCCTGTCGAGACGTGAGGCACAACAAGTTGAGCCGCTTGAAAATGTGAGTGTGTGCCTGCTTCACCACTGCACCAAGTTTACCTACTTGAAGGACACCATTAGAGGACACAGCACAACACAAGAATAATCCAGGTTTAGATGACTTGTTTAATCAAAAGAAACCTCAACACTCTGGGCACGAGGGCAAAAAGACCGAAACCGCTACCTTTCTCAGACTCAATGACCACAGCCATAAACAAGTCACTTGTGCCATAACTTAAAGAGGGAGTTGTTTTCCTTAATGTACTGGAGAGAGGGTCCATCACATCTGAAAGTAATCACTAATCCAATTAAAGATTGGCCTGGGTTGAACTTTAACGATCCTGGAAATTACACATCGGGCTCGCTACTATGACATAAATCAGCAGTTAAGTAAATATCTGGAAACATAGTGATTGAAGCAAAATTTCAAGAAAATAAAATAGTGTAGACAACAGTGCACAGTGTTCCCAATACAGTGTGATTTTGAAAAAATGAATTAGCTGAGTAGAAAAGTAAAGTAAATGTCCTTTCTATGAAAGAGGAAAGTGCTATTTTACTTCATCATAAATAAATTGCACTCCAGACAGCTTTTTAAAAAAAAGTTGTCTTCTGAGTAACCCCAAAATTGTTGTGGTGAGGAAGACTTAAGTTTGCAGAGCTCCAGAGTGGGACAAATAACAAACACTGACCTTTGAAATTACATATCATACAATAAAATACCAGCTTGTCACCTAACGTTAGTGTCCTGCTGGGTCAGGACGGCACTTTTAGTTCCATGACATGACATGCAATATTAAATAATACATAAAGGTAAACAAACTAATACATTAAAACAAATTGGATCCTTTGCAGAAGCCAACAATGCAGGCATGTGCACATTGTAACATTATGTGCTCTGACAAAACATCATGTCTTTCAGTCATCTGTTTGGCACGCCACACCTCGCGCCGTCTGATGGCTGAAGTGAGGAAAATGAGAATTTTCTGCGCAATTAATCTTGGTGATGAAGCAGTAATGAAGTTCCAAATTGCATTGTGGTGGGCGGCGGGGCAGCGTGCGGCGCACGCGGAAGTGTGGGGCTCGCAGAACGGGCACAGCTGCGAAAATCTTTGTGAGCTGGCACAGGGCCAACAGTGTGCGCTGTATGGATTAAGCAAGTGGAATCTATAGAGTCAAATGAGCGGCTATCGAGTGAATGCTCACTGATTGACGTTTCAAACCTCGACACAAACAAAATCCTGTCTGTTTCTTAATCATTGCATTGTCCTGCGGGCTCCATGTTGATAAAGGCAATAAAAACAATGCATTAGTTGAGCTTAATCTATACATTATTGATCATCTGATCTTAAATTATTTACTCTTATCAGGATATAAATGTTGCATGGCTCACATGAATAATGAATCACTATCAGATTCTATTGTGTGTAGTTTTGGACTGGTGTAAGCACTTGGCCATGGGTAATTGCATATTGACTGGGGTTTAAGCCAAATGTTTGTCAAACTGTGAGTAAGACAGAGTAACTGCTGAGCTGTTGCCTGATAAGGGACAATTCTCCAGCACTGTCTGTATTCTGATACCAGCTGCTCCAAGATTGAGGCTCGTCCAGTAAATAGATTTCAACGTGGAGTTTGATTGGAGGTGATCTGACCATCCACCCGGTCCACGCAGCAGCCTCAAGAACTCACGGCCGCTGAAAGCTCTTATGAAGATCTCAGCGGGGATCACACCAGCAAGGTCTTCCTCTTAAATATGCACCGCAGTTGAGCTGCCCTTAAGAGATCCCCCCACTGCCAAATGTAAACGTATGATTTGAAATGTAATGAAATCTATGTGAAGTAAAGCTTTGCAATAAATAAATAAAATGAAATAAATAAAACCAGGCAGAGATGAAACCAAGCCACGAACTGCAGACACAAACTGACAACCTGGGATGCAAGAAAAGCAACTTGTATAACTTTGAAGTGCATATTCTCATGTCAGTGCAGTCATCCCCCTGTCGGGGACTCACAGCTGCTTTAGCAGCTCCCTTCTCTCTAATGTATTAAAGATCAAGAACTACACGGCTCAGTTCCATTAATATATTTTGAGACCTTCGGTAAAAAAGTGCCACAGAAATAAAATAATTTAAAGGGCAGTGCAATGAGCAGGGTGGAGCAAAACTCCACCTGTCCAGCTGCACAACCTGACAGTGGGACTGTCACCTCATTACTGCATTTCAGAGGAAACGGTTGTGCTTTTTACACCAAAACTACATTATAAGCTTATTGAAAAGCCACTGTGTTGTTGCTCTTTAAGATCAAAACTCTCCTCTATGTTTTGTCAGAAAACTCAGATGCACTTGGATATCAAAGATTATGACTCATAATCAATAGTGCACTTTAGTTGGAGTCTTTGGTCTGAGTTGTTCCTGTTACTTTGGGAGGAAGACAGCCAGAATGTAGAATTAATTTTCCTCACCTCGACCTGCTTGCGCATTCTGCCAGACTCTGGGAAACTGATAAAAAAAAGGCAGAGCCTGGCACCGAGCTCGTCTCTCTGGGAAGTCGCTGTGTTTGGTGGATGCTACAGGGCGAAGCTTGCTCAGGCAAGCTCCAGATATTACACTCATTTTCAGGGGTTGGGTTGCCATTTACAGGCGATGTGTGCCCGCCAGTGGTGGAGACAGTTAAGATAAGGGGAAATGTTCCGGTGGCAGGGCGAGTGAAGACTGGGCTCCGCAGCTTTGATTTCAAATTCTGTCACATTCGTGATCCCGATGAAGTATTTCCCTCTCGGGCTCCTGACACAAGGCTGATCACACCACTGACACAGACGAGAGCCAACTCATCTTTTTTCTTATTTTTTCCCAAGTCAAGTAGTCGATGTGCATTTCTGTCCAAAGTGGAGGAGTGCTACATCCTTCACACTTTTCTTTTTAGCCTGGGTCAGTTATACTATAATTCAGGTCATGAAGCCGGCTGACTGCACTTTGGATCTGTGCGGTGACAGTGACAAAATGCTCAAATGTCTTAAAATCATGGCCTCTGCATCTTTTAACCTATAAAAAAATTAAGCATTTTACAATTATGACAAGTACCTTTAACCCCCACTGGACATTTATACGGCGCATAACACTTCACGTTCCTCTGTTTTTAATATAGCCCCATATATTTAATGTACTTTTGGATTTTTAATTTCTGCAGACTAAGTGCATAATAAATGGGGCACATTTAGCCATTTAAAATTCTGTGACATTTATCAGATGCTCCCCACATACTGTATACCTTTCAGTCAAGATGTTGCCTTCCTAAAGAGAAAAATGCGACATGTTTTGCAGGAGGCTGCAGGCCAGGAGGTCAGGAGGACACCTGACAGCCTCTCTGCATCTCCAGCACGAACACATACTGTTCAAAAAAAAGTTCACCCCCTACATGTAATTTTCAAGTTCTATTAGTTTTGATAAGTGATAGCTCTTTACTAAGTGCCAGTGTGTTCCTTCACTACATATAATGTACTACACTCCTTGCATTCAAACCACACCACTGTTATTATGCATAACGTTGCAGAAAGACAAGGAAATAAACCTTGTCTATAAGAGAGAAAATTGCCTACCTATTGTTTACAGTAGGCTACACATAGTGTTAAAAGCATTTGCTTTGATAAATACATGCATGTTTATCGCATACATTTTGCGCTTTTTTCTTTTTTGCAAAGCTGTGTCAAGGGAGAGCGCACACCCAAGAAGGTGTTACTATCACAGCTCCAGACGTGGGATTCATAATGCCAAATGCCTGGAGCAAAATAGGCAAATATCTAAAATATGCTGATCTCAAGTTGTGAGATTCAGCCGGAGTAAGGGCCTCATGCATTATTCAAAGAGCCGCTGCAACACCCACAATGAACGTTTATGTAAACCCAAAAGTGAGATAATGTGGCCGAAAAAGCAAATGCTAATTTACCTTACTAACAATATGGATATGATCATTTGCATGCTGAACCACTGTATCAAAGGTTAGAGTGGGAGAGAAGTGGAATTAAATGGAAATGCTCTTGATGAAAGATAAACTTCTTGGCGAGAGCGTGGCTGGGTGTTATTCCCTCTGTGAGGAAAGGTCTTCAAAGAAAGAGTTTTGAAAAGACATAATTAACTCTGCAGAGAGATTTTTGCTGGAAATCACTGGCTTTGGTTTTTATGTTTCTTTGTGTGTCATTATTTTAACGTGCCCTGCGGACGTGCGGCCACGTTCACTGACGCGCTCGGGTAGAAGCCTACAGAAAACAAAACAAATGTTTGAGTCGCTGAGGCTGGAGAGTGGTTTCTAGCTGATCTGGAGCTGTTTTAGCCCTGACATTTACACATGGCCGACACTTTTCCCAGTCGCAGTTTCTTGTATGGCAAAAAAAAGAAGAAATATTACTGTCAGGTCCAATTGTGCTGCATGTTCTCTTGACACAGACAGAGCAGGTTTGGATCGAAAAAAGAGACACAGAAGGCTTAATATCAGCGACGAGAACGAAGCAGGTCTGTTAAAATACGGCTGCTGCAGTGGTGAGCGTGCATGTTTAGCGCAAACTCCCCCTAATGCAGTGTGAGAGCGTTACCCAGAGGTGAGTGCATCTCGCTGTTCGTCACAGTCGGCCGCGAGACACCAGTCAGACGGTAACACTCTCAGTTAATGAGGAAGCTGCTTCCATTATGTTTGCGACGCTGTCAAGTGTGAGCGCAAACACACGCTGAGATGTTAGAGTTTCCACACTGAAATAAAACGGCGGGCACGACAGAGAAGCGATGAATAAAAACAAGATGTGATGAACTGAGTATGAACACTTAATCGTGCGAGGGTGACTTTAAGCTTGAAACAAACAGTTTAAATTTGAGTTTAGTCCTGGCGTTAAACAGACGCAATTACACACACACACACACACACACACACACACACTCTCACACAAACACTGACATTTGCAGCACCTCCACATATCATGTGAATTTCAGACATTTTAGTTCACAGCATACCCCCTCAAGGTCCATGTACTTTACTTTTTGTGCAGCTTTTGAACTGAACCAGGTGGCCTTGATCAGTGAATAGAATCTGTGTATAAGTGTATGAACATTAAGTTATGAAGGTCCATGGACCTCAATAGATGATTCCATAATAAAGATTGTGTGTTACATTGAAAGCATCACAAAAAGCTTTTTTCTGATGCTACATTGATGACATCTGATGCTTCATTTCGTCCAAACAGCAGTCCAAACCTTGGTTCTTTCATACCCAACTGTAAATTTAAAAAGACCTGGTTTGGAGCAACTGGGAGCTATGCACTTATGCACAAATTAGCAGACATGCACAAGTGGGAATGAGCTGCAAATACCACAAGAGGGAGAGGGAGATGGAGCAGATGCCATGACTACGCTCGCTTTGCATTAAATTATGGCTCGTGTGTGAAAAGAAAAACAACACATTCAATGCACAAACATTTATTGGCCACAGGTGTTAACTTCCCTCGCAGATTTATGAGGCTATAAACTGTTAAGATCTAAAAACACAACGTTGTGTGCCGTCTTCCAGTGCAAACCGCAAGCCACAGGTATTCCCTTCTGAGCCACCTGCACCGCTCTAACTGTATAAACCACTTCACATGTTACACCACTGTCTTTTCTAATGCGTTTGATTGAAATTAATATGATAATCTCTCCTCCATGTATCTGCTGAGCCCCACAGCACGCATCTATCAAGCAAACCTCATTTACTTCTCTTAAGTTGTGCAGCCACTCAACCAGTGTACCGCCACTCCACTACCCAACTGTGAGATTAGCTGGGCTTTGCATCCACATGTGTGCGTTCATTCCTCCGTGTTGACCGCGTGTGAAAATCGGCATGCACGTAAGCCAACCCTTCTCTGAGGTTTAACCATGCAGGAACGCTGCGTCTCAACGCCGCACCCCCTTAATAGATCATCTTGTCCCCTCTCATCTCTGCTGCGGCCTTGAGGACCCCCCCACACCTCTCCATATGCTTAGCCACCCCCCATAGGTACTTTTTGGTTAGTTTAGCACAGGGTATGAAAAGCCTGGGGAGTGAAATGTGCACACAGTCAGCGCGGGAACTGAGAGAGGGTGGAGAAACGTGGGGAGAGGACCACATGTGTTCCGTCTCTCAATCAAGAACATTCACCACAGGCAACTGAAAAGGTCTGGAGGCTGGCACACACAAACACACACACACACACACAGAGCAGAGCTGCCTCGTATTGTAAATGTCAATCAATACTCGCCGCACGACACCGCAGACATGTGTAGCGCATGCAGTGCGGCTTTCCTTCTGGCCCGGGTCACCGCAGCAAAGCACAATGGAACCCTCTGTGAGCTCGCCGATGCAAAACGAGCTCCGATTCATTTACTGTAAACTCTGCTGTACCTTTGCACTCATCCCCTGGGGGAGACCAAGCTGGGCGACGCCGCAGCGTGCCGTACTCACAACGTGTCATGGCAGGGTTGAGTTGTTATGAGAGAGTTGAGTCTGCATACAAAGTTCACCTTTCCTCCGCTCTGGCCTCCTCTTGCTCCCCCGTGCTGGTCTCCTTCAAATACCAGAGCCAGAGCCTCGCGTCCACAGGTCCATGCAGACACACACTTGCAAACACGTTACTTCAGTTTCTGGCAGATGCGTACTCCCCACCTCAGGCACCACCCCACCCCACCCCCTCGCACACACACACACACAGTCAACCTCTTCGCATAGCCAACGGGAGGTAATCAGAGCCCTGATATGCTCTAACTAGATCCATTAAGGAGCTAATAAAGGCTCTGGATGAGTTAATTAATGAGCCCCAAGAACATCATCTGCCTCCAGTGCTACTGCTCAGACAGCCGTCGCCGGCTCGCACCGAGCAAATCCCAAATCAAAACAAAAACAGCCAGGGTTCGGGTGTGATTTTGGTGGAAATCTGCTCGCTTTTGGTGTCACGAGTACCAGGAAAACGAATGAAGGATTTAAGCTCGACTGATTGGATGATGAGGCGTTCGTGCGTTCGCCACCACTTTGATGTGCTGGGCGTGCGGCACGCTGCCAGGAGAGACAGCCTCTCCAGAATGCCTCGCAGACACAGAAAAAAGTAATTGAGGCTAATGCGGAGAAAGGGACGAGGGGGGAAATCGAGCGAATCAATTAATAAAACATTTCATCGGTTTGGGTGAAGCCTTGTGGAAACCTCACAGCTTCTTCAGATGCTGTTCTCCACTCTCTCCGCCTCAGCAGATAATGCCGTCAGTCCATTCTGACAGAAACTGCTTAAATGGTGCTTCACACATGGCTGATTGTGTGTGCGCGTTTTTTCTTTAACTCACTGATGCTTGTGTGCAAGTTGTCTGACTTGTGTACTTAGAAGGAGGCAGAAAAGGAGGCCAACTTTTAATTGTGATTTGGAACGCTTCTCTCTTTTGTACTTACAATGTCCCCCTGATTACGGTTCACTCTTCTTCAGTCCACATTGAACAATGTAATAAAATGTAGCACTTTTCCATTCCTATGTGAACTGATGACTGATTATAATGCTCCCTACCCACGGCAAAATAACTGTTTTTGTGTCAGCGACTGAGCCAAAGTTAGGTTTTGACAACGACGCGGTTGGCAGCTGATCAATCCTAAACACAACAAGCTCAAAAATCGATTAATTCATCAGCATTTAAAAAAAAAAACAACAGCATAAACAACAGTTCCAGCCTCATCCCTCTAATCTGATGCGAATTAAAAGCCAAACCCTTTAATGGAAATGTGAATTGGCTTTTGACAACCCCTTGTTAAACCAGTGGCTGCTGATTGAATTCTTTTATTACTTTAGTTTTATTGGTTAGTTTCCCGGCGTCCTGGGGGCAGAAATAAATTGATTCACTTATCAATATCATATATAATTTCTCTCTGTGTATGCACATAAATGATCCTAAACCTTGACCTCCGTAACTTGTGGATTTAAATGGACATGAACCCCTTTCCCCTGTAATTGTCCGCTGCCCCACCAGAATGACACACACACTCTCAGACTGCTTCTGTCTCATTTTTCTTCTCCGTCTCTTGACATTTAGCAATGTGCTAGCTCTGCAGCCGGCGCCTGCTTGTTTACAGGGTCGTTAACTGTTTCTCGGAGCCTCTGCACTCAACAAATGTGGTGATTATGGTCCACAGAGAGGCTCCAACATGAGGCGAGCTATAAGAAGCCGCTGCTGCCGACGCCGGTATCACTACCATCTCAAAGCAGCGGCGACATTATAAACCTTACTGCGTCTCTCTTGTCGTCTTCACCGCCCTGCTGTTTGCAGACTCAGCCTTTACTTAAGGTTTCATTTCCTGCAGAAATAATGATACTAATTAATTAAGCTGGCATTTATTTGACATGGCTGGGGAAACACTCTCAGCGCATCCACACATTCAGTTATCTGCTGTGCTGGTCCAATTTATCCGTCTCTGATGTTTGCGGTAAGCGGGATTGCTCAAGTGTTAAAAGGTTCAACATATGCATGCAAGCAAGAATGCACACACACACACACACACACACACACAAACACAGACAGACACACAGCTACAGTTCGCCTCAGGGAAGATTTAAAAGGGAGGAATAAATTATGAAGTGCTTTTTTTCCATGTTTGGAAATTTAGTTGCTGTCTTGCTGCAGCATTTCAGCAATTTGCTTGAGATGGGAGGACACGCAAGGGTGGATGGTGGGTGAAATGATGAAGCTGTGAGCTGCCTGTACTGTCTGCAAAAACATAAAACATGATTTTCTTTTTTTCTTGGGGAGGGGGGGTGTTTCAACATCACAAATTGAAAACACTCACCACCACACAGTGCTGTCAGGACTACAAACTGTGAGAGCCTATTACAACCCGTAATTATGACTTACTGTTAGGAGAGACTGTAGTACTTATGACGGGAGGAAAAGCAGCAAGTCGGGTGACATAGGATGAAAAGTGACACAGCACACATGTTAAGAAGAGGTTTAGGATGGATGGATGGTTTGACAAAAAAACCCCAGGACATTCACACCACAGATCACTGCTCATTTCCCTTCTGAAACCACAACTCAGTGTTGTTTCCTTTATCCACGACCGTGACAAGGTGCTCTTACATTGCTGAGGGCTTATTTTAACCCACACATTGTTTCCTAAACCCAACCACCAGAGGACAGGAGCAAATGACCTGTAGGGTCTCTCAGGTCAGAACTAGTTTAAACTGGGTGTCGACAAAAAAGTACTATATAAACAAAGACCAGCATTAGCAGAAACCCACTGCCAGCGAGCAGTAAAGGATACTTTATGATACGGTTTTCTCGAAGCCTTATGGTTTCGTCAATACTCCACGGATCAGTAAATTTGAAGGTCACTCTGGCAAATTAAAACCCTCATCACTGCGGTGTGGAATATGAAAAGCCGCCGTTCATTTCTGTCGCTCGGACCTGGCAAGTTACGAGAGTAAAATGAAACAGATTGTCTGCAGTTAAAATCCTTGGCCACGCTCCAAGCTTTGGAGTTATGAAAAGCTGTTGCAGGTACTCTAACGCGGCTGCTGCCAAGCCCCTTTATAATTATCTCTGTGATACCTCCCTGTTATCGCTTCCTCCTCACCCGTCTTTGTTTATTCATTACATATGCGCGCAAACACGGCCCCCGCCGGCTCCTGAGGTGCAGCCGTATGATGAGGTAACCTTGCAGCGCGCTCGCTCCCGGGGAGGTGGCGAAGGCAAAGGTGAGGCATCTAAATACAAGCAGACGCCGAATTAATCGGCCGCTCTGAGGAAAATGCTACCATTCAAAATACATTTGTTTATCTCCATCCCAACTTGGGATCCAGACCCAATGCATTTCTCTGTCATCAGTATTCAGGAGCTGTCAGGGAAGCATCCGTGCAGGGGGCGCCGTGATCGTTGGACTGAGGACATGGCACATAAACAAGCACGACCACGGGGGGCTAGCGTGCTGCAGCTGCTTTTAATGCATTATATCATGACTCCCATCACATTCAAATCATGAGTCAAATGGTTTATGTATGTGATGGAGAAGTAAAAAGTCATCAAATCAACTTGGAATAATTAACACTGGCCATTTTTATTAAAAAGACATTGACTGTGTATTTATTCAGCCACTGAGATTAAATTCTGTTTTGACTTTTTCTTTGTTTTTGGGGGTCCCATGTTTTCCATCTAATTTCCTAGAGCCCTTTCCTGCAAAGCGACATTTCATTGGAACTTTCGAGGGAAAAAAAAGGGTAAACAGTCTCTATGAATACTAATGTCATCCAGGTTTCTGGATTTTCCTTTGCAACAGGGAGACGGGATGTTGCTGGTACGTTTGCACCAAATTCAATATACTTCCTTTATACTTGGAGACAGAAATCGTTGGGATGGACGTCCCAAAACCTGGACACAGGTAGAGGAAAATGAAAAAACTGTTTTTCTTGTTTTGGGGACTGGTCCTTGGAAACCACACCTGAAACGCTCAGAGAAACTTTAGTCTGATATGTTTATCACTGCATTGAATAATCAATAATTGTAATGAAAATTTTTCACAAGCATGGTTGTGGTGTTGCCTATATACCCCCAACAGTCACCCTTAATGATGTTATCTATAATTTTTCACCCTCATAAATATTCAGCAGCCACTGAATGTTGCTAAATATCATTATTATGTTTGAAGACAAGAGTATCATTTCAAAACAGGAAATTGAAATAGGAAAAAAAAAAACCTGTCCAAACTCCTGCCAGCATTATTGGTACCCAATTATGTCGATAAGCTCTGTGTATCCACTCTCCTGCTTATGATGAGGAATGAGCATGTGTCAATACAGAGCCTCTTGTTACAGATGAGGGGAGCTCTGTGCAAGCGTCTCGCAGAGCGTCAAATAAGGAAGGGAGGCACCTCTAACACGTGCACACACGGCACGCACGTTTTCACACAATACAAAACCCCACATTACATTGCACAAGGGGCTCGCAGCTCCATTTGCAAATCACGGATGCAACGCTCACAGGAAGGAACAATGGGAGTGAATCTTTAATCTGCTTTAAAAGCCGGAACTCCCCGCGCTGTGCTACGACTTAATGTAAGGCCAGGTAATGCATAATAATACATTACAGTGGGGAGATGAAATAGGCTGCCATCCATTCCTGGCGAGCTCAGACCGTGTTGGTCACCATTTCATCTTCTGCAGCTTCAGTGAAGTGTCTTCATTCATATTGCACATACATCTAAAAGCTGTGCGGGGAACACACGCACACACCGTTAAACTGGCCGTCACAGATATAATTCTGGGTTCACGACGGCATGGTATTTGCTGGTGCGTTTTGAGGAGCACTGCCGGCCGAAAGTATAATTGCGTTTCGGGGCGGCGAGCACCGGGTTTGATGTCCTTCAGTTCAAAGAGCCATGCTTCGACTCCCCACTTCGCCCCACATTCAGCGTAGTGAAGCCCGTCGCAGTGGAGGTAGAGCCGCAGCGCCAATTTCTCCACCGACAGCAGAGTCAATGGGGCAGAATAATGCCAGGGTTCCCTCATGTCTGGAGTATTTATCCAGTCATGGTGAAAAAGCATGGGATGCAAGAGAAAATGTGTTGAACTTCTGCAATCACAAAAATTGTCATATTTGCCTTTTTGGAACTAAGTGTTTGATGTCTGCTCAGCAGCTGGCAGCAGAAGTTAAGGGGCGGGGAAAGTTGAAATGGAACGGGGCCGCTCTTAGTCGTGTTTGGTGACTGCTGCGAATGCCCCTCCAAAAGTTTTGAGTTTCTGAACACAGCCTGTGTCAGACTGGCGAGTCAGGAGCGAGTTTCATGTAGCAGCAGGTGAGTGCTGAGCCAACACGCGGCTGCATGAGATTGGACTCGACTGTACTTTTGTTTTGTCATGCTATGATCTTGAGGACAGTCACTTTCTTCCAACTTTTTAATCACAAAGCTGCCCCCTCACAGTAGTATAAGAAAATCCCTTTTCTTTGCTTTTATATACAGTATCCACACACACACACACATACATACAGGTGTCCACACAAACATACTGTGTATACAAGCTTGCGCAAACAACACTTCTCCCACTCTTGAACTGACATGGCCTGCACTCGATGGCAAATACAATATCTGTAAACCGTCTGACAAACGGTGAGACCTGCTGGGATTTTCACCTCAGATGTGGCAGTGGTGGCGACAACATCCAAGCTGTAATAGGCTCTCACAGTTTGTAGTCCTGACAGTTTGTAGTCCTGACAGCACTGTGTGGTGGTGAGTGTTTTCAATTTGTGATGTTGAAACACCCCCCCTCCCCAAGAAAGTGCTGACGTGCTGCTTATAGCAGCTGCTCATATGCAAAAAAAAAAAAAAAAAAGGCATAGTTGAATCCTAAACTTGTGGCCCGTCCTGCCCAAAGAGACAGGCAGAGAACAAACGTAAATCTTGTAAATGTACTTGATCCTTGTTCCAGGCATCGGCATGCATTAGAAACACAGTGTAGCGGAGAGGTTGTGTGTGTGGATTTAGTGAGGAATGAATGAATAGGATGAGGATAGTTGTCGTGCAGAGAATTTTTGTAACACTCACTCTAACCGTAAACATGTAATATTGGAAAGGCCCCTGGAGGAACTGTTTATTTGCAGCTTTTATTTATTCATCATTGGTCTACGTGACAATAAACCTAGTGCACTGTTTTATGTAATAATCTCAGCCTGATCTGGCTCAGGGAAGTGAGTGAGTAATGCTTAACAGTGTTGGCGCCCGTCAGCAAAACATTGGAGCGGCCCCTCACGCTCCATTACGGATGAACAGACGCCAACAATGGGGGGGGGAAAAAACACTCCTGGATTTACCAGGTGAGTGTTTGTAAATGACTACGAAGCAGCGGGGGCACAACAACAAACAAACAGTATCCACTTTGGTCATGCTGCTGCTTAAATAGATAAGTCATTTGTGCTCTGAATTAAACCGTGCACACTGAATACTCATGTGAATACATGAGCTCAGAAAGTGGAGTCCAAATGTGCCAGGGTGGATTTCAGGACATTATACACGACATCGCTTCTTCATGTGACAATGTCATGCAGTGGGTGTCGCCCACTGTGCTGTATTTCTTCCTTTCACCGCGCAGTGCAGATGGTGCTGAAGCATCGAGGGCATCGTGAAATCATAATTTAAGATTTGAAGAACCACCTCAGTAACAATCGCTCCCTGTTAACTTTGTAAAATGAGTAGTGTTGATTGAATGGGACCATTAGACAATAAACTTTACTACAGAACAGCTCCCAACAGGCCGGGGAAAACAAATAACTTCTTAAAATATTTAGCACAGAAAATAAAGAAGTTCACTTTCCTGGTCACAATTTTATGCTACATTACCACAGTAAATGGACAGCATCAATATAAGAATAAATGCTTATTTAGTCAATCATTCAATTATTGAACTTAGTTGGCTGAAATATTGCGAGCATGTCCGCCGCTTCACATACTTTGCTTTCACACAGAGTCACGTCGCACATGAGTCGCATCTCAAGCACGTCACATTGAGGATGTGAAGGGTGCAGGTGGGAGGGACGCATCGACACCCACCCAAAACGCTTGCTGCTCGTCGTGACAGAGGCTCACATGTGGTGTCTGAGTGTATCGACCTTTTCCAACAAGAAAGGCATGCCCCCCCCATCATGAAGCCTGAATGAATTCTTATACTCTTATACTCTATTCCCCAAAGCACTGAAAATGAATTGGTGGGACACTTTGGTCTTCATACACACAAAACTGCCCATTGCTGACAGCACAATGTGCCGTGTGTGTGTGACACCAGCAGGGCCACATCATGTGCAACAGCTGCTGACAGCACGCGACGGGTTAAGCCGCACTCATGCGTATCAGCGTTGGCGCCATTGCACTGTCCTCGCGTCAGACCAGCAGAGACCTGAAGCAGCCGATCACTGCGATTTCACCGCGCTCATGAAGTCACTCCTGCACCCATAACGCCGCCAGCGGGGTCAGAGTCAAGGCGAGGGGGCCCAAGCATACAGGTGCTTAATGAGTGCAGGTCTACTCCACTGAGTGGCTTTTTAATCAGCAGCGAGAGACCTGCTCTCTCCTGAGCCGAGGGAATTTAAAAGTGTGTGAGGAACAGCGTGAACAAGCGAGCACATGCTTATGATACAATACTTTGAGTTAAACTGCATCTCAGACCCGCATGTTTTTAAATTAAAAACCCCCAGTTACATTCTCCTTTTTGGTACCCACATTTATTGAAAGGCCATTTACCTTGTGTCGGGGGGCTGCTGGTGCAGGAACTGAATCGCATCATTTCACTGGGAGTCACAGGATGGCTGGGAAAAAAAGCAGATGGGTTTCTTAAGATTAAAATAGACATAGATGTGTGTTTTTCTCAACTTCTAAGCAGCAGAGGCAGCATGAGCTGATTTACTTAAGAGGCTTTCCCCTACAAAGCCAAGCATTACCACATTTGCCTAAATATATTTCCTCTCATATTCCACTGTCATTAGCTGAAGCCTTGGTAATAAGCCATGTGATGTATCCCCCTTAGTTGCAGACCTTGGCATGCAAATGAGAAGAGGCACAGGGGTTGGGGTTGGGGTGTGGGCTGGTGGGTGGTGGTGGTGGTGGGGGAGTTGTGCGTCTGAATTTATCTGAACTGATCAGAAACACAATTATGCCTTGCTCGCTCATAATAAACCGTGGTTAAGTGGGTCGGGGAATTCATTTATTTACATTAACTCTGTCGCCGTTCGACAGTAATGGATGCCTTTCATTAATGAATGAAGGATTTCGACTGGCCCCGTCTCTCTTGTTCTGAGGCCTTTGGAAGAAGAAGATGGGGGGGCTGCGGGACAGAAAAAGAAGAGAAGACAATTGATAAATGAAAACTTTTAGTGAGATTGTATTGAGCGATTTGGGGGATATTGCCAAGAAACAAATTGCCAAAAGAAATCCAAATCCTTTTACCCCCCCCCACACACACACACAAAGAGTCCTGTTCTACCCCTTTTGTCATCTGTCTAATTGAGAAAAAGAAAAAAAAAGCTTCTCCCACTGATTTTTTTCCCCCTCTGTGATTTTAACAACATAAAAATGCATCGCCCCCAGTGGTCTGCAAATTCATTTCTTTGGTAATGGGCAGTGATTTATAAAATTAAATCGGGTGCTGTGTGTGTGTCTAAGCGAATCCAAATGTATTTCTGCGTGTGTGTTTCTGTGCATTGCAGCCAACGGCCTCAGTGTCACCCATCGTTCTCTCTCTCTCTCTTGGCCTGGTGATACAACCAGATGTCGCCTTTTCTGCCAACTACTCGCCCAATCCCACCGCCGCACGCCGACCCTTACCGCGCACTAATCTCCAATTTGAATTAAAATGTAATTGGGGATCATGAATGATTCTTTTCTTCTTCTTCTTTTTTTATTTTTGTGACAGACATCACAGGCAATGCCCCTTCAACTTGATGCACTGCCTCCCTCGTGTATTTATTAAAGGACCGTGTCAGTGCTGGACTCCGCCTGTGATGCACATATGGCAGAGACGGAGGGGGGGCAGGGCCCGGACACCGTGTGCAACATCTTAGTTAATGGTGATTCACATGCCCCGGGGTAAGAGCTACCTTGACATTGCCACAGGAAGTACTACATAGCTGTCTGAGTGCATATAAGCATGTATTATATATGGATTATCCAAGGTGAATGGCCTCTATATGTGCTGCTGGGATGTTCTTACTGGAGTCTGCTGCAAAATGAGACGAATGAGGAGAGGGGAGAACAACTTTCATGGTCCTTTTGTTTTCAGCTGTCTCCTCAGATATCAATTACACAACATGCATGAGAAAAAACTCCTTCAGAGGAAAATCTGTCTGTGCTTTCATTCTGCATGATGTGTAAGAGACTTTGACTTTTTGAAATCAATTCCTTGTATATGCCTGCAGCTGAAAGTGTTCGTCTGTCTTAGAACTGCTTCCAAAATGGTTCCTTTTTTTCTCCGACATGAAATATTGCAACCCTGGAAGTACGGATTTCATGATTTCAAGGATCACAAATTATTCTTAATAGCAAGTTCTCTGTATGCCGTACGAGGCTTTAAGTGAAAATTAATGACGCGGTAAATGAGTGGAAAGGCACACCAGTGTCACATACTGAAGCTTAATGTCAAGTTGTATCATTTCCATTATCTTACAGCTACAGTTATGCTGTGGTGGCCCTCGAACCGCTGATCTGCGTCACTGATCAAGTTGACTTGACACGACGCTGCACTCGCGGCGCCACACTGACCGTCATATTTCATTTATTACATTGTCTTTTAATGTATTATAGTTCATCACATTTACAAGGATCTAACCATCATCAAACGGTCGAGTCGAGCGCAACCTTAATGACACCTGAGCTCAAGTGGCACTATGCAGTCTCAATGTGTTTTCATGTTCCTGTGCTCGTTACTGTAAAACGTGGCTTAATTTGAGTGCTCTTCTTCATTGTCTCTCCCATTTCTGAGCACAAACAACACCACCTTGGTTTTAATGCATGCTAACCCAACAGGACAGCCGTGCTTATGGCTGAATGCTAACTATGCTATTCCTGTAGGGCACTGCAAAGGGTGCTATGTCAAGATGCTATGGTATTTAATGCTAAACCGAAGCCAATAACCTAACCAAGCGCACCTTTCCATGATGAGCTATTAAAGTCGTAGTGTGTCTGCACTGAAAATTACTAATAGTGATTCATGCACCCTGAAGTGAGCGTTACCCTTTGGCCTGTGAAGTAGGCCACCGCTGCCTCACTTCATTTGAGGAAAGCAAAGTGAAATACTGCTTCCCGTGTCTTCTGTAAACCTTGCGTGTTCCCCCCCAAGTGGCCAGCGTAATAACAAAGTCTATTGATTTTCCGTCGCCTGTTGCACATTTATGTTGCATAAAACTGTCTTCACATGTGGAACAATGCCAGCTGTCAGATGTAATATACCGATCATTCTATCTAAAGGGAAAATAGTTGTACTGTTCAGTGTGTTTTGCAGCTTTAGACAGGTGTGACTGGTGTGATTACTGGCTGAGAGAGTGTGGGTGGGCCTGTGAAGACGAGCACGTCTTCATCAATACTGACTCATACGACCTCAACTGAAAGCGACCCGGTCTTCACTTTATGAACTAGGAGACAGGCGTGCTGGTCTGTGCAGATCACAAGGTTCCTTCAAGGTGGGTGCGTTTGTCGAGAGAGGAGGGGGTAGAGAAGGAGAGCTTGTGTTTGTGGGTCTGAGGCTCTTTTCATGATGTATTGGAAATGCAAATGAACACATGTTTGGTTCAGGTAAAGCAGATGGTATAGAAGGAAAGAGATGAGCGTATTTGCAAAAACACACCTCCAGGAATAGACTGAGCTTGTGAACAGGATTTTCAACAGCTATCTGTATCGATCGCTGCCAATTAGAAATTTGTTATAACAAGGAAATGCAGAAAGCTCGGTGTACGATGTCAAGCAGAGCTATGGTTTCATTGGAAACTCAAATTATACTGGTGTTCTTGTTTTAAAGGGTAGTAACTGCCATTTTATACAGCACATGTTATACAGGCAGTACCTTCAGGGTATTTTCTGTGTCAGATTCTCTACACAGCATTAAAAAAGACACACAATGAACTTTAAAGAGCCACTCATCTTGTTTTCATATCATATTATTCCCCCTCACAGAGGGGCTACTCTTTATAAACACTGCTGACACTTGTACATTGCAACTCTCACCTGGATCTTTTGGATGAGGCCATTTTTGCAATTTCTCTGATGCAAGCATTTGGATATGATTTGTTTGGGGAGGTATAATCGGCCCAAGTTCAACTGAAAATCCCCCGCAATACTCAATTCATCCATAATAGGAGGATCAATAATTATTAACACGAAGGGGGCTTTCCAAAATCGAGCAAGCGGCGAGTCAAACTTCCCTGCCTGCCCTGCATTTCCACTCAGTAGCCACGGGTGAGTGAGCACCAGACTACAATCCCCTCATTCAGCTTGAATAAAGAAAAGCAACTTTTTAGGTCAACTTCTTCTGAAGTCTTTTGTCAGCTGAGACAGGTCCGACCTGCAGCTGCCAAAAGACAGGCTGCACACACCCTCTCTTAAAGCATGCACGCTATTCCATTATGCTAATTGGCATTCTATCATGCTAATCCCATTTGCCACATTATGTTGGAGTTGAACCACAGAGATACTATAAGTGTGAGGAGACATGACTGTGTTAGAACAATGTAATTTTTTTGAACTATAAAAAAAAAGTTTTCCATAAAAGACCTGCACATTCCCCGCTACTTCACAACACTGTCGCTCTGTCTGAAGCTGGAAGGACTTCAGAGAACGTGATTTATTTATCTTCTGTTGGGCTGTGAAGTTCAATACATTCAGGGTAAATCGTCGTCTGAAATCAATAAGCGAACCACTGTTGGAGAGACAGTCTTCGTCAGAGGATGTGAGGGCAGAGGGTTGAAAACATCTGTGTTCCAAGTGCCCTATTGTGAGCCTCAGGCATGCTGTGATGAGCACTTCAAATTTTCCTTCGATGGAGCCTTTTCACTTTTGTTCACTGTGACTTCCAACTTCAAAGTGCTCAAGGTACAAGCCTTCATGGGCCCATCGTACTTAATGCCTTTTCTTTTCCTCTTTTGGTTTCTGTTGCTTCAGTTGTCATGGCTTCCTGGTTTCCTGCTTTACTGATTTTTGTCTGCTTTGTTGCACTTGTAGCCTGCTGCTTACCAGAGAGAAGAAGCGCTTCACCAAAGCCATGCCTGTGGCTTGTTGGATTAAAGCCAGTGTGCTAAACAAGACAGTAAATCATGTATTTGCTCTTTACTTTTTTTTCACCCTTCTGTTATTTCTGCCCCATGAGCCTATGATCCCCGTGCACTTGTAATCCCCGACAAGCTAACGCACACCTCACAAAAGAGGATTCACGGGAATCGTGTCGTGTCAACGTTCTCAAGGGGGTCACTCGATAGTCGCTCGTGCAAAAAGAAGCATGCAAGAGCTGAACATCAAAGAAGCAATTTTGATCCTTTTTGTTTCCTGGAGTGGAAAGAAGCTGCTCCATGACTGATTGGAAGCTAATTTCTTCAAGTCACAGTGTGTTTGATTAAAACTTTTAGTGGCAAATGCTTGCCTTTTTTTTTTTTTTACTCTTATCCAACAGATGCTCACACGTATATCAATTTAATTTAAGCATCTCGGCTCTCCAACTGGGTCCTCGTAGAGGTGAAAAAGCACTTCCTCGCACGCAAAATCTCCCCGTGTCATGATTTATATCTGTTTTATGGCCGAGCTGAAACGTTGATGGTAACTGCTGCAGAATTTCCTTCAGGAGCATAAAATCTGTTGTTAATGCGTCGTGGTCCGACTCCTTTCTGAGAATGTATAAAACTGTGTGTGCATGTGAGGAGAGGCTGATTTAAAGGCTGCGTGTTGTATGAGCAGAAGAGTCATTAAGTGTGGTGCTTTTGGCACGAATGACGGCAAACATCTTTCACATGTCTGTCCCACATCTGTCCTTAATCTTTTTCTTTCAAAATGATTTCAAAATAGAAGTCCTGTTTGCTGATTGCTGAATGCCATCAGAGATTATTTTGCATGGGAGATCAGTGAACCTCTCTCTTTCTCTCCCTCTCTCTCAAACATAAACACACACACACACACACACACACACACACACAGCCAAATGCCAGAATGAGCTGTTGGTCAATAAGATATGACATCTGTGTTGTCAGTTTTTGTGAAAGGCCTGTCAGAAGTGTCGCTTCGCCGACACAGATGAGGTCACGTGACTCTCCAGACTTGTGGGCTACTTGTCATCCCAGAAGCGAAAGGGTCAGTGGGGGTGGAGTGGGCCTTGTATGCCGCTCAAGTACGCACGTGTGTATTTGTCCTCTGCAGTCAACACTGTATGTGTCACGTCTCTTTGCGCGGACACGTGTTTCCCGTCAGGAGCAGAGATGCTCAGACTGAGCTCAGAGTTAAAGGAAAACACATTTTCCTCTCACCAACCGCAGGCCTTTACATTTAATTTATAGAATACCCTGACAGGGAAATGAGTCCAATAAAAGGCTGCACAACTTCTGTGCAGGTTGGAAATGACCCAGAGGATGACTCCAGTAAGAAAGAGACAAAAGACAATAGCTCTTGTCTTAACTGCTTTCCTTACTTCCACCTCTGTGTGGAGAGAGCCCCGGTGTTGGGATTTAAGCCAAGCTGCTGCGGGGCACCAACAAAACGACAGTCATCCCGCCTGAGCGATGGAAAGTACAGTAAGATTTTTGCCTATTGTCATGGCAATGATGACATGTTCTGGCCATTGTTTGAATACAAGCTGCATGTAGGTCAGAGGCCTTGGGATCGTCTTGATCTTTATTGTTCACACCATGTGGTTGTGCAACACGGGGGGGGGGGTTAGGACTGCAACACCTGGAGCCACAGTACCACTGAAGAGTTTGA
This sequence comes from Psettodes erumei, assembly GCA_016785225.1. Classification (NCBI taxonomy): domain Eukaryota; kingdom Metazoa; phylum Chordata; class Actinopteri; order Pleuronectiformes; family Psettodidae; genus Psettodes; species Psettodes erumei. The sequence continues at coordinate 875,050 of JAFBJZ010000953.1, forward strand.
TGGAGGCAGGTGACAGAAGCTTGCTTTGAGCCAGGGGTATGTGCTTGCCAAAATAAGTTTGGCTTACTTTGAAACTGACTGTTCTCACATAACCGAGTTTTTGAACAAGGAGGGGGGGGGGGGTTTCCTTCTGAAATATTTGTATGTAAATTAACAGCAAAAAGTAAGAAAGGATTCTGTTCAGCGCAGAGCAGAGCCTGTCATTTTAAAGCCCAGGCTACGTGTTCTGAGGAATATGCATATGAAAGAATTCCATGAACCAGGACAAGCTTTCTGTGAGTCTTCATTATCCCTCTGTAAGATTGCTCCATTTCCCCCTTCCATATTCTGTCTGACTTTGGATTATACTGGTGAGAAAATTGGAATAAATGCAGAAAAACCTCGTCCAGGTAGAGAACTCCCTCCCCTCCCATCACTCAACACGGCTCCTTTCGGGTAATTTATTTTTCTTTGCATACAAAATGTGTTGCTCCAAGTCAAATCTCAGTTTCTTCTCAGCTTGCCAAAGTCTCCATTATATTTCATGCTGGTGGGATATTTTATACATAATAATTCAAATGTACAAGGGTCCTCAGACTCTGAATACTTTCTTTCAAAAAGACAGTGGGGCTTAATTTTCTGTATGACTGAAATGGATGCAAAGCATGTCTTAAATTAATAAGTTGCTTCCAAGCACCCCTGGAAATGAAAAGCCAAATCCAAAACACATCAGAACTTTGGGGCACGATCGATACTGGGTGACACATTCATATGTCTGCATTTCCATTTTTGATTTTATAAAGCATTTTTTGACACTTGCTTTACCTTAGGAAAGGCTAAAACGATTCTAAATGATGGTAATACCTAGCAATCAAGCTGTTTTATTGTGTCACCATGACCACCCTCCGTGAATTTAATTGTGAAAAGAAGAAAAAACACAGCACACATCTTCATACTGGACAACAAGAGAATGTTTGAATAAGATGTAAGAATGTTTCCTAACCCTATTAACTGCCTCAGCCAATGGAAAAATACCAAAATTTCAAGTAAATGCCAACACAATCCCCGATTCACCACCATGGACATTTACAAAACAGTTGGTGATTCATCACCACAGAGAGTTACACGCACAAGTTATAATTCAGCACCATGGACAGTTACACACATTGCCTGATTTGTCACCATGGACATGGATAATTCCTGTCAATAATCTATTATTATCATCTCAAATTTCTTTCCAGTAAAGTGACAGTCTTTTTAGAACGAGCCATTTCCTGCAACTCAAAGCTTTTCTCGATGCGCACACTGTCCTTTACATGTTGTTATGCTGTTCCACTTAAAATATTGCTGCTTCTTTTCATTCTGAGATTCATTCAGAGTTCTGATGTCTCTGATGATAAACCAGCATCCCTTTGTATATTAAAAGCAGAATTTGTGTGTCCAATTCATAACAAACAATAACTAATTACCAAGAAAAAGGAAACACAAGATGATCATTTCTTTGACGAGCAGATTGAAACCTCACCACAAGCCGCTCTGAGCACGAGGCGAAGGCATTTTTCTTCAGATTTATGATAACCAGTGTGAATAAGTATTTCATCGAGAGAGATTTTTTTTCCTCTCATCAGGGCTAGGTAAAGGCCTTGATTTGTGACGGGGCTGCGTGTAATGACACTAGCAGAAGATGAAGTCGCATTACAGCTGTCTGCCGTGATCATCCATCATCAGGATGGTACCATTAACAAAATGTGGGCAGGTATCAGTCACCTGGCCAAGGCACGTTCGTCCTTGTGACACCAATGTCTGTGTAATGTATTAGGGGATTAAAAACGCTCGCTCTTCCATCGAAGGAAAAAAAATACTTAATGGGACACATTTCGTGTTTAATGTTGTGCACATACAATGAAAAGACAAACTGAAAGTAATCTGAAAGTAAGTCTGTGAAAGTGACATGGATTTCCCTGCTCAGGAAATCTTATCTCACCTCCATGCAGGGAAACACACAGCGTTCCTATCATTAATTAAAAATCCCCACTATGTGTGAACTCCCGCCTCCTCATAAGTTATCCATCAGACGATGACCGAGAGTTGAAACACTGTGCATCACTGAATAAATAATGGGGCGGAGGGAAAGAAGACGTGGGAATGCTACTTGTTGTTCCTTATTTTATCTTGTGTGAGTAACAAGACTCTGGCACTGACTGGAATTATTCATGCAGCCTGTGTACCCCCTCCCCCCACTCCCAAAAACTATCAGTCATAAAAATCAAAATTATATATTTTGAAATTATATATATCAACTATATCCAAAAAAAGGTTTTGTTGCCTTTTGAAGTGTTAGTCAATTAAGCTCTACCAATACCAGTGTTTTTGGATAGATTGGAATGGACAAGCTTTTTTTTTTTTTTACACATCCCCAGCGACCTATTTTTAAATGAAACTCGAGATGCCAAGGGTTCCGCCAGCAACAAATAAAGCTAAGCAGGAAATGTAGCTGATGGGGAGTTGTAGATAATAAAGGTCTCCAGACACTTCAATATTCAGTGGTGATGAAATTGGCGTTAATGTGGCTAAATGTCAGAGTTAATGCATGGCTCATTGCGGATGCAACAGCAGCTTAGGTGAGACATTAAAAATAAGCAAAGACAGAATCCTTGTGAGTCTGTGCAGTATAAGATGATGCCTAAATTACCCACAATGCAACTCGACTGCCGACAGTTCAATCCAAAATTCAGAGGGGTGTGCTCGGCAGAAGCCAGGAGGGCAAACCCTCCTCCGCATTGACAAAAGACAAAAAGACCTCAGCAGCAATAGGTCCCCCACCCCAGCTGCTACACGTACATGCTCGAAGGCTCTCGTCCACGTCTTTGTCCACAGCCTTGCCCATCAGGGACACACATCTACGTCACACTGACAGAAAGGAGAGCCATGATGCTATCTTAATCTGCGACCATGTTAGAGTGTGTTATGCAACTTCTTTAACACGAGGATCTCTGGAACAGTTTTATATGCCATCGAGTGATGGACTGAATCCAGCATTATATGCCATCCTGTGTGACTGCGCTGACTTGCCATTGTCACTTTTACGGTCCATGGTGTTCTTATTGCACACTGTTTTTTAAGACGGAAGTAAGGGGTTACTTCTACAAATACAAGGAGGGATTAAATTGAGGTCTGGAAATAAAAGTTCAAGCCTTTCAGCGAGCACTTGTATTTCTCCAAAGAAAAAAAAAAGAAAAAGAAAGGCCAAAATCCAGTGGATGATGGGCACACTCACAGATAGGTGAATGAGAGACAGAAGGTGCTCAGTCAAAATGCAAAGAGAATCTTTTCACAGGTGTGATGAACGGATAAGTGTCATGGCAATCACAGATGTGCATCAGGATGTGGGAATGCTATTTCACCCTGAAACAGTCACCAGGTCAGGTGGAAAATACAGACATGAGAGGTCGCTTCACTGTCCACCGTACCAAACGTCTTCCATGAGGACACTCGTCTACTCATCATATACAAGCTTTAATGCTGTGGTCGTCCCAGCATTTATTCCGCCATATCATGTCCACAAAGCGGAAGTGTTGGCCAGAAGTTGGCACGAGAAAAAAAGCTCGTGGAGAAGAGAGGGGGAGGACACGCATCCCTTCCCAACTTTTAACAACACTGCCTGGAGCTGAGTCGAGCCAACTGATTGCTGTTGGGAGACGGGCTTTTCGCTGAGCTTACAAGTACCGGGTAGAACTATCTAGCGGGTGCACAGGCATGAGTTTGGCACCGATGCATACGAGCCTACAGAACGCCTTGAACTGCTGCGGTGTCGTTTGCCTTCAACCTCACATGATAGATGCTTGAAAAGCGAACAGACTGGACTCGCTTCATAAAAGCGCCAGCATGAGAGGTTAGAGCGAGCATTACACATGACAAATCGAGCCGCGCTGAATGAACCGGAGACCATGAATGAAATGATCACGTCCAAATGAGCGGGGGTTTTTTTCTGTCTGGTTTTATCATCTGTGCCCCTGGCAGTGTTATCAGCAGCGTTGCCAATAAAGTTCCAGTTATGAGCTCACATGATAATGTCCTGGAACCATCTAAGATGTGTGCATGTGTGTGCGTCATTTGGCTGAGGAGGAGAACTCATCTCTTTTCTGCTTCTAGTGGGTCTGCATCCGGACATCCATCATAGCCCAGGCTATTGTCTGTGTGTGTGTGTGTGTCTGCTGCATGTGGTCTGCCTGTCTTATCATCCCACAGCATCATAATATGGACCAAAGCACATCAGCCAGTGTAATTGCACTTCTGTCTGACACCCCACCCCCACCCCCAGAACCTCTCCTCCTCCTCTTCCACTCCCATGCTTACTCACAAAGGGAATGGAAGTGGGGAGTAGGTGTGTGTGTGTGTGTGTGTGTGTGTGTGGGGGGGGGGTGTGCGCGAGTAGTTTCTTTTTAATGATGATGTCACACGTGACATCTGTGTAATGGCAGTGTGCAGGTTGCGGGCACAGGGAGCGAGGTGCCGGATGACACCGTGTCAGATGTTTTATGGAGAGACTCCCACGTACAGGAAGAGAGACGAGAGGGAGAGAGGAGAGAGAGAGAGAGAGGGCTGGTGTCAAAGGAGATCGCCGAGCGAGAGAGATGACGTCCTCCCACTGCACGACGTGACAGGCAGATACACGCCGGCTTGTCTTTTCCTGCCCGCCGTGCCACGCGCTCATCTGGCTCTTACGCGTCATCGCGTGACGTCGCACCCACTCGACACGGATGCGGCGATGGCAGCACTCTCGCAAACATTATCATCATAGCGATGTACAACTGCGCCGTCAGTACAGTCATTATAAAGTATTAAGCCATATGAGCCGCCTGAGTGCGCTGCGCTTGCCGTTGTCCTGGACAGTAGCCAGATAAGAGATTCTGGCCACTGGTTCTAAATCAGAACTACAGTAATCACCTTTTACACAATATTATATTTGTATTATACTCATATAAAACATTTTTCATAGGTTTTGCCATTTTTAAAGGTTATGATAGGGATGTAATTGCTGAGTTCTGGGCCACTGAGACCTTGCTATGCCTCATTTGAATGCTACTCAAATCTCTTGACCAAAACGGCCCTTTTTTCCACTTGAAAAAACCATAGCTCACCTCCTTTTCTGCTGCTGAACCCCCCACACACACCTCCCAATACAAGCTATCATTACAGCAAGACTGGACGACAGAAATAACAGTTATTTTAACTTACAGAAGAAAAGCGCTGTCAATATAATGTATTTATGTATTACACCTGAACCTGGCAAGGCTTTCGCCTCTTCAGGGCAACGGACACAGCAGTCAGACAATCAGGCCAAACAACTTTTCCAAAATAAATGACAAAAAAAGACTAGTGATCAGCACGGTCACCACAACAACAGAGATCTCCTTTGAAATCAGGAGGAGGCTGCACGGAGGAACAGAGCGACAAGGGGAGAGAAAGCTGGGTTCAGACACTGGAGACTGATGGCGAGTGAGCACGCTTCCCTTCTGTCACCGCGGACGACGTGAGATCCCTCGACAATAAGATGGACGAACTGGCAGCCCCCAGGAGGAAACAGAGGTACTTCCGCAAGTGTCGTGTTTCTGTGTTTCTCAGAGAGAGGACACTCCAGATCCCATCGCTCCCGTCGATGGCTTTCGAGAGAACAGGATGGAGCGCTCCAGTAGTGCCATCCTAACTAAGCAGTTTCCCGTCAGGGCTCGTTTAAGTGTTACTGACTTAACTGTATTTGTAAGTGTCTGGACAAATGGACTATAATTTGCAAGACAGGTTGTAAACAAGTGACCAGTTCAGCCATAGGGTCTATACTTATGGTCTATACTTATTTGGAGGTTATAAAATGTTAGGAATTATCCATCGTAGCCCAAAATTGAATCAGGACATTGGTCTGTAAGCTGTGATGGTCACTCGTTCTCTCTGCCTGAATCCTTTTTGATTTTTTGCTTGAGCCCATTTTACTTTACTGAGTTCACATGTCAGGAACTAAAAAAAAGTGGCGGCTAAAGCTACAAAATAAAAGTTGCAATAACAGAGCTGGCCTTTAATAGACAAGAGTGGCTGTCCGCTGCTGCTGCTACTAGGAGTAAAACTTTGTGAGGACACCCTCTGTGGAAAGCAGGTGTGTTTGACTATGTTTGTCCCTCTCTGTATGTTTTATTAAGTTAATGCTCAAGATGAACGAGCAATATATGGAAAGTACACTAAATGCTTTAATGTATGACTATTTTAATGTGAGGATTTTGTCTTCTTCCCAGCAGAACTGCAGGATGCATAATGGAAATGTTTTTACATGATAAAGTGGCCTGAGCCCGTTCTTGAAAGCCCCAGGCACAATTTTGTGCCTTATTGCAAGTTGTTATTCATAAATTTATTCGTCTTGGGGTTTGTTTGTTTTTTCATAAATGGGTTGGGTTTTTTCGTAGGGGGGTTTTGGATAGGCCCTTTCTGTAGGGGAACTCATCACTCATGGCTCAGATCTCCATTTCCTCATGAATAACATTGACAGATGGAGGACAACTGTCTCGTTGCTCTGCATGGTAAGGAGTGTGTGTCTGTGTGCGTTTGTGCTTGTGTTTGTGAGTTAGCATTAGATAGACAGAGGGTTGAGAAATGGAGGTGTGATAAGGCATGTCTGTGTATGGTCTTAGTATATCTATGTGTGTGAATCCATGTCTGTATACATGCGGGCCTAGATTACACGCACACAGACACACAATGACTAGTGCACAAACACACGTGTATTGCACATATGTTTCTTATTCCCTTCTCGTAGTTACAGCATCCTTTATGTTGTCTGGTGAATATGAGCGCACTGCGTAATGCGAGTGTGTGGCATGCGTGCTGAATGTGATGAACGCCTGGCTGGTGCTCGCCACTCGGAGAAAGCGCCGCCCTCCACTTGTCTCCAATGCAATTAGGTTAAATAATGATGCCACATAAATTCACACAGCAGGAAAAAGGCTCCCCCTGCCCTTGTCACCCTCAGAAATATGGCTGAATGCTCTGTGAATGGAGGTGTGTGATAGTGTTTGTCTGACCACGTGTGTGTATGTATATATTTACACCGGGTGAAGGACACCATGTGTGATGGAAGAAGAAAATCAGATATGACTTGTTTGTATATGTATTAATTCCTTGTATATGTACGTTCAGTTTCGTTGCAGAAGCGAGGACTATGCCTCTCTGTCTTTTGTCAGGACCATGTTGCCGTGCACAAAGAGTACACAGAAATTGTTTTCTGACTTTGAGGGCAGAGCCCTGACATCAACCACATCCGACTGTTGGCATAAATTGGTACAAGCCAGTCCTTATTTCCCCGGCATCAGTGACCACCGACGCTCATGCTCTTATGAGTCAACTGCAGCCAACCCATGCAGCCAGGGTCCAAAAGGCCTTTCTATAAGATGATAATAATAGATATCATTTGTTTGAACATGTATCACTGGCCACATGAGAAGGTTATGTGGTGTTGTCGGCTTGACAACCAAAGCAACAAGCTAAAAGATGCCGAAATGCATCGTATAACAGAAGAACCGCAGAGTTCAGCAGCTAACACTGGGTTGGTCATCATGGCCGACCAGAGCCAGATTAAAAGAGAAAAAAAGCGAATAAAGCTGTGCAGCAGACACTGAGATATGCTGACTTTCAGTCCCTATTATGGGTCACGCTCCAAAACGCCACATCCATCAACGTCCGCACCCCCAGGGTGTAAGGTGAGCTAACCCTGATGATGTCATCAGGATTTGACAAAGCTCCTGCATTGATATTGTGGCATAACATTAGTGCTACATTCCCATTGTTCTGAAGTTCCATCACATATGGATGTCTGGGTCTGAAGCTCACTGTACGTACAAGTGTTATAAGGTATACAGATTGATAGGTATTTGTCTTTGAACCAGGCTGTGATTACGCAAAGCAGCCAGAAAGGAGGTATCTTTGAGAGACGGCGCCTGGGGTCAAGGCTTCGGCTTCAACACTGATTCACCTTGCTGCTGGGCTCACAGAGGGGCCAGCCCACTTCCAACTTAAAGAGCCCACTCCGAGAGGATGGACGAGAGACGAGACAAAGACAGACGGGGACAGAGAGAGAGAGGGGAAAAAAGATGAAGGACCAGAGGTAAAAGAGGAAAGGAGGAGGGGGGAGAAGGAGGCTGTGATGAGGTCCGTTGCCATGGCAACTAGCAGAGCAGGGTTCTGCTTGGCTCTGATATATATTGTTCCCCATGAGAGGAGGAGAGAAGAGAGAGAGACGGCAAGAGTTAGTCAGTTAGTGGGGCGGCTTGAGGACAGCAACAACAAAAATTGTTGACGGCAACAGGAGAGAGAGGAGTCGGGGGGGGGGGCAGGGAGAAAACAAGGCATAAAAGGAGACAGACACCCATGGGCCGAGAGGGATCGCCATTAGTGGCACAGTAAAGAAAAAAGAGACAGATAAAAGAAGTCACAGTCTCTCAGGTACTTTATTATTTCCTGGACCCCGGCTGCCTGGCTCGTCCTCCCTATTATGACAAATCTGTCTCGTTTCGGCATTATGAGGAGAGCCACTGGCTTAGCAGGACATTATGAATCAGCCCCGGGTTGATGCCCTTGCTCTGCGTGAATGCACACGTGCATTTCGGACAGACACACCAGTCGCACTTGGCGTGAAAGCACTGCCACAAATTAACCTGCGAACACACACGGATGTAGGCATGCCTGATGGGATGGCACAGACGAATCCTAATTCGGGAGTGTCTGTGAGCGGCGATATTAAAAAGGCAGGCGCAGGGACACCTTGCACTAAATTTAGACGGGGACAAAAGGCAATATCTGGGCTGCAATGTTTCCGGCCGTCTCGATAATGGACGCACACATCACCCATGTGGACACAGGCATGCACACATGCATGTGTTTCACCTCTGAGTGTCTCCTCCTTTATTATGGTGCTCACACTGGAGTCACAGATGACCTGTTGGCTACAGGCTGTTTGTTCTGTCTATTAGGCAATTATTTCCCCTAGTCTCCTGGCCTCTTCCACATGAGAGATGGGATGAAGGGACTGGATGCGCGTGATTCTTTTTTTTTATTTCCATAATCTCAACCTAATTGTGTGCCATCGGATGCATTATGGATGACATTTGCGGACGTATAAAGGACAGCACCCATGGTGAATGGCAAAGGCCTTTTTAACTGTGATGCATGCCACCTTGTTGCCGACCCCCCAACACACGTGTGTTTGTGTGCATCCTGGCTAATGCACGTTAGCGTAAAGGTGCACGGCCTGGTCTTGAACTCACGGGAGAGAAGCTGACATCGAATCAAAGCCCTGTCACATCGCTCATTTGGAGGTTGTTACATGAACGACACACGGCGAAGCACGTAGGATGAGCGATGTCTGGATCAGATGGACTCTCAAAATTCCCTACAGGAAATTATCTTTGTAAAGGGCATGCACCGCTAGGATCTCACAATTTTCTGAAGTTATAAGTGAAGGCTCACAAAAACAAAGGAAACGCGACACAACAAGTGACACACTTGGATTTGACAGTGGTTGCAGAGCAAACCGGGGTGGGCACTGAGGCCGCTCAGGTTTCGACTCATGTGACTTCTAATTTGTATGGGAAACCCAGCGACTATCAATATCATTACTCATATCGTGTAATCCATCATCCAGCACGCTCACTGCTTCACAAGCGCTGCACCGCTCGGGGCTATGCCTCAAACGTGAGACAGAAAATGGCGTCTGCAACCTTCACGTCACCTCCAGAACACTTCTGAAATATTTGGCACCGACGCCCTTTTCCCATGTGCGCCAACGAAGTGTGCGTGCCACACAGCCCGCGAATTCCTTTACTGACAGCGCCTCTGCAGTCGTAAACGTTTTGTGAGATTATTTTTTTGAGTCAGTTTAGTACCACACGCCACATCTCTTTTTTAAGCCCACTCCTCCCAAATTCAATCAAGCATTTGAAAATATACAAGCCTTGAAATCCACAGAGCCAAGTATTCCTGTGCTTTATGCCCGACTTTTATGCTTTCCCTCTCCCTCCATGCTCCATCGTTCATTTCTTTCTCCCTCCTCGCTGCCCCACTGGTGCAATTTCCACCTCTGCCTCTGAGGTCACGACCCCTTCCCCACTCCCGACGGATCACACTGTGGAATTATAAAGACAGAATCACAACCCTACCCTACCCTTCCCCTACCGCCGAGCTGTCCGCCGGTGGGAGGAATATTAGCGGCATGACCTCAAACAAAATGCAGGTTGCCCTCGGCAGATGGGTAAACAGGTAATATCTCCCATTTAAACAGACCATTATAGTAAAAAAACCCTCCCTGTGCAGCCGCTCCTCCGCCCCCCCCCGCCCCTCCCTGACTCTTTAAACACATCTCTTTGGTGATTGCTTGATGCAAATGCGGCGCTCCATGCTCGTTTCACTTTGGCTTCCATTACACTGTGCAAAGATTGGTCGGCTTGTCGGAATGGGAAATCGGCCTTTAATCATTTATGATGGCCATGTCTAAGTTGGGTATGCCCTGAAGTGCTCTGTCTCCCCTTCCCCTCTGATGCTGTTCCTCTGTCTCTGTCTTCATCTCTCATTCTCCCTCCCCACTCTCTGTTGCCGTCTCATCTTTTTCGCAGTTTGCTTAAGTCCTCGGGGAGAGGAACGATTCCTGTTTGCCCCCTCCCCGCCCCCTAAACCACCTTGCTCTCTCTCCTCAGATGCAGAGAAAAGAGAGTCTCCAGGCGTGTTAACACAACGGTCAAAAGGAGGTTGGTTTGTGAACGCTTTGACGCTAAACTTCTTGAATCTTGCCGCAGCTTTAAAACCCACCTGTGAACTTATAAAAGTGGGTTTCCCGACTTTTTTTTTATGAGTGACTACATATTACAAGAGGAGGGAAGAAAAAAAGAGCACCGTGGCAATTTGACTTTGTTGCCGTGCACCTGCCAGGCCTGAGGATGCTACGCTTGTTCAGCAAGAGGCCGTTTGCTTCAAGCTAAAATCAAAGCACGAGCAGAACAGGAGGGCAAGCTGGGACTGTGCATGGAGCCTTTTAGATATCACATGCTACCTTTGACAAAAGGCTATGGAGGTAAACATGCTATGCCCCCCCACCCACACACACACAGATGCACAACGAAAACAGCATTCCCGTCGCTGACACTGTTTTGCATGCCATTTTAGAGACTTGTTTTTCGCCCTGCCGAGGCAGACTGCCGTTTGACAATTTTCTATTTCCACATTGTTCTGCCTCGCCCGTATTGACTTTGTTTTGTTTTCTTGTCAACACCGAAGCCCCCGCATCCGTAACAGGATGGCATTTCCATTACTGCACTTTATCTTCTGTCGTCAGGAGCGGCGGTGCCACATCCACTGTGCCATAACTGAGATCCTTGTGTGGCTGGGAAGCCAAGATACTCAGCCAGTGGAGGTGAGTTTGACTGCCAGGTCTCAAGTGTCTCTTGGGATTTGGATTTAAATACATATGGTGAGAGACGGCACAGAGAGGGGTCGACCTGCAGTCCAATAAATCTTCCATTCAGGAGTTAGGTAACTGGCACAAAGATTTCTCGCATCAACCCGTTGCCCCAGACACATTTCAGAACCACTTTCTAACAAGGCACTCATTCATTCTGAGGTCTTTGGCTGGTGGTTATCCTCCTCTTCTGCTTTGTCTTTTCTGCCAGTTCTTACATGTACTAGTAACCCCCCCCCCCCGTATTGAAATAAGTGCATCCTTTTGTTCATGTCTATCTTGTTTGTATCTTGTTTGTAGCACCATGGGACCTGCCTAAAACCAGAAAGACTCGAGGTGACTGGGTAAATTTTCGATAATGACCTATAAAGCATTCATGATGTCATGATTAATTCAACATGAATGAAGCCATTAGATGCATCTTTAAAGTGTACCCTTATTAGACGGTGTTACATTCCCAACACAAGAAGGCCCTTTGCAACTCTCAAAATTTACATCACGCTGCACTCTGAGCAGTGCTGATACCTGCAACTGTAAATGTAATTTAGTAAATAATTTAGTATTAAGCAACGGCTGGTGTTTTTTTTTTGCTGAGCACAGTAGACTGCAGTCCAGTTCATGAAGGCGCCTGGCGCCAGAGAGACTTGTCTCGGTGAGAGAAGGAGAGGACGTAAGAATAAATGAGACATATCAGAGGTCGTGATGGCAAACAGGGGAGAATGTGCAACCAAGCGGGCGAGATGCTGCCGAGAGAAGCAAGTGTCGTGTTTTGGAGGGAGGCCGGGTTCGATAAAGCATGGTTTGGTTTCGAGAGAGAGAGAGAGAGAGAGTCCCCCCCCCATTCGCATGGGGTGGCCTCTCATATCAGAAGGAAAACAACTAATCAATAATGGAGGAGAGCAGTAAACACTGTGTGCTCAGTAACTCTCTGGGGAGATTCTTTTGCTGGCATCCGTCTTGTGCATGTGTGTGTGTGTGTGTGTGTGTGTGTGTGGCCACGTGTGTGCGATTGCATGTATTTTTCTGCCTTTGTGGATAAGAACAAGTTTTTTCTTTAACTCCAGTACACTATCTATCAGCATGAATGCTGCCTATGTCGTGTCAGGGCATGCTTTTTTCAGAATGGCTAAATCAATAAAGTGGGTAGGCGGCTGGTGGAGTGTGTGTGTGTGTGTGTGTTGGGGGGGATATCTATCATCATGGTAGGAGCAGGGTTCACGGCTTGGAGATTGTGAAAGAGCTAACCTAATGGGCGAACAACAGTCCTGGCTAGCATGAATGACACCTTTAAAATTGGTGGCTGTTGGTCCAGAAGACAGCGCCAGGCCCTGCTCTCCAGCCGTTTGCTGGTGTCCAGAATTGAAGTCAGTTCAACTTCCCACTCAAGGTCATGAAATAACCCTCTGTCTGTTTCAGCTTTGTGCTTTTAAATTGGCCTGATGGTTGACACAGCCATCTATCTTGTGGCCAGGCACAGGGCACGCTGCCTCCAGGCTTTCATATATACAGATGCTGAAAGGTCCACAAACTCCCTCCTCTGCTGCCATCTGGGTAATGCAATCATGTGATGTAAAAATGTTCTTCTACAATGTTTCCGCATGAAGATTATGATCTGGGCCAGAACTCACACATAATATCTGGATAGAAATGATTTTTTCACCATTCTTCATCACCTCTAGGATGAGAATGATAATATTTTAGGATTTTTTCCTCTATCTGGGAGGAATTACATCCATTGAGGAGTCATCCCGCCACGTGAGGTGAATGCTAACAGCGCTATTAGAGCGCTGATGACTGAGAGAGGACTGTAATTTGCCAAGATATAATGTCTCCTGAGTGCGGCGGCAAGCAAGGAGTGAAGGTAGGAGGGACAGGTGGGGGGCGGGCCAGGTGAAGCTGCTGCAGGTATTCCAACCAGTCAGGTTTCACTGCGATCTGCATTGAGTCTGCACCTGGCCATGAAAATAGCACAATAACGCATGGCTTGAAAACAGGAAGGATACGTGAATACATGGCAAAAGGTTTGTGTAAAGGTTTGACAGGACTTTGCCAGAGGTAAATGCGGCGGCATTATGATGCAGACTCTCCTCTGTACCCACTAACATGCACCTGTGTCCCCACTCATGTCTTTTTCATAACAGGCTTGAGCGGAGGATCATATAACCCTTCTTCATCTCAGCTGAAGGACCTAAATTGCCTTTATGACAAGCCCTCCACATTTGACTCCCTGTATTCTTACATCCAAGGAGCATTTCCTCAGAAAGGCTGCGTGTTTGTCGTGAACGCTCCTCTCGAGAACAAGAGCTGGACTGTGAAGCTCTCTGTCTGCTTGTTAAAGCTTGTTTAGTTTACTGCATCAGTCTCACTGAAGGAGACAGACTTGTTATACATCTATATTTATGCTGCTATGTTATGAGTCAGACTCTGTGGAAAAGTTCTTCTGTCTTCATACTGAACCGCGGTTGTTACTTTTCACAGCAACACCGGCAAAAGACACGCATGAATATTCGGTGAGTACACTGCAGGCGCGGGAGTGTGCGCGGCGTGCATGTGCATCTGCGAACGCCACACATGGGAGAGCGTTGGTGTGTAAGACGTATGGCGTGCGTATGGATTTTGGTGTGGCCGGGAGTCCAGCACGCTGCAGACGGGCAGCTTTGGGTCAGCTGAGCTTTGTGTGTGTGTGTGTGTGTGTGTGCGTGTTTATGTGGGGGGGGGATTAGTTGCCTGTTGGCAAAGTCAGAGCCTCAGAATCGCTTTCCCCTCAGGCTCTTTGTCAGTCTGCCACCGACAAAAAGACAGACACAGCAACAAGCAGACAGCGGTCCAGTTTTGTTCAGGGCCATTTCCTCTCTCCCTTTTCTCTGGACTCAGTAATATTTACTCATTGCTGCTGCGCCTGCATGAAAAACCCCCAATTCCATTTTTTTTGTTAACAAGGTACATTGTACAACATCATTATATCATATAACGTTCACTCCCTCACAGCCAATCGAGGTGAACTCATCGGCATGCTCAGGCGCAGCAGGGAGCGCGACAAAGCCCACAATTGGCAGAGCGCATTGGGCCACACGTCAGTGGGAGGGTCACGGTGCCGTGTGCGACAAGGCCGCATGGAGCGGCACTGACACACGCCTCTTCCGACAAACGTACGTGCGTGTGTGTGCAATACCACCAGGATCTTGTCAATTAACTGCTGAAAACAATCCCTCACTGCCTGAGGGGCTTTCGCAGCTAACTAGGAGGGCAGTGCCAGTTGGAGGGAAATTGGCTGCACTGCCAGGCTGCATGATGATGCTCAGGTGGAGCACAGGAATGCTCATTAGTTCCTGGCACCTGGGGGTGGCGGGTGTACACGGCAGAGCCAACTTTGTAGGAATGTGCCCCTCGCATAAAGACAAGGGGACTGTAAAAACAAATTGATTTTTTTTTTGTTTTGTTTTTCACAAAATGATGGAACAATGACGAGTGTGCAGAGCAGGAGCATTCATGCACACATGCTTCTGGAAACAGTCTGAAAAGACGGTGGACGCACTATCCATTTGCTGCGAGTTGGAAATTAGATCCTGGCACGCAGGTTTTTTTTTTACCAATACATTACAAGGCTAGCTAAGTCGTGAAGCAATTCCAACTTAATATGCAGGCTCTCTGGGTAAATTGAAGTGCATAAGCAAGATAAAACTGCAGTTTTTTCCACTTCAGTGGAGCTTCTCAGCTTAAAGTGCCGTGCTGGTGGGAGTTTCACACGCTAAGAGCTCAGCTTCTTGCGTTCTACTTCTTTTTAAACGTCCAAAATCTCTTGACCTGTCAGTCACAGTCCGTCTTTCTCCCTCCTGCTGGTACTCCTGTTGTGAAAATAGACGTTATAATGTCGTTTGCGGCCCTGCATGGGCAAAAATAATCCCGAGTGAGGTCATCAAGGCTGACTGTGCTTTCTATTGTATACTGGCAAGTGGAGAGCTGCAAATGAATCCCTGAAGACACCAGGGGGGGCCCCAGACGGAATAAAGTTTTTCATGGAAAAAGTGACAGAAATGAGGGTCGAGCACAGAAACACCACTGAACTCCACTATGGGTGGTGTGTCGCTAAAAGCTTTACTTCAATTACAGAAACCTGAAGAAGTAAGCTCCCAGAGCTGTGACATATACCCAACTTGGAGAAAACTTAGAGCCAGCATCACTTAAAAGTTAAAACATTTTGTTCTGGGGCGACGGGCGGTCATGGAGGAACGGTAGCTGCTCAATTCCCTCTCAGAGTGGAGAAGACTCCGTCCCCACGTTGGCTTAAATAAAGGTCGCTGTAGCTGTGTGACACAAGAGAAAGCAGGAGAGGCACCCACACAGCCCGATAAGGGAAGAGGAGCCGGCTCTTGGAAGGAAGCTAAAGGTCACATTTGTACTGGCTGGGGTCATAATGGTGGCATCTGTCCTCGTGGGATCTCAACACAGTCCAAGTCCCTGTTTGCCAAGGGGACACACTGAAGTCTGGTTTGCTCAGAGAAGGAGAGTATTGATCTGTGGAGTACAGCCCGGGTAAAGTGGAAACTGTTTGTTTGTATGTGGGTGTATGCTTGCGCGCGCTGAGTTTGTGTTATTTGGTTACATCCTCTTCATCTCGAGCCCCTCTTATCACTCTCATGCTAATATCCGCCGCTCCCTCTTGCTCTTTTGCCTCTGCACTCTCAGATTCATTTTCCCCTCTCATCATTCTCGCTCGCCTTTCTCCCTCCGTCTACCTCTCCTGCTGCTCCGGTAATCTATCCGACGGCACAGTGAGCTGTTAGACGGGGATGAATTAATCATGCTTCTAAAATGACTCATCTGCGCAAAAACATTAAGTCGGTAAAGGGCAGATGCACTGCTGCGCTGCAGTGACCCCTGCCAAATGGCTGCACTGAACACGATCCGTGACAAACGGCAACGATGGGCGGTGCTGATGTGCATCCACTTCATGTCATGTGATGTTGTGTTACTCTCTTGAAGAAGGGCCTAATTGCTGGTCAGCCATATTGCTTGGGGGGGAGGGGGCAATGAAATATTCACAGAAATTCTCTGGATTCAACCAAGGAGCACATGATAGTTGGAGGGATTTATAATTAAGCAGGCGAGGATTAAAGACATAGACTCGCTTTTGTCTCTCTCCTCCCCCCCCACACACACACACACACACACACACACACACCCCCAATGTGACGCATGCATGAGCCGACGAGCGTGAAGATTAATACACAGCTGCCCGGGCTGACAAAGCCAAACTGTAGAGTCAGGAGTCATTAACGCCTTCATGCGTCCCAGAGTGCGACGCTAGCATCGAACCCCTGTGCCTGGAGAGACACGCTGAAGGTCAAGGGTCATAAATTCACAGAATGTTGTCTTCACACACGGTTAAATTCGGCCTGCCGTCCTTCATGCTCATTGGGCTGATCCAGGCGGCGAGCACCGCCATGGAGCTCACCACACCTTTTGGTTTTTCAGGGCAAACGAGCCGTGCAATCCAAGCAGTTTATTCAAGTTTAGACGACGGCCCTCCCATATGAATGATGTATGACTTCTGACCCATTTGTCAGGTTATTATGGCGTTTTTTGACAGGAAGCAGTTTTATGAGGTGCGTGGCAGATGGTGCAAGAGACCCAAACCTGGCTCACACAAGACAATTCTGGATTTCATTTAAACCCTTTTAGAGCTCCAGATGGATGGATTAGCATCACAGAAACATTGGATACTGCATAAAGCATAATTTTAGTTCATCAAAACCTTGAATCTAACAGTTTGGTAAATTATTTTCATGCCCTGTCTGACTCGCTTCGAGGAATGCTGATGCCGCCAGAGATCTCATCCATTAGCTTTATGTCAAATATGTCAAACACAACTCACTGGCTCCTAACAGACAGGAGAATGAGAGTGATACAGCTGCATCCACTCAGCCTTCATCACATCCCAGTTACAGCCACATGAACAAAGAAAAAGATACAGTTTCCCCATTGAGAAGGTAAAAAAGGGGATTTTCAAATCCTACAGTGAGAGTTACATTTCCAAAACAAAAAACAACACACTTTTGTGTTCTCTTGGATTCATCTTTTGATGGTGAGTTTAGGCAACAGCTCATCTAAATCCCTCCCTCAGCTCTCTGTCAGAGGAACTATTATATCCTTTTTTTTTGTCTAAGTACAGATTGTGCTTTTAAGATCTCTTGCCAACGGGCTTGCTGTGTTTTACAAACTTTGTTGCATTTTATTTTTTTTTCTGAAAGACAAATACATCTGTTGGAAAAATGAGTGTTGGCGCCACAACTTGGGCCTGCAGGGCAAAGTGGATGAGATTATTTCCTTTTCTTTTGTGAGTGAGTTCAGAGCGCTGCTGTGAAGTTGTGCCACGCCTGCTCCTGTGTGCATATATATACGCATTGTTTTTTTGGTTTGTTTTTGCATGTAAGCCCAGGCATGTTGTCTTGTGTGCAGTATTCATGTGCATTTTGATGCATGCATTGATCTCAGTGTTTATTCATCCTGGTTTTCCCACTCGTATGTATGATTGATAGCGTATTTACTATACATAAAGCAAGAAAGGGAGAAAAGGAAAAATATTTTGACCCATTATGCAAGTGTAATGAAACTCCATCTCCACAGGCTCTGCATATAGTTTGCTCAGACTTATCTAAAAAAAATGTAAGCGCAGCGAAAATGAGCCTACGCACGCTCACGAGTACTCAGCGATATCTCTGAGTATCTCAAGCTATTTCCCTCAAACCATACACACATGCATACACACACAGTGAGATGCTATTGCAAAGAGTGAGAGAGAGGGTATTTGCCAAGAATTTAGCTAAAGTTTGGCTTTCCAATGCAGAGATTTTACCTCAAATCACAGAGGAGGAGCGAGGGACGAGAAATGCAAAGCGCACTTGTTGCTTGTTGCAACCCGTGTTGTCAGTGCCCCTGTAATCATGTTTCTAAAAAAGGTACTGCAAATGAAGCGCACCCACACCGAAGCTGAAATGTGCATCAAACAGGCACACAGGTACACACACCCCACATGTGACAGAGGATGGCGCTGGGACACTAGACACATAACAAACACACATGCGGCAGTTCAAGTTTTCAGTTCAGATGCCAAAGAGCTGCAGCCATATGATGTGTGTGTGTGTGTGTCTTTGAATATACGAAAAAGAAAGGCAGCCATATAAGTGGTCCCGCTTAGATAAACTACTGTACTTCCATCATGTCTAACACCCACGGTAGCTGCAAAGAATATGTGAAAGAAGAATTGTGAAGAAGCCAGCTTATGATAGCGGTATCACTACTGGCTTCAAATGCTGTATCTGTTTTTGGTTGAAGTCTCAGTATTACACACACACACACACACTATCACACAGAGTTTAGAGGGCAGATTTTAAAATAATTTGCAGGCCGAGATATAAAACCTGGTGAAAAGCAGAGAAAATAATGAAAGCTGGCAGCTCGGTCATTGTTATCTTCCCAAATCCGCCGATTAAGATCATTTTGGAGATTATGCAGAGCCTTGTAGCAAACTGAGGGGGGACTGACAATCTGTTCACAAACTTGGAGCAACAAGATGGTTAATGAGCCGTCTTTTCTGCAACTCTAAGAAAATAAAATCAGCGTGCCCGGGTCTAACGCCACATACACTGCAGAGATCATTGCAGGAAAAAATTAAAAAGCATGCATATAATAGTTCACCCTGTCTGCGTGTGTGTTCCCACCACAACTTTGCATGCAGCCTTTGTTCCCCTCCACAAACTCTGGCGAGAAGTTCTGACCCACTTTGTGCCTTCTCCTTGCATACTGGTAAACATATTTATCAACACGTAACTTCT
This sequence comes from Psettodes erumei, assembly GCA_016785225.1. Taxonomy (NCBI): domain Eukaryota; kingdom Metazoa; phylum Chordata; class Actinopteri; order Pleuronectiformes; family Psettodidae; genus Psettodes; species Psettodes erumei. Next base: position 894,352 of record JAFBJZ010000953.1, read on the forward strand.
GCATAATCAGCTCCCTGAGTTTTTAGCCCCATAAGGTCATTTGCTTCGCCGACTGTCTTATCTCCATCTATTAGAACAAAAGGGAATGAGAGAGAGTGATTAGGACCTTCACTTGTGTGTGTGTGTCCGCATGGGCATAAGCCTTCAAAACTGTGTGTCTTTTTGTGTGTCGGTGTGTGTGTTTTCTCTCTCACGGACCTCTGGGTCTTGAGTGTGTGTCAGCCTTGGACCAGAAACATGAAATTTGCATTCTTTAATTAACATCCAAGCATTCACTGGTGGTTGTAATTCCAAACTTGGGCTGCCGCTAGTCTTGGAATCACAAAGACAAACAACCCTGGAGGGGATTTTGCTTTTTTTAATAATTTTTTTCAACTTCTTTTTTTTCTGTCTCCTAATGAAAAAGCTGAGAATAACTGGAGTTGATTGGGTGACATTTCAGTTCGAAGAGAAAACAACAAGGCGGCACGACGGATCGCCTTCAGGATTTTCATTTGTGCTATTTTCTGCTGGCAGTTAAAAAGGCTGTTGTGCTCAAAGTGATAGAAAAGAAGTGGGCGTCTTCTCCATGGTGACATGGGCGAGAATGTAAGGTGGCATGAGATGTCAGGTTTGGTTCATGGTGGGGAGGAGGTATGGCTATGACATTTTGTTTCCTTTTGTAATGACAAAAAACTAGTCAAGAGACAGGTTTAAAGCTTGTGCAAAGCATTTCAACTATTCCTCCTGTCCTAGTTTCCATTTGCCTTTCCTGATTAATTTTATTGTCTGTGTGTGTGTGTGTAAATGACAACTATTGGTTGACGTTGTTTCAAAAAGTAACAAGGCAAATTTCATTCTGACAGAAAGTCTCACTTGCAGCGGCGTGAGACGCTGCTGCAGCTACTGAACATGACAAAAGAGACCATAAAAAACTAGCTTTTAAAAGTCTGTCCTTATCAATTACAAGGGAAAAATATGGAGGAGAGCTAACATTTAGCAGCACTCTGATCAGTAATGTTCATTTATCTGCCTTAAACTCACCCGTCCCCCTCCCAGAGTCATAACTCAGCCCAATCTGAACACACACACGTCAGACACACACTGCTGTGAAACTGAATGTCTCTCAGGGACAATCATCCATATCCAAACTGATCATTTACTCTGCGTTAGTTCACCAGAAATGTCAAATTCAGGGTCAAAACCATGGAGTGTGTTCGCCTGTCGGGGTAAAGCCACTGGGTAAAATTAGCTCAGTGATTGCGCTTTTACACTGGGTGACAATTTGTTTCAACAAATAACTTCCAGTGCAGTACGTGTGAATCATTTGCATTAGTTTTAAGTCTAAATGGTCACATGGGACCTGTTGAGTGGAGCGTCGCAGGAGCAGTGAGATCGGCTGAATGCAGCTTTTTTTCATGCTCGAGATGATTCACTCCTTTCCCATTCTGATTCCTCTGACTTATAATTTGGTTCCTTGTTTTAGAATCGGGACTCAAACAACTCGAGGGCCTTTTCACCTGCTTCAAAATAGATTCATGATGCCGAGGCACTACCAACATGGAAGACTGAGCCATATTTTGGTACAGAGGTGGCACAAACAGGAAAGCACAACATGTTATGCTGAGGTTGTTTTTTTTTTTTAAACCAAGGTCAGGATTTGGGTGCTGCCACCATCCGCAAAGAACAAGCAAGAAAGAAAGAAAACAGATGTGGGGTCAGCTCTGACCACACACCCATAACTTTAACAACAATGATAACACAGTTTTGTGCTATATTTTTGAATCAAGCCAATATGAACCTCACACTGGCTTGGTTTTACTGCTTGACTCTTCAGCTCAATGACAATACAAGTTTCTGTCTCTAATGACATACGTGCGTAAAAAAAACAAAAAAATTAGCAAGCAAATAAATATTTGGAAAGTCCTCCACTGGATACTGCCGGCACAAATTGTGTTCCAGACACGACAGGGTGTTGCAAAACAGGCGCACTGATGGAAACTAGCGGGAGCGCGCTTCGAGTGCTGTGTTTGCCACACAGCACTCGAAGCCTTGAGGCCTGGCGCCAAATGAGCAGCAGCGGGGATCCCACTTCCAGCACTGCGACTGATGCCGTTTGACCCGACTGATCGGCAGCACAGTCGCGTCCACTTGCGCTGATTGCATGCGACGACCTTGACGTGGAGGGAGGGTAAGGCCTCGCTGGGAACGACGAGAAGAATAAAATGTGGTGCAACATCTGAAAAGGACGATTATTATTGGATCCAGATTTTAATTGTAATAAACTAAATTAAATGGCAGCCGTGTGCACGGAAAGACAGAAGCTGACCCTGAAAGAACTGGGGGAGGATGGAGTCCAAGTCATGCAATATGTAATGTGCTACTAAGTACGCTGACAGGCGATATGAGAGCTGCAATCTCTACACAACGCACATACTGCGAGTGTATATCTTCAGACACTTTCAAATCCAAGGCTCCTCTTCACACACGCGCTGTAACTCAGCTGCGGTGCAGCACCCAGTTTATCTGGCAAAACCTCAAAGAATCAATCTAGCGGGGAACGTGAGCATGAAGAAAAAGTTTGGTTAAGACAAAGACACACACGCACAAAAGACAAAAGTGCATGTTCGTAAGTGCATGTGCGCGTGTGTGGAACGAGGCGGAGGCGGAGATGAAGGCATGAAACGGCACACGAGTAATGATGTAATATGTTGTTGCTGCTGCTGGTGGGGAAACAGGCTCTCTTGCTTTGGGCTACAGCAGTAGCCGCATATGTATGAAGTATGATCAAATCCATCTTGGATTTATGTAAAATTTATAACTACAGTATGTCTACCATCCCTTCAGACACAACTGCTGTACATTATGCTTTTTATCTGCCTGTAATCCTCTGCATTCAGATTTCTTATATTACTGTGCTTCTTCTTCTTTGGCAACATGTGCATGCATATATATGCGTCTCTTTGCCGCCATTTGAAATGTAATCAATATCAGGGGATATCTGACATCAGCCACGTTCTATGAGCAATTTCCAGTTGTCCCTTGTCACCGTGACATAAATGGCCAAATAAAAACATGTTTCCCGTTATCCTTGTCCCACACCAGCGAGGAATCTGACTGGCTACGCTGCTGCTGCGTACGTCTGCCGACACCGAGCGTGTTAAGACAAAAGAAAGATGAAGGCATGAGGTTGGCATCTCGGCTGTTAGTCACTTGAGACGGATGTTCAGGGAGCGACAAACAGCCCGCCACTGTGGCGTCATGGAGGTCACATGCAGCAGTTTCAGATATCATTTGACACTTAACATTCTGGTCTTTTTAAAGTTACCACAGCATTCGAGTTAAAGTGGGAAGTGGGAAGGAAGAAGCTTTTTGTGGAATATACATCAGTATTCATGGCAGGGGGGAAAAAGGAGCAGGAGAGGGACAGATGGATGTGGAGAGCAGAGGATTTGCTGGACTTTTTGGCTGGAAATCTGGAGATAAAGCGGTTTCTGATCTTAGGATTTTGGCCTTTTAGAGCGCTCGAGTTTGGCGCCGTTTAGGGGCCAGATGAAGAGGGAGGGGCACGACTCAGAGGTCGGACGTGCTCAAACACTGTTGTTTGACTGGGCTCACCGCTGCTGATCTCTGAAAGCCAGGGGCAAAGCTGTCAGATCCGACGCCTTTTTCTTCATACGCAAATGGTTTTGGGGCCGATTAGCAAGTTGACCCACAGGCCATCAAAGTTCACACACAATATTAAATAAGCCTGGATCAATATTATGTCAGGCCACCTGCATCAGTGTGAACACGCTAAATACTGACAATACTGACAGACAGAATGTTAGGTATGATGGGTCTGAAATATTAGGCTCAGGCTATATATGTCCTGCTCCATGAATGTCTTGTTCCAGTAGTCAACTTATCATCAGGATGTCCTGGTTCCCTAACACCTGACGCGGACCTTGTTGTCCCAGGCGTCCGAGCTGGTATGACTCTATTATTTAGATCAAAAATATCTATATAATAGAAGTTGGAACAGCCCAACCCAAGCTGGAAGGATGGCTCCAACAGATACCAGGAACAACATCGGAGATCTCTGTCCAAAAGAGCACAATGCTGGGAACAGCTAAGATCCTGCGCAGAATCCTCAGACTCCCAGGCCTCTGGTAGAGGACCCGAGTCTGAAGGAGACACCGCCCAGGTGGGCGAGAGGGAGATTTAAAAAATATATATATATATATATTTTTTTTTTTTTCTTTTCTGGAGGTCAACTCCCGCATGTCCAATCCAGAAACCAATGAGTGCTAGTAAATCAAAAATCTCTCCCCAAATCCTCTATGACATTGTATCCCTGACTAGCCATTAATCCCGGGTTGTCACAGTCAAGGTAGATCAAAGCAAATAGGAGGCAACTGCCACAACAGCGATTTGCCGGGAGCAGGCGCATTCCTGTTATCTGCCTGACGAGCCTTCGGTGGATAATCATGATTATCATGTTTTTAAAAAAATGACTTAACATTGATGGAACTGATGGGCCCTTTTTTCCCCACGCACATGTTTTTTTCCTGTGAATTTTTTGGAGATTCAACAACTCTTTTGTTCCCTCTCCCAATCCCTCTTCAAATCTTGCTGTGGTTTCTGGGCTCACAGTGGTTCCTGCACCTCAAACACACCTACACTCATGGAGGCCACAGGGACGCGGCTGATACTGTCCACATTAGGACCAGGGATGAGACAGAAACCTTGAAAAATTCCTTCTTTGACATTTTAAATCTCCTTTTCCACCTGAGGTTCCTTTTCAAAAGCAGAAATATTACATCTCAAACCACACTGTTTCAGTCTAGAAGGCTCACCACACGAGCATTAACCACTTATTCAAAAAAATTTATGTAAAGTATGGACATGTAAGGAAAGCTGATTGGCCATTGTAAGCATCATTACAGTTTTTTCAGTCTTCTGATAAGTACGTGTGTAATAACATGATATCAACTGTCCACGACCGGCAGGAACAGTTAGACTGCTCATTAAATTTATTTATGGCAGAGGGTTCAGGCCTGACAGCAGAGAACTAATGCTCGACATACAGTAAATGAGAATGAATTTCCTCGGCTCTTTCCTGAAAGCAATTCTCCGAAAAACAAGTACATTTTAAGTGTGGCACCAGAAAACTCTCCTTTAAAGTAAGAAAAAGAAGTGATAACAGAACCTGGCGAGAGCTGGGAAGCATTTGAACGTCTTCTCTTGTCAGTGGATAGGGCCGCGCAAATCATCACACCGCATGAAATGACGAGCCAGGAGGACACCCAACCTACATGTTCCACAGCAGCTGCACTCAGTCACAGCGACCAATAACTCTTTCAATGTATGTACAATTTGGGCAAGTGAATAGCGTTTTAAAACAGACCTGAAAAAGCCGTGAAACGATCCTTTGATTTTCAGCTTCGCCTCCGATGATTTAAGAGAATTCAGCGACAGCTACCTCGGCACTGCGGTTTTCTATAAGTCATGGTTATGAACTGATGTCTCCACGGGGAGATGTGGAAAAATGGCCACAGAGGCAGAAAATTATTCTTTTCTCTGACCAAATTTCACCAGTGGGAATGTATCCGCAGGCTTTCTTACACAAAGCCTGTTGGATTCCAATGTATCCTCATGTCCCCGATGCAATCAGTCTCAAAAGCAATTTGCTTCACACTGGCCATCGCACAAGTGCAAACAGAGGACCAGGATTTCCATGGCTAGTGCAAATGAAACAATGTAATCACCTTGAAACTCATAAAAAGATCCCTTTTCCCTGAGGTCCCGTAGAGACAGACCCATGCAAGCACAGCTGTTATTCATCCTGCGTGTGTGTGTGTGTGTTGACCTCACGCGTGTCCATGGGATCCGGCTATCTTGGGAAATCTGCTCAAAATTGGACTTTAAGCAGACCTGAGTGCGCTTAATGGGGTGTTGATCAGGAGCCCAGGTCTGAAACCGTAAGACGGGACGGTGGACTAGTTTACCAGTGTGACCAATATTGACACGCACAATTATTCCGCTAAGGTCTGGGTTCAGAGTGGAGATGAGCGGTTCAGGTCCCCTGCGACGCAGGGGAAATGAGAACGATAACGAGCGTGGCTGCCGCGCTTCCCGTGTTCAATGTGATGCTGAGCAGACCCAGAGAGGCCGGGTTCACATTCAAGGAAGAGAGGAGGTGTGCACGCACACTCTCACATCCGGACCGAACCCTGACGCTCCCCGCCTTCCCCACACGAGATGCAGCGTCAGTCCACGCAGCAGTGGAAATACATGTGTGACCACTGTAGCTTGTAGTAATTCTTGCAAACACATTAGACAGCAAAGACGCCCACGCACACGGCACAGCTTCATAAAAAAAAAAAAAAATAGTGGCAGCGTATTTAAAACCCCCTGTACTCAAGGGCATTTTTAAAGTCCCAACCTCAAGGGAGACATTAGCAGTGCCAAGCAACATGTTTCTTTTCAGGGATTTTGATGACTTTCCCGATCATGTAGCCGTGGATTCTGTCTGTCAGAAGGTCAGATCGGGCCCTCGGATTTGCCGTTTCACTCGGACAAAAAGGTCCTTGTCTGCATTCAGTGCAGGCCTTCTGGGTGAAGCAAAACATAAGAGGAGCGGGCTGTTGTTCAGCTTTGACCCAGGACCGAACCAGACTTCAGGGGCCCAGAAACCCAGACCGAGCAGGGTGTTTGAGCTGCAGAGAAAATCTGCTATCTGAGTTTCACAAAGAAGGAGCGCCACCTTCTCCCTCTCCCTTTTTACTCCCCCATTTCTCCCTTCTTCTTGTCCATTAATGTCATTCTTTCAGTTACTCTTTCTCTGTAGTTTCTGGAAGACTGTCATTTGCCACAATTTAGGACCATCTCACTCGCTCACAAGGCGAAAAAGGAAACGAAATGTTGCCAATCGCCAGCACAAATTGCTCATTCCCCTCCCGTTAACCATCTTTTCATCTTCTTTTTTTTGGTTCCCTCTTGCCACTCTTCTTTCAGCACCTGTCTGTTTGGACAATGTGATTATGAGAGGGAACTGCAATACTACAGGCCGCCCATCATTATCAGAAGGAGTTCACTCTGGGCCAAAGACGACTCATGATGCTGTGGCCCTGCTGTCACACCATGCTGGTTAATTGTATTTGACAAATTTCAAATAGTACATCCATGTTCTCATAATTATGGTTGGCAAATTAGAAGATTGGAGGGAAACCGGATGTGTGTGTGTGTGTGTGTGTGGGGGGGGGGGCTCCCCTCTTATTTCTCTTATTTTTTATATTTGCTTCAGTCAAATTTAGAATTGACCTTAAAAACACAATTTGCTAATTTGCGCTAATGATGTCTAAGTCCTGCCTCTCGTGCCGCATGGGTTCAAACATGTGCTTTTGCAAAACATCACCTAAAAGTACACAAACACACACCCACACCCACACACACTTTCAGCAAAACAATCGGTTTGGCTGCAGCTCAACAATCCATTGTGTGGACTGGCCCTGGAGACTGAGGCGCCCTTTTCTTCCTTGCTGCTGGTGCCTTTTGTCGGCAGCTGAAGCTGAGCGACGCAGACTTCAAGGAGTCACTTCAAAAAAAGGTTGGAGATGATTTCCTCAGATCTTCGCTCAGCATGTAACTGCGGTGATACGCGCTAGGCGACTGTCTGTGCGTTTCGACTTCACGAACGGAAACTTGTATGTAACCACGGAAAATGAGGAGCTGAAAAGAGAGCACTGTAAGTTGATAATTTTATTGTTTTAAAAACAATTTTAAATAATATCATTATGGGATAAGATCAAACTGGGGGAGGACAACTGTATTTTGGTGATGCAAGTTCCATGCAATTCAGCCTGAGCTAGGGCTTTTTTTAACATAACTTTTTTTTTTAAATTTAAATGTGAGAAAAAACAGTGAAAATTAATTGGCAAAAGTACCAACGACTAACACAAATACTACTACTGAGGTTGAAAGGAAATGGAATTTACAATCTTGTATCTTCCGTACTGAAAGGGAGTGATTCCACCTGGTGGGTTGAGTCATCTTTGTCGGCTTTCCACTCAGCCCATCATGGATTCCAGCCCGGAGTTATTACAGTTTAAAATTTCTCAGTCAAATCCTTCCTGTTTGTTCTGCCTGTTGGAGGTCTTTGGCTCCTCTGGTTGTTAAAGAGTGACAGAGCAGTTGGAGTGTTTGAAGGAAGTTGAAGTGCGCCATCGTTTTATGTTTTACATTTTATTTCTGTCAATAAACTTCCCCCAGCAGTTACGGCCTTTCTCAACCCTCTTGGCGTTTTCTGCCGTTCACCCATGCTGCTTGTGTAGATATATATGAAAACTTTCCTCAACTTTAGCCTTGTTTTGCTCAAACACTCAAAGGCAATTTCACATCTTGTGGAACCATGGCTTTAAACCAAGTACGCTGAGTTACCTTTAATTATTCCATTAACTTAGCCCAATGCTGTGTATATACACCATAAAGGTAACGATCTATCACAGCATTATGGTCCTGTTTATAACAGATATGCCTGTGATAAACCTAATCATGCCAATCATTTGGATTCTGAGTCTGACGGAGCTCGGGGGCCACTGACGCTGCCTCCCACATCTCGTGCATCTCTGGCGCTGTGGTTCAATCCAAGGTTTCACCCATTAGAGATGACTGGAGACAAACACATATGGTAAAGTAGAGGCTTAATTGGATGAAAAAGGACCTCTCTGCCCTGATGAGGCGCGCTCATCGATCCGACTCCCGGCCGACTGAGCTCACCTGCAGCTTACCGAAATAAAACTGCTCTGACGCTGCGAGGTGCATTTGTCGATCTGCCTGCACACATTCTCGCTTACAGGAATGAGAATGATTAGCTGCAACGTGAACACCAAGCTGAGCATTCTGATGGCTTTGCATGAAAGCAAAAATGTCATGCCGCTGACAATGTATCCCTCCACTACACTGTCACGATGAAGCAGCCTTTCTATTGCAACACACTGCATTTTTCCAGAGTAGCCTTGGACTAGGTCTATTTTAGGGTCATGTTGTTTGAGCCGGTGTGTATTTTCTCCCGCCTTCAGGACATTTGAACCTTGGCTCCGTGTTTTGCTGAAAGTTGCTGATTGTTCCTCACACAGGGTCATGGAGGGAAATCACAGGAGAAGCGGAATTACATTATAGCTTATTTGGAGGCCATAAGGTTTCATGGGAGCCATCCATCAAATGTTTGAGGTGTTTTTGGAGCTCATAAAGAGGTGATTCTGCAAACACTGCATAGTCTCAGGTAGGTTTTTCCACTGAGCAAATAAAGTACAGCATGCAAACGGACATGGCCGGCGGGTCAGGGTGAGAGATCAGGCTGGAAAACCTGTGACTTGTGACTGGCACTGCAGCTTTTGGAAGGTAGAAAAATACTTTGATGCAAATTCATGTCTTAGACGACCCAGGCTATCCCAGTATTTTGCACATTTTTAACTGAATATGACCTCTGAATGAGATCCAATATGAGATCGTCCTAAGTCAAATTGCTGCTTAAAATGAGAATCAGCTGCTCATGATGCAGGTAAATATTTGTGCTATAACAAAGTCAAAAAAATTTGCATAAGTCATGCAGGACATGTAGTGTCACAAATATGTGGCACAATTTCATTTGGGGGCCTATTCAGTTTACAAAGTTGTGCAAAGAAACTTTAAATGTGCATTAATGCCAAATTTAAACTTTACTTTTCAGTGTACGTGATTTCTCTTGATTTCAAAGAAACTGCAACTGTTTTCTATGTTTTTCAAACTTTTTTCTTAAAAAGAAAAAAGGTTGTTCTCATTGCTAAAAATGCAATAAAAAGAACAAAACCAGTTAGAGGTGTCTGTGTGTCCACAGCGTGATATGTTCTCTGTGCCATGTCATTCCATTGTTCCCCAAAAACTATTTAAAGCATAATGAGCCACGCCATGCTGTTCCTTCATTACTGTGAACAAGGGCACAGTAATGCAAGTACACCCTGCTGCTGCCGTACACACAGAAAGTGCATTCTATTCTATTATGGAATGTTGGCTGTTTGTTCAGCCATTGCTCAATTAAGTCCCCAGTCTGAATGGTGTTTAATTGAAAACTGCAGTGCCCAGGTGTCAGAGGAAATAACACAGCTCTTAAGTAGAGGCCAATGGGCTCGGGTCTGACAGCAAGGTCAGGAAACAGACACACTATTGGTGTTGGATTTTTAAAAAAAATATATCTTTAAATTACTGCAAAAGAAAATGAAAAATACCGGCTTCATATGTGCTGGAGTGTAAGATGCGAGAGACAACTCCAGCAGCAGCCTTCTCACAAGCTGCCTGATTGTAATCACTCAGACACTTTAGCATATGCCCCATGATTGAATTTGCATGGCCCATGCACTGCACATCCATTCTTCCTCAATGAGTGATGTCGGCAGACTGTCAGAGAGTGGCAACAGGGGAACCGACGGCGCCTTGTGTACCGAGGTTCTTATTAATAATGGGGCATGTCCTCGACTGCCCCTCAGTTGTGAGGGTCCTAATGATGCCGCGTGACACACAAGAGTGGGACGCATTTCACACTGAACTTTTTTATGCCTTTGGATGGTTTTACATCATGTCCAGGGAGCGAGGCGCCAGTTAGCACACTTACAACTATTATCGTCCTCGTCTCAATAAAAGTTTCAATTACGGGGACAGAGAGGGGATCAGACAAATGGGCCGTGGTCGGTGAAATACTGTACATGCACGTTCTGAGATGAGACAGAGAGAGGCCGCGATCATGGCCGCAAGTTGCTTCCTATCCATGAAGGAAAATGTCTCCACGCAACGATGTGCACGTGCACAAACACACACGTCCCTACATGTGTACATCCAGCGACACAAGTGTACTTAATGAAATTGTGTTAATGATGTGGAACTGAACCACTTAGGCTGCAAAAGAAATATCTAATAAATATGAGGCAATTAACAAAGGTTTGATCATCTATCATGTGGTGCAAATAAGCTCAGCAGATGCATATTTAGTGAATAACATGCATCTGTATTGGTAGGAGGAGATAAAAATAGTGGCGTTCCTCTGTGAGTACTTTATAGCATAGTATTACTTCTGTATGAAAAGATGAGAAAGGAACAGACCGACAGATTTGGATTATGTTTCTTTCTAGGCTGTTAAAAAAGTGTCAACATTCATTTTATCACACGCAGTAATCAAACCTCACGCAGACGCATGTATGTCCATAGATTAGCCTTTGTCTTGACAGATTTCTCTCACAGCCTCCACATGCCTTTTTGTTGCTTAACATGGAAAAAGGGATATAGGAGTCGGCCCACAGTTATATTCAAACAGCTTTGACAAATAGTGCCTTTGTAGTGCAGCTAAACAAGGGCAGTGTGGAGCCCCGAGATAGGACTTTAAATCTTAATGTTCAAAAAAGTGTAAGATGTTAAAGGCGTCACTGGAAAAGGCGTTTAAGTAGATCTGACACAATAATGTTGAAAGGCAGTGTAGGCTGCATAGCATCCTAACTACTTGCTGCCTTCTGAAGGAAAAGAAAGGCCGGGAAACAGGAGTAGGGAGAGAGACAGTTGTTCGCGGTACGCTCTATGGTCATCCAGGTAAATGGACTCAAGGGATCTAATGATGATTACAGGATCAAAAGGTCTATCTGTTGCCCAATCCAAACAGAATTTATTAGAAACACTTGAAATATGGAAATGAATCATTCATGAAATGAAAGCAAAAATGGACAGTCCTCTCCAAATACCCTCATTCTTTTACCTCAGAAAACACATGCCAAAAAAATTAACAAATGATTTTCTATTATTTTAACCATGACCTTATAAAAAAACATCTGCTCCCTCTCCTGTTCACGCCACTCCCATTCTGTATTTCACTGAGAAAGTGCACCTAATTGAGTGAGCAAGATGCTCTGAAGATATATTGTCGTAGATACTGTAATGTCTGCAAAAGATAGTGGATAGAAACAAGATTCAGGGTGGATTTAAGAGCCACACATCACAAGTGCTGCTGACATCCCCACCCAGACTCGCACGCTGTACGGTGCACACCATATGGAATTATGAAACGTGTCCTTACTGTGGCTGCACTGGTTATATAAGGCTCATAGATACTGGATCATCCACTGCAGCCGGTAAAGCCTTTAGAGATAAGTGGCTGTTGCTGGATCAATGCTTTGTACACCATTCTCTTATATTGAAAACTCAATTTGAGCTGAAAGTTTCAGGTGAAAGGATCATGGCTTTCTTTACAGCTTTGAGGACTCACAGCTGGGATGATAACGATCTCCAATGAATCGGAATATTTCTAAAAAAAAAAAGGCCAGTAGGTCTTGACTGCAGGCGTTATGTTCAGATAACATAGCACTGTCCCCCATATCACAAATCAAGTAAATTTCCATTTTACCTTCACACATGCACCCCAGTGCTGAAAACAGATATAACAAATCTCTCAGTACATAATCTCTAATTCAAGGAGGAAATCAGTCATAATCCTGGCCAAGGTTATTTAGACGTTCACACTGGGGTATGGGAACTACACGCACAACTACACTGCATTAGGCTGTAGTGGATAATTGAGCTCAGCACGCTGATCTGAAGTTTTAGTCTGACATCCATCACTGCAGGCACACAAGTAGTAAAAATGTGATTCACAATATTGCATTTTTCATGAAGTATATAAAAAGGAAAGTTAATTTCTGCCCGACTCGTGCTGACCAAAACCCTCTCCTCTCTGACAAATAGCTTCTGATCCGGACATTGAGTTTGCACAGCCAAAAGATACGATGTTAGGGATCATGCGGTCGAGCAAGAGTAATGAAAGACCGGAACGACTCACGAAGCTTCACCTTCATTAGCGCTACCCACTTTTCTTTGAGGGTCACACGGGGCTGGAGCCAAGGCCAGCTAACACGAGCCTGCGTAAGACGCCAGTCAGAAAGCGTTAAGACTGACACACTGCCAGTTTCAGCAGACAGAGAAGATCAAGCCTGCACGCTAATTTGTGTGCTCCCACTGTCTGCTGTCTGAAACAGCGGTTGTGCAGTTCCAGCTCTGCACTCCATCGGCACGCAGTGGGGCCGCCGGATCCTCAGCCGGCGAGACGAGGATCTGGGCCGTAACAAGCGTACAGTGGCCCCCTCGTTAACACTGATGCTAATGGATTTCTACAGGTCAGGAGCATGGCGGCATCCCCCCGGTCTTAATTCAAACAGGGGATTAGCACCAGGAGAGGCAGGGACACAGGAAGAAAGGGAGCAGATGAGAGGACGAGACGACCGGGGGCATGGAAAGGTGCTGGATGTTAGGATAACAAAAAGTTGGTGGAGTGGAAGGTCATCACCTGATTTGAGTCTTAGGCTGAGAAACTGTTTGCACTTCTTTCAGTTAAATCCTCACCTGTCTTTATGGGGATTTTTTTTCCCATCTCTGCTTTTTAGGGTTTAAATCATTACTTCTGCTTGTGAAAACTGTCCAAAAATGAAAGTCTGTTGTGCATAGACATTCAACACCCCCAGAAGTGAACTGAAATGATCCTTTTTCTATTTGGCTTTATTGCCGCTCTTTCCCAGCGAGAAGTGTTACCGCAACATTTGCCGTCCTGACAGCTGTACTTGATCAGCTGTACCTCTTGGCTGACAGCGACTCAGCACCATGCCCGCTGCTTCATGTGCCACATGTACCCAATTAAGGTGAGTTTCCACACCCCTGCCGCTGTGTAACATGCAGCACACTGGCAAATCCCTCCCCAGGAAAAAAAACATTGTTTTTTTTCACTTCACCTTCAGAAATGTAACCAGAGATAATATCTCGGTAGCAACACGTGCCTCTAACTCTACAGCAGAACACAGTTTTTCTTCATTAAAACTGCTGCTGGTGCTTTACTCCATCCTGCCAAGAGGGCTGCCACAGCTGCTACAGCTGCCTCCCACCCTCAATGCATGCCTATTAAAACCCTGATCTCGATCTTTCTCTCTCTTGGTTGGGCAAGCAAATCCTGAGAGCAGTTCTGACAATGACGTGGTGGCTGCCAGGTTGGTCACAAGCAAACAGACGGTCATTGTATCGCTGCGATCTCATTCTGAGCTACAAAAAGGGCAGAGAGTTTAGAGGGAACTCTCACACCTCATACGACTGCGTATGACACTCACCCATGTGCAGTGAGTTGCTGCGCGTGTGCTACACCCAAGAACACAAATCTCGTTGGAACGTGGAGCCGAAGAGCACAAAGTTAATGAGGTAGATGGAAAATGGTGAGCGGGGGTGCCGCCGCTATCGTGCTCATTTCGTCGCTGATAAAATTATTCTGCATGCATTGTTGATGTCTTGGATAATTGCGTGTTTCCATGGATACAGCTGAGGCTGAATATGGGCTGCTCTCAAGAATGGAGATAGGGGAAGACAGGAGCCGGTGACAGTGAGATTAGCATGGCCGAGAACATGGCAAACTTCAGCTGACTCAGTGGTGGATGTGATCACAGGGCTGCAGCAGCATTAGCAACTGTGGAGATGTGCCGCTGTGATGCTTTTTTCCTGCTTCTGCACTGCGGATGTGTTTAGCTTCCCACGCAAAACATACTGTGCTGTACAATACAATGTGAAGGATTAATGAAGTAGATTGTAAATGGCTGTAAAATAGACGAAAAGTGCTCATTTGGGCCACCAATGCTAAGATATACACCAAAGAAAATTTTGTGCGTGCGAGCTGTTAGTGGTTTGGGGCCCAGCAGGACAGCGCAGTAATATGCACGAGCTGATTGACCTGCCCATTATGGCTATTTTCTTTTACTATTCCCCTGTACAATAACTTAAATTGAGCTGTTGACAAAAAGTGCTGAAAATACTGTGCATAACTGTAGCGCACAACAGCGGTCGGCCCTAACCTTGGTGCCAAATGCAGCGCACTGTGTGTAACCACTTGGTGATCGAGTGAAATGAAAGGCTTTTATTGGGAATCAAACACCACATCTTCAAATAGCGTTAATAGCATTAATCAACACCCACGCTCAAAAATTCCTGCGAGCACACTACAATTGCTGAATTCTGAAGCAATTGACAGCAACTGTGACCCACACCACATATGAAATAAATTGATATTTCTTCACTCTTCTTTTCTTGGATGACTGTATCTCAGATTACAGAGGCAGATTCAAAACTTGATTCTTTCTTTTACTATTCTCTGCCAAGGACTTTCCTAACAGCCTCCAGCAACATCACTGCCTTGGATTATTCCCCACCCATTCCCACCCAAAATCAGCATGAGCACATCAATCAAAGCTGCAGAAACAGAGCTGAATGGAAGGGGGTTTATTAAATTGAGAAGAATAGTATAGAATGGAAAGAGCAAAGCGACGGCTCTCTGAGCACAGCTAGTTAGTTGGAAATGCATCAAGAGGCCCTCCTCTTGACTCAGGCGGTAAATTAAGGGGCAGGGCCCATTTTCCTCAGTGGGAGCCTTAACAGGAATTCTCTCATGCGTGGAACTGAGCAGCCTGATGGGTTTTCAGCTTCAAACTGTCAAAGCATTTGGAGGAAGAGGGTGCAACCTTTTTTTATGCAATGCAAATTGAACAGAGGGGAAATGTACATGAGCGCCACGAAACTGACCCTGACAGGAAAAGGAGGTGTGTCGTGTGTTTGTGCATGCGTGTGTGTCGTCGTCCACAGAACGAGGTCTTTTGCAAAAGGTGAAAAAGTTTTGGTTTTTTTTGCTGCATGACAGTATGTAAAACAGATCATCACTGATTTTGAGGTAGGAAAGGGGAGGTGGAAATAGCTGAAGCCCGTTTTTCTAAATTATACAGGAGTGATGACCCTCGGTGATTTAGTGTGAACTCTGCATGACAAACATATCCTGTTTGAGACAGATCCATCATACCAGGGTGAAATTTAAACACCCCTGTTTTTTAAAGTAATTTCATACTGCTCCACGAATCTAATAATGAGGGGGTAGAAAAATCCCATAAAGTCTGATTGTGTTTTTCCTATGAGTTCCATTGCCGGTGAATTTATCCAACAGCTGGGACCCGTTGAATGAAACCTGCAAGGACTCATTTGTGGTGAATATCAATTCAATGCTCAAATGCATTTCTGAAAGTAGGAGCAATTAGCAGGCTAATTATCAGGACCGTGGAGAACATTCTAATCAGGGGAAAGAGCTTAAGTGAAATAGTGTTGTCAACATTGAGTCAGCGTGAGGCGGAGAGGGAAACTGATGCGATTGTTGCAACCAGGACTCGACCTTTGTCAAAAACTTTTCAAAGTGAAGTGAAGCGACGGCTGCTTGAATATATTTAGTCCAATTTACTTTCCAAAACTACATCAACTATATCTGCAGTCTATGCTGGTGGCAGACAGAGCGGGGCTAAGATAAATGATAATATCAGCATTGTAAGTGTTGCGCGCCAAATCAGAAAATTGCATCCTCTGAGGAACATGTGTGTCTGCCTTCCATCCATTCCAATTTGTAAACTTTGTAAACTGGACCAAAGCGGTGGAGCGGCAGACATAATCCCCGGAGTCCCGTGTGGCCAAATGGTTCTAGTTGAAGAAAGTGTTGTTTATACGCCCCTTAAATGCAGCCATTCAGGAGATAACCACTGACATGGAGGCCCAAATGCACACTCTTTCTGTGTTGTTAGAAATGACTGGGGGAATGGAACAGCACAAGATTGTGAGTCAGGAATTTTGTCAGTAACCTCCCCCACACACTTACTTATTTTATGTGACATCACAACTCTTCAGCTCCAGTACACAACAGACTAAATAAAATCAAATATTATAGTATAGATGGGAGGACGAGGACATATAGGCAGAGAATTTATTCATTGATTAGCATTTAAATCCCTGGACAGAACCGGTCTCTCATTAACTGTGTTGATTTTGTTTGATCTGCTGCCAAATGATACTGGGGCAAGGTGAAAAGTTTAGTTTGCGGTGGGGAATGCATCCATTAAGGCTTTCATAAAAACACTTGACCATTTCTGGCACGGCACCAGGACTAGATACAAAGCAAATATCCTGAACCAGAAGGAAAAAAATGGAAATTTATACTCCCAACAGGTTTAGTCCCAGTCGGAGGCAATAGAATTTATAGAAACCCTATGTAAATTTCTCTCATGAGGTCAAACAATGATTTTTTAAAACATATTTATACCACAGAATGATGCATTTATGTATTTATACATCTCATCTGCAGAATCGCTGTATTGGCAGAGCCACTCCAGGAGAAACTTACTAGGCTACTGGCAGTAATCCATTCCATTCAGCTGTAAATTTAGTTAAGCCTGATGGACTTGTTTGTGCTTTGTGCGTACTTTACCTCTCTCATAGCAGCTCCAGGCCCTGGAGAAATAGTTGGACATGAGCACTGGCTTTATGCAGTGTACGATCTGCTCATTCTGCTTTGCTAACACGGGCAGCCGGCAATCAGATGTCAACAGCCATCTCTTCCTCGTGTCCTTATAAAGCCTGTAAGACTCGAGCCCTGCAGTCGGCTTGGATTACGTTCTCCGTCTAAATAAACCAACACACGGGAGAGTCACGCATAATCCAGGCATGTTGGCCTCACTCTAATCATTCTGAAAGGAGCCAAGCTAATGAAGCAAAAAGTGCCCAGAGAGTGACTGAAGGTCATTCAACCACGTTATAAATACAGAAAAAAAAGGTATAAATCTGAACATAGAAAGACTATCCTCCTCCATCCCCTTCCTTCTTTTGTACATTTTCTTATCATATCCAAAAGTCAGCATCAAGACATTATTACCTCCAAATACTTCTATATTGAGCACCTTGTCTTTCATTATACATCAATATCCAAGCACTAACAAGCTTGAGCAGTATTTCTTTTTTGTCATCTGGCAGATTCAGACTTCATCTCCCTAAAACGTATGCAGACGTTAAGCACTGGGGACACAATTAAGCAGACAGGTATGTGTGCCTTTGAGTTAATTGACTGATTTAAAGAGGGCCAGTGTACGGTATAATGTTATCTGCTTGGTTGCTCATACCCGCTGCACATCTGCACGGGAACATCATTTATCTTTTGAGTGCAATCATGCTGACCTGTTGTAGTTGTGGAGAAGTAAACCAAAGTTAGAAATGCCCAGTGCTCAGACAGCACACTCAAACATAATTATAAAGCTACGCTTCATTAACAATGTACATTTTTCGGGGATGATACTCCTGAGCTACTGTATATCTTTATAATGCAAATTTATGCTATAAATTATTCAAAACGGGTGTGTTACATTAATGCACAATTAATCAAATCCACACCTAATTAAACATATGTTTGAGGCTTAGGCTCACAGCAGATTATCAAAGATTATTTGCACTTTGTGGGTTTAGGGTGTTTACGACAACGTACACACACACAATGCTTGAGCAGCAAGAGGTTTACTTTATTCACAACATCTGCAAAGTGGGTGTTTATTCAGAACACATGGCAAACATCTCACTCCAAAGTAGCACAGTAGGCGTCACATCATTACTTACTGCGTAACACTGATTATTCTGTCATGTGGACATGGACAGAATCCTCATTGCTTTTTGCTCTGTGTATTGAATCACACTTGGTATTTCAGGAATAAAGGGCCATCATGCTCTGGGATTAATAAAGTAATACAGATTCTAATAATACATTGTTTATGCTTGTGTTTCCTTGTGTTAGAAAATTTAAAAAATTGTATGGGTCAAATACTGGATATTGCGTGGAGATATTTTTGCATTACACTATGAGTTCCTGTCAATCAATCTCACATGGTCCATGTTTATTCTTCTTAATGCTCAGTGATATCAATTGTGAATTTTTAATAAGCCTCGATTAGCTTGCACAAACAGTTTTCAGGAATGAAACTACAATTACGGTTCCACCACGGAGCCTCATTCCCCGTGTTTGTTTCTGTCTACAAATCCCCACGTCATTAAAAGACTGTGGGGAGAAGGGAAAGATGTACTTTGTTTGACTAAAGTGGCTATCGGGCCTGCATATAAATAAGCCTCTCTTTTCTCTCCAGATCAGCATACCACTTGGATGCCCCCACTGCTGTCTCATCAGCATTCACATAAAGTGAGAGACAGACCAGACACTTCCTGGTGTAGAAAACTGTCTTTAACACGTAGCATCATTAAGGAGCCAAGATCTGACACCGAGTCGATCGTCCAATGAGATCGTGGTTTGGAATTTGCATGTTTCCTGTTGCTATTTGTCTCTGTAGATAATGGAAGCATTAACTGAGCTGCCGACATGTATGATTAAACGTAACAGTAATAATAATAATAATAATAATAATGATAGCCATGGTAATCTGCAAACACATTCTCAATCATTTTGTTGGCGAAGTGATATTTCTCAGTTATAGCGCACTTATTACCAGTGTGAACATTCATTTAAGTGGCAGACAGGGCTGAAACATCATGAATGCCAGCAACCCACTGTGAAGCACTCCGTTTTTGCCATTTGTGGGTAAAAGTTGCATGTGTGTTTAATAATTGTACATAAAGCTGCTTATTCACACACTTGTGCTGTGTTTCCCAGGACTATGACTACAACTCAGTCAAGTGCGCTGCATGCTGTGCAGGATAATGTGGCTTGTACCCATTTGAATAATTGCCGCGTATGCACCGGAATACCTCATGGAATTGTTTCAAAGCTGTGGTGACAGTACTTTCCATAAAAGGCTTGGGTTGTTTCAAAAGGAAATACGATTCAATTAAGCGCTTCTCAGAAGTTATTCATATAGCAAAGGACAACCTAACAATTATTTGTGAACACAATGCAACTCTCTCCTTGACCAAGAAACAACATCTTATGATCTACTGAAGAAAAACAACAGAAATGTAAACCAATTAGCAGTGATCGAGTGGCAGATTCATGCGATCCCTGCAACAAACTAAATGGCAACTGCGCAAATTGACCCTGACCTTGACCAAAGTTCAAACTGAGATTGGCAATACATCACCATTTTCTTTCAGCATGATCCTTGGCAAAGACGGATGGTTAGCTGTTTACAGTAGGAGTCAACACAAACTATGTCACCCTACAACAAACACAAGAAAACATATCAAAAATTCAGGAGTTTCTATCTTATGTAGAGACGTTCCCTGTTTGAGAGAAAAAGAAAATCTGTTTACTGCCGCACATCAGATAAAGTTTTAAAACACAGCCCATGCCATGCCCCCTGGTAAAAAAAAAAAAAAAAAAACAAAAACAGCTCCTCCCAAAACTAAAGCAAAAGCCTGTAAATAGAAAATGAATCCTTGATCCTTCAGCACATAGTAATTATGTATATTTTGAACGTTAAGATGTCCTTGGGAAAACGCTTGAAAAAGTGGCCTTCAAGCAGCTAGGTTATCTGGAAAAGCACCACGTCTTGGGAAAGCATCAGTCTGGGCTGTGGGCCCACTTCAACACAGACGGCGCTTGTGAAGGTTTGCAGTGATTTGACAATCAAAACCACTCCTGAGCAGCCTTTCTCTTTTTATGCTGCTGCGATTCTGCTTGATGAACTATGGAAGCGGACCGGTCTGTCTGCTGAGTTTTTAATTACTTCACATAATTTTTACTTTAACGGAAGAAGTTTGGTTTGTTTTAATGAACTGGAGCTCTTTCTCAGTGGAGTCCCTCAGCGCTCCATTCTTGGATCACTTTTGTAAGAAAAAAAAAAAGATTTGTATCATTTCTAAGAATGGACATAAATGACTTCTTAGAAGTGAACAGTTCATTTACATTCTGATTTATATGTTGCTGTGAAAGCACATAAGAGCCACTGCCCCCGCCCTAATGCCCCCATTTCCAAACACTGAAAAAACGTCTTTGCTTTTGCATTTCCTTTTATTCATCTCACGCATGAGAGTAAATACAGCGAAGTGCGTTGTGCACTATGTATATTTTATCTAAGCATCCTTAATAACAGAAGCAATTACTATAATGCTTCTGTGAAATTGTTATTGTATTACAGCTTATGACAGTGGGTATGCTCTAACCGCTGCAGGATGGAAAAAAAACAAACAAAAAAAACCCTTGAATGCTGCATCTCTCTTAACAAACAAGGAAGCGTAACTCATTTAAGCTAAACGCCCCTCCACTGCTTGGATATGATTTGTAAATCTTAGCAGCATTAAACATTTATTAACAAGACTGTAAGTGCCTAATAATATAAGACTGCAGTTGAAGTGTTTAGGCTCACCATTTGTAGTGAGTGGGATGCTCGTAATTCGGCACGCTAGTGGGGACGTTGCTGTGATTCATGTCACCTGAAGTTGTAGTAGTTGGGAGAAGTATTGATTAAAAAGGGAAAATTCATGATCCTGCAGTCTTGGAGCAACACATGCACATATGCTGTTAAAGCCCAGAGGTGCTGCGCCCGTGGGCACCCAGTAGTTGGACCGCTGCAAACCCTTTATGCTTTTTTATATCTGTAACCTCTTAAAGCTGTGCAGGGAGTTGTTGCTGCTCCAGTTGACACTTTGATTGAACTGTATGTGAGCCAAAGAATAAGATACTGTAGTATAATCTTATTTTAGGATGGACATTATATTGCACACTTACTCAGAGATTTAGTATTGAATTTTATTTATATTGAGCAAAGTCTGTTCACCAGGCTCCACAAGAATGATGGAAGAAAGTGGAATCAGGCCTATGAAATGTGTATGTGCCAGTATTTTGTTGCGTATGTTTGTAAGGCCTAACACAAACAAGATTATTTGGGAACCTAATGTGATTAACTTGTGGGAACGTAAACCTCTGTGGACCTCGGAGAGGAAGAGCTGATTTTGCTGTAATAGGATGTTTTGAGTCAAAGATGTTATGCATGAATCCTCCTCTGGTCCTGGGATGAGAACGAGGGAAGGAGATCACACTTGTGTGGGTGACTTTTTTTTTTTTTTAACCGTGCCAAGAATGAAAATGAGACACAGTGTTTGGTTATTTTCTGCCCATGAAATGGCCTGCCTAAATTTCAAGCTCATGTTTATCATTAGCATTCAACTGTCGTGCTGGGACTTGGCACGTTTTGCTGAGATTTGAAACCTAAACCAGAAGGTAACTGCTGCTTGAATAAGGTTTGAACTGACCCAAAATCAACAGCAGAATGATGATTTTTTTTTTTGCATGAAAAAAAGCTAAACAACGCAAGCTTGACAGACACAAACAGGTCCGGCCGATGTCTGAAAACAGCTCGGACTGCACCACCGAGCCAGATGCCCTCTGCACCATGATTTGTCATAACTTGCCAAGTTGCTGTAGTCATCATCTGAGACAGGCCTGCTGAGTGCTGGCACCCTCTTTGACGCGCACAGCGTTCAATGTTTCGCTGGCGCTGCAGGTATCAATGAGCATCGGTGAAAAGCATATATACTGATTTCCCAAAGTGCTCATGGTCTCAAAGGGCACGCTCCATGCTGAAATACAATTTATATGCATCATTGTAAAGTGCTCCTGGAGAGTTGAGTCAATATTTGTGAACAACTTTGTCCCAAAGCTAAACCTGGACATCAGAATGTGTGTACATGTGTGTTACTGGACTAGAAAATGGGCCCACATGACTGGAAAACATCACAACAGCCACAGATTCAGCTGCATCAAGAAGCAAAATATGACGACTGTATTTTGACTTCTGATGAGAGTGGGAGTTCAATTTATTTCTATTTCTTTCAAAGACACAAAAAATAAATGTTATTTTTCAGTCTAAAAAACCCCAACAGAAAACAGCAGCTTATAAAGTCTTTTTTCTGTCCTCAAGATGCAGCATGAGAGGCATTACCTAAAGAGCCTGCACTTCTCCCATCTCTTCCTCCCTCCATTTCATTATGACATGTTACGTTCACTGCAGTATTGCTAGACTGAGCTGCCAACAAGCATATCATTTTCCATTAAGATCCCACTCAATGGTTGCAGTGGCATTATTGGTGGAAGGAGCAGACAGAGAGTAATGGACCTAAAGTGATGGCTCTGTCAAACAGACACTGGTGGAAAGTAACCTATAGAGCTGTAATAGACCCAAGTGTCTCTGAATAGCAGGCAGAGGAGAACGGCAAAATTACTGTCACAATACTGGGTTAGTTAGTTCAGAGTTTATGTCACTTATTGAGACTGTACTTGAAGACAGCATTTTTTTCTTTTAATTAAAGCGATCGAATGATTTGAATATTCAAATAGATTAGACTCATTAATCTTACTTCCTCTGTGCCTGCAGAAAAATTGTAATTTAGCAATGATTCACTCGTGAATTCTGATCCCCGATGCTCGCCCGCTACCTCCGTCCGAAGGAAATTTATGCCACGTGGCACTTGCTGTAATATGCTTGTCCACAATGTCCAGAAGTGATGGATCTCACCCATCATGCCTCATGTGTAAAAGTACCGTGATTTACACTTTGTTAATCTTTCACTGCCGTGCAGAGGCTGTGGAAGTGCTCCCCGGGCCTGATACTGAAGTAACAATGTGAGCCCGGCTCCTGACTTATGGGAACAAGTGGCTTCATAAATGGTCATAACTGCTGGCTGTGCAGAATCGTATAAAGAGAAATACATCCTGCTTTCTCTTCCTCTGCAACATAATGAACAGTGAAGCCCCATTACAGATGCTGGTAGTGTTAAACAGCTCATGATGGGCCGGAGTGTGGTAGTTATACTGCATTTAACACCTTTAACATCAGTCCGCCCTGTGTCGAGAGAAGAACAAAATGTTTCACTGCTCTCGCGCTTCAGCTAAATAACAGATGAATGAAGCTGATCTTTAAACCACCGCTGTTTATTTGCATCAATTACGCCATTCATGAACTTCAAAGTTCTAAATCAACCCACAAATATTTCATATTTGAGATTATAATTTTATCCAAAGAGGACATCAGGATTACCACAGCCATTGTTAAAAATAAATCAGGTTTATTTCAGCATTATGTGCGTGACTTGCCTGTGTTTGGGGGGGGGGTTCTGTTGAAACAAGTGTGAATTCAGATTTGGTATTATGCAACAGATAGCCCTGGGGCCTTGATTAATGACTCAGGTTTGATACCCAACTGCTGACCACAAAACAGCTGATTTAAAATTTAAAGTGTCGACCATAAATCATTCATATCTCCTTTCGCACACATGCTGTGCAGCTGCAACACTTACTGGGAGAACAGAGCTGATTAAGGCTGGGATCATACTCTGCTCACTGGTCCACCAGTTATCTCTGACTGCACCACAATCCTCTCTTTGCTGCTTTTTGTTATTTATGATATATAGTTTTGTGTACATTTGTATGGGTGCAGAAAAACCTTAGATTTCATTTCCTTGAGTAAATATGCATTCATCCTGTTAACTGCGACCCAATCATGTATGAAAAGCTTTAGTTTGCCTTTTGATCCCTTGCTCCCTCTCTTCCATTACCCCCCCTCCCTTTTCATACGCCACGCACGCACACACACACAAAAGGCGGGAGTATAATTAACAGAGAGCATTTGAAGACAAGCAGTCATCCCCCTCATTACAGGGCAGCTCTGTTTTTCAGGAGGATACACACACACACACACACACACACACACACACACACACACACACACACACACACACACACACACACACACACTCATACACACAGTTCATGAGGGCACAATGTCTGCTCAACAAAGAGAGAAATAAGAGCCGGTGACAAATGGATGGACGGCATCTGTTTCTCAGAGTCAGTCGGCAGCCTGGTGCTAATTGCAAATGCCAGAAGATACAAAACCGTGGCAAAGGTCTCAAGCAAACTTCTCCTATGCTGTGTTTTTTTCCTCCTCCTTTCCCCTTCTTTTCTTTCTTTCTTTATGCTCCAGGGGTAAACAAGTGAGAGGGCCCAGTGGCGAGAAAAATCACATTATATACAAGGCGTTCACGCTATCACTGGTGTGTGTGTGTGTGTGTGTGTGTAATGAATCCCAACCACAGGCTTTCTACTCCCCAATCACATCTGAATGTGTCTCAGATAGCGGCTGTCATGTTACCGAGCACATATTGGAAGGCTTGATTCCTAAAAGGCGGATTCATCCGTTTATCAGCTCATGTGCAACGCCCTCGGCAACCTTGGTAAGACTGTGCAATGTTTCACATGGAATAATCATTGTGGAAAGCCACGGCAAGCAGGACTGACAGTAAGCATACCATCTAGAGGAAAAAAAACAACCTAATATCTATGACAATCTTCAAAATATTTACCACTGACTGACAATGACACACTCCAGTCCTCACTTTCCTTCTTCATCTTGCACAGAGAACCTGGACGTCAGTTAAAAGAAAGGAGAAGATATTAACTGCAAAACAGAACCCAATTTAACGTCTTGGTATTACCTTACATAGTGAACTGTATATACTGTATGTAGACTGAGTTAATGTCTGAGAAAGCTTTCCTTCCAGAAAACACAACCTAATTCCTCCTTGTCACACATGTTGACCAAGGTGATTAGTGCAATGACCCAAAACGGACTTCAGATGACAAATGATTGTAATTTGCTCATTTACCTTGTACTGCTGTGTAAAACAATGTGATCTTGCCAGCAAACAGCCCTTTCCTCTGGCACTACATTTTCTCACCCCCAAGATGCCCACTGTATGACACCTGCTCACCTCAGCTGGTGCAGTGCAGGTGCACTTACACATAGGAATAGGATAATAATATATCTGCTTCACAACTTCATGACTCGGACAGCTGCTACTCTCCCCTCTGTTGATAGCTGAGGTCAGCCGCTTCATGCTCCTGACATGACGCCACACTCCCAGATTTACCAAGCCCACGCTGAGGGCAGCTGCGTTCATTTTGCCTAAATATTTTGTAATTTATGTGTTCATTATCCGAGACACCCCAGGAGCAATAAGCGATCATCCGTGATACCCTCTTATGTTCATTTTGCTGTTTAATTTCAAGCAAGTCATTTATCAAGCAGATGCTGCCAATGAGTCCTAAGATTAAGTACCAGTGGTAATAAATGAGACTTTATCATTCATGAAAAGATTTGTGTGGCGAGAGGGAAAAAAATCCTGTTGACTGTGAAGGTAGATTAATTATAGGTCAAAAGTAAAGTCAAGATTACATGGAAATGTTTTATTAGTGTCATTCAAGGCTTGTGGATCTGGTGACAGAGAGCAGCGATGTTTATTAAAGGTAAACGGTGAAATGTGGATTTTGTTTGCCCTCTGTCAAATCGTTCAGCAACCATGTGGCTGATTTTGCTGGTGGCGGCATCATGGAGGTTTGTTGAGGAATGGGAAACAGGAGTGATATTCTTCAACAGTTCAAGTGAAGTAATAATGTGGATTTTCCATGGTTGGGATGTGGGAGAAATATTCCTTTCTGTCTGCACGGTGTCAGGAATGTTTTATGATGAAATTTGTTATGGTGAGAATGTCAGCGTTCTCAAAAAAAAAACAAATCAACAGTCTTTTTTTTTCTGGGAGGCCTGAGTGTGTTGAGCTTTCACTTTAGCAGTCTTATCTCCATATCATCCAAAGGAGGAATAAAATAAACCGATGGACTCATTTTCACTGCTGTCAAAGAAGAAGAAGTAGCTCTTTTACAGGTACCCTGAACTTTACAGGCCTCACCGTCTCTCGTGTCTCATGTGCTACGCCTCTCGCTCTAAATGTAAATAGTGAGCTGAGTTGCACGGCAAACTTAGAGAAACCTCAACAATGATCATGATTCAAGTGAAGTCATTCAAGTGGTGGCTCCTGTTATTCCCTGCTGTGGTCTGAGCCCCTGAATCCTGACAAGTTGCTGTTTGTGAGTACATATTTATAGCACCTGAACATAACCTGAAAGTACAAGGCTTTATCAAGTTGGCCTGAGCCCACTTGACGATAAAAAAAACTGCTGTAAATGCAGTGTAATATCAGTCATAATGTTGATCACAGACCAAGCTTCTCAATAAGTATAGAAAAGTAGTTTACATTATTCTAAAATGAGCCATTCTGCATGAATACTTCCTCAAGTATATCTCAATGTACTTGCATACATTTACTGCATGCATAACTTTTTCTTGGAACAAGTATTTGTGTGCTATTGTATTTATACATTTACTCGAGTAAAAGATCTGAGAAACTGTAATGGTCATAAAATTAATTCATCTAATATCATCAATATTGTCCACAGCTGCTTTTGGTCATCAGGTTCAATCAACAGGATACAGACAATCCCCGCCATTTTTGCGATTGTGCATCTTATGATTTCTGACATGAAGGGGCTTCAGCCGTGGCACGCAGCGCTGTTCAAAAGGTGAGCCACTCACAGCTTGACACCACGAGGCTATTACAGCTCCAGGCTGGAGCACAGCAGCCAATAGCAGAAGATTTAATCACCCAGGTAATATGACAGGCATCTGGACAAATCCCCAAAACATCACTGCAAAGCTCATATCTGCACCTATACATGAGCCCTTTGATGTATAGAATGAAAACGTCAGGGTCACTGTGGGCCAACGGGCGTGTGTTTACTTGTACTGTGAAAGAGTGCGAGGTGTGATAAGTCTGCACATGAAGCCTCCATCGCGAGAAAAACAAGTCTTTTTACATCATTGTTGTCTCATACAGAGAAGACACCCAGATAACAAATATACTTATAGAAAGCGTATTAAAACCAGGAAACTGCAGTAGATATTCAAGGTCCAGCTCAAGTAAGTATTCATAATTCATACATGAGCTCAGTTACATCTCGGAAGAAGCTAACGTGGTAAGGGGAGAGCGGCAGGCCCATGAATGATTGACAAGCCCGGTCCTTGCCCTCCAGCTTCAGAGTTTTTTTCACATGAGTCCGTAAACAAGCACTGAGCGACGTCAGTGACGCCTTGAGGATTTACGGGGAAATGTGATTTTTTGTTTTTCCCCCGTCGCCAAGACAAAGGAGGGTATGTGTACTTTAGCATGTAGATGAGCGCTAATGTTTGTCCTGTCTGCTGTCCACATGCCCCGTATTTACACTCGCTCTGACCTCAGGTTTTCCAGTATATATATCTGCTCATGTGACGATCAGTACAAGAACCAGGCGCAAGACAGTGTGTGCTGGCAATGATCTTTATTATACACAATCCAAAAGTGGCAAATCCAAGAAATCCGTGTCACAAGTCCATAATCAGGGTCAGAAAACCAGGGCGGCAAAACCAGAGGCGTTGTCAAACAGTCCGAGTCAAAAACCAGAGAAACAGCGAACAAATCCAATGGGTTAGGGCAAGAAACGGTGGTCAGGCAAAATGTGTCTACAGAAACAGATCAGGCTGGCGTACAGGGTTCTCGTCTCAGGCATGAAATGGTCGCATTTCGACACCAGGGAAGTGTGAGGCAGGGGTTTAAGTACACCGGGGAGTGACGAGCAAACAAGACACAGGTGAAGGGAATTAGCCAGGTGATTAACTGAAAAGAGAAGAACACCAGGGGGAGCCCTAACAGATAGCAACACCAGGAACCACCCAAAACATGTGAGGAAGCAACCAGGGGAAAACACAGACAGAAACCCATGCTCATATGCTCATATGTGACCTCCTTCAAAGAATCGCCTTTGCGAGCGTAATTGCACCTTATTTATTTATTTAATAAGAGCTGTAAGCTACCACACAATCCTTGTTGATGGCAACGAAGTCTGTCGGTCCACGATTTTATGATATCGCCACTATCCACTTTTCATGCATTCAGTGAAATACATTCACATCCACTACATGCATCGGCACAACATCTTTTTGCTGAAATTCAAGGCTCACTGGTGTAACTATGGGGATTAGTGTGAAATTTGCTGCAGATGTTCAAGGTACCTAAAAGATGAATGGACTCTGGTCCCTGGCGTTTTCACCCGGCCATTGTGAGGTCAAAACTTTAATGTGCAGAACACATTCTCGTAAATCTAATGAGATTATTATATATTATATCTCTAAAGTGATCTTATGGAGTGATTATGAGGGCCGGCAACACGTGCACAGTTATAAATATCCCTCCACAGCAGCAACTCTCAGCACTCTTTTAGCCCTGTGCGAGTCACATGATGTGTGTTCAATGAAAGTGTCAGAAGTCAGACAAAAAAAAAGTCAAGACTTTTTTTGTGGTTAACATAAATTTTGTTTTGGCACATGAGGCAACGAGCAGCTGTGTTCGGTGGGTGACCCGCCATTGTTCATTCATGAGGTGCATTACATGCATGAGCAGCTCCGAACCGCTTAAAATGCGGAGTCCAAAATGGTTGTCGGTTCCAGCGGTCGGCGAGTGCCAGCGGAAAGCAGGCTGGCATCCCGGCACGTTAGCCCAAGCATGTCTTGTATTTGCTGCCCTTTCCTTTACTGTCGATGAACACCAGCTTTTTGCATTGATAGTTGCCTCTGAGTTTTCCACGGGCTGAGAGGTACCTGCTCCAGCTGAGGAGGAGCCTCTGGCATATTGTGAAGGGCTACTTGGGAATCCCTTGTAAGTCGTTATCAATCTGTTCGCTCTCCTCTGACATGGTTATAGGGCACGCTATAGGGTGGAAGACCTCAGCCTGCACCCCCCCGTCCCTGTCGTCGTCTAACATACTGTATCACATGCAGGCACACATACTGACATTTGTGATTGCAGTGATTACCAAGTGGTGAAATGAAGTCATACTTTTGTTACACAAATAACAGACTGTCAAAGCAGCAAATGAATCTGCTCCCACCAGCGATGCGAAATAGACATATTATTTTCAAATTTCAATTTATTTTCTTGTGAAGGCTGCTGTCTTGTGGGGCTGCCACTCACACAATTGTTTTCCTCGATGTTGTTAGCAATCAGGCGCAGTGAGACATTGCTGCAGTCTGTCAGGAGGGAGCTTAGTTTTCATCCGTCCTTTGTTGGGGAGTGTGGACACTGTGTATGAGATGTGTGGAACTGGACCACAACAAAGAAGAAATTGAGTTTGGTCAGATTTCTGTGCATCGAACCTAAATAAAGTGACTTGATGACTTAAGATTTATGGTATTAATGCTTAATGATGAAGTATTTTGCTCCTACAACGTGTGATCATATGGAAAAGGTACAGAGAACCTTCTCCCCTTTTCTGTAAGAACAAAACAACGGCACCCACAATGTAACTTCTATAAAGACTGTGTCGTCATTGTCAAACTAATGATTAAAAATGGATCTCCACTCATTACAGTTGCAGGCGTTTCTCTGACAGCCAAGGCACCATCACAGAGAAGTAATAAAAGAAGTGTGAAATCGGTGACAGTTACCAAGACAAAACAATTTCTCTCTGCCTGAGATGCAACCGAGAGCAAACAATTGATTTCACACTGAGACTTATACTTTATTCATTGCAGCGATATGGAGCTGCCACAAAGCGCTATGAAAAGCCCGACCCATAACCCTTTGGACTGGTACAGATTGTTTCCACTGTTCTTCATCATAATGCAAACTGTATCATTCATCTGGTATTTATTTGTGTTTACCTCAAATCAGTGATGATGAGAGATGAAGCAGATGAAGAGTGGAGTAAGATTAATGAAACTGGGCTTTTGAGGGAACTTTTTCATGAAGATGTTCAAAACATGTTGTATTTGTCTTTGTCTGGTCACACTCAACAAGTCACAATTTAAGAGACAGCAAACAACGGCACTGAAATTTGCCCTCATGAACTTTTAAAACCGAGAACCATTAGCAGCGGTTGTTGTGCCACAGTGCAACGTATGAATTTCAAGCAGAAACCAAGCCGAGGTCGACTTCCTTAAGCACAGTGAAGTTGTGCACTGAACAGGGGAGCTCGTTTACAGAGAGGAAAGCATTAGTCAGCCCCAAGGTCATATTTTTCTTGAATTGAAAGACATACAGTACTTGTCTGCTCTGACACATGCACCTCATTGTGCTAAATAGAAGATGCAGCTGTAGTTACTGTAGTACTTAGCAGGCATCACTACAGCCAGGCGAAGGCAGACTTCATCCGTCCATTTAATACATTTTTTGGGAAAGCTGAACAAGCCAATTAATTTGAAAAACAGAAATTTCCAGATGACCACGTCCATGATCAGCTGCAACAAAAGTCAGTACAACTTCCATGCAGTTCTTGTACTTTTTTTTATTTCCACCTTTATTTATCATGACAGACTTGATTCTCTGTGCATGGATGCTGTCAGCCCGTGTGCCGCTCTTCACAGCTGATTTTTTTTTGCAGCGAGTCATCTTTTCACTCAGTATTCATGCATACAAATTTGCCTTCACAGTGCCATCTACTAATGTCATCTCTGCTACACCTTTGGCACTCATGCGGCTCCGTATCAGCAGCGGCCTGCTGATGCTCTTGTACCCTCTTCCATCTTTGTGAGGTCTCGCAATCTGGTTTATCACTCGTGCCGGCTCCCCCTTACTGTGTGGAGCCGTGCATTAGAAACGGCCCGGGCCAAAACACTGCTGCTCACAAGTTGTTTCATAACCATGTTAATTCAATTGCTCTTCATTAGAAATTACAGGTGCACTAACTTTTGTTACACTGAGGTTATACTTTGGAGTCTGTTATAAAGTTAAAGTTAAAGTTCTAAATAAATAAATCCTTTCAGTAAGATTGCAGAGGGGGTTCTTGGTTCATGTATATTGCAGATTGCTTGGCTGGAGGTCCTGTCTTCAGTTTTCTTGGAGACCACAAAGATAGTTGATAATCCAGAAATAGCTGCTCTTTAATTTCCTGGGGGAGGCCATCTTCTTCCCCTCAAAAGGCCACAAGTGACACACACTGTAGTGAAGTGGCTTGGTACACAGTCAAACCAGAGTGTATTGCCCAGACTGGGGCTGCGACAAACAAAGACTCAAAACCTAAACTCGACAGTAAGCTCCTGTTCAAGAATCCTACAGAATCCATGTCCCCGCTCCTGGTTCTAAATATTCCAAATCAGGTTTGACTTGGAATATTTTACACGGGGGTAAGAGCCCAGGGCCAGACTCGCAACACAGCGGCATAATACTCTGTCAGGGTGCAAGGAGCTTGGAAGCCCTCATCTTGCCTTAGGTCCTCACTCAGCATGGAGGGCCACACACACACACACACACACACACACACACACACTCTTACACAGGTCTCACAGGCAGTGGGCTGTGACCTGTCAAGTGGCCACAGGTAACTGCTGCTCTGCTCCTTCCATTCAAGATAGTAATGCTAAGGTGAGGGGGGTTAACCAGAGGGAACAGCGACCTGCCACTCCTGGGTACGTGTCAGGCGAGACGGAGGCACAGGGCGGCTGGAGAGCGACAGCTGAAGCTGGCAGTAGCACCCCATTATTGTGTAAAACATTCAAATGTTTCATCAGCTGTTTAAACTAAACATTTTAGCTCCCCTAATTCTTTACCAGCTGATGTATGACAGGTTCTTAATGGATTTCTTCATTTGAAAGTTGTTGGACATACGACTAAACATGGTTCAGGTCGTTGTAACGCACGATGTAAGAGACAATGTAACGCGTTTAACGTTCCAACTAAGCCATGACATTCATTAATTTGTTCCTGATTGGCTGTAATTGTTGATTAGTCTGCCTTGTAGGAAATGAGAACCACTGACACTGTGATACAGGAAAATAAAAGTGATCATGTGTGGCTGCAGCAGGTATAAGAATGCCTTGAAACCCTGATTAATGTGACTCAATGAATAAACTAGGTTCAAAAGCATTTATGAATAAATAACAAGAATAGCGCTGTACTGAAAAAAAGCAGACTGGCACAGGCCCCATGCAGCTAACAAGCTCCACGCTGGAGGAAATCTGAATGTCGGCCTTGTGTTGTGTAACTTACTGATCCCACCGTCTTTTATGTAGTGCAGTTTATGCTGTGTGGGCCTCCTCCGCCGACAGTCTCTCTGTATTCTGCTCCTGTCACTTCCTCTGGCACATAATGTGTTTGTCAGGCATGGAGGCCCCCGAGCTCGGCCAGGCTGAACTCCAGCCATACGTCTTTCTTTCATTACTTTGTCATAGGGATCCAGTGGCCTCCAACACCTGCTATTAATCCTATGCCAAGTCACCACCTCTGAGTCCCATTTTGTTTTGCAAGTCGAGCCTTGCCCTGTCATGGTAGTTTCACTGAAAATGAGGAGGTCCATAGCCCCGAGCCCCCAACATTTGCTCCTCTGCTCTTTTCTCCACCATTTGCTTGTCACCCACGTGAAGAGTGGAGGGGTTTTTGTTGGCTTGAAACAGACATGACCCTCTTTCAGGCTACTTTTTCTAATCTGCTTATTGCCTGACTTAATGTAGTTAACAAACTCCAGCACTCAAAACCCAGTCTCAGACTCGAAGGTGAAGTCCCCTTTAAGGATCCAAACAGCGCATACTGCTGTCAGCATGCTGTCTGTCTGATGGATTCAAATGCATGGGAAATGACAAATTGTATGCTTAATTGCCTCTGGCCTCAGCATGCGTAGTCCATGCTAATTTGTAAAATCCATCAGTGGATCAGACATTAGGTAGAAATACTCTGGGGTACTTTTGTTGATTTACTGTCTCCATGCTGAGTAAAAACTGCCATTTTTCATCAAGCAAATGCCTCCACGAAAAAGTTTGCCACATATTTCGCATCATGGTGCCACTACCAGGGCTTTGAATTACACCATTTTGACTGACATATACATACAACATATAATTATTATAATTTTTAATCCTTTGCAAAAAAAGGGCTGTTCTCTGCTTTACATGCGCTGCTTTTCATGAGCTTCAGTCTCAAGTCTGCTTCCATGGCTGACTATTCATGACAGTGGCAGCTCGACACAGCACAGCTTATGCACAGGTCAAACATGACTCTGAACAGATCTGCTTGCATTGGAAGCCAGCTGCAGAAAGCAAATGTGGAATGAAACAACAACAGCAACACCATCGAAAAATCCATCTTAAGCATTACCACATTAAGAACCATCAACCAAATTAAGGGCACGACACAATCCATGAAAGTTGAATTACAGTTGAATTAGATATTAATATTTATTACTTGACTTATATAATTAGGTCTTACTATGATTATTAAATGTTAATATATTCCGTGTGATGAATAGCAAATTTAGGATAAGCATGTGGATAACACTGAAAACCTTGTGTGTATATCAGCTTTATCTGGCATAGAAAATATTGAAAAAATTAATAATTGCATTGTGAAGTCAGCCGCACTTACTCCTCGTCCCATGGAGTGCAGCGGCTGAGGCATTGACACTGTCTTAGCCCAATGAATTATTCATGTTTTGGTAGCATATATCCATTAAATGCTTGTTATGATTACCTGAAGCTAATAAATGCACATTATGACTGGGCGTGAGTGCGAGAATCAGGAAATGGGGGAAATGCTGGGAGAAAGAAAGAGACCTCCGCCTGCTGATGTACAGTACTTGTTTAGTAAAATTACAAATCTAACTGCTCTTTGAAAATGATAATCATCCTGGGCAAATTAGACCTAGGTTTGGTTGGGCCAGCTGCCATGCACGATTAAATGGATTTATCAGATTATTTCCTGAAATGTTTTGTACTTAACAGTACAACTGCAATATGCGATACACTTGATTACATAGCACACCATAAAGAAATGTTGACTTACTCACAGGGAGTGATTCCCTCAAGAGATCATTTGTACGTAAATGGCAACAAATATATTCCATCCTCTGAGAGGGAGGTGAGTTGCATTATTGAGCACTGGGATTATCTTTGTTTACCGCGTTGCTACCCTTAATCCCCTTTATCCAGAGTCCCCCACCCCGAGTATGACAAATTTATTTATAATTTGGTTAATTTGTGTTAAGACGTGTGTGCACAAAGCGGCTCGATTTGCTCCGACGCCCTTCACTTTCCTCTCCGCGGTGAAAACAACTTGGAACACTCTTCGCTCATCTGCTGTTTTCCCATGCATACCAATAGGCCCGAATCGATGGCATCTTTTAATTGAAAATAGATGGAGCCGTTTATATGCAGCCGGATCTGCTGCACCTTTTGCCCCGGCCCTCTGACGAGTCGTGATTGCAGATATACGTATGCTTTACTTAAAAACTATTTTTTATTCTCCTTTTTCGTATTACATAGGGTTCTTGAGAAGTGTTAAAGTTATGAGGAGCTCAGGCCTTAATGTCATTAGTCAGAGATGGAATGTTTAATCATCTCTCCGCTTGGTTATTGATTTACCATTAGTTGAAAACTATTTAAAGAAAACCTTGAATAGAATCGAGAGCTTCAGCCGACGGCGTCTCTTAATCACGACAGACGACCTTGGACTTGTTTAGTCCTATCACAACATCACGTCACGTATTCGATACCCCGCCTCTGCACTTCCTCAGGACTATACATCATTGCGAAATGCCCAGAAGGCTCACAGCACATAAGGGATTCATGAGGGAACATAAAAAGGTAGGAAGAGTAAGACGCTACACAACAGCACAGCATGAAAACAGCCCCCCGGTGCACCTCTACTGTGAGGAAACTTTTGTTTTGTTTGTTCATGTCTGCGAGTAAATGTAAATGTCTTTTTAAAAGCACAGAATTGGAGAAATGATTCTGAGGTCAGGAATCATTCGCCCAATTTAGGTTTCAAGTGAGGAGGTGATTAACAGAGACTGAGTCATGTGCATTGATGTAAAAACCCAAAGACCTGGGGTTTACTATCACATAGGATTAGGAATCAAATCATTACAACAAATAAGCCAGTGCACAGTGTTATACAGTCCCACACATCTCAGCCATGAATTTGACTTCTATGAGTATGTATGAGCCTACATGATCAACGCACATCACAGCTTCATCGCCCGCTGATGTGAGGGAGCGGTTTGAGGGTGAAATCAAATATAGTTTGTGTTTGAAATCTTAACAGGTACACATGAAATCATGTTCAATCATTCTGGGCCAGAGAAGAAAATATTCAGAATCTTTCTGACATCACAGAAGTCTTTTTCATTATCTTTCTTTGCTTGAGTTACATATATATATTATCCTCACAGTAAGTTAGGCTAAAAGGCGTGGATGCATCCCTGGCTCATGCAGGTTTCAGAGTCAGCTGTGTTACAGATTGCAGCGCAGCATGTCTTCGCGTCACCGCCGTGCGGAGCAATAATTGTTGTGTTTGACATTTTTTACTTCTCTGCGACTTCTTACGTTTCCCTTTAATACTTTAACGCTATGCAGCACAGCAGCATGGCGTCAAGCACTGTCACCTCACAGTGAGGTTTGAATCCAGCTGGGTCTCTACCGTTAGGAGGGTGCATGCTCTCGCCGTGTTTCCACGGGTTTCCTCTCAAAGTCAAAAAGAAAATATAAAAACTTTGCTAATGATTGTCTACAGTATGTGTGGGGATAAGCCCAATGTGAGTAATATATAATATTGTGTCTATATCACAACACGCAAGAATGTCTGTACCATTTAAAATATGTTCATTCTAGTCCTATCATTTTAGCCTTGGGCAGTTCCATTTTTTACTTAATTTAAATTTGCTATTGGCAGTTCCTGTTTGCGATCCACCCACCACATCTGTGTGGGTAAAAATACAGAGAACCTAAAAAGCAGACTGGTTCTCGGGCAGGTGCTGGTGCTCTGAGGCACATTTCCTTTCATTTCAAAGAATTATATAGCAAATGAGGAGAAGTGAGCAAACTACAGTTTGAAAACCCCTTGGTTTACACATCAGATGCATGGATGGATGTTTTCCTTCAGGCCGGCTGCCTCGCCAAAGAAATGCTATCTCTTTGAAAAGTAAATTCCCACAATTAAGAAAAGCAGGTACCTACTGTGAAAAAAGAAAAAAGAAACGCAATTTGCATGTTTTGGCTCGTAGAGAATTTTGATGTATACCACCAGTTTGCATCTGGATGTTCTCCATTCGCATAATCAGACCACACACTGGACTGAGGAGTGACAGATCGATTGCACGGTTGTGCCTTTGTTTGCGCTCGCTTCCTCAAACATGTTTTATAATAATAATGTGCTTTGATCAACCACACCAGCTGCAGCTTGTAAAGCCCAGCTGAGGCAGCTGAGGGAAAGCAAAACAGTGGATTTGCCTTCCCCCGTCCCATCATCCACGCCTCCCCTCTGTGGGTCTCTCTGCTGCAAATAAACCGCTCTTTTTATGTCAGGAAACAGCCACACAGCTGGTCCACTGTCACACTTTGACTGATTTTCTTTCCATTTGTAATTATCATGATCAATTATCATCTTGTTCTCGAATGACCAGCTCTATTTGGTGGATATCCCTGCAGTGATGGGAGGCAAGGTCATTGAGGAATATGAACATACACAGGGATACAAAAAAACAGTTTTAAAACTGGCAACATATTTGATTCTCCACAATCCCTCCTCTCTAATAAAACCTGGGAACAATTGCAGTCTGACTGTAGATAGCACTGACATAAAGCATGAGACCTAACCACAAGCAGTAGAGAAATCACAAACCTGTATCTCTGGTGTCAAGGGTCATCTTCTGACAACTTCTGATTCTTCTGAATCAGACTCGCCACGTCTCATGCCCGGTATCCGCTCTACAGGCCTCCACCTGTATTCCACCATTTGTGGCACTCACAAATATGACATAAAGTTTTCACAAATGTATTTGACCTTTAGTCCGAAGAGAAAGAATCTTTTGGAATAAATTGTCAGAGGTCACATAAGGGCTCCTCCTCAACACAGGACAACTGTTCACTCAAGGTCGTTGGCCCTGTTCTGAATACTGATTTTGTAAAGTCTCTCAGGAAGCTTATTCCATGCTGCGCTAACAACCAAAGCTTGACCCCTTTTAGTCAACAGCCAGAAAGTTGCTGCCTGATGACCTCAGACAGGATGAAATGGCTTGGTATAACAGAGACGTAGTGCTGGGCCAGGCCCCGACACGCTTTAAACACACAGTAATGAGTAAAATCTCCAAATGTCTTGAAGTTAATATTGTAGCTGCCACATTCTGTAAAGTTGGAAGTCTGCAAACTCTTTTCTAATGTATGCCTGTTTGGAGATCTTTTCCCCTCTAATTATCTCTTTGTATGTGTTTCATTACAAAAATATTTAAGAGTTTGAAATTGTGCCTCTGCACGAATATATTTCATGTTAAAGTTAAACAGATCAAGCGCAAAATGCAGCACAAAATCCCTACTCCTCATTCCACTGGTGATTATGCAACTGCAGCACTGGCACCTGACAAGGGAGCACCATTTAAAATGAGCTTTTCTTGTTGATTTACATTAGCACTAATGACAGCGGCTGGGGATATTGATATTGCCAAAACTGGGCCTGGATATTTCCATGTTGCAGGGAAGCTGTCAACGAGCATTTCAAGCGTGTTTGTGCTCAGTCGCGATGATTGACATCAGTGGAGACACTAATGCCACGGGACACGGGATCATTTTCTGCCTCAGCATGGGTGTTTGTATGCAGAAGGAAAGAGAGAGAGCTATTCAGTGTGAGACTTCGTGTGGAAAAATGTCAACGTCACTGAAAATGAAGTTGAGGTAAGTGCCTTAATGGACTCGTTTGGGAGCTGCCACTGTGTCAAAAGCAACTTGTTAGAATGAGATCAAGAGAGCGCAGGCTGATTAATTATTTGCATGTGTAAGATGAGCATCGCGGCTAAGACTTGAGCCGTGTCTCTCGACTTGAAGATAGCCCACCAGAGTTCTCCACACTCATGCTATAAGAATCATCACCCATCAGCGATATCCTGATTTCCTCCCTGTATGGCAACAGCAGTGAGATACCAATTCATTACTTAATTAATGTAATTTATTTTGAGGGTGTTTTGACGACTCTCACACTCATGTGCAGGGTGACTGGAGGATAGGACTCTGAGGTAATCTTCCACTATGTAAGAAAACTTTTTAACTTTTCTTTGCACCAATTATCCCACTTGACGGAAATTTTTGGTGATGCTTAGATACGCCTGAGACGCCTGCAGAATGTAAAATTTTCCCTCCTTTTGTTCTGTCTAATTTAATGTGGGACTCCCCTGAGAATGACAGTGTGTCCTCTTTAAAGGAAGGTGAGACTGAGTGTCAGTTTAACACCCCCCCCCCCGCCTTCTTCAAAGGGTGGGAAATACAAGGGGGTGAAATAATTCATCAAGTTCTCCTACCACAGAGGATGTCAGAGCAGAATGACTGGGGACATGTCTCCTGCTGAGTACCTCGGTGAGGGGTCCTTTTATTCCTTTTCTTACTTTTATTTATTTTGATTTCAAACGTGCGCAAGTGAAAAATAATTTGACCAAGTCTGGAGGAACTGTAATTAAATTTCACATCACATCCGTACCACTTGGGAGGGATACTTTAATTTAACTAAAGGAGTTTTTCTTTTCAAAGAGTCCTCCTCCTGGCCCCCCTGCAGCTATTTTCCTTTACATCCTGCTGTGGTGATGACCACCATGTGCAAGCTTTCTTTCCCCCACTGAAATGAATACACAGAAGAACTTTGATGTGATGTATGGCAGTTTGCTGTGCATTTCATACATATTTCCTACAGGAAATCTGCATTTATATCATCGTTTTACATTTTTCTTTCATGAAGTTGTTACATGTTCAGTCAGTAGGCGCCCCGGGGTGACATTTATGTGAGGGCTAAGAGCTGGAGACAACCAATGATGTTTCAGTGATAGGCCTGTGGTAGCTGTCACGAAATGTCTGTTTCTGTGACTCCTCCGGTCCTCATGACCTTCCTAAATCACAGAAAATACTCAATCACCAGTTTTGTCCCAATGTTCTGTTCTCACACAAAGGGCCACCGCTGAATATTCGTTTCACGAATTGAAATCCATGTCAGTGTCCTGGCAGTACATTTGTGCAGAGCTGCATTTCTTGGAACTATAACAATAGCATAAGTGTCCTCAAGTGCCACTTATATTTCAGTGCCCTTGATTCTAAATTGAATTACCCATGAACACTGCATTGTCTTCAGAGGAAAACAGCTGACAGGCCTGTGGGCACGGCAAAGGATACGTGGACATCCTGCACATTTACCCAGGTGGAAGAACACGACTTCAGTGAGGCAGCCGGGTGCAACATGAAAAGTGGCTGTTTGATTTCCATCCCTGTGCTTAAATTGGGAAATAAACAATTTGTCCTTGTAAACATTATGAATGAATGGATGCTTTGCAGACTTAATAATTTCAATTTCAAATTAATTTCAACCTACCGCTGTCTTTGCATTCATAACTTTCCAAGTAGGTTGCTTGGCTGCAAACAAATCCATGCTGTTTACATGGAAAACGCTGTCAGTCGTGTTTAATCAGAAGCACGCTACCAGAGGTCTCCGGCTCTAAGTAGTTGCAGGCGGCCTTATCAAAAGAAACCAAGGCAACTTTTTCAGACAATGCAATTAGTGTGATTCCTGCACTCCATGGATTACATCTTCAATCATCTCCCATAGTGCATTACCACAGACTAATATGGATGTGACTCAAATTGCTGGATCTGTGGGGAGCTGAAGTTCAAATTACAGTGCAGCGTGCTGGTCAACTAATGGGAGAGCTCCGATCTCTATGGAAAAAGCCTCACGAACCATCATTAATGATGGTGTGATTATATACTTATAGACCTGAGCATTATATGATTTCCATGCACTGAGGAAAATTACCCAACTGCTGCCATTTTTGTCCTTGCACACCGACTTCATACCCACATGGGGCATCCCAGCAGCCTATAAGTGTCATCTGTGCCATTTGTTGGCCAAAGCCTGATATACAGTAGCTTATTTCTACATGCCGCAGACCTGCAGTAGATTGCTGTACAAAAGGTGATAAAAATGCCAACAAGCCAAACTCAGTACAAAAGAATATGTATTACTACAGAAAATAGTCACAGACAGTGCAGGTAACTTAGACAGTATTGAGGATTGGACAAACTTTAAGACAAGGACCTAACAGGACCTGACAAGCATTTAATGATGAGTTCTGTAACCCCCACACACACACACACACACACACACAGCTGTACACCATCCTTGACATATAAATAAAAAGAGCAGATGGAATCACAGCTGGACGATTATCTTAAAACCTGAGCTCAGTGTTCCTTGTTTGCCATTAATGTGACTTCCCTGATCAAATATTTAAAAAATGTAAAAAACAGATCCTTAAAGTATTGTTACTCGCTACGGCTCTTTGAACTATTGCTGATATTGTGCAGCACTAACATGGCTTGGGAAAAAAAAGCACTAGTTTTCATGAAGGACCTATGTTTCAGCTTCCATTTCACGTTTCATTCAGACATGGCAGCGCTGAAGGTTGATCAATCCACACAGAATAATGTCAAGCTGCAACACTGAGCTGTTTTGGTCCCTTGCTTCCAGTCAACAAAAAACTCCACGTATGGACCACGTGGATTTAGAAGAAATCCTTAAACTGTCAAACCTTTCTACAGGAAGACGTTATTCGATAAACACAGGAGTTGCGTCACCTCATCACAGTATGGTGATGGGATCTTGGCACTGCTCTTAGGTGGAAACTGCACTTAGCCATGTTCCAAGGCTGAAGTCAACAATGAGGTCTGAACAACCGGAGGTACTTTAGGTACCAGAAACCAGCCTAAACTGTCTACCACTGCTGTGAAAAATTGAGGAAGCAGACACTGAAGGGCTAAGATGACTGCTGTCACTTAAACTGGAGCACAACATGGTAAGACATAAGCATTAACCATAATACCTAAGGAGTTAATTATTCATCAGTTTTAGTTTACAACGAACAATACCTGACTTGTGTATTGTTCAGAAAAGCTTTTGAGAAAAAGGAATTTTGTCCCCACCATGAGCTTCCATAATTTCCATTTTCTTGAAGCCCCTCTCATTTCATTCCTTTAGGAATCACAAGTTTAAGTCTGGTCCTAATATTTGGTCTTATGTTATAATGCTATAAATAAATGGAAAAAAATGTGTATAAAAACACAACGGAAAGGTCAGCACAAATGCAGGAATATACCATTTCTCGCTTGTTAATGCCTTCCAATTTGTAGCCATGTATAATTTGTCATGAATGTAATTTTTCCAGGTGAAAATGAAAACTAAATTTGAATTTAAATTTAGCTTCCATCTTTTATGTTAGTTT
Source organism: Psettodes erumei (assembly GCA_016785225.1). Lineage (NCBI taxonomy): Eukaryota > Metazoa > Chordata > Actinopteri > Pleuronectiformes > Psettodidae > Psettodes > Psettodes erumei. The sequence goes on from JAFBJZ010000953.1 coordinate 936,305, forward strand.
TCATAAAGATCAGTGTAAGTGTTCTGTTTTTGCATCTGGGTCCATGGTTTGGATTTAGACACAGTGACCAAGCAGGAGGCTCAATTGTGCCAGTCATAAATGTCATTTTCTTTTGGCAGGGACTTTGCTGCTGACAGCACATGGGCTTGTTGTGCGGTGCATGGTCCCCAGTTGTACAATGTTGTACAATGTTGCACGTCCACGGCTCTATATCATTATGCATTATGCTCTGTAATTTGGCATGGATTTGTTTAAAGTACAGCAGAAGACATGACTTTGTTGTATTACTTTTTGTTTGTCTGATTCTGAAACAAAGCCAAGTCCTTTACCACACTGAACGCTCACTGCATTTTCTCATGACTGGTGCAGTGAAGCATTTAATGAAACCATGAAGACCAGAATATATAATTTGTTCACAGGAGCTGCAGAAATTCTGGTAAAAAAAAAAGGTTGGATTGTCTATTAAAAGAGAGGAAATTACAGAGAGATCTTTACTTTTCGGGCCTCTGTTCAGCAGAAAGTCCTTTGGGATTTTGGATGAAACCCAAGATGCAAGCACTAAAATGTAAATTCAGCAGTACCTCCTAGAAGCAAAAATCTGTAATGGGAGACATCTCTTCAGGGAAAGGAGTGCCAGCAGTGCCTCTACAGTAGAGGGCTGAGATGATTTCCAGTTTGCATTGCAATATCTTTCACCTCCAAACTACTAATCCATTCTCAGGGAAGGAAACTGTCACTGCACCAAAAACTGCCAAGTTGTACCTGTGTTGGTATGTCCTCCACCCCATCAGCGTACATCATGGTCATAATACCTCTATATATAGACTTTCTTGGTTATGACTGCACAATCACAAAAACATAAAAAAACGAGGCAATATTTATTTCAACTATATTTTTATCACATCAAGCACCTCAAACTGGCAATAGACATCAGAAATACCTCATTATAAACTAAAGTAAATATGCACCTAATCTATTGCTTCTGCTATTGCAATGATGGCTCATATTTGATGGTTGCCGTAGTAACACACCATGCTTCCTGGCTGGAGTCTTCCAGTTCCCCCACAGTACTAAATATGTTTATTATTCAATGAGATATCCACACAGAAACATAGACTCAAACTGTTGACTTTTTGGAGTGATTGAAAATTTGCCTGAATAATTTCACTTTATATTAATGTTATAATTCATATAATTTATGTCACATGTGAAAAACAAAAGGGCTTCGGAGGGTGCCGTAGTTACACAGTTTGATTTCCAAAAAAGGCAGAAGCAATGTATTGCTGGTGCAGATTTCCAGAGACTAAATTTCAATAAAGTCTTAAATGATGATATATAACATTGTTTAGAGTAAATTAAACTACGTTACACATGCGGCAAGTAGGACCTGAATGGATTAATTCAAAACTGAACAATTAAGCTTCCAATTAACCATTTCAGTATGCAATGCATTGACAATTATGTTTTCTGATAATGACTAAAGAACCCATGTACTGCTCTGTGCTGTTTGGTGTTTTGTATGTGGTTTGTCATTGTTTGGATGCGGTTTCATTGCGACCTAAAAAAGGTTCAGGAGCGAGTGTAGGGAGACAACAAGTTCCTGTACTTTATGAGCAAACTGAGCAGGGGGGCAGCCAAGTAACATGGCTACCCCAACCCAGGTTTTCTTTAGTTTTACGGCTGTTTTGAGCTTACGGTGTTCACATAAACTCCATCTATAGGGTTTAAATTAGCTCTGAAACGAGAATAAACTCACAGGTGTTCTTACAGGTGTCGTTAGGGGAAAACATAAAACTGCATAAACCAAATAAAAAAGATGACAAAATTTAATCCAATATATAAAGATTATTAATCATAGATCTGATTTAATTTGCTCATTATAAATGACATGCTTTATTCAACGTGTATTTTCACTAATCATAGGAAGCTACTGTTAGGGCTGAAAATTAAAGAAAGCCTGATGTAGTCCAGGGAGTGAAACATTCCTAATCTTGAAAAATGGCATTCGCATATTGTCAAGGACGGTTTCTTTCCCTTGTACACCAAGAAGCCTACTTTATATACAGGGCTGTCATCAACAACATAAACAATCACACTTGTTGGACCACACATACTAACGTGTGACCAGACAACTGTAAATTTATTGCCACACGTGTCAAAATTAGTCGTTATTCAATTTAAACATGCTGCCTCTGAATTTGTAGTGCGCTCATATCCATCCTTCAGTCCAGTCTCCACCTTGGCCACCACTGATTAACCGCAGTCTCTAACTGAAACCTCTGGAAAAACACAATGCACAGCCACCAAAGCATTTGTATTTAATTCCTCAACTGTGTGCTTTTGCAGCACACAAGAACCTTTGCCACGAGATAATCCCTCTTGTGTGACTTTCTAGCTGTCATTGTAGTGATGGCAATTACAGGCCCGAGGGTGCCAGGCAGGTGGCCTCTGAGTTTTAAATCAGTCATCTGGTCCATAGGGGCCATTTAACCTGAACTTTTTGTTGGAACCACTTTAAGGAAAACTGTATAAAATGTCCAGAGTGTTTGAGTGTATATAATGTGTGGCCCATAAGTAGATACCAACAGGCCCTTTAATATTAATTGGATAGTTCTTTCAGTACATATAGTGTAATAACTTAAACCGAAAAATTTAAGACACTCTTTCTGAACCACACTCTATGTTTCAGCTGTTATACACTCAGATCAAAGAGCACAAACAACATTTTTGCAACCTCAGCAGTTCAATATTCTGTTAAACATTTTCCTTAGTACAGTATATAAGCCCTATATGACCTCGAGCAAACTTGTACAATGGAGATTAGACTTGCCATCGACTGTAGTCTGTTCAAGTTGAAAAATCAAAGAGAATAAGCGTATAATCAAAGAATTTTCTTTTTGAAAAAGCACCTAAAAACATCTTTCAAATGGCAAAGGCCCTGACAGACAAGCCTACTTTTATCCCTGCTTCTATTTTTGGAGAAACATTTCAAAATAATTGGACAGTGTCCGCCGTACAACCCAAAAGGTCAAGTAAACCAGGAAGTATGTAACTGCCAGTCTAACTTTTTCAGTCTGGTATTCAAACTGCATGAAAACTCTTTTCTTTTGTATTGCTCTGAATATTCTGAAAGACACTTTTCTGCTCCTTCCATCCAGGCCCAGAGCCGACAACAATCGCCATGTGGCTGAGAAACCTCTGCAGCCCATCAACACAGAGAACAACAATGCCTGCTATCCCTTGTCCTTACACTCCTGAACCAAAGGTTGGTAATTTAAAGCCTTTCTCCCATGGGCCTCTAAGCATTCCTCCCAAAACAGTACTGTCATCTTAACCGGAAATATTTTCTGGTCTTTGGTAGACCAAAGATGATGATATGTCCGTATGAAGGATCGTGCACATCGGGAACTGCAGCCTCCTTCCACAGCAGTTACTGTGATTTTGTCCATGTACCCTCATAGTGCAGGCAGGGCGATGCCTGGCTAAAACACAGGGCCACGGGGCACATCTTTTGCTACTGATTAGGTGGTTATAATAATAAAACAGGATGGGGGAGATGGTACACCCTGTTGGAATACCCTGCTCAAGATCTGGGACTGACTGAATTACTGTACCTCATAAGACATGTGCACACAAGATTTAACATAATCACTGCAGGGATTTTTGGTTTCTGTTCTCATACACACTTTGCTGATGCCAACATTTTGACCTGGTATTAAATAATTTGGTCACTGCTGGATATTTGCTTTTTATTCTCATATGGCTGGACCACAAAAGAATTAAAAGGAAAAATACACACACAGTGGTTGACAAAGGCAGCTTGTAGTTTGTTCCCCAGGTTTTCCTATGTGGAGTTTTGTGTGTCGTGGGTTTTTTTCTGTCTGCAAAAGCTAAATATCCCCTCGAGTGATTCACTGTGCATGTGGCTTTCAATGTTCATGTGTTGGCCCTTTTAAATGCATTTCCCTTACCAGAAAATATATTTCTTAAAAATCTTGAGACTGTATCTTTTACATATGTCTATCTGCAGGTAGTGCAGTGGTTTTACATAGGTAATAATGCTTTGCTTTTACTTTCCACTTTCTGAAGATAATCAATGAATCAGCAACAGTTGGGCGTATGTGTTAATTACCGTTTCTCATCGCAACACTTGAATCACGCTGCACTCTTATTTGCATGTCTGCAGACCAGGGAGCAGCAGTTCCCTACTGCCTGACCCCAGCAGTGGCAAATCACTGTGACATGTTGTTACGGTATTGCTTGGTAAACATCCGTCCTCCTGAACTTCCCAGCTGCAGGTCTTCTTAATACATGGCAATACAGTGACATAGCGCTCCACTTCCATTAACCTCTGTCTGCAAACATGGCTTTGGCAGTGGAAGGTAAGGGGCTGCTTTGCATTTTCAGCGCAGGTTGGGCGACGAGGCGTTTGAGGTAGATTGAGCATGATGAATGTTAATCGATGATACAGTATGTCCTGAACTGCATAATGAGTTTGTCTCTCAAGTCGTCCACACCTCTGCAAATAGAGTTTGGCTCCTGCCCTTCATTCTGTATTCAAGTGTGTATGCGTACGCACCATTAAATCTGCACTTGAATAGCTTGAAGGGAAACTTGAAGTCTCTGCGCAGTGTTGTTCTGGGTGCTTTTGTCATACTTTCTGAAATCCTACCTTGATATACTGCCAAGTGCAGTGTGTGCCAGGGAAAATTACTTTTGGTGTTCTCTTTCTACCACTTTGATTATCATAACATTTAACATGCTCTCGTGTCTAGTGAGGGTGTTTTTCACCTGGCTGTCATACAAAACAAGCAATCAAGGTTAGTCTGTTCTGTAGTTTCTTTATTTTGATGTTTGTTCTTATTTTGTGACTCGGTCTTTGTTGCTCTTGTTTTCCACTGCTGGAAACTCGACCAGATTTTATCTCCATCTAAATTGAAGGATGAAGTTTGACAAGAAGCAATTTTAGTCAGGCAATATTTTGGCATTTTTTTCCCTTTCATTCTTCCTCCCTGATTATTTCACTTGTCCTCCATTTATGAATGGACCGTCAAAACCACAGTTAATTTGATGAAGAGACAATGGCAATTGCAAAAGTGGTTTTAAATGATAATTCCAGATTATTGAAGAAACAGCCAATGGTAGAATTATTACATAAAGCAGTCCTTTTGTAAGTATATTTGACATGCTGTACACACAGTTTTCCTGAATAGTGAAGGATTATCAGTATTCGTGGGTGTGCTCACTTTAAAGTCAGGATAAATAAAGTTGGCAGTGTTAGTTTGAGAACAACCTGTCTGTTCGCATCGAGGCAGACTTTAGAATAACTTTAGAACTGAAACAATAGCTAAATGTACAAAACCACGGCTTACAAGGTAATCAAGCAGAATATCCTTTCCATGGGCAATAACTGCAAAAAAGGGTAAAGGTTTATATTTATAATATTCAGCAATATTGAGACTGGTGTAATCATAGTGAGTCGTTTGAAGTTCAAATATCATGCAATATCTTGTAATACAAACTCTTCTATAAGAGGATAATATAATCAATTATGTCCCTTTTGTCAGAAGAAAAGTAGAGGGCGTCATCTTCCCAACAAGAGAGTTAATACAAATGACCACAGTGATGAAATAGTGTGAAATGTGGGGGCATCTTGTAGACTGAAGCCCGTGTGTCTATCATACTGGGTGACTGGAGTCTTATGCATAAGAGATTTGTCATATCTATCAACAACAAAGCATCGCAGGGAGGCTGTGAAAACTGATCCTATAATCAACACTCCAAATAGTCAAATAATGTGGGGGTGGGGGGGTGATTGGGGGGTGTCTCATTTCCTCTCATTAGTGGTGTCTGTATCTTTTATATTCAAAGATTAGATATTTTTTTACATCCCTGGAACAATCCTGGGAACAGATTCACATATAATCAACAATCTAGGCCATTGACACTGTTACTTCCTACACCATTTACTGCTTTGAATGAATGTGGAAGAATAAATGCATTTCTGGTAAATGAGATACTGACAGAGTGAGGGAAATCAGACTGAATGGATGGAAATTTGAATGGCTAAATGAACAAATTCATGAACTGGAGCTTGCACTGATGAATGAGTGGCAGACTGATTTGAAGCCAGCATGCCAACTTTGTCGTTGCATCACCATTCAGCCTCGAATTTGGTCAATACAGGGCATTGCTTTGAAATCAGGATGGTCACAGCCTGGCTTTACTTCCTGTGTTGTGACAGCAGGTATTCCCCTCCAGCGTTGTTTGCAGTGGAATGACAAATTCCAAAAATAAGGGGGAGTTTAGTGTTGGATTCACATCGACCACTCTTGGCAGATGGAAGCATTTGGAACATCACATGGGGTATGCAGGTTTTCCCAGCTCTCACTGCAGGGGTTGGTGGTATGTGTGGAGGCCATCTTGGACGGCACTCAAACAGCTAGCAGTGACTGATGGGCCCAAGGGATATTTACCCTTGCGCAGCAGAATAAACTTTTTTTTTCAGAACATCGCCCTGTAAAGCTCTGAGAAATCATGTGGGGAGTGAGCCTGTCCCAGAGCCTCAAATGGCACATAGTGAACTGGCACTCAGCCTTGGAGAAGAACTCAAATGCACTGATAGCAATTTATGTTGATGTAAATTGATGTTGTTTTTCTGTACTTGCTCTCCAGAAGGACCTTTTAGCAAAGTGCAGTGAAAATGCAGTCACAAATATATTTCACTAGTTCAGCCTGGGCTGTATTTCCTGAGCAGTTTGACTGAATACCCTTTAAGATAAAGCCTCCCAATACTTAGTGTTAGCCCTTGCAGTAAATACTCACACACTACTTCAAGGTAAGGAAAGCTGCCACAGTATAACTCAGATCTGCAAAAATAAATTTAGATATTACATGCCCCTACAACAAGTTTCCACATTGGTCAGAGAACTGCAGAAATGCTCCTTAAACTGAATACATGTCAGTCAAATGAAATAAAATAACTATCAAATGAATTAAGTGTTAAAACGTTTGTCTTTGCTTGTTAAAAAATAAGAATTATTCATCACAGAAACAGTGAGTGAGTAGTTTGAGCCTTGCGTGTCCCATGCCGCTGTATTATTCATCCTTTCTGTTCAAAATAGTCTGTCTCAGGACAAGACACAAAAAAAGTTGAACTGATGTATTTGAATGAATTTGATCGCGAAGCAAGTACAACGTGTTTCCCAAACCCAGACCCCGTTTAAAAAAGTAATAAAATCCTATTTCAGTGATGGAAATATTTATAGTTGCCCTGGCAACAATATAAGCATTCATGTGTGACCAAATGAACATCAAAACATCTTTAACCCAATTGCTCAGCACTCACTGCAATGTCATGTCCTGAAAGTGCGTGGCCCTTGGCACAATGACACCTTTTGTAGGCATCAAGTAGTATTGAGAGTCAGAAGGGCATCTCAAAGTCAAAGAGACAGAAATAACTGGTGACATATAACTGCTTGATCTTTTGACCTTGTCACAGTCAGCTCTCTAATGGGATCAGCTTCTCATGTGATGGTGTCACCAGCAGTCTGCACCAGAGGAGAGATAAAAGCTCTCATTTACTGTAGGAATGTGCTTTCTCCTGCTTTGGTTTGGATTTTTGATGGATGTGTTATGTTGCTCTACTTGAGATGGATGCAGTTGGATGAGGTTCAGTTTGTTAACATTTAACAGGCTGATTTAAGTTCATATTGAACAACTTTCCAGCATTTCTAAAAGCAATGTTCATTTTGTATTTGAAGGGGGAAAAAGCCACTGGACTTTACATGGACCTTACTCTTGTGCATCCATCAGTCTCCATGTGCTTTAGTGTGCAGCAAACAGCTCCTAGACCAGTACTCTGAGATATTAATAAATGTCATCATGAACCACTACAGCCTAAGTGACAGTTGACATTTTATGATCAGAGGACTCTCAGTAACAAAGAATCCGTATATTGTCTGCCTTGTCATGCAAAACTTCAGAGGCACAGCCAGGCTGGCTGCCTGTTGCTGTCATGCAGTGTTTCGACAGAATATTTACGAGAAAGAATATTAAAATTTAAGCCTGCGAGGCCACTTACGGCTTTCAAATGTACTCACTTTAGAAATATTGCCGAGAAGGATAGTCATCTAAGAGATCATTAAGGGAGGAATAACTATCATGGCAAGGCTGAACTCTGGCTGAAAAAGATTTTTAATAACATAAAATTGTGTGTATGTGTGCATTCACTTATGCAGAAGCAGAATTGATTATGCTAAGATAATTGTGTGCATAGAACAATGACCTGTGGGCAATACACAGATGTAAATGGAATAAGCAGAAAATTAATTTATCAAAACCTCTGTTCAGTAACACCACAGCTGTCTGCACATACAGAGAGGTTAATAAAATGAAGTGGTCCAAACAAAAGCAAGAGCCCCCGCGTACCTATGGTGGGTGGCTTAGAGACTTTAAATCAATATCACAGTGTAAGCCCATGCCTCTGGATGCAGTGCCCTCTCCAACCCTGGAGGCGATCCATGCAGGAACCCTCAGTACCCAACGCAATACCACCAAATGATACAGAAGACAGGCAGTGGATGAAGTGGGATCTAGTGAATCTATCCTCCCTCACCTTCTTGTGTAACAATTACATAAATGAACTTTTGCTCTTGCAAGTAGACCGGCAGCGTGGAGCAAACGGTATTAATTTATGCTCCTGTGTTAAGGTGTTTATTATTTGAAGAAGCGAGCAACGTCACGTCACAAGCTTGTGAGGCAGCTGCCCCGAGTCTCTCGCTCACCCAACTCAGTCTTCCTCTCCTCGCCGTCTCTCTGGGGAGGTGAGACAGAGTTTAGCCAGGGGCCAAATTTTAAATGCCACTGGTCACTTTTTAAAACATCAACATGGATTTTTACTGATGGATTTTCCTCAGCACAAAAGGAATGCCTTGAGGTGGTGTGTCATCCACGGACATATGATTTCAGTCACTTTTAATTGTCTGCACAGTGGGAGACCAGACTATGAGCGGCGATTAAAGGATTCTTTTTAAGAATCATTTCAAAGCACTCCACCATCTCACCTGTGACTAATTTAGTTAGCAGTTTTCTCCATACTACTGCTTTAATTAAGCCTCTGTTGTGGGATGCCGCCCTTTCTTTCACTTTCTATCAACAAACAGAAAATCACTGCTTTCTGCAGGACATGACCTGTTTCGAGCCGGATTGTTACATTTAAAAAAAAATCAAAATAATATAGTTTTACCAAGTTCTTTTTCTTCAAGTAATAGAATTTACACAAGCACGAAACATGGCACCAGGTCATTTTAACAAATAAGAACTAAACTAAAAAAAAATAGATTATTTTAAAAATGTGTACTCCTGCTGGACAAAACAATGATATGCTGAGAAATACATACAAGAAAAACCTGCTGATCACTGAGCAAGACTTACTGTAAGAGACTAAAGCCACACTAGAAGTTTTGTGAGGATGTAGAGAGTTACTTTGCCTGGACCGAAGTGGTGGACAGACAGTCATATATACAGATATCCCACAGACAGGGATAAAAAGACTGAAAGAAACAACAACAACAAAAAGAATAAAAATCATGCTTCTCCCCACAATATGCTGCAAGCACTCCATCACATCTCCATGAACCTGAGAGTGACACGAGCGCCGACGTGCTCCGGAGCAGCTGGACACGGGCCTGAAGTGTCTGGCAAATGGTGGTGAGCACACCAGTCACCCCATGTAACAGGAGCTGCACAGGAGCACAAGCCAGAACACCATGCTGACAGATCCATAAGGTTTTTCATCGAAGATGGACATCATCTCATGATACAGCACCGACTGAATTTTCTCCCTCTGAATATGGGTCATTATTGTTGGAGCGGGCAAATGAGTTTTTTTTTCCCTTATTTTATTTGGCTGTTTCTTATCCGTTAGATTACTTTTTCCCAGATGAGATGGGAATCTGAGTTGATCCTCTTACAGGACAGATCTCACATCTGTTTGTCAACATCAGATCAAACTGGTGGAGATAATCCCCAGCTGATGCTACTTTGGCTTCCACCACACTTTAACATAACTGGGTTTTTTTTTCCCTTTACAGCTTGTTGACCTATGAGGTCATCCAACTCTGGGATGACTAACGTCGACGGTAATTTTCATCGTTCTTTGTTTGACCTTTCCATCTTGATGAACTGGATAGGAAGAGCAAGGAATCTGCAGTGGGAGTCAGACTGATGTTGTATTGATGTTTTCTCCATGCTGTTAAGTGTCCCTGTAAGCTACGCTGTCACTTCACAAACCGAATAAGAGATTCACAGCAGACGAGCCACAGCGCCAGTACTGGCGGCTGAAAGAGAATACATGCATAGCAAAGCAGGGAAATACGGTTGTGACTGCGCTGTGAGATTTATTACATTACCTAGAGCTGTGTCTTGCCCCTCGTGCATTGTGAATCAACACGGCCAGGGAGTCAAAAGAAAATGTCAACCAAATGCTTCCAATTTAGCAGCATCTGGACCTGTCCCAGCAGATTCTGACCATTTATTATATCAGGTAATTGTTTGGTAATCTTGCTCCAGACGATGGCATGGCTTTTGACGGCACTCTGAGAGCATTTCATCAAAGACAACACCATCTCTGAACAGTGCGTATTCCCTTTCACCTCACTCTCAGAGTTAGGGTACACGCTGATTGTTACCAGAGCTTTTTTGCTTTGAAAATACATTTCGGCACCAGGAGCTGTGGCAGCTGCCCAGGACACGTTCAAAGGAAAGCACACATTCGCCGTCGCATGCACTATGCCCTCCTATTATGAGCATGAGAATCTGCTCTTAGAGATACACACTTCAGTCAGGGTTGTGATTATGTGTCAGCAGGGAAAGGGTTGTTATCTTCATAGTTGAACAGGAACTAGATGGAGGCAAGGAAACCTCTTTCAAAAATTCTAGCCAGGACTTGGGGAGATAAGCGGAGAACGCTCCGTTGGCCTGGCATTGTGGAAGAGAAAATTGCAGCAGAACTATCACAAAAGATTCAATACCCCCCACAATTTACTTTCTAGATAAGGAATCATTGTAAATCATCTGTTAACAGAGTGACCGCAGCTGCATGGGATAATGCATTCTGCATGTGTGTTTCTGGTGCTGAACATACACTCATTCTCTCCCAGCGTTGCCCAGAGCACATACCCCTGCATGCTTGCTTAAGGATAAAGTCCATGCTTCACTACGCGTGCATTTAAAATGACTAAACTGAATGTGTCAAAATTAACCGTGAGGCCAGATGTGATGACTTAACATTTCCGAGGCTTGTTGGCTTTACATTCAGCAGCAGAGTTTGCTTTGATGGGGAAATGGTGAAAAATGTTTCATACATTACACACTCTGTGATGCATTTATTAACGAATGCGTTCTAATATGTTTAAAAGGAGCAATAAGCCAAGCTTCCTATGATGTCTTATTAAATGAAGTAATGTTTTCTGATATAATGACTTATGCAATGCAGAAGCCAGCACTGGTCTTGCGAGTAAAGGGCATCATTTGCTGCAATACTTGAATTTTCAAATCAAAATCAATTATATCAGCAGTATGAGGACGTCTTGGGCCAAAATGCATGGGGAATCTTTTTTCAGCTTTTTACCTAACAAACTCTTCTAGTTCATGAACATCAATGACGTCAATGCATCCATGACAGGATGAGCTGTAGTCCTTTCACAATAATTTCAGTCCAAACTCTTGTTGCCAAGGCTCAGCTGCTATAGTGGCACTCTGGAATAACTACAGTGCTGTTGCTAAGGCGCCTCGCAGCCTCAACATTCAAGACTCAGAGGTGAATGATACTACCTTGCTATATCTTTTATACAATAAAATAAGACTGTGGATTATAGTTTATCTTCCTATAGTAGCTGTTGTCTTCTGTGGGGCTTGCAAAATATAAAAAAGTGAATTTTTATGTGGTGTGCTAAAGCTTGATACAAGAGAGAAGTCTGAGCATCAATGTCCATGTGATCTAACAGACATTCCTTGTGAGAGATACAGATAGGCGTCCTGCATTACACCCGAGTGTCGATGATACTACCCAGTCTGCTTTTTCAAGAAAAAAAAAGTTCATATGACTTCACTCATTTTCTGGTTCTTTAGTCCATAAATTGTAATATGTCAATTGAATGGCTGTCTTCTTGATAAATGTTTGTGCAATAAGCAAGTACCATGGAAATAAGTCCAGAATGTAAAACTAAATGAATCAATAAGGTTAACAATTTGCAGAGTAGTATAATGTTATGATCACATTTTACTCTTGGTCGCATCTGTATTTTTGCACAGTAGCAGGAGTGCATAGCTGAAGTGGCCATTCTGTGATATACAGAGTGTTATTTCAAGTAGAAAACATCTCAATTTGAAATGAATCTCAAAAACCATTTTCAGGGTTAGAGTTTGAACTTCATCCTGAGTTTAGCCAGTCAGCTGGGTATCACTCCCCACTGACGTAAACATTCAAACACTCTGCTGCTCCAACTTCTTGGCTGAGCTGCCCAGAGTGTGCTCTGAATACTCCAAGCAGATGATGCTCTGCATAAACAAACAGGAAGTCTGCCACTCCGTCCACCCCCCTTTCAGGATAAATACTGATGTGAATTTACTCAATGATGATATCATTCTCTGTCTGACAGCTCTATTCAATGTACAGAAGGCCGCAGCATATGAAATCGCACAGTTTATATCTTTAAATTACAGCTTTCTGAGGAAATTGATTGGGTCTCTGGAGTTTCTCTTCCCAAAAGACCTAATTACCACCAATGAAGTTGTATTTACAAAAGAACGGGAAGGGTTTTAACAAATCTACATTGCTTGAAAAGTTAAACTGGCAAAGCTTGGAGAGCATCTCCTGGTAGAGTCATTTTGGTGACAGGTGTGCCACAGTAAATCAGGTGGTCATACCTTGAGGGTTTTTGTTGTGATGATACCGACAGAGACTGTTCAGTGACAAAACATGAGCAACGTCCATGTGACGTGTCGGTGAGCTCACCCTTCTCCAGAAAAAAATAGAAGTAATCAGAGCAGGCACTATTATCATTTCCACTGTAATTCGTGGAGAGAAGACAAAATGGTTGGACAACTTTGAACTGCTACCTGTTGCATTTGTAAGGTGAAAGCTGCTGCTCTCCAGGGATAAAATTTTGAAGCAGCAAGATTCTGTGTACGTTAGACCGGGGGGGAGACTGCACTGTTCAGAGTTGCCCTGATTTATTATGTGAACGATGTTGCAATTCACCATATTGCAGGCAATCTTTATCAGTGACTTGCTGGATTGAAGAAAAAAGGAGCAGGTATAAAGTAACAAAAATATGATTTGTTCTGATTCAGAGAAAAGTGTGGTCCATAAAATGCAGACTATGTAAAATGAATGATGGCGAGTGCTCAGGCAGCGCTCAGCACTGACACATCATCACAGCCCTTCTGCGTAAATGACTGCAACATTCATCAACACTTGCTGGCTTATGTGCTGTGGCCTCATGTAATCTTAACTTTTAATTATTATTAAGCAAGCCTACTCTAACTGTAGGGGCCAACACGTGTCAGACGACAGTTATGTAAGTGGTTAAATATTCTGCAGAAGCTTCTCCACTGTAATTCAGGGCCTAAGGCCGTGCATTTGTTAGCATATAAAGAGAAGAGGCTCCGGGGCAGGAGAGGCAGAGACCCCCTTTATTTTGATTCTCGAAGCTTTCATTAGTTTTCTTTTTGGAAAGTACTCAGAAAGTGACATTTCACTGCATGACACGTGGTGTTTTCCTGTTTGACCTGTATTTGAATGCAACCTTGACATGTTTTCATTTTTATAAATGCCATCTGTTCTCCACATTCAGTCTGCATCCCCCTGGTGAGGATATCCACATGGAAGTTTGCCTGTGCAGACAAAGTAGCAGATATGCTCAAAAGATCAAATTAGGCATCAGAAAGTCAAGGTTTTAATCATGCATAATCCATTATACCAGAACACAGCTAAAAACCCTGGCCTCATTTGATTTCATATGTTCAAGACAATGTGAGAAGCAGAAATGTGGGCCAGTGTGTCATGCTGATTGGTAGATTTAACATTGAATTGACCACATTTAGGAGAAGGGCTCCAATCACGCGCTACTGAGTTGCTGTTGTGCTGCTGATTACTAAATGCATTCCAAGGTAGCATGTTGCCTTCAGGGCCTCAAATGCAATTGAATTAGACTGTCACCTTTTTTGACATCTCATCCAGCTCGAGGGTGCTCCACCTCTGACAGGTGTTCTTTCTCTGAGACAGGTGTATGTAAATGTGCTGGAGAGGTCTGCATTGCTTTTAATGATGCCTGCTTCTAATTTGATGGGAATGTAATTCAAGTGTACTACTCTGGAGTTTTATCTCAAGATGGAAGTATACAGAGGAAAATAAATTCACAACTGTCCGGGCTTCTCTCACATATATCCAGCCATAGCTTTGCCCTAGCTTTGTTGCTCAGCTTCTCCTGGAGTCAAACCATGTCACTGGCTGTTCTGACTTCAGAAGCCAGTCATTAAGTGACTGGTTTTATAATCAGTAAGATTAAGAGGGCCACATATTTGTTTACTGCACTTAATTCAATTGCATGGTTGATCAATCAAATTGATCAACAATGCAAACCAAAACCACATACCAAACTCACACAACATCAAATCTGGAAATTCACGAAAATTCAAACCAGATCATCACTCGGTGAAGAAAGGTATACATCAACAACAGCACACAAACCCCGCCACAAGGGAAATGTAAAATCACATACGTCATCATCACACATCAGTTAGTCCTTTAGGTTTGTGTCTGCAGCCTCTTTGAAGCCTGCCACTCTTCAGAACTGCCTCTGTGCTTCCTCTCAAACAAAGATTTAACAAACATTAACACTACAGTTCCAGTTTTTGTGCGTTTGTGACAGCAGGTTATTTCAAAGACGGCAAAGTAAAAATAGCAGTATGTGAAACAAACACAGAGCTGTTCAAAGCTATCAGAACATGCTCACCAGATTGGCTCCTACAGCCCCCCTAAAGGAACCACACTGTGAATGGGTCCAGTCCTGTGGGTGCCATCAATGCCATCATTACACCCCCGCAGGACAGGAAACAATACAGTCATATCAGACAAGAATGGGCATTGCTTGTAAATTTCCAGTGTATTGCACTGCATACATTAAGTACCTGTTTTATTGCCTACAATTTCCCGCATTTTTTAAAATTGATGGTTGTGTTTGCAACTGCCTCTTACTGACTCATGTCGCCATTTTACACTTTCGCACTGAAGTTCATGAGGTATGGCAAGGAAGAACTAGTCAACTGTCACAAACCCTTTCATGATTGTCAAGTTTGGATCAATATCTCAACAAGCCACTACAGGCCTTTCACAGGCCTGTCGTGAAAATTAAACAGTTGATAAATTTTGCAGCTTCAGAATCAATACCCTGCCCATTCTTCTTACACACAACACACATTGCATGAGGTGTAATCACAACAGAAGTTTTCTATTTAAAAAAAAAAAAATCACAGTTATTACATATGCTGCCCTGGAGAAAATGTATGTACTTTTATTTTTTTATTGTCCTGAATTTGGCATCGTTTTCCCATGGGGGATTATTAGACAGAAACACATTGAAGAGTGTGTTTTCACAGTCACTCCCCTCCCCATGTAATCTGCCTTCATGCCAGTAGTCTGGGGAAATGACAGCATCCCATATTGTGCCACGCTAAAAGTCAAACTGTGCATGTTCTAATCAGTGATTCTGCTCAATAATACATTAATTGCATCAACAGTGGCTGCAGCAGGACTAAGCTTCTTAGGAGGGCTGCCTGCATTGTGCCTGTTTTGCTGCCCCATTATATGTAGCAGAGATCAATGCAGCGGCCTAATGGTGATGCTGGTGTAGTGGAGCCCGTGGGAGGCAGCGGTCTGTGTGCATGACAGAGAGGGGAGGGCTCGGAGAAGGCTGGATCCTCTGCAGCAGGACCCTTGGGGGTGTTGTGTGTCTGATGGGGGCCTTTACAGCCAACATGATAACATTTCAGTGCACATCAGTGTAAGATGCTTATTCTTTGTGTCATTTAAAATCAATAACAACAGCATGATGCATGTTGCCGCTCTATTAATTCCACATGGGTCACAACATGCAGTGCAGAAGTCATGCATGTACATGGTGTATGGGGGTATATTCAAATGTATTATTAATGTAGACATATCTATTCCAGGCATGTCACTTTATATAGTTCTCATACAATTTTGATATGTATACAAGTGTTTAAAAGGACAAATGTGAGTTTGAATTATGGAAAATATATAAAAATTGTAACCTGAAGCAGATAAAAATACAAAATCAATACAACCCCTATTTAAAAACGACCATATATTTACTGGCCTGTGCTCATTCTTATAACTACATACTGAGAAGAGACTTAGCTCATCACATAACTACACAGTAGTATGATATGTTCAGTTTGCATTGTAGCAATTCAACCTTTACAATCAGGAAGGCTGTAATTTTTTACTTTTTTTATGCTCCTTTTACTAAATGAGAACATATTGACTATTCTGAGCGAGGATTCGATGAGCCTATGGAAGCCGGAGTTTCAAATGCAGCCACATTATTCTGTTTTCCTTGCAAGACGTCGACATACATCAGGATGATCCATCTCCAGAGTCATTAACAAAATCACTTTAGCGCAGTTCTGACAAGCCTCAGTGATTGCTGCTAATGAACTTAGCACATCACAGATAAATCAAAGCTGAGAAAAAGACTAAGGTTATGCACAACTCAGGAAAAAAGGCAAATAATCCAGGGTATCTATTCAGCTGGTCTGAGACCATCAGTGAGGTGTCACACATTCACAGGACACTGCCCTTTAAAAATCCACTCATCCATCACATAAACAAGAAGGAGACTTCTGTCAAAGGGAATGCTCTGCTTGTTGCAAACTAAATGCAGTGACACTCTCCTAAAAGTAACACAAAACTGCAATAGCTTTCATTCACAGTAGCAAGCTTTGTAAATCAGAGTTTTCAAAAGAGGATCACAGGCATGGCTTTGAGAGAAACTGCTCCAGCATTTTCAGCCAAATTTGCATCCGTCAGTAAACTGACAGCTGAGAAAAATGTTCCTGAACAGTGGGGAAGACTGTGAGTACCGAGTGTAAGTTTAATAAACTCTCACCGCAAACCCCTGGGCAACAATGTCTAAGCATTTTACATAAGTCAACTGGGTCACGCAACATCTTCTGGTGTGATTTATTTCATCCCAGAATGCTGCTCATCATCGGTGTTCCTCGTCGTCAGCAACTCTTGTTTCGAGCATGCCATCACAGGTCTGCTTACAGTTCATCTGTGGTTTGCATTGGTGAAAAGTGAAATAATGCCATATCTGCTGTATTTGTGTGTCTGTGTGTGCATGTGTGTGTGTGTGTGTGTGTTTGGGGGGTGTCACCCTTGCTGTCTGCGTGAAACCTCTGCGGATCTTTGATTCATATCCTCATGTAAATTTCATTTTGTGCTTCCTTTCCTTATTCATCAATATTTCAGATACCACCTCCCTTGCTGGTTGAATGCATTAGTTCAAATATTTGTCCATGTTGCATGATTTGTCCAGCGCTTGGAGGATTTTTGTAATAACTTTCCTGGTGGACTTCTTTATTGCTGCATGGATCTCCACTTAGTAATCAAGTAAGGGATAGTTAGTAAGGGATACTAAGACAGAAAGCTAAGAGTTCAAGCAGGGCTGCAGCTGAAGAGACCTCATTAAAAATTAAAGTCATTAAAGTCAGAAACAGAATGGTTTGTTACCTCATAATAACTGTTCTTGAAATGTGACATGAGGCCAGAGAGACACTTTAAATTTTTATCTTTGACTCAGGGAATTAGCTTGTGAAAACAAACACAGTTAATATCAAAAAGGTTAAATCTCAAGCCGTTTTGGGCTAAAATCATGATTTCTGTCTCCAAGAAGAAAATAAAATTTTTCGAAGTGAGCGGTTGCTTTTTCATTTTAAATATCCTCAAAATTGCAGGAGCTGTGTTTGCCAAATATTGAGGGATGGTGATGATGACAGACCTATGTCTCAGACACGATCATTTGTCATTGACAGAAAAACACTGTGAGTTAAAACAGTCTACTGCAATGTAGTAGATGAAGATACGCTGGTTTGTTCTTTTCACAAAGCTCTGCCAAACTGCTCCCAAATACAAGGCAGATTCTACATCATGATATGTTAGTGAAGAATTTGCTCGTGTGACTTCGCAGTGGGCGCAGATCAGTGCTACTATTCAAGCTGAGGTTGTGCGTCAAGATTAGACAGAGCCAGAGAAGAACATCCTTTTTGGGAGTGAACCTCCCCGAGTCCTCCTTTTGAGCTCTATTATAACCCTTATTATTGAATGTGAATAAACGGAACCGCCAGCCTTTGTGTAATTAGAGAAGACAAGAGCTGAGCGAGCAGTGAGGAGATGTAAAGGGCAGGTTCACAGTGTCCAAAGTCTTCGCAGCCTAATTGGAGCCCCAGTTCTCTTCAGTTTTAACAAAAATACATCCTTTCTAAACCCCTCAACACGTTTTGGTTTACTGGACAGAAACAGTAGTTAACAAAATCAATCAGGGGCCATTTCTGTGAAACATGGCTTAACATGGATGTTGACCCAGGATTTCTGGGCTTATCGAATAACCACAGACTTCACAGTGATATTGACAGCCAGCTCTGGTGGAAATCCAGCTTTTGTTCTCAGCATATCAATATCATGACTTATTACATGCATCAGGATTAAAGATACACTGAAATCAGTTTTGCCAGACCTCTCTGGCTAACTTGCACAAGTGCTCTTCCAAGACGCATCAAAAGCAACTATATTAATGCATATTGTGTATTAATATAAATGTAATAATATTAATAATTCACTTTGGAATACCCTGAGAGCCAAGACATTATACATAGGAACGGGTGCCTAACTTCCAAATAATGAATAGCAAATATAATCTTTTATTAAACTGGCTCGGCCAGCTATGTTTTCCATTTGCATGCTTTTTTTATTAATGTGTTCATCTGTAATGTTGCATGACAGTAGACCTGCCAACAGTTCAGCCACAACTAAATCCCAGTTTAAACACAGCAGTGTTCCTGCTGTTATTACTGTTGTCACTGTCTGACTGGGTTTGTTTTGTTGGTTTTTTAAAAAAATTGTGTTTATTGTTGCCGTTACAGATTATTGTCGTTCTGAAATCTATTTCCCCTATCCTTTGCTGTACTTTTTTGTTGTTGATGTTATTATTGCTGTTATTATTGTAGTCTCCAGTGAAAAGGGTGGTGGCTCTTACTGCTGTTGCTGTTGCTAACTGTTGTTTTTGAATTATTGCTGTTGTATAGGCTGTTATCATCTTGCTGTTAATGATGGTTATAATTTTTGCTGCCACTGTCGTCCTTATTATCATTGTTGCTTGTCTACATACATTATACATTAAATTTATTTACTCCTCAATAAAAGATAAAAATCAACCATTTTTCAGTCAAGACAAGTGATCCTCTTTTTTTTTTTTTTACTAACAAAAGCCTGAGCCCATGGGTTTGCCGACAGTGGAGAAATCTCTCTCTACCCTTGCATTTCAAACAGAATTTGTCCAGTGCACAAAGGCACCGTCCCAAAATCGCAGCCTAATGAGACACAAAGGATTTTAACACAGCTAGTGAGAATACATCAGACTTGTAAAGCAGATGCTTTGAAGATCTTTCACTACTTTTTCTGCCTGCGCTCAATGCCTCGCTGTCCCCTCTGCCACCTTCCCCACAGCAAGGCCGCACACTCTGAAATATGTCGATGAGCAAAGACAACAAAGACGGATGCCTATTCTTGACATTGACTCCAACGTATGCCTGATACTGTTGTTGATAAAACTCTGCGAGATAATTATGAAACCAACTTTCTTTGTATTTGTGTAACAAAACTGGCTTTTCCTTGTTGTCTTAGAGGCTATTTTTCTATTATTCAATGAATTCCTCAGTAAATTCAAAGCTCCCCTTGGATTGGAAACCTAACCTGCCTCTGAAGACATTCTCTTTAAGTTACCTTGAAACTACTGGCACAAATTCAAGTAATATGGACAGAGGTTTTAAAGGTATTTTAAATTCATATACTGTCTGTAGAGCATTGTAAAACTGCAAAACTTCCAACCACATAAGTAATAATAGTCAAACTATTTCTGCCTTTTTTTTTTCCAGAGAAGCATTTTAAACATTTTAAATGAAATAATCCACGTTGAACAACTTGGGCCTCCTGCATTTGCCATTGTCTGTTGCTTTCAGGGGCATTCATTTTAAAACTGGCAGCATCCTTCAGTAAAAACACTTTCCGAGCAAAGTTGCCAGGGATTTGTAGTAGTCGCAGTACAACAGGGGACACTTTTTGCAGAGAAAAGATGCAGAATCTGACCTTGGGTGTCACCTGCTGGCAGAGGATCACACAGAATTTAAGTGAGACATGTTTACGGATTGAAGCAGTCGAACACTGCGCCGTGTGCAGACAGGTAGGGCTTTAACATCAAGGGACATTTGATCATTAACTCACAAGGCATACACAAAAGGCCTGACTCCTCTGCATTACAACAAAAAGACTGAACGTGTTTGACACAACTATCAGTTTTGATTTTGCAAGAGAACTTGAACTGTTTTTTGTCAACGCCCCACAACCCGCTCTCATGTCTCTGCTGCTGCTTTGCATGGTAATCAATATTTCCTGTGTGCAGCCACATGTCTTAACACAGGCATAATAAGCCTTGCTGAAAACGTAACCGGTGGAAGGGAACGTTCAAACTCTACGTCTCACAAGACACATATTTCAGTAAAGCAGCCATGGCTGCTTACTCAATGGCACCACAAGTCATCCAAAAGACTTCCCTTGGTTAGAAACACAGCTGCAGTCTTTGTTTTTAGCACTTATTACACAAGGCTGATGGAAATTTGCAGCTGAGGCATTCATTTGCGGAGTGCATGGGGAGAGCACAAGTGATCAAATGAGGGAAGAGGAGAAGGGGAGGAAGAAAAGAGCGAGCAGGGGAGTGTAGAGGAATGCAGAAAGTGCAAGCAGTGCACCATTATTCATGCAACACAAGATGCTGACCCATTTGTTACAAAGATTTTTGAGAAACCCTGATTATGGTTTTGCATTCGTAATTGATTCTCTTCCTTTGAGTAGGGAGACCAGCCTGCATGTTTGACTTGATTTAGAGGATTATCGAGCTTAAAATGGAGAGAGGCCTCAAACTCTATTGCCTCAAACGACAAAAATCCCCTCATTTCCTATCGTCTCCTCATTTTGCAGCCTTTGTAATTCAACAATTCGTATTAGTTGCATTGACTCAGGCAAATTTGCTCACAAAAAGAACCCTCTGAATTCATCCTGGGCAAAATCTCAAGCAAAATAAACCCACTGTTAGTGGGTAATTTCTATGTTACTACCTAACAAAGTGCCACAGTGTGGTCTCCTGCCTTCCCCCTCCTGAAGCCAGCTAAACTCAAAATCCCTAATTGGTTCCCCAGCCCTGTTGCACCTCAAAAGGCTTACCATCATTATTGCCAGGCAGAGAAACACGAAGGAAGACTGAACAAGATTCCCAACAATTATCTGTCCCCAGTGAGTAGGGCCTGTGAGAAGAACCAAGGGGAAGGCATGGAGAGGAGAGGCATATCAAAGAGACCCATGTTTCTTTTTTCGTCATGCAAATGTGACGACAATTTGCAGCCGAGGAGGGACAGCCTAATAGATACTGAGTAGGGGAGAAATAAAAAAAAGAAATTAAGTGTTGCATCACCGTTGTTGTCTTAAAAACAAAGATCCCCCTTTCATGCAGCAACAAAACTACTGCAAAACAGAGACCTGGTGCTTGTGTACGGCTGCTTACATTAGTCATTGTCCAAGCTGTTTAACACAAATATTGTAGCCCACATCTCCCAGGCAAAATGTTTTGTGAACTTCTCCAGTTTGTTAATGGTTTTTGTCAGTGCCGCCACGCAAGATCGTTTGAGCGGAGTAAAAGCTCCGAATGCTCATGTGGGTTCTGTGTATCACCTTCACCTGGCAGATCATTAGCCATTAATGTGGTGTACCTGTGATGCATGCAGTCCCAGAGATCTGAGTCATGTGTGCAGAAACCATCGTACAATGTGAGGCGATTCATAAAAGTGACCATTCCTGTTGTTCATTGGCGTGAGGATATAACATGATACAAATGATCACTTGGCTCTGTTTTCCATCAGCTACTTGCAGACTGTCACACTGAAGAATAAAAAGAGAAAAAAAAATGGATGCACAGTGTGTATTCTGCAACAATAGTGATTGGTAGTAATTTCAGATTTCTGTATACACAGGTACATTTTACCTGAGACATTAAGGATCTTATTTTTTATTTTTAATTGATAACTC
Source organism: Psettodes erumei (assembly GCA_016785225.1). Taxonomy (NCBI): domain Eukaryota; kingdom Metazoa; phylum Chordata; class Actinopteri; order Pleuronectiformes; family Psettodidae; genus Psettodes; species Psettodes erumei. The sequence goes on from JAFBJZ010000953.1 coordinate 958,746, forward strand.
AGTACTTTATGGGGCAGTGGGTCTGACAGGGAGTTACTTTGTAAATACTGATGGATAAACTTTGTCAGCATGTTCTCAGAGTACAATATTATTATCAATTATAGGAATGATGGTCTGCACTAAATCCTTTCACATGCATAGGATTTAAGTCTGCATGCTTTGCAAATACAACAAGAAAAAATGAAGTGGCTCTTACCCGGTACTAGAGTGCTCACTCTTTGATAAAAACAGAAACACTTTCAGCCATTTCACTAAAGCAATCTAGACTTAGTGAGACATCTGAAATGGCACTGCAAGTGTGCAACTCATTAATAAACCGGCAGACATGAGAGGCCTCAGTGCTGCCACAAGACAGCTGGGACAACTGCACACACTTCACCATGACAATTAGAGCTTATTCGGAGATTATGTGGGGGATCACTTCCGCTGTGGACCATCCAAACGGCAAGGATGTCACAGTGCGTCGTTCGTGGCAGCTGTCACGCTGTGATGGGAAACCATTACATTTGTGTCCTGGATCTCTTTAGCTGTGGCGAAGTGTTGAGTGTACACTCCAGCGAAAAAAGTTTCTATTAAAGCAGTTTGGAGTCCCTAAGAGGCTTTTTTCGCACAAACGTGTGGATGATGGGGAGGACAGAGAGGGTCTAAACACCATTATGGGAGAGTCAGCACCTCTAGTGCTTTAAAGGCTAAATACTTTGTAGTGGGATCTCAGCTCTGACACATTCAACTTGACACAGGTTCTGTACTATACAACTTAATATGTGTAGTCATCCATTTATTCATCTGTATCTCTTTTATCTGAAAGCTTAAGTCTCCTTCCACGTGCCCATCACTCTCCTCCCCGAGCTTCCCTGCATCATCTAGCCATCCATCCATCCTGGCAGGCTGAGAGAGAAAAAAAAATACTTTAAACTGTCAACATTTTACCACCACTGCTGAATAAAGTGAAAAACATGCACACTTGCCTGTTTACCCGTCATATCATAATTACTAGCCACACACTCTGGCACATGCCACATCCACCACACAGAAGAGAAGCAAGTTACTTGAGAGATCCAGTTTGTGTTTTCTCCCTTGTCCCTTTTTTTGCAAAGAGGGAAAATGCATGTGTTCATTTGTGTTAACAAGGAAATTGCCATCTTCCTTACCCCGCATCCCCACAGGATTTCCTCCCCTGGGATCCCACCACCAAACAATTATTCACAGACGTGATATCACTGTACTACTGCAGCATGTGGTAAACATGGGCCTCTGGAAATAATTCAGAGAAGTAGCAAAACACTGAACTCCAATACTGATATATTTACCATAATATATGGGGTGTCTTGTTTGGGAAATCATTTTCAATTTAGCAAGACAATTTATTTTGTATTTCCCCAAATAGAAACACTTCTGCTGCTGCAGAAGTTGAGTAATTTGCCTGGCAAAAAACCACACTTTAAAGTCATGAGTGGCATTTTCAAAATAAAATGATTTTGTTCCAAAAAAGACGCATATTTTTCACTATATTTTGAGGTTTTGCTGCAAAATATATATAGTGTAAATGCAAGATGTCAGCATGAACTTTCGGCATGGCCCACTAAATATAGACACCAACAAATCTGATGTGAGATTTTATTCATCTAATCACCTTTTATCAACAGATATGATGTGTTAAAAGTCCATCCCCGTAACTCACATGCATCCGTTTAAAACTGTGCTCCTGTGCATGAACACACTCAGACGCAAGTGGTTTTTTTAATCCCCACTGTTCTCCCAGACACATTCTTCTGCTGGGGCTGGTTAAATAGTGTGACACTGATCTGGAATGATTAAAACAGGGGATCGGAGAGACCCCCCCCCCACCCTTCTCGTCCTCCCGCCCATCCTTCTCATCTCATCTATGCTTCAGCAGTCACATATTCTTTGAAGGAGAGATTTAATTGGATCTCCTCAGAAGGTGCTGTCGGATTAACCAAGCAGAAAAACAGAGTTTGGCTGGTCATGCTTCTATCTGGGGCCTCAGATTGCTTCCGACAGACAGTGATCCCAATAATCCCACTGCAACATGATAACGTGGCAGCAATATTAGATCAAAAGCACATATGCATTTTGACTGGGCTTTGAAGGCACGCATGGCGAAGCGATGAGGAGATAAGTTCGCAGTTATATATATGGACTTGACATGAAACATGAAATCGAATAAGACATGGTGGTTAGAGACTTTTCCCTTCTACTGCTACCAAATGTTTATGCTGAATGTTGACGTGAAACAGGAACAGTCTGCTGAAAGAAACATTTCTGTCTGCTGATTTCATAGGGAAGACATAGCATGGATTAACAGCACAGAAATGAACAAGCGATTAAAGTACAATTGAGATTTGAATACTCACAAGATGCATCAACCAAGCTTTGTGTTGACATTTCATTTTATACTTTCATATATATATGTCCTGCTTGACAAGGTTTTCATCTTTTTTTTTTTCTTTCTGGCTCTGTTTTATGTATATCCCTCAAAAATGTCCTGTTGCTATGGGGACAGAGTAAAGGCATCATATGCCCAACTGAAAACTTAACGCAATCTTAGAGCCGCCAACCATATGAGTCCCATGTCTGGCATTCCCTACTGAAACAATGCCACTCCACTAACAGCTTGTTCACCATGTGAGTTTTCTGGTTCAAGACAGCACTGTTTCCTTTCACCATGAGGAGTCAAACTCTGAACAGATTAAAAGTGGCATTTTAGCTGAATGAATAAATATTGTGGAGGAGTGTTTTTAGAGATGCAAGTGAGGGAAACTCCATCTGCTTTAGTCAAACACCTCCACCATTCAGAAGTCCTTGTAAAAGGCTAAAATCATGCTTCATCTTGATGCAATAACTTTTACACAAAACAGTCACCGCTCTCTTTTTTGATGGAATTCAGAAATAGACTCTGGAGATGTAGCAGGTATCGTCTTCAACCTAAAGGTCAGGCTTGCTTGGCAACAGGTAAACCCACACAGCAGGAAAATAAACTGTCAAAATGCAAGTCGGGAAGCAATCAGGGAGGAAACTAAGGCACCTGAACGTGCTCCATCTGAGATGAAATGGTCAATTTTATTTGAGACCGAGCTAATATTTGAGTGGAAGCCTAGTTTCTTTTTTAATCTAATCCCAATCATCATCTTTATCAAACCCTTTCACTCAATGACAGCAACTTTTTTCCCCCCATCTATTCCCTTTATTGTGTCCTTTAACATCGACACTGCCTGTTGATCAAGCTTAGCCCCAAAGATATTGCAGTGTCTCAGCTCCCTCGCACCTTGTGGACACAGCCGGGGAGTAGCACTACCTTATTAAGTATACACGCGTTGTGGCCTTTGAGGTGCTGTTATTGAAAGTGACTTCCCTTGCACACCCTACGGTTCATTCTCAGCACTCACATCCAGTTCAGGAGAGGTCAGCTCATTACATCAACGACTAAATGAAGCACACTGCAACACACACCACTGCCTCCAAAATGAACAGTATATTGAATCAAAAGCTCTCAAACTCTTTCTCGCAACCGAACTGGACAGTATCACCTTCACAAAGGCAGCATTTAGTACTGGGATATTGTTTTGGGCTGCATGTGTTAGCTATGCTTACCTAATAAACTTCTATCAGCAGTCTATCACCACACATCATCATTGACGGGAAAGCTATAACTTATTACTTCATACCTCTAAAATAAAAAACAAATGCTGTATGTGTGGTCTGAAATGACCAAATGTATACTTTTGTTTCATGCAACTATTCTTGTCCACTGTTGCTTAATTGGCTGCCTATGAAGCCGTCGATTTTTTTCCCATTTTCCTGGACCTTGCTCCTTCCTTATAAAATGAGCTGCTGTTTATTGCAGTGCGGGGCCCCATTAACACATTGCCCATAGGGTGCCCTTCAGCGCACGGTCAGCCCTGCACAGCACAGATGCTGCTTTCATGCTACTTTGCAGCATGACCTCTTGTCAATGCAGCCTAAAATGATCGTGACAGTGCTGCCTACCGCTGTGGAGTATCAATGCACCCCTATGCAATAGGTTACTCTTAAATCAAAGTCCAGTTTGTCCAGTCTAAATTATTTGTTTAATTGCCTCATGAAAAAAAAATGCTTTTCCACATACCTGCTTACAATTCTAAAACCACACCTGTTTGTTGACACGTGATGCTTAAATGCTTAAGGGAGGTTTGAATATGAATAATACATGTCAGTGATTCCCCCTCAGGATGTCATAGAAATTCTAATCAGGGAAAAGTATGAGTAGCATGAAAAAAATTTGTCACTCTTGTCTCTCTGTGCGTTATGTGTGGGTTATAATGCAATCGTGATTGGGAATGGGGCGATAGACAAATGTCTGTTGACGGTGCTATCTCACCCCGCTGCTGTGATTAAGCAGTCCCCTTCTGGCAGAGATTACAAACTGCCTCCAAAATTGAGATTTAAACAATTATCTAGAGTTTGCTGCCTGTTTTTCTAAACTGTGGGCTGGGACAAACAATGGGAGGGACGGCTACTTCTGCAGGATACCCACGTTTTTCGGGATATCAATACTGAAGGAATGGGTTCATCACATTGAGTCTGTCACAGTAATTAATCAAACCAGCCCCAACTGAACCAAACAAATGACTGTGTTGCGTTAGCTGGTACACCATTCAGTGAGAAATTAAAGTCCTTTAAACTACATCCAGGAACTTTGCTTGTTTCTGCTTCTGAATGGCCAGAGGTTATGCAAGGTGACATCATATTGCACACACCACGGACATGTATACCAACTCAGTGGGCCTCCTGATCTCCATGGACCACAGCACACCAAAGAGCCAAAAAATCTAACATAGCTGAGTCTAGATTCCCCTTGACATATTGGAGGTCAAAAGCTGAAAGGGGCTGAGAGCCTAATTTGAGCAGATGTAATAAGCGCCTTAATTCCTGCACCTCAACATGAAAGTGTCTCAAAAAATTCAAGTTCAGAGATCTGTTCTTTTGGTTATCACTGCCACACTGATTTCTGTCTGAATACTATAACTACATGTTGCATGTGTAGTTGCTGTGTTACACAGTGATTCATTTAAACTGTAAAAAAGTTTCACAGCAATGTGTATGTGATAAGAGAAACAAAACAGTACAATTGATGGTGTTTTGTACAAGTACTTTTGTGTGGTATATGTTTTTGGTTAAATATGGTGACCATGATTTTCTGAAGGATACCTTGTATTGAGAAATCATCAACAGACAAAAGATAGAAATGCATTACCATTAATAAAAACAAATAAACTAACCAAACAATACTGGTTGCAGCACTACAGCAAACAAATCTTGAGTTAAACCCATTACATTATTTATCATCGCTTTCAATCACCCACATAATAGCATACTAATTAACCTTTTCACTGGTAAAGATGTACGGCCAATTACCCCCTTGCATTGGCACAGACCGTTGATCACCAGAGATGTAAAGCAGGGAAAAGTGATAACTGCGCCTTGCTGTGCTGATGGGCTTGATGCTGCCCGATGTTCATCAACAAAAGCACCAGCTTGCACAGTTTAATAATATTCTATCACAGAGATACAGTTCATCTGTGAAAGAAAGAAAAACAATTGCAGAGAAATAACTGAGTGAACCCTATCAGCCAATGGTGTATTATGCGTACATGTGGAGTATGATAAAAACCCCCTATTGACTTGGTGGAGTGACTGTAGTGCATCAAGAAAATGACATGTGCCAAACTAATTCAGTGCATACAGTAGTTGAAACGTGACCCTAAGTAGTCCTGTGACAAAGAGGGGACGCAGCATGGCGGCTTTGATAAATTTAATACACTTTCTTGTGTGTATGTAAACACACACACACACACACACACACACACACACACACACACACACACACACACACAGGCTCTGCTCAAGATTTTAAAACCTGTCTGCAGGGGATTTGTTCTCCACAAATACCCAGGGTCAGGCATTGTGATGTCAGGTTGACCCGTCTCACAGCTCTTTCCTCAACGAGGAAAATCATGTTTTTCTCAACACAGAGTTTGGTCTGGGCTCAACTCTTACATTTAATGAAGGGACTTCTAAATGTGCACCAACTCTGATGCAACAGTTGAGGGATGGTGCTTTCTAAGTGCGAGTACAAACGCATGCAGCACATGAATAAAATGCTGTTATTACCTTCAAGGTCATGAAGCCAGATCAGGTAAAAAACTGGGCTTTGAAACCTACTTATTAATTCAAAAGATGTATTTATCATTCTATATAGATCCACCACTGGGTTCGGTGTGTGGGATAACAGTCACTGCTTCTCTCTGCCCAGACGACCCCCCTCTGTAGAACCAGTCTGCTGCGGGTAAGCAGGCCAACTCTCAATCCCATCCATGCACCTCATCCCCGTGGACCGACTGACATTCCACTTTGATCTGCACAACCGGTTCTCACATCTACAAGGAGGGGAAAATGCACCAGAAGGGTGAACTATCCTTGAGTCGAGCAGACCTGTCTTTTAATGCTTCGCAGCAGGTTATCTTTGCCTGTGTCTTGTTTCCTAACCGGCTCGGGAAGTCGCGGCACGCGGGCTATTTGTGAATGGCGCCGACGACGGAGGTTACTTGGCCGATCGCCGGCTCCATCTGCTGTGATCAACACCACCAGATGGGTCTTCGCCACATATCCACGCTCTCTCTAGGTGACTGGGTCCACACCAAATGACTTGTCACTTGAATATCTGAGCAAAATATTAGTCCCATTCTATGTGTATGTGTCAGCCTGATAGTAGAAGTACCATTACACATGGCATGATGTGACACATTGTGCTTTGTGGATCATGCACCGTGTGTGTGATCAGTCCATGTTTCCACAGCTTTTAATCACAACTCCTTACATAAGAACAAGAACTGAGCACAAAGAACTGCTGTACTATAATGGCCCTTTTCTTTGAAGTTCTCACACTACTATATGGAAATAGCACTTGTTAGAACTCCACAATGATACAGAAATAATTTTATAAACACTGTTTATGTTGCAAAGTAAATGACATTCCTGAGGTTGTGGAGAATCGGGAGTAATGAATTTAAAAGAAATATGCATTTGAATTTCCATTTAAAGAGAATAATCAAATGTGTATGGGTGTTGTGAAAATATTGACGAAGGACCACTTTTCCTATGTGGGTTTCATCTGAGTAAAAAAATATATATTTGAAACCCAGCGTTGTCCTTGATCTTCACTGCTACTTGAATATTTTAGAAAAGTGGAGAGGGGCAGTGAGACATTAGGTTTTTGGCCCTAGCCTACATAGCTTTCATCAAAAGAAATTTCTTTGCAAAAACATACAAAGTTTAAATTGTCAAGTCTGTTTTAGCTATGACTGTAATGGAATTTGACTGGCTGGAAAATATGAAAGTGTAGTTAAGAGGACCAGTAGCATTTTGGTTTTGAGCTACATCCCATGTGGAATTGAAAGAGATAGCTTTGAACACTGGGATCACAGTTCTGGGACTTTAAGTGTGATGTTGTGTAACAGACATAACCTCTCTCTCTCTCTCTCTCTGTATATATATATATAAATAAAAGTGGAGAGCACACACGCACGTGTATATATATATATATAAATAAATAAATAAATAGTGGTTGCATAACATGGACCCCACTGAATTTAGAATTCAGCTTTTTTCTGTTGTTCTGCAACAAAAAAATACCACTGGCCTGTTGCGCACAGGACTGATTTAACCTTACTACAAGGTGATTCTGACAGCGAAGCGGAATAATAAATTTGTCTGAGCTCTCTGTCACTCCTGCCCTCTCTGATGGTGATCATAATAATTGAGAAAACAAGGCGGGCTCCAGGTTGAGTCTGTTGAGCTACTTCCAGTAGTTGGTCTGGATTCTAGTCTCTCTTAATGAACTGGACCCCAGGTTGCCCAAAAGAGAAATCATATTTAAGCAGTCTCTGTGGGGCTGTCTGATGTGCACCCAAATTTGAATGGTTTTGTTTAACCACATGGACCACACAAAGAGTCATTCAATAGTCTGGATAAAGTGCTGCAAACATGCATGGAAACGTGCACCCTGAGATAGTTGTTTTTGTCTCAGTCCTCTCTAAATTATCATTATTTGCGATAAGATGGCAGATACCTGCAGAGTTAATAGGTAATCCACATCTCAGTTAATGAGTTTACCCAATGTTGGAGGTAGGGTGATGACATATACAAAAAAGGAGAGATTTCATAATCTTATGAGCAACAATTTTCTGAAAAGCAGGCAGGAAGATAAGGCATGAAATAAGGTATTTAAAAATGAAATAACCCGTGGTGTTAATTGAAATTATAGTAAAATATAATTATTGCTGATGCTTGTTGATAACTGATAAGAACATTATACATCATATTTTGTGGTCCTGTTGATGTTCAGTTGAGTAGATGAGCTGAAGTGTTTTCCAACCCAAAATGGGGTCATTTTAAGGACACAAAAGGACACGTTGATGTCCAAACAAGCCTACCTTAAAATTAAGTTGCAACCCCACAGCTGTGTTTAGGTTAGACTCACCACTACCATTAGGATAGACAGACAAAGTTAGCCAAACATCTCACTCAGGAATGGTGGAAACAACTCCCCGAGTGAAATGACTTGTGCAAACTGGATTTGCATTCATCAGGTGGACAGGCACATGACTCGAAATGAATGCTGGTGATGTTCCCCTGTCAATGACAAGTCCAGAGCACAAAGGAGACAACAGACCATGGCCATAGCCACAGGATACACCTACCAGGATACCACTACACAACTATGAGAAATTAAGGGCAGTCCAGTACCTCCATTCCAAAACTTACAACCGATTTATTTGTCTCTGATGATGAAAAAAACTAGAATGTATTGTGTTTCTCTGAGGAAATTTTTTTTAATCTGATATATCAAATATCAGCTAAAATAAGAAGTCCAGTCATAATGAAAACATCATGTTTTCTGCTTATTAACAAACACAGAGCTCAACATTTGAAAAGGAGTCGCAAGTTATTTATTTATCCATCCTTCAATTAACATGTATGATACATACTGTACCACAGGCTTAAGCTGAATTTACAAATCAAAGCTGCATCTGTTCGTCAACAAAGAAACCTTTCATTACTTTCATGGGAGCCACAGTGTGCATACTGTATTAGAGATAAGTCCCTGTTTTAAATGACTCAAGATATTCATATTTCAACAGTGAGCAGATTTAAATGAGTCACTCTCCAAACACAATTGGCTAATTATGGAAATGAACTCATCTGATCCAAATTTAACTCATTCAGATTCATTTCATCAGATTTCCATTGTGTTTGCCTTCACAGCAATGTGCTTTAGTTTGTCATTTGTGTTTACCAGCTCTGGCAAACGTTGAATATTCCACAACTAATCATTCACTGGCAGAGAATCGGTTTAATGGTAATCAAGATGTACAGAACATTTAGAATAAAAACATTATGAAGGCATTCATCTGAAGGGGACTTGGATTAAGCTGTCAAAAGCATTACACTCATTAGCTTTATGAAAAACAAAAAGCAAATCCGCCCCTTGGCGTCTGCCATCCATTCACTGAATGAGCCTGCACGCACAGGTCATTCAAGGGGCTTATCAAAGCATCCATGACTCACACAGTCAGATGCAACATCACCAACTGACTGGACACCCCTCCAATGTCACTGAGTTATTGGCCTGCACCACTCAGCGAGAGTCAGACAGGTAACAGGGATGAGCTACCATCAAGAAATGACATTTATTTGAGGTGAACAGTGTGTTGCAAGTCATGCTCAATGTCAACAGAGAGAAAGATCACCGTTCCTGGGGTTTACTGAGCCATTAGTGACACTGTTGTGTTGTAAAAGACAGGAAAAGTGAAAACTGATGTTGTAAACACAGATAAGTGATATTTACCATGCTATAATTACTTCCCACAACTCAAAAGCACTTTTTTAAAATAGAAAAACTACAAAAAGAACAAGGATCATATACAGATTTCAGTATTCCATTTGTAATATTAGTACAATAATAACAACCACGGAAGCTAGCCTGGAAGTATAATGGAAAATTTCAGCATAACTGTGTGACCTTACTCTGACCCCATCCTCTGGTTTTGCGTATGTGCAGAACTGTGACAGGAAACCAAAAGGTAAAACTGTCTAGAGTGGCAGTTTTAAAGAGCACCTGTTGCATAAAGCATGTGAGCAACATGTGTTCCACAGGATGAGACTCAGACACGTTTCTTCATCTTCTTTACTTTTTCTTTTGCTGATAACAGGCGTGCTCAAGACACAGGTTATGTCCTTTTTCGGTCACAGCTCTATACTATGTTTTATGATTGGTACACCATGTAATTTCGCTTCTCTGCTGAGATAAAAGACATGGCAGCCCAGAGACGAGTGCTCACCCTTCACTGCAAGCTGGGGAGCCCTCTGATCAGAGCCATTTCAAAAAGACTCAATGTCTGGTTCATTAGTTTCTGCACCTCATTCAACTAAGACTTTTAGCAGATTTTTCCACCACAGAAGTCACCCACCAAACTGGAATGTCTGCTGCTGCGATATGCCAAAATGGCTGCCGTGAAAAAAGTAAGCGGCGACAGTACATTTACGATATATTAACCAGCTGTTAGAGCATAGAAGGGTGAAGTTAATCCTACTGACATTCAAATCATCATTATTGCTATAATGACAACATTTATTTCATATAAAAGGAGGCTTCCCTACGTTTCTGATGGACGTCTCACTGCATTTTACAGGGACCATAAGAGGACTGGTTGCAAATTAGATTAGCATCCAAATTAGGCTAATTATCAGTATCTACTGTTACCTGGTCTTGGCTTTTCAACCATCGTTTTCAACATCTACTGATGCTATTAAAGATCTGGAGAGTGCCCTCATATCAGCATGAATTAGGAGCAGATGAAGTTGATTTAGTGAAATACCAAAGCTGGGAAAGTAACCCTGCCTGTTACACCTCGTGTTTGTTGACAGATACCCCAGCATACATAAGTGTCTGATGTGGAGACGCTGTGGGCATGTTGGGCTTCAAAAAGGAAGGGGTTCATAAAGGCACTTTGATGTCCTCTGGTTTGCCTCAAGTCCCAGAATTTTTAAGCAAGCATGGAAGAAGGAGAGCTTACAGTATGTGATGGCAATATTTGTATTTTTGATTCCATATGGGGTTCAAAATAATACATAGCTTAACTGAATAGAATCTTCCCTCTAACACAATGGCCAACAGGTTTGGCCAAGCTCCGTCCTGTTACAATGACCTTACCTCAGCAGATAACCTTGCTGTTCACTCAAGAGTCACAACACAAGCTGGTGATGCACTTGAATAATACATAAGATCACAAATCACTGAATCCATTTTTAATGTGACAAAATAGGTTGGCATGCAAAATAGAAATGTAGGCTATGTTTTTTTCCCCCCTCGACTTCATATGATTTGAACTTACTGTTAAGGTTCAAATTCAAATCAGGACCCAATCCTAAAGAATAAAAACAGTCAAAGTGGTAATTTTAGATTTTTGTCAACATTTACACAGGAGTGAGCCTTTCTTGTATTTTATTATATTCTCAATTTGCATGTGTCACTATATATTTACTTCCACTCAATTTTACACCTGGAGTAGAAAAGGAAGTGTTTAAGCAGCAGATAAAGTGTGCTGCAATGGCCAGTTTCAGCACTGTACCAAATATCACCTCACACTAAAGTAATTGTGTGATAAAAACCTTAAAGCAGCAGCATGTCCCTGTCAGAAATGTCTATTTTGGGTACAGTGATTAAATCAATGGCTTTGTATCTCCAATTTAGTGGAAAGGACCCAGGCAAACTTGACATATGGCACTTATTTGTTCAGCTTCTTATTTTTTCCATTCAGTCTTTCACTTTCACTCTCTCCTCTGTCACTCTGCCAGCAGTTTCACTACTTTCTCTCTGATAAACAGCTCAGTCTAGAATTGAATGAGAATAGCCAGAATGATTTTTTTATTCCCCTCTTCCCTTACAACTTTTGAGGGCCTTGATTAAGTTGAAGCTGTCCAGCTGGTTATCACAGTTTCCATGCATCCACAAATATGCAGAGAGCTTGTATCCTATCAGTTCAATTAATACCTTTTGGAATCTGAGAGGTCTGGCTGCTGGTTTCATGGCCAGTCCGTCATTTAATTTTTTTTTCTTGCTCACTTTCAGTGAGCTTTGATTTTCCTGTCTGAGTTTTTCTGTCACAATATCTGTCCATCAATCTGTCTGCCAATAAGCCAGTGTCAGTTTGTTGGTCTCGTCTTGTATGTAGCTGTTCATCTACATGTGTGACACAAAAGCCATGATAACACTCACAAAATTTAACTTTGCATGCACATGAATAGTCTATGAATAGTCACTATACCTACTAAGGAGGCAGATGTGAGTTTCATTAGCCACATATGCAACAGTCATCAGTGCTGCTCTCCAGGAACACACACAAACATTTGCACATCAATGTATTTGCAGCACACGACCCTTTTCTTGTTTCCTACTTCAGGACCCTAGATGCTCTGAAGTCTTCATTTCTAGACCAAATACATAACAAACAAGAAGTATGGTCCCATTTGTATGCTCAATGAACCTCCTTTTTATCAAAATTGGAGGACACACTGGCAGAGGACACATGTGACTCCTTTGTTGCCCTCAGTGTCCTGTAATCCATTGAGCTCTGGCCAGTTAATCAGTGAAGCAGCCAGACTGTCCTCCTCCTCCACTCGTAAAGTTGGGATATAACACGTGAACGTGTCCTGTTTATCAGGTACTGGTATCATTAAATTCTGGTTTTATATCCCTCAAACTAGACCAATGAGAAGAACACTACAAGTAGTAAATAACAGAAGATATACCATAATGTTGTTAATCACAGAGCATTACAGTGAAATAGGAGTTATGGATGTATGTAAAGGTCCATCATGTTTTTAAATTGAAGTTAACATGTACACCTTGTAGTGTAACCTCAAGTAAAATGCCCTTGTGTCACAGTTGCACATTTCACACTTTTGGCCCATATGATCATAAACTTTTGCACATTAAATATGAGTTGATAAGTGGCACTGGAGCACATCATTAGTTTTCATATGTCGGGCCTGACAGTGTCATCTTCAGAGGAGACATGGGGGTCAGCCTGGCCTTCAGGACTTCTGAAGGACCCTCCTCTCTTGGCTGTGGAGACAGCTGAGACAGCCTCTGTATACAAATGGGGAATTGAATGGCTTGTTTTCTGGTGAGGTGACTGTTGATCAAGGAGGAGCAAGCACTACTGTCTGGCAGTCATATGGAAGCCTTTGGCCCCCAGGAAGTAGCAACAATTGATTGGATTTGAAAAAAAAAATGGTATGAGTGGCCATAATATAAATCAGCAGCTGTAAAATGTATGGAGGTACTTAAGAAAGCGAGCTAAATAGGCCATAATTAAGTAGCAAATGATTAGCTGAACAATGTAGTAATGGTTTGTAAATAACATTTTTATCTTAAAGACATTCTCATGTAACAAAGAACACTGCCAACTCCTATTTCATTGAAATATTGGTCAGTTTTGATCAGCATCCTCTTGTTTTTACCATCATGGCTATTGAGTACATGTATTTGATTATACAGCAACATAGACAGGGCTCACTGCCCTTTAGTACACACCCCTCCACCCACTCCCCCAAAATTTCAGGTATCCTCTGAGCAGCACATGTAACACAACATCATAAATCAACATTAAAATAGCATCTCCACTGCACTCCCATGACTATTTTGTCAGGGTCATTTGTGATCATACCATTATGCAGCCTCTTGTGCATCAACATTTAAGAATGATTTACAGTACAGGGTTCATCTGACCACATTAATCACTCTCATGTTAATAGGTTCCACTGCTGTTTGTCTCTTCCAAGGCCCTGGGGTGAACAGAGGAAGGCAACAAAGAGCTCAAAACTAATCTTGAGCCATTGCAAACCATTACTCACTTAAGAGTGTATTGCCAATGTGGATGTTGATTGTGAGCAGAATGAAAATGGGTGTTTGTGATATGAAAACTGGTGGATTGCCTCTCTGTTTACTGTGATAAACACTGAATGGCTTAAGTATCAGCATTAAGATTCCCCTGCCATGAAATGCCTGTTTTTTGTCATTTACCAAGGGAAAAGGTCACTGCCATTTATTACTAACATAGAATAATAACTGCATAAGGCCAGTCTGTTTTACTATACTGGAAAGCTGTGTCTCACAATTTGCAATCCTGTACTGCATGATATAATAGGCATAAGATTTCCTGCAAAATTCCTGTGAACAGATATCCTAGATTTACACTGTGGGTTTTTAAATGGGTATCACGGGCATCAAGGTTATCCATATCCTTCCCTTGACCCATGGTTGACAGTGTTCATTTCAGCTCATTTTAAAATGATGAAATACTGGGAGGGTATTTTAATGACAACGGCAGACCTGAAATAAGTTTTTGCTCTCACAACCCATACATCTGGTCTCAAGTTAAATGTAATACTCATACATCTGACCCCCCCCCATTGTAATACCAAGCTATTCAGGAGTGGCAGCATGTATAAGAGCTGAGAGACGATCAGTACTGGTTTAAAACTAAACCCCCAGATTTGGTGATTGCTTTACATAATGAGCACAACTGAGACGCAAATTCCTACATTGTTCTTTTAGGAATTAACGAATCTTATGATGTCTTGGTGGTGAGGAGGACTAATCCTTGGTTGTATAAATAGTACTTTTAAAGCTGGGTTTTTTTTGTGTGTGTGTGTGTGTGTGTGTAAATGAAGAGAGACGAGCGTGTCATCTCAACTTAATGACCCTATAGACTTTCCATATTTGCTGAAATGAAATTCTTCTGCTGGGTAATGTATTTACATTTTCTACCCGCGGGAATCTATGAATTAGCAATGAAAACTTTCTGTTGCAAGGAATCAAATTGTCGAGTACTCAGTTCACTGACAACTGGGTTCACCAACATTTTACCTTTCACATCTTATTGTTTTGGTAATTAGAAGTGATAGAAGTCTACTTTGAGATTTCTGGGCATTTCACAATTTGAGGCAGATACATATTCAAAAATTACTGCACATGTATCTTACAAGGGCATGGATGATGGGTTGAGTGAGGGACCCACGATCTTTGGTCATTAGGGAGACAACTCTAAAGAATAAGCTCTTCATGTGTCTGATGGTGTTGTCAGTTTTATAAGCACTTTCCAGATGGGAGAGCACAGTCACATGCTTTCCTAATCCTAGTGCTCTGCAGGTCCTAGGAGAGGACATAGAATCCACCCACTGAGTGGATGATATGATGCTGCCCGGGCCTGTTACACCACGTGGACATCTCAGATAACGACAGAGTGGAAAGGCTCTATCTGCTGAGCTTTTGTCAGGATGGAGCTGGAGAGCTGACACTGATGGGAAGCTGAGGAAGGGTGGCTCCTCCAGAAGCCTACCCAGTTTTTGCAGCACATAGCCTTGGGCTGTTTTGGCCAAAATCAGACAACCAGCTGTTCCACCTCATGTCCGCACGCTGACTCGTCACGATCATGAATAAGGCAATGTGAGCAGTTGAACAGTTGGGCTGTCGGCAAACTTTAGGAGCTTCACAGAGAAGTCTACCACAAGAGAGAGGGCACAGCCATGCGGCAGGTCACTGCGTATGAATGTGTCCAACATTTGCTTTTCAAGCTTCACTTGCTGTGTCTCTCTGGTTGGGAAGACTTACAGTAGCTAAAGGATTTCTGGAATGTCAGCTCTAAGGAATATTACTGAAGATAGTACTAATTGGTGTTTTTTATTGGTGCATTTTTACAGCATATTTTTAATTAACCCAAACTGCAGGATGTTATGATTGTCAGATGCAGCTCAATCATTAGTGTTGGTTCTGTTGGGGCTTGAAGCAGTCCCAGCCAGGCTTTGGGGTGTATGTGTCACTTCTTGCAACACCTGCTTTATATAGTCCAACATAATTATACACCTAATATACTATGTCTGTGCTAATGTACTTTTCTTTGGATTATGCTGCCTCCAGCTGTTTCCCACTGTTAGTGACATTATGCAACTTCTGTTTACCATCAAATTCTTTGTATTTATTCTTGTAATGCAAGTGAGGTCCACTGTATCGTCTTTAATGGTTATACCTTTCACATTTTATTGTTTTAGTGATTAGAAGTGGTCGAATGGTTTGTGAGTTCCAGCATTTGGGATCTGGCAGCTTATCTCCAGCTTTGAAGATTGTACTTGTTCTTTTGTTGATGTTGACAGATGACCATTGTTTACTGTTATGAAGTACATTTGTCATTATTGTAGGGTTTAACCACACATATAGTATTATGTAATGTTGTAGAGACAGTCTTGTGCTGTAGAGGATACATTGAGAACTAAAGCACAGTTTTTTTAGCTTGATGGAAGACACCTGAAAACAGATGGATGACGCTGTGGTTTGTTTTGTGGAGGCAGGGAGTCAGTGGCACTTTATGCACCCTTACAGCTAGTCCTGTGCTCTACACTTCATATAGTAAGAAAATGAGAAGAGTGGAATGGAGAGCCATGGTGAAAATCAAAAGGGCATTTCAGTCAGGCTGCTGGGATATTGTATTTGCAATCCTGCAAGATCTCAGTGGATGATGTTATGCAATGCTAACAGCCACGGCTGATGAAAGCTCTTGCAGCAGGTGATATGGTTGAACCAGTAAGACAGATCTGCTCTTGGGAATTGCAATATATAGCATCCACTGGATGATGCCATCAAGAAAGAATAAAAAAAGGCAAGTCCTTTTCCCTTCTTCTCACTGCTTTGTTTGACTCAGCCTGCTCACATGGAAAGCTCCCCACAGAGTCCAGCATAGGAGCGTGAGATAAAGCCAGATCTAAGTAAGCATTAAAATCCCAGTAGCCTATGTCCAGGCCAATGCCAGGAGCTCATCCATCTTGTTAGTCATTTTTTTCTTTCCCTGTGTTGTGTTCATCTCTCCCCTCCACTATTCCTTTAGTAACCCAGGTGTAGATTCCATGAGCTGCAGGTGACTGATGGCCTCAGGGTTCGGCTGCAGAGCACTTTTCCCCAGGTGTATCTCACCTGTGATCCCTGTGCTAAAGAAATGAAAACACTAACTAAAAATAAAAACAACTGCAACACCTGAGCATGATTAAGGGCTCAATGGAAAACAACTGAAGAACAGCAAAATAATTGGAAGAAATAGAGAAACACTGTGGTGGTCTTCAATTAGTTTGGCATTATTTTCAAAGATGTATATGAAAGGTTTTTGGAGGCTTTTTAAAAGGAGATTGGTTTCTACCTTATGCAGGCAGTCTACTCCAATTTAAAGTGCACTCCAACTAGTCAGGAGGGAGGAAACCCAGTAAGACAACAGTCAGGTTTTCATATTCAAGGCCGAGCTTAACACTTCAGCAAGGCATGGTCCACAGAGCTTAATGATGATCTGGAGGTTTGGTGGCATTCCCTTTATAGACTTGTAAGCCCACCCCAGCTTGAAGGTTTCACAAGAGGGTATAGCTATTCGCAAGTAGTGGTGGCACATTTGCGAGCTAAGGAGATCACAAGAAGCTGCAGAATTATACTACCTGAAGAAAATGCTTTTTTATTTCTGAGTCCCTTTGGATTTAGGTTGCAGACAGGAGCTGTTTCTCCCTGGTGAGTGGATATTCTGTTTTGACCAATGTGTTGAGAGCAAAAATATAACTGCGGGAGGGTTTTGTAGCTACAACAGGAGCCTCATGTGACAATCTCCTGCAAGGGATCGCAACGAGATGCTTAGTGGTCTGTCACTAGTGATAAGCTTAAAGCGGTGGGCAGACATCCAACTTGATATGTCAACTAGTCAAGCAGAGATGCAGGCTTTAGTTGGTTCTGTGAGGAGAAGAGAATTTGAGGAATATGTAACAGAGCAAAGATGTTTGCTGTAGCAGAGGGACAAGTGAAAATGTAAAAAGGCAGCTTCTGCTGTAGGTTCCAGTGCAGAAAAATTAATTGAGGCACCATCAAAAGGATGCTGTGCGAGGATCTCCCAAACCTTATTTTTCCATCAATGCCAAAAGAACAGTTTTTTTCCCCCCCCTGAGTATCCCCATTATAAAGACATAATATGGTGTTATATACTGGCAGTGGCACACTGACTCAATGGTTAGTTCTCTCCTAGCTCTTCAAGGAGTCATCAAAGCTGCACAATACAGCCCCTATTACACATTTACTAATTACCTGTTGGCTGGAGTTGACTGCAAACTGATTATTCCAGCACCACATTTAAAACACTCTGGAAAGGAGAAGGCCATGGAGCGAGCAAGCGAGTACTTTTTTTCCCCATAAAAAAAAAAAAAAAAAAATCAAGGCCCGGGCTGTGAGCTGGTGATAAGGTGTGCAGATGAGTATGCAGATTTCTTGTGGGGGCTTATTTTCCTTTCACCACTGACATGCAAATAAAGTTAATCCATTGTATCATTTGTAATAGGCTTTCACTTTTATATGTTCTCAATTTTGAAGTTTTCAAAGAAATAGCAAGTGGATCAAGGGTGCATTAATAAGTGGGTCCTTTAAATTTAAACGGAATAAAAAAATTTTCCAGGTGAATCAATGCAAAAAAAAAAAAATCTTACATCAAGGCTAAATGAGGAAGGGTCCGAGGATGGATGGCTCCCACAAGTTGTTGAATATCTTCTACTGTCTCTCAGTCCCAGACACAAATTAGCAAAGATGATATCTATTGTATGCATGTTTCAGCATTCAAACCAGTACCTGTCATGATATAATTACACTTGTAACACTTGTACACACATCTTGTCAGATTAAGCGACATTCCCTTGTATTTAAATAATAGACATAACGCTGTCAAAGAAAGTACACTTAATTGATCCACATGGCTGCAGTTACCCCTCTTCCCCCTATCTCTGTCTCATCCTGTGGATTTCTCTTTCTTAAATTGAAGTGACGAAATTGTGTCACCGGAGACGGAAAGGTTAATCTTTGCAGACAAGAGAGTGGGCAGTGCAGCTAAAGAGATAGACTTTGGAGTTTACTGCCCTGCTATTTGTCATACTAAGCCATCGCTTTCGACAAGGCAACTGGACACCTTGATCCATTTAAATTAACTGTCAACATAAATGCAGCGCTGGGGAAAAAATAAATAGAAATAGACTCCCGCATCACCCCATCCACCCTCCCGTCTGCACCCACGACGTCCCATAACAGAAGTGCTCCTGGTTGGAAAGGTCAAAACGGTGTCGACTGCAGGAGTTCAGACAGCTCACAGCGATGAGTTTGGGATCCATAACAATCCCTTGAGGCTAGAAACCGAGAGAACTTGACCTGAGCCGCCACAGACTTCCCTCCACCGCATGTAATTGGGTAAAATAAGAGAGCACGTCTATATCTGCCAACACACTAACAGAGAGTGGTTAATTCCATGAAATCAAGAATAAGAATAGCCCCACAGGGACAGATTGCTTGTGAACATGTGTAGCAGCTGAGGACTTATGGCTGGTGATCTATTTGTTTTTATTAAAGAGACAGTCTTGGGGAACTTAGGAGGATTACAACAGGCCTCTGCAGGTGGTGTGTTCGGTAAAAACACACAGTAAAAAGAAATATACAGCACACTGTAGAAACTTCTTAATATCAAAAATGAACCAAGCCATACATGTGTATGAAAATTAAAAAATAAATGCAGAATATGCTTTATTATTTCAAGAAGAGCATCTCCACACAGCAGCAGGAGTTTGGAAAGAAAATTAGATATGAAAATATTGGAAAGGCTGCTGGGATAACAACAGCAGTAAAGATATTCACTGTGAAACTGCTTATACTGATAATGCAATTGGATCAAATGCATTTTATATTTCAGCACACCATCTTCGTTTTTCTACCTTCTCTGCTGTAACTCATGTATCTTAACCTCATTATTTTTTCAGTTTTAATTTTTTTTTTGTATTGAAATCCCAAACAAAACCTGTGTAGCTTTCCAGCTTCCATGGCCGATTCCATTCAAATAGGTGGTTCATTTTGTAAAATGTGTGGTTTTGCATCTGAAAGTTAAAAGAGAGAAGCTTTTCTGTTTTTTCTATTAAATGACAGCTTGATCAGAGGAGGACTCCAAGTCACACCTTTGTCTTCTCTTTCTATCCAGGATAAAAAAGAAAACACAACAACAAAAAAAGAAAACCAAAAGAAAATACACAACATACTGAGACTTTTGACCATATTCTCCTCTTCTACACAGATGCACCTCATAGTGGGCCTCTGATGTGTAGATTTTTTTATTTTGTCAGGCTTCTGTTCAGTTCCCTTTAGGCGTTTTGTGCAAGCCTCCTGAACTCCTGTGCTGTCAGGAGGTTTGACTTCCAGCAGTGACTCCTCTCCATCTGCCTGGTGCTCTCTAGGTGGACTGTTCTGACATTTTGTTCAGTCACTGGCGAATAACGGCAGACAGACAGAGGAAAAATGTGTGACAGTGTTTCCCTGCAACTCATTACAAAATATGGATAAATAAAATGGAGTTTTATGCCTGCTTGGAGCTCACATATTCACAGTGTAAAAACTTACTGAACTTTCAGGGTCAGTGTCTTTTCTTTCTTTCTCTTCTTCAAGTGATGCATGAGCCAAGAACAAAAATATGACCAAACCCTTTTTCAGCATAATTCTGAATAGATGTCATGTGTCACACTGGAACGCTATTTGATGCTTTTCACACAACAAATTCTGAGATTTAGATGGATAAAATACATTTTTCTTCTTTGCACACATTTAAAGACAGAAATCTCTCGCTGTGCAGGATGAATATAGTTTTGTAACTTTTTCAAAGAACTATTTATTTATATGTGTGTGTGTGTGTGTGTGTGTGTGTGTGTGTGTGTGTGTGTGTGAACTCCTCACTACTCCCTCACAAACAAAGTATCAAGTTAGTTTCATGTAAATAGGGCCAAATCATACCATCATAGCAGTTAAGGTCAAGACTCATACCAATACACTTCATATTATTTACAGAGAGCCAATTTTCCCCCATTCCCAAGCACTTGGTGGCAGTGGTGAGGAAAATCTTTCTTTTAACAGTTAGGTTCTGCTATCAAGATAGCCTTGTTTACACTTCTGCACACACATATACCCACATCTGGCTGGGTCTGCCCCAGTCCAAAAGGGATCAAAGCACAAAGGTTCTGCCTGAATGTCGACTGTATTTGTTCATGTTGCTTTTTTCATCTCTTTGTCTTTATGACAAAGGCTTTGTTAAAATGTGCATTTTGCATCAACTTGACTGGATTCGAGGTTACTGAGCTGTGCCGCTCAGATGTGAAGGAAATGCACTGTGCTTTCTCCCAGCATGCCTGGAGTAAGATCCACCAATATAAGTTTGCTTCTTTACCCATAAAGCTGAGGCTGCTTTTGTTGATTTGCAACAATGTTTGACTTCAAAACCCAGCGTCCTGGATCAGCTGCAATTTTTCAAAAGGAATCATTTACAGAAACGTCTTCATCTATCCCCTGGGGGTTTCATCATCAAGATCCATATTTATTTACAGATGAAACTACTCATGTTGATTAAAGCTTTGGTCCCAACATCAAACTCAGTAAACCTTGAGGTGATATATGTCAATGGTTTGCGTTGTTCACATTTTGATCATTTATTTATCACGTTTGAGAGCATTTGGGAAGCAGAAAAAGAAAAGAATAACAGATCAGAAACCTTTGGTGCTGATTGTCAGGGGTGAGAAACAAAAACATGAGGGCTGTGTTGACTGTGGGGGTTTTTTCGGGAATGAAAAGAAAAGGAATGGGATGGTGCAGACTCTATACTGCAAAAAGGAGAATTATAATCTCACAGGACGAAAGTGAGAAACTGGAAGTTGTGTCCTATTTCGCAGCCTGGCAGTACTGTATTGTTTGAGGGGGAGAAAAAATAGCAAACTGAAATAACCTGTGATATTTGCCTGGAGTGAGTCTGAGTAAATTCTATGCATTCATGAAAGGCAGGCTGATTTCATTCAGCAAGGGTAAGCAGTAAAATAGACCACACGGGTTGAGGCAGTCTGAAATTGTTTGCGGCAATGTCTTAAAAAGATGGGAAATTGTGTTGGTTTTCTGTTGATATGTACAGTCAAAGTCAAGGACACACAGTGCAAGAAGCAATTGCCTTTATCATGCTCTTGATTGTTCCTAGCACTTGCTTTGTCGATTGCAATATGTAAAACTAAGGTTATATTGACATAACATGTGATTGAAATTCATGGCTCCATGCAATATGGATAATAACCTAATATCTGTGTTTGTCTACCTCCATTCCTGCAGTGAAAAAAATAATATAGCAGAATGATAAAATGTTTTTGAATAGCTGAAATTGAAATTAATTTGAATTAATGCAAATGCTCTCCTTAGCCATGTCATTTTAATTAATTTAGTCATTTTATCAGCTAAATCACGCTGTTTTTGACATTACAAAATCAATTTTAAAAAGAATAATGGGAAGTTACTTATTGATTTCAGCTCGATTTCTTCTGGCTGTTGCCTTCCTATTCAAGCAGGCAGCAGTGCCAGATGAAGCCATCTTTTGACAGAATCAGCCCTATGGAAACATAAAAGACACAACACACAAAAACCACACTGGCAAAGAAATTCCACACACAGCAGAGAGGACAGTGGTAATAAGTTCAGCAGAAAGTGTTCAATGGACTATTGAAGGCTGTCATTAGGAGCAGATTGCACTATTTGCAGTGCTTGAAAGCCAGGGACTGGCTTTTAGGGTCACTGGGTAAGTGTGGCAGAGCTCAGAATTGTTTTGAAGATAAGGGAGCAGAGTGCTTCTGTTCAGGTATTATGCTGAAATATTTTAACATGATGAAGCACCCTGTTCTGCACTGCACTGCTCACTTCCCTTATTTGAGCCCTTTCTCAGCAGGAGAGGAGGAACCATGCTGGGATGGCATGGTTGTAATGTGCAAGGTTGCTGCAGTCTTTCCTTCCTTACACTTTTTCCCCCTCCTCCTATCCTCATTCTCTCTGCTGGTAGGAAAGGGAAGAAAAATATAAATTGCATGACATCATTATTAAACATGGCAGCCGATGGGGGATGCAGTCATGTCCAATCCGATTGTGATTCAAAATGAAAAAAGACGAACAAATGATAAAAAAGCTCCCCTGGGGTTAAACTGCAGTTGTCAGAGTCAGCGATGACCATATTGTTTTCCATTTGGCTTAATCAAATGTCAGCTCCAAAGCTCTGGGATTTGTTGAAACGTGGCCTCGCTCTCCTGACCTCCAACAGTGAAAGACTCTCAAGTACAATCCGCCTGAGTCTTGTTTATTATAAAAAAGGGGGGAAAAAGACAGTAAAAACTCCCAAATCTAAGGATTTATAAAATACTTGACTAAATTGGAAAAAAAAAGACCTCACACAACAAGCACCTCAAGCCATACAAAGACATTAAATAAACAGTCCAAACCCAGTCATAAACTTTAATTTGATCATTTCTAGCAATTAGATGTCTTGTGTGCACACCATGGGCCATTAAAATGCATATGGCCACCTTGGATCTTTACAGTTATTTGTGATTGAACATTATGACTTAATTATCCCATCACAATGGAAAGCAAAACTGCAGTGAAGTTAAATTTGCCATTTTAAAAAAGGCAGCCTTGCCAGTTCAGCATATGCATACTTAAACACATCATCACGTTCATGTGATACATCTTAAAATTTAGCATTTTGTTTTTGTTTTAGTTTTCCATGAATGCATTTGTGGTTTTTTTGTATGTTGCTATAATTTTCTTACATGCCCCTAAAGCAGCACAATTCCCTTCAAGCCTACATTGAGAAAGCTGACTTTCTCCATTGCATCATCCTCAACACTCAATATCTCCACAGGAGCCAGATAGCACACATTGCTCAGGTGACAGTTGTTTGATAGCTGCCCACATACTGTATATCACATTTACAGATTTCCCCATTGTTTGCAGTCAGGTTTATAAGATGCCAGCTGCAAATGTTTTAAGATTTGGTGAATGTGTCTCATGTCCCAGGACCTCTAACCCCGGAACGGCTTTCGAGCATAATCCGCCAAAGTCTTGTTTACTATACAAAGCAAGCACCCCCCCACCACCCCCTTTTTTAAAGTTTTTGTGAATGTGGCTCTTCACTTGTCACCACAACAGCCTCTCAGGAGAATTGCACAGTATGTAATTAAAATAATTGCACGCAAACAACAAGGTGAATGTTTGATAATATACATGCACTGTTTGGATGTGCCTTATTTTAATCAGCTCATGTTGATGGAGGGGAGGCAGCGGGGACTTGCAAATGCCACAAAGAACAAGGGAAAAGGTCAGGAGCCCTTCAATCACATATTTTTTCACATGTTTCGATCATTTGGCTTTTCCATGTTTTATTTATGCTGAATTGTATTTTCAAAAAAATTTTATGCAGATAAAGGTCCGAACCTAATTTCTCAGACTAGGTGCCTGTTCATTCAACAACAAGAAGCCGACACACTCCTGCCTGGATGAAAATACACTTGAGTTGGCTAACCCACGATATCAAAAACAAAAAAAAAGTTGTCAAATGCGGTGGCTACATGTTCTCCTCTTAATTCTTTACTCTGTTTCAGTGGATGGCTGAAGATCAGCAGACTGAGATATGCTGCAGTGAGTCGGAGGGCCCTTGATGGAGTACAGCTCCTGTATTCACTTGTGGCTGACTCCATTACTTCTCCATATATAGATGGCAGTGGGGAGAGGATCCCCAGCAAATTTGATCAGCAAGATTACAAACCCCTGCGTACTAGATCATTTAAACCCCATCCCTGTTGCCTACAAGGGCCACAATACATTACTCCCTCTGTGCAGTGCATCTATCAGTCCCCTTCGCCTTACCGCTGCAGGTCTCCCAAGATCAGATGAACGAAGAGGAAAGACAGCACTCTGACTAAACTGGGGTCATGACCCAATGGGGGTCAACACAGGAGCATGAGACACGGCTGACAGCATTCAAGCCATGCTTTGAATGGGCACAGATTCATCATGGGCAGGAAGAGCTGGCCTCGATGGAAGCTATCTATAATAACAGACGGATGTGCAAGCATCTCAGAGCCCTCTGAGAATGCTCTGCCCAGGTCTGCACACTACAGAAGGACACATAATCTATTACTGTAATTGGACACCAGCAAAAGGGGAAATCAACGGAGGATTTGTGGATTGGATCAACCGTACCAGAGGGAGCTATATCACAACTGGCATTATTTTCTGGAATTATATAGAATCAGTTACATGGAGTAGTTATGTATCTGATACATGCTTTATAGATATCATATTGACATTTCTCAGAAAAAAAATTAATGAGATAAAGGCAAGTGCACCTCAATGGGAATTATTCCAGTAAATCTAAGTGGATTTGTGTTCATAGTTGTAAAGCCACTTAAATGCCCATACTGGTAAATAAATATCAGTGCATTTAGTATGCACATTGTACACTGACCAAGCCTTCCTGTGGTTATTCTTGTACATAAATGAATGCAGCTTTGTTTTCGACCATCATCAACATCATTGTCATCATTTTAATGTCTTTACGGCTTACACTGGATGTTCTGCAAGTCCTCTCAAAAAAAGGTATGCTCAGAAATGTGCAAATCCAGGCTTTGTGAGTTGGATGCCAAAAAGTTCCACATTCAGTGTCATTGGAAACATTTTAAAAAAGGAACTAAATAATTTGAGTCTGAGATTCAGTTTTACATTTGTTGCATCTGACATTAAAAATGTCAATGTTTGACTCAGGTGAAACAGATTTCAATTGCATTACCGATGATGTAGTGTACTGTGAAGTAAAAGTCTCTTTTTCTTTCCTCTCTGAAAATTACTACGAATGGAAATTCTGAACTCCAGAGGATGCAGTTGCTAGGAGCTCATGTTGGCGAGCCCATCCTGGGTGGGACAGCATGCATTATGCAGATCCTCTTTGAGGGGGAGCCTGTCTGAAATACAATTTACTTTAATATCTGTTAAGGTTTGAAAAATATCCAAATAATGCAATTTGTTTGTTAAAATGTGCCAAAAAACACTTTTTGTGACTGCTCTCAAAAAGTGGTTCTTAGAACACTCAAGCATGACTCGCCTCTGTCTAAAGTCCTGAAATTGTCTCACCTTTACCACCCACCACCACACTAATCTCATTTGCATGTTGGCTCCATTTGAGCCTTAGTGCTGCAAAATTGTCCAGGGAATCTATACAAGGAGGGGGGAATTGGATAACTGCCCTCAATTATTCATTTATTTGTTCAAAATGCGTGTCCAGATTTGTAACCACTTCATCAACCTGACCTCTCTGGAAACACCTGTGCTGACAATTTGCTTCAGTGTTAATATTACTCCCCACCCCCAAGCTCAGGACTTGTTTTGTCTTTAATTTAAAAAGGGATCAACCTTTGTGAATATGGCATATAGCATAAAAAAATCTGTTTAGTTACCTTTAGCCAATCCTCCTGAGAAACAATTATCATTCTTTACTGTGACTTTTAAGAGCTGCTTGAGGGCCAAGCTGAAACAATGACAAGAACGTCTCCCTGTTTATGGAACTGTGAATATAACATTCACTCCCTGCTGAGAAGTTGGACTTTCAGACTGATTTGGCTGCTACACTCAGCCTCATCATGCCAGCCTTTTGTTCCCTGCATCTCCAAATATTTTCTTTGCAGCTGTCTGAGTTAATGCTGTCATTAGACTATTTGATCCTGTAGCCAAATTATAATGTGATCTCCCACATCATCCATTCTTCTCTTCCCTCTGAGCTGATGAATAGCTTAAGGTCAGACTATCAAATTAGTGGCTCCCATTACTCCCCAGACACTAATGGAATCTTTATGAAAGAAAAGATATGTAATCTCTCCAAAAGCCTTTTGGAGACCAAACAGTTTGTCTGTGGATGAATTGTGAGTGCAGTGCTTGGAGAAATGTAAAGTGAATTGGGGAGGGGCCATGGCGTGTGCCTATCCAGGCCACATCCAGTTTCACTCACTCACACACATATGCAGACATGGACAACTTTGTCACAGCAAATGTATATCAAAACTCGGAAGAAAAAAAATGGTCAGCCAAAAGACAGTTGACATTTTATCAATTTTGTCACTGTGTGGATGCATTGCCATGGTAGGATAAGGCTAGAATTATTCTGAATTTAAATGTATATTGCATTTCCTTTCTTTTTTTTTTTTTAATCAGCAACAAATCCCATGACAATACCATAAAAACAAACAAAGACCCGATTTGCTCTATTGGCTGAAGCACTGGCTGTGTGGCCAAAGCCTGGTGTAGCATATTCCTCTGTGCCATACATATTCATTCTTATCCAAAAAACCATTAAAATCACATTTGAGCCAAAGTGTTCCACTGTGTGACATTTATTCATGACAATGAACAGGGTCATAGCAATTTATTTAAACCATCTTCTGCCAAAAATGACTCACAAGAGAAACATGTGTAGAATTGCTCCTGGTTGCTAAAGCTACCTAGCCATTTTTGGATATTAGTGAATTATTACTTATGTTTAAATAGCCATGATGATGTGTCAGGTCTTGTGTGTAACTGTCCATGGTGCTGAATTATGACTTGTGTGTGACTGTCCATCGCGCTGAATTTCTGACTTGTCTCCAAGTAGCCATGGTGATGTATCGGGAATTGTATGTAACTGTCCATGGTTTTGAATCATGATTTGAATGTGTGTAACTGACCGTGGTTCTGAATTATTAGTACCAGAGTCTGAAGGGCTCTGGGCCACAGTGAAAAATGTATCGAGATGAAATGACAGATATAGTCAATTTTACAATAGGGGAAATTGTCCTTTCAATTGTGTTTGATTAGTCTATAATTGGAAGTTAGAGGTAGGACTCTTTAAATTTGTTCAATTTTTAGTCGGATGACAAAAAGAGAGATCAGGTCCAGAGACTCAGCATTTTTTTTTTTGGAACATTGGCCTCGGCATACTAAAACTGAGCCACCATGCAGGAAGTCACAGCTTTGTTGCAGTATCTTTTAGAATCGACATCTTGCATTGCCCCACCCCATGAGTTCATTTGAACTCCCTGCCACTCTCGAGAGGCAGCCAGGGGGCAGGAGAGGAGGGGCTTCACCTCAACTGGGGACTGACATCAAACAGCTTGGCTTCAGTGAGAGACCCCCCGGACAGCTGCAATGGAAGTCCATCACTGGGTCACAGCCTCAATCCGTCACTGTCTGCTGCCGCAGCTAAAGAGCAGGGCCAAGGAGACAACAGGAGTGACTCAGGACTGCAGCTCTCAGGTTCGCTCCTTGGGTCAGACACTTGATAAATCTGCTATATTTTCTTAACATATTTCTTGTCAAGACCCATAAATCTTTATCAGCTACATCAGAAATTGTACTTGGAAGCAATACTTGAGTTCCTTTAAGACAATCTGATCATGAATGTCATTTCTCCTAAAAATACAGTTGCCTGCGATGCCCAGGATGTGGCGGATATGAAGAGACTGACTTGTCGCCTATATTGCTGCAAGAAAGGCCCAAGTTGTAACCTCAATCCCTCACTCTGAGGATGGAGAGCAACTATATTCACCTGGCTGACAGTTACTTCCACAGGACAGAAAGGCTCCTTTTGGATTCAACCTATAGACTGACTTTCTCTTGGCCCTGTGTGCCAATTCCTAAAAGATGTGGATACCTTAATTGCACAGTATGTCTCCTAATACAAAGTTAGCTTATCATATACTGTCATGGCTATTTGACCTCTAAACATTTTGTCTTTTGTCCCCCTCCTTCCTTTTGATCCAAAATCATCAAGGCAACAAAAGCAGCAGCATCTGTAAAAAAAACAACCAGAATGGGATCAACAGCTGCTAATAATATTCTCAGCAAATCTTATAGGCTTCGAACAAGTAACCATTATGAAATGGCACAACAGCCAGTTGTAAATACATGAGGCAGTGAGTTCTTGGAGAGGCAATAACTTTCTAAAGGCTGTTAGAACCTGGAATTTCATTTTGCACTCTTTTTTTCCTCTGCCTGCTCTTGTCTTTTCACCCCGAGTGGATGGATGTCGTTAAAGTGTGATGATCTTTGCCAAAGGGGGAAAAAAATTATATCATTCCAGGCACAGTTGTCTACTTCAGATCTTCTTTGACATACTAGTAAAAAAGGAAAGGGGAGAAAAAGAGGGTTATGACTCACGCTCAAAGGCAGTACAGCAGAACACATCAGACATTTGTAATATTAAAGCTGTTTTTTTCTCCCCTTCCTGCCTCAAAAGTTTCCTCTACCTAAAATATTATCATTGCTGTGACTTGGAACTGTGCTTTAAATGCAAGTGGCTGAGTTATGACAAATAATGCACTTACCCTGCATCCTTAGAAGTGGACCACTCCTATTAGGAAGACATTTGGAGCTGGAGCCCAAATTCTAAAGTGTTCCTTTGTGATTTAATTAGGGGATTGCAAAGGAGGAGGCAGGTTGGCCTCGAGATGACAGGCTCATAACTCATCACTCCTGTAGCCTCTCAGAACCCAGTCCCCAAGACAAGTAAGAGTTCACATCATCATCATCAATGTCCTTTGTTACTGAGTTACATAATCCCCTTCTGCAATGGCCATCTTTACTGTATCTCCTGGAATGGGTATTGCTTTATATGCTTTTGAAGTTTATTGAATTTTACCCCACTGCCCTTACAACCCCTGCTAAAGACATTCAGGATTTCTGACCCCAAAAGAATCCAACAACCTCTCTATGCAAAAAAGCTATTAAACTGAAAAAAAATCCTCTGGACTTTCCCTTTTAATTATCTGCAGCTCCAGAGGGACTCATTTGCCACATGCTGATTTAATACTGGAAGTCCAATGGCAACAGATGTGTCATGTTCCAACAAAAACTTTTAATAATTGGCTTCGAAATACAGTAAGAAAGATATCTCCATGGTTTGAAAACCTCAGAAGTGCAGAATGTGGTTTCAGTTCAAATATGATTGATTTCTTCTCAATTCTTAAAGGATTTACAGTCCATAAACCTTTTGTAGCAGCAAAGTCTGCTAATACTAATTACAGAGACAGCAGACACGCTGCAGAGCCAGAGCGATATCTGCCACTGGAACTTTTTGGTTTTAGTTTTGTCCTTGTGTGTGTGTGTGTGTGTGTGTGTGTGTGTGTGTGTGTGTGTGTTTTTGATCTTTTTTGAGTATGTATGACTTGGTTTCTGTAAGCAGCATGAAGGTAGTCTCACAATGTAGCTCCAATTATATTTTTTGCCTAAAGGGAAGAGCAACAAGGCTTACTTGAGCATCTGCTCCTTTTGGATGCCGTTGATGACCTCACACTGTCTCCCCTTCTGGGAGATTATTTATCATTACAGTATACAACAACATGAGCTCCATCTCGAAAACAATGGTGGAGCTGTGTCTGTATGATGGACAGGTTACATAACCATCGTGCATGATGTAACAGATTCACTTACTAAATTAAGTAACTTTTAGTTGCCCTGTTGCTCATGCAGATCTGTACATGCAGATTCTAGAATATATGACGCACATAATGCTGACTTTCAATTGTGAGTAAATGTAAATGCATAGTGAATCCTCATCACTAACTGAACAAAATGCTAAGAACTTCCTATTAGATGCTTGTTTATGTGAGTATAAATAGCCAAAACGATCCAAACTAAACTGAGACCGCTGTTTTAATGTTGTTGCAAGAATTTCTTAATTTTACTGAAGTAGGCCATGTGCCCCAGAAGATAATGAATTTATAAAATTAAGATAAGTAATACTTTGAAAATAAATCATGAAACTGTGTTATATAAAATCCTTATAAGATGGTAAAACATTTTCTTAAGTATTTCCATATTTGTATTCATTATTTGATCATTTTCTAAAAAATATACAAGTCATATTTTAAGCTTAATCATACTTTAAAGACAAGTGGTCACTACTGAGTCTAAACACATTTCTGTATATCCTTAAGTATTATGTCTATGAGATGAATGCAACCACATTTGTTACCAACTAATTGTCTGTTCAATTGGTATTCATAGGTTGCTCACCAATATTTAATGTGTGTCTGTTTGTGTACCAGTCTCACTACAGTTTGTTCTTCAATTAGTGCGCCAAGTAATCTCAAAAAAAAAAAAAATGTTAATTTAAACTTGGATTAAACTTGGAGACCGAGGGGCAACTCTCATGTTGAATTTAAGCCTGAGTTACATCAGGCATTTCCTTAAAAATCGACACTGTCTGCTGAACCTTTATGATAAAAAAAACTGGTTGGTTAGACAAAGAAGAAAAGCGAGTCACAGCCTGAGACAATGATCACTGAATTCGAGGAACTTCCTCTGTCTGTATCACTGTAAAGTCAAGGTATGTCTTTCCTCGGAATGTCAGTGAGCCATCACACTGCTGAGGATAGCTGAAATTCTTTAATTCTACAGCTTAAATGTGTCAGGCATTGATGTGAGGGTATATTGCCACCAATACAAAGGTTCTTTCTCCAGGATATCACAAAAAGTTCCCAGAGGTTGGAAGCACTTTTAACATTCCCAATTTTGATAATATTAACAATTGATGTTGATATTATCTGACCACTGACCATAAGCAACCCATTGAAGGTTTTTTTTATGATTCTGCATGCATGCCTGACTTTATTTCCACTCAGTATACATTATGTAATCAAATAGAGGTTTTGGATGATACTAATGAAGCCAACTGCATTCCAGCACGGGTCTCCCCGCTCGGGCAAATAAACATCTGCTAGTCAGCTAAAAGTAGGCGAAAAATAGGCGAGCCAAAGAAGGTCTCAGGCCTGAATGCTTTTTCTTCAGAGCTGTTCCTTTTGCTGAATGCATCATGACTTTGAATCAAAAAATAAATCAGTCTTGTATCCAGAGTGGTTGTGACTGGAAATTATTAATGGGTTTCAGACATGCATTGAAGGGAGTTTGTTATTGCAGTGACTGCAGGGTATTTCACTTTTTCTGACTTAAAATGGTGCCATAACAGCATATAGCATGAATTATAAAATTGTAGACAAACCCCTCCTTTCTTTTGCACATACACCTACAGTGAGAAACTGGGAGACATGGCAGATCCAGAGGGTACACTTGTGCTCCACAGTTCTGCCCACCCCACCTGTTTTATTTCATTTAATTTTGCAGTTTGGTCAAGCTTCCCATGCAGTTCTCATTTTTAAAAACATCCAGTTGGACATCCATTTCCTCCCTGAAACAACATCATCATCATAATCATCATCATCATCTAATGCAGTTTTGGGGATTGATTACAGCTTGCTGGTTTCAAGAGCTATTTTCACAGATTAAAATGAGGGAAAAAAATCCAACAGTGGTTTCTCAGTTTGGCATGAATGATGTCTCTGACAACAAATAGGATTATATAAAACACCCTCAGTCA
The DNA here is from genome assembly GCA_016785225.1 of Psettodes erumei. Lineage (NCBI taxonomy): Eukaryota > Metazoa > Chordata > Actinopteri > Pleuronectiformes > Psettodidae > Psettodes > Psettodes erumei. The sequence goes on from JAFBJZ010000953.1 coordinate 991,163, forward strand.
AATGACACAACTTCACAATACTGCTCCATGATTTAGAGATTTACTTTCAGCTTTTATGCTCTACCATGATGCACAATTTTATTATTTAGATTGGGTGTTGATCAATTGATTTTAAAAAAAGAAGGTAAATGTTTAGAATTATCCTTTGACTTCACTGGTACTGCAGTAGGATGAGATTTCTGCATGTCAGAGAGGAGCTGACTAAAGCCAAGTGAGCAAAACTGATGTTAATCCCATCCCCTCTCCTTTTGAAATTTCTTTCTCATCAAGTGGACAACTTTCATTTAGCTCTACAACATGCAGCACTCTCAAAAGTATTGCTAAGTAAATAACAAGAGCAAAAGCCTGCAGATTGACTAAGCCAGACAGACTTCTTCCCTTTCAGGTCTGGACATTAAAGTTCGCCCCATGCCTATCGTGTTACTTCTTGTCTCATCAGCGGATGGAAGAAGGTCAGACTCAAAGCTAAATATCAACCCGGCATGATTGTTTTCTTAAAACTGCCTCAATATTAGAATTGACTTAAGATGGACCTCAAGGTTTCTGAACCCAATATAAAAAGATGGATAAAGAGCAGGATGGAATCAGAAAATTAAAAAAGCAGAACCGAAAAGAACACAAAATAAAACATGAACTGAGTCCAGATGCAGCAGATCTGCAAACACTGATTCACCAAAATTGTTTTTTTCCCGATATGTAGGAAAAAATGAACCCAGTGATCCAGACAAAGTGATGGTGGAAAGTAAATGGGACATCATTTCTGCACAAACCAATTGCTTCAGAATGGCTTCACTTTTCTGACTCTGTTCTCAATTGTAATTTGCATCAATAATCCTTGAGCTACAATGAAGAAAAAGGATTAACGTCAGAAGAATAATTGAAGAAATGGATTTTGCGGTTGTTGTTGCTTAGCGACCCCTTAATTTGAGTTTCTAATGGTGGCTTTAATTTCAGTCAATTAAGCCTCTCCAAAATCATATGCAGGGGAAGGCACAGTTTTCCACCTTCCTGATGTTAAATTTGAATGAGTCGGGGATAATACGCACTTGTTGTCACTGTTTAAACAGCGAATGAAAAATTCATACTGTCAACTGAAGAACGTGGGCCAACTGCATTCTTGTGTGATAATTGCTCTAAATGATGCCAAACTCTTTTTGTATCCATCAGCATCACAACATTATTAAATCATAATCATAATCATTGACAGGCCTTATTTCCACACTTTTTTGCTGAGAGATTCTCATCAGATTTTTGTAATTGTTCCGCAGCAGAAACCAGCCTTCAGCATAGTTTAAAAAGGTGAGTATGTGTTGTTGTTAACAGTTAGTTATTGGTAGTAGTAGTAGTTAGTAATCTTATTTAGGTATGATTAGGTTAGGGGAAGATCATAGCTGTCTGCTGCTGTCCACGTGTACGCTTGAATTTATTTGGGTCTTGGAACTTTTATTGGGAAAAATGCTTCAAGTGGCAAAAATGTGCAAGTGAAGCAGCAAGTATCTTTCCTTCAAATATAGTGACATAGCAAATTGTACTATGCACTTTGTGAAATCTATCCTGACTTTAATTTACATCCGTCTCTACGTCAGCCTGTGGAGGCTTCCAGCAGCTATGACTCACTCATATTTTGCAAATTCAACCGATCCAATGGCAGGAGAGGCAAATAGTAAATTCAAAGCAAAACATTTTCATTTTCAAACATGGGCATGTGTGCGTGTCTTCCTTTATGGTTAACCAACACCGATATCGGACTTGTTGTTTGCACAGCTTGAGTGATGTGGCACCAAAGTGACCTACAAAACAGCCGTGGTGAGGCCATAAATCACATGGGGTCTGGAATTAATCACTGTGCAGAGGACATCTTCTGCCACCACTGTCCTCTCACAATCACTCTCCACAAAATGCTTGCTCCATCCCTTCCTCCTTTCTTTCTTTTCCATCGCTCCATCAGCCACCACAACCAACTGAATGGGCTTGAAAGGAGGGAGGAAGAGAGATATGTCCTTTCCACCACTCATTTAAAATGCAGGTTAAAGTTTATGGAGTTGCCTGCCGTCTGAAATGCTTTACTGCAGAGAGAAGCACAGGAGACGATGAAGACTTTTTGAGATTAACCTCAAGATTGCTTTTTATTTTCACAGGCCTTACTCCAAGGTGCCACCATTATGATAACTGTCACTTTCCTTCCAGGATCCTGACTATAGGGACCAGGGTGAGAGCGCTTGATTTATTAGATGAAAGACAGTGGGGATCCAATCAACATTACATTGAATGCCAACACCAAGTCAGCATGAGGACTAAGGCACTTCACTTCAAGGGCAGCCGCTGTCATTTCAAAGACAAGATGAAGCAGACATAGCAGCCGTCGTCTTCACTGTAAAGCTCAAATCTGCCCGACCCCTCCCCAATTTCACACTGCAACATTATAGGGCTCACAATAGTTGCCATGTTATTGAATATGCTGTGTGTCTTCAGTCAAGTGTAATTATTTGGATATGTTAGAGACCTGCATTGTGTCTTGGTCATATGGACCATTTTCACGTGTATGTACACATTTCTATCAGGCTCTGAGTAATGCTGTAACAGTTGTGGGAAAAAAATTAGATTTTTTTTTACATCTACCTAAAAAGGATTTTTAATACCCTGCCGTGACAGGAATATAAATGCCAAACTGAACGTGAAGACATTAGATTCACAGATTTCTGAACAGCCGATTCACTTAATTATCAGTGTGTTATTGCACGTGAGGCATCATTGGAGAGAATTGGTGCCTTTTCAACTTCAGTTTTTTTATATCTTTTTTTTTCTGTTGAAGGTTGACTGATCCATTTTCATACTTCTTGTTATGAATCAGTTTGAGTGCATGGACGCAACTGAGCGTCACTGACAAAGTAAAAAAAAAACTAAACTAAACAAAACATCAAGAAAGCAGTGCCTAAATTTTTGAAATGCTGTAACAGGGTTGCTTCAGGATGCTGAATATGTGTTTTCATTGCTTCTCTTTTCTTCTGCTCCTCTCAGTATTAGGTTGTTGACTTTGTGAATGGAGTCTGGGCACCATACATCAAATGCCAAGTGGACTGGTTCCTTTTGTTCTATTTTTCTCCTCCACTATCACAAAAATCTCTTACTTCAGTTTTCAGACCTAGTTATGTTCTTTCATGACAAGGTTGCCCAACCTTCGTCATTTCTGGTTCAGGGAATGCTGCGTCTGGGTCAGCCCCCACCACACACACACACACACACACACACCTGCAGGAGTTGCTTGTCCCCCAGGTAGCCCAATGGATTACAATCTGACTCTGCAGGAGGCTGGACAGGTTCAGGGTGTATAAGCATGTATGTGTCAAACCAAATTTGTGACTACTGCTACAGGGCTGAGAGATATCTCTCACCTCTCACCTCGGTGGGTTGAGACAGATTTGATAGCTGATGATTATAGCTGACAGCTGTCCAAAATATTTTTCTGAGGTCAGTCAAAGGTCTCAGTGTGTGAATAATGTCCAATTTTAGCTGAAGCTCCTGTTTTGTTTTGGTTTTTAGGGGGGTGGTGGTGGAAATAATGCACATTATACTTCTTCATATAGTGGTTTGGCTTGGCAGTCTGGGTACAGGTTGAGGGTTGATTCCTCAGTTTCTCCAGAGACTAGAGGAGCAATCTTGATACAAAAACACTGACTGGCTTTTCATTGGGTTGGGGTTTTTCTTTTTTGAAGATATTTTTTCCTCAACAATTGAGGTTGGTATAGTCTTTTTTTTAATATCTTCACTAGTTAAACTTTCTGTCTTTATACTGGCATTATTTCAACCAATAAAAAAAATCAATTTTTCCTCGAGATCGTTGTGGGCCTCTTTGTGTTAGCTTGTTCAATCCTTTCCTTTCCTTTCCTTTCCTTTCTTATTTACTGTGAAACTATCGAAAAATCAAATCAAAGTCAAATTCATCACCACAGAGACCAAATGCATCATATCGACTACATCTTACTGATTTGTCCCAATCATTTAATCCCTCCCCCTTCCTCCTCAAAAAATAGTCTCCCTATTGTCATTGTGTGGAAACAGTTAATCAAGATATATAAAGGGGAATCCTCACCAGGGCACAGAAACCATCCTTTGATTGGTGATTGGCGAGTAGCAAATGGGTGTTAGAAAATCAATACTTCCCAATTAGGTGACATTTACTCTCAGAGGATGGTGATGTCCCATGGTATGTGTTGTTTTGGGTGTACTTATTAAATGCATTGCTTATTTTATTATTCCCCTATTTTCGCAACCAATTTCTATCAGGCCACAGGAGCAAGGAATTACAGGAAGCATACATGACTGTGGAGAGCAGGCTAAACGTGCTAATTTCTGAGGTCACAAAACCTCAAATGCAAACTCCAAGGAGCCCAATGAATTTGGGAGAAATGAAAACAACTTCAGGGAGACTGTGCAACAACCTTCCAAAAATGCCATCGGCTGAATCTGAACTCTATGAAAAGAGAAATGCTACAAGGACGCAATCTGTTTCAAGAGTCCTGTTCATTTGGAAATGACAGCGTTGGTATTTCAGCCAGTCAGCTACATGCACACACAACCGTGAGCAACAACCCACCCTCTACCACCAGCAGCATCACCTCCATCAAGGAAACTGCTAGCAGCTACCTCCACTCTGAGTCCCAGTGCCCAGAGTCAATTATGTTATTGGTTTATCAGCCATAATAGCCTCAGAAGGCCAATAGATATTAGGTGCTGCACTTACATCAAGGTGGGCTGGGACAAAAGCTAAATGGTTTCGGCATTAGCTCTACTGCCCGCCTTCCTTCAATGATGGCACCTGCTAATAAGACTCACAGAAAAATGCAGTCCAACAATTCTTAGTCACTCTTGTTCAGTAAAATGAATGAATGGAGTGTGCACAGTGTCTATTAACATCAGCTAATGACATACATGTCTGTGGCTTATTACAAAGCAGCCTTTGTAACATTAAGGGAGTAGTGCATTATTTATGAACAGGAAGATTTTTTAAACATATATTAATTAGATATTTAATGAGGCATTTATATCAACCAAGTTGCTAAAATACAAATCACTGATACACATCACTGAAAACAGCAGACTATTGTAAGCATACAATATATTAGTTAGTTGTACTTGTATTTTCAAAGGTACTGAATGCAAACTGATCCTGAGCCAGAGAAAACAGAGGGGAAAGCTTCTTGCAGAGTGACAGTGAATGCTGTCGACTGTCCTAAGGACTTCAGCTCAGCAATTCAAAGATGGTTTGATATCTGCGAGTATGTTGATTTATTTTTAGTTTGTTCATTTCATCAGGGATGTAAAAAACAAAAACAAAACAAGACTGCCCATCCGGCGTGCCTGAGGACGTTTGACAATTTGTAAAAGCTACATCCATCTTCAAGACAAAGTATCGAACCTGGATGCTAGGGGAAATCAGCAAACACATTCATTTCTGTCAGACAAAAACCACTGTGGACAGAAGAAGTGCATTGTTTCTATTTGTAGATGATCAATTTTTGATGAGAGAGAAAAAAACAGATCTTTTTTTTGGATGGAAACAAAAATTAATCTTTTAAGAACTCAGAAGTGCTAAGAGTTAGGAAACTGTTTATGTAAACATGCTATAAAAGGCAAGAATAAAACCCTTCATGCTCACTTTTTTTAATGCAGATTGCTGTGTTTGGAAAGATGGGAACATTTCAGATAGAGCTAGATAACAGGCCTCACACTCCATCCATTTTAAAAAGGTATGTGAAAGCATTTCTGCCTGGTCTGAAGGGCATGGAGCAGGAGTGATAGGGAAACAAGAGGGTCATTTTTAGGAACTAAATTAAACATGAAGCAGGGCATGTGCAAATGCTTATTTTAATTGATTTTCATCATAAGGATTGCGTTTCTTTGGGTTGATGTCAGTCAGTCTCATGAAGCATGATGGCACTGGGCATTTTCCTTTGTCTTGTTTCTGTAGGATTTTATGAGATCATGAACTAGTGCTCTTACTCAATTAGCGCAAGCTTTTAGCATCATACAGGTTGTAATTATCCTCTGACAGCATTACACCATTTGCATAAGTGCCACCCTCCAGGGTTGATACCACAAGGCACAGCAGCCCAGCGTCGACTAATGCACGTGTTACTTTGAAAAGACTAAAAGCTCCATCTTCAAGCTGCAGCAGATCAAATGGTGACCTTATTTGACCTTGGTGGCAAAGTAGTATAATATCAGTAAGTGCAAGTGGATTTGCTCCCACCTTTCCTGGTATCTTTAGAGCATTCCCCGACATTACTCATGTGGAAATTACTGGAAGGGAGTGGGGACATTAAATAGTGGATATAATGTAACTTTTGTGCCAATAATGAGCCTGAACTGTCACCTTTTAAAACAGTTTCTCAGAAGTGACGCAGGTGTTTCATCTGGTCTTTATGGCTTGCAAAGGAGCACTAGGCAGACCCCTGAAATCTTTAATTTTTCCTCAAGCTTGTACTACTATTAGTTAATAATGCCAGCAATGTCAAGTCTGCAGTGAGTTAAATTACAGGACTTTTTGTACAGTCTGTCCTCTGTCATCCACCTGTACTCACTTATCCATTACATACCGTATGTGCAACAATTTAAAAACAACTGGACATCCATCTGCAGACCACACTTAATGGTGTGCAGTGCACATTCTTCAGAGCTGATCAACTTAAGAACAGATACTTTTCTTAACCAATACAAGGATTAAGATTAAGATATGCATATGAGTTGGTCAATGTTAGCCTAAAAGTTACCATGACAGCAGCAGTGCCACTCTGTGCCAAAAGGCAAACAGTGTCCTGCTTTTTGGGATTAGAGCATTTAATCTGACTGTCTTTGATCAATGCCAGTCCTCACAACATCTACCGATAATGTTCTCCACCTAACCCAAGCTCATTCACAAGGCCCTGCTGAGCCAGCACCTCTGGTCATGAATCGAACAAAAAAAAAATGTCTGTTGGTCACACTCAAACAAGCTTGTGCCACCTTCTTTGTCAGCCTCAGTGGATTGTTTGATGAAAGGACGGGCTTTGGGGAGCACTGCTCATTTGTTAAAGAAGAATTGAATACATCCTGAGCAGTGTACTCTTGTTTGTGAGCGAAGGTATTTTGATTATATTTAAAACTGACTTTACTTTTACAAGCAAACGTTTCCTCAGAGTATGTGTTACATTTTAGTTGATGCAGAGATCCTCTAAGGAAACTTCTCAAACAGAGATTGATGTTTGATTTTATCCTGCTCTTACTTCATAGCTGTCAACAGGGAGCTGAGGTGCAGAACTGATTTACAACCACAGAGGAGGACTCTCTCCACCCCCCGTTACAAATCTATACTATCAGGATCCCACAGGGGAAAAAGTAAGCACTTCAGTTCTACCTCTTTAAAACAAATATCACCTCTGACACTGGGGAATCATTACCAGTAGCAGCACCATGCTTCTATCAGTGAACATGTAAACACCCATCTCTCATGGAGAATTATTCGCACCCCTTCTGTGGTACAGTGTAATAGAAACACTTTGGATATTGCAATTGTCACTGATGAATTTATATTCCATTTATCCATATGGTTCTGTATACTGCAGCTCTGGGTGCATGTGTGTACACTTAAATACATTTAAAAACTTCAAAGTATGAAATGCTTTTCACAAAAATGTTGGCTTTGGCTCAAACGCAGTGTGTTTCCGTGTGCTGAACAAAGAGCTAAACAAAGTTTTGAATATTTAACATTGATAAAAGTCTATAAGAAATAAGTTCTCTTGGCATTCATTCTTTTATTTCATACAGTGAGCATTGTCTTCAGTTATGAAAGTTTTGCTGGTTGTGTACCAATAAACAAATGTGTTATATTTCAGTTTGTTTTTTCAAAAAAGGAGTGATGTTTCCAACCAGGCAAGCAGAAAGTCTCTCTCTTTCTCTCTCTGCGCACAAATTACTCGAGACGCCTAGTCGTGATTGATATTCCCATGGAGATTTGGAAAGCAGCTGATCCGGAAATACACATGAGCAGGTTAATGACATGACCCCACCAGGACCTCATCCTCTGGGCAGTTTATGCATACCATCAGCACAGTTAAAATGAGCTGAGTCAGGCTGTGTTTGTGTGTGTCACATTTCCATTTGTTTGGTTCTCTTCTCTGTATGTGAATGTGTTTGCACATTCCAGATATGTTCTGAACACCACATTCAACTAAGTAGAGATAGTGCATTTTAGAAGGATATTGTTGTTTTTGCTTGTTTGCATTTCCCTTTGCAGGAGGAACAGAAACATGAGCTTTATTCCTAATTAAGCAAAATGCTGACAAACATCTACTTCTCCCAGAGAAAAATTTGGACTCATTTTGATTTAGGCATGCATATGGACCATAAAAAACAGAGACATATTGGACAATATTTTAAAAAGGCAGATACACAGAATCACCTCAGCTGGTTGAGAAGTGTGGTATCTTTGTGTGCATGTTGCATGTTTACTGACACAGATCTTTGGCTGAAGGCCGGATGCGTCATTGTCGCTCTCTCATGGACGGACTGGGGGGAGCCTGTAACATTTGTATGCACTCTGTCACTGGAGGCCTAAAAACTGATCATCGCATGCTGCCGGTATTACAAGCTGCATTTAAATGCCTGTTTATATTTCAGCTGTCCACAGTCACAGGAAATGTCCAGAAAATAAAAGCACATTGATTCATCGAAGTTTTGTTGTTTGTGCTCGTGTCACTTTTTTTATCATTTCTGACAACCATGCCCTCTCTTCAGTTACCACCGTTTTCTTCTTTAGTTTTTTCTGGAAATAAAGTGGTGTCTTCATCTTTGAGTGTTTCACTTTTACTTTCACAGGTGCCACCTGAAGCAGTCATGAGATAGCAGCATTATGGAAAGCAACACAAAAGAAATGACACTATGTCAGCTTTTGGACCAAGACCGACCAGATGCATCCATGCACTTACAGTGAATTTACTCTTAAATCATTTACTCTGGACCATTGAGCAGCCCTGCAGCCTGAGGTCTATCCTACCTATTCATGCACTCCCAGTAGTGGTGAAATCAGATTTTTTTAAAAAGGAAATCCTTACTGAATACCATTGAGAAGAAAATGACTGTCTTTGTCTTTAACATCTAATCAACACAAGCAATCACCTGACTGGTACATTCTTGTTCTTTTGAGCTGAAATTATAAAAATAAAAAGGAAATTACAGTTTTCTAACCTCTATGTGCTATCTGGGACCAAAATATATTGTTTCTTCAGGAAATTCAGTTACACACACACAAACACCTGAAAGCTGCCTGCTGTATCCTCCCCCTGACATGCTGAACAACTGTGGGGATTCACTGAAATTGATGGCAGTGTTTGGTCAGGAGTACGTCTTACTTTAATAACAATTATTACTTTTATTTCTTCCCTGTAAATTTGCATTGCTGTCAAATGAATTGCAAGTCAACTGTTAAGGGCTGGTGGGTTGGACTGACATTAAAAAGCTCGGTTCATGCTCTAAAACACTTACTAGTTTAGAAAGGTCCTCATTAAGAGAAACTACAGGAGTTGGACAAAGACACACACAGTAAACTAAATGTCACCATGGTAAAAATACCTGCTAAACATAGCACCATCATAGCATTTATAGCACTTCACTAAAGCCTTACAGATCCACTCGCATGGATGCAGACTCTGTCTTGTTAACATATGGTCATCTGTCATCTCCGAGGGAGAAAGCGCTTGTGGAGTCAAACATGCCGACATAAATTAAACATGAATGCAACGTAGCATTGGAGGTGATGCAGGAGAAATACAAATGTGTTAAATAAAAGAAGCAACAGCAGTAATCTTTTAAACAGAACATGGAAACAGCTGCTCTTAGATCCACAGTCCAGCAGAGAAAATATGCTAAGTGCACACATGTCCAGGATGCTAAGAGCAAGAGTACATGTGCACAGCGGACAAACGCATCCATACACTTTGTCTATATCTGTCTACAGCACAGTCCAGCACTCATGACTGTAGCTTCTTCTCCACAGAAGACGCCTGTGTAGCTGAAAACTCAGAGCGGGCTGTCAGGTGCTACGAGCTCTTCATTAGATGCAGCACTTTCATGGCCATTCCCGGCACCATGTAATAGAATTTATAGAATGGTAGTTGAATTACGCGTTCCCACCTCCGAGTGGCCCCGGCTGAACGAGCAGGGAGAGACACTGGGACCCTTCCAGAGCCATTGACTGCCTGTTGTAAATTGATTTCAGGCTTTTTGAATTAGTAGGGAGGGGGAGGGCGGGCACTGATATTTGGTTTGGAATTTTAAACTGGGAAATTCATGTAGGTTGTCACACGCTATTAGCAACTGGCAAGGTGAGTGGACTAAAACGATTCTTGACAGGTAGTGGCTTGGCTGACATTGATTAACTTACTGTTTTTTACTTCATGTTCATGTCAGTTGGACTGAGCCAAAGACTGGGCCTATTTTTAGCCTGTATACCCATGCTTGGAAATATTCCCAGGTGGAAGTGCTGCTCCAGGAGAAGGAATAATCTCACTCGTTGAGTTTCACCTGAATGAGTGGATGAGTTGTGACTGAAAATTAAGTATTATAGTGGCACAATTCTACCTTCGGCATTCAAATTTGCTTACCCACACTGAAAAACTGCTTATGTTGCTCTGCCAAACTGAGGTTTAACACAAAGAGATTTTTTTAGGCCTAATCTTTTTCTTAAAATATGCAGCCAAAAATGGAGATGTTTCTGGCTTTGCAGATGTACACTTTTAACATAAAAGCCTTGTCCCATACCCACACTGTATACTGTATGTATTAGACAGTAACTGTTATTGTACACATCATACTTCACAAAAGATTTAATACTAATTTTCTTGCTCTCCAGTCTTTTGGAGCTGTTTCACTACCACCCACAATTTATTATAATCTTTTTCAAGATTTGATATCCTACATTTCTCTTCTGCATTGCCTTGTGGGAGAAGAGCATCCATCATTAACACACTCAAAGACTGACTGATTTTTTGCACTTGAGACTAACATGTTGATGCACCATTAGCATGAATGTTTGTGACTAACTGACCAACAGTGGCAACTTGTTTTCATGGTAATGGTATTACACTTTCACTTCTCATTCACATGACCACACATTAAATAACTGACACATGGTCTAACTTGCTGTTCAGCCTTTGAGAAGCCCCGTCTTAGAGTGTAGATTATGCTCTGAAGGGATTTCATGTTATTCTTTTTAATGTTTGTCGAAAGAAGTTTGAAAAACCAATCCTAGATTTTTTACTTTGCAAATATTTCAGTCTGAGAAACTTTTAAATGCAAGTGAGGGGTAAAAGAAACACACGCACACACACACACACTTTTAAATTTACCCATTTGCCAGAAACCACCAGAATTCACTTGAAAGCATGATCTCTAATTGTGAAGGCAAATTGGAGGGCCTCAGGAGCCAGTATTCTGCATATTAGGCAACCACTCTGTGCCAATCTAAAGTTATCACAACTTTCATTATATGCCCCTTTCCTCTGTGAAGGTGGGACATCCCTACCCAATGAAGATTTATCTCCACACGTCTCTTGGAAATGTAAGAATCTAATAGATATTTATGGTTGGGCTCTTTTTAATCTAAGAGGAGTCGAAACATCTGTGGCAAATTTTGGTTGAATAAGATTTTCAATTTTTCATACACATGGGCACAAGCAGTAAAATGTGTGTTGCTTGGAGTAAAGTGGAATGCAAAGTTATCTGGAAGTGCTGACATAGTACTCTGTGATATGTGACTGACAAAATAATGATGACTGCATTTCACTCCTGATCTTAAATTGGCTTAATTTATGAAGCTAGTGAATAGAAGTTGTCATTTTGAGGATGTGGATACCTTGGCCCCCAGCTGGCAGGAACTGGTGTATTGCCATTACTATCCATTTGCCATCAAGAATATATTCACTCATTCTCAGGGATATAATAATAAAAAATAGGTCAATTTTTACCCCATGATAAAAGGTTCCTGCATTGTTAATAGTAATATTCTGTTAAGAATGATATTCTTACATTGTATAGCTCCCTTGTTATTCATTTTAATGAGAGTGTTACTCTTTTGTGTCAAAATTGCAGGCACAGAGTAACATACAAGGTCTACTGTACTGTATATACTTGGTCACAGTCTTTATTGGAAGCAATTGTTGCTATTTAATTCAATACACCAGGGGCATCCAAACTCTCACAAAAATCAAGGCCGAGGTCCATCAGACCCATGATCACAGCACAGATTACTTCCTTCTCATCACAGGAATCTCACACAGCAAAGCATATACATGTCTGTGCGGCCCAGCTCTAGGTTGGGAGGAATTAGTTTCATTTGCATTATTCATCGACCTGGCAGACAGACACATCTATCAAGACTCGGGGTGAGTTGCCGTCGCAGAATTTTAAATATTATCCATTAAAGATATACACTGGGTATTTACTGAGGCAATTTGCCCCAAGAGCGTCTCATGGAGTGGTAGGAACGGGATAAATAGATACACATACACACATACACCTCAGACCTGGGGCTGCAGACAACATCCTGATGGGCTAATAATTGGTTGATTTTGGAGCAGTCGGTGCAGTTTGTTTTGGGGAGAAAAAAATACAGCTGCAGATAAACAGCTCTGGGAAGAGTGACACTCTGCCACTAGTATGCTGTATCAAGCGCAGCGTAGATGGCTGATCAATGTGGCACGGTTCACTTTCTGATAAGCCCATCAGTTCGGGTTGATTACTGTCATCAACGCTAATTAAACAAGTCAGAGTGGCTCCAACTACATGCATGCAGTTCAGTTGGGTGTCAGCGAAGACGTACTGTGGTTAGTCGATTGCAAGCCGTAGCAACTGTGGGATTGCAGGACTCTCTAGATTCTTGAGCGCTGATTTTTAATTTAAAAAGGGCAACACACAAACACACACTCAAGGGTGAAAGAGAGCAAACCCTTCCAAGCATATGGACCTGCCAACATGAATCCTCTCCTCTTTCTTGGGGAGGCAGGAACAGGCAGAGCTGAAAGCCCAAGCTCCACTTTGACAATGTTCACATGAATAAATATAAAAGGAGAGAAGAGAGATACTGTACAGTGGAAACTGCTGAAGAATATGCCTCCAAATCAAAAAGCAGCAGTTGGAACAGTTGGTTAAATATGGCCTGTATACTTCCCATATGAAACAATGGTGGGTGTAAGACTTGCAGAATTCAGCTATAATGTTGTGAAGTGGCAGCAGCATCCATGTGCTGTGAAGTACATCTCTCTCTCTCATCTGAAACTGGTGAGAAGATGGCACCCTTCTTCTTTCTTTTCACCACTGTTTTGATTCAATCAAGATTCCAGAAAGTGAAATAATGTCACACACAGTCTGTTCTCAGCCACTCAGCCAATACAGCCTCAGCACCAAGGGGAGGTGGCTCTAAACGCCGACAAGAGGTTATTCAGAACTTCAGTAACCTGTGGATTATTCAGCATGACGGCAGCAGAGTGCACAAACCATGCTCATATCAGTTTTGAAGAGCAATACTTCTCTTCCAAGTTTGCATTTTTTCAGTTTACCTGATAATTTTACTTGGGCAAATTATGTGAATATTTTTTGGATGATCACTTGCATTTTTAAAAAACCTTCATTGCTTAAAGCAATTTGTAAAGCTAAATCTGGGTTGACATTTTAAAGTACTTAGAAAACTTCTCTTTCTATTCTCTACATCTAGAACACTGTCATGTCCTTAGTTTTCAGCTCCAAAATGATATTGCTCAAGACAGATTGTGTCAGAGTCTCCATATTAGCAGGGTGAACAATAGTGTATAGGGGAAGGTGGAATGGTAATGAGTTCCGGATCACTATCCACATAAACAATACCCTTAACAGATGGGCACCAACAAGTGCCAGCTGCGGAGGCAGTGGAGTGAGGAAGAGACTTGTCGTCGGAGAGGACTAAATAAAACTCACTTCTGTCTGGTTTGGTCTTGCAGGGGACTGCAGGCAGCAGTGACATCCTCTGAGAGAAGCCAACCTGTGGCCGCTGGTGCCGGGGCAGCAGGTGGAATGAGGACGGCAGGCAGACAGTGCCGTGGCCCCCGTGAGGACGGCAGCTCCAACTTTGATCCAATGCATGATTCATCACAGCCTGACTTGACCAAGGACAGCCAAGGAGCTTCCATACAAAAACTTTGTCACATTTCTTCAAAGTATCGACTAGATTTATACCTAAATACTAAATCTGGCAGGTTTATGGGGCTTTTTTCCAGGGGGAGATTGTTTGAATGTGTAAGAGGGTAATAGGGTGTCACAGATTTAGTTGTGTCAACATTATAGATTCTAGTATTGACACCATAACTTTTAAAAAAGGGATTATGCTTCTGTTTTGCTTGCATCAGTTGATTTTCTAAATTATCAAACAATGGCAAAATCAGAATCAGACAAAGATTCTGACTATGACAGATTCTTTAGAAGATTCGATAAATCAGAGAAACATGCAGATAAAAGGCTGCAATCTACTCTTGAACCTCCACAGTATACAGATTGCTGTACAAATGCTGCCCAATGCATCTTATTGCAGTGCAACAATGTATTCATGAGTCACTCTGAGGCTCACAAATCAGCAATAGCATTCCTCGTGATTCACTTGTTTGCAAAAGCAAAAAAAAGAAGGAAACTCACAATTTTGTGATGTGTTTTTCAAATCTGTCTGAGTGAAGAACCTGCCCTGTCACACCTTTTGTCACTGCAGTGAATAATTTAGTGTCTGTGAATGTACTCTTTGCTTTATCTGCCCAATTGTGCCCCACCAGCCCAGTCATTTCATTGACCTTCAGACAAGGTGAATGCGAAACATTATGACTTGTGACGCAAAGACATTGCGACAAACTGCATAATTATCCCGCTCCTGTCTGAGTGATTGAAAATGCATTTGGCTGAAATATGATTTTTTAGGTGCAACAAAAACAGCTAGCAGCATAAACAAACAAAAAAGTGCCTGGTGCACAGATTGCAAAGGTCCCTTTGATTAAGGTGGCAGATTAGTCTCAATAAGCAATCATTAAAAATAATACCCACTGGCTTTTAAATGCCTCGAAGAAAAAGCCTCTGCAGAAAACACAAGCTGCCAGGGCACAGGCTTGTTTTGATATGTTGCTGGTTTATTATCTGTGCCTGTGCCCACCTGCAAGATGAAACATTTGGAGAGAGACAAAAGCACCTTGTGAAACACTTAGGTGTGTCTTTGTGCACAAGTGTCAGGCTGTGATCTGTGTGCGTGTGTGTAGCTCTGTGGAGTATTGTTGCTGGGAGTGACTTGGCAGTTTCAGCATGTGACAGTAAGTGAAAAAAATAGTGGAAATGTCATTTTTGTATAGACATGCACGCACACACACACACACACACACTCTAAAACTCAAATTTACACTTGGGAGTGAATGCGTTGTTGGAATGCATTATCACTGTCCTGTGCTGTTGGCCACAGAGCTCCATCATACTTACTAAATGGAATTCAGCCAGCATCCTCTCAATGTCAAACTCTTTTTAAAATGACAACATGCCCTGAATATTTTAAGATTGGCCATGGATATTTTCTTTTTTCTTCAGGATAAAATATATGCCAGATTTTTTACATTGATCAAAATTTCTGTCACCTCTCACCTTGCCTGTTTCAATTTGAATTCTGTCAGAGATCTGTGCGGCACATGAGCATCGCTTAGGTTTAGGTCATATATATATTATTATAATCTGTCTTTGGGTGATTTACGGTTCAGACTGGTGCTCACAATCAGACATGCCCATCCAAGCTTGGTTTGTTTTGGTCTAAAGTTTCTGCCAGCCTCTGTGATGTGGTGGAGTTGGAATGCACCTTTATTGGTACTGGTTCTGTGTCAGAGAACACATACTGGTTTTTCTTTCTTTTTCCAAAATAAGAACATAACATAACATAACAGAATAGATGTGATATTAAGTATGGTTAAGAGTGACTCATAGATATATATATAGCTTCATGGTTAAATTGCTACCCTAAAGTCTCTTTAAATGCAGCACAGCATTTCCAAAAAGGGTTCATTTCATCAGAATAGCACATTTGCCTGCAGTTGGTTGCACTATAAACACAAGATATATCTCCCAGCTAGTTATTTAGTTAGGTAACAGCCATTTCATAAAATTACACTGCTTATCCCCTTAATAAAAGTCAGTATTTCACAGTATTTTACCCCCTTTTAAATGTGTTGAACATGAGTAACTTAATTTGCGATTATTTATTTATTATTTAACAAGAGCATATAAACACCCCCAGCCATTCAAAATGCATTATGTTTCCTCACGGTATATTGATTTTTCTTACTCAGCTATGAGTTTTAACTGGGGGGAGGGGTTCAGAATGAGGACAGAAGTGCAAACACATTCCATTATATCACCACAATCATGGAGAGACTGTTTGTAAAATATTTACCGTGCTTCTTCCTTTAGGTGTGTGTACTGTAGTATGCACCAGACTCAAGCATTTTGCTGTTGAAATTTTTCATTGCCCCACCCACCCACCCACCACACACACACACACACACACACACACACTGATTCAGAGTTCTGAATCTATGACACTGGAATAACACCTGTCAATGTAACAAGGTTATCTCAAGATACACCACCATACAGCTGATTACAGTAGCAGCAATTGCAAATTTTATATCCTCACTCCACCGGGGTGGGGGTGATGCGAGTCCATGGCGTGCAAACACACCACCACACTGCAGATGTCAGGGCATGGGGTGTCATCCACAAGTAGCCTGTCAGTGTTTGGTTTCAGGGCTTTTCAGCTCACTGGTCATCACAAGCATCAAACCTGTGACCTTCTAGTCACAAAGAGCATTTGCTAATTACCAGGCCACACAGCTAAGCAGAAACACCAGCATTATCCATGGTATCACTTTAGCTGTCCATCATCAGCTGTCACCAAGGTAAAGCTCTGAGGTCTGATTACTTCACTTGCCTTCTTTTAAGGGCAGGGCAGTGCTCACTTCAGGGACTGATAGTTGTGGCGGCGTGAAACTGGAAGTACAAGACCGCCCAAAAGCATGCAGATGACTTGATGATGAATGATTTCGACAGCATACTGTAGATGATACTACAGTGATGATATGCTCGAATTTTAGCTGCAGGCAATGCCGCCCCATATTTATTCTTCAATTAAAAATGACATTCAGAATGACGTCCCCTCGCCTGTGCTCCGATGGATTTTGGCTTTGTGACAAAAATTCAACGAGGTATGGTGCCCCTGACAGTAACAACACTCCCACGCTCACCCCATCCTGTGTCTCCTCAATTCAAGATGCAGGAAAAGCTGCAACTACAACAGCCACAACCCTAACACATCAGATAATTCAGGGCTCACTCGCTTAAATCCTGCCATTGAGAGTGCCTCCATATCACCTTCACCCATCAACTCATGTTACAATGTACTGCTTACCTGCGCTATCTGATATCTAGTTAAGTCATGAAGGATGCGTATCAACTCAATTTAGGATCGATTGCTCGGGTAATTAGGCGTAATTTAATTTTGCCCGCAACCCCCACCTCCCTTGGTTCCATCTTTCAAGACCCACAGGAAATCAAGAAAGCGTTGCCTGTGGAATATGAAATTTCTCTGAATGAGTTTCCCAGATCAGCTCACTCTAGAAGAACACAGCTTCTTTTTGTGTGTGTCTGCGGGGTTTTGTGTGTGTGTGTGTGCTGAGACAGCGTACAGTTTTATGAGTTAAGAGTTTGTGATGAGCACACGCTGTGAGCGAGAGTCGGTTGTAAGTTTGTTGGCTGCGGGCATGTGTATGACCTGCGAATGAACTAGTGTAGTACAAGATGGCAATACAAAAAACACCAACGTATGAATGGCAAGACCAATTACAGTGTGTTGTTGCTTCAGAAGCTGACCTGCATTTTTCCTAGATGAAATTGAAAAACTTTCTGTATTATGAAATATTCAGTAGATTAAAATAATGGTTTAGTACAGTACGTACAGGCTTGCTTGGAGTTTTTCATTTCAAGTCAAAACCTTGAAGAGCCTTATGAAATGAGAAAAATGTTTTCTCTGCAATCAACTCTCTGTATCGTAATAAAATATTGCCCATTCCCTCACATATTTCCACAATTTTTTTGTTGCTGTTGCTCTGCACGCTTTTCCAAATTCTGCTCATTTGTGTTTATACAGTTTGGCTCTTCTGCTGCCCTTGGCCTGCAGAAGTAGCACTTGAGAGGCATATTGTGAGTGGGAGTATTGGTCCAGGATCAGTACCCAGTTCCTCCACACCATATGAGTGAATTCATCATGACTATCAATCATCCTGTGAGAAACCTCTGAAAATCAGCCACAGAAAAAAATAAATAAAAAAGTGTATACCTGAAGATTTACACTTACCATTCAGAGCCTTGCAGCTCTGTATGCTTTGTGAACTCGAGTACATCAGCTCAAACTGATGTGCATCACTCTCTCTTGGACGCAATGCAGAAATAGATCCAGCATTACACACCCTTACAGTGAAATTTTCAAGAATATGAGCTCAGTAAGGATTGGACAGACACCTGAATATTGCTGGTATGTGGTGCATTCAAGGAGCTCTTAGCGTTTGGGCTTCACTTTTTTCTCTACACCGTCTTTGTAAGCAAGCACTTGATTAAAGCGCAAGTCAAAAACACATTTTCAGTGTCCCCCTTGGTGGCTGTTTCTCAACTGATGAGCTTCACAGCGTTATGCCTTTGTTAAAGATAGATAAGCCTCCTCAAAAGAGACGGTTTTTTTGTGTGGAACATATAAGAGAGGGATGATTCAGTTTCACAAGCTTTCAAATTTCCCTGAAATTGTTCTCAATAAGGGTGAAGCATTTACTGGCTTGTGTTACCTCCACTTGTTTAAAATTATAAATAAACTTATGAGAGTCAAAGCATTACAGTGCCACTTTGATATGTAAAAAATTACTGCAGCTCTGCTTTCCTTTCCTAAAGCAAATTTTTTATTGCTACCTCTGTTGTGAGGCAGCCTTTATGTTCACATCACTTACATTTTTGAATACATGAGCCTAAGAACCCCATCGTGGACTCTCACAGCCAGAAGTCGTGTCAAGTGTGAATCTAACATAAAGTCAAGTCAATTCAGGCTCAGCTGGTGAGGATGTGCAGTAGGTGGCATGCTACCAGAATGGCTTTGAACCATTAGATCAGTGAAGATATTGTAAGGTAAAAAAGTCACAGCGCTGTGACATTCAGAATTTGGCGGTGTGAGGAGGACAAGCACTCCAGTGAATCAGTCTGCTTGATACCCTCCTAATGGATTGCATGAGCAGAAAATGAAAGGAAAACTTCTTGAACGTGGAGGTTCATTGTTGATGTTGGGTTAAGTATGTGTTACACAATAATACCTTCTCAAGGTCCACTTATTCGCCTTTTCTGACTTGCAGCTGCCAATCTCACACTTACCACAAACTCTTAGATCATGCACATTTATTCATTTTGTAAATTACAGCAAATCACTGTTTTGGGAAATGGTAGGTAAAGTGCTACATCAAATACGATGATCGGAGATCTGTCTGGGACTGAACAGCAAAAGACAGGATGCAGGGTTAAAAAAAGTATGCTTTTTTTATTTACCCAGTAAGGGGTGGACCAAACACAACAAATAAGATACAAATATGCAGGCATCATTTACTTGCATTACTTAAAAAGAAATAAAGTTAAAAAAGCTTGCACACTTGAAGTGAACTAAATTAAAAATAATGTTTTGCAGGCATTTGGTCCCTGTGCTAAAAGAAAAAAATTTCACCTTCAAAAAGGTGCAACTTCATGGCAAAGGGAAGGGTTACTATTTTAATGCATTTCTACAAACTAAAGTTTACTATGGTCAGAAGAAAGGAAAATAAAAATGCTTAATTTTGCCTTACTCATACAGAAGTTGGGGTGTGTGGGATCCTAAACAACAAGACACAGTGAAAGTTAGGATTGATAGGATTGCAGGTTTGTGTGACTGAAATGCCATTCTGCAGTATATTCAGTCATTGTGTGTGCTGCGAAGCAGTGTGACAGTCAGCGACCTCCTGTCATTCCTGCCCTCTTCTCCCTTCCCTGATAGGGGCTGTGTTCCCTGCATGAGTACAACTCAGAGAGATGATTGCCTTGGCATCACCAGCCCTTTGCTGCCACTATAGCTCAAAAGCCAGAGTGGTAGTGGTTGTGGGGGGCTGCAAAGTACTCTAAGCCATGCTTTTCCATAGCATTTAACCACATCGTTATTGGTATAGCTGTACCTGCGAAACTCGCTGTCACCCTTGTGTGTGCTGCCCGGTGAGGCAACGAGGTGTGACAGGGCTTGTGGACAGTTGCATGAATAAGTGGGGAAAAGTCCAAGATTTCCCGTTTGGTCCGTGTGCATTTCACTTCCTGAAGCAGTGCGTGCACAGATGCATGTCACACGTGGAATCATTACTCATGCATACTAATTGTGTCTTTTGCAACTGAAAGAAAGAAAAAAAAAAACTAGCTCCTGGTTTCAGCAAATCGTACTCTACAAGGAAAACAACTTTAAGTGAAGCTGCATCAGATCTGTGTTGCTTTTCATTTAAATGAAGACATGGCATTTAATAAAACACATCTGTCTGATATAAAGAACAGAGAGAAAAAAGAACACGGGGTGTTGTTGGTGATTAGGATCTCTGCATATGTTCAAAGATTCCCATCTCTCTGAACTCTAAGCGACGGTGTGGCTATATTATACAGCTAGTTTGACACAACAGGATTTTTTTCTCTCTCCACTCTCCACTTTGGTGTTGATGGCAGTTAATTACTGTGACATCTCAGGAAAAGTTATTACACAAGAATCTCCTGATGTTGTTGAATGTTTATATATATATTTTCACATCTATGTACTCTATATATTCTCTCCCTCACTCTTCCTTAACAGTCTTGTTTGACCACACGATGTTGATATCAATAATTCTTGCCTGGAAGCGTCTGTTGAGACATGCACTTGTTTGTGTATATATTCAAAGCAACAAAAAAATAACTTGAGCAAGTGTTCTGCTTTTCAAACAAAGCGGACCACAGATCACGTTGCTGCATATTTCACTCTCAAACGATATGAGGCATTTACCAGCCTGCCACATGTCCAATCTCCCACATCAGTGTATCAACACTAATCCAGTTACCACTGCTCATTTACCCCCCCGTCTGCCGATACACGTTGATTGAAATATGATAGTCATCTAAGATTGAATTAGTGACAAGGTCACAGCAGTAACCTTCCAGCAGATTAGTACAGGAATGCTCTAAATATCACGGGTGCAGCTTACAAGTAAGCCCAGTTAGTCGTGTAATTGTGTGTCAATCGGAAATGAATAGTGTGCAGAGGCTCTCCTGTTTGTTGCCTACTTGATATATTGATCCAGAAGATAATTCATACATACATACATACATCACTTATGGGTAACTGGTAAATGGATGTTATATCAGATGCCAGAAACATACAATGGTGCTATGTGTCCTTGGTAGACATTCAATCATTTATTATTTGGCTGTTTGATGTCTTCGTTGTAAAGCCTTCATTGTGTTAAAGGATATTTCCATACTATAAGGATACCACTCTTCTATTGTTGATTGGTGGAGGACACAACTGGATGAAAACATGGATGTCATATTGAAGGATGCTGGTATTCTACGGACAACTGCAGGTGGAATTAATACATACACATACAGTATAAAAATAATGTCATAGTTTGAAGAATTTGCTCAGCTGATGAAAACAAAATACACAACGAGCTTTTAAATGTCATCCATGTTGAAGCAATCATGTGTCTCCCTATGTCTTAACTACAGGAATCAGGAATATTCATCTGTCAATGAACCAAAAATTACCTCAGTCACAGGATGCCATGATTGGATATTCAGGGTTTGAAAAATGCAAAATTATTCTGATAGGTATTATTTGAGGGACATGACAGGGTTTATATTTATAAAGGTGAATGGTAAACAAATTACACAAATGATGGATTTATGTGCTGATTTAATGGAAGTAGTTCATGTTCTGTTCCCTTCGGGTCAGAGAACCTTCCCAGAAACTCAAAGTCTTCCAAAAAGACCACGCCACGCCAACCCACACACTAACAGGTGTTCAGAAAAAGGAGCATAATCTTGCAACCAGAGTTGAATTATATTCAGGCTTATATGGTATTAAGTGCTTCAGTGATGGATTTCATCTGTGGGAAACATCCACAAGCCTGTGCTCTCAAGTCATTTTTATTTTGATTCATCTCCTCATGTCAGATTAAAAAAAAAAAAAAATCCTTTAAAACTTAAAGTGTGCAAACTCATGATTATCAGTCAATAAATTTGCAATCCATAATTTCAATGCCGACTCTGGTTTTACTACTACTACTAGCACTTTTGCACCTCGGCTGTACGTTAATGCTACATCCACATTCAGATAAGTGCCATTCATCCTTCAGAGCAGACATAGCTGAGAGTATCATCCATCCATTTTATGTAAAGGTCATAATCTGGCCTGTCCAGGCAACTCAGTAAACAAAACAAGTTTTCAGTGCCTATTAATAAAATTTCAGAATTTTCTTGAGACAAATGTATAAAATAGAAACTGATGAGGCTACAGACTATAACATTAAAGTGAGTGCATTAAAATAGAGAAATTGTCTTTGGTGCCGCCTTGGCAGTGGAACAACAAAAGGCAAATTAAAGCTAATTAACATCTGTTTCTGGCTCTTCAGCATGATTTAGGCTGTCAGGTTTCCTTCAGACCAACCAGACTCGCAGGCAGGAAGGAAGCTGTCTTGAATGCATCACACACAGACACACACAAAGCACGCACATCAACGAGGCGAGCCAAAGACACATGTTTTCTTACACAGGAACCCAGCCACACAAATGCAATCACAAACACATTCTAATGAACCTTAGATTAAAAATGGCTGAGAATTCTGAATGGGTGGAAAGTAGCTATTCAAACCCCAAAAACAAATTCATGAACCACCAGGGCCGAAAGATCATTAATAAGCAATGTCAGGTGCACAAACACAATTTAACATTGAAAATGTAAGTTTCCAAATCTGTATTCAAAGATTTTGTTGAGAAATAGAAAGCTACACTGGATCAACTCACACACTGTCCACACTGCTGGGTAAAAAAAAAAATGTAATTACATGAAGGTAATTAACAAAACTCCAACATGGCTCTTTATTAATATTTAATGACTTGCTGTACAGAATCATATTAATAGTTTTGCCTCTTTGCATCAAAATGCAAAACCCTTAATTTCTATTGAGATGCGTCAGGATGCATCTGTTACTGAAACATCTGAATGGGGACTCGGTCTCAGTTTTTTCTTTTTATTTGTTCTCTTGTGCCATATACACACTAATGGAGAAAAGAAACAGGATCACTCAGTTACTCTGAGAGGATATTTATATTCCTCCTAAGTCGTGCTCCTCTTAAGTTGATGTCCAAATTTTTTATGCGTTTGGCGATGCAGAGCCAGGCCTCCACATGGAGTGACTCACCTCTCTCAGTAACAAGGAGCCCTGCGAGAGACACGTACAACACAACACAACACAATACAGGAGCTTTGTGTTTTAGCAGGTGGGCGGTGGACAGAGAGGGGACAAGGAGAGAGAGATCTCACACACACACACACACACACACTTGCATTCTCGAAGCCATGAAAAAAAAAAAACAAGACACACATAGACGTTAATATACCTACACACACACACACACACACACTGCAGTCATGCACAAACGCACACACATACGTCGGCTTTGCACATACCCTCTCCGACTCCACTGGCTTATCGGCGAGGCAGACAATACAATCCCACATGTAGCGCAATCTATCATTGCGGGCCAGGGACTGCATTACAAGGCCTTAGATTGTGGACTAGATGGACCTCTCAAGGGGAAGGAGCAGAGTTTGCCAGAACTGTGGAAGCGGGGCAAAGCTGCATAGCCAAGCAGCGGAAATGAAAGGCGGCCTGGGCCTCTTGGATCTCTCTTTTTCCCTATCTTTCTCTCTTTCTCTCTCTATCCCTCCACTCATCACCATTTCCCTCTTGCACTCTCTGCCATAAAGCAAAGATCATGCTTGACTGAAGAGGCAATGCTGGAGAGGGGTGGGGGGTGGATGGGGTCTGGATAGAATGACTGAGGGAAGATTTCTGATAAGGAGGAAAAGGGGGTTGGGGTATATAAAAGAAGCCGGCATTTGTTGTCACTGCTGATGATGACACCATGGCAAAGAGCTTGCTTCTAATTAAAGGTTTGCCCTGGGTGTCAACTGAAATTCAAAAGTGTTTGATCAAAAGGTGGACAACATAGCAGTTAAATGCAGCTGGAATATCTAAGAAGCAGTGACGTGCATTTATACTGCAATAGACGTAAAGGGTCTGATTGACTAAAAATCCACTCTTGATGAATGTACTAAAAGATTTGATTCACTGTTCTAATTACAACCACAGGTAAAGAAATGTCGATACGGACACTGCCAGTAAGGAATGTATAAAACCTGACAGTGATTTTCACCAAATTATGACAGTAAGTGACTGTGACAGCCCCTCCGTTCGACAGTTTAAACACATTTGCATTGAATTCGTCCAACGGCTTACTCCTCATAACCTTAAACTCTCGTTTGAAATGCTGAAAATATAATGTGACGTGACAGTGAGAGCACTGTGTTCTGTTCTGGTATCCAGATCGAGTATATTTCCAGAGTCCCATTTAGACACAAACAAAAAAGAGTACATTAATTCGTATATTTTGATTCCAACCTATTTCTAAATGCTGAGCAATGCAGCAAGGCATTGTCTTCAGCGCTCGAAAGACGTGCATAAGCAGTATCTGCTTGTGAATAATTGAAGATTACCGAACAGTTGAAACAATATTATCCCACTTAGGATGCGAGCTCACCTGGTATTATTACAGAAAACATATTGGCTCGGTGCACAAAAAAAGCCCGGACCGAATTGATCAGCTCTTCGTAGTAAGACAGTCGAGTGATGGAAAATTGACTCTGTGGCTAAGCACAGTGGGATAAGAGCAGGGGGAAAGTTTGTTTGACTTTCTCATGTTTGAACTACTTGGATGGGATCTATTCTTTCATATTGGTTGCTCATGTTCTTAAATGATATATTTAAGTAATCCTTGTGAATGTTTGAAGATGTACTGAAAGTAATTGCACCGTCTATTTGCAATACTGTGACATCAGTTTTCAATATCTTTCTTTCTCTCCTTCATGTAGATGCAGGCCAAGGTCACTTTCCCTGCCTTGTTTTGCACAAGAATCTAAACCCTGTGAACTCTGAAGGATGCAACATGCTTCCAAGAAACTGCAAAAAATTATTCTAACATCATTGTCATGCCATGTGTGTGTGTGCTGAGAGTCAGAAGGACAGCTCTAGGACATAATTTTGGGATACGGGCTTCAGCTACATCATATACATCTGTGAGAGGCCACGGCCAACTGATTGTGCTTTTAGGTGGCAACTGTGTCAAATCAGTCTATTGTGGACATTTTGCATTTATAAAATGCAATGACAAAAAGTATAGCATGGATGGGACTTATTTCCCCAATCTATTTGGGGATTTTTATTTTGTGGTGCAAAAAGGATATGGCACCATTTAAAAGTATCAAATGAGCTTGATCTAGATGTTCAATTTAAAGACTATGGGGGAAGAAAACACTTTTGTCGGCCTGTTGGGTTAAACGTTTGCATTTTTTGATGTGCCCTATAATGACCTTCCCATGATACAGTTTGACAACATAGAAGAGAAAAAAAACACACCCTCACCCTCTCATCCATAAATAGAAACTGATTTATTAAAAGCTAATTACAGCTGCACTTTGAGGAGCAGTGGTAGTGAAAACTGAATGAATCTTAAGTTTAAAGTGACAGCAGGGAGGTCAGTCAGAAGACAGAGAGAGGAAAAGACAAAAGTAATTGTGCTTTTCAGAGATATTGCAGAGGAGATAAATGTCAGTGCCTTTTCAGGAGTCATGTTATATTCTAAAAAAACAATTCTGCTCTCACATTAGGCTCTTATTTATCCCCACACTGCTACACTCCATTTGCTCAAGAGAAAGAAAAATACTTTTCACTTACATTGTCTGGATTACTCATCATTATGAACATAAGCAGCAAGATTGACATCAACAAAAAATCAGCAGCCATGAGTCTCATATTCATGCCCATAATGGAGCACTGAGATCACAGTTGATCAAATGGACAACCTGCTGTGTAAATGAACAGAACCCCAGCCTCTGTGATTCATGTTTAACTCAGTCACACACACACTCTCCATTTGTGAGTCATGCTTGAGTGTGGGTGACAAAAACAAGAGGAAAAAACCCCAACAACCCCCCCCCCAATGATTTTGATCAAACACACACACACACACACACACACACACCTTTTTTTTCCTCTTTTAAAAATTGAGCCATAGCAACAGGAATGCGACCTCCTGGAACTATGTCTGTGGCTTTTAAGTGGACCCTGACGATCATTCTCACATATTCTTACATTAGAAAACACAAATTGCAACCGCCCACCGTGGCAGCCTGTCACCACACACGAAGAACTGCAAGGCTTTGAATTTTACCATCTGGTACAAGCTCTGGTGGCAAGTCCACCGCTTTGTCTCTGCTTTGCACCATGCATGTCATCACACATTAGAAACTGAGAAACCTTTGGCCTGTGTGTCATGCTGAGCTGACTTTGAAATCCTCAACTCTTGGGAGGTCCATAAATCCCTGCTCTTTTTGATTTTTTACCCAGTAACACAAACTTGCTTCCATTGCCAAAGTCTCGCAGCTTAAAAATAGCCTTATGAGTCAGCTCCTTTTCATTGGCATGTGGTAAAATAAAAAAGGGCTGACAGTACACAGTTAGGACACAATCTGTCACCTGAGGGAAATGCACACAGATGTGGCAGGTGTGAATTATGGGAGTTGGCACCATCATTTTATTTCTTTGCATGCTATTTAAAAAGAACAATTTCAGTGACAGAAATTTGAAAGGTTATCAAACCATCAGACAAGTCTAACGTGGAACCCATAACATTTTAACACCATCACTTCCCACATTGTTCATACATTTTAACAAACAGTACTAACGTGAGGTTTTAAACACTTTTTAAAGTTCTAATGGGACAGGTGAGAGGCTTAATATTGTTAAACTTTGAAGTGTTGCATATGGCTATTTCTTGGAGGCAGTGAGTACCATGTGTAAACCCCATTTGCATCCAACATGAAATTTTGTGTCAGTGAATGGTTTACTTGCAACTCTGCAGCGCATTCATTAATTCTCTCTCATTGTGTTGATTGATAATTGATTGATTCAGGCAACATTATGATCTTGCCAAAACATATTTTATGTTTTAAAGTAGGTGTGTATAAATGCAGCCACAGGGATGGTTTGAAGAACACGACACCTTTACTCACATAATAGCACTATAAGATTCTGTGTTACCTAAAGCACTGGGTGTTGAGTTGCACACTGCTTCACTTGGGAATTTGAAATTTATCTCTAGTAGGATGAAAGCCTGTTCTTAAAAAAACAACCAGTGAAAGACATCTTTTCCATGAGTTATGTGACAGAATTAGTTTGAAAAAAAAGCATTCTTTATCTCTATTTTTTGACTTTGAGAATGATACCTCTGGAATTTCTTTCTTTAAAAAGGTTATTTTTATGGCCTCTCCACCGCTGCAAAGCAAATAGAGTCACGACATGACATATGTGTTTGTCTGCTGAACCATGCCCCGGCTTCCAGTGGGCTATGTGAGACCGATGCGCTGAATCCCAATTTCCTAGCCCATCCTCCTGCATTAATCCTGCAACATGGCCGAGGCAAAGCCAAATTAAATGACTGACCTGCTTGATTGATGAGAATGATTAAACTCCAATCATCATTTACTTGGCTGTCATTTTAGTTAATTTCATTTACCAATAAAAGAATACTACTTAAATAATTATGCTGATGGACTAGATATGCAGTGCTCATCTGTAGTTTTTTTTTCTTTTTTGAAAAGGAGAAAAAGAACACATTAATATTACATTAAGGCATTTGGCTGACACTTTTATCCATAATGACTTTCAGTGACTGAGAGAGTAGAAAAGAAATGACATTTAATCCCTCCACAAGTTTGGAAGATATGAAATGTAGTTTTGATGAAGGGGTTTTGGTAAAATACTTTCCCATGCCTTTAATATATCAGGCAATGCAGGTTTTTCCATGGGTATTTTTAAATGAAAAGAAAGTGATGTGAGTTAAGCCATATCTACTAAAATGAATAAAAGAAATATACATGTTTTCGCAAGAGTGAAATGATGATAATTTCATTAATCTAACAAATTAAGGATCCTGAAAAGAGCAGAGCTTTCCACCCACCAAACTATACCTGAAAATAGATTCACCCTACTCACCAAGATTAAATTCTGGGGTCAGGTTTGATCGGTGGTTGAAATTTAAGTTCACATTGTACACACATTATATGACAAGGTTTCTGGTAGATGAAACTGTTTTCTCTTTTTTCCATTGCACAATAGATAATCTATCCTTCAATGGGTGTATGTAAATTGCATTTGAGGTGACCCTGACAAAGTGAAATGATTACTGTAATTACATATGTACACTCATAATCATGGTGAAGAACATGGGGAGTAAAAAAAAAACACAAAATGGCATTTATTTTTACATATTGCATAGTAGATTAGTAGTAAAAAACAAAGCTTTTGATTGCTCATGATCACAAAAAGGAGGTGATTACACCTTGCTGTTTCTTTTTCATCCACATATAATGCAATCTGAATGGCCCTTGTTAGAAGAAGAACTTAATAATATGATCTGAAGAGCTATAAATGGTAATTACTGCATACAACCGCTCTTTCGGCATCCAGAATCATAGCTGCACTTGAAAATAGCTGGGGTCATTAACTGGCAGTTTTGAACTTTCTTGCAAGAATGCATTTTAGTGACTCATAAAAGCCTGGTGGTCAACCCTTTCATGATGTAGCAGTCGTCACTCCAATGAGGCTTAAGAAGTTAAATGTTAAAGTGTCAAAATGTCCCGGTTTGGGACAAAAAAAATACAAAGGGAAGAAAATAATTTCAGCTCGTCTCTCCTCTTTGGGCCTTTGTGTTAAACCTTTGGTGTAATCAAGAGGCAATGCTGTCATGGCCCGCAAGAGGCTGTCATCAATTCCTGAAGGTGAAAGTCAAGGAAGTGTCTACATGCAGAGGGCCCTTGATTCCCATCAACATTCATTAAGCCATGGGAGCAACTGAAACCATTAAAAGCTCTTAGGCCTTGTGTAAAAGAACGTGTTAAATACATGCATGTTAGCAAGGAACTATTTCATTAGAGCACAAATGGGGCAGTTTGTCACTGTGGGGAGATGTTGAGAAACATGATTTAAGTCAGCAGCAGATTAAGCCACAAAAAAGTACAAAGCTTTAAAATGAGGCTGAGCAGCAGAAGAGGCTGACCGAGACAGAACTAGTGATCCTACAAACACTCAGGCTGGATGAAGCAGATAGCACTGGTGCTGCTGATTTGTTTTGAATTGCAGGGTATAACTGCAACCAAATCTGCACTGTATGTGTAAATGATCAAGAGCGCTTTGCCAGTGCAGTTTAACTCAAATGAACATGAAATCACCTCTCTCTTTTCCTCCCATTTGCAAAATCCTTGTAGCTTTCTTACACAGCACATACCATGTTTGTGTGCTCATCCCTTGCTGCCACTGGAATACAGCTTAATTCCAGCGTCTCTTCCCTATCTGCAACCCTCACTTTACACACCTTTCTCTCTCATGAGCAGGGAAATTTCAGTACCAAATTCACCCCTGAATATTGCATTAAAGCAGCAGAATCTGCATAAAAACTGTTGCGTGCATGAACCTACCCTAAACACAGCCAAGAGCAACAGGAGTACCTGAAATTTCAAACTCCCTGTAAAAGTATGTGAGAACTAAGTACAATGAAAGGCAGTGTTTTCTACAGCTGCATCACAATAAAGGCCCCCCCCCCACACACACACACACACACACACACACACACACACAGCCTGCTGAATGCTTTTCAAAAACAGCAGTCTTGACACTGTGTAAAAGAGAAAAAAAAGAGGATTATAAGGCTTAAAATTTAGAATTATCTTTTAAATTTGAAATTATTCCAAAAATAATCATGAGGCTCTTCATAGTCATATTTGAGCAGGCGTTTCCCTCTTAGATAAATAAGATCTCCACAGTTTGGATTATGCTTTGATGGGTGACAAACATTCATCATCATCAGTCAAAGTAAGAGGTACCAGTGAATGTT
The DNA here is from genome assembly GCA_016785225.1 of Psettodes erumei. Taxonomy (NCBI): domain Eukaryota; kingdom Metazoa; phylum Chordata; class Actinopteri; order Pleuronectiformes; family Psettodidae; genus Psettodes; species Psettodes erumei. The sequence goes on from JAFBJZ010000953.1 coordinate 1,021,541, forward strand.
TTTCATATAGCAGACGCTTGATTAAATTAAAAGCATTGTGAGCAGCATTTTTACATCCAGTTTGACCAGGGTCAATTAAATTCTCCATTTATTTTCGATGACTTTAACAAAGAAAAAGGATGGAGAAAAAACATTTAAAAAGTCTGACTCATGACAAACACAATGAACAGCATTTTTCAAATGTCTGAAACTACAAAGTAAAAGGACGTGCAGGACACGCCACCTCTGACATTTGTTCAACAAGAAAAACTACCCACTTGTCTGAAAAGCAAGCATTGGGTATGTTTTAACGTGTACAAACCCTCATTAAATGCATTTTTTCTCTCTTACCTCAGGAGGACTTACTCTTGGGATTTTGTTCTTAAGTCTGGGGCCTTTAAAGTTATTTCTGACTTGGCTCAACCTACTTTTGAAATGATGTTCACATTGCTGCTCTCTTTTCCCTTTTTTGGAGCCAGGAATAATCTCACTTGACATAACCTTTGGTCCATTTCTCTTTTTTTGGGCGTGTGTGTAAGGAGGCTCAGAACCCACTATGAAAGGTTGGGGCTTTTCATTGTGATTGTCGGAGTTCAGAGATTCAACTCCTCATAAGTTTTGGGTGTCTTTTTGACTTGATCCTACCAAATGTGCTTTAAGGGGCTTGATCACACTGTGATGCTAAAGAAAAAGAAATATTGGATGCACAACAAGGACATTGGGATTACAAGAGCAAACCCTTTGTGGCAAAATCAGCAAAAAAAATGAGAATATTCCCAGTCTCTCTGTCTAACAGTCACCACCAACATGGCATTAGCAAACTGTTACATTACTGTCACAATACTCCTGTGTATGATGTCAAAGTTTTTTAATAATGTCAGCCATACCGTCTTCCAGATAAACCCAGTCTGTGAGTTCATTTAAACTGGAAATATGACAGCTGCTGTCATTATACATTGAATTAAGTCAGTGAATCAGTTAGCAGAATGGATGCCACATATGATATGCAATATCTTAATTACTTGCAAATGTTGTCCCACCATGTGGTCTCACCGTAGGCTTTTTTATTTTTTTTAACTTGGCTTTTGCATCAAGTCCAGCCATTAGAGGAGGAAGGAGTGGACTAACCCCAGCGATTAGCTCTCTGTCTGCCAGCTGGGGTGGTGGTGGTAGTGTGAGGGGGCAGAAAGAGTGACTCTGCACTCCTCTGTTGTAGCAGATCCTTTCTTCTTGCCCTCCCTATCTCTGTTAACTCCTGCCTTCAAGTCCTGTGTGTTAGCTCTGCCTCTTGCATCATGCTGTGGCCACGTGCTGGCAGTCACCACAACCGGAACCTTAGCCTTAAAAAACCTCCCCTCCAAGCCCCTGTTTCCCTCCTCCGCCCTCCCTTCTCCCTCCCTGGACCAATTCGTACTCCTCCTCTAAACTGTCCCACTTATTCCTCCCTGCCTTCTTCTCTCTTTCCTTCCCCATCTTCTTCTTCTTCTCCAGTGTGATCACATCCTGCTCTTGCCAGGTGTGAGTGACTGGAATCCTTGATAACGCAGACAAATATACACAGACATGACATGAGACCCCACCCCCCAAGATTTATTGTAGCTTGGTAATAGGTGTTATGTATTTCCCACATACAGGCACATTCAGAGATAGGAACCAATAAACAATGACGACATGTATTGAATAACCAAATGGCTGAAGGATCAAGTGATCATGGAAAATGCAAAGCAAGCACTTACTTACAGCTGGCAGTCATTTCAGTCTCTGTTTAGAAAATGCTTTTCCTGGAGGCATCATTTTTGTACCAATCAATATGAATATGGGGCATGGGGGGCATGTGCATGTGAATCCTCATGCAAATGAACGTAGCACTCTTAGATTTTATGACATTAAGATGAGCATCGACAGTAACGCCGCACAGTGTGTTTTCTATACTTTCATTAACAACCGTGAAAACCTTGACTGATTGTTTTAAACGGCTCGCTCTCATTACCCATCTCCATCCTGATCACCAAGCCACGCTCGCTGACAATGGCACACGTGTCGCACTATTAGCATGCCCTCGTTCGCAGTGTATCGCACAAGTAATTGCCTTGCTTTTGTCATTCAGGCTGCAATTTACAAAAACTGGAGGGAAACATGCAGCCTGGCTTGTGATTACATTTTTCATGCCCTAAGGAAAATAGGAATGAGTGTTTCACCTCAATAGCTTCCAGTTTAGCAGTAACAGCAGCTGAGAAAAATAACTTCATAAAGTCGACAGTTGGATCACTTGAGGTGGACTTTAATAATAACTTTTGTGGATGTGTCCCTTTGACATTTTTCTTTTTGATGTTGACAAAATGTCCTTGAACACTTGTGAGTGGGATGCCAGCCTTGCTGCTGATTACATCTCTCCACTCTCTTGATGAGTCAGTGTATGAGCTTGCCATCTTCTTAAGCTTACCTGGCCTAGATTCATCCCAACAAACACCCCACCTTAACTCAGCAAACCTCCCAAAACAGAATTAAAGATGCATGCCAAGTGAAGCACTCTGCCTGTCACGTATTTGAGCATATTTCTCTGATTGCTCTGTGAGATATCTATAGGCTCAAAGCCTTTTATTCTTTTTTTCCCCCCTTCCCTTGCAGCTTAAACTGGCTGGCAGTCAGCCTACACACATTAACACTAGCAAACACACTCAAATACATATAGCCACACACACACACACACACACACACACACACACACACACACACACACACACACACACACACACACACACACTTCTAAGGAGCTGCAGGAAGGCAGAGGCCGATCACATCATGCAAATCGCTGTCACTTGTTGGGACGTGCACAGCATCAGAAAAGAAATGAAACGAGGGAATAGAGGAGAGTGGGAGTGGGGAGTGGGGGAGCAGGCGGGGAGAAACTGAGCAAAGGCGCGGGACTTGGAGGTGGCAACTGTGTTTTTCCAGAAGCTTTTGTGTTCTTGAGCCCCACCGGTTACTCTTCACGCTTGCCTTGCCACTGTGACAGGAGTGGGTGACATGCCGTTGGACACAAAAGGTCAACAAGATAAGCATATGGCCTTTGGGATAATAGAAACAGAGGCAAATATGTATGCCGGCTTGTGTATGAATGTTTCATCTTAAAAGAACTCGCTCCTCTCTCAACTGGTCATCAGCTACAGGTGGCGAGCAAGGTGACACGGCATCTTGTTGTCGGAGCAGGAGCTGGCCATATGTCCTGTTCTGTGAAAAGCTGTTTTCCCTGTTAGGCAAGCATATGTCTGTGCCAAAAGTTGCTGTTACATCAGTGGACTTGTTTACTTCATTGTTGTCAGCATTTGCTCCCTCCGTCCACCGACTTCTAGGAGGGTGACTGTGCAAAAACCAAAAGGACAGAGCAAAGTTTTTGTTTCCCTCCTCGTCTTCATTAATCTTGCAGATCGATATGGATTAGAAAAGTTTTAAAATAAATTAAAATATGTGCAGAGTGTTTTCTTTTCAAAATGTCTTGGGACAAACAGTCCCCATCTGAAAGGATTATTTAGATCAACGCTACTCCTCCAATGGTAAAAGAGCAAAATATGCCGTCTGTTCCCACATTACCAACATACAAAAGCACTGAAGTGTATGTGGCTAATTCATCTAAAATGTTGCTGTCGCGGCCTGAGAATTTTATTTGCTGCCAAATTGTTCCTCCTGCACTGCAGCACTTTCTCCAGTGAGTGATGGCCCTTTAACAAGCTCCTCTAAATAGCACAGAAGGATCCCTGAGCTTAATGATGCCTCCCAACAGGTGAGGTCCGGATTGCAGTTCTTGTTTCACTTTAGGACGGTGAACTATTTGTTCTTTTTAAAAACAGAATTTCTTGTTTGACTATTACCATGGAGATGACACTGGGATCTTAACTGCATACTTTCCCTCCCCAAATACCTTTCAAGCAGTCTAATACTCCACTGAATTAAGTATTGGAGCTGCAGGCAGCACATTCTGTAGCTTGTGTGAGGTGAATTTATGTCTTTAAAAGCACAAGTGCCTGTGTTTTTCTGATTTAAAAAAGAACATTTAAATCATTAATCAATTATCAAAAAAACACTGCTAATTATTTTTTGAAATCCCTTTTCAAATTAACATATATTTACACTGCAAATCTTCTTTTCAAAACATTATATTGATGTTGCACAGCATCCTCCACAAAATGCTTTTGTCTTCATTCCTTTATTATTTGATTGGCATGAAAGGAGTCACATTTACATACAAGTCCACAAATACTGGATTCAACTTTACTCCTTAAAGTGTAAGTTTCTAAATTCCATTCATCTACTATAAATTATGATAAACATACACAAGTTGCAGAAGAAGAAAAAAAAACCCTAGCCTTCTCAGGGTTTGTTAAGAGCTACAAGGTATGTTTGGACACACTCCAGGGTCTCATGTGCACTCACCGAGGGACTCTTTCAGGTGTGCACACACACACACACACACACACACACACACACACACACACCCTGTAATGTGACATGAATTCACATGTATCCCGACCTGCAGAACTGGTTGAGTATGGAAAGTGGGACGTGCTAAATATTAATTTCCTTTTTTTGGTCTCATTTTTTGTTCTTATCATTTCAAGTGCATGTTTGTAATGTTTGGCAGGATGCTGGCTCTGGATCAGCCCAGGGGAGGCTGGGAGAGGGAGAAGCTTGGAACGCACCTCATCACAGGACCCCACCAGATGCTTGAGTTGTTCACCCATCAAGCATGAAATTTTGTCTGCGGGGAGATAATTTATAATTTTACTCTTACTGCTGGGGGAAAATGGGATGTGGGGGGATACACACGTACTAGTTTTCTGCCAGCAAATTCCTGAATAGTTTCCAGACTTTGATTATTTTTCATTCTCTGACTGCATTAACTTGGGAGGAATAGAAAAGTACACGGACATTGGAAGAATACTCTGCATTCAGTTGGGTTGTAAGGTTGCGGGCAATGATGCCTGCTGATGTTGTGTTTGCATGAGTCTACAAAATCATTCGAGGGAGCAGGCACATTACTGACACCGCCACATTGGTTGGCTATCGAGCATGCAGCCACCGCTGCATGGAAGGAAGCAGCTATCAGCTATACATCAATTCTAAACAAACCAAATTGATGGTTTGTTGTTGCAAAAGTCGAGAAAGCTGAGTGAAAGAATCCCTGTGGTGGCACAGGGACAACAAAAACCTGGTTTTCTTTATTAGAGCAATTACTTTCAGTGCCCTGTGGTGGAGTGTGTTGTCAATTGCTGAGCACTTAGGATCATTGCTTAGCTTTAATGACAGTAAAATGTGGAAGAAGCAAGAGTACTGTGAGCTGAGGTTGGCACTGGACTCAAAACTCCTTTCAGGAGAAGCAAGTGAATATCTATTCCAAACCTAACTATTATATGCAGGATGTTTTACAGTTTTTAAAGATGAAGTGCTTACAACCTTGAACACCACCTATATTTAGTGCAGGGGCAAAAACACTCTTCAAGTGGTGATTGAGGATCATGAATATGGGGGGGGTCTTTTTGCTGAACAAACAGTGTTTGCCAGAACACTTTCTTCCTCCTCTAATTCTATTTATACTGTGGCCTAATTAGGCAGGAACCCACTTGCTGGCCAAACCTACAACATTCATATGCAAGTCAATAAGAAGCTTGGGCCTGCCACTCAAACAAAACTAGCAGGTTGTGCAGAAAGACAGAGGAGAAGAGTGGTGATGGAATTATCACCCCCCAAACCCCCGATGACAGTGATATGTAGCATCCATTTGCTTGATAAATAATTCAAAATTGATTGGAGGGGTGAAATTAAATGCTGACAGACAACACTTTTAGTGAGGCTACCTGGGGTTATGGTCCACTTTCACTGAGAGATATATTTTTAGTATTAAAAAAATGGATATTAAGTTCAATTTGAATGCCTCATTGCACAAAATCTCTACGATACAGCATCAGTGCTGATAGGGTTTCTAATCGATGCCTCCGCCTTGGAATGAAAAATTCACCTACAATAGCATTTAAGGAGACAATTGTCGACAGTAATGTATGAATTTTTAAAATTATTCTGTTCTTGGCTCTAACACAAGAATCATCACCTTTACGATTTGATAAGTTTCAAAATAAACTTTCTTTGCCCTCTGGGTCTTTTAATTCACTCCCGTGTCACTCCAAATCACAACTTGTGGCACTCTGACACCCCGTTTTTTGTGTTAATGGCTGTGGTGTAGCGCCTAGCTGTAATTGACCTTGTGAAAGCTGAATAAAATGCAACAAAGATAGAACTAACTGAGTTAAGAGGGCCATCCATCAAAATAGTCGCCTTAAAACAATGAAGTATCTTCTGACGTACATTGATGTTTGTTTGAACTGACACTTTTTGTGGCTGTGAAACTCAGCTTAGACCTTTAATAGATTTTTCTAACCTTCCCTTATTCCATAGGTTCACTGAACATGCCTGCTGCCTTTTTTTTTTAGAATGGCCCAGTTTCACTTTTATATATGCTTACACACATTCACACCTGGGAGGTGACCGCCACGACCACAGCCTTCCACTATTAGCCTCCGAGGAGTTATTCTGGAGCTGGTGGGGATTAATAGCCTTGCTTAAGGACATTTCAATTGGAGTCGGGTGAGGGAGGGGTGTGCATTTCTAATTATCTTCCCTGTCCAGATTTTCCCAGCCGTTTGGGGAAACTGAAGCGTCCACCCCTGTCATCCTTGTTTTTAGCCTGCAAGAGATATTTTGTCTGCATGAGTAACTGATGCCCCCAATCTTCGGTTGTATAATTATATCTAGGTCTGCAGTGCTCACCTCTGGTCTCTGGACTGCTTTTCACACATCCAAGACTTGATCTACTTTAGTTATGTCCCATTTCAGGGGCTGATCCTGGCTCAGGAGAAGCAACAAGGTTTGTAATTCACAAAACAAGCAATGTTTATTGCCAACAAAGTTAATGAGGGATAATAATAATAATAATAATAATAATAATAATAATAATAATAATAATAATAATAATAATAATAATAACAACAACAACAGCAATAATAATTCTAAAAGTGGTGGCTGGGAACAGTGTTGCCTGCAATGAGAGCATGATTAAGAAAAGCCCTGCAGGGTTTTTTTAAAGACTTGCAACCAGGTAATAGAGATAAGGGAATGAGGGAGGAGGAGTTACAGGATCAGGGATGCCTGCAAGACACACCACAGAACAGCAACTCTTTGATTATACAGAAAAATACACTGTGAAGCTCTGTCTGGGTGGAGAGCAGCTTTCAGATGTACACATAGCTAAAACCAATCCTCCTGCCTTCAGGGGTTATAATTTAGTTACATTTTTGTTTAGCATGGCCGTTCAGCCAAACTGGAAAGCTTCAGCTCAGGTAGGGCAGGAGCCCAGGGGGTGCGTGTCCTTGTTTGAGCAAAGGTTTAAATTAATTTCCTCATTAATCATTGTCTACTTCATGGTGCATGACCAATACGGCCCCCCTGTCAGTGCACTGCATTGTTTTGATATCAGTGAAATTTGTGCAACATGTTTTTTCTGCTTTCTTAAAAAAGGTTTCCATCTTATTGGCTTAGCCCCATCGCTGGAGAAATAGACTCGAAAACATTGGAGTCTGTTTTATTGTTTTCTGATTATTTTGACATTAAAATGCCATGTCTTTTTTCCCCACCCTGAAGACATTATGTAATTGAAAATTTCCAAAAGCTATGCTTAATGGTACAGGTCTCAAACTTATGCTGCTGTGGCTAGAATGTGTAGCTGCTCATTTCCTGGATAGGCTTATGTAATTTCAATTTAATTGAGGCAAAATTGAGAGAATGTTCAGATGGTTAAATGAACTCCAATTCATTTCTTGTAACCTAAAGTCTTCTAGTCAGTGAGAGCATGTCACCTAAATGTGCAAAAAGTGACATTTTTCAACATGTAATTCTCTATTCATTGATTTAAAAAAATTCCATTAGACTTGGAAACTGATGTTTTTTGGGTTTAAATGAAGCAGCAGTTTTAAAAAGGAAGTTAAATTACAGCTTGTACAAGATTAAATTGTAATTTTCTAGACTTGATTTTCAAATCAAAATCTGACTCAAAACTAATTGAAATTCTGCCTCTATCTGGCTATGATGTGTGCTGATTGATACAGGCTTGTGCTGCCACCCCAGACAGAGTGGGAAAAGTGTGGGATATTGAAGGTTTTTGAATCTTGTTCATGGAGGTCAGCAAGAAAAGCTAATTGTCTAATCACAGATTTACAGATAATGTCTGCAGAAACAATTTACTTTATTAGCTGGAAAAAGAAAAAAGAAAATCACCCAGTGACTCTGTGCCATGTGATGCATAATGAATCATTACAGCATCTGAAATTTATCATGGTTAAAAAAACAAAACAAAACACACACACACTTCAGTTCAATAATTCATGTGCTTTCAGAAACACTCAATATCTATCAATGCCTCCATCATATCTCAACCGCCCATTTATGTGGGGGATAGTGGCAGCTTCTTATAGTCCAAACCATTCTTCATGCATTGGCCCAAATTGCATGTTTTATGATTTTATTGAATTCACAAGGTTGCAGCTCACTGCTATATACTGCCTATAAATTATCACTGTATACATTATCTTCTGTACGTTTTGGTTTATTGATATTTTTATAGTTTATTCCACTGTGATCATCTTTAATAATCTTTTTTACTTAAGAAATGTCTTATTCTAGTTCTCCTCCTCTTCTTTTCCTTCTTATCTGTTTGTTATTCGGTCTGTTCTCCCCATTTATTTTCTTCCCTTTGCTTCATTTTCTACTTCATCTTCTGCATTTCTTTTTTCTGTGCATACCCATACTTTTTTCTTCTTCAGCTAATTTTTTTCTCTGCTTATCTTTCTCATTAATTCCCTTCATCCTCTGGTTCTGCTTATTCTCTTTTTTTATTTTGAGACTTGAACTTTTTGTTGAAATTTTTTTTAATCATCATCATGGAAACAATATGTGATAAAATATGATGCTTATCTAACCTTTACCAAGTTTTACCAATAGCAGTAGATCAGCAAAACTTCTTTTGTATGTGAGGGCATGCTGAATGAAGACCTCAAAATTTTCAGTGCTTTGCAGACAACATTTTTGGTTCACAGTCACTTTTGTCTCCTCATTACATTTCAAAAGATTTTTGATTATCTGCTGAGGAAGCATGCACATCCTGATTTCTTGGCAATTTCTCCCTAATTGCATAAGATGAGGGAGCATGCAAAATGACAGATGGGTCATTCAATTGATATGGGAGATGGAGAGAGTCATTTCCCCAATGATCCCGACACCAAAAACAGACAACAAAGTGCATCATCTGGACCACATTAGCAGTCTGTCTCATTATTTTGAGGCGAAAATAAAAAACAAAAACTGGATCTGTATTTGGAGAAATATCCAAGATTGTAAGTAAACAGATTTTAATGATGCTAATAACCAAATTAGACTCTCAGATGCAATGTTCCCACATTCCATATCTACAAAAGTAAACTTTTATGTAACCAGTCTAAGTTATTTGTAACAAGTGTCTTAGAACAGCATAACAACATGAGCAGAACATTATCATTGAGCCAGCCATTGTTTAGAGATGTAAACAATGTCTTTAGAAGAGCAAAAAGTGAAACTCAAACTTCATCTTCATTCTACTAAGTTATGCAGAACTGGCTCATCGTCCCCCCAAGTCATTCCACTGCACCATTTATTGTAGGACAGTCAGTGGGTGGTTGACATCTGCAGAAGGACAGGGAGTGGCGGGGGCACCACCTCTCAACAGGTGTACATGATTAGCATGAAACCATCCCCTCAAAAAATAAAGAAAAAGTGGGAATAAAGAGAGGGCAGAGACGTCAAAGCGCACTCTGGCTCATGTTTATGGATACGAATGTTAAGCAACTCTTGTTTGACCGATGCTCAAAGACGCCCAGAGGGTAGAAAAGGTGACAAGAGAACCACTTTGTTTCCATGATCATCCATATTTTATGCAAGAATTTAAAAAATATGCCACCACCTTTTTGGTAGCTAAAAAGAACTGACAAGCCGCTGTTAAACAGGAAAGCATGCTGCAGCATCAAACAGTTTACAGTACTGCTTCCCTTTTCCAACAGATTAGGCCTTGATCGTGCACACCTCAACCATGTCTTGTTTCTAGACACCAGCCCTGCTTGAGTTTGTGCATCTTGCCGAGTACATTTACACAAGACAGCAACAGCATGAACAGCAGTGGCAGACAAACAAAGGGAATAACTTCATAGGTACGCAAGCTGGTGCTGAGTGAACTAATCTCCTGGTTGCTATGTTGTGTATGGATATGCACGCGCGCACACACACACTTACTTATGTACGAGGTCTGTACATCTTCATGATTCCTAATGATCAGAGACCCAGCAGTAAAATGGGCACCTGCCGTGACTAATGTGTGGTATGACAGAAGAGAGAGATGGAATAGATTTTACTGACAAGTAGAGGGTGGGAGGGCAGTTCAGAAAACCTTTCTACCATTACTGAGTGTTGATATATTCCTCAGAGGATTGTTTAGATTTAACTCACTGAGCTGACGTGCTTCGCAGAATATGAAGTTAATGCAGATATGACTAATTTCTATGTCTTTGATGATGACTTTGGTTTGACTGTTGAAATGATAGTGGAGCTAGAGATGATGCCAGATGTTCAATACCCTCCCCAAAAAATCATGCAACTTCTTGATTCTTGTAAACATTTTCTGCATGAAAAAAAAAAAAAAAAAACCCCAACTCGTCTCCGTATGTTTCCTCAGACTTGCTAAATCTCAGGTGCAGACTTTCTGATGTGCAGTAAGATCTTTCTTCATATTTTATGCCCATGACAGCACCCAGCTGAGTTGCACTGATGTGCAGAGGACCTCTAATTATGACATCCCGTCAGTAAAAACTGTGTGTATATATTTACTTTATATTCTGTTTCTGTAAATTTAGTTTTTTAGTATCATTACTAAGATTTAGAACTGCAAAACAGGCATGACTTAAATGCACCACTCAGAGATATTAGAAGAGGAAGAAGCTGTAGTTCATCTAACTGCAAACACAAGCACAAGAGCAATGTCTGTGGGCAGGCCAGAGTCAACAGGCTAGCAGGAGCACAGGCAAACAGATCAATAGGGCTATGCAAAGGCAAGATCTAAGAATGGACAGAGGAACTAAGCAGGAGGAAGAACATTTGAGTTGGTGTCACCAAAAAACCCCCAACTCAGTCCTATTTCCAAATGCTGTACTCCCCCCCCCACACACACACACACACTTTTAGAGAGTGTGTTTTAGTGCATGATGTTGTGCTGCTTGAACCTGACTTCTCTTCTTCAGCTTGTGCAATCTGGTGTGGTTGAGAATCAAACTAGAGCTCTCCCATGGTAGAACCTCCTGCCCCAAATAGAAGGTATCCGATAGTCCTACTGATCCAGTCCATCCATGAAAGGGTCATGACACTGACTGCTAATGAGGTAGATCTGAGAGGCAGTCATACAGACAGTGCACATGAAACTACTGGTAAAGACAATGAGGTGAAAATAGCATACTTCTGCACTCACACAATTAAATATCACTGAGAGATGGTAGCGTGTATTTATTTTGCACAGAGAGTGATCACTGCAAACATTCCTCTGGGATCAAAAGAAGAACCAAGCCCACAGGTAAAAGGTGGGGTGGGGAGGAAGCTGCAGGAGGCAGAGGCCGAGTGCAGACAAACACATGTGTTTATGTGCAGTGAAACAGCTGAGGCATGATGTGAGTATAACACCGATTTCAGTGTTCTGCTTGCATACTGCAACAGTGAGACAGTAACACACTGTCTCTCTCACACACACACACACACACACGGTTAACCTTATCCTCTAAAGTTGAATAAAAATGCCTCTGCCTCAGTGGGCACCTGCAACTGTATTTATGTTTATGTATCAGATAATTAACTATCGATTTAAGATCTTGAAATCACTGTTCTCTGATGAAATGTATTAAAGGTCGCAAGCTGATAATCTGTGACATTTTGGGTCTCTTCAATGTTGAGGGCCCATCTCTTTGCAGCATTCCAGAGGTGTAAAGGTCGATTGATTGCCTCAGCATTTTCTGAACATCTACCTGGATTCCTCTGACCTCGGTTCACCTCAATGTACAGACTCAGCCCTGATTCATCCTTGCAATCAAGCACCCCCCACCTCCAATTTTAATACAGCTAAAATGAGTTGGCCAAACTGGCAAAAGTTTTCACCCTTCAATTGGTTTTGAGTCGGTGATGGACAGCCCCTATTTCATTCAGGCGTGTTGACAGATAGTGCACGGGTCAACACCATTTTAAAAGTTAATATCACAGAGACAGAGTGGCAATTTGAGGAGATGGAGTGACAGTCAGTAATCAGATGCAACACACCACTTAATGTGTAAAAAAATGAAAATGAATTGGCTGCATGACTGACACAGTCAACATGAGCCTTCTCTGAAAGTCTGAACCCTAAAACGGTGCTTTGAGTTTTAATTTAAAAAAAAAAAAAAGTTCACCTCTTGTAAACAGCGAAGAAAGCAGGCGAGCATAGCAATTAGGAGAAAGTCTCTGATACTCTGATCTTGTGTGCCCATCAGCCCCGAGCAAAGGATGGAGAAGATCTTCTTTTTATCTGCAATTCTATTTATTCTGACACAAAAAAAATAAAATATGTTTTGTACTTCTTTGAAAAACTATTTGAAACAAGACCTTGCTTTCAAGTGTTCAGCTGTGTTCATAGTCTTTGTATTAACAGCACTGACTGTGATGAACTCAGCTCTCTGGTTTTTTTGGCACCGATTCTTTGGCTTACTGCAGGATGGACAGTGTTCAGCCTGTAAGCACAACCTGTCACAATGAAGGAATAAATAGAATTTAAAGTGCATGTGTCAGAAAAGCAAACCACGCAGAAAAAAGAAACAAAGCAAAATGGGCTTTCAGGGATTTGGCTGCTGAACGTTGATATTGTGAGAAGAGGGAGAGAGTGATCTCAGTGTCCAGTGCACCGATGTAATAAGACTAATCACGTCCAGATTTTTTATAAAATTGTTATAGCTTTCACATCATTTATGGGCCAAGAACAATAACAATCTACATCAGTGAAATACTGGATATAATATTCTATACATCACAAAACACAGTACATCATAGCACTTCACAGGAAAAGAATATTAATTTTTTTTTGGTCCTTAGATACGTCCTTGTCCTTCAGCATAGTCTTTAACTGAGAAGCAAAAGCCATCCCTGCTGTCAGTGTGCTGTGAGGTAAAGCAACCATTTACTGGTTTAATTTTAAATTCAAAGTACATTAGAAGGCTGCTCTGGGATGCATTAGTCAAGTCTACATAAACACTTGCGTTTGCCTTTGTTTATCGCCTCAGCTTAGCCTTCAAATTAAGAGCGGGAGCAGGAATTGGTTCTCACTCTGAGGTGATCTGATGTGTGTTGCAGCTGCAGAGATCAGATCATCATAATGCAACATGTTCAGCCAGTCTCATTAATCAGGTTTTAGAGTGTGGAGTGCTTAGCTTAGTTTTTTAGCTTTGTGCTGCACAGGCCAGGGGGCCACACTGAGGGCATTGGAGAGACTGGATTGTAAGAAGAATATACCTTTGGGCTAAACCTCCTCGACAGAAAACCTGAGGGTTGGTTTTTTTTTTTTTAAACAACTTCAGTCTTTAAATCAGATATAATTGCAGATGATGATCCAGGAACTTCTCAATTATATGAAAGAGCACAGACATGTCTATCACACATTATTAACTTTATAAAGACAGGGACTTGTTGGTTTAGTATCGAACTCATGTGCAGGCTGTCTCCCTCCCACTGCATGCTGGGATATGCTTTGGCTGTGCCATCACCCTTAAAAAAGGGATTAAATGGGAAGGGAAAATGACTGAATGAAAGTAGATGCACATCAGCCATCTGACTGTCTCATTGGTGTGTCTAAAAGTCAATACATAGTCGGGTCAATGAGTATCTGAAAAAGTGAGGCTTGACCTGACTAAAGACAAGACAAGTTCTTTTCCCTCTTTGATGAAAATAACCAACCCATCCAGCAAAGTGTATGCATGTGTGAAAGGGAGGCAAGGGGAGAGAGAAAAACAGTTCATCCAAATTAAATAAATTAATCATTGCAGAGCAATAGTTGAGTAGATGAGAACAACACTGCCAACGGATCTCCCACTGTTCCAGCCAGCAGGCCTCGGCCACCCTTGGAGATTAATCAATTCGTGGAATGTTTGATTTGCATTTCAGTAAAGATTTGTGTTGAAAATTAATGGGAAGCCACTTTATTTTCAGGGGACAGGCTTTGCTAAATTTCAAAACATGTCTTCGTTTTGTGTTGCCTCTTCACTTTGCCATGTCACTCAAATTCCTTTTTATCGTCGCAGACATAGCTCTTCTCTCTCATCACTCTCTTGGGGATGGGAGGGGAATCAGTGCAGTCTGATGTTTTTTTTCTGGCCCCAACTCTGTTTTTCATGAGGGTTTTTTTCACTCAGAGTTATACTTGCTTGTGTTACACCTACTTTGTAGAAATTGGCACATTTCTAAAGCTATGGTGGATGTTTCAGTCTTCACCAAGCTTCAGATTCTGTGCAATGATTGAAAAGAGAACAGTGTTTCTAGCGCCACAGTGCTTTCTATGCATCGTGAACGCATAAATGAATAGATGTGGGTATTTCACATAATGAAGCTCGTGCATTTGTATAGCAGCTATTTTCCTAATAATACATCGACAAGAATAACCATCGGGACCCACTGCAAGTGCTTTTATCAGCTGTACACATGCATTGTCCCATATACCCAAGCAGCTGCCAGTTGAGATGTGCAATAGTGAACAGATGGGTTCAAGCCCAATCTCTCTTACTGCCCAAATACATCCCATGTTTCAGTGGCAGTGCAAACTGCAGAACATCTGGGTCACATCAAATCTGTGACATCTGTGTCTTTTTGGATGTATGCCCCAGATATCTAAAACAGTCACTGTCAGGGATATACTGTACATATACTTCCATAGTGCTCAGTTTTTATTCTGCTGGCATACCAACATAGGTAAAAGGAGATGCTCATAAGGATATTTTGCTATTCTATTTTAATTTTATTTCACTCTCCATTTAACTCTCCAGTAGACCGAGTGGCTCGACTTTGAGGAGTTCATTAGGATGGCATTTTTCAATGCAGACAACATAATGCATTTCCTCCTCCCCCTCAGAGTGAATTACAATCAGCAAAAATTCACAATAGTGCAGAATCATCCCAGTTAAAAGCAGTAATTGTTTCCGGAGCCGACTTCATAAACATTGCACGCCTGCCACCCTCTTTTTAGTTGCAGCACATTTGGCATTTTAGCGTTCCTCCTTTTTGTGTGTGTGCCAAGCTATGTTAGTTTAACCAGTTGCTGATCAGATAGTTAAGGAGCATTCTCAAGCTCCAAGGTGCCAGTCGTGATGCCCATCTGAATAAACAGAAATAAATATGAAGGGCACGTCATGATTTAAAACACTGATCCAGATCATATCAAAAAGGCACAGGTATAGATAATCAATTTCAATGAACCTCCACTGTGTTGTAAACCCATTCACATTTGCACACAGGCAATCAATATTATGGAAGTGCTTACTGGTCTACAGCACATCCAGGTCAGCTCCTGAAGCACAGATTTGCATCTTCAGCTCTTTTTCTGACAATATTTATGGGATATTGGGATGTCAAATTAACTAATGACAAGATAAGATATATAGAAGTAAAGCTGCACACAGTAGCTAACAGTACAGTAATATCCTCTTTGGATTTCAGAATAATGTGATTAGCATAATCAGTAAAGTTGGAAGTTATTTAACACATGAGAATAAGAGCCGAGCAGTGTACAAGTACAAGCATCAGCTGTCGTAGAGACAGACAGAAACATGCAAACACCATCCACCCTGCCATTATTGATGTTTTGGCACTGGTGTGAATTTACTTCAATGCTAAACTCATCCAGGTAAAACCCAAGAGTTTTGTTATTAGTGTCATAATATCTGCAGCTCAACATGAAATTAGTTTCATCTAAATGCCAGCATGTGATCGTATGAGGGATGAAAAGACTGGAAACAAGCCCGTTTCAGTAAAAATGATGAAGAAAATGTGAAGTCGTGGTCTATGTGAGAATCAGTGGCTGCTGAGCTGCATTAGCAGAGCATGTCTGGCAAACTTGCTTACCCCCATAAGATTTCACTGACAGATAAACACATCAGCTGCTCATACTATCAATCTTTTTTTTTAAACTCGTATCATTTCATCTGTAATTTGTGATGAGACAAGCCTGAACATGAATTACTGTGGATTTTCAGAGTAGCACTCCTCATTTCATGAGCATGCTGTATTTTGGGGTGGGGGCTCACTGGTGCTACAGACTGAAAATTATCACAAGTCCTTTGAAATGTAAAACATCACTAGAGTCATGAGCTTACTTTTATCAGGGTTGAGTAATGTAAGGGTCTGGAATTAAAGCAAAGTAATGAGTAATGTAACCAGTTGCTTTTGGTGTGGAGCAAAGGAAAATAATGGAATCACATTTTTCAAGTTACCTGCTCAACATGATGAACAGCTTCCATTCAGGATGGAGTCTGGATAAAAACACAGTGAAGTACAAAACAGGGAGTCTAACTCCTCATGAACTCCGCTGATGAGGTGACTTAAGGTAAGAGCCATTATGCCTCATTGATTTTCCTCTTTTACAAAGCTACCATTTACAAAGGCAAAAGACAGACGAGAAACTGGAGGAGTCTAAAGCTTTAAGCTAATCAGCTTGTGTACCTTCCAAAAAAAAAAAAAAAAAGACAGACAAATGCTGCAGGCATGTGTGCGACCCTAAACATTCATACTGTACATGTAGTAAAATAACTTATGCAACCGAATCCTGAAGCTGTAAGTAAGACAGATGTGCAATATGTAATGGAAGAGCATCACTTGAGATGTTTTGGAACATCATTTTCCATCTATAAAACATCATGTAATTGGTGAGCAGCATAATCCTCACCAGTAATGAATACCCCCCCTCTCATTTTCATCTAAAAAGGCTGCTTGTAAATCTGCAGCACACACTTGAAGCCACTACACTGTGCTTTACTTTCTCTACTTAACCCCCCACTCCCCCGTCAGTGTGCAATTATGTAACATCTCGAGTTAGGGGTTCACAGAGTCATTAAATGCTTTTCTAATTATTATTGATTGAGTGCCAAAAGGATCGATGCAAATCTGGAGAGCCTGGAGGTATGGTGCTCTCAAAGCTGCCAAGAGAGAAACCTTTGGTGAAAACCAGAGGACCATAATGTGATGAGTAAATGGGTGGGATATTTTCTGCATCAAGCCAGAATTTTTTTTTTTTTTTTTTAAATGCAAAAAAAACAGTTTGCTGTCACCATTTTATTCCACAAAAAAAGGCTTTCAGAGATGGAGCTAAAAGAAGATGCACAAATCTATCATGAAAAAGAAAATTCTTTGCAGTCATCACAACATCCAGGATTTCCAATAGCTTTAGATGTTACTAAATAAAGATAGCCTTTATTGATTGTATAACTTTTGGCACAGAAATTTGGAAAAGAGGAGCCAGCATAAACTGTACTCCTGTACAGTACTTGTACTCCTCTCTGTCCCAGTTCATTGATGTAATTTCCTCAAGATATCAACTGCATGCAGCATCTTTTCTCTCAGCTGGTCTCAATCTGTCAGTCAATCAGTGGAATCATTTGAGCCAAAAACAAAAGCGTGGACATGAAGGCTCTCCCCTTGACCCCTCACTGTGTGAGCCGCTTCTGCTCGACTCTTACAAGCATGTTTGGCTGTGTAACTTTTAACTTCTCACCTCTTTTCTTTCACAATTGCATTCAAATTACAGTAACTGGAGCACATCTCCCTATCAGGACCTGTCACAAAGAGTCAGTGAAAACTCATTAGTCGGATGCATCAGAGGTGAAACTAATTTTAGTTTCCAACAAAAAATGGTGTGCGCTTATGCAAGTCTGCATCTCCTCTGAACTTTTCATTAATTTTTTTTTCAAGCAGACTGTCCGTGCATTTGTACGCCCGTGTTTGTGTTCTCAAAACACTTGCTGAAAAAGCCAAACAGTTTATTAAAGCATTACGATAAGATCATGTTTTCTTGTTTAAATGCTAATTTGTGTGGGCATGTGGTCTCTTTGTCTCGTGGCTCTTTGATTCTCTGTCTGTCTCTCGCACACAATGATGAGTCTCCTTTAGACGTGTGTCTTTTTTCCCCCCACGGTGCTCATTTGCTGCAACATCAGAGCTATTGAAGGTTGAAGATTGTCTCATATTCTCACAAGAGAGAAGACAATAACTCTCAGAGAAGATGAATGGGCAGCAATATCTTGTGGTGCATTTATGATTTTCTGCATGACAAGTACCTCACATCCACAAATAAGGTGTCTTTCTCACATCATGTGTTACAGATAACGCTGAGGCACTATGCAGTTCAGTATGAATGCTACATGTGGCTCCAGGCTGCTATTGAGATCCTAGACAAAACCACATTATCATGAGAAGCTTACATTGACTTCTATGGGGTTTCTTGGCTTTCTTTTGATATTATTGGTGCTGTGTTCACTCGTGCTGTTTTTTTTTATTGCACTAAAGAGAGCAGCTGTCAGACATGAAGTGGGTAAGATTTGTGAAGTTTGAATCACATTTCACCTCAAGTTCATCTTTCATCTTTTCTTGGGGGCTTAACCTCCTGAAGATTTACAAACTCAGACAAGCCCTTGCATTCTGGGGCCAGATCAGGCTGCAGTGTCCTCTTTGGCCTCATGGCAGTGCATAATACTGACACCCAGGCTCATCCATAAATGATCTGGTTTTATCTTTCATCATGTGATCCTGTATAACGATATTATTTAAATTTAAGTTAAAAAAGACATTGCAGATTATTGTTTCAGCTCTCACTCATACATGCATTGAATCCTTCCAGTTCCACACTGCACGTTTCATAATGAAACATCAAAGATTTAGCTTGGGCTGAGGGAATCCTGTGTGCTGTAGCCCTCTGGGATATTTTCTCCAAACGGGAGTCTAGTGTCAGTAACAATAAAACACAGCTGCCCTCAGGATCATTGTGCAGTAAAGCAGCAATACTTTAGCCATGATTCTGATGGAGGCCTTTCTGTGAGACTGCAGTGGTCTTTTTTTCCCTTGTGCCACTTGGTCCTTGTTGGTATATCTGGTCAATGTGTTGCCTCTCAGCTCCTAGGGGGTTATAATCCACTTACCATTGCCTGTGATTGATTGTTTGCACAGACCCTGTAGCTTGCTTTTCCATTGAGGCCTGCAGGATACGTGCCATAGGACATTTTAGGCACATTACATCAAATCTGGCCAGACCAAATTAAGTCCATATTTTAAATCCTTTTTTTCTAAATTGCCACAGGAGTTTTATTTGAAGTTCATTCCTTGATCTTCAGAAAAGATTCAGGGCAGACTCTTCTAGAATCTTTAATTACTTTGATACTGTCACACTTCTCATTTTTGTGCCCTTTGGACATTTTTATTTTGTAATTAGAGAACTTTCCCACTTTTTTCCCCAAATTAATTCAGCTGTTTGTGCCGCTTAGCTCTGGTAAATGTCTTAATTTTCATGCTCCGATGTTTATTCTCCATCTTCTAATTTTCTTTATTCACTTTTTTAAATTATTATTTAATCATGTGACAGGAAAGATCAAACTCACCAGCAGATCTCCCCCTTGTAAAATGTTATGAAAATGAGATCATCTTCGCCTGAACAGCTTTTGCTTACATTTACCTTCATGAATATGGATGGAGTCAGTGGGACCCTTGTTTTCATTCGTGAACCTTTCCTGACCCAGAATGCATCCCGCTGGTGTTCAGAAAACCTGAATGGGGGGGGGGTCACTTCATACAGATACGCACTACACCTGTATGTTTAAAAAAAATAACTTTAATTTTACAGGGCAGTCTGTGATACAGCCAGCGATACATCCATGTTATTATGGCAAACACGAATACTTAATGCTTCTATATTTTGCATGTACAGCACATTATACAACATATGCAAAACCAACTTAAGTTTTTTTTTTTTTTTAAGGATTAAGTTCTAAATCTCTTTCTTGTCACAACACCCTCAACTTTCCTCATCATACTGGCTGAAGGCAATGCAACACCAAATTCTTCTGATAAATTGTAATTTCCATATATCCCCTCTTAAATCCTATAAGATCTGTAGAAACACAAACAGGAATGGGGGATCACTGCAGTTCTGCTCTTTATTAAGCATGTGGAGCACGTTCTGAAGTTCTTTATAACAAGTGGTTTTTTTACAAGCACATAAATTACTGGAGTATGTTTTACATACTTTTTTGCTCTCTCAAGTAGCTAGCTGCAAAGTGAATTCCACCACTTGGTCAAAACTTCCCTTCACCGCAGCTAACTCTGATGCTCCCATGTGAAAAACACAACAAACTTAATACCCATGTAATTATTTATTTTGTTATCCTCATTTTCACAGTTTTGCCCAGATCCTCATCAGCTTTGAGTATGACAGAGAACACTTGCATATTCCAATTATCTCTGAAATGCCAAAACAGATAGCAACTGACTTTTATATTAAACAGAAATAACATGCATATCTTTGTTTTCATTTGTGATGCAGCATTCCTTTAAAATAGCCTTCTTTCTTCTAGTCCGATAACTTTTTTCTCTCAAAAAAAGATAATTGACTCCTTTGTTTGCAGTCACATTCAAACTTTTATCTGTCGTATTAAATAATGATGAATTAATACAGAAGGAATAAATTAATCCAATGAATGGCTGCAAGGCACAAATGATTGCCATGTGAATGTATTCAGACTGGATACAGACCATAATCATGCGAGGTCAAAGCCATTACCTGAATATATTTTAGTTTGTACAGTTGCCTTGGAGAATAATTGCACCCCGTTTGTTTCTAGTAAAATCATCAATTTTGATCAAAGCGTCTTTACAAGTTAATATAAATTTGTTTAAGCTCCAGAGAGCAGTTGTCTGAGCACTTAGTGTGACACTCGCTTGTGTAAATTGTGTCAACTTAATGCATCAGTTAGGCAGGCTGTATGGACACAGAGAGCACATCCAGTTGTGAGTAGGTCTCATCATATTTTCTAAAATGATTTAGGAAATACTAATTACAGAAACTGTATAAGTGATAATGTTAATGTATATAGCATTCCCAGAGGCAAGAAGCCCCAGCTTTGCATTCAAGTTGTTTAAAAATGACTTGTTGCTATTTGTGGAACATCTGAATCTGTAGCGAGGGGGGTTGGCATTGCACTTATTTATTCAGTTTAGTATTTTTCAGGTTTATAAGCAGTTGTTGATTCCCACAGATTTACTTCTTTTAGTTAAATGTGCATGAAAATGAACTGAATAAATAACAGTGAAAAATCTGCAGTGCTTAGAGTCTTTTGGGGTTTGATAAAGGATTTGACTCTTAACTTTGCTACATGCCTGCTTCAGTTTTTCAGTCAGTTTTTTATTTAAAGAAAAGAAAAGAAGACAAAACAAAACATGTCATCAGCAGTGGGAAACTAACTCCCATGTCCAAGAAAATTACTTTTGTTGACCTATGCGTCTACTTTGACCTCGTCCCTGTGTGCAGCTCTCAACAAATGTTGCATGGAAACTCCATCTTTCTTCCTGACACGCATCAGGTAAATAATGATCTCCCACATGACTTTATGAAAAAGCTGGTTCTCAAACTGAGCTAAATTCAGGCACAGAACATAATTGCTCCTGCTTATGAAAGGGGACAGATGCCCCTTTTGAGTAGGATGGGCATGTGCCATTGTGACTAAGTGCACAGGGATATATTACTGAGAAAAACTAATTTCTAAATGAGCATTTTGAAAGCTCATGTCAGTTGCAGAAACTGGAGAAATGAAACATGACTAATATAGCTTTGTGAATAAATCATATAGAGCACTGACAACCTGCATAATATATGCATAATTAGGCATTAAGTCTATAATGATGGTGAATACAAGCAATGATTTCTGTTCTTTCCTATAGTGTAATTCAAGCCACGCTTTAGTCTTTGTCTCATCTGTGAACCCAGCTGTAGAATCTGAGATCTATTTTTTTTTTCACAAGATAAAGGATGTCATACGTCAACCCTGCTGTATTTCCCAAGATAAATAGTTTAAATGGCATGTGACAAACATTTTGGGAAAAGAAAATTAGGAAAGGTTGTGTTTTTTGGGTTTTTTTTTTTTTTTTTTTTTAGACCTGAGAAACAGATACAGCGTCAATATAATGTGAAATAAACTGGCGTGTTCTTGGAAGGTCACCTGTTTAAATTCACACCTTCACTCGGGTACTTGTGGGCTGGAAGAGTGAATGAGCAACACCCTCCAGAGAAAACAAAAAAAGGAGTGAGGGAGACAAGAGACAGAGGGGGAGATTATACATATGAATATATATATGACTTCGGCCTCTGGAACTAAATGACCCAGTACATCTAAGAGCCTATTAGAAGCCTATTAGAAATTCTGCTTTTTTTCCCCCTTTCCTTTTTTCCCCTCATCCTCCCAGCTGAGTCCATCAAGACAAGAATGCATGGAGATAAACTAAGCATTCATGACTGGGGCGTATTCACATTTGCCTCAACGCTGGACAACAGGTTTCTCACAGGAGACCGGAGATTTGACCCCTGCCCATTACTGGAGACAACATATAGATCTGTGATTCCATACAAGATGGGAGCTGTTGGAGGAAGCTAGCCTTCAGGGAATTGGTGGGGTCAGACTCATCAGTATTGGCAGGTATAATTTCAGTGTGTTATTTGCTTGCCAAGGGGAAATATAAGCTAGAATAAAATGTAGCACACGACCTTTGAAAAAAACATGTAATTTGGTGTTTTAAGAACCCAGTGGACAAACAAATGTAGTAAATACTATGTCTGAAAAGTTTTCCAACAGTAAAAAAAATCATTATGTTAAAATAACACTTTGTTTTAATGTTAATATCCTTAACTTCTGCAACTCAAAATATTTAGAAATTTCCTGCGGATAATCCAGTTTGCCAAGGATGAATTGGGATTTGATTTGTTGAGTTTTCTCACACCCTGCCCTATAAATTTTCAACTCATTTCAAATTTCACTAAACCCAGTCTCAAAAGGGGACAAACGAACATCTACATGTTTTATATATATTGCTTTATAATTTAACCCCCCCCCACAATCATGTTCTCAAGTACACTTGTCAAGCTGTGTCACACACCTTGGTACTGTCAGAGTGTGATGCACATGTTCATCAAAAATGCAGACAGGGCACTTTGATCACAGATGAGTGGGGCCCGGAGAACTGGTGCACAGGTGTTCTCTACTTTGACAATGTCACTGCCTCCGTCCCATCTGGTTCTACTGTAACATCCATATGCATGGCATTATGAATTCTCCCTGCCATCTCGCTCCACTTCACCCCTTCATCTCCTCCCCGCTCTTGTCACAGTCCTGTGGCAAGCCTCAGTGGTGCCTATCACCACTGAGGCTTGCTTCTATCTCAAGAGCACCTCCACATACCCATGCAGCTCCATGATAATGCTCTTAATTGTCATTCATTCTGTGTGTGGAATTCATTCAAAAGTTTTGGAGAAAAAGCACAAGCAGGGTGGGAAACTTACTTGCAGGAATCAAATAATGATACCAGTTAACTGGACTGCTTGGGTGTTATGGTGAAGGGTTGGGTTTGATTTCCCTCTGAAAGCAGAAATAACAGCAGCCCACAATCCTGCTTGTCTCCATTATAATTTGTGCATTTAAACAAGCTGAATAGCAGGCTCTGCTGGTGATGTCATCCGGAGATGAAAACCCCTGGAGCTGCTCTGCAGACAGTGAATAATGGAGCGAATGCGATGACTGTGACAAGCAGACATGGTGATTTTACTGGTGCACAGACATGTATACTGATACACAGCTGGAAGCCCTGCATCCACATAAAACCCAGCGCTGTGAACAGCCAGGGCGGGTCAATAATTCATTTTCAATGGGCCATTGACAGGAAGTGTCCCCCTGATGACATCATCAGGTTGAGGTTTTTTAATGCTTTGATGTCCAGCACAGGGAGACAACTGTTCGTCTGCAGACGTTAACTTCATAGTGCAGCGAGTGTTCACAATAGCTCCATAAATTTGGGTTTTATGGTGGATTTTCCCTTTGAGTCAGAGCACATTTTGGAGAAATGCTGTTATGCGAAGATGTTAGCACAATGCATAACAATAAATAAGCCATGCATAGATCATTATGTAGCTGTAGATTTGTCACACATGATAAAATATCAAGTCCAGGAAGACAAGTACTTTCCCAAGAAACCTGGATACCTGGTTAGTTTGTAAATCAGAGTCGTTTCTTTGTGGCAAACTAAAATAAGCCATATTTGAACGATAATAAAAAAAATGCTCTGACACATGGCTGCTGAAATTTGGGCCCAGGAGTGCTGAGTGTGAGCAACAAGCAGCACCCCCCCGCCCCCTTGCAGATCAGAGATACAGCACAAGTGGGAGAAAGCAATATTGCTTCCCAGAGACACAATACATCAAGGTTGTTTCTCAAAACTGCAATTGTTGTGCTCCTCAGACCCAGGGGCACCCAGTGAAGTCAAGTACAAGTGTGTGAAAATCATTAACTATTGGTGCTTCAGTGGCGACCCTGATGTTGGTCCGAGTTTTTTTAAAATCCAAATCGAGATTTGTTTTGCTGCAGCATATTCTGATTTCCTACATGTGGGGAGCTTTTTTCCTGAAGTGATTAGCAGGATTAGCTCCTGCACCCTAAGGTTCAGTTTACCTTATCAGGTTCCAGTGTGGTGAGTTAATACGGAGGTAGTTATATGCCATTTCTGTTGCTTTCATTTGTATGTATGGGGTCCCGTATAGGGTACAGAGGGTGGGACTGATTTAATGATGTAGGCTAGATTTGCACTTGACTGCCAGCCTGCTTCCTTGCTTATTTGTGACTGATGATAAAGAGGTGACTGCCTTAAGTGAGAGCTGATTTTTGTTTGGTTCCTTTCCTGCAGGATTGGCTGCTGTTTTTACCTTTGTGCATTTTATCTGCATGTTTTTTCCTATGGTCTTTCCTTGGATTATTGTTGTGATTTTTTTTAACTATTCAAGACAATTTTTTTTTTGCCATAGGCTAAGAACTAAAAGAAATGTTGTTTGAATGCATTCTCACACTGAAAAATCTTCATTCAGTCATTCAAACTGTGATTCTTCTATTATCCACCATCCGCACATTTGGTTGTATAGACCCAACAAGTTGTGAAAATGTAATTAGAACACCTCGCTATTAATACGAAGCAGTTGGAGGCTGGTGGCTGATTATTCATTACCTCTTGTCGACACAGTCGCACAGCTGCCCGAGCAGTGTGTCGCTGTCAAAGTCACCCCATCTGTTTTGTGCTGCTGGTTAAAGTAAACCAGTAAATGAATGAGAGCAGGGAGGTGAAGGAGGGCTTCAGTCAGTGGGAATCAGAAAAATATAGGTGAAACAAAATTTTGATTTTAAGAATATGGAAGCAAGGCCAAATTTATTCAGTGTTGGTCCAAAGCAGAAAGAAGGAAATGCATATGCAGGCCTGCAGAATATTTTAAAAAAAGAAGACCGATGATTTTGTGGCAATGTTGGAAAACCATCCATGGTCACATGCTGTGCCAGCATGCACACCGAGTGTCGGCACGTACACTGGCTTGGTGGGTTGCCCAGAGAATTGGCATGATAGAGAGAAATGGATATAAAAATGGTACAGGCGGGGCAAAGCAGAAAAACTACAAAATAATTTACTGCATGTATTTCCCATCCTGCTCTAGATTTAAACAATACTCTGATGTTGGCATAGCCAGCATTTACTTGTCTTCATTATTAAAAAAGGACTACATGGTAGAGATAGCAACAATATTTGGGAGGGGATCCTTTATCTGGCCGAGGAAGAACAAAAGCAAATGAGCAGATGTGTCTCAGCAAGTCAATATGTTAGTTACACTGCATGCCATGGAACATTACAGTGCACTCATTAATGGTTAAGGATGGCTGTACAATGCTGTTACTTTCATACCCTTTTTGTTGCACCACCATCCCACAAGTTCATTAATTTCTTCTGCTTCTGTTTATTTTACAAGACGTTCCAATATTTAAAAAATAATGTGTAAAAGGGTGGACATGGTAGCTTTTAGCAATTTTTACTCAAGGACTAAATAGTAATTTTGCTGAGGACTCTTGAGGTGGATCAGTACACATTATGTGCAAAAATGTTTATTAATGGCAGTAGTAGGGTGTGTGGATTTATTAAAAGTTATCAGCTCATTAATGAATGACCATGTCACACAGTCCATCACTAATGAGCCTTTAAAAGTTTTTGGAGAACAATGTTGCACAGAGGAATACAATATCAGACTTGGGCAAAGCAGACAACAGATCAGTGAACTCAGTGGTTTTTTCAGAGGATTTGTTGACAAGAACTGTTTGTAGAATATTCCACAGTCTTCAGGCTGATCTCATCTTCTTCTATCGAGATAAAAAATTAGGCATTTCCAGGTGCCAGAAAAGGTTCGAGGTGCAACCTTTTCCATCAACACACCTAAATTGAATCTGAGAGTGGAAACATGACAGAGAAATCTTCACTAGCCTCACAACATGAGTGTCAATCCAGTTTACACAATGCGCTCATTTACAGTACTGATATTTTTTAGATGTACTGTTTTGCATAAGCATCTACCGTTATGTTGTTAAAGGTTAAGCATAAGAAAATATAATGGTTTATATTTTGAGGGTGTGAAAACTCAGAGATGCAGGGGTTGTTTTTTTTTTGCTTGTTTGTGTTTTCATCTTGCTCTTTCACATTGCATTCTTTCATTTTTAATTAATCTCCAGGTTTAAGCTCTGGAAGTCTCACAAACCAATTAAATGCAGTCGGGCCTCTGCCTCAAGTTGTTCAACTCAGAAGCTCAAATACTCCCACTTGTAAAAAAAGAAAAAGCAGTGTGTACATCTCACATAGTATGTGAGTGTGTGTGCGCGCTTCGGCCTCCTGGACCCTTCAAAGGGGAATAATATACATGAGAATCCATTGTGGAGGGAAGATACTCGTGCTGTTCCATAAGAGGAGAGTCCAGATATGATCATTTTATACATCATGCATAAGTTTGCATGCTGTTGACTAGGGCCACACCTTCCCTGCAGTCTACATCACAGGATAGCAGAAAATTGGTCTTGAATTACCTAATGGTCCTTTATCAGTTTGGTGGAGAATGACTGCTTGCATTTTACACCTTATTTTTGTTGGGCCATCAACAGCTATTGCATAGATTGTTGTGAAAACTTTTCCTCTTAACACCACCATGAGGATGACATTTGTGATTGTCAAAGCCATAATCTATTGGTTGGATTGCCGCCGTGTCCCCCTCACATGATGAATTGCAGTCATTTTGTTGCTAATATTTCATCCAGAACCATCAGGTCAAAATTTCAATCTATACATATCCCAATTAAATAAATTTATAAATAACAAGTACTGTAAGTGCCTTATTAAAATGCAACTTGTGATTAATCTTAATGCCCCAGTACGTTAGTTTTTGCTGACCTTTTTTACACCTTTGTGCTTCTGATATGGTTCATAGGTTGGCGAAATTGCCCTGAAAAGTTATTAACACATCATTATGCTTTTAAAAACTTAATTAACATATTATTATTATTTTCATCATCATCATCATCATCATCATCATCCTCCAAGTAGAGTGTGCCATTTTTGTACTCGTAGCACTCAGAAACATTCAGGGATGCCTCAATTTGAGAAGACTTTAAACAGGGCTAATGAAATTTAATGAGCAAATGTGTAGGTGGGACAAAAAAGGACATATCTGTCATAATGATGAATAAAATGTATTTAAAAATAGTGGAGAGGGAAAAAGCTTTTAAATGTAGTTTAACACTGAGTGTGCAGCAGACATCAGCCTAAAATGTGGACATGCATTTGATGTGATTTGATGACTAGCTGACAGGCTTCACTATGTACCCCCCACACCCCACCCTCCTTTTTCTCCTATTGTCAGAAAGTATCTTGTCTCCTCCTGACTCAGTGTTGGGAGCTGCCGGCTTCTAGTTGAAGGCTGTGCTGGGATTTGGGGAATAAGTGCTACTCCAGATTAAGGATGGAGATGAGGATGACTGGTGACTGACAAAACAGACTTATGGGAAGGCTTAGTTACTGTACAATATCAAGGTCAAAACTGTGGTGAAGGAGAGATTCTGTGTGGTGAGTGGACATGCTGTATGTGAACTGACCTGCACGTTATGGTTTTGAACATTGGTTGTTACCAAGGTTTTCAGGGTCCACCTCCAGGCCTGAGCAGTAAAAATAGTTATGGTTTGGTATGGTTTCACCTCATTTCATTTTAAGATGCTCTGGAAAAGAGAAGTAAAAATAATGATTAATTAATTTGCTGCACCTACTCACACACACACACACACACACACACACACACACACAGTGTGTGGGAGAATGGCCACTGTATCCCTCCAATGGTTTACATAACTGAAATGATGCGCTTGAGCTCTTCTTTGCTTATCACCATGAGCCACACTTTATTGCCAGGGCCACCTCAAAGGAAAATTAAATGCAGCCTCATCCATTTGATAACCCCTGAGCACATTTTGTGAAGTTCTATTGCTGCTGAGATATTGTTGAGCCGCTGTATTTTTCATAAACTACCCCAAAAGATCTGGCTTAACACCATATTTTGTCTTCATTTTCTTTTTGCCACAATGGCTCACATTAGCTTCTGACTCCTGTCTGCACCACAGTGTGTCAGACAATGTCCTTCTGGGTGGTTAAAATAATAAAACAATAGAAGAATAGTAGAATACTGTTTGGTTACATGTATATTTTCTATTCTATTCTGCGTGACTAAAAATAATTCACCGGAGAATTTTTGCACAAATTATACAACAAGATTGAATGCCCCCCCAGATGAGTTTCTGTAAGCTTTTTTTTTTTTTTTTTTAATCTAGGGTCCTTCCTGCCCATGAAATATAAACCAATTATTTAGGAAAATAAATGATGTCTGTTCAAGTAAGTAGTCTTGTCTGGCATTTGCGCTAGACCATAGGTCTGTATATTTTGACTTTGACTCATATGGCACATGCATTCGATTTTTGGCCCTGTATTAAAAACATACCATTTACAATATTGTATTTCATCTACTTTGCTGATTATTAAATATTCATGAGTGTTAAGATCAACATTTCAGCCAACCTGCTGTGGCCCTGCAATTATCTCCCTGTTATTTTCACATTAGATGCCAGATAAAGGCTGTTATTACAAATCCCTTATATTCGGTCAGCACAACCACCTGGTTCCATTACAAATATACACTCTGTATGCCTGCATGATTGAATACAATCATTTTCAATTTTCAGTATACCTGGTTTTTAAAAGTGAACCCTGTAAAAGCTTGTTCACATTTTATTTCTCTCTCTCTGCGGATTTACTTTGACAGAATAATGATGTAACAGCCGTGGAAACGAATTCAACTTCACAGGTTTCATTTCAAAATTTAAGCAGCAGGGAAAAGTCAAGACCTGCTAGGACACAGATTTAAATTTGTATCTTTTTTTTTTTCTTTTAACATTTTTCCTCACTACTGATTTGGAACTTTGCACCAAACCTTGCAGTATTTGCTGAATGGATCTGGGTGTATTGCAGCAACTGTGTGCAACAAGGATTGCATAGTTGAAAGGAAAGGATTTCCCACCACAAGTTACCATTACTTGCTTAATTTTGTATTGGAAGGCTATTCCAGAATACCTCAACAGGCATAAAAAGCATGCTTTGCATTACAAACTATAAATAACATCTTTATTTCAGGTGGTTGGTGAAACAGTTAAAAAGCAGCTAAAAAGGATGTTTTTGAAAGAAAATCTCAGAGCTTTAAAGATAGTAGTTTGAAACAATTGTTTATCCAGTCATCATCACAAAATATTATCTTTTGAAGAGAGCCCTGGTTTCTAATATTCACTCAGCTTATGAAAAAAACCTTTGAGACAGCCTTTTAATGAATTGAACAATGCAAGTAGCATTTTCCCCTCATGTCACCAAAATTACAGGCTATTCTCTTGGCAATATTCCTGCAACTACAGGAAAACAGTTTGTGAGACATGGTAGGAAATGAACTTTAACAAGATAAGGAGGAAGGCAGAGAAGGGGGGACTTTTGAGAGCAATTAGAATGTGGAGAGGAGGTGAAGATGATGGAAAGACCTTCTTGAGAAAGTGAACAACTCTGCTGACTCGGGTCTTGAGGGTCATTTCCACTGCAGGAAAGCCTGAAGATACAGCAGATAAAGACAGATTGGCTCAACAGACATGTCTGCACAGGGATGCGCAATTGCTGAGCATATTGGAGTGGCAGAAACACAAGTGGGCAAGACGGTGGTTTGAATCATTATGCCAGTGCACATTCAGAGTTCTTTGTTTGATACAATCAAACTGGGGCTGCCAGGGGTCTGCAAGGATCAATTTGGGGATATTGTAGGTGAGACTGGCATCAGTTTTTGTCATAGCTAGACAGGCAAGACTTTCCTGACTTTGCTATTGACCCTTAACACAAAACTCAATCTGCACTGCGCTGTCAGTGCGTTTTTAAAATGTAATTTTCTAATAAGTTGCACTACTAAATCTAAAAGCCAAAAAGATATACAGCACTTGAAAGTATCTGGGGTATATTCAAGTGAAAGACTCCCCCCATAGCAGCAGCACTCCAATTATTTTATACTAATTTTGTACTTAATCAGAAACACACATTCCCCTTGGCTTCGCCTAAAGATAAACTTTCATGTGATTGATAGGAAGTTTCTAAAACAGGATACCTGCAGCATAGATGACGGTGTTCCCACCATCAAAGAACCCCAGTTTTCACAGAACAAAAATGAAATGGCCCCCTCGCAGGGAATTTCTGGCAAGTTTACCTTTGACAGTATCGCACAGCTGCAGGTTGAAGTAATTATATACGGGTAACTGTGTCCCCCATGGCTTATGAGTACATGGGAGTGTGAGCGGAATGTGTGTTCTTGAGGTATTCTATTCCTCTGAGAAGCACTCCCATTTTTTTAATATTTAATTTTTTTCCAAGCCAGAGTGGTTTGACTTCAAAAAGGGGCTGAAACATTCCTCGAGCAGCCAGGTTTCTTTTTCTAATTAAGGATTCATAGAGTGCTGCATCTTGCAACCATGCGTTTTTGTAAACAAATCAATATTTCTCTTCTAGAAATAGACAATTTAGATTCAAATCTTTATTAACCAGCCAGCTGGAAACAGTTTGAGATATTTTGTAAAAAACGCCACTTGACATACGCATCACCACTTAATGCCGCAATTTATCAGCTGTTATTACCAGTAGCCTTATAATAACAAATGCATGAGCCCAATTCTGCCATATGGTTGTTTTCCCTGTAAAATAACCCATCATTTTAATGTTATATTGTTCCTCTGTTCTTTGGAGATAACTACTCACTATCAAACAGTTGATTTGCTTCAGGCATCAATCACTGCTTCCATAAAGCAGAACAACAAAAAACAGATAATATCTTGAGCATAAAGAAGCCTTTGTAATTGTTTTATACAGGTGATGTATTTTTAATTGGCACCCATAATTATTTCTGCTTTTAGAACACATTATCAACTTTTCTGAAAAAAAAAAAAAAAATTATTTGCAGGAAAAAATGCCACAAATATAAAATGATTTCCCATGAAAATTTGATTATTATTATTATTATTATTTAAAGATAAATAAAGTATGTGCTTATTTATCTATCTCCCTTTCTTTTGCTAAAACCAAGATTGTCAAACTTGTAAAATGCAAATGGAAGACAGATTTCTTTTTGGCTCATAGTTTAACCACAAATCCATCCACATTTATATGGCAGACTGGGATTTAGTCCAGCTTCTAGATTAACATGATCTTTTGGTGAAATGTGGCTATTACTACAATCACAGTACAGAGAGGTTTCTTTTCCTAATGAAAGGAGAATCAAAAAGAAAGAAAATTCCTGGGAGCCTTTCTAACGGTCTGGACAGTTGGCATATGAAACTGTAGCATTGTTCAGTGCAGAAAGATAAGAGTCAACTGTAACTCCTGATTTATATTTAGAATGCTTCTTTCCAATAGAGAACTTTCTTCCTCTAAACTATCAACTCGTCTTTTAGATCCTATCCCAACAAGGCTGTTCAGGGATGTTTTACCTTAATTAATACTTCTGTGATTGATCTGATCATTTTAGCTTTATTAGCAGGCTATGTGCCACAGGCTTCAAAGGTTGCAGTACTTAAAAAGCTTTTCATTCAGATATTCTACCCAAATAAATATCTATATCCAACCTCCCTCCTTAAAAACAACTGTTACAAACCAATTATGTGAAAGGTTTGAGGATCTGGAGTAAACAAACTTTCCTTTTGATGAATCTTAATAGTTATTGTACCTACAGTCAGCAAAAGGACTTTTGACCTCTAACAGGGTCGAAGAAGAAGAACATGGCAGCAACAACAGACAGAAATTGCTTGGCACCACAGAAAAAGCCTTCAGCGTTGACGCAGTCATTCCATGCCTAAAGCTTACATGGCGGGCATCCCATTGTATACAGAGCTGTAATAGCAGCTCATTGCCATATAGTGTAAATGTCCTTCATGCCAGCATCTGTGGCAGTGAGCAAAATGGAGAATAGTGGGTTGATATTCAAGGTGAATGCAGCAAAAAGAGCAAACAAATAACAGGCCAAATGCTTTTGCTCTCTGTGAAAGCAGCCTAGAGGTTAGAAAAGCTGGCTCGGGACCAAAAGGTCAGGGTGCTGCTCTGGGTGCATGTGCTGAATATTCCTGCTTTGTGTATGTGTTTGCTACTTAAGTATGGCTTAAATGCAGAGGTTAAGTTTCTGTGTCATGCTTGGACAATAAATGATTCTTCTTTTAGAAACAGATATGGAAAAATTTGAAAGACAAATAATTCACTGCAGTAGGAATACAGTGGTCACAAAAGAGAGGGGGGGGCACAACAGTACAGTTGGGAGGTTGAATCATCAAGCCTGGTAGAATTTCAGCTGCAGCAGTAGGAAGAGGGGATGGCACATTGTTAAGGAGATTAGAGGAATCGTCAAAAGGAGAGAATCCCCTTTACTTTAATCCCATATGGGTTTAAATTGAGAGATGGCACTGAGCATTTGTGACACCAGGGCAACAATCAGTTTGGTTTCAAAAATGGCAGGAGGGGGAGCAGCCTGCTGTGTCTTTTGTCACAGAAGGAGCAACCAAGTTGGGTTGCTGACTAAAGACTTACTATATTAAGGTGCTAATCAACTGCCAAATCCAATGCCTTTTTATCACCAGTTTAATAATAGTTCTATTTGAGCCAAAAGCCAAAGTCAAGCTGTCAAACCATGTGCAGAGTAGCACACCTTCAGCCAGAGAGCATGGGTTCATCAGTGAAATGATCCTGTAGTTTGATTGTATTCTGAAGACAGTGCACCCAGGCCTCAAGATTAAGTGGAACACAATCAGTATTATTTCATAAAGTCTGAGGAACCAGACTTTGTCATTATCAAACCACACATGATGATTGTAATGATTATATTGTATTCACTTTTAAAAAGCTCAGTCTTAAATGCTTGAATGAATTTTCTTGTTAAAGTTGGCTGTACTTCAACTTCCTTTGTCTTGTTTTTTCTGCCACTTTTGTAACATGGCTGAACACAGGAACTTAGCCTCAAGAAAATTAAGAAGCAGAGCAGTTACAGGCTAAAACATCTTCACTTGAATCACACCAGGGTTTTGCAGCAGACAATCAAACAGACCACAAACCAAAGGGCAGTTATATATACTGGGGAGGTAATGAGGAAATTGGGAACAGGTGCGCTGGTGGGTGGGGTCATGAGGTGATGGAAAAGGCAGGAACACAGGAGTAACTGGGAGTGGATGCATCTGAAATCACAGGAGTTACTAGTGGCAGAGAAAAATGATAAGATAAAGCATCCTAATTAGTCAATAAATCCAACATCTTCTTGCATGTTAAAATGTTTAGAGTCACAAATACATTTTTTCACATGAATAACATAAATTGATTCTGTTCTCATCCCTTCTATTCTACATTATTCATCTCTCTATCTAACAGCCATTGCTTTTATCTTGACCACTGTGATTTGCTGACTGGACAGTCCTGTACCCCTGTGTATACAGTGTCCTTATCCACTCTGTGTTTCTGTTGACATAAATTGACCAAAGCCGATCTGGTCAAATGAGTCTGTGACCTGAAATGCTCTTGGAAAGTAGCTTAGAGGGTATTTGGGAGCTTGGTTGACCTCTTTTACAAATATTTGCAGTTTTAAAGCTGCAATAGTCCACTTTGCACACTCAAAATGGTATTGAGCGGTGGCTGTCTGAAAGCCTTTATAAATTTATTACCCCAAAATCATAAAGCTGAGGTCGATATGCAGTACAAAGCACTTTTATGTTTACAGACCAGCCAATACACTGTGGATGCTCCACAAGATGGCAAAGAGAGGGGAGAGGAAAGGTTGAATGTTATTGGGAACATGCAATATTCATGGAATACAGATCTCTGGCAGAAACAGTGGTGAGAGAGGTCATTAGGAGTGATTGTGAGCCAACCTTGTTTATCAGCAGAATGTGTACAGGTTTCTACTCCCTGAGGTGTCTGAAAAAGATATGAGAGGAAACTCACAATAATCATATTCAGGCCTCGTCCGACACCACAGTAGAGCTCTACACTCCTCCTTTGCTATCACCATTTTCCTTTTGCCTCTCAGAGTGGAAGACTCCCACAACCAACCTCACGGACAGGTGGAGACAGACATGGCATAAACCACAACACGACGCCCGATGTGACGAGCAGGAACGAGGCCCCCCCGTCATACAAGCTGAGGCCGTCCAGGAGATTGCTGACGAGAAAGCCGTTTGTTAGGGCAGGTGGAGTAAGTCCACACCAGCTCAAATGTGAGCTCACCGAACTGTGGGGCTGCCAGTGCCAGCTAACGAGCTGAAGTGAAAGGCGAGGACTGGAACTGTCTTGGAAAAGTAGAGTCAACCCCCGCTAACCAGCATATGCTTTGAAGACTACAGTTTGTGGATTCGGCCTCTCTCTTTATACTGATAACCTACTGAGGCGCCTGAGAGCATTTCCACGTTGAAAAGGAAGAAAATCTATTCTATTTACCCATATACTGTAATACTCACATGATGCACATAATCAAACAACATGCATAACATGATTTGACATAATGTGGCTCATTTCCTCGTGCCGTGCGTGTAAAGCCTGTATACTGCAAATACCAGAAAAGCTAAGCAGCTGCTCTGCCCTCTCGTGCTTTTTTGAAGGCTCAAAAACATTTCAGCTTTTCCCTATTCTGACACAGGCCCTGTCTGTCTCATCCTTCAAAGGCAATCCTCAAAGCCAGGGCAATGGATTATCTCCCAATTTCTCCTCCAGCAAAGGAGGTGGCAGAGAAGGTGAGGGTGGGAGAGAAGGAGGAGGGGGAGGTAGAAAAGAGAAAAGATGAGGAGTAGGTGGTAAATTATTCGTCGACTGTGGCTCTGTTGCTCTCTGTATCCTGGGTTCTTGCTGCTGTTTTAGATTTTCTTTTATTCATTTCCTTACTATACCCTCGTTCCTCTCCTCCTCTCTGACTCAACAAAGCCCTACTCAGCATCCTTGACGGGAAGAGATCACAGGAGTAAGTAGTAATGAGACTCCGACTGGCTCACTTCCACTGTATCCTCTCCTTTCTATCGCTCTGTCTTTCCTCCCCTCCTGCCTCCCTTCACCACACACAGTCAGTCATTGTCTATATCTCTGCTACCTGGTGGGAGCCAGGGTTTAATTCATTAGCAAGGGGGCTCGAAGGGCTGTCTCCCTTGCTGAGGAAAAAAAAAGGTGATGAAATCAAGACACCGGCTGATAGTGGAGGCCCACCCTCCTGTTATTCTGTGCTCTTCCACCCCCCTTCTCTATATGTTTTACCCCACCCCCACCCCCCACCCACTTTGATATCTCCTCACTGTCGAGAGCCTGACTCAGCAACCGGCCTCTCTCCAGCTCTCTGAGACTTGAGGTGAGTTCCAATGTCAGGCAACCTTGACAGAGACTTACTGGGAGCTTGACGCAGCCATGCAAATAAATTAGAAACGTGAAAGGCACCTCAGTGTGTGTGTGTGTGTTGAAAAAATTCACACGGGCTCATTGGCAACATGCACACAGAGCACAGAGCTGGTGCTAATTCTGCCATGCTGAATGAGCACGACATGGCAACAGGATTGCGTCACAGGCTGATAGCTGGAAGACGGGGAGAGAGGAGGAGGACGAATGACAGCGAGGTATTGTGTGTGTGTGTGTGTGTGTGTGTGTGTGTGCGCATTGGCGGGAGGTGTAAAATATGATGGAGGTAAAGATGATTGAGGTGAGGCTGAGGCCATAAGTTATGCATTCATACCTGCTGTGTTCTTCAGCTGTATTTATGAGACTGTCCACTCTAAAAAGTCAGGGATCAAAGGAGAGAATCAAAGGCCTTTGGTGAATGAGATCCAAGGGGGTGTGTGACCCCCATGCAAGGCACACTAACCCTCCTTCCCACGCCTCCTCCTCCCATTCCATTCACTACCACTCGCCCTGTCATTATCTGCAGGTCTACCCAGCAAAATATGTCTGTACCCATCACTTTGACCTCCAGTCACTGCCACTATTGTTACTGGAGCAGGGGTTCCCTGAAACCTGAAACTAGACTAACAATTCTTCAATAACACTGTACAAAGTGTTTTGGTTTTTTTTATGAGGGATATAAACTCCCCTGACAATCTTTAGCATTTCTCTATAACATTCAATACCCATGCTTAAATGTAGTTTAGCAGTTAATTTATTTATGAAAAATGTAACATTCAAAAATTCATTTTTATCTGCACAGTTACAACTGTGCAGGTTGTCGAGTGGTTTGGTTAGGTTTTGCTGCATCTGTCATAATACTTTCCTATGAAAATGCATATATTCAATCTTAGCTGCAGAGTTGCTACGATCCTCCCTGTGCTCATTTCAAAAACATAAATGCAGAACATCCATGCACATAAATTACGAGTCTGAATCACTGCAGATCGCTACCTGGTTTCTTAATGATGATCATGGATATGGATCATTTATCTGCAAAAAATATGAATGTGCATATGTATCACAGAAGAGTAGTTTTGCTTTAGTTCCTGTATAAAGGTTCTTGTTGTACTGTTAACTTCAAGGTAAAGCTGCTTTGAATGTATCTGCATCAGAGATGCTGTCATCATACTGCAGTTTCTTTTTTTTAATCACAGCTTCTTGGAAATATCTGAAGTGCTTCAGAAAGATATTGCCTGAGAATATTATATTAACAAAAAGATAATATTTGGAAAAAATATTTACATAGCAATAGTTTTTACAGTTAAGCAATCCATTCATTTTTCTTCATCAACTGTAAATTATAGATTTAGTCTTTTTTTCCTGCCATCCATCTGCTATTCATACAAACACATCTGGAACTGTTTCTTTTATGTGCAGTGCTTTTGCTCACACCACAAGCACGGACAGCAGTATTTCTTTTCTTTCAAACACAAGTCATAATGAAGTGAGTCCTTGATGTTGGATGGAAGATGTCTCTTGGCAGTTTTGAACTGGAGAGGCAATTGTTACTCCAGTCTCCTGAGACCATGAGTAAAAGTAACAGCCATCTATTTCAAATGGTGAATGACGGAAGGAGGGGGGAGAGAAAAGAAATCTATAAAACAATTAGAGGCTGGATTTTGTGTGTGTGTCCAAAGATATGTTGTTGTGTATGAATGGTGAAAGGGAAAAAAGGGTTCTAGCAATCGACAGAGATAAGATCTGGTACAAGGGAACAACAGATAAACAAATCCAGATCACAGATGTTTCAAAGTTGTTTTTAAAGTTTTTTTTATTTGAAATACATTATAATACACAGGCCTTCTGCACACGGATGTGTAAAAGTCCCCCCATCCTCTCTGCAAGACACCCAGACAAAACGACGACAAGTAAAAGGTGTAGTGTTTGGTGGATGTAGTTGTAGAGACAACTTCAGACAAGACAAACTGACCTGTGAGGAAACATTTTGTTACATGCTCAGAGAAAGTGAGGTGACTTGTTCCATCGTGACGTATGTCAAACTAGATTTCCTCCGTCTCTTTTCAGTTTCCTTTCCCTCTTTGTTCTCTGTCAGTTCCCAGAGCTTCGACTCAAGGCCCAATTCCACCCTTTGTTCCACTTTGTTCCGTAAACCTGCCAGCACAGATG
The DNA here is from genome assembly GCA_016785225.1 of Psettodes erumei. Lineage (NCBI taxonomy): Eukaryota > Metazoa > Chordata > Actinopteri > Pleuronectiformes > Psettodidae > Psettodes > Psettodes erumei. The sequence continues at coordinate 1,059,932 of JAFBJZ010000953.1, forward strand.
GGTGGAGCTGGAGTCACCGCCACGAGGGAATAGTGGATGGATACAGAAGATAAGAGCAGATTTCTTTAACCAACAGGTTTTAGTGTGTAACTTTGCTGTTGGATTAGAACTCAGGCCAGAAGCAGAGACTGATTAGCTGTGATGGAAGAAAGAAAAAAAATGTTTCAGGTATCAGGAAGGGATGGGGAGAAAACAACACAACTGGAGCTGACAGTCCACCAGCTGTGCAATTAAAGTAGAAATCACAGTTTCCTCACAGAACAATTGTTGAGTCAAACTATAAAAAGTCACCTTCTCTGTCATCCACAGAGGAAGAATTAGAGCTGAACGATGAAAACTCTTCTCCTGCAACCTGTGACCTGAAATAGTGGACAGTCGGCAAAGAGAGGCCATAATTGAGCATGCCTGAAAATAAGCAACTGCTCCAAGGCTCCTGCTGAAATACTCTTTTTTTCTTTGCAGGCACCTCTCAAAATGTCACTTTCTGTGCTTGTCACAATGTGCAAGACAACCAGCAACAGTAGTAGTCCACCTGTTTCAACTCAAAGAGACAGCAAGATTAAAAGGCAGACATCCTGCAAATTATTCAAAGTCTTAGAAAAAAAGAAAAAGAAACTCACACAGCCTGCAAGCCAAAAGTACTGCAATCATGCTGTCTTCTTACTCTCGTCGTCTCTGTGCACGCACAGGAAACTCACCGAACCACAAAGACAAACACACTTAGTTTGTCTTGCAGTTCGAGACAAACGTTGGGCTCCGTTTCCCCAAGGTGCGAAGTGTCACATGAAACTTATGCTTTTAACAAGGAAAATCAACAAACCAGAGAGCAGGATCTGGAATTCACATGGTGCAATAACTAAGCAGTTTTTTTTTTCCTGGAGACAAGTTTCAGAGTAACACAGCACATACTGTCCCATGGTGTGTGTTCGAGTGAACACATCATACAACAAGACAGCATAGAATCACACAACATCTTGTGAAAACTTTGTAGGAAACAGGGTGAGTAGAAACAGAAGGATTCTTAATATTTTGTAACAACTGGAATCAATACAATACTTCTTAAACTCCTCATGAGCAAGTGTCTATCTCCATCAAAAGATTGTCTGGTAATATCATTCTTAAATAAATGTGTTCTATATCAATAGTTCATTGGCTACCAAGCAAGACAGTGTATGTGTTGCCTGGTTAGCTTTGCCGGGTTCGCAGCTCGTGGTGCTCAGCTCCAGCTGGGATCGATGGAATCGGCCGCTCCAGCGAGCAGATCTGTTCTTCAATCCGCAAGGGTTGTCATCAGAAAGCAGACTGTCTGAATCGACGCTGGAGCATCTGTGTGTAAGTCATGACCCGTGTCTTTCAACACCATTAACCTCAGCTTGAGATACAATGCGCAAGCTTAACTTTACAACACAGAGCGCGGTGCGTGGTGAATGCAAACTATTTCAGCTCCTGTTACTGACTGTCATTTCTGTCCTCTTCAGGAGCCTCAGCTTGTACTGATATGGCATGTCTGAGTTCAGGTGTCCCGCTGCGATGAATATTGTGTGGCTTTGCAGTTAAATGGACAAGCTCATTTGTGGTATGAGGTGCTACTTTCCACCTTGCCAAAATGTGCAGTGGAATTCTGTGGAATATCTCACAATAAAAGTCCCTCTTTTAAAACTTTTTCTCAAATATACAGCCAAGAAGAAACACCAAATACAACCAGAAAGGAGGGAACAATTAGCTACACTTATTGGCTTTTCTCTGCAAGTATATAAAAAGATTTACTTTGTCTGCAGAGCCCAGAGATTAATAGAGAGTCAGGCCGAGCATCTGCTTTCATACAAGTCTTCTGTCAGAACCAGCTCCACAGGAAAGTCACAAATACTTACTGGATGCTGAGCTTTTCAATGTAAAGGCTGTAGTTTCATCTTTTAATGACTTCTTCCCACCAAAAGGTCTGAATTTTCACCATTAAATGAAAAGTTGTTACACAGTACTTTGACAAAATAAAATTCATTATGCCACCATTTAGCTGCCTCCAAATTTAATTGAAAACATACGATTTCTAATATTTCAGCCCAAGTTGAAAGTGACACATCATTTGCTGTCACCAACTAAATTTGCAGATTTGCCTTGCCAGGAGGCTGACATGTCAAGCCCCATCCCAACTGATGACATACAGGGAGGTGGAATAAATCAAATGCATGCTTTTGTGTCATAGCCAGAGAGTCAAAGAGTGGCTTAGTTTCTCACTGCCACTGCGTTATATGGAATGTTTCCCCCGACAGCTCTGATGAACAAGGACAGTGCAACCAGAAGCACGCCAAAAACAGTCACATAAGGAACACTGCTCCCCTGTGATGAAAACTAACACACTGCCATGTGTCACGCTGCAGCGGCAGACCCTTTTTGCTCAGTGTGCGTGAAGATAAAACTAAAGGCAGAACAGACGTTACGTTAACTGCCCAAAGCTGCGTGTGTATGTGTGTTTAGCTTCCTGAGGGCATAACATGAGGGAAACACAGGACTAAGGTGGTACCCACCCCTAGTCATTTTTTGTTTTTTACTGTTAAAAAAATGTGACAGTGATGGATTAGTATATAGAAACAGTGCCTTCAGAGTTTCTGCTTCAAGAATCATTTATTTACAGTCCCTAAGTAAGGGGAGAAAAACAACATAAAGGAAATTCATTTATGGTGTGTTCAGACAGACAACAGCAAAACATAGGCCCCTCACCTGCTCAGTTTCAATGAGTTTTTAGTTGGCAAAAGACTTCAATAAAAAGAAAATTAAAAGGCTGAGTCACAGTGCAACATGAATCCAGCAACGCATGTTGGCCAAATTCCAGGTGGTGGAATAATTGTTCCTATTCTTCCACCCTGTTAACGAAAGGCACAGTTCACAGCCAGCACTGCCATAACAGTAACAATAATAATTTCTTACAGGAGTTTTGCACATGTGAAAGTGAAATGAAAAAATTGGAAAAAAAATATGAAAAGACATGACTCATACCCAGTCAGAGAAGGGTGCTGGACAAAGGAAGAATGGAAAAAAAAAAACATGATAGGATGAGTTCTGGTGCGTAACCAACCACTAATCTTGTGAGCTTTGTGACCCTGTATGTGAGCACAGCATCCTTTGCACATGTATCCATTCATGTTGTCAATCATCTACACAAACATCTACACATTATACATTGTTGTTTGCAGAAGAGAAAATGAGTGCTGTGCTTTTAGACTGAGTATGTCCCTGCACATTCAGACAAAAATCATTATAACAAATGTTAGACTATAAAAGGAGGAGTGGGCATCAGTGTGACATGCGACATGACAGGTATGGAGGTGGATACAAATGGTCAGACGTGTAGTCTGCAGAAGACATGCACACATGGCACATGTCTTCTGGCAACAGATCAAACGGGGGAGGGCTGTAGTCCCACGAGGAGTCACCGAGAGGAGAAAGCAGCAAAATCTCCTGACAGCAGAGGAAAGGCAGAAAACAAAGAGAGAGGGATGGAGCACTGGTACAAAACAAGCACTGCCAGGAACTCAAGCTTCGAGGCTTGTGCCTTCTGATGAGGAAGAAAAAAAGAAACAGAAATCTGACTCAAAACAGAGGGAATTATTTAAAAGATAAAACAGATGGAGAGGGACAAAGGAAGCCGAGAGGGAGAAAAAGGGGTAAGGGACAGTGGGGGGGAGAGGCAGACGGAAACACATGAGGCATATGAGGGGTGGGGGAGAAGTTGCTTCTGAGGAGTGACAGAGAGACGAGACTCAGAGTAAAGAAGACAAATGTTGGCCAGTGCAGAGGAAGTTAATTAGCATGGCATTTCCCTTAAGCAAGGCACTGACACTGTGTCCAGCAGCTCAAGGCTGTGGCTGTGCTGGGCGGCTCTCAGGTGAGCTGCCCCCACGCCCCCTGCAGTAGCTTCTCCCTCAACCTACAGCGGTAATAATAATGTAGTACTACAGCATTGCCATGCAGTCGCATGCCATCTCTATCAATTTTTAAGGGACAGCTGCCTGGGTGTGACTAGCAGGTTCATAACACCAATGAGAGGATAGGAACAACAGCATAAGGATGTTACAGCATCAACAAAACTGTGAAACTAAACTCTAAATTCAGTGATGGTGGTTACATTTGGTTACGTGAGCTTGACCTTGAACGTCAATGACAAACTTTGTTGGTTTTTAATTACAGCTTTACTCATATTCATTAACTTGGACAACATTAATCGAGAGAGTGACAGGATGATAAGATGATATCTCCACTCAAATATGACACATGATAACATTGCATTAGCGCTTCTTTTCAAGGTCAACAAGCAATATCAAAACACCCTTGTTTATTTTTTATTAATGGAAAACCAAAAACTAGTACTGCTAGTTTGTGATGGAGAGAAGGTTCAGCCTGTTGTAGTGGCACCTGGACTTCTTCTAGCATCCCTATTGTTTACATATGTTTGCAGTAAATCTACATGATATTGCTGTGTCAAAGGTTTTCTGGGGATTATTTTCCTGTAAGGATAAAGTATCAAATGTCTCACAACAGATAAAACCCTTTTACCAGGAGGATGCCACTCATGCATGATTCTAAAAAACCACACACAATCCCACACAGTGACTCTGTGTTGTGAATGGCAACTGAGTTGTGAAGATTGCAGTTATACATTTACAAAGAAACAACACTGATTACTGCCCTTCACCCTTTCACGTCCCCACACCTTTACATTCTACTCTATCCTAGATAGCTGCTGTCTGGATGTCAATTGCAAGGTGCAGATTTGCTCATATTAAATCCAAATAAAGGCTAAGGAGATATTATAACCAACATTAGGTTCAGTTTCAGCCATTTGCTGCATCCTTAGGTTTCATCAGCAAGCATACTCTGAGAAGGTATTTGATAATATTATCTCTGATGAATACGTGACTAAGGAAATATGAGCGAACCTGCCCATTGTACCCACTGAGCTTGGGGTCCAGGCTCTGATTGAAGCTATATTCAGAAAAAGAAGGAAAGGGGAAGGTGATGTCAAAACACATGTAAGGATGATTAATCCTTACACAACTGCGCAAGCTTTGCTTACATCACATTAGTGACTGCATTAGTTACACAGGTAGAAAACTCCTCACACAAGAAACTATACGGATTTTTCATTAAAAATAGTAAATGCAGAAAACAATGGCACTTTAAGGTTGTGTGGGCATAACATGTGCTTCACTGTGTAGGAGTGAGGTGTGATGATGATGATGGTATGTGTGTAATTGCACAAGGTGTTGTAGTTTGATGATGTTGGTCTTTTTTATAATTGTGGAAATAACAGGAAGGATTTGAGGAAGGCTGAAACGATGAAAATAATTTCTCTGTTGTTCTTTGAGTAAACAAAAGAAAGTCAAGTAATTTAGCAAAAAGATACAATGTCAATTAAGATGAAGTAGATCTGACCAAGTTTTTTTTTTACAGTGACACATCTAAATGCCAGGAATGTACACGTGTTAGACGTTTCACTGGGACTAGATAGACATGTTTAAACGATATGTGACATTTCCTCAAAGAGAACCATTTTAAAAGAGTGATCCATTTCTCTTTTTTTGTCACAAACCACCGAGACCAAACACAATGAAAAGCATTCACTCATTGTCTCTCACCTTAATTAAGCCATCCATCATTGGCTGTCTGATGTGAGAGAATAGTCCAGGGCACAGCCACCAGGAAGCAGGGGGAGTAAACTCCCACCCAAGCTCTCGAATGTGGGCATCATTAAAAGAACACAAACCCTCCAAGATGCTGTTTTTATTATGGTGAAATTCCTTGGGAGCATTTGTGTTCCTGTGCGCTTGGAGGTGTTTGTAAGAATGACAAACAGTCCGATGGATCTTGCTTGCTGGATCTGAACCAGCAAGCAGACAAGACAAGGAAAGGGAGAAGTGAAGTTGGATCTGGCTGCCATGTATGGTCGGAGGCCTGGGGCTTCACTGGTTTGCTCCAACCTGTTTTTTCCCTGTTGATCAACTAGAAGGCGGCAGCAGAATCTGCTGATTCATACGTAGGGATGGTGCATGCCAAGATATTTCTTTATGAGCATGCATGACACCATGTCATACACACAAGCTCACAGGGACGTGTGCACACACACGCACTCACACACATACAATGACTCGACTTTGCAGCAGCCCTCCCTGCAGATTTCAAACTCTTCTCCCAGGAGAGACACGCCTCACTCTCTGTGACTGATTTGATCAAAGCAAACCAGAATAGATTTTTTTTTCTTCTGAATTTAGGCCTCAAAATTGTCAGATCAGTATTTCCAAACGCCATTCCCATCTCTCTCTTGTCTTGACAGACGGACTTGTACAGACTTGTCACTCACCATTACTGAATGATAAACCCACACAAAACACAGCAGGTGCGAGCGTGAAAGTAAGCTGGCACTGAAGATGCATGTTTTTGTGTGTGTCAACGTCAGGGAAACATTTTCCTTTTTTTCCCCAATGTGTCAAGGTCTAAGCATCACATCCAATTATCCATCTTCAACATGTGTCACCTGTCAGAGTCCATCAATGTTGCATTCACTGAAGATCACCAGTGACTTCAGACAAATACATATTGAAAACAGTGTGCGTGGAGGTCACAACAATGTTTGCGTTGTTGTACGTTATCTCCATCTGTCTGCAACATTTCCCGTCACTTAACGTGTTACTGCTTTGACACAATCAGAAGATGATTTAAAAGTCATAATGTTAATCAGGAACTCACAAAATATTCATGGCAATCCAGTTTTCATGATTAGACAACAGACATTTTGGCATGTCATAGCAGGAAAGACACAGGAATTATTAACAATATTATAAATGAATCATTTTCTACTGTGAAAAATACCTGCAGTGAAAAAGGTTTACTTACTTAAACAAAAAAGTGTAATGGAGGAAAAGCCAGTGGGTTGCCAAACTCAAACTCTGAGAATTCCTCATCTGGGGAATACAGTTGTTGTTAGATGGGGATAATTCTCAATCTGGATGGACAAACTGACAGAAAGTTATTTTTATGAATCAGTAACAAAGCATTCATTTAATGACATTCTAATTACCCACCAGGTTTGCAATGATAAACATGAATAGTAACGATAACATGTGATATGTGTTTTAATTTGAAAGATATTCTAGGTTAATCAAAGGTATCACTAAGTAGAAATTCAGTCAGTGGAAGGTAAAAAAAAAATTAATTGTGTTTTTTTTAGAACCTGGCAACACAAATTTTCCCTCGTTAATGATTTCAAAGCATTGATTTATTGACTATAAAGTCCTAAGTTTCACCCTCATTAAAACGTTGCAGAAATGCTTTAACGTGTTTATTGTTCATTTGTTTTTCTTCATCCTGAGGGACCCCAAACTCTATTAAGAAAAACAACACCCCTGCTCTGCTGTCATCCTATACTACCCTGGCCTTTTGATTTCCCTGTAGGGCTGTGCTTCACGAGCATGCACTGCTATATGGGTGTCAAGCCATATGCACACCTATGACTGTATTAACCTAGTCGAACCTTCACAGGCTACCAAAGTGAGATTAAACTGAGCCAGGGCCCTCACGCTTTTAAAGCTCAGCACTTATGGGATGATCTGGAACCGTGAAACTCATGCCCGCACTCATCTGAAGACAATGTACAAAGGGGAGGGGCGGTAGATGTAAAGAGAGAAAGGTCACTCGTTATCAATTAGTTATCCTGTAAGGAATGCTGCTGGAGTGTGTTCACGTACACAGTAGCATGCCTCTCATTTCTCCTGCCCACCCCCCGATTTTCCCCCGACATATGGCCTACAACACACACCACAAGATACAACATAAAACTTTCACACTTTTGAGCACCTAAGTTACACAAAGTACAATAACAGATTGTCTTTGCACAATTTTGAGAAGGATAAAATGCTTCCAAACCTTGAAACTTGACTTCTCATTCATTCAGAGCATCAAAGCATCAGGATGGCTGGTGATTTCCTTGAGACATTTTCAAAAATTGCATTCCTTCCATGCAGAGAAAAGTCAGAAGATTAGGCTGACACAAAATAGCTCAGGAGATGATCTTCTTCCTGTTGTGTTTGTGAATATAATTTCTCCTGGTTTACTATCAAACATCATCGATTTTCAACACAAATACTCATAGCAAGGTCAATATATTTTTCAGATTTTCCTGGAGCATATACAATTATTATGCATTTACCACTTCACTGGCTCCACACTCTGCAGCTGCCACTTGTTTAGCTCAGTATTCAGCTCATTTGTTAATAACCAAATCTGAGGACATTGTTGAGTGTTGCCCAGGAAATTACCTCAGTGCCATGAATTCAAACATCCTGAACTCAATGGATTTGTATGATGTTACTCAGCTGATGGCGATAGGATTGTCTCTGACAATCGCGCAATGCTGCTAAAAACATATTTGATAATCTGGTGCTGGTGATCTTTGCTTGATACTTCACCAAGGAAATGTGAGAGAGAATGAGCGAACCTGTCCATTGTCTCAGGAATTGAGTGACGCCATATCCAGAAATAGAAGGAAAGATGAAAATCTCAAAACACGTATAAGGATGATACACAACCATGCAAGCTTTGCTTGCAACACATTTGACAGCATTCGTTGCACTAATAGAAAAATCCTCTAACAAGAATTTAGATACATTTTTGATTAAAAAATAACACAGATTTTTGTTTTAACTCTTTTATTATTATCAAAAAAGGAGATAGATGTGTTTAAAATGTAGACTAAGTCACTGTATTGGCATGTTGATGTCCATATCATAGCAATTTCTGGTGAATTGCCATGCCATTTCAATGATCATGCTCAAGTTGGCACAAATGAAAAATGAAAGAATCGTATCAGTGTGTTTTGCCTGTGGCTATTTCCCTGTTCCCTGTTTTGGCTGTTCAGGAGTCAGGGTGTGTTACGTGAAAGCGGTGACATGAGGTCCCCAGATATACTTGGAGAGGTAACACTGGCAGGGGGACGATGGGCCGGTCTCGAGCCCTGTGACATTCCTGTCATCTCAGATGAAACTCTCTGTTCAATTACTTGGACTCTTGGATTCTGCCTGTGTACTCTGATGCCGACTGGACACAGTGAGTACGGAGCTGAGTGACACCTAGCGTGATTAAATGTGACTTAATCACATTTGCATATGTTAATGGGAAGTATGATCGACTGCCACTGCCAAACACTGGCCCTATAGTGTCCTTATTTGACCAAAAAAGAACTGGCCTGGAGGACATTTTGTATGCCACTTATAGATATTGTACCTTGAGTTTGTCTCTTAATTGTGTTTTTAATTACATCTCATTGACAAAACATGTTGGGATGTCTCTGAGACAAATACCCCTGCATGCATTCTTGGCAACCCCCAAAGATTCACCCTCTAAAATAGTTGTGAGGCCATTTGCTGCCCTGACTAGATACCAAAGCATGTCTGGTGTTTAAATACAGAGACAATTAAAGACCATTTGGAGGAAGCAGCAGACAAGACCGGATTAACAAGCACCAGTCCTGGAGAGACATGGTTGAAGCCCCACAGACTGCTTTAACCCCTCGAACCTCCTTACATGGAACTACATATAGAAAGTGGACCCGAGGATGGAACTACCACTAAAGTGTGGGCCTGAACACATGTGCAAATGTCACAAACATGTCTCAACAAAAACTGGATATTTTAACCTTCAAGTTGTTGGGGTAGTTTTAGCTATTACACCTAAAAATTGGCATTTGGATGTAATTATATCATTTATAAATTATGTAGTGACATAGTGCAGGTCACTGGCAGTTTTGAACTGCAGTACCTTCAGCAATTATAGTCACAACAGTAATTATTTTGGTGTCTGAACCCCTCCCCTATCTATTTTCCCTCAGTCTCCAGAGATACAGCTCATCACTTCCCTCCTGAGGATTAAATTTATCTTCTGTTGTCTCTCGAGTACAAAAAGTGACAAAATACTTGTCACTTGAAAGTTCTAATACACCACTTTGAGAGGGGGTGGGGGGCTATTCGTTCTTTAGGCCAGGAGTTCACGTAAATAAACCGCCTCAATAATTCAGGAAGTTCCACATACAGAGGATGGGGCGTATATGATTTGGATCTTGAGCAACGTGCTCTTAGGATGCAGCGGCAGCCATCTTAATGAGTTTGCGGCTTTTCATCAGTCACAAGAGAAAGCAAATCAATCACTTCGCTTGCATGGCAATGGGTGGTGGGGACAGAGTGGGAGGAAAGAGAGAGAGATGGAGAGAAGGGGAAATGTGACACAGGGAAAGCTCGTCAGTCCGCCGGCATTGTTTACCACAACAGCCCTCTGCCAAGGATTTTCCTGAGGGACACTTGTTTTAATAAAAACAGGCCCCATATTAAATTCTAATCCATTAGCGTGGCTGGCGAGCTCTGGCAACGCTTTATCAAACCATTGGAATAGATGAATGTTCCTTCATTATCACGGCCGGACCGTTTCAATAAACAGGGTCTTGGTTTGTTCTCCTGCCAGGGGTGACGTTGGAATTCACAGCACACCTTTCCTGCAAATTATGCAGCTGTTTGTTATGGAAGGCCCCCCACTAAAAAGGCTGTGTCAAGGACATTTTGACCATATATACCTTTATAGTTTGACATCTCAAATCCATCAAGACTTTGCCCTCCCTCAATGGGCATATTATGCACAGCCTGATTTTTTTAATTCTCTTTTTGCATGATATAAATATATTTGAGAATTATCTGAAAGCTTGTGTCATGATGAATGTGACAGCCGCAGGTGCTCCTGTCATTAATTGCAGGTCAGAACCCCCATTTTGAAACACAGACTTGATAACTGCAAACCCGGCTGCTCATTAGTCCACAGATTTGTCAGCCTGTATTTTCACATCACTATCTTTTGGGTTATAATTATTTTAAATTAGTGGTAAGGTGTTGGCAGCAGCTGTGCGGAAGTGGCCAAAGTGTTTTCTTCTTTCTTTCGGGCAGGTGACCATCAAAACAGTTTTTTTTTTAAAGAGTTAGCCCTGATGAGCCGTGATGAGCGGGGATGAAGAGCAGGACATCGATAACAGGAACTGGCGGTAGAGTGGATAATTAGCCTTAAAAAGAATCAATACCCCCCAACCCACCACCTCACCCGTCCTATTGCCAAGCATTTGTTCAATGAGAAAACAGGTTGAAGCATCCAGTGCAAGACCATCAGCTTGTGCAGATGAAACAAGGATGGCAGGGAGACTCATCTTTCAGAGGTTGATAGAATATATATGCTATCATGAAAGTTTAGTTTTCTGCTCATGCAGTACCACTCCATCCTAAAGATGGGAATGCTTTGGGAATCATGTAGTACAGATGAGGGAAGGCCGTGGTAAAATCTTTCTATAATGTGCACTGTTACACATATAAATCATAAAGTCAATGTATAAAATTTACTGACACATTTGCATTTTAATTAAATGAGCTACTTTCCCTTAATTAAATCTACAGAAAATCTTCAGAAAGAATTTTTTTATTGTCAGCTTGATTCTGAACTCAACCACTGTCAATCTCAGATATTGTAACTTGATTAAAATGCAAAGCATTCTGGGCAGAACAACAAGGGCGAAGGTGCAACACACAACCTTAACATCAGGAGGCACTTATAGATTCATTGGCTCTGGGTTGACAATGTTTGGCAGCGGATGCAAACAACAACAATTGCTGTTGAGATGCCCTTGAGCAAGGCAGTTCCCTGTGCTGTGAAGTGGGGAAACTCAAGAATACTGTGCAAGTGTCTGCATACAAATCAAATGCATGTTCTCTGGGTAAATGTGGGAAATAAAGGCTCAATGTTCCATGAAGATGATCAGCTGCCGCCGACGCCTTAAACAGGTCATTGGCTCCTTCAGTTATTCCTGATGAATCTTACCAGTCCAGACATCAAGTACCTCCTTTTGTTGTCCCAAATGAAAAGGCTTTTTCATCTTCAATGTTTTTCTCCTGGAGATAACGATTGATGAATTTCATTGATGAGCTGTGTGTTCAAAACAACTTGAAAGAAAAGTTCATAATAATAATAAGAAGAAGAAAAAAATATGATGTGCCATGTATCGAGACATGAAATCAAAAGCTCGACCTCAGAGATAACACTCCAGCTTTCGTGGGTCTTGTTTTTATAATAGCCTTCCCGACTTTAATTATAACCACATAACTAATTCGAGAGGCACAAATTGATTATTTGAATCCTCACATCAAGTTAAAATCTACAGGGATTTCCAAAGTATTTGAACATTATCCTCGTTTGAAATCAAGTTTTCATTTAGAAGCTATTAACAGATTCTGAAACACACAAATGGATGGATGAAGCACAGCAATATGTAATTATCTTGATATGAATTATTAATTTCATCACAGTGCGACTTAAATGCAATCACTTCAGTTGAAGACTTTGGTGTCAACAGCGGAAAGATTAAATACTACATTTTGTTCTGGTTCATATAGGTGATGTTTGACATTTGTATTGTTTTAAAAGTATTTATAATTCATGCTATTTTTGTTGATCTGGATTTAAACATAGTTTATCCATAATCACCTGGTAAAGATATATGGCACATAACTCATTTACAAGTGATTCAATTTAAATCAATTTTTCTTTTTTAATTTAATCATATTTTGACTGAAATGTTGCCTGTGCTCCATTTCAAATTTACAGAGTACAAAGGTCAAATGCCCCAATCATTTCATTAGCCAACTGGCCAACTGTAAACTGGTTGGTCTTGGAGCCATTAGCACTTAACAGTCAGTCAACAGAAAGAAGACAGTAAACACATTTCATTTTGTCAAGCTTTTTTTCCAAGTTTAAATGATCTGTGCAGCTGCTAATTCAATAAATACAGTTTCACACGGCTGGAGAATTTGCAAACAGTCATACCATGTGGGATCCATATGGTCGTTTTCATCTCAGGTTTAGGACCAGTGTCCATGACGCTTGTGCTGAGAGAGTCAGATTCTGAACCATTTACATCTGCTCGCAGCAGAGACGGTATAAAACTAGGAATGTCAGCTTCAAGTGTAAGAATGGACAGACTTTTTACTGCTTGCAAATTAAATCTCTTTTTATTTTCTACAGAGGATTCCTTTATGTGACAAGACCTTGTTGAGGTTATAGCTACAGAGGGGGGAAACTGTTTGCACCCATGGAATGCCTTTTTACCACAGGTCATCAAGTAAACCAATTTCTATCGCTTTTCTGGCCAAAATGTCATGACCAAAAAAGACAGATTTTACAGTGTTCTTCAAATTGCCTGTGACAAAATGAAACTGTATCTTCTCACTGAGCAAAATCACATTGCTGTTTCCAGCTGGTAAGATTGACTCTTCCCTGCTAATGGTTTAATTTTGGCATAATTCAATAATCGCAACCTCCCAAGATACCTTACACATTTATATGGAGTCTATAATAATGTCTTGACAGTTAGATGAGCTGGTAACCTCTGGTGGTTTAATTTGGTGCTAATTTCTCCTGTTAACACACTTTAACATGGCAAATGAAATCTAGTACACAACTTGTTCTTACACTGACTTGTTCATACTGTTTGCATCATGCTTTGCTTTTGACCAGGTGGGTAAAGATGGGGACCATGGGGGACTGCAGGGGAGAGCAAGGTTGTTAGTACAAATTTATTGGTTTTAATGTCTGGATTTTCTGGGTAAAAACTGGAGGTTAACAGCTTTAATTTGAGACAAATGTAGAAAATGGATTAGAGCAGCTTGTATAGGTATAACAGTGTGAAAAAGAAGCAGGGAACTGCTAAAAGAGTGAGTCTCGTGATAAAAGCCTTGAAATAAATATATTTGCATAAATTACAGTAAATCAGCCTGTTCAGACACAATCATTCATTCATTCCAAAAAGGTGTAATGAAGATGTATTGCAATTCTGAACTGACAAGGACCAACAACGTTGTCTCCTCAAAATTACATTCGTATGCAACTAAACTGCAACAGCAAATATGTTTTACAGAAAAATAATCTGTGAATTAGGTTCTGAAGCAATTTTTTTTCTTTTGGAATGAATGAGCCACATTTATTACGGGAGCAAAAAAGTTTAATAATGCTGTAGTCATTTCAAGTGGATATTGTGCTGCAACATTGGATATTTTGGCAAAAAACACAAATATACACACGCTGTCTGTGGACATTTTCCTAATATGTTGTGCATCAACATATTTGCATCTTGTGAAACATGTAAATTAACAATATGTCTTCATTACCTTAGAAAATTTAATTAAATTATATTATACATGTAATACAAACACATTTGCTGTTATTATAAATTCTAGGAGATATGGTCTGGACAGGATATGGATGTTTGCACACTGAGATGTGTCACATCAAAATGTCATCAATATCATCTCTATACAAAGTGGCATCACAAATCTATTTTTGCAATGCATATTAAAAGCTATAATTCATATGCAAAGCTACATGGCATGAAGGTCTGAACTGTGGATGTTCAAGCAAGAAAGAAAAGGAAACCAAATGGTTTCAGGACAAAGGCAGATGCCTCAGTATGGTGATGATGTACAAAGAGGCACATGCAAAAGTACAAAAAAATGCAATCTATCAGAAAGTGGCTGGGCTGTCATTCTGCTTGTAAATTAATAATGCTGCACATTTTCTCATTTTCTGTTTGTTTTTGAATCTCACTATTCAACCCTGGTGAATTTTTAGTATGCTACTCTGACTCTTTACTCCTCTAACATGGAGCCCACATGCATACGCACATGCACTCAGGTACAACAGAGAGCACATAACAACTAGTTCATGTCAGTGCTGCTGTGAGAGCTCTGAGAGCCCCTCCACAGTCGCCATTTTTTAACAAGCACACCCACACTCTGCCACTTGCCATTGTCCAAACACAAGCAGACTGTCACTCACTGTGCTCTGGGAGGAGGACACAGTTGGAAAACAATAGTTTTCCCATCATGACAAGTCCATTTGGGTGGTTAAACCCAGTGCCAAACTTAATCCTTTTAGCAAGTCCACATCTCATGAGCTCAAATAACCTTGTTGGATTTTGGAATTGGTCTTTTTTTCTTGTCATTGCTATTTTCCATAGCCAGATTAGTATGTGTCTCTCTCGTGCGCAAGTGAGAAAATTAGTTTTTCTACCTCCCACCATTTCATTATCTGAGTGATCTCCCAGTGCGCAGTCTAATTCCTTTAGCAAGGCCCCCGGTTTCTGCAGATTCCTTGCCGCACTTTGAAAGCCACAGAGATTGAAACTAAATGGGGACAGCAAAGAAAGAGAGCAGGAAGTTAAGGGAAGAAAGAAAGGAGCTTACGAGTGGAATTTTACAGTAAATCAGAAACCTGTTAGTGTATGCACAGGCGTACTGGGCACAACTGCAAAGAGAGACCCACAAAGACACACACATGCAATCTCACCTGTTAAGACCATCACATGCCTCCGGAGAGAAAGATTTTACTCGTAACAATGGAGCATCTAATTGCAAACCACGCTTGTGCTAAGTAGACATATTTTCTTTTTGTAGAAAATGGAGTTAACCTGTGGGGTAAACAATTTGCCAAAAAGTGAATTAGAAATGTTGTTGGACAGCATGGAGTCTTTTGCAGTGTTGTAAACAAGCTACCCAGGTAGTAGAGGCATTGCATTATTATGCTTATCAGAGAACGGCACGAAAAGAGCTTTAAGGAGGAAATTCTGTGGGATACATATCAGAAATAACGATGATCTTAACATCTTAATTTGACAGATTTTACTTGTGAAGATCAGAAGGCTTCAAATTTGAAAAGAGATTAATATTTACCAAGCAAGATGTAATGAAATATGTTATTGCTTTACATTGTGAAGTCTAGAATTAATTTTTTGGAGCCTGATCAAAACTTTGGTTCTAGCTTCAGGGTCATGAAAATTAACACTAAGTCTGTAGAAATTGCAATTTAATGTCTGTAACTCAAGCAACCCCCAAACCCTGAGAAAAATGTCTTATGTCCTAAATAATGACAGTCTCCTGATGCTACATGATCCCACAGCTGTCAGGTGAATTTGCACATTGAAAATTTCCTACGTACTTTGAAAATTGATTTTTCATGCATCATCCACCACTGATTTAATTGTTTTGTGTCATTCAGTCCTATGGTGCACATGAGGCAGGGCAGGACAGGGCAGGATTCCAAACACACAGATGTACATAAGAGCACTGTGCCTGGCTATAGTTAAATGACTTGACACACTGAAAGAAGCTATACATCAACCTGTTGTTTTTTTGGCTGGGCGTCGTCAGGCTCGGCTGGGGAGTCAGTAATGCTATGGTTGCCATTTATCAAACGACAGGGTTACTGCAGCTCCGGATCAACGGGTGCAGCCGCCGTAAACAAACAAAGAAAACTGGAGGCCTGATGAATACAACCATGCTTGCCCAGTGGGAACAGTGAAGGGGGTAAAGGATGGACGGGGAGGTGGGCAACCTTCTGCCGACAGAATGCTAAATTGTGACAAAAAAAAACAACACTGTAGCTTAACTATGTCAGCTTATCCCTTCATTTTTTACACAACAGGAAAACAATATACAGTACTGTAAATACATATTTGTATTTATTACATCCACAGCTCACAGATTGTGAGTAATCTGGTTTGTTTGGTTGAGGGTTTCCATCTCTGCATGAACTTCATTATCTACTGTGGAGGTACATCAAAAGAGGAAATAAACTGCTTGTGTCTCTTTGTGTAGCATATGTATTGTATGTATCATTTTTATGAACATTTTTGCATGAGAGCTTTTGGATCCAATGACTGAAGGAAAGGGAAAATGCAAATTTTCTTAATAAAAAAAGCATGAATAAAATGTAAAAATCTATTTATGGACATCAGTGTATCCATGTACAATGTGTCATCATCCAGAACAGACACACATTAACATCTGGCTTTTACCATACCAACCCCAAAATGAAAATCTTTCAGGCATTCTACAAAGAAGACATACCCAGACAATTTCCAGATGAGCAGAATCACTTCAAAAATCATATTTAGCTGCCATGTTCTGTCAATATCTGCATCACAAGAGGGGAAACATGTCCTCACACCAATTAAACAAATAGAATTTAGACAGCCTGTTTGTTCAGCAGATGGCATCAGTGTCTAGACCCAGACTTTGCATTTAAATGCAATGGATTATTTCTCACAGTTAATTCAGCACGGGCTGGACTGCGAGAGCGTTAACTCAGAGGCTGATTAAACCAGAGAGAGAACAGTTGATAATGAAGAGTAAAGCTGAAGAGCAAATGATCGAACAGACACTGTATTACAGATGCAGAATCTAATAGCTGCTAAGTTGATAATTAGTCATTCTCGTGGATAAATAAAAGCTAAATGCCTCTTTCTTTTTGTTCTGCTCTCAGTTTGAATATACCTGTGTTATACATAAAGATTAAGGGGTTTGTGTTAATGTAAGCACTGGCTTGTTTTTACACAGATTTCACCATCATGGAGTCATTGACTCTCCCTTTACTGGTGTGCCATGATATTTCCTCTCCAAAATATTTCATGCATAATGCATTTTCCCCATTAAAACAATCCAACATATGTATTACTCTGTATACAGAGTATATAAAAGTGAAATGGGAAAAAGAACTCAATATTGAGCTATCTGGGAGTGACTAGCAGTCCATATTTAAGACCCAACATACATCAACAAGTTCTAAAAAAAATGGAGGGAGTTTGGTTGGAAAAATTTAACATGTTTTTTCATTACACCAAAAATCAAAAGTAAACAATTAGGCCAACAACAATATTGTTGAGAAATTGTGGGCAACTGAATGCCAATCATTCCCATATATTTTGGTCATGTGTGAAAATACAGTCATTTTGGGAGGGGGTTTTAAGAACCATGGATGAAATTTTTGGATATGATTTTCCCAATGACCCTCGTTATATTTATCTAGGACTGATACCGGATGATGTAATTGTAATTGAAAAGAAGACGTATACCTGTTCAAGATCCTATCACTTGCAGCTAAGAAAGCCATTACAAGAAGTTGCCTGAAAACTGACCCACCTGGACTGAACCACTGGCTGGACATTATAGAAGAAATTCGATCAATGGAACAATTGACCTACAGTCTTCGAATCAAAACAGGGCTGTATGCTGTAAGATGGACAAAATGGCATCTTTATGTGACAAAGTAGTGTTCACCCCCCTTGCACGTTTGTATTTTTTTGGGTCTATTTTTGTTGATTGGAAATAATAAAGTTAAAAAAACAAAACAATCCAACATCCTCACATAATGAACCATACTTTGTATTTACACAACAGCACAGGAACAAAACCCATTACCAGGTGCTGCATGTTATACAGAACCTGAAAGCATACAAACGGAAAAGAAAATTGATCAGTAATTACAGATATGTGGGGTAGGAGAGAAGGCGCTGACAGTGGGGGTAAATCTCAGTTGAATGCTGATGAACATTTGAGCATTTCTACATGCCTGAAGAAATCCCATTAACCACTCTGATTAAAGTAATCATTGGAGCCATCGGTGCCTGTCAGATGCCATCCCTGCCCTTTCAATTACCCGGATCTCCTTGAGCTCAATTGCTCGCATCATCTTGGAGACTGGGTGGCAGGAAGGCAGCGAGGCTGCACCGAGGATGAGGCACCTCTCACGGGGGTTAGGGAGGGGATGTGGGGTGGTGGTAAGTGAGGCAATGCTGCAGCATATGGAAAATGTCCACCCCCTTCATCAATCTCAATTTTCAGAGGGCGGCCACATAGTAGCCTAATTATACTTTACCTTTACATTGTATGTGGTGATACAAGTTCAAATGAGGGAAATTACATGTACCGTTTTTTTAAAAAGGTTTATACCAGACATCTAAAGTTGTAATTAACACAAAACTGTCATGGTGATTAAAATGTTGATTATTTTCTTGATAAATCATGAATACATTTGTTTTTGTCTTGTCAAAATCCCCAAAGATTTTGAGATTCAGTTCACACTCATATAAGATAAAGAAAAGTAGCAGATCCTGATTGAAAAATCAGCTAAATTTGTTTAAAAAATATTAAAATAATGATTTCAAAAAATATCTGTTTTCAGTCTTTGGTAATAAAAATTGTAATAATTTAAATTTACTAAAATCTGTTTGGTAATGCGCACCACCTCCAAGGACCTGGCGTCCACATATGTGGATAAAAAATGCATGCCATGCAAGAGTTCGGGTCTGAGGAGGTTAAGGTCTTCATCTCAAGCCATGGCTTTAATAAAATTCAAAATCTAGTTAAATACCTTTTTCCAGGTAATATATCCTGACATTGTGCACATTCCTAAAAAAAAATGCATCTTTAATCAAATTACCACAACCTAACTAACTACTACTACTAACTAACTGAGCAGATATTCTTCCGGCTTTACCTGACAGGTACAAGGCACCAGAATACGTACATAATACACATAGATTTAGAGAAAACTTATTTTTCATGTGGTCCTGTGTATGTGTGGTATCGAGCTGTTTTGTATTTACTACAAACACTCTGCCAGCCCCATCTGATATGTGATGAAATACATTACAAAGTCTGCTAAATGAAACCCAGGAAGTGTTTTAATTAGCCCAGTATTTTCAGTCCACTGTTGTGCCTCAAAGCAAAGCTCTGCATACTGAAAATAGCAGTGTTGAGCCAACATTTCATGCAACTTGGGCGCGTTTCTTGTGCTGTACCAGCGACAAACTCTCACATGGTGTGAAAGTAGAAAGTGAAATATGAAACAAACACTGTTTCCCAATCTCTTTATCCAAATTAATTTTGAATGCGTTGCACTTTTGCTGAGCTGGGAGCCTTCTAAACTGATCATTCCTCACTGTGTGTAGAACAAAGAACAAGACTTTGGTGACGGCTACATTAGCACCCACATCATCAACCAGCTGTGTTGCATCAGCCCCAAGTAAGATTATGCACAACAGATTTTGCCATAAATCAGGTGTGTGTGTGTGTGTGTGTGTGTGTGTGTGTGTGTGTGTGTGTGTGTGTGTGTTAGGGGTTGGAGGGGTGGAATAATCCAGAAAGTGTTGATAAACTCTTTGCACTTCCTTGATGCTCCTATTTGTGTTTCGACCTGAAGAGCCCATTGGCTGATTGTGAAAGCATTATTGAAACTAGCAAGAGTCTCTTCTCTGTCTCTCACTCACACACACACACACACACACACACACACACACACACACACACAGATACAGTTAGAACAAGCCCATTTGGAATCCATGATTCAGTGATTATGTAATTGTGCTCAAGCATTTTTTCTTTACTAGAGTTCTTCAATATTTCATCCTTTTACCAAACAGGCAGATGTAGGCTGCTTTGTTGTTGCACCTCAATGAATATTTTTTTCCGTGTTGGCATAAGAAAAATAAATAAAAATCCATGTCAGCAACTGTCAACACTGTGTTGTTCCATAGGCCAATTGATGCTGGGTGACGGCACACACGTCTTGGCTATGATTCACGTCCCCTGCTACATGTATGACACATCCACAGCGACACTCGGTTCCAGGACTCCTCATCTCCCAAATGGTGCCTTCTGTTCTTGTTCGGGGCTGTGATGAAAAGATCCAACAAAAGCAGGACCCTAAGCAGGCCTATTTCATTTTCCTTTTTCCTTTTTTATTCTTATTCTTATTTATTTTATTCTTATTTTAACTAAGTGAAAACTAGCAAAATACAAATCTTTTCTTCAAGTGGATAGCCCACAGTAATAGCAAAAATAATAAATACATAATAATCCAAATCCTTCCTTCTGAATAAACACTAAAAGGGCTTGATTAAGGTGTCTGACATGGCCAGAATTTTGTGCCTCTTCTCCAGAGAGATCCCTGCTCATCTCAGTTAGGTAACATGAATGAATTCCTAAATGGGGATGCTCAGTGCACACGGAAAATGGTGGCTCAGTGCATCCTTTGCATTTTTATAGACCTACTTTGCATACTGGATTGAAGTGGGTCAAGTGAAGTGCAGGTTTACACAAAAATGAAACCAAAACAAGTGAGTGAAAGATTGAAAAACCAGGAATTTTTTCCAACTTATTTTCTTAATATCTATTACCCAAACAAAAAATATATCAAAGATATACACACATGAAAGAAACCAATGTGAAGAAAATGGTTGTGACAACAGACTCTTTACCATGCAGCTGTCTCAATCAGTGTCAAAGTTTATACCCATTGACTTTGTCTGACTGCTAAAATAGCATTTAATTTCAAGTCACCCCAGTGTTGTTTGTATAAATGACCAACTTATCGCTTGCCAGGCAGCATCATGAATGCTGTTGTGTTGTGGTATAATTGCAAAGGGACAGCCTCAAATAATGCTCATCGATTGAAGCCCATTGATTCAAATCCTCACTGAGACACTAGTTACCCCTCTGAGTCCACAATTCCAGTCAATTCTTATCAGCCAACGAATTGCCATTTGATTACAAAATGAAATAAATTTCAGCCCTGGAACACTCTTTGTTTCCCTATACTGTTTTGATTGATAAATGTCAGTTAATGTCAACCCTAAACACCCAAACTGCCTCCTTCACATCATCACCAACCAGCCATAGTTGCCTGATGAGCACATTATATGAACCTGACATCATGTTTATTTGATGACAATAACATAGTTTGGTCAATATAGTGCAATAAGTGCAAAGCAATCAAAACAAATCAAATTGATAAGGGATAGAGAATCTGCGAAGGCTTGTATAAAAATAGGTGTTACATTGATTAAAATATCAGTATTACACAACATAATTCATACTTCAAATATCATTTAGGAATTTAGTTTCTGATAACATATCAATTCTACATATTAAGAATGAATACCCATATTCATTTTTAATATAATAATCTCCTTTATGAGAGCTCAATGAAGGCTAACGTGCCTTCCAATTCCAAAAAGTGCAGAAAGCATACAAAGACACTTTTTTTCCCCTCGTCTTCTTCAAATGACACAGTCTTTTTTGAACATTGGGGGTGTGCCACTTCCAAAAAAAGCCACTTTTACAATGCAGAGCTACAGTAAATGAAACTACAAACATAAGCCTTTCCAGAGGATCATGGAGTATGATGACACAGGTAATATTGATGGAGAATCAAAAGTTTTGAAAAGACATGTCAGATTATATCAATAAATACTTACTTACAGACTACAGCAGAAAAAAGTCCTACACAGTTTTGATGATCTGCTGTACAGTGTTTTTGTCCGGGAGTGATCTTATAAACATTTCTTTTCTGATTCACAATATACCTTATGTATGGTTATATTCCTGAAAATGAAGCTGGGTAAGATTTACCTGTACACTTAACATTTGTGTGTGTTATTCGAGCTTCATCATAGAAAAATAGATTTTGCATCATCATCAGCTGAGTAGAGCAATTGTGTTCATCCATGTTTCAGAAAGCTGTATCCATTTCTGTAATGTCATGTTTGAGAAATAAGAATAAGATTGTTCGGCACACCCCGACTTTTTTTTTTTTTTCAATTCCTTCACTTCTGCTTGTTTGTGTTGTGCCAAGGCACCCTATAAACTGAGCCACAGTTTTCAAGGAGGGTCAAGAGAGAAAATGCTTCATGACGTTAATGATTCTCTGTCTGCTCAGAACTGGCTAAAGGTGGTCTGTTTCTCAAGAACTTCGAGGTAATCGGGCTCAGACTGCAGTTTAGCTTTTAGCTCCAAATACTCATTTCTGTTGGGCTCCACATAAACAGTACTGGGTGCTGTGCCATAGAGCACCGTTTCTCTTATCCTCTCCGGGTGCAAGAACTGACGTCTGACATCAAAATTTGGGTTGTATGTGTACGACACAGGCCCTGTGTACTTGTACTCTAAATTGGCACCTGCAGGGATGGACGGGATGGACTGATGGGGGGACTGCTTCTCAGGCTCAAGGATGCCTCTGAAGAAATGGTCTGCATCCTGGACAGGGGAGGGATTTTCACGTGGTTCGATGGTGCTAACACTATACGTAGGGCTCCTCATCGTACTGCTTTCCCTCTCCTCATCTGGGGTATTCCTGTACGTGACCTTGAGTTCATGGAGGTCACGGTAATCCTCCACTGTGTTTCCTTCACGTGACCTGTAAATGGGGTTCTTGCACATTTGGCCCATGGGATGAGGAATGTACTCATAGACGTGACCGGCTGGGGCCTTCACTTTAGGCCCGGTGCGGTTGCTGTAGAGGCTGTACTGCAAGTTAAAAGAGCTGACGTCTGAATTGTTGGTGCTAGTGCGGTCACTCTGTGACTTTTTGCGCTTCTTCATCACTACTACGAATAGCCC
Source organism: Psettodes erumei (assembly GCA_016785225.1). Taxonomy (NCBI): domain Eukaryota; kingdom Metazoa; phylum Chordata; class Actinopteri; order Pleuronectiformes; family Psettodidae; genus Psettodes; species Psettodes erumei. The sequence continues at coordinate 1,083,235 of JAFBJZ010000953.1, forward strand.
TGCGGCCACAAAGACAGACATGATAAAGACAAGCAGGAGGCTGAGGATGAGGACAGAGAGTGGGACAGTGCTGCTGGCATTGTTGAACTTCTGTGGAGCGGCTGTGGTGACGACCCGGTCATCCATGGGCTCATCTGTAGGGGGAGTTGGCGAGACGTAAGCATCAGAGTAGTCGGGGCAGAGCTGCTCCGACTGAATCGAGTGCAGGTCCATCCCTGTGTGGCGTTTGGGTGTCTCGCACACAACCTCGTTAACCACAGTGCCTGCGCTCAGCTGCTCCAGCCATATCTTCATCCCCACTATGTCACAGGAGCAGTCCCAGGGATTTTCAAACAGATCTATCTGCAACAGCAGCTTCAACTGATCCAAGACACCACTCACAGGCAGGTTTTGAAAGTAGTTGTTGCGCAGGTTAAGCCTGGACAGGGACAGGCTGGAAAAGATGCCCATAGGTAAGGTTTTCAGGAGGTTATTGTTAAGGAAAAGCAGCTGGAGATTAGGAAGGTAGCGGAAAGTGCCCGCATCAACTTCCTTGATTTTGTTGTACTCTAAATAGAGATACTGCAAGTTTTGCAGACCAAAAAACATCTCTCCTGTAAGCCTGTCCATGAGATTACCATTTAAATACAGCCTACGCAGGTTGGTTAAATCCCCAAAAGCCCGGTCATGGATGAGCGTTATCCTGTTGTTTCCCAGGTGAAGCAAATCCAATCCAGTGGCATCGACAAAATCTGATCTCCGCACCACAGGGATGTAATTTCCAGTAAGATACATTTTTTTGGGATTGTATGGCTTGGGTTTCAGATCAGAAATGCTTTCAATCTTTCTCTCTTGGCAGTTGACATTTAGTCCAATTTCAGATATCTGCAGATTACAGGTGCAGGCAGTGGGGCAATCCAAAGGCACGGGAGATTTGGTCTGAAAAGCAATAATGGGGCCATAGTTGTGAGGGCTACCACTAAGTATTCGGGAAGTTGGCTTTAACCTAGTTCTGTTAAACTGCCTTGTGCCCTTGGTAGGCCTCGAAGAGAACCTAAAAGCCGAGGAGGTGGCAGGGGCTGTGACAGCTGCAGGTGTGGTCTGGTAATATCCATTGGTACTGCTTGGGGGTGCAGGCCTGACTGTGTCTTCCAGGGGTCTTCTTGGACAGAGTTCCTGCTTGGACACCTCATCCAGGTCCCTACCATGAAGCCTGAACGGCGTCTCGCACACCACCTCTCCCACCAGGGCCGTGTAAGCTATACTCTCCAGCCAAGCCTTCAGAGCAATGAGCTCACAGGAGCAATTCCACGGATTTTCCTCCAGTTGTAATTCCACAACTTTATCCATGTGCTCCAGGAGGCCAATGTAGGGGAACATTTTTAACCGGTTACCTCTCAGGTCCAGGTGTGTGAGGGGAACATTCCGGAAAATATTCGGAGGCAGGGCAGAGAGCAGGTTGTCGTTGAGAATCATCACTGTTAGTTGGTGGAGTTTGCTCAAGGCATTGGGCTCTATATTGGTGATGTAATTATAATCAATCTGTAGGTATTCCAAACTCTCAAGTCCTGCAAAAGTATCATCCCGAAGAACTTCAATCTTATTGTTATTAAGGTGCAACCTTTTTAATCCCTGGAGTCCATTGAAGGCACCTGACTCTATCTCAGAGATATCATTGTTTCCCAAGTGCAGGATGGTCACCCCGGTGTAATTGATGAAATCATTGACTGACAGTTTCTTCAGGAGGTTCCCTGTCAGCAGTAGATGGTACATGGAGAAGTGGACCGGGCTGATCTCTGTCAGCCTTATGATCCCCCGGTTCTCACAGCTCACTGTCAGGATCCCTTCCTTCTCCTCACATGTACACAGATTTCGACAGATCTCCCCATAATTGTCATACATCTCAACCAGCCTCAGAGATGATGCAGTCAGAAGGATTATTTTTAGGATCCAGATATGCATTTTTCCTGGGAGAGGATGCCCCAGCTCACTCAAGTGCGATACCAATATGAGGTGTCATCTAAGGAGGAAAAGACAAAAAGGACGGGTTCTGTTTTACATAACATGGAAATTGCATATGGAAAAACATGCAGCATTTACAGAATGTGTATATGGTCATCGACCCCGATAAGAGCCAACCCCCTGATGATCAAATATTAGACATTGCAAACAAGCACATACAGACAAAGACGGCCTATTAATGATTGTTCATTATGCAGATGTGCTATGTCGGCATCGTCTTGATTTTTGAGGGTGTCATGATGCAAGGGACCCAGGTCAACCTGTCATAACTGCATACTTAAAGGATAATATATAATCCAGTTGATAACACAACTATCCGCGGTGGATGGCCACTGCGCATTTTTGATAGCTCGACTGAATTCCAATCCATCTTGGGAAGGAGGGGGGAGGCTTCGCCATCCACCGTGTGCAGACTGGTAGAGCTGCTCATTTACTAATTCAATCCCTTGAGAATTTCAAGACAAAAAGGAAAAAAGACTCACTTTTAAGACGCCTCAAATCACACCACTTTTTGTGACGGGTGGTTTATGTAGCATCTGTTTTTTATCAAGTCAATCTTCCCCCCTTTAAAGAACTAACATTAAAAATCTCGAGGATGAACTGACATCTGATGCCGACAAAGATTTCTCACTCACCCCGCATACCCGACGACTTGGTAACAGTGGGGGAAACTGTCGGATCCCTTCCCTCCGGCTCAGTCCAAACAACATGGGAACGGGACATTTAGTCGCATGCTATGACTAAAACGGTCCTGGGTGAGATTTCTATGTATGAATAGGAAAGATACCGGTTCTCATGAACGAATCGGCTCCAAAAATCCCGGCCTATGATAGGAAAATGTGAATCTCAGCCTACCAGGCGACAGTCGCAGCCCTTCTTCTGCCCACGGGCGAAAAAAGAAATGAGGAGTTGATCAAAGGCGAATAAACGAGTCTGGCTGATCTCATTGCGGATCTCGGATCGAAATTGTATTTTTATGGGGAGTAAATAATTCTATAATCAAGTATTCTGCATATGGCATCGGCTATATAAAAGGTTTTAGATTGTCTCTCTCCTCCTCTCTCCTTCCTTCTCTTTCTCTCCGCCAAAGACGCGTGAGCGCGCGTGCATGCACACTCGCGCACACACGCAAACACACACATGCACACAGGTTCGGTCTGTGTGCGCTCCCGAAAAGAACACAAAAGCCTACACATCGACCCAGCATTTTAACATCCAGGGGCACGCTTGCACTATATGAGCTCGCCGTATCTGAGCGGTACATCCACTTTCATCTCAGTCCTGACATTTCTCGCGTTTGAGTTTATTATCATAACCTCAAGAAATGCCTATCGCCTGTGGATATCATATACACTACATGGACTTGGAAGCCAGTGCGCGCATCTATCCCCGTGCAGAAGCAGTTGGCTATTACTTGAAGAGAATAAAACTGTGGTGATATATGTGTGCATAAAAATGCAGGCTCCCGGCTTGTTATTGCCATAGCAGCCGCTGACACCTTGTTTAACAGCATCTTGAATCCGGATCAACTTTGGCAACCGAACTGGGCAGGAAACAGAGATTTCAGCACCACGGACAGATCCCCAGAATGTTCGAGCATGTCACGCCTCGGCGCAGACGAGCAATGGAGACAGAAAAATAGGAATCTTAGCCCCCTTACCGTGCTGATTCGACGAAACGACGGAGCATCCCGAAAATCACGGCTGTGCCTATTCTTTTTTCTTCAGCCTCAGTGAAAACATAGATTTGGTGGTTTCACCGTCCGCCCTTGCGTCGGTTGCAATAACAAAAATCCTTTAAATCAAGTCTCCTCGGTGTTTTAGCTCCATAAACAAGACATCGAAGAGCACATACACATATTCAGTCTTATTTACGCCAATAACGTGACGGCGAGAGCGACGAAACGGTCTCCCGTGTTTTCCCAGCGGTGGCTGAAATCAGCAGCGTCATCTCGGAAAAAGAGCCAAAACCAAAGTTCGAACATGGTCAAGAAATAGGGGGCGAATAAAAGCGCAGTAATCCCACATCAGACGAGACTCGCCGCATGCATTTCAACTGTGACTTTCATCCATGCGCACTGACGAAGCGGAGGAGAGGAGGCACGAATCCCCTCCACTGCTGCCAGCGGTGCGGCTGGTACCAGTTTATGTACAGATCTGCCCAAAGTCTTTTTATTTCAGATGCCAGACCGTTCAAATCGACCGGAGATCGGCGGATATGTTCCTCCCAGCTTTCCCCTCGGACGTAAGAATCCGATCCCCCCTCTCCCGTCCTGCGTAGGTCCTGTGTGTGGACACAAGCTTTGTCTTTCCACCAAACGTTTCAACTAGTGGAACTTGATCTTGGTTGGCGCAAACCAGCGCATCCCCTACAGCGATGGACGTACTATGAAACAATTACTATCGTGTGGCAGCCGGAATCACTCGCAAAAATGCATAAATCCCCCAATCTCAGGACTTTCACAGAGCGGAAATGAAAAGCAATTTAATGCGTGCAATACTCTTTAAGGGAGTATGCTAATGTGGGGGCGGTGGGCTGGGGAGCAGGGGTGAAGGAGGGAGTGATGGGGGTGGAAAAGAGAAGAGGGAGGCTGGAAGCAGACCCGTAGAGGGCAGCAAAATGATGAAAAAGGCATCTTGGCAGGCTTGCATTTCCAGCCTATATTTTAATTCAACAGCAAGAGACATTTGATTTGTCACTCACATCTTTATCTATTATTATTTTTCTCTATAGCCAAGCCGGGCCATCTTATTTCCATACTTTTGAAATTCACAACTGGACACAAGGAGCTTTTCCTTTTTTATTATCATTGTGTCATAACATGATCCCAATTCTTCTCAACAATCCTTTGATTCCCCTGGAGGGAAATGGGGAAGCAGATTGGCCCCCTACTCCCCTGGATTCATCACGTCTCTTCGTTATTCAGTCTAGAAAGATGTTTCCTCAGACAGCCTTCAGATGATTGCAGCATGCTCAGTGCTGCTGGAATACATTTTCTTATTAGCATTACATTGTTCCAACCCTCTCTCTCAGTGGGTTGGCTCTTGGCTGTAAAAGAGTTGGAATACCATCTCTGACAATGTGCACAACTAAAGACCAATTTCATCCATAATACTTACTCAAAAATGACCTTTCTCTGACTTAGTGCAGTGGGTATTATAAGGTCAAGCAAAGCATCCATTTGTACACCTTATATCTCTGCATGGGTGCATGCATCAAGGCTTTAGTCCCAGAAAACACACATTTACAAGAGATCTGCATTGAAAGAAATGAATTTACTGTGGGATTAGGCTTAATCCAGTTTTGCACCAAATACTCTACTAATGCTGCCATGTTTCTGTATGAGCACTCTGCATTTTACCAAATCATGGCTTACTTGCCCCTTGTTGAAAGAGCAAATCAAGTCACAGCTGCCCTCTAACCCGCTTGCTGTGGGGACAATAAACTTTTCAAAGCACTTAACTAAAGCCTGAACAGAAAATCGAATTAAATCTAACATATGGTGGACTGCCATGTCCAAAGAGATTTCCCACTTAGCCAGTATTGTGTGGTAATAAGTCAACTCTTATGCTCTCTTTAGCATGCAGGAAGTGACAATAAGCGGATGTGGCACCCGTTGCCGTCTTTTCCAAAATTAGCCGCACTGAATTATCTTAAAGTCCCTTGCTCTGTAATCGTATTAAGAGTGGGCTATCCAGTGGGGATGGACAGCAGTATCTGTGGGATACAGCAATGGGGAAGCTAATGCAGCAGGGTGTTTGCATCCTTGCTCTGGAAGGGGATTGTGGCTGGCTTCCCTGAGAGGCATTGTGGCATCAAAAAGATGGGAGTAGCTGTCCTGAATCATGTCTTATCCTTGATAAAGTAGCAACTGGATCATGATGGTGCTATGTGTTAATGCAAGTTTTATAGATACATGTTTGATGCATCAAAGTTCTTCTGCACACTCGTGTGTGCATCTGAGGGTGTTTCCTCATGAGGCCACATGCTACTTTGCACACACAAAGTAGTTGGGGTTAGAGTGTGTGTGGGTGTGGGCATGAACTTCAATATCTCCTTTACAAAGGCTAATGGGTTCATATAAACATGAAAGCTATTATCACAGAGTGGCTGCATAAAACACATAATATTATAATCAGATCTTGGACAACTCTTGGAGTAATTAAATGCAAATAAAATGAAGTGAATTGAACATGTACCTTTTGCCTGAACCTGACTTTGATTTTTTAATGTTTAAACTACATTATTTGAGATTTTCCCACCATTAACATAATACATATTTTGCAAAATATACCTACCTAAGATGATGTCGAAAAGGTATTATTTTAAAATTTATTTTAGCTTTATTTTTTGTTTGATTTGGCATATGTTTGTGAGCACATTGGCTTGGTTTGGTACAGTTGGCAGGGCGACCGCCAGTGTGGACATGCCAGACAAGTGCTATGAATCAGGACAAAAGTTTAGTCCAGGTACTGCAATTAGAGCAAGCTCCATCATCACAAAATATGCTTTTCAGAAAACAAGAATGAGAATCTTCTGACTGTTTGAAAAGTTACACAAAGCAGGGTGGTGCACCATGATCACAAACTTTCCTCAACAATTCTCACACATCATTCTTCATGTGTTGATGTGACATTAGCTGTGATGGTGTTTGTATCCAAGCCTGGAGTTTTGGATTCATTTGTCTCTAATATCAAAAGAAAGAGGGCCTTCTGGCTGACAGGCTATGAGCCAAACGCAGTGGGCAGGGAAAATAATGAAAGAAAACATCTCAGTGGGGAAAGACAAGAACAACCCACCATTAGATTCTGTTGTGATTTATCTGACAGTGGTTTTCATTTCGAATGAATTTCTCATAAATTACATTTAATTTTACAGTTTTGCTCAAGGAATAGAGTTCCGTGAGGGGCCTAATGTGTTGTCTTAAGCTCGTGGTAAATAAAAATGTGCGCCCAGCAGACATGATATCTCCTACTAACCCTTTATCCATGTAGTAGATTAGATACTTTAAGTAGAATGTTCAAAACTGTTATAATCTTACCATTTGGAACCCATTTTGAATGATTTAGCAATAGGCAGCAGTAAGTAGCTATGGCACCTTGGACTTATCATCGTGCAGGAGGAGTATTTATATGTCCCACTGCCTTAACAGAAGGCAAATTATTTTGCCTGGTATTCAGCTGGCATGGCATGGTCCTTGTTTTGCCAAATTTAATACAACTATCATGAAAGTAAATACAATATAAGCTTATTGGCTGTATTTCATTTTGAAATCTATATTTAACTTAATCAAATAAATATCAACACTAATAATCTCACTCCCAGAATGCCTCTGTGTCTTCTAATAACTGAGAGTATATCAATCTATTCAGTCTTTAGGAAAGCTGAGGCATTTACCTTTATGGCAGCAGGAACAGCAGCTTGTTTGGGACAAAGAGAAGCAGAACTGAGTAAATAGATACATATCACTGACTGTCACACTGTGTGAGCAAAGTAAAGCATATCACTGTGAGAAAGTTTCTCCACCAAAAACAGACAAGAAAAAAAGTTACCAAGGGAAACAGAATTGAGGAAAAATACCAGGCTCTTTTGATATCAATTTTGTTTCACTTACTGCAGAAAATGGACAAGAGGAAGAGGCTGTACCTCGGGGAAAGCTACAACCTTCCAAATGCATACAGGAAGTTACATGTTAATAATAATAAAATGTTATTTATTAGTGTAATGTGAATGACATTCCACAATGTCAGACTCACAATGGACAATTTCGCAAATGAATACAAATCAATCCAGCAGATCCAAAGATAATATCTTTGTCTAATTTCCACACTTGATACAAATTTTCTTTTCTCCACATGTGCAATAGTTCAATCCTTGATGTGTAAACTCAGCAGGGGTTCTCTTTTTATACTATTTATTTTTTTACATAGACACATAGACACTTGATATTTGCCTTTGTCATGATGCTACCTTGTCGGTGGCACAGCCTGTAATCAAAAGCACCAGAGCTGCAGCAATTGTTTTTTATCACAGCCTGAGATGATGTTGAGCTCTGATGTGGCATTCCCACCAAAGAGCGGGGGAGCACAGCTGCTCTGACAGTCATGATTGATGGCCGGAGCAGGACGAGGGGTTTCACAGGGGAGCCCTTCCCTTTTGTTTCTCCCCATGACTTGGCTTGAGCCGGCATGAACAAGGCAATTTAAAAATGTTGAATCAGTAACATGCAAACTTAAGCGGGGGCTTTAATAAAATGAGCTGCTGACAATGCGATAAGTGCATTCTCACCATATGAGAGAGTGGATGGGATTGACTTATTAGCTCTATGTGCAGTGGAACAAAAGCAGTGAACCATAACCAAGTCAAGTCCATTCATTTGACTGTATTCAGCGAGCAAAAGGCTTTTAAGGTTATGAATGCACTTTAGGCCTTGATGCAAAGGCAACAAAGTATCCCTTTGTAAGTTTAACTAACCAGTCTGTTAATCATTTTGTCAAGAAATAAATCATTAGCAAGCCAAATCTACATCACTGCTTTTAAGATGTTTGGCTTGTTACTTAGATTCACCCTCAAACGATGGATCCAAGGAACATAATCTGTGTAAATGGGTTTGGGAATGCACAGTGTTCTGTCCAAAAAAGGAAATTTCCTGGGAGCAGGTCATTTGTAAATTGTTGCAGTGACAAATAAAGTACCACAGCAGAGGAAATGGTGGAAATAGAAATGACTGAAACTTGAATCGGTGCAAAGCAAGGATAAAACACTGTGCAGAGAAAGTGGTCTCTATAAAGCTGGGAAGGCAACCTGGCAATGAAAGTCTAATATGGGTCAAAAATACTGTCAGATTGTGCCTCGATAGGGGTTCCAAATCATAAAGTGCAAACGGGCTACAAATAAACTGCTTATACACACACACACACACACACACTACTTGTGATGATGGAAATCTTGTTTCCAACACATCTATATCATCTGTTGCTCTTCAAATGTCTATCTGCAAAGCTGAAACCCATCCAAATGCATTTTCATTTTCTTGTAAGAAAAAATCCCAACCAAACCTTGTCAGTAAACTTGCCAGAATAGCAAACAAATCATACACACACACACACACACACCACACAATTTGAATGAAAATATATCATGGCACAAATGCAGAGCTCTACTTTTCACAATAAGGGCTTTCACGAAAATCCCCAAATGAGCACCACTAAGTGTGATTTAATGGTAGAGAACAACGTCAGGTGAAAGAAATGGATGTCGGGTCATGTGCCAAACTGTACAAGCCCTGTGAGGCATGCAATGCTTGAATAAAGATTTTTAGTTTGGGCTCGTCAGTTCCACTGCACCTATACAATAAAAGAAATCAACACTGGATATTAATCTTTGAGTGAACAAGTGAGTGGAAGAAAAAAGGGGCGATGCTTGCCAAGCCAATTAGACAGGTGATAATGGATTTGTGAGTTACTGGAGGAACCATTTGCCCTCTATTTAAATAGTCACGATAATTACAGTATATTCCAAAAATATGAATGAGAGTATCAGCATGTGCAAATCAATTCAGCTCGCTGGCTTCATTGATATGTCTTGAATCAGAAGGCAAAGGAAGTGACAGAGATATCTTTGGGTTTCCAGCTTTGTCTGCCTCAATGTGTCAGCATGTGACACATTTCCTCAAACAGGCAGACATCAGAAACAATGCTGGTGGCTCCAACCTTCTTACATAGACTCAAAAAAATATCCCCTAACAATTAGCAATGTTTAGGTGCTCCAGTATTCAATAAAACAGCAAGACTTCCACAACAAAAGAATTGTTTTGTTCAAATCTGAAGAAGCTGCAGGTGCTTAAAAAAGCCTGTCATGCTTTGATGATTAAACAGTTGATATTCTATCAAACGCTGCCTTTGTCACTTATTATACCTTCGGCTCAGACCTCTTGAGCCACATTAAAAGGTTCTGTGTGCGGGGTCCTCCTCTTTCCTCTCTTCTTTTTTTCTTATTCAGCCTTGTGCTGGTTTTACAGACACAGTGTGAAGCACTGGAGACCTCGCAGCAGCAAGTGAAGGTTGAAACATTGCGCGGCAGCTGGGCAGGGCCTGACAGTCTGGGCACTGGATCAGTCAGTGGATTTGGGGGCTGGTGGCTGGTGGCTAAAGCTATTCCCTAGGTGCACTGACAGAGCAACTTGCCTCAGACTGGAACCAGGCTTCTATGTGTGTGTTGATGTATCTGGAATCAGGATATTTCTAGCCCCCGGTGGACTCCCTGATGCCCTAGATGGAGAGCCCAAAGAAGCTGATGATGCCTATGGCCGAGAAAAAAAACATTTTACACAGTCACTGCTATAGTCATAACATTACATGAATCACACATCATGGTAATGCATTATTACATGATTACAAGTACTTGGAACATTCTTGAAGCCCAGGTTAGTGTCACCTTGGATCTGTATTTCTGATTTGCAATTACTTAAAAAAAAAACTTCTTCAAAGAGCATCTTATAAGTCTACTCTCCTGTTTTATTGAATTACAGTCATTTACAAACATTATCAATTGATTATGATCTCACTATATACTGTGTTTTCACCTTTTCAACTTTTAATCAAATAGTTCTGTCATGTTGAACAGTAGACCAAGCCTTTCCTAACATACTAACAGTAAACTAAGAATGGCATGGGATACTTTATATGTAGTTTTTTACTGGCTAATACTCATTTCTCCAACCATTTTTAGCAGCACTCAAAATCCACATTTCTCTCAGCTTGAACTAGATTCTTGGCAAAGAGTAGAAATATCAATTCATATCTCCCTGAATCTTTCCATTTCCCACAATCAAATGTGAGCACAGATAAATCACCACAGAATCAGCACACTTGCTCAACTCTTCCCAAAAGAATTTAAAAAACTAAAAACAGCAGGGAACCTTTAAGCCTGATCATCTGAATACGCCGATCTGCAGGAAAAGATTTATTTCACAAATACAATGAATAATTGATACAGCTTTGTCAAAATATATAACAAAAATACATATTAGCAAACAATTGCTTATATTAAACTAGTGTTTCTAACATCATTCATGCTTTTGTCTTTCCCTCCCAAGTGACTGTATGGTCATCATAAACCTTTTATTCTCCAAGAGAGTCTATAGGCATAAAATCACTCTTTCCTTCCCTTTCATGCCCCTTTGCAAGATTGACTCATCATAATGAAAAAGCATGAAACATGCCTCATAAGTCAACATCAACCATATCCTTCAAGAGAAGGGAGATTGTGGTTCATGTTAAGTGTTTGAGGTTTTAGTGACATTTTATACGACATATCGAGAGGAAATGGAGTTTGTGTGTGTCTTTGTGTTTGTATGAGTGAGGGAGAGAAGGGGGTTGCACCCCTTCCAATACTTCCAAACAACGCTGACTAAAATTGTGCATTATTTATAACAGTGAGACTTCAGTAACTGTATTTGATACAAACGGAAATGTGTTGCAAAGGAAGCGTTTTCCTTTTTTTTCTTAAGCATGTAAATTGTTAAAAAGTTGCACGGGTTGAGGTCACCAAAAAATAAAATAAATACATTTTAAAAAAATATCTAAGTGTTATCATTTAATAACACAGGGTCCAAATCAAGTTAGTGGAACCTTAAGACACAGTAATTCTGCATCATAATCATTGACACAATACAGCCAAAAGTATGTGGACACTGCTGGTCACACTTTTGTGTGGTTTTGGTTTCCTTTTGTATAACTACTGAAGCAGAGCACACATCTACAGACAACAGTGTTGATAATGTGTCTATCTACTGGTTTAAAAAAACGGCACAACTCATCAACAACATACTCACTCCAGGGCCAAATTTTATCAATTCAGAAATATCATTCCTGATTAATTTGGGACCTCCCAGAATCCAATACATTACTGAGGTGGTGGAGCTTCTCTATCTGTGCTACCTTGCTGTGTCTGCTCTCTCTCAGAGACAGCAACAATGAAACGTATCAGTCAGGATATGTACACTGGGGAGAGCGTTGTCTTGGACACACTATAGACAAAGTATGTTGCTTTCATTCCCTGTTGACAGGACATAATCAGACCAGAGCAGCTGTTTATTCTGGAAGCTACGTGGAGGATGGGACTGTCAAGACGTTCCAAGACCAGTTGCTGGTTTGACCATTTACTGTTGCACACAATGCATGTTCAGAGAAAGCCACAGAAAATGACAATGACCCCTGGAAAGCTGTTTGGCGGCATGTTTGTATGTAGCATGGTCAGAGTCACTGAGGGTTTATAGTGACTGCCATTTGCACTCTGGAAGCTGAGCAAGCCAAAGCACAAAAGACAAATTCAGGGACATGTGAAGAGTTTGACCATATGAGAGTAAGCATGTCTGTAAAGAATGGTGATGAAATTGCCTATAAACTGTGTGCAACGTGTCTTCAGAGAGAAGCTGAACTGATTCTGTACAATAAAACCTAACTATGGTGAGTGGCTTGGACGACACCCAAAATTCATGTAAAGACTTTTTGGCTTTGTAGAAATAAAATTAAGCATAACCTCATTCATAGTGAAGGCGCGGTTGGAAAGAAAAAAAACTGTTTAAAGAAAATGTTTCATGGGCCTTGCTGAACCTCCATGAACAAAGAGAGAAATTAGATGGTTATAATTCTGGAAAAGTCAAGTTAGCCGTGATGTTTCCAATGTTAATTTTTATCCATATTTTCAAAATAAAACATACTTTAACACCAGCTGACCTCCTTCACTTGTCACACTGCTGCAGTGATGTGTACTCCAGGGTGTGTTAGTACACCATCACTGTTGGGTGTGGTTAGTGATGCAACAGATCTGACGACCTCCATGTGTGATTCTGCATGTGGTCGTAGGTATATCAGACTTAAATTTTTCAGATAGCGCAAACTACTTTATATGTGCTGGAGGGCAACGGCTGTTATAGCTGAAGCTGAGTAGGTCCATCTTTATCTTTTACAACAGTTTATTTTTCACCCTTCTCTGCAGGCCATCACCACCTGAGTACTAAGGGGCAGGGGAGACTGCCATCAATAAAAAAAAATTAATAAAATCCTTCTTAATTGAAAGAGAAAAACAAAAAAACAGAAATACAGCTGTTGCCTTGTTTGGACTGGTTGACAGTCTCTGTCACTGCTGGTTTGTTTCCTTCCCCAGAAATAAAGAGGGGTTAAAGAGAGCATAGAAAGATGGGGAGAGAAGGTGGTTCCTCCCTCCCAGAGGTAATTACATATTGATCCAACTCATTGAAGATCTAAACTGTGACACTGTGTTTAGTTTTATCTAAAAAGGAACTGCCCTGTGTTTTTCTCCCCCCCACCCACTTAAATTACAGTGGCTGTGTGTGAGCAGAAATGATATTCAGCTAATTACATTTTCATGGAGCTGTCCCTCTTCCCTTGTCTTCTGCTTTCACGTCTCTGCTGTTATGGACTTTACAATCACTTGATAATTAAATGGTGGAGGTCTTTCTACTCCACTGTTTGTAAAGTCCTTTATTCATTCTATGAGGGAGACATTTTAAATTACCCAGTCATTCCCATTCCCGAACTCTCACTCTTAACTCTCTCTCTCTGTCTTTCAGACTTCAGACACTGCCTGTCCAATGATCCAGAACAGCCTTCAGTGTCCCACTGCTGATGAATTAAAAGTGTTCCTTTGGCATTCAAGGCCTTGGTGGAAGATTCAAAAGGCAGGAGGCAAATAAAGAAAAAAATCCTTTGAGAAAGTGAGAGAGGGAGAGTCCATGGAGCAAACTTGTCAAGATAAACTGAGATTCAGCTTTTAATTTTTTTTCCAAGGTTACAGAAGTGATAAATGATATTAACAAAATGTTAATGGTGATGACATCTCAAAGCCACCAGCATTTAAGGAGAAAAAATGCGCTTTTAAAGCTTCAATGGAGCAAGTAAATATATACATATATATATATAAATAAACAAGCATTCATGTCATGGAGTGACTTCATGTTTTGTTTTAAGAGCTTGCTGACAGTTTTCATTTAGCCGTATCAGCTGAGGAGGAGTGAGAGACAAAATGAAAGGAAATTCTTTTTTAAAATTCAGATATTCTTTCTTTTTTCAGCACTGCCAACAAAGTGTGCCCTGCTTGACCCCTCTGTTATTGTAACATTTAAATTCTGTGTTTTATATGGCCCACTTATTTCACTACATTCTCTGGGGTCTAGTTCACACACACACACACACACACACACACACACACACACTTCTGACTCACTCATCGTTCTCAGTTTAGCCGACTGAGGTATTGCATCACAAAGCCTTGTAGTGTGGATAAGCAGGGAAGCATTTACCCCTCCAGTTCTGACACTTAAACAAGTTTTAAACTATGACAACAGGTCAATATCCTCAGTTATGTTGTATTTACATACTGTAAATTCTCTATATCATTATTTAGGCATTTATTCATAGATCCTATTCCTTTATATATATATATATATCATATTTCATAAAAAAAAGTTTCTCCTCTGCTCCTATTTCCAGGCACAGTTTTGTCAGTTCTTGAAACGCTTTAGAACCTTTAGAAGATATCATATGATGCTGTTCTTGAGCTTGACTTCTCAGCTGGTGATGCTCCATTTCATTGAAATGTACTGATCATATTTCCTTATCTTTCCATTGCCTTTGCCAAGCCCTAAGTCTTCTTCCAATCTCTCTTTCACATACTCTTTCTCAATATTTTCTCTCTTTTGGTAGAACCCCATTCGCCTTCATTTTTAGAAAAGGGACTGAAAGGACTTTCATGAAAGAGTCTGGTATCATTTGAACTCCACTTTTCTGCTCAGTACCTAGTCTATCATTTCCAGGACTGGAGGGTCACAGTGACCAATATTCACTTATATTAAAGTAAATGAAACCACATAATTTCCCCCAAAATTGGTTTCTTTTTTTGTATCACAGGCAAAGTGAAATCAAGGGAATAGTCAATGTTCTGACATATAAAAAAGAAAGCCACATGTCTTTATGAGACTAAAAGATGTCATGTATGGATTGGTTGAAGTTATTTCCAGAAGCTTATACACAATTATTGTTATCTGGTCTCTTCAAGTGTTGTAGCCTTTCACATAAAAAGGTAACGTGAAGAATCAGGAGTTGATCTCTTTAGACTATTCTGTTACATCATGCATTTGGTTCAAGTTAATGAGACTCCACAGAGCTCTTTGATGGTATCCTTTGGGATCCGTTTTGCATAATTGTTGAACAAGAAATTCATTTAAAATGATAAATTTTGATGCATTGACAAATTCACAACTTTTCTGTCTCAAATTTGGCCTATGCTGTATATTTGTCAGCAGAAAAGCTCAGCGTTACTGCTTGGTTATTGGTAAAGTCCATGAGCTTCTTGGCAGCTAAGGAGGCCAATGCCACTTCCCATCCTTGCGTTCTAAATTCCACACAAAGACCAGATGGAGCATTCTCAGCCGGGGCAAATGTGAGACAATCAAAAGCACTTTCCATTTATTCAAAAGGGTGGCCAAAGTGATGAATAGTTGCTCCTGAAAAAAAGCGCCACACTAATGGGATTTTGTTGAAAATGACTGGCATAAACAATGCATGCACCCATGAACTGTTGATCTTAAAAGTGAATATAAACCATGCTAAACTGACCAAATGACATGTGATGGCCCTAGTGATGTAGCTGCTTTAAGTCAGCTACTCACCCCCTACAACAGTTACATCATGTACATAAATGTATAGGAGAAGATATTTTATTCTTTTTCCCTACTTCTCTGACATATACATGAATAACCTCTCAGCCCTTGAATAATTGCTAGATTTGATATAAATGTCATTTCACCCTCTGAGGTGTCATGATTCTGCAGAGGTACTTTGTGTGCCTCACAAAAAGGCAGCACAGGAGGAAGTGTCTTCTTCGGAGTCAGAATTATAAGTCAGCACAATTGCCTCGGAAGTGCCATAATTTAGCCTTTGAGGGCAAAGATGACACCTTGGGAGTCACTGTAAGATTTTTTTTTTATAAAAAGTAGGCAATTTCTGCAGGTTTTCAGTGGGCATTACGATGTACCAACAACCTGCAGTGATCTTTGATAAAGCACTCCCTTGTCAAAAACATGCGTTTACATTGTAAAGCATGCTATAAATAAAAACAACATTGGTCAAGTAAAAAGGGCTGAGCATTTTCTTACACTTTGATACTTTAAGCTCTGCACTGACCTCTGGTTTTTGCTGCATACTCAGCATAACCAGCCCCTCTTCACTCCCACAGCACAGATGCATAAGAAAATAGTCCAGTAAGCCTTCTTTGAGCCAGAATGGCCCACTGGGCAAGAGGGGAAGCTTTCTTTTGTTTCTGTACTATGAGCCAGTTTGGCATAATGGAGAGACCCTGCAATGCTGGATAAGACCTGAGTGGGTGAGAGGAGGTGGATATGGAACCACGGACAGATTCACAATATAATGGGCAGGTTGACTGTGTCACCAGCACTGCCGCAGCCATGAAAAGGTTAAGAGCATATCAGAGATTATGTGCCGAGGGCTGGTGCTAAATTGCCGTTGCCTTTGCCAGGCAGATCAGTGCAGAGCCAGGGCGTGGAGATCTATGCTCGGTGGCACTGACCAGGGATCTGCACTCACTGTCTCGACCTCCCTTGATGAACGATAAAAGAAGTATTTCATATTAGGTCAAATTAAAGCATGTTATATTATTAGTGCACCATTTTATAGATTAACAAAAAGAATAACAGAATCAAAGTCTGGTGCTTTAATCAGTGTATAATTCTTTGTGCAGGTTGCACAGTATGAGTAAAACCATTCAACCAAACCAGTAGTTGTTGCTTGTTATTGCACATTTCTGGAAGGAATTAGACTTGTTTGGTTCAACTCCATGTTAAGCTGCATCATGACAAATTTAAATGCAGGTTCCCAATGTAGCAAATTGTACTGCATGCAGTCAGCCAGAGGGGGTGTTACCTTCTCAGCCAAATGGTACATGCATGTTCACAATGTCTGGATAGACCACTCTGGTACACATGAAGAAATGATGTTAAGTAATGGGCATGAGAGGAACTAATCCTTCCCAAATAATTTATGCAATGCAATAAAATTTCTCCCAATATCGTGTCATCGTAAATTAATTATGCCCACTGTGAAACATTGATTCACTTTAAATCCTTCATGTACTCAGTGCAGCTCTTGCAAGCTGACCAGCAAGCAAAAAGATATTACTCTGCAAGTCTTGCATACAGCCTAAATCTGTCAAGAAAGGTTTGATAAGGGCCTCCTTTGTTTTTTGTCTTCTTTTTTCCCCTTGTCTTTCTCCCTACCAGCCCTTGTCTGCGGAGTGCTCTAAAATAAGAAATCCCTTTCCACAGATATAATTAATCACTCTGGGAGGACAGCCGTGTAATTATTTAGGTTACCACAGAACTCTCAAAACCTCCTCCACGTCAACCCTTACCTCCCCCTCCCCCCAAATTCACTCTATATTGAAGTGAGGCTTTTGGGAGATATAACCAAACCAAACACAGTAGCTGATGACATGAGTTTTGCCGAGCCCTGTTCTGTTTGAGGAAAACATGCATAGTCGTACAGAAAAATTTTAATGCAGGAAGTGATAAAAGCTTCACCGCATGTCTCTTTCATGCATTTTGTTTTTTAAGTCACGTTCCTCAGAAATAGTGTTAATAAGTCAGTGATAATGACAATAAGGATGATAGTTGAAATCTACTGCTGAAAATAACAGCTGCAGCTGTTCAAAGAACTGCTTTTGCTTTTCACACTGTCAAAGAAAAAAGTGCTCGCCAACAGCAGGAGGATATTTGTTGAGCATGAGTGAGATAGTGAAAACGGGAGGTGGGATTGCCTGGCCTCCTCTTTTTTCCCCAGCCTCTCTCACTGGCAATTATAGACCCTCCCCCTTGCTGATAAAGAGTTCAACATCAGTTCACCAAAAGATTAATACGGCACGATGAACACACCCTTTTGGAATGGTCCTGGATGATTCAGAATTAGCCCGATTAGAGGGGACCTCAGCTAAAATCCCCCTGTAGACGAGCCGAGCAGCCTATGGAAAGTTGCTATTGTGCAGTGTCAGCGGGTTTGCGTCAAGCAGCCAGTGAAAGGAGGGAGGCAGGCCAGTAATGTGAGCTGTGCCAATTGGATAACATGGATGTCCAAATGAGAGATGGCAGCACTTGTCAGGCGGGTGATTGAGCCATGCTTTCTAAAGGGAGGGGAGATAGATGGTGTAAATTGTGCATGGTGTACTGCCTCAAACACAGGAAGCTTTACAGAGCCAAACCAGACCTTCGCATACATCCAGCTAATTCCCCTGATGAGAAGTGTTATTGAGGGGGTGTCATGCAGCAATTTTGCTTCCAAGCTATTTATCCTCCATGACCTCAGATGGCAAACTGCGAATACAAAAGTAATAACCATTCAGATGGCAGTATTGCAGGGTTTGATGTGCACAACAGCTACAACACAAAAGAGACTATGTACATGCTAGTGGTTCTGTAAGGCTGCTTGCTTTAAAAGGTAAATGTTAACCTGAATTCAGTAAAAATGACATAACCATTGTGACGTTGAGTTATAGTATTAATCATGTTTAGCATCTCAGTTTAGCCTGAAATCAAAGTACAGTTTAAGCTTATGAGGATGTTAATGCTTTTTGCTGTTTTTAACAGGTCTTAAATCACAGTCATTTTTGCCTGATGATGGAGCAAGAGGGGAAGTAAGTTTATTCTCTGGAAACCATGAAATTTGTGCCAGATTTCATGGCAACCTGTATGAATAGTTGTCAAAACTAAAAATGTCTACCTCCTCATGGCAGTACAGTTCTTTCTGGGCCGTGAAAATATGCACACAATTTCATGGCAATACATCCAGTAGCTGTTGAGTTACTTCAATCTGGTCAAGCGTAGTGAAAGAAACAGACAGACAGACCACCCTTACTAAAAGCAAATCAACATTCAGGTCATTCAGGAGCAGAGGAGCAGCTACATTTCTGAAGAACACTACCAGCTCCATGGCGTAAAGTGTGGTGATAAATTTAAATCCAGGATTATTATTGAGTGGGCCATAAAATAAGAAATATAAGAAGAAATAAGAAATACTTATTGAGCAATAGTGACTCTAGTGGTGGTGTGATTTTATGATATTGAATCAAATTACAGAGGGCAACATCAATAACGAAATGCAAGAATCACAGATGCAAGCCCATGCAGCCCCCTCTCCATCTTTGTTTTACATTGCTCTCTCTCTCTCTATTGCTAGGTAACTAACGCCGAAAAAAGTTTCTGTCTCTGAGGGAAAGGCTGCCAAACAAAATTATATGTTGGGAAGAGCTTTCATCGTCATGAATGTTGTTATTTGCCTTAAATGACTAACCTCTAAAATTGGATATAAACTGTAATGTTAAGGACAAAATAAAAACAGTCATCATGGCTGTAATTTACATAAACAGCTGCAAATATTTTTTAAAGTTCCTAAAGTTAGCTTCAATTTATTCATATTTATATTTCACAAACCTTTGAAAATATATTTAAAACCAGTGATGTGACAAATGGAAATAACTTGGAGAAATTACCTCTGACAGGTGTCAGTCAAGTTTTTTTTCTACCTTTAGCTCTCCAGGGACATTATACTGAGAATGCATGCACTTTTTTCTGCCACTCTGCTTTATATACATCAATAATTGTACTCAACTCAAAACCAAGCAGCTGCTCAGTTGGCTTGTGAGGAGTTTTACAAAGCCAAACTGAGGTTAATAGCCTTGCTAACATACACCTTATCATACTTTTTTGTATCCAAATCTTCTCATCAAGTGATTAGGATGAGCAACATTTAAGCAATGAGCCTCTCCATTCAGCCTCTCTGTTCTGCTGATTGTGCACCTGATAACTGTCCCATTAAAAAACTTTCAGGCTGCAAACTATTCCACTACACTCAGCACTTGAGCTAGGTGTCAAGGAGTTGCTGCTGTTGCCTAGTAAAATCCATTTAGATTCAGTAAAGGTCTTCTTTAATAATACCGTGGAGATCATATCAACAGAGGTCAGATCTCATTCTCGACAGAATACTCAATGAACAAGCCACTGTATAATGATGTGTGATATTTGTGTTTTCCATGCACCACTGTAAAGTGACACTGGTATTTTACAGTTGAATGTATTAGATTGTCTTGGTTCCTGCAAAGCCTCAAACCAAACTGTCATAACCCCACATCAGCACACTCCCATCTCCATCTCCTCAGTTACCAGTAGTCCTGATCAGGTTGGTTTTATCTGACCAAAGAATGTGCTTTGTTTGATCTTTCAGTTTTTTTGCCATTTTCTTCTGGGGTTGTGTTTGTATTAGCTGACCTCGTGCATGGTCCTTTGTCTGTCGAAACACTTGTTTCCATCGATACCACCATTTTTGAAAGATCCTTGTACACATGGTTAAAACAGTTTTAGGACTTTCTTTTCCCTGAAGGGGAACAATGAATCGCTCAGTCTTCTGTGAGTGTATTGATTTCAATTTAAACATGTAAATCATTCCAGCATTATTATAATGTATAAAATCAATACAATACAATCACACAGCACAGAAGCCAGAAAGATTCTATAGAAGTTTACTCACTTTATTTTACACAGGAAACATGCAATGCTTGTCATTTTTCAGTGATTTGCTTTGTTTCCCAGTGATCAAGCCCATAACGTAATTTTCATTATGTCAATCTCATGTTGGAGGATGGAAGAATGTAGTAGTTCAGCCTGTCATCAAGGTAGCTCGGTAGACTGGGCTTACTATCACAATCAATAGGTTTCGTCAAGTCGGCGCCATGTATTGTCCTTCCCGGTCATGTAAGCCATGGTGATGACAGCATGTTAAGGTAGCCAGAGAAAAGAGGACAGTAGTAAAGAGTGTCCAAGGGTAAGGGAGGGTAGAAAGAGAGTGAGACAGAAATAAGATAGGGGCCTTGACCAGGGGCAATGCCTGAATAAAGGGAGTATCATCTTACAGAGTGAGGGAAAAATAGAGATGCAGGATGTCAGGATAAGGACAAGGAAACAACAATATGCTCCATTTCCTTTTATGGGATCTTGAGTGTGGGAAAGGTTACCTGAATATGGTGCCATATAAGAAGGCAAATGTTCACTCAATACGCCATCAGTGTTATTTTTAAGGTCCTGGCCTCAGTATATGCGGATTATTTTACAGGTGAGCAAGCAGGGTTTGAAAATGAGATTTAAGGTCATGTGCACACTCATTCATGCAATGAAGTCTCACTGGTAAAAACGAAACAAGATTCTTGATAGATTTGAAGGGAGAGAGCTGTGGTATAATGTTACGAGTACAGATATGAAATGAAGAGAAGTTAGAGAAACTAATCTATAAAGATTGGCATCACTGTTTCATTTCATTGACTTTTCTTTTTTCATTGACTTTGACTGAACTCTTTTAAAAAACTTTGACCCACAGTCTTGAAATAGGAATGCTTCAAGGAAACCTGATCCTGCAGTTGAAAAGGACAAGTTCTGGATCCTGACTCAACTGTCTGCCATGGAGACTTCAAATAGGTCTTTTGCCAAACATAAATAGAAGCTACTGAGGGTTGCTTATCAACTTTTGGCAAGTCAGGTTTTTAATTATCAATTAATTACAAAAGGGCTTAGGACGTATAGCCTAAGCAGTTAGGATTGTCTTTTTCTTTTTAATGACATTTCTCTTTCTTTAAACTTTATCCCCAGCCGATAATTAGATTAGAACTTGTATGGTTCTCTTTTTTCAGGGATGTGAATAGCTGGCCGGATGTGGTGGACTAATCAAAAGCAGTGTGCAGGCTGTGTGCTTTTTGGGCAGCCTCCACCACTGTAACTGACAGGCTACCAAAGGCTCTTTGGCAGGTCCACTCACCCATTCACAGCAGTGCTCACACTGTCGACAGCCTGGGAAAAAAATTGCTGCATTGCCTTCTGATGATAAGAACCAAATCACATCAAACGGCAGAGAGAGGTTGATTGTGCTTTATTCATTTTCTTGTGATAATTTATCTTCTATGCATTTATTTGTTATATCACATTCTGTGAGTATTCTTGCAGACAGGAACATGGTACAATGATAAAAGTTATACTACAAGGGAAGAAAGGTTCAGGAAGCACACTTTGGGTCCTCTTCTGATTTCATGCTTCCACTTTCTCTGCCACTCCTTTTTCTCAAAAAATCTTAATTTATAGAGTATTAGAAAATGTCCCCATCATCTTTTAATTATGAGGTCACTTCAATCTCAACACAGACACAGAGAAAAATAAAATAAATTTTAAAAGCAATAAAAAGCTTGTGGCAGAGAAGAGCAGAGATATGTTGGATAAAGTGTTAGAAAATTGATTTATCCCATGTCTCAGTAGGATTTCATTGAATTGCTCAAGAACAGAGAGGAAAAGGGAGAAGGCAAGCATTACTGCAGAGGAGCTTCTGCTGAAATTTATCTCTCCCCTCCATAACACTACCTTCAAGTTTTCTTTGTACACACAGTGAAATGTTTCCTGTCTCCTTCCTGTTCTCCTTAAAGCTACCACTTTTTCCGATTATTGTATATGTTCTAACATTATATTAATCGAGCAAGTACATGGTAACACGTTACTCCAAGTTCAAGACCTCAGTTAATTTGGTTTAACATCCAAATGGAACAGCATTTAATGGGTCTCCAGTACAACAGCTCATATACAGAACTAACACACTCTTGTTCTGAACCCGCTACATCCATGTGTGTCAGGATATGAAATGTAAATACTCTATGATATGATATATTTTTGTCTGAAAGTCTGTGTGTGTTTGAGGTCACAACATCCCATTTATAGTCAAAAATGTTTAAAATATTAAAAGGGCACATGGAAGAAAGTGTAAATACATGCAGACAGCAGCAAAACACATATATAGCCCCCCCAAATCTACTGTAATGTGGCACCCATTTACAGTATACTGTAAATATTATTCCCCATAATGATTTTTCAATGGTTTTATGTGGACTTAATTACTTTGAGACATAAACAACACCATGATGGCATAAAAGTTCACAGGACGATGCCTGTCCATTAAATTTTACACCAGTAAAAGCACATCTTAATTGCACATGGCCTACACTCAATGTGAGAGCTTGCTTTCTTGCTTCATATGTCAAAAATTTTGGTCAGCTCTGCCAAACAAAAGCACTTTATTCATGACACCCCCACCCCCATTTTTCTTTTTTTGAAACACCCCTACAACACTCCTGGATGACACATTTACACATTCACTTCATTCAGGGACTCACCAGCTGGGGCCAAAATCTATCAGCATTTGGCTTGTCGGTGGTGCTCATTTTATTTCTCACTTAGCATCGTTCTAAACCTTGAAAACCTAATCATAGTCCATCACATGATCTCTAGTACACTGTGAAGTAATCCCTGGCTGGTTAATTTGCAACTATAGGGTTCTTCTCCGACAATATGTGCCATTTGATTCTCATATTCATCACCTATATATCATCTCAATATGATGAGATCTCTTTCACCATAATATAGTGGTAGATAGAGAAAAGCACATATGCTCACATGTAATCCCCTCTGGGTGTAACTGCCAAAGGTTAGCCCTGTGGATACGAAATTTCCATTGACAGCACTTGAGCAAGCTTCATTTTTGGGGATGCCAGGGGGAGGATTTTTAATTATTAATTGACCTGTATAAATCTAAGGATCTGAGATCTAATACAGTTGTGAGGAACATTGGTTGCCTTGAGCAATAAAAAAAAGGAAGCCTGGAGAGGGCCACTGTGACAGCACTGCATCAGCTGTCAAAACGTACAAACCTTGGGGACAAAAGTTAGGAATGGATAGGTACAGTGGCTTGCAAAAGTATTCATACCCATTGAATTTTTCAAGCTGTATTTGTACTGAGATTAGAATACACACAGGTGGACTCTGTTTAGCCATTAGGTCAACATTCAATCATTCAGCAATCATCAGGCAACTTCTGATGGCAATTGGTTGCACTCAGAGAAAATACTTAATACTTTTGACCACTACACTTTTCAGTTATTTTATTTGGGAAAAAATTTAAATCATGTATAATTTTCTTTGTACTTCACAATTGTGTGCCACATTGTGTGTTTTTTTTTTAAAATGTTTGTGGCCATGACGTGACAAAATGTCGAAAGGTTCAAGGGGTATGAATACTTTTACAAGCCACTGTATACCAGCCTTTTACTTTAAAGGTATGGAGCGTTGCATAGCCATATTTTTAGTTTTTCATTACTTTAATTTTTTTAACCAGTCATTGGTGGGCATAACCCTGTCCTTGTGTTCTCTTGCAAAATAGCTTTGGAGAAAGAGGGGAGACAGGGACTTGAGATAAAATGGAGGCTATTTGCTTGTTTGGTTATTGTTGATACACTTGATACAATTGATACACTTGTTGATGAATCACACACTAGCAGCTGTTGGTATTTAGAATACACTGCACTGGGAGCTGCAGAGGCAAACTCATTAAAAGAAGCACAGTTCTGAGGTCAGTTAGCGACTGTGGGTTAGAAGGACAAACCCCCAGCTTCATCATTAGCTTCCAGACAGCCTGCTTGGGTCACAGCAGCGTTTTTGTGAGGACAAGACAGACAAAACCAAAGTGACCGTGACACTGGTCTTCTTTCAGAAGCTTTCTTGTGAGTAAATATTCAAGCACAGTGTTTTAGCATTGTAATAAATCTGGGTGATAGTGGCTATTACTTACATGCTAACACGAGCCTGTTAGCACAGCCAGCATAAGAGTGTCTTATTCAGGCTAATTTTTCATCTTTTTAATTAAAGTGATACTTCAACTGAAATGTACAATATTAATTAGCAGTAGAAAAATAGTAACGACTCAGTTAGTCGAGTAGTAACAAACTGCTAATAAATGCTAATAAAATAAATGCTACAGTCAATAGCAGTACAGTCGGGCAATTTTGGAGGGAAACGCTCTGGAGTTAAAGCAAGTGGAATAGCTACTCTCTAAAGTTGAGCTCATTACTGAATGTAAAAATGTGAAAAAAAACTCAGTCATTTGGTAAATGGTTGGAAAACCTTCAAGCACAGAAAATACTGGACATTTTAGAAATATTTGGGACAATAAGCAGAAAAGTTAATGCTTCTGCTTTAAAAATAAGCTAACCATGAAAGTTAGCTGTAAAATTCTCCCCTAAAAAAGACCATATTCATTTGCAGTAATATGTTTTTAATCGCTCAAGTGATCCATTCCAAGCCACTGCCTGTCAGCTGGGGAAAGAGAGAAAGAGAGTGGGAGGAGAGAGGAGAAATCCTGCTCCTTTAGGTTCTGATTTCCAGAGAGCCGTTACAGCCTGAGATTTGAAAAGCTCCCATGTGTTATTGTGTTTAAGGCTCACTCCTCACTCCAGCAAAGGAGACTAAGCAAGTGGCTTTTGGCACCCTCACACCTCCCAACTCAGAGTTCCCTCCTCAGCCGTGCCACTTTGCACATTCAGGCCTTATTGTGCCCTACCTATATTGGCATCTGTGTGAGTGAGAACAATGGCTGTCTGGAAATAGTGTCCCCCTGTTGCTTCACATCCTTGGCTTCACGCTGACAGCAACAATGTCTATCTCATCTTTGCATGGCTTGTCGATTGCCAGGTCGAGATGGGGAAAGCTGGGCTACAGCAACTGGTGTGCTTGATAGGATACATTATCAACACTTTTTTTTTTGGTGCAAAAATCAGATTAACATCAACAGGCACAGGCATGAACAGAGTTGAACCACCTTTGGTAATGTTTGGCCTTAAAAATGTTGAAAATGTTACCAATTCCCTGGATTTCCCTTGTTGAAAGGTTAATTACTATGGATGTAAGGTGTTTATCACACTTTTTAAAAAAAGATTTTATGTGTAAACTTCAACAAAATGATAAAAAAAAAAATCCTAATCTGTTCATAAATCATTCAGCACATTTGCTGCTGCCCATATTTTAAATGAAGCAAAAAGGGAGACAAAAAGTAATTTATTTGTAATAAACATAATTAAAACAACCCAAAAGAAATAAATACAATGAGGAAAAATGATGTATGATGTAAAATGAGTAGTGCATGGAGCAACTGAGTGAAAACATGATGTGTGGGTGTCTATAAAAAACAGGGAATAGGAAAAAAGAGGCCTGCTGCTCCAGCTTATATTTCCGGATGCACACCGGGCCCAGGTGTTTCTCATGCTGCTGATTGAGCTGCTGATGCAATGGAGGTGGATTGGCTTTTCTTCAAGAGTGACTTTGTTTCCACTACTTTAGTTGAAGACTTAAAAAGGACAAGCTGTAAAGACAATGAAAAGTCATTAATCAGCGATTAAAAGGAGATGTCAGATAAATAAAAGCAGCAGGATAGATCATTTTTAGAATTTTAGAGAAAAAACTAGAAATGTAGTACGTGTGTAGTACAGAGATTTTCGAAGCCCTGCAGACAAATCATTCTTTTTCCCTCAACCATATTTAAAATGGTGCAAAAAAACCCCAAAAGATAAATGAAGCAGGGAACAATTAGATTTGACTGAATATGTTATGATAAATGCCTTAAAGGCAGCTGGCATTAAATACCATGTCTGTATAATGTCATTCTGTGCAAAAAAATCGGCCTTTTGCTCTCAGGAATTACGACAGTCCACACTGCAGCAATCACGATTGTGAACACCCACAGCTGTCAGCAGAATGAAGATGCTGTGATTTAAGATTGCCTGTACATAAAATAATATATATTAACACAAGTTAGATCTGCATCATGGCATTTGTTGGTCAAAAGCAATCTGAAAATACACTGCCTCTCTCAAGATGTTGCCATGGCAACTCTGCAGTGGCGACAATGTAATTGAGAGCTAGTTGAGGGCAAAATGACACTTGCAATGTGGACCCTAACACAAAAAAGATGACCTGAAAGTCACATTACTCTCCTTTTTGTATTACCCCTATTGAGATTACATCAAGGTAAAATTATGCATCAGTGTCCTTGGGCTCTTTTCTGAACATCCTTTGTGCTTTTTATGGCAAACTTTGAGTGCAATTTTTGTTCCCTTAAGGTAAGCCAGGAGCAAAGTGGTGTAACTTGATGAGAACTATTCTCCCTCTGAAAATATACTGTTATTGGCAAGCAAAAAGGTACTTTTAGATGCTTTGGAAATGCAAAAGGGGTTCAGTATAATATTATTAGGATCTCAAACATCTGCATAAAAGCTGCATGATGATTTGCCTTGTGCTACATGTGGATTGCTACATTGCTTTATACTTTTAACTGTAGTAATGGTTTATTTCAGTGGCATAACTGCATTAACTAGACACACACCAAAGGTCTGTCATTTTATATAGTTTGTCAATAGCTTAATAGATTTCAGTGCTGTCAGAACACCTCAGTCAAATTACAATCTCACCACCCCATCTCAGAGTTTTCTTTGAATTTAATGTCTGAACATTTACTCTCCTGTTTAATGTTTCCACCATTTCAACAGCTTAACTACATTATCATATCAGAAAGGTGCCAATAATTCATTTTGAAAATGTTTTATCTTGTTTGTTACACTGTATTAAATGTTTCTTTTTCTTTTCACTATACAGTACAGAAGATTTTCAGTCATGCCTGTTCAGAATTTGCAGACAGTGAGAGACGTAACTACATTTCTGCCGCCTTTCTCACTCCCTCTCTAAAGATGTCTGAAACATCTGTTTGAACACACTTCCCCATTAGCACCTCAGGGTGACAACTAAATGTTATGGCGAGGTTGTACAGTGTGCGCGTGTGTGTGATAAAAGGCATTAAGAAAAAAAAGAAGCTTCCAAAAAAAAAAATTCCACTCAGGTTTATGTAAACAGCAATAAAAGGCTCAGACACTCACAGTCAGCACAGTCAGCCACAGAATGGGGGCTGTCATAGGACCAAAACATGGGGAATAACAGCTGATGTTTAAGAGGTGATGTTGTTTCTAAAGACACAGAACTTCTTCTTGGTTGATGATCAAATCAAATACTGGACTCCTACTACAAGTGTTTTATTGTTCTTATTATTCCAGGCAGTGGTTTTGCTGAGCATGCTTTTTTGAATTGAGATCAAGTCTTTTAGCCTTGGTAGCTGAAATATCTTGCATTTACTGCTCGTTCAGTTGCCGCCGCCACATGAATTGTCCAAATGTCAGAGGGAGGACAGGTTTGCCTCAGAATCTATACTGTTTGTTCTTGTTTGCAGCACAACAAAGGGCATTGATTAAATGATACAATTTTAATAGTACACTGAAGTATCATGGAATTGTGTGTAATTGACACTTTATCACCCCAGAATGTAAATTTGGTTTTCAAAAGCATATCAGTTTTTAGACACTGAAGCGAAATGGCATGTTTTTGTATGATTTAGTATACCTATTAACTAAATTTTATTTTACTTAATGATCCACTGACCTTTCATTTAGTATCAATGAATTATTCACAAATTTTAGTCAGAAATTTAACAGGTAATAGAAAGACTGGTACACCTAAGTTTAGTTATCTTGTCCCCTCACCAGCAAACCTGGACAGTTCACACAATTACCGGATGTTCTGCTGTATGGAGAAATAAATTAACTAAGTTAACTAAATGGTGACGGACCCTGACCCCTAAAAGATTATTTGCACTATAGACTCCAAGCCTGCAAAATTCTTAAGGCTACAGTTTTGTAGGCAAAATCCTTCTGAGGGACACAGTAAGGTACAAGTTGTTCTTTATGACACTGTTTAGTGGATTATTCTCTAAATGCCAGAAGAAGTCAGCTTACTCTCACTGAGAAGACTGACAGAGGCATGAGTAAAAGCCATGTGGAAACAATTATTAATGGCTACAATGGCTGATGATGAGTGTGTATGATGATTATTCAAGTGTGTGGGTTGGAAGTCGATGCCTGTGTGCTATGCAAATTGGAGGGATTCTATGCATGTATTATAAACACTCACTATAACTGCTTGTGCACAGCTGGGATTGCAGATGGAACAAGATTTGTTGTGTTTATGGATCTGTTTGTGTGCGTCGAGTGTGCAAACCCTGAGTATTTCCCTGGACAAAATTATCCTGGGAATTCCTGGATTAAAATGATCCCAGAAATTGCACATGGAGGAAGCATTCGTGTCTCTTTTCTGTGGTTACCGTATCACCAGAACGTATCCTTAACAGCTAGTTTTTCCCCCTTTTGTTATGTATAAGTTATACACAAAAATATTAAGAATGTAGAATGTAGTGCCCCAGTAGTGTTCAGCAAAATATCATCTTTAGGAGTCCAGAATGAGTCAAGACATTTCAGAAATGGATTATTGGCTTCCTATTATCATTTGCCCTTTGTATTCCCTGAGTGCTAAATTACACAACAGCTAATTTGTTCAATTTAAACCAATGTCAATTTAATGTCAGTTTTGTTTCGCTGTTATCACCTATTCTGTTTTTTTTTTTTGGACCAGCATGTGGGCGATTCCTAGATACTAAACACTGTTGCCCTTCAAGCTGTTGTCCACTCATTAACTGTGCCTGACATGTGAAATCAGTGTGACACTGTTACATGGAGACACTATGTTTATGCATGTTCCCTGTCCTTTCACTCCAAGCAGCTGTCAGATCAGACTAAAATAAAAGCACAATCACAAACACAAATGTCATGTAAAATATTATTACCTTATTATATTATAAATACACTGCAGTGTTGAGGAGTTGTTTCTCCTTTGTTGAATCTTTTGGGTGAAAGCATGTCATGTTCTCTACTGTCTATTGTAGTCCTCCACTGAATGTCAGAGTTACATTTATGACTTGAATATGTGCATGTGTGTTCATGCATGCAGGCATAACTGAGCTCCACATGAACGCAGGTCAACCTGCAGAATGTGTCCATCTTGAAAAATGTATTAATCTCAGATATGGTTTTCCTGCTGAGCAATTCAAATAGGTATCAATGGAATGCATCCACATTCTTGCCTGTATATTATAAGCAGGAAATGCTGTCTGAATGTAGCTTTAGGTGCTTTGAAAGAATTCTATATAACTGCCATATAAATGTTTCTTAAATGGAGCCATTGTGTTGAGAAAAGTCTTTTTTCACTCTCCACTTCATTGAGAGAAGCTGATTCCTTTACATAAAGATAGTAGGTGGAGGCGAGACAAATCATTATAACATTACTCCTTTTATGCATAAAGTGTTGACTTCAAGGTGCTTCAAAGTAATGCTTTCAAAACATGTAAAAGGACAGAAATCATTTAAACAACTTACAAAATAAAAACAGAAGAAGGTAGCCCAGGGTGTAAGCACAGGCTGGATCAGTCAAAGGCCCGCAGAGAAAAAGTTTGGAATTAGTATTATACAAGTATTATAAAAGGTGAGTGATGAAAAACCATGACCTTGAGCAAGACACTGAAAGGAGAGCTGCTTCTGTGAGAGTACTGTTTTTGCTTATAAAACATTGTGGTTTAACTTAAGAGTTGCACAAATGTATGAAAAGAAAAAGTATTTATCATGATTAGTGTTACTTAATTGGTAAAATGAAAGCAGACACTCTGCATTTGCTTACAAAATAAATTGTGTTTCTCATTTGCTGCAGTTTTCATCAAAGTAAGACCATTTTAAGACTCTGTTGTAGCTTTGTTTTTATTACATATATGAGATGAGGATGCAACAACAAGCAGCACAGTTTATGATCCCATAATACCACCGATATGTAGCATTTACCTCTGCCCACTGAAGTTGTTAGTGTTTTCCCATTCCATTAAACCTTATATGGTTTCTTTCCAGTGGATACATTCCTGGCATGAGTGATATAAACACACACACACACACACACACACACACACAAACCAATGGGTAGGTCAAACATAAGGTGACCTAGCTAAGCAATAGGATGAAATTACGGTTCTTACACAGCCCTTGGCCCTGTGCCTGGTCAAAGCGATTGTCCCTGACATTGTGCGGTTGTGTGTACTTATGTGTGTCTATGAATGAGAGATTGTTTGTTAGAAGGAGTCACAAAAAAGTATGGGAGAGATTCACCCGCATTGAATATCAAGTAAATGATTTTTTTTTCCTCGTGCAGGAGAGAAAGAGGAGATGGTGAAATTAATCTGAGGAGCCAGCTGTCTTTGTACCCTGTGCACTTCGCTGATGATGTATTCTCCTGTCTGAAAGAGGACGAGATGAGTAAGTGAGAGCTTCATTCTTAATGTTATCCACCACAAAATGATTTGCAGGAAGCTTGTTTAAAAGGGTAGAAGGTCAAATCTTTTCACTTACATCAGATAACTATGTTAGGATTTGAATGAAATGGACATTATGTATTGTATGTGATAGTAAAGTCGTGACTTAAGTGATCATCGGTGAAATGCAGGGTCTTAGAAATGCTGATGTCCAAAAACTGAGCTCTGTTGGCCGGTCTGGGGGCCCCCCCGACAAGATTTTGATTTTCTTGATCTACATATGTGCAATTTAAGAACTGAAGTGTAAACATGACTTGTAACAGCTTTTAAACTATGTCGGTGGTTTGGTAGGGAGGCATTTCTCTGCTCTTACCTGCAGTTTAACAAAGTGTTGCTCCTGAACTGAACTGATCAGTTTTGAATACCAAGTTAAACTGAAATTCTCACAGGGGAGACAGATCTACTGCAATGACGCCTGCAGTGATCTGTGCATCTTTTTAACAAAAGGTAGGTTTAAATGTGTCCAGTTTTAAAAGTCTTGCAGTTGTAATCTGTCAGTCATTTTCCTTTCCACCAGTTGTCGTAACCTCCACATACACACAGACACACACACACACACACACACACACACACACACACACCTGCACACCTGCTCCCAATCATATCGATCAGTGCTTTTTATCATATACCAGCCCTGCTTGAATTTTTTTGTGAATAAGCTCCGTCTTTTCAGGTTTAGCGCGCTCCCCTTTTAGACTTTTTTCTTTGCCGGTTGCTTCTTTGATCAAGTGAACTTCATTTTAATTCAGCCCTGTCTACTTCTTCTGCTCTTATCCTACCCAAGTGGTTACACAGTGAAATCTATCCAAGACTGAAGTGACTGTAGACTTTGTTTTTTCAGTGAGCAAAGAATCAAAATGGAGACAAAAGTATGTTGATGGGGTTGTTTATTTTATAGTATATTTCTTTTGGTGTTCTCCTCCTAGCTTCTGAAAAGATTTTTCCTTCAACATAGAAAAACCCCCTCATGCATTCTAATAGATGTTGGCAATTATTCAGTGGTACAAGGATGAGCTGAGGCATTGTACCTGAAGCTCATTGTTCTTCAGGTTATAAGCCTGATATTCCCTCTTCCTTCTTCCTCAGACCTTATTCACTGTGCAGGTTCCTCTCACTTTCCAACCCCTGCACTCTACTCCTCCAGCTTTCATCTTTGCGAGCCAGCTCCTGTTGCAGGCTTGCCCCCAGTGCCTCACACTTGGTCTTTCACTGCTCTTCAGTCCTCTTTAGCTCTCCATCTTTCTGAATGAGCAGGGCTAGGTAGTTTGTGTGGGCTGTCTTGCTTTTTTTTAGTGACCTATCTGAGGATTACATCTTTTGCTCAGCTCCGCTTGGAGCTGGCTCACACTCTACCTCCTAGCAGGTTAACTTGTTGTTTTAGAGCCTTGTTTTGGTCTGTGAGAGGTTTTATCTCTGTGTGTGCTGAGAAGAGGAGATATTTCTGAGGCACCTGTACTGTGGCTCAAGTGTGGGACCAAACTGCATTGGCTCAAATACCTGAAAAATAAGAAAATGAATGCAGCTCGTGGCTAAACCTCGAGCCACACCTGAACACAACGTGTACACTTATTTGCACAGTTGATTCTACTTAAGTCACAGTCAAATTCAGACCACAGACTATAAATTATTGTAGTGGATAACTTTTGGGTTGAGGTATTACACATGTTTTTTTATGTTGAAAATTCCTTTTCTCCCTTTTAATACATTGATTGGAGACACTGGTTTTGCTTCCTGTTATGTGCATTACTACTTCATGGACAATGTTTTATACTGTTTTGTAATAATGACCAGCTATCATCACAAGCACATGATTTTAAGCAGATTCTGGAGCTATTTTCCCTGCAGTTGGCTCACATGAATGTAAATTAAACAAGTCATAGGCCTAGTTATACATTCAGGGCATGTTTTGTGGCGTGTGCATATTCCCTTCCCTGACCTCACAATTTTGATTTCTCACAAAGCAAGTGTAATAACACCCTGTATTTTTCAGATAACAAAAACATACTGTTTTGCTGCGCAACCTCAATATAAAATATTCAGTTGATCATAGCTATCATATTGTGTGGGCTTGTCTCTTAAATAGACTTGACTTATAGCCAACTGTCTCTTTTTAAAGGTCTGTAGCTCATTTGCATTGACCTGCTCCTCTGTGAGCGTGCTCAGTGGGGTGTCGGCAGGAAGCACAGATGAGCTAAAGAAGGCAGTCATTTGAATGGCTGCATGAAATTAGTCAGGTGTTGGCACTGTATGGGGCATATCAATAGCAGCCCCCACCCACCGCTGCCACCCCAACCTTCCTTTCTTCAGTAATGTGAAGGAAACAAACGCGTCTCACTAAAGACTCCTCATTTCGCCCAGATGATGTTTGCTGAAAGCCTAATGACTGTGTCTGCGAGCACATGTGCAATTGTGTGTGTCTGTGTCAAATTCAACCTGTCTAAATTTAGTTTGCTCCTTTCAAAACCTTCAGTGTTCTGTGCCAAACATGGTACAGGCTCTGTTCCACATCCTCATAGGCATATTTCACGTGTCATAGGTTTCATATGCTACCCAAACACAAATTATGTGTTTCTGTTGATAGGGGTAATTAGAAAATGGTCATCAGGGTCATATTTTAATTTTGAATGCTATTGTGTTCAGAATATATGGTATCCAGATTCACTCATTATGTGAAGACAGAATGTGTAGAGCCATTTCTCAAAAGTAAAAAAAAAATGGAGAAAAATAGATTTCAAAAAGGACAGAAAAGGGGATAGGGAAGCTTGTTGACAACAGCTGGCAGGCAACAATGCATCTCCTGAAAGACTTCATCTCGATGCTGATGGATGATGGCGATAGATTGAGAGGGTCGCTGCGGCTGCCACTCTCCATTTTTATCTCTGTCATAAGAAAAAAAGCCATTTTGTTTTATTAAACACTCTACTATTTGCTGGTTTACACAACAGTGAGTGTGCTGCTCAGTTCAGTAGTGCACTCCTGTTCATGAGATGAATACTTGTCAACTTAGGATATACCTACATCTCTGCTCTACTCCAATATTGGTGAAAGAAACTTGAATCTTGTGTGTCTCAAAGAATTGTCATGGCCCCATGCTGAGACAGTCATGTACGGGTTGATTATGTGTGTAAACTCCACAGAGCATACAGCATTTATAAAACCCTTTTTGATTTTGCGTCAGCATGGCTGTGAGAATGGATCTCACAGTCCCCTGTAATAATCATTCTGTCGTAATTTGAGTGAATGATGGGTAGCGACGGAAAACTCATTGAAAAAATATAGCAGTCTGCTCGGGGCCCAGTGGACTTATCTGCTGACGCACTGGGTTTGCATCTCAATAAAACAGCGGGGTATTCCAAGAGTGAAAATTCACCGAGTGAGAGCGAAGGGATGTTACAATATTCTTCTGATGCCTCTGATTTTAATCCTCTTGAATTACAATAAAAGAAATACTGAAAAGCTCAAAATCAACAAAATGTCTCTTGATACTTTTACCTACCCTTCTGAGGCCCAAAGGCTCCTACTGAAGACAACTTTAAGTTAAAATGACAATGCAAAACCAAGTTAAAAGTAGCTTACCTTTTATTAATTTTATATAAAAA
Source organism: Psettodes erumei (assembly GCA_016785225.1). NCBI lineage: Eukaryota > Metazoa > Chordata > Actinopteri > Pleuronectiformes > Psettodidae > Psettodes > Psettodes erumei. The sequence continues at coordinate 1,118,066 of JAFBJZ010000953.1, forward strand.
ATGATGAACTACTTGGGGCCTGTTTATACTCTTCTGCACACTTGTTTCTGTTACGAAATCCACCTTCCACCTTCTCTTTCATTCTTTGATTAGGAGCGACCTAGGTCACTCAATAAACAGCTCACTGACTCAACTGTCATTGAGCCTTCTTTTTAAGTATAAAATCAGTATTTGCCTTGCTGCTTTTTGCATCATGTCATCCTAAAAATGGACCCTTCCATTATAGGGGATGGGTAATGGTGAGCGATTGAGCCCCTCATAGAATTATATTAGTGGATCTGTATTATGTTAATGGATAACTGCTTGCATGACTCATTTAAGTTATTACCATAGTTAAAGTTATTTCTATCTTCAGCTTCCTGTACAGCTCCATGTTTAATCCCCTAATGCAGCTTTATTCGGATTTTTAAGAAATATTCGTGAAAAAATATTCACATTCATTCATACTCATGCTGTGTGTGACAGATGTCTGTCTTTTGAGAGTGCCAAAGATGGATTGTCTTTCACTTAAGCTGCTCTGTTGTGGATGTGGTTCTCTTGCAGAACTTCTTAGTTTCAAGGAGTGGGGGAATTGCTCAGTGAATAATCACATGCAACTTAAGTGACACTGAAGCCTTCACTAATTTGCACATTGCATTATAATTTATGCAAACATGTTATAAGCTATTATCAGTGAGTCACCCAGCAGGATGAAGTGCTAAAGTTTTCCATTTTTTTAAACAATATTAACACAGACACTGAGTCACTGTGTTGCCCCATTGTCTTTTTTTTTAGACATGCATGTTATGCATTCTGATTTTTTCCATGCAATCAGCCCATCACGGCTGACATTTGGGCAGCTTGCAGTATGGTGAGATGTGACCTTGACTGATTGATTTTCTGCTGCCATTTGCCATCACTAGGGAAAAAATTGTGAAACTGCTCATCCCTATTAGAAACTGGAAATTCCAATATTCTGGATATCCGGTTTGAGTAAAGTAGCATGTAATATCCAAAATGATAGATCCCAAAAACCCTGGAATCAGTCAGTTACATGACTTTTGTCCTAACTACTATGTTACCAAGGTACGCAATATAATTTTAGACTCTTTGGGAATAAGGGTATTAATTTAATGTTGGTGTTGGTGCATTCTTTGCAAGGAACAACAAAAGAGTGGATAATGAGGACTACAACAGTGAAACAGTGTATAAGCCATGGATACCTTTTTTGCCTAGAACAGCATTTGGCTACCGAGCTCACTGCCAAGTTGCAAGGCCCTCGGGATCCACCAACAACATGGTTTATGTTCCTGGAGAAGTAGGCAGGATTTGTATTCAGCCTTAGAGGAACTTCTTCATGGGAGATGGATTTCAGGGGAAAAAAAAAAAAATGATAACATTATGACAATGAGGCAATTTGGCGTAGAGTATATTGAGTCATTTCAGTGATTAAACTGCACTTAATCTTTGAAAGTCAGGGTGAATTAAAAACTGATATCTGTAGCAACATGGCTTAGATTCACGTCAGAGATTCACATCAAGATACCTGTCAATCAAATTTTGAGTGAGAGGATAATCAGTCTATGGGATAACCCTTTGGTTTAGAGGAATCTATAGGCTTTAGCACAATTAACCATTTTTTTTGGGTATGTGATGACTCTTTGTGTTGCAAGTATTAAATGCACTTTTCAGAAGGACTCCTCTCCCTCACGGTCTTGACCTTCACTGGATTAAAGAGGTCTTGACTCCCCATTTGCCCCTCCATGTTTTGTCTGCAGGCAGTGGAGAGTGGAGCGTTGTCCTGCGTATGTCCCCCATTCCCCTCCTCTCTGCTTGTAATTACCTCTCCTCTGTGATCCCTTAATACCTCCAAGTGGGCAAAGACACCTCCAGGGTGTCTGTGCGCATGTGCACATTTATTTACACGTGTCTGGCCACTCCCATGTGAGTCAAGATATGTTTGTGTGAGTGTGTATATAAATTTGTGTGCGCACGAGAGAGTCCTCTGGGGCTTTTTGCACGGTGGATAAATAATGATGAATTACAGATTGATTACCCAGGAGTGAAAGCTCGAGTATTAAACTTATTATGAAAGGCTTCAACCTGTGAGCTTTGTGTGTGTGTGTGCACAGGAGAACGCCTTTAGCTCCTGCTTTGCTCATAATTAAGGGAGTAATATTTCTGGGTCATAAACATAAGGATTGGCAGCGTAGGGTTTTTAAACCATATTGATTGGATATAGTTTGTGTGCCCAGGGCGAGGCAGCAGCTTTACAGAGCATAAATATTTTACCTGCATGCTTCACACAGACACACTGAGTGGGCCCTTGAATTGATGTGGATTTTAAAGCCAATGTGGAGTAATGACCTGTGTCGCCCTGCATTTTGCCAAATCTGTTGTTTTTATGTTCAGACACATTGGTGAATTGCACAATTGAGCTCTCTGGAGTCTTTTTACAGTAACATGGTGATAGGTTTAAGTAGAAGAGGCAATTCCTGAGAAATGCTCTCTCTGACTGTAAACGCGTGATGCTGGAGCTGCCACAGTTTTGTGCTGACTAGTGGTTGCTGACTGCTCAAGAACAAGCCCTGGTGCAGAAATCAATTACCTTTTCAACTATTTTATTGGAGTTCATTCACATTAAGATGGACAGATTCCCGTGTGCCATCAAAACAGTATCCACTAAATTTGGGTTTAATTACATTCAACATGCTTTGGCTGATCTGAGTTGTTTTCAGTTGGAATTGTCAGAAAAATCATGAGAATTACAACTTCTAATCATGATAACTTTGTCATGATCATGTAAGATACCAGAGGCATCCAAAGGATTTGATCAAACTTTACCGAGCATAATTCACATCAGGATTTTAGAAGGTTGTTTTTTTTTGTCAGTGGACATTTAGAGTTCATGTGCATTGATTAACATGGCCCTGGAGCCAAACAGAACAAAATGAATTCAATGGGCAGCATGTGAATTCTTCACATCAATGCAAACCAGAATTGTTGGGTCGCAGTTTGTTTACCGGTGGTCTGTTTTGGGTTGCAGTGATACCTGTATTGGACACATATGGTGAAGAGAGAACATTTGTTCCTCCACCTATGGACATCTGATTAGAATGGTTCTTAAATACCCCCCCCCGCAAGGGGTAAACTAAAGGAGGACCCCTGAGCCAACCCACCACACTCATGACATATCCGTATCTGGCCTAGGGAAGACTCAGGATCTTCCAGGGGGCAGTGGGACCATGTGGCCGGGAAGGAGTGTTTTGCCTCGCCTGCTGCCACTTCTGATAAAGATGGACGTGATGGATAAAATCACATTCTCTATTTGAGCTTCTGCCCCTGAACTTTGTCCAGGAGGGTCTTTTTTTGGGATCTGACGGCCTCTTGTAAGATTAAACTGGATTTTTTATTTGACATTTCCAAGCAATCATTTTAATGTGCACTATCAAGCAGTCTGTTGTTTGGTGTTTTATGTCTCACTCATCAGAATGAATGAGGGTTTGCTTTTGTTTTTGTGCTGCAATCGTTGTGCAATACAGGCACCACATATTAAATTATGTTAGGAAACGAAGCTCTATGACTGAGGACTTAGAGGGGAAAATTAATTATTAATTATTATTTATTTATTATTAATTATTAATAACATAACTATATTCAGTGTTTAAGATTTTGCAGACAAATGAAAGTTTTCCTCATCTAATTTAAAAATCCTCAGCCTACAGTAAGAGTAACTATAAGAAGTTTTGTATGTATTCTTCATTCTGGTATCATATATCATAGCACAATTGTGACATGATTAGTTAGTAATTACATGAAGCCACCATAAATACAATTCACATACAAAGCTGAGGATAAAAACCTGAGGGAGGTTTTCTGGTAGTTGTGCTTGTCTGTATGTATGTGTGCCGGGGTGTGGGGGCATGTTAGACAGTTAGTTTCCTGGAAGAGGAGGGGTGGGGGGAAAATAAATATTTCAGTAGATGGATAGAGATTGGTACAAAACTAGCTATTTTGACTCTGAGATGCAGAGACCTCCTGAATTTTGGTGTCTGGAAGGCATGAGTGTGTTTCGAGGGTGTGTGATGTCGTCAGTGATTCGTGGGACTTTCTTTACTGCCTGTTTCTGATGGATGAGTGACTCCTGCTCCTGCTTTCTGCTGAACTTCACAGTCCCATTGCGTTGTATTTCAGTTTGACAGGGCTCCTCCTGGTGAACCATTGTCACACCAGTCTACATTGAAAAGCCTTCTAAGTTTAAAGGTAGTTATCATAAATGATCAATGACTTTTAAATCTGCTGCTTAACTCCTGACCTAAGTATTCTACATTTTGTTGTTAAACTGTTTCTTCTGGCAACGTCTGCTGTCAGACATAATCACTGTTATCCACACTACTAGGACATGTGGGAAACAGTACTCACACCATGGGGAGGATATACTGCAAAAGGGCCTGGTCTTCTTGCGGTGTAATGTGATCATGCAGAGCAATCATCAGACTTCATGGCTCCCTGGAAAGCTGTTCACATATCACACATTCCCAATCATGATTAAGAGTTTGCAACTGTGGGAAGAAGTTATCTTTTCATGTGCTAAAAATAAACACATCGAGAAGGGGGAAAAAGAGAAAGAAAGAAAGAGAGAGGCTTGCTGGCTCACTTAAAACTTCCATTTTGCACAATTGCTGGTTTTGTGCAAATCATTCCAGCAGTGGCTCATCTGATCCAAATGTAACTTGGGTACAAGTGGTTTTCACATATGGCAGCTTTATAAACATCTGCTTTTTAGGCTTAGGCAGCGAGAGAAGCGCCGCATGAAGGCATGTTGTTCTTGCCTCTGCAGTTTGTGCTATTTAGCAACCATCACTTTAATGTTTTCCTGTCCCCGGGTGCAGTCTGCCTCACAACACCTTGCCAACTGTTTGTTCATGCTTGGCATAGGTTTCAATTTTCTTAGTCTGTAGCCAAATCAAAAAATTTGTACTTTTTGTGTGCACCTGTAAATTGAGCACTCTGTGGCCTCTTTGAAATACATGTTGCTTTGAAAGGAGACATAAAAGAAGTCCTTGTCTAACATTTTAATCAGACCCATATTACTGACATTCAATTTAATAACTCCTGTGCATTTGTAATAACTATTTACCCACTTCGAAGTTGGAAACCCCAGTTTCATGTGGCATTTCTGTAATTCTGTCCACATCTTGCACACCAAGCACTCAGTGTGTGTGCGTTTTGAGGGACTGAATGAATTGAGTATGTGTTGCACGCATTTAAATTTATGTCTTTTGAGCTCAATAAGGCAGTTAGTCAATTTTCTCCAATAAATGCTGTTACTCACTGAAGCCAACTATTTCATTCTTTATAGGACAGTTGGCAGTCCAGCCTCCCTCAAGCATTCTCGCTTCACTGAAATGGTACAAATGACACAAGGGAAATGGTGATGGAGAAACATAAAATCGATGCAGGAGGCAGTATCTTCCATGAACAGAATGATGCACACTCGTATTGTAGATACCACAGGGTCCAAGCTGATACAGGGTAACACGCTGCAACAATCCAACATGCAAATACATTTTACAAAAATCTTGTGGTGTATATATACTGTAAATAGAGAGTTGTGACAGACATGCTCACACTGATGCAATACTGATGACGGACTTACAAGGAAGTGGGAGATATTGTGTGTCAACTGACCGGAAGGCAGAATTCACATTTGACATTTGTAGAAGGTCTCGGTGCAAATAAACACAAACATTCCTTCACATGCCTCTGCTCTCTGTTTCTCACAGACACAGACACACTCCTACAGTGGCAGTGATATTTAGATACAGCAGGGTGAAGTCGTACTGTTCTCGGAGCTTTGGAAGATTGCAATTGGTGGTGCAGCAGACTTCAAGGCAGTGGATGTCTCCCTGGGGATAACACCATACGACAGTCTGTGTGTGTCTGTATGTTTCTATTTGTGTGTTAGTGTGAGTCTTAGCCACTCAAATCCTGGCTTAAAGCAGAGCGGACAAATGATTAATTATTTTCCCTTGATTTTTTTTAGTTTGTTCTTCTATTAACATCACTTCCAACATCATAGATAACGCCAACTAGCTCTACTGCTTTGCCGGCAGCACTCGAGACAAGCATGCAGATATATTTACACCAGAGCAGATATGGAGATGCACATGCACATATCATACACGGCTGCAGCGAGGCTCGCTGACATCATCCCACAAGATCAGATCAAAACAAAAAACAGTGTGACAGAATGGAGGGAGGGGAAAAGGAAAGAATAGAGAAAATGAGATGCATAGAGGTGAAACAGAAGATGAAAAGAGAAAGGCTGAGGAAGGGAAAAACAGCAGACTGACTAAGCAAGATGAGCCTGTTACGAAACAGCAATAGGCTGCATACATACTAGCTTCTCAGATTGATTTATAAATGTGAGCTGACAGCTGAAGACGAGTGAAAACAAACTTTCTGGTTTTGCTGCCAACAGTCGTCAGAGGCTCGCAGGCATATTATTCACTGTCATGTGATGTGAGTTGTAAGAGAGATTCTTACTCCCAGGGGATTTGTCTAAATAAAACCTAATAAAAATGGGCTCAGTGATTTTTTTTTAATACAAAACTGACTAATGCTTTTTTTTACAGGATGAAGATGTATTTCATAGGTCCAAGTGGAAAACTGTTCTTTTTAAGTCAAATTTCAAATTGAAAACATGTTGCCATCGCAACTTTAGCATGAAACCCCTGTTTTAAGTCATGAGAAATGCAACATTCAGTAATCACAAGAGATTTTTTCAAATAACCAAACAACAAACACAAACTTGTGCTATGTACTCATTTCACATTTCACTTCAGCCAAGTCATATTTCCTAAGTGTGCGTGCATTGCCAAACAAATGTCAACTGCCTTTACTCACCCCTGCAGCCTACACACACACACACACACACACACATTCTCACACACTCTCTTACTCTGCCTCCTACTCTTCCCCCTTCTCTCTCTCTCTGCTCGGGAGACTGATGCAGTGGCTGATTGTGTAGGAAGTTCCTCTGTCATCGTTAGCCAGGTTGGAGGCACTTGTCAGGGGCCACATTAGGAGATTCCTGTGGACTCCCCCATTGCCTCGCCAGTCACGGAGACTGAACACCGAGAGGGGTCAGCGGTACACCCATCTTATTGGAGGAATACGTCAATGAAGGTTGCAGTCTGCCACCAGCAAGCTGGAATGTTTCATGTTCTAGTGCATGTGTCAAAATAATAAAAAAGAGCAGCATAACAGGCAACCAATCTGCAACTGAAAAAATGGCAAGTAAATAACGTTGAAGTTGAACAGGTGGAAACAGCATGTAGGTTTCAATGAAAAGTTGAGGGTTGGTTCTCACATGGTGGTCTTACTGATTTATTCACCAAAGGCAACTTTTAAAGGCATTTGTCTTTTGCTAGACACAGAGGGCTGGTGCTAAAATTTCATTTATTATATTAGAAAAGCATAAAAGCAATGAGTAACAGCTAAGTAACAAACTTAGATATCCTTGAGCAAGGCAATGTGCAGTCAGTTGCACAAGAGAACCAGGGCTATATGGTGCCACTGTGAGGCATGATTGCAAATCAGTGTGCTGCTGAAGCAGCAGCAAAATGACCAGACTGTTCAAAGCAGTGTTAAACTTCAGAGGAAGCCGTGAAAACGAACTTGCGTAGGAGATATGATATCAAGATCTGGTCATGAACCCTGCTTGCTTGTCAGTACCTCAGATCACATTGTTCCTGAAGATCAAGTGGGAACACATCAGCATAAACATCACGGAGCTTTACAGCTCAGCCATTCTGAGCAGTCATCATTATGCAGGATGAAAGCGGAAACACAGCTGATAATTCAACTGTCCTTCAAAACATTATTTTTCGACAGTGAGCCATATATCATTCAGCAACAGGAGATTAAAAAGCAATGGAGAGATCAAAAAAGAAATGTAAACAGGAACCATATACTTTGATGGTGAAGGCTTTGTGCCTTCTCAAAATCTTTCAATCAGTGTGCATAACAGCCCAATGTATATGATGGTATAATAACACAATCAACATAAGCCATGAGAGGCACATCAACACAAGCCATTGTACACACACACTCATCCTGAATGTGCTTTTATTTTTTCATCAGTCAGGATTTCTGACTAAATCAAGACGACAAATGTTACTGAACGTCATTCTTTTCTATGTTTTCTGATGAATATGAGATCCTTAAATGAATTGCTTCATGTAAATGAAAGTCCCTCTAAAAAAGGATGAGTAATGTCAATACAACACCCAAGCTGCTGTCAGCATGCATGTGTTTGTGTTCGTGACAGATGGAATGAGGGGGTTGTTGCTAAAACAGATCACAAGACAAGGGTTAAACAACATTTTTACTTTCACAATGACTGACATGAAGGACCAACTTTTCAAAGAGTCTTTGTTTTGGTTTTGGTCTGTGGCTTACAACTTGTGGCGTCGTCCTCAAGGCCAAATCCAAATCCACTCAGGCAGGTTTAATTTATGTTGTGATAGAATGCCAGTGCATTTATAAGGAAGCCTGTTTTATTACATTGCAGTACAGTTGCACTGGTTCATTTTATGCATGTTGTATGGATTTATGCCAGACTGCTATTTTAGTATTTCGATTTCAGTCCCACTTTTGTTGATGTTTTGCTATTTTACACAACATATGTAATTTTAGCCAGAGCTCTGTATACTTGCACTCATACATGTATATTTGTCAATGTGTGCAAATGTGCTTGATGTAAAGCTTTTGCGACAGTTTTTTAAAATTTTATAGTGTGTGCACATGTGGACTGCTAATGTGGTTTTGGAGAGTACAGTTTGAGATGGATAGAGGGCCAGTGAATGGGGGAAGTGAGTGTTTTAAAGCCGAAGCTCGGCACGTCAAGGAGATTAATGTGCTGCTATTGTCTCCGGCTCTCATCAGAACACTTTTATCTGCAGAAAATGACAGAGCTTGCACTTTTCATTATGTACGTTAGCTAGCGAGCCGCGAGCTCCGCACCCCACTCTGCCCCCCGCTTTCCCTTTCAGAAAAGGATTGCTTTGGGGGTGAGTGTGAATTTGTGTCGAATGGTGTGTTTGTGTTTCTGAGGGAGAGAGAGGGGGAAAGAGAGTATAAGGGAATTAGTGTGAGCCTGTGTGTGTGCGTGTGCGTGCTTATCCAGGCCTCATTTGTATGCCCCACTTATCATTCTTGACTTCTGAATAAAATTTGACACAATAATTGATGTTTTATGTCACACAGACACGGATATGGAGAATATGTATTACTCTGGAGACGGCATTGATTGTTTAAAGTGTTTTTGAAAAATGGGACGACAACCACAGGACCAGAGAGTATGTGTGCATCTCTGTTCTTTCCTCCAAAGTCCCTCAAGCTGGACAGCTCATGTGTTTGTGTGCATGTATGTAAAATTACAGGAATATAACACTCTAGGCTTTTTTGACCCTATCAAAGGATGAAAGTGCTGCAATGGGTTGTGCACATTGGACTTAAATGACAGAGCAGGAGCTTTTGCTCCTATTTGAAAGTATAATTAGGTTTAGACTATTAGTGCTCTCTACAGCCAAGAACATTATTCAAACTGAAAACAATATTGTCTAAGAGAACACCCTCTGAACCGGCTGTATCAAAGCATCTGATGGTCATTTTTTAGCTTCTAGTTAGTGTGCTTTATGCTGCTGCGTACCAGACAGAGTAAATTAGACAAACAAGTGCAGTATACCAAGTTAATGATGAACTGACATCACTTGCATCTTCAAAAGCATTAACCCTGTGTCAGGACCAGTTGTTGAATTTGTCTTTTTCGCAGACACCGATGAATGGGAATGGTTTTTAATGACTTTTTCAGGAAATCATACCAATATTTCACAAAAGGACTGTAAAACAAAGATAATAATATGATGATAATAACTGTTCCTCAACTTTAAATGTCTTTTTACTATTGCAACCATGGTGATGAAGGTCCTATAACCTTAAGGAAAGGAAAGACAAAGGTCTTGTATACCTGCCACTAGCCAGTACTCCAACCGAAAGTTGTCACAGGCTGCTTATTCCTACCCTGAGATATGCTCCAGAGGAGCATACCTGCAGTAAGTGTACTGGGCCTTTGCCTTCGTGGTAACAGTAACATGACCTGTTTTTCTACTACTACTGCATCTACTACTCCTGTACTACTACTATTACTGTACGACTACTCATATAGCAACTTTTTAAAAACATTACATAATGCTGAAAGGTGCAGGGAATGAAATAAAATATACAAAAAATACAAAAAGTATATAAACTTTCAAAGCGCTGCGAAGTGATTTGATGCCTTCACACAAGATAAGAACAAAGACACTCTTGTTTCAGCTCTTCTCTAACCTCTGCAGTGGAATGCATCACTTTCCCATAGAGACTGCATTTCAGTTAATGCCATGCCAAGGCCAGGCCGGTAATAGATTCATTTAGGTAATTATTTAGAGCTGGAGAGGGAAACGGAGAGCCAGAGAGGCAAAGAGGGAAGCAGACGAGCAGGAGTGGACTCAAGATGTAAATCTCTTGATAATTACATGTTGCTCCAAAAGTCCTGAAGGACTGCCGTAGACAGCTATCATGGCGAGAGTGGGAGCATGAGAGAGACAGATGGACATCATGATGTGAAAAAAGAAAATTGCAGGCTTATGACTTATGATCAACTCATCTGCAATCATCGACATCACAAATACAAGAGCTATATGTCACTGAGAGCAGGGCAAGAGTGGCACTATGCATATGACATACATTAGTAGCTTCAACACTGACACGCAAACAGCACCAACAGCAGTGTTACGGCCATTTTGAATACCAGGAACCATAACAGGTACAGAGCCCAGGCTTGATTAGATTTGGTACTGACAGTGCATATGTCTTCCTCCAGCCCGGCAGATACTTCAGAGATGAGAGAAATTGAATTCGGCAGAAAAGTGCACAAAACTGTTGTTATCGAGGGGAGGGGAATGGATACACTGTACTTTAACAGAAGCTTACACTTAAATATTACATTGTAGTGTAGTATCACAAATTGAGAGACATTTTTTGAATCTTCTAATATTTTCGTCAAAATATAAACTTGAAGTCTTAATTTCTCCACTGAGTTGCATTATGGGAAATGTAGAATCCCTTGGTTTTGGATCCTGACCGATTGTTTCATTTTCTAAAAATAGAATTTTGATTTAGATTTTTGTTCAGTAAACCCAACACGTGTATAAAGCCCCAATTCATTTTCAAGATATTTCACTTTTCAATAACGAGACAGGTCAAATGTTTATTTATGTTGGAGAATAAAGTGCACTGCCTACGTTTTATTATTTAACTTTCCTTTTTTTCCCTTAAATTTATACCTTTAAAGATAAATTTGAAGAAAGACAATATTGCATTATCTACTAGTAAAGCCACTGATTTTGCTGTATTCTGTTGCAGATGGTTTACAGACAGGCAGGTGAATAGCTGTTAAAAATTAACTGTTAAAAATACCTTAGTGTATATGTCAATACCCGTGCAGTTTACTTCCCGGCCATGTTGCTGAGTGCCAAATGAGTGCAGAGGGAAGATGTATACAACACATAGTGTGCCACAGTAAGCAAATGAATCCTTCTTAGCGTGTTGCACAACTGAACTGGGACATGCAATGTCAGCCAGTCATTAAATTCCAAATTATGATGGTCTGTCATGGGTTATGTAATAATTTATCATCCTTGCCAATTCATCCAAACAAGCGGTTGAGCAGAGGCAATAAATAGAAGGATGCATCCTATTTACCAGCAAACACACTTTCACTTTTATTTACACATCAAGAGGCAGTGATGCAGCACAATGGCTCTGTGCTGTAATGCGAGTGAAGACAAGTGCTGAGTTTGATCAGCCTGATGGACACTGCAAGGCTCTTAATGCAGTGTGGACTGGCTGATTAGGAGGAAGACAGTGAGTTGGTTGGACCAGTCTGGATGGAACAGATTTTTAAAGTGACCAGGTTGACTTGCTGTGTGAGACCACTGCTGGTGGTCCATATGGCAGACTGTCATTTTCTCTGTGTCCTGCTGGCACAGACACAGACACTGCTACTGCCTCAGCCCTTCAAACAGATCAGATCAGACTGCTGTACATACTTACTGGTCAAGCTCAGGTGCCTGTATCTTTTATTTTTTTCTTTTGCTATGGTATACATTAAGTGAAAAACAAACAAACAAACAAGCTGCCTTATGGACTGATCGTACTGACTAAGTCACTGATGAGGCTGACACAACATAAATATATAAAAATACTGTTGACGTGGAAGATGATTCAAAATTTACCCTCTGAATATTGATCCCAATGATATATTTTAATTCAGAAAATCAGTTTGACAAATCATATCTTCAAATCATACATCACACTGTGCCTGCCATACCTACCATATTTTATATAGTATATTTTATATAGTATTAAATAATCTTGCAGAGGGTTTTCTTTGATTTTAATGTACTAACTTGCCAGCCTTGTAGCTCCAGCAAGGTAATGAGTCTGTTGATCAATGCTGCATTGCTATTCTCTTTTTTTGAAGCAGTTATGCTGATTCTCTTTGTGGAGCATGCAAAATTTATGCTTTTTGAATTCTGCATTATACAAGGCCATCTTTTCACGCTGAAAACATAAGCAGAGAAATAATGTACTAAAAGTTAATGAGAATCTATTTTCTATGTACTTAACTATGTAATGTAAATTAGATCATCTAGTCTGTTGCTACTCTAAATTTTCCTCAGCTTTAATCAACCCAAAACTGGTTAATGCATTTCTTTGGGAAAAAAAACCCCAACAAAAACAGTAGCATGCAGAGCAGTAAATGTCAGTAATTGAAAAGAAAGAAAATGATTGAATAGACAAGCTTTACAAGGCTTTGGAAGAGCTGTTGAACCCTGAAATGGGATTTCTCCATAAACCATTCCAGATAGTTGTTCAACAATGTTCACATGATGGAGTTCCATTGCTACATGCACATTCAAATAAAATGCAAAATGGTAACCACCTCATAAATGCACAGAACTGCATGACAATCTAAACGATACTTTCACACTTATGTTATAGTCCTATGAAATATTTGCTGGGTAATAAACATGGTACAAACAGCAAATTTTCCTAATGTACTGCACTGTACTTGGGCTCACCTCAGCCTGATACTGAATAGTTGCATCAACTAGCTTGCTCAGTCAAAGACAGTTTGCAAGGTGTATCTAATCCCCAAAGTGAAATGGATCAAATTGAAGATACAAGGCCAGCAAGTCATTAATTGTTATCCCAAAAAAGCACATTGAACTCCCATCACTACTTCTCCATAGGGAAAGATACAGAAGAAGCCAAATTAGGATTCAGGATGTTAGCAAGTGTCCCTTGTTGGAGGAAGGGAGTTCATTTTGGGTCTTTGGGGAGGTAAGTGGAACCCAGCCTCACCAGTCTTTTCCTAGGTGTCATTGGATTCTGAGTGACCGCGGGGACCTCCATTTAAGGAAAACCATTCAGGGCAGCACTTGTGAGATTGAGAGAGGGAGGCACTGAGAGAAATACAGGAACATGGGAGGACAAAAAATTCAGGGAGTGCAGGGAGGTGGTTTGAGGCAAAAAATACAGGGGTGAGGCAAAGAAATGAGAAGTTTCAGAAAATAACTTTAATTTTTCTTTTTGTTTTGTAGCCAGAAAATTCCCCACATGCTTACAAAAATGTCCTCTGACGGAAGGAACGAAAGACCGTCTTGTTGGTCACACTTGAGCAAAACAATTTCACATATTCAGACAGAAATAAGATGATGGAGACAATTCATTTCACAATCAGACTCCCTTTTTCTCTCAGTGGTGCAAAGCATCCTTGTTGAGCAGGTATTTGTTTTTGAAATTTTTACTTCAAAGTGAATCTTAAATGCTTATGGTTGCTGTGTATCTAAGATAAATCACTCGTATAGGCCTTCCTCCACCAGCTTTTAGAAACATACACCTTCTACTAAGAGTATAAGATGCTGGGAAGGTAAAGGGTGCATCACAACTCTTATGTAATGTATTATACAGTACAGAGCTTGATCTGTCTCCTTTATCTCAGTGCTATTTTTGTAATCTTTTGATCAGATCTGCTCAGTTTTTAAAGATGAGTGCGAACAGAAGAATTTTGGCAAGAGTGACACATCAGTATAGACAGTACTGGATGAAAGGAGTTTTTGAATATTCAAGCAAACATCTAAATGAAAAAAAGAATGTTCAAGCAGGTTCATTAATGGCGAATCCTTTTTGATGTTTTCGACAAGAATAGGGACCATACCCTGCCCACGGCTGCCCTACACAGTGGGTGATAACTTGGGTGTCCCCAAGTTTGGGTGAGGGAGGGAATAAGATGGGAAAATTCATGAGTTGCGCTTATTTTGTGCCCGGGCTTTGTAGTTATTCAAACTGGATTGATGCGGTATGATCAGACAGTATACTCCATTTTGGAACACTTTTTTTGGATCAACTCAGGAAAACAACCTTGCTTCCCCTTTACATATGATTGTGTTTTGAAACACTAAAGGATTCTTTATTTGCCGTCAGCTTGGGATGAAATCGATTGTTTTTGTTGATTTTGCCAAGCTTCCATAAAACAAATGGTTATTTTGTAGAGACCAGACCTCATTATCACATTCACAGTACAAGCTTAGCTGGATTATTATCATGTTTACTTGTGTCAACTTAAAAACAGTTGCAAAACGGAAACAGAAAATATGTGTCTGTGTGTGTGCGCATTGTGTGGCGGCTGCTCAACACACACCTGTGGCTTATTTGTGTCTGGGACTCAAATCAAAATCTCCAGTTAATCAGACAGAAGTAATTAGGAATTGTTTGCACAGGCGGAGAGCAATTGTTTGCCCAGATGGAGCACTCATACCTCCCCAAAGTGTTACCTGCGCAGCATCGCACAGTGTGCTCAGAAATTCCATCACAAATTAAATCTCAGTTTAGTTTTGTGATATCTCATTCCTCCGACACATCCTATCTTCTGTTCCCACTTAAGGAGTCGCCTCAGAGGGTTGATAAGAGGCATAGGCGGAGGAACGCTGCGATCCTGCTCCTGATGGATTAATTCATAGGGGGAGAAAAATCGCTGTGGCTAGGCATGTGATAATGTCTGTGATAGATGGATGGAACGATGGAGATATGCCACAGACAATTGACTCATACATGTACTTGTTGGATGAGCTGAACAGGAGAACAGCTTAAGATGTCAGACAAATGACAGTGTTGTCATGTAATGTGTGAAGGACATAAATGTTGGTGTATTAAAAAGTGATGACTGCCATGCCATAAATGAAGCTTCAGCATTTTAGTGTAATTCAGTGCATTCAGTTTAAAATATACTGCGTCTTGATGTTTTGATTGTTCATTTATTACCTTCACTGTGCTGAAGATGTCACCAATTTTACTCTTTGAACCTCTTATGAAAAGAACAATCTTATACCATGTGTTAAAAAAACAAACATATTGTTCCTGCACCAAGGCCACATCTTTCTCTGCCCTCCACCCAGATATTATTGAGCTTTTGACAATTCCTGTTGCTATGGCAACATGAGTCAAGTCATCCTGTGGATGGTGGGGGGATGCAGTAGGAGAACCAGTGGGCACATGTCTTGAGTGTGCAGACAGTTTGTGGAATACATTTTTAGTCCTTTCAAATCTATGAAGCCTCCACATATGTTCATCGTCCTGCAGTTACAAAATTATTATTTTTCTTTCATTCATTTCCTCATTTTAACCCTATAATAAATCACATTCAAGAAAGGTGAGTCAGTGTCTTAACAATGGCCTGAAATACAAGGGAACCCTAAGTTCTGAGACTTTGCATGAATCCCCTTTTTAAAGAAATATTTAAAAAATCAAAGAATCGAAAAATCAAGACACTGATAAATACCAACCTGTTCTCTGATGTGTTAATACTTATATATACATCAAAATGTGACCTAAAAATGTATTGAAAGGTACTGACTGGGGTCTTGAAAGTGTGGCAGGAGCAAAATGAAACAATTCCCCAGTCACATGAAAGACTGTGGGTATTTAAGACTTACAAGGTTAGTCACAATTTTGTTAGAGATTCAACAAATTTGCAGTTTTTTTGTTTTTCCTCCCTTTCCAATCAATCAAGACTAAAGTGTGATCTTCAGTAGCGAGAATCAACAACATCACCCAACAACACTTTTTTTTCTCAGAGTCAGTGAAAGCTTGTGGCCGTGCATGTTCCTGCATTCTCCTTGTCCTCAAATAACATGACACACTTACACATGCCTCTGGAAACTCAATTGTCGCCCAAGGTTTTAGCATCTCATGCTGCTGGTACCTTATTTCTCAAGGGAATAATTCATAATTGAGTTTCATTTTTCTGAATGGTGGAAGAATACAAACACAAATACTGTTATTTTGGTAAGTCCTTGTCATCTCCAATGAGCAACAACCCTGACATTTGCAAATCAGTGAATCAGCCTTGTCATAACATCCACGTCATGCTGTTGCAGACATCTCTCTCTCTCTCACACACACACACACACACACACACACATACACACACATCGTCCGGCCAACACAAGCTGCATCTTCAAAATAGCTGAGCAGTTTTGTAGATTAAAAGAAAGAGATGTTTTATGAAAACTTAAATTTCAGTGAATCAAGGATTGTATTTCCCCTCTTCTGACAGAGCTGAGTGCATTAGACGAAGCATCAAGAGCAGTACAGCAGTAGTAATGCTGGCTGATAACCCATCGCAGCTTAATGGCTGGATAGTGACTCTTCGGATACCTGCAGGTGAAAGCCTGTATAAAGCATAATGTAACACACTGGTTTGATTTGTTTGGTTCATTTGCACCATGTCTTTTTGGGTTTTCTCCAAAAAGACATGAAGCAGGTTGAGAAATAAATGGGTGGGTAGATGACATTCTACTTTTATTCAGTTCACCCAAAACTGTATTAAAAGCTCACGTGTGTCTGGTCTACTGTGTGATATTGAGACAGATATTGTCTTTAGTATGCTTTGGCATCAAAATTGCAGTTCAGTATGTCGAGGGGAAGCTGAAGGGACACTCTTTCATGAGATGATGCTGTGGGTTATATCAGAGGGTCGGGACATACAGTGACTTGGCTGTTGAGGTCAGAGGCCTTGTTGATTGATTTACCCTACAAATTTGGTCAGAAAAAAAAGTGGTCATTTGGGATTTGTGCATATACCTGTTTCAGCTTCACTGCATTATTCATGATTGTCACCAAGATCTCATGAGGATCATATTCCATCAAAGGCAGATCTTTAGTTGGCATCCGGATTTGAAGCAGCTCCAGCCTTGTGAGCCAGGAGGGAAGAAGACATAAACGCTAATGGTGGCACTAATGAACATCGATGAATATGTACGATAAAGACCTTGTCTGTGTTTCCTTGGAGCCTGAACTATGGACAACAAAGGACGAACATGACACAGGATGAGAAAGAGAACAGGAAATAATTATTCCTCATCTATTATAATCTTAGCCTTGGCATTCAAACTACATTTCTCCCTCTATGCTGTCTACATGTCTCTTTTTTAATGATTGCTTGTGAGAGGAGTTTTGCAATACAATATTTGATTCCTCCAGCAAGTGACATTCATGTCATTTTCAGTTTATGTACTGTAATTCATCTGTTTTTGTTCCTGACAAAAATGCTGCATCATTTATGCCATTTGAATTTTTTATGAGGTGATGGCAGTGTTTTTGTCTGGAGATGAAAAGCAGCAGGGGTAAGTCAGGCTTAAAATCTTAAAATGTTAATCCAGTTTCTTGCCAATTGTAGCAGGGGCTAATTCCCTAAGAAGTTTAAAATCTACCAGATGGCCATGACCAATGCTTCACACCCCTAAATGCTAAGTCACCAACTGTAGAGATTAATCAAGTTGTTTCATAACAAGCATGACTTTCACACACTTGGTCACAAAATACAGCAGAGGAGTTATTATTGACATTGTGTGATGTGATGCAAGTTTACTGCCTTTACTCTAAATCCCTACATGATATGCGTTTATCCTCTTATCCTCTTTCTTGTTGTTCCCTCAAACTCCCTCCTCCTCCTTTAAAATTTCCCCATGCTTGTCCTTCGCTATCATCCAGTATTTATTTTCCTGTTCATCCACTGTTGTCTCATTTTATCTTTTTTTAAAAAAAATCTCCATTTTCCCTTGTTTTAACCTCCATCATCCTTTTCCATCTTTCTACACATAATAATCTGCAAGATTTGCGTTCATGTATGGTGTCTGGTGTCTTTCTATGCATTGCCATGGCGTATTTGTACTTTACTTTGAAGAGATTACTCAGAGTGGTGCAGGTGACCGTTATCCTTGTAGGTGTCATGTTACTGCCAATCGGATCTCATGGCTCACCTATCTTGAGGTGCTGTAACTGTCCCCTTTTGTCATTTTTTTCATCTATTAAACAATTAGTAAATTTGGTCTATAAAAATCACCAGCTCTGAACACACTCAAATTACAATTGTATGAGATAAAAGAAATGGTGGAACACTGGTTTATGCCTTTTGTCTCTCTGCCCTTAGTAAAGATGGAGAGAGACTCAGCTCGCCTTGTTTGCTAGAATAGCTCCTGTCATACGGTGGGGTTAATGAGACTGGTGACATTCAGCCTTATAGTCTATGTGCTGTTAAAAGCAGTAAAAAGAAAGCTCCATAGGACTGTGGATGTCAGTGTTCATTCTCAGCGGGACTGGTGCTATGACTGACCCTTTTACATTGCATCAATTTGGTCGTATAATCAAAAGGATGTTCTACCAAAGGATCAAGTCCAAGTGTTCCCTCTCCTCTTCTTCTCCTCCTCCTCCCCCTCCTCTCTATCACTCTTTCCTTTCATGTGCAATAAGCAGAGGCTCTGTACCATCTTCACTCAGAACATCCTGGGTTTAGTGAGCGGCTCTTGTACGTAAAATAGTTGTTGTTCTGCTCCTCAGCATCCGATTGTTGGGGCTTGAACCATATCTCAGCTCATCCAAAAACAGAAGGCGCAGCAGCGTCTTCAAGCCCCCCCCGACTCCAACAAAAACAGGCAGCAGTGTCCTAAATAAAAAAAAAAGAGAGGGGGAAAAAAGCGACATGAAAACCCAGACTCCCCAGGGGAAAGAACAACAAGGAGAAGATGGAAGATGCAGCAGGCAGACCCCATTTTAAGACTAACACTGATGCATGCATGCATTCACACAAACACATACACACACATCAGCAACCCCCCACAGGAGAGTTTCTCATTATTGTTTTTTATTCCCTTTTTTGTTAGACCCCTCAGTCCTCATGATTCACAGTGCATGAGAGCAGGAGGGTGGTGGCCGACGGGCCTACAATGAACCAGTTTACACACACACAAACATAAAAACATGGAATGAGCCAACTTTGAAACCATGTATGCCACATACAATGATCATATCTGGTAATATGATTTAACTGACAGAACAGCCTCATCCTGTGGTGTATAAAAAATTGCACATCACAAGTACAGGATGTCTTGATCCTGCAGGTGATGTTAGGTGTTGAAACACAACTACTCAAGTATACATGAAGGCATGAATTTATTTTTTAACTTTTATTCTTATTTAATGGAAGTAAATGGAATGGAAATTAAATAATTCAATTAATTAATTATTAATATAAAAGTAATCAACTGAAGACATTTGTGACACCCTGTTCAGTATAGTGTAACACATTATAACAATATGAAAATACTACAGTAGTTGATTGATGTTTTGTCTGTCATTATCAGTACCTTCACCATTTACAGACCATACATGTGGTTACAAAGAGCATTCACAACATATGCAGTAATTAAAAATTATGCATGCCCCTTTTCCAGGCTGTTGTTTTAATCTGAAGTAATCCTTTAATTGAAGCGCACAGTTGAAAGTAATTGAAATTGGTGAGAGTTTCACCAAACAGAATTGAAATCTGATAATGTAATCCAGCACATTTCACATTAATATTCTGATAAGAATAACAAAGGAAATCACTTGTTAAACTCCTTAAAGCAAGCTTTTGTTTCTTCTCAGCTTTATCGTCTAAAGCGAACATACTCCTGGTCATAACAGACCACTATCAAAACGACTGGTCTTTGATAACATGAATGTGCTCTGCAGGCAGGATCTAGGTCATTCTGAAACATAATGGTTAATCAATAGCTCACAACTCCCACCCGCTAGTTGTGTTCACTTCCCTTTTTTCCATAGAGTTTTTAAGTCTTTCTCGTACAAACAAGCAATCTTTCAAATTCCAAAGATGGCCTCCAAGGAAGCACAGTCAAAGCAACTTCATTTTGTGCCCGTGAACAACTATTTTCATCAAAAGCGCACACACTGGAGCAGACAACAACGTGATTGATACTGCACATGGAGTACTGCTTGTCTCCCATGCAATGGCGATTTCCAATGAGTTGTTGCCATTTAATAAATTCACCATGAAGGAAAACTGTAAGATTTGCTTTGCTGATATCACAGTGAGGATGAAAGGAAATTGATACTGCATTTATAAATGTAGAATTTATCTACTGAGAAAATGTAATTAATGTGGGCAAGAGTAGTATGGATAAGTTGTGGTGAAGTGTTGTAAGAATTTCTTTAGCAGCTACAATTTAAAACTGACACTCAAACTTGTTAAACCAATTAGCACATCCAATCCTGTCTGAAGCAAATGACATCAGTGGATGATACTGCCATGGACAGAGAGGAGATAATGGCCATTACTGTTCAAATGATCCACGCCTCTTGGGGTCAGTGCTCTCAGTGTGCACAGAACACTAATACAGACACTTATCCGTTTCTAAGGACAAACTCTGCCTGAATCAATCAAGTGTGCACTGAGAGTTGGTGTGCTGATGTGGGTAGGAAAAAATAGTTGGATCTCATTAACTCTGATCTCAGGTGATTGAGTTTGTGCTGGGAAGAAAGAACTTCATAGCAGCAGTGAGTGCGCTCACTGACATTTGAACTTTAACTGACTCCCCGGCTCTGTCACTGTCTTGCAGTTTTTAAATACTGCACGGTAATTGCTTGTATAACACTCCTCCTTCATGGTGCTGATTGATCCTGCATTAGCTCTGCAGACAATTCTTTTTGTTTGAATATTTGTATGTTAAGCTGTCCAACTTCCTTCTTTAACTGGTCTTAGCTGAGAACAGAATGAAGACAGGATGGAACCTATGGGCAAGAAATCTCACACACACTTATTGATTACCACCAACACTGATCAGAGGCCGCCATCAAGGACATCTCACAGAGCTTTTTAATTTGAACCTTCCTGTCTTGATTTTTCCAATATATGTCCTCAGTGAGGCAAATTGTAATTTGAAGCCTGTCTTGTGATAGTCTTGAGCACATGGGTAATGTGAACTCAAACCTAAAGACCCACATGAAGAGTTGTTCATCAAAGATCTAAGTACAAAAGGGCCCTAGCAGTGGGAAAGTATCTCTAGCAAATAAGTTTCTTCATTTAGTATGGTCGCAGTATGTTTTGAGCTTGAGAATAAGTTTGCAAACAATATTTGGCTCTTCTTGCTTGTTCAGTAGAGTATACTATAAAGGATTGACTGTGACATTGATTTAAAATGCTTGGAGAATAAGCTGAAAATACTGGACCTTAAGTGGTGTTATAACAACGATGTGATAGAGAAAATAATGACTATGTTTTCTATTTTTAGAAGTGAATCAAGCCAAACAATATGAGTCTTAAGTTTGACATTCAGTGCTTCAGAGAATCAAACAAAAAAAAAAAATCTGCATGTGTCCATTTAGCCAGATGGACGTGGTTAGTTAATAAACATCAAGTTGTGTCCAGGAGCATCCAATCCAGTTTCACTCAGGGTTTCATCTAATATCGCTCATCAGTGCCACAAGCTGCTTACCAGTCATTTCCATTAGGCCTTTCAAAGAAAATCTGGAAGCGGTGCACATGTGGTCATCATCGAGGCTAAGGACCATTTATTACATTTCAGGAAGATGCGTTAATCTACTGGAGAATCATTTTCACTTTTCCAGTAATGACTCATGAGATAGTCAAGAAGGCTTGACTAATTTATGCCGGATAATAGATTTTTTGCAGTGTTCTCGAACAGAGTGAAGAAGGGAAGGAAACAAGGAACGATGCTAGAAACAGCTAATCAATCAATCAATCAATCATTCTATTCCTTACACACAAAGAATTTCCAGCTTTTAGCCACAAGCTGTTTAAAATTCAGCTCCATAATTCTAATTGTGAAGAAAAATGTTTTTGTTGCTCAAATGAGATGACAGTGTCTGACAGTTATTCATTCCAGAAGCATCCATTTTGTGTCACAATCTACATATTAATTTTAACATCCTGCAGAACAAACAGGAATCAACAAACATTAGTGGTAACAAAGGAAAGACGGATGACATCCATGATAGTTATCGCTACATATCTCTGCCAATCTTTCCCCATCTCTTATCATTGAGCCTGCTTCTGCTTAGAGATTTTTTTTCTCTACAGTCTCTTTTATCACTCAATCCTTCAAGTGTTCACACAATAAACAAGTATAATATATCCATTAACCAGTTGTGAGCCTTCTTAGCAACATAATCCATAAGAATAATTCAAACCTTTGAGAAATATAAAGAAACAATCTCCTGTCTTGCTCTCTGTGTTCTCATTAAATTTCTCTAATAGGCCTGTCAGCTGGGAGAGTACATTATCCATTCATCAACGTGTCATATTCAGGCAGCACCACATAAATGGCTAAAAGAAAAGGTCAAACAACAAAATTTTGTGTTTGCAACCTAAAGTGTACCATTCAGCATTTTAATTAACAAGAACAAGCTAGTGAAAAATGAATGAACTGGGAGTAATAAAAAAGGCTTTGTACAGCCTTGAGGAGAACAGTGCAGAGACATAATGAGAATGCACCAAGTCCCTGAGTACAATAAAACTAGCTAGGGACACCAAACCTAGTGAATGTATGGCATAGCAAGCATTCTGTGAAAACTCTGTGTATGTTCTATCTTATTTTTGCCTGTGTCATGAGGTGAATGATTTTCCTGCTCTTATTTTCAACATTGTGGCTTTTCCAAACATTTAAAAAACACAATTAGGATTTTAGAAACATTCAGTTCAGACACAAATAACATTGATGAAAATGAAATATTTTTACATAAGCTGTGCACACAGATGTTGCATGAACGTGTGATGCAACAGGCTGAAAAGTTTCAGCACCTTGGACAGTGTAACATGGTGCAATACAGAGGCCAGTACTGTTAAAGTGAAAAATGAAATCTTGGCATAGAGCTCTTTTCTTCACATTCACCTTTTGAATTGAAATTGACCCAAAAATGAGTTAATCTTTTATGCTCAGCTCTGCTGTGCAGGAAATGGCACTGGAACCTGTTTCAAAAGATAAAAATGAATAAATAAATGTTTCCATCAAAATGTGTTGCAAATTTGCACCAAATTTCAAGAAATCTAGAAAGAAAGTGCGTACTTATTTCACAATTCCATCTATTATGGTTATGTGAATGGCAGCAGCTAAGCACGGTGAGATAAACAGTTGGTGGCGGTAATTTTCCATTTAGATGCCATTAAACCGCTGCAGAAGACCATAATGAGGCCAAAATAACACAATTCAAAGCTTAAACAAGAAAACTATGTGGAAATGTGATGGAAATATGGCATTTATCTTTTTCCATGTATTCATTTTCAGAATATTACTGTCACTTTATTGATCCCAGCAGATCTGTTGGTCTTTCTAGTGGAGCAAGTCACACACGTCATTTATGTCATTGCACATTATTGCATCTTGTATTTACCAATACAGGAACTTTTCCACCTCAGTCAGTCATCAAAACTTTTTTAAGTTTATACTCTGACTTGAAAACAAATGCTCCTCACTGAGAACAGCTTATTGTGGAGTGGGGTGTGTGTGTGTCTGTGTGTGTGTGATGATGATGATGCATAGCATGGACTGCCTCCAGTGTCACATCACCTCAGTGACATTTTCTGCAGCTTACACTGTGGTGTAGATGTAGACAACTGCCATGCAAAGAAATGGATTTATCCTTCCCATTTATTTGTTTTCTTTGTCCACTTTTCCCCTTTTTTTGGGTCCAGGCCTGGAGCATCTCCCAGCATGTATTTTTGCTCCTGGCAGACAGCAGGGAAACACCATAAAGAGATGAACTGTCCATTATAGGGTTTACATAGACACACAGACAGTTGCTCCCATGTGTCCAAAAAATCTGTAATGTCTTCACAGTGTCAGAAGAAACCTCACACCCACAGGGAAACCAGGGAATTGCACACCAGCCCTTCTTACTGTGAGGGTGAAGTGCTTTTCAGTATATACTGTCACCACCATAACAAACAAGGTGTTTTGATATAATTTATTATTTAATGATGACATTGCAAAGAATGACATAGGTGCTGGCCAATATGCTTAACTGGTAAGAAGTAAGTTGTAAATCATATAAGAGCATCCCGAAATGAAGTTTTAAATCCTGGAATAATAAATTTTTAATAGCAACAGTCATAAACAAATATATCTGAACAAAACATACAACAGTTCATAAGTCAAAGGATGTTGGTTATATTTAGATAGCATGACCAGGGGTTCGAACTTGTTAAATGTCAGTATTCTTTGCTCTTCTGGCATTGTATCACAATGCTTACTGGCAAAAATATCCCTGGGATGAGTGGGAGGGATAGTTTGCTGAAATATTCTTGAGCAAAGTTCAAAAGACCTCCTGTGAAAAACAATTCATTTGCTCAATATAACTTGAGAACTGTTAGTATGGGAGAAGCAGGTTGGTGACTGATTTCGACACCATATGCTGTCACAGCAGTGACACACAGACAGAGAGGCTCTCATTCACTTGAAATAAGAAGTGACAAGAATCAAGATCGCACTCAAGTTGCATTAACAGCTTTAGATTTACTGTCCATTCACAGGCAATGAATCAGAAGTTATGCTGCAATATGGGATGGAAAGCAATGTCCAACTGTTGGAGACATAAGTGGTCAATATTCATGAAATGAAATGCACAGTATAAGGTTCAATGCAAAGGGTTGGTGTATTTTTTAATTACAGTTACTCTGTCATTCATTCAAAGTTGGGCATAATGAAGCCCACCTTCTTCACTTTGGCAAGTGTTTATGCTAATCGAGGTGATGAGGCTATGCTTGATAGAGATCATTGCTTGTAGGATCACTGCAATAAAATCTCAGCGTAGGGTTAACTGGGTATACTGTGGCCTTACCATGTAAAGCAAGTGCTGTGGGACTCCGTCAGAAAAAGATAAAGCCTAAAGAGTTCTGCCTTTCTGAACCTGCTTTCCTGTGACCTATATTTGGCTGTGTTAGCTGATAACCTTTAGTCAATGGTATAATTTGGGTAAGTGATGTGTCTTAATTACTGACCTTAATTTTAGAATCGCACTCAGTAATTTAAACCATAAAAATGTCCCAGGTGCCTCTGGCCAGATCTAAAGGTAAAGTATGCATACAATAACTGAAGGGCAACAGTTTTACAACTTGCATCAGTTAGCATCCAGTTTAGTGAATTTGTGGTTTGTGTCAGCAAGGAAATAATAAATAAATAAATGCAATTTTTGAGAATTGATGGTCGCATTTTAAAATAAGAAATAAAACCTCATCTTCACCTGACACCAGTTCATTTTTCAGTTCTCCTGGTTGAGACTGAGACAACATCAACAACATAAGTCCCCATGAGGCAGATGTGAAGAAATTACTTCATTACTTCATTTAGTTCATTTATTTCCTGTCACCAGAGCTACAGTTAATGCTGCAACAAGTGGCACTTATGCCAAACATGTAAACATGCAGCAGCATGGTTATGCATTTTATTATTCATATTATTATGTTGTCATCATGTGATGTGATGACATGGTAAAGGAGAAAGTCTGTCAAACCCCAGACAATCAGTTTGTAAAACAGACTTTCTGTTAAAATGCCTGAGCTAAAATGACCTAGATGACACCACTGGGGTACATTTTAGCCATGCTATTTGGCCATGTCACAGAAGCATATTGATGCTGTCTTAAAGCACCACTTTGCCTTGGTACAGCCCCACAAAGCTGAAACCATGACTAGAGACCTGATTCAGCCTTGAGCAAACTCCTTCAGAGCCACAGAAAGCATTAAACCACTGGCACAGTAGTGCTCCTTTATAAAAAGTGGACTAATCTCATGATGTAAAATCCACAGAGTGTCCCTTTAAAGCTGAAACAAGCACCCTTATGTTGACATCTACAGTTAATGAAGAGCCCCTCTTAGATTTGTAACTAGCGGACGGTGATTGCAACATACAATTCAATAAACCTCCTCATTCACCAATATTGTAATCTAGTCTGTAAATAAAGTAGGCAAATAGTACAGCACATGTCGAAAGATTACATGCACTAAATTAATAACTGTCTGGTGAGAGGTTTAGTATGTTGTAATATATTTGGCAGGACCAGTAATTATAAAACTAGGCCATATTGCAATGGGAGATAATTAACAGTAGCCCGTCCCTGGGAGGTTTTTGTGAAGTGGTGGAGGCTTTGACACAGCCTATTCAATTATGCCCTTCCCTGTGGATCCGGAAATCCAGAATATAGAATATCTAAATTAGGCACATGACAAATCTCTCATTGAGTCAGACGAAGCAGGTCACAGATGGCAAGGTGGCCAGCAAGTTGTGGGAACAAATCGTTTTTGCAGTTTAGTGTGGGTAGGCAGCAAGTTAATAGAAAGTATTTAATATTTTGTGGAAATAAAAATGTGGCCAAAAACACCCACCCAGATGCACATTAATACAAGGCATTTGAATTTGAATAGAAAGGTGAAACCTCTTAGTCTTACAGTTAATAAACCTATATTATCATTCAGACATCCCTAAAGAGTCACTCGGATGGAAAGCATTTATGCCTCTAATATTATCAGGTTTGTAATACACAGGAGAGGGAAAATACATTAGCATAGTAAGAAAAGGGCAGCAGCATGAATCAGATCAATTAATGAGATGCTGGAAACCCCTCAAAATTGCCTATTGATTTTTGCTGCATGTGTGGGGCTAATTGCATTGGAAATTCCTACAATATCAAGATCATAAGTTAGCTTAATGAAATTTTGAATGGCCTCCCGAATGATGCTCACGAGGTGATGAGATCTAATAAGGCAGCAATTATGGACAAGATCCTAGCTGTAACACTTACACCTGAGATGTTGGCGCTATGAAAATTATGGTTGAAATTGTTTTCTGAATGTATGGTCAAATGCTGAGGGGGAAAAAGAGGCTTACAGAAAAAAGTTCAAGAGGCTTGGTTAGAAGGAAGGGAATATTGAAAACCTACATCCAGCAACCATTATCCATTTATTAAAGTCTGTAAAAATGTATCATGAAACCTTACATTTTCCCTGAGTCTACCCTTGATATCACTTATTTATTAAACAAAAAAACCTTGCTATTCATGTTGTTATAAACTGGGAAACTCATGCCACAGATATGACATTGGATAGTCCTTTTTTCCCCAAGAAGTTTCAGAGGATCAACAATAAAATGTCCTCCCTCTGCAGAGTATCTAGCACATCATAGACAAAGAAATGGGTCTTTTATATCAACATGGGAATTCAACACATCACATTTGACCCTCTATGCGTCGCCCTTTCCACACCTGCACATTGGATATCTTGCTAAAAATAATATCCATGCCACTGGAGAAGGAGCTAAGTGGGAGAGAGCATCGCTCTAATTTGACCATTTCAGGCGAAGAAACTGACATAAACAGCAGGTTCCTGTATATGGGGTAAAAGGCTGTACAGTATTTTTTACTTGATTTTTAGATGGATAACGAATAGTGCATGTCACGCTGTTACAATAATGATCTCCAGTGATGCACAGTCTCACCTTGTGAGGCTTTTGCACTTCGTGCTAAGGCTGTGTTCAAGTAATGGTTGTTGCTGGTCTATAAAAATAATCGCTATTGTTATTGCATCGTCTTTCTTGTTGTAATGCAATGACTCATTGGCCTGACCAGTCACAATAGGCAGCACTGTTGGCATAAGTTAGTTCTGGGAACTCAGTGGAAACCATAGAATAAATGCAGAACCTGTCTTCACAGCTTCATATTAAGTTCCTGCAGTGAAAAGGGCTAAGCTCGTTAGTAAGCTCACAACTATGCATCTTTAATCGCTCTTTACTTCATCCTTGAATAGCCAGCTAAAAAATAAAGGACAGGATTTGGGCTAATTAGGAAAAAGTCAAATGCCTTATGCATCCCAGTTAGTATTGGCTGAGATGATTCTAAGATGTCACATAGTACCTACAAGTTTCTCATTATGCAATAAATGCTGTAAAATGGGTTGTGGGTTTTATCCAACTCATAGAAGTGTTGCTTCCAAATGAGAAATAATGCACCCTGTTCCCTTGAAAATACCTGAGCATCCCGGCTGATGTCACAGCCACCTCTCCTATAGTTTCTGAATAATTTTGAGCTCTCTGTTCTGACAATACAAATTATGAGTTCAAGTCTTGTATCTGTTGGCTCGTGATGTGGCCATGAATGAGTGGATGTTCATTCACAGCGACCTGTTCAAAGATACAGAAAATGACAAATCTCAGAGATAAATCTGCATGATGTTCTCTATAATCTCATTTTGCTGTAATATATTTTGAACAATTTCAAACAAGCATGAAGTCTTAAAAAGTATGCAGAAGCCTGACTATTAAACATATGGCTGCATAGCTTTTACTTTGTATTCAATGGTAGCAAACTAAGGCTCTTTCGGCACTGAAGTTACTGCTCTTGCATATTTTTGCAGAGCGTGACTGTTTTATTTATGCTATTCATCTTGTTAAAAGCCATTATTTATTCCATTCCCCATTTTAAGTTTTAAGGGGGAGATTTACACTTAGGCTGCAATCCTTGCCAATGCCAAGGTTTTTTTTTTATCTATACCATCAGAAAGTTTTCTTGATTTCTTCCTAAAATGTTCTGCCATACTCCTAGCTGCTGCAGACTTCAGCATTAAGCGCAGCATTAAGAATCTAGCACATTTTCAGGCATGTGTTAAAGAAACTGTAGCTAATACATTTTGTTTGGTTTTGTGAGACTGATTCTATACCTCCTACCAGCTCAGATAATTGAGTGGAAATATTTCTGTTAGTGAAGTGATGATCAACACCTAATGTACATGCCTGAAGTCCACCTCTGGATATAGCAATTTTATCCTCCACTGACAATAAAGGGGATATGAACTGTGTCGACACCGTGGCAGCACTGAGGGTGATTTTCCAGAGATAAAGGCACATTTTGTGGTTCAGATCTGGTTCAGAACACAATGATATGAAGCTTATTTCAGTGCTAAGCTCAGAGCAGCATTGTGTGATGCCATGCCAGATCTGGCCTTCTATTCATCATCAACAGGGCAGCTTGCCATTTTTATCTCCTAGCATCACCCAGAGTGCCATTCCATAATATATATATATCAGGGTACAGCTTTTGATTCCTGCTGCACCCAGGCCTCACTATGTATAGATGTACACAATTCCTAATTCAGCATCATGTACAGTTTTGCACAATTCCTGAAGAGGAATAAATGAAGAGCTAACTGACATGAAGATTGTGTGAAGTGAAATAGGACAAGAAAAGCCCATGGTTTTGTCAACCACAAGGACTGTTGAGTTCTTGCTCATGTTTGGCATTTGGCAGGAAGTGGGTGGTTAGAAAGAGGATCTGAAAAGTCTGCCAGAACATTAGAATTCTGCCTTTTCAATCCAGTCTTGCCCCGCTCTTGTAAACCCCATGTGGTATAAATGCAATGGATTGGAAAATGAATGAATGAAGTGACAGAAAACACAGGCGCAGACCTTTAAGCCCCGCCATGTCTGAGCTCGTGCTCGTGTGTGTGTGTGTGTGTGAGGAAGCAGGGCGAGCGGCTGTGGCTGCCTCCCCTCCCATGACATCTCTTTGCTCATTCTCCTGTGAGCCATATTCCGCTCTGCTTCGGGCACCATGACACAAACTCACACGCATACACTGATGGTCGTAGTAATGCACAGATACACACACATACTGTGGAGCGATGGGCGACCGAGGCAGCTCAAGGCCCGAGCAGGAGTCACAGGAGGCAGTGTGCCAAATCATAGCCGTTTCTCTGTTCCGCCCCAGCAGTGTGCCTTGAGAGGACCTCAGTGACACACCGTTCAGTATAGATAATATACGACTAGCTATGTAATACTCGCAAATGAGTACATTATGTTCCTGACAGTACCTCACAACTGAGGATCACAGTATGCCCTCAGTCAACATAAGCTTAAAATGAACATAAATTCACGGGCTCCATATTTGCCCACGTGCATATAAAATTCACATAAGTTTATGCAGGTACACACATACAAACTACCATCACATATACACATGGAAAGTGCATTTGCATATGCAGCATCTTCCTGTGTTCATGCATATTGCATATATATAGATATGATCATGCTGGAGCAAACACCTGCATGTTGAATGAAGCATTCAGACGTCTTGAAAAAACAGTCTGTCACTGAACAGACCACTGGATGAGAAGTGCAGGATCGATTTCCTCTCTGTGTATCCTGGATGTGTTTTCCTAGCTTAGCTGTTAATGTGTTTTTCTACAAGAAAATATAGGGGTTGTAATTAAAAGAAAACAAAGAGAAAAAAGATTGGAGGCTAAAAATAACGAGAAATGCAGATCCCATTTCCGTTCAGCTCCCTCCAAAATGTCTTGTTTATCATGCATTTAATACATGTAAGACAACTTTAAAATGATTCTGATCATTTATTTTCGAAGATGTATTCTCCTTAACTGATGTTATTTTTCCAAACTGAAATACTTTATTGGTGGCACTTTGCCACTCTGAAGGCAATTTTAGAATTGTTGGAAGCTTTATGGAGGTAAGTTGGGCATGCATGCGTGTACGGTTTTCAGAAATTATGGAAGTACTCAGCAACAACAACTCTGTTAGAGAACCTCGACTGAGTGTTGAATGTAAATAAAACTGTTTGTTTGCAGTGAAACCTCCATTGGGTATCTTTAATAGTACTAATAAGTATATACTAATAATAATTAGTACTATCACATGCTGCCAGTTCATTTTCATGTTTTTATCTTTCAGATGTTTCAATCAGCCATGATTAATCTGTCATGTTTTACATCCACAACTGTCACTCTTTGTTTAAAGGAGTCTTAATGCATGCAAATTGTGATGACTTTGTTTTCATATGGTTTTTCCATTACTGAAGATTACAATTTGAGTTTATTTCTTTTTCCAAAAAAAAATTAGAAAATACAGATATTGTGAAGCCCCAGTTGCATACTCAAATGTTTTTTTTGGGTAAAACTGAGTCCAAAATGCAGCAACATTGAACATAACATTTGAAGCTGGGTACAGAGTGTCATTGAGAGCATTTCTGCTTGAAAAATTACAGAAATTATTGTTCAGTTCTCAAAATCATTGCGTAATACCGGCAAACTACTTCATGACTAATCATGCTTATTACTGGGGATTAAACATGGTGTACAGGAGTATGTATACTGACTTTTTCTTCCTTGTATTGTCACTTTGTGAAAAACAAAACCATTTTTTCCCATTAAATAAACATGTTCTCCATTGGAGTCATCTAGCTAGGTTCGACTTCCATTTTCCAATCCACCCCTGTACACTGAGTGGTAGAGGAGGAAATTGACTTAACATCAAGTCTTGCACGAGAACCAAACTTAAAACACTTGCCTGCTTTAATGCACAGCAATCATGGTGCAATGGATTTGTGATGACTGATATTTAACATGATCTCAGTATCTTCTCTCAAATAAAATACATGGGATATTAGTTGGAGCAGGAAAGAATAAAATCGTTCTGCTTGATATCACTATCTTATCAGTTATCGGATATACACAAGTGGTGCACTTAAAATTTAAATGTGTGCTGGAGCCATCCTGAAAGTGGCCTGAAGAAGTGTAATCAAATGATGTGTTGGTTCTTCAAGGAACCAAATGTCTGTCTCTGATTAGGAGGACAGTTGTACACCTCCTTTGGGATGTCGTCATTAATCAGTAGTGGATTGAGAGTTAAAATGTTCCAGTGTTTTCTGTTTGTTGCTTCATCCTTTCTAAGCAGTGCAAAATCCACATAGGCTGAAGTGGAAATCTGCACAGCTATTCTCTTTCATTCATCAGTGTAGCCTCTTTGTCAGAATTTTTATTTGACATAGCAAGGCTCTTGCTGTTGTTGGGTGTAAAGAATGGCAGAAGCATTCATCAGTTTCTATCCTCAGGACGTGGTGACCTGGGTTACGCCTACCTGTTTAAATGTATGATGGCAATTCATTCAACAATAACAGCACATCAATTGGGTTGAATTAAAACAGCAATATAGTTTGTTTCTAATATGATGTAATATTTCAAAACATTAATATTCATGGTTTCAAACAGCGGAGGTACCCTGCATAGCCCAAAATAGAGTGCCACTGACTTCAGAAGAAATTATAAATTTTTTATGAAATGCAGTATAATATTATGATTGTCAAATTTTATCAAAAACAAGCAGCGCTACTACATATAGCAATGTACTCAATGAGTGAAGTTTGAGCCTCATCCTTCACCGATAATGATAAGAAGATGAGATGTGCAGGATCTGATTCTAATCAGCATGTGAAATCAAAAGTGTTTCAACCTTTCAGCCAGAGTGAAAAGCCAAGCCCTCAGGGAGCGCAAGGCCTGCGATACTGTTGAAAGATGGGGGTATGAACAGCATACATTTTCAGACGATCTGTCCTGGAAGACAGTCATAGCGTAACACTGCTTGTTAGTGAGAAAAGTGACAGTAACAGTTGTGTGAAGAATAAAAGAAAAGAGCTAAAGAGAGGAGTTTAAGCACTGCTCACTTTCTCTCCTCCACACAAAGGGCTGAAGACGACTTGAGGCGGGTTGCCCAGAAAGGTGGGGAGGGGGTTCCGTAGCTATCTGACCATCCAACATGTGGATCTGAAGAAGCATAGTCACACCTAGTAGCCCATTGGACACTAATAACTTATATTCTGATGCTGTATTTGTGATAAAGTCCACTGGCTGAACAAACATTGACTGTCCTCTGAGACACTTAAGCACAGGGGAAGTCGAAGCCCTGAGAAGAGGAGGTTATAAATAACCTTCATCTTCAAAGGGGGGTGATTACAATTTCTTTCATCCTGTTGATTAAGACCCCCTGGGGTGATGGTTTAAATAACCCTGCACCTATAGTGACTTATAGTGACACCCCCTCCTCCATCTGATTGTGGACAACAACAACACCAGAATTGTCCCTGACTTTGCTCACCGCGGTCAACACTGTTTCTCTCCCCTCTTTAAAATTGACTGACATCCTCTCAGACTTTCAGTTCCTCAGCAGTATTTTTGTGCCTAAAATAGAGGAATCGTTATTTATGACCACTAAATCAAGAAATGAGAACAAGGGAGAAACGTGAAAATATAGATTGTAATATATTTTGAGTAAGAGAGGTTCACAGGTTGACAGTGATTTTATGTCAGAACTCCCTCTCATTAAAAACTAAAAGCCGTCCTGACTCATCGACTTGAAAAGCAGGGATTTTGAAGGCTGTATAGTCATGAGCGCAGACACACAGACACACAGCCAGGGACATGTCGGGAGTTCTTACAGTATATCTGAATGTTTCAGCCTTCGACCTCCCAGTGATGCCCACATCAGCTCTACATGCACACGTTCGCCAGGTGGAGCTTGCCAAATTAATTTCAAAGCCCGCTGTTTGCCGTGTGACAGCATTTTCTTCTTTTTACGAGCCCATTTCAATTGCAGAAGTGTTGTGGCATAGTGTGTAGGAGGACTGCAAGAGTGGTTAGGGCAGAAAAATGGGACACCAGCATAAACACCAGAGAGATCAGGCTATTGTCCCCCCCTCCCGAAATATACAGAATTCAGCTTCCTGTGGCTGAAAGCAGAGAGAGGGAAAGAGAGAAGAATGGCATTAACGAGCCCAAGAGAGGCATATTTCCTCCTGTTTCTCTCACAAGCTTTTAATGCCCTCTTGCTGCTCATCAGTAAACTACATTTTAACATGGGTGATTCTTTATACACATTCTTACCTGACTGAACACGTGATCCAATGGCATTTTCCATCATGTTAACGTTTAATATAAGGATGCTGGATTTTGCATGATGTGTGGTGTGTGAGTGCCCTGCTTCTTTTTAGAGAATGAATCATATATTATGCATGCAAAATGCACATAAACACCATAGTCTGGCTGAAATGGCAAACTCCTCATAGTCCTGCTGTCTTAGAATAACACTGTAAGTATGAGGGATCACGCAAACCTCATTTGAATATGAAGTACAGTGTACAGCACTTAAGAAATGTACACAGCTTTTTGCCACGAGTTAACTTCTGTGTGATTATTTGGTCTGTTATGTAATAGGTCAGCCAAGCATACTTATAATAATATAATATTACTATATAATATATAATATATACTAATATACTGGGGGCAAGGACAGTAGATCAATTAAATTCCATAGTTTGTATATGGAAAGAAATTCAAGTGAATAAAAATGGGTTTTGTAGACGACACCCCACAATAACAAGTGTTTCATGATGACACACGATCTGTTCACATGCCAAGGGCACACACTTTCCTTACTGACCACATACTGTGAGGTAGATTATATTTTAGCCTGTACCAGACAGGTACTGTGTTAAAACAGGCCGACAAATGGAGAGCTAATGAGCTGCAGAGGTTACTGCATGTGCCAACAGGAACCTCCAGAATGAAACATACAAGGGAGGACGCCACTGTTCCTTATGTGACCAAAGATTTAAAAATAACTTCTGCTGTCTAAACATATGTTCCTTCAGGCTGGGGGATTTAATGACTCACTCAAGTTGAGGAGCGACAGATAAGATTCCCCCCCTCACCATAGGATCATTTACTCCACATTGCAGCGCAGCACAGATGATTTTTCAATTTTCACGTTCCTCCTGGGTTTCCTGAAACATATCGAGACTTCGGCCCTGAGTAATGGCTTTTTCTGACTGTCGAGGTAGCTTCTAGATACAATTTTCAAGCTCTGCTATCTTCAGAAAGCACTCTGGAATACACAAGTGTCAATAGCTGTATCAAAATGGCCAAGGGGCTGGCTACAACAACAAATGGCAGCCACATGTGTAATGCAGTGTTGCTTTGATTCAGTTTCATTTAAAAGCTGAGAAATTCTGTTTATTTACACTTAGCATCGAAAAAGAGTTTGAGCAATCATATGTGCACTTTTGGAGATTGTTGTGTGTTGTTTTAGAATATATCAGAACCCAAAAAATCCCAAACATGTTGCTGTGTTTCAAACTGCGCCTCCTCCCAAACCTCTGCACTATGATCCCATGCAGCTGTTGGCTTCAATAATATTTTACTGTATAATTTCCTACATAAATGACCTGCGGGGCTCCAGGTGTCATTAGAAACATACTTTCGAGGTGTGTGTTTTATTGCCACTGTTAATTTTATGATGGCCGTTAAGTTAAGTGGAGGTGTATGCTGCCAGCAATCATGCTGCTTGAATCAGCGGTTTATTAGCACCCAGACCCCCACCCCCCAAAAAAGGAAAGAAACCTAAAACAGATGACATTTGGTTTGCAGCACTTCCTGAGGCCTGAGAATGCCACTTGTGCCTGTAGTGGTAGAGAAAATGAGTGCAGTTTATACTGCCCCATAAAACAAAATGACCATAACATATCATCTGTGGAATTATTGATCAATGCCAGTGACCACTAAAAAGGTGTTTTTGAATTGAATTTTGAATTGAACTGGCTTTCAAAAACCCACCGTCCAGCACACTACTTGCAATTTAAACTGCTGGGACAAAATTTCCTAATGATGTTGTCTGTCATTCACCTGAGGATAATACAGTTACAGTACAAGTACAAGTACTTATTACCCTTTGGCGTTTTCTCGTAAAGCAAAAAGAACGACCAATACAGCATTATGTTGTGACCAAGGATATGCACAGAAAAAACAGGTGAGATGAGATGAAATGGAAAATGCATCTTTTTTTTTACAAAATGGACTGGAAACATTTATTATCGAGGGACATTTCATTCAAACTGAGTAAAAGTGGATTATACAAAAAATGGACTTTGTGTTCTCCCTTTCAACCCATCCTATAATTTTTCTAACCTTGTACTTTCGTCCATCCCCTGCAATATTTATCCAAATAGCTGGAATTTGAAGTCTTGCAAATTACCACAATCCCTGCAACTTTTGGCCATTCAAAGAAACAAATTTGCAGAGTTTGAATAAAATCAAATCTTGATCCTAATAAGGCACTTCCCTCACCAAAAACATTTTTTTTCACCTGAAGGATATTGGTTTCCCAGGCAGATGGCCCACGACAAGGTCCTGATTCTTCATAAGCAACATGTTTTTACAGAAATTTCTAATATGACAATGAACTGGTGAAATGTTGGTTACATCATCAAATTAGAAAGTGGATGCTGGATGTATGTATTTCATAAAACCAAAATTGGTACGACCAGTAA
This sequence comes from Psettodes erumei, assembly GCA_016785225.1. NCBI lineage: Eukaryota > Metazoa > Chordata > Actinopteri > Pleuronectiformes > Psettodidae > Psettodes > Psettodes erumei. Next base: position 1,154,666 of record JAFBJZ010000953.1, read on the forward strand.
TAGTCATTACATCATGTTTTCTCTACAAAAGTCTTTTGTGCACTTCACCAACAATTTTCGGTCAACTGTTTGCTTAATGCTTTTCTTTCATTTTTGATTTACTGTAGCCAACCATCTCTGAATTTCCTAAAAATGATATACATACTCTTGATTGTTCTTCTGGTTCAGCTATCGTCAAACAATTCCGTTGCATATGAAAACTTGGAACAAGTTAATGTCAATGATAATGCTTTCCCAGCTTGAGCTGCCTCTCCAGACAGACAGTCCCTCTCTGATTGCTTTCAGACTCCAAGAGTCACTTTAGATGAAGGTGACAGGCAACATTTAACCCCTTCCTCTTGATTCGAGGATTAAACACGCAGATCCCTCGCCAACGGCACTTTTTCATGGAGTGACTTTGGCCGCCGCTTGCCCTGAGCACTTTAAAATGCTGAGCATTAACCCATGCCTCTGGCACATGATCAATAAAGCTTTGGAGTCGCGTACGCACGCTACAGGCACACATGCACGCACACGAACAGGAGTCATGCCTTCCATCATTGAAACTATTAACACCATGCCAAGATCGATCAGTCACCCTCAGCTCTCCTGCTTGCCACCCCCACCCATCAAGGGTATGTGTGCATGGGAGCAAAGCAGGATGCGTTTATGTGTGATCAGAGGCACCAAACCTCCTGTTTTTCTTTTCTTTTTTTCCCTCACTTCAGAGCTGACATCACTGCCTATAAATAAAGAACGTTCACAGCTGGGCGGCCTGAGCCAAACAGTTGATAAAATACATGATAAATTTGTGCTGCAACTGGAGGAAAAAGGTCCCTGTATCTGAGGCGTTGACCTTTTGCAGAGAGGGCGAGCTTTCTGCAGCACTCTGATGGCAGGAATTCAACTGCAGGTTCACAGCATCGCGCTCAGCAACTATCTCCTCCCCGCCAGTGCCATTTATAATGGGAGGCAATCTGCCTCACCGAGATGTGGGAAATGTAGTCATCTGTAGCGCAGTGGTGTGACCGCCTAAATGCTGCTAATTGATATGGACAGCGGGAGCTTCTCAGTGTGTGGGATTAGAAAGTGGCAGAGCGGCGAGCGCCTGGCGTGTTTTCAGGCTGTGACCACCCTGACAAAATTCCATAGTTTTTCCCTCTCAGACATCTTCCACATGCATCCAGAGGTATGAGACACATATATATTCGACCAAGTCTATCTATTTTTACCCCCCCCATGATTGATGTATCTTTTCAGCATGTACACCCCTGCTTTCGACGGGGATGAATAAACCACAGATGAGCAGCCATCTAATGGAAGTACACATACATAGAACTTACAGTACTAGTGTACACACATGTTCACATACACAAATGCATAGGGAGGAGTGCACATATGCAGTACATGACATATAAACACAAGACATACGCAAAATACAAACTAGAACACACATAATGCTCTCAAGCTTCATCTCTACCTTTTAGCCCTTCTCATCATTCACTCTGCTGCATGTGTCATAGGTGCTCACTTGGCAGTTGTGCACGTGAGTATGTGTGTACATGTCTCCTTGCTCTGTGACTCGGTACAAGGCAGCGCCTCCCCGCACGTCTATTTTTCCGACATGCTTTGTAAAACACAACAGATCGTCCGTCATAACAGCCATGACGGACGAGACGCGTGTCTCCTGAAAGGGTTGTGTGTTTTCAGCGCGCTCGACAAACTAATAGGGCCGGTTTTGTGAGTGATAGAGGGTCATTCATGGTCATTATTATCAGAGGTGAGTTATGGAGTTGAGGTGCTCTCTCTTTTGTAGGGTAAAGGCACAAACAACAGGTAATAATGAATATATATACTGCATATACTGTATATATATATATATGTGTGTGTGTGTGTGTGTGTGTGTGTGTGTGTGTATGTGAAATGTGTTGTCCATGTGTTGAAATTAGGTGCAAGCAGCCTGACATAAAGTCTCTATCTTTTTTAGCGTCAATGACAAACCTAATTGTGATCCCTTTTACTCATGGACAGGCAATTTATAGGATATTCACCTTGGGAGGTGGGAGGTATTTATATATGAACAAGCACCAGGGAATAGGTGAGTCCATGAGGCAATGCAGCATGATTGACTTGACTGGAAACCTTAATGTGAGCGTTTTGAAAAAAAACACCAGTGCCCTCTAGTGTCCAAAACCAATGTGACACCTGGCTGCTTCTAAAAGGAAATATTTATTTAGGGATTTACTCAAGAGAGAGGAGCAAATTAAGTGACATCCCCACCCCAACACCCACCCCAAGAAGAATGAGCTTAAAATCTCTAATGATACTAGATGGATCCAGTGAAATCAGTCCCAAGTGGTCTGCTGACCCGAGGGAGTCAGTCTGCAAATCTGTGGTGACCGAGCCAGCCTCAGCTGGGCACCCTTCAGATTCACAGAAACTGTGTGTGTGTGTGTGTGTGTGTGTGTGTGTGTGTGAGAGCTTTCACACAGGGGGAGGTGGGGGAAGTTCAAGCTGGGTTAAGAGGCAAATTATGAAGTAGGGAGCTTGTGGTGACTCAGCAAGACGAAGCACGCTGCCTGCTCAGAAATTCATGGGCTCAAACCAGATCCACTGACCCCCGTCTCATATTGTCCTCCTTCCCTCCTCCCTGTTTTCTCTTCTCAGAAAAGTTTTCATCAGTTGCTCTGTAATGTTAAGTGTTATCATGTCTTTAACACATTTACTGGAAACAGGTTTATCTCTTATGAACCGAAAAGACTGGAGAGGCTCCCATCTTTATTTATATAACCCTGGCTGTTTATGATAAAGACATTTCATTGGATACATTTTTAGTGACAGACAGAAATTTTGATAAAGACTAACGAAAGAACATTTTAGTCCGCAATTACTGCTGCGATACGTTAGTGTCCTTAAGCAGAATACATTCATTTCAAATATCTAATGAGGCCGTTGTGCGTGCATGCCCTGCTGCAGCCTGAGGTCAAAGGGTGTAGCCGGGAGTCTGCATCTCATCTGCCATGTCTCGTCTGGACTGAGATTTTGAGTTCAGGCAATGAAGAACCCTAAATCCGGCTACACACATAACTGATTGCAAAAAGAACCATAAGTGAAATGTGCAGCGTCACCTTTTAAATAATATCCCCGTATTTGTATTGTAATGTTTTCTGCTTTCACTTTAAATGAATTTTAATTTCTTATAATCTAATAATTTTCCTTTAAATTAAACTCCAATAAACTATCTTACAAGCATCAAGTCTTAAAGTGAAATGTTTTTAAAGTCACTGCAGACTACTTTTTCACATAAGAGCAAAGGAGGGTGGGTTGTACATTGTTAATACAGTCAGTGTAATAAACCCAAAATATAAGCATTTTATTCAGCAACGATGATATTCACAACTATGCTCAACAGCAAATTATCTGCTACAATATGCACAGTGTGTGTGTGTGTGTGTGGGGGTAATAATATTATAAAGACATGAAAGTGCTAAAAGAAGAAATCAGACAATTGCAGCCAATTCTTATATATGTGCCTTCCCTGGCTTGTCTGACTTCAGTCCAGCATAATTAGCTTTGACTTGGTCGCTGAGAATAAACAGATAAACTAATACAAAGCAACACAGCAGCAAAAAGAGCTCCTCTCTGACTGATGCTGACCGCAGGGGTGGCGGGGTTGTGCATTGTGTTTTGCTCGCTGGGTAATTAGGTGGCTGTTGTTTTTCCTGTTTTTTGAAGCACTTGTGTGTGTTTGTGACGAGACCTTGAGTTTCCATATGGACGGCCTTACCTTTGCATGTGTTAAGCTCTGTGCTCATCTACCAGCTTGCATGTAGCTGCCTGTGTGTGTGTCTGTGTGTGTTTCTGTGTGTACCTTTTTAGCAAATCACCTTCATTATAAATGTGTCTCATTACAGTAATGAGACGATTTCATTATCACTTAAACGACCTTGTCCCTGGTGTTAAACAAGGCCGGCTGGTAGAAACCCAGTGGGCTTTTTGAGTTGAATCACAGCAGGGGGGTGGGCGAGCATGTGGGTCAGCAGGTGTTGCCAGGTGTAACATGAATGGAGACATCTAATTGAAGTGCATAACAGGATGTACACATAGGTGCGTGCATGTTTGATTGCAGATAATGGGATGAATGTTTACGCAACTGTACTTAAAACAGAAATTGAAATTGGTTTTATTCAAACTGTGTACTTACAGTAGCTTGATCGCACCCTGACCAACTTTCCTTTTCTTTCCTGAGCTCGACGTGGCTGCCACTATGATCTCCTCTCATCCTCGTTAAGCACTCACTCTGTTTGGTGAGTGAACTTTAGTTGTTGAAGAGCTTATCTCTCGCTGTTAAAGTGCCCTGCGTCCTGTGAACTAAGCCCCGGAGCCAAACACCACTGCCCTAATCCCCCACTCTCCAAGCACCTCATTCACTATTTGCTCTCATTCTAATTGTCTTCAAGGCACGTCAAGGATCGTGCAGGTTTCCCTGTGGATGTCTAGGTATGTTTGAATGTGTTACCAGCCTGTACCCACATATCTGAGGCACTAAAAGCTTCCTCCCAGTCCACGTATGTGTGTGACCGGCATGATCGGGCAGGGACCAGTGATCACGCAGCCATCAGGGTGCATTTAGGAGGATTGCCGCCTGTGTAGGAAGGGATCAGGACCAGAGTCAGAACCAAAGCTGCATGGGCAGAAGCCCAAAATCTGCATTCAGCAGGTTAGCAGTGCGTACGTGTGTGTGTGTGTGCGCCAGCCCCAAGGGTATCAGTTCCTGGTCACAGTCTGTGGATGAAAGTAATTGCCAGTGGAGGGCAACCCGCAGCTGAGGCCCAGAAATGGTGTGTGTTAGTGTATGTGTGTGTCTGTATGTATGTGTGTGTGTGTGTGTGTGTGTGTGTGTGTGCAAGAAACTCAGGGCTGCTGCTTTTCTCCAGTGATCCAATGCTTTGTACAAACTGTGCATATTCTGCTTAGACATGCAAAAATATACAAGATTTGAATTTGACTCTTAATAATGATGAATATGTCTGGGGTTCTTTACTCGCCTGTGCAGCCAATAGCTTATATTCAGTCGTGTACTGCTGTTCTCCAGCTGACTAAGGTGTAACACACCTAAATGAAGCCAGGCAGCTGCTGTCAGACATTTGCTCCGTCCTCCAAAAGTCTAGTGCTGGTAAATGGTCCGCCGTCACAGCAAGTACAAGTGGGTCACAGTGGGTGTGCACCGGCCAACTAACTGTAAAGAGATTTTCATGGACGGCTTCCTCTCATTCATGGATGACGTGAAAAATAAACCCACCTGGAATCACTTACCTCAGCTTTTGGAGCTTTTGGTCTTATATATCTTTTGGGATTTGGTGTCCTGGTTGTGAATTGAGGCGATCTGAAGGCTGAATTTAAAGCAAATTTGTCAGCTGTTATGTTATATTATGCAAATATTTAACCAGATACTATAAATGTGTCATGGTATAGATGCATACCTCATTAAATGCAATTCAGACTATATTCATGAAAAACAAATGTATGGCAAGGTCAGTTTCACTGGTATTTAATGTGCTTCTGACGATTTTCTGTGAGACGTTGTTGTGTCAAATCACCACCAGGGGGTGACAAACACTAACACATGACAATATTCTCTCAACACTTCAGGGGCCTGACAAAATTATGTGTTTATGTATGTTTTAAGGGCAGGAATGTGAAACTGTCATTTCTTCCCTCATAAGTAAGATGTAAGATGTACTTGTTGATATGTGTCAACAAATGACATTCTTCTTGTCTCACCCTGTGAATGCATGAGTTAAATGCAGCCACGAATGTCCGGTACACAAGTTTTCTATAGGTCTATGAATTGGAAATGCACCTGCTCACCTCTGTCCACCTCTGAGACCACTGAACCAAACGGCAACCGATTGCACAGTGACCCAGGCAGTCTACAAAGTGACGGCTGGGAGAGACAGAGAGGAGGGGGAAGACATGCAGAGTGACAGGTGCTGCAAGCGGAATAAAACAGAAATAAAAAAAAAATAGACATAGCAATAGACTGAGGGACCATGCGGCAGAGGACATGTACCATGGGGGCCCTTCTGATCCCTCTCAAAGCCACTTTATCAGTGAAACAAGCTGTCCTCTTTCACCTGAATTTACGTGAGCTGCACTTACAGGTCAGGATAGGTTAATCATTTGCTGCATTTCCAGGAAGTGGCTCATAGATCAGCAGTCATGAAAGAAAGGTGAAGAGGACCAAACACAAAAGCAAGAGGTGGCTCCCCCGCCTGATGACAATAGGACCGGTTGCTTTGTTGAAAACACAAAAGCAACATTAGGATTTAATTAAAAGTTGACCCAGGTGAACAATGAACAGGATGTAGCCCAGGTAGTCATCTTTTGTATCAGTTTGCAGAGGGTTGGGGGTGCGGGCTACTGGGTCTCATGTGAGGATGACTGGACTGGTTTCAGATAAACATCTCTCAAGAGCCCAACAGGCGTTCAGAGGACGGAAAATTACGATTTCAGGATTGTTCATACTGCGCTTATGACTCACACAGTGCAGGTAAAAAGAGGCATGATGCTGAGGGGAAGGGCACTGTATGACAAATGGGACTGGATTGCAAATAAGATTTTGGCTCAATAATAGATCAATGGGGTTCAGGTGCATTGAGTAATGCATGTGTGAAAGGGGTTGGCTTGACTTCAACTCAAGGACAGCGGGCCTACAATGCAGAGTGGGTTTTATGTTGAGGGGTTAGTTTATGTAATTTAAAGTGGTTGAAGGTTGCATTAAGGTTAAAATGATCCGACAGTGAAAAAAACGTATCACATTTTGAGTCATTTCATTTGCTGAGTCTCCATGCGGGGAATAAATGTTTACTCTCCTGCTTTAATTCAAAACTCTACTACTTTTCTCTGCAAATAGACTTTGATTTGTTGCCATAGCAGCAGATCCTAGAGCAATGGATCTTTGGGAAGCACACTTCCCATAGATTTACTGTATTTACAGTGTGTCTTTCATTTTTTTCCTTCACATTATGGTGGTTTTCATTATATCTTTACAGTATACCCTTCACTTTTCCTCATACTCTATATTTGTCTAAATCATCTGAATGTCTTGATTGTGTGATTGGCTTTTGTATTAGATATCGTATTGGTTATGTGTATTTGATCTTGTATTTCTGTGTGTGTGTGTGTGTGTGTGTGTGTGTGTGTGTGTGTGTGTGTGTGTGTGTGTGTGTGTGTGTGTGTGTGTGTGTGTGTGTGTGTGTGTGTGTGTGTGTGTGAGTGAGTGAGTGAGTGAGTGTGACAGTGACCTAGAGCTTGGCTCCATGTTTTGAGTGTTTGCAGTGGATCAGAGTGTGCAGAATCTTTTTGAGTTTTTGCTGTTTTCCTCCATGAGAATGGATATTTTCACAAAGTTTGTGTGTGCTGTGTGAGAGCAGTGAACGATAAGGATTCAGAAAGGTTTTCGAGACATAAAAAATGTGTTGGAAAAGAAGCCTTGCAGCGCTTCTTTTTTTAAATGCTCCTGCATACTGCACCGCATGCTGCCAATAGGAAAAAAACACAGCGCTTGTGTTTGCCTGTCCTTTCCTGTCCAATTGTTGCACTTTGCCAGTTAGCCATTGGCACCTGTTTCCTTCCACTCTGTCATACACTTGAAGTGTGTCGCCCCAAGGGGAATGGGATCAAAACCGACACATGCCATGTTCCCAACCCTGCTGTGCCTTTACATCTGGCTGCCATTCATTCACCTTTACTCCCTTGTGACAAAAACAGCATAAAAGTCAAACTGAAAACAGACGCACCATCCAGAATGTGAAAGTAAGACAGCCCTGCATGAATGAATGAAATGACTGTAACTGGAAAAAAAAGTAGTTGCTATGCATGCTTGAGCTTTGTAAAAAGGTTGAAATTTCAGCCATGACTTTTAGAGTCGGCTCAGAGCTACGCTTCTGAGCCGGCAGTGACATTTAGCACCAGAAGATGCGGCACAGCAGAAATGTGGGGGGAAAAAAATGAACAAGGAGGGTGAAATTAAAGCAAGTTGCTCACTCCCGTTGTGCTCAAAGCAGTTAAGGCTGGATGGCCTGCAGCGCTGCCTTATTATGTCTTTTGATTTTTTTTTCTCTCTTTTCTTTTGGTGGTTACTCAAACAAACAACCACAGTATGCAGTAAAGTATCTCATTACAAACCATAAATCATTGCAAACCACAGGGAGAGCAACGAGGTGGAAAACAAACCTCTGTCAGTGAAGGTTAAAGAAAAGCATGCTGTAGCTTGAGGTACGTTTTCAGTTCCATGGAGTATAAAACGTAATCTTTCATACTCATGTAGCTTTATATCAAGATTTACAGCTTTGAACCCTTGAATTATCAAGATGCTACAATACTTTGAAGGACACGCATCTCTGTGCTTTGTATTTAGCTTTGGATATAATTTTGCTCATTCTTTGTTGCACAACAGCAAAAGGACAGGTTGGACTGGTAATCAAAAATCACTCAAGCCTGGACCTGAGTTGAAAAGGATAATTAGCATGCTCCACTCTCATGCACCCCAGCCTCATACCTGCTGTCAAAGAGGCAGGGCTTGAAGCTCAGAGAGGAAGTCTTCTGGTTATGACACTGCTCATTTACTGTGCTAAGAATATAGATGACTCAAATGTAGCTGTCATCACACAATTTAAAAGTTAGCATGTGTAAATATCAGTGAATTAGCATGTGTGTTTGCCCTGACATCTTCAGGCTCTCATTTGCATTGACAGCTTTTACTTTACACACTGAATGTAAATGTCATCTAAGATGTTTACAGTTAAAGACACCAGTGTCTTTCAACCACATGGACCCTGCCTTTAGTTTTCCCTCCTTACCCCTCTGTCTGTCTCACTGTCCCCACACATACAGTATGCGTCTGAACTGGTTAAGTTCACGACTTCTTACAGGCAGAGAATCATGAGAGGACTTTTTTAGTCTTTTTTAGTCCAAGTATCCAAGTATCAAGTGGCCTAATTCATTCTCTTATGAAAAATACAGTATCATCTGAAGTTTGCATCAGTGTTCTTATTCTGCACAGATGAGCGAGCAGCAAGTGACTTCATGAAAATGTATTAAATAATCATTAAGTTTATTAAAGGCTGCTGATTTGTACATTTATGGCTCAAAGGGCAGGTGCTGGGTAGGATTGCTTATGTATTGTTATTCCACTGATGACAGTGGAAACAACATTATGCAAGTTGTCTTCTCTTTCAGTAACATCGGTCTGGCAAGGACCATTGCAAACAATCTCAATCACAATGAATGTACAAACAAGAACATGGCACAGGTTCATCATTCAGTGAGTAGGCAAGGTAAACCTCGTCATCGCTGGTCAATATCACAAAGTGACTGACTGATACTGAAGGGTAAAGCAAAACATCACTGACCCGTCACCACTAACCCGTCTCCTGATGTACAGCCATGTGAAGCAACTCAATTTGACATCTGTTTACCAAAGACACCAAAGAATTTTGGGAGAAACAGCAAAAAAAAGATGCACAAAACTTATACATCTATACTGTTGGATTGAATGGTGCAGCCATAAAAGAAGAGATTAAAAGAAGTTGGAATAAGGCTATACAGAATATATAGAAAATTATACTGTCAGCCAGGGTGGAGTAAGGTGATTTTCCCAAGAAAGGGGTATAATTGATGCAGTAGAGTACACAGTAATTCCCATTTAGTATATTTAACTTTAACAATTAACTTGATTGGGATGGAGTTTTTGAGCAGTATGCAGTGTTTGCTGATCTTAATTCCATTTGGTGTCAGCCTGTGGACTTTTTAATTCAATTCCAGGTGAACAGCGTAAAGGACTTGGTGGGATTCTTGTTTCTTGTGGCTTGTTTCTGATGGCTCTTCTTTTGACAGAAGAAATAGCAAGGAGCCAGACTAAATTTACCCAGTCTGGGTCCCCAGCAAGACTTTTTTTCCCCATAAGAATCCCTGACACAGAGCATGTGAGACATCTCAGACTGCAGCACACAAACTGTGCAGCACAGGGCTGTGGGTGGGCTGGCTCCTTAGGCCAAGACAAGAACACACACGGATGCACAAGGATCTTCCATTATTTGGGAAGAGATTCTCTTCACAGATAAGCAGAAATCGCTCTCTTTTTGGATCATATAACGCAGCAGGGGTTTACCATGCTGCTTCCATGAGGATGACTGATAGTGACATCAGAAGTAATAAAAGCAGGAGCAGGCGGGACACGGCTCTAAATGGACTGTAAATTAATTAATTGTGTAGAAGTTTAGCAAAGGGAGTTCCTTCAGTTGCCTCATAAAGCCACTGGCGAGTTTTTGCATAAGGTGAGCTTTAATTAAGAAAGTAACAAAAAACAGATATTCACTATAAGAGAGACTTGTTGGAGGCTTTCCAAATAAAACTTATTTCATTAGTGTTCAGCCACAGTCATCCAGCCAACATTCAAAGTGAGTATAGTTGGAGGTCTTATTGCATTTGGCTAATGCTGTCCTCCCCTTGAATAAGTGGGGGCATGTAATTGTGTTGATACAATAGCTGCTATGTCCCTTTTCGATATTTGGAAGTAAGAGAGGTAGCATCTTAGTAATCATTGGGAGGAAGCATAAATAGTTACTTTTGTTAAGTATACGATGATTATAATGAAAATAGGACAAATGTGTTTGAGCAGTTGCCAACAGGATGAGTCCTTTACCAGTGTCAGCCTACTTTTCAGTTTTGTTTTTGGTTTTAATGTGGTTGCTCACTCCACAAAATTTTAAATCAGACTGCACGCATCACAGCCCGGTGTTCTTGGCTCGGTATCTTAAAGCTTACAAGCTACAGCAAGGGAAATCTTTGGGATCCCATGGTGGAGAAAAAGCAAACATTAAAGGAAAAAACAGCCCTCATAAATAGAATAAATTCAGCGTCAGTGCTGACACTCTTTAAATGTGCATTTGGAGGAATGACAACGGGCTTTTGCTTTGCTGCTGCTTGAGTCACTGCGATACAAACAGGGAAAGGGAAAAATGGGACCGTGCTGTAGTTGAGGCACTCCTTACTGTCCACCCACTGTCGCTGACCTCAGTGATCCCAGAATCTGTCAACAACACACAGCTGAGCTCCGATATCTCATACAAACACAAAATTTGATGTGACATTAGAATTGTAAGCATAGATTTGAATATGAGATTGTTACAGGTTTTGTGTTCACGTTCACTTTTGTGAAACTTCCACGTAAGTCATACAAAGACCATTCTCTTTCAGTCAGCTGTGTTGTGCACAAAGCGTAGTAACAGCTGGTGACTCACCAGGGTTAATGTGTTCATTTCATTATGAATAAAAAAATTTTCATACTGTGATCAAACAACAAATAAAAATGGAGGAAATAAACATGCACGCCATGCTCTTGTCAACACCCTACTGGTCCTGGCCCCAATTTAAAAAAGCAAATACTGAACAGTACCAATATGCATCTTATTTTTATGATTCATTTGTTGTTAATTCACACCCATGTCAACAGTTTGGAATAGCACATACAGAACATACTAACAAAGCTGCTTATTGGCTTCGAGAAAATGAGGATTACAAAATAGTTAAAGATCATTTTTCAGCAGTGCGCCACTGAAAGAATACACTCTACAAGAGCATGGGATGTTAGGTGAGGAAGTTATTTAAAGAGGAGAACTTTTAAACACAGCGCACTTGCTCATAAAACATCATTGTAATGACACACGCTGTCTAAATATTGATTTTAGTTTGTCTAAATGCTTGAATCTGCTTGTAAAACATACCTTTTGATATGTGTTGCACAACACAACACGTCACTGCGTGTGTGTCTGCGCTAACTTTTGAATTCTGCAGTAGTAAGCCCTCAAGTATTTTCAAGGTTGTAATTTTTCACTCTAGTCTTTTGTGCCTCCTCAGTCCTGCAACCAACACCTTTGAGGAAGTATATCTGGGTTGGGTCACCTGGGCCGAGCACAGGCTTGCACCACGCTATGATGTACCAGATGAGAGTGAAATTTACACTAATCCTGTGACAAACCTACTTGGCTTTAAGCAGTGGATGCATGAATCCACGGTGAGAGGGAGACATTCCTGGCCCATCTGAAAATGATCAACCACTGAGCTACAGACAATCACAAGCAGGTTTTAGATGTAAAGAGTTGGTCGCTATCCCAAGGTTACTTACAGTGGTTTGATATATCCAACCGTTTGCTTTTGAACCCATCACACAGAAGTGCACAGAGGCATGAGCTGGAATAATTATGATTAGGCTTTATCAGTCCCTGCGCCCCAGGGGGTTCAGAGGTCAGGCAGAGCTACAGCTCAGCTGGAACTGGTAGCACTCCAGTGTTGTGTTCAAGGACATAGACCAGCTTGAACCCCACTTCACAGCGTGATGGAAGGCATGCGTTGTGCCCTTGTGCTGATCCCTGACAGAGACATAACCACTGGACTCTCTAAAAAAAACCCTTTATTTCATCTGTCATAGGGGCTCATTTTTTCATTCATCTGTGTTTTTGATACATCAGCTGTATGTCTATTAAGTAGCATTATATTTATCCTTTGGAAGTGGTGCTGCATCAAGGTATGGCTATTTAAAGACCATCAATGCCTTTAAAATGTTTTCTTGGTATTTTAAGAACCTCCAAAAGGAGGAACTGTATGTAATTGCCACAGAGCTTCCCCAGCTGTATAAAAAACAATCACATTGAGACAGGGAAATACCGGAAGTTGAATGATTTTCCTTTCGAAATAATATTGTGTGTGTGTGGGGGGGGTGAAAAGGGTAATAGAACAGGTGGAACGGTCTCAGAATTCTTTTATATACTCAGCATCTTTATGCAAGTGTCTTGCCCAAATATGTGCACATATTAATCTACACATCTCAAAGAGGAATTCTGTGAAAGGAAGAAAAAGAAAAGGGACAAAATCGCTGAATTCAGTTTGGAGCTCTTGACGGTTTACCCCTGTAGACTTTTAATGTGAAAGGCATTAGCGGAATTCCTGCTGTGTATTCTGGCTGCCTTCCTTCCCCTACTGTCCACCTCCGCAGCATGCAAATTACGGAGCAACTCCAACGTATCCCAGATCGGTTAACTACTACAGAGCGCACGGCGCAGCGCGAGAGGAGGACGCGGTGCGCGCTTGAGTTATCCTGAGTGGACTTTGGGGAGATGAAAAGAAATATTTTCAACCACTACACTGATTCATGTTGGTGGCTCGAACCCGCAACTTAATCAGAATTAACTGTGCGGTCGTTCTGCGCGAGGAGGGCGACACTCATCATCCCGGGACCAGGAGCGAAACCTTGGCAGCGCCAGCTCCGCGCCGTGCGTCGGAATAAATAGTGTGTGTGACGGCTGCGTGACACTCAAGAAAAGACAACGGACCCTGAATGAACCAGCGGGGGACTTGACGGAGCCGGTGAAGTTTTCCCGGTGTGTGTCAGTCTGTTGTACTGTGTTTTTTACGGATCCGGAGAGAAAGTGTTGTGGAGGAGGTTGTCCCCTCCTCCTCTTCAATGCGTCGGTTCCCCACATCCACAGATGGACAGTGTACGGTGAAATTTGGACTAGCCTTTCTCTTTTTTTCATCAGTTTTAGTCGGTAAGTCACGGAGCAGGGTCACTAGTGATATTCACGTATATATATCTGAAAAAAACACTTTAATGTGCCTGATTACTTTCTTCATGGACCAGGTGGTATGGACGGGCTCGTTCTGCTGTATTTCGAAAAAAACAAGGAATCCAGGTGTCCATTATGGGCAGGTTCCAGCTGGCTTAAGTATGCTCTAGGCAGTTTAAACCTACATTAAAAATGTTTAAGTGCTCTCCTATCAAATATGTATTATGTGGACTGATGTAAAAAATTTCATTTATCCCTAGACTGATGACCGGAATCGAGAAAGTCCTGTGTAAAAAAAAGTGTCTGGACTTGACAGTGAGGGAACAGAGAGGGACCAGTGAGTTTTGCCTGAGGGGGCTCCATTACCTCGAGCACACCTGGCTGATTGCCACACACAGTTACTGTATCCAACATCACTGTGCAGGCTTATGGTAATCAAGACTCCTGTGTCTACACAGAAGCCTTTTATTCCACATTGAGCGTCCCTGAAATTAGGCTCAATTGTTTTAATTTTCTGTAAAACAGCAGAAGCAGCCCCTGCATGTTAACATTTCAATGCCTAATGGTTCCTCTTTTGTGGCATGTGGACACAGCTAAATATAGGCTGGTTGTGGCGTATGAATATTTATAAATGCATGTTGGTAGTCACAGGTGTGTTTGATGGGGACAGCATCATCACATCAAACAAAACTCAGCCAATCTGGAAGGATTTCTTTTATCAGATGCATTATTACCCAGCTGCAGCTTATCTCATGTACATTGGTAATACAGCACTGTTAGAATTAAACAAACATTCCTGGCCATACTGTAAATCACATTTTTCACATGATTACATACATCTTTACTGCAGTCACATTGAATCATTTTGTAATTGTCTTGCAGGACTGCATTTTTTTCTCCATTCGAGGTTGAGGTTATAGTCCCATTTAAGTACAAGTTAATGAGGGAAAGAAGTGTCTAATTAGCTCGAAGTTGTGAATTGCATAATTGAGTTCAGATCCCAATTTTTTGCTTGGATGAATCAGTGGTGAATAATTTAATAGCTTACTTATGAGCGCTCCATAGCATAAATATATGGGGCTGCTTAAACCTAAATTTTTTATTATAATTTAGATAGATAGATAGATAGATTACTTTATTCATCCCTGAAGGGAAATTATGTATGTATGTATGTATGTATTATTTATTGTTTTTTTTTTTACAGAGGGATGTGGATGTTTTGTTCTTATTATACAGAACAGTGTTACACACTGCTTTGTTCATGTTTCTCAATCTATTGTTAACAAGATGTCAGCAAATAATATGTATTTACACTGACAAATAACTTCTCCTTTCTTCAGCTTTAAAAGGACCACTTATTCAATACCAGCAATCACAACAGCAGTCATCCAACCACAGGAAATCATTAAAAATGACTAGCCTACTTGAGGAAATCAGGTGGTGAAGTGGTGGTTAGCTCTCTGTGGACCAATTGAAGTGAAACACAAATGTGTGTTTGATTAGGCTGTGTTTTAATGTCTGAAACAGCCAAAGGAAATCGGTCTGATCAGTGGGAGCAGTGTGCATGTTTAAGAGTATCAGCTCAGGGTCAGAGCATGGAAGGAGGCATTGTGAAACTTTATTAAAGCACAGGACTTTCAGAAGGAGAAAGCCTGCAGATATATTGGAGAGCCTCTGCTTCTCTAATACATGGAGGAAGTAGGCAGTGGTAGCCCACAGAATATTGAATCAGTCAAAAAAAGGACTGGAACAAGGGGCAAGGGAGTTGAACTAGCTCTTGCCTCTTGAGTGGGCGGATGTCATAATTATCATTTCTCCAGGATTGCGGTGGAGGGCCGCGGGCACTGGCAGAATCTCTGCAGATATGTGGGTGTAGCGGTGGTGTCGACCCTGTAGGGCAAGTCACATCACTTCCAATATAGAGGGAAAAGGGACAAGCCCCACCATAATTGGAGCCTGGGAACACTGCAGGGTGCATTGGGAAGTTGATAGACAGAGTGAGCTGCACAAGCATGAGCAAAGGCTGAGGGCGTGCGCGCAAGGACAAAAACACACATTCGCACACATGCATGCGGAAGCATTAGAGTGCAGTGAGCTCTAATCTGCTCCCTCATGTCAGGCTGAAATGAAACAACCCCTTGCTGGGCACAACAGGTCTCCCTGTCTCGCATTCTCTGTCACAGTCTCCTTCTCATTCTCTGTTTCTGCCCCCAAGCAAAAGTAGCCAGACTTAAGTATTAGTGGATGCACGCAACTGTTGGTTGGTGACCTCAGAGTGAATAGGGAGGAAAGGGGAAACAAAGACAACTCTCCTCTGCTGTTGAAGCAGGTCATTGCTATTATGCTCCATGTGGTGCAGTGAGGTATTGCAAACTGGGGAAAATTGGCAGGGAGGACTCAGCACTCCCAGTAAAACACATTCTCTGTAATTATCAGACAAGATGGTCTGTATTATTAAGCTTTGGTCTTTCCTGTTTGTGCTTAGTCACTCCTTGTTGTATTGCAGTTGTCCAGGAGAGTGTTATCTGAAACACTTGGAAGAAAATAGGCTCTTTCACCAAAAGCTCTTCTTGCTATAAACCTCTCTGTCAAAAGGCGTATAGGAGGTGGTAGCTTCAGGCCGGTGGATCTGTTATTGGAGTCTGGTGAGTCGATGGAGTCCTTGCAGGGCTCCAGACAAAGTTTATCCATTAGAAGCTGGTGCTCCTAACTTAACTTAAAGATTTCACCAGCCTCAGTTGAAATGCAGGAGCAGCACTTTAAAATCATTCACAGAAAAACAGACAGATTCATGTTTTTGTTTCTGATCAATGTTGTAACCCACATTTTTAGAAAAATTACTGGTGCTCACACCAACACGGTTATAAAAAGAGACATTCGTGTCAGGTGCTGAGCCTTGTGTCTGTCTCTATCCTATCCGAATATTGAAAATCCTGCTGTTTGGAACGTAGCACATGGAATATGACAGGGCTGTGTGTGTGTGTGTGTGTGTGTGTGTGTGTGTGTGTGTGTGTGTGTGAAACGCTCAGCGAGCAGATTATTTAGAACAATAAACACCCCTCAGCCTTTGTTTGAAGAGCAACACTCCCCTCTGTTGCATCAGTGTGACGTGTGCACATTTCTCTCAGCAGATGTGTTTGCTGTGTTGTCTGTAAATGCACCTAATCTTTAGTTTCTGTTGTGGATGTAAGCGTTTTTAAGGTGCCTGGCAGTAATCCACCCCAAAAATAAATAGGAATGGGGACATCAAGACATTTTTATCTCCAGACAGGTCTAAACAGGAGCTTCAGAATACTGTCCATTGTATTTCATAGCCTGCTGTGGCATTCCTACTTAATTGGTCTTGAATAGTCTTGTTCAGTAGGACGGTGCAGGTCAGCTCAAGTCTGTGTAGTTAAGTCATCAGACACTCAATTAACCCAGCCATAGGAGCTGATCTAAAAAAAAACAAAAAGAAACTGTTAGGGCAGGAAAACAAGATACCTTGAATTAAATCTGCATCAAAGTTGTTGTCATCAGTGTCTGGCCAAGACTTATTCTATATATGTTATTATATGATATGTTATCTGCTGAAATCCCAAAGTGGGACTGCAGTACTGGAAAAGCATCACCCCCTCTCCACTAACAGACTCTGTAGGTTTGTTCTGAGACTCACCATTCAAAGCAATACTGTCTCTTTCACATCACAGTTGGAACTTTGCAGTGTGGATATTATTCCCACATAACCATCATGCAGGAGTTTTTATATCCCTCATGTCTTGTATATTGGAAAACATCAGAAAATATCCTGTTATATGCACATTGGTAAGTGTACAGTATTTTGCATTCAGACATGTACAGACTTGACATTTATCATTGTTTCCATCTCCTAACCAGCTTATCCTGTTGAGGACCATAGAGTTAGAGCTGTGTTGCTGTCCTCTGAATGCCAGAAGCCGTGTCTCTGTCTGTGTACTGTTGACGTCTGCTCTGTCTGATCCTGGCCGATCCAAAGAGTTGTTATTTCCACCATCCAGTCATAGGCTGGATTTCCTTCAGGTGATTTGCGTCAGTATGCTCAGGGAGTCAGATGGGTGGAGTTTGATTTATCTGGGTTCTCCATTATAAAGCAACTTATACTGATCCCAGTATGACACAGGGATGCATTATGGTCTGTCTGGTGAATAAATAGGAGAGGCCAGAGCTCAGAAAGAATCAGAAAAGGGGCTACACATGATCTGACCAGTGATTTTCCATCAGAGGTAAAACTTGCTGGTGCACGTTTCCAGAACAGTAAGAGATAGTCTGTGACTTTGTGCTAATCTTCTGTCCTGGAATTACTTTTTTCTCACCCAAGAACTGAGAGAAGTTTGGATACTTTTTCGCTCGGCCAGCTGAAAGCTAATCCCAGGGGTTTAAAGTTTGGGCAGTATCATTTAGTTTATTTATGTGTGTATATATATATATGATAAATTAAACAATAGGGCACTAATGGATTAGATGACGGCACTGTAACCCTCTGTGAAATTTAAAAGATACAATACAGTCACATGTCATAAACAATCTTTCAAAAATATATTTTATAGTAGGTTTCTTGACTAATTGACACTTAAAAGGATAGCATTCAGCTGCTACTAATGACTACATCTGATAGCAGATGTGATTGTGAGAACAGGTTTTTACTTTGTCCAATTAGTAAACTCAGCAGTGTTCTGCTAAAACTGTGAGCATACAGTACAGCGCATGTCACTCCCATTATGCATCTGCTAAGATAGGAGGCCACAAGCACAAGAAATGCATGCATTTCACTATAATCAGCTATTAAACTGATTTTCTCAGTGCGTATGAATGGAATATGAGGCACATAAGCAAACATGTATGTTTTCATGTATTTGTAGCTGCATAAGCATGTGATCATGATAGTAGTGTGTATGTAGCATGTACATTTGAAGTAAATTCATTTTTGTTTGGTTTTACTGACACAGCAGTTACTGTAATTTTAGATACCCAGGACTATTTCAGATGACAGACTTGAAATATGAGCTTGTGGCTCATTTTTATAAAGCATTCATGTCACTTTGGTTTGGAGGCTATTTTGGGATATAGAATAAGGACGCTTGTAGTGTAGTTGTACAAACACTACAGAATATTCTAGGTGGTGTCCTTTTATATTGTTTGTGCTCATTAAGCAGGTCTGTCTACCTTTAATGTGTGGCTCATTTGAGACTGACGCTAGTATATCAGCAGATCTACACCTATTTACGGAGTGAATCATAAGACTGTCATTACCATTACCCCGTGGCCTTTTTTTCTGAGGGTGGGTCCTCCTTTTTAAATGAGCAATTCAAACAGCTGAGAACAGATAAAGACTGAGAAGAATCAGGATAAGTATCTAAGACACCCTAACTGAAGGCAGCAATACTTGCTGAATGTTTCCTTGCAACCAATCAGATCAACTTCAGAGAATTGATGATTATTGCTGTATTATAATGATATCACTGTGCAACTATCAAAACTCTGTTAGAACATGTTTGCTTTGCTTGTGATGTTCCAGACTTTCCAAATACAGCTGCTTCTTTTAAGTATTCTGAATGAATTTGTCTACATTTTAGCAGTCCTGCCGGGGCACCGGTGAGTCACTCCTGAATACAATGTGTCCCCTTTTTAAAGGGATGAAAATGTAGACAGAAAATGTACATCTGCTTGGTGCAGATGTCTTTCCTCACCAAACGTACCTTGATGCCTCTATACACTGGTGTAATCTGCCTGCTCATTTCTGGAGAACTAATTACTGCGCATTAGTTAAACAGACCATTTGAAATGCAAGCCTGCTAAATCACACTTGCCAGGGAAGCTGAAGCCGACCCCCCCCAGCACACAGTCTTTATGCTTCTATTATTAGTTCTATCATGCATATGCTCTATCAGAAATTAAGGCCCACCAGCAGAGAACAGTAACTGAGGAGGCTATGCAGTACACAAGGTAGGGATGCTGATTGTTTTTGGAATCATAGTTGTTCACCTAGATGTATAAGGTTTCCATCTGTAAACCAGTTTGGTGTAGTACCTTTCACTTTTGAACAGCTGCCAGTTGTTAGAACTGCTGCACGACATGAGAAGGGCCACAGCTGATCGAGCTTTTTAACAGGCCACCGGTGATGTTTCCAAAGATGCGACCCCTGTAAGAACATCCTTGCTCTTCTTGTCACCAAGGCTGTGTGCTTGCATCACTATCAAAAGGATCTTTGTTTTTGCATGGCAGAGTGGTCGATTAGAGGAATTATGGGTTGAGAGAATGTGGGGTTGATTTTAATAGTTAAAGGCACTCCAGTTTGGTCCTGTTTGTCTACCTGATGATTTGCAGTTTCCTTGAGCTGTAAGAAGTGCTCCATGTATTGATATTTTGGATACTTGAAGGGAAAGCTCTTAAGTATACATCTATGCATAATATTCAGTCTGAGGACACCACATTCCATACTGCACTTCAGGATCACTGTGTTCCATCCTTGTCATATAATGCAGATTCAGCCTTAAGCCATGTCGAGGATTCACCTGTACATTCACATACACATACATCTGGACTGATATAGATCCCTTTTCTTTTGTTGTTCAGGGCTGAGCTTCAGTGCATTCAGTTTGAAATAAAGTATTGGATACTGCATCAAAGTACCAAGGTGCAGCTTTAATTTGAATAGGTTTATGCCAATACTGAAAGAACTGGATGTGAAACATAGCCCTTTTAACATATTGTGCAGAACTCTATTAGAAAGATATGACATGTCGCTGGTTTGCCAAAATCAGCTGTTGGGTACACTTTAAAAAATGGTTGTGTAGAGAAAAACTAAACTTTGTAGACTGAGGGCCACAAATCTTGTGGATGAACAGAAAATCATTTGCATGGTGAAGAAAAACCCCTGCACAGTAAGTCAAGGATGCTCTCCAGGATACAGGCGGACATGTTTCCTTGTCAAGGATCAAGAGAAGACCTAACCTCAGTTGAAGCAGTAAATCTGATTCACTGCAAGATGTAAACCCCTGCTAAGCCTCAAAAAAGGCCAGGTTGCAGTTCACAAAAAGAGTTGTGGAAGAAAGATCTATGGACTGATGAAACAAAAATCAACCTCTATTAAAATGATGGAAAGAGAAAATTGAATAGAGCTCATGTCCCAAAGCCACCGCCTCATCTGTCAAACATGGTGGTGAATCTCTTATGACTCAGGCAAGTATGGCTGCCAATGGAAGTGTCAGCTCAGATTCAGACAAATACATCACACTCATTGACATTGACATTTATCAATTCAGCAGGACGACGATCCTAAACATGGAGCCAAAGCATTCACTTGATTTTATTCTTACTGAGCAGTATTTCACTTGGGGAAGACCAGGCTAAAGGCAGAAAGACAACACAACAAGCAACAGCTGAAGGAGTGAGTGCAGTGAAGCTGTGGAAAGCATCACCAGGAAGGTTACAAAGTAGTGGAAGACTTCAGGCAGTGCATATTACATTTGTTTGATTTCATGTTATTCAATTTTTTATTCATTTTTCAACTCCTTGAATTTGGGTGCTGCGATTTAAAGGATTTTATCTCCCACACTTAAATGCAGTAATCATAATTCCTTTTCAAATTGAATGTGCTAAGGTTCAGAGCCTGAAAAAAATGTGTACTGTCTAAATAGTTATGGACTGGACTGTATGTTAAAGACTATTTATAGGATTTTGACAGGGAACCTCAGACTACAGTGAATTGAAATTTACCCCTTTAACCTTGCTGTTGGCAAAATCCATAAATCACCATGCCTGCAGGTAGCCTAGCAATGAGGACTAAGGTCATAAAATGCTATGAACTAAGGTGACTGCAAAGCCTTTTAAGACAAGTTGAAAGCCCCCAAAAATTCTTCGTTATCCAAGAGATAGCACGTGATATGCATACAACACAAACATGGAGTGACTTTTGTTAGTCTTGATGGAGTTGGGACATTGGCTCTATCTGCTGAGTGCCACTAGGGATAAGAAGCCTTTCATACTTAAACATCAAGTTGCCTCACGCTACAGGAAAAGGAATTAGGCGTCTGCCTTATGGGCTATTTGTGGTTGCATGCCTTACTTACTCTGACAGTGAAGAGGACAGAACATGACTACAAGCTGTGTTCATATTATCTAAAAATAATGTCTTAAACCGTCAACTGCAAATTGCGCACGCTACTCAGTTTTAAATCCAGGTTCATGATGTGTTGCCACTCACTGCATCAGTGTTTTGTGTGTCAGTTCACTGCAAATGATGACAAATGCATGGAGGATAAAAATAAGCAGTAATGCGGCGCTCTGGCTGTTTGGTGTGTGAAGCATGCAAATTCAGTGGAAAGCAAGGGCACGTGTGCTTTGTGCTCTTCAGTAAAGATTACATGCTCAGTGTGACCCCAAGTGCAGGAACGCCACTGTCTTCCAGACATTTGTCAATGTCAGAGTCTGTCCATTAATACTGAAAACAGGCCAGACTGGATGGGAACATTTGCAAGAATCAAGAGTTGTGTCAGTGTCAACACACGTGGGAGTAGCACACTCACTCACTGCTGTGAGTGCATAAGTATAACATATGTATACAGCATCATTGCTTTTTTACACTACATAGACCAGTTGTGGCAGTGAATCTAATTTCTTAAGCCTAATTACACCTCTTGATGGGGCATTGGTCAACAGCCAAGATGAAAATGAAATAAAGTAGAACATAAGATTTAAGTACATGAGGTGAGTTAAAATGTTAACCATTATACGGACAGTTTGGTGAGCCCCACTTCCTGTCTGATCTCAAATCAATATGGAAGGACAGCAGCTTCTCAGAGCAGTAGTCTGCACTGTTGGAGAATTATCTGTATCATATATGAACATGTGTATTCATGTGAGCATCCTTGCTGGAATCATACAGAAGAAGCCTGTGGAGAAGTCACTGTGATACCATTTTGTACTCATGGGCAGGAGGCCCTCATGATGGGTGTTCCACGATATTATGGAACACCTCACTGAAGTGGTCCATATTAAGTATGAAGATGCTATTTATGGGTCTGCAAATGGCCAAGGCCTGTTGTATGTCATACAATGACTATAGAAGAGCTCAGTGTGTGGTAAATATCCCAGCTACATCATTGTCCTCCTCAGCTCTGTACTGTACTTTTTTCCCTAAATCATCTCATTTGATGATAGACAGTGAGTTGACTTCACTCCACATGCATGATGGGTGATCTCACAGGGCTTCATAGGGCTTCTCTAATTGAATTGTCTGTACAGGAAGTGATACACCATTGAATCTGGCAAAAGACAGCGGTGGAAGAACCGGCACCGGAAGACTGTCTCATCTCTCCTGTGCACGTCACACCGAGTTCCATGCAACATTGATTGCCTGAAAAATGGATCAGTTAAGACAAGTCTGTTTGAAATACAGAACAAAGAGTGCATGAGCCTAATGCCTTTCCATATCTGCCTTCAGCGGTGTGTTATCACGCAGTATGCGATAACATCTGTTAATAGTCTTTGTTTCATTTTGTATTGTCTTATGGGGCATCAGGGTCACAGAGGTGAGTGCCTTGGGTACCATGGCCACCACATGACTCCTGAACAAATGCAGATAAGAAAATGAAAAAGAAATGGATTTCGATATTCTTGGCACCAGGTTTTAGAGCCCTTTTGAGATTATTATCACTGTTTAAATTGTAAATATTTAATAGGTTTGAATTATATTTTTGTGTTTCACCACATTTTCTTCCATTAATAATAGGAGCTGAGATACTTATAGCACCCTATTTCCTGCCTGTTATTGGGTCAAGATGCTCATGTCTTAGTTGCTATGATGTCAGGGAGACTTTTCAAAAGGGGGAGACTCCATTCCTTGAATGTCTGGTGATGTTATCTTCACATTTTCATTATCCATTCATGCATTTTAAGGTAGCATAATCTCCTACATGTCTGATGTTTGTTTTTTTTAAACAATGTAGCACCATAGTAGCAGGACTGCATCTTTTGTTTCATCAGAGACCCTGGTGAAGTAAGCCGCTGTTTTAAATCTGGCCTTCAAGCATTATTCAAGACTGTGAAATGAAAGTCTCTGCAGATACAGTACATTAGCATGACATGACATGTTTCCTACCAAAGTGCAAAACACTTGCAGGTTATAGATGTAGAGTTACCTGAAGATCACTGCTTGCCATTTGAGGAAGTCCTTTTACACTAGTATTTTCTTTGCACAATTACTGCCTTGCTTAATGAGGTACAATAAGCTACTCTATCTTTTTTTTGTTCAACAATAGAGCTCCCTACTGTTTTTGTTGTACTGCTCAGAGTACTGGTTGTCCCTGGAGGCAAGAACATGGCAACTAATTATTCTGGTGTATTCTGTCTGATGTGGTGGTGATTCCCTGTAGAAATGAGTAAAATAATTAATGGATTTAGTTTGAACTTTTCATTTAAGTCTGTCAGCAGCTCATCGGTTACAACATTGATAATGACTTTGGTTCCTTTTCATATGTTAAGAGGAGTGTGATTGAATTTATTAATGAATTGATATGATGACAAGCACTTCACATTGCCAATACTGTACTATATAGCTGAGGTACATAGAGTGAGGAGTGTGAGTGTGATCTGTTTTGTTGGCTGGAAAGTGACCTTTGGGTATATGCCTGAATACATCAAACATTTTAGAGACAGTGTTGGGTTTTCATCAGTCATGTTGACTTTACTCACCAGCACAAAAAGGAGACTCAAACAGGCAAAAAAACGTGAAAGAGAAAGAAGAGACAACTGTTAAGTTATAACTCCTTCAAATGCAGGAGAAAGCTTCTCTCTGTAGTATGTAGCTGTGACATGGACTCAAAATTATTTCTATATTTGTATGACTCACCCTGAGTCATTCTTCCCTTTGTTCAGATGAGTCTGCATGTAAAGAGCATAAAATCAATCACATGTGAAAGTAATTTTTAAAACGGGTCATTATGCCGTTGTGAGTCACTGGAAAGAGATGCTGTCCCAATGTCAAGGCGCACATTTACTTATTGGTCAAATGCAGTGTCCAATAGATGCTGTAATGACTGCACCAATATTTTTTAGGAAGAGGCATTCAAATATTTTTACAGAATAAGAGTGTGGACTAGCAGGCGTGTGTTCACAGTTGTGGTCAGTGTTCACTCACAGCCCCTCCCTGTGACACAGTTTTCATGCATTTTCACTGTATGAAGAAATTCTTTTACGACACAAACCCTGCCCCTCATGCATGTGATTGCATGTGATTTCACGCTATTACACTTTTACACGTACAACCAAAGTTGTATTGTATTGTAACACATGAAACTTGTATGACATTTGGATCACTGGGATTGAATGCCATTCAGTCTCAGTGTAGTATTCTTCACAACTATACATTCAGTATGTGTCAACCTTGGCATGACTTGTACAACAATGTGGGCTAAATTTTCTCTTTTCTCCTCTCCACCCCTTCTACCCATGCTCCTACCCTTTCTTTACAGATAACTCAGACCGAAATGGTGCCCTGTATCATTTTCATCGCCTTGTTTGTCACTGCGGCCCGATCCCAAGATATCCATCCCTCACAGGCATCATCCTCTATTAGTGAGTCTTGTGACTCCTTGTGCTCTTGCGAGGGGAAAGATGGCATCCTTCATCTTAACTGCGAACAGAGAAACATCAGCAAAATCTCTCAAATCAAAATCCCGTCAGGTGTGCCTTTCCACCTGAACCTTTACAAAAATGACTTGGTTGAGCTCCGTGCAGAGGAAATGGAAGGGCTTAAGAATGCCCTTTCGCTGCACATTGGGGGTAATAGCATACAAGAGCTGGAACCAGGGGTCTTTAGTACTCTCGGTTCACTGAAAAAACTCCACATAAACAGCAATTTCCTCGTCACTCTGAAAGAGGACACTTTTCAAGGCCTTGTGAATTTGGAGTTTCTCCAGGCTGACACTAATTTTATTCGGGTCATTGAGCCAGGGGCATTCAACAAACTGATCCGCCTTAAGGTTCTCATCCTGAATGACAATTCTATCGAGTTTTTACCCAACAACATTTTCCGGTTTGTGCCACTCACACACCTGGACTTACGTGGAAACAAGCTCCAGACACTGCCTTATGTGGGGTTTTTGGAACACATAGGACGCATCATGGAACTTCTCCTGGAGGACAATGAATGGGTCTGTGACTGTGATATTTTGCATTTAAAAATCTGGATGGAGAACATGAGGGCCCAGTCAGCAATCGGGGATGTGGTCTGCACCACACCACACCACCTTAAGGGAACAATTCTTGCGAAAGTAAAGCGGGATGTTCTGTGCCCGTCCCATGCAGACATTAACCTAGAGGAGCCATCAAAGTCATTAGACATGGTTGTTACCCCCTCATCCAAAAGTGTCTCAGATTCCCAAGTTGAACAACGCCAAAGATGATGCCAAGGGACCAACACCCTCTCACTTTCCTGACAGTCCTTGTGTGGAACACTGTTCCTGTCACAATCACCCTGTGGCTGGCTTTTTGATGCATTGTCAGGACAGAGGAATTCAAAAGGTGTCAGATATCGGAATACTTCAGCAGAGCCCCACCAAGCTTGTCATGACAGGAAATATGATTCAGAAACTTTTGAAATATGATTTTGTCACATATGATAACTTAGAATTGCTCAACTTGGCAAATAACAGAATTGATTACATTGATAATGAAACTTTCCTCAGCCTGAGTAGTCTGAAAAAACTGTATTTGAATGGCAATAGAATAGAAAAACTGTTCTCCACAATGTTTGTGGGGCTTCACAACCTTGAATACTTGTATCTGGAATACAACCTTATCAAAGAGATTGCTCCAGGCACATTTAATCCCCTGCCAAACCTGAAGTTGTTGTCACTGAATAACAACCTGCTCAGCTCTCTTCCAGCGCAGATATTTCGTAATGTGCCCGTCGCCAAATTAAACCTGAGAAAAAATTTACTTATGCACCTGCCAGTGAGCAACGTGCTTGATCAACTCGACTCACTAGAGCAAATTTATTTAGAAGACAACCCCTGGGACTGCAGCTGTGACTTGCTCAGCCTCAAACAATGGGTGGAGAAACTTAGAAAGGACACAGTGGTGGGCTCCATTTTGTGTCACACTCCAAAGAACATGATGCAGACTGAGCTAAGAGGTCTTCATAATGAGATCCTATGTCCCGGCTTAGGGACCTACGACCCTATGCCCCCAGATGGGGAGGAGAGCGTGACAGCTACGCTGGGCCCTGACAGCGGTGGCAAGAGTTTGTTCAGCCCACTCACAGACACCGTCCCACTCTCTGTGCTCATCTTAAGCCTTCTCATTTTCGTCCTCATGATTATATTCTGCTCAGCAGGGCTGATAGTGTTTGTGGTGCATCGGCGGCGGAGAAGGGCAAAGAAAAAAGCAGCAGAGGAGCAGCCCCGAGACAATTCCACCAATAGTCCTATCCACTTACATTACAGCATGTACGGGCAGAAAACTACACACCATACTCTGACCCAGAGAACAGGGTCTGCCACTCTGTATGAGGAGCGATCACGCAGTCCCATTGTTCAGATCTGCCGCAACCCCACCTACTGCTCCCAGCACAAGGAGCATGACGCAGACTTCGATTACAGCCTCGACGAGCCCGGCGCCAAGCACCACGTCTGCCGGAGTATCATGGAGAAGGAGAACACTTCTCCCCTCACAGGGAACCCCAGCTCAAAGTTCAGACCCATGACTGGAGAGTGCCCCGCGGAGTTCGTCACGCTCGGGAATCCCAACTCCTTGTACAGGAACATTCTGGAGAGGGAGAAGGAGCTGCAGCAGCTTGGAATAACGGAGTACCTTAGGAAAAACATGCCCCAGCTTCAGTCTGCTGTAGACATGCACGTCCCAGGGCACCAGGAGGAGTTGAAGCTAATGGAGACAATTATGTACTCAAGACCACGCAAGGTCATGCTTGAGCAAACTAAGAACGAGTACTTTGAACTTAAGGCTAACCTGCATACTGAGCCAGACTACTTGGAGGTTCTGGAGCATCAAACTGCATTTAACTGAGCTGAATTAGACGAAAAACTATATATATATATATATATATATATATTGTGTTTTGAACGAAGTGCCTTGTCCTGTTTGCCCTCTTGTACGTTCCACAGTGTGAAATATGTATCATGGGCACATCACTTTAAGTTTAACTGTAGCACAGAATGTAACTGGTTTATTATTTTGTTACCTTTTATCTGTTGACAGCCATGTTATGTAGCTGGTGATAGGTGTCATATTTTTGGCCAAATGTAACTTAGAGAAGCTATCACAGTCTGTTGAGCAGGCCTGGGTTGAAACCCTCTTTGAAATCCACTCAATCAGCTTTTATAGGGTTGATTAAATTTCCATGGCATCAGAGCAGCCAAATGAATTGATCCACACAGCGCGCACACGTCCCCGCTTCTGACATCCTGACAGGATGAAGCAGATGTTTGGAAAGAAGTGAGTGAATTTCAATCACCACTTGACCCAGAATTGCTGTTTAATCAGTCTATCCTGACTCTGGGTATGACCTGATTACACCCTCTGTCAACATAAGCCAGCTGGAATACTGTAACCAGAATGCTCATTGTGCCGTAGAGTCAGCGAAATGCCAACTATACATTGAAAAACAGTGATAGGACTGTGGTTCCACTGCTGTTCTCCTGTCGGTTCTGTTGATCGCCCCATTACACTGGGAACTTTATTTATTTTTATACATGCTGGTGATATTCAGAGAGGATTTTTTTTCTCTCAATCAGTATAGCACTTAAATTACAATATATTATACAAAACTGTAATCTTGTAAAAATGCATTGCACTAATCAAATGCCATAAGATGGTGCATGACAATCAACAGACAGTCCTGCTGAAACTTTTCTTTTTTTTATTTCTCCCAGAGGAAATGAGCTACAAATGTTTGATTCTTCAGTGTGAGTGTGTGCGTGCGATTGTATTTCATGCATACAATACTGAAAAGGCAGCGTCCAGGAGCACGACTCCCTCCTCACGCTGCGACACGTGGAATTGTTTTGAACTGATGAGGGGTGGGACACCTGAATCTTATCAGCACATGATTGGTTACTGACGAGCAATGGTATACAAAACCTCGCACACGGAACTGCCGACTGACCACAGCAAACTTCTCTCTGTTTCTGAGCTCACATTAAAAAGCAGCGGACTGGTGGTGACTGACATTTCACAATGCAGACATTATTCAGGATTTGTACTCCACACTCAGTTCATACTCATGGAGGCTCATCTGACTCTGAAACAGTTCATGAAAGCACACACTCTGTAGCTTTTCTACTTAACTAGATTGAATTATTTATTCTGTATATTTTGTATATACTTATGTTCTATTATTATCTTTGGTTTTTGTGTGCCTTCAGTGCTGTACAGAATATAAACAGAAGTTGTAACTGATAAACAGGAAATAAAGAATTGCAATATTATGTAAAAGTTGGAACTGAATTAATGATTAACGAATGAAAGTCCAGAATGTTACAGCTACTTCTCTGCAGTATACATGCTATCCCCTAATTGATGCATCAGTCACCCTGACTGAAGAAGGATGATGTTCTCTCAATACCTTATCAGTCCTCCATAGCACGTGTATATGTGCATGCATGTACTTGTGTAAACACCATTTAGTTGTTTCCCTGCTGTGTGAATAATTCAGCTCCCCCACGATGTTTCAAACCTACTCCTTAATCACACAACAATGGCTGCAGGGGTTTTTCACCAGCCGCGCTTTTCTACACGACTTTCATTTTCTCCTCCTCTCCAGGGGAAAACACCGGACCCTCTCTAATTCCTCCATTTTCTATCATAATTGATGTATCTGAAGCTCCTTGGAAGGAACACACATACCACGCAGCTTGAAGCTTTCTGGGACACACGCATAGGCATGTGTGCGCAGCGCTCACATAGAAATACAGATACCCCACCAACATGAATAAATAAATGTTTGTAGATTTGTATGCAGACACGCATCATTTAAGGTATCCAAATGCGTAGAGGCAAACAGACCTGCACAAATGAACACACGCTCACAGCAGGGAAGATGAATTATCCTCTGCAGCTTGATCCTGTGAGACTCATGAGTAATAACTATTCTCCTCCGAAGGTGAGACATTAGTAACAACTGTGTACAGAGATTCTTTACTTGTGGGGCTGACTTCAAATAAATGGAATCACTTATGAGCTAATGCTCACCGAGGCGCCCATCTTGCAACAAAACTGTACCATTAAATAAAGTTTATAAGGGGTGATCAAGTATTTGAATATTTTTTAGATAAAACGCAGCATATGAAAGAAGAAAAATATGGTTCAGTGGGGAAATATATAACAGAACATTACACAGTGATATTATTCATATTTATTTCAACGTTGGTGTTTAGTATTTGTCACTGACACTATCATGCAGCACCTTCACCAGGCACTTGAACAACAACAAGACGTGGCACGATCAGGACAAGGTTCCCCACAAAGATTTGCTTGAGGTTTTGCTGCACTTTGCTGCATAAATTTATTCGGTAATGATAAAAAATGGCGACACATTAAAGCTAAGTACCTCCTTGTCCAGTGTGAGCCATGGGAAGGCGGCTCTAATGACTATGGATGGTCATGTTTAGAGGCAGCTGCTGCAAAGTAACACTTGTTCACACGCGTACTGACAATAATCACATGTAATGCAATTATAAGGAATCAATGACAATATGTGCTAATTTTAGGAAAACAATAAGCCTGTAAGCATTGATGAAAGATGTATATATTATGACTGCTTATTACTGTTTAAAATTCCTCTTGAACACTGCCTATGTTTGTTTTGCATCACAGCCAGAGGAGAATCATATCTTGTGACCTGAAATCTAATTGCTAGACTCAAAAGGAAGGTCACTTTACACATGAGCATCCGAAGATTGCAGCAAATGCATAAATAAGACTCTTGTTATACCAAAATAACACTGCATACTGTTGCAATATTTGTGTTTGTGTTCCTCACATTAATACAGGCACCACTGAGGACTTATAGGAGTGTGTACTGTCTCATTTGTACAGCAGATGATGTATTAGCTATATTAGCAAAATGCTTTAAAGAGCGTTGTGAAAATCTATATCAACTCACCCAGTGATCATTTTATGTGATGGCCTGTCTGTTACATCGTTGTGCAGCCACAAGCCATTAATATTCATATCCATGAGCACAACAACAGAACATCTCTTGTGGGGCAACATTATCGATCAATCTTTTGCATCCAAGAGTTTCAGCGGGTTCTTTATAGTGATTTGCAGTCAATTAATGCCTCACCCGTTCCATTATTTAGGCCTGTCGGGCTCGCTTTTAATTCCTCCTGGCATTTAATGAACAGTGAGTGGCAGAAGTACAGAACAATCACACCACTGTACATAGGTACAGGGGGATAAAAAGAGGGTACAGTGCGTGCAAGAGGTGTGAAGTTGGAAGTCTAAATTTGAAATTAGTTACTATTCCTCAGGGATGGATGAAGTATTCAGAATTAAATAAAACAATGTACCTCTAGATTTCCATTTAGGTGCTGTTAGCTAAATTGATCTTTCTCAGTTTGGCATATTTTATAAGATCATCTTTTTCATGTGTACTGGATATTCATTGAGCACCGTTATATACATCTTAAACTCAGTTGCCAGTGTAACTAATCCAGAGAGAGAGAGTCACTGACATCATAGTCATTTTCTGAAAGGTTTTAATATTATTAAAAACAATAAAAATTTGCATTTTCTCAATGTGATTGATCATGTAAAGGGAAAAAAACTGTCATCTCACACAGTGCTTTCAAATGGTGAGCAGTTGCAATACAAGACTCAACATCTATGACAGATGGATATTATTTCATCATATAGAAGCTGTAGGTGCTACACTGAAACATGAGATTTGCAACAACCTGTGGTTCTCAACCTGAGTTTCTTAGCAAGTGATTGAGTATTCAACACCCTCTGCAGTGACATTGCATTAAGCTGCCTTAAAATTCTCCCCATCATCTGTCTGTACACTTCACCCGTGGTCACTTTAACTGACGATGATTTGATATTCACATCCATCGATCTTGCCAGCCATCCATTTTCTATACCTGCTCTTTTACTATTCAGGGTCATGAGGATGGGGAAGGCAGACGTGTGATGTATCTAAAGTAATTCAGGAGATTGAATGTGTTGGAACAGAAAAATTAGCACTAAATCCACAAAAATGTCAATTAATGCTATAATGGCTGCCAAAGGTGTTTTCCAACCTCTTCCACTGACACTACTGGCAGGGACACTTGTATTCCACTGTGCTCTCATATTTTTTGTGTGCTTGGCTTCTTGTTTTTGCCAGAGAGCATGTATGCAAGGCGCTGAAGTGACATCAATCCATATCAAGTGTCCACATGTTGTGTTGTTTATTCAGGAGCCCCAACCTTGAATGAAGCCCCTTTTTATGAGTGGGTGACATTGTCTGTCCGTGCGCCCCCACTTCCTGACTTAACTGTGGCCTGTAACAGAGCTTCACCCCGGGGGCGACACTTAGCATGGCGGCTGCCAAGCAGAGCAGCTTGCTATGAAGCTGTGGACGCTGAACCCCTATCCTGTTGTTCGCTTGGCACATAGTTAAAGCAGCAAGCTGGTGACCCAGTTTTGCATTCGAATATCAGAGGTATTTAGTCATGGGATGTAGTGTACTGAATCTTTTGTTCTGGAAGCCCCCTCACAGGTATGGGGGAAAAACAGTTGTATGAAAGGAATACAATCCCTCAAATGTTAAAACCATCCTCTGATATTATGCTTTTGAAATTTCTGGGTTTCTGTTTGTTGTAGTTTCATGACAGTGAGGTGTTTTCAGTGCTGCTGCTGCTCTACGGCTTTCAAGCCACCATGTTTGCACTAGTTCCTCACCACATGTGGCCTATATAGACCAGAATGCAAGCCTTGAAAAACACTGAATTCTACTAGACATGGAAAAAAAAAGTTTTGTTGTCTGTATGTAGTCTGTAAGTCTGTATGCATATGTCCTTACTGGAAGTTTAGGCTTTTTCTATTAAAGTGCAGGAAATAACCTGTACTCCAAGTCAAATAGGGGTTGTGAGTGAAAGTGCACTTTCACAGCACTTCATCCACTCCTGGAATGTGTTGAAAATCCTAGATTATTGATATGTAACTGGGTCAAAGAATTTAAGGGAGGATTTCTCCTTTCAATGGAGTGTGTGCAGTATTGTATCAGCTATTACAGTATGGCTCAGTGAAAAGGGATGGGGAGTAATCGAGGGAATCAAACAGTGAGTGAGACCATCACCAACTGATGGATTAAATGGTGGGTAGTGTTGGGACATGTACAGATATAGATTGTGTTTTATGAATAGTATTGATTGGTTTTGGTCTCTTCTTTCATCCTAAATCAATCGGGGGCATTTCTGTTTCATGAAGTATAGGACATTCAGAGGAAAGCCATTATTTATTATTGATTAACCTTATTGTGTCCTTTTGTGATCATAAAGGAGGTGGTTTCTGATAAGGGGATTGCATTATATGCAAAAAAGAAACCTTTATCTCAAAGTAGGATTTTCAGTCAATGAGTATATGTTCAATAGGATCATGCTGAGATGTGATACTGACCAAGAAATACAAATCTTCCACATGATCGATAGTGTCTTGACATTTAAATTCAATTAGATTAGATTCCATGAGTGACATGTCGCTGAACAACAAGATATAATGTTGAAAATATAAAACTGAAAGCATACCAGATGCCAGGTCCTCTGTCACTGCAGGATCTGATCATCTGATACACATCACAATGACTTCATAGCTGAAACTCTGCTTTTAAATCCAAACAAACATTTAGATAGTTGAAATAAAGTCCAGACCATCTGAAACAAGTGGAGGAGTTTGTGGGATATTTATGCCCATGTGAGCACGTGAGAGGATGTGTGGCAGTTGCTGACTCATTGTACACGTGGGTACACAAACGTGTACTTGATCAATCAGAAATAGCAAGGTACATTAAATGCTCATTCAGTTGATACCTAAGGACACATAAGCATTTTTCACCATTTCTGCAGGACTTCCGCGGTTCATTCTGCCCTGTCGACAATTTGCCCCACAGAGCATGAAGTGAGCATGGTTCAGATGGAGGGAAGCAACTGACACAGACGTAACATGTCAGAATCCACACATGACCCTTTCCCATACACCACATAAAAAAAAATTAAACAACCAAAGCTCACTGAGCCTGAACCCAGACGTGCCCTATCCCCTCTGTATGGATTCAATGAATTGAACTTTACAGGCGAGAAAAAGCCTGTTCATGCACACTTGACACACATGGCATACATGAACATCCCATAAGAGAGTCTCCTTTGTAATGTCTTGGAAACGCAGCACAAGCCCGTCGAGCTTGATGCGAGGTCAGGCGTGACGTTAACGTCTGCTATGATGGAGGGAGAGGGAGACGATGATGCCCTCCCAGGACGTAGTGTCACGCTTGTGCTCCCTGTGTTGAAAGAAATCTCCTCATGTGACCGCACTGCAGAAATATGAGGCGGTAGCCCAAAGTGTTTCTAATAATATTACAAGCTAATGACCCATTTCGGAAAGTGCCCGGCCCGGCCCACTTGGACTGTTGAACAGGATCGGTGATTGGTTCTCGAGGAGACAGACAGAGCAGCACAAGCCATCCATTCCCTCCTCCACTGAATGATGGTGCAATTAAATGTTACACAGTGTGCCAACATCAGTGCTACCACCACAGCAGCTCTCAGCCATCTTCGTCTTCCTCAAAGAGCTGTCACACAAAGCACAAAGAGATGAAATATATTCCTGTTTCTTGTTTCTCTCCTTTTTTTCATCTGTTTGCCTCATTTTTAAACTTCTCCTAACTTTGCCTTTCTCTCCTTCTTCATCTCTTCACGCCCAGAAGAGCATCTCAGTCATATCTATTAGAGAAGGAGCCTTGAAACTCAAAATCGCCTCCGTGTGCGCTGTACAATGCTTCCTCTTCTCTGGCGTCTCTTCTATAAGGAGGCTCAACCATCACACTTCATTCATTTACAGTACAGTCACCATGGTTTACATCAACACTTTGGAAATTACAGATTTTAATCTCAAACAAATGCAGATCCAGATGTCGAGATCTGATATTAGAGCTGTGCAGACCAAGAGTCAATGAAGAAAGAGTGGGTAAATCAAAGAAAAAGTCATCTTGAAATGTGAAAATGTGTTGGGATATAGCAGAATAAATAGGATAGACAGGCTCTCTACTACATTTGTCTTGTACAGTGGATGATTAAACATGCTGCCTTCAGCTGTTTGTATCTTTTTAAAGCTCAGCCATCATAATAAATTCATGTGTATAGGTTGTGCGTAAGTCATGAACTCACAGTTTTTCATCTTGGACCCTTACTGAAGTAAACCACTCACTCCTATGGGCAAAGCAAGTGCACGTCGACATGAATGTGACGTATATGCAACATTCTTGGTGATGAGTAGCCTGAAGGGCAGTGAGCGACTTCTTGTCTATCATACTCACGTGTCATGTCATTAGTAACAGATTAGTGCCGTTTTGACATGAAGCAGCCTCACTCATAAAAGGCTGCGCTGCTTAGCCCATGGCAATGCGGCGACATTCAAACTGGAGCGGAGGTGACAGTGGTTCAAAAGCGCTCTGCCTTTAATACAGCCACAAATATAAAAGATGTTTCACACAACGCCACGTCACCACGAAATCCACGTGTGACATGACTGGAGAGTAGGACCTGTGGAGCATCAGTGTGACTGTTTCAAAAGAGTGACAACTGGCACCCCAATAAAGGAACTGCTGTACATCTGGCATCTTCTTTTCTTTTGAAGTGAGGAAACTGAACGGCTGCTTTGGGCCCTAGGTCGCATGGACCAACTGAGTCCAATTAAAAATATCTGTCACCTCATCTGTTCATGATTTGCTATGGTTTAGTCATAAATGAGTACTTATTAATCGGTAAAATGAGAACTATGCATGTATTGCAGGACCATATGATGCTTGGTTGGGCTTTCTGGGGGCTCCTGAATGCTAAAGTGCCAGATAACATTGAAAATTCTGTCGAGGTAAAAAAAAAAAAAGCTGCTGCATGTTGTCTATTCAGATCAGTTTGTAAGTTGCTCTTTGCTTTTCAACCCTGCTGAAAAAAACCCTGCCTGCTTGCTCATATTTTTAGAAAATGTAAGCTATAGTTTTAAAGTCTTCTGACACACATCAACAGACCTGTCCCAGAAATCCATCCACCAAGCACATGAATCAGACGTGAATCACATCATAGGTCACATCCCCCACCACCAGCAACTGTCTGGAGCCCCCCCAACTCTATCAGTCTGAGAGGCTCACTTCCACTGTCTGAGGGCTTAGGACCATCCCCTGGTGAAATCACTAAGTCTCTGAAGTCTCTTCCGCGGATTTTTGAAGCCTCTTATTGGGAATTATAGCTGTTCCTTAATCTTGTGGATTTAAGAGAAGTGGATTACTCTTAAAGAAAAGGAAAATAATGTTCTTAACAGAGAGAACAAATCATTAATTTCTGCAGAACTGATACTTAAAAAGTGACTGTTTATCATTGTGATGTTTAAGATTCAAACACCTGAGTCTTATAATGTGTTGCTCATTTTAAATGCATTGTTATTGTTGTTGTTATCTCTTTAAGAAATATACTTCATGATATCTGCTAGCGCAGCTGATGTTTTTGAACAAGACAAAGCCCGCCCCAGCTCTCACCTGCCATCTTTGAACCTAAACTCCTTTCATCCCTCCACTTTACGAGAGTGCAAATCTGGCAAATCTGAAAACTTCAGCAAACTTTAAATTTATACAAGAATACCCGTGGCTCTGGGCTTCACGCTTTCCTCCTGCTGTTGTATTCTTGACGTTGGAAGTCAGAACAATTAAGTCATTCCTCACCCATGGGCCTGCGCTGCGCTGAGGCTGCAAGAGCTGAGAGATGAGGCGAATATCAACAAACACACATTTTCCTGTACACGGGAACAGCACATAAGCACATTTTTTAAGTCTCTTTTTTTTTCTTTGTTGGCTATCGGGGACATATTAAATATTTATTCCTACTGTGGTTTTAGAATTCATGTATAAAAACAATATCCTAATTAGCAGTAGTTTTTAAGCAGAAGTACATATACTGCACAAGTTTGGATAGTTTGACTGGAGCACACGCAGTGAGATTCTCTTTTTTCCTTTCCATTCATTATCAGTCCTCCAGGGACTTCAGGATGTAATCAGGAACAGCTTTATATAGCACCGTGATTGTTGTCTCTGCAATGCACCTGTAATAAAATGTCAGCTTTTTCAAGAGAACAATGTAAATACTGGTAGCTAAGGATGGGGGTATATTTGTGCATGTGTGTATGCATGTGTGCACGTCGGCCTCTCAGAGTTTCTGTTTCCATGCATACTGTATATATTTTATATATATTTTATTTTCACTCGCTTGCTACTGAGCAGTACCCAGTGTAAATTCATAAAACCTGCCTACACAAATGAGCACATGTGAACTCTGCACATGTTGCATGGACCCCCCCCCGGGAAGATGCTCTGTCCGATATGGTGAATCATGCCCAACTCCCTTGGATGGTTTTTTTTTAGCAGGATTTATGATGTGTTCAAGGGGTGAAGAGGCCACTGCACAGGCTTTTGACACTGCACTGTCATCCACCCTGTTGCTCGTGAGCTCCGGCTTCTTTAGTCAT
The DNA here is from genome assembly GCA_016785225.1 of Psettodes erumei. Classification (NCBI taxonomy): domain Eukaryota; kingdom Metazoa; phylum Chordata; class Actinopteri; order Pleuronectiformes; family Psettodidae; genus Psettodes; species Psettodes erumei. The sequence continues at coordinate 1,192,024 of JAFBJZ010000953.1, forward strand.
ACCCACTGTGGGCTAGGTCACACGCTCCCCACACAAACACATTCAAAGGTGCACAGGCATATGGGGATTTGTGTAACAGGATACACACACTTTTTCGCGGCAGGAGCTTGAGCCTGCTGTCAGTTTGGTGAAAAGAGGCAGCCAGCCCCTGGAGTTTGGCCTCTTTTCCTCTCCTCTGCGCTATTCTCCTCAACTCTCCTCACCTCTCTCTTTCACCCTCAGTCTCTCCATCACGACCCCTCATCTATTTTCCCCTCCCGACGTGCCACTACCTGTCCCGTTTTTTCTTCAAGTTGCAAGCATTCTCTCATGCAGCCTCTTTTTTGTGCCATCACCCTCAGGGCTATTTTTAGCTGTCCTTCTACACCTATACAAATGAGCCAGGCCCTCCTCTGACTCAGCGTGCATCACCCTCAGAAAGTTGGACACGATGAGTAAATCTCCAAATATTGTATGTCTTTTATAAGCTGTGCTTATGGCAGAACTGACCCCCAAACCCTGAAGAAGATCATATCAATGTGACTACAGTTCTGCTGTGTTCTCCAAGTCTCCTGTTTGCTGCAAGCTTGTTTTCCTTCATTGTTCCTTCAGAGACTGAAAACACTCAGGTATTTAAACTATGTCCACTTAGCTCTTTGCTGTCAATCACTCTGAGAAAGAGTACTTGGAAACCCAGAGGCAGTTTTTACATATTTTTTTCAGAAGCACTCCCTCTCCTTTTTCATTACATACCACCACAACACCTGGTTGTTTTAACATGCGCTGCAGGGGTGCCAGTACCTGAGGACACAAACGAGAAGATGACCTTTTGCTGCCTTCTCACTCTTATTTGATGTTGCTCCTGGTTCGGCAGCGTTATGTATTTTTGGATGCGCTCACCTCACTCGCAGTGGAAAAATGTCTGCCTCGCATTTAAGTAAAGAGGCATACATGCCTTCACTTGCATAGGGTGATTTCATATGTAAATGACCTAACTGAATGAATCCAGAGACCTGGAATGACAAACATCAACAGGGTGCACATAAAATATGGTAAAACAACAAAAAACAGTATCTCACATGATGGTGACATTCCTTTCATTCTGCACCTGGTAGCTAAATATAAGAGTTATTTTTGTTGAGACCGGCCTGACAACATACTGGGATTTGAAACAGGCCTCTTCTCTAAGAAGGGTGATGTGAAAGGTGGCAGCTGTATAGGCTGACTTAATTTTCCACAGGTGTAACTCAGATGACAGTAGCAGCTGCCATTTTTGGAGCAAATCAAAGAGACTTACCCTGGGAGTCCTCATACAGTACATAGTTACCCATTGGTGGAAAGAGTAGGGAAATAAAGTACTCGATGTTTTGCATCCTCTGGTGGCCTGATTTTGCAAAACTAAACTGAATTTAATGTGTAGCAGTAACTTGTATAACTGTTACTAGCATAAAGAAAGGGACCACCATTAAACTCAATTCATAGAATGTATATAAATAGCATTCCCTAAGTATTCTAGTATCACAACTATTCATTTTGTCGTGCTAAGCAGTGTTTCTTTATTCTTGTACATTTTTGTTTTGTGAAACACACAAATCCAAAGTTCCTACAACAGTCACAATAACAATAACTGCTAAGCTTGCATAAAGAAAGGTAGCTAATCTCAACACACAGTACAGTGTGGGTGTAGACTGCACTCCCCTTGGTAAGTGTATGCTAATAACAGTTATTCAATTACTACTGGTAAGCTTTACTCACTTGTGAGTTTTACTCTTTGTTTCCCCCATAAAAATACTACTTAATAATAATTGTCCCCTATTACAATGATAGGTATTAGCATACACATTTAACTCTCCCACAACCAAAAAGTCCCTGCTAAATCTAAAATTAAGAAACAATTAGAGGTTTTAAACTGTTGTGTCTTACCTCATCAAGAAATCAATGAACTTGAATCCACAGCTCCCAAGCAAAGTGCTTCTTTAAGCAGTTTTGAATTTGGAAAAAATTGTGATGGATGAGCTCATAATAAGGGCAAGGATTACATCTCAGTGACCATGATATTGCCTGGGGTAAAACGTCTCTCGGTAATGAGGTTCACGCTCAGTGGTTGTTTCCAAGTGCAGTTTGTAACATGCAAAAACACGCTGCACCTCCCCTTGCTTTTTTCTTTATCATGTTCTTCTGAAGGACTTTGCAGCTTAACACAAAGACACACAGAGGATTACATAAATTTTACATTTATCATACATAACAAGGGCTACAGGTAGGGGGCAGCCACTGTGACTGCAGGGCAGCTTTGTGCTAAATCATGTGTAAAATATAAAATACAGTGACAAGGCCCATTCCTTTTTGTGTCAAGATAATGAGGCACTGCAAGGTTATGCATAGGATTACTTTAATAACATCAAAGAACTTTTCATATTGTTTGGGCTCTTCAGAAAGCTAGGATCTCCATATGGGGCTTTATAAAGGTGATATCCTGGGTTGTCTTTCAAGGGCTACAAAACTTTGTGCTGGTGCATGAAAATGTCGGCTGTCAATTACAGACAAGTGAATGAAATATTGCTGTGACCAGGTTTCCTCACCGTGCACTCGCTTAGGAGCTGAGATGAGGAGAGAGCGGATGCCAGATGCAATGTAATATACAATTAAGAGCTTCGCTGTTCAGTGCCAAAATATGAAATGAAGGATTTAATGTGATCACAAAGTGTGTGTGTGTGTGTGTGTGTGTGAGAGAGAGAGAGAGACATGGTGTCCTGAGCAGGGCCTATAATGTTCAGCCTCTGAGTCAGTGGTTATTTCATGACTCAGCCACTCTCTTTAGCTGTCACCTGTTTGAACAGAAGCACTGGTATTTTAATCAACAAATGTCTTATATATGGCTTATAATGGCTTATATAACTCAGCCACAGGTTTTTAAAATTTCAGCGGAATAATATTCATGGTGGGTAATTTATTTTATCTTCACATCCATAAGTAAAGGCACCTAATTATTATTAAATATCAAAAATAAATATGAACTTTTTCTGTGCAATTTTATGCCTCAACCTACCTCAACACACACACAGCTCCAAGGCAGATAGGATAAGAAAACAATTAGATCCAAATCAATAGTAACATAATCTTTAGAGTGCAATTGCATCAACAGGAGATGGTGTCTTCGGTGGCTGCCCTGTTTGGTGCAAACACACACACTCATGTATGAAAGGTGAATGGCAACACACTGAACCAACAGCCAACATCCCAAAATGTCACACTGCGCAAGAACGCTTCTTTCCCTCACAGCATAAGCATGCGTCTTGTAATAAGAATACAGTGTGGTGCAATACACATTATAGTGAATGTTATTAGCAGTTGTATGAATTTTTCCACATTTTTATAGATAAAATGAAGTGTCCTCACTTCAAAAGAGTCCCGTAATAGGAAAACATGAAAGTTTGTAAGGATAGTTTCCCCCATAGCTTCTTGTGGGCGTCAGCTGATTGACAGGAAAGCAGAGTATAACCGAATGCGGCACTGATATGAAGACACTCAGCTGTGGCTCAATGAAACAACGATTAAACAAACTCTGACAAAACCCAAATTAAGGCTTCATGTTTACTATGATGGATTACCTTGCTGGAATGTCAAGTTGTTTCAAGTGTGGAATTGAGTGGCAGCAAATAACTTTTTCTGAAGGGATGAAAACAAGCCTCAGTATCTGGGGGGGAAAAAATCCTTTAAGCCTGCAGAGTAAATGATTTTTTTTTTATTAATTCCATGCTTTATGCCCTGGCTCCCACTCACAGTCACAGTCACAGGCTATAACCATTTTGATTCAGCATAAGTAAAATTCTTAAGGGTAAAAGAAAAATGAGGTCATGTGCATTGATGGAATCCATTCTCTGAAGTCCTCATAGAATCAACAGCAGTGAGTGGAAAGTAAACAGACAGGGCGGGACACCATAGTAAACAAATGATTTCCATTTAAACGAAGACCTCCATGTAGTTTCTGAAGTGCCACTCCTGGTTTGGAGAGGTCCATGATGTGCAACACCACTTCTGCCATGAGAGAGATTAGTCTCCAGATTATCCAAAAGGCCTGTGGAGAACCCTGCAAGGGTTTTTCGAGGATGTAATTTACTCCCTCCCACCCTATCAACTCAAAGATAATCTGTCTTCAAGATGGAAGGGTGGGGGGGTTCTTGACAAGCTCTGCTGATATGATGGCTCAGCACGATCCAGTTCTGTACATTCTTCCTCCTCCTTTGATCGAGCAACCTCGGGGGTGCATTCAGGCAGAACATGCTTGAAATATGCCGTTTTTTTATGGTCATGGGACATTACGTCCTCCATTCTTTTGTTGTCCATACATGCTAGAAAGTTAATCTTTATAAATGAAACGATAGTTTCAAGAACAGTAAACTAACTAAACAGAGCATACATCCAAACTTCCGCAAAGAGCAATTATAATGATTTAGGTTTGTCACAAAACACGGCGTAAGACAGAAAGCAGCTGCACAACAAGAAAACATTTAGTCGTAGGTATTGATCAGCAATCAGACACAACAGTGTTCAGTGGTTTCCCATCTGCCACAATGGCTAAAGGCCACTCGCCAGCTGTCTTCACAGGTTTTCAGGTCCTGGTTCAGTGTTAAACAAAGGAAAAGGTGTGTCTGGAAGAAAATGACAAAGAAGGGAAAAAACATTCCCTTTCCCCATGAATATGGATCAGTTGTAGTAAATTACAGTGTTTCTTTTACGTAATTTGAAAAAATGTGTATCAAATGCACAAAGCAACTTCAGAGAACAATATTTCACTAAATTGTGCATACTCACTGAGTAAGTATGTGAAATTATCTCCCTTTTCATGTTAACACTTGCTCATTGTTAAACATGCTTTTGCCAAACTGCTGTAAGCTGCTCGGCATTAAGTGCCATATGTCAAACCACAAAAGAAGCTGGTGGCTTTTTTTATTCTACATGGAAGAACAATTAGGCCCTTCAGAAAAGTTACACATGATGTTTTCAAGAACTTGAGATTATTCAACAAATATGCAGCACGTGTGTCCTCATAGCGGGGCAGTAAATGTGAATCAACAGTTCATGCTGAATGATGCTGGAAGTGTGTGTGTGTGTGTGTGTGTGTGTGTGTGTGTGATCAGCCAAACGTACCACACACTATTCGTTGTGCTGATGGTGAGCATTAGGAAGTGACAAATCACTGCTACACTCATGCAGAACTTTTCTTGCTAAAGTGTGAATTGTGCGGACTCGGGCTACGAACATGTGATTCACACAATCTGCTGCATGGCTGAGTAATACACTGTCGGGGGGGGGGGCATGTGGGTGATAAGGGCTCCCACACAGAGCCACATCTTTCCAGCCTAACTACACTGTTGTAAATACAAAATCTATTTGGCAACAAATTGCAATTAAGTTATGATCTGTGAATGAGAAACAGCCCTCTGTAGGCAGTTAGCAGGTAGGCTTGTCAACAACTGATGGATTTATCTGTTAATGCACACAATCCTTGAATCTCAAGACTGTAACTTCATCAGCAGCTGCGTGCATCTCCCAAAAGTTCCTGGTCCTTTTTTAGAAAAAACCTAAACACTGAAGATGGAGTGTGAAGTGTCAGAGGCAGAATTTTGTTTGAGAAATGAACTGGCCTTGCTCTGTTTCTGAGAAGAGAAATACACTTTGATATACTTTTTTCCTATGGGACACAGGAATAGCTACCTTGAGAGGTTCAGTTCTTTTACTTTATTTTCCTTTTGAGTACATTGAATTCTGGGCAAAAAGGAGCCCTCTGTCAGCGTGCCGCTTTCATCTAAATCAAAATTATCGCACTGCACCGCATCGAATTATCATTGGAGCCACACTGCTAATGGCTCTGGCTTTCGAAAAGGAAGGGAAAGAGGAAAAAAAATTCCAGTAGTGAGAAAACACTTTAAAGCAGCTCATTACTATCCGGCAGTCCTCCCTCCTTCTACTGAACATCCAGCTATCATTAAGCCTATATTTTGGATATAATGACCTTGTGTTGTTACATGGCTGTCATGGGTTATATCAGTAATGGTCCTCAAGCCACTGTCTCTCACTGTTGCTAAAAAGTGACACAAGCTGAGGACACAAGCACACACGTCCGCGCGCACACACACACACGCACAAAGCTGGTGACAGTATTTTTCCCCGGCTATCCCCGAAGGACCTGAGGGCCACTGGCCATGTAGCGCCGTCTCGACACCTTGTCACGACCGTTGGTCTGAGTGGTCCGAACTGTGTATGGATGTATGTGTGCGTGTATGTGCGTTTGCCATCTCTTCCGACGTGTTCACATGGCGAGCCATATCGATGTGACACGGCCAAGTGCAAAGACGATCATGGGTGTATCGCTAACAGGATGCTTAACGGCGGTGGCCAGTGTGCCATAAAGAAGGTCATTTATATCACGTTGTGCTTGATGTAATTTGGACTACTTTCAATTGGCTGTTAGATAACTTTGGTTACATCACCGCTTTCCGTGGGATCTATTTCCTGCTCCACTGATCAAGAGAGCGCAGAGCGGCACAAAGTAAAGGAAGAAAAAAAAAGATGAAACTGATGTCTTCTCTTCCTCTTCAGACTGTTTTGTCACAGATCACTTTGCCACAAGTGATGTGACGGGAAGGGTTCATTTTCTAACTTCTTAAGCTGAAATTAGCATGAGCTCCAGTGTTACAGCTCTGGACCATGAAATGGCCGCCAACAGAAAAGAGGATTGCAGTCGCCCTCTGTATATCCCTTTGATGTGGTCACTTGATCATGCAAGCGAACAGCAACCCACTGTAATGTACAAATGCATCTCGGGGGTGACACATTCGTTTTGCCTGCTAAATGTGCCCCAGATCAAAGAAAGTACATAATTTTGTTTTCCCACTCCAACTTGAACTGCTCCCAGGTCCACTGTGTATAATCCATTTTGGGACTTATTTATGCTGTGTACCTTTCAGCTGAACAGCTGCAGAGGTGGGAGGGAGCTCTTGTCTTCCTCCACTGTTTCTTCCACTTTAGTCACGACTTCCTGGGAAGCCTGACTAAAGCTTCTATTCCTCTCGTATAACTCTGACGCGGTGGAGCAAAAGGAGGGACACATTAAATGTTTTTCGTAAACTCTCAGGTGGAGGTGGAGGTGGCGTGTAAATGCCGCACGTATGCGCGCAGCGGCTCTGCGCATCTGACAAGTTCCCGGAATCTGAATTGTTAATGTTGGACATGAAAGCAAATAGAACAGCTTGTACGTGTTGTTTGGGAAATTGTTCCAATCCCTACTGACTTGCTGCAGCACTTTGAGTATGCTGAGAAGAGGGTTGATGACTAATTATTAGGATAGGCATTTAAGAATCCAGGATTATCCTTTTGAATTCCTCAGCCAGTTTATACATTACTATTATTATCTCATTCAAATATTTATGCTCGATTTACAGTATGTTTCTCCCCTCCTTGAATTGCCCTCCACAAGGAATCTTTCAATATCAGTATTTCTTTTCCGCTCTTTACGATAAAGATGATATCATCTCAACAGCTTAATATGTAAAGATAAGAAGGAAAGCAATTTTTTTTAAATCCTTTTCTCGTGTGTGTACTTTCTGGGGCAGGCCGTAGCTTTCCTCAGGGACAAGCAGCCCCACTCTGCCAGCGTCATAACAGCCTCTTCCTGCAGGGCTCTTAAACGGATTTGTTTTCCAGGGTGTGCACACGTGTCCTTACTGTGTGCACGAACACAGAGAAAGAATGCCACAAACAGGGCTTGAAGCCACAAAGTGCGCTGACGCAAATACCTCAGGCAGGAGCAGTTGGTTAAATTAAGGGCATCGTCATCATCGCAGGCTGCAGTTTTTGCTGTGGCTTCATCCTGATAAATATTTTTCAAACATGTCCTCTCCTAGCAAATAAAAGTTACGAGTGTGTATCTGAATGCACTTTGACATGTATTTACAGAAAGAAAGATAATTTCAAGAATTTTGGGTGTATTGGGAGGAAGGCACTTTTTGCAATTGGCACCTCAACCTGGTCGTTTTTTCTCTGTGATGTCTCTCAGAAAAAAAGTTAGCCACAAAAGAAAATAAAATATAACTCAGGAAATTGATAGAGCTTCACCAGAAGGTGACGAGGCCATCACAGGAAACTTCTCAGAGAAGTTTCAGCAGATAGAATAGTGATAAGGAAAAGAAGACAGGAGGAGCTAAAGTTTATGTTTATATTTTAAGCACGTACATTGCATGCATTACATGACGTATTTCCACACAGGGGCTTGGGGCTTACCAAGAAACATCCTTGTGAACAAAAGAACGGATTCGTTTCACATTTCCAGTAAAACAACCATTAGACAGTCCCAGCACAGTCATGTCATAGTGGCCACAAGTCACACTGAAGAGCAGCTCAGCAGATAACAGCACTGGCCATTTAGTAAAGAAAGAAGGCCAGGATATACTAGATGTGTGTCCACAAGTCGTTTTGCTTTCTGTCAGGCATATGGCAATCTTAAGGCAATCTGGTATCCCTGATTGCCTGGGAGGCTAAATTCGTATCTAACTGGCGGACAGACTGCCCCTGTATGGCTTCACTTCCTGTCAGGCATCTGGTGTTGTCTGGCAGCTACTTACTCTGGCTCGGCTTCCTGGGAGGCTTAACATGGCATTCTGCTGCCTAGTAGCCTGCTTGTATGTTCAGCAGCCTTGTAGCTAGTATCACTTTGTACCTACTGCCTTTCAGTTTCAAAAATGCAGCCTGGAAGGCAAATTCTACCTTTTTTTTGAAGTCTTCTGCCAAATCTTTTTGCAGAAATTTTCTGAAGTGCATGTCGAAGCATCTGATGCCATATCTCTGTGGATCAATTATTTAAGAAGAGCTATTTTGGGACCATTGTGCAAAGACAGAGTAATATGAGTCACAGCAACTTTATTTGATGCCAAGAACATTTTTTTTTAAGTAGGAATAGGTCTAAGGACAATATGACAACAGATGGAGGCGGGTTGGATAATAAAATTCAGTCTACCCACAACAGTTTCACTGCCCACGACTTCCGTGATGAAAGACTCTCTGGCCTTCCCAGACAGCATGACCTACACATGCTGTATTAGGAGTCACAGTGGTAATTGGTCTTACCCGAGTTAAAACCTTAATTAGAACTACAGGTAGTGGCCCATTAAATGGTGATCATCACAAATCATAGCATTATTATTATATTTTTTATTACAGATGAATGAATGATTTGCAGCAGCATTGCTACAGTTTACAGAAATCAAATTTCAATAATATATTATACAAACATTTCAGATAGTTTCAAAGGTGTTCTCATCACTTCCCAGCGGCACTCACAGACTGGCAGGATTGAAAGGGGGAGGATTTGGAGGTAGAGGCGGACGTTGGTGTGAAATTTTTCAAGAGTGTCAGAGGCTGAAAATGTTGCAGCAGCATCAAACCGCCTGCCGCGTCTTGAAAAGAATCCCAGTCCACCTGAGCGGAATAGTGATGCCAGGAGAGAAAGAGTGGAAGTTTTTCATTTACAGAGCTGACAATGCTGGACATGTAAGCAACGTATCAAAAGCAAAAGCTCCTTGTCAGCTGCCAGAGATGGTGGAATCACGGTTTGTTTGGTGTTTTCCTTCCCTTGTATTCTGGTATTGTACAGTAGCTTTCTACTTATTAAATTCAGAGTTGTTATCACAGTTTCAAATTTAAATGAAACATGCAGACCTTGAGAATTAGGAGTCAAGTGAAAGGGATATTCTCCTCAAAAAAATCCCCTTTGTTTGGTTTATTTCGTCAGAGAGGAGAACTGAAGTGATTTAACATAACCCAGCATGCTTTAAGCAATGCATCCAGTGGGATTATGTGGGGCTCTTCACATGAATATGTGTGTCTGTGTGAAAGGATACTCAGCTCTCAGCAGCCAGATGACTGCAGAGCAATCCCTCTGCACAATTACCTCCGGACATCTGGGACCTATAAACACTGTGAGTGAGTTGTGGCTCTCTCTTTTTCTGTGTCCACTTTTGTCTCTTCATCATTGTCCTCTCTCTTAAGTCTATTTCCTCCACTTCCTCCGTGGTGTCTTTCTTCCTCATCACCCCCTGCATGCAATCATCCATTTCTCTGTTCCTCCCTGTCGTCCTGTGCAGCTCCAGAGCCTGAACGCTTGCATTGTACTGTCTCCCTGCATGCTGCATCACCCCTGTAATCTGTACTATACATATACAACCTCTCTATTTCCTGTCTCCCAGCTGGTGGCCACCATGCCCTCTCTCTCTGCCCGCCTTGTCATCTTCTTGTCAGTCCTTTTTTGGCTCTTGTCAAAACATCACCTTCTCTCTGGGTGCCAACAACAGCAGAACCTATTTGCTATTCAAATAATTTTTTTCATAAGATTGTCACCTCGTGTGTATGTGTGTTATGTTTACTCAGCATAAATCACCATGCAAATGATCACCATGCAAATAAGTTACTCGGGCACGTTACGTGAAAAAATACTCACTGAAAAAACATCTATTTATTACATTAGTAAAAGCAACTAGCTACTGTACTTCTGTTACTCAGCCAAGCTCCGTCTACTACATGTCACATCTTTTGACTATTAACAGCTGAAGCATCAGGCCACACATTTTCCAAGCTGGACAATGCAACATGCGAGTGAAATGCCCTTAAATTCAAGGTCATAAGTAGGATTTTCTATAAGTAGGATTATGTATTTAGCTGTCTGTCCTCTGTAAACCTCATTCTCACACTGACTTCAAAGCCTTCTCCACAATACTATGATTTATAATGTCTGTATTACATGACATGATTATAGCATGTAATGTCTAAAAACAGTCAAGTCTCCAAAAGTTAACACCAAAAGAAGCAACATTTTGCACAAACTGAGGTGTAAAAACCCAAATGTGTGAAATACTTTTTCAAATGTTGTAATTTGAGTGAAAGATTTTCTCTGTATTGCTTCATAAATTGATTATGTCTTCATACATGTCTCCCTAACTCCCACATAAGTCATTAATATACCCCAACTCCCCTGAATCAAGGCTATAGGGCTCGGTTTGGTTCCACCGGCTCTTTGAGCAGAGGCTTCTCCCATGACTACCCACTCCAGCTGCAAGCTAACAGAGTCCTGGCTCAGCCTGTCCGCTGAGTGCACAGGCACAAAACTAACATCTAACCATGCACATATGAGCGTGTTGTCAGTGACATGCATGTACGCAGCTGCCAGCGAATGTTTAAAATCAGTACAGTCAGTGTGTTTCTGCAGAGAGGAATTGTTATCTCTTTGCACATGCCTGTCATTGACAGCACATTTGCTGCCGTGTGCTCACATGGAGCTTCAGTTTCAACGAAACAGGCAGAGTCGTGGTTTAAAGATGAAAGGCACCAGGTAGCACACAGGTTCCTCCGTTTATATTCTCATAGTTTTTGGACATTTCAAATAAAGACAGGCAGTTATTTTCTGCACTGTTGTGTATTTCATACTTTAATTCCCCATGCTACTTAAAATCAAATACTGTAACACTGTTGCTCATCTCTTACACTAAAATGCAAAAGACTTGTCATATGACATGCAAAAACATAGGAATTTAATAAAGTAGGAACATGACCTTGTTCAAAGAAGTGTTTGACATCTTAATACTTGGGATTTGTTATGGGTGAAAAGCACATAGTAATTGCCTCTCCACTACTTTAAACATTTCTTTGAGCAATAACAGCAAGGGTAAAGGAACAAGTGTGTCCATGATGGGAGGCAGATGACACTAACTGTGTCCAAACAAAACACAAACTTAGCCTCAGGAAATGAGTTTACCTGAAAAACCTGTTCTAAATGCTTATTATAATTTCATTACTGCCAGTGTTAGCCAGCACACAACAACAATATAATAAGCATGTGTGTGGTGGTACAGAATCCAAAGAGGGAGGCTCCGAGCGAGCATGTCCTGTTTGTGCCCCAGCTGAGGCCAGGGTAAATAATTTCTCTATAGCGGGGGAGGCTGCGGGGTCTTGTGATGATTATTGGAGCCAGAGGAGTAAACGGGGCCCATGAAAGTTTACCGTGGCCCAGATAGCTCAGGTAAGCTGTCACAGCAATCTAAATATGGCCAGTGGGGAAAAAGTCGGTGTGAGGTAACTGTTTTCATCCAGGGGATAAACAGTGTGTACACAGGAGGCTGATTTAAGGGGAATGAAGGTGGGTGGCTGTGTGTGGCTCGACAACAATCCTTCCCCTTCAGTAATGTGTATGTGTGCATTCTCCTAGCCTCAGTGTGTTTATTATTCCACTCATTGTCAAAGCAGATACTTGTGCAGGAAATTAATGTCCAGCATGTTTAGGTAAAATACGGTTTGCATTTCTTAAATTGTATCTTAATTGATATAAAGAGACCCGTTCCCTCTCCAAAGGATCCTTTCTCCTCCCCATCATCCGGCATGTTTAATAGTGAGAACACAACTTTCCATATGCCTGTCCTTCCCCTCAGTGTTTATCTTTTATAGCGATCCTGCAAGTGTAACACATTGAGGTGCAAAGGGCATCCAAAGGAGTGGGAGATGACAAACAAAGTCATAACAGGAACGAGAGAAACATAAAAGGACTGATGCAAGTCAACGACACTCTTCATTTTTCAGGGTAACATAAAGGCCAACTGTGCCGCATTCCCCCCCTCAATATTATTGACCCCCTGCCAGACCCTGATGGCTCTCTGAATATGGGACAAGGCTTTTCATTTATTCTCGGACGCCATCGAGAGTCCTTGAACGACTCGTCCCCGTCATCTGCGGTTTCTTTTGGGACTGTCGACCTTGGGAAACAAACCTGAGAGAGGCTCTCGCTACGTGCAGATTCTGACTTACGGGCCCTCTTGTCACAAAGCATCTTGCGGGGACACTAATCCAGGATCACTGGCAATATTCTTCAAGTGATCCATGTAAGCCATGGGGAATAAATTCACTGTCTTATCTTTACTGGCCAGACAAAGATTTCTGAGGAGAATAATTCTTTCAATAATAAATAATTCTTCAACACATCTGTCCTGGTTGATTTGACGGCACCCATAGTTTCCATGGTAACTGCAAGTCCAGTTTGAACACTCAGAAATGCAACAGAAGAGAAAGCTGGGGAACAGTATGCTATACATTTACACATGACAGCAGTGCATATTAAACACAGTGACAAATACTTTGCGTTTCATGTGGGTTTCCTAATAAAATCCACCCAGCAGCAGTAAGAAGCATATAATGTACAGCATTTAAAATGATGCTGGATAATAATATGGACAAATAATATCTCAAAGTAAATACATTGGATGGCTATAGCAGACCGTAAGTGGCATTAGAAGTAGGATTTGATTATAATAAACCTGGTGATATGATTTTAATAAACCTGTAGTATTTTGTTTCAGAGGACACTACATCTGACAGTTTGTCTGTGCAGATTCAAATGTTAAATCTTGTGACACAAAGCAGTATAAATAAATAATGACTGCAGTTTACAGTAATGTGGTGATGAATAACTGTGACATAGTGTTTCTGTTACAAATTAAACATTTGGCTCGAAGCCTATTGCCACCACTTTTCTTATCAATATTTAAACAAGCATTTCCTTCCCTGAATTGGAATTCCTAATATACAGCTGGTCAACTTCAAACACTTAATCACTGTCAGGACGCCTGATGTCCTCCATCATGTTTGCTCCCTGATGGGAGCATATATGATAGAGGATGACCGCAGGGACGGGGCCCAGGTATCTCATTGCTGAAACAGGAGAGTGAGGCTGTCAAGGTGTGACATCTGAGCTAATGACCTTTTGGCCTTGACAATGCATTAGAGTGGTGTGGAAAGCTGCACACAAACAGCACTTGAATGCTGTTCAGCAGACTGGGGAATGAATTACAAAAAATTAAACTCCAACTCGAAGTGGCTCTGGCTTGAGGAAATGTGTCTTCCTATCTTGACGTAATACTTTCATTTTCTTCCCATGGTTATAACATGTGCCTCTTTTCTTCATATAATCCTGCAGGCCAGTCAAGATTTGAGGCATTAAGAAGACAATTGTTTGTGAAATACTTTCGCATAATCCTATGACCCACTTTTGGTCTTTGCAGAGAAACCTCATTGAATCCCTTTTTATATGGCTTTATCACAAGCCCCTCAAGAATATAAGAATAATTTTCCATCATTTAATGTGAATTTCAACTCCTTCTATTTGAGATGAATCCTATACAGCCACTCAGCATAATGAGGACTCGCCTGGTGGGTGAACAAAGCACGAAGCGGGCCGAACCCTGTCTTGTTTTAACAAATGTAAATGCTGGCATCCTTTTGATGCCAGTGATTGTTTGAAGTTCAGGGCTTCTGCTTTCTTAATAAACAATAAAGTGATGATACTGCAGGTGTTGTGTAAGACTGCTACTGGGATTGGACTACCACAAGACATTCCCGTGTGATCGGTGGTGTTTGTAAAAGGGATGTGGGCAGGTGTTGTACACAAAACCTTTTTTGATGTGACAGAAGTGACATCTTGACAGTGATCTTGTTTACATGAACAACATGGGCCAGATTTCAAAATTATTCAATCATGTAATGCGGTACAACAAAAGAGACCAGAAGACAAAGACTCTTCTGGAAAAATTGCCTCCTCTCCTTTTCATTTTTCACTGGGTTTGTGCCGAGTGATACTTAGTGAGAAAAAATGTGCTTGTATATCTTGACCCGGTCAGCTTAGAGTCAGCAAATGAGTTTCCTTCAACTCAAGGGCAGACCGGCTGTACAACTTCAACTATCTACAAATAAAAAGGTAGACATGTTGCAGTGTTGTTTTGGTCTGTGGGGGTGGGGGGCACAAACACACAGAAATATAGTATTGTGGATTTATCCATCACAGGATGCACAGAAAGAAAAGAGAAAACTGGCAAACAGTGAACTTCCCAGTTGTGTAAACCTCCAAAGGTTGAAGCCATTTGTTATAAGCCAGGAAGGAAACCAAAACAGTTTAGGTGACAAAAATAGGTCACTGGAACTGATAAATATAAGGTATCTTCATTTTGTTATTGAAGATCTGTAATGTATTAAAGTGTGGAGGTGGGTTTGGTTTGGGCACTGAGCTGCAGGAGAGAGAGGTGGTGCAGCAGCTCTGCAGGAGCAGCGCCAGGTGAGCTGATTAGCACAGCTGGGCTGAGTTTACAAATGGAGCTCTCCTTTGTCTCTGCAGTAACGGCTGGACTGAGAGAGGCTGCACAGGCTGACACGGGAGATGAACAACTTTGGGCAGAGTAGTTTCATGTTTATTCAGTTGTGGAAGAGGTCTGTGTGTCTGAGCCCAGGGCAGCAACAGCACACGAGGGTCACTTTGTGTGGAGCTGGAAAACAGAGTTTTCTCATGTCCTTGCTGAGTGACCACTTGTGTTACAAAAACATTTATCATTTCAGACAAACTCCCTTTTTGTTATTTGCATTTTATTGACTTTATGGTTACTTTTTAGTTCAACAGATGGTCAGTTTAGAACTGACTCACAGTCTCATGTGTGGTCTAAAATGCTTCTTAACAAATAAGAAAAGGAAATGCTGGGATTATTGTGGGGGTTTTTCTGGGTTGCTGGAATCTGAGCTGTCAATCCAGTGTCTCTGACCACCATCGCAGGTGTACATCAAGCAGCTGTGCTGACAATGACAAAGGGGTGTTAAACACATGGGCACTGTGGCTACTTGTTGAGCACAGCAAATTTGAAACACATTATTCCACGAGGACATTTAGAAAAGTCACACATGCTACACCTGAACATATAAACTACAGCACCTGAGTTTCATTATCCCCGTTACAAAGAACTACAGCAGGTAAATGGACGCCATATGGCAGGCTGTAATGTGCACTTCCTGCTTACACCACTGAAACTTCCTTGATCTCAGACTGCTGCCAGTGAAGACTGCCCGTCACACTGGAGGAGAAAAGTGAAAGCAGAGAAGTCTCGTAGGAGTCTTGACTGGAAGCAGACCTGGCTCGTTCCATGTGGCGTCATAAAAGAATGTGGCCTCCTCGCTGTAAACATTTCACCATTTTTAGAACGCTTAAGGGTCAATGCTAACCAGGCGCCACAGAGCTGTGCTGAGCAGACCAGCCTCCAACATGCTGTCAGTGAGGACTGTGAATTTGAGTGGGACACTCTCTTCTGTTCATCTCTACATCTGTGACTCCGCCACTGTAACAGAGAACAGACTGACCCTTGTGCTGTGATATTTTATAAGTGTGTTATCTTTGTATAACATCTTTGCGTGATAAGAATATGAGGTTGATCCCATGTGTAGTGACAAATGTACTTCTCTTTCAGAAAAAAGTGTGCTCACTTAAATGTATGGTATGGCCTGACAGTCCTGTGGTTCTGTGGTTCTAGGGGACAGCTTCCCTGCAAATTATCTACAACTCTGTAGTGGAAATTGGTGCAATAAAGCCACAAACAACTGGCAACTATTGCTCCAGGGAAACGCCTGTTGTTCCTGCAGAAACCACATTTCACACTCTCTTTTATCTCCTTTCATTTCTCTCTAGCCCATTATACAGTGCATTTGAAATGCTATGGTCAAATCTGCAAAAATCCTTTTGATGACCAGAGGATCCAAATAAAACTCAGTGACATCAGTGCCATTTGGCATCACCTAATTTTTTTTTTCTTCATGCCTTCAGAGGCAGGAATCTAACCCATTTTTGGTATTTCCTGTGAAAAACTGTGCTCCCATTCATAGCCCAATCACTTTGATACCGGCCATCCTCTGTGGTCTCTGACCTCACTTGAGAGTTCCCCCAAATCACTCCAGATCAAAGAATGTGATGTCTGATGCTCTGATAATAGTGCAAAGCCCTCAGAACCTCGGATGAGGCCCAGACATTGTATTCCACTTGTGTCACCCTCCCCTTTTTATTTTTGCAGCTCTGCCAGTTGCCACCCCGAATAAGACACATTTTGAAAAGTACAACAGAAATGCACTAAAAGTCAAAGGGGGTGAGCACTTAGTGGAGCACTGATGCCATTTAGCATCACCAGTCTCCACGGCTTGTGTGACCTAGATTGAGAATGACACAAGCAGACTGTGGTGACTGGAATCATTTCCATTTGCTCCACACTGCAGCATGACTGATACATTTCTACTGAGAGATAGGACCACTCTGTCAAGCATAATATGCAAATTTTACAGAAAAAAAACATCTGACTTTTGGCATCAAATTTAAGGATGTGCTTCGACGGGGGAAAAAGTTTGAGGAATGGAAAAAGTCATTTTTCTTGTTACTGCATATTTTCTGCAAGATTCCCTCCTTGTTTTTTGATTTGTTTGTTGCGCCTATGTGTCGCAGCTTTGGAGCATCACGTTTTGTTTGTTTATTATTAGATGCAGCGTCTTCTCTGTATGATTGCTGTGTGAAAACTGTTCCCACAAGGGCACATTCCTCAAACTCCCCCGAGTGGCCGTCCCTATCCTGCTGTTTACATATTCATGAGGAGTCACTGATATTTTGGTCTGTGAGACCTTCATCAGCACCGAGACATATTGAGACGATGACAAATTGGCACGTGTCCACGCGCGTGCACACACTGGCACTTATACACACACGCACACTCCTGTCACTATCCTGGAGTCCACTAAAGGGGCGGGGGGACGATCCAAGGGCATCTTCTGGTCCCAGACACTGCCGAGTCTGACAAATCTGCCTCACCCTGCACTTTCTGCATAATTCCCCCTACTACGGGCCTAAAATGACCTGCGTGATCGCCATGAATATCAATGTCAAGCGTGTCAGGCTGCGTCAATTCCACTCGGTTGACTGCCAGTCGCCAGCTCAGGCCATTAAAAAACTCTGGGCTGGAGCAAGATGAGAAGGTGGTGGGAATATACAGAAGCTGGATATTGCTGGCTGAGGCATTTATGTCACCTTTTTAAAAAGCAATATATACATCACTTTGAGGAATGTAATAGAAATTGGGGGCTCTTTACACCACTGGAGAGCTCTTTTGCAATCTTAATCAACTCAGTTGCTGTCCCTCGCTGGGAGAATAATCATTAGTTTGACCTCCTGTGCAATCATAAGAGCGATTTATGTTTTAGCGGTGCCACCTCTGGCTTTCACAAACAAACCAAAATGAGAGATTAGATCCTGACAGCTGTGCTGAATAGCATTTACAACTGCAGCGATTAACGTGTTGTTGTAGATCATCACAACCGTTGAGGATGCCTCACAATAATAAAATTAATCAGAAACCCTCTGATGTGAAAGAAACTCCCAGATGCATTATATAGAATTATTGTTTGTGGAATATTTTCCAAAAAGAGAAGGAATGTAATAATCTTTAAAACTTTATTAAAGTTTCATTATGGACAAGAAATTCTTCAGGCAAGTCTGGACAGATGAAAAAGCAAAATTAATTAATGAAACCATGCATTGAATTAGTAGTCTTGATGCAAAACATTCTACTTGATTTTATCCTGTATTAATTAAAGATTATTATTATTATTATTATTATTATTATTATTATTATTATTATTATTATTATTATTATTGGCAAATAGCTTTTACTCAAAGTGTCAGATACAAGATTGGAAAAATGAGCAACCTGAACTATTTCACATCGTGTTCTGACATTTAACTGACAATAATTCATCATGTTTTATTAGTTGGTGACTAGTAGAATAAAAAAGTACAAATGCACAAGTATATATTAGTAAATGTACTTAGCTTCATTCATGCCACTGCGTGCGATGCAGTGACAAAGCCTTTAATCAGCAATTAGATCATCACTGGATACTGATGAAATTCTTATGGGAGCCGCACCTCGAGACAAAAAAGAGCCAGTGCATATGAAATTCATCACAGCTCTTAACTCCTTTTTTAAAAATTCATCTGAGTTTAATAATACCCCAGGTTTCTATTAGCACTTTGAACCACCATATGACACCTGTATCACAGTGGTTTCTCACAGTAAAAGCTTTTTATAATTGCACTTTTGTGAAACTGTGTCACTATGGGCTCCTGCTGTCACTCTGTGTCAGTCCCTCTGATGTGACACAGGCCACCACTGGTACTCAGCCAGGATGAGGGCCCTTCAGATAAACTAACCCTCCGCCAGAGCTCAACATGCAGAGCCATCGGGCTCAGCTGCTGAAGCGTGCAATCTATCAGACTGGCTGCTCTCCACCACACATTACAGCTGTATAATGCGGACTAAAAAAGAATACTGACTGAAGTTTTGAAGGTTATCCTCAGTCGGTGTTTTCTTTTTTGGGAAGATTCACAATAAAACTCTATTTTAAGCCTAATGTGCACTATTGTCTGAACTGCTTTCCGAGGGCTTTAATTATTGATCATTGTTTGTGAATGTGTGAAAAGTGAACATGAATCTGCGGAGCATCGCCCAGAACTATCCACATCTGACCTTTGAGGCAGAAAAGCGAAAGCAAACATGTAGTTGTCTGCCTCAAACGGGAAAGGAAGAAAAGACAGAAATGCTTTTTTTTTTGTAATTAAAATAGGATCCCCTCAGTTATTTCCACCCCTGCTCTTACTTGGCTCCAAGTATAAGAGAGCCATTTCACTTACCTTCTGAAGAAAACTCCTGATATCAGAGACCTGATATGTGGATATGTGATCATGTGATATATGTGATATATGATATATATCTGATATATCTTGCTTCTTCAATGTGACCGCTTGAAGCACAGCGAGCGCTGTGTTTGCAGTGCTGCTTTAAAAACAACTGCATGGACAATGTGCCTAGAGTAAATCTGGACCTGGACCTTTGATGTTTCTTTTTTTGTTAACATCTAAGCCCACTCTTATGTCACTTTCCAGGACATCACATGTCAGTGAGAAAACTTAATTTTACTGATAAGCCCCAGTTTCTGATACAAATGGTTCCCTTTTGGTAATAATGGAGCAGGCAACCAGATGGGGCTGATGTTTCCTCATGCATAGCTCAGAGTGGCTGAACTTCTGTTTGAAGGAGAAACAGAAATGCCTACTGTGAGATAAGCTGTAACACTTTTGAAGTCAGAAGCACACAATCTGCTGCGCTCTGGTAGCTGCTCTGCTGCAGCTTTCTAAACTGAAACATTTCTGGCACACCTTGATCATAACACTTCTCCAGCACCAGCGCCATCACACTATCAATAATTGATTCGCCACAACAAAATATGTGTGTGTGTGTGTGTGTGTATATATATGTGTGTGTGGCTGTGGCTGCACTCATTGTTTGATTAGGTGTCTGAAGGCTGAAAAAAGAGACAACACAGTTTCAAGCTCCAGCACTTCTTGCCACTTTCCCATCCTTTGAAGTCAAAGAAAGAGATCATTTGAAAAGAATTAACAAGTCCAGGGACAGCGGTTTATCTTTAAAAACAACAAGAAAATGGCATTCACTTGCAAAGCACTTTTCCAAATTCAAAACAAACTGAAATTTGTTTTCAGAAACTGCACATGTGGTCTCATATGGTAAGTACGGGTTGGCCTGGCCATTTGGAAAGTGAAGGTTTATAGCTTTAAACACTGACATGGAGATTAACCAACATGAAAGGCATCTGGAGAGTTCAGTGGCCGGCCGTCATCTATTTGTAATACACGCTCATGTGAATCATGTGTTAAGATGTCCTGTGATGCTGAAAGTTAGAGCAGCTTCTCCTGGGAGCACCATAAATGCATTTTACATGATCCATGTACACTAAGTGGGCTCTAAGTAAAGGAACAACTGTGCAGGAAAGGAGACATGCTTTAGCTTTTTATAGTTGCCATGCAGCAGATTAAATGCAAGAACTGATCAAAAGATGCAAACACAGATGGGATGGTAAAGTTGCAAGAAGGTACATAAACCAGAAGGAGGTGGTCCAAAGGTAAAGAGAAAAAAAAATAAGCATCTCCACTGTTAGATGTGATTTTGCCTCTAAGGGGATCAAGAAAGAATGTCCCTGCTCGTTGCTGTAAAAGCGGGGCAGTGGGGGCTGTACGCACAGTGACAACACAATTGCGTCGCACTCTTGATCCTGTTTTATTAACTCAGCACGGTGAGACACTCCCTCCTCTCTGCAGACGGCTTGTCGTGCTACAGATGAAATGAAGCGTTCTTGGAAAATATGCGAGACCCCGAGGGGGGTTTAGTGATGGGGGGACTGCTACATGTTAAATATATTCATAATAGTAATTCAAACGTTTTCCCTTGTGGATGATCAAGTATCTCAGATGGAATACTTTTTTTTATTTCTTGGATTGTGTAAAACAGACTTATTCCCTCTATTAATGAAAAGTATTGATCATAATCAAAGAATTTGTGTTTTTTGTTGAGATGGGAGGCGTCACAGTCAAACTGACATGCATAACTCGGACCAATCTCAGCAGCTAATTAAAGCAGACTGTGAGGTTAGATATAATAAAATGATATTAGATGAAACCCATTGTCCTCTGAGGACTTTCCCACAGTTCATTAACTCAGCAAATAACCTGCATTTAAAAAAAACAAACCAAACAGAATATTGCAGTATTAATATTCTGCATGGAGGCCAACACTCTATGAATTATGCACAAAAAAAGAAGGACCACCTAAAGTCTGTAGAATGTGAAAATTTTCTGGCTGTAACCTGGCAGGAGGTGTTGGCTGCTACTCACACAGTCGCTCCCCCCTTTTTTTCTTTACAGCAGAGGAGAGCTCTTTTTTTTTTTTTTTAAACTTTTTTCCTTTCTCGAGCTCGAATAAGAAATTTAGTCGCTCATCCCGGGAACCTGGCTCATTAAAAGATCATTGAGTTTGGGCTCATGCTTTTTAGTATCCAGGCCATGAATATGCATTATTTAGAGCATAGGACATTATCCGTCTCATTGTGCTCCCTGGGATCACTAGTTTGTAACCCAGGGGCAGGAAGAATGACTATGTAAAATATTTTTACCATGCAAATATATGTCATCCTCATAACCATGAAAACACAGTGGCATTTGCAAGCTTTTTTAAATAAGCTTTTACTGTGATGCCCTAAATTGGGGTTAAATGAGGTCACCAGGAGATTTTTTACATGAACGGAAAGATTTTCTTCTTTTTGTATTTCATCTGAAGATATTACAAAGTTATTAGGTGAAACAAAATGTCAATTATATAATCGTTTGTTGCTTGTTGTCCCTCATTCTCTCCCATCATGAAAACAAGCCCAGAGGGGAAATTAAGTCTTGCAGCAGCCTTAAAGAAACTGCCAGATGCTTTCAGAGAAAACCCTACTCTAAATGCGCTGTGACAATATGCATCAGCTGCACTCCCCTCTGTACATTTTCGTTCTGTTCATACCAATTAGCATGCATGATTTCATCAGCCAGACAAATGGATGGCATGGATGTTAGCAGTCTGATAGCTTGATGTTCCAGCTCAAACTGCTGCAGATTCCTTCCATGCTAGATGGTTTGGGAGACGTTTGTGTTCCTCTCTGCATTTAACAGCATAACCCTTCGTGTGTGCACGCGCACACACACACACACACACACACAGAAGTTCCCCTTGGTGCAGCTCATTTGTCACCCTGATGATAATCTGTAACAGCCAGGTTGCCTGCTTGTGTGGGCCATGCTGAGCTGCAGCCTGGAGACTCAAGTTGCCATGCATTTTTGGCAAACAAAATCAGATGGCGAGTAAACCCCCCAATAATTGTTTGGATTAGGCAAGATTTATACAACTGCAGAATAATTTCTGATGACATTGCTCTTACTAACACAGTTCCACATCATTATGTTTGCCTGCCTGCAGACTGCCACTGCGGCACTGTGCCACGAATAATGACCGCTGGTTGCGCCTGTGGTTTGATTACAAAAATCTGTCATCTCATTTGCCCACCATCTTCTGCTGCTTGTCTCTCAAGATGGCCAAGTGATGATATTATGAAGCATCCCAGGAGATGAGAGGCAAGTGACACAAATGCAAAATGGATTTAAGCGGCTTGTTTTTCAGAGCCTCAGCCCACAGATGGTGTGGAGCAATGGTCCCCAACCTGATGTACCACCACAGCCCCATGAGATTAGCTCAACTACCCCTTCAGTAACACCACTTGTCCTGTTCATTTGAACCAGTGTTTATCTGAACATTATTTAGCTCCATAAATTGGACATTGTAGCAATATTACATTCCAACAAGACATTTTAACCTTTTGTCCATTACATTCAGCAATCCCTTTGACTTCCATGCTCACTTGCTGATAGCATTTGGATTTTGTGACAGTAAATCTGATTTACCTTTTTCACCTTTTCCAATCTTAGCACTGGAGATGAACACGTGCTAGCAGTTCGACAATAGCAAAATGTGGGTGTTGAACGAGCAGGAGGCTCAGAACTGTTGACAGTGACAACAAAAAAGGAAAACTGGTTGTGTACTCAGGCTTCAGTGAAGAACTGGAACAAGCAGAATATATATGATGCTGTCAGACAGGGGGGAACTTTCCTACCTTGAAGCTGGAGTGGTACTTGAGTACAGCAGTGTTTTGTGAAAACAAACACACATGTTTATTTGGTATCTTTTGATGTGTCAGACAAATTCATCACAGAAATTTTACTTTTTTGTGCGCTTGTCAATCAGTCAGCCTTCAGTATATCCACACGTTTGATTGATTAGAGTAGGAGTTATATTGTTCCTGGCTTTGTTTTTTGTTCTAATGTTAATTAGCCAGCTCCACTGCTGATACCAGAAATAAAAAAGCAACAACAAAACACCTTTTTATGCCAGAGGATGCCAGGAAAGACAAAAAACAGCAGCAGCCATAATCAAATGTAAGAATTTCACAAAGGAAGCTAGTTTGTTTGGCATTTATTTATAGCCTGGTAACATGTGATAGTTAGATAGTTACTTCTGAAGTATTACAGATAATGTTGTGATCACTTTATATGTAACATTAATTTGCCCCCACTGCCATCATCACATTAATCCTAAAGGGCACGGCCCAGAGACGCCGTATCTGCTTTTCACAGTTTCCTGCTGTTGTCTCCTCTGCCTCCTCCTCATTGCAGGGTCATGTGGCATCCTGCCCGCATTTGAGCACACCAGCTTTTGTCAAAATTCGTGGATGTAAACAACTCAATAGGCTGACAAGAATCCAGCCCTGTACAATAACAGTGCTCTGTTCCCCCACGGCTCTATTTGCTTTCATGCTTGTATCTTAAGAGTGTGACTGCTCTCGATGGGAGGGAAAAAATAAATAAATAAGAAAAAGAAAGAAAGAAAGAAAGAGAGAGAATTTGCTTCCACTGCTGGTCCTGCAATTCCCCCAAACTTCAAAGGGCAGGAAGGGAAACTTTCCTCCATCGTGATGCTGCATTCACCTCAGTGCCACAAACAGGAGGGCTCCTTCTCCAGCTCATAGATACAGACCTAGAATATATGAGAATTTCTCTTGGTAATAAGTCAAGTAAGGTTTTTTTTTTAATCACAGAACAGCCTCCGCTAATCTTAAATTAGAATCACCACAATACTTGCAAACAGCTAACATGTGACATATGGTGATCTCATTCATTGCCTGGCTGTCTTTAAACAGCTTCTGTACGAGTATGTGAGCTCGGGAGTGGGGGTTTGTCGCCCACAGGCCAAAGTGATTGGACAGACTAATCAGAGATACAATTGGGTGGAGCGATGGAATGCGAGAATGGAGATGTCTGCTCTCTCTCATATTTGCATTTTTTTCCCGTTTAAGCCTTTCTCCCCGAGACACTGTCACCTCATTCAAGCATCGCGCCCGCCTTCCGAAATATAGTTCATTCTAAAAGTGATGTATGATTAGCTCTGCCAGCCACGGCCCTAATTGAAATGAGTTTCAGTTGTGTAGCACGGGGATACCGGAGCAGGGAGGTGCAGCTGTGGGTGTTTCAATTGGTCCGAATCAGTTATTCGTCCAGTTTCGCTCTCACACACTGATGATAGACTCGCAGTGACTGGAATTGCTGATAAGGACGTGTGAGGGAAAGTTTGAACAGTGCAAATTAACATGGAGCACTTTTCTCCTAAGTTCTCCTGAGTGGTGAGCGAAGTTAAATGGAGGTAGAATACATTTGCACCTCAATGCAAATGCTGAGCTACAGTGTGCTTTCTATTTACCCATTCAATATAGTTCATCTCCAGTGATTCTGTTGTACTGTGGTGTTTTGTGCTGAAATCTGAAAGAAGCTCCAACCAAGAAGTGTGACAGTCAGGAGTTCAGCAGCAGCACTTCAAAGAGATTATGATCTCCTGTACAGTAGCTCCTCTGTTAATGGGGAAGTGTACACAGAGGCCCGAAGCTTTTCCCTCTCACCGCCAGAGTGGCAGCATGAAGCATCCACCCACACTCGCCATGCAGCTCCACGCAAGTGGAAGCAGAAGCTAGCTTGGTTGCTGCAGGTCTGGTTTGGCAGACACTGACTGATGTATAGCCTCAGCAAAGTGGCAAATTATTGTGTTTTGCATTGTGAGGAGGAGGGAGGGGTAATCAGTTAATAATATAAAGAAATAAAACATTATTGGAGCCCCAAGTGTACACACTTGTTGAAGAAGTGATGATGAAGTTGTAGCGGTGACACCCATTTAAATCTGATTTGCAAATGATTATTTCTGTTGTTCGCTGCCACCGGCGGCCAATTATTATTCACAGCGGGGACAACAATGTGTCATCTCTTATTTGCTGGGGGATTAGGGTGATGTGGCTTGAAATGCACATGTTTCTCGCAAGGAAAAGAGCTGCCACAGGCCCAAACATCGTTGGCACTTTGTCTTGATAGCTTTAGAATAAGCAAGCCTCAAGGCGTCATCTTCATGAGACCTTCCATGCTATCAAAATGCCTCACAAGAATCCGAGTATCACTTCTATAGCTCTGCAATGTTTGTTATTTAAAGATAATCTGGGATACATTTCTCTTAGATATATGACTGTGTGAAACTATGAGAAGCAAATATTTGTTCCTTTTTTTGTTTTGCCCTCCTTTTGCTGCCTTCACTGTTTTCTGCACTGATAAAAGGTTTTCCTAAACTCCAAGACTCAGTTGAAAACACAAAGCAAATCACTGGGTCTTGCTTTTTCACGTCTCGTTGTTTTTGTCTGTTTGTACAGTTGCACAGCACCTTATTACAGAAGAAAAACACTAAATCACATAAATATAATCACACTTTTGCCATGTTGTACACTGTGATGCAAATACACACAATGCAAATACGTTTCATCTTGTGCTCTGTGCAGAGCATCAAAGTCTCATAAATTTGATGCTGCAAAGAGCATAAGAAATAACTGCCTCACTGTTCATGATATATATTAAAATCACACATTGCACTTACATTTACAGCATCTGGCTCTAATGTGCACACTTACGTAAATCGATTCAAGTCAAGCAACACATTTAAGAGTGGATCATCCCTCCACTGCTCTTAGTTCAACAGAACAACAAAACTTTACTCTCTTTCAGAGGCGGTTATTTAATTTTCATTTAAAGACCATTCTCTAGTTCTGATCTCTGCCAGGGGCTTTTTCCAACCACTGAGGTGCAGGAATGGATAGTAGTCTTGACGCATTTCTTTCTAAAGACCTTTGTGAGCAGCTGTCCCCCAGGCAAGCATGTGGAGAGATCCAGCTACAGGTCTCACTGTCGCCCAGAGGTAGACAGGTGGCAGCCCATTGTTGGCTCATTGGGGTCTTAATCCAGGAGGGATGAGGAGGGGTGTTGATGCAAATATTTGGACAAGCTGAAGAGCACATGGGCTGACATTTTCTGGATCGACTGGAGACGTACCTGTGTCGCTGGCCGGCAGGCCAGGGCACTGCCGCAGCCACATTTGCAGATGGTGAGTCTCTGCTCTAAACTTTTATAGGTTTCTCACAGTCCTGAAGGACAGACTAGCTGCTTCAGGGGTAAAAACAAAAAACTATCCATTCTTGGAATCCTGTTCATGCGTTTTTGGCATTTGTAATGTTAGATTATTAAAAATCTGCAGGGGTGCTCATGAATCACAAAGGCATCAAACAACTATCCTGAAACACTGCATCATAAGATCAAGAGACTCCCCGAAGCAATAACAGCAAACAATACCTCCATGATGTTTTTAGAAATGGGTACAGTTTCTGTTTTGGGTCCCGGCAGTAAAAAAAACATTCTCCAATCCGGCTCCCAGTGGACAAGCTCTCCGTTTTATCTTGATCGTTGAAGATTAGAGCCTCCCAATTTTTTGAGAGCTGATCCACAGCACAGTGCTGACCATGTCTGATCAGAGGAAATCATCACTTGGGTGGAGTGTTAGTTTTCCTCCAGGTGTACAGCGCAAGCAAGTTGAAGAGAAACAGAGACAAACAAAGTTGGCTCCCGCTCTTCTTTCCTTCCATTCGCTGAGCCAATGGCAATTAGCTTGCAGTCTGTTGACAGCATGGGGGTGAAGCTTTCATGCTCCAGTCATTCAACTGGTCTGATGCTTGAGTTGCGGAATTACTTTGAGAGCAAACAGCACACCAACAGAACCATAAATATTGCTTTGGATTGTGAAATGATACTGCACTTATTTATGTCCGCTCACCTACAAACCACGGCTTGAAATGTCAGTGCTGAAGCTTTCCCAAGACTTATGGATCAAGCGGTTGTCACCTCTGGCTATGTGTGTATGTTGTGGAGCACATGACTGAAAATAGGTGACACTTTTCCCTGTGCATCCATCACGGCCTCAGGATGATCACATTTTCCAGCTGGATGTTTTCCAAATGACACATGATGCAGAGCTGGCAAAGTTACTATCAAACTGTAATCCTGATGTTTATGAGACAAGAACTCAAATACATGTTGCAACCAGCAGCTACTACACAATAAATTATTAATTACAGCAAGTCCCATGCCTGCCTCATGAGCAGTGTAATATCACATCCTACAATTAGTGAGGTAACCTGTCTTCAGCATCATCACAGCCATGTAGTCAATGTGAAATATTGCTTCACAAACAAACTTCCAACACTTTATTTCTTCCTTGCAAGGAAGAACAGACGATTTGGTGCCTACACCATATTTAATGCATGTGGATGCATTAAGATTTACATGCATGTTTTTCTGTAACCCTGACACAGCTTACTGCAACAGAGGTGCAGGAAGTTGATATTATGTGTGGCTCGAGAATCCAGCAGCTATTATTATATCATATATATATATATATATATATATATATATATATATATATATATAGAATCAATCCCAAGGGGCAAGTCTGCACTCTGGGGTAACAGCAAAAAGTTCTCACATTTACAAGACCACCTTCTGCAGAGGGATATTTTGTATGCTGGGAAGTTAGTGTATGCATTGTTTTTTATGATAAAGATACATATTCATAACAACCACCCACAATGTTACACTAAGTAGGAGTTAGTTATACAAATGACTCTTAAGGCTAGATTTACCAGGCTCCATCAAGTTTCCATTTCTTTTGCTCTCTTCCTCTTTCAGTCATCCAATTTCCCCTGATCAGCCACAGTAGTTACTCCGTTCTTTGAATAGATATGTCATCTTACATCTTGCATCATGCATGCCGGCTTTCACATCACTGTATCATATATGTTTATTCAAATAAATCAAGGTCTTTGTACCATTTTAATAAATCACTGCAAGGGAAAGAGAAGGGAAATAACTATGAGCAGGTGTCTAACCTGTGAAAACCACAAAATCCTCTTTCTTTTTGAGGGTTTACAACAGAACCATTCCATTATCCAGAACCAGAACCATTATCTCTGTTTCCATCTATACTTCCACCTCAATTTCTTTTTTTCTTATCTGTCGTCAGAAGCAGCAGTCAATACTCTACTACATCCCCACTGCCAGCATTGCAACCACATGGTCCTGGGTCCCTTTATTCAGTTCTCTTTATTCTCCTTCCTTCCTCTACCCAGAACAACAGGAGCCTGCTTTACCTCCACAGATACACACATACCTTATTTTTTTTCTTTTTTTTTTTTAATTGCCAGCGCCTCTCCTTTCTACTGAGTCATTAGTGCCGTAATGCACTGTGACATCTATCTTTGCGCCAGAATGCTGTGCTCAGCTTACCGTGGTCAGTCATGCCAACAGGAACGAGGTAAGCAGGAGTCTGTAATGTTATAATAATATATAAATATGTCCACATGTGGCTTTTCTCCAGTGATATTGTTGGAGTTGTGCAGATCATATTTCAACATCATTTGGCAATATCTCCATAAAACAAAGTAGTTATTTTTTAAGAGATCATTACTGGGATGCAATGAATAATGACCCATGCTTAAAAATAATGCGTGCACATAATTGAGACAAGAATGTAGGTGGGCGGCATGGGCCCATCAATCCAGTTGCAAATTATGTTGAAATACGGTATCAGTAATTCCAACTATTACTCAGAACACAAGTTTTCTCCATTAACATTACACTGATGGGCTATGAGCTGTGCCATAAATCAGAATCATGATGCTTGAACTCACTCGTATGTCTCACAGCAGATACTACTACAACTAGATTCTGTCATATATGCTTTACAGTAAACAAAATAGGTATTGCTTTGAGGTATAGAACACGAGGAGGTTATTTTGACACAAACAGTAAAAAATGTAAAACATTCAGTAAAGATCAGGAATAACTAAAGAAAAAGAGCGACAAAACACATGTGGAGTGTGAACCACAGAAGGCCAACATATGTTGTTGTCTAAAGATGCTACACTTAGCAACTTTACAGTAATAAAGTATCCATCATGAGTAATCATTTAGCTTAATGATCCAGTTCATCCAGTATCTGAAGGCTATGATACACCATACAGGAATAGTTTGTGGACTAATGTAGCATTTTATGGCTATAAAATTTATTTCATAGCCCATCTGCTGTGCTACCTTACTGTACCTGACCCTGGTGGTGAACGAGTTTTTCACAAAGCCTATTGTTTATTCTTTTATAGATATACACACATTGCAGGACACAAATCCATTGGGAACAACACTGGGAGTCAGGTCGCAGAGTTTCTGCAGTGCTGGCACAAACAGCCAAAGTCCTCAGGCACGTACTCTGAATCATCTTTGACATCACCTGAGGCCCTTAATTCTCAACATATTAGGGACAGAGTTGAGCTGGTGTCAGATAAAGGTATAAAAAACAGAAAGAGCAGAGCTGTGGAAATATACGAAGAGGTCTGAAAGCTTAAGGTGAATGCATTTTTGAATGAAACTGTGCTGATGATGATTCTGCTTTCCACAGTAAAGGACTGAGCAGTGTTCAGAAATCTATCTATGCACACACTGTATATTTTTGGGAACGTGTGTTCTTGTCCATTTGATCAAGTTTAAAATGAATGAAGTCCTCAACTGTGTCTCTTTAACATGACATCACCCGAGGCCTTTTTCATCTGCTCCTACAAGTTCTAGTTTGTGTTGATACTTTGCCCCACACACCCAGGGAGTGCATTACTAAACTGTGCTTGACAACAAAACAGCTTTGTGTGTCACTTAATTTAGGCCCCAACATGTTTGCATTGTGACCTAAAATAACATACAGTCACTGAATTACTTCAAATTGAAATTGTAGCCTGATAATTACCTTGTGGCCAGGCACATTCTTTTTCTACTTTCATTTTTCAGGCAATAATTGAAAGCCCTGCTGTGTGCTTCAAAGAGCATGTGGGATGCAAGCAAGGACAATGAGATCAAGAGATCATTTGCAGAAAAAACTACTTTTATTCTTTATTGTCAGCGTGTTATGCATTAATGTGCAGAGGGTTGTTGTGTTGTACAGTCAGCTAAAGGTAGCTGTTTAGGCTAGTTCCATAGGAAATGATGAATAAGAGGCAGAAGAAACGGCCCTCTTCCTCTGATTATGGGCCTAATTGGCCTCCATTTTAAAACCTGTTATAATAATGGCACTGAAAGGAAAGAGCAGTATCATATCCTGAACAGAAAATGTTCAGCAATTTATGCAGTGACACGTTCTGATGAAACACATTATGACCATTTCCAGTGGAAATATCGCATCCATAATCATAATTATAGCTATTATAGCAGCAGGGGTCTTTTTTACTGTGCTCGATGTGACCAAGATACAAGTAGCAATGTGTCCCCATGAGCACACTGAAATCTATTATTAGGGATGTCATGACTTTTATATACTTTTTTAAATTCACAATCCGTCAGCTTTTTGCAACAAAAAGACATTTTTCTGGCATATCATGTGATTCTTTGGATGGCAATAATGGCTGTCAGTTGGTCTTTCTGTCCGTTTTGTTCCAGGCTGAAATCTCTTGACAATTACTGGATGGACAAATGGCAAAACACAAAATCAGAATTTTGAGGTTCGCAATATTTACAAGATGAAATGTGTTATAAGCCTGTGAGACTGTAGGAACTGACTTCCCCCTTTTTTGTTTACAGATTGAATCAAGCCCATGGTGTGCTTTTACCACTTTCACAATTCTTCCATAAATGGTGATGGAAAGCTAATCACATTGTTGTTCTGAAGTGAACCCTTCCAGATTGAGATATTATGTTGTAAAATTGAGAAAAGAATCCTATTTTCTCTTCATCTTATGCATTTCTTAGCAGCTCTTTGAAAATCCCCAATGAGGGGCTATTTGAATATCAATAAGCCAAGAGACTGCGTGTGATCAAAAAGCCTCCTGAGTCAAAAGTGTACAGCCGAGTTGGGGTGACCCCGACAGATGGCAGCTCTCAATCCCTGGGCAGTGAAAATGAGACTCAAGGCAAAACTTGAGAGCGATGAAATTTGAGTGAGCTTGAGAGGATTGTGTTTCTGTATGAGGTGGGGTTGGGGGGGTAAAGGTGCTCTGTCTGCCATCAGAGGGGGATACAGACAGATTAAAGACTGGTATTTATGGGAGAGGTTTGTACTTTTAGATGTTTATTTTACAGTGTGGTGCTGCACTTCATGAGACCATGCAAGGTCACCTTACCACAGTAAAAGTGGATGCCGTTGAAGACTCCCTACAGCCTGTGCGGTCCAGAGGGTAATATTTAATTCCCAAAGCCAAAGGGCAGAAAACTGGAGTGACATTCTGCTATGGCACATTGATGTACAGCCTAAACTACAGAGCCAGATAGGCCAAAACACAATCCGGCTGATATAATGCTGGCCCGAAAGTATGCACTAAAATGAACTTCATAAACTATCAATACCAGGACCCAAACTAGAATGCTCTGCTCCCAGGGAGCAGCAGGAGTTGGATATTGTCTATTAAGATACCTTAAACCATAAAGAATGCTGTAATTCAGAACATAATGAGACAATCTAGAGGCATGCGATGCATTTAGAACACAAATTCCCCTTCAACAAGGGTTGAGGATCATCTCATAAGTTATGAATAATGCGGATCCATAAATGCCAATCTATTTATAAGTACACAAGATCTGAGGCCATGAAACTAGCATGAGCAGCCACATGCTTGAAAGTTGGAAGAAAGTATGGTGGTGGAGATGAAGTGTCTAAATCCCCTGGTTTCAGTTCCCGTGAATGGTGACCACAGAGATTCACCATAGACAGTATTAAAAGTAAATATAAGTCAGAGATGACTTCTTAACAGGGGGATGGCACCATCGCAAGCTGACAAGACTGGCACTGGTGAAGTGTTGTGAAGTTGACAGCATGCTTAAATTTGTATAATTAGCTTCAAAAGCAGCAATTAGGCTGTCAGGAGTCTTTCATCAAAGACAACAGTGACTTTGTGGAGAAAAAAGGTGAACAAATAAGAATATCAAGCCAATATTCAACAATTTTTAACACAATAATTTGAGATGAAGGCCTAGTTAACCTTTACTCAGATCACACCATTTCAGGTTCAGTGACAGACTCTCAAAATTTTAGTTTTATTAAGGTGATGCAACGTCATATCCTGAGACAGTTTGAGTTTCTGTGGTTTCTGGTGGGGCTAAAACCTGAACTTGATTTTGCCTCCACATGTAACCTTAAAGATTCTGTGGCTTGTGTGACCCAGACTTGGACAGACTGGCAGCAGTGCAGATGTATTCCTTTGTAAAGTTTCTGAGGAAGCTTCAACCTTCTTTCTGCCTATTCAGAGAATCCCAAAGTCAGAGGTGGGCTGTCAATCAATACAGGAACATGCTTCTGGTCTTCTGCTCCTCCGAGGCTTCAGGCTGGTATTAGCTGCTGGAAGGCGTCACTATGGATGACTCACAGGCTAGCGAGCTCCCGATTCCTGCACTAGCTGGGACAGCGAACATGACTGATATAGGTGAATGGCTGGAGGGAGCATAACTGTGCAGGGAGAAGAAGTGAGGGTATTAGCAAAATCATGTGCCTACAAGTCTAATGCTGTTTTATTTATTTTCAGGCAAGTTTGATTTGCAGAACTTGCATATTTTAGCTTCTATGGAGCATAGTAGTGGCTTGGTGGTTTGCTCTAGATACCATATGATGTAAATTATGCCACATACAGCTTTTATATGCAACGTTTTGGTTAATGGAAGTCATATTTAAACTTGAAATGCAGTTTTTGTGTGTAATTGACTCCCTAACAAAAGTTAACAATCATTTGACACAGAGGTTCTTGCCTAGGGGCCTCTGGGCCTGTGCCCCGCAGGCCCGTTAAGTAATTCAGCCATGTTTACAGTGAGTATGCAAATGTAAGGACACCACCACCACTGCTTAAAAAACCTTCAAAATTCAAATCATCTTTCTTGCTCTGCACCTGAGAGCTTTCAAAAGCAATTCAAACCATTAAAAATCCCACTCTCAGCAGACCGGTTGTTTCCAGAAATGAAAACTTTAGATCCTCCTTGTGTCAAAGTGCTTTTGAAGAGGAACTCATTTTCAGATTTTGCTGTTGAAGTACCCTATACATTTCAGTACATACATAGCAAAGTATCATGTTATCACTTAAACAGGCTCCGATTTGCTAAAGTAAATACTTTGTCCTATTTTACTGAGTCTTTGGTCGGCTGAATAATTTACAGCCATGGAGGATTCTGGGAGCCACATCATCACAGGTAAAGGTGAACAAAAGCTTGTCCTCTGGGTCGCCCCCAGTCATTGAGCTGACTCGCATGCTCGCCTGGGGAAACTGTGCATGTCCTGTGACTGCTGCAAGGGAGAATTTGGCTCCTATTTGCTTTTACATCCTTCCTTCCTTCTGCTTTAACTTTGTAGAAAAAAGTATTGACTGACAAAATATGAAAGCAGAATGGATTTCTCACTCACCTTTGACAACACATTCAAGTCTGGAACTTTAAACCCATTTCCTTTTTGGTGTGGCTTTGAGTGAACGGTATTTGTTTGACATCACTCCTCCGCAATGACTTCAATATTCAAATAAATTTACATACTGGAAGCTGTGCCTGCTTTCCATTTGTGCACAAAACCAAGGTCACACTTTCTCTTATTTTCTGTGATTGATTACACTGGCTCAGCGGTAGCAATTAAATTCCCCCAGACACACAGCGTAGCATCTATCTGGCAGTTGAGAAGACAGAGCTTAACAAATGCTCTAAAGTCACTTCTAACACTTTCAAATCACATATTCAAAGTATATCAGCAGTTGGTTTTCTGTCCCCTGGTAATTAGATTTTAAAGACAGGAATTTAAAGTTCAGTTGCATTAATTTCTCTGCCATTTAAAATGAATCCAACTCCACGTAGATCAAGAAAGCCCTGTTGTGGACATAGTTCAAACACTCAGCACTTTCTTCGGTCACACTGGCCTGAAATTAGCAAACGTGGTAAGCAGCTGGTATCATTTGGCTGTTGCCATGAAAATTGGCGGCTTGGAAATCAGTTGTATGTTTTTCTCATCCCTGCCAAGAAGGGCTTGATGTTGTTTCGTTTGTTTTTAGGGGTATTTTTAGCACTGGAATTATTCACTCTGTAGAAAGCCCACAAAGGTGTGTGTTGCATGCGTGCATGTGCGTGTGCACGAGCCTGCATCTTCCTCCTGTATTTGTTCTAATTATAAGGGAGTGGCATGAAGCTGAAAATGTTATCCCTCTATCATCTCTCAACTGTTGTGAGACCACACAACAAAACAAACAAACACACACACCAACATAGATTTTCCCAGACATAGGAAATGAGGGGAGAGAGATTTGATTACTGAGTGTATCCTTTGTTTACCTTTATGCATTTTCCTCTGTGGTAACCAGAATCTTTCTAAGACTGCATATTAAATCAAAGTAACTATCTTTATCTATTCATTCAGCTTACAGGGAGCAGCTGCAGTGACACAAAGGGTTAGCACTTAGGGCCAAGCACTGTCCACTGTCCAAATACCTTTTGTTCTTTCATGTACTATCGTGTACAAGTCTTTAGGTTTGTCCTGCCTCTTACCTCACGCAACTATTGTTTCCTACTGTTAACTGTGTTTTTAATCAGGCTTTAGCTGCCATGAGTGGATATCGTGTGCAGAACCAGTAGAATAAAGAGAACACTGTGCATGTCATTTTATGTATAGGAATGTACAGATGGCTGACAAATGAAAGGAAAAGAGCAGCTTCAGTACTGCTTGGCAGCGATTCTAGAAGGCTCTCTACCACAGAGATTAAAAGAATACGAACCATTCCTCAAGCAGACAGTCCCTCATGCAGTTGGATTTATGATGGTGATGGAGAAGGGTGTGTAACATACGTCCAAAACTTGCCATAGATGCTCAATTTGAATGCAGGTGTCTAAGCTGATTTAGAAATCTGAAATTCACAAGGTTGACGAGACAAAAAAATGTGATTAAGTGTCAGGGGGAAACTAGTTTAATATCCACCATCGTGAACAGTGTTTGTTACCAAGGTTTGCACAAGCATTTGATGGTTGCAATGTGTTCATATACAATACCCATGAAAATGCTAATAATTAGCTCCTTGTTATCAGTAACCTAAAGTCAGGGCAAGGTTAGCTAGTAACACATGAATACTAAATACCACCAGATGTACCACCAGAACGCCACAATAATGGCTTTAATTAACAAGCCCTTTGTGCCATTAACAGTATTACCTTGAATCACTGAATATATCAATCACACTTGTAGAAATATTTAAGAGAATAATAAATAAAAAATATAAAAAATAAAACTGAATTAGGTCAGGGTTCCTCACTCCAGCCTCATGTTTCTACTGTTTCAGAATTGAATCTGTCACTTAAAAAAAAAAAGTTCAATACGACAGCAGTGAAATATTAAAATTAATGATCCAATAATTTTTAGCGCTCTTCCCTTTTTGTTAATGATTGATTGCGAGAGTGCACATAAAATACAATTATTACCCATTGATCTCCTTCCTCACAAATCCCCCCCGAATTTCTTTTCAACCTGGCCAAGTGAAAAGATGCAAAAGCACATTTTCGACCCGGAAACCCATATTACTTGAGCCGGCACATTTCTGAATTCATGCTGAGTGTTATCTCAGATGTGATATGGGTTGGGAATGGCGAGAGCTGTCACAGTCTCAGGGATCAGGAGAGAGTTTCAGCGTAAAAGAGTGTGTGGACATTACAGAAGCCAGGAGC
Source organism: Psettodes erumei (assembly GCA_016785225.1). NCBI lineage: Eukaryota > Metazoa > Chordata > Actinopteri > Pleuronectiformes > Psettodidae > Psettodes > Psettodes erumei. Next base: position 1,228,451 of record JAFBJZ010000953.1, read on the forward strand.
TCAAATCAAAGTCCTCATCTGGAGTCTCCTCGGTCTCCTTCAGTCTTGTCAGCACCTGTACGCAACACTGCTTTTGTATGGAAATTGGAGGGGGGTTCGGGGGACCTTTTTTTTTTTTTCAAATTGCACATTTTGGTGAGAATGTAATAGGTTCTTAATGGGTTTTCTGGGCCTGAGGGTTCAGAGTCGAGCCAAGTTTTTGTTCAAGAGCAATAAACAATTTGAAAAAAAAAAGTTTTAAACTTTTACTGCATCAACAGTGACGTATTATTGCAAACATCTCCATCTTCACAGTGGAACTAACTTAATGTTTGAGACTAATTGCGCAGTGCCTCCTTTCTCCGTACGTTGTGTTACATCCCCATGTCGTCTGGACCTGAAGGAGCGCTGGTTTGTGTTTACCAGGTGCGGACTGCACTAGTAAAGGGACAGGGAGAGCAAGACAACTCCCCTTCACGTTTCATAACAGAGGGGCGCCTGCCAGGCACCTTTTGGCACTTAATGAATCGTGTTTACATGGGCCTGCGCAATTTATAGCTCCCGTCCATGACTGTTTGACAAGCTGCCTGTGCACTTTAATATATTTTCCGTCAGAAGTGTACAGCAAGGATGTCCAACCCCCCTACACGGAAACACAGAAAAATAATGCAACGCAGACTTGTTAGGACCTGTGAGGAGTGTCATGGTCTTCCAAGGCCTGTGCTGCTGCTCTAAGCGAAGCTCGCCCTCTGAAAGTAGCATTTGAAATGGAATGCTGACCCATTTAGCTCTGCTGTTTAAGCACTGAGAGGGAGTGTGTGGGAACAGGCACAACATACACAAATTCTGCCTTAAAGCAGGCATGCACGCTCCGGCGCGCCGCTGTGAGCGCACACCTCAGCAGAGATAAAACAATCCCCCTTGTTGATAAACCAGTTATTGGGAAACAACAAAAATAACTGTAATCTATCCGCGCGTAGGGCTGTGTGAGGCTTTCGCTTGCTGAGAGCTCTGACTACTTCCCGTCATGACAGCGCTGCCTCTAAGCCACCGATACCTCTGGTTGAGAGGTTTTTGTTTTTTTCCCGGTGTTTGCAACCCTGCATGATTTGCGCATGCCCGCCTGCCCCGGGGCAGCTGTGTGCATGGATACGCAGTGAAGGCAGATTCAACTGGTGCTGCCTTTGAGCCAATGACACCTTCTTGTTCGCCACCTCTTTGATGTGCTGTCTGATTTCTCACGAGTTATTCTTTCTTTATACCCCCTGGTAGCTACTGCTGCACAGCGTGGTGGTCAGTGGCTTATGTAAAGGCCCCGCCACATCTACTCACCCTGTACTAAGTCTTTATATGGCAGTTCATCAACAAAGTCTACTTTCAACAGCACTGTCGAGCCATTGCCTCACTTCATTGTGGTTTATTGGGTCTTTTCTATAGGGCCGTTCAGTTTTGGCTGATCCCTTGTGATAAATACTGGGAAGTTTCGTGTATTTTACCCATTTTTAATCTCACCATTCTCCCTGCAAAGACTCCACTGAGCACATTTAGAAAATTCACATCCATAGATTCTCTTGCTCAACTCTAAGAAAAATTCCACAGGGCCGGAGGCTAAAATACATAGTTCTGAACTGTGTTTGGCCACATGCCGACTTGAATTGCTCGATGTAACTGCTAACAAACATCAACACTTGATAAAAAAAGAGTCATAAGAGACATGTCGTCTTTTTTCTGAAATACTGCAGCATGAACATGAATCCAAAGCTGAGGCCTGTGTTTAGTTTTAATGTTTAACTTCTTCAAACATTTTGGTTTGAGGGAATACTGTTTATATGAATTCTGGACATTTCTAAATTATAACATGATGTTAATAATACAGTTGTGGTAACATCAAATGTTTTTTTTTTTCCTGTAAAGGAATTAGTTTCATTTGGACAAGCTTCCATTCTCTAATGCAGAACTATGTAACACAATACAGCAGTTTTGTATTATCCAGTTGTGACTATTACGTGGAATGTTTTCAGATAGAATATGAATCTCCAATGTATCATTATCATTCTACACGGAGTGTGCATAGTTACACAGCCTTGGTAAGGTAGGAATACCTTTAGGGCTTGACAAGCCACTTTAATATATTTCTAATTTAGCAATTGCACCCAGAGAAAGGTGATTTTTGATTAGGTTAAGAAAGTAATTGTATAACTGCTGGCTTTAGTGTCCCCATATTTGGGACATATCAGAAAAAATTGATGTACCACACTGATGGATGGCTGATTGTCTAATCCCATTGTAGTAATTTTTTTTCCCCCCATGAGGGCCCGACGTAATATGTGTGTTCCCACCTGTTCTTAAAGGAGGATTTAACCTTGATATATAACTTGCACCTAATATACTGACGCTATACATGTATATATGGTAATAATCTGACCAGATTAGGATGACGTCCTCTCTGCATTATCGCAAAATACCAACAACAGTGGTAATTTTAGGCCTGGTAAACAAGTTCACTGTACTGTAGGTGTAGGATGCAGCTCTATGTTTCACCATTGAATGCTGGCTGAAATGCATGCTGCATTTACAGTAAATATGCATATTGTTGTCACAAGGAGCTTGGAATTAGTTTCCTTGATTGCTGTGTCTTGTGGCATCCGGAAGCTGCAAAATAATCCTCCCTCTGTGCGCCACACCTACGCTGCATCTGTGTCGGCGAATCGCCATTCTCCACAGTCTGACTGGTTAATTAATGAAGTGCTCGATCATCAAAGGAGCCGGTGCCAGCACCAAAGCCAGTGGGGAGCTGTATTCCTCATTTGGAGAGTTTAATTTGCAATAGTTGCGAATTGTTTGTCATGAGCTGGGAATTAAAATGGAAAAATAAAGGGATGGTAACAGCAGGGAACACAACCAACAGAGCTAAGACAAAGCAATTTTATATTCAGAAATCTTGGCCTTGTGGCCTCCAGAGTGGCTGGGCCAATAAATGTATGACTGACAGCTGACTCTGGTCCTTTTAAGAATAAGGACCCTAAGATGCTGAATGCTAAACATCCTTATTTTTCAATATCACTTAGACGCTGATAAGCAATGATGAGAAGCTAGAAAATTGATGTGTAATGAAAATAGTTGCCAAAACTGGGCTGTACACTTGTGTTGGGGGAATGTTTACTTAAAATCTACAATGCACAACTGTTTTTCAGAAATTACTGAGTATTAAAAGACTATATTCGTGAGACATATTCAAAGATTTCTATCTTCATCAGAAACCAAGGCGTTTGGAGGTTAGTGAGACAGATAGGTCCAGGAAGTCAGAAAGGATCAAGAGTCGGAGAAACATTAAGACTTTTCCTGTTGTTTCTTCACAGTAATAACAGTGTAGAATAATTCCATCCTTATTCTTGGCTGTAACATTACTGCTTTATATAAATTATGTTCTTTTTCTTAACTTTTGGCTGATGTTGTCGTTATTGTTAGTACACCACACTATAAATGAACCATCTCTACAAGTATCAGAGGGTTGCTTATGTAAGTACCAGCAACAAGCTACTCTTAATACACTTCACCTAGATCCAAAACATCCTGTTTACCGAGAAGTCCTGTCTGCACAAGTTACGGTATGTAAGCGTTGCCTGCGTGCAACGAGTACATTTTATGTAATAGCCAGTGCAGGAATGAAATAGAGGGATGCCCTGAGGCTGGTGCATCAGGCAAGTAACACTATCAAAACCAGTCTGAGGATCATGAGACTATTTGTGCCAACTCACATGTTGAGGTATCAAACCTCTGAGACTAACACAGGCTCCGAGCTATGACTCTCCTCTTGCACACTGACATCTGTTATTGAAGCTATGTTGCGTATACTTAAGTAATGAGGATGCTACATGATTAATCATGAGACTGACTCGGTTATCACAAGACTGTGGCTCTTAAAATGGTGCTTTATTCTGCAAACTGCTCTCCAAACCGCTTCTATTACACTGACACTCTGTTCTGTTGAGATCCCTGGATAAAGATTGTTCAGTGTCACTTTTTGTGTTTATCTGTGAATCAAAGAATCCTGCTCTCACCACTGAGTCATCAGACCGCTCTTGCACTTATACAAAAGTAGGTGTAAATAGACTGAAGTGTGTTTGGACATGCCTACAAAACACACATCAGCATTCTGAAGCCATGATGCACAGATGTGTGCTTACAGCTCGTCATGCCTTGTTCATATCCCCGAGGAATTCTAACCACTTAAGTTAATTTGGAGATATAAATGTGGTAGCTTTCCCCTCAGAGTTTCCAACAACTGCTGATAAAAATGAACCAGTCAGATTTAAAATTGTTCCTTTGAGGAAAGAAGAAATATCAAAAGAATTCATTTTTTTCTTCCCAAACAAACAACCATCAAAAGATAAATTCATCTTAAATTATTCAGTCGTTTTTCTGTGCATTTATATGTTTATCAAAATCGGGTTGTTGCCTCTCTAAGGCAGAATCAAGACGCATATTTTATAAGCGAAGGGCTTTTGATGCCACATGCTAAAGTCGTCTGCTCATACAGATTTAATGCGGCTTGCTTCTTTTTTAATCTGCATTGATATGTCGATCAATCACACATTTTGTGTGAAACATGAGGCCAGTACACGTTGTCTTGCAGATAACAGAGAATAAAGTGGGCCAAACTTGATCTTATAGATCAGCACTCCTGCTCTGATCAGTGGGTAGATGCATACTTTGAAGCTCTTTGCAGTTTATAAAAAATCCTCTTCAAAGATCTGCTTATGCAACAGACGGGCTTTCACCTCAGGTCCTCCACGCGGGAAACCAAAGATTTGCCAGTCAGCAAAAGAGCAAATGAATCCTTCCTGGCCAAGGGAGATACTTATGCTTATAGAGTTACAGGCAGAGCCACTTCACCAAGTTCCTCCCTTTTTTCCTGGCTTCCCTCACTCTCTGGGAAATGAATTCCCTGGGGATCTAAATGTGTCCCTTAGGGGTCAGAGGTCTTTTTTTTTTTTTTTACACCTGGACACACTAAGCCCACCCAGTGGCAGGTGCTCCAAGTGACCAATTATGACCTCCCAAGTATAGCAATCATGAGCCTGAATGTATGGAAGTAGCCCATGGGGACCATGGGGGGTTATTATATGGACAAGATATCACTTGTACAAACAGCAGGGATCACAACTGTGAGAGAAGAAAAGGTGGATTTGCATCAGTATTCGCTCATGGGCACAGTTCACCCCTCTTGGTACCATTGTATAGAAACCATATGTGTTCTGTTTTTGTTCCCCAGGATCCCTGTGCGGAGCAATGAGGTGCAAGCAGCGAAGTCGAAATCTATATCATCATAGCCACAAGTCCATAAGGTTGGCTGCACATTCTCAAAAAAGCATGTAACCATATATCAGCTCCTCAGCTACAGATGTATGTAGCTTTGTTTCTGTCCTTTTTTCTCTTATCCTACCTTGGACCCACAGGATTTCAGGCGCTGAAGTGCGAATCTGGGGGGATCTATCAACATACAGCAGCTACAAGTCACTGGAGAAGCTTACGGATGTGTGTGTTTCTCAGGTGGGATTTAAATCCAGAGTGCAACAATACACATTTCTACCTCGCTGCGCCCAAATGCCCCATAGAGACCTAAGATTGGATCAGTGTGACGCTTTCTAACATTTTCCATCATGCTCTCGAAATATGAAATTGGCGTCCCTTCTTCCTAATTGGTGCATCTCTCACATGAATCTGTGGCTACTGGTGTTCCCCTGGGACCTGGCTGTGCTCCCGACAGATACACAGTATGTTCAGGAGAGCAGCTCCTGAGGTAAAGCATGCCAAAGGCGCTTCTGGTGGCATCTACTAATGACAATTAGGGAAAATTAAAAAGCCATATAAGGGTTGATATTCTTACTGAAATTACTGAGGTTAAGAGAAATGATTAATCATAAGTTACATCTGAATTTTTATGTTTTACTAACTGCAATGACAGGAACGCTTCACATTGCCTGGTTTTTCATCCAGCCACCTCAAAGGATTGCATGTGGCATAGTGATAAATTGCTTCCTTGATCCCCAGGCTGAGTCCCGGTCTAAGCAGTAACCATCTTCAAACCATTTTTTTTTCTTTTTCAGTGAGGGAGGACATGTGAGTCTTTGTCCATATAATCCCAGATACAAGCACCAGAAGACATGAATCTGTCTAAAGCAGAGCCAAATAAGGTTTGAACTAATTAAACCAGCTGATGTTGGTTTGATTTTAATGTCCTTCTGCATGTTGGAGGAAGGCATTACCATTTTGCCTTAGTAGAGCCTCACTGAGCGGAAAGTGGGGCTGTAGACTTTTATATTTTATCTAGACGTTTATATTTGGTCTGTCAGATACGTGTGTGCTTCTGTGGAGATAAGGGGAGGGTCTGCTACGTGCTGCTGGTGCAAGATGAAAAGTCATGCCATCACCAAACTTTAGACAAGTCATTCTCTGTGGACCATGGATGTCTTTACAAGACTTCATGGTAATCCATCCAGTTATTGTTGACCTACTTTGGTCCAGATCCAGTGGTAAGTAATAAGGAAATGATGTCATTCAGGGCCTCAGGAGGATGACGACATGTTTACACGTGCAGGTACAAACCACACAGGATGCTATCGAAGACAAGATTACAGAGCATGAAACTGGAATGTTTTTCCAGTTTTTGAATGAGGAATTCTCAGTCAGGCGTGTGAGTTTGTGGTTTGCTCTTCTGACCCAGTTTAAATAGTCATGCTGTTGTGACAGCACCCCTGGTGTTTGAATCTGGCTTAAAGTAAATTGAATTTAAAATGTGTCAAAGATTGCAATGTCCAGTATCACAGCGCAGAATTTCACAGAAAGGTCAATATAAGAGGTCAGTAAGGCCTGACTGAGGCACTTCTTGTCTTCTCTGGCACTGCAGTCATGTTTTAAAGACAACCACTGATCGGTGACACAAACACACACAAGCTCAATCTGCAGCATTTCACTGACCTCTGCCTTTAATTCCATGTCATCAGCACAACTCGGGTGACTCAAATTGACATGGTAATCACTCAAACAGTGAATTTATATAGCCAGAGTATTTAATAAGGTACAGTTTTTTATGTATTATTAAAAAAACACTAAATATGTCAACTATAGCAAACTCAGCAGGTGCTGATTGTGCTTGGCCTAGCTAGAGCTCATTCATACAGTCAAGTGTGTGTCATTTATCAAATGCTGATTTACAGTAAATGAAAGTATATTTTGGCTGGTAATTAGAACATCCAGAGCTACTGCTAATAGCGATTTGCACACACAGATGAGCAAGCAAATGAGGAACGGAGAATCCAATTTCATGCACCTTTCGTTTCCTTGTCAGGCTAAAATCAGATACAATAAATATTACACGACTGCGAGCAGGGGAGCACTCAAATAATGCTGAAAGTCAGGGGTGAAACTGCTGCTACTTACTAAAGCCTCTCATGAGACTCCATATTCAGACTGCTGGGTATCCTTTATTTCTATTCTGTAGTCTGACTGCTCAAGCAAAACTGTTGGATCACAGCATTAAAACTAGGGGTGATGTCTAAGCATTCCTTGTCAGCAAGATATTGGCATAATGGTTTGAATAAACTCCTTCCTTTCCTTTAGCCATCTGTAATTGGGACAGAGAGAGGCACGACAGCATAGCCATACAAATTTCACAACCCGTGCAGTTAGAGCAAGAACAGGCAAGGTGTTTCTGTCAGAATAACAACAACCCTGAATCAGAAATTTGAGCCGCATTAAAGACTGTCCTCTCCATCTCCGTCCTGTGTGTGGATGCCAGCTCAACATTTTTATGGAAATAGAACCAAGGGACTCAAACCAAAACGATCTCAAAACCTGCTAATGATGTCCTTTTTAAGATTTCAAATATGTCCCCACTTGGGAGATCTGTTGGAAAAAAACATAAAAAATAAATAAACACACACTTCTTGTTGACAAGGTTACAAGAAAATCTGTGGAAACAGAAGCCAATCAAGGCCACCACCATCACAGCTGCCAAAATGTAAAGCTTCACCTCCCGGTTTGTTTAGGGCTGCTTTGAATTTAAGTGCAAAAAGTAAAAGAGTGTTTAGAAAAAGGGCAAAGCTGGACAGGTTTTCTTTTTCTATTGGTTTATCTGCAGTATTACTTGTATATTACAGACATGCCACCTCATGGACAATCGTAAATTATGTTTTCAGGAGCTGGCTGTGTCAACCACAGCTGAGCTCAGGTTCAAAAGCAGCAACGACAGGTTCAAACTGTATGTCCTCGTTTTTGTTGGCAGGGGTCACAGTCCACATAGCAAACTTCCATGTGTATCTGCAGGGGTATGGCTTCATATCTTCTATAGGCTCTGCATGTCTGCTGCATCATTTTGGCTATGCAAACCGTACCTCCTCCATGATCCCAGGTTGTAATCTTGAGTCATGATGAGCCAATTTACCGAGAGGCTGGTCGCAGTTTATCATGGATTACGTGCCAGCTGCGGTGCATGGCTGTGGGAGGTGTATTATCCTTACACATGTCTGATTTGCATATCTATTAACCTGGGCTAATCCATCCAGGCTTTAATGCAGAGAAACATATGGAGATGTTTATCCCCACTCGCTAATGTGTAATCATCCAAACTGCTGCAGACTGAATGTCTAAGGCAAAGGTGTTCTGTTCTGTCGGTGAATTCTGCAAAGCAAATTAAGATGTCCAACAGACTCATATTAATAATTATTTTTATTTTTATTTCAGTACATTGACTCAAATTTGCATAGTTAATAACAATAGTTAAGAAAATTAAATAATTGTTTTAATTTAGTGTATTCCCAAATGAAGCATGATCAGATTACATGAGCAGCTGATTAGCCAGCAGCTGATGATTTGATGAAACATTGTCAAGTTAATCAGTCTATTCATGTTAACTGGCTGCCATTTGTTAGCTATGCATCTGACCTGAATTCCATTTGTTGCAATTTAAATTAGCTCATGAAATTTGCTTGCGTTGCGCCAAATGTCAATTGACTTTTTCCACCCATTTTCAAGATGAAGATCTACATTTTTCAGTTTTTTACACTAATCCTCATACAAAAGACTAATACAATGGATTCAGAAACTTTATCCACAGTGTGACCTTTCAGGATGCCTGATTATGGTGGTGGTTATTTACCAACTTAACTGACTTCTGATACTCTTGCTGAGTGTTAGAGGTGAGCAGATCATTATCCACCATCCATTGCTGTGCAATCTCAAACTCTACACTGAAGCAAATCAGATTCACAAGTATGTTGGGGTCAGGCTCAGGTTGACACATCAGTGTTTCCCTGTTACATTTCAGTTCTTCTACCTCAGCGGCCTGAGGAATGTAATCTGTCTATCGGACGCCTCGTTAGGGCAATTTTATGCGGACATATGCTTCGGACACATGGAGATGTTTTGCTTTATCCTCATTATTTCCAGCCTCCCTTCTTTGCTTCTAAAATTTTAAGATCATTGGACATTATTAGTTATGTATTTCCTTTGGCTTTAGGTTTGGAATGGTATTTATGTTATGACTTAAGTGCTGGATATTAAGTCAGTATAATTAAGCTTGTAAGTCAATAAAGAGTCATCGCAGGAGAAGGTTAAGGGAAAAAAACATCGAAAGCATACTTCTTTATTCCGTGCAGTGTGGGTGGCATTTCATATGAGTTCTGACACATTTATAATCATACCTGGGTTAATCATTTAATACAAGTAATTTTTGTTTTTGAGGGGAAAAGTGGTTCTTTGCATGAGACTGCTGGGAAATAATAGTGATTTGGATGGGAGCCTTCCCTCTGTGCTCTGCTGCCTGGTTCATTTTGGCTGTATTTCTCGAGGTTCTTAAACCACAGGCATATCCAAGCTCTCATTTTGAATCACTCGAACCTTCTCCTTTTCAGCCCCTGCCCCCACTTCATTCTTTCTTCTCATCTGCTCAAGATGCAAGTCATTTTTTACTTTAAAAAAAAAAGAATGCCACTTTCCAGCTCTTGAAAAATACCAACAAACTAAACATAATGAGAGAGGAATTGTCACTGTTTCAGCAGTGGTTTTCCGACAACAATGGCAGTGAAGAAAAAATAATTAGGCTTTTGTTGACAAGAGTTGAAGTGGTGGAATTCTACTGGCTGCGGATCAAAACGATCCATTCATTAATTTAATTGGCTACTATGAGATGGCGTGGGTGCTTCGATGACTGCGTTAAACAGTGATCCTTGTGGCATAGGGGAAATCAGATATGTCCGTTCTTTGTCACAGCAGAAAAGGACGAGAGGGGACCCTAATCTATAACAGAGATCTGTGCAGCCCCCCCGCCACCCTTTTTTTTCACCATATAGAAAGTGACTGCTGAAATCTGTGGGAGAGTGACTCTGAATGAACCCTGGCTATTATCAGGCCTCGCTCTGCATTAGTGTGCAGGCTAGCAAACCATGCTAATGCGCTCTCACTGCTGCACCCTCCTCCTTTTTTTCTTTTTTTTCACTCACTGCACACACACACACATACACAAAAGCCCCCTGTGTTAGCGAGAGCACAGAGGGGGCTCACATCTCACTTTACCAGAGCGGGGGCATATCAGGAGGCAACTCCAAACTGCGTCTCGGAGGCTAGACAATAGCCACATCTGATCAAAGTGGAGGAGATGCATGACACTTGAACTGAAGCTCATGTGCTGTCTGCAACATCATGTACATAAAGGAAGAATGACCAGGAGGTAGAGTTACAGAAGAAAATGACAGAAAGGAAAGAGAGAACAGTGGAGAGAGAGAGGGATGAGGAAAGAGAAGAGTATTTGAGAAACAGTGGCTGCAGAAATATCTACTATATGTAAAAAGAATGAAATGTAAAAAAAAAAAGAGGACGAGCAAGAGAGCACGGGTTGTATAATGTGGAGTGACAGTGACAGGGAAGGAATGGAGCGGCGTACATAAAGGCATGCCTGTTGAGTGACACATATGCCATCCAAGTCAAAGAGGACTCCTGTCTATCCAGTTGCATGACAGATAGCGTCTCCAGATAGCTGATAAGCACTCTCTGCAAGTGACCGACCATGACCTCTTTCAAATTCCTCCCTTTGCATACTCTAGACAGGACCCTTCGAATACTTACCATCCTGAAACCTCTGCGGGTCCATTACAACCTCCTATTACCCCCTTACGATGTAACGTATCCTCTACTTTCTCCATATTGTTGTCTGCTTGCCCCTGGTCCTCTTTTACTACCGTACAAAGGGGATCAGATGTACAACAGGCGCCGCTCTGGGATCTCGAGGAAAAATGGGAGATTCATTGACTTTTACATGCTGAGTGGTGATGAATAGATTTCGAAGAGAGGCAAAGCCTTGTTAAACATACGGCCCCCGAGTCTGGAACTTTGAGTGGAAAATAAATAGCTTTGGAATATTTGGAAGTGTTGTTGTTGGAGTTGTAAGCCCCAAGAATCTTGTCTGTTTCCACTACTGGCTGTTGTGTGTTCATTGCTGTGGTGTGTTTTTTCCGCACCGCACTCCCCAGGCATCACTTACAATTCAAACAGTGTGTCCGGTGCTGTGACTTTTGGGTTTGTAGTGGGGGGGATTTGTCTGTTCTGCCACGATGGGTATCACTCATTACAGACTTCTTTGTTGTGCTTTCATGCACAAATAGTACCACTAATGTGTCAGTAAGTGATAGATGGCACAACAATGACAAACCATATAAATTGTCTGAGCTTCGCTTTCTGATTTTCCTTTTTTCCTTTCATCACTGACTCACAAAATGCTGTAAAATAAAAAAAGACATGAATCTTTACACAGTTTGGACTGCAAGCATGGCCGTTCATAACAGCAGCCTCAATCAGTCAACTTTGTGTCTTCCAGCCTAACACAGAGGCTGCGCACACAAGTTGTCTCCACCTTGGAGTGGATTATTCAGTCGGCAGAGAGAGAAGGTTTTTTTTTCTTTGGAGGAAAACAAAATATATGCTTTAAGGCAAATGCTTCTTTGACAGTGAATGTAACCTTTAAGAGCAGGTGCTGCAAATCTTTAGAAAGCAAATCTGGCGATGGATCTGGATAGAAATGGGGAAAGTCCAACAGACAAACTAAGTTTTATGATACAAATGTAGCCTGAGGTCACAAAGGGAGAGAGGAAGGGAAAGGAAATGAAAGAAAAGGAAAGAAATGTAAACAAACAAAAAGAAAGCCATTGGGCATTTAAGTTTATAAAATGAACCAATGTGAATCCCACAAAAACAAACCCCTCTCAAAAAATCCAAAGCTAGCAATTGTTTTTCCGTGTCTCCTAAGGCTATATACAGCCAGGGTTGGCTGATGTCATGCTTGGTGCAGTATACAGATGTCCCCTCGCTGAAGACGTGTAAAACTAGATGCAGATCAGGAGGCAGCTGTGTCTCAGGCCAGTGACTCGACAATGGCATTAAGAGAAACAGAGGGAGATCATCCTGTCTCACGATGGTGTGACTCCACACACTTATGTTTATCTTTCGCCAACAGTAGTTTGTTGTGCTGGCCGTCTTTGAGATAAAGTGGGGAAAAAAAGGAGAAAAAAAACAAGCTCCAGAATGACAAAGAAACCAAGGTAAGAATCACTGGTTCACAGCTTTTGCCCTCAGCCCTTCATGTATGAAAGCTTGGATGAATAGGTAAACCAGCCTGTGGAAAAGTTGTTTTTACTTTATTATCTGAGTTCAAATTTAGACCTCTTACGATGAATTCATCACCCCAAAACACCAGCTGAAAAATTGCTTTTATCCTGCAATATTCTGCATTTGGGGAAAAAAAAGCTCCATGACTCATACAGCTGCTGTTATGAAAACACCTATTGCTCTTGTGCTTCAATTTGGGCTCAGTATTAACTTCCTGCAGCAGTTATGAGGCAATTTGCTTTTGTTTTTCGGGCATCCTACAGCTGTTTATTCACCAAAAAAACCCTTTGATCAAATGGATCACATTAAACAAACTTCTGACAAAGAAATCAACATCCTGCAGAGACCCAACATTTTACCTCTAAGTTCATAAGTTTTAACATTCCAGTACTATAAATTTGATAGATTTTCAGCATGGAGGGAAGGAGACCCAGTTGGCGCTGACTCCTGCTCCTTGCATGATAATACAGGCCCATCACAGTGACTAGCCCACACTACCCACTGTTCTTTTTCTCTTCGGATGAGAGAGAATGTCACATCAAACCGCATGCTGAAACCAGGCGGGTTAATGCCGCCTGGCTCCCCCGACATCCCTACATACATTGTAGATCAAAACACTTTAAAAACCGATTCACCACTTCTTTTTTTCCACCTCATCTTCTGCTAAAAGTCAGTGATGGAGACCGAAGACTCGACGAGTGAAACTTTGTTTCAGATATAGTTCACTTAATCTGTGGCGAAATGAGGAGCTGACTGTAAATGTTGCATACAATGTCCCCAGTCATGTTTTGCAAGGTGTGCATGTCTGAGGGCTAATGAGGGGATATTAAAATGGCAACAACCATTGTTCACTTCGACAGGATTGTCTGTGGAGCTATGGAAGGCTGCACAAGGAATCTGTTGCTCTTATAATAATTTTTTTCTGTCTGCAATCAATATTGTGACTGTCATGGCCAGATGAACCCAGCTGGTGGCCCCTGGTACAAAAATGAGCTACTGACACCTCCCAGAACAACCTTCATCTCCCTGGATGGAAAAACTGCAGAAGACTTTATTATTAAAATTAAATGTCTGAAAACACGTCTGGATGGGGTTTATGATGTCATAACAAAATATCAACATTTTTATACAGATTTTTGTGTCAGTGAAATAAACGATGCCAAAAAGCTGCTCTACATTGTCCCCAAATTGTGTGCTCTATTGGCAAATGTGTGCAACTGAAAGTCTGTCGTGGGCAGGATGTATTTTGCTGATAAACAAGTTGATCAAAAAAGGTTTCCAAGGGCACCAAGAAACATTTGACACACGCCCTGGCTCAAGCAGGACTGAATATCCTCATTTATGCTGGCATGTGGGGGTTCTGAAGTGATTGGAGTTCTGAAATAAGAGTGCGCGGTGTCAGAAATCTTTCTTCATTTGACAAAATGAAAGTGCAGCTCCGGTACCAAAAGTGCTGTGATGTGTCATCACCAGTAACTGTTGGATGCAGTCCATCCATCAATGATACGTTGATAAAATTGCTGCTGCAGGAGCATAGGTCATTTCTTTTTCTTTTTTTAATCTATAACATAAAATTTAAAAAAAAGAATGAGGGACAATATTCCTCAGGGGAGCACTCAAGTGGAAACACGCCTGAAGGTGATGTGAGTCACTTGTATTTCTGTCAAACCTAAGCTTAAGAGTTCATGAATGCTAAAGTACATGCTATCCATGCATGTTTGCTTATGTGAGCTTGACATGTGTGTTGGTTCAGCAAAGCATTTCTACATTTGATTTTCAGGGTTAATTATCTGTTATTGGCCCTCAGCAGAGAAATATCTGACTTTAGAGAGTGATATTATTATACCTGGCACTAAGGGACGCATAATATCCCACCACAACAGATGAACGGCAAATGGGAAGATTAACAATTCAATCTGAGGACAAACACACACACACAGGCTCATTATAGATCTTATTTCCACAGTCTTGGACCAAACTTGATGTTATGAGATGTGCTCATGATTTATGAAAGTAACTACTCCATCAGCTGGAGTGCAGTCGTGTTTTGTCCCTGAAAGTGACACACACACACACACACACACACACCTTCACACACACACACAGTGCTTCAAATGTAGTGGTGAGGGGTAAAATAAAGCAGCACTCAATAAAATCCTGCTTGTCTGGATGGAATATTAAAACACTCAGCTTGTAAGTCAGAGCTGTTTAGTGTGAATGAGTCCCTTAGTCAGCCTACTATGCTAAATGAAATATTGATATCACTGCTGGCAATGCTCAAAAGAGAGAGAGAGAAAGAAAAACATTTAAAACGCAAACACATAAAATGGCCCTGAAGAGCACCCGCGCTATGTTTATGAACCATAAACAGATAGATTAAAAGTAGGAAAAAGAAAATCAAAGAAGGGGGTAGGGGGGTGGGACATCTGATGTCGGCTCTCCTTTTGATACTGATGAGAAAAGATGTATCCTCGAGTAAAATGAGGAATGTTTTCCAGCCTGAGGGAAGAGATTGGTTGTGTGGGAGGAGCCCTTTAAAGAAAAGCAAGACAAAGGACAGCTAATGGTCTGTAATTGTATGCATTTGATCTAGCTCAATGTGTGTGTCTCACACACAAGGACGCCTTAATTCTTATATTATAAGGATACTCTTGTGTAAAGTCTATAAACTTTAATGACTTTTACAGTGGGCAATTTTGTGCCACTATTGGACATCATAATGAAATGTGCCAAAGTGTGCCTTTAAGCTAAAGCACTGAATAGACAAGGTTTGGACTGGGCTTGAAAACAGTCCAAGAGCTCCTAACTATTAATAAATGTGCGGTTGCACTGTATTTATGCTCCAGTAAATGTCAGCGTGTGTCGGGAAGATAAATACGCCACGCAGAGCTACAAAGGAAAATCAACGGAACGGAAAAGGCAATTGGTTATTCCCACCACCACCAGCACCACCTTTGTTCCCTGTCTCCTTACCTTCATCTCTCCTCCCCTTTATCTCTAACCTGTGATTACCACTCCAAAGAAATCCCTTTCCTCATTGCTGTCCACATCGAATCACATTCCTGTGTTTTTTAAAACGAAGGCTTCTCCATGGTGGGGGCTCCCTCTATTAGGCTAAAGATGACTGTTCTGAAGGATCCTGCTGAGTGGCTGCATATTTAAAATGAGGTGATTATTTAAAAATGTGTTTTGCCCACATGTTGTTTGTCCTCTCTTTTTTATTCTTTGAATTTAAAGAAACCCATTGGAGAGATGAGCAGTGCCCACCATTCCCTTTGATTGTCTGTGCACACGTGTGTCCACGTGAGGGTTTGTGTGTGTCTACGCAGTTGTGTGGGCGAGAGCGTGAGCATCTGTTTAGAGCTTTGTGTGCGTGTGCGCTCCTATTGTTTCGATGGGTGGTGTTAGTTGATGTGTGCGCACGCTTGCCTGTGTGGGTGGGTGGGATGATCTTAGTCGCCGGCTGGCTTTCTAACAGAACTGGAAGGAATAAATCAACTCATTTTCAAAGATGCCGAACAACTGAAGTGAAAAAAGACTTTTTTCTCAAATTTTGTGTAGTGCAGTGAGCTTTTTTTTTTTTTTTTTTTTTTTAAAGCATGATCATCTAGCCTTGAAATAATAGACTTCTTAGAGGAAAAACTCACCCATTGGACTGTCTCCTTCCATTTGGCGCACTAATTAAGACTCTTCTCAAAGAGAGTGTTTGCAACTTTTGCTGTCATTACAGTATTTCCTCCGTAGCACTTAGATAAAGTGAAAGCAGCTCCCAAGGCCAGCGAATTAACTTTTAAAAGGTGTGTGCCCTCGAGCGCAGAGCCATCTCACTTCTTGTAGGAGAATGTGACTTGCATTTGCAAACAAAATATGCAATACGATTTAAGAAAAGCACACAAGCTTTTTTTGAGAGGATGTGTTTGTCTTCCTGAGGAGATGCTATAATGTAATGTATGTGCATTATGGCTGCCAATCAAGGCAGCCATTCATTTAAGGATGACTGTGGTTTCCCTCATGTTATCACTTTGCTCCTGAGATTTTTAAGAATGAATGATCCACACTTTATTTCTGCATGCTGCCAGAAACCATAAAGCAGCAATACATTAGAGGTGAACTAGGTTTGCCATTAGCTGATGAGCATGTCGACAAAAAGAGATAATTTGTTGCTACCTCTGCACATTATTTAACACATCACAGAATCATGCTGAATTGAAAATGCATGTTCTCGCTAGAAATTAAAGTTTCAGCACCTCCTTTTAATAAAAGTAATAGTGGTGGCCTTAAGGGCTTTAGAGCATTACTCCAATGTAAAGGTCACAAGAGTATTAATTAGAAAGGTCGTCAAAGGATATGCATGATGATTTTAGGGGAACAAGCTCATTCATAACCTTTTTTTTTTAACTCTATCACAAGTCTGCAGTCATTAATCTCTCCTGTCTCTCAAGAATCTGCCTTTTCCTCCCTCTGTTTTTTCCCATCTTTCTCATCACCTGACTTCCACACCTACCTGTACACCCAATCTCCTCCGCAGTATATACTACATCTGCCCCTCAGCCATGGCTTCTTGGCCTTTTGAGCCATACCTTTTTTTTGCTGAACTCTGGTTTTCTTTGTTGACCTTTTTGACCTAAGTTTTGTGCCTCCAAGTTGAGCATTTCAGTCCAAAACCTGTTTTTTCCAAAGCTTTGCTGCAGTTTCTGTTGCACCTTAAAGTTTACTGCAGTCAGAGTTACAACAGTAATGTGTTTCTTGAAATAACCTGATCCCCCCCACCCATTACTTTCCTAAAAAAATTCCTTTCACTTGTTCTCAAGAATCAAGTGCTGTTAGAGTTCTGAAAATTAGTCGTCATTTAAGAACTAAAAATTGGTACAAATTCTTCACAGAAATGTAAAATTATACTGCAATAAGAACGCATCTCAGCCCAGATCAACAATTTAGGCTTTGAAATGAGACCAAATTCTTCCTAAAGAGGCAGAATAACATGGAGGAGGCAGAAATTGAACCAATAAATAAATCTATTGCTTTTCTGCCATGTCAAAAAAATAAATCAATCCAGTCCCAGACACCCTGATGCTCAAATATAATAAATCTTGTGCTTCCGACCACAAAACCCTCAGCAGCAGTGAAGGTTTTTAGAGCTACCATGTAATGGGCTGTAGGATGTAGGTTGACAAACTGTAATCTTTACACAAACAACAGTAACGATAGTAACAAAAAATCTTCCAAAAAGAAAAGCTCATCAAAATCAGACATGATGTATTGAGCTTGAAACTAAAAATTTATATTGTAGCTGTTGAAAGCTTATAGAGTCCCCAGATATTTAATATGTGCTGTATTTCTGATCTGGATCTCTCACTGAATATTCAGCACTAGAATATTGAAGAACTGCAGCTCTTTTTGATCCTTCAGAGATAAGAGGATGAGTTTTTACCTCTGACTCAGTTTATTGTCTGAGCTGTCTGGAAGTGACGTACTGCTAATCTGATGTAACCTGCTGTAAATGGACTGTGTGGTTCCACCTACATCTTTTGTTTGCATTTATTTGCCTCTCTCTTTTGTGCTCCATATTGATTTTACTGCATTTCATTAACTGCTGTGTATCTTTCCCCACTGAAACATCGGAGCCATTTGTGCCAGATGGAGTCAAATAGCTGTCATGCATTTCCTGCAGGAAGCTTGCACATCCTATGTGTACCACAGCCAAATCTTACTGGTATTAGCATGTCTGTCCCAAGGATTTTAAATGATGCATTAGCGGTACAGTGGAGAGATAATAACTGTAAGTGGGCAGTGTAAGCAAGGAGAGATTGTGCAGTATTTTGTCTGGGGATTAATGGGTTTGAATTTTTGCTTTTATTCATTATTTTATTCATTTATAAATAAAATAAATGAAGCAGGTGGAAGCCACAATGTATCAGACAACAAAGGTTACTTGTCACGTATCCAAACCTTCATCTGGGCCAAATCAGTCTAGTTTGCAGAAATAAATGAGATGTGTGCATGTGGCTTACAGTAAGAAAGCAGCCCCTCTGTTTCCCTCCAGACCAAAAGATGATGTGCCATCAAGATAGACACTTAACTGCTAAATGCTCGAGTGGAGCTGCTCCGTGGCTACAAGAGGAGGATTATAAGTGCACAAAGCAGTTCCCAGCTGTGAATGTCTCAAACTGTATAAATGAGAAGTAAAGCATTGACAAGGAAAGCATCCATGCTCAGCAAATTTTCCCTGGATGAGTAAAAGCTGGAAAGCCTATTACATTGTACATGTACTTTAAGAACACCTATGGTATAAATTCTACAATATATCGAATGCATGTTTTTCCGAGGCTGTTATGATTTGATTGCCTTATCCTCCATGTATTAAAATGATACGAAATGCTGAAAAAGCACACACACTTACACTATTGCTCCTGTGAAGATATTACAAACGCAGCATGGCACGGTACAGTTACCCTTCTTTCTGTGGTGCTTCATTAAGAATAATTGGCCAAATGACAAGTCATCGAGTTGCACAGCCATTTCATCAGCAGTAGTCACTATAATTGGGAAAGGCCCGGCAGCAAGGAGAAGGTTACCCTCCCTAATAGGGAAGGAGGCTGACTTCAAGCTCTACTCCTGGAAATAAATATATAATGGAAATACCTTTTTAGAATAAGCTGAAACACTGAAATGCTTGTTTGGGAACACAAAAGGCTTCAGTGGTGACATTCGGCAGCCAAGACGGAGGCGTGCCACTTGAAGAAATCAATAATGAGCCCAACATGCTGCTTAAACTGCATAAACAATGTCTGGATGACACTGCCAAGCTTCTGTTCTGCTAATGTGGAGGAATGAAAGGAGGAGACTTGTCCTTGAAACTAAAAGGAATGGGGAAAATAAAGAAGGAAGACTGCACTGGAAGTGCAGTAATGAGATCAGCTGATCTGCTTGTGTTGAAAGTAGAGATATTGCCACGCTGGGGTTTTTTTAAAACCAAGTTATCTCAGTGATGCGTTACCGTAATGTGGTCCACCTGTGTCTCGTTAGCCCTGCCTCCCTGGGGTATTTAAGCCTCTGTCAGCTTCTTCCTCTGTTTGCCATGTTGTGTCCTCTGTGTCATCTGCTTTCCTTTTGTTGACCCCTGAGTTGTCTTTTTAGTTCAGTTAGTTTTTGGTTTTCACCTTTCCAAATCTGCCTTTAGTCTTCAGCTATGAATCACTCTTCAGTCATCAGTCAACTGTAAAAGATTGCATGAGTAATTATAATCATCTAGGGCTGTTATTCATTGTGTAAGCTGGGCCCCAGTTAGTGAGGTGTGAAAGAAAACGATCGCTGATCCTTGTAGCTGAAAATCTTAAACAATACAATACTGTTCATGGTTAAGGAATGATATACACCTTCAACCATTAATGTTTGGCTATTCGCGTACTTCTGTCCATGAGATAGACTTCATTGTATCAAGGTTTTATCAGTAATCCCTCTGTAGCAGATGCAAGTAAAAAGCAGCTGTTCTCACCTCAAGTCAGTTTTATTAATATAGTGTGAAACAGAAGTTGTCTCAGGGAACTTCTCATGTCTTGTCCATCCTGTTAACAATATTATTTACAGACACTCAGATGTCTCATTCAAAAAAAAACAAGACGAGCAATTTTATACCAAAAACAACTGAAGTCCTTCCACCTTGGCAGAGAGTCCGTCCCTGGCAGCTGATTCTGGGTCAGCGTTAATTCAAACAGTATGACAGGAAATATGGCGGCTTGGACCCCAGCCTGCTAACCAGGCCAGACAGAATGACTTGAAACACACTCCAACAGCTTTTTCCAGGCTTCAGAGTATCACTCCAATATGCAAGGAAAAAAAGAGTGGAAGAGGGAGCCAGATAAAGCCTGATGAAAGGAAGTTAATGTAGCACCTAAAAATAAAAACAAAAAGATTTAAGTTTTACACGGCAGGAGACAGTTGGTTCATATTTACATGTAAATGAGCTTCCTGTAAAGTTCCACCTCTTAGCCACACTAAAGACTATGATTAAGCCCAGTGCAGTGTCAGTTAGTTCAGCTCTGCTGCATTCATTGGCAACTTTGTAGGCTATTTGAAGAATTTCCAAGTGGGCTGGAAACTTGTATAATTCATAACTGAGATGGTCTATATCAAATGTATACAAAGAGCTTGAGGTCCACTGGATTATAGTGCATTATACCTGTAAAAGTAGAAATGGTATATAAGATAGTATTGCACAGTGTTTTATGTTTGTGATCTTAGTGGCATTGAGTTGAGGAGATATAATGTGGCTTTGCTGAATTGTGGCAAACCTATAAACTTTAAAGTGACTTTGCTGATCATTTCCACGTGGCTCAGGTCTCCTGCAGGGTTCTGCAATGTGACACCTAAAAAGTAGTGACACTTCACCAACTCTATTTTTCTCTTATTTTTCCTCCCCTTTTAAAGCCACTCTGCTCAAATTCATGTATAAAGTGAACAAAGAAGACAGTCAAGTAAGTATGACTGAGACTTTTTTCCCACGTCACATCACTCATTCCTTGAGTAATATCTTTTAAAAAAAAGAATTTCAGCTCATGCTACTGTCTATGCCACTGCTCCAAAACGGCTTAATATCATCATCTTCCTCATGGAGGAGCAGGTGGGAGGTCAGTGGGTGGAGGTCATTTTATTGGATAATCTTTCACAGGGTAATGTGAGGTAACAAACAGCCTGAGCACTGAGTGCCTCAGTTTCAGGAGTTGTCTTGGAATGAGTGCATTTGTGGCCGCAAGTTGTAAAGCTTGTCAGATTATTACAGTGGCTTCATTAAGATCCATTGGCTACAACACAAACAAGGCTACCCCTGTAGATATCTGCACATATCAGTCACACGAAACAAGGAACCAATGCAGACCTTGAAGGCTGACTGCCACTGGGGAAAAGTGCATGAGAGCTGACAGATGAAATGAAAAAGAGGACAGTGAGTTGTGGAGTGGGTAAGGTGTGTGTGTGTGTGTGTGTGTGTGTGTGTGTGTGTGTGTGTGTGTTACAGAAGGTTGTTTTTGTTGTGTTCATGTCACCAGTGGAGGTTTTGAGTTTTGATGTGAGCATGAAAAACCCCCCACAGGTGCTGGAAGACATTCAGAGCTCACTTGTATTCCAGGAAAAATGCTGACAGCTTGAATAAAAACACAGTGAATTTTTTTTTTTTGTAAGAAAGTTAAACCTAAAGCTGCTCTAATCAGCAATCTCTTATTTACTATATATATTTACTAAGACTGAACGACTTTTAATGTGATAGGGGGTGGCTCTTGGTGACAGACCCAGATAATTACAGCTTTGCTGTACCTGGAAGCTCTACTGAGCATTTTAATGTCTTTCAGCTTATTGTTTTGGTTTTAACGAAACCTGTAACTTTACTGTTTGGTTCAGTCTCTTGGCTCTCCTTATCCTCGATTCATAGCCATTTTCAAAAAAGGAAGTCCACTGTATGCTACCTGCCCAGCACACAGCACTACAGCTGTCAGACAAAATTAGCAACTAGCCAGAGAACGTAATGAAGCATTTGCAGCTAAAGAGCCAGATATTTCCCTCAGGAGATGGTGGAAAACACAGAATGAATATTGTTCAGGAGGCTCCAAACACCCTTCTCAATAAAGGCTTATATCTGGAATACTGCTGTCAATGATGTGTTGTTGCTGCCCGAAGTGACCCATACAAAAATCAGTGAATGCATCTTTAATTTCATGTTTTCAAGGGAGAATTTCATGAAAGATCAATTCACAGGATATTGACTTGCTCTAATGAATCCCTTCTTATTAACATATTAAAAGAAGCCTTGAGATAAATGACATAGGGAGGGATGGCAACCAGCATTAATATCAGCCAAACCAGAAAGTTATTACAACACTAATCATTTTCAGATCACAAGGGTAGAAAAATGTTAAATTCATGAATGAAGAACATTCAGATATGACAGACATGAAAAAAGCAACAAATGTCCAATGATTATCATAAAATGTCTGCATATCCTGATTTTTAAATCTCTAAGACTTCAGAGCACAGTGACAAAAAGGTGCAGACTTTATCAGTATTTTAGTTCCTCTTCAAGTGGATTCAGTTTGCTGGCTCCGTGCCACTGAGTGGGGGCAGGCTCTGGCAAATGGCAAAATAAAGAAACATGCCAGTCAAAAACATTACGTAAGCATAACTAAACTGATCATGTAGCTGACAAATGATAAACGAGCATCAGCCCTCTTTATAGACAAACAACAGGGAAAAAATGAAATGGATTTTGTGTGCTTTAGGATTTATTTTTGGCTCAGGTGTGCCGCAGCATTAAAAAGATTGAGAGTTTTCATGTTACGAGGTTGTGTTGCACAGCGACTCCAGCCACTTACTCCAGTTGCTCCTGGAAGTGACCTGACTTGGAAAACTTTTTCATGTGCACCACATGGTTCATTCTCAGTGAGCCTGCAGAGATATCCAAGAAGTTAGGTGTCAATTCACATCCTCATGAATGTAAATGTGTAAATGTAACTGCACTATCCCACTGTGAAATCAAAGCACCATTTACTCCTCAGAATTCCCTCACAGACCTTCATTTTAAAATTTCTTTTTTAATGTTTTGAATTTTAAAAGGAAATCCACCTCCTAAATTACATGAGATGAAACTTTAATTATCCCTGTGGGGAAACTGGGTTATTGCTGCAGCAGAGAGAGTAGACACAGATAATAATAGATCAGATGTGGTGTACTCAAGCTTAATGCCACAAGTGTATCTAGCAAAAGAACATATTGAGAATTAATTAACAAACTCAGGGATGTAAATAAAGATATTCCACATTTTTCTTGCACAAAATGTGCATTGTTAGGTGTCTAAATCAGGTTCCCTGGGCAGTAGAGTAAGTAAACTGACAAACTGACCCGTAATCAGCACATGCTAATAGAAAGATAGCCCAATAGCCTCCTGCATGCATGCATGCTGACAATGATACATCCATTTAATTCACCAATGTGAACAAGTTTCTCTCTAGTGACAAGTGATCCAGCCTTAAGGCCCTGTTTGGTGACCGCAGAGTGGCCCAGATAATGTTGTGAATAATTTATGAAACAATGTCAGTGCTTCTTCATAATGACTTCAAATGGACACCAGCCAAGCGTTAAATGACAGGGATTAATCTACTTTAAACCTAATAGTCCTAATGGAATATTGAATCCTCTGGGAAGGGGCCTAACTTGAGAACGGGCCGCAAAACATCGCCTCGTCTGCCAGTATGCAGTGACCCTTCAGAACCACGCTAATAAAGGTTGAGAGTGTTCAGAAGTTCACTGCTTTTGTTCAGCTTGTGCTGATGCAGTGTTTCTCCAAATCTACCTCAGGATTTATTCCAAAAGTGAAGATGGAAAACGCAAAGGTGACATGGGTCAACTAACCCTTTCCAACAAATAACAGCAGGAAGGAAAAGTTCCTTTAAATGCATACTGACCCCACTGGGGATGTTTGGTAGGAAGCAGAAAGTCAACTTGAGTTCTATGTTACTTCCTGATACATAAAAATTGCATGCGTCCCAAGTTGGACAATGCAAGAGGAACCATGGAAAGCTGAAGCACACCCACAGCCAACATGCATTCAATTTAGACCACCTTCAGTCTGCATACACCTAACTGTAAATTATCCATGATCTTGGTCTTATGAATATTACAATTGCGATGGAGTGAAAAGATATAATCGTGTGCACATAATCTGCATCCCAGGTTCCCACAGGGTTTTCTTTGACTTCACCATTTAATAGTCTCATTTATCTATAATGACATAATGAAACTGTTGGATATGGATATCCATGCTCACTTTCTTTCCCCATCTGCATGCAAATGTAAATACAGCAACTTGTACCGGAGTTGGTCCAATAGAATAGGTGAATCGATGCCAGTGTCACGTGTGATCGGAATTGCCTGGAGTAGAATTTCATCACGAGCTGCAGCTCATTCATCCAGAGGCTTACTCAGTGATGCAAATACTCTATCATTTAAATTAATTTATCCTAGCTTTAGGGCTTGCAATGGAGACAAATGTGATAGCACCCCACATCCACATGCAGACTTGCAAAAAAAGGTGGGTGAGAAATAAAACTGGAAAAGAGAGGAATCCACTGGAACAGATTCATTCATTACTCAACTAGACTTGTTGCTCTTAGCCATGCAAAAATGGTGACATTTCATTTTACACCCTTCCAAACACGTTTTCCTTTGTTTTTCTCTCTCTCTCTCTCTCTCTCCTTGACCTCGCTCATTCATCCTTTATCCCCCCTGCATGTTCATATAGAAATGTTCCGTACAATGGGGGAAACCACAACAGTAAGTTCAAAGGGGTGCATTCAACAGGGCAGCTGCGGAAACAATGTGCTGAAATGTGAGCTTCAGTTTCACAAATGATGATTGCTGCATCAGCCGTCTATTCTGTCTTCTTTTTCATGCATCTGTCACATCATGCTAGCTTGTGCCCCGGGAAGGAGTTAATTGGAGCTTGAATCTTTGATCTCTGAGTGACTGCAATTTTTTTTGGTGGGGAGGATTGTAATTGATCCTTGTGATATTTATGCTAATGTTTTGAACATCCAATAACTGATCCAGGAAAGGATAGCAAGTTCCATTTAAAATTCTCAGAGGCTAATGAATCTCTAAATGAATCGTCTGACTTTTAATAGGAAAGAGTATAAAGTATAAAACATTCAGGCAGTTCAGGCATTCATTTAGGCAGGTGGCTGTTCCTTAACATGACATGGTCTCATAAGATGACTGAGATCACAAGCACACCTTTCTGTTTTTAAAAGCCAGGTTTACAAGCAGCTAACACTTTTAGCTTACTGACAAAGTAGGCTCCTGTGTTTAGGGCTACACCTGAATTGTGTTGCAGCTAAGAAACAGTCAGTGTCAATGCTGTTCCTCTCATTTTCAGGTGGGAGCTACAAGTTGTGAACATTAATTACGCTGCCTTCACTTTAACACAATGTAATCACATACTATTGAGTTTTAGTTAAATAAAACTCTGGTTATAAATAAGATAAACCTGATTAGATTCAATTAGGGATTTAGATGAGATACATGGAACACTGAAACCCAAACCCCTTGATTACATCTGACCGAGTAATAGGCAGAGTGCTGTCTTCATTAGAACTACTTCTTCCATGAAATTTACTTAGTAACCTTTTGGAAATTGGATGCCACACGCTGTGGTAAAGTGAACAGATTAGATTAGAGCTGGATAAAAACCAGTAACGAACAGATGGAACAAATGGTTTGCTTTGTGCATAGCAAGGCATTTCACACAAGTTGCTGCGTGGCACAGGTGACTCTTGCATACTCAGGCAAAGGGCAGCAACACCTGCCTGGGCAGCAGCTTGACTCATGCAGGACCACATGCAGATCTGCACTTGTTATGTTTGGCAGACCTACACTGACAACATTAGAGCGCTTCAGTGAGGCAGGATTGTAGGTGATGCTGTGATTAATGTCTGTTTTGATTATGACCATTTAGTAGAAAACTTAACTGCACATTGTGATCACAGGATTAGCTGTCTCTGTCCAAAGAACACAGATGAAATGCCTTGCTTCGGAAGCATAAAAGAGAACGTTTGTATGCATTGTGCCAAGCTCATAGCTTGAGAGATAACTAAGATAGTGAGCGTGAGATATTCTTTGCTGGGTTTTGTCATCATGTTGTTTTGTTGTGTAGTTTGAAAAACATTTTTTTCTTTGTTTTTCTTTTTTTCCCTGTTTTTCAGTTGCTGTGAGTTATCAGTCCCTTATTTGTTTTTCTTTATCTTAGCTCCTTTGTCTTACTTTTTCTTACAATTTAAGTTTTGCATGTGCAGTGTGGTGTTGACCTGCAGGTTTGTTTTCCTGAGCAAAACACTTTAAGAAAACATTCTTGTCTGTATCAGCACGTCAAGCCATCTCCCGCGGGGCTTGTCAAACACCCAGCACAAACTGTGACTGTGAATGGCACCCCAGTGACCCCAGCGTAGCTGTGGTGCAGGCAAACACACATGAGCTAATTCTTTCATTGTTGGCAGCAAGCACACGCACACATACACAACCGCACACGACTTTTAACTCGACTGAACTTCAGAGCTGATCCATGCGGGGCTTCATGACGTGTGATTTGATTACTATGGAGAGGTGCCAGCAGTGTTTGCACGAGAAAGTTGCAGCTCTGACACCCTACCACTCACCGCACACACCCAGCTCAGCAAACACACACACACATTCACTTAGAGAAGCGCAAACATGCACAAAACACCTTCCCGCCCTTTCATACACTCTGAGTTGTTTGAGCGCTCACATTGCTGCGAGGGGTCACTCGGACAGCGTGTCTGATCTCAGTAAGCTGGCTTGTGATTACACAGATAAAAGGGCAAGGTACAGCCCATGGGGCGATACCAGGAGCAGTGGGGGAAAAAAACACCCGACTGATTTGCAGCAACATCAGTGATGATGGAGGCCAATGAGGGTGTTAAGTTCAAGAGAGGTCAGCGTGATCATGGACATGAAAGTGGAAATGCCCCCATTCAGCCAGCTGTAAATCAGAAAATAGCATGGAGCTTGGTACTTCTCATCGAGAATTCCTCACTGACTTGACGGAGACGGCGCAGTCCAACAGCTCCCATGCTGACAGGGTTGATTGCTGTAGGTGTTGTGGGATAGCTGCAGCACGGAAATCTCTCCAATCAATACTAATTGTGTGTTGTTTTTAGGAAAAACATTCACTGTAGTTTTCTATTCAGATTATCAAAGCATTGCATTATTGTGGTCAACCTTGGATCTGCTCACAGCTCAATTTTCAAAGTTAACCACTTCATTTTTGATTATTTTTGCAACATCACGGTTGTTCGAAAAATACCAATGTTTCCCAGCAGGTGTCTTTTTTTGTAATTGAAGCACATCAACCACATTCCTGACTGCAAAAGGCAGTCGGCCAGCCAGCCAGCCTTCTCCTGACGCATGGAGCCGAGCCAAGCGCATGATTACTGTCCTCTCCGACGCAGCAGTAAAGTGCAGCGACAGGGAGGTTATTCAGACGGCACTGGGGTAAGAACTGCTGACAAGTAAAGAGTGCAGTGAGGAAGAGACAAATAGAGACAGACGCGCATAAGTGACTGGGCTCATTGTTTCAGTTGCCAGTCACTGACGGATAATAACATTATGAATCCTTCCATTTGAGCTCGGACATCAACACATTCTGCATAAACTCATGCCAGCTGACCAGTGTGAGATGGAGGAAGTCTGATCGGAGAAAACCACTATTTTATTTGATTATGTGTCCATGCATATTCTATGTAAAAAAAAAAAAATGCCTTTTGCTTTCTGTTGGAATAAAAATGCTTTATGTTCTGTTTTTTGTCACCTTCAGAAAATGTGTAAACTCAAGACTGTAGCAATGGTAAGATGTGACTTTTCAATACTTTTCTACATGCTGGGTTCTAAGGAAGCCAGGTTGTCTAGAGGGAAAATAACTGAAATAAGTATAAAATGCCCTGGGTTAGCTGGAATAAGTAATCACAAATTAATCACACTTTGCACCCGACCACTTAGCAAACTCATACAAGGAAGGAACTTCTAAACCAGCACTTTTAAAATGTCCCCAGTTGAGAGGACACACATACATGGGTTTATTGGTACTAACAAAAACCATCAACGTGAAATACAGGGTGTTTCGGTCCTCGACATAATCTGAATGAATGACTGGGAAGAGGCCAGTTACAGTGTTGCTGATTTTAAAATCAATGCAGCAGTCAATGAGGATACACTCCTCCATCTGCAGTGTCTGCCGTGCTGTTGTATTGTTGTGCAGATAAGCAGCGAGAGCATGTTCCAAATGTAAACTTCCTGATGCAGCACTTAGCCCCTGCTGCGAGACGGAACATGCTTATCGCTGCGACTGTGGTTGGGAAGCAGCTGCAGGGGGGAAAAAAAGGAGAGCTGCCACTCAAGCAATAAAAGATGTTACAAAGCTGGTTAGATTTAAATGTGAGGAGATGTAGTGCCGCTGCCCCAGCTTTCATATTATGCATGGAAAGCATTAACCTGACTTTTAGCGAGCCACAATGGGCCCCTTAGCTTCTGTCAGCCCACACACAGCTGAGTCCCAGTGACATCCACTGCTCAGTGAAATACACTCATACCCTGCATGCGCACAAGCATACCTTCATGCACACATGTAAACTCAACCAGACAAGATAATGAATCAGAGATAAGTGAAAAACCTCTCTGAAAGCACTTTATTTAACTTTTATGGCATGCATTTGCACTTTTGCCTCAATGATAGGCTGCAGCATGGTGTCAAATAGAAAAGAGTGCTATAAAAATTCATCTGGTTTCCTCTCTGTGTTGCTCGGATTATTGTCATCATCTAAATCCCATTTTAAAATATGACAGACTTCTAAAACACAGCAGAAATACGCCAGGAGGAAAAAGAGAAGTCTCTTCTGGCACATTAATTTATTCCTACATAAAGAAACAGAGAGCTTGCCCTCTGGGACTTTATTTGTTCTTACATCAGGCTTGGATGGACACAATTGGCGGCAAGACAGCAGCACAGCTGAACCTCTGGAACAGCACTGACTGCACAACCTATGAAAAGAAAAGACCGAACAATGCATATGTGACAGATGAAACTGAGGAACGGGCCCTTTTGTGCAGCCTGAATCTCCAAAGAGAGACGAGTGCAAAGGACCATTCACATAAATTCACCATTTTAATCAACTGATTTTTAACAGAAATGTCTTGACAACTATTGGGACGGATTGTCCTTGATGATCTCTGAACTTTTCATCCAAAATTCGGTTTGTGATCGAATACCTGCAGAAACGACATCCCCACCTGCCTCAGCCAATGTTAGTATTTAGCTCAAAGCTGTTGACTCCTATTAATTGTATCATCTGTGAAAATGGAAAGTATACAATATAGAAAAATATGATCTATTGAAAAATATATTTTGTTGTTGTTCAAGAGCACATATTCTTAATTCTTTTGCTCTCTTCTTCTTATTATTATTTTGCTATATTACCTCTTTGCTACAGCCACCTGGTAACCATTAATATCTTTTCACAGCCTGTGACAGTGACATGCAATACATTTTCCAAACAGCCCTCACCACCCATTCAGTCACATATAGGCACACGCTGTCCCAATTACACCCCTGTGCACCACAATTATACTGTAAGGCACAACAGATAGAGATACAGCAAGCGGCTAATTTACTTCCCATTTAAAATGTTTGATAAATGCATTCATTACGCCTTTCCTCCGAATACTAGTGACTCATTACCTGTGTAACGCGTGTAACAAGAGATTAACTCGGCTGTTAAATTGCCTTATCGATTACCTCCCTGATTACACCCCCCACCCACCTCAAATGGCTTCGTTACCATATTCAAATGTATAAGCTCAGCTGAAAACACCTCATCTGAGGAGTGATTATCTGCAGAGGTAACCATCCTGAACAAAATGGGGTTTGCACATGCAATGGGGGATGAGGGTTGGTGGGGATACAGCTGCACCTGTTTGCCCATTCTTGACACTGCAAGTGACATCACTGAGGAAGATTTGATTTGCAGCTCATCAGGGTTCTTTGACAGACATTTGTGGTCTTATTTGCTCAAATTTTTAAGTGGCACAATATAACTTTTGAAAGAACACTCCTTTGTTGGAAAAGTAACAAAGAAAAGGAATAAAATGCAACCTTCCTTCCATTTAAGAAACTTGGGCCTTTTTGTGCTGACAGAACCTTTCTTGGTCTGTTATGACCAGTAACTTGCAGTGGGTGTGTTAACTGACTTGATGACCTTTCTGTTCTCCTGCTTCTATTACACTATGTTTTTTAGCATTCACCATTATCTTGTAAGTCATGACCACGGTGGTTGATGCTCTGCAAAAGTTATACAGTCTCACTTTATCATGGGGCTTTCTGTAAAACATTTAACAGGTTCAAATCATCTGCTCTTCTCCACTACTTCATTGTAGTAATAGTTTGAATGTGGCAGTGGAGTTTTGGATCTGGAGCATATGTCTGGTGTGTTTCAGGCACTAGAGATACATTAAGGAATCCTCAAATGAGAAATATGTGCCCTACAAGTTCCGGGATTTGAATAATCATTTTTTCAATCAGACAATAGTTGCTTTCAAAGATCTGGCTTCTCAAGATACCGGATACCAAAATTCACACTGCTTTAACCTTGGCCTATCAAGAGAGCTGTTAGCATTGATATGAGATGCTGCCCTTTTTCTCCCTCTTCTTGCTGTGGATGCAAGAAGAGGGAGAATGCATGGCCACCAGACACATATAGCTCATTCTGAGCAGAGGTTTAAACGTTGTGTCTTGATGTGGAGAACTGTCAGCCAGCTGTCTTAGCTTTTTTTTTCTTTTTTGTAAAGCACGTTCCTTCGGCTCATTCCTCAGCTCACAAACATATGCAGTGCATACCCTTACCCCGTGATGTTCTTAAACACCATAATGTGCATAATGTGACTGATCAAAGTCAGCGAGGGGAAGTAAGACTTGCCTAAATGCCAATTCATTTTGAGGGGAAGCAGTACAGCCAGAGCTGATTCTCATTTAGATAATTCTTTTTTATTATTATTGATGATTAGCAGTTGAGAGAAGTAGCCATTTCACATAATAAGCACAAATTCAAGTGCAAAATAAAGTGCATTCAAATAAAGACTATGAGATGAACCACTTGCTTCAATTGAAGAAATTATCAGTGCAAGGACACAGTCAAGTAAAGTAGAGGAACATTAGTTCAAATTGGGGTCAGCTAAAGAAACTGGTAAATATGATGATAACAGTGGTTCTTCATCGCTGCTATAAAACACCGAAATAGCTATTGCATGTGTGCCCGACCTCCTGACAATCACAGGCCCCTATTGTTTCCCCAGATCCAATAAAAACAACCTTCAGGGATGTGCCGCTGCACTACCAAACATATTCTATCATATATATGTATATAACAAGTATTTTGTATGTACTTTGTTACTCTATTGCCCATGTTGTTTATTAAAGTGATTTCCCTCGATAATGTATTTAGATTTGGAAGATGGTTGTACAAGGTTTAGTGGTGCTTTTTGTTATTGCCACTGGAACCAGTACTAACTGACAAGAAATAAAAAGTATTAAATTACATTTAAATTAAAGCCTACAGTGTAGGCTAAAGTTATATTCCATCTAAATCTAGAAATAGTGACTTGTGGCATTGTAAAGAGTTAAACAAACATGTGAAACAGAGGACTTGCAGTTGTTGAGCTATTTATTTATGATTTTTTTTAAAGCACATCAGACAGTAGTCTGGCCCAGGACCCCTGCCCACTGATTTTAACTTGGGCAGATGTGTGCAGATCTTGAAACAGGATCAACACACACAAGGCTCCTGGACCTGACGGCATCCCTGGCTGAGCTCTCAGGGTGTGTGCAGATCAGCTGGCAGATGTGTTCACGTACATTTTCAACATGTCACTGCTCCAGTCTGTGGTCCCCACATGCTTCAAGAGGTCCACCATTGTCCCTGTCCCAAAGAAGTCAAACATCTCCTGCCTGAATGACTACCGCCCAGTCGCACTCACCCCCATCATCATGAAGTGCTTTGAGCGGCTAGTCAAATCATCCATCACATCCTCCCTTCCTGAATCACTGGACCCTCACCCTCCACACTGCCCTCTCCCACCTGGACCAGAGGAGCACATATGTGAGAATGCTGTTCATTGACTACAGCTCAGCATTTAACACCATTGTGCCCTCCAAGCTCGTCATGAAGCTCAGGGACCTCGGGCTCAACACCGTCCTGTGCGACTGGATCCTGAACTTTCTGACGGGCAGACCCCAGGTAGTGCGAATAGGCACCACCACATCCTCCAACCTGACTCTCAACACCGGCACCCCCCAGGGTTGCGTGCTGTGCCCTCTGCTGTACTCCCTGTTCACGCACGACTGCATGGCCACACACAGCTCCACCACCATCGTCAAGTTTGCCGACAACACGACCGCGATGTAGGAAGAAGGCCAACCGGATCATAAAAGACCCCCACCACCCCAGCAACAAACTGTTCCAGCCGCTGCCGTCCGGCAGACGGTAGCCACCAGACTCAGGGACAGTTTCATCAAGACTGCTGAACTCTTGAACTGTCATTTTGTCACTTTATTATTTATTACGTTTGATTTATTGCATTCTATCAATCTGCCACTCACGTTTATTCAAATTGCTGCTTACATTGGTTGTCTACTGTTTATGTTTATGTGTCTGTTATTGTTTATTTTCACTACTTGCATTTATTGCACTACTGTGTTCATTTTACTGCATCTTACTCTTTCCTTTCCTTTAATCTTCGTTCCTTATACCCCAATGCCGATGGAGCCGGAGACCCAAGAATTTCATTGCCAATGACTACTCCTATAATTATTGTGCATATGACAATAAAAGACAGTTGGACCATGCAACTTGGAGACAAATGTACTATAAATGCCAAGCATTTCCCTATTTTCCATTGTGCTATCTCCCTGTCCTTCATAAACCTTTCATGTCAGAAAACTGTTTCTGTAACTTTTTTTGCACATGAAGCATGGAAGAACATTATTTTAAGACATCATGTTCCTTTCACAAAATCTTTTTTCAGGCAGACAGGCTCCATCACAGATGTTTTTTGCAAGGCGGGCATGTCTCCTTCATTACCCATATCCGCATCTTCCAGGTGGTTCCGGGAGTCTAGCGACAGTTTTCGAGCCACAATTATGCCTCCTCTGGTACCAGGCCCCTGCCGCCCCCACTTGGGGCTCTTTGAAACATTTATACTGAACGCACATCAAACCCTCCACCCGAGCTCTTCACCTATGTAATGTCAGGGTTCTCTGCAGCTTTCTGTTATTTACATCTTCATGGTGGTCCTCATGTATAGAATTTTGGTAGAAATGGAATCACCTCGAAGTATTGCTGGAGGCTTAGAGCCTGCAGGGGCTCTCGTTAGACACTGCAGTCAGGGATCCACTGCAGCCAGCTTCTCTGTCAAAAAACAACCCCTCCCGCTGACTCCCATCCTACTTTGCTCTTCACACTGCACTGAGACATCACTGCAGGTGAGCAGCATGAGGTGGTGAAGTTTCTTTTCACATGTTCCTTTGAGACACAGAGGAGAATTTTTTATTTTATTGCACATTTATGTAATCACCTACTTTTTTGAGGGGGGAGGGGTAGATAGTGTGGGGGGGGGGGCATTCTCACAGTTTATAACTGGGCAACTGGAGACGTTAACGGCAGGTGAGCACATTGAATTTTGCTGCGTTATCCTACCACTGTAGCTTGCGATACTTTTGAGGCTTATAACACAGACTGGATGCAGGCAGTCCAAGCATGGAAAGCCGAGATGTGCTGATCCATGAAAATTGATGCTTCTCTGGAGCTCTGATATGCATCGGTGCCAGAAGACCAGACAGCAGTGGATCCTCATGCAGCGCACCAGCCGAAAGTGTCGTCATTGGTTTATCTTTCCGGTCTGTTGGTTTACAAGGAACAATAATAATAATACTGCAGTGCATACCTGTACCATGCAACCAGCCTTTCACTAAACATTACAGAACCAGAGAATTTTACATTGCCTAAGGAGATATTATAGCAGGTTAAGCCCTCTACCAAACTTAAAAGCTTTCTCAAAAGCAGATGTGAGTTCATGCAACGTATCAATGCTACTATCCAGACTTTCAGTGTGTGCTTACACTGGTAGTCTGTCCCCTGTATGATAATGTGTCAGAATTTAGAGCCGGGGCCTTGTTAGTGTACATTTACCACAGTAAATACCCATACACTCTGCAAGTCAAGCATCGTTTTCGTAAGTATCATGTGGAATTTCTAGGCACAGGAGTGTGGACTTAGAATCAGAAAACCACTGACATTCTACACTGGGAATGTGCTGTGTTTTTAGGCCAAGGTATATTCAATTCATAGGTGTGAGCAAGCACTGCCTCTGTGTCCCCATTGACATGTTCACATGTAATGAAAATTAAATAAAAATGATTAATGCATTTGAATCTCCTGATTTCTCCTCTTTTTGTTCAGTCAGGTGCTGCAAACTGTGATATTACCTATACAGCTCTGAGGTTCAGATTTGCGTGGAGCAGGACTGCTCTTAAATAAATAAAAATAAATGGGAATTTGTGCTTGCCTCAAGGGAAAGTAACTGTATGTAGAGTAGCTTACAGTGTGCTCACACTAATAAAACATGACACGTAATATGAAGTTAAAGATCATATCATGTTCTGCTTTATACCATTAACTATAATGGCCATATTCATTATTTTTACAGTACCTAGAGAACATTTTGTACAACTCAAGTTGCATGACAGCATCTAAAAAAAGAAGATATGGCATGACAAGGAGGTTCAGTAAATGTTGGAACAGCAGCTTTTAGCCTGATCTGCACTGAATAAGAATAAATATTCATAGAGAGTTTATTGGAAAGGATTCCCATGTATAGTACATCTGAACCTTTAGAATTTTTGACGAGGATGCAAACGGATGTCAGCACATAATGGAAAACTCGAGAACTCTAGGTATTTGATGATACAATGTGCTATCCAGTCTGTAAAGCCTGCACTCTGCCTTTTCGACTCCAAATGAAAAGATTGTTTCTTTACATAGCATTCCAAAACCTAGTCCTGCTAATTTAGCCCTGTGTTCATCTCCTCATAGAGACAGTTACATAACAAAGAACTTTAATATATCTGGCCGGCAACACGACTTGTGTTAGAAGTGTCAGAATCAATTGGGCTTGAGTTTCCTTAGTGTTTTTTCGACATTTTTGTTGTAATTATTCTCTACTTTTCAGTCCCTGTTGGAAGACGAAAAAAAACTACACAATTAGAATAAATGTCAGCGGTGCATGAAAGATAGAGAGGTTTCTCATAATGCTATAAAATTTTTAAAGTGTTGGTCTCAATTTTTATGCATTTGAACCACATCATGTTATTTTTATCTAATTACAGGGTTCCCAGTAAGACTTTCTCTGTGTTTTTTTTCTCCTGCCTGTCTAGTGGAACAAATACGACCCAACGAGGACACACTGTATTTCACGGTGGCCTCTACACATCGGGGAGGCTCAGGTCATTTCTGTTTTGTTTGCCACTGGATTTCCACCACACATCTTCGTGTTGCAACACTCTCCTACCAGCTAGTTAATTGCAGTTAATTCCATTCACCTCGCGTTCCATATGTGCCTCATTAGAAGGCTTAGAGTGAAAACAATTTAGGCACTGGAAACCACTGTTACAGATGGTGAAGTGATATAACGAAGCCACTGGCAACCATATGGGAGGTCCTGAAGGCTTTGGGCAAAAAACAGCAAATGACAATTCATCCTGATTTAGAAGAGATATGGGCCAAATAGGCTGCAGACACAGCAGCATTTCAGTGACAGTAATCAATTAGAATGATCAGACATGTTTTTGTCTGAATTTCATAACATCCGCACTAAATCAGCCTTTTCTTATCTCTGTTTTTCTACCCAGGTTGTTCAGACTATTTGCGTGCAGCCAATAATCCACTGCACCTCCATACTGGCGCCAGATGTTTTTTCTTGCAGATTTCTGACATGACTGCAGAGCTTCAGTTCTGCTCTGTTTCTTGGTTAGCTGTGCTGTTACACTCTTCTGATTTTTGTGTTGTTTCCCATTATGTTCCTCTCTGTGTTGCTCTAATCACCACTTCTTCTGCTCTGATACTGTATCCTCTTGTTTGTTTTTGTTTGTATCATTCTGCTCCAGCCTTCATTTGAGTTCACTGAGCATTGTGCATTACAATTGTGTATGATGTTTTTTTTTTCTTTCAGCCATAGTTCATTTTGTAAAATAAGGGGAGGAAAAATAATCAATCCTAATAACCTTCAGCACACTATTTTTTTGTGGTCAAAAAACTTGGCTCTCCCTCAACTCTTATCTGTTCAATGTGTGGAACACAATAAACAAAAGCTGTGCAGACAAAATGCATTAATGTAACAGAAGTCATAATACATAATCGAAAGCAGAGACTTTTTAAATTTACTGCCAATGCTTTGCACCCAGGATGACCCCATTTAGAAATGGACTCAAAGCCATATTTAATTTCAGTAAAAAAAAAACAAACAACAAAAAACCTTGTAGCTCATGGGAAAGCAAATTTAAGAGGCTCACAGTGTGCCAAGCGTTGGTGACAAAAAGTAGATAACAAAACCAAGATGGGAATTTCTTCTGTTAATATTGCAATATGAATCATCCATTTAATAGTCCTTTATTTCCCTTTTGTCTATTACCTATCCGAGGTAATACACGACTTTCTTTCCGCATCTGCTCCCACTCCTTTTTAAAAGGTGTCTGCGTACCTGGCTGGCTTATCTCACACAGTGCTGAATCACACCTATACTGTAACTGCCAAAATAGAGGACACACTTCCCTTACTTATAGATATGATTCATGAAAACAGACGAAGGCACATTTTTTTCTCAGTCCGCTCAACACCCTCCGAGGGCATAGTGAGAACCACTGAATAATGACTGCCTTCGGTCTGTAATATGTTTTTACACTTTTCCCAGACACAAGTGCTTTTGAGCGAGATGACAGCACTGTCGTCCATGTGGTGCACGTGGTCATTCACAAGCTTGATGAACATGAAAACTAGAGCAAACAAATGCCACAGCTGTCTAAACTGCCAGATCTGCATCCATTTGAACACTGCAGGGAAAGGGATTTACCTGTTTTTAGTCAATATAACACACTGGATCTGCATAAATAGCTTACACCAGAGTGTTGTGCAGTCAGAGTAGCCAGGTACCAGGTGCCTTGCTTAATGGCACTCGGACGAGAGGCTGAAAAGATGCTCATTAGCTTTGATCACACAAATATTAAAGTCTAACAAGCAATGTTTATCTAACACAACTTATTCCTGCAACCTAAAGACACTGCATCATACACTCATGATGCAACTTACAACATTATGGCTCCACACCCCCAGATTTTTTCTTCTTTCATTTTCGCACTTGTAGTCTTCTGCTTCCTTGAGTGTGATTTATCAAACTTTCTGCAGCTCCCTCTGGAGCCGCAAAAGACTTCATACAACTGTTTTCACAAATGCAGTAAACAGACTGATGTGTGAAATCAAGGGAGTTCCCCTTTAAGATTTTCTTCACAATCTATTTCGTAAAGCATATCGTAGTGGGTTTATTTTTTCAGAAAGAATTGTTACCTGAAACCACTGGTACTGTTCAGCTCAGGCTACAGTTGCCAGGCAAGAAACCTGTGCACCACCTGTGCCATTGAAGAAGCCTAAAAGTCTTTAGCAAAGTGAAATCACAATAAATTAAGAAAAGGGTTTGATAGGTGAGAAGAGCGGCTTTGCCTTTTTCTCAGGCAGACAATGTAGATTAAAGGAGGGGTGAGGTGAGCTGTGGATTTGTTACTGCACCAGGGGACTCTTAATCATAGCATAATAGGAACCTCATTTAGTTGCCCCAGGCAATTTCTAGGTTCCTTTGCCTTAGAACAATAATGGGTGAGCAAGGAGCCCTTTGAAGGTGACATTTGGAGAAAAAAGGTTGCGGCAATGCCACCACAGACTTTGATAAATTATTTTTCATCAGCGTGGCGCTCGCTCTGCACCTGTGCATGGGGCTAATGAAAGAGAAGAGGGCAGCCTGAGCCAAACTCTGCTAACACTGCCTGCATGCAAGTATGTTTCCAGCGTTCAGTCGGTGTATGTTCCAGAACTGTGCCGCTCAGGGGATTCTGTTTGTCCTTTTGGCTTCCTACAAATGAGAAGTTATTGAGTCAGCAGTGGAAACAAAAGTAAAAAACAGGAGGTATGAGAGAAGAAAATAAACCACAAAGAAGATAGCCTTTAATCATACAATTCCTTTCTTTCTTTAAAAATCAGTTATCCACATATCTGATTTAGAAATGGAGAGAAACCTTTTCTTCATGATTTGCTGGAATACACAATGTGTCAGGCTATAGATAATACATTATAATGTCCTACAAAACTAGCTTCTTCAGTCCTGATATGTAAGAGAAAGCCAACAAGGCAATCACAGTCTCTTGAAAGCTGTCAGCGCTTAAGGCATCTACCCATCAGTGGGACTCCGGCTGTGTTCTCCGCTGCAGGCATTTATTTTCTCGAAGCATTGGTTTTTTTTTTTTTTCTTTCCCACACAGTCCCTCTTGAAAATGGATGTTTGTGTGTACCTCACTGACGCAATAAATGACAAGCTGCATCAAAACAGATTTGATTGTGTGCTGGAGGGACAGCATTGCTTACATCTGAATGTGCTGACACTCAACTCAGGCTGTAAAGATGCTGCAAGACAAGATATGAAAGGGGGCTGTGACATTGCCGCCTCAGGGTCGGGGCTGCCCAGTGAGGAATACATGTAAAGCTTGCCCATAAGGTGCCCTACCCTTACCATCTGTTTATAGGACTGTGGGATGAAGACTCGCATCACAGAATAGATAATGATGACAGTATCATGTTTATTTCATTTTATTGTTGTCCACAGTTAACTTGTTCACTTGAAGTTGCATCACCAACCATATAATTTATATTTTGGTCTCTACCAAGTAAAATTATCTGGCTCTTTAGCTGCTTAATTGTCCGCTAATTTAAAAATACAGACTAGAACAGTTTTAATCACTTGCCCACTTCTTGTTTGATAACTTTAATTGTTCTTGCTTTCATGATCTCATGTAGTATTACAAAAGTCAAAGTGTAAGACATCCATGAGAGCAAGAACTACAGTCCTTTTGTAAAAGAAATTTAAGACAAACTACGTTGTCTCATCAAATATAGCACCAAGATATCACGGCCTACGCAACAAATTGCTTAATAGCTTAAATTTCCCTTCAGACTGTCTCTGCCATGTAATGATAGTCAAAAAAAGAATGTTTCTGGAAAACCTTTTGAACTGCATATGCAATACGACGACCAAATTAGTCTTCCAGTCCCCTAGCAACTGAGAGCTCTGGGAAGCAGTCGTGTGCAGCTGCTGTGAAGCCATGCTCACGTCAGTTTCTGGGATGTTGATTCCTTTTGTCCAATCTTCCTGCAAGTCCTATACATAACATATTCACTGGATATTTCTTTAAAATATGCATAGGCCGGGTGCTTAAAACAACCAAAGGGCTATTAATTATGGATAATGGCCCCCATTGTTCCGTCCGGTGTTTCCCAAACAGTTGGCAGAGGAAGAGCAGGAGGATTGGGTGACAGCTTGGGAGTTAAACTTTTAAGTATATGATGGCATTTCTTTCTTTCTTTCTTTTTCTTCTCAACCCAATTGTGTTGAACAAAAACAAAATCACTTGTATGGCTGTGGTGATAAAAAAAAAAATCCTGTCAGCTGTACATCTCTTCTCAAGAGGGTTGCTTTTATAGTTAATCTCACCAGCTATTCCTGCAGTGGTCGCAGTATCTGTTTCAAGCAGCAGGAAAGCACCAGCATGGGTGTTTAAAATAGCTGACACAAAACAAATACATTTAAATTCAGGGATTAAAAAAAAGAAAGATAGCTGAGTCACAGAGCACTCCCTGAGTAGTCTTGACATCTGTCCTTTAGAGATCAAGCCTAAAAGTGTGACTATGCATCTTTTTACAATAAAAAAAAAATCAATCTTCTTGGTAGAAATGAAATGTTCAGCTAATAATCATTACAACACACCCTTGCTAAGTTCAATGCACTCAGAGGTTTTGCTGTATACCAGCTGTATTTAGTCTGCCATGACCAGTAGCTTCTGGTGGCTAATGTTACCAACCTTCTGCTGAACTTAATGAGTCACTGTATGACTCTTCTCTACTTGTGTTACAGTTGTGCTGTGGGACATGTTTGTCATTTCTTGCTCTTGTTCCCATTCTACTTAGGTAGATCAATTAACTGCATCTTTAAAGCGTCCAGCTCAGAAGAACCATGGGAAATCAAGGGGAAATTGATACACCATTGTAGTGCAATCACTACTTATTGTGCCTGTGGCTCCTGTTCAGCAACACACTCTTGCTTTAATCGTGTACCATAGGTGTTGGTTAAAGAATACTCCAATAACAACCTATCCCTATAGTAATTATTGAATACTCACCAAGATAGAATTGTTCTCAAACTTTTTTTCAGCCTGTGACATCTGTAAAATTACAATTCTCATTAAATTGCATTACCACAATGTGCTATTTAAGGGCCTTGCCCCCAGAGGGAATCCTCTTCTTGAAACTGGTGAACCAGGCTCGTTCTTCACTGTCATGCTGTTCAGTGCTGACTGTGATAAAACCCTGCATCAGTCTGCTGGAGTGTGTGTGTGTGTGTGTGTGTGTGAGAGAGAGAGAGAGAGAGAGAGAGGCAGAGATGGGGGTGATGGAAGGGACAGGCATGAGAGAATACCCGAAGAGAGTGGGGAGAAAGGGAGGAAAGAAAGATGGCAGATGATACCGCTGCAAAGGAGGGCTTACCCCGAGAAAGTCCTGTATTTATACACACACTCATCCTCCACATCACTGAAGAACACTTAGCAACAACTTGACCCCAGAGTCGTGTTTAAGAAATCCTGTAAAACGGTGCCAGAGAAGGACTGTACTTGGTCATGTTCATGTTCCTCTTCCCCATTGAACAAGTGGTGGGCCTTAAACGGCTGAATGCTTAATTCAGTCTACCTTGGATTAGTGTTAGGAAAAGCAGCACTAATGTAGACAGTGCTTTAAGAGGCACAGAAGGAGCAGAATGTGAGGATTTTTTTAAAGAGAAAGACAAAAACAAAGTCAATTTTTCCAGGCTCCTGTGTTGGCTTTTTGATGTTTGTCAGTAAACAGAAGCATAAAACACAAATTTCCCTGAAAGTTAGATAGAGCAAAGAAGCAGGGTTGCCTCATTGTCACACTGAGATATTTGGCACAGAGTGAGTGATTTAATAGGCTATTATTTAATACTTCTTTTGCTATAAATAGTCATTACTTGTCATGCCCAGGATTTGATACTAAACCCCTTGAGATCTGACTGTGAAGGCTGACAGGATCTGAATAAAGCACAGAGAGGCATTTTCAATAATACCCTTTCAAACAGCAGCTCCTTTTTGAGGATTTTCTTTCTTTATTTGTTCTTCATCTTATTCCCGCTATCCCTG
The DNA here is from genome assembly GCA_016785225.1 of Psettodes erumei. Classification (NCBI taxonomy): domain Eukaryota; kingdom Metazoa; phylum Chordata; class Actinopteri; order Pleuronectiformes; family Psettodidae; genus Psettodes; species Psettodes erumei. The sequence continues at coordinate 1,270,215 of JAFBJZ010000953.1, forward strand.
ACACAGCCGACAAGCTGCTGCATTCATCATATTGTGTCATGTCACCCAAAAGTGAGGTGCCGTGGATAATCAAGCGAGTCAAGGGGATGGAGGAGAGCAATTTATGGCGCTGGGGGCCCGGCACTTTGCCGTGGCCTTCTGTGTTTCTGAACTGCATGCACACTGCAGGGGAGGCATTGACATTACACACGCTGATGCAGAACGTACATGCAGAAATGTGAAGACAGCGATGCACATTTTTCTCATCTGCCGACGCCTGTTGTCCATTTTTCCTGTTGTTGCACATCAGAGCCCAGTGGGAGGGTGAGTAATGAGTAGGTGACGCACTAAAGTACATGTTTTTGTCGTGTTCGTCTTTAGTGTAGAAACTATGAGAAGGAGCCGGTTACCTTTTCAAGGTAGCGCCACTCATCATGAATAAATATCATTTGGCGACTGTAAAAACTCTAAACAGCCTCAAAGGTGAGTCATTTCGTTGCCCTCATATCAGCCCTGCCGATGTGAGATAAGCTACCTGTGAGGGGCCTCTCGGGAGTTAACCATACTTAAAGGCCTAATCTCCCTAAAAGAATAAAAGGTTATGTAATAAATGTCTCTTTGTGAAACTGCTCCCCTTAACAGTGATTTTGCAGTCATAGCCCAGCAACTGTAATTTGGAGGATGGTGTCTTTTTATTCTGCTGTTTGGAAACTGGTCCCAGCTGCCACTAAATCAAGAGTTTAGACTTACATTAGCAGCTCTGTCCTTCTGTGTAATACATGGAGTGGAGTGATTTACTCTCAAGCTCAGCCACACTCATTATCCACGATAGTGTTATGCTCATATTGGTTTGTCTTCTTCCTGAAATCCTCTTGTCTTTTGTAAGGTGAAAAGTGAAAAACACTGTTTGAGAACACAGAAACCTAATATTGAAATGAGTTAGTTTTATGCTGCAGTGCATGAATGATGCCTTCTCTTTCACAACGATCAACTGCTGGTGAGGATGCTAACTCTTTGCCTGGGCTTTAGCTCTAGGCTTTTAGCCATCAAGTGTATTTTACAGGGCTCTTGTGTTAAACAGAGCATGCTTGAAAGAAGAAGACAGTGCTTTCAACTACTTCATCAGTTCTGAGCTTCGACTGATCTTTTCAGCTGTCAAGATCCATGGTTGTCCTCTACAAACAGGACAAAATATTATGCTTTGTCTTCCTCTTTCTTACATCCTGGGCGCATTGTTTCAAAAATTACTGCACAGGCATATACAGTACATTCATGTCTGTGTCAACCCATTACAAAAAAGCAAGTTGTTTTTTCAACAGATCACCAAATCAACAGCTGGTGGCATTTCCTCAAAGCTTGACTTGCCCTGAAAATGATATATGGAGACGTGGTGCTCTGATGATATGAAGCAAGTATGTGAAACAGCCTCAGGATCTCTGGGTTAATATTATTATAATTATTATATTATTATTATGATTAGACCTGGTGCCCATTCATTAATCAGTTTCATAATTCCATTTATGTAGCATGTATGTATGTTTGCAGACTGTCCTTGGGTTTCACATGTCCTGCAGTTTTGCTCTGGCTCTTCTCCTGCACACATGAACCAGATATGTGTCCTGAAAATAAATAGTCCTTAATTGGATCCGGTGTGAAAGAGTACAGCCGGGGCATGGTCTTACAAGGCTGGTGGAACTTGAGGAGTTGGCTAAGTGGTTTCATGGGGCCATGAAGACGACATACAGTTTCTTCGGGTGGAATAAAAGTCTGGCCATGAATTGTTTTCAGCTTGACCTGATGCATCCCATAATTTGAGAATGTTTCAAAAGAGGAGGAAAAGTTTCTGAACTAACAGAGGAGCACAAATGTCTGCACTTGCCTAAAGACATGGGAATGAACAAGCTCACCTTCGCAAGAAAAGACAAATTTAAAGAATTAGCACATATGAATATGATAAAGTACTTATGAACATGGCAGCAAATTAATACATGTTTCATTATTGCCATCCTGACAAATTTACAGCATTTCTGAAGTTAAAAATTGCTATTAGAAAGCAATTATACATACAGAAAAACACTTGAGTTCCTCTGAATGTGGAAGCAATGAAGGTACTGAGCTTCAGAAATTAAAAGGGTGTGTGGACACACATACGGTGCAACAGAGTAGAACTGTCCTCACTGTCAAAAAGAAATTAGGCAGCTAAATTGTCTGGATTTTTGGAAACAACCAATCTCTACTTAAACCTGTTTATGCCCATTCAATTGCCCCAGCACCATCGGTGGACATCCGTCCCCTACCTTCTCTCAACAATCTCCAATGGGCTGGTGGAGCCTGGCAGATGTCCATGCACAGAGGTCCAATTTTACTCCTTGGTCAATTTACTTTTTCCAGGGAATGACAGGAAAAAATCTGAACTGAAACGCCAACAGATATAGCACAGACAAAAGGGCATTAGCAGACACACAGGTGGCTAATGCTTTGAGGCCCCTTCATTCAGCCTTATTCTTAAGGGGCACACATCACAGTTTGTCAATACCTTCTCCCTCAGGACCAAGTGAGCAGTGCCGGAGTGAAAAGTGTTCTCTCACCTTCTTTTCAGCCTCAGCAAGACCTAAAAAAGTTTAAGTGCTTAATCCCAATTAATCTTGACTTTACAGAAATCCTTTATTACTCCACTGAATTAGCTTAGTGGTCTTAATCCCCTGACAATGAGTGCGGGCATACTCCCACATGCGCAAGCACAGATTTGTACTCGTAAACATCTTGTTTTACAAAGACGAGCGCTGGGGACTGAATTTACACAATGTCTTGAGCCTTTGAGACAATTTGTTGATCAAATTTATGGACTTTTTTGAATTGCCTATGAATATGAATCATAAATTACCTGACGTGTCCTTCAAATTCCATGTCCTTATCTGTTGTACAATTGACTTCTTGTTTCTCCTGTCAGCAATGCTGACAACTCTGTAAATTATGCTCACTTTGTCTTTCTTTCTTTTGTTTCTTTTCACCTTTCCTCTGCTGCTGTAACATGTAAATTTCTCCGTTGTGGGATTAATAAAGTTAATCTAGTTAATCTAATCTTATAAGGCATCCTGTATATGGTTAATTTCCAATGGGAATTTGTATTCTGCAGGCATAAGTAGACATAACCTTATCACATCATCTGGGTTATTTATTTATTTATAGGAATCCTCCGAAGCTATAAAAATTATTATTTCCATAGGCTCAGTGATTCTCTCCATGGCAAGTAGACTTTAAATTTGAAAGGAAAATGGGTGGAGTGTCCTTTTAACCACAGAAGATGGTCGATTTAGAAAATGTTCCTGGTTAAATTAATGAAATCCAGGGTATCATAAAAGAAATGTACAATTGTACAATTTTATGCAGGTAATCAGCAATGCGTCACAGATTACAGTCAGAAAATAACCTCTGCCACTCTGGAGGATGCATACATGCACACAAAAGCACAGCCCTCTGGTATAATTTTCTGCTCTCAAATGATAATTGACAATTTTATGTCACATCATATAATTGCAGATGAGGGTGGGGATTAATCACATTATCTCAATTTTCCCAGTGACTTAAACAAAGAGTAGCTTGCTCATGCAACACATCATATTTGGGTATTCAAATCCCACCTAAAACCTATCTATAACCAGAGAACTTATTCCTAAACTTCATTTATTAAGCCTTGTTTGCTGTAAAGCCCCATTTGAATAATTGGAACTTTATGTTTCACCCTGTGGACAGTTTGACATTAGCTGGGACATTAAGGATAAATTGCTGCTGCTGTGGTGACATTAGTTTCCGCCCACCTGCCTGCTCCACCTACTCAACCTGCCTGGGTGTTGAAACAGGTGATTAATCTTAGATTAAATGAAACATAGCCAAAGATGAGTGGACCAGAGTGAGGGTGGAATACAGGTACACAAGGATGAACTGAACTCTGCCATGCCTTTTAGCATGCAATGTATCAAAAGTGAAGATTTTAAATGCATTTAAACTGCATCATAATTGATGTTTTCCATTATATTTAGTGCACATAAAAACACTTTCTTTTCTTGGATGCTTGACTTCTCAGTGACCTTTAGGAGAATAAAAAAACCCTCCCCACACAATGAATGAGTCATATGGTACTCTACTTCAAAGGGAGACAAAATGCTGCTGCGCACATGTCATGTGCATGTGCACAAATCACAGCTGATACATTCACATTCTAGAGCAGGACTGTACTGTGACGAAAGGTATGGACATTTTATTTTCTGTGCTGAAACAGGATTTTGGTGTCACGTTTTAAAGTAAATCTCCTCAGGGGCACCACATGGCAAAGATAAGGTCATGCGGCGAGTTAGTTCAGTACCTCTCAGCTGGAGAGGCCGTGTTTGCCAGGCTCCTAAAAATATTAACGCTCCAAAGTTGGAGTGCTAATCTACAATGTCCAGATGTCCTAGACCTAGACTGTGTAATCATGCAATTTGTCATGATTTGCTTGGTGAAAAAAAAAAGCTTTAATGCACCCGGGATATTTGAATAAATTGTGGTCTGACATCAGGGAAAATTGCATAAGCTCAATTTTTAAATCGGAGATAAAACATGATTTCTGCACTTGCATACACACATCAGTTATTACAGAAAGCATCCAAAGCAATGGTTAAGATAGCATGATTTACATAGTACTGCTGCATCTTGCTCGTTTTCAGTGCACAGAACAATTCTGCCTGCAATGTGACATCCTCAGTTCCTTTATCCTTTTGTGTTTTACCAAATCAATGAAATCACATCTGAGTCATAAGAAAGAGACCTTTTAGGCTTCCTGGTGGCTCAACTGGCAGCTGTACATGATGTTATGCATTTTAAATCTGGCCAACAACAGCAACATTTGTTTTGGGAAGCCTATGGCCACCATAAAGGGAAAAATAGGGCAAAAGGAAGTTGCAGATCTGCAAGTACTTTTCAGCAGAGCATGAAACAAGGCTGAAATAACTTATTTTTTCCAAATTATATAAAATGTTCCAAAAGAAGAACCAATGCGCTGAGATTAACAAGCTAGTGCAATGTTTTGTAGCACGACGGCTATACCTCTAAAGTCAAACAGATAATGACTAGATAATCACGGATTGGTATGCAGTACGCACAACAACAACAACAACAACAACAACAAAAATCCATTCATTGTTGCAACACTCCACTCATTATCACTCATAGCAATCTGAGAAAATAACTGAAGTTTGTGAACCCATCTTGCATCTGGGTTTTTTCAGTACATTCTAAGAAATAACAGGAGGAGAAGGAGGAATATTTTTCTGAATTATGGGAGGTAAAAGAATGGAGGAATGCTTTTTCAGTCAAGGTGACTGGTTGATTAAGGTTTGTGATGTTTTGATACAGCCTTACTTTTTCTCGTCAGTCACAAAATTACAAATTTGCCACTAAATTGCAAATCAACAAACAAATCATCAGTGGTGGAAAATAATACATGGCACAGATAGAGACCATGCAAGTACATAACTGACAGTACTTTAATTTTCAGTGTGTATGTGTGTGGGGGGTGAATGAACGGAATGATACACTGCATTTTTCAACAAAGAGACTATCTCATATATGGGAGAGGTGCTGGGCAGTTTTCCATTATCTTACAATCCATTGGTGGTTACACCTTAACACCTCTACCAACACCACGAAGACATGGTATAAAGACAGTACATGCAACAACTACTGGGGTACAAGGCTCCAGAGTGGTACCAGCTGTAGCTGCAATGTTAATGTGACGAGTCATAGTTAAACTGTTGGATGTAATGAGTTGGCACAGATAACTAACATGATGTTTCAGGGTGTATTTTAACATCAGACAACAGATGGGAACTGGCCTTCTGTCTGTACCTCATTGTTTCTTGTAAAATAAAGTACTGGAATTAAAATGGTGTAAAAACAGCTGGGGCAGGGCAGACTTTGGCAAACACAATTTTATATAAAAATCTATTTTTTGGGAAGAGACAATTTTACATTTACATTACACATTTACAATATAATGTTTCACTCTAATAATAGCTAGTGGGAGTGGACTTTAGGCATGTGTGTAGTTCTTGCCAGGCTCAAAGACTGGAGCTTCCAAAACCTGCCAGCCTACACAGTGCAGGTGAGGGAGGCAGTGGTTCAGACCTGGGCAGCAGCTCATAGAGCATCCTGGAGGTGGCATGGCCCTAATTCAATGTGATGTGTGTGTTCAGTGTGACCATCTGTGAAAGGGAGGGTGTGCACTCAGCCACCTTTTATGAACTGCAAAGTCACTGAAAAAGAGCACAGATGCCAAACTTATTAGGGTGTTTGTGTGTCTTTTGGAAAAATATTCAAGGGTTCTGGTTTCTGGGGAGGCAGCTTTATTTAGTTTCATTTTTATTTAGATGAGATGGTCAATGAAAAGCAGTACAGTAAGATGAGTAGACAGAGATTCAGTGAGACTCTCTGGAAATTGACATGATTAATAGGGGTTCGAACCTTCACTCTCCTCTGTGTTTAGGCAAACCCATAACAGAACAGGGATTAAACCCAGTTTACTGCTTTAGTAACTGTCATGTTGTTTACAGCCGAGGCTTTCACCGCACTCTTCACTTAATCCTTCCTCCTCCTCGTCTCTCTCAAAAACGCACGCACTGCATTGTCAGCCTCTCACAATAAAAGTGTCCCTACTCTCACTCTGATGTTTTTAAAGGCAGGATCCCCCCTCTGCATCTTACAACCCGGGAGATTCGAAGATGGGCATAGTTGCAGTCGTGCATCTGGGCTATAATAAGTCTTCAATGATGTTTATGACTTGTAAAAGCTCTCTCTGCGCTGAATCTGAAAAACAGTCAGCGCTTGTGTATAAACCTTATTATGGAGCCATTTAAGGGGAATTTAGAGGGTGAGTTCTTTTCTTTTTACAGCTGAGAATCATCAGCATTTGGTCTTCAAAGACCACATATTAGACTTTTTGGATCATTTCTACTTGTCATTTGTCAGAATAATGTGTTTCTCACATACTCTCACCTTAGGTCAAAACAACAAGAAATACATTAACTCTCCTTTCATCAGTATTCAGTAATGTATACCTATATAAGCCACTGGGACATGTGAGTGGCATCAACAAGTCACTTTCTTTACCTTGTGTACCTTTCATGTACAGGTAATACCAAAGACCAGAGAAATGCACATGCACAGACACAAAGGTACAAGCTTGCACATCTTCGAGCTGATTTTGGTCACCTTTTAATTGTTTTACACAAGATTAAAACTGGATCAACTCCCTGATGATTTTCTTTTCCCTTGACAGAAATTAACACTCAAGTAAGACTTAATATTTGAGTTTCTAAAAGGTGTTTCAATGAAAGGTAATTATCATTAATGACACTTTATTTGGCCCTTATTTTCATCACAGCATCAAAGCCTGGCTGTACTTGAGCAGCCCCTGCCTCGCTGTTCATAAAATAAAACAAAAAAACTACTATTCTTTTCCTGGAACTATTTTGCCATCTTGTGGCGCTTTTCCATCATTACACCCTGACTCTCTTTTATAATGCCAGCTTCAAAAATGATGTTCTGCTATTTCATGCATCATTAACATGCATCAACTACTGACAATAATGAGGATAATTGGATTTTAAATGAACACAGTTCATAATTTGTTCCAGAGATTGACAGGGATTATGAATGTGTTTGCCTTTCCTCGGGACTGGCATTAATTTACACTCATGTCTCACCATGTTTCGTTGCCCCTGTTTTTAAGATGACCTGATGTTTACATATTTGAAGACAAGGCAAACAGCAAGGCATGGTTTAAGTTTAAGACTTTGACTTTTTTTGTCTTTTTTCACAACTGCCTTTATCAGTCTTATCCAGTAGTTACCTGAATACATTTCAGTCAGCTCAGACTAAGACAATTGGTCCTAGTTATTTGTCCATGGTGTTGTGAACGTTTTTGCAGTGTTAAACTTTGTGGGACTAGTGTCATCCTGAATCATCTTGTCTGTGTTAAGATTTGATACTAATACTCACAGACAGAAATCACAAAAAGCAGTATGTAAAAAGTATGTAATTGTGAGAGGAAGGGGTCCTCCAGATAGTAAATATTTTACAATCATAAAGTTAGAGGAAAGAGACAGCTTAAACCAGGAAGAGGCCAAGATATCCTGGATTTTAGTCTCAAGTCCCAGTCAAGCTTCAAAGCCGCAGAATCCTATAATTCCCCAAATGCAACTCAATCTTCCACAAGACATTTCCTGCCTTTTTAAGATAAGATAAGAAAACATAAGATATACCTTTTATTAGTCCCACAGTGGCCAAACATTTCGAGCGCCATGTCCCCAGTTTTTAGGAAAAGTGGGAATTATTTTCACTGTTGTACTCCTGATGCTGCTCCACTATTGCAAGTGTCCATAATTACAGGAGGAAACAATTTCACTGCAGATGAGCAACACTCACTGAACCATGCAGTTAGCAGGGAAACCATTCACAGCTGTCAGAACATCAGCAGGTATCCATCTGTACAAGCATTTCATGTTGTCAAAATTAAAAAGTGGTACAACACTATCTACTGGATTTAATTAATTCAGTTAAAAAAGGAGGTTTCTGTCAGGAAAAAAAATGAACTCAAGTTGAACCTGTATTTCTCAGAAATTCACGTGAGAAAATATGAGTCACAAACTTGTCTCCTACCCTGCTGAGTACTGTTTCCGAGTCAACAAATAGAGCTTTTGTCTTTGACCTTGCTGCAAAACTGCTTTTAATGACAGAAAATCATCAATGGCCACCCAATGAAGCTGCTTTTCAAACCACTCTGGGCTAGATCAAACCCACACATTTCCTTCAGATGACAAACTGCACATGCTTTTTGTTGCTTGAGAAAGCTGTCTTTGGCTTGTCTCCCATTTTTACATCTCTGAAGATTTTTTTCTTTAACCCCATCCATATTCTTCTTTGGATGTAAAAACTCTGCTGAAATACCTGGTGATACTGTGTTTATTACACATAATGGAATGGCTTTAGCAGGTTGTAGGTAAAGTAAGATAAACTTAGCTAATGCAAAAAAGGGATATGTTTATATTTTAACGACAGGCGACCTATTGTGGTCAATGGTGGTTGGGGCACCACAACAGAAAATTGCTGCAGCACTGTCTTTTGTTAATTAGGTATCAGGAAATCTTGAGTTGGCAGACGTATGAGAAAGGCATTGAAAAAAGTGACAGGTTAGATGAAGGTTTTCTGCATCCACTAAGCCTCTCACTTTTTCTCTCTATAGATATTACTCAGATGATAAAAAGCCAGTTTGTGCCAGCATTTTCAAAAGCAGGCACAAGCCAGCACACGCTTCCCAAAAGATAGAGAAAAATGTCATCCTTTTAGATAATTTGCAAGCCAGGCTTGCACTGAGCAATTAAGTCCTACATACTTCTCAAGCCTTTTAGCCATTCTACTATGATAATATGATACTATGAATTGTTTTAAATGTCACACTCAAATGTAATAATAAAGCAGAATTTGTCATTGTTTATACAGATATCATTGATTGCCTATGAGAAGTTATGGTCCCAGCACTGTGATTGGCACAGGAACCTGGGGAAGTCAGCCAGCTGCTTATGGACAATATTGATTGGTTTTGCAAAGGAATGGAAGATGGAATATATTATTGTATATGGGTCAAGTTAGGGATTTAAATAACTGAGATATTTTGCCGATAGCCAGGACAACTTTGCAATTTCATTATTTAATTTAAAAAAATCATAAGTGGACAGGCGAATATTTAATCTGAGTATGAGTAAGTACGTCAGCTCAGCCCTTTATTGATTCCGTAAATGGACGAGACAGCGCCCCTCTGTGGATGTGGTACGGTCCAGTCAATCAGCGGTAAAAGGCGGGAATACACCCTTACGCCTCAGAGGGCGCGCGGGTGTGTTCCGTCCGCTAATTAAGGGAGGCATCCCTGGGGACTCTCTCCTTTTCTCACAACCGGATACTGGACCGGTTTTTTTTGGAGACCCAGAAACCCCGAAGTGGACTCTGAAGACTGGCCCGTCGACGAGAATTGAAGTGTAAGAAACATTTAAATAGAAATGTGCTGTTAATTGGAGAGAGAGCCAATTGAATAGCTTTAGCTTAATTAGTAAAAAAGTTCACCAGTAATATTAGCTCATGTTAGCTCCCAGGTACAGAGGATGTGGGGGCTGAGACTTAACAAGGACGTGGACCAAAAGAAAAAAAGTCTCTCACAGCAGTGAAAGAAGTGAGACAACATTGGACGTGGACACTTGGTCCAAATAAAAAAAAAGAAGACATCTAAAAGTAAGTCTTATAGGACTTTTCTTGATTATGCTTGCACGCTCTTTGTTTTTCCCTCTGTTTTTGCATTGACGTTTGTTTGCACGCCGAGGTTCCTGTGTTTATGTTGTTGACATGTCGCTGTTTGTGTACACATACTGTTATTACACCGAAAGTATGAGGTTAAATATCCTTCCTGTTTTGTGTTTAAGTTTGCTGTGTAAATACTACTTGGACTGGGTTAACTGGGTATGTGTATCCGGTAATTAAGTTGGTATGTGTAAGTCATGTGCTTGACACATGCATTCATACTTACAAGGTTTCAGTTGTACTGTATCCGAGTATAAGCAAAAATAATAGTACTTACTATATTTTGTACAGGAAACACGAGTCGTGCTTCCCAGTACTGACAGATTTTCATGTGTTTTTTTGGTATTAATTTGCGAAAGAGCGGCAGTACCAGTCTGACTCGCTTTTACATTTACGTCTTGAAATGGCCTGTCTGATGTGGCCTTCAACCCACACCACTGCTAAAAGGAATAAGTAGTTTTTACATTTGAATTAATTTTACCCTCTGTTGTTGGCCCTGTGTGCACCCTGTAGTTTAAATAGTCTTGAACTCCCGTGTCTGTGCCCTGTGAATCAGACCTGCAACTATTATAGCTGTCACATATATTGTATTGCTTTCATGCTGTTGCGATGCCTTTCTTTTGGTATTTTGGAAAGGATTTCATTCATTTGGTGTTCCGTGATAGGCATAGGGTCACTGCAGAATAACTTTGATCACACAGGATGACTTTATCCCCTCTTAAAGCTTTGTAATATGAATGCAATCCTGGTTTGTTGCTGCAGTAGCAATTCATCCCTCTTTCATAAATTAAAAAAAAAGTTTGCACAACATTTTTGACCTACCTCTTTCATTGTAAATCATTTTGAATGACTGTAAATGACTTATTATGACAGCACTTTTTACTGCCCAACCACCTTGCTTTGCCATCTAACCTTCTTACATTTGATGTTTTTGAAAGAAACTTTTGATGCCCTATTCCAGGCATGCCTGTCAACAATATTAAAGTGGAGGTTAATTTTGCATGTTTTATTCTTGTGATATTTATGTCAGCCAGAAAATCTGTTTTGTGCTCTTCTTTCCATCTGCACTGCAGCACTGCATTTGTTTCAGGGACTGAGGGCGTGATGTAATATCACAATATCAGGTTGGCAATCACATCAAAGTCAGAGCTGGATGCTGGTGAGAGAGAGGGCAGAACTACATAAACCACATTTGAAACTTTGAACTTTGAAAAATGTACTGAAATGCAAATGGTGGTGCATATTCAGTTCATATATACAGTATAGCTCTTTAGCTGTAGCGAATTGTATTGTTCTTGAAGTTTATATGCAGGTTCTAGTGTGTGTGTGTGTGTTTAATGTCAGTAAAGGACCACAGCTTATATTGTTTGCACAGTACACCTGCTACTGCACTGTAGTTGAAGCCTGCGGGGTGTTGGATTTGATGTTATAACTCACTGCAGTCAGGTTGTTCAGGGGTTAATCAATCATGCATACTGAGCTGTACGGGACACTACAATTTCCTTTAATCAAATAATTGTTTTAGCTCTAATTCTACTCTTTTTCCTGCAGTGGCTCAGCATTCAGTTGCTGCCGTGACATTGGCACCAATTTAAAGTAAATATAAACCATAAGCTTTATACGACAAGCTACAAACATTTATCTTAAGCTTGACTGTGTGTGGCCGATATAACGTTTTTTGACTGGTGGGCATCACTCTGGCTATTTGCATTCATGCATTGCTTTTTTTTTAATCAAATAGGGCTTGTTGAAATGTTATAGGCAATGTTAACATCTAATGTTTCTTGTGTGCTTTCAAATCGAACAGATCTATTGGTGTTATTTCCATGTAAACATGAGGGGAATGATGGATGTGGTAAAGCTGGCCACTGTGTGACTCCATGTGGTTGCCTGTGGACAGTTAGGAGGACTCCTCCTGACTGACTCTGCTTGGAGTGATACCGCCTTTGTGTGGCAATGTGGGTTCGTGGACAGCCCGGGACTCCCATCACCATTCCCAGGGCCATGAGAGAAGTATGTGACTGGCTGCCAGACACAGACAAACACAGCTTAGTCCTGACTTATGTTGGGTTGGCACTGTCATTGTGTGCCACTGAAACAATCTGGGACTGCAAAGGACTTGGAACGCAGCTCACACATGCGACATACACACAGGTCCAGAGCAGCAGAGATGAAGGCATCTGTGTATATACAGCTGCCAGCCAGTGAATGAACAGCATTAGTTTAGAGGAATTAAGAGGCAGCGACTGAAGCATCGAGGACCATTACATCCGACTCCCAGAACAAGTCTTCCAAAACATTATACTTGGTCTCTGTTATTCCTCCATCAGTCTGAGCTTGTTAGCTGCCAAGCTATAAATATAGCTATAGGCTGTGTGGTTCATGTCTTTAGTCTCAGCTCTTTAGCTACAGGAGTGTACAATATGTGCACAGGCAGATCCACTGGTTTATGGTGCATCATAAGTAATTTAGATCTTCGTAAACTTTTGTTTCTTCCCTTTGTATGTTAATAAACTGAATAGGTTTGCTGAGCTGCCACTATCAGTCAAAGCATCAGTGGAGCAGAACATTACAGAAAGTAGAGAAAGGAACAAGAACCCTTCAGACTTGGAAACAGTATATGCCCTGCACGTCTGGGTCTGTGGATTATCTGTTTTATTGCTATGAACAACTAGTTCCCGAACAAACAGTGGATGTTATGCCTAAATATTTACAGCACAGCTAAAGAAAACCAAGTTATTAAAAGTGTAAATGCAAAAAGCACAATGCAGTGCACAAGACATTATGGGAGATATGAAGGACTGCCTTTTCTTGTATAGGTGGGATAATGTCAGTTGTCAATTATTTATAGTCTGTACTATAAATTTGACCTGTTTTTCTCTTTCTGAAACAATTTGATGAAGCCACTGTCTCTGTTAGCACATTTAACCAAGAGGCGGTCACCATGGTTCATTTTCTCCCTGGAGACTGAAAAAAGTCCATATGGGATGTATGTATGAAATCACAAGTGGATGAGACAAGTTGAGGGAAAATGGGCACAACACAAACTGCATTACAACACCTCATCATGCAACACCTCCAGGGGCCCCCAGATGATGAATACTGTGTATTACAGTGTGAGCGTGCAGGGGTTGACTTTTCCTCTGAGGGTCAATGTGTTGCAATGCTTTGTAATAAAATTACATGTACTGTTTTTAGTGCAATATTACATACTGGAGCCACTGTTATTACGACAGGATGGAGTAGTGACTTTAATAATGATACCTTTTTGTATGATTATTACAAACAAAGAAACCCTGGTTGTTTATAGAATAGTTTGTGGTGGTGAATAAGCTTTAGACATCCATGTAGGATAGTGGGGTTTCAGTTTTGTTTGGATTTTTTTTATCCCCAATGTCGTCACTTCAGTCATTTGCTCAGACTTGCCAAAAATCTCTATGATAGCCGCGAAGGTGCTCTTACCAGCCAACATGCTGTGATAGAACCACATAACAGATCAGTCAGTACTTGAACTAATTGCATCCAATGAACAGTCATTATCATACATTCTCCTAAATTATCATCTAAAATCATGGCAATGGTGCAATTGGATCATCATAAAATACTGGAGGCAACTACAACTTGATTATGTAGATAATGCTCTTGAAATTTCTGATGTATATCTTTTACACTTCTATGCTAGGTACTTACCTGCCTACTTACATTGAGTGTTATATGGCGAACATTGAAAACGGTAGGCACAGGCCACTTTTCTGCCAATTACCTTTTATTATTTCATGCACATTTTGTGAAGAAGGCTTTCAAATTGGCAAAATAAGAACTCCTTTCCCATCAATGATTCTTATTTGCACTCTATAAATAAAAGATTCAGCTCGACGGCTCAATAATAATTAATAGAGAAGCTGTTTCAATTTACATTTTGAATTAAATGGATTAAGAGTGCCTTGACCCTGAGCCCTGCTGGGTTCACACACTTAAGCACACAAGCCCTGTGGTGAAACCTTCCAGTGCTGAAGGAGAGTCCAAAAGAGTCTTAGCTTCAAAATAAAATATAACTCAGTCCATGCTGTATAAGAACATTTTGCTTTAGAATCACTGGAGTGATTGTGATATAACAGTGATCTTTTCTCTCCAACAAATGACTAAGAAAGATCTTAAGTGACAGAAATGGGTTTAAATTAACTTGAGACAAAAAAGAAATGTGTGTGGCTCTTTGCCAATAGCTACATATCTCTGACTCAATGTAAAACTGATGTTTCAACAAAAGAACATAACTTGATGCTTAATCCTGTCTTGGCAACCTTTTGGTCAACAGATGTACTTCAAAAGGGGGTAACATTGGAAACGGCGCACAAGCAGTACTTATTTACAGTCAGACCTTAGACAACCCTAATCATTTTGTCACACACTTGCTGGGCATCTATTTAGTCTTAGCTCTGTACATCCAAAACAAGTTGTTAGCCTGACTTGAATATTATTTTTCCCACTTTATTGTTATTGTTAAAAAAGAAAATTGTTTCACAGTTGTCGTAAAAAAGCCAGAAGGCACCGAAGAGAATCAAGTCTTTTCAATTAATCACACTTATTATGGTGGGCATGCATGTGAATCAGTAATACACAGGCAAAGATGACATCAATAAAATCTCACAGCTTTAATGAGTGAGGTGAGAAAAAATGAGAGATGAGCAGATGTTCAAAATGAAAACCTCATCAACAACAGTAATGTAAAAAAGTCATTTCAGTTTCCAGACACTGGGTGGTGCTGTTGAGCTGAAGTTGGAGCATAGGAAGCAAGCGCGTGAGATTTAGCAGGTGCATGTGTGAAATGCAGTAAGAAAGGCAAAGGCCTAGAGGTGCAGAGGCAAAGGGAAGGAGCAAAAGATGTAGAGAGAGACCGAGCTGGATGATGGTTGGGGGGTGGCCAAGCAGCAGCAGCAGGATGAGTATTTCCTTAGTCTGAGAAATTGGTTGTGAGAGAGGGGTTAAAGACAGGAAAAATTACTAGTGGGTGGAGGGTGAGTGTGGCATAAACATCTGTCATATCATATCAGCTTCCCCACTGTGTTAATTGCCTCCATTATTACCCTGCTAGTTTATGGGTCAGATGAATTTTTATTCACGACAGCATCAGAGGAGGAGAGATTACAAAATTTCAAACAGGCCCTGTTTTGAGTAATTGTGAAAAGTAATATGCGGCCCCTGTGAAAATGTTATACTAACTGAGCTCTCCCCAAGGGCCATAACACGCAGTGAAACAGGCAGCAACCATTTGTTTGGTTTCCTAGTGTTCCACCCTTGAACTATTTGTCGTCTCCTCTTATGCTGCATACAGCATCCTCGGAAGCAAACAAAATTGTTCTCTGCACATTTTGACAACACTATGAATTGCATCTAATTGCACCAAAAGAGGATCACGTCATCACTCCCGAGCAGTGGGTCACTGTGTGCTCGCACATGCGTGTCTGCAAGTTTCCCAGCTTAAGTACCTGAGCGCATGCGCATGCCTGTGTGTGTGCAAATCCCCCAGCACAGCATAGTCAGTCTGTGTGCTCTGCCTTTCGATGAGCAGATATCTGAACACAAACAGCTTGTCAGCCGCATGTACAGGTTTGCAGACGAGACAGACCACCATGCATGTTCTGCTAGGTGACAACAACCTCTGGGAGAATGATGTAACTCAGAGCGGAGGGGGACACGGAGAGACGGGGAGCCACACGTGCAGATGATCACAAACTGAAGACACACACACACACAGACGCATCAGACAGAAGTCACAGCACAGTGGACTAGATTGTGTAACAGATCATCTTGCTGTCAAAGTGGTGAGACCTGCTTCTAGGCTGCGTCTCAAAGCCAGGCAGGAATGATGCAGCAAAACTGTAACGAGTGCAATACACACTCACGAGAATGAATCATTTATTTATTGCTGCATAAATCAAGCAGTGCGGTGTGATAAACAGTGAAGCTGATTTTTGTGAGGTCTGTCAGTTACAGTTTAACACAGATATTTATTCATGTAGTTTGGCCAGCTCGGTTTGATGCCGGGCACTTGGTCGTGGTCAGCTGCATCTCTGTCTGTATCTGCCTTTCTCCTTGGCTTGCTGCACAGTAAGTTGCTAGTAGCCTGGTGGGTATGAGGACGCCATGTACACTTGTCATATGCGCTTATTTGTCATGGCTGCTCATCTGGGCCAGAGGGCAGGACTGGGACTGACCAGGGCTGAGCTGGCACAGCATCATAAGCAGAAACTTAACCTTTTAATCTTGTTTTCCTGAAATAACTGTATGTTTTGTATTCAGTATTGCCCCATTTTATTCTTGGCATGGTACATATTATATATATATATATATATATATATATATATGCACCTCAGTCAGTACTGGCTTAAAAACACAAGTGATTTACTGCTCCCAGTGTAGCCCATGATGGACGCCATCATGAAAAATACCCAGCATGAGACAGATTTGTGCTCGCCCTCATAAAATTAGTACTCACATAATGCACTACAGTGCTTTATTGGTAAGGCTCAAAGACATAATGACTGGAAAAAAGCCCCTTTTAAGTCAAGCGCCATGATATGTAACGATTCAAATAACTCCTTCTCAAGCAACAGAAAATAAAATGATCTTAATGAGTTCTTCCTTTCATGTTGCACGGGATAATTGGAGTTTTTCCACTTCCATTCATTGTTTGGATGCTGGAGAGCTCCACAGTATTACATACGCACACATTTCTAAACAATATATGTCATACACATTCCTTAATGTTCTATTGAAATGCCCTCATTGTATTTAGTTGATTGCAACAAAATAATGTTGTGATATGAGGGGATGGATTGGAAGATTCAGACTGCTATTAGCACATAGCTGATTGAAGAAGCAGAGGAAATGTGAAGCTGTCGGTGCCTTCAAGGTGTGTTTCCACTATGTGAAAAATGAAACAAATGTTTTATGCGCACATCACTTGTTGCATGATTACAACATTTTGGGACAGAGAGTGCATGCATTAATGAATGCCAGGCTAAAGAAGTAAAAATGTTTGTTTGTTTTTTTTGAATGATTAATTTCTCCAGTGAGCATCATACAGTTTTGGACTATCAATAGTAAACGGTCAATGCCTGAGAGCATTAGCTTATTACTTTGGCAGGATGAAGTAGCAGCTTCGTGTCAATTAGGGGAGAATAAATGAGTTGGTGAAAAACTGCTGTTTGATGCTTCAGCATTATGGAACACTTACACTTGACTTTCTAAATGACACAAGGCTGCTTGAAGGCAAACTGTGGGCCTTTTTCTGGTGTTTCATAGGAAAAAAAATCCACAATCAGAGCATTTCAAATAAATGGAAGAGCCTCTTCAGCCAAACGTTTTAGCTACAAAGAATGTAGCCAGAGGAGAGTTGCATTTGGTGCCAAGCTCTTCAATGACATGGAGGAAAATATCAAGGATGGACTGAGGTACACACGTAGTCACTATAGAATATTTCGTTGCCGCTTTCCTTGGGGAACTAGGCAAATGATATCCTTTTGAATCAAGCACAAAGAGGTCTCGCACATTTGCCTTGAGCAAAATATTGTCTACCGTATCCCATCTGTGGGTCTGTCTTTTTTTCCCCCTCTCTGTGTGACTAAAAATCTTCATGTTTACTATTGCCATATGACACTGGACACGCTGCTTCCTTTGCAGTCCATGAACATTTCTGTGTGCTGGAAGCACACAACAGAGAAACAAACATGTTATGGCTGTTGATAAGTCACTTGGTGCATGTTGTGGATTTAGAAAATCTTGAGTTTGAAATAAGATGCCGTGTCTCCTCTTTCTGGTCTGTTTTTGTAAACTAGAGGTGTTTCAGTTGTTTAAAGGCGAAACAGGAAGCTTTAACACGATATTCAGGGCAGATAGTCAAGACATTGACTGTGTGGATGTACAAGTAGTAGTCTGCAACATTCTTAATGCAAGGAGTCACACTGACTTGCTAAATTTTTTACCTGTACTGTCATTTCTATGAATTTCAAATGTATAGCAGCAGTGGAAAGAAGGAAAGAGGATGAGGAAATCTTATATAATATTTCTTTGGATTGCTGTCAAAATGTTGCAATACATTGAGCTTCTGTGCAGCAGTCAATATTATGATTTAACATTAGAATATTTCCAGCACTACAATACCACTGTAACCTACTATATTTCACATAATTAAAATTACAATAGATTGCGATAACTGGGGTTTAGTTGCATGTATAAGAACACAAGAGAAAATGTATGTTATTGAATTCATTAGTGATGATGAAAAATTGTTGTGCTGTTTGTCGATCACTGATGCTGCTGTACAGCTCTTGCTGGTAGACTGCAACAACAGCAATGAACTCCCTCTGCAGACAGCATGGCTGGCACAACCACTGTATTTGTGTACCTTATCTGGTGGATGTAAACACAGTCTGCTGCCCACCAGTCCCAGACAGTGACGACTCTGCTGTGTTGTCACATTTAGATGAAAACAAAAGATACAGCAGCTCTTCATTTCATGCTGGATAGTCCATTGTACTTCCTCTACCAATCTCAAAGATCCCTCAAGTTAAGTTTTGTTGCATCAAAAAATGCTAAAACAACAAACGCTGAGATAGGCACGAGAGGCTGTTGCGTCTGCATGCGCTGCCATGGCAACTGCATCATCAAAGTGGAATCATCCATCATTCATTATCTATAGTTACAATAAGATAGAGTGCATATTTAGCCAATAAAATGGAAATTTTCAAAGGGCATTTCATCAAGTCAAGTAGTCCTCTGCCTTTAGGAAATTGCTACTTACTGTTTCACACCATAATTAACTTTTTATTTTGAAAGGCAAATAATTCAAATAATAATCTTTTATGTGAGTTTTAAAAAGACAAAATTTAGTAGTGTATGATTTTTGGATTTTTTTTTTATTCCTTCCTTTATACTTTTTTTTAGTTCCTTTTGTTTTGCATCTCTGTCGTACCACACATAAGCCACAGCACCCATGGCTACATGAATCCCTTATCCAGCTGAGCTTCAGCAGCTCACCTGTCACCTCACTTTGTTGTCTGCTGTTTCCCTAATCGAGTTGACAGCAGAGGCAGATGCACAGAGGGAGCAAAGTTGTTCAGGATAACACACTGAAAGCCATTTTGGCTTCTGTTGAGCATGCCAGTTAGTTTGTATGTGTGAGTGTACCTCCAGAAAACAGTTGTCAATAAAACAAAATGGCACAGATGCAGAGTGTCGTGATACAGTGACCTGTTTTATCAGGATCATTTTAGTGGAAGATTTCAGCAGATTCCCATCCACTTTAAACCAGTGGAAAAAAGGGCAAATACCGAAATCTGTAAAGTTAAATAACCAGAACCTTTGCAGCACTGGCATTAAATAGTGTTTATGACATTGCATTTCATTGCAGAACAGGAGGAAGAGATGATGCTGGGCAGCCTATCACTAACCAGGAGACCATATATAGCACCCACCGGAAAACTCCTCCCACTCTCTCATTTCCTATTTGTTCCACGGTGTATGGTGGTATATGGTGGAGGTTCAGGACTATGAGGTGCATGAGGCGCCTTTTACATTTACACACATGAAGTGTTGGTTTTGTAAGTAAGAGAACAGTAAGAGGCTGATTGAGAAAATAGGTTCCAGAGGCTTTGCCATTAGACATGTTTTTTTCTGGTCCAAATAGTTGGTCTGAAGAGAGAAATGTCATGTTATGCCCTGCCATTTTACATAAATGCTGCTGTGAAAATCCAACAGCTTTCATCACAACAGTTGCCGGACATTTCCACAGAACAAAGCTGTGGCTGTGCTGTACAACAAAGGGTAAGGAAGGGGTGTTTGAGTGGAGACTGTCAGAATTAATGAATTCAGGAAAGCCACAATAGTCCTGTGAGTCAGATGGGGATGTTGTGCTGTCTGAACTGTTTATGTGGATTTAAATACAAACACAGAACATGATAAATCCTATTAACAAAAGTTGGCTGTTGACTGTGTAGTTCTCATTACGTGTTCAGTTCGTCCAAACCTGTTCCCACCTCTGCTTATCTCCTATTCTCTGATCACCTGTCTTCACATTTGCCCCTTTTTTTGTCTGCATAAATGGAGGACATTCAGGATGTTTACCTGATGAGGGTCCGACTTGACTGCAGGACGGATTCTGCTTGTCTTTTCCCAGTGGATTTCATAACATGGTCATAATTGTGTTTTGACCCAGAAAACAAATGTTTCAAGGTTGCAATCCTAAAGACTTGAGTCCTCTTTACTGTGTAAAATAGGATGTTCAGCTTAATACTGCGGCAAACACTCGTTGAGCAGTTAGGAATACACCAGAAGCGCAACTGCAGCAGCTGTGTGTACGGTGCACCCAAAGAACCTCCCATTGTTTAGTGAAAACTGATCAATACATTCAGTCCCTGATTGGATTTTGTGTTGCACACTGTGTGAGTATTTTCCCACACAACAGTAGGGCACTGTGAATACTGTTACTTGGCTCACTGCTGATTGTGGCGGCTCCCCTCTTCTTCATGATGCAGATAATGAGTAGGCATATTTTTGGATCGCAGTTGGCAGTAACCACAGTCGCAAAGAAATTGCATTTCCTGTGACGTATTCACAAGAAAAGCCACTCTGCGTTTCAGCAGGTGAGCACTTTCGTCGGGAAGCTGACATATTTCAGTTGCATTAACTTTAATCCAGCTCAGTAATCACTGAGGTTGTTACATGCACCATTTCCTGTGAATCCCTTATTGAATCGAGCGCAGGAATAGTCGACTCCTGAATGTACGGAATGCAAATCCATCGAATGGCTGATATAGCACAATGTACAATTATAAATACTGTCAAAAACAGGTTTAATTCTCATGATAATCTTAAGGAGTGTAATTTTAATTGCACCGGTTCTGGCTGTTCGTGTTCTCACCTACTCAATGTGTTACATTTCGACAATTTAGGGGAATGAAAATTTCATTTCATAAGCTAATGCACAATTTAGAGTTATTGTCCATGATTAAGAAGAGACAGGGATCTCCCCCCCAGTGTCCCAGCTGGTATACTCTGTGATTTCAGTTATCACAGGCTTTGATGTTGTTTTTTTATGTTCTCCATTTTAAATGGATGCATACATAGAAATTACTTTATCTGAGCTTAAAAAAGAATACCCCCCCAAAAAAAACAACAACTAATTATAGGGCAATGACACAATTTGAAAACCACTCTAAATATTAACCAAGAACAGCCTGTTAACTGGAGCATGACAAAATGGCTTTGATTCTTGAAACTAACTTGTTTGCATTCAGTGCTACTGCTGAGCTGGTCAATTATTAATGTCTGTGACTCACAATATAAAAGATAAAACTTTCACTGAAGTCTTTCAAATTATTATGATCAGTAATGCTGGTGTGTGTTGACCCTGGGATTAGTTTACAAATTTCATGAATGAAATCAGAGATTTAAATCAACTCCCTAACTTAGCATGGATGACAATATTGTCATTATATTCAGATTGAACAAAAAAGGGTCTTCAGCAGAGCAGCAGTCTGCCTTTTGAAAGCTTCACTGCCACATTACCATGACTCCATTAACAAATGCAATCTCAGAGATCATAACTAATCTTTAGAATTAATTTAAAATCCTTTTTTTTCCTCTACTTTTGTGTAATTGAGCTAGTGTGAGGCTTGGTTTTGACTGACAAAGCTAATCCCCTTTTTAAAATGAGATTGAAATTTTGCAAATCAACACCACAGTCTCCCTTTCTATTTATACTAATTTCATTATGCGCGGCCATGGGTGTTAACTAGGAAGAAATTATTCTAGCAGCTGGTGACACGGTCAACAGGAGGAGGCAACTGTTTCCTTTACTCTGGGGGGAAATTGTACCCACTGTTTTCCAGTGATGCTACACTAACCAGGTCTGATTAGCTTCCCCATTGTATTTGCAGTCAAATATTCACCTGCAAAAACTGTCTTTAAAAATTATCATCACCATCATGATCTCAATCACATACCTGCCAGATTCACCCTTGTGCTATCAGCCTGCTTCCCCTTCAGTCCACATTGTTGTTATTAACCTCAACACTGAGATAATGGCAGCTCTTTGCCACAACATGACATTTACCCCACTATCAATAACAGAGGCAATAAAAATAAGTGCAGTCTTGAAACTGGAAGGTTGCCGCCCGCCGGGCTCGTGCCGCCATCCCTCTCATTCCTGTCCCACACCCTTGGTTCCGGTTTTGCTTTTATTATGCCGTGACAGTGCTTGATCCCCTTGCCTCAGTATTTCTCTTTTTGCCCAGGCGAGCTGACACTAACAAGCACCGTGCCTTCGGATCTCCTCTCAACACCGCCGTCTGCGGTGCCATAAATGCACCTGGCTTTGATGCGTGGCGCAGGAACAACAAGTCATTTAGTCGTTTTGGTTCATCGAGCAGGCCGTTCGTTAGTTAGCCCCAGGGTAAAGCTGTCTGCAGGAGGCAGGGGAGAAGAAAAGGAAGGGGAGGAGGTGTGGGCTCTTTTATAATGCTTTTGACTAATACATCATATCAGTTGAGTTGCATAAAGGGAAAAAATATATATGCACATCAAAGAGAAGAAGTGCTACTTTAATGAGAAAGATGGTGAACTAACTGTCATTCTCAAATGTTTGCCTTAAGTCTCTGACTGCTGATTTCCTTTAAAATTAACAGTAAATCCCTTCTTACCATTTGTGCTCTAGTGCCTTACTGCTTGGATTGTTTTATTCACCTTTTTGCACAATTTATTCCCCCAATTTCCCCTCGAGAGGTCTTCAAGGCATTATGCTTGGATGACCTCATTGTCAAAGTGTTAAAAAATCAACACTTTCCACGACAAACTGGAAAGTTGGAAGCATTACAGCAAAATGTTGGCCAGATATAAGAAATTGTTGAAAAGCTATCTTGCTTTGTATTTTTTATCCTTTATTTTTTTGAAAACGTAAACCCCTACAATGAAATATGATGTTATTACACCTCTGAGCCAATTCTCAACCCAAAATCACATTACAGTTGGATAGATATGTCACTTGTGTTGAGTGATGATCCCTCTGTGTCTGCATTGCTGCATGTTTAACCTTATTCTGCTCACCTGAAAGGACATACAATATAGCGGGCATTGTAATTTATTCAAATCTGATGCGCCACAGGCCTTGCTCTCTCAGATAGATGAAATGACTCAGGAGTGATGACATCGAGGCCCCTGTGACCTTCTAAGTTTCAGCCGTCGATTTCATCCAGCTGTGTGTGTGTACATGGATGAATTCGCATGAGACTTCATCCCTTTTGCTAAGGCCTGAGTATTTGCTAATGGCTAAATATACTGCATGTTTAATTGGCACCCCACCGACTGTGCTCATCACTTCAATTTTCGGAAGGAGCATTGCTTATTTTCCTGATGTCATCATGGCCATCATGTTTCACAATTTTTTTAACCTTGTAACTAATTCTTAATTTCTTATTTCTGTTGCGTTTCCATCAAACAACAATATGCCTCCACGAAGGTGTTTCTGTTTCAACTAAGTCAGCTGCATTTTTAATTTCCCCATTATACTAACCCTTCCATTAATCACCCCACGTCATATCTATGCATGTTTGCATGTGTGAGACCGCATCATCCGGGAATGCAGCAGCTCTCTAGATCATTAATCAACTCAAGGCGAGCCAGCCAAGGGGCTTCCAAAATGTCAAGGGGGGGAGGCAAGAGTTTGCTGCGCTCTGCGCTCCCTCGTGCTCCCACACCAGGGAGCTGATCACAGCACATCACTCCCATTGGTCCCAGATGGTTGGGTAGAATGGCGGGAGGGTGTGTGTGTGTATGTATATTTGCTGGAGAAAACACAGTTGGTCTGCAAGAACAGGCCAAGTTAACCACAGGAACCAAGCTCTCTTCACAAATGAAGTCAGGCTATAATTCAACTTTTAACAGCTTTGTAAAAACTTTGATACTGATTTCAGAAAGTTAATGATCCCTGATTTCACACTAAGGCACAAAGTAACTCGGCTCTTATTTTGGTACACAGGTTGAAAGCATCTGTTTAACGTCACAATGCATGCTTTGATTAGAGAGAGAGAGAGAGAGTAGTAATGCACATAAAAAGCAAGCCGATTTAAGGCTAACAACCTACCACTTTACAAGTGTTAAACACAATTTTGAAGTGATTTGAAATTGGAGGTGGTTAACATCACAGAGTGCTGTTTTGAGCATGGAGGTTCACTTATAGAACTCACAGCAGTAGTTATTTTGAAAGTGGCTCCATTTTGTTTTTGCTGTTAAGGGCGGAAGTTTAAAGTTGCAGACCAGAGCAGAGGGTTAGGGAGGAGCTAACGATGAAGCGCCACAGCAGAGATCATGGCAACATGTCTCATTCATCGTGCCTCAATGGTGAATTCCAGTTTATTGTTTGTATTGGTAGTTTTGTACAATTTGATATTCTTGAAGTTAATGCTGAGAAACAAGGTGACAATGCTAAACACTATCTCTGAAAGACAAAACGGTCTCTGGAAAGCATGACAATCGGCATCCATCTCATTTTTTTTAAAAAAAGAAGAAAGGATGGTCTATATTGCCTTTAGTTTTCCTCAACTCTCTTTCAGGAAAAAGAAATCTAAATGTATTTGTCAAGCTACAGTGCTGTATATCACGACTGTACAGAGCCATCCATGGCTCTATTTTGCCCCATGAAATTTTGTGGATATATCATATAAACTGAGGAGGATTTTTTTGCAAATGATTAAAAATGCTAAGAGTTTCCCCTCAGATTAGGGTTCAATGAAGTGATACTTGTGGGTAGAGACAGGCAAAAGAAGGAGGGGGATTGTTTGTGTCAGAAACAGAGAGGTTGGGGACGGCACAGGAGCGTTTGGGAGCAATGGAGCTGGTTTAGATACAGTGTCGCTGTTCAGTACCGGGGTGGATACATAGCGGCAAACTACTACGGTTGACAGCTAGCCTGAGGTGTAGCATAAATAAGGGATGGTTAAGTCAAGCAATGCACAGCACCCTCATGTGAAATAACCTTGAGGGGTTTAAAAAGGATCTGTATGCGAGTGTGTCTATTTGTGTGTGTGTGTGTGTGTGTGTGTGTGTGTGTGTGTGTGTGGGAGTGAGAAAGAGAGGGCATCTGGGCTTTGGATACACAAGGCAGAAACAAATGAATAAAGAGCTCTGGCACTGAGATTTCGGGTCCCTCCCTTCAGGAAATTGTTTGCTCGTAATGCACACTGTACACAAAAACACACACAAGTAAATCTGAGCAAAAGCGCGCGCACACACACACACACACACACACAAAGGGATGATGTCTTCCCACAAGAGAAGACAAGCAAACTCAGCACTGTGATTTTGTTTTGCTTCATTCATCAACCCCCAAATGTCCGGATGCGTGCGCTCTCTCTGCCTCATCTTTGTCCTTGTCCTTTGTGCCAAAGATGGCCATTATCTGGGTGTGCCCTTGTTCGAGCGTGAAACATTTTCTTTTGCTATGACTCACTGCTTTGAGAGTGTACCAGCTGCCCAATGCCCAAGTGTGTGATCATTGCATGAAGTGTATGGAAGCAAGCAGTTGCTGCCTGGGAAGCCACAGCAATGGAATAATTACCAACAGGCAACAGGCTTGAATGGCAGATGGCGTATGAGGGGAAGTTGTCATAATAAAGGCTTTTCTTTCTGTGAAGAATAGATATACCCTCTCTACACTCTTTGCACATTGCTTGTTTATTAATTGAGTTCTGAATAGTTTGAGAGACTGAGGCAACAGAGCTCTCTGTCAGCAAATAACACACTGTGCTGTCCTCGAGTTTGCTCCAGAGGAGTTGCACAGCTGGACCACGCTGGGTTACTCTGCTTCCCCTCTCTGGCTGCACTCTGTGAAACCTGGTTGGGTTGTGAATCCTCATCACAACACAGTTGTGGTGATAGACTTTAGTAGAACAATGTGCGGTAAAAGGTTAAGTCTCATGAAGAGGTATCATCACATTGTTTATATTGATGGCTTTCCTGTTGAGTATCAATGTGTACATCAGACTGCAGTAGGAATGTGATTGTGTGTTTTATAAACACTTACATTTGTAGCACATGTGGAGACGTAACAACTGAGCAGTATTTGTATATAAAAAGACATCCACAACACGTCTAACGGTGCCCTGTGGTATCAAGCACCCATGTGTAAGTAGCCTTGTCATGTGGCACCATTACTAAATAAATCAGCATAATGTTTTGGCTCTTTGGTGTTAATGTGCATTTGGCTGCTGGAATAAAATGAAGAGATTAATAGTTGTTCCAGCTGGATTTGATAAAGATGTCAGTGTTTAAGAGATGCCATCTTTTCAACACTTGTTCACACTGTTTTTATATCAAACAATTTCCTCCCTGTGTAAGAACTCCAGCCTTATCTGAAATTGTTAAGATAAACTTCAGTATTGATCAGGAGTACATGTAAGTGCAGATGAGATTAACAGAATCTCTTTGAGGTTTTTGCTGTAAGCACTTGTCTTTGTTCTCTCTGGTCAATAGTAAAAACTTTTCCCACTGCACTGTTTATGTCCAAAATCTCAAACCTACTGTTTGTGTGATGGGCTGCTTGCAGCAATAACAATAAAAAGGTGGGAAAAGCAACAGGTTATATTTTAAACTCCTCACGCTTTCTTTTCTTCTCCATCCGAGGGTGTCAAAGTTCAGAGCTTGTGAGCTGATATCCTATGACACCGTCTAATCCCAGCATTTGACACAAACCTTTTAGAACTTAACACATCTAAAATGGCCATAAATGAGACGCTGCAGCAGGTGTTCATAGACAATTCAGCCAGACCAAAAGGGCATCAGTGAGCCTCTATTTGTGCTGTGAATTTTAAAAGTTCCAGCAAGAGAACCGGTAAAGGAAAGGACAAAGTCACTGTTGTAAACGGCATGCTTCAACTTCTCCACACATGTACACTATATGTCTGTTCTCGGCTTTCATGCTGACATTTGTTATACTGTAACTTATCCCCTTTCTCTGAATGGCTTCATGGCCGGAGCACTGCTGCGTTACCTCGACGTGCTGCTCCAGCTCGCCCTGCTCTTTGTCTCTCTCCGCAGACAGTGGAAACAAATGTCACACTTGCAAATAAACGACTTGCTCTTACATTATCCTAAATAGATGCTCTCACACACCCTAACATCCCCATGCACGCAATTATGGACACATCTCCCAGGGGAGATGTTGCCAGGCAACAGGAAGGGCACCCTCCCTTTTTTTCTTTTTATTATATTTTTCCTTTCTGAAGCTTCTATCAAGGCTGAAGGTTTGTTTTCTGCCATGCTCACTATGCTGTTTGTCCATGTTTGCTCATGAAAATATGCATCACATTATTACAGTTCTGATGCTATTTTTGTTATCAGGATCCACCCGTACTGCCTGCTAAGTGCATATTTTTAAACGTGTCCCATGCAGATATCATGTCTTTTTGATGGTGCAGAGCTTATTTACATTTTTGTTTGTCAGCACAGTCACATACTGTAACCGAGGTTCCAAGTCAAACCCTCACAATTTTAGCCCTAAATCTCCTATTTGTTATTGTGGTCTGACACAGCTCAGTGGACGCTTCACTCACAGACATCAACATAAACACTTCTCACACATGAACGGATGAACGCACTACTCACTGGGCTGGCAGTAGTCATCACTTTTGGTTTTCAATTTGGAAAAACATGGCAGCTGTTTTTGGAAAAAGTTTATTTCTGAATAAATGTAAGGGGGAACATAGGTCATGTAGTTGCACAGTCTTGCTTTTTTGCTGATGATTAGTTGAATTATGAATAATCAAGAGGTTGTAGCTTAATGTGGCTCATGTTGGGTTAGCAAATTTCACAAACACTGGAGATAAAAAGTAAAAATTTAAGTAAACTTGGGGGAAAAAATTGCTGAAATTGGAAAATAATTGGGTTTATTGTCTGCCCTTAGTGCTACAGAGCATGCACATAACACTTAATAAGGAGGTAATGTCATTTGAAATATTTTAGTAGTACTTTAGAGTAGTAGTATTCCTTATTATACATTATTCATGTATGGGATGAATAGCATAAACTGGGCACATAAGTGTTTACATAAAACTTTCACCTTGTGCATCAGTGAGTAGTGTGATTTAACAAACAGGCAGCAGCCATATTAAAATGGGCCCAACTGCCAATGCTGACTTCTTACTCACCTTCAGATTTCCATTTCTAAATGAAAAGTATAATTAGAAAAAATAAAAACAGCCAGGAGATTGTTCTCCCATTTTCAGTCGTGAAGTAACCATCCCGTGTCCTTGAGTCCCTGCCAAGACTAATAATAAGCCCTGTTGTCTCTCCATTTGTTTTCCTCTTGTCCTATGCCACGCTGCAACACAGTTGGAGAGAGATTACAGTTGTATTGGGTGCCGCCTGTCACTGTACAAATGCCTGTCATTAATTTCACAGGCTGAAGGCAATTTCAGAGAAGTGGATAAGTTCTAATAATGATGTGAGCTCTGTTGTGCTGTCAAACTGGAAAGAGAAACATCAGGTCAAATATGTTTCTTCTTTTCAACTTTTGTGTCTGCTAGTTCAGCTTGGAAAAAGTCTACTTTTGACCTCGACATTTTGGGGAGTTATTTGCCTATTGAGTTCTTTGTTGGGTGTTTTGTCGTCGTCGTAGAACAGTGTGTGAAAATGAATCAAGTGACAGAGTTGAACATGAGGGAAATGGATGAGGTGGAGTGGAAGATATGAATTGCCATAAGATCATTTTAACATAACCACGGCCCTCTTATGTACTAATGAATCATCTCATAAGCCTGGTGTTCATAAGGACCTGTCGGCTCAAATCCACTGTCACTTGTAGATTTGTCTCTTCCATTCAGGGCGCTGCTCAGATTCATCCCAAGCTGTGTACTTATCCATTGGGCTGTCTCATACTGCTCCTCTCCCCTCTAATAACTTGGTGTGTGTGATTGCATTAGGGCCGTGATAAATGTAAAATAGCAGCTCACCGCTGGGTGCATCATCCCAAATTACTCTGCAGACGACTCCTGTTACAGATGGAACCAGGAGGAACATGTTATTGCTGAAGTGGCCGTATCACAGCGCTGTGATTTTTACACCTGGGGGGAAAAAAAAAAAATCCACCGAGTCCTGTGCTCGCTGACGCTGGCTGATGAGATTTGTGCCTACTCAGTCCCATGGAAAATTTGGTAGTTTGAGAGTTTCACATATGCTAGTAAGGAATTTAAATAAAATATTCAGGAATGGTTTCTCGTTATCAAACAATGTTTTCTGTGTATTTAGCACCGAGAACCACAGCCATCAAGACACATTTGCAACTGAGTGTAACTGGCATGAAACGAGCAAAATGTACTGCAAAAGCTTAAAGCAAAACCATTTCACTTCCTGATCTACTTAGCGTGAAATTTATTTTAGGACTTTCAGCTTGAAGTTGCGGTTCTGTCAGTTTTCCTTCATCTTTTCCGTCGGTGCATGACTTTTTATGAACCCACATTAGTTTGTGTGTTAAATTGTGATATTCACCAAAAGGAACTAATACTGTGTCTTGTGTCTCATTTTTTGTATGTTTTGGGTCAAATATAAGGCTTTTTAATACAAGTCCTTTTGTAGGTTTTGTCATGAAAATTAGTAATAGTTTGAATTATCAGTATAAGAAAGACATTTACAGTGCATATTCATAGTGAAGTATCATTTTATATTTCAACTTAAATCAGTTTAATCAAATCCTAATTTCAGGTTTTTTTCTCTATCAATCTCTGGACAGTTTTGGGGCTGAATAACGCTGTCACAATGATTTTTCTTTTTCTCTTTTTGTTGTTACTGTAGAAAGAAAAATAAATTCCAAATTTCTTCTTTGTTGAAGAAATGAACCAGATGGAGTGTGTAAAATACTGCGCCACCTGTCACCCTTTGAGATGGGGCGTCGGGGGGGGGGCTTTCAGCCTACCTTGAATAGAAAGTGTTTCTAATCTTCAAAACAGGTGTTGTTAAACATGAAGGAGGGAGTTGTCTAAGATAAATACTTTTTTCTACTGTACTATTTGTGAGAATCAAGGAGAATAGTAAGCAAGTCAGAATTATTTGGCAGTGGTATCTACAGTAATTTTTTTATTTTAATCTTTGCCTTTCTTTCAGAAGTCCAGGCATGATGCCCATTTCTTTTTGTAGCACATCGATAATAAATGATCCATTACATGGCTGCGGCTTTTACAGAAACAACGGAGACACTCGTCTCACAAATTGTGCAACATGCTGAAAAGCACCTCAGTATGTCTGGTCGTCTGGTCGTCTCGTCTGGCCCACTTTGCTGTGCATTTTAATTGGCTGTAAAGTCTGGAGAACAAGCAACAGCCAAAGTTGAAGCGCTCCAGTGGCCTGTCTCTGGAGCAGCGAGGCGGCTTTCCTCCAGTGCTCTGCAAATCTACAGGCCTGACAAATCCTTATTAGGGGCTGCTACTGTACATCACTGCAGTATGTGTGTAAGGGTTTATGATTTTGCAATACTGGCCAGGGAAGCCTATTTGACCAATTAAACCTAGATGTATTTGCTGTGTGTGTGTGTGCGCGTGGGCATGTGTCTGCTGTGTGGGTGTGAAAATATTTAGAATCCTCTTGACACCCAATTAGAGAGCAACCCGACATGACCTCCAACTTCAAGAGACACCAAAAAGCTTACTTGAAACAACAACTTGGAGCAGCTTGACAAAATGGCCCCACTAATGAGTGCCTGTAAACACAACTTTATCCCTGTTGATTGGTATTTAAAAGAAAGGCTGGAGTGTGTGTGTGTGTGTGTGTGTGTGTGTGTGTGTGTGTGTGCAGAATCTATGACTTTAATTATCATGCATAATGAATGTACAGAGACTGGTCATTGCACCAGTGGTCATCTAATATTTTGACTATACACAGCATCTGCAGGATGTAATATTGAACAGTGCAGTGAATGTTATTCTCCAGACTCTTCCTTTTCAGTTATTACTAATGTCCACTCTGGTTGGAAGGCACAGGTACAGTACAAGTACAAGTTAAGATCACATCTTTATCAATTTGCAAAATACAGACAACACAACCAAATAGACAAACAACAGATGTAGTGCACTTTTGAGCTGGAATGAACGTTGACCTTTTCTATGTGGATTGTGAAAATTTAGAGGTACTCAGACGGCTGCTTTACTAAATTCACTGATTACCCATTGTCAAGTGGCTCAGTTGCAGTAGCAGCTCCTCTGATGACATTCAGAGTTGCTATTTTAGATGATACATAGTTTGTTACCCACACCTTCCTTTAAACTTTTATATTGTCACTAACGAATAGGCTGAGGATTTGTGTCAGCACATTTCTCTGTATCTCTATCACTGTGGTAGGAGTGCGCCACCTCCAGAGGTGATGAAACTGGAAATGAATCAAACTCCCCAGAGCCCTGACGTGGACTTCCTGGTCAACACAGATCCAGCTGTGGTCCAGTCTGGATCTCGGTTGACTGTGCCCAGGAAAACGAACCAAACTCGTGATCAAAGCAGGCACGGGAGAGCTCCCATGGCCACAGTCTTCAGATCACAGAAGAGCAGCAGGTCTGCAGGAGGGAGGGGAGAGTGCGGTCGGGGGTGGAGGATGAAACGGAATATGAAACAGTCAAATGGAGATCAACTCTGCTGATCCTGTATTTTGATCTCCATCTCCTTAATATATACTGTCTGCAAAAGGCAGTGTGACAGCATTTTCCATGTACACAAACACACATGCAACCACGCACTCATGCATATTGTATGCAGATAATTTCTTTTTCACATCAATTTTCTCTCCTGCATGCATGCCATGAATCACCTCATACCAAATCACAGTTTGAGCCTCGGTTCTTGTGCTTAAAATGCAAATTTTTCGAATGTTTGTCCCAAAAACATGGATTTATATGTACAATATGCAACTTTTCACCTTGAGGCAGCGTATTGTTAGCATATCTGCATCCATAAAGCCATCATGGAAGCTGACAGGGACCATCTGCAATTGAAATCCCATGCTGTTTTTTCCCCACAATTCTGATCTTCTGATCTTCGCATGCAGCCGTGTTGGTTGTGTAGACACACAAACTGTACATGTATAGTTTCTTGCCAGTATTTATTGTTCACTTAATGGGACAGAAATGATCATTTTTCAGCTAATTATAATGTGCACATATTGACTTGATGTATTGTTTTATGAGGCTGGAATCTAAGAAAGAAAGAGGCCACGCTGCTGTAATTAATGAAGCTTTTATCAAATAAATTATGATGTGATGTATATGTAAGGACTGTGCAACACACATAGGACAAGACTGCATGAATTCACGGCTATGCCATCCCCGTAAACACACAGCTCAAGCACCTGTACACACTTGCACACATTCTGTGTATACACAAGCAAGCATACACACACATACTGTAAACCCACATACACTCTGTGCCTAATTATTAAGAGTGCTCTAACTTGCTGACTGACCACTTTTTCAATCAACCTGTGCGTCCCAGCAATTCCTTTCCACCCAATCCATCAAATCTCCCTGAGCGTCACACCATCACAGAGGCAGCGATTGTAGCCCAGGCTCCGGGTCGATGAAAACAGAGATGATTACAAAGGCGATTATAATTAGTTGGAAGTCTTTTCAAACTGCTGTTTGTCAGCTTTGTTAGGACTGCTGATCCCAGATCATAGACCAACTATCCTTTTGATGACCATATCCATGAAGATGAATAAAAAGAATAAACTGATTACAAAGAAAGGCTGCTTTATAGTCCAGTTCCTTGGCAGATCAAACCAAATAATAAAAATCATTAAGGCAGTGATAACACAAGACAATCATGTAAATTGAATTTATTTTGAAAGACTTACGCAAGGGCGTAAGTCTGGCAGATAGACAACGAATTTTATTTCAGCATGTGTATTGATCAAAAGCCAAATCGCCATCATATGATCTCAAAGGCAGAACTACTTCAGCATTCATACATCTGCACATGTAATAAGCGCAGGCCCTGCAGGACCATTGTTGGCAGGAACATTACTAAATTAAGCGTGCTGAACACAAGAGGCAAAGGCTGTCTTATTGACACCACTTAAAATAATTGATGTGTTTATTGTTTCTGCAACAGACACCTGGGGTTAATAAATGTCAGCATTCATCTGGTAATAATTGGCACAACAGGTTGCAATCATTAGTATGGATTGGGTTGCATGTCATGTATGAGGGTGTTGGCAAGATAGCTGCCTTCAGATGGAGATGATCCATTAAAAAATGTAGGATGACAGTGGTTTTGGTGTGTGACCTCATTAGGTGAAAAAACTCTTATCTTTTATAGTTTGACCCAAGTTTTCAGGTCAACAGGCAAAAATAGGTGAAATAGATGAGGCTGCTGCACATTTCAACCAGATGCTAAACAATCATGTTCTTTGCTGTGTAATTCTGTTGTTGGTGTGAAATGAGAGACCTGTGAGAGAGGATCATACTGGGAAAAAAAAGAAGTAAAAGTCGAATTTACTTTGAAAAATTACATGGAAAAGATAAATGAAGGGTTGGTTGTGAAAGTCCCTCTTACCCTGGGAGCAAATGGTGCCCCAGACTAGGAAGGGGTTAAGTATGCTCAACAGGTATGGCCACATGGGTAATTCTCCCAGGCCTGACGATTCAGGGGTAAACCTCATTAACCAGCAGGTCATCCCGCAGCCTCATAAATTAGGAGTCATGCCATTTTCAGTGGGCACGAGGAGAGGCACCTCAGACCTCCTGATCTGCAGTCAGATGTTCTGCCTCTGAGCTACTCCACATCCCCTAATGCATCAGGCTGTGGACATTAACCTCTGAGCCCATTTTGGGAAAGCATTGCATCATACAAATCACAGTACACTGTGTGTGTGTGTGTGTGTGTGTGTGTGTGTGAGAGAGAGAGAGAGAGAGAGAGAGAGAGAGGCTGTGCATTATTAAAATTAGCGGCTCATTTTGACACAACATTTACTGTGTACAAAAGGAGTTCGCAGTGATTACAGAATACATCAACAACTTTAACAAACCACTGCAGTGTTCCTGCTCAGGTCATCTGGCCATTTTAGAGAGCTTTTGTTTTCTTCTTCAATAACTGTAATTAAATTAAGTGATACACATTGGTGGGGACAGAATGCCAGGGACAAGTGCATGGCCTGTTACAGGCTTGCTGAGCTATTGTGACTGATGACTTTGACTTTCTTTTTAATCAAACACAACACAGTTTTGTCATGATTTTATAAATGAGAGTTTGAAACCCTGTCTGTTTAGAAAATTAAGAATGTTAATGTGAAAGTCTGAAATTAAAGCTCTTACTTTCGGAAGTCTATTGGCTAGCAGTTAGTCCACAAGCTCATGTGGTTATTTGAGCCTGAATCTGTCACTCTTTTGCCTTCCCACATCCTTGCTCACCATTTGCTGTTTGACACCCAGCAAAAAACTTATATTGTCACAATATTGACAGTTGTTTGAACAAGTATAGATCCAGCACTGGATTCAGGTCCGTGATCTGAGTGAAGTCCCAACCTTCCTGCCTTGTTTATGACATGACACTTACCAGCTACTGAAGCATGGAAGCCATTAAAGCACAAAAAGGCACAGATATGAGAGAGACATAAACAAAGCCTCGCAATGTGATTATTGGGAAAACGCCTCTGTTTGCTTGCAGGTCATGGAGCAGAGGGAGTGGGGAGCATGCTGGCAGAATGCTGACAGATTGGGTGAGGCCTTGGAGTGTGCCCTCCCGTGGGGGGTGTGTGTGTGCATGCGCATGTGTCAGCCTGGCTTCACAAAATATTAGCATCAGTAGTTTGCTCTTCACTGAAGAGGGAATGAGTACAATTTTGTCCCCAGACACTTTTGCAGGGGGTCTGAAAGTTGCAGCCGTCATAGAGCCTACTGAGCTATTAATGGAACTGTCCTGCTTTAAGTTTGCGTATGGATCTGGCACTATGAATCCCAAAGCTGCTTGCCAACAGTTCCTTTTACACATTTGTGCTCTTTTCTCTTGCCTGTTTGTCAGTGTGTGTTCAGTTGCTGTCAGAGCTTAAATATCAATTGCAAACAATTAGTGGTGTTTGTTTTAATCCGCACGGATCATCAGCCATGCATCCTATGACAGGGCAATATTGAACTGTTGCAGCATAATTATATTTATTTACATAGCCCAATGTGCAGTTACAACCATTAAATTTAAGTTAAATTCTTACTGTGATAAAGCTCACTTCAAATACCTTTTGCTATATATTATTTTTTACGTAGAAGTAGGTATTTTGCTTCTCTTTGGGGAGTTTAAGTTATTTTGTAATGATTAGAAATTCCTGCTTTCTCCGACTCTGAATTACATTTGGTAAATCTTTTTTTCCCGCTCGGCTGCTTGTGATGACAGTCTGAACAGTGTGACGACAGTGTAGCTTAAGACGCTGTTTACTGTCCCTTTTGGGACATGATTGTACCTATGTGACTTAAAACAAATATCAGCACCAGTGACTGTACAGATAATATACTGTAGTTCCCATAATTGTTAAAAGAACTTCAAGCTGCATCAACAGCTGATCAGGGTTGTCCCCTGTGCAACAAGCAATCGTGTCTGGAGTATTTGCTTCATGTTTCATCATAAATATACATTAGGAAGTAATTTTTTCAACTGTCTACTTGTAATCCCTGCTTTCTAGAGGCTGTTTGTTAAAGGCCACTAAAAAAACAAATACTGAATAAAAAACCCAAATATAGTATTGCATTTGCGTTGCGTTGCCTTGTGCTATGAGGTTCTAAGGAGTTACTTCTATGCCATATTATATTGTCTTATTAACAAACTAAGCTAATAAATAAAATTGATGGGGTCACTAGTGAGCAAAGGTGTGCTAATTGGAGGAACACAAAAGGAAAAATGCTAAAAAGCAACTGCCTAATTCTGAAGCCACAGCAAATCTGAGCGGAGCAGCCTCGTCCGACAGCCTACTCAGTGTTACACAGTACCAGAAAATATAAACATATGTTTAAGATCTTTTAAAAAGCACTCTATCAATGATGCATTTCATTAACTGAGTGTGCCAAATGCATGTTTGTGTTTCACATGTTCACCTCATCTTTACAGTGCTGAGTCAGTAATGTGCCATCACCACCAAAACAGTTTTCTCATTAACCTCACTAATTAAAGCATTAATAATGCACATGCAGTCATTTTGAACCCATCATTCTGACAGTACATGCTAGTTTCACACATATGAACATGTTTATGTTCACACCTTTTCCTTGTTTTCTAAACATGAGCAGAAGCTCGCTCCGAGCCAGTATTCAGTACGTGTTGCTGTATGTTGTTTTCCAAGCAGGACAGCTGCATGACGGATGAACGACAAACCCTGTAGATCCAGTACTGTACTGCACATGCACAGTATACTGGCCCAGAACAAGATGTCTCAGCTGTCTTCCTGCACTTCCTTTTGTTATTATATCAAGTTTCCTCAGGTGACAAAACTCTGCATTAGGAACATATTGTCGCTTAAAATAAAGCCATTTCGTTCTTCAGTTTTGTGAACTATTTTCCTTTTTAGTTATATATGAAAGTAGATCAGCAGATTTTACACTGAAAATCTATCAGTGCATGTTAGGAATATGTTGATGTGATGGTACTAGGAGCTTTGGTGACCATTTTCTTTGACATCTACAACAGATTTTGCCACTGTGTTTCTGTATATTGACTGGCTCATGTGCGTCAACCACTTCCGTCTCGCACACGCCTGGATTAGCTCTTCGCCCACACTGAACCTGCTGGGAATCAAGATGGGAATTCAGCAGCATAGCGGGGAGTGCAGTGTATGTGCTTATTGGTCTCTCAGCCTGAGTGCAGCAGTTTCCGGGGCATGTGCGGTGTTATGGCTGTGACTTGTGTGTGCCTTTGTGTGTGGGTGTGCGATTCGTGTGCAGGAGAAAGTGAGAATGACTTGGTTGCTGTAATGATTAATGGGGGAAACTTTCAGTGCGGTCTCCATTTGTAGCCAGGCGAGAAAAAAAAAGCAATCTAACATGTCGCTCTTTTCGCAAAAAAAAATTGGGTATGGAGAAAGCTCTTAGTTTCTGAGCCTCTGTTTTGATAATATCACAGATTCACATAGAAACACATTTGCCGGCAGCTCTCACTCTCATTACAGAGCCATGTGAGCTCATTGTTGCTAAAGGGAATAAACTAACCTTGCAGTGACACTAACTTACAGCAGCTACTTTTATATTCCGGGCTGATTGATCTGGGCATTCAGCATCTGGCATTTCCACATTTTTTTCTTTCTAATTAGCCGCCGACGCTACCATAATTAGTTACCACAGATGGACTCGGGATGTCTGGTTGACACTATCGTGCTCGCACAGTCCTTGCAGCACATTTACACCTTTGCATTGTAACACTGCTGGAAGGCGGTAAAATCTATGCAGCGTTTATTTGCTCTGGATCATGTCACAGCACGGTGAGCAACAGCTGTATGAGTAAAACTCAGTCATTGTTAAAGTCCACCTTCATGCATTTATGCTGGCATTCATCGTACATTAATAACAATGGAAGACTTTTTATATTTCCACTGGCATTCTGCAGCTGGAGACATTATGTTTTCAGAAGTGGTAGACTATTGTGGCATCTCCTCATTAAAAATTGCAATTTCTGCAATTTAATAGTTAAAATTCATTCTGCTTATGTAAATGCAAGTTTGATAGGATGCTGCTGAAAATTGCCTGTATTCAAATCGGGTGCAACACTAAAGTCTGGTAGTGAAACCCATTTTTCATTCCATACCATTAGCCCTGCCACTCTGGTAAGCCACTTCCGCATTCAGCATTTGGATCTACGTCAGCTTTAAAAGTGAAAGTGCTCTGGACTTTTTCACATGGCAGCTACACATCTGTCATATAAAATCAGTGCAGACAGCCTCTGCAGGGAGAGGCTTTTCTGTCAACCAGGAAGTACAGACTTGCCATCTACACAAGCACACTACTGTTTCACAAAGGCTTGTGTGTTGTCACTCTGCACTGGGGGATTACCAATGTTTCCCTCACAAAAGAGCTCCTGACTTCTATGGCATCAGTCTGGTAGAGGCGGCCTACCTTGATCAAGTTGGGAAGAAGCAGTAGTCTCATGCCCAGGGCCAAAAGAGAGGGGTTGCGAGAGGATGACCCTAGAGAAAGTTAAAAAAAAACAAAAAAACAACTTTCCGAGAGGTTTCTGAGAGTCTGGTCAGAGATGCAAACATGTTTGCAGAAGAGACATAGGGAGAGCATGGCAGTCACATGGCTTAGCTCGTCTTATATTTTAGCTAGCTTAGTCTTATACACAGTTATGAACATCATGCCTTGGGTAATATTACTTGAATCCAAGTACTACAAACAATTTAATTAATCACTGTGTTTGCCTCCTACAAAAAGAAAACCTACTTATGCTTCAATGCCATTGAATTCAGCAAATTAACAAACCTATTTCAAGGAGTATAATATGATTTCAGAAACGGGTCTGGGTCAGAACACTTTAAACTCAGAAAGTCCTGCATATAAATTGAAAGTGTGATTTAAATACTGCAACAACGGTGGAGACTTCAGTCTCAGTCTGTTTGCTTTTTTGGGATTATATGTTCTGTAAGAGCCCTTTTTGCAGCTCAATCCAATTTTTTGCAGTAATTGAATTGGAAGTGAAAATGACAAAGGTCTCAGAATAAGCAGTCCTCATGGTGAAAGACTGCTCGTCTTTGAGAGCATTTCATATCCCATTGAGTTCATTGTTTGAGCATTATGATGCATGTCAGAGCTGACAACAAAACAAATAAGGACTAAATAAAAATAAATAATTAAATAAAGCTCCTTAATGTTTATGCCAGTGATTTCAGTAAAAAACTTTTTTTTAATGTCACAAGGATTCAGTTAATTTCAACAATTGAACCTAGAGAACTGGTGTATAATAAGGACTCGGTTGACTCAGTCCTGGCCAGACAATTAGAGTCATGGCAGCCGAGAACAAATGCTCTAATTGGCTGCCTTGAGATCTGTACTGTTTTCTTGTTGAATTGCAGAACACACAAACTAAAACACTGGATCAAAACGCTATCCAGTTATTTCTTACACAGTGTTCATAAGGCCAAAAAGTTGTTTTTGTTTTGCGACTGTAAAAATAGACTGCAACTGTCACAAAAAAGGTGACATTCTGATGACATTTGCTTGTTTGTGGTGCATTGCTTTTTCGCATGGCCACTTTGACCATAAACGCTGTACAAAAGCTTTTTTTTTCTTTTCCAACAGAAACCATGAGTAACATGATTGGGTCTGTCTCTGAAAAGAAAATAAATAAATGAAACAAAGGCATTCATCGGCTCCTGCCAATTTTCAGCATTATTTCGGGGGTGGGGTGGATTGAGGGGCTGTTTTGGGCTCTAAAAATCTGCTCAAGGCTATTATGATTTCAGTGTTATCTGGAGTAGCAGACATATTATCAAGACACTGCAATATTAATGAATTTATCACAATGCATCACTATCACCAAGACCAAAATGCTGAGGCCACTGGGAGGGAGGCTTGCGTTCTGTTTTTCACAAGACAAAATGTAAATAAGTCAAATTGGGATAAACACAGTGATTAAGCATGAAAGGAAAGGTCAGCACTGGAGGCTGCACAACTTCTTCCACTCGTATGAACCCATAACTTAAACCATCTTTTTTACCGAAGAAACTGGGGAAAATAAACAAAAGTCTTAAGCTCACTGTAAGCTGTTATTCCAGTATTTCTCTGATAAATATATGGGAATAATGTCACGTTGGAGTTATGAAATCATACTAGCTTTGAAATGCAAGTTGCTGTATTGTTGCTCTTAACTACTGGTTTCATCAAACATCAGCATGTTCAAATAAACTTCATCTTATTAAAAAATAGATACAATACATCATTCAGTAAACACAGTCTATGAATTATTAATTTAGAATCAGCAACTGCATCTTTTGATGCAAAAATTACACATCGCGATCCATTTTGACAATGCTCTCTCCTTTTAAAAAAAAAACCCCAGCAGAAATACTGCGACAGGCTGTAACACAAGCTTACAAAGCGCATCACTAATGCAAACACCGAGCTGATAAGATATTAGAATGTCTTATTTTATCCAGTCCAATGAAATGCAGAAGGTTATCATCACGTCACTCATCAAGTTTTTATATCCCAATCTTTGGCAGAATGTAAGTCCACCAGTATTTTAAAATATGGCAAAAATAAAGTCTATTTTACGTTTTTTTCAAGTACATGCTCAGTGGGCTTGAGGTCTGTGCTGACTGTGGAAGGAAATCCTTGCAAGTCAGCTCTTCTTGAAGACTTCAAATAGGCCCAGCATGGCTTTGATGCATGTTTAGGCTTACGGCATGCGACTGCAATACAGTATCCATTGCAGGTATCCTCCTCCAGTTACACATTCAAACAAAGGCATGATTTTGATTCATCTTCCCAACAGCATAAAGTTGACCATAAAGGCAGTTTTTCTTTTTAAATCTGTAATTTTATCTCGAGGCTTTTGTCTTGCAAGTATATACCTGTGATCTGATCCTCAAGGTTCTTGAGTCTTCAGTTGGAATGGGAGATGGAGTACAATTTCGGGTGTAGTAATGTAGGAACTTCAAAGGATGTGGCATGAAAAAACAGGTCAGATGGAAAATGTTTGGATGCGTTTTTAAGTTTAGAGGGCCAGAAATCCTATATTTTTTAACCCTTGAGCATTTAAATACCTTTCACATAATGTAACTGCTGAACGATATAAAATGTGACATCGAACCTTGTACCTCATATCTCATGCTGCACCAGCCTTGTTCAGATCATTCACAACTCATTCGCAAGTTCTTGGGACTCGTACGTTCAAACACCCGTGGACTGTTTTCCAACCCAGTGTGAGCAAAGCTGTGTCAAGTGTGCCCACAGCCACAGCTGGGAGAAGAGACAAATGCTTCCAGTCTCCAAGAACCTAAAAAGAGACACTGTCAGGAGTGAAGTTTTTTCGAATGTGGCTGACTCTGAGTTGCTGAACATATGTGAATTCCCACAGTCCCAGCTGTTAAGGTTATTCCAGCCGTCTCCACCAGGTGATTTCCCTGACTAGTGCTCCATCACTAACTAATCGATAAAATATACCAGTGTAGTGTTCAGCTGGATTGAA
Organism: Psettodes erumei; assembly: GCA_016785225.1. Taxonomy (NCBI): domain Eukaryota; kingdom Metazoa; phylum Chordata; class Actinopteri; order Pleuronectiformes; family Psettodidae; genus Psettodes; species Psettodes erumei. Next base: position 1,311,765 of record JAFBJZ010000953.1, read on the forward strand.
ATCATTCATGCTCTCTGCAATCCAGTGCACATGGCTGCAGTGAAGTCTCTGGTTTTCATCCAATCTGGAGAACACATTCATCATAAAAAGTGATTACATTGAAGCTATGACTCGGTTCAGTTGATCCAACCCCATTGGTCCAGGATGACCTGTGTGGTTGTTTCAGATTTCAAAAGACTGCTACAGAATATGTCCTTTGTTTTTTTCTTCTTCTTTAAAGTATTACTAGTCATAATAAGCCCAATCAGGTTTCCACAGGGTTTGACACTGAAGGACTAAATCAGGCATTAAATCCTCAGATACCGTAGTCCCCTCAGGCTGTCAAAAGTCCCACAGTGGCTTAACTTCTGGGGTCAATGTGATGCTCCACTTACCAGCTTCCATAACTACCACTCCACTGCTGCTTTCTTTTCTGATCTCCCTCCAATTTCTGTGATGAACCTCAATGTCATTCACTTTTAGTCTTCCCGTATTTGTCATTCCTTACCTGTCCACGAGCTGTCACTGTAGAGTTTCCAGCATCTATCATCCCCTGACCCTGAACCTGTGCTCATTACCCATTCGGCCCCTTGGGGGCCAGGCAGCATCCATCCATCTTTTGCATACAGCATTAGCCTTCCAGCATTTAGCATTTAGCTCTATAGATTTGTTGGTCTTTTCTGACCTTTTTGTTAATTGCTGTTGAGTGGGCTGTAAATGTAGGTTTTAAAATCTTTGATTGGACATTGAACTTGCTTCTCTGGACACTGGCTTTAAGTGGCTCAACCAAAGGCCCTTCAGCTATTCAATTACATTTACTCATAAGCTTTCAGGGAACAGCTGGCCTAAAGGGACTCACGAAAGCTCAGTTAAATTGTTAAACTCAATGCTCGATACCAATGTCGTGATTTGCCTATACACCTGTGTCCCTCATTCACTGCCAGTCTTGGTGGATTAGTCTTAAAGCCTCACTCACCCAATTTACTTGGGGCTAATTGGATGTGCACTCCTCTTTTTGAAGACTTGTTTGTGCCCCAATTCGATGTGTATAAATGTCTCCAAATGAAGTCAAAACATTTGTTTGTGCTCTTAGCACAAATGAAATTCAGTATGATGAACAAATTGGCCTTGCAGTGCAGTCTTAGTTAATCTGGGTCTGTCAGGCGGTGTTAACAACTTTGGCAGGATCCCTCAGGTGTATTAAAGACCTTGGAAGTAGCCTAGTTTGTGACCCGTTTCAACAATACCAGAGGTTCATTAAGACAAAGGATGATGTATTTTATGGCTGTGCTTGATTTGCAAGAAGTGTTGAGGTCTGGGGAGCAAGGCATGATGTCAAGTACAATGAGAATACCTAAAACTGTCAGTTGAGGAAGTAAAGTAGCTGAATTGTTGCAAGGCCCACACAGTAAATACTGAACTGGCAGGTGAGATTTTATGAAATTCACTGATGCACAGATTAAAATGTCTTGAGAGTTTGCTGATCATAAACCAAATAGACTGAAATCAAATTATCCACATAGGATGAACCAAAACCTAATAGGCTGCCAAACTTTGTGTTAAAGTGGAATAACTTTCTCATTTCATTCAACACAATCTGACGGTTACTTCTCAAAAACAAACATCCAACTGTGATTCTTTAAGTCAAAATTGAAACTTGTGAAACAATTAAAAGTTGGTCCTGTCCCTGAGCTTTCAGAGAGAACACTATCTTCTGCCTCTTTCTCAATCACTTGGTCTCCCTTAATGCCTTTCCAAGCCGTGTTGCTATTCATAGCATGCGTGTCTTAGAAACTAAGGTCTCTGATCAATTAAACGTGCCTCTCAAGATAACTACATTAATTACACTGCTATTTGCATGAGTCTCATTGCATTCCAGTGCGCTTGAGACTTCTGCTTGAATAGAAGCCCAGATGGGAAGTGTTTTCCGCAGGGTTGAGATTCTTGGATCATTATGTATTTTTATGGTGCTAATCCGACATTAGTTAAACCTTGTAAAGTATTAAAAATCTCATCAAATTCTTATTTAAAGTATTTTTTGACTTCAGCAATCACAAAAATCTTTTATTTCATGAATAACAAGGTCTCTCTTGGACTCCCAAGTTGGTGAAAGTGCTGGAGGTTTTGCCACATCAGGGGTATTTTGTGCTGGGAGAGAGAATTCAAAGTTAGAGATGAGAGAAGTTGAAGGAGAGCTGTTCATATCCTGTTAAAGAGGAAAATCCAAGGGAGGGGTCTCTCTGAGCTGTACACAGACTCTGCTTTGGGGTAAAACAGCCTCGGCCAAAACTGCTGAGTAATGCACCACTTGTAGGCCCCTGCAGACACACTCACACATGCGCATGCACACAAACATTTGAGTCAGCACTGTCCCACAGTCTACATCAAAAAGCCCCTCAAGTGATAAGCTTTGGCGAGAAGAACCAGGATTCCAATGTTAATCTCCTAAACATGATTTTTCATACCGCTTTGCACAACATGCCTCTGGATTAAAGACATTCTATTAAAGAGAAGGGGCTTAACATACAGAATGGGAAGAGAAGCCAGCTGTACTTGGTCGGGTTTAGCTATCTGAGCTCCAGTTCAGTAGTCCCTTTTTTTTTAAAGTGCATTGCTCAACAGTATCTGTTGTGGGATGATCCCCCCCGAGTGCCATGACATCGGAGGAAAAAATAGAATTTCTGACTTACCAAATTTTTTGTCACTATTTACAAGGATGTCTAGGTGTCACAAGACTCTTGTGCACTTTAGCCAAAGTGTTATTTGGTAATAGTGGTGTTCATTCTCTGAGGCCATGCAGAAAATATAACATCTCAGGAAAAATGCAGAGTAGATACTATATGAAACCTGTTTTAGGTTTCTAATTACTCATCCTTAGAGTGTATCTTTGGCAGAGATTATATGCAGAAAATCATTTGATCAAAATATACTTTGTAGTTATTATCCCCCCCCCTCTCATTGGTCAGCAAAGGTTGATTTGTTTTCCTCTGATCCAACTAAATGTTAAATTGGCTACAGTCAATCCACTATTAGAAGATAGGCTTCTGCTGCAGATTATTTGTGTTCTTCAATGAGCTGGGCACACACACAGGTGATATTAAGCTTGGTTTTTGGATCATACTAATAAGCCTTTTTAATTTCATCATTTCTATCCTGTGCTGTAGCGCAAGGGCTGGGATTTGTAATAGTTGTTTTTAAAACATATGTGAAGATACTAACTATATCAACTCACTCATTCCAATTTATGTGCATTATGCATTTTGAAAATCATCTGTCACATGTCCTGTAATTATAACCACTTTGGTTTCAGTTGAAATGTTATTTCCAATTCCCAGAAATGTTGTCAAGAGGAGGAAATTGGATGTTTGCTGCATTAATTATATTTCAGTGAAATAACAGAAACAAAAAGGCATGAGGGGAATTGATTGCAAGAGGGAAGATCTAACTGTCAATTATCTATATTGTGTTTTTGAAGACTTAATAGAAATTTTAATCTACTGAGAGGAAGAGGAGGAGGAGGAGGAGGAGGAGGAGGAGTCAGATGGAAGTTGTTGCAGTCCAAGTAAAGACATAAGAGCACAGCATAAGCTTGAATCTTATAATGCAGTGCTGGAGGGAGTGCAGAAAGGAGCTTTCAGGAGTATCAGATTACACTTACCGTTATACCTAGGGGCAACGGTATGTGACAGTATGCAATAAATGTGCCAGTGCCCTTAAAGTTTATAAACTGCTGCTAGTGCTGCTGCCCAGAATGCACACATTTCTTTGAGGCCGAGTTTCACCGGCGGCAATAATAATCTCTTGACTGTTAAACCTCCAGGTGTAAAGCCATGATAGCTCAGTGTGTAAGGTAGTTTACTGGCAAATGTGAGCAGAAGTTGGGATCATGAATGTTTTTTTTCCCCGTCCTGTTCATTCATGAGTTTGTCTTGGCCTGTGTTTGATAGTATGGTTTATCTTTACAATATTTTTGAGTTTTTGTGTAAAAGTAGTTGCATGACTTCAGGGGAGTGTGTTGTAAAATTTGATCCTGCAACCCCCTCCTCCCTCTGTGGACTGTGTTGCTTTGTGTACAACGCCTTAACACCATCTCCATTAAGTTTGGGTTAAATGACATGGAACGGCAGATGGTGGCTGACGTGACACGTCTATTTGTTTTGACTTTCAGACTTCTCAGATTATGAATTTTATTATGTGCCAAGTTATAAGAGCAAAGTTAGATATGTTGGGGCTTTCAGGTGAAGTGAAATATGCAAAAGCTAACCTGGCTTCGTCATACTCAGTGATCAGATTTGACTCCACTGTGAACATTATGCCCAGCGGTGGTGCTCCTCTTTACTTCAAGTGATGAGTCACCCTGCATGCCTGTTGCTAAACTGCCCTACTTTTGCTTTTTCCTTCACTCGCTTAGCACATGAAGCCCACAAACAAGGCAGCACAAGAGAAGATAGGGTTGGGTCAGACAAAATCTCAAATCAGGATTTAATTAGACAACCATTGTGAACAAAGTAATTACTAAGCCCCAGGATTTTAAGATGAGGAGACATACATGGTAGTGCAGTGAGGGGTTAAAAAAAAGTTTGAGGGGTATTCATAGTCATCTCTAAACACAGTATTTACTGACTATTAATTAATATGGCTCTCAAAACCTGCATTCGATTTGCAGCAGTGCATGCCCATTATAAATAGTGCAGAGGCTTAAGTTGTAATTAGCAACCTCACAACCCAGAAGAGAGAGAGAGAGAGAATGATTTCCATGGCAAATCATGCAGGATGCCTCTTATGTATATGACAAGCAATTAGAGGTATACTGGTCTGTATCTGAATTTCTTTTTTTTTTGCTAAACACGCATCATTGAAATTTTATGTTGTCCATTTTAATTGGGAGGTTGCTCCTGTTATAAGAACAAAATAATTATTTTCGCTTCCACCTATTTATGGTAGCTCACAGATTCTGCAAAAAGCTAAAATTGCTTCAATTAACCTTATCAGGCCAATTTCCGTTCTTGTTCCTGAAATGAACTTATTAACTCCCATTTTGACAACCACTGTTTATCGCCACACAGCCACCGCTGAACTTCAGCTTTTTAGTTTAACATCGGATGATTTACTGAAAGAGCCAAAACAGCCCCAAGCATCTTAGATGCTACATGCTATAATACTGGTCATATTGTGCAGAACTTCTGCTTAGCACAAGACTGGACACTGATGAGCGTCAGCCTGCTTTCTAATTCCAGTGTCATTTTAGCTTTCCTCTCCCATCTTTGCAAATGTGCAGTACACCTTGCTTCAGACACAAACCTCAAACAAATGCAAAACTACAAAATGACAGGTATCATTAATTGTAATAATATAGAAACATGGTATATAAGGAATTGAGATAGGTAACAGTATGGTACTTTACTAAATGGTAATCAAAGAATGCATTACATGTACTTTGTGTTAGGCAAGGCAAAACAAATTCAACACTTATGCCAAGCATGACTAAAATATAGGAAACCATCAGTTTGTTTGATTCTGATTCTGGTGTAAGGGCTCCTTGGACAATATGGGCACTGGACCGATGAACATAGAGTTCCATAAACCAGCCAAGGTAGTAATAATTTCTCATTTATACTGTATGTGCATGAATTAACAAAATGAAAATATCAATGTTGAGCTGAGGTTCTCATGAAGCCACATGGAATTCCTCAAAAGAGTTCCATACATGGTAACATGGGAAAACCAATAATTTTGCAATCATTTTCTCCCTTGACAATTACATATCACACTTGCACACATTTTGATTCAAACACCGATATACACTCTGCCTCAGAAAACATTTTATTTCATCATTCACTGTTTCCTCTTTTAAATTGAGCAAGGCAATTTTATTTTCAAACTGGAGCAAATACATTCATAACTGTATTTTAAAAATTATCTTTAGGGCTTCCTTTCTCACTTTTCCCCACTGTGAGAAAATCTGAGAGTGCAGTGCAGTATGATGTCCCACCATATGTGTTTGTTATTTTTTCTCTCATTAAATCTGGGCTTGGGAGAAGAAGCCTGCAGTCTCTCATGTTTTATTTATGCCGAGATGTGTCGGCTTTGCTCGTCTTCAGCTCAGGCTTTTTGATCTTCTTTCATTAGAGGATGTTCAATATTTATCAGTGCAGTTTCCCATTATTCTGCCCATGGATAGGTCCAACTCTTTTATCGCTTCAGACTCAGGCAGCTATCATGGCTTTCTTACACTGCACATTTGTTAAGGAAATGATGCAGTTATCCCTGTGAAATGCTCTTTCACGTTCTTGTTGGAAAAAGATCTTACAGATCTTGGACGCTTTCTTTCAGATGCATGTAGCATTGTTCGAGATGCATTTTCATCTCTTTCAGATCCAGTCTGCATTTTAAGCTGCAACTGCACTGCACCACTCTGAAACATAAAAAATATCAAACACTCGACTCAATCTGAGCATATCTCTGAACCCCACCCTCCACCCAAAAGTTATTATTTTATCTAGTGTCCAGCATTTCCATGAGTCATACAGTCAGGGTCTGAAATTAGGTTTTGGTAACCATGGCTGGTAGATGTAGCAAATCCACTGGTCAAGCCAAATAATAAATTGCTTTTTTGTGTCACATGTACAGTTGTTCCAGTGTTTCACTGAGATAATGGTTCATGTTCAATAGAAAACTACACAGGCCAGAGGAAAACTGTAATTTAAAATCTAATTATTCCAATATATTGAGATTTGCTCTCCAAACAAAAGAATCTACCCGCATTTGTCACTTGGAATCTGTTACTTTCAGACCATGACACAGTACTTATATGATAATTCAGAAATTTTATTATTTTTGTAATTATATATTTTTTTTCTATTTAAATTAGATCTCTGCAGCATTTTTCTAACTCCATACTTATTAAACCATGGCTGGTGTAAAGTGGTAATCCTTGTTATATAACTTGACAAACTGGAGTGGACATTTATGAGAATAATGGCCTGCGGTCAGTGTTACAAGGCCTGCTTATCTACTGTGACCTCACTTCATTAAGACTCTGGTGTGCTCAGGGTGTCTGCACCTCTCTCTTGTTTTTGGACCGCTGTAAGGTCACCTCTGAGCTGTTGCTAGTCAGACGGCCGTGTTAGCAATCAAACTCGGCTCGGCAACCTGACAGAGGTCGAGACTTTCAGCGTGCCGCTGCGGGCCGAAAGTGAAATTGCAACCTCATGGAGGGAAGTGAGTGGAGTGCTATTTTCTTTCACAGCTTTTTATGGGACATGATGGAGCGTCCATTACGGAAAGTCTAACTAAATCTTCTGGTTTTGTGCTGCTGCTTGGGTAACAGACAAATATGTGAAATGATCTCGGACATTGTGGTGGACTTCTTTTTTGGCTTATGGCGATGTCATATTTTGTTATAATAATGGCTAATGCATCTCAACTCAGACTCAGACAGAAAATGTGCTACACCATCCCTTGTTCTTGCAGTGTTTATGTGCATGCCTGTAGATCAGGGCTGCAAGTGGCAAAAAGCACTGCAAGTGGCAAAAAACTCCACAGGGATGCCTTCTAATTAGCTTCACACATAATTGTGTCTCATTTTGTTAAATCCGTCCATCCGTTGCACAAACGGTTAAATGCTCTGAAAACATTCGTTGCAACGTGGACACCATGCAGTGAAAGCATTCACTGTTACACGATCTTAAATCATACCCTTTGGAATGAAAATGAGCACTCCTGAGGCCTCTGTCAGATTCTAATGGCTGACAATAACAACTTGACAACATGCTGCAGCGTAGGTGGCTACAACAAAGGGCCAGAAAGCATGCTGTACTGTATCTAATCTATATTCTCTCGTTTTCATGTCGTACTATTTGAGGCCACATTTTAAACATATTGAACGGTGTTTGACGGTTGATTGCAGCACTTGTGTGTGTGAATTCTGAGCAGCATTAAAATGTAATCAGTAGGATTCGTGATCACACAGAAGGTCTCTTTATACTTCTACTCTTGGTGACATACTGGGCAAGGTAATCAGGAGATCAGCAGCCAGATTGAAAAGGCATTTCTGATGAGAACCCCCCCCCAAAAGACTTACTTAATATTGAAAATGAGCAGTAGCAATTCAAAGGGAGGCCTGACAGAAGAAAAGATCCAGTCCTGAGCAGAAGGTCTCAGATGTCTTGTTTTGGATCTTCTCACAGTAACTCCTTTCTTTCCTTTTGTGGCTAAACACATTTGATGATTACCCCCAGTGACTGTGCGCCCAGTGGAAGGACTTTTCTCCTCCAGTGTGTGTGTCAGCTACTTTTTATTGCAAGGAACCTTTCACATTTGCTTTTGTTTGTCTGTTTGTTTGTCACAGTGTGAGGCTGCACAGCCCTCTGTACGTTAGTGTGGTTTGAACTCAGAGTTGAAATCACAGGTTAGACAAAGCAACAGCAAACACTTCATTTTATATTTATCGCCCACCCACACGGATGCTGCACCAATAAAAGTACCAGGACGCACACTGATAGAACTGAATATTCACTCATCCTGAAAAACACTAACATGGGTGAGTGTCGTTGGTAATTTCAATTTTGAGCAAATACAAACATACACCAACATGTTCCAGTTTATAAGCAAAAAATAAATAATTAACTTGTACCACATTTAACTGGGTATTTTCAGTTGTATTAATACAGTCAATCTTATGTCTCTTCAGGGCTTAATGAAACCATGTTTTCATTTAAGACACTTGCTAGTTGAACTAAATGCTCAGTCTGAGTCAGATTTTTATTTATTTTAATTTTTTAAAATATTCTCCAGCTAAGAGTTGATGAGGCGGTAAATTTCATTTCGTGGTTTGCCTCAGATTTTATAGCTTTTGTGATTGAACTTCTGGTTTCAAGGAACAGCTTGTTATCAGTTATCTGACACACAATATACTTTCAAACAAGATTTTATTGACTAAATGAGAACGGACGAGGCCCTTCTCAAAAGACAAAAAAGAGAGAGAGCCTGTATTCTTTTTATTCTTACCACTCGTCCACTCTCCAAGGCAATGAGGGATCAGCTGGAATCTAATGTAGCAGCAATTTCATATGAAAAACTGAGTCTCAGTACCAAAAATTAAATTCAACCGTGCGACGGCTACGACGGGTGAATGTCTACAGATGATTAGGCCATCTTCCTGGTTGCCCATGAAATCCACTTGATGCGAATGAATTTCAGGAATCTAAGACATGCATTGGATTGGCTGAGACACTAGATGATTGGTTGCTGTTGGTATGGTAACCTAAATAGGTGTCACGCTGGGATTGTCAGCTGAACACCGTAATCATCAAAAGTTGGAATGGTGTGTACTAGTAGATGCTTTATAGAACTGTAGCTCAGATATGTCTCCGTCAGGGACAACTGCATGTCAAGTAAAAATTCTTGCTGAAAAGGTTGGAGCCTGCTCCGTCCTGGACGCTCACATTTGTCCCTGCAGTTTCCGATCAATCTGACTTTGAAATGGAAGGAGTGTGGAGAGAGCAATCAAATTCTCTGCAGAAAGAGCTGCGGATGGGCCTGGCACTGACCACAGAGCCACTTCCTGCTGTATCAGAGTCAAATAACATCTGAATCATTCCGGCTCCCCGACCCGGGGGCCCTGACCCGTCCTTCTGTGTTTCCCCGACACAGCAGAGATAGGCAATCAAACAATCTTTTGGCGCATTGTGTTTTCGGATGGGTTCTCCCCTATGTTCAGAGAGCTCACTGAACATTTTAAAGCAGTTTAAAGAATACAAGAGCTGCCCGACCTCCACCTCCACAATTAGTTTTGCCTGATGCAGCTCTCCTTCGTATCGATCCAGACTGTCTAGTGCAGGCAGAGAGGGAGTGAATGAATGGCTTTGCCTTGCTCTGTTCTTTTGATCTCTGTAACCACGTTTGGCCCTGTGCTTTTCTACAATTACATTTAGAATTTGTCAATATACATAGCATCTATCCTACCCCCCTCTTTTAAGCTATGTGCAGTGCACATATTTGCTAAACTGCCTTAACAGACTCACTGTTCCCTTGGGCTATTCTACTGTCCAAACACTTGATCTATATTTTTTCATGTTTCCTGGAACCTACAGCCCAATTTCTTTGCATCCTGTCCCATGCCCCCCCCCTTCAGTTTAATTGCATATTTTATTCAGCGATTCTCTTCATTATACCACAACACAGTGCAAGTGCAGCACATTATGTGTTGACTGGTGATTTTTTTTTAACTTCACCCTTCCACCTCAGCACCTATAAAGCACTAATGCTCGTGTTGTAATGTAGCCAAGCAAACACTAAATTAAGTTGGAGTCATTTTGATGGACTTTCTTTTGGCTCCAACACCTAAACAATGAAGACCGGTGGTACGAAAAAAGCAAAAGGTAACTACATCATCGGCATGTTGCATGTAACTGTGGAAACCACTGATGTGATATTCTCCCGTCGAGTCACACAATTAATAGAGAAAATGTAATTTTGTGCATGCAGTTATTAAACTCAGCACTGGCTGACATATTAGATGTACTTTTTAAATAGAAATGATCTTTGAAAAACATTTTAAACACTGCTTTCCAATAAGTAAGAAATTGGATGTTGTTGCATCCTCCTCCATGGGCAGGGCCACTTCTGTTTAAAGCTGTCATATCTCTGTAACCCTGTGTCACTCTTTTCTTCCTAAACTAAAACATTTGGGCTCTGTTGCCTTTTATCCAGTCAATACCAAGTGAAGGGGAATGGATGCCTTATCTCTTTTTTTCTATCTCTCCTCAGTGCCCTTCTGAAAATGTATTATTTAAAAAAAGATTGATACAGCAAAAGCTGTTGATGATTAGGTTTCGATAAATTCATACTTCTTTCACTGAGAATTTCAATAGTCTGTATTAAGTGCAAGACAGGTCAGATATCCCAGTTGCATTTGATGAATGAAACATCAGTTGTCATTTAATTGAATGACATATTTAGACATGGGCCACTGATTATGAAGTGCTGGGATGATGACAAAAGGACTTACCTGAGATGAGAAGTCCTCTTCAGATGGCCTCACTGAGAGAAAAATAGAAGGCAGCAATATGAGTGAGCACTTTGCAGATTACAGATTTAGTGTGGATTCTGATTTGAAATATTCTATTAATCTATAAATGTTGGTCTTGTGAGACCATGTTCCAGATCATGAACAGGAAATGTTATCCATTGTAGCTCTGATTTATCTTGAGAATGCTCTGCATTCAGAGAGATTCCTCAGTGCAGTCGTGACACGTGTTGCAAACGAGTGGGAGAAGCAGGGTAAGCAGAATGGATGCGGCATTTTTTGTATTTATCATTGCTGCGTGCACACGTGCGTCTTTTCAGCACGCCTGTCAGTGTGCATCGTTGTCAAGGTACAGGTGACATCCCAGAACAAATCCACTCAATCAGCCTGACTGAGATGCGTTTTAGAGCCGAGTCTTTGCTCTGAACCGCGGTCACAGCATGTAATGTTTTCTTCATGGCACTATGTATTTGTGTGAGGTTTAATTTAACCAGCACAATACGAGGAAGCCTAATGGCACCTGCCGCTCTGTAATCAGTGCTCACCGGGCAGGATTAAATGGAAGGTAATGGTTGTGTGGTTAATATGCTGGTTAAGATGATTGGAAATACCATGTCTGGTCAGTGGGAAGGAGTCCAAATTAAAAAAACATCCCCTAACCTTCACTGCTCATAAAACCCTCCCAACTTTCTGACCATGCTGGGGTTATGATAATGATGGTGCTCCACCATGTTTATACTAATCATTTAATTCTCAAAGATTGCAGCTATTTTGTTCATCAGATAATTTCGTTTGATGATTTCTCCATGTGAAAGTTGTTTTTTTCCTGTCACCCAGTGACACATTGATTTTATACTGAAGTTGCCTCTCTTGACAGTTAATAATCACAGGGCTGTGTGTGTTTCTGCATGCGAAGTTAAAACACTTACATCTATATACCAAATCTAGACAGAAGCCAAAGTTCCCCAGCTATTCTGAGACCCTAACTAAGAGCCTGGATATATTCAGGAGGAGGGGAAAGAGACGGGGTGGCAAGAGGTTCGTAGGTGAAGTGTAAAATGGGTATAATTATGCTTTGATATGAAATTACCATGACATTTCCACGTCTAGAATTAGAAGTCAAACGATCATTGCAACTCTGTGTGCACTTACGCTTTGCAAATAATTCAGTCAGTGTGGGATCTAACTCGCAGTGATGTGAGTTTGACACCACAGAAAATGACTGACTTTATTAAGTTATTGTAATTGATCCAAACAATAGGGTTGTATTTTAACAGAGGAGGATGATATTACAGCTAATACAGCATGTATTTTAGAGTGCATATTTTGTGGCATGCTGGAACAGACTTGTTTGAATGATGATTATGATCATAAAAAAGGAAGATGCTGACACGACCGTGTTTTGCTCAACTCTTTAAGAAGTGACTGTGGTCTGAATTTATGGAGCTAGATAGCAGCTTTACATGAGGAGCAATCTAGAGGGGATAATTTCCCTCAAAAAGGAAAATGCTTGCACGCTGTAAAAATTGTGCTTATGGCTGTAAAGTATAGCACGGTGCCTGCAGTGCACAGTGCACAGCTGGTTAAGCAGCTTCTATACATGACTCTTGCGCTCTGGACAACTTGGCAGTGTGCTGTGGAACTGTGAGACTTTTCAGTGTGCGCGTACTTTTCACATTTTGTGTGGCTCTTAAGGAGGAGACTGCTTTCATTCTGAATGTGGTGCCAGGCAGAAATCCTGTGTTGTACAAATGTTCAGTGCAGTCAAGTTGAGTCCCAGCGGTCAAAGTCCTCCATCCATGAGACCAGGGAGACAAATCTTTTAGACTTTAACAGGGAGGGAAAAACTAGTGGATGTGTCCAAACCAACTTTTAATCCATGAGCTTTGAGAGTGTAATAACACAAATAAAATCAATATTTGCCACATTATAGATTCCATTCATACATCTGTGTTTTTTTTCTATCCTTCCCTCTAGAGGGAAAGCGACTTCAATCAAGCGCTGCCTCTTTAGACACATGGATTGACAAGCCTCAGTGTCAATCATGCCTGCAGGTGACGCTGGTTGCAGGAAATAAGGATAACAAATTAGCATCTGTCAGAGGCTGTCAGAGAGAGCGCCACAACACAGGGTCAACAGCTGCCGGGGATGTGATTAAAGGGGCTGCCAAGTTAATGCAGAAAGCCTCAGAAAATAGACTGCGACTTAATTACAAATGCATTACCAGCAGATCACGTGTATCCTTGGTGGCAAAACATTTTGTAGACTATTGACAGAATTATTCTTTATTCTGTTTGAGCTACTGTATTTATTGCAGATTCTCTGAATTTGAATAACAACACAACAAACAAAGAAAAAGAATTCAGCTGAATTCTGAAACTGGCTGAACCATAAGCTCAACACTGTTTTTGGGATGAAACCTAACGCTCACCGACAGCAGAGAGCCAGCTGTTATGATCCTTTAAGTACTGCTTAGAAACCACTGATGGGCAGAAAAATGACATACTTTGATTTCCCTCCTTACATGCAAGAATACATCCTTCTTCCATCAACTCCTTAGTCTCACATTTGGATGGAGACGCCAGGAGCTCTCAGGGTCCCGGCTGAAGTCTGTACTTACGGTAACTGATGTCAGGGGCCCACGGCCTGGCTCATCACTCTGAGCGCTTTTTGTCCTGAGTGTCCGTTCACTGCCCCCCCCGTTTCTGTGCTCGCCGGTCATCAGTGAAGCTGTCAGCGTGCAGTTTCACACTGAAGAATTGCTGCTATGGCCAGACAAGCAAATGGATGTGTTCTGCCTTCATGTTGAGCCGTCAGTGGCACAGCTTTGACATGCAGCTCTCAGCTTTGTTCAGTATGTTCTCCATAATCCTGCTGACAATTAAACAGGTCAAAACATCGCCTCCTACTATAGCTAAATAATAAAAATGAAAAACATCCTATAAGAATGAACCGGCAGGTATTCAGCTGAGCAGTTTTGGACTCGACACAGCTCTCGTTGCAGTGAGATGATAGAGACATCACACCTAACATCTCCTGCCTCTGCCTCCGCTCTCGGGTTTCACCTCGAGAATTCCAGACAGAAAATATGCATGCAGTATGCTCAGAATATGTGGACTGCTGTGGTGTGATTCATAACATTGGAGTGTTTTTAATCTTTTGTAGTGAATTAACGAAAAAAAAAGTGCATTAGCAGGAATTCATTATGCAGGGCAATGACTCAGAAGTAATGTGCACAATTACTAGGACTTTGCAATCCATTATTGTGACTGATTTCACACTGGAATGGAGTAGAATTAGGAATAAGAAGGTCTAGTCGGCCTGTATTTAGCAGCAGGGTGGAAAAACACACATACACACACACCTTCCAGCTGTCTTTTTGAACGTCTTTTCAGCAGGAACTTGTCACATCATGTCACTGTTATGCAAAAACTGTGCTTCATTGTTGTGCGATTTGAAGCACAGCGGTCGAGGCTCATGCGCCTGCATGCGACGGATACAGGCGTTCACATTTGTTCACTGTCATTTATTAGCAGAACCAGACTGCAGCTTCAACCTGCTGGAGGCAAAGAGCGCTATTTAAGGAAATCAGAGCCACACCAAGTCTCTAAATGAAGAAAGGGGGAGGGTGAATGAGGACAATCTGAGGCAGAGAGGGAAGGAGAAATTGCAAGGCGGGGTGGGGGGTGGGGGTTTACAGAAGTTGAGAGAGAGAACAGGGAGAGAGCTGCTGAAAGAAGACGGGTGGGGAACGTGAACTGCAAAGCGCTGCTGCTTAGATAAAGAAGGCTTCAGCGGTCATAGAGAGAGGAGGATGGAAGTTTGGAAAGGTGGGAGGGAAGGCAGGAGGTAAACAAGACTTCCTTGGGGCTGAGGAGAAGGGAGGCGTGAAATAATTGGGATTACAGGGGAAAAAAAAGGCAGGATGGAGAAAGGGCGGAGCGAATGAGGGGGTATACTGTCAAGAAAGGTGTTCAACTCCAGCTTTACACCCAAATCAGTGTGCTCAGTCGCATAACAGACATAGCAACATCAATTACTACTTTTATTCACGATGAATGACACTGGTCATGCAACGCAACACAAGGCACATGTGTGTATGAATTGTATAGATAACGTCATATTTCAACACAAGAAACACAGGAAGAGAGAAAAATATTAACTTATTTCCACAACTTGCTTTTTTAGCAGTTAGGGTGACTCCATGCTGAAAATGGGGCCTTTGAAGCAACATCACCCAAAGCATAATATGAAATGCAGTGAATTTTGCTTGTTTTGCCTTGCAACAACACTTTCCTGTTTGTTTGCCATTGTCAAAATGCTGCCTCAAACTGCCGCAGCCTTTGTCAGCAACAAAAGAGACCTGGAGCCACAGAAGAAATGGGGTGTTCTTTCTTTTTTGTTTTCTGTTTTTTTTTTCCTTTTTGAACTGAAGCTGCAATTAGCCCTCTTCTGCTTGTTTTTCAAGAGGATTGAAATGATGGTGTGTCTTGCTGCCCCCAGATATAATGTGATTTAAACTGGCTTCATTTTAGTAACAACGTGAGAACTTGTCCCTTGGAGCTGTGAGCAGTATTCCTCTGAAAGTTGGAGGAAAGTACTGACTGCTGCAAAGTATCACGGAAAGAGGGATTGAAAATGAGTCATTGTGTTCTTTTCTTTGTGTCTAGTATGTAAGGGATGTAAACATTGTGTTCCCGTTCTTCATGTGCTCTCTGTGCTCTAAGTTTAGTCTGCAGAAACATGTGCCAGATGGGAATGCATGATTTAAATTTACTCAGATTTTCAACCCTTTCAAAGTTGTTTGGCGTGGCAGAGGAGAGCAAAAACACAACTGCACAACTTGAACCCCCCCTTCTTTTTTAAAATGTATTTTTAGATGTACTGTTAAACTGTGCCTTAGTCTATAGGAGTGTTGTTAGCACAATCTACAAGTACAGCACCAACTAATTAAGCAGTCATTAAGATAACAAGCCAGTGCACACAGATTAATGAGAAAACTGTTTCAACACTCTGCTGCTGAGTGGCAACGTGAGGGAAACCAAAATGTGAGGTGGCCCTTATACACACTGCCCACTTTGTAATGATCGGCGGGGCTTCGTGTGTGTGTGTGTAAATGACCTTCGCTAACCCTAATAAGAGAGAACAGTGTCCACAGTTGGTTTTGCATAATTAGATGGCATACCAGACCTTAATGATTTGCATTAGGTCATGGTCTGACAGGTGGAAATCAGAATTACTGACCCATAGCGTTTGGAAGCATGCAGACAAAATCACATTTGATGTGACGTCACAGAGAAAAGCGAGAAAGGAATGGATTTTTTGACACCCTTTGTCTTGAAATATTTGATGTGAGACAGCATGTTGTAAGTAAAATTGCTTTGAAAAGTTCAAACTTTTAATTAATTTGAAATTATCTAAATTTTAATTGGTGATGATGTAAATTCCACCCAGTTCTTCATCTATGATCTTTATTACCACAACGATAGCTTCTACAGGCTGTTGCAGATTAAAATAAATGCAATGATAAGGGGCTGTAATTAACTTTATGTGCTCTATTAGATTACGCACAATACAATACAATTATGCCACATTCAATAATAGTGCAGTGCAAGATAGGAGAAGCAGAGAGAGGAGGGAAAAAGTGCCTTTAGGATAAGACAAAGCAGGGCAGCGAGAGTAAAATGGTCAGGACTCTAAGCCAGGGAAAATCAATATTCTCCAGGAGGGTCAAGGGATTAGTAAAGGGCCACTGACACAGGCCTGGGAAGAAACCTTTAAATGATTAAGAAAATGAGAGTGGAGTCGCAGGAAGTGAACAAAATACACAGACAAATAGAGGTCTCGCCAATCTTGGGTTCCCCAGACAAAAGAGGGGCATCCATTATAGCCAGCTAGGTTTTGATAATCATGTCCCACTTTGTTATTAGTGCTGTCCCACTTATGACAAAATGAAATTTGTCTTTGGACTACAGGGAACAAGGGACTTCTCTTGTGAATGCGATAGAAAAACGGATGCCTTGGATTTTGTGTGAGGTTGTTATTGAACAGATATTTCAGAGCCACGGCGTCTGCGTTATTATCCAAAAGTAAATTAATGGGGAACTCACACGACCGACGTCGTAACATTGAGTGTAAAGGCTTCTTTTGCTCAGCTGCGAGGCTCAGATATTATTCTCAGGGTTTCTGCTGCACTTGAAGGCACACAAAGCCTCGTTATAACAAAATTAATACACGTTGGAGGCATCATTAAGAGTCTAATTTAATCCGTCTGTCTGCTGGTGATTGCACAGAGCTGGCTTATGAGCATTTTGTGTGATTTAGATACCTAATACTTTGATTATATTGTCCCACTTTATTCAGCTATTAGCATATGGACACTGTGGACACAGACACACAAACAACCTCTAACAAGACAACAATCCCTCCACCAAACAAGCAGCCCTAATAGGACAGGGTAGCAGGATTAGAGGGACAATCTTGAAAGTTGTTTTTTTTTTTTAATGGCACCCATGAGGCTGGCCAGCTACGAGTTACAAACGGATTATGGGAGTTCACTGGATTTTTCCAAACTGGGTGATTTATGTATGGGGCTTACAATGACACTGTTAACTAAAGCCTGTGGTTCTTCCTTGATTTTCTCTCTCAGTATTTCTAACTCCACGTGTCAGAATTGAATAATACATGGTGATATCACTGACATTATACCAGGGCCTTATCCCTGTCTCAATGCCTTTTCAATACTTTCATTCATATGTTCAAACTAGTGAGTGGTTCATATCCTGCTTCATCCCAGCCGCTTCCAGTTCATGTCACCAGGTATGTTTGTCTCCATGTTGTGATAAAGTCTCTTCATGCAAGTATGTATGCTGAAAATCTCTCACCAGTGATTCATACCACAGCCTTGCAGTATTCACAGCTTTTTTAAATGGTGGGGAATACCTCAGGTGAAGGCTTTTCATGACACCTCTGTCTGCACAGTAATACTTTCATTTGTGAATATACGTGGGTTATGTTTACTTTTGCATTGCTCCTCTGTAAAGCTTTCATGCTTTCTTGTGGTAGCTTGACAACCTCCAGCACTTCAACAAGAATTTCATCATCTCTTTCATCTAGAAGTCCAAAATGCTTCTATGTCATGTGGATCAGTCGTGCTCAGTTCTGATGCACACCATCACAGGGTTAAATGTTACATTAGGATCAAAAATGGGGTTTGAATGTTTGAGTGTCCAAACCATACTTTATTTACCAAAGTCAAAATCTTTCATGAATCTTAACCAAATTATTTACTGTCGAAAAAAATGTTGCCCTTGATTTAATCCAATATTTCAAAGGACTGATCAGTATCATTTTTTGTTGGGCGATAGATTTACTGCAGAATTATTCCCTTCTTTCTATCTAAATAAATTAATTAAAATAGTTTGTGATACACAGAGGTGAATAATAAAAAAAAATCAAAAATAGGGAATGCCAAAAAGAAGCCACTTTGAACAAGATATGGCTGATTTGAAGAAGCAAGCAAAAAATGAAGTGTGGTAATCCTAATGGAATGTGACAAAGGCATAAATAACTTCCTCTGTGTCCTCAGACGACATGTTGGATCTGATCTTAGCGATACTCCTGAGATGAAAGAAGCCTGACTGAACTGGTTTAGTAATATCCTGATTGAAATGCAAAGGCAAATTGAAATAAATGCCATATTTCTTGGATACTGGCATTACATGGATAGACGGGAGCTCCGGGATCGGGATGCATGATTAAAATTTCCATCTTATCTACGTTCAGATGGAGCAAAACCAGCGGCTCTGCAAGTTGATGTTGATTGTCGCAGGTTCTGTCATGGTTTGGTCAAATATTATTCTGATTCGACATGTGTATTCAATCTAGCTGCATGTGTTAAATACACATGGTTTTGTATTTCCAGCCCAGTATTATATTGCTAACTTAACAAGCACAGAGGGGCTTGTTTTATTGCTTATTCCTTAGCAAGGACAACCCCACTTAATGATAATATCCATAAACACTGAGCAGACTTTGTTTTATCTGTATCATATTGAATAGATTGCCTGTAATAGTGTGTATATTGTGAGAGTGTGTGCGAGCTCCATGCGTGCAAACATTACCACACAAGTTTGGCTAATCCCACGAGGGAAATTAGTGAAATAGCACACGTTGTAACGTCAGGGCAAAGCGTGCCAAGGACGTCGCTTAATTGTGTTGTTTTACATCACGTAAAGCTAATTTAATTGATGGTGGTGCACTTTCTAATAATATCTGCAATTCATTCCTTTTTCTGATCGCATGCTGAAGGTCCAACAGAATTATCCCCACGTGTTCTGTTACTATGAAAACGAGCATGCAAATATAAGTCATGATGTACTTTTCCACATTTCCTTATTTTACTGTTTTCTTGTCACCGCACATGTAGATCCTTCCCATTATTGAATAATGTATTGCTCCTAATAGGCTTGGCCATGATTGTGGAATAGTGTACCAGCTTCCAACAATCCATATCTATTTGCAGTGTGTGACCACCTGCAATTAAAACGGCACCTCACGACAACAGCAGCTGTAATTACACAACGGCTAAGCCATGGCTTAATTAGAGCCATGCACTGTGAGCACGTCAGTGGGAAGTGAGGCACTTTGTGTCCTGGTGAAATCACATCCCCTTCAGCCTCATGTTTGCACTGAAGTGAGCATTTAGAGGGATAACGGATTCCCCAGCATCTTGGGAGCCCTGGACTTTAATAACAGGGTGTGTGTCAGTTATTATGAACCTACAGCTATCAAGTGCTATATTTACCATATGGCTGAGTGCTGCTTAATGTCATCCAGTGGATAGCTCTCCTACAGAGGCCGTACTCCTTCAATGAAAAGACTGTGGGCTTGTAGTTTGAGTACACTGTGATTCCCTTCTTGTTTATTTCAGTTGAGTCTACAATATGAAAACATCATAATTATGCATATGAACATTTTTAAAGAGCCTAAATATGATTTATAATTACAGTACAACTTGGAAAGTCTGACATTTGAATTTATAATCTTGTGAGAAAGTCACACAATCCCATCTTGTAGCGAGTGAAATAAATGGACTTCAGGGAAATTAGTTTTTGGACAGTACACTGCACAAACAGAAACAACAAATCTGAATGCCTAAACAATTTACAGGATGATATTTCCTTCCTGCTTTGCATGCCGAGCAAATTTGTAACCATGCACTGCAAATACAAGCAAAGCCTGTTTTTCACTAATGAAGCATTGTTGTGTAACGTTGTGAGGCCCAGCCAACAGCGCCTCGCACAAGCTACTTCCATTCAAATTAGGAAGATTCAGGGCCGGGCGAAGAGTGCGCGATCCATATTTCACAGCATCACTGAATAACGCAAGTCAGTCCGCGCAGTGAACTGAAGGACGTGCAGCCTGCAGCTTCCAGCATCAAATGATGTCACTGTGGCAGCTCCATGCATGCTCACGTTGGGTTAGGGACCATTTATACTGTTTGTCAGCTGTTACAGCGAGGCTTTACAGAAGCACAGGAAGCCACATTTTTCCAAAATGTTCTGCACATATCCAGATATTAATTTCAAAGCAGTGTCATATAGTATTGTGTGTGCTGATATAACAGCATGCTATACAATTCACTGGAGAGTGCTGATCCTTTGCCACTAGCAGGAATAGGTTGCCACCTGTAAAATGCCAACTGCTTCATGTCCTTTACAGCATTTTACCTTTCATATTTAAAGTCTAGTCAGCCGAGGTTCAGTGTGATGACACAACCAGAGGGAGCACTAAAATCAATAAAAATCCCATTTAGATAAACTGACAGGTAAGCCTTCCCTTCCAGCCACCATTGTGGTGTGCGCACTGTGCATCACTGCAGCACAGGGCATCTTTGCATTCACTGTGTGATGAGTGAAGCACTCCGAGTCGGCTGGAGGCGGAAGAAGGTGACAAAATAGCTTCAAGAGTCTTTTGGTAACGTTAAGGGTGCTGCGAAACCGCTGCGGCGTGAGGTTCCATTAGAAGGGGAAGAGCGGCGTCTTTTTCCTCCTTTTGTTGCCATTATGGATAAGTCATTTCTCTCTGATGCTGGTGCACAGCACATTTAATTCAGGGCTGTTTAAAAGACTGTGTCAGTAACTGGCAATGGGTAATCACATATTGTGCATCAGTAACTTTGTCACGCTCCAGTTCCACAAGTTATCTGCCTGTGGTAGACCGTTTCTTTAAAAATGTCAGGTCTAGCTTTGGCCTCAGTATTCTCATTTGTGCAATATTATTTTTTATATATTATTTTCCAGTTCAACACCTCCTATAGTATTTCATTCATAGCCATATTTCAGGAAAATTGGATTGTAATTTCTTTGTGTTGCGGTACAACATTCATCACTTAAGGTTAATTAGGGTAGGCTGGAAAGGTTTTCCCACATGTAATACTATAAACAAATGAGAACAATCAATAGGTCGTGTTTGAGGCGACTATATCTTGTATTAGTTTGGTTATTAGACTGTTTGACAAACTAAAAATACATATTGATCTCACCGTAACTTCTCTTCCATATGCATGAGATTGATAATGACAAAGGGTAGCTATAGCTAAGACTGCATGGCATGTTGTCAGTGGTTGAGAGTAGCACTGTCATCACTTGCCATTGCATTATTACTGCTTTGATGGGAAGTGTTTATCTGGGCAGGCAGAATGCAAAGTCTTAAAATCTGATCAGCTATAGTTGACTAATCCTTTATATTTGGGATCTCTCAGAGCTTTTTGTGCATTGAGAACAAAGATAATTGCCTTTTTTTTTTGGTCAAGTTGATAAATATTCCTTGTTTTCTTGTTGCGCCGTCTCGATCTGCAGATATTCACTGCTGGGAAAGAATAAGATAATTAAAACCCCTCAGTCTCATAGGTCTTGTCTTTCTTCCACCCATAACCTTTAGTGACAGAACAATTTGGACTGAAGCACTGAACACGGCCAAGACCAAATTATAGCAGCAGCAGTGGAAGCCAATAACCAATTTTCAACTTGTAACGCAGCAGCTTTGTTCTCAAACTCATCAAATGGTAATTAAGCTTTTTTCCCACGGGAGGTCCACAGCGAAGTTTGCGCGGACAAGACAACACAAGACAACAGAACGCACAAATGCAGAGAACTCCTCATCACAGAAAACACATGTTCTTAAAGGATAGTGTCAATGCCAGCAATGCTGCGTTTACCCATCCCTCCTTGTGAAAGTGATTTAACTTTCCCTGTGGAAAAAAAAGCTCACTCAGCTGAAACATTAAGTTCCCCAAGTTTCTATTACTCCACCTTTTGAAGTAGTTCAAGTAAAGGACATGATGCGATCCAGTGACAGACGCTGTCAGAGACTCACTCAGACCTTTAGTCTTTAGGTATCGGGCGCTGGCAGGGAGCGAGACTTGATAAATGAAAAGAAGAAGAAGAAGAAAAGTGCCAAAAGCACTTCAGTGAGCAGCTGCTCCTCGGAGTCCTTTTGACAGTGTCGACAGTTAATACAGACGCTCAGATAGTAATGGGCGTTAGACGTCGGGCTGATGGGCACCCAGCGTAGCGTGACTGAGGTGCGAGGCTGCCCCATGTGCCGACTGTGGACGTGGCAGGCTGCAGCCGTGTCTTCTGCTAGCTTGGAAATTGTCCCGACAAATTCCTGACAGGAGTTTGAAAACAAGAAATATACAATTTACAGGTCTTTTGTCATCCAACTCTGGAAGCACATATGATCATATGACAGACATCTACGGTGTTTTTGCTCTTATTCTCTTAGTTACAGGGTTTCCTTAAAATCACAAAAAAATTTAATCTCCTACTCTTATATATTTTGGATGGCGTACCTCTTAACTAGCAGAGACCAGGGTGAAAGGATCAGTCAAACAAGCCTTCTTATTGCAGCTGTTGTACTGGTCCTTTAATAACATGAAAGCAGTCTGACGTTATCCCAAGAAAATCTGCCTGATCCTCTTGGATCAGACATTTGAGCAGCTCTATGATGAAAAGACTAGAAACCGACACAGGCTGTTGATGTGACACAGTTTCTAGTCATTTGTGGGCTTTCGCACACTACAGTAGACACTATCTGCCCTGCTGTTTCTTAAAGTTAACAAAGCGTTGTATCTACATTTTAACAGGCTGCATGTCCAACTTTGCTTTTAACTTGTTACTTTCACCCTATGGGCATATCATCTTTGTCCTAATGTCTAAAACTTTGAACCATCTCTGGGATCATTTCTTTCATCTCCCTGCGTTTTGCCCAATATGCTGAGGCACAATTAGGCAGACGAGGACTAATTTATACTCAGCGGTGACAAATGGTCAGTGAATCGTAAAACGATATAATTACCTTTCAAAAAATATGGCGGACCTCATTTAACTGACGTTAATTAGTCAAACTGTTTGAAAGTACAGTGAAAACCTTCCAACTGAATGCTCTTACAAGTCCTACTTATAATTAGGCTCTCTGCTATTGCAGATATTATCTTTAGGCCCAACATGTGGATAGAAGTATGATCTGGGGACTTATTCCAACTTTTTCAGTATATTTTATCATATTTTTCCTGC
The DNA here is from genome assembly GCA_016785225.1 of Psettodes erumei. NCBI lineage: Eukaryota > Metazoa > Chordata > Actinopteri > Pleuronectiformes > Psettodidae > Psettodes > Psettodes erumei. Next base: position 1,335,354 of record JAFBJZ010000953.1, read on the forward strand.
ACTGCTGAGCAGCCCGGTCAAGACAGCAGTGGCCTTTGTACTGACTGGGCTCCTCATTGTTAAAACAAACATGCACCACAGAGATGCACAAGAGAATGACGTTATTTTTGTCCAATTTGAATTAATGATGAACAAATATATGTATGTATGCAGCTGTAAGAAACCCTTTATTTTATAGCAGTTTAAATACTATAAATATTTAAAAATAAGCCATGTGTTGCAATCTTTTGGAAGAATTTTCCAATCAGTACACATACGCTGTTTAGAGACAAACACAGGAATGTGCATTAAAAAATTGGAACACCAGGCATATTGGTTATTCCTTATGGCTTTTCAAGTTGTTCTAAGACTTACCAGACTGAGGAAAGTGCGAGGAGAAGTATGTTGAGGATTTGCATTTAGAAACGATTAGATCTGGTGCTCTTGTCTTTTTGTTACAATATGCACCACAGCTGTCATCCATCTGGCTTGCAGCCTGCAGCTTATTAGGCTGTGTTTATAGCCCTGCTATTTTTGAAGGCTCGTGACAGGGCACTTTCCAGGTTTTGTTTTGTAAAATTTGTTCTTCTTATTTTTTGAATCAGCTGGGGTAATAAATATGTCATAGTCAGACGAGCCATCAGCACTAGTGGGATAAATCCTAGCCCCCCCCCTCCCTAAAACACATTTCAAGCACAGGAATGTTCCTTGCCTTTAGCCCTGTAAATAGCAGCAGAGCTTTTTGCCCTCTTATTGCAAACACCATTAGCGGTTTCTTCACATAGCGCCTGTTGGTCCCACATGATAATCTGTCAGAGACCTAATATTTGATGCTGTTATACTCAGACTATCAGCAAGAGGCCCATGTAATTGGCTGTGCTGTGTATTTCTTGCATAGGAGCAAGCAGGAGCTGCTCAGACCCACACACGTCTCCTCTGCATTAAGTTTCTCCTTGAAATTTGTTAAAGCAGGAGGGTACTTGACTTATTGTGCAGCAGTTTTCTCATTTCCTCATCTCGCAGTACTGATAGGACTAATTTCTGTGTCTGTCAGGATTACCCCTCAGCTGGCATCCATTACGGTGCATGACTCTCATCCGGAGCCAAGTCATCGTTCCTTCCACCCGGGCCCCCGCCTTCACCAAAATCCATTCTCCGATCGCAGTTGAATCATGTGGCGCACCCATGCACCGCCCATCAGGTTTGAAATTCTTATTTTTTCCTCATGTTTTCTCATTTTGCTTGTCTCTGTACATAGATGATGTGTGTGAATATGACAGGGGATATTCAAATGGTCACACTCTTAATGTAGAGGTCACTAAACTGTTCAACCAGCCCCTTCTTGTATTCATCAGGCCTGTATTCAGTCACATTAAAGCACTGGGCTGGCACTAAAAATCATTTGAAAGAGTGAGTGGAAATTAGCAAAGAGGGAAATCGGCATGGGACTGCTGAGAAAGTGCACTTGAGCAAGGCAGTGAAACCCCACAGCTCCCATGAATCACAGTAAAGTGAATGTGAGTCTGCAGAGGGACGTGCAGGGAGGAAAATGAAACAGTCTTCCTTTTGTAATTCCTTTTTATGACTACAGACTAAATGCATGTCTTGGTGTTGCTACATCGAGCAACTTTGTCCCTGTTTAGTTGTTTATGAACATTGTGGCAGTAAAATGGTCCAAATTTACCCCAATCAGTGCCCTGTCACAGAAATGTCTCACTGGAGCTGTTGTGCTGGGAATAATTTTCCTCTCTGCTTTACATAAATGCTGTGCCGGTTTAGCGAGAGCTGGCTGAGGCCTTGAAGCAGTTTAGGCAATTTAAGATTACTAAGTTTGCTACTCTTTCTTGCTTTTTGTGTGTGTTGGTGTGTTCATACACAGCCTCCAAATGAACACAAAAAATAAGATGGAAAAATAAATGTTCCACACTTGAAATCCAATAAATAGCTTTTTTTGTTATGGTCTGATTAAAGTTTTGGAACACTGAAGAGATGTAAAATTAAAAAAAAAAAGATGAAGGTTGAGTATGCTGCCTTGAGTATTGTCAAGATAACACAATTATGACGACACCCGCCTGTTTGTTTTGGTACTGATACTGAAAAAAACTGCAAACATCTGGAAAAGTAACAGAATAATAGATGAGATGAGGACCTGTTCTCATGCTTCATAAGATTATATTTTATGCACTGATAGGGGTTTGATTGTTTTTCATACTTGTAGGTGTGTTTCTGAGGATGGATTAGCACATTAATAATCTGATTAGATGAAGGTCATACTATTATTAAGGCTTTTATGGTATGCAGTAACCTGATGTCCCCCTACACTTAAGTTTATGCGATGTCTTAGATCGTTAACTCATACGTGCAACCATTTATCAGCTTTACCTCCTCCTTTTGACCAGAACGCACATGTACAGTATTGATTGAGTATAGATTTATCATTTGTAACTGGTGTTGTTGATCTGCAGACTTGTGGACTCGTGATTTTTGGCAGCTTGCAACTTATGCTACGTTATGAGTTTTACAGCCGGCTCTGTGGTGTCCGTGCGCTCGCCCTGACTCTCAGCTTCAGAAGAAAAAAATCACATATTCATTTTCCGACAAATTTGGCCACATGGGTCTGTAATGTTGTCAAGTATATCATTTAGCGCTGCGACTCCGGGGAGCCGTCTGCAGGCCTCTCAGGGTATCTGAATCGATGAAGATGCCGGTGGCATCAAAGCAGAAATATTCCAACTGCTGAGCAGGGACAACACGGCAGAGAATCAAAAGACAATATGCTCCCCAGCTTGTTCATCACTCACAGATAATTGTTCTTCTAAGGAGCGCTGCTGTACAGGTTGCACAACAGATTTATGATATAATATACAAACAAAAGACAACTGAGCACTCTGTCTTGGACACACATACATGCTTTCAAAAGGTCCCCTTGGTGGGTTGCAGAATTAAGAAAAAAAAAAGAGGAAAGAACAGCGTGTCCATGGTAACAGAGCAGTCAAGACCAACCACAGCATTTCTCTTGTTTCTTTAGAAAGTCTAATCCTTCAGGACATTTCCTTTGTTGATTTGACATCTTGAATTCAGACCAAGAGGGAGTGCAGCTTCTTTTTTTTTTTTTTTAAACAATTGATTGAAAAGGACAAGGAGAGACAGGGAAAGCCAGGACGGACACTCAGATTGGACATATACTGCAGGTGTGTTCCTCGATGGGCACTTCAGCTGCTCTCGGTTGCCGCGTTGTGTGCGGTGGTTGTTCAGCGGCCCGTGAAGGGGATTAAAGCACTGCAGAGAGGGAAAGAGGAAGCAGAGGAGAGAGATCCTTTCCTTGTTTGGATTTACTTATTTACTGGCTCAGGTTTCTCTTTCGTCTCACCTGTCTCTGGTTTGATTTGATGCTCCTTGACTGCCTCACTTGCATAAATGAGCACATGCACATCATGGGACTCACATCCTCATATTTTACTCTTAAAAAAATCTGTTGACCTTTGCTTTTCATTTCAAGCCACCCATGTGGAAAAGTTTTACTGCGTCTTTCGGCCATGCATCACGAGCTCGGCATTACAGGGTGGATTGTCATAAGGAATGTTACGCTCGCCGTGCGTTTGATGCTGGTGTTTTTGATGTTTACCTCCTTCGTAGAGCCGTTCATGTTTGTGCTCCTGTTTTCACTCGCTGTGAGCCATCTTGAACTTGAATACCAACAAAAACACTGTAGCTACTGAATCTTTCATGCAGTTTTACATGCAGTGCTGTTGTCTGCCTGAACAAAGCCATAGGTGGTAGAGCTGCCAATGTGTAGAAGTGGTATTGCTGTCTTGAAAGAACTAAAAAAAAAAGTCTTTTGTACGTTCAAGCCGCATCTGGTTGCACATCCAAGTGCACCACGGTAACATGAATCTTTAGTACAGTGCATTCAATTTTCAATTTCCACCTTCCCTTTTCTGCAGCCAGAACAGATCAGAATAAGTATAAATGATCACAGCAGTCATAAATCTAAGCTCAACAGAAGTGTGCATATTTACATTGCTCTGGGCTTATTTAGCTTTCACTTCATAGGCTGGTCTCATGTCAACAAGTGAAATGTCACTGCGGGATTACGACACAATTATGTTGTATTCAGTGTGACAAAGTTGACTAATATTTCCCAAGCAGTTAATTTTGTGTCTCTCACGCTGCTGATAAGAGCTGAATGTTGTGATGAAATTTCATCAAATAAAAGGCCAATGCACAGACAATGAGAGAGCCCTGCAGTTCTGCCAAATGCAGTGCATTCTGAATTGAAGCCGCCTTTGATTCATTCACAGTCCTCTGCAGGCTGCAGATACACACATCCAGCATTGTGTCCCCCGCAAGAGACTGGCCTGCATTTGTATATTGTCAGCTGCAACGCACGCCCTTCTTGGAGCAAATTGAAATTGCCAGCTCCCCCCACCAGGAAGGCATGTGCATCTTTCTCAATTTCACCAGAAAGTGAATCCTGAAGACAACCTCGATCACCTCTCTTCTGAAAATAGCGGCGGATGAGCAACCCGCTTTCTCGGGGCCTGCCCGACATCAATCACATTCACTGAAGGTACAAAAGGACCTTTTTAAATCGTCTGAACTTTGCTGCAGCACACGATGTTGCCTTCTCTTCGGTGCACCGCCACAATGAATTGGCTTGTGCTTTTGTAAACACATTTCCTGCACTTTCTTTGAACACCAGTTTTTTTCCCTCTTGTATAGAGTTTTTTTTTCTGTGTGTGGATTCCTGTGCATGCTGAAGTGGGAGAAATAAGTCTGACATAGTGCAGAGCAAGATAATGATTAGCTCTCCCTGCGCTAGGAAAAAAAATGTGATATATTAGTAATCAGGACTTACCGACTCATGCCTCCATTATCCTCCAAATGCTTCTCCACTGCCAGATATAAATAAGTAATTACAACCTAATATCCATTTACTTAAACATGGCTTCAGTATTATATACACCTGTGTGCACGTTGCGTCTGCGTCAGCATGAATCCTCTTGATTTCATTGGCTCCATTAGAGGAATGAGGCTACGGGTGAGCAAAGATAGCCCTCGTTAGGGAGGCGGAGAGAGGAGGAGAGAGGAGAGGGAGAAAGGGGAGGGAGAGCGAGGCCCTTCTCGGGACGTGGCAGAGGGCCAGGGTCGGTGACGGCTGACTAATGACTTTCACTGAGGGTGTCAGACTCAGATTTATGTCCCCCCCCTCGCGCGAATCCACTCTCAGTATCTTAAAGCAAGAGTTATTCATGAACCATAGGGGCACGTACGCAGGCGAAAAAGGCATGCGCATCCTCGGAGATTTAGAGCCGGAGCTGTTTGCCAGAGTGAATGTGCACACACGACTGGTGATGTAGCAGTAAATAAACTGCTGGGCAAACTACAAGCTCCAGACGGTGATCATCACAAGGCATCAGGACCACAAATATAAATTAATGTCAGTTATAGACGCAGGGAAGTATTAATGTATGCCTTTTTTCCTGAAAAGAATATAGCAAGTGATTTTGCTGTTGACGCTGACCTTTAACTGATGAGAACATAGACTCAGTGTCACCCAGGAGCACGTTGTTTGGTCTGCTTGCAAAGGACACCAGCATTACCTTAAGGAGCACTAAAAAGCTGATAGTGGTTTAATATATGCCACGGCAGTTAAATTCTGACAGCTAAGATAGAATTAGCATATTTTGCATATGCAAATCGATCCTTTAATTTCAGTTTGTCAGCTTGTGAGCTCTGTACGGCTGTACTTACTTGAGGTACAGAGGTGTTTCGAGCTAAATGTTAACATCAACATGTTAACATGCTTATAAAGTTTTAGCACATTTAACCAAACCTAATTATGTTTTTTGTTGCCATGTTTTAGGGGTACATTTGCTGCGATATCCTGCTAACTCCTGCTAATACAGTGGATCCTACATTTCCCAAAATGCAACTATGCTTTTATTTAGCTCTCCCTTGTCCACCTCTTTCACACTCTGTCCCCCCAGTCCAGTACTGCAGGCTTTATGTGTGTTTAAGCACCCAAGGCCAAGCCTGAGTGACAGCATCAGGCTTTAGAGAGCTCCTCCAAAGTCACAGAGGACATAATATAGTTGTTTTTTCAATTTAACTCGTACTCCGTGCAATGAAAATGAACCTTTGAATCACTGAATTGCCCCTTTTTAAACAGCATGCTTTGATGGTACAGCAATTGGCTACTTACTGGAAATAAGAGTCGCTTGGCTGGTGGGAGGCATGGATGGGATTGTACACAGCAAGGGGTCATCTGCTGGTTTGTTCTGAGAAGAGCCATCTTTTGTTATCATGAGTATGATACTAAATAGAAGCACAAAAATATTAATGTTTTGTTTTGTTTCGTTCCTGAGCCTGACGAGAATTCCTGACCTATTGCGCATGCAGGAGCACATTGTAAAACATCAAGGAGCACAGAGAACTAACAGGTTTTTGTAAAAGGTGAGATAATCACCTCATTTGCATACCGTGGCTGAGTCACACAGCTTATGCTTATGCTTGCGAGCCACATGCGGAGGTGCCTCTGAGCATAAACAAGCAGCGAGACAGAGAGAATTTCACACGTCACACATGGTGGATGCTTTTAATCCAAACAGCTTTATTGTGCCCCGAGTCCGTAACAGTGCAGAGAAGTGTGAATGAGATGGGGACGGGATGCGAAGAAGGGGAGGGGAGGGTGTTGGCAAAGACTTGATGAGTCAATTATCTGAACTCTGTGTGTGTGTGTCTGTGTGTGCGCACCCACCAGGTGTCTAGTCCATGGAGCCTTCTCTTGCTGATGGCCACTGTTCTCCATGCAGGTTAAATGCCAAAATCAAAGTGGAATAGTCCCATGGCCAGCGTAATCCAGACTGGCACCCAGAAGCAGGTAATCGAGTAGAGTTTTACTTTTTCCCTCACAAAGACACACACACACATTTGCTCATTCGTGCTAGAAGATTAACTGAGACGTGAAAAAACACGCGCGCACACAGACGGATTTGTGAACATTTCCACAGAGTGATTATCAAGCGCATAAGGACATTTGAGAGTAGGGAGCTGGAGAGCACAGCCGGTTAGTGAGTACTTGGCAAGCTAGGTAGGGGATCCGTGATTACAGTCTGAGTGCTGTTTCTCCTCCGACCCCCAGATGGCTAATTGAGAAAGGTTTAACGCCTCTGGCGCTTTCAAGAAAATGGGAAAAATAACCCTCTAGGTAGGATACAAAGACAATTTTGTGAGTTGTGTCTGTTCAATCCCACACTGTGTCATTTTCTCTTAAAGGAATGACGAAGGTAAAGTTTAGGGTTTTTTTTGCAGTCAGGTCTCATTACTTAATCATCACTCAGAGGTTTTTTGATAGGCAAGTTCCATAAAATGTATTAATTTACATTTTGCTGGCTCGTTCCACCATTAACTTATACCTAGCAAGGGTTTTGTCTAGTCTTGCTAACTAGTATGTTGGATGATTTTTTTTCTTTAATTTTTAAGTTGGAGTGCTCCACTCTCCTTTCCATTTTCCTGCTAGTAACAGCAGAAGTTCAGTTGTCACCTGGGGTGCAAGTACCTCAGGCTGGGAATCACTGCTCCACTTTGGGTGAATGGCCTGAAGATTTACCCAGCAGTAAATAACATTTTGCTCCTTGCTGCTCTTCATGACAACTTGCCAGTCACCTTAAGGGATTTCTAAGATGTTTCAAGGATCCAGTGGCAAGAACTGGAGCATGGGGCCTAATGAAAGGTGAAAGTAAGTCATTGAGGCCTGTTGGGCATCTATGACTGTAGCAATCAACGTCCACGTTTGTCTTTAGTGTGATTAAAAAAAACAACACTAAATAACTAAAGTTTGCAGAGCCTGTCTGCTTTCATGCATTCTATGAAGCACAGTCTGGAGCACACAGTGATCAGAATTCACTAGGACAGAACAACTCTGGCTCCATCTGTCTTGTCATTTGTATCAGGGCCTTAAATCTTTGTTCCCTTCTGTGTACCACACAGAGGGCTGTAAAAAGGCTTTGCTGCTGCTTTATAGCCAGTTGTTTTTGCTCCTGCTGTAAGTTAGCATTACTCAGCTGATTTCAGACGACCCGCCATTAGACAGCTGTGAATTGACATTGAGCAAAGACACTGCATAAGCAGCAGATATGAAATCATATCCATTGTGTATCACTCAGTAATGTTTACTTTATGCAACACAGAGACTGCCGACCGGTTCAGTTGATGAGCAGCAGCTATTGGTGGGATGGAATGTTAAGATTCTCATGTGGCCAGAAGGTGCGTGGGCTGGGCCCACACAGCCATTATGTGCTTAATGTGAGAACTAGACATGGCAGATTGACTTGGGTCAAGGGCAGAACCAAAGTGCCTCTGCTGCACTCGCTCTGTTATAACTCCAGGCCCAAACAAGCGCTTGGTGATCGCCACACACATACTGTCATGCATTTGTGCAGGAACTTGTCCAAGTACAGGTTGCAAATGTGCAAGCTCCCAATAAGTGCACAGCCTGCTGGGAGCCTTCATGGCTCAACTCTTTCCACGGATACTGTCACTTCGGCGGGTTGAAGTGTTGCTGCAGGAAGTGTAAAAGGGGAATCACCAGTTGTCTTGCAGCAAATGTGACAGAGCCATACACAAAATCGCAGGCGCACACACTGAAGCTCACACTGCAAGAGCGAGATGACACATTATTAAACCCTTGTGGTGGTTTACCTAGGCCCCACAGTCATTCACAGCTTGTATTGTTCCACTTCGTACTCTGTGGATCACTGTACTGGTTAGCTGCAGGGCTTACAGATGGAAAACTGCTATAATTCAACAGAGCACAATATATGCAATGTAAAATATTCAAATCTCCGTGGAGAGGTCGAGAACAACTGTACACAGACCCTGTATGCTGTATCTCCTTGATAATGACTGTTTTTTATGTCCTCGAGATGAGCCAATGCTCGCATACTGTCTGACAGACTCATGTAATGACTACATTTGTATCTCTTCCATCTAAACATGGACAAACTGAAGTAAATCAAGTCGAAAAAATACTGGAAATACTGTAAAGTCAGCCCAGGGGCTGTATTCACCAAGCAAATCAGAGAAGCAAATCAGTCCTCACTGCCCAAAAAATGTCTGACTACACACATTTGGGCCAATGTTTCAGACTAGAAGTGAAACTTAACTTAAATCTGGTTATTATTATTATTATTATTATTATTATTACCAAAATCAGATATTCTATGGGAGGAGAACCGTTTTGGAAACCTTTTATTTAGTATAATTTTTGGAAACATAGCTGAGTAATGTGGCACTTACCTTGTGCAGGATACAGACGCTGAACACACGCTGTTCCTGAAAGCCAGGTCCTTGCAGTTGTTAGTGACAAATGCAGCTTTGCAACACTGATGATGACACTGAATCAGGCAGTGAGACAAGCAAGTGAGAAAGTTTTACCCCATTTGTAGGAAACATAAATTAACAGAGGATATGCTGGAATGGGAATTGAAGAAAAGGAGGGGCGCGCCTCAGTGTTGATTTGAATCTGTAGATTTCAGATTTCAGGATGTCACGCAGGATGTCAAGCGTAGTGCAAGCTGATGTCATTTCAACATGGCAGGTAGGTGAGTTTTGTTTACATGTCCTCCTCCGTCCTTCCACTTACAAACTATTTCCAAAGTGTCCCCAGGCTCGGCGAGTCCTGACAGAGATTAATCTGTGTGTGTGCCCGTGTGTGTCCCTGTCTGAGTGTGTCTGCTGAAGTTAATGCTGTCTGTCTCTGAAAGAACCTCTGGTCCCATGAGTAACCAAACTGACACGCATCATACACACACACACACCACACAAATATTCTTAAGGCATGCGTAACAGTGGTTGGAAGCGCCTGTGCATGACCTTGCGTCTAAAACTGCAAACCTCTCTTCACAAATGATTTGTGTCCAAAAGCTACACTCGTCTTCTTGAAATTTCTCTGCAGAGACAGAGTGTTGCGCAATGCTTGGCTTTAATCATCGCATGGTCTGAGGTCAGACATATTTTGCAGCGCTGGTTGATTTGTTTTCTTGGAATGTGGGTGATAATGAAGTGATGGCAGTGATTTATTAGACCTCAGTTCTGCAGTTAGGAGTTAAAGGACCTGTATTTATTTACTGCTCACTACTCTGTCAGATGATGGGAATGACAGAGTTGAGTCACTGTTCAGTGCATAGCCAGGATTTGTGTTTTGCCCTTGATGCAGTGACAACAATCTCATTAAGATTAATGGTTTGTGATGGTTGTTGATGTGGTGTTCTTTCAGTAGGTAGAACAAACAAATGTATGTGCATTTCAAGCAAAGATCTCCAGCTCTATGTTTTTCATATGTGCAAGACCTGTAGACCCCTGAATTCCATATCTATGAGTGCTGGAAGTACACTAGAAATGTATCATGTCCACAGCTACAAATGTGGGTGAGAACATAATGAACTAAAGAAAACAGAAAAAGGATGCAGTTTGGATTTTATTGTAAAATAAGTTTTGTAAAAGCTGAGAGACATGTCAGTGAACAGCCCATGATGACCTAACTGACACTGGAACATGACACATTCCTCCTCTCCCAAGATCTGAAACATACGACGTCAAGACCTCTTGTCCGAGCTGAGCCGAGCACGGACAGCTGGAGTAATGTTCTTAATGCTTGTTTGTTGTGTTTGCCCTGTGTTGCCAGAGCCTGAGAAACAAGCAGTTATGATTCTATTATGCCAGATTAAATTGGCCGTAATAAAATTTGGTGTGACGTATGTTTTAATAATGTTTAAAGGGGTTATGATTGATGACCACTGCAAAAGTGCTTGCGTTGGAATGATGCTACATTTTGTGTGAGTCTAAAAGCATGAAGACAACTCCTTACGTTCTCTGGCAGCTCGAGACAATGGAGTCAGTAAGAGCGCCAGGGTGTCTATTCGTGGCCATAATTGATTTGAAATCGAAACGGATCTCAAAATGGCATTTGTCATTTGAAGAAAGCACACTGTGACACACATGGATATATATTTATCCTTGCTGCTGTTACACTCAGTGCTAGAATGAAGATGCTTTATTCAGAGGAGCGCTCTGTGCTCTTGTCAAGCCTAATTTGTTCTCCTGCAGTGGATCTGTGCATACCAGAGTAACACGACAACCTCTGCCAGCCACAGATAAACTCATAATGGAGACGTGAACTGAGTGCATCCATGAGAGTGAACAGGTGGGAGGGATCGGACGATGTAAAGTACGTTTTCTGTTGCGTGCTCTCTGATGGTATCCTTGTAGTTCTTTGTGATATAAATACAAAAATGTTATAATGCAGGATGCTCATGTTCAGCACTTGAAATACCTTTTGAACTAAAAAGAAAAGAAAAACAAAATACAGAATGCGAAACTTTCTTTGTGAAATTGCAAGTAGCCACAGTAACTGAAAAGGCTTGAGTTGGAATCCTGTGGTGGTGTGTTATGCATCATCAGGTAATCAAAGGCATTTCACTGCTGTATTAGATTATCTTATTGAATTATGAATGCAAACTGATGCTTTATCTGTAGCCGAAATCTCAGAATTGATGGGAATGATCAAATCCTCTTTGTCCATCTAATCTCTAAGTCTGAGGAAACACCAGACCTTTGAACCTGCAGTTATTTGGAAGATTTAACTCCCTCTGAGATCATAGCTTTTCTGAGACAGGCCCTGTTTTTCAGCACACACAACGTCTCAAGGATATATATATAATACTTGTGATATAAACCATAAAATGGGAGCGCCAAAGAGGGCGAAGGTAATAGGAGTGAACAAAGGGTTAATAAAAACTACTGTCTTCATTGATTTGCTGAATATTTTTTCCCGCGTGATGTGTGATACTCTAAAGGTCACATGAGAAAAAAAAGAAAGAAGCCTGGAACATCTTCCCAACACACAGCCAGAAAGGGTTTTATCGATCTGAAGCCAAAGGAGCTGAAAATGCGAGCGAACATTGGCCTGCATCACAGCCTCATGAAGATTTTGCACATCTTGAAGCTGAAACGGGCTGCTTTGTCAATTTAGGAGTCATCTTGTTATTTTCCCAACTCGAAATCTGTTGGTGTTTCTATCGGCCCCATGCACCATTTCCAAAGTCTACTCCTTGGCTTCAAGATGCGGAGAGGAGAAAGTAATCAATCTCAAATCCTCCTGTGCTCCACATTTAAAACCTTGAGTCAGAAAATGAGCTGGAGCGTCTGCAGTAAAGTTAGAATAGGCACAGTAAGTATTTGTTTGTTTAGCCAATAAGCTCAGGTTCACTGTCTCACTTACTAGTAGTGGCGCACTTGTGTGAGCTGATGTGTAATTTATAAGGGCCATGTGTGGCAACCTGTAGCAAACATGTGTAGGAGTGGTGTGAATGCTGCCATTCCTCAGTTTCCTGCCTCGTACAGCTGAAACGCATCCCGTTTGGTCAAACACCTGCTACAAATTTTAATATCACTTCCATTAGGTCTCCATTAAAGGGTGCAGCCTGCGTGAAAGAGAAATTTAGAAATACGTGTCATGTCCCAACTTTGTTTAAAATTACTCACTGTCCACTCTGCTGCCAAGAGACCAGCTTGCTAATAGGTCCCATATGAATGGCTGATCCATAATTACACTCTTCCACCCTCATTTTTTTCCCTCTGACCCTCCAAATGTATCTCTGTGGCAAGGCAAATGTCACTAAATGCCAGGCCAGGCTTACCATTCCAAAAGCCAAATGTTATTTCATCTGTTGTGTCAATTTCCACCCAGCCTGACCAGCTGTTCTCTGGATTGGCTCCTTTTAACCTCAGTGACAAGAATATAAGATTGACCCTTTTTTCCTCCACAGGCTTTGGTATGTCAGACGTGACCAAGAGATGTTGAGGGGGTGGTGCAAAAACAGAGGGTGAGTAGGGAAGAACATATTTCATGGAGGATCTCATCCATTTATTAGATCTTTATGGAAACCAGGCTTACATTGCAGTTGTCACTATAAGTTTGCTGCTGTTTCTTAAGCCCTCCAAATATCTTTTCATGCTCCGGCCCCCACCAGTCTGTGTCTCCTTCTCAGTCAGCTGGACATTTTATGAGAGGCGCTCAGGGAAATGAGACAGCTTGTTATTGCTGTGACAGTGCAACTTTTGCCCGTTATGAATATTCAAAAACACGGGTAGCATGTTTTGTCCATTCTTTTTTGAAAAACCACACAGCTCTAAAGCTTTACAAACAGCTCGTGTTGACGTCTTTCAGTTTAAAACTTTTGGATTCAAAGTTCCTGACAGCATCTGAAGCTGTCCGCTGAGCAATGCTATCTGGAGGACAATGAAACCTTTTTTGTGTTAATTAAAGCTTTATCAAATGAAGCAGATGAAGAACAAGAAAGGGCCCAAAGCATCAGACAGAGATGTTGTTGGAATATTGCTTCCACGTAATTAGGTTTAATATGTTATTTAGATGAGTGAATCCGGCTTTATGAGAATGCCAATGCAAACACAGCATTGCAGTCTCATATTGAAACAAAGACAGTATTGCCGGGAAGTTAATAAAATGATACATCCTATCCAGGGCAAAAAGAAAAACAGGGCTGTTGCAGATTATGGGTGAAATGCCCCTTCAAAAAAGACGACTACTCTGAGAGCAGATAGCTATATTGCATGCCCTGTTAGTTAGCTATGAAGTGAAAATGAGCATCCTGCTCTGTGGGACTCAGCCTGACAAGTATGTGCAAATGGAGTGAATCTCTTCAAGTATACCCTGGGCAACAGTTCAGGCACTTTCGCCGATCCCTCCCTCTTTCCCTCTCCCACAGTGACACTCAACATCTGTAGCCACTGTGACACAATCTCTAAGTAATCCATAACCGTAAATCTGATGACTTCTCATCGGGGTGACGGTGGTGGCGGCGTCGGCTGACATTCCCCACCAACACTGGAGCAATATCACTGTCCACTAGCCAAGCATTCCCAGCACCTCCACAACCTTGAAATTAGAACAAGTGAGCAGTGGATATCCTCTCCAGACTCCATTCATTCAGACACACATTCCCAGACATACACTGTGCCAGGTTGGACATACTGTATTTATCATTTTGTCCGCTAATGCACAAGGCCAAATTGGCATTTTATTAAAAATCCAATACAGGATGGTCGATGCCGTTTACCACCAATATTATGAAGGTTCTTCCGTGACTGCAGTGTATGAAAATATCACTGTCCACTGAAATCACTTCCAGCATGAAAAAAGTGTGAAAAAGTGATTGGACAGCTGCTGTCATCCTGTAATGAATTATGCCTCATAAAGCCAATATAACATTTAAAGGAAGAAATTACACATCTTCCCTCTTGCAGAAGACAAGAAAAATTAGTAAAAGGTAAATCTCCATCTCACATGTATTTGGAGTATGTTTGAGAAAAGCTGGAAATAAGATATTAGGAATAATGGAAATACACCCACGGGGATGACCACGAGCTTATGTTAGTGTACTTTTGATGCTATCTAACTCTTTATTGATGATAAATAGAAAAGACAAAATAAAAGAGGGGCTGCTGCCAGCCTTGACACAATAATACTCAATAATACGCAGTTTCAGGCCGACTCGTCACTTGCTAATTCACTCAGCTGTGAAGTGAAGTACAGTGAATACTTTTAGCTTTTTGCCATTACCCTGTTGTTTCATTTCCACTTTTAATGCATTAATGCACCTTTGGTGCATTTGAGAATACATGCTTAGATAGACTATTGATTTCATCAGTCATATTTCTGTCTAGACTGTATTAGTCATGTTACTTTTTCACGGCCACACAGCGCATTGTAGTGTGAAGTCCATTAATCACGTAAAATATCTGGCAAGTACAGAGTTTTCTTTTTTCAGTACAAGGCTCCCACACTTATATTTCCCAGTGTCCGGTCGTGCCTTTTAAGCCTCCGTGATAGCATCAAGTTCAGACTGTATCTTGCTGCAAGGCTGTCTTTATGGTAAATAGCCTGCGATAATGTCCTTATTATGTCTGATGCTGCCAAGTTGTCACCATCTGTGAAATAACACCACTATTAGCAGCTAATGGTGAGCTCTACCAAAGACAGATTTGGAGTAAAAGACACTATTAATTCTACAAGGGTCAAATGCAATAAGTGTGTGTGTGTGTATGAGATTGTATAATGGTACCATTTAATCACAATTGAGGTCACCAGAGGACTCCTGAGCAACAGAAACTGTTCTGCTGGAGACATAGCGTCAGTTTTAAAGGATTAGCATGAGCGTAGATGGATGGTTTGCAGTGGCAGGGAAATTAGAGCTTGTTATGGCAATTTATGATGTTATAACAGAACATCTCATGGAAGCTGCTGGACTACTATGGTTAATATTTCCTGTGATGCTTAAAAACTGCAAAAAAGCTGGAAGGAAGTGAAGTTGGCTGCAAACACGCTCTTGTTGTATTCCCCAGGCTTTGGGCTCAGGGATGCACATTCAGATTGCTTATTTTCCAGGGTTTACTGAGGTGTTATCAATAAATAATTTCCCCAGTGTACAGAAATGATTTATAATATAAGGTAAAACCTCATCCTGTGAAGTAATCTTATATGTTGTGCTAGAGAGCAGGTGGTTGTACTAAAACCCACACTGGTTCATTAAGAGCTGCTTCGTGGGGAGCTGTGTCATATTTTTGGGCCAGCAAAAATTAGGCGATCACAACTTTTGGCCTCGCAGAGTTCTGGTTTTTAACAAGGTAAAATATAACTAACAATCTGCCTCCAGGAAGAGAAGCACTTATTACTAATTCTAGGTCTCAGTATGCCAGGATAGAGGAATTTCTGAAGGGACTTGTCTGGCACAGAGAATTCAAGACAGATTGTTTGATCGCTTGTTAATGTGAAATCTCATCAGACTGGAGTTTTAGTTAGACAGTTATTTGTCTGAAACAAAGCAGCTCTGGAGGCAGGAGTTATGTCGGTTCCTCCAATAAAATCAACATCTGCACATCACATACTGGTATAATGCAGGTCAACTTCTATTTTATTGGTGAGTACACATTCGGCTGTACAGTGTTACAGGTACGTGGACTGTGATTGAATGACTTACTGAGAAAAAAGGGAAGCTCATTCAAAAATAGCACAGACTTTGGATTAATTGATTTTAGAGAAAAATAATCTTACATTTTCAAGTAATAATACCAAACATGTCGAAGTTCCATTTTTTAATTTGCAGAGATGTACATCAACAGGCATCCACAATTTAATATCATCGCCACAGGCCTTAGGAAATTGAGACGTTTCATTAATTTTCTTAATTTTGCAAAGATAAAAAGATTGATCAATTAATCAGGAGATGATCTGCACTCTTAACTGATAATAAAAGTAATTATCATTTGCAGCCTGAGAAGGAGTGGGCTGTATTAACTGGTATTGAACCTGAAGCTGTAGATTGATTGGGGGGGGGCATTTAGGGGCAGTCTAATAACATAAAACAAAACACTCAAATTAATTTTATCCTCTAACATGGTGGTAAAATATCACAGGAAGTATCAAGCAAATGCAGAACAACATTAGCATTTAAAGTTGCAAGTCCAACATCACTTTTGTTTATAGCGTACAGTGGGTTTTCAGAGCCTGAAAAAAACAAAGAGCTGGAAACAGTGCTCATGAAATAGACTAAAATACTCCAGAGAGCTGAAGGGAAATGCAACATTGGGTGATAACATTCCACATAGGCAGCTGACATTATTGTTATTTATTTGCTTTGACATTGTCGTGTTTGACAGTAAAAGAATCCTGTGCTGAGAACTTTAGCTCCAGCTCCTGTTTGTGACCTGGTTTGCCTCTTCCTAACGCTGGCTTGCCTAACAGCCACTGAATATGGCAGATGCTCTGAATAATGTGGCTCCAAGTGCCGTGCTCAAGAGGTCGAGGCAGCCGAGGAGATGAATGGACTCTTTGTAGACTGGTTCAGTGATTGCTGAAATGTTTTATTGAGTAAATTGTTTTGGCCAATGATATGTGAACCACTAATATGTATTGAACACATTGTTTGATTAATAGGTTAACAGTGTTTGGACTTATCTGAGGATTTTCACTCTGCATAGTGTGATATCATTTGGGAGGCAGAACAAAAGGGGGGAAAAGAAATTGGAAGAGATTAGATTAGAAGCAAATCTATTGTTATGCATCAATACAAAGTGATCCGGGGCTGTGGGTGTTTTTAGGCAGAAGGGGAAAAAAACAGTTTGGGCTGAGGTAAACATGGAGGAGGTCAGAGAGGATGTCTGATTATGTTTGGCCTGTACACAGAAATTTGATTGTCTTGAAATTGCCCAGCAGACTCAAATTAAATAAAAAATCCACAAATAAAAGACGCTTTTGGTAAACAGCGACCAGCAAATAGAGCACTCCCCAAATAAACAAAGTGCAACCTCCTGGTTTTTATCTGTTTGGCATTTGGAACGAGGCCCATTTGCCTTGACAAAAATCTCAAGGCAGATGGATGCTAACTTTGAAATTTCTGTACTTATAAAAACTCAGCAGCCAATTCACTGAGCAAAGAATTTATGTATATATAGGGAATGCAAGAAAATACATGTTTATTTAGCTCTACTTTGCTCTAATTCATGATTTAGAGGGGTCAGGGCTGAAGCACAGCAGTTGCTTTTGTTTCAGATTTATAAACCTTTGCATGTTTGTACAAAGGCATGCAGTTAACCAGCTACATATGGATACCTCTGCGAAGGAGTGTCAAGAAGGTAATCAACAGTCGCACTCATAATAGATGGTAGTGCTCATTTTGAAACGGAGCACACAGTGATTCACAATTAAGGATAAAATGAAAAATGCATAATCCCAGGCCCATTCTGGGCTACCTTTAGGGTAAAAAAAAATGAAGGCAAGGACAGATACTAAAATATACCTTAGATGTTTTTTGAAACATGTCAAACTTGTTGCAGTAAGCTTTGGGGCTAATCCACCTTTTTAATTCAGCATTTTCATGAAGTTGGGGAACTAAAAAGACAGGTTCAGTCAGAACAGCAGAGACCAAGATATCCTGACTTTTATCCCCAAGTGAAGCTGAAGTTTAAAAACTGCTGGATCCTACATTTCCCATACTGCATATCATTAGCAGCTGTCAGTAGTTTTACTCAGCTAAACTGCACTCTTGTTTAAAAACCTGTGTCTCTAGTCAATAACAGGCTCTCTATTAAGAATTTTAAATCTCAAATTCAAGGTCAGTGTTTTGTTTTGTGTGGGGTTTTTTTTTTTTACATTGAACAACTTCCCCCACAACAACAGAAGACATTCTGGGCTCAACTGTTTCTGCAGGCTGAGAAAGAACTCTGATCCTAAGGGGTAAAATCCCTGGACAAAGGAGTTCATCCACGTCCTTCCCTTCAACCAGAACACTAATAAGTATATCAAAATCTGCATTCTCAGTTCAAGATATCAGATACTGTCTGCTGTGCACCGCGACAGCTGATGTACCAAAGGAGCCATAAGGGCACCATCGAAGATAGCATGAGCTCCCAAAAAGAGTGAGTCACAGTTTGGCGATGAGACATCACACTTCAGAGTCAAATCTTGGCCACACTGACCCTTTTAGATGATGTAATGGCAGCATTACAAAACTGCATCTTTTTATTAATTGGGGACAAGCTGAGCAGCAACAGGGCAAGTTATAAAATGTAAAAGGTGGAAAATAAATTATTCTGTAAATATTTCCAGCAACAAGCTCATGAGGCTTGTGCTAAGGCTGTGAGAACCTTTCACACACGCTGACAGCAAAGAGTGGTTTATATTGTTCCTGATGGCGCTGCTGTGACTTACACGTCACTTCATGAGGTGTGCCGAGGGGAGCATGACACCCACTTTCACATCGCTGCCGCTGAATTGTGTGGGTTAAGAACAAAGCATTGCATTCTTTAAACATCCTCAGAGTTGATCGACGTGAAGGTTGTGTCTCTGTAGGTGATCTGGTTCTCTTTGTTAGTTACGGCACAGCAGTCATTTTTTCACCCATGTGGTCCTTTACACACTGTATTATCTGCTGCTGAGGTATTGATGTGGTTATAAATGCAGAATTGTTGCCAACATTGTTTTCTTTAGTTTAGAGTTTACAATGGGTGAGTCATTAATGCTCTTATTTTCCGGCCTGTCTGGGTCACTGGGTCACGGATTATTTATTTAGTGCATCATAAAAACAGCCATTATAGCTTTCTTTTTTACTTGCATATCCACAGGCAACATTTCTAATATGTTATTCTCACAGTTGATTCTGACCTACCGTTTCCTCCTTTGAAACCTTGAACTGCACGTAAAAAGGAAGGCAAAATTATCACTTTTAAACTTGTCTGAACAGCTTTGAAAGTTTAGTCATTTGCATTTTAGTTGAACACATTGCTTGATGAGATCTGGCAAATTGGAAAAAAACTAAAATGAGAAAAGGAGGCGGTTATAGGTGAAATTTCTCTTGTATTTAAAGTATAAAGTATTTATGTCCTGGACAGTACACAGTGGCTACATGAAATGAGGATCAACTCCGTGGATTTGTCACTGATGGAACTGCAGAGGGCGAATGTTGCCAAGGTCTAATATAAATTTAATATCTGCATTTTCATCTCTTTTTTACTATGTAATTGCCAAGTTGTTGCCATGGTTATACTGAATGGGTTAGTTATGAAGTCAGTCCAGTCCCAATGTGTGGATACTTTACAGCTGCACAGTTGCTGTAAATATAATTCGTTGTATATTATCAACTTGAGCCTGAAACGTCAGACTTACTGTCCCAACCATTCACAGAACAACAAGGCCGGAGATTTTCTATTTATAGATGTTTTATTCCTCTCTTTCACATTTGCATGTTTTAGTTGTTTTCTCTGTCAGCCATATTCTGTGATGCTCCTGTGATGCTGTCGGAGATCTATATTCCAGGCACTGCAGTCATTGTGTTCTGGTGTTTTTACTGTTGCCCAATTATTTCTGCACATTTGACAGTGGAGATTCTGTCGTGAGACAGTCTCTCCTCACAGGACAATGGGATTAGCGCCGGTGTCTCATTCGGTGGATAAAATTCCCCCATCCTCACATCTGTAGCCAAAATCAAGAGAGAAATGTGGGTGAGGGCAGCGACAGGAGTGTAATCCAAATGTAAAAACTGAAATAACATAAAACCGTTTGCATGGTTTCCAACACCATTGAAAGGTAGTCTTTGTCTCTAGATTTGCTGTGTGTTTATCAGGGTTATTTCAGGTTTGTATCTTTGTAAAGTTTTTCTAATTTGCAGTGCACCGAGCCCTGAGGTCCACTGTAACGAGTCACCAATAATGCACAATCAGTTATGACAGGGAGGGGTCTAATAGCTTAGCTTAATGGCTGTTAAGAGCTTGAAAGACTTCAGGTCCCTCTGAAACAGCGCAGAAAATTGGAGGGAAGGCAGCGAGTAGCGCTTTTTAAAAAAAGGGTCGGACAAACCACTCAATCTTGAATCTTTAGTAACATGCGTCATCGACATGGATTAAAAGCAAACTGCTCAGTGGGGGGGCTGGAGCCATTACTGTAATGATGAAGGGTAGATGAACGCTGGCTTGTCAGCGAGGGAGAGGGTGCACTTTTTACCTCCGGACCTCATTAAAAGGAGATTTGCTGGACTAAGCTTCAGAACGCCACGGCTGCCGGGGGGTCGGTGGAAAGGGCGACGGGAGTGCGGGGAGTCCGCGGTGATGGTGCGGCCGCGGGTGTGCATGCCAATCTGTTTGCGTGGGCTTGAAGGTGCACAGACACACATCAGCCTGTGCAGGAATTTCTTTCTTTTTGTGTGTGTGTCTGTTAATTAGTGGCGTCAGTTCAGGCATCCATCCCCCACAGGTAGCAGAGGGGGAAGGGTTATGTGACATCACAATCGGTTGTTAATATGTTTGACGAGCAACATAATCTGGTCCTTTTGCATTTTACACGTGTGCCCTCAGACTTTCCAGTCACCTTGCATCCACACGCGCCTGCACACCTTGCATTTCCACAACGCCCCACAACAATCCGCACAGAGTGTACAGATTTGCACTGCTACACATCTGCTGTTGTGTTGCGTTGAGCTTGTAATTTCAGTACCCCGACTGAAGAGTTGTTTTCTAATGAGCGAGCAGTGTCGGCGATCTGCTTCCACACGAATGACAGAGGGATGTAACAGGGGAAAGAAAGCGAGGTCACTTGCAGTTGACAGTTCATCAAGATAGAGATAAGCTGACGTTTCAGCGGCGCTCCCGGTGGTACTGCGAGCACCAGGCCAGCAGCTTAGGTACTCAGTGTTCCTCCTGCTTCATCAGCTAATGCTAATGAGCATTATGCACTGACCCAGCGACCGAGCACCAGCAGCAACTGATACACAGACTCGTCAGATAATGAATGTAAAAAAAAGAAATATGTGGTCTAAAACATTGATTTTTCCAAATGAGCGGAGTACAATATAAACCATTTTCAAGACAGCTCTTGTCATTCCCCGGCTCTTATCTGGTGTCCTTTAGATGTAATCTCGATGGAGAGCTGACAAGCCGGATGGCTAATTTCCTGACTGGGAAGCCTCAGTACGTCCAACATGGAAAACACAATGTCAGAGTGAGTCCATCACTGCCCACCCCACAGGGCACTGTACTAACATCTTAATTCCAGTTTGGGAATACAAGGTTTGGCTGGAATTTGGGCATGTAAACAACCCCCGACCTGACTTGGGACTTGCCCTAACAAAAAAAATAAAAGGGGGGGGCTATTCACTATGCTCTGTCTGGCCCCCTTTATGCTTCAGTTGGTCGGAGCAGTGATACAGCGGTCTTCTGCTTTCTCCAATGTCTTTTTAGAGACATTGAAGAGAAATTTTCAATCTTTTTTTTCTGGGTCAACCATGTAATGGTACCTTCTTTGTTCCCCTGTCGATAGTAGCAGTGGAGGACCTTGTATCTTTGCACATGTCTCCCCACTGACAGGCTGAAAACAGTCTTGTCCTTTTGATTTTGAAAGATCAGTGACACTTTAGAAGAGAATAACAAAACCTTGGATTCCTCAGAGCAGAAATTTTAAGTCGAATTCAATAAGTACAGTCAAATGTCAGTATAGATACAACATTATTCACAACTTTTAGTCCATGTAAACTATTAATAAAGGTCTTGTATTAGTATTTACAGTAATGTCAGACATTGTAAATGTGTTTCCTTCAAAATTTCAGTTCTTTAACTCTTGAGCTGAGCAACTTTGTGGCTCAGTACATGTCGGCATGGTGGCAATAATCACAGTAACCATTCTGTAACCATTTTTAACCATAACTTTATTTTAGAAGGTAAAATAATGTTACAGATACATACATAATTTATCTCGCAGATTCATCTTATTCTTCCTTGATATTTTTGTGGTTTGAGAATCACACTTACTGGACTTTTGCTTGCCCTGCCGCACCCACCACACAGTCACACCTCTTTGGTACACGGCTGTGTGTGCGTGTGTGCGTGCATGCGTGCTGATCAATCTGCTGCCGCTGGTCTCGTTTCATGCAGAACTCCTCAGAGGCGAGCCGGCTAACGTTCGACAGAAGAGATCATGCAATCAAAGAGTTCAGCCGTCGTGGCTGCGGGATATGAGTGACGTCAGTCACCTCGGAGACACCAGGCCAGCTAACAGGCACAGAGTGGCTACATGTGGGATACTGCAGCTCCTACGTGTCCTTCATTTAATAATGAGACTGGTGTGGGCACAAAGTTATTCATAGCTGGTGGGTGGACCTCATTATTGACATTGCAAGTGATGCAAATGACTGTGGCTCAAGCATCATGAATATCAGAGGCAAATGTGGAATGGTAAGATGTTTTATGGCTCTATCACTTCTAGAGAGGAAACTACGTGACCAATTAATGCCAGAAATGTGTCTGTGTAAGTAAATATATTGCAACAATAACTGCTGCAAGTAGTGCATCTATTCCTGTTCTCGTTCTGCTCTCACACTTTGTTAAATCTGTCGATGCTTAAAATGCTGTAAAACTTGTTGCATGTGCATTCTTGTCGATATGTAAGGAACATTTGTGATTCGTGACACTGCAGTAGTTTTTGACAATAACACAGTAGGTTATTTTGCTAAAAAACAACAACTGCAGTTCCCATGACAACACCAGCTACACAAAAATACAAGATTTGACTTCTTACAGCTTAAAAAATGGCAAAAAATTACGAAGTCTGGGATTTTGAGCATTGTGATAAAGTGCAAAAAAAGCAAAAAAAAAAAAATTAAAAAGCCGAGACTGCATGTGAAGGAGCCGGGTGGAAAGGAAGACTGACGAGTTCTCACCTCCTCCATTTATGTTGGAGCAGCGCCTCGTGGCAGTTTCCTGAAAAGTGCACAGCGTCTTCTTCAAGCCATGCGAGCAACTTTGTAAGGAACATAGAAGAAAAAAGTGCTAGTTCATTACAGAGGTGTAGCCTGAAGCCCTCAGCAGGGCCACTAATGCCTGAAAGAAAGCTCTGATGTGAATCTCCTTCTTTCTGTCTTTCTGGATCTCTATCTTTTATGAGTATGCTCCCTCCAAATCACACCCACATGTTTTGTTTTTATTCCCTCTTGCACATCATCTTTTACACAAACCTCCGCCGCAGCCACATCGTCTGCTCTCCAGGAGTTGTCGTTCATCATCCTCGCCGGTTTCCTCAAGCCGAGTTTTAAACTTATCCGCTAGCTGAGCCGGTGCTGAGCAGCTCGTTTCTCAGCTGGAGTGATAACTATCTTCTGCGTGGCCGCCACCAGCAGACCTGAAAACTTTCCCCGCGTCTCCCCCTGGGGCTGGCACAATATTATCGATTGCGAGGTTTTCTTGATTAATTCAGGTTGGGCTGTAGAGTGGGGTAGGGCTGCTGCCTGTTGCGGTGTGTTGTCATCAAAGTTATGTTCACATTCACACCCCACCACACACACGCACACACACACACAGAGCTCTGTCCAGAATGCTAAGCTCCATGACAACAAATTGTTATGTAGGATTTGGATTTGGATTCACCAGAGCTTACACAACTGCAGAGCAGGCTCAGTCCAAAATACTGTGGTCTGTGTGATTTGCTCCACTATGAAAAAACATTTGCAAAAAATTTTTTTTCCCTCAAGTGAGTCACTTTCACATTTGGAATCGCTTCAATAATTACAACAAAAAAGGAGATGGATCCAGTTCTTCAATAACAAATCAGAAACCAACTGAGCAGCACAAACACATATAGAGCACAAATGAAGGAGCTCTTACATGAACAGCATCCCAACCACAAACATCAGCAGGACACACGCCTCTAACTTCCCCCTGATGAATTATTTATGGCTGCACTTCTCTGGACATGGGCTCAGGGTGAATATTTCATGCGACTTATTAGCCCCTTGTAATACGTTTGACTTAAGTGTGAGTCTGGCATCCTGGAAGGGAGCCCTTGCCAACTGGACGGCTAACCTTTGTCTTTCCAAAGTGAGGAACTCGGGGCACAGGAGGAATGAGAGCTCTTATTCCATTTGCCTTGGGCGTGCAGCTCAACACAGTCTGTTCAGGTGGCTGTGAAACGCTGCTGTGTGGCGTGTTTCTTCACTTATTACAATAAAAAGCCCTCTGTTCTGTTTTTCATGGCTTTCCATGTTATGTCTTAAATACAAAAGCCACGTTTGGCTGTTTGGCAGGTTGGCAGGTTGGCAAGTTGCAAGACTCTGGTCCAGACTGAAATATCTTAGCAACTGTTGGATGTATTGACATGGAGACATTTGTTCTCCCCATAGCATGAATCTGACCGACTCGGTCCTCACTGAGGCATTTGAAACATTTGGGACTTGGATATTTAAGCTTGCATTAAAGCTGGCAAGGATGTACCTGTAGGAAAGTCAGCATCAGAGCCACTGAACCAGGCTTACTCAGGATATTTTGACAGTGAGGCAGTGGCCTGTTAAGAGCTTAACTTCACGCGAGCTCACCGCAGTCGAGGGTGAAACAAAATGTAACATTAATATTATACTGTACCTCAGCTGATAAATGTTTTACATGTTTAAAGTACTGTGTGTACTGTACACATATAAATGTTTAAAATCAGCCTATACGTACATGGTTTAATTCACTGGATGTAGCCCTGTAAGTGGTGTACATTAGGACTGTTGATGCACGTTAAGTTTTTTTTTTTTTTTTAATTGCAGACATGGTCGTGTTTGTGTTCTGTGCACTGTTGGTGTGGTGTGATTAAGTGGTGAAGTTTATGGTTGAGGAATACTGATTATTTAGTTTAAGTTTCTGATAGTCTCCAAAAAAACCCAACAAAAAACAAATTGGCAAATGGCTTATACTGTTGAAAAGCCCTCTGTGGTGGTGGTATCCACACCAGCTGACACATGCAGAGATGAGTATCACAGCACATGTGTAGTGTACACAGACAGACGCACACACAAGCTCCATTTTGCGAAGCAGCTTGGATGCAACACCGAACGCTGAGGGGGAAGAAACCGCGTTCATTCATCTTTCAGACTGTGGGGGCTAACATAATCCACCCGTGGATACAACTCCGGGAGCGTTGTGTTCCAGCGTGCACAACAAGCGCCTGCAGTCTCTGCTGGAGAAAAATGAAGGGAGTGGAGACAGTGCATCACAGGGAGAAGTTGCAAAGCTTTCAATTAACAAAGCCAACATCAGGGAACAGGCAAATAAATTTGAACTTCGAACTGACGTATTGCTCAGCAGCGTTAGATAGTGATTATCCACAAGGTTTCTAGTTTGTTAGTGAGGTGTACTTTGAGCCATCACATGTTCTGATGGTCTGCTTTTGCACAGGCTCTGTGATTGTAGGCACAACTCAACATTCTATCCCCCCGTGTTAATTGTTCTTCGTGACATTTGCTCTTAACAAAACATCCTTTCCTCAAGAGAAGTGGACTCATATTGTTGTGTCATGCCATCTGACACTTTTTTCTCTTATTATTATTATTATTATTATTATTATTATTATTATTATTATTATTATTATTATTATTATTATTATTATTATTATTGTCATTATTATTATCATGCTCATGCAGGCTGGAACCTGTGCATGTGCATACAGCACATTTATACACGGACACACATACACGTTTGACCCTTCTTTATCAGTGCAGCGCCGGTCCAGCCCACTTCACTTTCATTAACACCCTGATTAACTTTTCATGAAGTCCATTTCCTCCATGTTTAATTAACTGACCGTCCCCCCATTGGCTGAATCACGGCAGACCCGCGGGATGCGAGGCGGATGAGCTGACCAAAACAAAACTTCAGGGTTCATGTGGGGTCCCTCGCTGGTGCCGGGTTGACCTTACCTCATTTTATAACGAAGTGTGTTTTATGTAGCATTCATAATTCAGCCCTTCAAGTCGCACAGCTTCTCTCCAACACTGACAAGTAATGAAGTTTTTATTATTTATAACCACACATCAAAGTTATAGATGTGCACTTTGGTGGTAAAAGCAGAATTAATACTTTTGCGTCGAAGATAGTCGAGGGGAATGTGTGTGTCCGCGTGTGTTGTGTTTGCCTCCTTATAGCCCCTTCAATCGCCCAGTCAATTCCTGTTACATACACACCAGTAATGGAGTTGAATCATACAAGTAAAGACCTATTAGATTAACCCACATGATCTATCATCACCCTTCTCTCTCTTATCAAGAACATGTGTACAATTTACTCCCCCCCCACACACACACACACACATACACACACACTCCGCAGCAGCCATTAGAGCTGCAGGGCGACTCTGTATCTTCCCCCGGGATGAGAAAGACCTTCAGGAGTCAGCATCGTGTGAAAATTAAAAAGCCCCCTCCCCCCTTTACCTTCTCCATCCATTTGTTAGCTATGCTGGGGTTTTTAATCAGATATGGCCGATGGGAAAATACAGATCCCCTTCACGGCAATTCTCCCACCTCGTCGTGATGGCAGTCGTTTCCATGGTAACACAGGGAGGGACATCAGTAAGAGTCAGGAGTCGCTGTGATTATGACTGATCTTGTGGAGATCTGGGTGAGGGGTGGAGGGGTGCTACCCAAACTTCGTGCTGCAATCTGGCGAACCTCCCTGAAGAGACGCAGACAGAGAGGTGGAACTGCTGAGTGACATTAATGACAGGATCCTGTGTCTATTATTAGCTTCATGACTGCGTCTCTGGTTGGTGCGGGTACACTGAAGTTTTCCAGTCAACTTGTGGAACTTCGACAGTTTTGTTAAACAAAGCTGTATTAAAGTATGATAAAGTAAGTATAATAGGTATTAAGTATAATAAGGTTAATATACAAATGTAAATGAGTATGACAAGTGTACAAACTTTATTCACTTTGTTTTCAGTCATTTCTCATTTGAGATGAATATTCAACAGAAATACCGTTCACTAAAAAGTCAAAGCAAAATTTCTCTCTTCTCTTTAAACTTAGTTGTTTATTACACTGAACATAGAAAGACTCTTTCAAAGTAACTCAGATCTTTGCTAAGGTAAATGTACTTAGTTACAGTCCATCTCTCAGAGTCTTTCAGTATCCTCTGGGAACCATTAACGTGATATTTCAGTTGATATTCAGTCCAGCAGACTGACACTTCTATCTCTGGAGCCACGGCGCTGGCATAGATTAAACTAAAAGGATTAGTTAAACTGTGAGAGAAAATGAGTCATCTGAGAATAACCTCACATGTCCGTTTGTACGCTCGTGCCAACTTCCCATTGTGTGTCTGTGTCCCTGCGTTGCTACAAAGAGAGAGCTCAGGTTTGCCTTCTGAAACCTGCAGCCAAGTGTTCTAAATAATCTTAATTGGACCCACGGCAACAAAGAGCCTTTGGGGCACAGAATATCAACTTGTAGCAACTAATGACTTCATGCATTACCAAACTGGCAGCACCATGTGTTCACCCGCACCAAAGTACTGAAAATCATCCAGTAACTGCCTGATCAAAGAGTCATTTCTCATGCTGTTTTAAGGCATACGTTCAACGTGAATTCTACATGGACAGAGACTTATACAGTGGTGGTCCGACTCATTAGTCCAACCCCCCACTGATCGGCATTACAGAGAAACATGGACCTCATTACCTTCTAAATCAGCATGGGTCAGAGCCAAGCCACACCTCACCTCTGCGTGAAGGAGAAAGTGCATTCTGCATAAAAGTTCATTCTCAGACCCCGCGGAGATGTTGAATAAATGCTGACACGGTGCTTGCATGGCTGATGGCTATCAAAAAATCTAACACACATGTATCGCCAAAATTGATTTATGGAATTGGCAATCGAAACTCTCATCCCAGGAGTCAAAATTGTTAGGAGAACAGATGGGTGCACAGACTAGAGTTGGGGTAGTTACTTTCAAAATTGAACACTTTCTAATCTATGTCTTGTCTGTTCTCGCTGCAGTTGGTATGAAAGCCAAAACAGTCGACGCTCATTTCAACGCAAGACCACGAGGCATGTGGTGCAGCATGTTTCATTAATTTTAAATGACAAGAATATTCTGCATGGACACGAAGAACTGTAACCTCAATAAATCACCACATTAATTTAGCAAATACTATTACAGTAAATGAATGAGCTCAGTAATGAGAAGTTGGTGGCCTCCATCAGTCTCCTCACTACATCTGACACGACGTAGCACAGGGTTGAGTTCCTACTGGATATCTGACAGATAGCTGGAGGCCGATTGCAGCAAAGTACAGGCTGAAGTATGCAACATTATTCTCATTTTTCAAGGTGTAGGAACTGTGTGCGTTCCAAGTGCTGTTTCTTTGCACCTAAATGGACTCATCGTCCGACTATACAGTTATTACACAACATTACACTGACGGAGCCTGTGTGTTATTTGGGTTTATGGGCCCAGAAATGAACTTAGCCAGTTTCAACTTCAGCTGTTGCATGCTATGGTAACTTCCCCCATCCTCTGCCCTCACGGCGGAAGTGCTGATGATGTTTGACAAGTACCCACAGAACTTCCACAACCTGCAAATGAGCAGCTTCCTCTGTGTGTGTTGCTTGTTTGTTTGTAAGATGAGAGCTTGTTGTTCTGTTGTAGAGAACAATGTGATTCTTCTTGGGATTTTTCAGCCAATATTTCACATTTCCCACTTAGCTGCCTTCTCAATCAGTCTAATCAGAGTCATGTTATTAGAATTATGATAATTAACTTGTGATCAGTACTTGTTAACCGAGGTGTGTGTCTTCAGTGTATGAAACTTGAAATTGATTATTAATTTAGTGACACATGTCCATTCATAGCCTTGTTTATTTAAGCATACAGATTACAAGCATACACATACAAATTCAATATGTACACAAATAAATAATTAAGCCCTAATATGTAGTGTGTATGTGTGTCTGTTATTGATGTCATGTGTCAGGCCAAGAGAGCAGATCTGACATGTGATGAGTGATTAGCATCTGCACTCAATTTTATCCACCCTATGGGCATCGTTTTCAATCAATATTAACTGTGTGCGCGTCTCACGGGCCTACCCATGCTCGCTTATCACATGAGCAACCCTGATGATGTGTAAAGAAACACGTGTTTCTGTCTCACTGGTGTACGCATGAATTATGGAGAATGACCCCAGGCAGTGGAGTTTAACAGGTCACCTTCATTACGATCCTGTTTTAATTTTCTTTTTTCCCTGGAATGTTTTTTTTTTCATATTTTCATTTGCATGAATCTAACCACACACGTGCAAAAGACACATCCTGATTAGTGGGATTATATAGGTTACAAATGCAGTGCATATGGCAGACGTAAGCTTTAAACTGTACTCAGAGGTAAAAGTTGACTCAGTGATCTCCGGTTTTGACCTGCAGAAGTGCAAAGTGGATTTTGCTTCAAAAGATGCCCATGAGGTACCAGGACACACTCTGGGCTCTGACTGGCAACGTGCCAGCACCTTCAGAGCGCATATATCTCGTATAACGTTGCCTGCACTGTGGGATAATTTTTTCGGAGGGAGCGTTTTGCTCCTGTGAACTCGACATGACTGGCTGATGAGAGGAGTGAGGGAGAAGTGCCCTTGGTCTGTCTCCAGCAGCATCAGAGCGCTGAGCCAGCCACAGCCGGGGGGGAGATCTCTGCACGTGTATGCACTCACAGATAAGCATGGCAGTGCACTGGAGTGTGAGGCGACACCTGTATGTGCACAGAACCAGTACTGTGTTGCAGCTGCACATGTATGAGTTTTTGTGCTGTAACTGTCTGTCTCCATGTGGGTGTTCATCCCCGGACACAGAGGCCACACTTTAGGCTCAAATTATCCATCACCAGCCAGACATGCGCAGTGTTAAAGATGAGCTTGCCTGCATATTCTCTGACTTTGGCATTGGAAGCAGGTGCTCTGCCCACCACCCCATATCAGAAAGACTTGGCCCAGTAGCTGAGACCTGTGTCATGAATGGCCGAATAGGACGGGAGATGTCCAGCATTTTAAACTGTGAGTCAAACCTCAGTGGGTAGAGTTAAACAGCCATCACTTTCTTTGTCTGTGTGGCATCAAACAATGTAGCCATCCTTATTTATGTATGGTAAGACTTAGTGTAGGCACCTGGGATTTAACTGTCGCTGTGTTTTGAGGATGCATGGTCCCACTGGGGAAAGTGGCATGTTGCTTGATACATAGCAGCAGGGGTGTGGGAGGTGACTTGTGAGGTGACATATGAGGAGGCAAATATGATGCTGATCCTCCAACAGCAGACTGTCATGAAGATGCTGTGATTAAACGCAGTTTCATCTTGTTCTCACTGCTTTCAAGTGTTGACTCTTAGCTTTTCGATGCAGCCATGGGAAATATGTACAACATACAAATCTGTTTAAAGGCAACGCACGTGTGCAGTTTCGTGTCAGGAATTGAAATCACGTCCACCGTAGAATACCTATCTGAATGAAACTGTGGACAGTGATATGATGAGAAAAACATTACTATATTACTTTATTGTGCTATGTGGAGGTCAGTGTATGTAATGTGTGTAGCGTTTAATGCTCTGTTTTCTTTGTTAGGCTTTTAACCATACAACTTGTTAAAATCCCGACAAATTGCTGGATTTCGACGGGACACCCAGTGAAATCCCAGGTGTCACAATTGCCTTACACAGGCATTTGACAGACGGATTTACTCACACACTTACACAGTCGCCTGGAGACTACAACTGGAGCTGAGAAAACAGGACAGGTATTACTGTTTGGGGCTTTTTATTTGTTTTTCATATTGCTTTTTTTTTTAACTGTCCAAAATGTCTACCTGCTGCTCAACCTGAACTGCCAGTTTTTCGCTTGTTGTAAAAAGCAGACATTCAGAGAGTTATGACGTTTCCCCAGTGGCTCGTCCAGCTGACGACTCAGTCATGTTCACATGAAGAACAGGATGGACGGGAACCTGTTCAGCATGTCCACTTCCCCTTTACTGTAATCATCAACATGTCCACTGTTTGTCCACGCTCGCAGTGTCCGCCACCATACGTCTGACGCCCCTTTGCTGGAAATGGAGTAGATGGCTGTTAGGTTTGTTTGTGCTAATGTTGAGGACCAGCTGTTGAATTGTTTTTGTTTTCCACTGTAATGAGTTTGAGAGCCTCCAGTAACCATGAGTATAAATTGCTAGAAAAGAGGCTAAAGATTTATTGAGTAGCTTCCAGTGTAAAACTGTGGTAAGAAGCATTTGCAAATCATCGGGGAGACCAAGCAGAGTAATTAAACTGCATCTTGTGCTTGTAGTATATGAAAGCATGTGGATTCTTTGGGCCGTGCATCATATTGATACATTTATTTCACAGTGGTAACTACATGTAGTCTGCAAGATGACACAAATCCAACCACTATCGGAAAATAATCCTGTCAAGTGAATCTCCTACTCCCCCGCCCCTCCAAAGAGTAAGCTCTAATTTTGAAGTTTGACCAAATACCAGTCACTCTCTACATATTTGGATGCCCTGGTGCATTTTACCTCCCCCCCCATTATCATCTCACAACCAGGCCTCTAAATAACATTTGGCCAAAATGGACTTAATTGGAACTATTCATATTGAAATTTATTCGAGCATTCACCTACTCTAACTGGGTCTCCAGGCTATCCTGCGTCTTGTGGATTTAGTCGGTTAGTGGAGCAGAGAGTGAGAAAATGAGGCTATTTGCATCGAGAACATGGCAAACTTTTTTTCCCCTCAGTGACAGGGTCAGCGTGATAGCGCTCTTTGGCTAAATATAGCCAACGTGCTCTTGTGCATTCTCTCTGACCTACACGGCTATTTCATACTTGAACAAGCTTGAGTGAAACAAGCTGCGTTATGAAATCATAACACTGTTAAACTTGGAAGTTGCGGGCGGCTGAATTACTTACATTAACCCCCAACAGCAAGGATTAATCACTGTACAAGTGAAACTTTGCTAGCGTGCGTACGCGAGCCCTCTCGCACGCAGATGAGGGTGAGGCGTGGTGATTAGTCCTGTCGTTTAGATGGAAAAGATCATAATGATTTCACAAATTTGACCTTGGCTTGATTATACACATGGTCCTAATGTGCTGAGGCAAATGATGATTGATATCAGTAATGACTCCTGCCAATCACTGCTCATAATACCTTCAGGATCCAGGTGGTGGGGATCTTATTAAGCAAACCCAGCTGGATGAGGAAATGCGCTGTGTGAAAGACTCCTGCTCTCAGAATGACAGCACAAACAGACTCATATTTGTGGAATTTCCTTCCATAAAGAAGAAGGGTAAACCAAATTGTCTTCCACTTGGCTGTATTCTGCCCCCCCACCCCCCCATTTCAGTTGCTATGTCAATAGCTGCTGCTTTTCATTTGCAACACGAGAGAGACTGAAAGAAATCTGCACTATCTCTGTGCTCCAGTGAAACAATAACGATTTCTTTCACTCACTAACAATGTGTTGCATCAAGTGAGGCAACACCATTGTGTTCCATTACTTTTCTGTCTCCTTGTTCGATGCTTCTCTAAGAAAAACAACATGTAGATGTGAAAACACACCAACACAGATGAAAGAAGCTCAGAATCATGGTCAGCGATGGTGTGTGTGGGTTCTGAAATGATTCTTATTGCATACTTTCCAGAACACACACAGTTCTAGCCTTCTTTTTACCTATATGTATTTCCCTAAGTGTATACAAGTACACGCTGGCTTATACAAAACAAAATAGACTGGGGGCATTGTTGGTGCCTGCACTCGCCCCTGTTCTCCTGTATCCCATGACATGCGCCCCCGCCATGCCTCTCCTTATTTTTCCAGCGCACTCAGGTGGAAAAGCGTTTCATTTGCTAAACAAAGTGGAAGGCTGCCACAACACAGGGGCGTAATGGAGAGTGATGGGTGGCCCCCATACCAGGAACCACGGGACAGAGCATAATTACTCCTCCTGTCAGCATCGCAGCATCCATCACTTACTGCTGTCGCTCGCGAAAGGCTCTTTGCCATGGCACTCCCAGCAAGAAAAGAAGTGTGTGTGTGTGTGTGTGTGTGTGTGTGCGCATGTCGTCTTTTTTGTGTGTGTCTGGAAAACATTGTGTGTGCTTGACTCATTATTTGTGGGCACGTGTGTCTCTGATTTAAGCATGTGTGTTTGTTTGCGTGCAGCTAGTAGATCGAAACCTCAGAGGCTCTTGTCTGGATGCCAGTGTTGATAACAGCTGTACAACAAATCCAAATGTGACTTTTTGAAGTTCCTAAGTACGGTGGGGTGGGACTTTCTGGAAGGAGCAGCACAGATTTGAAGATGCTGATTACTCCGAGCGTGACTGTGAACCGTGCAACAACAAGGAGATTCCATTTTGTAGTGTGTACCGAGTGAAATGCCCCAGTCATCAGAATAAATTTCACATGAAGATACGTGTTTGTCTTCTCAACCCGCAGCTTCAGAATCTCCCTTTTGTAAAAGCACACAGACACCACTGGAGCAACTCTTGTGAGCTCCATTTGCAGGACAGAATTCATTATTGATGGGTAAGAGAGTTAGCTGCCAAAAAAAAAAGTTTTTTTGTTGCGAGAATATTTACAGAGAGCAAAGCTGGAGCAGCTCCAGAGCATAATGTATCCAACTAGTTAACTGGGAACCGAACGAGATACTAGTTTAAAATGTCGTGATTGTGAAGTAAAATTAGACAGAAATGAAATAGAACTGGATAAAATATGGATAAAATGTGTATATTTGTAGAAACAGACATCGCAGATAAATGCGTTGCGTCAGCATGCACCAATTTGAAGTGCAGCAGTTATTTTACAGCTGCTGAGCCTGAAATGAATCACTCATCTGTCGGCGTGACTGTAACTGCATCACTGATGGCGCAGAGCAGTAATGAAATACATGTTCCTTCCCACAGCATACGCTTTGTCTGGGCTCTCAGAACAAGAGAGGGTTATTCCGAGTCCTCAACCCAGAATAGATGAAAGGCTGCTCATGTTTATTTCATTTTCTTTTGTCACAGTCCAGCATTTAGGCTTTCCACGAGTATCTACCCGCTGGTTGTATAATTAGGTGGACTCCTGTCATTTACATTATATCTATGCATAAATATACATGCTAATGTGGCTCCTTTTTAGTGTTAGTTGCCCAGTCCTTTACACACCAAGCAGCTCGAGCATCATACACAGATTGTCTTCCAGCTGAGCAAGAGCAAGAGAGTTTGCTTTGCTCGGCTTATCTCTGGCAGTGGCTGAAGGATAGGGAGCTTTTTATGCTCTCTCTGGTCATGGATCCTAAAAAATAAGTTTTCTACATTTTCAGTGGCAGTGATAATGCAAGCACGGTAACATTTCCAATTTTGGGATTTTTTTTTTTGCTTTTTCGCACATTTGTTCAGTAGCATACTGCAAGCAGATGTGGTTGCATATTCCCGCGTGTTATGATATGCAGATATACCGCATACATTATATTGTTTCCTTGTTTCATCACGTTCACAGATTGAGGAAAATCTGGTGAGACTTGCACAGCTGGTGCGCTGTGGATTCTACCCTCTGTTTTCCAGCGTGTCTTCACTTTTCATTCGCTGAGATATTTGGAGACACAGCATTAAAAAAATCCTTCACAGTAACTTTACGTTAAACACTGCAAAACCCGTAGTTGGTTTCAAAGGTGTTGCTGACCGGTATGAGTCACAGAAGGTACAATATTTTAAAAAGAATCTTGACTCAGCTGCTCTCCTTAATGCATTCAACAAAATTCACTTAAAGTAGACAAAAACCCCGCCCTCACAAGATTTAAAAAGACAATTATTCATGCAAATGTCAGGCACCCAGTTGAGAAGCACTTACCTTCTGCTCGGCATCAGAGAGAAAAAGACTTTGCGTTCAGCATATAAAAGTTGCTTATTGAGAAGTACCCTTTAAAGTGTATCCTTTGTAAGCTGACAAAAAACCCTTAGCTCAGTGTGCATACTCCTATTTACTGCAAATATAGCAGATACTGGGTTCAGTGAGTGGGTGAGTCGAGAATCGCACAGTATAAAAACAACATGATCCAGGTCTGACTCCGGGCTTTTGTCATAGTCAAGGTGGTTAGTTACTCAGGGCTTTATGACTGTCCTCTATCTCTCAAAGCAATTTGAAGCAGCCGTGAGAACAGCAATTATCCTCTCCTTTCTGCTGGCTGTAGAAATGAAGGATTGACTCATCTAGACTGTCTCAGGGGGTCCATAGCTGTCCAGGCTGGAGACACTTTCTCACCAATTGTCACCTCTCCCCCGGTGTCATTAAATCTTGCTGAGTCGCCCACAACTTGCTGCTGCTTTCTGTTCTTTGCTGGGGCACCGACAAAAGTACCAACGTCAGTAAAGGTCAACTGCCAGTTTACCTCAGACGACTGGCAGCTGATGCACAATAAAAATGTAAAAAAAAATATGAACATAGGCTAATTACTCATATCTATAAAAAAATATCACTGCAAAACCTGGACATTGTTTAGAGCTAATTAGCTGTAACTGAAAGCTATTTTAACCTAAGGCAGCAGTTTGGATACTGTCAAACTCCTTAGTAATGCACGTTTGAATGGCTGTAATTCATTTGTTCAGCAGTTTTGCATATTATGGGATTTGCATGCAAATGAGCACCTTAGTTCATGAGCCCTGGAGCATGACTGGCCTTCGGAGCAGCAATACTGAAGTGGGACATCTTTGAACAGCAAGGGAAGCAGCAGCCATTATCTCAAGTATTAAAAAATCATGACACTGCAGAGTGTAAATCCCATGCCCATTTGTTCTTTGCTTAACATGGTGTTAGGCATGAAAATAAAGCCACATCGCCCTGCAGGGGCTTAACAACTGGTTCAGTAGGAACAGTACAGACCAAAGATAATGCCTTTTGTAAAGCTGAGGACGTCTTTATCCCATTGCCCTCCTTTAAACTGCAGATGACTCAAAACATGTTCGGCCAAAGATTATCTGATGGCCGGCTGTAACATGTTCCAGCTGTGCCTCATGAAGAATGAGGGGCAGGCAGGAAATCCGTATCCTCATTAGATGCAGAGGATTCAACAGTGCAATCAGAGCAAAAAGAGGCTCGCACAGCCTTCTCTTTTATGAGGAGAGATGGCATGTGATTTGTTGCTGATATAGTTTCTGATCCAGATGTTCAGACAAACGTACCATTGTCTAGAAATCTAGTGGATTGCAGCAGAAGTCTGCAAAACACCCAATATGCTAAATGCTGCAGCTCAATCAGTGTCAATCCAAAGAACTCGGCACAGTGTGCAACAGTGCAAAGTGGAGGAGGCAGGCAGCAGCAGCAGAGGCCTCCTTCTCTTTCCGCTTCCTCCTCGACAAGTGCTTCACAGTCCCTCAGATCTTGTCCCAGCCAAAAGGAGGAGTGCATCAATTGCTCTGCTGAATTTTCATCCATCTTCGTAGATGATTTCCCCCGTGGTCTTGCCCTCTCTCTCTCTCGTAGAGAACAGGGAGGGTGTATTTTTTCCGACATCGTCTGTCTGGTCTGTCGCCTCGCCTGAAAGGAGTCTTCCCAAAGTGTGATTGAGCGCTGAGTTAAGTGGTCGACAGCAGAGAGGTTTCTTGGCTCCTTTGCCTGATGAGGTGAGGTAGGGCACAGATGCCAATTTCTGCACAGGCAAGCAGATGCACTTCGCACCAGGGATGCTTTCCTTTCAATTAGTCCCAGCAATCAATGCAATCTGTGTTTGGTAATCTGCTGCACTGTCGTTCCGGTGAGGGAAAAACACTTTGAAAAAGAAACACAACAGGGGAAGGCCAGGGAGGAGGAGAGAAGTAACTGGGAGAATCAGGAAGCGTACAAAACTATGGAAATGACTGTTTTGCAATGAATTGAAATGTTTTTGCATCGATTGATCTCTCCTGGCTCAATGTGGGAAAGCGCATTGTTCCAAAAGTTATTCCATCACCATATGGCACTGCTCGCAGGCCAAAACAAACACTGAAGGAGAATGAATTCACTTCAGTGTCATTATGAGTAAAGAAAGGCATTGAGAGTGCAGTATATGTCTAGGTTTGGAGCAAGCAAAGAAAATGAAATATAGAAATCCTCTGAATGTGACTTTGGATTCCTGCAGTGATTCTATCTGGGAACTTCTTTCTGAGAATGAAAACCATCAAAGCAATTGTTGCGGTGTCAGTGTTTATAGAATTAAGATTGAGGGGAGGTAGTGACTCCCAACCTTGGCCAAACATGACTTAAATGTGCAGAGGTTTAAAATGACCTTGTCAT
This sequence comes from Psettodes erumei, assembly GCA_016785225.1. Lineage (NCBI taxonomy): Eukaryota > Metazoa > Chordata > Actinopteri > Pleuronectiformes > Psettodidae > Psettodes > Psettodes erumei. The sequence continues at coordinate 1,373,001 of JAFBJZ010000953.1, forward strand.
GACAGAAGATCTTAATGGGAACAAAAAGGAATATAAAATGAGGTAGGCAATAAGGACCTAGAAATACATGCAGAATGATCCAGACATCAACACTTAAAGGTACAATTTGCTTTGAGCCTTTCAAGCCATTGCTTAAATTTAGAAACTGCTGTATACACAGAGTTTGCACCAAGTTTATGTTGATTTGAAGATGCAGAATATGTAGAGAATACTGTATGAGAGCTCTTGCACAGTTCATCTGGGAACCGAAATATCACAAAGATCAGCATTCTGGGGAACACATGCAGCGAGCCGCCTCATCGATCATTCTGCAACACGCTTTCACAGGACTGAAATCCGCATTATCACAAATCCTATACCAAACAGCGCGCGGCGCGCTTTTAAATTCATTTTTACGGCCGCGAAATGTCAGCGTGTGTGAGATGACGAGTTTTTTTTTCATAATTAAAGAAAGATGACCAAAGTAGAAAGAGAGGTTGCGTTGCAGCATGGAGCAGGAATCTTAGCTTGGCAGATCCTGTGCATATCGACATTAGCATATCAGTCTGATCATCAGAATAATGGACGTTCTTCATGATCACTGATACCATCACCTCATGTGAGCAGAGATGCAGCATGTCTCGGTGCTGATTTCATGCTCGGGGTCACCCTCATTTCTCTGCCTCCCATTAAGCCGGGCCGTGAAGGTGGGACTGAAGTGATATGGTAAATTAAATATAAAGCGTTTGTCAATGCCATTAATCTAAAACAACGGAGATCACGTCACACTCATTTATTATGCTTGTGTCGTCAGGTTGAATTGCTTCTTTTCACATAACAGCAAACACCCCCAACTCTCTCCCTCTCACCTGGCTTTGCTCGTGTCATGCTCTCAGGTGAAATGGTCGCGTCATATTCCTGTCTTCTCTTTTTTCCATTACACCGTACAAAAGTATTTCTGCTTTAATACGGCATATGCAGTTTCTCCCCACAGATGATTGCTAATTTAGAAGTCACACGCGCTTTCCAGAACGTATTTTTTTCCACACTAATCTACACCACAGCGTATATTATTTAATGTGTTGCAATGAATCATATAATGGAATAAAACAGGACTATTTTTCCTTTTGGGAATCCTTTTCATGAACCAACACCATTAACTTAATGTTAAATAATTTGAGAGGCTCCAGCATATTATGCATGCATTTGCAGTATTATTGAAAGATACTCAGTGAATAGGCTGCATACATTATTGTCAGGACATTAATGGCCTTTGCCATTTGCGTGTGTGAAATGTGCACACTGATCAACCATGAGGCGTGTTTTCCCTCGTGTGCAGAATACAGGGAGGAGAAAATGCAGGTGCTGTGTGTCGCCATGCAGCATGTGCTTTTGGTGATGGCGACTGTGTGTGTGTATTTTACATTTGAAGGAAAGGCGTTATTCACACCACTGCTATTATTGTGGGGAGGAGGAGATGGTAGATGAATTAAGGGCTGACTTGGAGCCAGTCACAAGAAGGAGACACACTATACCTGCCATGACAAAACTTGCAACTCTGTGTTATACTCTTGCATGCTTTCTACTCGTCGAAACTCTCTAGACAGAGACAGAGTGGCTGCAGCATTTACTCTGTTATTCTGAGCTGATCACCCACAAAATGCACTCGAACCAATCATACAATCTGCTGGATGCCAAACACAATTTAGCACTTTTTTATTTGGGGTCAAAATAAAACAGGCCCACTCCTGCCCAGACCCCGTTGCTTCGTAGTTGCAACATAGTTTTCCTTCAGATTAATGTTGTTAGCTTTGCCACATGGTCACAGTGTGATTCATTCTTATGGCTCTGTGCAGGAGGAACATTTCCCTTTTTTGCATGACGGGTGGCCAGTTTAACAGAATGTGATTGAAAATCCATTTTGCTTACTCTCCAGGTGTAGACCAGAAACCGAATCAGTTAAAGTGTGAAAAGCACATTTTGCAACTGATTAGCACCTTTGTCACACCCTGGACTTGCATTATATGTGATCTGCATGACAATGCATCACTTAGGCATGTGTTAAATCACAGGTAATGATGTCTTCTTCATGGATGTGTGTTGCTGATGTAGCCGGAGCTGCTTTTTCCTGTTGCTTCAATAAGACGGAAAATGACAGACAAGTTCACGGTCACTTTGGCATCTTTCATCACAGGGGGACAAAACCGACTTGGTCCTCCCTCACCACGGAGCTGAATCAACGCGCACTAAGGAGGAGATTGACTCGACCGACCTTCGGCGAATTTCAAGCCGTATTCCCCGTTTGTCTGAATTTGAAGATGTGCCCAATCAAAAACGCACAAACACACAGAAACATCTATTATACATGAGGTTGAGAACCCCAAGAGAAACACTGGGCCAAAACAGAATGTAGTTTTCTTACAACAACATCAAGAATACAGTGCATGTTAGATGCATGATGATGAACATGGAAAGTGAATTTGCTATAGACTGTGAGGTAGAAAGCAAATGCAGAGTGTGCATAGATTCATTTTGCTTGTGCTGGAGAACGGCTGCACAAGGACGTAGCAGCGAGTGCATCCATTCCATCGGTTCAGTCGTGTGTCAGAAGGCCTGTTTCGTGCTCGACAGTGCCATTCACAGTATGTTGTCAAAGTGACTTGGCATTTTTCACTCCTGCTTCGCAAGCTCTACATATTGCCAGCCTTTCATCAAGTTGCCGTGTTTGTGATAACCCCCCCCCCAAATGGGTCAGTGCTTCTTATTTGTGCTTCCATTTTCTGTCTGTCATGTGAAAAGAGCCTTTTTGAGTGAGGAGTGGGTGCATGCAGTGATGTAAACTTTCATTCGCCTGACAGCGGCAGACAGAACATCCGCTGCAGAGAGATGGGTTTGAGGAGTGTGTGTCATTTTTAGGCTGTAAAATACTGTAACTGCATCATTTTTTCATCAATTTGAGAAGAGCCTGTTTAAAAGAAGCTGTCATTTCCTCCCAATTTTCATATTTGGCTGTCTGAGTCAGTGCTTCCTCCTGTGCTGCTTTGGCACAATGAATCATCACCTGTTCGCCCAAATGATGCTCTGCGGGCAAATACATTTTTCTACCTGCGGGTCGCGGTGAATTAAGAAGTCACAGTTTTTGTTTTTTTCTGGGAGGGGGAGAGGAGTTTAGTGTCGTGTCAGCTCCCATTTAAAGCTGCCAACACGCTGCACTACTTTAATTGGGTCAGCTTTGTACTCACGCTTGAAGCAAGGATTTTTTCTTTTTTTAAAGACGTAACACTTTCTTTGTTTCAGAACTGACAAGTGGAATTCATAAAAAATGAAACACACACCACGGCTCAATTCAGTTCACTCAGAGGTTTCGCTGCCACAGCCTGACTTGGTTTATGGCAGCTATATTGTGTAAACTTATTATTATTAGATATTAATGAGTATCAAACAGTTAAAGGCAGTGTTTCCTTACTTCACACTTTTTATAATTTCATCTCATTGCCAAAGTACCAACTATCGCATTTTTATTTCTTCCTTACAAATTGCTGCTTTGGCTTGGTTTTGGCCATTAAGCCAAAATGTATGCATAAGAGCCCTTTTTTTATAAATTGGGTCTCCTGGAATCATATGCAAGCCATTTCCCCAAAGTCCCGGAGTTCAAATGAAGGTCTCACACTTAACGGAGCCAAGTCGCTTCCCCTGTGCTGCACGGTCCTGAGAGGCAGCCGCTGTGCTTCATAAACAGTCTGGGAGCTCGCCGCCGTCCTCCGATACCCCGTCTAGGGAGGCAGCCAGACAGCAAATGAAAAGGCATTACGGCACATCTTCATGTCTCACAGTCCGTGATGACGAGAGTCGATGTGAAGGGAATACTTAGTTCAAAATGTAGAAGTGGATGTGGCGCTTTCACCCCGCCCCCGCTCCTCCTACTTTCTTCCTGAGTGAGGGCCGGAGTGACAGGAATTTATAAATCCTTGCACTTCAGCTTCCCCTGTGAAAACGTACGTTCATGCCAGATACTGCCAGGACAAATGAGATTGTAGGTGGTTATCTGAGGTTAATCTCCCTCATAAAAAAAGTCTTTGATATGTGACTTGAAAACAGAATGGGCCCGATAGAGCGACAAGGCTGTGTCCTTGTAATCTCCATCAACTACAGTACATTTTCTCATTAGTACTTTAGCACTGCCATCCATTAAAATAACTTCAAAAACTGCCAGTAGATTTTTTCCCCTACATAATCCACCTGGTGACACTGCCAAAACCTTAATCATTCCCACTGCAAAACTATTCAGCCCTGCAGGATTCTAACCTTATCACGACCTGGTGAAAGTTCTGTATCCAAACAGAACTTTGAAAAATGTGGTATGTCAGCATTGGGAGTTGCTCCAGACTTGCACCCGCAACAGGAGTATGCATACACTCTGCATTGAGGCTGAGATAAGGGCAGCAGATAGGAGGACTGGAGGCAATGTGAGGTGAAAGTGAGTGGGTGCCTTTCATTGAGACTCAGCACAAAATAAAGGAGCGATAGACTTAGTGAGCGAGAGAGGCCGTTCATCTAATGAACTGCCCCAACACTGCAAGACTTCTGAAACGGTATTTGAAAATAATCATCATCATTTTGGTATGGGGGAGACAGGGGGAGGATACATTGACCGGCAGGCAGATCTGCAGTGCAAAGTCAGGACAGGGGGATGACTTGCTTTTTATATTTTGTGTACCTGCATTCCAACGGATTGATCCCATTTGTATGTTTTCTTTTTGGGATTTTATTTATTCTTTATCGAGCAGCAGCAGAATATGAGAGAGGAAAACTGCCTGTGGTTGAATCTTGAGAAACCCGTGCCACTCTCTCACACACTTGTCAGCCAGATTGTGGCCTCTCCATGCAGCGGCAGGCTGAAACAGTATCCACTTGCTTGCTCCCCACCACACACACACACACACACACACAAAGTGCTGTAAGGGGAACTAGTCCCATCGCGCCTCCACAGCTTGCTGCAGGTTACCTGGTACAAGAGGCATAATTAGACCACATTAATGTCAGTCTCCCCTGTGTGTGTGTGTGTGTGTGTGTGTGTGTGTGTGTGTGAGTGAGTGTGTCTTATGAGTTTACTCGGGCCCTCTTCAGCAGCTCCATTGTGGCCAGTAATCGTTTTTGACTGTAACAGCATCCCAGCTTTTAAATTAAGCTAAGTGAATTTATAGGTTCATATATAAGGATGTAAATTTAAGGGTTCTTTGTTTCCCGTTTGTCTGTTATGACAAGAATGCATCTTTATTCCTAACATTGTCGTTGAATATATGTTTTTACACGTTTGATTTATTTTACCAGACTCTTAAAGTGCTTGTGTAGCTTGAAGGAGACAATAAATCAAGCTGTTCGTGTGATGTGCATTTAAAAGCCAGTTGCAGAGTAAAGATGTTTAATAATTTCTTCTCTCATCTTTGTTTCTATGTGATGTGACCCACAGAGGACCTCAGCACCATAGCAACGGAGTCCAAGGCGAGGACGATCGTGTTTCCTGACACCACCCCAAACACCGGCGAAAAATGTTTGAAGACAAGTGCTTATCACACATTAGCAGGTGGGTTTCACACTGCATTGAGTGCAGAGGTCCCCTGGTTTCTATTCTGCTCCTGTGTCAACTTTGTCTCTGGATCTGTTTGGTCTGGGCCAACAGTCCCAAAAATCCCATGAATCAATCACTGTTTTTGGGGTTAAATCATTTATACAGAGAAATAATGAAGTGCAGTGCTTTCTCTGATAATATTATCCTGAGGGAACAGGTGTGATTTCTTCTCAAGCTGCAGAGTTTGTCTTTATCAAAAGGAGGTGGAAGTATTCTTTCAACTGAGGAAATGTGGACACGCTTCCCCCCTAATTCATATGCTCAGCGGTGATGAAATATTCAATTTGGACTTGAAATTCATATCTCATCCCTGAGCTGGGTTTCACCCCATCCCCACCTTTTTTTCCAAAACTCGTGTGAATTCCACTCGTACATTTTAAACCAAATATTCGCTCCACACTGGATGTGGTCATTGGAGTCGGTGAGACGTGGAGATGTGCTGTAACGTGTCAGGACAGGATATCAGAGAGGGCCCGACTCACGGCCCAGACTGTATCTGAGGATGCAGCCTCTGCCTCTCAGGGTCCTTTTTTAAAGTCGAGGGCCATTCAAAAGAAAACAACAGTGTCTTTGTGACTTACTTGCATCGGCACAGGGCCAGCGCTGTTTCCTGCAGGAAAGAGTAATAAAATCCACAAAGAATAAAATAGCTTCCTGCTGTTTGTCCTTATGTGAAAGCGGCAAAACAAATCTCCGTCTTCTCAAGTGGTTTTTCACCGAATATTTATTTGTTCTGAGGATGTTCTCAGTGATGAATGTTACACATCTGACTTAATGCAACACTTTTTGTCTCACTGTCACTTTAACACATACAAATAGGATTTACCAAGACAAAAAAAGATTTATCCAAATTAAAGAAACGCTTACGAGTCTGAATTACACTCATTTTGGCAACTTTTGACTTGCAGGTGTTCAATTATTTATTTCAGCATTGCTTTGATCAAATACAGACATTTTTGTTGCCAGAAAACAATTAGGTTTTGGACTGTGGATGCCTGAAAGACGACTGCAAAGAAGGTCCCTTTTCCTCCTGGCGTTAACACAACTGCCGTCATATTTAATCTGTCATTTAAATGAGTCTGCACGTGTTAGAATCAGAATGTTGGAAGGCAGATTTTCATAGCAACCCAGTAATCACATTTGTGAGTAAACCTCAAACCATGATCGTGCGTTAATCTTGATATATGTGTCAATTTTAGTGTGATGTGACTGAAAATATATTAGCACATCAAACCGAACATGAGGGAAGGAAGGAGAGCAGGCATAGGATAGCTCCACGCTCAGCACTCTGAGAAAACAGTGTCATCCGTGGACTCAGCCAACCTCTGAGGGTTTGAATCACACTTTGATGTGGAGTGTCTGCCTCCCTCTCTTGTCTCTGGAGTTTTTAAGGGGATTTAACCTTTGGGAGGCTCACTTCTCTGCAAATGGGGCTCGAGATGAGTCTGTGTAATGAGATCAAAGAGATAATGACAGTGTGATGAATAAGTTATATGCCCTAACAAGCGGCATGTCTGTGCATGCATTGTGTTTGTGAGGCTACATCATCTCAGTGGTGGGGGTGAACTTAGGTCGTTGCTGAGATTATTGTAAAGCCCAATTAGGGATTTTATGGAGTTATGTTGTGATGTTGCTATGGCAGCCTTCCACACATCACTAATAGAGGTTGATTTCTGTGGGTGAAAATGGACGTCGGGGTGATTAAATTGGCAGTTGTCTGTTTGTACCACGTTGACCTTTTCCTGATGAAAAGCCTCTTATACTTATGAATAATGACCTGATGAACGACAACATTGGTTGGATGTTTAGGGTCACGGACCTTTGACCTCTGGAGTGGAGAGCCCAGGTACTTTGTTGGAAAAGGGCACCTCCTTTGAGTTGAGAGCGAGTTTCTACCCCAAGTTTAGCACCCTGGGTATCTCAGGGTCGTACTCGCAGTGAGATTCTGTCAAAGCTTGACATTCACGGGGTACAGGTGTCATGGGGTAGAGGGAATTTAGCATGAAGGCAAAGTTTTGAACTTCCCAGTTAATCTAAGATCCAAGCAATAGTCTTGGAATACTTTGGTCTCACTGAGAGATGATTTCACTTTCCTCTTTCTTTCCAGGGAAATGGAGAAAACGAATCTTTTTGCAACTTTTGTCTTTCAGACACAATGCATTGTTAGAAGTGATGACAGGATAAAATGAATTGTATTTTTCCAGCCATAGGAAATGTTTGAAATGAAACTGCAGACCCCAAAGTTTTGGCTATTTAGCGAGGAGTGAGCGTCCCATCTGCTTAATCCCTCATAGTTTCAGAAATACTTAACAACCTTGGCAAAATGTCCCTGAAGTAACTTCTGAAATTATTTCATTTGTGTAACATAAAGCATCATAGTTTGTGCATCCTGGCATATGAATATTTTGAATATTTGCCAGTAAAATGTGATTGAAATGTGAAGAGAGCGTGACTTTGGTTGCTAACCAGACACAGTTATATGGCATGAAGCAGTCGGCGTTGCTTTTTATGATAAACACAGCATAGAAAGAGTGGAAACAGGGTGATGTTGTGTAACATTGTGCCACTGAGGCAGGTCGAGCCGAGGCCAGTCATTTCCCCACAAGGGTTATTCAGCCGAGGATATTAATTTCCTAAAGGTGTTGAAGCAGGGACTGCAGCCACAGGCAAAACATGCAGAATTCACAGACTTTTATAGTTTTTAGAGGTTTTATTTTTCTGCTCAAAACTAATTCACAAATGTTAATAGTTCTGACGGAACTGCTTACAAAGCCCTGACAGCGACATGCAGCTCTGGTGCTGACGGGGAGAAACTTTCAGCCGCTCTCATTCCTCTCGCGAACATCACACATGTCAAACTTGCAGTTTTATTCGCCCCTTGTACAACAGCACTAGATAGACGAGACCCATACAGTAGCTGCTTCCAAAAATACATCTTGTCAAGATAAATCCCTTTAAGGACCAGCAGCGATGAGGCTATCCCTTCCCCGGGACAAGATAATGTAGTTTTATTTGAACAAAAGCAAGGAAGAGATGGATTTAACACTCGATTGTTCTTGATATCTGCCAACATTTTACACTGTGATGGCACAAGTGTGGATGAAAAAGCATCATCTGTGTGCCGGGGGGGGGCTGGTGCAGTGAACTTGCGATGTGCCTTTTAGCCAGACGTTTGAACTTGAATTGTTGTCATCATCGACGATTAGAGTTCATGCAAAGTTTAGCTGCTGAATGACACAGTATGCTCCCATATGCCGATAAAGTCACCACTGCTGCTGTCACCCTGTCCGTTTGTCTCCAGATTTCATCATCTACAGTGTCTACATTGCAGCGATGGATTTTCATTTGAAATCCAACTTCACATTTGTAATTAAACACAGCGCATTATCCAGCTGGAAACAATTCCCAAGGAGACATTTAAGTGCACCGACCCCCGCACGGCCGTTTCCGTACCCTCAGTGCAGGAATCCTTGTCTCATGATTGCCTGTCTGTTCTGTGCTTTGAATATGGTTCTTGATGTTGATTTGTTATGGCATTTCAAGTCCCTTTAAAATCTAATTGAGTGCTGTGCTATTCATCAAAAAGACTTGAGTTTCAGATTTTGTGAGAGGTAGTGCGTGGGTATAATGTTGGATATGAGCACGTTTTCCTTGCGGTTTGTGCAGTGGCTGCCATTAAATGTGGAGGGAAGTTTGCCTCTTATCTGGTAGCCAACGTGATGTACTTTGTCCAATTTGGACGGATGGGTTTGTGCTTTCATGACAGTTTTGCTTTTGGACCAGTGCTCTGGTCGGGCTAAAAGTGGCCAGAAATAACACAGAGTGCCTTCAACTGCCGCCTCTATAATAAGGGCGTGCGTCAGTCTGACCTCAATGTGTTCTTTATAGTGTTTGTAGTTGTTTTCACACTTTCAGTACAAATGGAAGCAGTAATTTTGTGCTTCATTCATCAGGATATATCACAACTGTATGTGATGGGTTTCTGTTTTCTTGCATTTCTGTTGACCCATGTCCCACCATGAGGGAGATAATTGATATTTGATGATTTTTATTTGTCCACTTGGTACTTCACATTCACAGTAATTCCATGGACGTGACATACGGCACTTTTAAAGCCTTTTGAGCTTTGTGTAGCTGTGAAGTGTTGGGAATGTACTGTGGGAGGATTTTGGGACACAAAGACATGGGAAAGTCAAGCAGAGCTCAGTGGTTGCATTTGTTAGTCTTTGGCAACGTGCACATTCGCACACTGAGAGATGAGAGTGTGTTAATTGTCTCCCACTGGCTACTTCTCAGCGCTGGAAACACATGTGCCTTTTCCAAGGTCATCTCCTGCTCCTCTTCCTCTCCTCTCTCTCTCTTTCTTTCTTTCTTCATCACCTTTCTACCTCTCACTGCAGCCACCTCCTACTAACTCACACTCACACATATGATTAGTACCGCACAGCGCCTCCTTCTCATGTCTGGGCAAGGACACAGTCAAGCTGACTCACCCAGAATTGAGCTGTCATCTGTGTCACCCCGGGCTTGTGTGTGTGCGTGTCTGCGCGGTGTGTGCGAGCATCACCTTGGGCTGAGAGTGTACTGTGGGAGGTTACTGTCAACACGCACAAGCTGGGGTGTAGGGGCAGAGGCACAGGCACTTGATTTGATCATCGTCTCGGAAACGGACAGAACATGACTAATGAGCTTGTGTACGTGTGAGAGAAAGTCCTCCTGTGCGCTCGCGGCACAAAAATACACTTGACGACTTGTGGATCACATGCATAGAGACGGAGCGCGGCCACAAACAAAATTAATTAAAAAGATATATTATTTCAGAAAATGAATTTCAAGCACTTTCCCATGTGGGTGATTAATTCAGAAGGGTTTAAAGTGAGCTGGCCCCCGCATGCCCCATGCAGTCACACCTGCTCCGGACAGACTGTCCTGTCGAGCGCCTTGCTTTTGTCCGATCCTTCATACACACAAATATGCATGCAGAAAGGCAAAACCTTCCCTATGAGCATCTGGGCAACAGACAGGCCTGTTAGCCCACAGGGCCTCGCAGTGCCATAATAACAACTGCAGCATATGCCTGCGTAATAATTGTATTAATGTTGAACATGTCTCTCTAGGGGGTGGCTGTGGTTGACAGCTTCGGGGAAATTAAAGCTTGTTCTTGAAAGCATGGAATTAGAATTTAGTAAATGTTGGAATGGAAGAGGGTGCAGCTAATGATCACTAACTACGCAGTAATAGATGAAGAGTTCAGTTCCAAAAAACTGGGTGTTTGTGCCGGAAAAGATCATTACACAAAGCTTGGTGCTTAATATCTCTCTAGCAATGAGTTTGCAGTCTCCAGATGTGACACAGTGTCAACTGAATGGACGTGTAATGTCCATTACTGACAATCATTTCTGTGGTGCTGTAATTTTTTAAAAATTGCTTTTTCCCACCTTCCAGAGGCCCATTGGTTTCAGTGCATTTAAGTAGCAAAGAAAATGAATTCACAGAGACTTGAAACTTGCTTAACATGAGATACTCCAACTAGAAAATGATGCAGTATGCACCAAAACGCAACTATGAGCAGATAGTAGGCTTGAAACGCCACTGGTACTGGTACTTACAGAAAGTCTGTATTTTAATTAGCCTCGAATTTTATTCATTATTTATTTTTTAAATAAGACTGATGAGTTCAAGCAATCAACTAGCTGGAAGCTGATTGTAGAATCCTAGCATGGGCATATCTAGATGAGCTTGTGTTGGCTATGCAGAGTCACTGCAGCATGAGGAAACATGCTCAGAGGGCGTTTAGACATCCTGGCGTTTAGCTTTGTGGGGTAGAGGGGAGCAGGTACGGCAGAAAAGCCATCACCCACCAAAGATTCCATTTAGTGGCGACATCGCCTTGTGAAGTTCCAAATTGTTTTTGTGCCCCGCAGCTAAACATAATGAAGATTCAAGGCGTGCCAGGAAATGCAGTCATGTGTGTCCATATACTTGCGCGAGCAAAGAGTGTGCACGCACACACTCTCGAACATGCAAATGTTCACATACCTCCACGGCTGCTGCGCACACGTGCACACGTCTGTTTGCCTTGTGGACATTCATTAGGATGCAGGGTAGAGGGATAATGTGGCTTAAGCAATCACCGAGCTGGTAGACCTGTTCCCTTGCTGAATTAAAGATAAATCCAAACACCCTGAGAGACCAGATTATAGGCCTGTATGTGGATTTTGCCCAAAGCAGCAAAACTCATGTGTGCGTACAGTATGCGTATATGTGTCTTTGACTGGGCATGTTTGCACACATGTACAGTATTAGACAACATGAGTATAGATTTGTGGTGGAGGAATGTGAGTACATTTGCATGCATTGACCATGCAGGAATAATCTGCCGTAATCTGCCATAAAGATAACAGTTAATTGATTGTAGAAACAATATGGTGTGTTTGCTGAGGGTGTGCAGTTTCCTACCTGCGAGTACACATGGATGCACATACATATTTGTCTCCAGGTGACAGCTGCACACATTCACTACAGCGTGGATGAACGGGCTGCGTGCGGTTTGCTTTGCGGGTGAAGGGGCAACTGGACTGCATGAATTTATGCATGTGTGTGTGTCACTGTGATGCAGCATTTGTGCTGAACCTTTGTGCGCCCACTGCTGAGATTCTCCTTGGAATACATGGCCAGACGCAAGCATACTGTTTGCAACCCCATGCAGACCAACGGTGTATGTGCACAACATTTTCAAGTGGTTCTTCACTGGGACAGAGAAACTGATTTTCATCATGTTTTTTCCTGCAATGCATGCGATATCGTCCTTATTTTCACATTCAATAGAATTATGGCAGAGCGGAGGTAACAAACTGGTTTGCAGGTTACCTTGGGAACAAGCCCCAAGAATTGTCTTCAACAGAAGTAGACATCAAAATTTTACAGCTGCATGTTCAGTTTAATTCAAGTAACCTGCCTGTCTGTAGTTACAAAGAGAAAGGGCCATTTTGCACAGAAAAGTTTCCTGCTCTCTTCTTTTATACAGCAAACTTTTACTTTACATCAATTTGCAGTGGCACTGCTTTGAATTTAAGTGGCAACCAAGTTTAAAGATAAATAGCCACAGCAGGAAAGTGCCTGTTTCCGGTCTTACATCCTTTAATGGACTATGATTAGTCATGTAGCCACTGAGTAATATGCATCATTAGTCAGTCAGTTATTTTTCTGTCTCAGTTATATGACCAAAAGCCTTGCAATTTTAGCTGTTATTTTATGAAATAAATCCGTGAGGTTTCCCGCTAAGTTGAACTGTGAGACTGGGCATGGAGGCGGCCATTCTTCTCAGTGTCGGCCTCATTTGTGCACTGTAATTATACCTGCTCGCTCTCGTGTGCCTGCGTGTAGCGTGAACATTTGCGGGTGCATGTTAAAGAATTAAAGGGTTATCAGTTTTTATTTCTCTAAACTGGGGCAGGCCGCATTATGTAAAGTACTGAATTATATATCAGATCTGCCAGCATGGCGGTTTGGCCAAAGGGAAAGTGGTGAGCGGGAGACACACACACAAGTGCACACCAATCTGCACACTCTCGTTATCTCCCCTGAATACAGGCACATGCACACGAACCTTCCCTTCTTTGTATGTACTACAAACAAATATAACACATATGTACAGTAAATTGCCTTCTGTATAACCTTGACGCACAAGTGCGTACACTCTCCTTTATCCCACACAGCTACACTCAGCCTGACAGATGGGAGCACCAGATGATGAGCGCCACCAGATTTGTGTCTCACGGTGGGAGCCGTTGCTGACACCATTTAAGCTGAGAGAACGCTCATGCTTACATTAGCGCCCTGAATGTCTGTCTGTGTGTGTGTGCGTGTGTGTGTGTGTGTGAGGGAAGCAGCAAGTGTCTGAATGGACATGATTATGTGTGTGTTTGATTTTGTGCGCAGAGCTCCAGAGGCTTACAGATAGTTGAATGTGTGTGTGTGTTTTAGAATGTCGCAGACATACACTCACAGACAGTGCCTAGTCAGCTATGCAAATGAACAAGTGGGCTTGACATTCTCTGCTTGCTCAAGCTGCTTTCATCTTGGCAAGAAAGAACAATGACCTATTAGTGAGCCTCGCAAGCACATATTGGGCTCTCTAGGCCAGCCGCGCTCGGGCTATTTGCTCATTCGCTGTATTCTGCCCCCTCCCCCACCACCTCCTCCCTTTCTGTTCACCCTCTTACTCCCTGTAGACCCCCAGTCTGAGCAGCTTGCCTTTGAGACGGGCTGAACTTAACCAAACTAATCTTCAGACGGAGAGGAGGAACAGCTGACTCCCTCCTCCTCTTCTTCTCCTCTCGAGACACTGCTGACATTTTGCAGTGAGAAAGTGTGTCATATTTTGGGTGATGGTGGGGTGGGGTGGGGGTGTCGAGCATGAGAGAGTTGACTCAACTCAGAGTGCAAATATTCCACAGGGACCCTGCTCCCACATCTTATAGCCTGGCAGCTCTCAGTGAGCACTCGCCCTCTGATGATATCCCATTTTGCACCAATGGGGGTTTCCAGTCACTCGCCGTAGCAACTGTTGCAGAGCGGTTTGACACCTTACAAGTGCTCAGACACAGCTCTCCTGACCAATGACAGATTTCTCTCTGTCTCTTTCCTTGAAGTGGTGATGGTATTTAACTTTTTTGGGGAGCATTTTAATTAGATTGCGATATCAGGCATATCGCGTGTGTTCGGACAACTTTTATGACGAGGGACGTAACAACAGATGACGGTGCGCAGCCCGGCTGTTCACGCATGAAGTGAAGGAGGGGGTTTGCCCCTGGAAAGAGCAAACAGTCATAAGTCCAAATGACAACACGGTCCCTCAAAAAAGATCACGATGTAGGAAGTTTGCCCACTACAGAGGTGGCATATATTATCATATACAGATGTATATTTACACTGGCAGTTATCTCACTTACATTTGTTTGTGCTTGTATTGGATAAATGCCAAGAGGCTTTGCTTTGGAAACACTCACACTTTAATGCTGCGCATAATAGTTTATTGTACTTTGGGGTGCAACAGAGTACTAAGGTTAACAGTACTCTTATGCCTGTATATTTCACATTGTGAGGATAATATCACCCGCTATAGGCCCATAAACTAAATCATAATAATGCTGAATGTGGTACAGTGCCCTCTCCAACTCTGAATGGCAATGGGAAGTTTGTTGGGCACGTCGAGCAGTTCAGGAGCACCTTTTGCTGTTGTCTGCGCACAATGTCATTTGTGCAAACTGTTTGTGATCTTGTGATCTGTCTGTTTCAACTTGCAACTGCACAAATGCATGCTTGCTCCTGAGACGGCCCTCTCAAGGCTTTTTCACCGCATGCGTCGGCACCGCGTGTGATTTATGCGCCGGCGGAAGCCTTCTCTCTCCGGACTGTATCAGACTGTGAATGTCAGTTCCAAGCTGCGCCCGCCGCCATCCATCACTGCAAAAATAATCTGACAACAGGCCCGAGTTCGACCACAGGTTCTCACTCGCCCACTTGAAATAATGTCAAGCATAACTTCATCTGTAGCACTGACTGAGAAGATGGAAATCGACTTAAAAACAACAGTGTGAGTTGTGCGTTTTGAATCCACAAGTAAACCCATAAATGAAAACTAAAAAATATGATTCCATCTTTGGTTGTGATCTTCACATTAAGGCGTGAAATAAAAACACACAGCATATACATAGTAGAAAACAAGGCTGAGGTGATCATAATGGCCATGTATGTTAATGTTATAGCCTATCTCCTCATTCTCAAAGAAGTAATATTGATGGAATTAATTCATATTTTATGAACCGAGTGTTGAGCGTGTGTCATGTTTTCTTGTTGGCCTCACTGGGCTAATATTTCTCTACAGTTATTAATTATTAAACGGTGGGATGACCTCCATTAACTCCATACTTAACAAACCTTATAACTGCAAGGGCTACTAAGGACAAGACCTCACTTGTTGGAGTATTTATACTGTACACATCCCACTACATCTTAAATCTATTGTGTGGTTACTACAAGGTGGTAGTAATTAACTGGCTAACATTACCATTAGGTGGCTAATGTATTTGTATTTGTGCAGCTGTTGCACTACATTTTAGCATTTGCCATTGGAATTGTCACTTGTTATGGTGGCTGCTGTTCAGGCAAATACACAGTCTGGCTTTAAAGTTTAGATTGGCCCGTGGGAGGGAATGTAGAGATCAGATCAGAGTGAACTGATGAGTCGCCAACTGGCATTTTCCCCAGTTATTTCCACCTGTATGTATTAAAACTGTCTCCGTCTGTGTCTCTCGCCCTCTCCTCTATCTTCTGGTGTGTTACGTTTCTCCCTGAGGCTCAGAGTACAAATATGGTCTGTCAAAGGAGCCAGTGCAGTGTCGATCATAACCAATTTATGTCTGTCTGTTCCTCAGTCTGTGTGCCTTGGGCTTTCTCTCACCCCCTTTTCTCTTGCTCCCACTCAACCAACCAACATGTTGTGCATCGCATCGCATCATTAGTCAAACAGATGCCAGTTAAAATGTTTTTCCGAAAAATGCACCCACTAAAAGACGATTATGTGAATTACGGAGAATGTACCAGAAGTGGAACGACATCAACTGGACGAGTTGTGAAACCAATAAAACGTCATTCATTTGGACAAAAAACTAAATGAGGCAGTAAAAGAACTCAATATATAATTACCTCTCATTATTTATGAAGTATTATTTACATAACCTTGGAATTGAAATGTTATTGTGTAATGTATGTTGCTAAAAGTTAATATTGAAAAAACAGGGGGGTCCAGGGCTTGAGCAGGAATCTTACCCTTAACCTTATATGTCATTGGCCTTCCTCTTCTGCCTAGCTTGTCTTCCGTAAGCAGAGACGTATGTTAAAGTCGATTAAACAGCAATTAAATAAAAACTGGTATAATACAACAGATGATACTGTAAAATCATCATCTGTTTGGCTCCTTGCTTTTTTGTACCCATACTGAAATTAATCGTACATATTTATTGGTCTCAGCCAATACACTGTTTAAAAAATTGACTTTTGGGGATTAACTACTGGAGGCAGACGTAAATATACCAATAAAAGTCAAGTTGTAACATTTAGGTGGTGGTGACAGAATAAAGGCCTGCTCAGCTTCAAAATTGGCTACATTTCATGGTGAAATCAGCTTATTTCAGGAGAATCAGAAACAGAACAGAAGGCCCTGACAGAGAGCATTACAGCTTTCAGCCATTGTCTCTGAAATATCAACAGTCCAGACCAGTGACAAGTAATCGGGCCTTACTAGCTTGAGAGGAACAAATTGTTCCAAATGGCATTCTGGCTGTAATATACAGTAGCAGTATACAAGCCAGCACTGTGATACGTTTTTCAGCCCTTTTGTTGCCCTTGGTGCATCTGTGTAAACAGCTTAAATCCTGCATTTTCTAAATCCTGCATTCATTTTGGGAAGCACAGACAGACTCTCTAAGGGAAGGATTTGCTGATGGGTAAATATAATCTCAATCTAAATCTGAACTCTGCATCCCACTGCAACACTACAGCCAGACAAAAAAAACCCCATTGCGGTCATGTTTTATTTTCTACCTAGTATGCACACACACCTACGTTATGTTATTATCATTAGCACAAGCTGATGGATTTCAAACAAGTAAAGCCATGCAATTGCAGTTTAGGATAGAAAGTCGATTAACAATTAACAATACTGTGTTTGTTTGCAAACACAATACATTCAATTTAAAGTGTACATATAATTCCAACACACAGTATATGTAAAAAAACAAGGCTATTTTCTCTATGGTGCAGTTCCTCAGGCAACGCTTTTATCACACTCAAGTTCACAAGGGATTCTGGGATCCTGGGATTCTTCAATTCTTCAAGAGAGTTCTGAGTTGTCATTCGGATTGGGGTGGAATTGTCTGTCCATGAAGAGTTGAGGGGTGGCCATGCAAATGAACGAGGCTCAGAGGATTCGCCACAAGCTGCAAACCCCTTGGAACCCTAAAGAACAGAAAGGGCAGGCTGCAGTTGGCCACTGAGGTCTCAGTCAAGTAAACACATAACCAACGTGTGTTCATGAGGTGAAAGATCCTTCACAGGCCAAGTCCTGCTGTGTTTAACTCCTGTCCACCTGCTGTTAAACCCCTAACCTGTGGCCACCATGTGTTACAATGGCCACTATATATCTCCCCTGCAGCTCCTTCTATGTTGATATAAACCTGCTCAAATTAAAGCTGAGACGTGTGGATCCCATAAGGAGAGTTCAGCGAACAGAGCTGAGGAAATGGCTCATTAGCTAGTCATTACCCAGGGCCGAGGTGACCCTTGTGTCATTTTGTACAGCTTTTATTGTCTTCATATTGCAGTAAGCAGCGTGGTCCTAAGCACCAATATAATCTAGTGCCTTTACTTTGTAATGCAGCATGTAACGTGCAGTTGAGGAGATGGTGTGCCACATTGTATGCAAAAATGAAAAACTGATTTGATCAGTTTTAGTCACTCCAGTAAATAAAAGCTAACCACAGACTGGTGCTGCTCTCCCTCACTGCTCATTGCTTTTTACAGAGGCACATTTCACGTGTCTGCTCCCGGGGGCGGGAATCAAAAGAGACGACATACAGCACTGACCTTCAAAGCGATACCTGTAGCTTTGCAGCTCACCATCTCCCCAATGCATGCAAACACCGTAAGGTTACACACTGGAGCAGCGCAGCATCTAAAGTGATTAACCAGATGCTAAAGCTCGGCGGCTGCTGGGGATGCACACCCTGCTGAATATCTTGCCAGCTCCAGCAGAGCTGCACATTCACTTTCCACTGAGGTAAAAAGACTATTTCTCCACCAGTAGCACATTACATTAACATTATCTTAGTTTATTTTACTTTTGCTTGTCTTGCAGTATAAAGTAAAATAAGAGCATCAATGAACTAACTTGGCTCATATATTACCAGAGTTTATGTAAGATCCAATATGCTCTTTCTTTCTTCCTTTCTTAGATGAGATGGGATTTTTACCTGGTGGCCATGCCAGACAAATTCAAATTTAGACTTTAGTATTAATCTGTGTCAAAATGAAATAATTTTCACTTTGTTTCAGAGTCCAAGCACTTTAAACCAAAAAAGAGTTGTTTAAATTGAAGCCATTCTGTAGAAGTATTACCCCATGGTTAATGGCCTGAGAATGGACATAAATCAACCATGATGTAAACAGCCTCACCCTAGCAATCCAAGCCGGGCCTCCCAGTGACATCAATTGCTGGATGATTAGGTTGTAGCAAACTCAACCTAATCTTCCGGCAGCCCGAGCTAACAGGCCGATAATACGACCTAATAGCAGCGAGGTGGAGGCACTTCAAAGAGGGCCGCCCCCCGAGAACTATTCTGCCCGTGTATAAAGTCTTACTTTGGTGCTCATCTCATCAGTCAAACAAGACACATCCGCCAAAAGCGCTAATCTGCCTGATAGCAGCGATAGGAAGTTCAGGCCACACAGAGCTCTTGAGAGAGGGCTAACCTGAGAGCTCCAGTGCAAAAGTAATGGTGTGAGGTTAGACCCGAGAGATAAAGGTCCTTATCATATGAACCGGCCCAGAACCGTGTGGAGAGAGTTCACCTCCCTCAGATGAACTCCCCTAATGATTCCCTCCTTGCAGCCGTAATTAAACCCTTTGCCCATTGTCTTGATTCATTAGCTCCACAGCTCACTTTGCCAACCTTGATCAATTGCGTGACTGCATATCTCAGCCAAGCTCTTTAGTTAACGCTCTCACGTAGCTGTGTCGCTGTGGAAGTGACAGCACGGCAGCGCCGCTGAGCGCATGTGTGTGTGAGTGAGCGAGTGTGGGAGGCATTATCACTGTGATTAGGAAAACCTTAATGGACGTCTCAACAGCGACAACACTGAGATGAGACGAGCATTTAGAACGTCTACACAGAGGCGTGTGTGCGCACAAGTGTGTGTGTGTTTGCAATTAATGTCAGCGATGGCAGGAGCACTCCAATCCTCTCTGCATTTATACAACCTTGGTGCTAATTAATGTTGTGCTGTTATTCATTTTATCTTTTTTACTCCCATTTTCAAGACAGGCTGGTAAAGAGTAAGCGTTATTTTTCGAAAAAAGAATGCAGCATAGGTGGCAGATCGGGATGTTGCGTGACAGCTCATGAAACGTGTGCAGCACACGCTTTTAACCACCCTGAGTTTGAGATAAAAGGAAAGGCACAAACAAGGAAAAGCGTCTGTGCTGTAGCTGCATGGCCAAAAACAACGTTCCCTCTCTTTCACTTTTTCAACATCATCATCTTTGTATCTTCAATAATTAAAAATACCAATAAAAAAAAACCCCATGTGCTCATAGACTGGACTTGTTATATTTTTTTCATGTCATCAATAATTTTAAATTACTTTCCATATGCGCCATGGCAACGCACTTTAATTCATCTGCCAGCCACTGTCTCTCTGCTGTTTTAGATCTGGCCATTCCTTCCCTGTCCAACAGTTCTCAGTCTTCAGTGTGTTACTGCCACTAATCACCACCTGATCACACTCACCTGCTGACCTGTTCCGTATTCCTTCATTAGCTTCCCTGATGCATGCGCCTGCCCTCGTGCCCCCAGTACAACCTGTCTGTTGTTCCTTTCTGCAGTAGTGTTCC
Source organism: Psettodes erumei (assembly GCA_016785225.1). NCBI lineage: Eukaryota > Metazoa > Chordata > Actinopteri > Pleuronectiformes > Psettodidae > Psettodes > Psettodes erumei. The sequence goes on from JAFBJZ010000953.1 coordinate 1,393,283, forward strand.
ACCCTTTGACTCGAATTATGTCTGCCTTAATTTTGGACCTCGGCTGCTTTGGGAAAAATTTCCTTTGCCCCGTTGAACGTTCACCTGTTCTGACATCGTCCAGTTCAGCATCACCTTTGAGCACCCTGTAAACTTTTCTTCCACTATTCCTACTTCTAATGAAAACGTTTAATTCTCATAAAGTCATTCAGTTATCTGCCTAAGCATGCCTGTCTTTCTCCACCTATTTATTCTTTATTTAGATCACAAAGATCACAGACACCAGCAGTGCAGGTTAAAACTGTCATATCAGAAAGCAGCCTCATGCATCTTTATAAGTGTTTTGATTTTCACTTATGCAGATAAAGTATGTAATATTGCTTGATCTACAGTATCTGTTTTGTTGCTGGAGGGTTTTTTTGCCTCTTGGGGCAGCACAACAAGCCATAAACACAGCATGGGGATGATGGATTTTCCTCCATCCACCTGTTTTTATGCTCATGAATTTGCACATTAAGAATGCTGATAGAAAAAAAAAACATCCAAATGTCACAAAATACGTTGTTGAGGTGGAAATGTTGCTGCAGTGAAATGCAATAAGGAAGCATGTGACTTTAAAAATGCTATAATGTTATGTTGTTAATAATGTTGATCTATAATGTAAGAAAAGCAGCCATCTATTTAGATGCTGAAGGCCCCACTGTGTTCACCAGCGAGTTGTTAACTTTTGTCATTCAGTGTACATTTGGTCTGTGGTATTTTTTTTCTCTTTTCTTGCTGAAATGGGATTCCTTCTGTGACTGCAGACCAAATCAATCGGCCTATTGTAGAAAAACATTGACTAGTACAGTTTTGAGCTGAGCATAAACCTGAAGCCGAGATAACCAGAAATAGTATGCATACAGTACAGCATTAGAGGTCAGGATTAAAAATAACACATTTGAGTATTCCTTTGTCAGAATTTAGGCAAGAACATGTTCCCCTACACAGAGCAGTGCATCAGTATTCAGTGCTGCTCCCGTTTCAATGATTGTGTATCAGTGGGTTAATCCATGGAAGTCAAACTATTAACAAACACTCCATGCTGATAGCAAGTCCCTGGGGATAAGCATAAGGATGCAGAGAGACATGACAGAGGGGCAATGGAAACACAGAAACAAACAGCAGATAATGCCGAGTGGAGAGGACATAGCAGCAAATGATAGCAGGAACAAGCAGCTGAGCGGTGCAGTGGCAGCAAACTGGGAGGTGGAGGGGCTGCTGCTCTTCAGCTCACCATAAGTTCAATTCTTTTAGTTGTAAAACCATTTTAAAACAAGTCCGAAAATATCTATATTTTTTAACAGAAGTTTTCCCTGGCCAACAAGTCTCCCTCTAGCTCCATCAGCATCCCAGCAGCATATTTCCATAACCTACACACTTGGCCCACGACACTGGCTCTTGGCCAGACAGCCGCCTGAATGCACACAGGGACAAACCAAGGGCACTGACTCACTTGTCCAATTTTTGGGTAATGTTGATTGGAAAAGCAGCAAAAGTGGCCATGTGGTAAGAAATCCTTTCAAATCTTTCCTGGCAATCGGTTGCTCCTGTGGGATTAAAGCAGGAGCAGTGAAGGCAACTCCAGGAGCTATACTTCAACTGCTCCACACAGCACCTCCCTTAGCCATAAATTAATCACTATTTAAACTTTTAAAACAAAGTATTTTTTCTGTGTGGTCTACCAACCAAATGTTTCGAAGATATATCACCTCTAAAGAGACAGTCTTCTAGAAAAAAGTGAAAATGTTAAATTGGATGTACAGACATGCATGTGTCATCAGTTTTTCCTCGCAGAATATTTACACAACCACCTCATAATGGGAGTCCATAGCCAGAAAGCTACCATGTTGAACCAATGTAAGGACAGACTCTGGTTTTCAGTGCCCACTTTAGCTTTTGGACAGCTTCATAAACACCCCCAAACCCTTGTTTTTTTAATTTATTTATTTATTTTTGTCTTTCGTATCCCACCGGGAACTCCAAGCTGATTTTTTTTTCAAGGTTTCTCCGCAATCACTATGTCCACATGGCCTTTGACAAAACATATTTGCCAAGAGGATAGGGGTGTGAGGACTGCTGTCATTTTCTGATTATCAAAGATGATGAGACAGCTGCAGGTGTGGGAGCAAACACTGGGGATTACAGTATCTGAGAGATTCAAGAATTTGTTGGGATCTCATCTTAACCACTTATAAGATAGGACAAACCAAATCTGGTAGTGATATCTGATCGTCGTGTTGGTTATTTACTGGGCAGTTTGTGCTCTTTTTGACAGTTAACAGTATTTGTACACAGTATAAATATCAGGATATCAGCAAGGGAATCCATGAAATGAAATGCTTCCAACCTGGTAAAATCTGAAGGATTTACACAGTTGCTTCAGGGGGAAATGTCAATTGTGAGCATGATGCATTTGCTAAAACTATTTAGCTGCTTATAAAATGAATGCATGTAACTAAATGCATGAGTTTCAATGAGCAGAAGGAGGAAGGAAGGAAGGAAATGCAGAATTGCAAGAAGTTTTTTCATGGCAGTTATTGTGTGAATACTCCCTATCAGCCCATAATTCATCTCAGAGCTCCAAATTGGCATCGCTGGATAGGCAATATGTCTGGACTGTTTTCACCTCTGTAATTCCAAAAATATTAACAAAGGAGGAAAAAAATGCATGTTTTTTAGTTGCATCCATCTCCTCCTCGCCACAGTAACAGCAGCCGTGTGTGTGTGCAACGTGCAGCTGATCTGCATTTTCTCCTTCCTGTGTTTTGCACACAAGGGTAAACACACCCTGTATTGCATATTCATTATGGCAAAGGTACTAAATTGACAGGGTATATTATCTTGCACATCTATAAGATGCAATCCTCAGTGTGCTGGACTAGTTCATCAGCTTGTACATTTTGGGCGGGTAATATCAAATTTACAGCTGTTTTTACTCATGCAAACCTTTAGTGAATCAGGCCCATACATGTGTTTTTAATGATGCGTCTTTGTTTGTGTGGCAGTGAAAATGAAGACTATGTGATCTGTTAATAAGTTTCTCTGTTTGTTGTGACTGAAAGGCTCTTCTGGATGTTGGAGGCTGATTTCCATGTCACGGATTTTAAAGTCGTTGCACTGGTGAAGTGCTTTGCCTATTTTTATGTGTGGGGATTTTACAGCCCCATGAGGCTTTTTAATCAGAGTTAACTCTGTCTGGAGCTGCAATACAGGGTAGGTCTTCTCTCCAGCCCACACATACACACACATTGTGCGCACAAACGCTGACAATCTCAGCCCTCACAAACACACACATGCAGACAATTGCAGACAATTGCACAGGTGCTCGCACACGGAGGGTCGTAAAGCGCTCTCACTCTGTTTCCCTCCCTCTCACTCCGGACAGAGTGATAGAGGGTGGCGCAGAGAGTGATCAATATGTTTGTGCTATAAATAGCCAGTAGCGCAGTGTGGTGCTAAGGAGGAGGGATGCAGGGGTAATATATTTGATGAGGGGGAACCAACCCAGTGGTGCTCAGCATGGAAATGTTGCTGTGCCTTCACGAAGCTTAGCCAGGGATGGGAGTATTACAGCGATTTGTTACCTGCAATGCATTTGAAATATATAACACGATACTGCATGAAAACAGATGCTATCATTATCATGGGAATATGGAAATGATATATTTTTTGTGCGAAGAAAATATTGTTTGGCTTAAGAAGCATTCTTTGAATTCTTAAACCCCATGAATAGCAATGAGAGGTATAACTCTTGAAATGGCGCACAATAACAAATGGATATCCCACTGTTGCCGAGATATGGGTTGTTATGGCTTTCTGCACGTGCACAAGTGGCTCTGTGAGGTTTACTTGAGCTGAATGCTCATGTCCGGGGGTTAACTAACTAACTAACAATATGCATTCTGACTGTCAGTCCCCTTTTTGATGTCGAAATACGCTTTCCCTCTTCCTGATGCATGCGTTAGCGTGTTTACAGCATGCGGTTGCGGAATGTGCCGCTACTTTTTTCCACCTGCACCTCATTCGGTGTCGTGAATTGCTGGAGTGACCTGAATTAGTGTCCGCTTGGTATTTTTGAAAATAACAGAACGCGGCTCTGGTTGTTCCCCCTGTAATTATTGCTCATTTTCCTGACATGTCAACACGCCAATAACCGCATTTCCATGTCAGAGCACAGCGATAGATTTTGAAAAAGCCATAATTAAATGTGTGGCATAAAAAGTACAGCTCTGATCTTTTAGCATTAGTGAGAAAACTTTCTGACAAGTATCATTTTAAGGTGCACACACCTTCAAGGTGAGCACTTATTGGGGACTGAAATACAAAGGGACCATGTCTGAAAATAAGGGGGGAAAAGTGTAATTTTGACAACTGCGCTTATTATGCAAATACACTTCATCTGAATTATAATTACTACAGACAAGGCCCCTCAGGCAGCGGTGACAGATGTCAGCCTTTGATTATAAATGTCAGCTCGGAGAAGAGCGCTGTCCCAGTTGCCCGGCCACACTCGGGCCTTGATTTTTCATCCAGACGCAGGCCAACATTTATTTTCTCATTAGTGGCGTGTAATCACAGTGATAAGCCGTGCTGTCGCTGTGTGATATTTCAGACTGATTTTTGATTGATGATCCATCTAATGAAGGTGTTTGAGGAAATCGTCACATGGAGGTGTCCTTAAAGACATACGGGAAGGGGGGGCTTTTAATTAAATGCAACTCAACTGATCGAGCAGAGATATTGGAGCTGAAAGAAACAGCTTTCAAAGCTTCAAGACATTTAGAGACCATGAAGCAAAAAATTTTGTTGTCACATTTTTGATCTCGAAATTACTGTTTTATGTCAGCCTACAAAATTAAAGTAGTCATGATGTAACAGAAGTGTGTTTTCAAGCAAGGGAATAACTTTAGATTTAGAAAAAAGCATGTTTTCATTTAAATTTTTTTCCTTTTACTTTTTTCTAAACTTTTCTGGAAGTGCTGTTTATCCCATGCATGGCATTTGCTCTACTGTCATCCTGGGAATACACTTGAAGTGCCCTCCACCATGTGCCCAGTTGGTGTTCTGCTCTTTGATTGGTGCCCTGGTCAGCCAAGGTGCTTCTCAGTGACCCAAGTGGTTCATTTGGTGAAAAAGTGAAAATTGATCTTCTGCTAAGGTGAACCTCCCCTTGGCTTCTCACCTCTGCCCCTTAGGCTGTGTTTACCCATTTGCTTTTGGTCTGTTTATGTTGCTGTGTGGATGAAACAGCCAGATCTGGATGAACTGGCCTGATAAACCTCAGGCTCTCACCTTTGCCTGTCTGTACCACTGTTGGTACCGAAACAAATGCTAATGAAAAGGGCTAGAAATGCGTGTGGGCAGTTGTGATCAGTGTGACAGGTGGGACAAAAACAAGGTCAAGCCTGTGAACGAAGCACGCCAAATCCCGTCTGAGCCGAGTCACATCAGTGAGTGTAAACTCCTCCCCCCACCTGGTTGCCGGCTCATTCATAAAAACAAAACCAGCTGCAGGCGACGCTTTACCACCCAGGCTGTGTGGAGATAAGTGCAGGGTTTTCACACTAATCCTTGCCCTTTGGAAATTGATGCTGAATGCATACTAATACAGTACATTAACACCACACCAAAATGGATTGAAATGTGTGACTGATGATATTAAACAATGTGTGGGCAAATTAATTCAGCATCCGCACCTTTTGTGCAATGCCAGAAATCGTATTATCATGTACAGAATCAACAAGGGCTTGATACGTGTTGCACATATCCCTATCAAACAATATAATAGCCTACAGGCCAGTTCATAGAAATATTTTTGCATTCTCTGGAAAGTAGTGCAGTGACTTATACATTGATGCACAGGGAGAATGAGTGATGCCAGGAGGCACAGCTTTGGATTTTAGGCCTCATGATATAATTAAAATTGGCATAAGGAGTTGGCCGCGTTCAAGCCTTCAGGTTGTTTTGCAGGAGAATATGTTGCATGTGTTTGGTTGAAAAAAGGAACATAGTGGGATTCACAGGCAACTCTGTCACATTTATTCTGTGTATTCTATAAAACATGACTTGTTTCACTTTTAAGGTTGGGCAAACAGTAAGGGAGCCTGTGATGTGGTGCTCATCCATTATATACACTTGTGTACGCATCAGTATGGAGACAAGTGTGATGCAGTCATTTTATTCTCAAAAAATTGGTCTTGTAATCCCCTAAATTTAGTACCACCACCACTGTTGCTCTTAGTTTTCAAACTGTCTGCTTTTATACTGTATACTGTTCACCTAAATTTTGCATTACATAGATTTAAAGCATGGTATTATGGTATTTTAAAAGTTTAAATAAGCAACTGCAGGTGTTTTAATGCTAAAGATGGTATGGTGTGGTATGTTTGATGTGTTTTCCTTCAGGAATTGTGTGTCACTGTCCATGGTGCTGAAATATGACACGTTTGTTGCTGCCTACAGTGATTATTCAGGAATTGTGTGGAACTGTCCACACTGATATAACTTGATGAGCAAGCAAGGCTCCTGAAAATGAGCCTTGCCTTGAAGGTTGCAGGAGTGTCTGTCTGTCAAGTCTTCCATGGAGCAAAGGCAGTTCTGCAATTTTTCTGAGGTTGAGGTGAGTTCTCATTGATTTACACTTGATTTTTTTTCTTCAGGGGTTGTGACATAACAAAATCCCAAATAGCATATACCTTTCTCCCATTATATGGTAAATGTTTCCAGATGTGTCGATGCAGACTGATCATTAACTGCTTCTCCAACCCTACAAAAGATAAACTGCTCGTTGTCGTGCTGTACTATGATTACTGTGAAAAAACTTCACCGACTTCCTGTCGTCCAGATAGAATAAGAAATTGACAGTTGCATTAGTACTTTTTACCTACAGCTGGACAGCATCTAATGCTGTTTTTATAGCCCTGACTCCCTCATAGTATACCTGATATTGTTTCATTCCGCCCATTTAAGGCTGATAATGAAACACTTAGTTCCCTAATCTCAGCTCTGTGCTGGTGCAACTTCCTCCCTGAATTGTGGCGATAAACAACAAACTGATGAACACTAAAGAACAGCTGACACAATCCCAAGTCTGTTTCATTCTAAATGCCAATACTTATATTTGCGAGAGGCACAGAACAAATGGATAGCGCTGCAGTATAGCAAACTGGGGAGCTATGATCCTTACATGCATCATTTTAAGTGACACATTGCTCAATACAGATATTCCCTATCGGGAAATCAATATACCCAATGAAAAAAATAAAACTAAACTCACTCTGAGGTAAATGGAAAGATTTATCCAAAATAATGACTTGGTGTACAGAAACACCTGAGGTTCTTCAAGGGGGGAAAAAACTTATTTTCATTCTATTCCACTCTTTTATTTCACTCTATCTTTTCTGCTTCTATCTATTTTCATCGCTAAATAGCTGTAGGGTAGTATGAGACGAGGCTGCTCAGGGTGTATTAATGAAAAAAGGCACCTGCACCAAAAAAACATTCATCAGATCGCACTGTGGCTAACTGACACGGGGGAATGGAGTGTGCATGTGTTGTGCGTGGGTGGATGTTTTTATGTGTTTCGTGTGTGTGTGTTTGTGTGTTTCCACTTAAGTGTTGCCAGCGTGATACATTCATCACAGGGGACACAAATGAGCTGAACTCAAGCTGTGGAAGGGCGCAAGGGGAAAAGGATGGGTGCTAACTGTGGGCTGGGAAAAACAAAAAAAACAAGTGAGGCGATGGAGAAGGAGTGGAAAGAAGGAAAGGTGAGAAAAAGAAGAGGGAGAGGTACTTCAAATGTCGCAGCATGAAAGACTGGTAAGCACTTGCTTATGCTCGTGAAAGTGTGTGAGTAAGGCTGAGTCAAGAGTGTGTGGGAAGATGGCTCTTCAAGGAGCTGCCATCACCTAATGCTTTGCTTTGTAATTGCTGTTGGTATATGTATAGACATTTTTTTTTCTTTTTTTACTGTTTTAAAACAGGCCACAGCCTTTTGCTGACCTTACCTAAAAGAAGAGCCACAAGCAGACGATCCTGCTGCAATTTCAGGCAACCCATTAACTTAAGTTTCTGCAGAGACCTGATCAGCATAGTGCATTAGAGGACTTCCCAGCATGCAGTGTTTGAAAGTTAACCCTCTCTGCCAGTCCCAATACTATAAGCTAACACTGTTTCTAAATAACTAAGAAATAGTCAGTGAGACAATTTTAATTATTTTATGATGGGAGCTCCTATTTATAGCATTTCTATAGGCTTTGGCCCAGCTTTCTGTTATTGCTTTGTTCGCAGCAGCAGGGCTTACAAACAGCAACCAAAGCTTAATGGAGTTTCTTGCCCTGTGCAATGGTGTAATTTCCACTGGGGATGCTGAGGGCATTTTCCAATCCCATCTTTTACCCCACTTTAAGTTTCAGTGAGGGTTATTCAGTAAAACATCTGCAAACAGTGTTCTCTTCTTCAAAAAATGGCTCTTAGAGATGGCTTTTGAAAGTCAAGATATGTGAATAGAGCGGTAACTTGAAAATAGCTAATTTGGACTTTTTTTTCTTATGGTCGTAAGTGGGCTAGTACCCAAACCTACTAAAAAAATTGTCGTCTGTAGCCTCAGTACAGTAGGCTCCTGTGCATCTTTTTCAGACAATGAATATTTAAAATATTTTCCAAAAAATATAGAATACTTGATTTGTTAATTGATACATTTTGAGTCAGTAGTTAAAGAGACTTTGTTGAAAGTATAATGAATTATGACTATAATGATGTGATCATGAAAGAAAGAGCATGGATATATTTGAAAATACAGTCAGTGTTGTTCTGACATGCAGAAACCTGGTGATGATGATGTCAGTCTGTAATGCACAGTATCAAGCGCCTGTCAACCATCTGAGCCATTACATTCTCAATTGCCATTAACCGACTCCGAGCCCCGTAATAGCACAAATTATTCTGCATTGCATCCCTGTATCCAGGCTGTTCATCCCACAGTCTCTGAGTTGACCCATTTCAGTAACAGCTGAAAAAGCCCCATCGCTCAATTGTACTCTTGCCAGAAAAGAGACACTTGTGTGATTCCTTTGGCATTTAGTTGACAAAGGAGATGATCTTGCTTCTGAGTTATAGTTTCAAAGTCAAATAAGTCTTTTACTCCTGTGCTGTTAACATATTGAGCCTTCTGAGCCTCGGCTTTTCCCCCTATGTGTTACAGTGGCAAGAATAAAAACTAAGGTAGCATTACTAGTATCTTCTGACCACATTGTAATACATTGTCCTTCTGGTTTGTTTTTTTTTATACCATCCTTCAGAAGATTTCCTATCATGTCTCAAACCTGTGGAACATCTGTAGATTCTCTTTAAGTTAAGGATAATTAAGTGCTGTTTCAAAGCTATCATACATCTTAGCCTTGGTGGAGATGCAATCCATCTCCATCAATGCTGCTGTAACCTTATCTGTTTTTTTAGATAAAGTGTCAGATGTTCATTTTTGGTGCCGGAAAAGAATTTGTAGTCATGACTTTTATTCTATAGACCCTGGCTGGCAGCAGTTCTGAACTCCTGGCACGTCCTGACTAATAACCACTTCACCTCAGGGTGCAGGGTGTAGGCGAGCTTAAAAAAGGAAGAAAGAGAAAGGAAGAGAGGGAAATAAAAAACATTCATAAAAGATCACCTCCTGCCCGCTCATCACAGGAAGTGCAGCCTCAGCAGCCGTCTATGCAAGAGCGCTCTGATGCAGAGACCAAAGAATGCTCAGAGCGTAAACAGCTGGCCCAGGCTCACCGAGGATCACGGAGGGTCCTCTGCTCTTCCCTAATATATTAGGCAATTACTGATATGTGCCAACAGTGTGTGTGTGTGTATTAGTTGTGAATGAGGCAGCAATTTGTCCTTGTGCACACACACTTTCCCACTCTCCTGAACCTTATATGTTTTGCCTGTAAGTAAAGAATAAAAGAGATGCAAAATCCACAAAAACACACACTGACACACACTCAGTTTGTCCAATCCATCAACACGTTCATGCCCAGACAACATATTAGACTTGTGAGCATGAGAAAAATGTTAAGAAGCAAGGAGAGTAGTCTTTTGGCCTCTCAGATATGAGTGAACAATGAACGTGTGTGCTCAGCGTCTGAAATTGAGAATGTAGTTCAAAATGGTTATGGAACCCACGCCATCATCATATTGTATTTGCCCTCTCCCTCGTGGTTTCAGCCCATTATCCGTTTGCACATCGGCTCAGTGGAATGTTACGAAGACTTTCTACTCAGGGGCTGGCAGAGTAAAGTCATGTTAATGTGTGGTTCACCCGATTAGGACGTTTGCTCTCACACATGCAGCCCCTTTTGATCACATTTCAGAAAGTTCAGAGTTGCGGTGCATGTCCAAAAGCCATGCGTCCCCTGTCAGAGTAACAACAAATCAAATCAAAAATCAAATCACAGAATCAAATGCACCGTAATTTTTGAAGATAGCAGCTTTTAGTGCCTTGCCTTGCGAGCTCTGTCCCTTTGTGAATAAATTTTACCTGAGGAAGCTCCTCCGCTAGACTTAAGCATTTCAGCACTGTGCATAAACATGCTGCCCTCTGGCTCACTGTGAATAATTTCCCTGTCCCATTTAATCCCACTGTGTGAAGTTCACCCACCGTTTCAGTTTTCTAACAGCAGATGTTGAGGTTTAGAGGTTTTGTTTTCAGAATAGGTAATGACACCCCCTGGTTAATATCATCACCATGTCCCATTTTATCCCACATGTTTAGACGCTTCGCCAGTCTCTGGTATCTGGGCTGATGATGTGGGAAACGCCATCTTGATGCAATTTATTGGAGGAATTAGATTTCAATATGGAATTCAAAGACTCACCCCAGGATGCAGAATAAAGCCAGTGGTTCATTGATGTTGATTCAAGCCAGAGACAATCTTCACACACGCCATACAAGCCATCAAGCAGCTGCTCTGAGTAAGCTGCATGGAGAAATGTTCTTTAAAACAGCCATTAAACAGCAACAGCAAGGTAAAGCCACAAAACATTAATGTAGCCTTAGTACAAAGAATGATGATGGTACTCAGAGCTCCATGTATTTTTAAATGGTGCTGAACAAAATGCTATATTGACAAGGCCAGAATGGACTTGCAGTCGTGCATTTTTCAGATGGTTGTCTTTTAGCCAAGACTTTACTGATACTATAATTTTTGCTTCTTGATTGGGAAATCTCCATCAGTGAAAATCTACCTCCTTCAACTTCCAACATATAATCAATATTAATTTATTGGACTTAAAGGCTATGCTATTTTCAACTTCCTCATTTATTTTAGTCAGGTACTTCTGGGAACCAATCAGAATGTAGCAAGATTTGAACCTAAGGCTTCCATGATTCGTTAGTTGCTTAAATAGTCAATAACCCAAAAATGAACCTGCAATTATTTTGATAATTGATTAATTCTTTCAGCCATTTTTTAAAACTTTTTGTTATTTATCTATGATCAGATTACATATCTGTGGGATTTAAATTGTTCTTAGACTAAAATATTATTTGTAGTCGCACTTAGCTTGTGTTTTATGTATGAGGCCACACTGTCGTATTTCACTCGTTCGACACTTTACTCTGTGAGTACTACACAGTCTCGTGTAATGGTAAAGCTGACAAAATGACAGGGTAAAATTAGCACCTTCTCACTTTTATCTTTTACCTGGATACACTGCACTTGTGTTACCAAACAGAAAGTTAACACTCACTTAGATATAAATATAGCTATAAATAGAGAGAACTATCACGTTCAGTTATAACTGTGGAGTAACAACAGTAAAAACAGCACAACATCAACAAAGGTGGCAACCTCTTGTCTGTTGTGTAGAGGTCTACCCAAAGTAATGTGTTTTCCATTGATTTGTCTGTATCTGAGCAATGTGTGCTGCTGTCTGCATGGCAGCGTATCAGAATGCACATTTTCGGCTGAAAAGAAACCAAAACCAAAACATTCACCTTCCCTGAATCCCCATCATCCGCATCCTCTGAGGGCATGGAAGCAATTATACAGAAAGTGTGAAGATGCATCTGTCTCCATTGATAAATGTGGTAGTTTTTTTTAGCTGTATTTCACTCTTTCACCCTTTTGGATGGTTCTTGTGAAGCTCCTGGGACTATTGTCAGTGTAGGAAACCGTCAACATTTTTAGATCCCCTTTTATTTGGTGGATAAAATATCACTTAAAAAGAAGATAAGTAAAAAGCTGCGTTTTTTGGGAAAGTCACCTGAAGATGAGGACAGAATTTAGTCAGGGACTTGATTTGAAACCCCAGTGGCTGTTTGGCCTTTAGCACTAATCTGGCCTTCATTCGGTATCATCAATCAAAAGGGCAGGAGTGATTCCCATCAAGTCCACAAACGGGCTAGCACCAGGGTGGGAGCGTGACGAGAGCACGCAGGAGGAGAGACAAACATGATAGGTACTGATCAATCACAGCCACCGAACACGCAGAAAACACAGGACGCAAAGCGGGGGGGCACACTCTCAACAAAAGGCAGCCAGGAGGAAGGTGATTGAATCACTATTGTCACATATAAAATAGATTTGCTGGTGTCTTTTACTGCTGATGTGTGCTGTGATGGACTGCAGTTCATGTTAAAGATGAGAAAATCAAATCAGTAGAAGGCAGAGGTTCACTTGTCTAGCTTTTTCCCACCATATTATTACAAAGTCGTACAGAGTGAAGACAACCACTGGGACTGAGTTTTTGTGTCTCCTGTGTGCAGCTATACATATTTAATCATTTAAACTTGCACTGCTCCATGTCTTACACATCCACTTAAAACATTTTGTCAGGCTGGAAACTTTGAAAACTTGCATACAGCAGACATTTCTTTTTTTTCTCCTTGGAGCACATTAATGAGAGAATATCTCTCAAATTATATGGCTCAAAGCATTTCAGAGTCTGTCTTTTTTCTTTAAAAAAAAAAAGTTTTTTCTGCCCTCGTGAACTGATTGGGTGAGGCTGGTGAACATGCATGGGGCTGGCCCAGCATTCATCTGGGAAATCCTCAGTTTTGGTTCTGCAGCTCAGAACTTCCATCCAGTCTCAGGTGGCTGAATGTCTTTGTTCTCCTTCATTTCTCCACAGGCAAATAAAGAAGCCAAAATATGAATAACATAAATCTATCACTATAAATTTTAAGAAATGTGTCAAGTTCAAAATGGCTGTACAGTGTTCAGACTAATAAGACATCCACAGGGTTAGGGTGTCGTTTATATTATTAAAAGCCTGGGTTGTACACATAATTTTTGCTGTATTTCATTGGGCTCTTGTTTTATTATGACCCTGACATGCTGGTTGCTATGGTAACTGGCTGCTGACTGACTTGCTTCTGCCCCAGTCTTTATATTTCAGTCAAAAGTTGACTTTGGGTAACAGTGAACCCGTCAGCCAACTCTCAGTGGGTTTTGTTTCCCACACAGTTTGTCCGTTGATACTTTTCATTGCTGCTGCTTTTGGCTGCTAATTAAAAAGAGCCCCCGGGGAAAAGGTTATCTCACATGCTTGTGTACACTGTGGTCGACGCAGGCACCGTTTTTATTACACAAATGTCTGACTTTACTCACTCACGTTGATGTTATCTCCTGTAACCTTCCTGTGCCCTCCACGCATCCAGGCCGGTTCTCACTTTTGCTGCATTTTGACTTGCTTGCTCACTTTTATTTTGACAGCTCTCCCCAACTTAATATCCACAGGGGCACTTAAAATCCTTTCATTTATATTAATAAATGCTTAATATTTTACTTTAAAAAGTCCCCTGTGATAAATGTTTTACATTATATATTGTGTTAGCCACATGGGTAGCTTCTAAGTATTTACTTCTTCAAAAGCATGATTGGTAGATATTTTACAATTATTATTATCTTCTGTAATTTTACAATTAATTTTTACATAAATAACCTGGCACCTTATATTTGCTGATTCCATTATTGTTTTTTTCACTTTTTGAATTGAACCAGCATTTCATATTTCAAACTGTATCTATCAGGAAACACTACAACATTATAATTCCTGTGTTGTGGCTGAACGCAGTTGTTAGATCAACACAGGCTCTGATATCGGATGGTAACAGAAAGTTGTATATTATTTAACAGTATGAGTACCACTATGTAGAAGAATGAGGTAAAAAAGCAGAAAACTAAGAGTCATTTTTTAACACAATTTTATTGCATCTTTTGACATCATGGAATATGATACTTTTGTCAATAAAAAGCTACGGTATCTAATTTGGTATAGTCATAAACATTAGATGCCACCACGCCTTGGACAGATATACAGCTCAGGGCAGGTTCAGATATGTTCGCTTCGCTCCACAGTAGAAACATCACTTGTAAAATAAGTCCCCGCCATCGCTCTCCGTGTTATCACTCTGGTTTTTATAGGTCCGAGTGCAGTTTTGCTTTGGTCAGGTCATAACAAACTGGGCAGGGGAGAGGATACATCTGTCTGATGTTTGGCTGTGAAACATTGAGTCAGCTAAAAGGTTTGAGCTCCGTCAGCACCCTGCGGTGCCTTTACAGTTTAATACAGAGAGTGGAGACAGGCTGACAGAGGGCTGCAACAGCAACCCTGTAAAACACACTAACACTCAGTCACGTTATGAGGCAACTACCTGTTATGGTCCCTCAACTATTTAAGGCCACTGTTTCAGTTTATAGCAGCGTGGTATTAAAAAGACACTGCAGAGCCCAGAAACTCATGGTGAATGAGTAATCCATCACAGTGACTTATATTTTTTGTTTTGTTTTACAAAATTACATTTTTGTGTTTTGCTTAGACGACTTTTCAGCTGTTGAGCATTTTACCTTTGTCATATTTTCAGTCATTACATTTTGCTATCGAACAAATAATCAAATGTTGTTTATGTAGAAAGTTTTATTCAGTGACTGTGACATAACCTTTCTGGTTGAATGAATAGCAACCTCCAAATGAAAACTAAAGGTATGTGCAGGGGCGGTGGGTAATGTACTCGCTATACTGACAACATAGACAAATATGAACATGACAGACAGCAGTCCAGTGCCAGGCTGATATGCAGACTTGTTATATTAATCACTAAACCACGTGCTGGAACAGCAACCCCATCACAAAGCATATGGATCTTGTTTTTAGATTTCTGGGCTTATCTCACGGACTTCCGCTGATTGGTTAAATTGAGTCACACAAACATTGCACCTTGCCATTCCAATCCGCCAGCATGTGCACTCGCACACACAGAAAGCAACCCCTCTTTCCACCCCCAGTCTGGATCAGTCTGCCAGCAGCAAAGCTTCAATAACAAGCCACAGGCCGTTTATATGACCCCCCCATCATTTTCTATTGTGTTGAGTTATGTGCCTACTCACTGCTCATATCTTCAGTGGAGCTTGTGTTTTAAATGTCATGATGGAAATATGAGGAGGAATTGAAATAACTCAGCCAGCTGGTGCAGATTGTCATGGAGTCGCAGCGGTATGAGTTGAATCTCAGCTCATTTGCTTAATTTTATGCTGTTGCAACCCGTTTTGTCTCCCGTTGCCGGAGAGATCAGCGCTGGTTGGCGATTGAGGCACTGGTTTATCAGCTTTTCTGGTCTGTGAGTGTGATTGCTTATGGATTCTGCAGAGGTCTGGCAACTGTCAGACAGGCTCAAATGGAATTTGCATGAATAGGATTAATGAAGTGTTACCAATGACTTCTTACTTCCAGTCTCTACCAAAGCTGCACATGACTACTGATTAGCGGGGAAGGGTTGCTATTATGTATTGCAAAAGCCATTGACTGTCATTCAGCTCATTTCAAAACCTGCAACGAAACATCACCTGCTTAGTGTTTCCTGAAGAGGTGATGATGTGATCATCACAAAACGGTTCTACGTAGTTTCTCACTGAAAGCTTCCTTGCAGTCTCTGGTCAACTCACTGCTTGTTAATCCATACTGAGGCAGACAGCAGAGATGGCTCATTATGTTTCATGTGGGGACATAGGAAGTTACATACGGACGAACAGTGCATGCATCAATGTGGTGGGTGAATTTCTTTTTTACTTCTATGTGCTCAGAAAGAAAGTTTAGCATGTAATGGAATAAGATTCTACAGCCTTGCTGGCTGTTCTGTGAAGCTGCCCTTAGCTACATGCATATTGTGCATGTTAACACTGATGTGTGTGATGGTATCATGTTTGCTATCTTCACCATTTTGAAATCCTATCAATGTATGTTTTTGAATACCTAGTTAGGGAAAAGATACCCAGCGCCTCTCCAGATGTTTTCTATGTGAATCCCGTCAGGAGGAAACAGTGGAGAAAAAGAAGATAAGGGTTTGAGAAGGTCAGGCATCTCAGAGGAAAGAATAAAACCTGCACTCAGTGTATTCAAACCCAGTCTGACAAACAAACGTAAAAAAGAGCGTGTCCTTCGATGTCTTCAATCCCAATCTCGAAGGATGTCAGCAATGCATTGATGTATTCACTGACTCATCTGATGCGTGGGTCAGTGAGTGAGTGAGTGGCGTCCAATGCTGTAAAGTTTTTTGGATGTTTTTCAAAGAGAAGATTGTTATTATTTTATTATGCCTTGAAACTCATACGCAGCAGTTATATGAAGGAGGAATACAGTGTTTTTTTTAGATGGCCTTGAAGCATTTCCCTCCTTTTGAACATCGTCCCAACCTGATCTTATGGTGGCAAATCAATGATCAAGACCTCTCTACTGCACTGTGGCATTTTAATTTGAGATGATTTAGTTATGTGCCAGAGAAACATGGAAAGAAACAGGGTTAATGCATTGACATTCAGTTTCATATGTCACTCAACAGGACTTCCTTACAGCCCATACTTGTGGTAGTTTGCTCTATCTAAAGGTGTTTCAGTGGCCTCTTTAAGAGGTTACTGTGTATGTCAGTCCCCTGTGAAAGCAGTAACAACAGGCCAAGGGCACAGTTTTATTTTGGCTGTCATTATGTTTAAGTAGGTCTCTGTAAAAGGTTAAAGCCAGGAGGTCAAGACATACAGGCTGATGGATGTCGGCTGCCTGCGAAAGGAAGATGCCATACAAGCAATAGGAGACACATGGACAGAGACGATGATCCTGGAGGTCATAGTCGTAAATCTTACCTGTTTAGGGAGAAGGGCCAGCAGACAGGGAGCAGCAGGGCGAGATATAAGGTCAACTCTGTTGGCATATGGGGAATTTTAAATACATGGAGTGGGGAAAAATTGATGGAGAGCAGGGAACTAAGTCATCAGTTTGTCAGGAATATAATTAGGCTACAATTTCCATAGCTGAAACCCCACAAATACTCCATTATTTAACGTGTTCCCACTTGCAGTTCAGTACATTCAGTCGGTAACAAAGATAAATCCACTGTTGCCTTTTTAGTTCAAGTCCACTTAAAGTTAACACCGCACCAGCACACCAAGTTATAAACATAACTCACACAGACTGACAGGTAACACTTCACAGCCTCAATGACCTGTGGCCAAAAGTCAAATAAAAGTTTATTCCAGTGACTGACATCAAGTCACGCGGCTCTAAACTGGAAGGATTTATTTATCCTCCCCGGCAGCCAGGAAAAACTCACAAACAAAAAGTCGACACCTGGATGTGAGCAACTTTCAAAACTGTGAGTGAAGTTGCTTCAGTGAAAGATGGGTGTAGACAATTCAGGTAAATGTGTTTACTTTGGATTTTTACAAAAAGTAAAGTACCCTTTTAAAGGTGGAAGCACTCAGGAATGTTTCACAAGCTTCAAGTGTGTTTCAAAAGTACCCAGAGGTCCATTAAGACACCTGTTAAACCTTTTAACATGATGCCTTTAATAGTCCCAGCTGTAGCATAGAGCTGGAGACAAAAAAAAGTGTTTTTTTAAAAATCACACTTTTGGCTTTTCTTGGCAGACCTCAAAATTCAATAGCTTTTCAAGTGTGAAGCCAATATCAAGTGGCAGATTGCAACCAAATGAAAATCTGCTCAGGCTGGCACTAACACGTTCCAATTTGGAAAACTGAGGAGGGCAGTCTAAATATGGGATGAAATTTGGTCAATACTTTTATCTGCGAGATTAGGGGCAATCTGTGTTTTCCTAAAGCTCCATATTCAATTTTATTTCAGATTGTCCAACCCTTCAGGAAGTATAAAGGTAGTTTGTGTGCCATTGCTAACATCATCTAATGATGTGCCTTCACATTGAGAGGTTATCAGTACAAATAGCTTTCGACTACTCTCCAGTTCTTATTTTAAGGCCCCGTGAAGACTCTGCTGCAAATCATACGTTTGTCTCTGTACCATTTAATATTTGTTTGTGTGAGTGTGGTTTGGTCACATTTCCATGGCAACAGGAGCAAGCAGCCCAACAACTGTAATCAAAATTTGTATTGAAATGCTGCTCAGTTTTGATTGGTCCCACTTCAAACCAGTGCTCCAGCCCTGTTCAAAAACCACACGTACATGAGATCCAGTAGTGTGTTTGTGCTTACTTCTTACTTCTTCTTTGAAAATAAATGTCCCCACAATGATTAAGTTCCATAAGTGTGAATACAGTATAACCATGTAAAGTAGCCCCAAATACAGCTGTACGTTATTTTGTTCAACGTGATTTCACAGGGAAAAAATGAGTGTGGAAATTGGCCGAATAAACCTTTTTCACGTCCTGTATTATGAGCATTGTACTATTGGACTTGTGACAAGCACCCAGTATAGGGCTTTACTTTTCCTGCTCTTTTTCCTTTTGGTAATATCAGGTTGAATTGAATGTTCTGCCTTGCCAGCTCACACTCGCACACTACTAAATATGATTTGCATTCTCATTTCACAGACGAAACCACAGCTCATGCAGAGAACAGACACAGACGGTGGAGGGTTTGAAGGTTCCCCCAGACTAGAGAGTCATCACGGTGGCTTTGCTGCGGGCACAGGAAGTCTTCTACATCAACCCAGCCAGGTAGGATTATTTGTATCTGTCACTTGTGTGCACAGACATCCCACCGGTTCTGTTGAAACCGGCCTTAGAAATTTAGGTCCAAAGGTGACCCCGAACAGTGATGCAATTATAATCTCTGGTTGTGTTTTCGTTCCCTCAGTCAAGAGAAAATATTCAACACTTGTGTTGCCAGACATGATGAGGCTGTTTGCAACCGTGTGCGAATCCACAGCAGCATGAGCGTGTGTGTTCACTTTTGAGTGCTGATAGGATAAGAGAGTTCAGCCACACCAGACTGCAAGGTAATAAAAACAGACTTGTACAGTGAAGACAAACAGTGCCCTCTCTTAACAAATGCTTATGTTCATTCTGACAATCATTCCTGTCATTCCTGTCATTCCTGTCTCACCTATTGTTAATTAACTCTTTAGTCTGTTGAACAATACTTTTTTCCTCAATGCTTAATATTATTATTAATAATTCTTTTTTTTCTCACGAGAAGAATAGTTTCAGTTTATCACAACCTTGCAGCTGAGTTTAGTTTTATTTTAATACATAAGTGGTCAAATGTCATGGAAAAAGACATTCTCATTATTTTGTTGTTGCTGAGAAATGACAGCAAATTGCAAAGAGGAAGCCAGCAGGAGAGCTGGAGACAGAGAGGTAGGAAAAAAGGAAGCTTGGGTGCAGCAAAAACAGCATGTGTTGTATCTCCCCAGCTGATTTGTGGTGGAAGCTTCATGGGAAGCCACAGCTAAGCTCCCTGAGAATGCCACCATCGCCCACTGGGGAAGCAGAGTAATTACAGAGAGCTTTTGTCCCCATTTGCCTACAGTAATAAGCCTAAAAGCCCAGCAGCTCGGGCATTAGATAATAAAGATTCACAGAGTGTGCTTAGAGCTAGTTAGCTTTTGTCATTTACATTGCATGCTGTTGGCTTTGAATGCACCTTCCTCAAGGTTTTGTCGCCTATTGTTGACTCATGAAGCATCGATCGGTGTTAATTTTAAAATGGGCCTTTTGCCCTCAGAGTGCAGACGTGGCTGGAGCTGAATCCTTGTACTGTGTGTGTGTGTGTGTGTGTGTGTGTGTGTAAAATAATGTGAAGATTCAGGTGCTTCCATCTGGCAGTGTCAGGAGAACACCTGGAAGTTGTAAAGCAGTCTGAAACAATTTCTACTTTGTATGCACACAGGAGTGTCTTTGTCTGTGTACAAATGTGTGTCGCTCTGTTCTTGACTCAGTCAGGACATTTTGCATGTCCTTGCTTTGACATATTGCTTAATAATTGTTAGGCTGTAATTAGATCCCATCTGTAAGGCATATACAGTTGGAATATACAGTATTTGTGCCTTTGTGTGATGAGAAAAGATCAGATATGCGGTCAGTAAGAAGTATCTGATGTTTGTGCAGTGATGAAGGAGGTGATCTCACTGAGTTACAGTTCAAATTACAGACATTCAGGGGGGAGAAGTATAAGTGCATGCATGCATTCTGTGTGTGACACAGGAGGGAGGAGTGTGACATTTTACAAACCAATTGGCAAATAGATTCTGCTTCTGTCACACACACTCGTGCTTTTGTCATTAATCTGTGTTGGAGCATTCTTCCAAGAACATAACCGATTCAGAGCCTGAGCCAAAAAAGTATCTGAAAAATCAATAACAGAATATTTGCAAAAAGCCGTCTCATTATCGATCCATCCTCTCCGAAACGCTTCCCAAAACCAAGGTGAGGGGGAAGTGGACAAAATATCAGCCTTGAATGTTTCTTGTGAGAATGCCTTTTAGAAGTGAGGATCGTTGAGTTACTGATTTATCTCATGCCCTCTGCACCGTTGATTAAGAGAGTCTGCTTTTATGAGCTGACCTTCTCAAAGCAGCACACTGATCAAATGTTTTGAATTTGTTTCGTCGAGGTGAAAAGGTTTCGACAGGTCTTTCTGTGGGAAAATGCGCAGTTTCCTGTAGGTGCTTGCAGGTTAATGCTGTGTGTTAGCCGGCTCGAAGCTGTGCAGTGCACACAATTACCAAGGAAAGAATGTTGCTTATGAAGTTGGAGAGAAGTTGCGTAGCTATAGGTGCAGGAGAAGTTTAATTGTGCTCAGGAGAGCTCCACAACAGAATAATGAGAGCACAGTGGAATCGTATGTAAGGGGATGAATCCACTACATGCGTTGGCAGGGGAGGGAAATCTAAGTACATATCTGAGTATTTCCATTTAATGCAACTTTATAGTTCTATCCCGGTGCAATTTAGCAGGAAGAGTTGTGGTCATTGTAAAGCTGCACCTCTATCACCTAACTTAAGAGCCGTAATCATTAACGCGTACTATTTTTTGCACACTTGATAGGCAACATCGAGAGATGCCATGCAAATGAGGTTTTGGAAGATATGGGCTTTGGGCAAACGACCTGTCAGATATGGAGAGGCGGAGGTGGTGCTGGGGATTTAGTTTATGCACAGATACTGCTCTTAGTGGAATTGGAGATTTAATGTAGAGCCCAAACAGTGAGCCAGACAACTTGAAACCACTTTTTTACTGCATTACGACTGCAGCGCAGCAGAGTGTGAGAGGGGCAGGGCTGCACCGCTCAGTTCTAACATAAGCAGCCTCATGATGACAAACCTGTCTGCTTGAAGCCTTAAAGGTTTCATTATGCAATGTTAATTTATGTTCGAGGTGCAAGGGGCAAAGTGCGACACTTTGAGTCCACGGGATGCTGCATGTTCAAGACTCATCTCAGTATCTGTGTTATGCCAGTGAACTCTGTGTTCCCTGTGAGTCATGTGACACGGCTGGAGCAGATGCTCAGCAATAATGGCGTGCGAGTGCGAGAGCACTCAGTTCATTGAGTGCATTTGTGGATTAGAGGGTCAGCTTCATTTACTATGTAGTCTTTGTTTTGCGTGATAAAAGTACAGACATTTGAAATTGCAGTTATTTCGATCAAATACATTTATTTTGAAATGACTTTTCTTGTCATGTCACTGATGAGCTGAAGTGTTATTGTGCTCAAGGTTAAGATGATGCTCCTGCACCATATTTTGGGATGAATGCAGTAAATCATTCTCCCTCATCACCTCCCACACCTCTGTGCTCATTTATGTAATCATGCACTTTGAAGGTTTATTAATAGCAACACTTAGGTCCCTCACATGTATTATTAAAAATAATTTTGTATTGCTTTGCCGATTTACTGTGCCCCTGCTAAAAAGCAGCCCCCGTCACACACCGGGGGGAGGGAAGGATACAATTACTCTCTCCTTGGCTACGCGTTTGTTTCAAATTAAGAGCAGACGACACCGGCAGAACACCTCCTGTAGTCACTGCCAGTATTTCACTTTTCCCAAAGCCTGTAGTGGTATTTAGTCGTCACCAAGAGTACCTCATGGTGAGCACTCAGTCTAAGCACATTTTACCTGCTTATCTTATTACCCAGGTGTCTGCTGGAAAGCATGTTGGTAATTGAGGGGGTAACCTGCCAGCTGAGGCGGTTCTCATTCATTTCCTTAATTATATTGTTTTTCAATGGACGGGTGGGCGTCCCTGTTTAGAAAGGAAGTTGACAGGGTTGTAATCAGAGCTTAATCCAGAACATGCAGATAAAAGAGAACCACACTTACAAATTGAAGAAGTTGTCGTATTCAGGGATGAATTAGCAAAAATAATGGCAGTAAACTGACGTCTCGTCAGCTCCTACTTGCCTTTACAGTAATTACTTGTTCTTTCTTTTCTTCCTTGTAACGATGTGTCTTCATTGTCAGTCAGAATCTTTATGCAAGAAAACAAAAGTGATTATGCTCATAGTCTGAAATGTTGCATCCACACACAATTAATTTAGTCATAATTACTCAGATGACACTTTTAATCATGATTGTGACTGACACACCTTTTTATGTTGCAAATGGTGAAAGCCTTGTTGGTCAAATAACAAAGTAAGGAGAAGTCAGTGAAATGGGGCAGAAATGGGGCTGCACTGTTGACAGTGCAAATGTTTAAAAAGTTTGCATCACAGGCAGGGAATGAAGGAGGAAATATGAGCCACAAAGCTGAGGGATGACTGAGTAAAAAGAAGTCTCCCTTTTTGTGGCTAATACCAGAGTGAAAAAGTTGTGGCAGTGCACTGAAGTTTTCCTTTAATTTTTTTGGAGCAAATGTGAAAGGTTTTTTGCTTTGCAGCATCTGTGAAGCCTCTGATTTGATCAGCAGAGAAATGTTCAAACCCAGCACTGATCAAAGCGTTCAGCAGGTTGTTTTATAAGCCACATCTTCTCCAATTTATTTTTCCCTTGCTTCCCAAAAAGCAGCCGTGTTTATAACTATTTTAACATTTTACCCATTGCAGTAAAAAAAAAAAAAAGTGTTTTGGCCTCCACAGCTTACTCCAAATGTCAGCGTCCACTCGGTTCATGTAAGGGAGTACAAATGGCAGACAACGAGTGGCAGGCTTCAGAGGGGAGAAGTCAACCAAGAGCCCGGAGGTCACAGCATGAAACAGCAGACGAGATGACAGAGATGCCCTCGCAACAAGAGAACACGGAGAGGAAGAGAGAGACAGAGAAGAGGAGAGGCAAGGGGAGGGTTGACGAGGGAGGGGGCAGGGTGCGCAACTGCGTGCACACAGAGAAAACACGATGCTTCCCTGCGTCACGGTGTGATGGACGGCGCCCACCGACTAATAAATCAGAGGCGGTGAAAAGGCAGGATGCTGAGAAGGGTATTCGGAGCGACGCCACCCCGCGTTCCGGGTTGCCCAAAGAGGAGAGACGTGTCGGGAATGCGGGAGCAGACACTGGCACTCAGAGAAAGGAGAGAGAGGGAGAAGAGCGTGGCCTAATTTAGCCTGCCTGATGAAAAATGGACAGGAAAGTGCTTACTTGGCTTGCCCTTCCTTCCACTCCACCACCGCTCCTCCTCATTTCCTCCCCCTGTTTAGCCCAATCCTTTTTCCTCCCCCCCTTCATGCCCTCCATGCCCTTTGCTCCCTCTCTGTCTCTGCTCGATTCTCGCACGTTCACCTCTGTTGTCTCCCTACAACCCACCTTTCTCGCACAAATACAGACACGGCAACATTGCAGACAGAGGTATTTTTGTAGGAAAGGAAGGACACTTGCACGTGCTGGAACTCTCACACGACTGAGATTTACTCAACAGCACCAAATGTGCATGACATTGTAAATGTGACATGAAGAGTTAGATGGACCCAAGTTTTATGCATCTGAGCTCAGGCGCCCTGTCAGTATATTATACGTTTAGACCTGTTCCAAGCTATCATACAGCCTGCCCTCCTCTCCAACCGGCTGTCACTTCTCAATGGACAGGCTGGCCCATTGAGGTGTGAATCTAATTAGCGCTGCATCACTATGATCCATCTCTGTGACTCTATGATCTCTCATCACCCAGCAATCACTGCTGTCTGACCCAACTGTTGGGTATCCCGGAGGCCAAGGCGCCACCTCTCGTGCCAGTTGCGGTCTCGTGATCAGTAATATTTGAGTAGTGCGCTCCCTCCCTGCAGAGCATGTTATCCCTGCAGGACGCTAATTTTTGAATTGATTTGTATTTTGTTGCCATCGCGATTTGATTTCCCAAGGAGTTTGTGTGTCAGTCAACAATCAAGTAATAAGGAAAATATTGAAACTTTTCAAGAATGTCCTTGTTTACTGAGACATATTTTGTAATCACAAATATATATTCACCTCCACGACAGAACAAGAAAAAGCAAACAAAACTTAAAACGCTCCATATATAATCATCGCTAGAAATACCCATGATGCACTTCTTCAAATACAAAATTCATGCCAGGCAAGCAAACCAAATAGTAGCTCCGTACTTGCAGCTGTGCATGCATTCATTTTTTTCTACTTGCCATTGTGATGGTGTGGATTGCTTGACTTTCATCGTGCATTTGTGTGTGTGTGTGTGTGTGTGTGTGTGTGTGTGTGTATGTGTGTGTGCACGCACATGCACACAGTGGACATCTTGCAGTGGTCTCACTGAGCCATTACTTTTGTGCCCATGATGCATCAAACAGACATTCATTTTCTCTTTTTTTTCACCACACACTTATATGTACACATGCACACACACTCCCACACACACACACACACTTAGGATCTCACACAGAGCAGCCGTGCTGGTCGTCCATCTCAACTTGACAACCCAGAACAGTGATGTTTTCCTTTGGTGCCGATGGCATGGGGAATATTTCACTGACTGATAGCGTTCACTCTCATCACCGTACTCTTCCCCTGCTCTCACTCATCAACCTTTTTACTCCCCTCGCTTTCTGTCCATCTCTGTCAGGCTTGATCTCCCTCTGTTTTCCTGTCTTTCTTGCGTGTCACTAATAGGTCACTCGTTATCATAATGAAGGCGAGGGAACAGAAATGTTTTTGTCTACATTCACCACTTTGCATCAACTCTTTTATTCCCACCAAAAGACACAATTGCTAATTGTGAAAGACATAACCACAGTTGTGCATTTTTACCTGCACAAGGGAAGGCAGTGTTTGTCTGTTTTTGTCAGGATATTTGATTTTCAAAGGACAAAGCTAAAGTAGTGTCTGCCACGCTGAATAAACTGTCAGGGAAACAGCACATCTGAAAACAACAAATTCACAGCCGTAGCCTGAGGGGTATTTGGGGACACTGAATAAATTAGCTTCAGTCCAACACGTAAGATGAGTGAATGGACACATGAATGAACACATGGTCAGCCTAAATGTTAATGTAGATGTCATTAATCCCACAGTGATGGTCACATGCATAGACATGATGCACCATTCACAGACAAAATATAGTTGTGTACAAACCTCAGAATGTCTACAGTAAAAAAAAATATGGTTAAATATTCACATATTCACTTAGGTAATGTACTGATTTATTCCTTATCTCCAAACTTAGAGGACTGAATTAAATTTAAATGCCTCCTAAAGGCTGCCAGGGATGAAAATATGGTGATATACTGAGTATGTGGTGACCTGGAGTAACCATGAAATATCTAGACCGATGATATCTTAATGTTGTATGATTGGATTTTGTTACTTTGAACAAGAAATCCTGTGTACAAAGCTCTCTAAAGTAGATATCAAGGATAATTGGGTAGCACTCGCTACCCATGTCTGCAGCAGTGATGTCTGCTGAGCTAAGCTCCTATCCCACTGGTTCACCATCAAGGCTACAGGGTATAATCCTTTTTGCTTAGAGGGGTTTCCTCACAAGGAGGGCTGTGAAAGAAGGTCTCTTTCTATATTTCTTAATTTATGACTATTTTTATAAAATCATAATGATGAACATGCAGTGAACCATCATCATGCTGTGCAGACACGGAAGAATAATCATAAAACATGGCAGTGTGTCATGAGAACAAACATTTGAAAGATTAAAACCAACAATAAGTTGATCCTACTAGCAAGTACTGTCATATCTACTGTAAATTATTCCTTTGTTGTCTGATAAGACAAGGGTCCATACTAGTAACTTTGTGAGACTGTACTTGGTGGTCCTTTGAGCTTAAACTATGTATTTGTGAGCCTTATTATATCACTTACATTTAATGCTGTGAACCAATGAATGTGGGAGTTGATGCCACAAACAGGGACATGAATTAGAAAATGGACTAATGCACTGTTGCTTTTGCTCTGTAATGGGATTCATTGAAAATAGATGAAGAATAATGCCAGTATTTTTCCGTGAATATGAATAGTTTAACAAAAACGCTTTTGGTGTGCCATTTATTACCGTAAAATTTTCACCCAAGTGCTCGCATTATAGGCTGACACCAGGGTGAGATGGCCTGACCAGATTTATCTCTTTTTTTGGGCTTGATTTTCATTATGGCATTAAGCTGCCCCAGGTCACTCACTTTGGCCATGGACCTGACCTGAATACATTTCCAGCACCTCCTCCAGGCAATCAAGAGGGCCATCATTAGGGTTTAACAAGCACATTTGAGTTTTGACGTACTTAAGGTGAAGTTTTATGGTGCTCCCCTTCTACTACTCACCTGCCAAACCGAGACCAGTGCTGCATAATGGAGCCAGTAGAGAAGCAGAAGTACTGTCCCAGGAGGGGGTCCTCGGAGCTTGACAGAAAGGACAGTAAAGAGCATGAATGAAGGAATGAGGAATAAATAACAGCAGGGCAAGTAGGAGAGGGTGCTTTTTGCAGGTATGTGTGACAGCTCTTATGATGAATGCCATACACATGCATAGTATTTCCAATACGGTTGGGACCCCCTCCAAATGCACATCTCCTCTTATTTTTACACAGACCTCTTAGCAATATAGAATACAGGCAGCAGTATTCTCCTGCTTGACAAGGGAACATTAAAAATGTTTTGGAGCAGTGGATCCATAAAGCAGCCAGCATCTCTCCTGAGGATTTAATAATGTGTATTCATTACAGCACACTCTATTTTCCAATACACTGAGAACTAATAAAGGTTTCTGCGTTTGTCACCGGTGAATAAACATGCAAATAATGGCCAGAAAGAGCCGAGAGAGCCAGGCATTCTTTTTTTTGAAGTTCTATTATTACAACCTCAAGTTGAACCTCAACCAAGTGTACATGGACTATTTCATGGGTATTTCCCTAACAACGACACAAAGAGTGCGTAGAATGAAAAAAGTTAACATTAAAGAATAATGAGAGCCCTATATTTACTTTGCAGCCTTTGAAATGTTTTTTTTTTCCCTTTAACAGTGTGTCTGTGAATATTATTTTTCAAAATAAAATTAGACAGATGAATTCAGATTGGAAGAACTGAGCAGACAAAGCACTATTGCCTCTGAGGGCCTGGATAGACTGCTGGCCAAGGATTCTAATATGCTGCATTACTTTTGGATGTTTATATGAAAGTGGTCCAGACTGATGCATTTTGGAAATGAATGTTTCAGTTTATCAGTGTCATAACGATTCCTGGACTGAGCCATTTCCCAAAATCCTACATCCAGAAAATGGATAAAATCACAAATTAAATTAGGATACAAATGAGGTGTAATTCCATTTGCTCAGTAGATGTGCACTGGTCCTCATTGTTGCTGATATTCTTTTCTTAGCGGGACAATACGAAGAGCATATACGCCTCAGGGAGACGTGGTTGCCAGCGAGGGGCGCCTATGCATGCTGTGAGTGTGGAGTGAAAGGCAGCACAACTGCTTGAGGATGTGGAGGTGATGAATGCAGAGGCTGAGAAGTAAATAAGGGGGCTTTGGGATAATGGCTCAGAGTCAAGCAGTATTTGACTGTTGCAGGGGTAATCCTCTGCTCCTGTTCCCCCTGCCCGAAGGTGATAATGACTGTGCACTGCTGCCGAGCTACGTGTGTGACCGAGATGAGAAGCTGGTGCTGTATCACATCAAAAGGCCCTGCCAAGAAGGTGCCATTGTGTGACATTCAACAGTATCTGTCTCAAAGTACAGAGGCACTCTGTGTGTCCTTGCTCATTTATCTTAATTTCTTTGTTTCTCAATACAGGATGTCATTATGAGTCAGACTAAACGGCTGAGCAGAAATCAAGCTGTGGACAATTATTCAGTTCCTGCTGTGTCTGCTCGCTCTAATCTCAAGAGTGGCACCTTATGTATGTTGTAAAGGTCAAACTGTACTTCATCTAAATGTAAACCCAGCATCCTTCATTTAACATTAAAACTGCTGGATATGAGTTGTATGTTGATAGTGTAATTTCATTTGAAACACTGATATCCTTCGATCTGGTGTTTGAGAGGCTGATAAGATGGAGATCTCAATTAGGATTTCAATTTAATTCGAAAAATATACATGTTGAATGTGCTCAAACTGAGTTTACAGTGATATCCAGTAATGCCATAAACAGCATACTGGGCTAATCATCTTTTTCTTTTTCTTTTTAATGGCAAGAAAGGTCATATGTATCTCTTTCTATTTAACATGTGGCATTGTGCTCTGTCAGGTAACTGTATCTGCTGTATTTTGAGGGGGATTTTTGGCTTAATTGTGAGAGCCCAGTGGAAGGAGAGAAAGGAAAGTTACTGGAGAGAGAGGGGATAGAAATTAGCTTTCATGTCTGTTTTAGGTTGTGAGCTTATATAAGACGTGTTTTGCTGGGAATCACTGGATGCAATTACAGGTGGGAGTGTTTTCAAGAAAACCTTTAACTCCCATTAACCCACCCAACAGAGTGTCAGGTGTCATGTCCGGCAGTCAGCAGTGCTTTAAAGCTTAAACGCTGAGCCATCTTCAAATCGCCAGCAACTTCAGGACCAGAGGAGAAGAGGAGGATGGGAAAGATGGGCTGGAGTCGGGGATTCCCGGGGGGATCGCTGGTGTCAGCCGGCAACCTGACCACTGATTGGTCGGTGTGTGTACGTGTGTGTACGTGTGTGTACGTGTGTGTACGTGGGAATCAGACTTTGAGGTCTTGTCAGAGGTCACTCACCGCCTGTGATTCTATCGCTCCCTCTTTTTTCTGAGCTGACCCTGCTGCTGCTGTACACAGCTTTAATAGGACACGCACACACACACACACACACGGACACATCCCTGAATCACAAAGAGTCCTGTCATCAATAATGACCCTAATGCTTGTTGGTGTTAGAGATGGCAAGGGGGCCTTGAATCGTGATTTATCACACACACGCGACGTTGTGCATGCTCAGAGGTATGCACACACATGCATGCACACACACACATGCACACAAGCTGCTGTCGCTGCTCCTGTTGATCATTAGTGAGGACTGGCTCATCTAAGGATGGCTATCCCTGTGCGCTCTCCCTCTCCCGCTGTACGCTCTTTCATTACCCAACATGAATACCTCACTTGTTATCTCTGTCCCTCTCCCTCCCTCCCTCTCTCCCGCTCTCTCTCTCTTAGTTGTTCATCGTTTTATTCTGACGCACACACACACACACACACACACACACGTTGACGCTGCTCTTCTTCCGGGCGTGTACCACCATCTCCAACTTGACAACCCTGTCTCTGCCCGTGGCCTCAATCCATGGGTTATTGATGGAATCCTTCCAGACCCAGGCAGACGCACACACATACAGGCATTGCCCATTCAACCAACCAATCACACACAGCGAGACCCCGATGACAAATACTAGCTGATCCTCAGTGACCAATAAAGAGAGGCTGCAGACTGACAGGTTGCTCGCCTGCTCTGATTTATTGAGTGGGGTCTCCAGTCTCTCCCACACTCCCCTCACTTTAATTACTTTTCCTTTCTCTCCCCATGATTTTCTTCTCTTGTTTTTGAATCTGTCGTCACCTACCCTTACTCTCTTTTTATCTGCTTCTGTTCTTTTTGTTCTATCACTTCCCCACCCTTTTATCTTTGTGAATTTTGGGGAACGGGGGTGTAAAGGCTGTGGTCATTTATGATCCCCCGAGGTCTGGGAACTTGTTTTTTTATTAATCAAATTAGCTGTGACATGGGGCGGAGAGAGATGGAGCAAGGGGCAGGGGATGTATTAGAGCCAAACGAAGTGAGGAGGGAGGGGAAAAGGAGTGAGAGACGGATAAAGATGGATGATAAAGTAATCTTTGGGGGGGATTGCAAGAACCAAGGTAATGGATACTGCAGATCCTGGCGATAGTGAGACAGGAGGAGGATTAAATACTGAAAACAAAATATTTCTGCAGTGCGTTTGTCTGCGCATGTGCATCATAGGGCTGGGAGCACAGCCCTGATATAAGTCACACACTTGGTGAGAGTTTTTGTTGTTTCGCTGTGGCTGCCCAGTATTTTGTATCTACTTATGTACTTTGTTTGCATATGTGGACACTTACACGGTAGATCTCTGCCAAATGGGAGGGGATAACACATTTGTTCAGGACTGAGGTGCTCTTTTTACCAGTGGCAGCAGCATGAGGTTAAAAGGTTAAATACAGTAGCCCCTCCTTTTTAACATACATATGTGTCTGCAGACCAGATGTGCAGAACCTTTAACTGTACCAGTGGAGATCAGTCTTTTTGGAACAGTCGTATTGATCGTTTTTGTCATCAACAAAAGTCAACAACTTGCAGCAGCTCTTGGCTCCTATAAAAAACACTTATAATTTAGCTCATTTTGCTTTGTTCTGTGTATGTTTGTCACACTCACATCAGATAGGTGCTATAGCTGATGAGAGACCTTACATTTGAGCCTTTTAAATAACTGACAGCAACGGCTCTATTGTTTTATTTATGAATGTAACCTCATTATCTTTTTAATACCTTAGACAAAATAACTCTGCTGGCAGAGTGGCAGGAGAGCCCAAGATAATAAAAAATCAAAAAATGGAAAAATCCTCAGTGACAAACAAACCTAACTAAATGATTTAATAAATTACAGTTTATGGTAAAATCAGATGGAGGGCCAATGCCCCACCATCAGCTCGTTTCCATCCCATCAGCTGGGCTGAAGGGATCACACTGTGGCAGCGAACATCTCTTTGATATGTTTTAGAGAGCTGGTGGGATGAATGTCCAAAGTTCTCAATGCATTTTTGAGTTGCACTTTGAAGCCGCGTGTCACCGCACACAGACGCCCCGTGTCCTCAGTCCATATGTGAGCGTGCTTTGAAGCTAGAATCCTCTTCATGGACAAAGCCTCGCTGCCAATGCAGCATGTCACTTCTCCTCAATGTTCTCGCCCATTTATGTTTGACGCGAGTTTCATGATGGAGTTGGTCGCACGTTTGCTTCAGTGTCCAGTCTGTTTCAAGTTTCTCTCTGGTTCTGTTACAATTCTGCAGCTTCCATCATGCAGTAAGATGGACCAATTTCAATTTCAATTAGTGTGTTTGTGTGTGTTTTTAAAGTGCATGAGAGCACAGAACAAAACAGAGACATTGCTTGAGTCTGTTCACCTCCCAGAGCTACTGGGCATCAGTTGGCCCCATCACAACCTGTGAGGCATTGACTCTTGTGTCCGTGTGCTCAACCCGAACCAGGCAAATCCAGACCTGCAATATATTGGCACAAAGACATTCTGTGTGTGTTCATCTTAATATATGCATGCATCAAACCAGTGTTTTGGCTTCTCTTCTTTGGCATGTGTATCAACATAGGCGTGAGGCTCTATATGTGCAGCCTTTATGAAGTAAAACGACAGAAACTTTGATTTGAGTTTTCGTCAGCAGCTATTAGTGATGAAAGGCGCTGCAGTGCTTGTTTTGACAATGCCAACTTTGTCAGGAGGCTTTCATCCAAAATAGAATTGTCTTCTATTCCCTGTAATTAGAAGAGGTTGGATTTGTTGAATACGCTCATCCATAAATATGGGTTTGTGTTGATTTGACAATAATGAACAGTGAGGGAGGATCAAAAAGCACGGAGAAGGTCCTCGACTCAAAATGATCCCCCTTTGATGTTCCCTGATACGTGGAATCAATTACACCCAGAGTGAATAAAGTGGACTAGTGTAATTCTTTCAGATATCAAAAGTCACCATTGTTATGTAGTTGAATTAAAATGATAAAACTCAGATGAAAGGTGATGTGCCCTTTCTGGTAAAGCTGACCCACTTTTGTGCTCACGCTTGTCACGCTGCAGTAACGCTGCAGAGGCTTAATCTCTCAGATTAAAACCTCATTGACTCATTGACTAATTATGTGACTGACAGGGCGTGCATTAGTTTTCCCAATTAGAGCTATAATGTCTTGTTGCTATCCACATGGTGATCTCACAGTGTCTGCATTTTGATCCCCCCCCCCACACTCACCACTTATCATCTCACTGACTGTTTTTGACCAGTTTAATGTACTGAAATGGACCAACACTGAAGTTTGAAATCCCTGGTGGAACAAAACTCTGCTTTCATAATGCGTGCATTTCATGTGCATATTATGGTCTAAACTGAGGATTAAATGAATATCTGTAAGCGTCCCATTTTTATATTTGGAGTATAGAGGAGCACAGCACATAAAGCTAAGGCATTAAGCAAAAGCGGAAACACATGAGTATTCTGTGTGCTCTTAAAATGTACAAGCGTAATCAGAGCTCAAAGCTGTATGGTTATTGTGAGCTCAAGAACAAAACAAGGCCAGGAGAAATGGACAAAGGAAACATGACAAACAGGATAGATCAAGAAAGGGATTATGAGAACAGTGAAAGAAGGAAATGGCATCGGGGCCAAAGGATGCTGAGAGTATTGTGGTCCCCTGCCAAGCTGAGGGGTTCAAACCAAGGTTGAAACACTCGTCTCAGTGAGAACTCATTTCATAGCCATGACTGCCAACACCTGTGGCTCCCAGGGGAGGTGGACTGTGTGTCTGTGAGAGAGGGAGGAAAAAAATGAGCATAAATCTGTTCCAGATCTGACCTGAATTTACAGCACGCTTGCCGGTAAACATCTGCTGTGCAGCCTCTGTTCAGCCTTGATACTGTATATAAAGACCCAATCTGATGGGCTGTGTTGACTCACTGACATCTCATGATTGGTTCTGTTTATTCATGGATTTATTGGCTTGAAGTTATTTCCACTTTGATTTCCTCCAAATGTTTATTTCGCTCTGAATCATCTTGTCTTTTAAATTCATGTAAATCCAGGTAAGCTTCTGTTATCAGTCAACAAGAGCCTCTGACTCTTAAAGCATGGCTGTAATATATTTCAAGCAGCGAGTAGACTGGCCATAGAAAGCTCCTCAAATATTTTATATACATCCACATGCCATATTCTGTGAGCATACACATGCATTTATGCATTGTGGTTTCATGACACCATCTGTAATTTAGTCCCTCAATGACACTTTCATTACTGCAGCACATTGTCCAAGGGCTGAAAGGATGCATCCAAGGAAGCACTGAAGAAATGATAGTGTATGAAGTGAGGCAAAGCAGGGTCAACTAGCATGTCATACACCTGCATCTGTCTGTATCTGTAATTGAAATCAAACTTTTTGCCGTGCCCATCCCAAGTCTGTTGCACTTCCTTGCTCGAAGGGAGAACAACAGTCATACCTCTGCAAGGAATCCAATTTTTTCTTTGACATACCACCACATTGAGGATTACTTAAGGTCTGCCATATCACCCCAGAGGATTGTTGATGTGTTGCTTGCATCTTGAGTCCCTGTATCAGAGAATAAGAATTGCTTTCAGCATTGGATAAATGAGGAAGGTCACAGTTTTCATCCAGTGCTAACACAGAAAGTAATGTACCTTTTATGTTATGAAGGATGAGGAGATCAGGATTGTGGATGGGGAAGCACAATGGTGAACACATCACGCAGTTATATTAGAATTTTACCTCATGTCCATGGTTTTCATATCCTGCAGGCATCAACATTAAAGTTGCATTATATGAAGAGGTGTGATAGTTCTGCTTTTTGTTGGGTTTCCATCCATCAACGCACATTTTCTTTTGCCAGAGTTCTATAAACTCTGTTACAGTTTGGATGGAAACCAACCTAAAGATAGAAACACTGTAAAAAGTTCTGTCAGCTTATCAAGTAATAACCAGACACTCAACTTTTTTTGTGTTTTACACTAAGGACTATGCGTTGAAAGCCATCAAACCTGCAACGTAGTCTCTTTCACAACAAATACTCATCGGCTTCAATATTTGATGTATTCTGTACGCTACTGTAATGAATTACCATGTGTCTATTGATCTGTGTATGGCAAGTACAGTGCCCGACAGGATGCAAAGCAAACAAAATCATACATTATAGATAAGCAATCTCTTTGATGGCATCACATTATTTATGAATCCTCTCTCATGCAGTGCATTTGATATTTAAAGCATTCATATGATTAACCACACACTGTAAGTCCATTTTGATTGCTTGTAAGCAGCCAGCACAGTTTGTTAAGTAAGTCATTGGGAATGAATGACAAACAATGTCCCTGAGATTACATACACTTCGGTTTGTAGCTGTGCACTGTGCAGAACTGTGTGTACATACTGTATGTGCATAGCTAAAGCTATAGTGTTTAAAAAAATATTGAACCATTTAAAACGGATGCTTTATCAGAAGAATTTCTTAAACCCCTTTCTCTTTGAGAATTCATTCAAAAAACAAAAACAAACATTGCTCAATAATTTACAATATGCCCCTTGCTGTGGAAACAAACAGTTCACGCACCTCCACGTGATCAGCACTGTGTTCAAAGACCCCTGTGGGCACAGGCCAATAACAAACCTGACATTCTACACTAGCATCCAGGGAATACACAGCAGTGAGATAACACGTCTCCTACAAGGCCCACTAGGGGCATTCACCCAGCCATCTTTGATCTTTCAGCCTCCTGCAGTTTCAGTCAACTGAAGGTTGTGCAGCCGCACCTTCGGGAGGAACCGCACTGTCGGCTGCTGCATTTTGAAATGCAGCGGCCATGCAGGAAAGTGCAAAGAAATGACAATCCTACTTCAACTAGACAGCTGCTGTGAAGGCTTTTTGTTACTAAGGGTTATTTCTGTGGCAATGATTTAGATGTTGTGAACATCTTAGGCACTTGTATATTGTGTAGCCAATCCACTTGAAACTTGAAACCACTTTTTTGGCACAGGCTGGCCATATGTTCGGCGTTTTTGCCATGAATCAGTGAAATAGTTCACAGAACATTTATAGAATTATTCTGTTCCAGTAACTTTGAAATATGCATCTTCAGCCAAACTGATTTCATTGATCTGCTCTATTTCTCAGTAGGGAAAACTAGGAAATGATGAATGTGCACTGTAGTGTTTGTGTGATATGAATCTTATGTACACAACAGCAGGGCACAGGACCAGCCTCACTGTTCTGGTTGGATTTTTAGAGGCATTACCAGTGGGAGTGCAGTCATCAAGCATCACACAGATGTAAAATTTATGTCTTGTGAACTCGAGAAACAGAGAATTTATGTCTTTGAGATCGCCATCAGCAGTATGACAGGCAGGGAAACTGAGAACATGACGAAGCAGCACAACCTGTTGTCTGTGTTTCAGCTTGGGAGAGAATATTTTTTCTGTGTCCATGTACACAACAGCTGTAGCCTTTTAATAAAGTAGTGGGTGGCCTTGCTTTTCACTGAACTGTGGGTTGTCAAAGGTTTGTATGAGCCCGTGTGTGTGTGTGTGTGTGTCTCTGAAAGCACTCAGCCTTGGCAGGCAACTGATTGATGGGTGAGCAAGTCCAGGACGCTCCATGGGTGCTACAGATTGGCACAGTGGAAACCTGGCACCACAAACACTCCAAAACACACACACACACACGCACACAAAGAAGATACATACACACATTTCTTTTTTTTCCAGTATCCCTGAAGTCGCCCACATATCCGCCACATCTTGTCACTGCTTGAACCTGCCAATTGTCATTTTTAAATGCCAGAATGTCACTGTGAGCATATGGAGAAAGGGTTCAGATTTATAGGTTGTATAGCTGGTGTGTGACCTTTAACAATTTTGTAAAGGACTACAATGGAATACACCTGTTTATTAATCAAATTTGAGGGTATTTGGCAACAAGTTTATCACAAATGGTAATCGTAATTGATGCAAACAAATCTCTCTCATTGCTAAACTTTTTGAAAACATGTATTTTTTGTTATACAGTTATGTTGGTAGCACAAGAGGGAAGTCATTAGTCCTGTATAAGCAGACAAAAAGCCCTGAGACCAATCAACGAGTGCATAAGTCATGAAAATTCATATATGAATCTGCATGCATAATTACTGTACACAATTATAAATGCAAAAAAATTCCCACGCAGATTTGTTGCTGTGTGAGAAAGATGTAAAAAAAAATTACACACGCTGATGTCTCTAATGGAACATTTAAAGCTAAACCACTCCACATTTGTCGGCCGGTGAAAATCTCAATCTGTGACCACGCAAATCCAAAAGGGTCCTGACCAAAACAAAGGCAGGGAAGAAATGACTGTCGATATTGGGAGAAGCTGGGGGGGATTCAAAAAAAATGAGGGACCTTTTGAGTTTTAGGAGTTAATAAAGTGTGTGCTGCAGCAGTTGTGCTGGAGAACATGATATCCCTAAGGAGCTGTAGCTCAGGAAACATATGCTGCTGCCTCCAGCAGATTCTGAGCAGCCCTGCACGGCACACACACACACACACAAGATGCTGTTAAAATGAGCTCAAGTATTCTCAGAAAAATGGATAGAAATGTATTGGAGGGGAAAAAAAGAATGTAAGCATACAAGAGATAACTTCCACACTGACTGAAAGTAAATGCACTGGAACATGAAAGTATACACACACAAACACACACTGTGCAGTCAGTCAAAGGAAAAGGTAACCATAAAACTCTCTAGTCTTGTCCCATTTTAATTCCACATATTTCTTAACTGTTCAGCTGACAGTAAGCAAATCTCCCCTGAAAAGTAGTAAAATAAAGCTTACTTTACTTAGTTTTATTTACCCCAAAGGAAACAAGATAGCAACAAATTACAGGTCTAATTGTGTAAAAGTTCCCCTACAATGGAAAAAAATAACCATTTCACCTTCATTGCTTCTTGACAGACCAATTTTATTGATGCATTGGAAGCCATTAATGAAACCCCCATCCAAAACAGCCATTGCAATTTGACCCAAGTGCTTTGAGAAATATAAAAGCATTACTTTACATGGTTTAATTGTTTGGGAGTGGAAACAAATGGAATGTGTTCACAGAAAACATTATGCAGACTCATAAAGTTACACCTCTTATAATACAGTATCATATATGTATGTGTGTGTGTGTGTGTGTGTATGTTCAATATAGGATATTTACCAGTGAACTGAATATAATATGGTGCTTTGAGTTTATCTCACATAACACTGAAATTTATTTGAAAATCCCAAAACCATCAGCTGGAAACAAAATCCTGTAATAGGCCACAGGCCATTGAACAGGTTTAATATTTTTCCCACTTGCCTGTGGGTAAACATGCCATTACATTCATCATCCCATTCATCATTAGCATAACTTAAATAGCAATTCAAAGCAAAGCAGTGTTGGCTTTTCCCAGGGCATGTTTTTCTCACAACCAATCAAACCGCTCACCCCAGGCTCACTTTTCTGTCAGATTCCTCTGGAGATGGGCGCACTCAAGACAGAGATGTGGCTGCACCAGATTTCTCTCGAAATGCTGTTTCATGAGGGAGTGATTCAGTTGCATCATGATCTCCCGCCAGCGCATTGTGGAAGATACCTGAGAAAGACTCTGTGAGTTTAAATGGTGATATGAATAAAATCACATTTAAGATGGATTTACTCACAAATGTAGATGGCTGACAGACGACATAGTCCTGTCTATTCATATTTAACTCATAACCAGCACTAACTGATGGTTTTGGGTGCGTTAGCTGACTAAAGATCTTTAATTCAGCCAACCAATTCACTCATATGATTCAAAATCCAGCAAGATGCTTACCGCCTCCAGCCAAAACAGTAACCCACATGTTATTTAGTCCAGATCTCTTTCAGTTATTTCTGAGTGCAGCACAAAAATCCTGCTGACCCACTCAGCTAAGTACAATAACTGAGAGTGAAAGCTCAGCGTGGTATATGTGTGCCCTGGTGCAGGATTCAAACCTGAGAGGAAATTTCACAGCTTGGTCCTCCCTCTCCTCTACTTTTGGTCCCTGGTGGCCCATCGAACCGTCCCACCTACCTACACCTCCTTTAACAGAGTAAAGTAGACAAAGTAAGAGAGAGTAGGCTGATGACTTCCAGTTAAGTTTAGGTGTTAGGTGTCATCTGAACGAATGGCCCCTTTGTCAGCGTGACTATGCTGAACTGAGCCAGGCCTGTGTCCTGCTTGTGACCAGGAGGAGAAAAGCTTAAAGTTACTAAGGAAAATCCATGAAGGCAAATAGAGCTGCCCACTGTCCAGCATTACACAGCACGAGTCTGCTATTGATTGATTTAGCTGTGGGAATGTGAGGCAGGGAAGGAGTGAAAAGCAGTGTACACGCTCAGCTAAGCCCCCACTCCCTCCCCCATCCGTGAATAAAGGCACAATGTAGATACCGTAGGGGGGCAGAGATCAGACTGATTAAGCATCAGCTGATGTTCATTTGGCTTTATCAGATTTTGCTCAATCCATCGCCTCTCCTCCTTCCCAATCCTTTTGTTCTGTTTCATCCATTTTAATTCCTGTTATCTCATTTGAACTAATCTGACTCATATAACAGATAGCGCACCTTTTGTGATAGGTATCCTATTGATTCCTCTGAGAACAATGGAGAGTCTCATTCTTTCAGCAGCTTCTCATCAGCAGTCCACACAGTGATGAATAGTGCCACACACACACTCATACATGTGCATGCATGCTCATGCCTCTGCTAAATGGTGGAACAGGGTGTAATGTAATTATGGGCTGTCCCTCAGTGACCTTGGCATTTGTAATTCACTGACTGCATTCAGTCTGGATTGGCTTTTATTTTTATTTTTTTTAACTGGAACTATGCATCTGCGCTCCATCGGGTGCTTTTGTGAACTTCTTTAAGTGGCAGGAATTTGCAGAAAGCTTCAAAATGCCCACATTCAGTTTTACCATGCAAGGCTACAAGCCTGGCATTTATAAAACCAGAATGAATTGTGGTACTTTTGAGGTCGTTTTGCAGTTCTCAAGGACTTGTTCTCAGTGGTATTTTTTAATTTTCTTGGCATTCTGGTGCGGCTATCTGAGCTGAGAATCTGCTGCATTCTAGCCCTGAGGAGCCCAGGCTTGTCTCTGTGGTCCTCACGTCAAAACAGGAGCCTCAGCTCAAAAGGAATTATCAAACAGAAAATGTATGTCTTACAGGATAACGATGGAGCGCTTTTAAAAGTGTGGCTCATTTTTTTTCCTTCTTTCTTTTTTATGTGTAGTTTTGTGGAGCATTCATCTATCCAAATGCATAAAGCATCACAAGTTAAAGAATGAATCTCAAGCGGCCAAAATCAGTGCAAGTCTTGAAGCTGCGGTTAGTATCACTCTTAATTTCAGAATAATGCATTAGAATTTTGAGACTTAAGAGTGTCAGCATAATTCATTCTTTTTTTTTGACTGAAGAGTTCAGAAGATAAGAAAACTCGCTACCACAGCCTGACGATGGGGCGAGTCTGAGCGAGTTCATTGACTGATCAAACTGTCAGTCACCATAATAAATGACAACCCGAAGTTATACAATGTGAGTGCAACCTGCCAGTTATAGATCTATATAACAAAACTCCAGGCTTCTGAATCAAATTCTTCTACAGATAAATGCAGACAAAGAAAAAAAGTTCATGTCAATGAGTTGCGTTAAGGAGCATGCACTGAGACAGATGCCTTTTCTCTCAAAACATTCTGTCTTCCTCTTCTAGGCCTGTCTAATTATTGATTCCACGCTGTTTCATGTTGCTGCATGGATAGAATTCCATTTCATATTCACATTTTCTATTGCATTTAGAGGATGCTTTATATGGCCAAAATGGTTTTTGAGAGGCTCAAAAGACAAGGCACTGTCAGAAAGGTCATAATTCTGCTTTATATTTATCACTGATATCATAGTGAGTGGTTATGTTTTACTGCAGTGCATTATAAATAAAGTAGTTCCTAATATTCTTGCCCCCTCATGTATCTAAATGGGTGGACAATATATTAGAAAAAGCTCTCAATATAATTTAGCCTGCCGTTTTTGTACTGGATCACATGAGATTGCAAGTGTACCTAATGAAGTGGCCAGTCAGTGTATTTTAAGCTGTTCGCTTTTATTATTTTTGAGCTACATTGTGTGGCCTATTTGCATAGCAAAACTGTTCACCTGGGAGACACTGGTTCAAGTGCAATGTAGTACATCTTGTTATTTTTTATTTATTTATTTATTTATTTTAAGTTTGGGTACAAAAGCCTCAAGTGAAGTTACCTCACATTTGGCAGCAGGACATCTGTTAAATATGCCCCCAGCATATTAAGTATGAATCTGTGTTTCAGTGCTGAATGGTCTCTGATACTCAGCTGCATCCTGCTCTCCTTCCTCCAGCTCTGGCACATGAGCTGACTCTCACCTTTATCATTATCTGATTTTGTGTAAAGCGATCAGTTGCGCTTGTCGCCCCACAATCAATCATCTACTGTATGAAAAACATGGAGGTTGTCAACACGTTGTGGCACAGACAAATGCAACTTGACAACAATGTTTAGATAAGAAGCAACTGCTATTAGCATCAGACATTTAATGCAC
Source organism: Psettodes erumei (assembly GCA_016785225.1). Lineage (NCBI taxonomy): Eukaryota > Metazoa > Chordata > Actinopteri > Pleuronectiformes > Psettodidae > Psettodes > Psettodes erumei. The sequence continues at coordinate 1,434,337 of JAFBJZ010000953.1, forward strand.
ATCTACAACATAGCTTCATATGGATGCGGTACATGACAGCGTGGAGGGACGTGCTGTGTCTGTGAGGACTGTGAGGAAGTGTTTAGCGGTTTTGGTCCCAGGTAACAAGCTTGTGACTCTTTTAATGAGGTGGAGCTCCAACTGTAAGGGTGTCGGTCACTATCCACAGGCTCATGTCAGAAGTTTTTGGTTGTCAATCCAGTTTCCTTGGGCTGGTACGTAAAGTTAGCAGTCAGCTGTATTTGTGCCCACACTAGTGGAGGGCAGGTGTGCTCGGTATCTTATATAAAACCATTAAGAGTAACGTCTACTGTATGACAGATCAGTGTCAGCTATTTTGGGAAGGCTAATACCCATTTGCTACATCCTTTTATTTCCTAAGTGCTGAGCCGTCTCATACGTGCAACTTTTTAATGCACCGAACAGAAGATATCACTCCAGACGTACATATTAATCACCCAGATATAGATTCCATAGTGTTCCTGACCTCCTCTTCCCTGTCCCATTTATCAGTGTGAGATCAGCACATCATTTAAAATTAAATTCAGATTATTAAATAAATGCAGTGGCACTGAATCATTTGTTCAGCTTGTGACTCAGTGACCAGCCAGCAGAACCAATGGGGAAATCAATATGGCAATTCACCTAAAATTAGCAATCATGAATACTAATGAAAAAGTATGCCATTATGGATCTTTGAGGACTTCAGATCCTGGAAGTTAACTGTGGTTGATGACAATGAGAGAACTTAGCCCTTAAAGGCCAGAGGTTGACTTACTGAGGTAGAAATGTGTGGTTAGATTGCTTTTTTAAAAATAAAATGTAAACTGTCTTTTCTAGCAGGAGACTAAGCTCATTTCAAGCATCAAAATGTGTCTTTCTTTGTCATAATCACATGTTAAATCATGATCATCCTCTCCACCTCACAATCCATGTTCCCCACAAAATATCCATCCTCATCAGTTTGAATGAATAAAATTGATATTGATTGCCCTCAATCGTGGGGAACATTGCTCGTTAGGCTGTCCAACATTCATGTATCCTCCTCATCTTGTTTTAATGCTCTTGCACTCTTGTTTTTGTTCTTTCCTTTACATCATGCCACTTTGATTCCAAATAACAGAGAGAGTAGGAGTGTGAAATAAGTGGGAGTGTGTATGAGAGACCCTCAACCTTTCACATGAATGCAGTCAGAGTACAAAGGAAACAGCAGGCTCTCAATATGTTGAATGCTGTTAGTGCTGGTTTCCCATTCTGTCTTATTTAAGATAGGGCAGTCTATTTTATTCATGTATTTTCTGTTTTTATATTGTTAAATATCAATCCAGCAGCTGTACCATAGTTAATATTAAAACTAGTAATTCCTCAGATGGGTATATTAATCAACAGTCTGATATACTTTGAATATCATATCATTTTAGTAATATTTTGATGCCTTAAATGTGATCACACAGATACATTTTTTACAATAATAATATTGTCTCCTTTATGGATGCATTATTGATAGCATTACTCCTTCCGCTCCTTAATCTTTTGTTGTTAATCATTTGTTTTGCACTCTCATCTGTAATACTGTATCAATTCAACTCCATCGTCAACTTAATTAATTATCTGGAAATTAAACTAAATAGCCATCTGAGCTCCACATAACCACACATTGACCAAGTGTGCCTTGTTGAGGTCTGATGCATGCTTGCAGTCCTAATGGGCACTTGGACACTGTGGCAATCACTGGAAATACTTGACACAAGTAGACACTCAGCTGCACGCAAATATCACAAAAGTGGCATCTGGGACAGTCCTCATGTCTGCACAAAACTACATATTATCCATCCAGCAGGTGCAAAGACATTTCAGTCTACAAATAGGTCAGAACAATATATTTCATTTCTAGGAAAGGTGAAATACGTCCTAAAACAGCTGGGCACTGTAGTTTTGAGCAAGCATAGCTTAGGCAGAAGTTAAGTGGGTATTATTTATTTATTAAGTGGGTATTGACTGTTTTTGAGTGCTCACCAGTAAGCAGTGGACGGGGAGTGTCCAGTAAGATATATTAAGTTTTAGATTCACAGAGAACTAGAATATTACCAGACTTTTAAAGTAACTCCTCTCCTGACTATTTGTGTAAAGCTCAAACCCTATTTTCTTTCTCCTTTGTTGTAGTGTACTGGTCATTTTACAGTGAGAAGCTTGGCCTTGAGATTTCCTGCACTTTTGTCTCTTAAGCATTCCTCATTCAGACAGGAACTACTCTGACTGCCAACTCCTAATAATGACAGCTTATTGCACTTCTCTATTTTCCACCTTTCTCGTGAACCAACCTGCCCGCGCTCTCCCTGCTGTTATTGTCTTCTTTGTATTTGGTTAGAGGGTTATGAAAGTTCATCATGCAAGTCCTTATGAAAAATTTCTCTCTGAAGCCGCTCTGTGGTTCTGACCATAGCATGGATTGCATTTGTTTCTTGCAAGAGGTGATTTAAGTTGCCGTACCATAAAAGTGTTCGACACTGAAAAATCAAACAAACTTATTTATTCATTTACCTATTTCCTCTTGGGCAGGAAGCTTTGATTCCAAAGCCATATGAGCTATTACATATGAGCCTAGACCTTGCGATGAACGAATACGCAGTAAAAATAGCAGTGCAAATTCAAAGCTTTTTTTCGTCTAATATCGAGACAATCTATGAACAATGACTAATTGAAGCATTCACAAAAGAACATAAAGAGCTCTCCATCTCCCTGTTGCACTTTTGTGCCTCCCTTTGTCATTTGTCCCCTGTACTATTCTCCCAATCACTTCAATCATCCTTTTGTTATCACTTCCATAGAAGTAAGTCTTTTGCCTAGATGTTGAGTGATTGACTTATACATTTTTAAATCCTAGGTTATAATATATATACCACTTTGTCATTCACCCTCCACCCACTTTCATATGGAAATGGAAAAATAAATAATTTCTTTAATGCATAGGATTTCTTTACCATCCATTTCAAAGTGTAGGGAAAAATGTTCCATATTGTTCGCTGTGCTGTCTTTGTATCATGGCAGGGCTGAAAACAGCTCAGTGTAGGACGTTAACTGAAAGGTGAGGAATTGAAAATGTGTACTACATGCCAGTAAATAATATCTACACTGACAAACATTGTTTCAGTGCAAAATTTCACTTTTCCAGCATCAAAGATAGCAATGTTCAGGTGTCAGCACCAGTAATTTGCAGTTTTGTTGCACACACTTTCCATCAACTTGCCTCATCTACTTTGTTTTGTTTTTTTTCAGCTGGCAGAATCCTACATTTCCCAGAGGAACATTTGGTTTTGCCTCTTCCACAAAAAAAGCTTCCTCCCCGGAGGTTGTAAAATGTCAACCAGTGCGGAAAAAAAAAAAAATCACGTAGACCAAAGCAAAAATATGCAAATGAATATCTTGTCAGTGGACGCTTTGTGAGTGACAGCACAAAGGAATGCCAGATTCTATCTTCATTTGGCCGCAGGGCCACATGCATACAGATAACGGCGTGCTACGTTCACCCTGTTTTCACCACTTCCATCATTTGGTGTCAAATCACACATTTGGCATTTCTGACAGAGACCTTTGAATGCATCCCGCAGTGAGCAGCGTATTGACATCAGGCCATCAGAGTTTATACATCTGCTTCATTAGATTGTGTCAAAACAAACTTTCATATCTCTCTATATTAGAACACACCTGACGGTCTGGCTGCTTGTTCAGTACCACAGGTGATGTTCACACCTACCCCAGGTTGTACTCTTTTGTGTATGCAGCCAAGATGCATGTGATGCATCTGTGCATCCATGTTACATGTTTACCTTTGCATAGTTAGGACTGTATCTGTGAGTGTTTCCAGAGCAGAGCTGAGGTGAGCAACAGCTTGCTGCAGTGCTGTCACCTTGCCAACATTAGTGTGCATTATTTATCTGCCTGCAGAATGATCCTGAGGAAGGCATAACCATAGCAACCGGAGCCATGCACACACACACACACACACACACACACACACGGACTGTGAGGAGAAACATCGTTTATACCAGCAAGGCGGCTGCCGGGGCTGACTTAATCTCAGAATTCATATGTTTCGGGCGAATCATCCGCGTTGTGGTTCTCAAAAGGCGAGAAATGAGGAGCTTTTGAAGCTCCACAAGAGCTGTATTTTCTCATGCAGCAGGCATCCTGGCTGCCTCACAAGATCCAAATAAACAACAGAGAGATTTTTTTTTGGTCAAATGTTGGTGATGTCGCAAAAATTTGCTGCCGGAACCTTAAGATTGCAACTGCATTCAATCTTTTTCCCCCCGTTATATCACAACTGATTCTTAATAGGAAGAAATGTGAATGTGTCCTTACCCCTATGTGTTTTTTGTCAGTTCTTGGCTCAGTGTGTTATAATAAATAGGTGAGACAACTAAGGTAGCCACAAATGTTCTGCTGAGGTCTGGTATGTTGGAGAAGTGGGGTAAAAGCGTGTGTGTGATTTGAGTCCAGGTGATGGGATTGTTCTGGTCCTTTCTTGGTCGCTCTTGGGAAAGGGGCAGTGATGTTAACAAAGTGGGACACAGCTGCCAGTACCAACCAGCCAGTGTAGAGGATGAAAAGCCTCTTTTTTCTAGCATTGCTTCTGAGGAGCAGCATGGAGTGATCTCACTCTTTATGCACATATGGAGCTTCACTTCTCTTGAGCCCCAGTGCATGCGTGTTAACTGAAAAAGTCCAGCCCATGTGCCAGACACCTTGTAAGAGACCTGTGGGTGCCCATTGCACAGTTCTAGTGTAGTGATCCACTTAGCTGCTTCTCACTGATCCATGGCACAGGGTGTGCATACATATTCTGAAAATCCTTCTTTCCATTTTTTCCTAAATTGGCCTGTATTCTGGTCAAACCTTTGTAAGCGTGTACATGTAAGACAATTCTAATGCAGCCATCCTCTGTGAAGATAATCAAAAGATCAGAAACAACACTGAGCAAGATAATTCAATCATGCCAAGCACCAACAAGGTCTCCATCTGATGCTGCAGCTCCTCCATCAGTTGTTGTGGAACACCGTAAGGCTATTCGTCAGACTGATTGACCACCCTTCAGGGAAATGGCAAATTGCAGGTTTCTCGCTTGCCAGGATCAGCAGTGAAGAGTGAAGAGTGACATCCTGGAAGACATGGAAAGCAGCCCGCTCTGGCACCAGACAGCGAAGCCTTTTCCTCCACACTTAACTCCCTTACCGAAACCAAGTAAGGAATGAGAAAGGCATTCACTCCAGCTCCTTAGCCTTCCACTGAAATAGGCTTATTTGGACTGTAGTGGATAATGGGCGTGAAAAAATGTAGCGTGCAGGATCATTATTAACATAGGCGAGCGAGGAGGTTGCCCAGACTGACACCAGCTGAAGGGGCGGAGGAGAGGACGATTTCTTTTAATTAATGTTCGGTACCCAACACACACATCTGATGCATGCGTCCGCTGCTCACACTGCACTGAGCAAATACGGGCATGCTCTGTTAATGTGCTGATGCTTATTGTCATATTGTTATCAGAATCAGTCTCATTTTACAACCTATGCAGTTCACTGCTGCATGAAAAGCAAGTGCAGAGCTGCAATTATTGTACTCTGAATAGGGTCAAATCCAGGACAAGACGAGATGTCCCTTTTAGTTCACTCACATAAAATCAAGTTTCTTATACTTCATATAAAATCCTGAAGCAAGGCTCTGGTAAAATAAATTGGATTAGTCATTGACTTATTTGGCTGGAGTTCCATGCCATTGGCTTATTGTCAAGAGAAACATATTCTCTCAACTACACTGCAGTGCTGTGGCTGATTAGCTGTCTGTATCCTAATGGTCTCTCTGTCAATAAAAGGTACAAAAAGTAAAGTGTCACAGTAGCTGTGCAAGATGCTGACAAACATAGCTGCATTTAGTTTAAAGGTGGAGGATGAAATTTCAAACCTCCTCACCTTGTAAAAAATCTTGTGTCTGACTTCAGCCCTACTGCTCAGACACAAAATAGTGCCAGTTTCTCTGGCAACAGTGAATGACAGGTTGGATTTTATCTGCTACCAAGCTCACCCACCTGCACAAATGGCACTCTTCATCTTGACAAAGCAACTTTTTTCATCAGGGACCAGTCTTCATGGGTCCTATTGCTTCAGACAAACTGCTGTCACAGATTTTCTTTCTTTCTTTTTTGGACTTGCACAGATCCATTTTTAGTACAGGCAGTGCAGGCAATGCGAAGACTGTCCGTACAGTCCGTAACATGACAAAAGATCATTGCTAGCCTCTACTTACGAATCTCTTTTTCAACATCATAAAGTTACAACTGTTTGAAATGAGCTTGAGAAGCAGCAGTAATATATACAGTATATAAAGAAATGAATTAAACACTCAGAGGTAGATCAGAGGTATAGAACTATTCAGCATGAAATGTCCTACATTGACTCTACATTGAGTCTTTTTAGTTGGCTGGGAAAACAACTTTATTACTCTGTTAGGCAGCGTAACATATGAAAGCCCTTATTTTGGTTCTGTAATGACGATCAAAGAACCTGCCTCTAATTTGACCTGAGTGAAGTCACTGTTTTATCTCAAGGCTACTTCAAGTTACGTTATGGGGTTTTAACTTTAGATAAAACAAATGTGGAAAAACTGGGTTCTCCATGGTGGGTATTTTAAGTATTTATTGGATGTTACTGTGTAGATTTTTTTATTAACTGAGAGCAGCACAGGCAATGCATTAGTGGTAATAACATGCATTTATTGCAGTGTTTTCATTCTTTAACAACTTGACAAATTACTTAAACATAATCAAAGCAACCGCCGAGGGGAGAAATGTTAAGTATTCAGACAATAAGCTTCATAAACCTCCCGTCTGTACCACTATAAAACCTTAGACTTTAATCCCTCTTTAAATCATTGCTTACTATTAAAACACAAGTATACATTGAAATAACCCAGGCCAAAAGTAAAAGCTGAGTCATGTGCCTTTCCAAACAACACCATCTGAAGTCTTTGGTTTGTTTCAGGAAGTTCTTCTTCTGATTGTAAGTATGATAAAAGACTCCAGGTAAAATGTAACTGGAGCCCCAAACACCATTTCCACTGGAGAGGTGGGGTGGAAAGAAGGATGGCTGGAGCTCCCACCTCTGTCCTTGGCACCTCAGTCCATAGCCAGTGGTTTACGCACTCATGACAAGAGCAACTTGATCACAGTGATTTAGGCCCAGCTGAAGACAGACACAGTAAAACAGCAAAACAAACTTGCTTTGGCACGGACCCATGCAGAACCCTTGCAAACTGTCGTTTCTAATTATTACTAATAAGACATTCCACATTCTAACTTAAGGTCATTGCTCATTATCATCAAGTTTACATCTTCCTTTCAGTTATCTACAAGATGTTTGTTTTCCATGCTGTGTGAACAGAACCTGCAACCAAAGCAGAAAGACTGTCCATGGTGCACATTTACCCAGCTGTAAAGAATATGCCTCAGGTTAAAGATGCTGAGGAGTCGATAGCATTAAGTTTGATATTTAGATATCTGGCATGGATCCTCCATAGTAACTTTTCATTAGCTTTTAGCTATTAGATTTGTTGTGCATTGTGCAAACTTGACTTATGTTGTAGCTCATAATATACAATATTATAGCCTAGCACTTTGCTGATGAAAGAAAATGCAATGCAGTCCAGTGAGCTATTATTGCCCCAGGCCTCCTCCTATTATAGATACATCCTCCATATTATTGATGTTTTCAGTATTAGCATTTAGCTTTTGCACTCAGTTTAGACCCACTTTTAAAACTCGTACAATATAGCAAGATGAACTACAACAAATATGAAGAGACCAATGGTAGTTGAAATCAATTGAACACAGAACATGTAGTAGTCAGCCTGATTTAGAAGAACTTGTCATAAAAATCTGAATAAAAGCAAAAGTAGAGCTCCATTTAACAATTAACATTATCAAACGTCCCCACAAAACCTCTTTTAAATATCAAGTCTGAAAAGCAGGCAAATGCAGTAAATCCTGTCTTTTCAAAGGCTGAAATCTGACGTTCTTTGCATGAAAAGTTATTGGAAAGAAGTGATTGTCAGAATAGTTGCAGTTTACTTTATCGGTATCATTTACGGAGCAATAATTATGGCTCTAGATAACAGTAAACAGATACAGACGGTAGCTTTGCATTATATCCCTCACATGCATGAACGAACATGTATGACATTATTTTCCACATAACTGAAATAAAGAGATGACGCACAATAAGCAGGTACTGGAGATAAATCTTTGGTGCTCTATTAACTATGTACAATCCATTTAAAGAGCATTGAAAATGGAATGGGGGAACCCTTGATACAAGTGTCCTCAACAGAGGCATTTTAGTGCTGTGCTTCAGGCTGTCTGTTTTGGCCAAACATCAGTCCATGCCAAAAAATATCAGTTCATTTATCGTGCTGTATCTGTGCAGAGTACATTTTCTCAAAAGGCTTCCACTCAGGTGTCTTATTCAGATGGAGAAAGTGACCAGCTGGCTTCCTGTCAATTTAATGTTGCATGAATTCAGGGGGTTCACTAATGGATGCAGGACTGGAATGGTTTTGAAGAGAGAAACCTGTTCTGACAAACAAACCTTTTCCAGTCATCTTCTGGAACACTGTGACCGGCTGCAAGCTCCCCGTGGAGAATGGACCTTTGCCTTTTCCTAAATTAAATCTCCTCTTGAGCATGGTGGGTGATGTCACTCTCCCTGAGGCATACGCTTCATAAAAACCTGAAGTAATGCAAGGAAACTTTCATCTGTTTCTGACATGTCCCATTGTTTGACTCCTTCCACATGTCTGCTGTTCCCTTTCTGTGTCTGTCACTTGCTGTTTATTTCCCTCTTTGTTTTTCCCTAGTTTCTATCCCAGTGTCATCGTGAAATGACTTTGCCGCTCGAAGGACCTGTCTATTTTTTCATTGTTTTCCAGTGTGGTATTTTACAGTTGATGTCCTCTTTGAATACGCACTGGTGTTGTCAGTAAAAGATGACAAGCATTCGGCAGTAGCTGCGTTACATCGGGGAAACAGCCGTCTGCCGCACAGAATACAGAATATTTGCACTTTAAAGTCAGTGGTAGACACTCTTACATATCCTCTGTGGCCTTCCAATTTGATGGCCCATCTATCAAATATTCTCTTTCACCTTATGCTCTTCTAGACAGTGAGAAATGTTGAAAGAAAGAAATGCTGAAAGTTTGATGCTGGTACTTTTGGTGTGTTGCATATTCCTTTAGAGGTAGTATCCTCAGGCTTGACCACACATGCAATATAAAGTTTGTGACACAACCACACACAAAAGAAATTAATCCTACTGACACTTTTCCTCAAGCTCCACCATGAGGATGTAAGTTGTGGTTTAAGTCTTGTTGGCTGTTTGTTTGGTTGTCTTAATACATTGAGTATTACCTCACACTAACTCTTTTTGCATTTTGCATTTGTAAGGCTCTGTTTGTAAAGCTTTAAAAAAAATAAAATTAACTGCCTTTGTCAGTATTCAACGTGCCTCCAAAATTACCCTCAAATGAACACTATGTTGCTGTGACTGTGGTTTTTAATCAGTCCATATAGTTTCCAGACAATTTAACCTGCCCATGCAATTGTCTTTATAGTCTTGTTCTCTGAATGTGAGAAAATGCACTCCCCCCCAAGCTTGTAGATTTCCATTAGTTTAAACTAAACAACGTCCGGAAATGAATCAATCTGCATATAATATGAATTGTTACTGTGTCATCACCGAAGCTTGACTATTGATCTCAACGTAATTACATTCCCCTCCAACTCCCCTCAGGAGTGAAGTCCTGCAATTAGAGAGGACAGGTGACAGTGTGGAGTCGTGTCGCTCAATAAAAGACTCCTTCCATCGGGTAATTAAAAATCATAGCATGTCCTAAGTGAGCAAAATCAAGGTCTCGTCTCCTCAGTTCACTTCTTCATCCATAACCCGCAGAGGAAGCAGAGAAATGTTTGACTTTATTTGCTGCTAATTGACCAATTTCAGATAGATAAAAGCATTGTTTTCACACATGCTGTGGGATTGGAATTGTCCTTGCAAGTCGTTTTCCTCAGGGTGGGGTATTAACTGCCAATTTGCCCGTACTGCCAGAGAGGACTATGGGAATTTGAGATAAAAGAGGTGGGAGGGAAGGGGGAAGGCAACAGCTCTTCATTATTTGTCTGTCGAACATTTTCACTGCACATGTAAACTGTGGTAACTTGCTTCTGGCATGTGTGATGTGTTTGTTGAGTTGTTTGGAAGGAGACTGCAACAGTTACCCTTTAAACCTTTTACAGCCTGTCAGTCAGTTTGTCAAAATCAAATGATTTACTCCCGCCGTCATTCTTTTTTATTTTGGTGAAAATATGTTAAGATTATTTGAATGGAATCCTCACTTCTTACACATGCTCATGTACACACATCTGCATGACATTTTTTAAATATTGACTTTTAATAATTACTGTGTTACATCGAAAGCTGTGATGGTGTGGCAGCATGACAAAACAGCCGCAAGGGAAAAAATATCAGCGCATTTTCAGTAAACAGAGCAAAGCTTTTGAATTAATGCAACAAGGAACAGAGGGAGAAATCACTGTCCAAATCTCCCCACTTTTATTCAGTCGTTGCACTGAGTACATCCTCTCCCCACAGTCCCTTATCTGCCCCGGTCACTGGTGTTTTTTTCTCTGTCTGTGACAGTGAATGTCCAATGTCATGAAAGAGGGAGCTGCAATTTGTGAGGCCTCCTGCTCCCTCTTTATTTCCATCTCACTTTCTCTTTGTTTGGTTTGATGCGTGCACTGCATTGTCATTCCATAATGATACCAAGGACAGTCAGATAAGGTGTGCAGCAGCAACATGGCGTAGCTACACTTTGAAACTTCACTTTTTAAGCTGATGTAAGAAGATCTGGAATGCAGGTGTAAAATTAAAGGAACAAAAAGCAAATTAAAATAAGAATTTGCTCAGTTTTCTTATCAATTAATTTTTTGTTGTTATTTCCTTTTAGGAATCTTGGAAAATGTTCTGGCATACAGAGGTATCTGCTTGTGGTTTAGAAAATCAGAAATTTTATAATTATTATTGTTATTATTGTACTTTAAATGCAGAAAATATATAAATAGAAAATATATATAAATAGATCCTCCTCAAAACTGATTGTGCTGTTGTGCTGTATGCTTTCTGGGAAGTAGATGTGGATAAAAGACAACTGTGGAGATAAAGTCAAAGAATCAGAGACTTTACAGACTGACACATCCTTGTACATGCAGATAAAGTTCAGAATGTTTAGCTTTGGATTGCATGCTGGATGTGGGCGTGTTGGGCACAGCTTTGATGGTGGGCACAGCCTGTGCAGACATTGTCTATAAAAACCTTTTTTTTGTATCACCAGCTGAAAGGAGTGGAAGGATGTCACTTGATATTCCATTGTTACATCAGGCAGCATGGAGGATCATGTGTGCCAGACCGACAAAGCCTTATTGCCTCGACTTTCCACATGAATGCTCTCAGATGTGCTCTAGTTCAAAGTCTGTGAAGCAATTGCCAGGAAATAAATTGTGTGTGTGAGTGTCACAGTGTTGAAGACCAGAGGGTTCACCTCTGCCATTATTTACATGCACATGCTGCTGCCTCCTCTTTATTCTCAGTATTTGTATTGTGGTGAAATGCAGCTGAGGGTCATTTCATGTAACCCCACTTCACTGACTTTTTATAGCCACGCTTGCAGCGGGGCTCTGGGGATGCTAATGTTGGTCGGCTGGATCACCACTTTGGTGTAGAGTGAAATATGTCAACAAATGTTGGATTGATTGATGTGGGATTTTGTACAGCCATTCATGGTTCACAGACGGCGACCCCCTGACTTTTCCTCTAAAGGTCAAAATTGAAATTTGTCCACATACCAGTTTGTGACCTCATACCTGCAAAATTCATGAAAATCCCTCAGGCCTCAGGTGTATTTTGTGTCATACTTTTTTTTAAAAAGGAGACTATAACACGTGAAGTCCTCATGTGCCACTCATGGCAGAGAAAGACACAAGAATATGAACAGCAATGGCAGACAATTATAAAACTGAGCAAATATGTCACTTAGCTCATTAATGATGCATCTCCGTGGTCTTCAAGTGAATATAGAGAGACTCTGGTGGGCAGACAGTGTCCTGTTCTTGGTATTAGCCTGTCAAAACACACATCCAATTAAAGATTCACAAGGCCTGTGCCCCAGGACTTGGCATCATTCCAATATGTGTGTGTGTGTGTGTGTTCATGGAAAAGAGAGAGAAAGCAAATGTGTCTGTGTTTTATCTCTATTACTGCACATGTGGTTCTGTCCATGGTACTGAATCACTGGAAACGATAACACCATCAACCATGTAATTTTGTTTCTCCTTTCAGTTTCTAAGTGCATGTGAGTGTGTATTCTGTACTCGAGCTGTTCTTGTTCCTGTTTTCTGATATGTGAATTTGTGAGCGTGTGGATGTGTGTGTTAAATGCATAAATAGGGCATATTGCCAGCGGTGCACCACAGTGGAAGTGGCCATGGCTGTAGCGGTTTCCCTTAGCTCCCTCCCTGTCACTTGTAATTAGAATGATGGCCTGTGTGTGTGTGTGTGTTTATGAACCCATATCATGTGCCTCTCTGTATAACTGCCTTACTCCAAGTCTTATCATCTCCTTCTCCCTTCCCCCATATGTCTTTTATGTTTTTCTTATCCATGATGAAGCAACAGAAACAGAAGCAGTGAAGAAACTGTAGTCACATCACGCGAGCACCTGGAATTAAAACTTTGAAACTAAATATAGATTTGGCATTTGTGACTTGAGGCTTTTGAAATAGTTTAGCTTTGGTGTTTCCTTCGCAGTCTGACTTTCCCAAATTATAAGTTCACTGACATCTGGGCTGTATTTAGTAGAATCGTCATTTAAAGTATTTTATTTCTAACATGTTAAATTGTCGAGTCAGTTTGTCTCCAGTGGAATTGGGGAGAACGAGTCAGAGAGCTCCTGTCCCTCAGCTCTTCTAATGTGGATGTAAATGCGCTGAAATTGGGGCTGAGTGCTGCTCTTTAACCTCACAGTCATTGTTTCATTCCACCCGTTTCCAGTCTCACCGTCAGCCTGCTAATGGCATCATTGTAAGTGCTAGCTTTTAGCACAAATACTCTCATAATAATGCCAGTTTGAACATGACATATCTTTTTTTTTAACTCTGTCATCTTGAATATACTTTAAGCTTTGGCATATTGAGCATCTCTAAATCGTTTTGTTTTGTGGAGTGATGCTGATTGACTGGCACCTTCGTCCGTGCTAGCTGAATTTGACATTTTAGATGTTAGTGTCGCCATCTGTGTTCAACAGGAAGTTGTCTGGAGTGTGGAGAAAGAGAGTGCTCAGTGATATACAGAGCTTTGGCATTTGAAATGTCAGTCAAGCATGTTTTGGGGATCTTCTGCATCAGTTTTTGTTTGGTGGAATAAAAAGCTATAAAGCGTTTTCAGAAATGGCACCCTTAGAGGTGTTTATTTGTTGGCATTATAAGTTAAACCTGTTATTTTTTGTACCCATATGCAATCACTGGGCTTATTTTTTTATTTGTTCAAAGTTGTTATTTTTAAGCCTTGAATGTTACTTGAAAAACTTCCCAGTCTGCACGATATGCGGGGCTGACACACAAATGTTTTTCAGCATCAGTGCCAGTACTGCAAGAGAAATGAGCAGAACACAAATGTGACAGTACCCTGGTGTGTTGTGCAATATGCCCTAAGAGTCTTTAATTCTCTTTTTTTCTATTTATTTTTTCAGTTCACCAAAAACAATTTCTGCTGTGTTAGGGTGTCTTTCTCAACTCAGATCTTTTCATTTGGCCATTCCTCCCCCTGCACAGTACACTAACACCAAACACTCCCAGCTTGTTTACATTGTTTTGGACTGTGAAAGCGTTTTTGTGTGTGTGTGTGTGTGTGTGTGTGTGTGTGTGTGTGTGTGTGTGTGTAAGCGCTCCTGGGATGAACTCGGGGGAAAGATGAGCCCAAATCGTGTTATTATAAATGAGGTCCCCCGCCTGAAAGTGATATAGATAAGGTTCTTTGGTGGGTCAGTGAACCGCTTAGAGGGAGATGGAGATTCACAACCAATGAACACAGTTTAAAAACTCCAATATGTTCCAGGGTCACATTGTTAAATCTATCTTGTGTGTGTGTGTGTGTGTGTGTCTACGTGCGCCCTTGAACCACTTGAACTGTCCAGTTGGATGGAGTGTGTAGGGTTGTACAAGACATCAAGCTGGTGAACTTAATTGGTCCATAGAGGGCTTTGCTGAGAATGAAGAAGGAGAAGAGAGAGAAACAGACAAAATTTGCCAATAAAAGAGGAGAAAGTCTGGGACGGGAGCAGTCAGTGGGAAAATAAAAAAAGAACTGGAGGTTGAAAGAAAAGGGAGAGCGATGACAGACAGGTGGAGGCAGTGAGACAGAGCTTGTCAGAGAGCTGGTGAAAAGACTGAGAGGGGTGCAGAATAGGGGTTGGTGAAGATTGAGAGATTGGGTTGAAATGAAAGCAGCTGTAAAGGGAAGTGAGGGGGAAATGAAAATGGATTGAATGGGGACATGGGGGGGAGAAACAAAAGAGAAAAGATGAGCGATGGTAATCGAGAGGATGCGTGCGGCGCTTCAACTGATGAGAACAGAGCAGGGGGAAGGAAAAGGCTTTCATGTCTCTCTTCGTGCCGTGATTCCAGAATGAATTATAGTCACAGCAGAGAGCGAGGGATTATTAACCTGACACTCATCCTGAATTCAGAATTTGCTCTTTGAAAGCCAGTATGGGCAAAGTAGTTTGAGACTGAGTAATGGCAAACAGACCAGCTCAAGATTTTTCAGAAACATCTCGGCTCTCTAAACCCTTTGCTGCTAAAAGGGCACGGTGGGAAATTTCTGTAAAGCTTTCTTTCATTTGGTAATGATTTGTAGCCATGCATCAAAATAAGTCATATACTAAGAAAGAGCGACTTGTTAGTCAAACTTCCCGCCACCTTTTATATTGCTCACGCCTACACTGCTCCGGCAACGTGTAGGCGTGAAGGCACTTTAGTCCCCTCCATCACCATCACGGCCCGAGGCTCCGGGCTTTGTTGAGACCTGCACTAGTTTCAATTAACTTTTCATCTGGAGCGTCCTTGCCTGGATTGTTTTTCATCAAGCGGGAGGCACAGAAACAGAGGGGACACCCACCCCTGGACTCTATCACTTGCCAGCTCCAGGTTCATATATAAGAGCAGGGTGGTTCGGCCTACAATCATAATGTCGTTGATTAAACTGCTGGCGGTATAGATATGCAACTTTTTGCTCTCAAGTTTGCCAACTTCAAAGGTGATGAATTGTCTCCAAAACCACCCTTGCTGTCATTTTTATGATTTTATGATTGGCTTGATTGCTTTTACAAGTACATGACACAAGGCCTATTTGAATTACTCAAAGAATAACATACACCTGAGGGGCCTTTTAAGGTTACGGACCTAGCTCGAAGCCACTTAAAGTATAATCAAAAATGCAAGTAGAGGGCCGAAGCATGTGATGAAATGCATGAAATTGAGTTTAAATCAATATTTGCATGTTTTATTTTTTGATCACTGGCTGCCATGGCATTGAAGCCCCACATAGCGAAGAGACAACAACTGCCAAGGAGATCTTTTAATACAGGATCACATCAAGTCTGTACATGGTGAGATGCAGCACTCAGTTTACCAAGTTCAATATGGACATTCATCTGTTTTTATGCTCACTGAAGGCCAATAATACACCACAGCAACTAATATTCTTCTTTGAATGATTTCTGTGCACAATATGAAGCAGCCCATACATAAAATGGGCCAACATTTACTACGTTTGGAACAAGAGGTAAACAACCAGCTGCACATGTCTGAAGGGAAAAAATAATGAGACTGGGAAAAGGGAGAGAAGAAAAGCATTCGTGCACACAGTCCATGCACATAAACACACACTCCCAGCCAGTCAGTGAGCCAGCCAACAAGCTAGCGAGTTAACAAAGCAGAGGAGAGCGTGGGTTGTCATCCCTCTGTTTCTGTAGCTCCGCAACAATAAATTAAGCCCCTGGGACAGACTGAGAACCAGATAGGGAGGGATAAAGAGAGGGTGAGAGAGAGAGGAAGAGAAAAGGGTTGAGAGAGAAAGAGCAACGGAGTGAGTAAGAGAGTCAGAAATGAAGACAGGAAGGGAGGAGAAAGAGACGAAGCCTGGAGACCCAGACCAAGACTGAAGAAGAGAAGGAGTGGGAGGCAGCAGCCCTCCCCCTTCCATGCAGCACTGAAGGCTTTCATCATCTCTGATTTTTGTGGGTTGATTTTCTGATTTGAGATGCATCACACCAGCGAGTGGATATTGTGGAGATCACAGAGACTGAGACAGATCATTTGTAAGGCTTGTGAGCCGCACAATAGTTTGGGGTGTGAAAAGATGCGAGAGGGTGAGAGAAAGAGGGAATGCTGTCACTCACAAAGACAAAAGTCAATGCCTTAGAATCCCTTAGATTTCTTTCCCAGCAATGCATTTATCACCTGGAAAAGAAAGAGTTGACCCCCTGTGTCATATCATACATGTAAGGGCACAAAGTCAGCTGTCGGTTAAAGTGAAAAAAATCAAGACACTCATTGTCTCCTGACACACACACACACACACACACAACTTTCTCATCCTGCTCCTGTGCAAAAGGCCTCCCACATAGGCAGTGATTTGGTATTGTTAGAGAAGATGCAGTCATCCATCATCCACCCATCAAGGGAGAGACAGTGACAGGTTATAGATTGGCCGTGTCTCTCTCTCTCTCTCTCTCTCTCTCTCTCTCTCTCTCTCTCCCTCTCTCTTTCTCTCTGGAGAGAGACGCTGTGCTCCATAGTAATCAGCACCCAACCTGCTGTCCATCTCGGGGGAACATTGTGATGAACGGCACAGTGACTCAGCCCTGGAGCACTGCCCCTCACACAGTCGGCAGACTTTAGTTCAAATTGCATCGTCTACCACTTGAAACTGATGACAATGTATAGTAAGCTGCATTAACGCCACTTTGAAGTAATTGTAAAATATAGGTTACCAGCTGGGGGGAAATGGAAAATCATTCAAATGTTCACATCTGCCTCTAAGTACTAATCTCGGATTGGTTATGTAGAAACTTGGCGTTAAAAAAAAATGTGCAAGGCAACGCAGGTGGCAAATGTGGCACAGAAAGCATCAGTGCTGGAGAGTATAGCTTTGAGTAAAACAATACTGGTCATCCAGTTTATATTTTGTAGGCCCAGCAGTCTGGAATTATATATTGATTTATTATCATATCCTCAGATGATTCATTTTGAGTTTGGCCAAAGTGTTTTCATTTTAATTAGATTAAGCAGGTGGTGCAGAAATTTTAAAAACTCTTATTGGCATCAACCCTGAAATTTGGACCCCATATGAGTTTATATTAAAGCTTACCCAGACATGCATGAAAAAGAACCTCCCAGCATGCACCTGGGTTACAGACTCGCATCTCACGCCACACATTTTAACCTTTTATGCTCAACTGACCGGCCACAGCATGGAGCTCATGCTGAATGGAGCCCATGGAGGGTTTTGTCCAGTGACAGTTCCTAAAAAGTTTATGTGGTGGACAGCTGCATCCCTGACGGTGTTGACAAAAAAAAGAGAGAAAGGCAGTGTCACTTCATGCAGTTCCCTTGTGACAGGGAGATGCAGCAGTCCGGAGACTAAAGTTTCAGCCCCAACTTGTAAAACGCCACTCCAGCATTAAAACAAACTCAGCTTGGTAATTGTGTTTTACATCGTGTTCTTCAGTATTCATTGCCTCTCTTACAATTACTTACTAATAAGTGGTCAGTGTGACAGTTGGTGACTTGACCATTGTCCTTTTGAAATTAGCATCAACAGCTATTTTACATTAGGCATCAATTCTGCTTTAGGTTCTTTATGTTTCTCACTGAGAAATGAATGTAACTCAGTCTTGTATACGTTTAAATGCTCACTCTGTCTCCTGGCTTCCTGCTGTGATATACAGTAAATGTTTTGGAAAATGCTGAATTTGTCTTTCTAACCTCGCGTTCTCTCTTTCACCCCATTATTTGCCATTCCCTGTCCTCCATCAATGAATGCAATCAAGCCTCGTCCCCCTCCACCCTCGCCCCACCCCCACCACCAGGCCTTACTGTGTCTCACTCAGACCTGGCGACAGCTATTCCCAGAGGCCTTCTCCTATTGCTCATATTTGTTAAACACAATCGCTGGTGGGCTCGGCTCACCACACTGCTAACCACAGCTGCTGTCAGAACTTTATCTGCAATCTAAACAGACAGAGACATGGAACAGATAACACCAGTAGTATATTATCATTCACCTCTCCTTAAAAAAAAAAGCTGATGATGTGAGCTACAGGCAGCATGACTCCATTTTGAGTTTAACCATTTAACCTTGTAGCTATCACTTTGGAGGGCTTCCCAACCTGAGAATGACTCAAAACAGGAGCTGGTTGATAGGATGGACTGGGACAAAGCCAGTATTTTTATCCAAGTGTTACACAGATGGAGAGAAAGATGCCAGTCATCAGCGATAACATTTTCAAATCATATCTTATGGAATTACAAAACAGAGAGGGGAAGCATACTTTACTGCTGCGCTCATGTTACATTTTTGCAGTTGCAGCATTGGTTACAAACTGTGTAATGCATTTTTTAATCAAGAGGATTTGTCTCATCCCAAAACCCACTAATTTTGACCTGCCACCCCTTTGCTTGCTGCAATTCAGTACCCAATACACAAAGCAAGCTAAAGCCTCATAATCTCCTTGTAGACTGCTGTCACTGCCGCTCAGAATGTGCAGACATGTGGCTCTGTGCGTGTGTGTGTGTGTGTGTCTGTGTGTGTGCCTGCAGATGACGTGAAAGCTCCAGTTTTCTTTGTATGAGACTGGGCTAGAATGCGTAGGGCATCTGTTGACCCAGCTGGCATTTGCTGAGCGGTTGTAGTACCCAAGGTTAAGCACAACATTTACCCAGCATGCATTTATATTTGGGCATGTCTGTTTACAAGAGAGAGAGGCAGAGGGAGGCAGTGTGGTTGTATGAGTTAGTATTTTTGTGTGTGGGTGTGTGCTTTTGCACACAGGAGGTTAGGTCAAGGGTAAGATGTATCTGTGAAAATTGAAAAAAAAAAAGTGAAATGATAAACAGCTTTAATCCAGTTTAAAATAAACCCCACCAACTGTGGACTAATTTTCTGTAACATATTCTGAAACAATTGCCCACCTTCTCGTTGCGTGCTTGCGTTGCAACCAACCTCGGCTCCTTTACCTACTGTGTATGAGTGCACTGCTAGCGCTTCATAGCCTGAGGTGTAAAGCAACAGCTCATCATTCTGTCTAAAACTAAATAAAACAGAAACAGCAAGAGTGGATGCTCTTGTTTTGAAAAAAAGGAAATATAAAAATCCTCTAGGCAATAAGAGAGCAGAACTTTTCTTGGAGAGCAGTGGTAACAACCAGAGAAAAGTGTTACACATGTTCTCTTTTTCAGACACACACACACATCCACACAATATACAAAAGCAGCTATGACCACCTATAACACTGATGAATGACACAAATAATCGGAGGAGAGGTAGTCACTTTTTTTTTGGACTGTTACTGTTGATTTGTTGGTTTGTTGCAAGCTGCCTCAACCTGTGAGGCTTAATAGAGTGGGTGTAAAGGAAGTCCCCCCAACCCTGTCTGCAACAGTTGCCAGTCATCAAAGAGTGACAAAGGAGTGAAAAGTGCCAGAGTGAGTTGAAAGGAGGGCAAACAATGCAGCTATGGGAAAAAGTGTCAACTTTGTACCATTCAGCTTGTGTTTTATTTCATTCATCGTCTTGTTTCTAAAGTCCAGTTGAAATGTAGAGGAAGCCTTCTCATGTGTCATTGTTTTCTTTCTATACTAATAAACCTTTATGCATAGCTGCTCTTTCCATCATCTGTGGCTGAGCTGTAAATTCTCTGCAAAGAATATTTAATGGAAGCACCTGCTCAGGTGCACCGTTGAATGTAAAGTGTGTGTGTGTGTGTGTGTGTGTGTGTGTGTGTGTGTGTGTGTGTATGTGTCCTATAGACCACACTTAAACCATATGTGCCCATATGGCCACTGGTCGACATATGTGACGCAGTGTTGACACTGAAGACTGATGTATCAAATCCTGCCATGCATCTGCCTAATGGTTGTGAAGCTCTCTGCAAGGCTCAGTATGTGGCAATGCAAATGAGTCGCATTTTTCATGTCTTTGCTCCGCTTCGGGCTAATATTTCAATAAAGTGGAAGTTCAAAGTTACTTCCAAGTAGATGGAGCCACTGAGCATGCTAATTTGGTAGAGGAAGTTTATGCAACCTGAATAAAAAAGAGCAAAAGTGCAGCAAAATCGTACAGTACCTTGTCTAGGAAATGATGCATTCGGTGTTTGGAGAGATTAATCAGGGTCGCTGTCATTTGTATATCTAAAAGGTTATTCCAAAACACTTCATTATATTCCTTTAGGAAAACAAATGATTCATTAAAATTAAGTCCTTGAAATGACACAACTTTGGCAACAAAGGATCTGACATGTCTGTCAAGTGTCAGTGCGCTACTTTGCAATTCATGAAAGTTTGGATGACTTCAGACAGGAGTTTGTGCGTTCGTGTGAAACAAAGCCAAGGCGGTACCATGTGGAAATAAGAGATAATGAGGCTGAGGTTTTTATCCATTTCAGAAACATGTTCATGTTGTTGCTTGGTCATTCCAACCATCCGTTTCATATTGTGAGAGCCAGATGACGAGACCCCAATCCTCCAACCAAATCGACCAGTATCACCATTTTTGAAAAGTAAAATGCGATCAGTTCAGTCAATACACTTTTTTAAAAAAGAAAACAGATTTCAAGGCATCAAAATTGAAGGTTAGGTTTTAGCATGGTCAAATGTAGTAAATACAGTGGTGATGGACTGAATGCAGTTCAATCTGTCCTAAAGCCTACACACGTTGAGTTACAAGGTACAACAACAGTTTCTTTCATTAGTAAGACCGTCAAGGTTATTCTTCTTACCTCCATGTGTTTATGCAGATTCCATATAGCAACCCTCTCTAAATGGTCAGTTTCTGGCAAAGGGTAAGTGGTTACTACTTCACTGCTTACTTTTATGCATATTGAGTTCTGAAGAGAAATATTTGAAAGAAAACATCCCCAAAAATATGAAGGTTAAGTTTGTTTTTCAGTGTGATGATGCTGTGGATTTGTCATATTGTATGAGAGTATCTGGTGTCCTTGTAGAGAGGAATCTGTCCTGGTCTAGCTTAGTCAAGGCTAAACTGCCATCTTTTGAATTCAGAATACTAAAGAAAGTATTTCATGCTGAAAATATACTTGAAAGCACAGGTTATCAGCTTTTTCTCCCTTTTACATTCTGCATAAGAGGAACTTGCCCAGATGAAGCATCAGCATATACCAATGGCAACTTATTGCCAGTTCTCCCACAAGAGTGGAACCCATATACAAAAACAAAGGCTATACACACTGTGTCTGGACTTGGAGTTCTTATTGAGCACTCAATTGGCCAAACTCCCTTTGGCCCAGTTACAAGCTGTTCTCTGACTAGCCCGATAATTGTAAAAAAAAAAGCAATGAGGGTAGGTTTCCTTGGGTTTTGACCAAGGTTGCTTCAAGAAATTAAAATGTGTGGAGCTGTAAAGTGTGTGTGTCGCAATATATCCGCCTACTTGAACGTTCATTCTTGTTTTCCCCCTGGAACATATCTCTCACACACACCTATTTTATGAGTGCAAGCAAACTCCATTTTGTGTTTGCGGTTGTAGTTCCCACTCGAGTGGTGCAATCAGATCAGGTAGAGCCACATAATGCCTGAGATGCCACTGAGGAATGGCCGCGTGTTTGGCCACTAAATCAAATCAATGAGATAATCGATAAGTGGGGGCTGGAAGAAGAGGATTACTTAGAGCTGCAGGAAACACTTCGGTAGCCCATTCACTCATTTTGATTAAAGGCCCCACTTGGTGGCGTGACGCAGGCTTGTGCGCAGCGTGTTGACACCAGATCTGGGTCAATTATGAGTTGAGATCCCTTTAATTACTCAGGGTGTTTGCTCCATAGTCTGCCGAGACAACATGGGATATCAGCGAGGTTTGAAATGTTTGAACTCCTTCATTTATTTATTTCCACATTTAGACTCCAAGCGCAGATCACTGCCTCAAAACTGTGCAACTTTTAGTGGAAATATTTCATGCGTAGCTTGGGTGCAGCCAGGCTGGGATCTAGAGCTCCACCCTTCTTCTGCTTTAGTTAAGTTGTCTGAAAGCCAAATATACAATAATGAAAGACTCAGAAGAGCAGCTCTGAAAATGACTTACAGGGACTGTATTGTGTCTGAAGCAAGGCTCTGGGCAAATTCCACTTTGCACAAATACATTTTCACCCTCTACAGATTTGGCTTTGTTCACATAATTGTACTTGAGATGTGTTTTTCGGATAGGTTTGCGTATTGAAAAGGAAATTAACAACGATTACACAAGCTCGCGCCTGCTTGTCATGCAGTTGTGTTCCTTTCATGTAAAAAGCACCCCATTGCATTCAATACCAATCCAAGCACAACATTAAAGAATGGAGAGCATTTCACAACGATTGTGGCTCACAAAGAACATAAGCACTAATAAAACCCAACCACTGAGACTTATGGGCTTGCAGTGGATGGGCTAATAATAATATTGGGGAGTAACACCAAGAAATCCCTCGGGATAATGCCAGATAATCACTGTTACACACCCCCATGGGCTGATACCAGCAGCGAGGGTTGCAGTGGCTGCAGTTTGGAAGTGCAGGACTACTGGCAACGCTTTAGTGCAGCACATGGGACTTTCATCAAAGCTAACATGAAAGGCTAATACCCCAGCTTAAAATCTTTTTGGGATTTTTTTACAAAACCTAAACAAGCAATGTCACAGTGAATATGACCACTGGGAGAGAGATAAAAGCAAGTCACTGGTGCTTCAGCTCAAATTAAAGGGAAATCTGGGGTTTTTGTTGGATTCATTTTCCCATTGCAATGCTGTCAATTAGACACACAGACTTTGTGTGAATCTGAGACATGACAAGCAAAAAGGCACATATGCTAAATGATAGACAGCATCACTTCCAATGGGATTTGTTTACATTCCTGCAGTTGTTGCTGATGCTACCCATTTTGGATCATATTGTCAGATTTAAAAGTTATTAGCTTAAAAAACATTTTTCAACAAATACAAAAAAAACAAAGCAGATGGGCCTGTAGTAGCAAAAAAAAACACAAGCGATTATGTTTGCAGTGGGTGTTAGAGCTGTGATGGGAATTCCAACTGATGACTAACCAGACAAACCAGCCACAGGTGCATTGTTTCTTCCCTGAGTAGGAGTAACCCTGAAGCAAAAACAGCTTCCAACTACCGAACACACAAAACTATTTTCCATACCTCCAGGATTAAATGTCCGCTGACTTACACCAAAGCAAGACCACTGAGACTTCCAAGCGGAGTGTTATGAGGTGTCCAGATGATGCTATCCCTGCAGGAAGTGTTGCATCTACTGCCAGCTCCTCGGGGGGGGGGGCTGTCACAGAATTATGGCATGCGTGCTTGGCCACAACAGTGTTTGAGTGCTGTGTCCCCAGTGTGTAAAAGAGGCTACTCCTCTCCACTGTGACCTCCAACAGCTTTTATCCATTGTATTAATTAACGAGCCCCACTGTTAGACACTGAGCTGCAAAAGGACCACAGCACATAGGAACACCTGACAGAAGATATGTAATGGTCTGAAGATCTATTACCCAGTACAATATACTGTATAGCACTCTGCTGCACCACATATTTCATTTGCATTTTCCATCAAATGTAATGTAATGCCATATATTTATATAATAGATATCAGCCACTGGAAACAAAGACCCTGTAATAGCACAAGACACCAAGTGTTCTCTTAACTGTTCTTTGATTAGCAAAAAAAAAAAAAAAAGATTACTGAATATTGGCTTCTTACATACCAGTCATGATTTTTGCATTTGAATCTTGAATTTGGGGTTTGCGTACCATCAAAAACAAGTGAAACCCTCTTATTTATAAGCTTGTAAGAGCTTAGAATAAAGCTATATTGCTATAAGCTATAAGTTGTTATTAATTAGCATTATTAATGCTTAAGAAAAAAAGTCGGTTACAAACCATGAATAAGAACAACCTATGGATTGTGATTTTTATGGAGGAACATCTTCCAGTACAATACTTTACTTCAGGATCACTCTCCAGTGGACCGTTTGGCCACTTATCTTCTGCATTAAAATTCATGAGTAAACTGCTTATAATTACATTAAACAAGTAAAATGTTAAGCTGAAGGATGATTTTCCACAATCTCCAACCCAAATGTTGTTTCTATTGATGGCATTTAGCTGATCTATGAAACATAAGTAAATTACTTATTGACCATCAATAAATCAATTAATAATAGCTTCTAAACCCTTTATAAATAGCACCTTATAAGGCAGGGGAAGGGAATATATTCAGATTCATCTTGCAGTGATGGGCATTGTAATAATAATAATATAATACAACCCGCACTGCAGCTAGAAAACACAAAAATATGTCACCTTCTCTCCAGGGATTCTGACTGAATCCTGATAATGTCATCTGAAAAATACAAGAACATATCTTGATGCTATACAGTGTAAAAACCTGCACTGTGCTGCATTTGTTTTGAAGTTTTTTTGTACTGTAGAACAAAGGCAGCCATACCTGATCTAAATAGCCTATTTATAAACCTTATGTAAATTATGCACAAATAATACAAACTCATGATGAGTAAAACTGTCACGTGTCTCTTTGAACCAACTCAATTAAATCCAGAGAAAAATTCCTAAAGCCAAATGCTGTTTTTTACTCAACCTCAACCACACTTTATTTAACAAAATAGAAGCAGGTCAAATATTGCAAAGCATATAAATGTATCTTTGAAACACAGCGTTTGAAAATTATGATAACTCATCAGTGGGCTGTGGCACAGTAATACTCCACAGAGAGAGACATATAGTTACCCCAGTACCCCTCACCTCCCTGTGATTGGACAGAAGAGAAGGAAACAGGGAGTTGAGTTGGGGAGGCAAGGTGACTGGACAATAATGCATGGAGGTTGCAGTGGTGATGACGATGATGATGATGATGAGTGTGCGTTACAGATGTGCTGAGATGTTAGTCCCCAAGGTGAAACTGCAGCATGGTTACGCATGTGGGAAGGAGGAAGAGGGAAGGTGGCTGGTGGTAGGGAAAGTCCAAAGGGCTTGTACACATACATGCAAATACTCACGCATCTGCTCTCTCTCTCACTCGGATATATTCTCACACATATGCAGTGGGTTGGGTGGGGGGGCGGGGGTGGGGTGGGGGGCACATGCCTGTGCTTGTGCCTCTATGGGCCTGCACACACAGACACATGCACGGGCAAAGGGGCAGTCAGACACAGAAAGCAAGAAAAGGAGGAAGTGATTCAGCACCACGGACAACGCTCGTCTGCATACTAAGAGGGATACTGGTGAGGGTAAAGATGGCAGGAGGGTGAGGGTGAGTCAGGGGGGTGTAAGCCCATTTCACATCAACTCTGTACACTCATCGTGGCCATGGCATCATCGGTAGATTGAGGCCAAATTATGTCATTTAGTGGGTTACTTTTTGAAAGAAGAAAATCATTGGCAAAGTGAAAAAAAAAACTTGTCAGCACTGTAATTTTACATCAGAATTGAACAAAATAGAAGCATGGAAATTGCACATTCCTAACATCTATCTCAACAAAAAAAAACTTGGAGTACTTGAATTATACCCCAACCTTTAATGCTTATTTGCTTGTGGTCATTTTTTTTCTTTTTTTTCCAAATCCAGATTCAGTTAAAGTAGTTTAGGCTAAGCAGCACAACCCGGGCAGCTGAGCTTTGAAAAACAAGTATTCAGTCATAGAATTTGTTTTCATGTGCCCCCCAAAACCATGCGCCCTGACCCCTCCCCTCTCAACAGGATAGTATCTCAAAGTTCTAAATGCTGAATTGGAAAAAGGCATCTTGCATTATCTGATTACCTCCACAGTGTGTGTGTGTGTGTGTGTTTCTATATGTCTCTGCCCTTTTTTCCACACTTGTATCTTTATGGGCTGGCCACACGCTGAGTCCTTGCCATTGCTTCCCCCGCCCCACCCCACCCCTGTTCACACAAAA
This sequence comes from Psettodes erumei, assembly GCA_016785225.1. Taxonomy (NCBI): domain Eukaryota; kingdom Metazoa; phylum Chordata; class Actinopteri; order Pleuronectiformes; family Psettodidae; genus Psettodes; species Psettodes erumei. The sequence continues at coordinate 1,460,682 of JAFBJZ010000953.1, forward strand.
CAGCCTCTTTCAAGCACATTTTGTCATAAATACAGTGAGTTTCAGCTCTCTTATTTGGACAAGATTAGATGGCTTTACAAAAGCTCACAATATGATGAAAGTGAATCATAGCCATAAGCTTTTTTTGTGGAGGAATACTTTTTTCTGACATAAAAAAGCATTCTATTCTATATCAGTCTACCTGCGCTGTTTACATAGATCGAATTATGCCTACATACAGTTGCTCAATTTGAAAACACTTCTTTGCTCAGTTGTTGAAAAAATATGATGGTATAAACCCCCCATTTAAATTACTTATTGTGATTTTTTTTTCATCCTCTCACCCAAAGCAGGCTATATTCAATGACACACAGAACCACAGAACTGTTATTGTAGCTACATTAACTTTGCAGCATAAGCATCTGAGTGACGTTAATTGGTCATGCTCATCTGCATGTCTCAATATCTGAAAGTCAACAATTGGCACACCATAAAATAACACAGTTTTACATTCATAAAGGAGATGATGACTTGCGCAGATGTGGATTTTTAATCTGCACCACCTAGTACGGTATAAATAACCCCAATATTTATCGACAATCAAATGATAACAAAACGAAAAAAGAACATGCACTGACAGCTTCACTTCCATCACTCCTTTCCGATAGTCATTAATATCCATTGTTGATTTTTTTTTTGTTCTCTTTTCTCCAAACAAGTTTAAAACAACAAATACAAATCCTAACTGTAGGTTCACAAAAAATAGAGAAATGGCACTTCTGTAATAGTCATACATAATTCTTAATATCTATATATAGTCGTCATATTGATATAACATGAAAGGGTCGAGTTTGCTTCTTTGTTGGTTATGGTGGTTATGCTTCCTCGTCGTCCTGCGTGTGTGTGTGTGTTGAAACCATGCGAAATATCATCATGCACATTATGATACATGGGTCCGAGTATTTACATTTACATTCATGCGCTCGTGCACCATTCCCCATGGTCCTTGGTTTTCTCTCTCTCTGTCTGTCTCACACACACACACCCCTCTCCCTCGCTCCTCTGTTTTTGTTTTGTTTTTGTTCATAGATGTATATATATATATATATATATATATATATATATCCTCCTTTCTCCCTCTTTTCTGCGTACGCTTATCCGTAGTCCAATTGCGGCAAATAGCAGAACTGGAAGGAGGAGGAGGAGGAGGGAGGGGTTTTTGTTTTCGCCAGGGGGGCTTGGCATATACATATATTACAGTGGGGGCCTGCGCAGCAGCAGACTGACTTACTTGGTTCAAGTAGAGAAAAACAAGACATAAACAAGTCTGTGTCCCCCAGTGTGGCGAACAAAGCAGGAGATTCTTGCTGTTTTAGTCACTTGTCAGTCTGTCTTTGTGGCTGTTTGTAATCCAGTCTGGTGTGGGCTTCATGTGCCAGAGTGCCTTTTACGCATCATTTGTTGTGGAGAGGTGCGTGCTGCAGTCGAAGCCACGGTGCGCGCCCCCGTCTGCGTGATAAGGCCCGCTGTGCCAATAAGATGAGTCGCACACTGTCTGTAGGGAATTTATCTCTGAGGCGGAAGAGTTTCCATCCCTCCGCTTCGACCTCTTTCGATTCCGCAAAATAAAGACAAGCATCCCCACAACCGTGAACGCGGACGTGACAAACACCAACAGCAACCCGGGGACGAGCACCGAGATGGAGACCCTGTTTGGCTCCAAATAAGAGTTCGAGCGCGTCCCCGAGTCCGAGGAGTAGGTGCTGTTTTTGGACAAGGAGGTGGGGGAGATTCTGTCATAGAGTTTGGGGCACATGAGGTCGTTTCGGACGTAGCGAAAGTCGCGCTTCCAGAACTCTTCGGGAGACTCGCACTTGAGGTCGCTCACGATCACGTCGGCGCCGAGCTTCTCCGTCCACTGCTTGAAGGGCACGATATTGCACGAACAATCCCATGGGTTCCCGTGCAAGTCGATTTGTATGATTGAGTTGAGCTGGTCTAACACGCCAGCCACGGGCAGATAGGGGAAATAATTATTGTGCAGGCTAATTTTGGATAAAGAAATTCCAAGGAAAGCATCCACAGGTAAAGATTTTAGCAAGTTGTTGTTAAGGAACAGAACCCTCAGATTGGGCATGGGGCTGAAAGCGCCAGCCACGATGAGCTGGATGTCGTTGTATTCCAAACTGAGATATTCCAGATTCACAAGCCCCACAAACATCTCTGCTAGCAGCGTATCCAGATAGTTCTTATCCATATACAGCCACCTCAGCTCGCTCTGGTTTTGGAAAGTGCTGTTGTCGATCACCTTGATGTTGTTCCCACCCAGGTCGAGCAGGTTGAGGCTGGAGTAGCCAAGCAGCTGGTTCTTTTTCACTGCGTGTATGTTGTTATCTCTCATGTTCAACTCGTGAGCGGCCAGGGGCTTAGGCTTGAGGTTGGATAAGCTCTCGATCTTTTTACCCTCGCAGTTGACCCCCAGCCCCTGTCTGGAGCCAACCAGCTTGCAGTTGCACGGCTGGGGGCACGTCATGTTGTGCAGCTGTTCCCTTTCCCCAATAACACCTGTCACCACTGGCGTGGGCTTCGTTTTCAGCTTCCAGTTCTCACGAGATTTGGAGCGACTCTTGGGTCCGTGGCCGCCAGGCGTCGGTGGCCCGCTGGCGTCTGCGCTGGGCTTGTAAGGCGTGGGACGCGGGACGTGGGCCGCAGGCTCGGAGGTCTCTTCCTGGGTGGGAGGGGCGACTAGGCTGGCGTCCATGCCGCCGCTCTGTGAAGGGCACAAATCCTCTTCTGACGTCTCGTTCAAGTCGCTCCCTTGCAGCCTGGTGGGAGCCTCGCATATCACCCTCCCAATGAGCGCGTTATGCGGTATGTTCTCCAGCCATTCCTTAAGAGAAATCAGGTCGCAGTTACAGTCCCAAGGGTTGTCCTCCAATAATACCTCCGCAATGCCCGGTATTTGTTCAAGAATCCCCTCGTAAGGCAACGTTTTGATTCGGTTCCCCCGCAGGTCGAGATGCGTAATGGGCACATGTTGAAACACGTTTATAGGTAGCGCGCTGATGAGGTTGTCATTAAGTATTAACACTTCAAGTTTATTTAGGTCCCTGAAAACAGCGGGGTCAATATCCCTTAATAGATTGAAATCAGCTTGGAGATATTCCAAGTCGTCTAACCCCAGGAATGTACTCTTCCTAAATGATCTGATCTTATTGTTATTTATGTGCAGCCGTTTCACGAGCTGCAGTCCCAGAAAGGCGCCGGGGACGATGTCGTGCAAGCCATTGTTTTCCAAATGCAAGCTCACTGCATTATAAAAGTTGGCGAACTCGTTGGGAAATAGCCTGGAGAGAGAATTCCCGTGCAGCAGCAAGTGATAAAACTGCGAGCTGGGGCCAGTCAAATGCTGCAGAGTGGTGAAGCTCCTTTTTTCGCAGTCTATGTGCAGATCTCCCTCTATCTCGTTGCAAGAGCATATCTGCTCCTTACAAACGTCCCTTGTAACATTTCCACTAGCAACACAAAGAGCCGCATTCAGCAGAACAATCCAAAGCAGCATTTTTCAACGCGAACAATTCATCCCCGGTTTCAAGACATACGAGCTGTGAATTTAGTCTACATCAATACGCAGAAAAAAAGAAAGGGGTATAGACATTTCGGGAGGAGATAAGGCAGCCTTTTATCGCAGATCCATGCTGCATCTAACCTGCTCTTGTGTCCAGACTCCCAGTCGAAAATGACCACATAAACGTCTCTTTCACGTCGACTGAATCCCCGGAGTCACTGCGTGTTTATGATAAAAACCAGAAACAGTGAACGACGGCAGGGTCCAGCACATCTTTTTCTATTTCGGCTTTTTTCACTTCGTTTAACACTGACCTTGGCAGGGGGGTGAAACACGAACAAATCCGTGCCTTTTTCTCCCCCTTCCAGCCGCGCTGCGTGTTGCGGCGTCTGGAGCTGTCTCCTCTCCCCCTGGTGCTGAATTCACACCCTGCGCCGGAGCTTCAGAGGCGATCCCACCGCTGCAAAACACCCGCATCCCTCCTCACATCCCTCGGTGTTCTCGCCTCGTTCCTTTGCGACGTTTCTTCCCCTCTTTTTTCTGTGTGTGGTGTGCGCGTGTGTGTGTGAGTGTGGCGATTCGGAAATCACAAAAAGAGGAACGCAGAGACTGTGTTCATCCTAGCGCGGTGCTCTAAGAAAGATCTGACACCCTCTACTGAGCTGTAATGGCAAAAATCCGTCGACTGACTGAGGGAATGCTACGAAGGGAGAGCAGAAAAAAATCAATCCACATATAGGGGCGAGATTTTTTTTCTAAATCACACTTTACCGCTTTCCATGTGTAGGTTATCCCCCTCCAAATTTGCAAAAATAGGTTTATGCCACCAAACCAGGCTCCCTTTGTAAATTCTTCTTTGCACTCTTAACGCTTGCAGTTCCATGGTAAAAGTGTCCAAGTCGGCATCGTAACAACGGTAACACTGGTGAGACTTCACATTCACTGCCTTAATTTGCCTCCCCCCATCCCGAAAGACGAACGATTTTTCCCCGGTTTGCTCCGTTAGAGCCCTGATTTGACTCGATGTGGAAACACTGTTGAATGCCGTAAAAAAAAAACAGTTGTCCGCTGTAGGCATGCCTCCGTCCAGCAAAAAACGCAGTTGACTATACAACAAACGATGCGTCAGTGTGAAACCCAGGATGCGCATGTGTGCGTGACGTTTTCTTTATTTTTTTCAGAGGCTAGAAATCTGCTTAAAAGGATCTACAACTGTTAGAAAAAAGTGAAAGTGGTTTGAACATATTGTCATCTCCTATGGCTTCCTATTATGCTCCTTTGTTTGAGAGTATTACATCAAGCTGTAGGGGGTGGGGGTGCACAGAGAGTTGAGGCAGTTATTCCCTGCACACACACACACACACACACACACACACACACTCAGCCCACCTTCTCCACGTCCTCCTGCAGTGTTCAGTTGGAATTAAGAGCAGGAAAGAAAATGGGATACTAAGTTAAATATCACCCACACACACACACACATTGTCTGACATCATTTTTGCAGAGAAGACACAACACATCTGTGCGCTTGTGCACAAGTGCAGGAAGAGACCAATCTAAGTGAGTCAGGAGATTCCAGCAAAGCATCAGTGGTTCTTTGCAATAAGCAAAACATCATTATGACCACCTACATATGGCTGTAAAGCATTCCCATTATGGGCCATTGACTGTATATGATTTCTCCCAACTGCCTGCCTGTGTTTTTTGGGGGCGGGGTGCTGTTGCTTGTCAGGTAATCTGCCTACCTGGATGATTGAGACCCACTACCACTCGGCTCCCCGGAGCTCCTCAGAGCATATTTAAAAAGAGAAAGAGACCAAACCCCCTTTCCCCCTTTTTTGTATTTGTATGTAAAAATATTATATTATATAATATTATATTATATTATACTGCCTATCTGTCTCCTTTGTCAGTGTTCTTTTCAGTCCTTATACACCTGTAATTTTTGTCATCTGCCTCTCTTTTCCCTCAGACCCCTCTGTGTGCCAATTCACTGAAGTGGTGTGATGTCCTGCTGTGGGGCAGATCAAAGATGTGTTTCAGCTAAAAGTAAGTAACTGATCCCCGGTGTGCAAAAGGCAAACAGGCTGAGGGTAGGAAGATCATGATGCTGAGCCAAGGGCACATCATTCCTTCACACTAATTAATTGGATTCCGGATATGTGTGTGGGTGTGTGTGAGTGCTGATGTAAAACTGGAGAAGATTCGTGCTGATTTGTTTTACTGTGCATGCTTCCGGAATGTGTATGATAAGCATGTTCTTATCTGCAGCAGGTGGGGGGTGTCTTAGTACAAACACAGCTCAGACACGCTTGAACATCTCGTTTCCACTAAAAGAAAATGAAATGATAAACAATTCTGACTCCGTTTTAGTGCGACTCAGTCCTCTTAGGCCAAACATTTAGGCTCTCATATAATCCCCCAAACAGGATAAATCATAAATCATATTTGTATCGGAGTGTGTGTATGTGTGTGGGGGGGGGGCAGTCAAAACTAATTGGATTATGAATATGAATGTATCCCAAGGAATAATTGCATGGGGCTCAGCATCATGATGTGATGCAGATAGTGTCGAGTTGCATTAGTATTAGGTGGGACCAGAGGAGCTCATACGTCACTTGCATACACACAGGCCAGTTTGAGCTGAACATGCAGACAAGGTGAAGGCATGCGTGTATTTATTTATTTTTTTGTGTTTATTTCAGTAGGGACAAGTGTGTAGCATGTCATATAGCATCTGTGTTAGGCTTACCTGCAGCGGCTTGTAACAGAAGGGACTTTGTACATGTACGCAAAACACAGCAGGTCCACGAAACTCCTCACAAATGAGTGTTTGAAGAGGTTATTAAAATTAAAAGATAAGAGAAAAGTCCCAAAAATGAATGTAGCTTTTTTTCTTATTTCCTACTCCATTAATCATCTCACCACAAATGAGATTTATCTTGTGACCCTTCGGAAGGGCCTGATCCCGAGGTTGGGAACCAGTGGAGCAAATTACATAACAGTATCACAGCATTGAAATGACAATTGCATGCCAACCAATCTATTTTTAACAATTTAATAATAACCTATACAATAATATATCAGGAGGCTGTAAGTTTGTGTGTTGTGTGCACTTGCCAACCTCGAACCTAATATTTTAATGGTTCAGATTTGAGTTGTGCGGTACATTTAGTGTTATTCTCTTTTCCCCAGCATCTGTCCGTGTTCTTGCTCTAACATCATTATTGACAAGCAGGAGTGACTATTATGCTCCAACTTCAAGATAATTACGCAGCTTCACAGCCTCCAACTAGTCAGGTGGTGTAATGGTGACTGCCTTTTTTTAGTGCAGTAATTATTGTTTGCATGGCGCGCACACCACAGAGAGAAGTAGACGCTGAAGACAATCAATAACATTCACTCAGGCGTCGATGTTGTGCTCTATGATTGCTTGCGTTTTCCCTCTCATCCATTCTGCTACTCAGATCTGGTGGATATTTCTACGCAGACATTGGCACTCATTGGTGGCAGAGTATGAGGCACAAAGTGACTTACATGTCAGGGTTTTGACATTTTATGTCACCTGGACTAAATGTTATGAAGAAATGGCTGTGTCTTTATACTGCATTTCAAGTTATTTGGATACCTGCTTAATTGACACCCTTTGGATTCCTTTGTTCATTCTGTTTTTGAGAGACATATTCAAGGAATCCTGGGGTTTTCTAAGACTGAGCCACCATGCTTTTGGATAATCTGCTTGTCCTTCCCACAGGCTCATACTTGACAACTTATTTTTCATCTTTCTCAGATGATTAAAGCGCACGTGTCATGTATGTCGCGCATATGACCAGGAAAGAAACAACCCTTACTGCTAAATCTAAACCTGTATGTTGAGCAGTTTGGAGCAAATTGTCTCATCAAACAGCAAATGGGATCTCTGTCCTTGGCATCCCACTCACCCACCTAGATTTTGTATTTATTTATTTAGATTTTCGTAGGGGGGAGCTGGGGAGCAAACACATGCCACATCGGCTCTGCTCCAGATGTGTGTGCTCTACTTCGGGAGAAGGACTTTCTCCCAGGGCTTTCAAAGGCAAGGGCTTTTTGAGATACCGAAATACTCTACGGGTAATTACAGAAAGGTCAGCAGCCATGTTAAGCTTGTTTTCACATCAGCATGTTCAGCCCAGTGTGCACAGACAGCATCAACATCAGGCAAGGCTGTTTTGGGGTTTGCTGAGATTCACAAATTGTAAGTAAATATAATTTTATCAGCAATTGGATTCAGTGAACACGAGGTGGGCCGTTAGAAAATTTTATGTGTCATCTGACATCCTGCCAAACTACAGTTTCTATATTTTATAACAGAGAGGAACAAGGTGCCAAATGGCTACTTAAGCCAGCTGAGATCTAGGTTAAAAAGTAAATGATAAGGTATGATGTTACTGACTGTAATTGTGTTTCAAATAGTAGCAGTACTGTAGAAAGCACATTTTATACACTGAGAAATGTCATCTTATGTGTGGGCTAAAAGAGAAGCCTTTATAACAACGGAGGCTTTTATTTCTCAAAAACAGAGACTTCTGTCTTGAATCCCTCCATGAAACCTTTGATTTGATTATGCAGGAAAGGTTTTGCAGATGTGTCATGTATAGAAAAAGATGGGTCAAGTGCAGACTGGAAGTCAATACAGCTATTGGCAGAGGCAGCAGCACTGCTCCTGATGCATCGACCGGCAATGCTGCACACGGGAATCAGCAGAATGTTTGACTGTAAATCCATACACATCTATCCTCAAACTCCATTCAACCCCGCCCGTCCGTACTGTGAACACAGCACACAGCTGACCTGCTGAAAGCCAGTGAAACAGGGCTGAGAGGAAATCATGTGCGTTTGTGGTCTGATCTTTTTTTTCCTTTTTTGGCATGCTGCACTAAAAAGGAGTTTTCTTCGGACTTCATACACATCTCTCACAACATGCTGAAAGTCTGATAAAGGTATATGTATGTTAATTTATATGATTTTTGGGAAGTATTATGGAAAATATAAGGGAGATGGAGGAGGAGTTGGATCAGGGCTGATTATTATTGTTCTTGGTGTAGGGTCCTTGGCTTTTTTTTGGCACTATTTGTGCGGTGAGATAAATTTAGTTATAATTTTCATATTTATCCCAGTGTGTGAAACAACATATCTAAACACGAGTGAAAAATCACAAGGAGAGAATATGAGAATATAAATCCCTTCCCTGATAGGGGCTACGCTACCAGGGAAAAATATGATTTCTTTTCTTAATTGTTTTCAGAGTGCTGCCATCTCTCATGCTAAGTCAGCCAGGCATACTGTCTGCTCCTCCATTTTTGGTCTTTTATATATATCTTCCAATGTAAACATTTACACATAAATGCCAAGTTTAAATCTTGTTTAAGGGATCTTGCTTTCTGTTATTTAGTTATTGCAGATTGTGCTTTGCAGCCTTTTAAGCAGCTGGTAAGCGTCTATTTACTCTCTCTCTCTCTCTCTCTCTCTCTCTCCTTCTTTCAACCTGTCTTCATGTTCCTTGAAATGTCTCTGTCTCACTGTTTTCCTCTGCAGTACATTCTTGACAGTGAGGCTTTCAGCACGTCCCTCACTGAGGTCAAGACCTCAGTCCCCAAAGTTGACAGAAAACCACCTGATTTAGAGACAAAGAGAGCTGAACAACAGCTCTGTTGAGTACAGAGCCCGGCTCCTGTGTTTTAAGATGCCTCAATTAATGCAACTGCACTTGTTACCATGGCAGCCAGTTCATCACTGCTGAATCAGTGTCTTACCCCCCGCCACCACTACCACCCCCAACCCGCTACTTACTTGGAGCAGATATTCAGCAACAGTCAGTGAGCAGCTCTGATCTCACAGTAATTGGCAGGAAATCATATGAAAGGAAGTGCTCCTTAGTTTCATCAGCCATTTTTGATAAATGGGGAGTCAGAGATGAGTGGATAGACCAATAGCGGCTTGTCTGGATTGGTTGGATGATGACAGAAAATGCCCACGATGCAGCAAAAGATTGCAGATCCATTATAGGGTTAATTTTGCAGACTGAATTACAGCTGTAAATGTATAAGTATGGACATAAAAGAACTGTCAGAGATGAAATGAGTAATGATTACAGCACTTTCACTTCCACATCTACATCTGCTGTTACAAGCACTCACGAGGGCAAGAGTCAAAATCACAGTGTTGAGTTGGGTTGTAAAAAATGTCTTCATCAAGGCTGAAATGGTGAGAGCATTTATGTCCTGTCAGCAGAGAGATCTCCTCCGACATCTATGTACTGTGACCTGAAAGTCAGATTTTATGTTCCAAGCACTTCTTTTCCTTGTAAAGCTCACAGCTTCGGAGAGGTGATCTGTGATCCCTGACAAGGTCCTGTCCAACTTGATATTTGTTTTGTGTCTGAGGGTTTGATGATCCTGACAGCCTCGGTGCCCGGGTCGGGCGTTTGCTCAAGAAATGCATATGAATGACGACATTGTCAGTGTTGATGTATGAATTATGAATGTATGACCTCAAGGTTGTAGCACTAAGAATTTTCTGTTGTTGTTGTTGTTGATATATCCATTTTAAAATAGTTATAATAGAAGAGCCAGTTTATCAGTAAAAAAAATATTTTTGCTGAAAGTCATCATTTTATCACAGTTAAGGCTGTGAAGTGAAGGGGAGCTATAAGGTTTTAGATTATCACGCGACTGATGATATGTATGATCATCGCTAGAGTCGGAGAAGAGGGTTTTCCCTATATTCACTCCATCGATGATGATTTTAAAAAGTGTGCACATTTCACGTCAGGATGTGACATCAGATTTGACAAAGATCTCCTAGCCATCACCAGGGTGCAGCCAATAAACAAGTAACAAAAGTTCTACTGAACAAAGTATTTCCAACAATTACCTCTGACTTTAGTTTGAGTTTCTGTCATGGCTGTTATTCCCTCATCCACTCTTATAACTGTTAACACTTCACGCAGACAGCCTAAATGGAGCTTTGGTGTATGAACATTCAATTAAACCCCATCAAACAACATCATTATTGTGCAAAATCAATAGCCTCTAAACAAGTCAGGTTGACCATAAATCCCAAATTGCAACAGCAGACCTGTTAATGAATGCCATTCACTCTGGCCCTTCACATAGTGCACAGGATTTTATTGTTTTGTAATACACGCAACACCCACCCTGTTCATACAAACTGTGGATCACTGGGGCAGTTTAATGGTCTCTCCAGCACATAGAATATACAGCAAGCATGGTGGCTTTTATATGACCAGCTTAGAGCCTGAAGCTCATAATGGAGTTCTAAGCACAGCATCTGATAAATGACAGCTACATATGTATCTGTCACAGGTAGTGTCTGAATGCTGCTTTGCATCAGACTGAGTCCTTGCGGTGCAGTTGTCGTGTTCCCTGGAAAGATTGAATTCTTTCATTTTGTCACTTTTCCACAGGGGAAGATGAGACAAAACAGTTCAGGGTTTTTTTAAATTGGCTTGTTTGAATGGAAGTTGGAGGACGCTCATACATTTATGGTTTGGTATATATATTATATACAAGCAAGCCTTCTTTTTCATTTTCGAGGGAAACCCACACTCATTTCCATTTGTATTGATTGTAAGTTTAATTTGTTCTCTGCAGTGCCAACAAATACATCACTGACACATACATTGGTTTTTATTTTGCTATTTATACTCTGAACTATGCCACAAATGCAGCAATATTACAGTGATAAATCTCAATCAGAGCTCTTTGTGCTTACTTAGCCTACAGACATGCAATATATAAAACTCTGCATCTTTTGGGGTTTCATGAAATTTACTCAGAAGGCATTCAGTCATTCCCTCTTGGTCATCTAGTACATGGCAGTAGAAAAGCAGGTTGTCCCCTGTTTGAATGGTTTCTGGGCTCCTATCCAAAGTTTTTAATCCTCATTTCACTGTGTACTCAGTCTACTGCGACTAATGCAGGCCTGCTGTGTCATGGCCAGTCTTCAGCTTTCATGTGAGCTGTGTGGTAAAGCTAGTTAGGCAGCTCAAGGGTTGTTGTAGGAACCACATATGTGCATATTTGGTGTATGTTAACTGAGAATATTTTGATGTATGTTTTGCTACATAGTAGTTGTTAATATATGATTTATGATATTTGATGGGTTAATTTGGGAGCCATCTGATTTTGTTCCTTTCATTACTGAAACAGTGGCAGTGATAGTGGAGAGATGTTTACACTAATTTCACATTTAACATTAATGAGCATAGCCCATAAACACAACAATATACAAATACAAAATTAAAAAAATGGTTTCTGGTGAAAAAAGGAAAAATATAAAAATTAAAATGGAAAACTTAAAATTCACCAGCAACTGAAGCCATAAAAGACAAGGTCAGTGTGACACCAAATCACACAGGATTATCAAAACCGCAGAGAAATAAACAACCAACCAGACAAATGAGTGAACCAAAATACCTGAGATTAAAAAAGATATATTTAAATGGTTGTGGTTATTACTTATTACAGCATGAATTCAGTTTCAGCTGCAGGGTCCAAACAGCTAGCATGGCAATACTTGGTACAATATTCCCTCTGATCTTGTCCTTGGAAGGCTGCAATGTCCTCAGTGATATAGATATTTGATGAATGAGATTAAGGAGAAGTTACAAGGTAAGAGAGCTATATTGACATTCCAGACACCACCCACACATATCACAATAATTGGCAGAATAAATGAATATGTCTGAATAATCAAGAGGAAAGGTTACTCTCAAAAAGAAAAAAAGAATACTGCAACATGCTGCTGAATACCAGATATGCCCCATAAATGCGGCAAGACTGAATGTCACTCTGCATTTCATATTGTCATTCTTATGATCCGTATTCTTGAGTTTAACTGAAATACAAGTGGGAAAAGGTTTTAAAATAATGTCAACTGCTTTCATGACTTTGCATCTGTTAGTGATGACTCAACATAATGATGATGATTAATACATGCCTGGTATGTTGTGCAAAATTATAGTTACAGACATAATTGTTAAATCAGAACCATGGACAGTGACCTGAATCCTCCATTCAGTTAAGCACAGTCTTAACCATGAACCATTAACCATGAACAGTGACATGTAACTCCAAAATCAGATCCATGCTGTGATGCAAATGTTTGAGTCAGCACCATGGACAGAGACACACAATTTGTTTAATCAGAAATATGAACAGCGACACCAACCCTCGGTGCTGAACCAGGCCCAGTGACAACAATGCATGATTCAGCACTATTAAAAGTGACACACAATCCTTGAAGAAGACACAATCTGTGATGCAGAACTAGGCATACAGTCAGAGCTGACACTGACTGTGATGTTGCTGTGCAGTTCTCAGGAGTGGTGTCTCAGAAAATGTAGATTTTTCATCAGTTTCACAGAAATACTGTATTTTCTCTGCAAAAAGTAACCAGTGACAAAAACTCTGCATTGTTTTTGGTCACAGATTGGATTAATTTCACCTCCCTCCCCCTGTGCATTTGGTTGGAATCAATTAAAGAATAAGAGCTACCAAGAGACTCAAGCTGCTGATGAGAGATATGCTTCATTTAGCTGTATTTTAAAAAAACACACATTTATACTGTGGGAACACAGCATCAGAAGGACTGTGCAGAGAAGTCTGACGGGGTGAAGACATTCAGATGGGATTTGATGTCTACACAGACAAGTTCAACTACTGAGACAAAGGCTCCTTTGAATTATTGAAAGAATGTAATTGAAAAATCCACCTTTTCTTTGTTGTTTATACCCCCTATTTAACAGGCAAATAAGACTTAAACTAAGATTAAGAGAACTTTCTCATTAACTGTGATGCCAGGGGACTAGCTGTAGTGCTCTCTAATTGAGACAGTCTAAGAGAGGGGGAGAATATATTGAGTGGGGCCTGGTGGGGTTTTATTGCAGGCAGGCAAAGGCACATTTGGGGCCGAGTTTCCTAAATTCAGCATCGCAGTACCAGGAGATCCTGTGCAGAGGACTGAGGGTTGGAAAGAGCGCAAGCTGAACTCATGTAGTAAAGGTACTGTCTACCAAATGGGATGAGGAGGAACTCAGTACTTACTGAGAGCCGACCACATGTTTATGTAGGAATGAATGCAAACTATGATAAAACGTGACGACGTGAAGTAGTGGGAGTACATGAAGGGAAGCCCTATCCTGTACAGTGACCTTGTAGCGCAATGTGGGATTAGCAATATGTGAATGCAGTCCATTGTGTTATGCATCTACTCAATTAGCCCCCATGCTGTGCAAAGCTTGTCCTTTAGCTACAGGCAGCAAAGCACAGCAGGAGAACACAGACACTGAAGCTAAAGCCAGACAATTATTGACATATGTTTTGAATTATACACAACAGGTTTAAACATAGTTCACTTACAAAAATAGTAAGATCACCATCCTAAAAACAAGAGATACTGTTGCAAAATCTCTATGGTCCTGAAAAAAATTTTGACTCACAAGTCACTTCATTTTTCTTGAACACATTTAAGTCTGGTAACAGTTATCTCAAGTCAGGGAGAATTTAATTACATTCTGAATCTCCACCACTGTCTATTGAGCTTGAAATGACAGAACTCAAAGATCCACTGATAAAGTGGGTCTGAAAATCCCTCGGCCGGGGGCTGCATTGACCTTGGGAATTCAGTAATGGTAATTTCATTTAAAATCAGTGCCTAATTGAGGCATCACTCCAGGCGGCTGTTCATGGCTTACTTTATATCCTCAAAGTGTCGCTGAGTGTGTGAATAATGTACATTCATCAGCAAATCTTTTTGTTCTTTCTGAGTAATCCACTGCCAAAACCCCAAAGTTTGATATAGGGTAAACCCCCCCAAAAATCTGATCTGAATCTTTATTTTCTGCAGTTGCATGGTTCTTCATCTTTAACCATTTGAAGAAAATCTGAGCAATATCTACCGTAATACACCACTGAACTCTTCTTCATTTTCCCTATTATATAAAGATGTTGAATTCTCTGTGGCAAAGGATTAGACATGCCTGCCTTGCACCATCCATGCAAATCCTAACTGGAGACTGTAGATCAGAGCACAGGCAATACAAATAATTAATACTCAGGGGCACTGCTGTTCTGGTGCAAGAATTTTAAAAAAGAAAAAAATGATGAGAAAAAGGAGATGGAGGGAGGCAAACTAAAGCTGGGCTTGACACCTGTCAAATTATTGACTTTGCATGTGTGTTTGATCGGTGTGTGTGCGCGTGCTCTCGATGGTATGTTTGTGTGCGCATGTCCTTGTGCCTCTCAGATACAAATCAATACGAGCTGTAGCGTTCACCTTGAAGGCCAGTGCAGAGCTGTGTAGGCAGTGTGTTGCAGGTTAGGTGTCAATCAGCAGGAAGCATCACCGCCAATCTCAAATGTCATGTGGACAAAAAGAATTTCAAACATGATAGATAACACCCAGCTTTACACAAACACACACGCTGTGTGCAGTGAACTTCTCCTGCTTTCGCCATGTCTTTTGTTTTCTTTCCTCTGTGCCTTTGCCCGGCTCTCTTCATTGCTGCATTTGCACAGTCTTGCTTTGTTAGTCACACTGCAGGCATCTTAGTTTGAGTGTTGCCCTCTGATGATGGGGCAGTGTGAAAGCACCCAGAGGGTGTCTATACAGTGCAGTTAGCAGCTACAGAACTCTGAACATGTAGTGTTGCTGCTCTGATATTTATCTGTGTAGATTCTTAATCATTCAGGTCATTGTCAAGGTTGAAAGAGTTCTGTAAGGCAACTGGACTTGAGATAAAGATCAACTAGATCTGAAGTCCAGTTGCCTTACAGAACTCTTTCAACCATGCTCTGATGTTGCTTTCAGTTAATATTGCAACAGATTACGCAGCGAAATTCCTCAGACGTTTACTGCACATGGGCACGCATCCATTCCTTATTATTAAGTATGAGGATCAATCTTCTAGATCTTCTAAATCTTCCTGGTTATCTAACATTTTACTTTTTGCCCTTTGCAAACTTAACTCCTGTGCATGTAAACATACATAAGTAAGTAAAATCACAGCAATAGAGAAACAATGCAACAAGGAAGCATGCAAATTTACGAGCTGTTGTTCGGGTGAATTTATTTCAGGTTTGACTGATATACATGGTAAAAAGGGTTAACATTGTATTTCATTGTCCGTTTTTATACTTTGAGTTACTTTAATAGCAAATGTTATAGTGCTGTGCTTAGATAAAGATGCAGGAGACAGATTAGTAATTTGTCCTGAATTAAAGACATGTGCCATGTGATGAAAAAGCCAGATTTTGTGTATAATAGGAAGAATTCCCATTTAATTTCAAAATTGAAAATAATCTGAATTAATGGCATTTAAATATCTTTCATTGAATTACCTCTAAATGTTTCCAAAGATACTTTTAAGTTGTTCAGTTTCAAAAACATGATTTAATTTCATTTATATATTATTTTAAATATCTCAAAATATGGATGGAAAACTCAAAAACTATGTTCAAGTTACTCAACTTCTGATCTTGAAATTCAAGTCAGCCGAAAAGATTTTAAAAATCAAACTTCTGCATCTACACTCCCAAGGACACATCTTCCCCCTGTATTTGAGGTCAGTTTGACTCTTAGATCATGTAGCTGAACATAAACAGATCAATACAGTAGCGTGTTTGATAAATTTGAAAATTTTTATCTTAAAATTTGGCTTCTGAATTCAACTAATCCAAACTGCACAATAAGGGCTTTTTGGTTTCTGTTTATTTATTTGTTTGTTTATTTGCAGATTGAAATTTCTATCTGAATATGTGAATATATGCTTATCTTTCATATTTTAGGAATTTGAAAAGGAAGAGGAGAAAACCTAAAAACAAAAAGATTGTGCACTATTATAGGTACTGGTATATGTACTGGTAAATGCCTAGGCATAAATATGTACTTAAAGTAAGAACATCAGCAGCTCAGCTGCTGCAGCAGGAGCAGTGTGTTTTCGAGTAGACCACCACAGCGGCAGTTACAGCATAGTGACTTTTGACTTTGATTGGAAAACATGAATGTAAAGTTACTCAGTGCTACACAAACATACATCCCGGCTCTGCCCTCTCATCTGTCTTCACTGTCTTTCAATAAAGGCCTTTCCATTGCTACAGTAATAAATCACCACCAAGGCAGGTGAAATATCAACTTCAATAGCATTTCACCTCTGACCTATTGTCAGTGGGAAGCAAATGTGGGCACGTGAATGAAGATGGATGGTGTGCTGGACTTAATGATGTGGAAATTATTATTGTCGGGTAGCAACTCATTCATTTCAATGAAGAGTGATGTTCAGGGGAAAGAACTGAAGACGGGGAATGGAGTATTACAAGTGTTTATTATTAAATATTTAAAAAGAACAAGGGATTATATCCTCAGCAGTATAATATTATGTATGTAGATGTGCCAATGAATGGATAAGTTTAATAAACACCCACAGAGCAATAGTGTTTGGATTACACAATCATGTTTCCAATGAAAATGGTGATAAGAGGAAATGTGAGATAGCAATTTTATAACAAATCTTTACATAAAAAGGATAATGGAATTATGAATACAAAAAAGCAAATTAGCATTAGTATATGGCAATGATTCACCCATTTAACTTTCTCTGATCTATATAGATCTATAAAAGGAAGTAATGACACTTTGGAGTAATCCAATTATCATTGATTTCAGCACTCCATCCATCTGGTCGTCTGTCTTTCAGTTCCACTGCACTAATCTTTCATTTTGTGCGAGGTTTCATTTTGAAAGTAACCGCACCAGACTTTAAGCATAAAGGAAGATGGATGGTGAAAAAAAATCGATGGCAGTATTGCAAAGCAGACTGTGATGACAACATGAAAACCTTGTAAAGGGACCGTTTAATCATAGCTGCACTGATATAGGAGTACAAGTGAGCTACATGTCAGTGCACGCAACACACAAACATGCACGTGGGTGTATGTTCATAATCGTGATTTATTCATGGACTTTTACAGTGGTAGAAATGCTCCATTTTCTAATACATCTATTATTTAAAGATAGGACCCTGTAGACATAGCTCAACAGATTGTGGTGTAAAAAATGAATGCAAATGAACTGAAAGCATACATATGAATGTGCATGAGTTCTCCTTTGTATTTATGTGTGTGTGTGTGTGTGTGTGTGTGTGTGTATGTATGTGTGTGCGCACACGCGTCCTGCTCCCAGTTTCCTGTATTCTGAAGGAGTGCTTACAAACATTTCACTTTTTTTCACTCCTCTATAATAGATGACAATCACAGCAGTTGGCTGGAAAACACACCTGCTCCTCTGAGATAGAGTTACTATAGGCCTCCTGAACAAAATGTGTTTGGGAGGGAACTTTATTGCAGTACAATTTATTTTCCAGATCTCTTGGAGTTTGGAGACTGTATACAGATTGTAAACACAATTTTCTACATGTACCTAAATATGTAAGAGCAGGAGGGAGGATGCGGTTTCATCTCTGAGAGAGGTGAAGAGAAAACTGTTGCACTGTGAAGTATTCCCTTTTTATATTATATATTCATGAACATATGGGCAGTGTAACCAATGTGCATGTAGGGTGGGAAATATGGAAACTGATACCAAACCACCAATGCCTCACAAGATCAGAATATAGATGCCAACAAAAGTGCACAAACTCCTAGATGTTTCAGTCTCAAGCAGCCAATCTCACCAAAACTGAAAAAAAATAGAATACAAAGAATATCTTATGGTGTCCGGAGCATTTCTTCTTCTTAATGCTATTTTCATTTTCATGCTGCACTAGTGAAATGTTGCACAACAGCAGCTCTAGTAAGAGGGAACTGCTTAAAATCCACTAACTATTATAACCAGTATGACATTAGTTACCTGCATAGAGAGATTATGACAAAGAAATTACTTCTTTTTCATATGTTTGAAGTGATTGTTGTCTTGAAAATGTTCGAAGTAGCCTGAGGTTATTGTGGTGCTCAGGGTGGATGCTTGAGTGGTCCAAGTGTCTGGCTGCTGTTTCCTCTTCATTAGAAAGTAAAGGCATCAAAAGATTTTGATGTGATTAGTGTAAATTGGACTGGTTTCTTTCTGCCACAACAACACAATGTCTTCGTAGCCTATCTCGTTCTTCAGGTTTTCAGGGTGGAACATGTGGATCTGATCCTTTTCTTTGTGCACAGCCATTCCCCTTTCATTTGATCAAATAGGGTGAGTCATCGCTGACAAGACAGGATTTTTTAAAAATCTGTTCTCGAGCAGCTTCCAGTGTAATTTAAATCCTTTTTAAGTTAAAGTGTTCAGCTTTTTACATTCCACAATGTAGGATTTTTTTGGAACTACACTGATTAATTAATGGTTGTAATAGCCAGGGAGAAAATCCAAACAGTATTTTTTGTCTCTCCAAGGTCTTTAATAGTTGACTCCCCCATGTCACGTGAGATACAACTGAATATCTGTTTGTCTCAATTAGTCTCTTTCGACAGGTTGACATTTCAGATGCAATTGTGCTTCAGTTGTTTACACACTCCTTCTCTCTCCTAAACAGTAAGTCGAAAGGCAAAAAGATGCTTTATGTTTTTACCCTATTTCCTGCAGTGTTGTGTGAGGCATTTTAACTCAACTAAAGGCATCAGATTGTTTTTTCGACTTCATTTTGAAACCCAACAATTAGAATATCCAAGATGTGGTGTTGTAGAAGAAAGTATGACCTTCCCTAGATGAGTCTACACATGCTTCAGATGTGAGATTTCAAATGGCACTTTCAAAAGTGTGGACGTCTGAGCCTTTAAATCATCAGACGAGCCTGTATGCAGCTCAGGAAGGGACATTTAGCATCGCTACAAACAAAATGCTGCTGGTAAACACTCTTGCTGTAAATCTTCTGATAATCCCATGTCTAATTTAGAAATTCTTACAAGCTCATTTGCTGGGGAAATAGACACAGCACCAAGGATACAAGTCATGTGCTACAGTCTTGTTAGAGATGTCAATCAAAATGTCAAGCCCCAAAGTGTAGGTGGAATGATCAATATTTCACACTACATGCTCAGGAAGAGCAGAGAGGGGACATATTCAGGGTTTATTATTCATCTATTTTTGTCGGCACATATTTGTTTGAACGTGTTGAGATCTTTTTTTGGTGAGCGCATCATCTCCGCAGAGTGTCTGGTCAGATGGTAAGATGGGGCAGAGCAGCTGGGAGTAGGACTAAATGTAATAGAAAAGTGGAATAGAGAAAGGAATCTGAGCCAAACAGTTTGACAGTTGCATGATTCAAATTAAGATAGCAGGAGGCTGATCTTAAAGAAAAAACCAATCCCACATGCCAGGGCCCTGACAATTGAACTCTTTGGGGAACAACTTTGAGGTCACAATACAATGAATATCTGCACTGCCACTCCTTTTTTAAGTAAGTTACAGAGAAGGACACAGAGATGTGTGACGGCATGAAAAATAAGGAGAGACAGGTCGGAACTCGGCTTTTACTTAATGCCAATAACCAAGCTGAGCTTAACTGGGGTTCAGGGAAGGGTAAAGTGCTCGAGTGTGACCGCTCTGAGTAGGTCTGCTGCGGAAAACGTTTTCCATGGAGGTAAGAGTCATTGAGAAATGCGGAGCTGGAGCAGAGAGGACAGCAGAGACAGACAAGTGTTTGTCTCAATGTCCTTAAATTACTTGTCCTGCTTTGATAGCCCCAATAACATCCAGAATGACTCATACAAGGAATAACAGGTCTGTCTTTCTCGATCTGCAAGTACCTCTGTGTGGCAACTACTTTGAATCATCTCCAGCATTGAACTGCATCCATCCTTTTTGATGTGAAGTGAATTCAAACCTTTTACGCACAACAAACTGACAAGCTTTTGCATGTTCCTTTGAGATGAACACACACACCCCCTCCCACCTCCTCCTGATTCATCCTGTGCTTTTCTTTCTGTATCATCATAAATCCATCGTTTGATGGTGTCCATAATAATGCCTCCTTTTGGAAAATGCAGAGCCTGAGTGCAGAGGGCATTTTTTTACTTCAGTAATTTGCCGCAAATCTTTGATAGAGCCATGGATGCAAATATTCCCTGACATTTTCTGACGTGAAGAATCATTTTAAGAGTGGATGTTTTTTTACCAGTTCAAAAGGCAGTGTGGGAGGATTTTTAATCAGGGAAGATGCACTCTGGTCACATATTATTAACATAAAGCATTACAAGTTGTAATTAAGCCTCAAAAAGCAGTGAGATGCCCTATGGGAGCATTGTATTGTCTTTTCATTCATTTGAAAATGTTTCAAAATATCCTTGTGGCTGCTTTAGGATGTGGAGTTTAGAGAAATTTGATAAATATATGTTCATGACAGACATTGAACTGACATGAGATCACATGATGTGTGCTATACAAATCATCCCAGTGATCGCTCATTTTGTCACCTTTGTTTTGACAATTACAAAGACAGATGAGTCATGCAGAAAGTGGATCATTGTGTTGTTGTAATGAAGCGAATGTATGGTTCAAGATAGAATTTCACTCTGGTGAAATCCCCTTAAGTTAAAAAAAACTGGGAAAGAGAACAATGGGCCAAATGTTGGGTGTGTTTGTTGTTTCAGAAAGTATGTTTATCAGACCACAGTAGTATACTTTACAGATGTGGGCTGATTTTTTACTGTATACACCCATGCATATACACATTGTGTATGTGTATTTGTGTGCAAATGACTATATTTAGAGTGTTTACTTTGTCTGGGAGCATCTGTCAGAAGCGCTGAGGGAGCATCCCAGCTGAAGCCTGCCTGTTTCCCTGCCTTGCTGGCCACTCCGCTGACCGCTTGTGAACACTCAACCACACAAACACTGTGCAAAGACACATGGAGGATGCTTCCCTTTCTATTTTTCTCTCTCAATCACCCTCCGTATTCCCTCTCACGCTCTCTTCCCCTTTGTTTTAGTATAAAGCCTTCATGTGTCTCATTTCCTTCACGGCATGTGGGCTGCATGTGTCAGGCCGATGTGGATTCAGCTTAGGCCGAGACTGCATGACTGTGAGCCTCTTTTCTCTTTGCATTTGCTCCAGTACCCATCATGCTGCTGCTGCCTCTGGATCTACCCAGGCTGATCAGTGGTACACTACAGCCAAGGCCACCTTACCAGCACCTCTTCTGCTAAGCTAGTTGTGCTTATACGGCTGACACGGCTCACTGCACTTCCAGGTAATGTGCCTGCGTGGGTTGTTAAGTGCACATGCATTATGCAATGTATGGCTGTGTGAGGAAATGTTTCATAGTACCCATGTACAGAAGAATGTGAGATCCCCTGTACTATCTAACAGGTGTATGCATTAGTTTGTGATTGGGTCTGACCCTGTGTTTGTAAGAAATAAGCACGGTCTCTGGTGTGCAGCCACTCAAGCAAAGGTCAATAATTTGCACAAGGATTACAGAATCTCAAAATTGTTTTAGTTTGCAAACAATCAGACAAGCCTATGTGGTCATGAGTTTTCAGTCTCTTTGTTGTGCAAACAGCATGTATGTTTACCTTGTCGATGCATGAAAGCACACGTGTATGTGAGGCAGAGCTCGAGCGAGTTCTTGTTTTGCCTGCCAAAACTGTGTGTACTCTACATGCCAGAGCCAGAGGCAAAAAATACATGGGAAGAAAATTAATCAAAGTACAAAAACTTTCTGTATTGTGTGTGTTTATCTCATTGCATTGGAAAGCCTGTGTAAGTCTTGGCGAGGGTTTGATCTATTTGCTGGGACTGTATTCAAGGCGTATGTATGAGACTCCAGCTGAGCGAGATAATTCCCAAGATGCGCCCTGTGAACTGAGCCCACACAGTACCACCATCATAATTTAGCCCAGTTGAAGGATGGAAGTCATTGAATTTCCAATTCTATCTTGTTTTTCCCCATCCCAGTACGTATGTCTGTCTGTCTGTTAGCCCGCCAGGAGAATCAGGCCCCTCACTTCGCTACGCAGGGGCTACAATCACTCAATGATTGCATGATGTATTCCTCTGTGCTGCATCAATGGATGATGCATCCTGCTTGGACAACTCTCAGAGATAGCTGTGCGCAGAGATAACGGTAAAGCACTCGTTAAATCTCCAGACTTCTTAAACCACATGTCGCCCTGTTGGCCTCATGTCAAAACCAATCTGCCTTTGTCTGTCTTCTCGACTCTGTGTCCCTTTTGGCAATTCTGTTAAACCTGTGAAAAAAAGGATCACGTCTCCCTAAAGGAACAGGTAATAAAACTGTCAGTTCTGTGCATTATTAAAGCCTATCATTGCATTTCCCTGTGGTTTGGCAGCTTGGATCGTTTTGGGCATGCAGGTCAATAACTGAAGTTACTGTGTTTGATTAGATGAGGTCAGTCATGCTTAATGCTATGAAATGCAGGGCTACTTCATGGGCGCCTCAGCTGATTCTCTTGTCACAGACAAGGTGACATCTGAAATGTAACAACACCCTGTTCAGTCAGTAAACTGACACACTGGTTCCCAGTGCAGCCAAATGGAACGACATCAAATCTGAGGTAGACTTATCCATCCCAGTACACAGGAGGATATTGATATTTTTCAGACTGGTGCTGGTAGGTGCTGGAAGAGGATACTCAGTGCCATTAAATCTGAGGATTACTGCCAAAACATCCCTGAATGTAATACAGAGGAAGGGGATAGGGAAATGCACACTGAAATCAAACAGGTTTGTCAAATGTAGTAAATCACAGAGCAGCACAAGACGAGGCAGACCAATGTGAAATCTCTGCATTTTCTGCCTCATGTGAGGAGTACTCATAGTCAAGAACACTTTACTTTGTTGATTATCAGCCTTCTGCCTCTCCATTTGTAGTCCAGTTTTTTGTTCCTGTTAATACAAAAAAAAAAAACACCATAGACACACAATATTTCCCCCAGAGAATCTTTTCTTGGCACATCTGAAAAGCACAAAAGAGTCTTTAGAGCATTACGTGACAACAGAACTCACATCTAAAATCCATGTTAATGAAAGTGGTTCTGGGTCAGCAGCTCTGAAAAGCAAGGTGACCAGCAACTCCAATTCAATGATAAGTGGAAATCTGGCACATATTAGGCCTTTCAATATAAAATTAATTCACAAATACACTGTTGAGCAAAAGGAGCAGAGGAAATACATAACATTTTTAGTTTAGCAATTAATAATAGAGATAAAATATATGAACCCAATGAGAAGGGAAACTTGTATCAGTCTACACATCCTGATGGCAGTGGACTAGCACACTGAAGGGCTGACTAATAATAGTCTGGGTAAAAATTTTGGTCTTCAAAATAAACCTTTTTGTTGTTTTGGCAAAATACTAAATTAAGACAGCTTGTGTTGGAGAAAGCAGAATTAGCCTCAGATAATAGACAGTTGTATTAACTAAAATTTCTTTCTCAAAGCTGCTATTATCAATGCTTTCATAGTTACAATGGCTCAAATATCTATGTTTAAGGTGAATGGGATTACTGCAAACCTGCAGGGAATTAACACTTAATTTAGCATTTCCCTTTGCAAAGTATTTAATTGCCTTTCAGATCACTGTTTTGGT
Organism: Psettodes erumei; assembly: GCA_016785225.1. Lineage (NCBI taxonomy): Eukaryota > Metazoa > Chordata > Actinopteri > Pleuronectiformes > Psettodidae > Psettodes > Psettodes erumei. Next base: position 1,484,824 of record JAFBJZ010000953.1, read on the forward strand.
TTTACAACTTCAAAGTTGTGGATAAGACTCAGAGCTCTTACCATCCTGGTTTGTTGCCAAAAACCCTGCCCAGCACCAGACAGCAAACATTTAGCAATGAGCTATTCGACGTGACAGACATTTATCAGCCAAAGAGCCAGATATTTTTCTCAGGGGTCAAAAGAGACAGAAACATCATCATATATTCATTAATTCCAGCACATGGTGAAGAAAAGAACCTAATGAGCTGCCAGACCCTGAGTCGGCTTGTCTCGAAAAGTAGCTGGCTTCCCTTTCTAACAGAAGCCTCGGGAAAAAAGAAATCCACAGCCCGGTTAGGACTCACCTCAGTCCTCATTTCCATTTTTTTTTTACACCCAGTGAGTTCACAACACTGCAATGTTGCAGTGCTACCAAGAAGGTGGATGATAGTAGTAAAAATAAAGACGGCTGTTGCCTGGAGAGGTTGTTAAGAACAACGGCCGGGCAGTCCAGGAAGGGTTATTTTTATGATTTTTCAGCCAAATGAATGTTTATGCAAGGTACTTTCATGCAAGAGACACCATTAGTGCTCACTGCTGTTAAAGTATGTATCAAAAACAGACCCTGCAAACTGTAATATGACAAACAAACCAGAAACATTTGTGGAATATTCTTTGGGTCAGTGACCAAAAATGATCTCACAGAGGCATTGTATTCCACACAGATCATCTCTGCTTTTTCTTACATCTTGTATTCCGTGCTGCAGTTTGACGTTCCCTGCAGGCGAGGCAGCCTTGTTCGTTTTTTTGACTGTGATCCATGGACTCACATTTTGAGCTGCACCGCTGCCCACGGGGAGCTGTATGCCAAACCAGTGGGCCGATGACCATTGCCTGGGCACATGTCCAACAAGGCATCCCAGAGAAATAAGTACCCTCTACTTGCTGTGTTGGAGCAGAATGTAACGATACAAACACATTCTTTTCCAGACACTCAGAGATGCAAATTGAATTTCTTCTGATTTACTTTTGTATCGAGAGGGCAGAGTTATAAAATAAAAAACAAACACAAAATATAATATTCAATAAGGCACCTTCTGGCATTTTTGTTTGAAGTCCCCATAATGAATAAAGATGGTAAGATGGTTGGTGGCCAGATATCATAACCAGCCTTTTAGCTTAAACACATCTTTATAATGTGTTATAAAATCAGGATGGGCTCTTGTAAAACAGATTATATGTTGTGTTTGCAAAGCGTGTAAATAGTACTTCCTCCAGCTTAAATGTTGAGGCTTAACAAAACAAGTCAAGTTGGGTCTTCTTTAGAAAGAAGTGAATTATATTAAGAGTGCGTCTCCAAGGACTTTACAAAGGGTAGGGCAGAGTAGATGCCCCCAGTTTAATTAATCACAACATAAACTCATGTAATAAAGTATGTCATTAAAAGAAGAGACATTAGAGTCAGTCCAGGGTCATAGCTACCACTAAGGACAGTAAGATCACATCATTGGTATTATACCTGTGAATCTGACTTTTTTTTCTTTTTTTGGATGTAAGTCATTAATGTTTAAGAGCCAGGAATTCAGCTGTTTTTCTAGCACACCCGTAGTTTCACAGCACCTTTTACAATGTCAAGATCCTGCTTGTTTGGGTTGCATCTCCTCCACATAATCCTTTAGTGGCGAGGAAACATTTTGTTCTCCTTTTCAGGAGCACATATTTACATTTCAAGGCATCCACTCTTAAGGTGGGAAAAAAATTTAGAGAGCAGTTGTGACTGGCTCCCTCTGTGTGCAAAAATCAATCAGTACACCTCAACTGCTGTGATCACTAAGTATAAGAGAAGAAGTGGTTGAAAGGGCTTTTGTTTGAGGTAGAGAGCGATGGTTATCCTGCCCTTCTGACTTCCATGACTGTGGTTAAAAACTGCTATTGGTAACAGAGGAGCAGAAGCTGTGCTAAAAAAAAAAAAAAAAACAACTGTCAAATCGTAAACCTCCCTATTAGCCATTTAGCCAGCCCAGCCACGGATTTAGACTTAGCAATCGAAATGAAGTGCCAGACAGAATGAGTCATAGATTGTCAATGAGATGAACAGCGCATTTGATCAGTGGACTTCCAGTCCACACTTATTATCAAATCACCTCAGGTTGTGCTGGTGTCATTTTACCCACAAATCATTTTGAAAGAGCAGATAATTGAGATAACTAGGATTAGAATTCATACAGCACTTTGCCACCATTGTATGGCACGAATTAATGCCTACAGTGAGCAGATAATTACTGACGGGTTCCCCAAAGGAGACTGGGAGAACAACGACACGGTGGACACACACCTATCAGTCCCTCTGTCATTCTGAGGGCCTGTCTGGCTGTCAGTGTAGTTACAAAAACACTGCAGCACTTGGAACTGTAGGGTCAACCGTATCCCCGAGGAAGACAAGGACAAAGGATTAGGACAAGGACAAAAATTATGATTTGGCAACAGCTGCCCTCTTGGATTAACACAAATAGTGGGAGAGGATAAAAAAATGGATTCATCGGCCATTATCGAACAAACTACTGTTTTTCCCCCAGATAATGGGTGGTCCTTGTCACTTTTTTGTCCACAGCAAATTTCTCAAACAAAATCAATCTGACTTGGGTCTCTCAAAATGTACGCATTTTCTAATATGCAGTTTGCGACAGGTGCTATGTAAGGGTTGAGCTGTTTAGCTGGTTGATTATCATCCGGACAGCAGAGTGGGTGAACAATCCTTGAGTGCATATAGGTTTTCCTGCATAGTACCTGAGCATCTTGATGATAAGCTTTATTGTATGTGTCCATTGTCTGTTAATAATACTGTTTTATATATATGCAGTGACAAATACTGAAGGCTAAGGACTGTATGAAAGGTCTTTCAACCTTTCCCATTCCAGACATACATGTGTATGTCCTTTGTGCACATCTTTTCTCTTAAATCCTAATTTAGATCCCCTTCTCTGCTGGATAAAACCGCCTGTTCCATCTCATTCCTTTATTTGGTATCATATTAATTTCAGCAAGACCTGCAAATCCACTCCGCTATTGCATAATTCATGGAGCCCCTCTGACAAAATTCCCTTTCATGTGGGCGATGTGCCCTGAACGAAAATCCTTGGAAACCCAGATAAGCCCAAATGGCTTATACGTGATGGTGATGCACAGCTGTGCTCAGGTAAACTGTCATTATGTCTCACAAAATAAGGTCAGGAGTGAGTGGTGTGCTGTTTGATGTCATCTGCTGCCAGAGAGCAGGTGAAACTCAAAAGGTTTTTGACAAAAGAGAGAATGGGTTGTTAACTGTTTCAGCCATCTGGTGAGAGATCCACTGCCACCATAAAAGTAGTTTCCTCTCAGATGGTCCTTCTCTTTTAGCCGCCTGTTTGAGATTCAAGATTTGTTGCTGATTCAAAGCTAATGAAGATACTTTTACATTGCACAACTGCCAAAGTGAAACGAGGGTGGGGAATTGCTTCACCAGTGAGCAGGATTGTGTCTGATGGATTGAATGGACCCCTGCCAGAGAAGTCATTAAAGTTATCTGTTATGACAGTTTTATTAACTACACTTTAAAGCCAAGTTGAAATAAAAGTGGGAAATCAAATTATTAAAATGACAGCCATGTCATTTTTTAGACTAAGCGCTGAAGCAAAATTCATGTTTTATACTACATTTATATAATTTTTTCATCCAGTCTAACTCCTTTTCTTCATAATCTGGCATTGTACATCTCCATAATTACCAGCTGTGTTTGCTGTTATATATTATCACTCTCTTACTGCATTTTAAGATAAAATGCAGATGTGTTCTAAAGTGTTTCCAATTATCCTCATTAAATCTGATGTCCTTTGTATGTTTTTCCCTACATGTGTCAGAAGCATAGAAAATGAGCACGGTGCCACCTGTTTGACATTATGGATTTCAGTTTACTTTTGCTAAATGCGGCTGACTGGTGACACGCTGCTCTCTCGCTGCAGTTACAGAGAACAACGCTGACAAACAACAAGGAGCAGGGCAGAACCCGCTGTGGGCTGTTTGTCTCTGTGGAACAGCAGCAAGTGTGGGGGGGTTCCAGTCAGGGAAAAATATTCGCTATTTAAAGTAGAGGTCTGTTTCTTTAGTGAGCTGTGAGTTGTGGTGGTTTGGATTTATTGAACCCCACCACTGGTATTGGTGTGCTGCAGCCATGTTAACGCTCTCTCATGAACTATGAGTTTGTTTTCCTCACATTGCACTGCGATGCCTTGAATCTTCACAAATGGCAGATCCATGGGAGACAAAGATTTCATCAAGACGTCTCAGCTGTGACAGCCGGAACTCCCGTTAGACTGTGTAACAACAGCAATCATGTAAGTTTATTGCATGTTACACTGTGCGGGATGGGTCTTAATAAATCTTGGTGCCAATCTGCGTGAAATGAACGCGTGTAGAATGGTCACACTACAGCGTAAAGAGAAATATAAGAGCGTGAAAAAGCTTTCCCATAATAGCCCTTTCATTGTCATTTTCGTATGACAGGTTGTTGTTTTTTCTGCATCATGACTTGGTTTGTCTTGCAGGGAAATATTCAGAACTTGTTAACAAAGAGTGAACTCCTCACATGAAGTAGTGGACTGGATAAGAAGCAATCAAATCTCCAGTTGAATGGGTCAAATTTTAATGGAGTGGCCGTTGTGTTTACATCGAGTATCTCGCACATGCATGTGTGTGTTTGCATAGCTATCACTGGGCATTCAGTTCTGACCAAACCAATGCCACCAACAGCCATGTTTCTCATTCGATAGAAAAACCAGCAGTCAGCGTTTTACACACACCCCCTATGATCTGATGTGTGGGACAATTACATCCCTCCCTCACTTTCCCCTCTTCTGCAATTTATGTCTCTCGCTCTTGATATCGCTCTCCCCTGGCGTCAGCTGTTTCAACACAACCTCTGATGGTGGCCAAAATGCTCCCTGCCAAATAACCATTCCCAAAGTACTGTCTGCTGGATTAATACCTGAGCTCACTAATTTATAATTTCTCCACAGAGGCATTTGTATACTGAATGGATGCTGGCAAGCTGCGCTTCTCTCTGTGTATGTCTCTTAGTGTCTAATCATGATGCCCGTCCCTCCGCACCATCAGACTGTCATTTTCTCTTTTTTTCTGCCTGAAGGAACAATAGCTTACCGTGATTTCAAGGAGAACCTTCTGAGATGAAGATAAGAGAGCAGGAGAGTTTTGATCAGCACCCCCATTTCTTCCTGTGAGAAGGCTGTCTTCACATGTCTTTGGTTTACTTATTTCCATAATGAGACTTGAGGGAGGATAACTTTTCCATTGAGTGGCCGTTTTAAAGAGAAAAAAAAAAAAAGAAGAAATCTGTTCAAGTCCCATCAGGATGCAAGTCATCTATGAAAGCATTTATCTCCTGGGGCAGGCAAATTCAAAGTTAAATTAGGGAATATGACATTTATTTGAAGTAGAAAATGGAAGGAATTTGTATTCAGCTTCAATGCCATTCCCACCTCTCTCTAACAAGAAGTCTTAAGTGATTCAGTATGAATAAAACGCATTTAAATGGAACTGGGATGAACAAGTATAGTAGTGCTCTTATGACAAGGTACATGAAGGGGCAGAGCGGCACTAACCTGTTGGTCTTGATTAATTATTCATGAGGAACTCAGTTTTTAAAAAATGTATATTTTATTCATATTATATGTAGATTTCATTATTAATTAATGTTAATGATAATGAGGCAGATGGTGAATTTCAATTTGTTGGGCCAATAAAAGTTTACTGTATTTAAGACTTTTGGTCACCAGCATATGGGCAAACCACGTAGGTGCTGAACCCATTTGCCATGCAGTGTTGGTTTTGTGTTTGTTTGTTTTTTTGCACAGGGTGTTTATTTGATTCAAAGACTTGCATGTAGTGTACAGCGCTTTAGGTTGTTTATGCTCTGCAATTCAAAGGCTGAGCAAATCCTCCAGAAGTTCTCTGGAGGACATAAAATGGGACAGTACACACATCACAAGCCCAGCGATTACACACAGCAACATATGGAAGTGACATACAGAGGTGCTTAATGTCATGGAACAAAACTCAAAAGTGGCCCTACAAAACAGTGTTCTAATCAAAGTCACATGCACAAATTTACTGTGTGACAACTGTCATAAAGGAGGCCACTGCTATGTTATGTTCCATCTGAGACTCCAAGACATTGTACGAGCTGCACGCTTATGGTGCAACAGCAGTAGTGTTTATGCCCCCTAAAAACCCTGGTTATAAATTAAGGAGGCAAATGCAAATGCAACACGGCCTGCTGGCACAAAGTGATATAGCACACTGGCCCACTGGATCCCGAGGAGCTACCCTCTCCTCCTACAATTCCCACTGCCGGAAGGAATGAGTGCTGTGTCAGCACGACAAAGGGGAGGACGGGAAGTGTAAGCAGGTCACGCGTTGTTACATCACATGATGGCCGAGCCTGTCGCAGTGCCCGTGTGATGTTGGATGACAAAAGCAGCTTAGCGACATTAAACCTCAGAGAGTATCTACAGATGGAGTCTCAGACTCAGCAAAATAGAAACTGTGTCACCGAGAATGACTACACTTGCCATTAAAGTGCTTTGCTTTCACCGTCACCCACACAGCCAATCTAAGGAAGGAAGTAATTGTCCTGTAGGTGGATGTCATTTCCTTTTGTCAAGTTTCTGATGGGTCAGAGTTGAAGTTTGACTAAGGCTTGCTCAGGGTGGATGTTGAATAATGTCAAAGACCATTTCTAAAGCTGCTGAACATACGTTTACCTTTAGCCAAGCACTGAAATAATTTTAAGTATATATAAGTGAACATCAGTGTACATCAGGAGTTTTCACACTGTGAGACAGAAGAATGGAAGGGGGGCACAAATGATGTGTGGGTGGTGAAAGGGATAGATTCATGAAAAGAATAGAAAAGAAAACGTCTTTCTAACTGTTGAACCTGCCTTACAAACATCACATTTTTCTTCAGTATGGAAATAATCCAGTTGTGTGCACATCCATGTGTAAGAAGCAATCTGGAATGGGAACTTTAACTGTGTCACTTTGCCAAAATATAAATGAATATTGACTCGTCTGATATATAGAATAATCAAATTGGTAAAAATAGTTTTTTGACAGATTTAGATTTAGAACCCTATGCAAGTGCCCCAAATATCCATATGGCTTCCCCACTTCACATGACTTAAATTTAGATGTGTTCTGAATTCAAATGATTTGACTGCAGCCCCCAAACAGCATCTGACTGTGGAATAATGAAGTCATTTAAGATCAAAAATAATTCACACTTATTTGCCACCAGCTTTTGAAAAATGTGAAGTTGTGGGCCACACATGAAACAAACCTGCAGGCGACGCCACTCGCTCTTTCTCTTACACCCTCTTTGTCTCTTTCTCTCTCTCACATGCACACACACACACATACATCATTCATCATTCCTTTTGTTCAAATGACAAAGAGACAGAGATTTTTAAAAAAGACTCCCACACATGACTCAGCCCTTTACAGAAAACAAACTGGTCACAGAACAAGACAATTATGGGGGTTTGATGTGTATTACGAGCATGAAGTTATCAGAAAGAAGGTGACAGTGTTGTTGTCATTGTTGACAGTTCAGTGCAAAGAGCAATTTTCTCCAAGGTTTTTAATATTGCAGCAGACAAGAAAATACGGCAATTTTAAACTGAAAATAGCCAGAATACTATGGTCACATCTCTTCCTTACATTTCTGCAGGGAAGATTTTCTTTATCTGAATCAAATTTCTTTGCAGAGAGGGTGTTGTAAAGGCCCTTGAGGGAAATCAGTGATTTTGAGCTGTATAAATAGCCAACAGTGCAGTTGTCTTTCCATGATTAAAGCTACAGAAATTTCCATTCAAACTGAACACTCGATCTCGATGAAACAGAAATTAGCACCCTGTCAGCCTTACTGCCTCAACCACAACAATTTATTTGACTGCTATGTCGGGATTGCGTGGAAAACACAGGGTCATGTGAAAAAAAAGTAGAGGTTGTTTTAATGTTTGTATGTCAGAAAATACAGTAAACACTACATTTGGAGGTAACTTGGCTGTAGTATAATAAACCACTCTGTTTTTGTACCCGACAAGATTTCAAACTCATGGTTGTCTCACTCAAAGTGGTTTTCCTCAGTTATATTTCAAAATCTAATCTGTGCTTGAAGCAACACACTCACAAACCAATGCAGCCTCTTGTGTTTTTATGCCATGCTATTTTCAGCCTGAACTCCAGCTACTGGATACCAGACAGTAAAATTGTGCTTCTTCTATTCCATCATTCAGTCACTACAGAGACTACAATAAGATAAATGAATCTGATTATTATGATGTTTGTCCTCTGGGCAATGAAGATGACAAATGAAGAAATTCTTTTTGCCTAATTTGATTTTGGCTTTATGATTCTTATCTTTCTTGATCACAGTTCTGGCTGGGTGATGAGGAAGAAAATTCCTGACTGAGTTTGAGTGAAGCATATGAAGCTAAGTGTACCAGGAGTCCTTCCTCATAGAGACATCTAACAGCTATTGACGGGGGCAAACCAGCTGAACTCTTGGGCCGACCGTCTGAATCACACTGAAAAGGTCAGCGGTTTGATACACAAATAAGAGGCCTTCAGCTGGAGCTGCAGAGCCTGGAGGTTTGGAGCGCAGGTCCGTGATGTGCACTCAAAACCAAGCATTTGACCCGCGGGTGCGGTGCCAAAAACCTTGCCCTGAGACGTCTGTGTGGGTTTGAATATATTCGTGGGATTTACATTGCTTCATGTGAGTGCTAACTTGAATGAATTCCAGGTGGAAGAACCCTTCAGGAGCTTGCCCACAGTTTCCCAAGTTTAAGCAATTACACTTTGCAGACCAAGTAGTCAATATTGCATTGGACACTCTGAATACTGAACAAGGAATACAAATATGTTGCATATGCAGTGTAATTTAGGATGAGCTGTCTGTTCAGGTCATTACTGCATACTGCATATCCTACTCCTTATTAGATAAATGTAATCTTTATTTAACCAGGAAATATGATTGGGAATACATGTATTTACTACAGCTTTGGCGTAGGACAGAAACAGTGTCCCCTCTGGGAGCTGCCCAGTACAACCACACTACTGCACTAAGCAGCTCCACTGGTGTAGCTCCAGGGTTGTGCCTCATTTTCAAGCAGTACATGTTCACTAACCCCCCCACCCCCATCTAATCCCTGCTGGTCTAAAGCAACTGCCTTTAGGTCAGGCCTCTGCAGTTATCTGTTGTTTGTCTTTTAATGTCTGATTTATAAATCTGACTTAAATCACTGCTCGCCAGAAAATTATGTATCATAGAGGAAATAGGATCAAACCTGCAAGTGCAATCACACAAACATAAGGAGACATAATGTATGCATACCCTCTCACTCGCTCAGGTCGGCACAGAGGTATTAAATGGGCAGAAAACCCCTGGGAGCCTGTTGAAGCAAATGAGCTTCATACGCCTATAAGTCTATCAGCAGTCAGCGCTAATATGCAGCAGTAAAACTGGATCATTGGTGCAATTATCGCAGTGACTGTCAGCTGTATTTTGTGTTCAGACCAGTCACTTTACTCCAACATCGAAGGATGTGTGTTTCATAGGAATTATTGCTACCACCAGCTGCAGTCTTCACATAGCTTCCACTGATGAATATTGTATATAGTGATAATTCCAGCTTTAATTCCAATGTCAGATGTTTTGTTTTTGATCTTTTTATGAAAAAGAGAGCACGAGAAATGAATGCTTTTAGTTTCGAGTAAAAACACCTCTGTATTTTGGAGAATGATTGTCAGTCCCCAATTTGTTATGGTGCATGGCATTTTCATCTTATTTAGGCTTACAGATTTTCCTACCTTTGCTTTTTATCCTGGCACAAATACACTAGAGGTGAGCATTGGAATCTTACACACATTACCACTGATGGTGATACAAAAAAGAGAGAACGAACAAAGGTAATTTCAGTGTTAGATGGATGCTGCTCATGTGCTTCACTCCATGTTTTCCCAGTCGCACTGTGAAGACAGATGAGGAGAATGGAATTACAGCTTGTTGTTTACTTGTAAACAGAGCAAGATCAGCCAAGAATACTCTATACATAGGACAAAAACACAAGACACAAGACTAAGCCTGCAGCCATGCTATCAGCTCTATGAGTCTGAGCCAACTGCTACTGCATGCTCACAATGGCTATGTTGACATAGTGCGACAACTGCTTTTGTCACCTTTTTTTGTGCAAAGCACAACACTTTGAACTTCTTCCAGGACACAGTCCTGTCCAGTATATTGAGATATTTACTCAAAACAAAAGAGGGACATGAATTTGTCATCCAAAATGATGTTTGAACTATGAAAAGTAATGAACTACTGAAATTGAAAAAGGGAATTAAGACATACCCTCCCTCCCTCTGTTTTTTTGTTCTGACTTTTCTCCACAGAGGACCAGACTCTCAGGTCTTAAGCTTTAACATGCAAAACCACCCATCTCTGAACTGGCTGAAAGTAATTAGTAATGGATGCTCTTTTGTGTTTGAGTGTATAATCTTCCCCCATCTAAGATGAGCATCAGCGGGCCTGCTGTGCCACGGCGGGGTTTCCACTGATGAGTAGGCCTTCGTCAATTGATTTCCCTGCATTTATTCTGAGGCTCTGATCAGTAGAGGTGCCCCACTACCACCACCACTACTATTACCAAACTTTTTAACTATGAGTTCCTGTTCATTTTTACATTTCACAAGCCATTTAATGACAAAAAATTCCCCCCTCCACAATGGGTGATTTACATCCACTTATTCTCAGGAGACTCCAAACTTCCAATGGCTGACTGCTAAGTTTCTTCACTTTTGATCAGCTTTTCTTAAACTTTCGGGCTGTTAAAATAGAAGGTAACCAACACATTTTTGGTTGTTTTTTTCATTTAAGAAGGCAGCTGTAACCAAATCTTCCCCTGAACATTGTCGACCCTACAGTTTTACAGCATTTTTAATCCTGCTCTTTTAAGGCAGTAATTTCTGGTGCTGTTTATCTCTCAGCAAGGAAATATCTGTGTTTGGATGCACTCAACCACTTTTCCATGTCATTAAGGTCTTGGGTGGATTTGATTCTCTTCATCGAATCAGAGACATGTGCATGTGTACACATGAGATTCGAGGTGAATATATTTAAGTGTAATTAATTAGTTGGTAGGAAAGAAATATCAACAGTCAGAATCTGAATCTGTTATTGCTTTTTCTTCGATTCACTTTTTGAATTTCATGAGGATGCAGTGAGCCCTCAAGTGAAGTGAGTCATCTCACAATGACTGACCCCCAGAGAAAAGAGAGTATTAATCAGGGGTAAAGTTATACAGAAAAAAGCCTCTCCGTCTTTGCAACCTTTTCACACTGCAGCTCTGTAAATGAATAGTAGATGAAAATGTACCAACTTGAACTTTAGACTTAAAGCTGCCCTGTGGAGTTTCTTGTAAACAAACTCAGTTTGCATTCAGTGCTGCTCACCAGAAAGCATTATATGTATCCTGAAGGTCTGAAAAATTTGGTGAACGCTTTTGCTTCCTCATAAAAAAACACTTGTAAGGTGGATTTAATATAAAGTTTTTTATGTTTAGCTTAAAGTTGTCTTCATTGCTTTGTGGAAACATTACCATGTTTATTTGCACTTTAAGCCCCCAACTGTTCAGTGGAATGGTTTGAAATCAGCTTAGCTAAGTTGGATGCTAAGATATTTAAGGATGATGTCAGTTTGACAGCACCAAGGTTAAAGCAGAAGACTGGGAGGTGGATGCTCTATGTCAGAGTGGACTCTGATGTGGGCCTTTAAAAATCATCGGCCATGATTCATGTACACCTACGACCCCTTTGGCAATATTTGGCAACTCGCACCTCTTGACCTTGATCCATGCCTTTCGGGAAATAAAAAAACAACCATGATCACTCATGGTTACTCCTGGCATTCACACAATTCTGAAAAGACAGCTAGTCGAAACACAAGTGGAATTCTGTCAGTGAATTCTCCTCAGTTTCATGTTGTTCTCCTGCTTTTGAAATTGTGCTAACATGACAACCTAGTCTCAACAGTGCAGTAAAATCAAAAGAGAGTAAAAAGTGAGAAAAAGAAAAAAAAGTAAGCCAGGAGAGATGGAGAAAATGGAGTGGAAAAGGAAAAGATATGGTAGACAGTGGTAAGAAAACTGTAGTCCCACTCCAGGGACTGTATAGAGTCTGAAGTTGTTCTGTCTCTTTGAACACTATCCAAAAGGATTCTGTGCCGCAAAACTGCTCGTTTTTAAAGTGAAGGGCAGATTCCCCTCTCACCTCTCTGGTCTCAACCTTGTGCACTTTCAGTTTAAATGTTCCTGTTTTGAGCGGAGCGTGATCTCTTCAAGTGTCATTTAAATTGGATTAATTGTAGTAGTGTGTGTTTGCACTTGCAATGTCATGCAGGACTGCTGAGACACTCCAACACTTAAAAAAAGAAGATAAATATGCCATCAAGGTATCACATATCAAGGTTACACATCTAATAACTGCTTCTTTTTGTTGATAAATTAACAGGAGAGGCAGCCATCTATGGGTGCAGTAAACAGTGAGATTTTTACACAAAATGATATGACAACTTGGAATGCACCGTGAATGATATTACCTACAGTGATCCTCCTTTGAAAGACACACCGTATGAATTAGATTTACCGCTGCTGTCATCAAACCCGACAAAAGAAATGCATTCACTGACACATTTCTGCCCTTTATGCCAGGAAAAAATATCTCTGCAGGAATCCAAACGTATTAGAAAAAGGGCAGTGGATACAGCCTATAAATAGAGCAGTATAGGGCTTTGTCTAACGGCATCTTCTTTTGATTTGACACTAGCTGTGGCATGTTCTGGTATGCGCTCTGCATCCTCACAAAGCGACACGTATACTATATTTACAGGGACGGATTTGTCATTGCGCTACAGCATCTCCATTTTCTGTGTCTTTGCCTTACACAAGAAACTGCTACTGTTGTTAAATCAGGACAACTGTCTGTTTTGGCATTTAGTGCTGTTAAAACTAATGGAAGGATGATTACTTTCTAGATTTGTGTGTCTGAAAAAGTACATTTATTTAAAAAAAAAAACCCAACAAACTGTTCTGATCCGTATCCATCTGATTTCTGTTTAGTTAGTATAGTTCCCCCTGTCTGCATATTCACATGTTTTGGGTGGCTTTTGTGGTTTCTGGTGTTTCATTAACTTGTTTAATTTCTCATTTTACTTTTTTTAACCTCTGTCCCTGCTTTGCTTTCCCTGTGTGTAACACTGGTCTTACGAAGGACTGAATAATGGATATTGCTTTCTACGATACAAGGCTGGGCTTGCTACTAGTTCCTTTAGTGATCCTTACACAAAAACTACTTCACTGATTTTCATTGTCATATATCATTGAAAATTGAATATCTTTAGGATTTGGTCAAACAAAACAGGATTAGTAGCCCTTTGGCCCTGGGATGACTGATGAGAATGTCACAAGTGGATTCAGGAACAGTAACTGTCAGAACTAGTGCTGGTAACAGAGAAGAAACCCCAGAATGGACATTGATTATCAATTGATTACCTGTGGTGTTCATGTGCAAATGTGTCCTGTCAACTTCTCTCTGATGACTGCTGTCTCTCAGCAGTCATTGTACTCTCCCCATTAACTGTGTTTCTCCCTCTTATAGCTTTGTTGCTGCAGCACTGACACGGTATCACAAGTCAACATGACTACAAGCGAGTCTTGCTGCCAAAGGATTATCAATGTAAGCTGTCACGCTCAGCTGCACTGCAGATGTGCTTTTTGGTATGTTAAACCTTTTATAATTGCATTTTTTATTTGTGGAATTTCTGACTATTACTCAACAGTAAATGAACCATGCTTGCAGCTTGGTATGAACCTTGTGTACACATGCAATGCGTACAATAATTTTTTTTTTTTTTAAGGAATAACTGGGAGGCAGAGAAAGGAAACGTTGAGATTACTCTGGATCTGCTCTGCTCCTGTGATTTATCATGGGGAAAGAGTGAGGCCCACCTTGGTTGAGTGCCTTCTATATTGCTGGTACTGTAAAAATGTAGGATCTGCTTTCTTTTCCTAACAGATCCAGTTAGTGATCCATACAGTTGCATGTAATGACCATTATGCATTTGATTTAATAGTAGTATGTAAACAAAGCATGTTGCTTTCTCATTGACACACATCTGAGCTTTGCTAGTTCCCACATGACTACCAGCAAACTATAAGAGCAAGAAAGATGGTTAATGGGGAGAGTAGAATGCCTGCTGAGAGACAGCAGTCATTACAGAGAAATTTGACTGTGCAGAGGTGCCCGACAACTCAGAGGAATGTAATAGCATTTTTATCAACTGAAGCTATGATGACTGGACAGGAAGAGGACAAGGTTAAGATAGAGTCATAGGAGGATGGACCTGAAAACACAAAAGGGAGGAGGACATAATATTCATAATGGTCTAGTCAATAGTTGTTAATTGTTGATATTTTAGTCTGGACCTCTGACCAACTGTCCACTGAACCCCTCCTGGCAGGACTCTGTGAGCTTCTTTTGTAAGAATTTTCAGTCGCGTTTATTTAACTTTTGTTTTTGCCCGCTTATGCAGATTGACTTTATTGTGAAAGCTTTGCCTGTTATGATCCATGTCCTTTCGGGTTTCTGTCTGTGCCCTCTCCTGGTGTTTTCTGTTAGGACTCCCCCTGGTGTTCTTTCCCCCGCTTTTGGTTAATCACCTGACTAATTCCTCGCACCTGTGTCTCGTTTGCTCATCACTCCCCAGTGTATTTAAACCCTGCTTCACACTTCCCTGGTGTCGAATCGTGACCATTTCATGCCTGAGCTGAGATCCCTGTACGCTAAGCCTGATCTGTTTTCGTAGACACGTTTTTGCCTGACCACAGTTTCTTGCCCTAGCCCCTTGGATTTGTTTGCTGTTTCTCTGGTTTTTCTGACTCGGACTGTTTGACTACGCCTCTGGTTTTGCTGCCCTGGTTTTCTGACCCTGTTTACGGACTGGTTACACTGATTTTTGGATTTGCGGATTGTGGACTGTTGAGAATAAAGATCATTGCCAGCACACACTGTCTTGCGCCTGGTTCCTGTACTGATCATCACATTGCCATTCACAGGAAATGACAGGTGCCTAGTACGTTAAAGTGCCATTATGGGTATTTTAACAAAAAAAACTGTCATGCTTAATAATCACCTCAGAGTCCAAATCAATGCAGCTTTTAGCATGTTTGTCTTATATTCATGCCCAACAAATGCGCCATCATAACAGCCTGTCCCCAATCTAGCTTTTAATTGAACATTACCTCTTAAGTACCAAAGAAGAGTAGTTTTTTCCAGTTTCTTTCTTTGCACTCTGTTCAAACACCATCCATCTGTGAATGCTGGGTGTGGGTTCAGTGTTGCTCTGTGCAGGTGCAGTCCCAGCATCACCTATCGCACTTTCAAACCAACAACCACCAGTGGAGATGACTGTTTTTACTCCAGAGTCTCCTGCTGTAGATCTGAGAGTGCCCCAACAGCAGTGTGCCCTGCAGTTTGGTTTGATGAGCACGCATTACTGAGGTATTCAACATTGCGCTACGTCGCAGTCAGATATAACGAGCTACACTGCCTGCAGAGCTTGGTCTCTCTGTCATGGTGTGCAGATATATTTAGCATACTAATAAGTAACAGATAATAGATACATTTTGCATGTTAATAGGATGCTAACATTTGTCTGTGGGCTTACAGGACTCACTTAACACACACCTAATAGAAGTAGCTCATGAGTCAGCCCAACTGATTTACATTATTTAGGTTGTCCACAACAGGGAGCGGTTTGACCTTTCCGCACAAGTTGCCACATGCATCATCTGTAGGTAAAGGAGGTAAAAGAGAGTCTACATAGGGAGGGTTGCCTTTTGAGAAAACAGTCCTCTACTTTTGTTTATAAATTATTTCAGTTTTTCACAGTTACACACATACAATCTTTCACAAACATTTCCCATAATCCCTTAACCAGTTCTGCTCATCCTGAGAGAGTTTAGCTGATCCTCGACTCATTACCTGTTCTAGGTTCTAGTATGTGTTGTGGTTGGCTTTACTTCCTGTTTTTCATGGTTTTCTATGTGTGATTGCCTGATTAGTTGCCCCTGTTCCTCCTCAATGTTTGTTTGTTGGTTCATCTGTGCAGTTCCTCTGTGTTTCCTCATGCTCTTGCTCTTTTCTTGAGTTTTTTTTTAACTTTTTGACTTTTCCTTTTTGCATCTGCCTGCTGGCCTTCCAGCTCTACAATCTGTAAGTCACTTCATTTACTAAATATGTTGTTTGCACCATCCTGTCCATGGGGCAAGTTTAGAGGCTGAAGAGAGTGTTTTTTTTAGGCCAGAGACTTCAGCCAAAACTTTAGCTGGACAAAAATGACTGAATGATGAATATGAATAATGAATATTGTCAACATGGACAAAACCAGGTTAAAGTTCTTTCACTGCAGTGTTGTGTATGTTTTCTTCAGTTGTGTTCTATAGTGGATGCTAAGTTGCCTTGAAATATTGAGAGGAAATCCCAGAAAAAACAAGTATCATTTTAGTCCTGACCTTAAGTAAAGACATTTAAGTAGTATGACATTTAAAACATAATTAACCCCACCACCACAATTCACAAATATGCTCTGGATATTGTTACATAAGTTGGCTATTTGACCTTCACTATGTAGAGAAATATTTGACACTGGAAGTCTGTTTTCATATTCATCTCCATGAGGGGGAGAGGCTTCTCAATGAAGTAGGAGGCATTTTGTGCCGTTTTTTACTGAATTAGTAGGATGAGGGAGCCCTCTTTTGAGGCAGGTGGGGTTCCACTTTATAATATCGTCTTCCTTTTTTGATTTGATAAGGACGCACTTAGGATACATGCTAAATTGTAAGCATTTAGCATCCAGCAAATCAGTGGCAGGGTGAAGTGTTTAGAAAACACTGAGGCTGAAGCATAAGACATGAGGAAACAGAGAAAACCATGTGGGGTGAAAAGGGGAAACTCACAGTGAGTCTGACAGTATGCCGGTGTTTTGACAGGTCCATCACACTGGAAAAAATTAACCTGACATTTCTCAAACAGCGTAAATTGAAACATCAACGGTGTGCAGCCCCATGTGGAAGCCAGAGCAATGTCATTAGTTTATAGGGAGTCTCAGCGAGCTAAAGGTCATGTGTTTTTTGAATCAACATTTTAAAACAGATTTATGGGCTCAGATGTAGTTATCCACACTGAACCCAGGTCTTGAGGAAGAAGGACTCAGTTCCCTCTGAGAATAAAAGCCTGAATAAGTCACTTAGATAGCAAGCAAAACAGCATCAGCCTCTTTGTTTAGTTTCGCTGCTACAATGACATTTATCTTACTGTCACACACAACACCCACATTTACTTTTCTCTTCGAGGAGATGTGTATTACATGTTGTTTTCCTGAGGATTTTGTACGCTGATTGACATTCATACAGGACATGTTGTATTTTCAGGTTAAACACTGCTGTGGATTTGACTGTTTTACAGGCAACATACTGGAAAATACTGGAAAACCTTGTCTTAGGCTCTGTATCCATATGTAGTTACTCATCTGTTTTTTTTTGGGTTGGTCGCCTGATGATGATGATTGTTTCCTTCTGAGTAACTGGTGACAAAAATGTCAGGGGCCTATGTACAAGCTATTGTCAGAGTCATTTTGTAGCCACAAAGCAGTGTTTGCGGTGCAGGCCTCGCTCTCTTCATACACGGCATGGTTTATTCAGAGTAACATCACTTTTTTATACGTATTATGTAGCAGCAATGCAAGGAAACCAGTTGAAAGTGCTGACATGCGGCTTTCACACATTTTCTCTCATGTCTGCAGACCATAAAACTGTATAACTTACAGCTGAGTGTGTTCTGAGAAAAAGTTACCATGTGTTTAGTGTAGGGCAGGCTAAAGGGTGTCTCCTCAAGTTTTTTAATTTGTCTCTGCCAGATCTTGTGTAGACCAATGGGTGGGGGAAAAAATGCATCCAGAACAGAATACATTCTTGTGAAACTGCCCTAGCGGCTGGATAATCAGGTCTGTGTCCATGAGGTCAGCAGTTCAAATCCCCAGAGCAGCTGAAAAAAAAAATCTGCAGAGGGAAAGTTAGTAATTTCCACCTCCCCACTGATCTCACTAAGTGCTTTCTGTCAGGGCTTAAGCCATGAATGTTTTGAGATTAGCCCCCGAACAGCTTTTGATCATGCAGTTTAAAATAAGTTTTTACATAATTCTCACCGTTTCACCTCCTCCCTGTCCCTGTCCCTGTCCCTTTGTGCCTACAGAGGTTTTACACTGCACAAAATTGCCAGTGAAGTTAGAGTCAGCAGCTGATTTATGACAGCATTATAATCTTTGAGATTTGAGCACGTCGGGGAACATATCACGGTTCAAATTTTTCTGGTTTTAATTAATCAAACAGGGCGGTGTCTGGATCAGAGGAAGCAAGAAAAAAAATCATTTTTCTTAGTACAAACACTAGAAACAGAAAGAAACAGAAAGCCTCATTGCAGTATTCTTTTATCATAATTTTTAGATTTTTTTTTGCATCAGTCATCTTGCAGAGCATATTTTTTAAATTCTAAATATGTTACTTTGTTAATTATCAGTGGTGGTGGAAAACAACATTATAACACTACAGCACTGTTTTTGATCATCGTGCTGTTTGTATTTTGTCCATAGTCTAAGAACCTCAAACCCTGTGGAGAAATCATTATCTTATAATATTCTCAATAAACCCGTTCTCACATTATTGGCCATGCCTGTCACATAGCCTCAGAATCTCCTTGGCCCAATTACGAATTCAATTAATTCTGGTCCATAGCCATCTTTTATAACAGACTTTATAATGTTAAAACCCTGTGATAGTCTGGATTGAACTCACTAACTATAGTCCTAAAATCCTGTAGCCTCACACTGCAAAAGCCCACAGTGTCACAAATATGAAACAAATCAGACTCAAATCCTTTTCTTTACAGTACTATAGGAGATTATTATAAGTTTTTACTGTTGTCTGGAAGCACTGTAGTACCGCTGCGAGCGAGTACACAGTGATTTTTGGCTTGCAGTGCACTTTGGCCAAGCTGGAGCTCCTTGATGGCCTAAGAAAGACTGTGTATGTGGTGATCCACACTGTTGCTAAAAATACTAGTAGGAAGCACTAACCCAGATAAGGAGACAGTAAAGGTAGTTTGAAGGTTAAAAGTGTTGATCTTGACAATAATATCACATAAAACATAAGGTTATGTATGCACATGGCTCAATGAGAAGGCACCTAGAGCCATGCGGTTTAATGTGAGCCCCGCCTCATATGTATTCATTAGCTCACTCAATTTCATGGGCATCATTGGCTATTATCTTGAATCTGCACATTAAGAATATGCCAGGGCCACGTATAAAGTATAATTTCAGACATGACGTATCGATTTTTATCTGTTCAAGACATTTGATGATTTATTGCGTGCCATTTCTGTCAGTGGAGCGGGAGAATGTTCATCAATATTTTGTGCTCAGATTTTTTTTTTCTTAATGAAACGGGGCAGGTCAGGCCTGAGATTATTCAAAGTCATGAAAGATTCATATCATGCACTGATTTTTTTAAGATTCATTGCTGTGTGGAATGAATGCAATTTGTTGTTTGCAGTAAATGGTATTATAACTGTTATATGTATATGTGTGTATATATATAGTAGATGCATGTAAAAGTTAGCTTTTGATTTGGAGGACAATTCAAGGTTAAAGTTGGACTATCTTCACATTAGTATTTGCCTACCAGCACTGGAAAGTTACTTCAAAGAGGAGATTATTATTTTTGGTTTTATTTAAACCCCACAGATATGATGACAGAGCACACTTGTGGGCATATTCTGTTTGTAACATCCCCAAAAGGAAAGTCTCGTCACTGAATTATATAACAAATCTTTGTTGTCATCGTCATCATCATCATGGCAGGCCACTGCCGCCTCAGAGAAAACGTTGAAACCTCTGAAATTTAGTCAGACATATTCTGGGTTAGAGTTCTGCAAATAGAGCTCTCTTTTTTGTGCGTGTGCAGGCTGGAGGAGAGGGCTAAGGGCAAATTGCTCAGGTTAATGAGTCTGTGAATTATTCATGTTCAGGTTGAAGTGAAGTGGGGGACAGTAGTAATCATGGTATATTTTTTGCACTCAACTGAAAAAAACTCAGCTATGTGATGTAAAACAGGAACATTTCTTCTCTATATAGTACCCACTGTGGAGGTGTTCATGTTTCATAATTTTACAGTGCTATATTGAAGGGGATTTAATGTGGCTTTCACTGATCACCATCTAACCACTCTTTAATGACAAAAGAAACTTTACAAAGTAGGTTTATATGTCTTCATTGTTAAAAATAATGCATAAACTATAACTGGTGCATGAAATTGGTTAGACATCACATGTAGATATGTGGTTACCTCATTTAAATATATTAAATACACTTCTACACCTCTAGTGAGGTGCATCTACTTAATACTGACTGACAGGTTGGTTATGCAGACAAGCAGTTTGCATTTTATGTTTGTAATTGATGTGAATGATTTTGTAGAGATCTGAACATTAAAGGGCCCTTTGCTTCTGATCAGTGTCAGGAAAACCACATGAAGTCTACTTTGATTTTAATGTTGTCAAACCTCCATCCAAGTGACGTGCGCCCAGGGGAGCCTTGTACCCCATGGGGCACAGTACTTCTGTGGCTACACTCAAAATAGAAATCACGATTTTACAGAAAAAAATACATCCACACTTATTGGTGTGAAGGAGGAAAATAAACAGTAACCCATAAGCACGCTGTGGTACTTCAAAAATGTGTCAGACAATATTGGTTGTCAGTAAAATGAAAGCATCTGACTGGCTGCAATGTGTTTCAGCGGAGTAGACCCTTTTCCTCAGAATGCCCGATTTGATGAGAGCAAGTCAATTTCCAGAAATATAAATATGATTAGCACTGCAAATTTTTTTGGTTGGTGCTGAGTTTCAGTTGAATATAGAGCAAGATTCCCAAGTTGTTTATTCATCACATGTAACACCTCTCAGGCTGAGAAGAAAAAGTTTCAGTTAGAACCATTCAGTTACTGTTGGGGGGGGGCCCAAAAAAAAGGGACTTCACACCCATTTCATACAGACTTGATCGCACACCCTTGCACAAATCACCTCTCCTAAAGAGATTGTCTCCTCCCTTATGTGGTTTTAGCTTCAGTGGGGTTAGGAACACAATTACCTCATCTTCCCTTGATATATAATCTGGTTCTGTAAAGAAAAATGAAGTGAGAGAGAGAGAGTGGGAGAGATAGAGTTTGTGAGGTGGTGGTGGAGAGGGAAGCAAGCAGAAATGAGGGCAGGTGTAAGGGAGATAAGGAACGTTAGCTGTGCTCATGAGATGATGATTCAGAAAGGGAATGGTGGGGAACAGAGTTCAAATGGGCTGAGCTTTGAAACGGCGCCTTAATCATTCCCACCATGTATAGCCTCTTATCATTTGCCAAAACCTCTGCAGGAGGGATGGATGAATCCTGCATTTAAAAGTGGAGGATGGAGATCAGGATCACTGCAGGAAGACATCATGCAGTCTTTACAAACATTTGCAAACATTTGACTGGATAAGATATTACAAATACAGTATGCCATACAATAGGTTGTGTACAGGTGCAGTCTGAATATGACAATATGAAGAAAACAATCATTTGACGGTACAGATGCAAAGCTGTGCCTTAATAAAATCATGTCAGTTAAAGTAGAATTAATAAAACCTGTCCCCAAACCAGTGATGTATAAATCCCAAGGCTTTTTCAGTCAAATTAGATAGGCAGAGTTTTTAAAACTTAAATTGCATGAGATGATGCAAATATCTGTCACTTTCAATAATTAATGTGAAAAAAGAGGTCAGCTGGATAGCAACAGCAACAGCAACTTCCATCGGTCTTTTCACTTCATTATCTGTATTGTACCGGTTCACCTCAGTTTAACTGCACTGAGTCCAGTTTGGCTTTTTATCAAGGACAGTTCTTCTTGTTTGTCCTCGTACAAATAGCAGAACTAGGAATGGGCAGAGGGTGTTTGGCAGCATTTGTAAGTTTCACTGAGAGTAGTGTTTTGGGGGTTACAAAATGCTCTTTGGATTTTGTGTGAAAGTGTGGTTCAGGTCTGTTTCAAGGTTAATGAGTATGAATATGCTTGTCTTAGACATTAGCTACGCACATCCCAGCTCTCTTTGTGCACTTGGTTGATCACTTTTTCCTTGGCATGCTTTGTCTAATTCCTGCTCATTTCAAACCTGCGAGAGTTAGAAAATGTGGTCATGGTGTCTTTGATGACACTCGTACATTACTGATCCATGGAGGTAAGTGAAAGCTCACTGCCAGAAAATCTAAATCTGGTGTGGAGTCTGTATATTCACAAGAAAAGAGAATATGTTCTAAGCAAATGCCAAAAAATGACACCAATATACAGTATAGGAGGGTGGATTTTCCCCTTCACTACAGCGTTTAAATTTTCTTCATGCTCTGGTGGCCCTATTTGGTCATGTAGTTTTAGGCTCGTCTTTGGCTTCAGCTTGCTCGATTTTACCAGCTACTGTTTTTAACAACCACTGCCCAATCAAAGCTGTTTCCAGCAGCTTTTACAAGTGGATATACTTCCTACAGAGAGCAGGCAGACTGACATTTGAAACATATTTTTTCATTTTATTAAACAGAACTCTGTCCCTCTGCTTTTTAGAGTGATCGTATCCACAGAGAACACATATGATTTACCTCAGCTGGTGGTTACAGAAAGATGAAACTAATGTAATTCTGACATTCAAGCTAAAAAGAAAGAGAGAACTTTATGTTGATGCTCTCTGTTTCGTGTTTGTTTTCACTGCAGTCCAGACTGTCTCAACAGCATCTTTCTCCCAAGCTGCAAGACTAGGTTTTCTCGCCAAGCACAATTCTTACCTGCCAAGATACCTTTCACCTAGTTTTGTGCAGGACTCGCACACCTACAGACTGCTCAACCCAGTTTACTTCACTCATTCGACTGGCTGCTCTGATTTCATATGTCCAGATGATATTAATCTGCACCTCAGTACCTAAAGATGCAGCACACTTTAGAAACCACAATAAATGTTTGCATGCTAAAGAGTACTAAGTGGATTAAAACCAACATACAGAGTTTATTTATGTTCCTCTCATGTATCAGATGTTGGGATGAGAGCTTAATAAACGAACAGCAGGGATGGGAAAAGCTGAAAACCATGTCCCGCTCAACACTTTAGAACAGGAGATCAAGGCTCGCTCAATTAAGAATAATTTTCCATGGAGCTTTATGCTAATCCAGTGCCATCGCTGCATGACGAGCCAGACTGCTGTACATATATAATACATGCTGGTCTGTACGACAGGCCATCTTCAAAGCCATCACAGACAACATGTTGCAAGTCCCCCTGCATTCCACTGATGTCTACCAGTCGCTCTTCTTGACACTGTTTCCAAATGACTCACACAGCTGGAGACTAAAAATAGCTCATAAGTCTCCCTCCTTGGCTCACAATCTCTCTCGCTTATCTCTACACCCCCCCTCCTCCGTCCTGTTTCTCTATCTATTCCCCTCTTTTCATTTGTCTGGTTCTATCCCCCCTCTCTGTGTTTTTGGCACAAATACCCCCAAACTGGTGAATGAGTGTATCAGCATCCCCTGGAAAAGCAAGAATTAACACAGGAGGGAGGAAAATTTAAAAAACATAAAAGATGATGTAGCACCCCTGGGAAATTATGAACATCAGATATAGGTCAAAGGGAGATGATGTTATCAAAGCGAAACCAGACTCAGTGAAATTATATGGCTTGATTCCATGTTCATTATTTTGCAAAAGTATAACCTACTTTGCCACCCCCACTGTACCGTCACGTACTGTGACCGTGATGCTGGTATTTTGATCAACTTTTTTTTTAAATTTAAAAACGGGAAAACAAATGAAAATTGTTCTGCGAATTTGCATACTTTGCTGAAAAATACACTCAACCTGCCCCACTTTGCCTTGCTCTCATCCCCTTGCACAGATTTCCACCTGATAGCTGCAGAATACAACCCTGGGATGTTCTGACAGTCAATCAGCTGTTCTACTGGAGCAGGCACAGGGGTAAGTGCCAAACTGAAAAGCACCTTGAAAGTAGTTGCTGATGGAAAACAGGGTGTTCTGTGCTCAGGCCTTGTCAACACACTGGGTTGATAAATGGCTTTTTATTAAATATAATCAGTCAGCCAGGTAGTGTTTCCCATCAGTGTCGCTGAGGAAAACTGTGTGTGCATTTAAATTGTATTTTATTTTTCTTAGTGTAAAAATCTGTGCTATCCTGGAGTTGAGGTACACACCTGTTGAACGTGTATTTTAAAGATAGCAGTGGCAATCAGGAGCAACACCTGGCAACAAGGCAATTTTGACAAGACATAGTTGTAGCTTGTTCCCACTTGCAGGTGCTTTGAGGTCTAATCAGAAGCTGTCTTAAAGGTGGTGGGTGTGCACATGATGTTGCCTCATAATTTGCGTGCGAATTTGGGATGTTGTCGATTTTCCTCACACTGGATGCAGCTTGCTGGATTTTCTTTGCAAAAATAATGATTGATTCCTCTTTGGATTCATTCATATTTGTGCAATTTGCTGGGGTCAGTTCTGCGTGGAAAAATTCAGAGCAGCCAGAAGAAGTATTTTGAGAGAGCTTCCTTGAAAATATAATTAGCCACAGAAGTGCTAGCGAGAGAAAGTAAATGAAGTTCACAGAGGAGGTGCATATGGCACACATGGAGCTGGGCTATGGTATGATCATAGTGTGGTGTTTATTTTTATACTGTTTGAAAATCTGTAAACATGAGGCTTCATTATTCGTCATTGTTGTTAAGCTACCAAGCATAAAGGTCAGGGTGGTAACATGGTGAGTTACCTTTGCGTTTGTTTCATGATGTAGTTTCCTTACTGATGAGGTTTTCCTTTGTACAGCACTTCCACTGACTAAACGGGGTTCCCTGCAAAGTAAATACACAGCAATGCAAGAGAGCAAGAGAGCTCCCTAACTAGCTCCCTTGTTGCTGAAACAGTTGTCGAGCAATCAATAAGGCATGGACAGCTCTGCTCTGGGAGTCATGAGCAGGGCTGGAGTACATCTTTGGCCAATCAGAAGGCTTGGATGACAGTACCTGTTGTGTAAGTTATCAAAAGGCCCAGGGACGGCTGAGTCTGGCACCGTTTGTTAGCTGGATAGATGGATGTGTGTAGTAGATTCGTGTGGGAATCCTCACACAGCCTGCACCTCATACCTAAACCCTGACTGCCTCACAGGGTACGGCGTCACTCCTTCATCGAGGTACAGATTCAGATCCACTTCCCATCCATTTTTGATGGCCGCTGTGCCTGTCAGTCAATGGGTTTAGAAGGAGAACCCGTCAGGACATGTCATCCATCCTGGAGACAGTTGTCTTGACAGACTTGGTGTGATAGGCAGCAGGTCCAGCTCAGCTCACAATAGCGGTAGAATAATCAAAATATGTTGGGTAAAGAATAGGGGAGTTATGCTGCGTCAGTGTGGAGTGGAGAGGGAAATTTTAGCAGTTCCCTAGCTTTTTCTTTCGTGCAACCAAGAGATTGACATTTGTGGTTTTGAGCGAAGAACTACTGGATGGACTCCCATGAAATTTGATGCACAAATTCATGTTCCCCTCAAGGTGAATTATAATCATTTGAACTTTTCATCTGGTGCCATCATCAGGTCAACATTTGAATTTCCTGCGTGCTTTGGTTTATCGCCAAATTGTGTCACTGACATTAAGAGCAAGTACAAGAAATTTCATACTTTTTGTTTGATGCAACAGCCAATAACGTGTGCGTGTGTCAAAGAAAAGAGCATGTTTTCTTTTTCTAGACAGGAGCAGATTTGTTTTAAATGTCATGGACGTGTATCACTGTCTTACAGATAATAGAAGCTTGGGAAAAGCAGAGTAAAGCACATAGCAACCAGACAGCATGCACAGCACACTTAAAATCTGTCTATCACTGCCCACCTACACACACATACAGGGTTGCTGTGTTTTCCATTTCTTATTCCTTTTATATCTCTCTGTTCCCTCTTTTCAGCTTCCAAAAGCAGGGTGCGGGGAGTCATTCGCTAATTGGTTTTGCGGAGGAAACGTATTCGCTCGCCTCTTTCTCAATACCCCAGGGCTCTTTCCTCACAGATGATTCCCCTGTCTCATGCTCCTGCCAACTCAACCAAGCATTCACCAGGGCTTGTTATTCTTCAGAGCAGCATAAAGCTGCAGGGGCTTCAAAAACACTTCTCCCACACCAGGAATCCATTGAGTGTTTAAGGGAGGGACAGACCAACTTTAGCCACTGCAATACTCAGTAAAAACAAATGTAACGTCACAATCACTGAGAAGACTTTTTTTTTTTGGGTGGGGGGGGGCTTCACATCAGAATTACTGTGGGTTTCCTTTCCATGATTGGTTTTGTAATTAATTATTTTAGGAGGTCTTGTAGCAGGCATGTGCAGTGGGAACACAAATGACACATACTCTCAAATCCAGTGAATCGCCCCCAGCTTCAACTGAGTTGATATTTATTCATGGCACTACATGATCCAGTTTTCAGATTTTTTTTTTTATATAAGAAGAAGACTACTAGAAAAGACTTTTGCACTCCAAAGAGTGCAAGAAAACTATGATACGAATCTACTGATCTAGTCGTAGAAGCTTCCATGGCTTCAAGAGAGGTGGAAAATAAAGACACATTTTGAGCTTATTCTCGCTAAAGTTAAAAAGTGTGCCATTCTCCTGACTTACACAAGCCTTCCGTTTAGCTGTATTAACATGCTGTCTGTACCGTGGTTATGTTTGAGCCTCAGCAAGCTGTTTCCCCCACTTTCATGGTGTAAGAAATGAAACAAAAACACAGATGGGCACATCTGCTCGGGGGGGGATCTTGTAATAAAGGAAACAAATTTTGAAAGTGATGAAAACTTCAAAAACATCCCTTGTTTGCATGAGGGGATTGAGGTGCATCAAGGATAAGAAAAATGCCTCAAAAGTGTTTGTTCTCCCAGATCCCCTTTAGTCAAGCCTCCAGCATTTTTTCTTGTCAGAAGTTGTACGATCATATTCAAGCTCTCAGGTGTTAATGAGGGGATTGTAGGTCAATCAGTGAACCAGCCTGCTGGTCCTTCCTTGAAATAATTCAGATAATTATCTTACCTGAAAGTCAGTCAGTCTATCAGCGATCCAATTATTTCTTCATGCTGTACCTCTATAGTTGTTTGTACTTGGAAACTTGTGTGTTTTTCATACCCTAAAAATGTCTATAATTAAGTTTTAAACTTCACAAAGTGCTTGCGTGTTTAGTTTGTGATTCCTTCATAAAACGGTTAACAATCCCAACGCTTGCAGCTGTCTGGGGAGGAGTGCTGGCTCGCTGTTTAGCAGACAGGCTGGATTTTAGAATTGGCTTTCAAGCTTCAATTTGTCAGTTTCTTTCAAATGAAGAGATGCTGCACCTCACAGGACAATTTTATTTCAGTAAAGCTTCAGCTGTGATGGAGCCCTCATCATGTGTTTTTTTAAGTAATTATGCCTCGAGTGAGCTTTAAAAAATCCCAAAATTACCAGGCAATAAGTTTATAGATAACTTCTCAAGTTTTACCATGTGACTGCCGCTGTCTTGTTGGTCCTTGGGTCAGACAGACAGATTTCTTATCAATCTGAGTCATCTTCTCACATACTATGACAACTTTTCTTTCACTTCAGTGACTCCTCAGTCATTCAGTGGGTGAGGGAGCCTGAGCCCTGAGGGGGTACTGGATCTGTGCATCCACACTCATCAAACTGCACAGCACGCCCGGCTGTCATGTTTACAACCATTCTCTCCATCTTGTGTTCGGACTTTTCGCTGCCTTCCTGCTGTTAATCACTTCACACGTGCTGAATATGCTGGAGCACCGTAAGCCCTTTGTAGATTAATTTCAACACAGATGCAGCTATCTGCATTCTCTTTGCATGTAAAGGCCCTGTGAAGCGTTGTGCCTCATCTGAGGTTTTGTGCAGCGAGTATGCAAAATGATAGGAACCTCCAGGGATGTTTGAGGTTTCAGGGCAACTCAAATTATGGCATTTCAGCTTTGTCTTAATTATTTATAGATTCACTGAAGTTTTAAATTATATTTCACTTAGATTTGTAGTTGTCTAGCCTTTGCTGGAGTGAAATTAAAGAATCCATCAAAACACTTTGGTCTGTGTGTGCAGCCAGAAAGCTTTTGACATACTTACTTAGTAAAGTGTTGGAGGGAACCTGACCCATGACCTTGGTATTTCTGAAAGCTGAGCTACAGCCTTGGTTTCATAAAAGTTACAGCTTACACAGACAGACCTCTCCATATATTTTTTGCTATCAGTACCTAGTCTGCAAATTGATAATTTTGTTGTCATAGTAACAGACCTACTAGATGTGTAATATTTCCCTTACAAGAAGTTTATATGACATTTATGTTGATATGATCTTATATCTTATATTTTCTAAACTGATGTCAATGCAGTCTGATGTGTGAGAGGATCCTTGACATGAAAACATTTCTTCCTCTGAATCACGACTGATCTCTCCACATCGCACTCCTCTCACTTGTCTCCACGTCTACGGGGACACAGACGACGGCAGCTCTGCCGATGACACCCACTTGTAAAACTTAATTAGGGTGAACGTAGATCTTGTTTGAGGTGGCATGGGTCTACCGCTTCACATGACAGATCAGATTTTCCGGCCTGCCATAAATGTCTCGCCGCATGCAAGACAAACGTTGTTGGTTTGTTTTCAGTGCAGTTGTTTGAGATGATGGCACTGTCACATCAGAAGAAAACCTTTGTGAATTAATTTGGAAACAGTAGTTGGCACCACTTTTTGTTTGTGGAGCAATTGGATTCTCCCTGAAAATGTTTTGGCATGTAACAATGGAAGCATGCAATATAAATTCAAATCAGTAACATTGTGTGAAGCTTTTTATATGAGGTCATTGTCTGTGGACGACAGCTGGGCATTTATTTCCTTTCCTTTTTCCTCTTCCTCTGTTCAGTGGAAAATATTCATGACTGCTGACAAGTCCCTGCGTGTGGGCTCTGCTTTTCACAACTTTCACCATGGAAACCACAGATGGATGAATTAGAATGGCAATGGCTGATATTATAATCCAAATGGTCCTTGATGTTGCGAATAGAGAAGCATGATGATGTTGTGCGCTCTTACGGGATGATGATGTTGCTCGCTCCGACAAAATGCATACTGTATGAACCACTTGACTCCATGCCCCCCCCCCAGCCTTTCCCACCTCAATCAGAGGTACAGCAGTGGGAGTTAACATTTTGAGAAGCGCTTTTGTGATTAAAATGTCACCCGGTCAAACCTGATTTGGAAAATACATCTGAGGGTGAGTGAAAGAGACAGGCTCTGTCCCTCCGCCCACCAGTTACTGTCAAGTTCTGACCCATAGTGCAACACTGTGGCACCGCTACAGTAGGTACATCACAAATCTGAATTTGCTTATGTGTAACACTCCCTTCCCACACAACCACTACCACCAGGTTATTGATGTCACTATAAATACTGCAAAATCCTGAGAGAATCATAGTTGTGTGTGATTTGGTTAGGATCATACAAAATAGTATTCTCTCTGTCTCTCTCTTTCTGTTGTATGTAGTATTACCCCCCCCCCGTCTTTGCACTATACGTTGCAATATTTGGTTGTATTTTGGGGTCATCAAGACCCAAAATATACTGCTGGAAGCAGTAAAGCCCAGGGTATTGTCACATTGTAATTGTATTGTTACAATGTTTAGCATTACGGAGTCTGAGAACCTGCAGGTTTGAAACCAAAATCTGGCCACTCCAGACAATTTGCTATAGCTGGCTCATAGTTGGATCAACCAGCAAGGACAAAACAAGCCTCGAAAGCCACACAAACATAATTCACTAACTACTAAGTTTTTGCACCAGACGTCCCACTTCCCTGACTCTGAGATCCCTCAGAGATCTCTGAAGATTCTGTGGAGAGCCTGAGTGGGTCTGGATCCTCAAAGTGGATTATAGTATAATCAGTTGCTTAAGATCATCAAAAACCTGACTTTCCCTCATTTTCTCTCCACACTTCAAAGGGACGACAGCATATTTCAAATCGCATCCCTTTTGAAAGCGTTTCTTTTTGGACCTGCGAAATGTTGATCCAAGCTTTAAGGCCAAAGTGCATTTTACCCACCTTGCTTTCACACTGTAGCTTTGTTGACCAAAAGCCTGTGAGCAGCATGACTTGTTCCTCCTGTAGCCCTTTTCCAGTGTCGTGGCCTGCCATGCTGTTTTGTGCCGTGCTGCAAGAAACACGTTAAAAGTCTGTAGAAATGTACTGACAGTAGATGTGGACCTGCTGAATACTAATTATGTGATTTGAAAGTGTTTATAATTGGACTTCAGATAATATCTGATATGCTATAGATATACAAAATGAATTGATCATTTAGAATATTATATTTTTTTTAATCTGCACTGGCTATGAAGTTGTTCAGTTGTCTAACAGGTCACTGTGGGAAAGGGCACAACTCATTGTCGAGTACCCACTCCAGCTTGAATGGATGTGGGACAAAGGCTATAATCAGCCATTGCTATCTTCAACTCTCCTCCTGGTTGCGCCACATACCCTGTCAAGGCCACATGTTGGTTCTTCACACAACATGCCCCCTGCACCACTGCTGCATAATACATCACCTCCTTGACACCAGACGGGAGAGACACCATTGCAGCTTACATCTTCCAACTCGTGGGAGACACCTCTTTGAAGCTCCACTGCGTGTTAACTCCATAGAGTGTCAGGAGCGTCGCAACCTGACATTGCCTCTGCAAAAAAAAGAAAATAATAACAAAAAGAATGTAGGACTTTGGATGCACAGCAGCACTTGGAGAACCAGACTGTCTGTCTAAAGATAAATTTGCTGCTGGGATGGTGTTAGACTGAAAAAAAACCCCAACAGAGTTTATCTCAAAAGCAGTGTTGTAGGCTATGACAGGTAAATAATGATGTGTCGTTATCAGGATGAGGCCAAAAAGGACCCCTGTTTTTTTCCAACCTGACAATTTAGTGTCCTTGTCATGTGCTACAATGTGAAGCTCCAAAATCAGGCTGCTCTCATTTCTGTGACTGCTGTCGCTAGGGAGAGAATAGGAAGCCCTTCCTACAGTCAAACAGGCACAAGGGTAAACATGTTGCTGCATGATACAGTGTGCTAGTTTTCCGTCAGATTTGCACAATAGACTTATTTCCCTATACACTATTCAAAGGTGTAGTAAGTAACAACTAAAGGATGCATGATTGAGGTTAAATTATTTGTAATTAAACATTTTCCTCTCAAATCAGCCACTGCCTGCCAGGCTAATTTCGTCCGTCATCATCACGATTATGTGCTCATTTGGTGAAAACGTGTAAGCCTCTGTGCTTTTGATTTGGCATCATTCGCAGTCAGGTGGCTTTTTTAGGGCTCGTACACATGCCTGTGGAGATGTACATACACAAAACATTTGCAGCACTTCTGGTAGGGTTGGGCAAATGGACGACAACGATGTTGGCGGCGATGTTGTGAATGTGTTGAATATTAAGTGTCTATGATTGTGCAGTTGCTAATTTATTTTCCATGCCATTTCAGATTATTTACTTTTTCTATCAATACATGGCTGTTATCTGTCAGTCTGTTTAGAACACGCCACCTCATCACTTCAGATATAGATGTATGCAAATTCGGCAGATTTGGCCAAACCTTACTTTCAGCAGGATATGTACATTCATGATCAATACAGAAATTGTTATTTTCGTGTCTAGCAATCAAGGTTGAATTGTTAGGGAACATGTAATTACACTGCAGCTGACTCTTGTCCAATATTCGGCAGTAAACACTCTGCTCAGAACAAAAGAAAACAGACTTTGTTGCACAAAACATTGTCATTATGGCTTCTAAGTGTCTGCTCCCTTTAGTGACAGATTAATACTGTTCTCCAAAAAAGGCAGCAAATGTTCAAGCAAAAAAGAATGAAATCAGTGACATGACATCAATGCCTTCCCAGCAGCCGCTCAGCGTACCAACCTTATTTCTCTTCATGCATGCTTGCAGCCAAGTGTGCCATGTGCTGCTGTCTTAAGGTGCATTTACAGTGTCAAAGATTGTTTGAACTGTAATGGATAAGAGCCATTTAGTGCTGAACTCTTTCTCAGCAATCTGCTTTTCTCAGGTGGAACCAATACAATATTAGTTGTTGAGGTAAAAATTAAATACAGGCTTTTATGTTTTGGCAAACAATGATAAAACCGCATAGAACTGTTTTGCACATGATTATGGCTATCTGTGAGCTGTGCCTCTTTTACTAACACATGACCCTGCAAACTCATCTGAACTGGTAGCTATTATTTATTTTGTAGATTGCATTTCATTTGACCTGACTGTTATTGTGCCAGGATGGTCTCTGTGAGAATGAGTCTCTTTTGAGCCCTGAGTAAAAATGGCAGCACATTAAGTTGATGTATGTCTTATTTTGATGGAGAATGTCCAGTTGGCAACAAAACCCAGATAGCTCAGGACAGGCAGTGCACAGTTTGCTCACGAGATGTGACTCAAAGTCAAGTTTCAAGCAGTAACAGACTTGATGCTGGCCTTGTGCACTTCTCCACTGCTCAGTGTGGAGAAGTGTGCAAGGCGTGGACAACTCTTCCTCGTTCAGTCTGTTTTTTTGGTTATTTTCCTGCAGTCAAAAGTGCCAGGGAGAACGACGGTGCTGATCCGAACAGATTTCCTGTCTGCTGTGTTGGAACTGAGTGCTGCTTGCCATGTTTGCTTCAAAATGCATGTATGCCTCAAATGAAGTCAATAGCTGTCAGGCAAACTATTAGCTTGTGTACATGCAGACATACAGGCACACACAGAAATCAATTACCTGCTGTTCCCTAAAACAGAGCTTGGCTAAGCAGAAGTGTAAAAATGTAAAGATAATTAGAAAAATGTGTTAAGTCGATTTGGAACCCGGTGAGAGTGTTTGTGTGTGTGTGTGTGTCAGCGTTTGCGCTGCCAAACCGCAGCCAAGGGTGCCATTGCTGCTTACATGCTCTGCCTCCATCAAATGTTATTGCTTGCCCCATACATCTATTCTGCAGGGGAGACCTATAGAACAGCCAATGAGGGAGCAGAAACACTCTTTATGTTCACCAAATGGTCAAGAGTACGTGGACACTGGAAAATTCTCTCATCGCAAAACATTTCTTTTGTGAAACACAGGCATTAATACACTGCTCCATTGCGTTTTGAGCAGGGATTTGCTCACTTTCAGGAGCACAACAATGTGACATGTAATAATGTTTTTGTTGGTGGTGGTAGTGTGTCTTTTGTCGGTGTCCACAATTTGTTTCCTCCAACACATAGAATTAAATGCAAATGTTATGATGTATGTAATTTATTTTTAAAATCTAACATTGGCATGGAAATGCAAATTGTGCAAGTGATGGAAAAAAACAGAGGAGGAAATGGAATGTGCCAGGCTAAAAGTACGTGGACAGTTTTCCACCTTCATGTGAATATGTGGATTACAGGACATGTCCTTGTAACTCTGTGGGCATTAATAGGTTGCAATGAGAAGCCCTCTGGCTTTAGGCTCCCCTGGCTGCTGGGATTTACTCAGCTACAAGAGCATGAGTGAGTCATGCCACTGATGTTGTGAGAGTTTTAATTGCAGTTTATGCTGCGTCCACTACTTTTTGTGCCCAAACATAGCACGTAAATATGCAAAATCATATCTATCTGTCTATTCAGATTTTATATGTTATCTGTCTCCCTGTCCATCTCTCTGTCTTTGCTTCTCACTCCCAGTGCTCAAGGTGAGCTCAGCCCTTCACAGCCCACTGGGCTGGTAACATTTCCTACTCATTAGAACAGCGAGCTATGCACATGCATTCACACACACACACACACACACACACACTCACAAAGGCAGAGAAGGAAAGGGAAGGCAAAACAAGTGCCAGGCAGAATTCAGACAGGCCGGCCAAGGTTTTCCGGTGCATGGGACTCATCCCGCCACATGTCACCCTCAATTGTGGTTAACGACGCTGTGATCAGAGGCTCCCCGACACTCTTCTGTTGCTTAGGCACCCAAAGGTGAAGGAGGGGCAGAAAGCGAGGACTGGAAGAGAGAACACTGGTAGATGGTACAAAAAACAGGGAGGAGGACAGGAAAAAAGGACAGAGGAGGATGTGGGGTCAGGGGCGAGTGCCATCGAAAGGAGAGTAGGCGACAGGAAAGAGAGGGGGAGGAAACGAAGTGAGGAATAAAAA
Source organism: Psettodes erumei (assembly GCA_016785225.1). NCBI lineage: Eukaryota > Metazoa > Chordata > Actinopteri > Pleuronectiformes > Psettodidae > Psettodes > Psettodes erumei. The sequence goes on from JAFBJZ010000953.1 coordinate 1,519,304, forward strand.
GTGGCGTCAGCTGCGGAGGAGGAGGAGGAGGAGAGGAGTGACGGAGGCAACAGGAAGGCTGTGGTGTGAATAAAGAAGGAGGCGGGAAAGTGTGTGTGTGTGTGTGAGAGGGAGAGAAAGGACGGGTGTGTTTGACAGAGTGGAGATCCGTTGAAGGGAACATCAGTGCTGAAGCCCAGTCCGCTGTTATTTCTGCTCCACTCCTGTCATTAGCCAGCATCACTGCAACAGCAATTATATTCCAACTCTGTGTGTGTGTGTGTGTGTGTGTGTGTGTGTGTAAATTAATTAGGAGTGACAAAATGAAGGATGGAGGGAGGGAGAAAAGGGAAGAGTGATCATTCTCCTCATCAAGCACTGACATAATACAGGTGACACACAGCCCATGTGGAGATGGTCTTTCTACGTTAATGTGTGTGTGTGTGTGTGTGTGTGTGTGTGTGTGTGTGTGTGTGTGTGTGTGTGTGTGTGTGTGTGTGTGTGTGTGTGTGTGTGTGTGTGTGTGTGTGTGTGTGTGTGTGTGTGTGTGTGTGTGTGTGTGTGTGTGTGTGTGTGTGTGTGTGTGTTTGTATATGTTCAGTCAAGCTGCTAATTATTTGATGTGTCCATTTACTGTATGTTTACCTATTTTGTGTGTGTGTGTGTGTGTGTTCCTCTACAGCCCCATGTCTCATGCTGGAGTCATAATTTGTGTGAGTTGGTGTGTGTCTCACTTTGTGTGTCACTTTTTGTGACTCAGTCAGAATGTGTAAGTGTGTGTCGTGAAATCAAATCGAGTAGCCACCCTCAGTCTGTACTTGTTCCTCTAACTCTCTCTGTAAGTATGTGTGTAGCTGCTGATTTTTTTTCTTCTTCATATTCTGTGGGATAACAGTGTTTGCGAGTGTGTCCACATCAGTGTGTGTGTGCGTGTTTAGGTAATGGCAGACTAAGCCGAGCAGTTTTGTTGCCCCAGTGTAGCCCAGTGATTCACCTTTTCCTCCTCCAGGTTTCCACCTGGTCACTGGAGCGATGCGCTGATACGACCTGACACCTGTCTGCTTGGATGGCCAGCAACAGGCCTCACAATCACACACACATACACACACACTATGCATCCATGCATATACACACAATCACACTCGAGCCCTCAATCGCGCACGTACAGATGTAGGTTCATCCATGCTCTTGCACAGGCTTGCAGATAGAGGTAGTTCAGTGTACACACACCAGGACATATGCACGCACACTTGACACACACATGGAAAACACACACACATATCCTTTGCCTCCTCTCTCATCCATTATTTCACAGCACACCAAAAAAACCCTGACATTATTGCGCACACAGTGCCTCGAAAGCTGACAAAACCCTCCTGTGTTCTGTAAAAGAGTCGCACTGTGATGTGTGGAAATATGTCAGAGTTTATCTCGTGCTGTTTTCATAAGGCAACAAGGCGCAGTGATTCACAGTCATCTGACTTCACTTGTGTGATGCCGCACTGTGTGCTGTAAAAAGGTGTTTGGATTGTGTATATGCAGATATCTCTGCCAAGCCAAACTGAGAAGGTGTCTTGTTGAACATTATGGTATTTTAAGTACTTTCAGGGTTCTGAGTCATAAATATTCAGAACGACCAAATTTGTTTTTCCAGGAAAACAATACAACTAACTCGCTCTGCATGAAATAAACTGATTAACAGGTGAAAGCTTTGATTCCATAGGAATTAATTTCCACAAATAGGTGATCACTTAGGCTCAGTGGTGCTTTTACCCTAATGCAAATGTGTTTACCATATCCATAGTGCTGACATTTGCTAATTATGGAGATGGAGAATGCTGTTCATGTCAAGTCAAAGAATCAGCAAAGTTTGTCAGATAACAGTCCCTTAGATAAATGTTAAGTTATTTCAGTCAGGACTTGAGTGGACCATCTCTTCCATGGCAAAAAAAAATCTAACGTAACGTTACTGTACTCACTATTTTTTATTTTTGTTTTTGCAGCACTCTCCTCATGATGGCGCTACTGTCATCACCGAGGACAATAACAGCAAGTGCAATCACGAGCAGTGTAATGAGTCATGGCTGTGATACTTTAAATAGCACTGTCAAAGTGAATCTGTTGCCGTTCAACAATTCAGAATGTAGGCCACGTCAGTAGGACTCCGTGTTCTCGGCTTTTATCATTTTCACTCATGCTGTCAAATAAATTCAAATGTGTGTGTGTGTGGTTATTTTAAGCTGGATGTTTTTTTGTAAAGGCTTATATACAAAAAAGACTGAAAGGATTTTCCTGGCGTGACCTTCCTTGCACCCATTGTCTATCTGCACCTCATCAACGCATGTGGGTGTGTTTGGGCATGTGTTAAAGGTCAGGTCTGCTCTTCAACCTCTGCATTGTCTCAGTTTGAATCCTGTGTGCGTGCACGTGTTGCATATGTTGCATATGTTGCTAACATATGCATATGTAACATCAGCCTACTGATCTGTATGTTGATCTAAATAAGCCAGTCATCAAAAATTCACAACATCATTCATCACACAAGACTGCTCCTGAATGCATGAGTGCCAAGGTTAATTAGCGGCATAAGTGCTATTTCCTGAACAAAGCTGGGATGACACTCTTTCTCATCAATTACACTCACTCTATTAGACTCTTACATCAGTGGATAAATGTTGTATGTGCCACTGTAATTGCCACGATAAATTCATGATGAAAATAATAACATGACACAACTCTGGAGCACAAATTGTAAGTACAGTAATGGAGGTTTGGGTAAGAGTAACAGTACATGTCTTGGTCTGACCCATGAATTAATTTACCTCATATTTGCTCAGATGCCACGCAATGACTCCAGTTTTATGATTCAAAGATCTCACAGTGGTTTTTTGGTACTTTGAGCACACAGGCATCAAACACTGGGAATAGACTGGCTAATTTGTGGTCTGCGCACCACTTGCCCTCTGACAGTGCGATGGCTCACAAAGTGTCCCGCCACCAGCGCAGATGACAGCGAATTCACGGAGGCAGCCCCTTAAACAAATTCAAATGTAAATGTGGTTAATGAGCAGAGAGGAGGTTTCCTGAAATGAGGGCTTCACGGGGCAGGATCCAGGCTATTGCAACAACGTAACAAGAATATAACAAGTCATGCCTCCTCAGATAAATATGTCTGTGCACTTCCCTTATTCCATTTTTGGAGTTGCTTTGTTTTAGCATGCCCAGAGCGCCACATCCGGGGCAACAAAAGTATTACTTTATTTCATAAGGCCCTGCAGCTGTAACAACTGTAGTTGTGCCACTTTTGACAACACAGGCTTCATGGCAACAGCGTACTAATGATGCGTTGCTGCCTGGTTCACATTGTTTGGGTTGTCACTGAGGCAGCTCTGTTCAGCCTGGGAAGGTGTGAGAAAGGATGAGGCAGTCTTCAGTCACTCTGGAAACACAATCACGGGCCTGCAGAGTTCATGTCTGTCTTTTCTTTGGTTTTTTGTTGTTGTTAGATAAAGTGTAACAGTGCTGGGCACAAGTTTTGTATTTTTTTAGTCTTCTATGTTGACCTTCATTTTTATTCATTTCATTTGTCTCTAATGACAGGAACCACTCAGCAAGTCCCTCCCCATCATGAAAAGCCCTGAAGCAACGCAACTCTCAGAATCAGGATACTCCAGTGTCAGAGGTAGAGCGGCCATCTGAGCCTGTCCTGTCCACCCAGGTGAGTCCAACATCCCCTTGAAATGTCCCATGGTCTTTAGAAGAGCTGATGGACTTTCTCCATTCAGGTGTGTGTCAGTGAGTTCACAAGTTCCTCGCATCTAATGAGTCCATCAAACCCACCCACCCACCCACCCCTTTCATTCATTCCACAATCCACACTGAGCTGAACACAGACTGGCTCAATTTACAGTGCAAACTGCAGATGAGTTGACGTATAACAAATAGAGCAGGGAAAAAAAACACAAAAAAGAACAAATTCAGAACATAATCAATAAAGTTCACTTTTGTGTGACTTTGTGGGCAAACGTGATCAGATGTCACAATGGAATGTAAATACTGCATGTTGGCATGTGGCACCATGATGTTTTAACATACAGTAACTTGGCTTTCTGTCAAACTTATAATCTAGTGAAAATCAGTAGCTATACAGCAGTTGCACATCTTCTTCAGGAAATGCTTCTCCAATTTTTATTATATTTAGACAACTGCCATTGTACCAAACTTGTAAGTGGCTGCCAGTCCCTGTTGACCAATCCCTCTCATTAAGTATCTCACTCAGACATGCAGCGATGGATTGCAGTGGCTGCTGCCAGGGCTAATCAGAGGCATGAAGGAGGAGGTTTGCGAATTTTTAATGCCAGCATTTATTCTATTCGTCTATTCATTTTTTTTTCTATTTTGTAATGTAAGAGCAAGTGTGCCATCTCCTACAACTTCTTTTTCTTTGCCAGGCATTCAGAATGTGAAAAGACATTTTTATTCAGCACTCATGGTCACTGGCTTCAGAAAAAAATGACTTTACATCACAGAGGTGAAGTAGAAAATGCTTCATTTATGTGTGCATAAGTTTTAAGTTTATGGTATGTTATTTTTCATGGTTTACTCATAGTGTAGAAGATAACTTAAGAAGGACATTTCTTTTCATGCAAATCTGCATAACTTTTCCATGATAACTGATTCTTGTGCCTGCTTGTGGCAGCTCATGCTTGGGTTTACCATGCACCAGTCCACACAGAGCAATCAGGTGCTCATAATTCTTAGATTCCATCAACCCATTGCTGTAACTGAATCCATTCCTGATAGCAATCTGACCCCGATCTGGTGCCAGATCCGCAGAGGATTGCAGTTTCCCTTCTCCATTCCACTGGCCTCCACAGTGCCAGGCGGGATCAATCAGGCCCTGCCGAGGCGTCTGAGAGGAAGTGAAGTTGTGTTTGACCCTGTAGGTTTGCTGCCAGACGATGACAGTAAGGAGAGTGGACAGGTTCAGCCTGCCTCCGCTCTCCAGACAAGCAACCTGGACTGGACTGGACAGCCGGGGGAATAGAGATGAGCAGTGGGATGACGAATGTGCGTGGATGTGTGTGTGTGAACGCGCTCTGTAGTGAGAGCACTTCTATTTGCATGTGTGCATGTGTTTTGTTGGTGAAGTGGCTGCCCGGTGTGTGTGTGAGTGGGGTTATGACCTTGCTTGAGTGATGCAGTGGGGGCTGTGGTTCAGAGAGATAGTTTGCCAGTTTGTGTGCGTGTCTGTGTTTGTGTGTGAGTGCTGGTGGAGAGGTTGTGAATACCCATCAATATGCAATACTATCTATGCAGTTTTGTGAACCTCTGCCACCATATAGATGATTCCTCCATTGAAGTAGCCACTTACAAATTGACTTTTCAAGACCTCATAGGGGAAATTGCAATTTCAAGGTGAGATTTAGAATTTAACCCACAGAAAAACAAAATACTTTGTTGCTCAACATATCATAGTTATTGCTTTGATGGAAGGAAAAAAATGCCTTTAAGTCAGGTTAGAACAGAGCCAGTGAGGATAAAAGAGAAAATACTCAATATGAGGCCAGCATGTATCCTGCATTTTGGCTGCATCATTTGATACCAGGAGTACAACTTATACTTAGTATATAGTTACTTGTATGTGTGAAGAGTATAACAAAGTAAATTGCAGAAAAGCACTAATTAGAATCAATGAATGAATGCATTTTTTTATTTTTGTGTTCGGCTGTTGAAATGGTCCACCCACATGGGATTACATGGCCCACGACAACGCCAAATATAAATAAAAGACTCCTGGTGGATGATATTCATGTTCCAAAGGAAAACTGCATATCACATTCCGTTCTGTACATGATTGATGAGCAAAAGACACAGAACAGAACAGTGTAACTCCTACATATGCATTTTTTCCATAATGTTTAAAATTGTCAAAATACTCCAACATGATGAAAACCTAGAGAACTAGTGGATGCTCTAGTTGTGCTGAGTAACAGCCAGTGCTCAGTATTATGTTACAAAGGATAATATACATATATCAATTTCTAATTCTTGTAACTCATAAGTGATAAAGCCTGTCTTGCTCATCAGTACAAATATAATGTCACAGTACCTGCAGGATTGATTGATTTTCAGATTACTAACTCCAGTTTGATTTCTGTGTCAGGTTATCTGACACCTCACAAAAAAATGGATTTGAGAACAAACAACATTGTAAATTTGTGTAGCAATTTTGTTTTTTTCTTTCCCCGACCATTAATCATTTCCCGACCTGTTAGATTTATCAATTTAGGGTCTGGCCCCTAAATTGGAAACCACTGATCATGAAAAGTGGTTCTAAATTAATTGGCATCGCCCCCGCTGATCATCTGAAATGGTAAAATGCTGCTTACACATTGTTTCTTCACTGTTAAAAATCATGTTTTATATATTCATGCTGCTCTTTCTCAAACCTACATAAATATGTACTTCATAAACATAATCAATGTGGTTTTCTCACACAGTGGACATTCAAATGGCACAAACTACTTCTATCGCAATGAGGAAATAACATGCACTGTGCAGGCAGGTGGAAACTGCTGCCAAGAACAAACGCAGCATTGATTTCCAGTCATTGGTCCTGTACGCAGTCACCATTTGCCATAGGAAGAAGAGTGGTGGGTGGAAAGGGGAGGGTCTCCCTGGAATTACATTATTGAAAAGCTTTAATTGGCCAGGTATTATAGAATATGTCCGATTCATCTCTGAAAAGCCACAAGCTATGTGATACAGTAAATAAGGTATGGGTTTAATCTCAGGCTTTATTCTGGGGGATTGATGAAATTCATTAAAGATGTGGCTTGATATTCACGTGCTGTCACAGTCAGTGTCAGCACACTCTTTAAACACAACATAACGTCATGAGTCTGCAGTCTGTGAGCTCTGTTTTTATATCCCTGATGTTCAAAAAGGTCATCTTCCTCTCACTCTACAGCTATGACATTAGCTGTTAAACTTTATAGACAAGGGGCCCATAAAACCAGCTGCACCTGAACCTAAGCACAGCCATGGGGGGGTTATAGGAGAGAGAGAGTTTCCATCCAAAATGAGATACCCACCACTTTAAAAATATTGACACCTAGTCCGTACAAAGTGATTGCTGACATGAATGCTCAGGATGTAGTGCCATTGAGAAAGTGTGTGTGGGTGTGAGTGTCAGATTGCAAGCCCTGGCTGTGGCCAACGTCACAGTGCAAATTAGCACTAATAACACTATTTGATTTCAAATAAAAGGGGCAAACATATGCGTGCAAGCACACCTGGCTTAACAAATGCAGTCAACAGATGGGTACACTGCAGGCCAGTACTTTTGGAAGGGGAAAAAATGCTAATGAATATTCACTGGGAGGACACAATCGCAAAAAAGGGTGGAATGGACTCGTATTCGTGGCCTGCATGTTGTCCGAGGTGATGACAATGACCAGAAATGGGGCAACCCTCCGCTCTCCTCTGTCAAAAGTAAAACTCCTGGCTAATATGTGCAGATATGAAAAAAATCCAGTATTTTAGTCCTGTTGATGGCCAATAACACAACCAACTGCTATAACATGATCTTACTCTCACTTGCAGTCTGGTGAAAAAAAAATCATGGCCAGTTTACTCCCACTAATTTTTTTGATCAGGTAGTGCAAGGGCAGGGTACCAGCATAGAAAATGTAAAAGTACAGGGAAGATTTGAGACCTATGCAATTTCACGCAAATAAGTAAATGGCAATTTGCAAAATGTCATTCAGGATTCGGAATTTGGGGATTTTTCATGAGACTGTGGTACACTGGCCCAACATGAGTGTGAAATAACCTTGATAACAGCCTGCAACAGAGGAAGAGGAAGCACTCTGCATATTATCTTTGCCACTCAGAGACATGTGTGTGTCCATTGCCTTGGCCTGAGGTAGTACATTAATGCGATCAGCTGTTGCCCATAGTTGCTTCAGGAAGAAAGGGCATATTTAGTTTCTGTTCCCTGTGACATTTTTTAGTTATAGTCTTTTCGTGCAGCTCTCTCTCCATGCAGTCACCACTGTATTTTCACCCCTTTTGTGTTGGATTAATGGAATGGAAATTGACATACATGCATTTTACTTCCCGAAGATGGCAGGGTTTTTATGGTAGGGTAGGGGGCTTGACCTTTTTAAGGGCATGGAAGATGGTAATTCAAGCATGTGTGATTTGGGGGACAAAAATTACACATGCAGTCACCACTGTATTTTCACCCCTTTTGTATTGGATTAATGGAATGGAAATTGACATATATGCATTTTACTTCCCGAAGATGGCAGGGTTTTTATGGCAGGGTAGGGGGCTTGACCTTTTTAAGGGCATGGAAGATGGTAATTCAAGCATGTGTGATTACGGGGACTAGGGGGTTATTCTCTGCATATTCATATTTTTGGTTGAAGTGAGGGGGCTCTAAAAAAAATGGGAGAGCAGGGGAGGGTGCTCCATCTCATCCTAGATTTAGGTTTTGTTTCATTCACAGTTTGTAAGATTCATTGTAGATTTTAGCTCAGATAGATACATAGTTATACAATACACTGCTACACTCATTGTATTTCTTATGCAATGATGTGGTGTTTTGTAAATATTCCATTATTAAAAAAGTTGCCACCTGAGATATTATTTGAAGCACTGAGTTAAACCATATTATGAGCACTGCTTAAGATTGTGCTAAAAATGCATGAATGAATTTATGATGACACATCTGAAAAGTGCAACCCCTGTGGATATACTGTAATGCATTTTGCCTGATGATGGGGATGAGGATGATGCCATGTCTTATGGGGCTTGTGCTATTGCAGACAACACTGTTATGCATTCAGAGGGAGCGAGCAGTAAGTCATGACCTCAGATGATTTGGGGGGGAAAAGGTGCCTCAGCTCAGCAGAGCCTCTTTCAGGCTGGCAGTGCTACAGCAGGGTAATAATGCTGCTGGATCACACTCGCTCTCTCTGTTTGCGCATGCCGGTGCTCTTGGTGTTAATTAGGCCTCTCTCTGCTGCTCTGCCTCTGACAGAAGCATTCAGCATCGAGGTCTGTAAATCTGAAAACAACTCTCTGTCTCCTCCTGTCATCCCCACACACCCCACATCTTGCCTGCTCTTTTGTTCTCTACATTTGACTGATCCTTTTCTATTACAATGATTTCCAACCAGGGTAACTTGTACCCCAGGGGGCATTTTAAAGTTGCCAGGGGATAAAACTGCTCAACGTAACCAAAAAGAAGTAAACATCTGAACACTACCTGCTGTGATGGGGATTGTGTAAAATCGTGTTTTCAAGCTTGTGGAGACGTCTATTCAGTTTGCTGAAAGTATCATAAATGGTTAACATTACTGTTAAATACCTAAAATATTACTTTGCTTAAAGTAAGTGGCTGAAGTGTCCAGGTTCTGCTGCAGCAAATGGTAGCACAGTGCAAATGCAACTGACCAAACTGACCTTGACATTCGTTCTAAATAGCATCTTGTTTGACATCATTTAAAATGTAGACATTTGGAATGTGATGAAGGCGGTACTTAAGTTCATCACATTACAACTTATAACTGTATTTCTGCTACCTCCCTGTTGACATTTAGATTGCTGACATGTGTATGTAGAGACTGAGGACTGAGATATTGAGGTTCTGCCGACGTGCAGGCCTCGCTGTGTGCTCCTGACCATCACCGCCCTTTCACACTCACTTACAGGTGAAGCATTATTGATGACTTTGAGACACTCCCATCTTTTCTTTACATCTCCCCCTCGCATCATGATTCAAGGCAGATTAAATTGAGGAAATCCATATGAGAATACTGCTTTCACTTGGATTTACGCTTGTCAGTGTCTCACGTCGAGAGCATAAAGGCTCCCTTTAGGATACTCAGAGGATTTAGCACCTTGGTTTTCATTTGCCGCCTTCTTGGCTGGGGTCTTACCTTGAAAAAGAGATTGTCTTCCTCTCTACAGCACGGGCTGAATAAATGGCTTAACCGACTCCAACTCTGTCACTTTCACCCCCTTTCATTTTTCTGTCTCTATCGTTCTCTGCCCCACTTTCTCTCTGTCAGCAGAAAGTGATGCGGGGTATCAAATTGCAGAGCAATAGCAGTCTTATAGAATTTTGGTCAGACCCCCAGTTATTAGAAAATCAGGAGAGCAGCATCCTTAAGCTCAGAGAAGCACATGCACACACACACGTGTTCTCATACTGCACATGTATGGGCTTCATGATCATTAACACATGTATATGACAGAGACGCAAAGCAAATGAGATGAATAATGAATCAATAATATTAAAATTGAGCTGTATTTGCACGTAGACCCTGTCCGTCCCTCTGACTGGCTGCTTTTGAATTATAGATGTCTGAGTGACAGACGAATACTGGGAGGAGAATAATGTCTGTCACTGTTCTGGTGTGTTTGACACGTGCACACACAGCCATACATAAATATGATTTCAGACTTCCCCCCCGTAATCACTAAAAGTGCATCTAATAGAAGTACATGGAATAAATACAGCTGCTTGACTTCACCGAGGCTGCAAACTGAATCCACAAATGTACACATACACATGCACACACAGGCACCGGCACATACGAGTGTAAACAGCAGGCATCAGTGACTTGTTGAACCACATGAGGTGTTCACCGTTGTGGCAGAAAATAATGATTGACTGGTTAGAGCCTGATCTGCGTCAGACAGAGCAGGAGACTCTGAACTGTGCTGCAGGCAATTACTTTGTTTTAAAGAAAAAAAAGGGAGGGAGGAGAAGGGGGACAGAGAGAGAGAGATGGGGAGAGAGGCATAGAAGGAGTGCAGGGGGAGAAACAGTGGAGGGGAGGGATTTATGAGGCTGGGGGAAGGGCTGTTGTGAGTTAACAGTGGCACCTGGTGGTATAGCACAGTACTGTGTATAGAATCATATGCATTTTTGTATTGTCACTCCTGCCTGTCTGCCACACTGTAATCACCCTTTTTTCCTGTCCTTCCTGTTCTGTATTCGATCACTGGCGCCAAAGTTGTCCACTCCTGTCTGTACTTCCACTTGATTATAATGGTTTCTAACCTCTAACCCTGTATCCCTAAAGGTGCTACATGTAATGTTTAATGGATCAATATCTCACTCTCTTATTGCCATCACGTTATGCATGTTTGAATGGTGCAGTTTGTTGAAAGACTCTCACTGTTATATGTGGTTCCTTAGCTCTGATAGAACTGTGAAGACCATATCTTACTTGCATATATGTCTTGGCTGCTCTTATGGAAGGCAGGTTTGACTGCAGCTTCCAAAATTTGCTAGGTTAAATAAATTATCCCGCTCGGCCAGCAGACTTCAAGACAGACTACGGTTTTAAGATTCTAAGACGGAATGCAAGATGATTTTTCTGCTGTGCATCAATGATACTGCCAACTGCTCCTGTAAATTCTGTCTCTGTGTATTTTACACCTTTAATATACTGCTTTCAATCATAATTGAATTCATGCCAGAAATTTGTAATAGATCCTTCTCCATCCATGATGATACTCATAGCTGTGGAATTTGGCTGTCAGTTGCTCCATCAGAGGTGTCGGGGTTTAATTGTCATGTTAAAGGTTACCCAAGCAGACGTTGTTAAAAGAGAGGAGTGCATTATTCATTCACTTTCCTTCCTTCTGTTTTTTGCCCAAACAGTTGCTTTGAGGATATGAAGTTATAAGCCTGCATTTCCAATCTTGAATTGCTCCAAGAATTCAGTCATGCCTGATGCTTTTTGTCAGATATTTACTGCCTTCAGTGCTGGACACGCCCTTTTAAAGACAAATGTTCAGCGAAAACATTCAATTACTAAATCACCTTGGTGCGGTTGCCAGGCAACATTAGGGCAAAGAGCTGCTGCTTCCATTTTCTTCCAGCCTCACTGGTGATTTGTCTTGTTGATTATTTACATTACTGTACTATGTACATTAGAGAAAAGGAGCAAGAGAGGAGAGGAGAAGAAAACACATGAGAATGGCTTTACATTTGGGCACTGGTGAAGACACAGCCGCTGCTCTGCTGCAACGCACACAGCCGCCCACAGAACAGCACACACACTTCAACTTCAGATGTTCGATTCTTGTGTATGTTTTTGTTCTCCTTGGCTTCCTCGTTGAGCACTTTGTGATGTTCTGCAAAATGTTCCTCATGAATAAATTGGACATTGTCTCTCAAATCGCATAAATCCTGTATGCATAAGTGTACACACAAGCTCTTCTGTGGTAAATCAATCTGGACACAGGAGGAATATGTTTCCTGCCATCGATCTGTTGTCCAGCTGTGAACATGTGAGTATTTAACAATGTTCAACTTATATTTAAAATCACCAACAGCGATACTGATACAGTAGAATAGTTTAATAGTAGTAATAGTTTGTGCAGGTACTCAGATGGCTCTGTGCACATGTGTGCATGCAAGTGATCAGAAAGGAGACCAGCACCTTCTATCATCCTCAACATCATCCATCACCGTGACGACAGCCGACAAACACACGTGAAGACGTCCATCCAAAGCTTAACGAGCTCAAGGAGGCATGTGTGTTTTCTATCTGAGGTGGCGTCATGTGATGTATAGTGCGGCTCCTTGTGCCAGCTCCATCACTTTTTCTGTTGCTATCCCGGACACGTGGGGATTTGTTTTTCCTCTCATATCGGGAATAACTTTGTTTGCCAACGGGAAATGAATATGCTGGGGTTTGTGACAGATAACAGTGACGGTTTTTGTTTTTACATATGATAGCAGACTGTCTTACACATGACTCCAATGCACTTCTAACACCTTGCATGTATTTTAACTCTGGTTTGTCTTGGTCTTAGCCCTTTTGGAACACCTTCCTAAGAATTGTTTGTCTCCAAGTGCTCCACTTTTGTTTGTGTCCTAAATTGCAATGCAGTTTTTAATCATTCTTCATTTATCTTTGAAATAGACATAGACATCTGTAGACATTTTGTTCTCTTTCTATATATTGCCTAGTGTAACACTGGCACTGTTTCTGGAAAGTGATGTTGCTGTGTGACTTTCAAAATGTCACAATACAGCAACCCAAATATATCGATCTATACCCAAAGGTAAGCAAGAGCAGACAACTTTTTTCTTGTTTGAGATTAACCGTGGTGTGTTTTCTTGTATTTTCATTAATAGTTCTACAATCTGTTGCTCTTATTTTTACTTACCTAAGGGATCAGATGAGGTCCATGCTTGCAGGATCCCCCGCTGCAAATATTATTTCATTTAAGCAGCAACAGTGAAAACTATCTGTAATAATCCACTTCACTCGCCAGTAAAAAAAATTCTGTGATTCTCCAGAGGAAAAAACATATTTGGACTTCTGCTGAAAATAAAAATGCAGCTTTAATGGCGCAGGCATCATCCTTAACACAGGTGCTTTGATTTCACTGTGAATCTGTGCTGTATTACATTGTGCTGGGAAGAAAAGCATGTGGCTTTTCTACTTTCGTTCTGTCTGTGTGTCTTATTAATCTTTCCACAGAAATCTGGTTGAGTTTCACAACAGCATCTGTGGACTTCTGCAATCACTTCTGTCTGTCTTTGATTGTAAACATTAAGGCCTGTAAGGTCTGATAAATTATACAGCACAAACCCTATTTCAGAAGGAGCATACAGTTCAAATAGAAAAAGGTTATATCTGAGCTGAAGATTCTCTAACAGTATAATTATTAGAGAAAGGGACAAATGTCAGAGCCCTCATTAAGTCCCTTTGGTCCCAAGGTGGCCAGTTTATAAAGCCAAATGGCCTCAGTTTTTAGTCAAAGGGCCCTGATGTCATCCCCTCCATGGCAGCACTTAACCTATTCACAGCCATAAAATCTGACTGAGGTCAACAAGTGTGAAGAGCATTTCCACATACACAATGATGGTAGCACAAGACATTACATGCAGTGCAAGAAAGCTGCAGTTGTACACCCTCTATAGCTGCTAAGTGGGCTCAGCAGTTTGCCCTCAACCTCTGATCGTCAACACAAAAATCAGTCTTGGTTCTTCGACAGGGCTAAGCCGTCCGAGTCTCGAATGTCCCTTTCATGCACAAATCAGTTAGCTGTATGGTGTATAGCTCAAACGCATGCCCCTTTCTTCCTAAGAATCCTATGCTAGTTGAAGCAGCATATGGAGTATAATCCTTAATCTTCTGCTTAATTTTGGCATGGGAAGGATATTCTGGATTTGTAGCTGCAAGCTTGCTTTACGCAGCAGGTTTAATAAACAAAAGGAGATGTTATGTAGAAATTTTACAGTGTTGCAGTTTTGTTTTTGACTCTGCAGTATTCACAATCTGCAAAATACCCCAGCTAATTGATCTGAATTCTCCCTGTTTATGGAGCATTGTGACTTAATTTGTTATTGCTGTTCTATGCACTGTCACTATGTGTCTACATGTCCTCTACACCTACACAGAGGTGTCTTTAAGCGAGGCAGTGAACAAAATTAGCCCTTCTTAGCTTGCTTGCAAAAGGATAAGCTAAATATATACTGCAGTGTTTTTTTTTCTTTGCAGTGTCTCACAAGCAATGATGGCTCAGTGCTTAATGCTGTTTTCAGAGCTGAATTTTCATTGAGTGTTTTGAGTTGCCACAAGTCCCTCTCTGCTTCACACACTTGGAGGACTTTCAAGTGTTTCTTATATGTTTTGTTTAGCCATTGAGTTATGTATGAGGCTTGTGCATTTGAGATTTAACGCTCATATTTTTTTGATTACTGTTCTTCACTCAAGATGTGCTTTTTCGTCAGATGACAATGTTTTGCAGGAGATTTTGCTGTGGTTTTGAGTGTTGCATAAGCTTGTGTTTGGATTGAATATTTGACATCATTGCATATTTTATCTTCTTCTCTTCATCCCGCATGGCTTCACTGCCACCTTATCCAAAAATCAGAGCTGACATGCCAAAATAACACACTTCTTTTTTGTTGTAATTGTTTAAGTTTGTTTTTTTTAAACAAAAGTACTGTGGCTCTATACTATACTCTATAGTCCATACTGAACTATCTCAGCAACTATTACAGGGGATGACTGACATTGGTGATTCCAATTTGAATACTGTTCTCGTTAATGACAGCCAGGCTCTGCACTTTGAGTAATTCACTGCATTTGTAATTTAAAGCACTTTCTGCTGCCAGTGTCTGTAGTCAAACCATCTAACCATCGTTTTGGAGAGAAGCTCCTCCAGTTTGTTACACCACTTGATTGGAAAAACTTGATTGGGACAGGATTTAAAATGGCTCTTATCCAAAGATGCACACATTAAAATAATATTCAGGGCTTCAGTCATAATGCTTGACTAGATGCAAGACTTCATTTATACATATATACAGATGATATATATGGATTATCTCAAGATTTTAGATTAGATTATTTTAAAAAAAGAAAACTGAGTCATGATCACTGTGCTGTTCCATTTGTGTTCCATTTGCAAGACAGTGCTTCTAATTTCACTATGTTTTGCATGGCATCTTAAATATTCTATTGTAGAAACCTTCCTTTTTAAGCTAAGTGAGCCAGGAGGAGAGCTTGTGAGAGAGGAGAAATGTTTGAAAAAGATAACCAAAAAAATGATTCCTGGGGTTGATTCAACTCATATCACTCCATCCTATCTGGGCATATATGTGGGCTTCAGAAAGAAAGTGAAAGGAGTGAGAGGAGACAGACAAAGGACAAGGATAAAGATGGGATCAGATTGAGATGAGGAAGGAGGGAGGGAGGAAAGAGGGAAGATGGAAGGCAGGCAGCAAGTGGCTGTAGGTGGGGGGAGTCTTATCGGTGTGACACACACCTGAGCTGCTGTCCTCTACCTTTTCTCATGTCTCTGAGATGAAAGCTCAAATAGGCAAACGGCTGTGCAGAGGTCAGTGATCCTGTCTCACCCATACTCATCCGCTTCATCTTCTAAACCCCCTCTCAGACTCAACACTCTTCAGGTTCTGAGCTGTTTTTCTCTCGTGTCCACCTGTGCATAAAGTTCGTGCTCACTATCCCTTATGAAGTCTTCCAGAGAGTATCTACAGTCTTTTATTTAAGACATTGTATTTTCATAAATGTTCATGGTTTTAGTTTGAGTTTAGTTTTGTTATGTTGTTTATTAATGAGGAATTCATGTGCCAGCAAGCATTTTGGAGACAACTGCCAAGTTACAGTCAAACTCACAAAACAGGGCAGTGTCTGCAGGCACAACATCACGTCTGAAGGCAAAACACATGCTTCCCGTGCCCCACGGCTCATAGCGTCTGCAGCTTCCCATGATCAAAGACCACAATATGGATGGCGGGGATGGAGACAGGGAGAAAGGGATCTAGGAAAACAGCAGATGGAGAGATGGGGTTGAGCTTGCATTAAGCACAAGATTAGATTTTTGAATTGTCGATGGTGGATGCATGAGAGAATATTGAGTAAAATTATTCATCTTGATACCAGTGCTCTGGCAAAGTATAGTCACAAGAAGGAGGGGCGCTGCATGTGCATAGATATAGCAGTCCTACACTGCTCTTGTTCTGCTCCTTGCTAAAGGGCATTGTGACAGTGGCTGTGGTAACAAAACATGTCCAGTTTGCAGGCATTCTCAGACTGGCCTCATTCAGAAGAATGATGAGACTGAGTTTCCTGGTTTCAGGATTGAAGTTTTATCTAACAACAGAAGCTGGTAACAGCTGTGCTTCCTTTTCCCAGAGATTTATTGAAATAAATGTTATTGGTTGTCCTCCGACTGTCCCTTCTGCCTGTCAGAAGAAATGTACATAAGGGGGTCGAAACCATTCTCAAATGGATGCTATTTTAAGTTTCTATTCACAGTGATTGGATGGTCACTAATCAATTAGTAAACTCAAAGTTGTAACAAATTCATTAAATGACTGTTCCACATCAATAAAAATAAAAGCACAGCCACAGCAGAAGGCAGCTTTCATTTTTTGCTTTTTCACTGGCATAGCAGCATAACAAAATGTGCCTTATCACCACTGCACTGAGACACTCAGGGGATGTTGGGCAGTAGAAATGTGTTGTGTGACTGCTCGTTTTCTACAGTATAAATAAAGCATCCTCACGGGAAGTGGGCTCTATTGTATCTTGCTTAGGGAGAAAGTGTTCTGTCTCAGTGGACTGACTGCTGTTTGATTCCACCATATAAAATCAACTTAGTGTGCAGGACAATAGCAAAGGTGTCAAGAAAGCCCATACGATGTCGACCAGAGACTTGCCAATGAATGACCCGTATTTCACCCTTAAAAAGCAATTATAGGCCTATGATGTACCTCGGTGACTAATTTCTCCCCCTTATAGGGACTGAATGGCCTGGGGGGTGGATTTGGCACAATCATGCCACTGTACAATGGGATGGAAAAGAAGAGAACTCATTGGAATGAAAAGAAGGGGAGAGAGGAGGAACGCTTGGGCCCTGGACATACTGTGCATTAATATTTTGGAACCTCAGCCTCCGTTTTTCGTAAATCTAATAAATGTCAGGGCCATGTGAGCAAGGCAGCAGAAGGAAAGTAAGAGGGGGTGTTACATGCATGTATGCCTCCTATGGTGCACCATTATTTCTACATTAGTTGAAAAAAAAGAAATGAGTCTCTCGAATGGCCTTCTTACCAAGCTGAATTATTGAAGTTAAATTCTGAATGTTTTCAAGGTTGTCCTCTGCACTCTGCACTCTGAAAGCAAAGGTTATTGAGCAAGGCAGGAATTAGCTGAGGGAATGTAGCATCCTATGAATAGCATATTTGATACCATAGCAATACCTGATGCAAAAAGTGTCCCGGTACAGTTCAGACACATTATTGGCTTTTCTACCACAACTAACCCCGAAAACTAATCTACAGCACTTTCTTGCAGTGCCAGAAAGATGAGGAGGTATATAGGTGTGAGACAAGTAGACACATAAGGGACACTGAGTGTTTTAGCCTCTAGCTCACAGACTTTATTGCAAAATGTTTTTTAAAAAGACTGATAATGGGAAAAAGGTTAGCGGGGTCGATGATTGGACTTTGTGTAGGAGTGCTGGTGAGTGGGAGCCTTGTATGTCAGCACAAATGTGTTTGGTAGCTCAGTTGATAAAAACTACAAAGTTAAAAGCCGCTTCAGTAACACAGAGCAGTTTATCCATGCCGTACAATGCCTTAAAGCTACCATAGTCAATATTTTACATTAACAGTGGATCATGAATGCTTGTATTTGAAAGGGAGGGGTCATAGTGACAAACCCACAGAATTATCACCAGCTCTGCAGGTCCCAGCTCTATGAAGCTTTATAGAAGCTTTCAGCTTATTGTGAGAACATTTGAATTATCTGAACTGTATTGCACACCATCTAAACTTACGAACTTACTCTCCTCCTTGTTCCTAATTTCATCCCTGGTCAATATCCCAAATAAGATTTCTCACAGAGCTACAGGCAGCTGCTATTATAATGAGCCATATTCCCAAAGAAAGATAAAATTAGTTCAGTGGATGTCCATGCTGAAAGGGGAAAAACAAATGAAAGAAGCTTCATTTAGATGAAAACGAGTCCAGGTGAATAAATGGATTAATCCAATTAGATGGTAGATGGTGGAAAATGTTAAGCCTTCAGCCTAATGGAAATTTTAATTATCGCAAATTGCCCCAAAGGAAGGCCTGCGCAGGTTGCGACAAGTAGAATTACCAAACAGTAGCAGAATCCAGTGGTGCATAAGGATACAAATACACACTATCGCACAGGAAAGTCAGGAACAGAGGCTTTTTGTTCTGACCTCCAGAGGGTTAATTTGCCTCGGGCTGCAGGAGGAGACACATCGTTGCAAGGTTAGAGGTGTCCATTGGTCTCCCAAGTTCAGAGTGCAGAGAACTCTGGAATAATTTAAAGTCCTGGAGCACTGCTTCAATTTGTCCTTACCGTGGCATTTAGCCAGTGCCTCTCCCCTCCAAACCCTTAACTGTGTGCATCAGGCAAGGATTTGAAATACCCATAACTGAGCTGATAATTCAGATGTTACGGTGTGTGTCCTTGACTCCCCTCGTAATTGTGCATCAGCATTAATTTCATTAATGCAGTGCGAATGCACTAGTTAATTGGAAATGGCATAAAGTAAACAACATTGCATAAAGGACAGAAAAAAGAGGGAGAGCTTGGGAAAGAAAATGTAGAAGCTGCCTCCAGTCTTTTGCCAGACGGTTAAAAGGTTCAAAAGCAAAGACGTCACATGGAAAAAGAAAGTTCCCTTGAATAAAAAAGCTATTTTTTGTGTGTAGGTAGATGTACAAAAGGCCTGCGCACGATCACATGCTTAATCAAAAAATGTCGTGATCCAGTGGACATCATTTTTTTGTAAAACTTTGAATCTGCAACAGATTATTTATTCCTCTGCACAGTCAATAGCTAAGTAAATACACCCTGGCATCTGTCAGTCATCTGAAGGATAATACTTGCACTAATGTTTCGTTTGAAAGCAGCAGTAAAACCTGGGGCCAAAAGGATTGTTGCATTTAATAATGTGCTAAATTTTAAATGTAATAATTAGGTAATTTTTATATAGTTTTCTGCTGTTTTATTATCTCCCTTTAATTTGCAGATTGGTGACAAAGGAAAAGTCTTGAAAGAGACAATAAATTCACAATAGATTATAGGTTAAAAATATGCAGATGTGGACTGAATGACTCATATCATGGTGTTGGTAAATTCATGCTAACAGTGACTTCTATGTGACTTATATGTTAACAAAGTGATGTGAGACTTAATGAAGGAAAATCCTGAGCTTCCTCACTGGTGAGGGATGAAATTGTAGCCGTTTATTTTTGTCCCAGAGCTGAGCTCTAATGGGATCTCAACAACAATATAAACCTCGAGCGAACAGTGTTTCTCACTGAAGTCCCAGCCCTGCCAGTGAATGAGTGAGTGAGTGCGATGTCTGGATTTAATTTGACGTCACATCTCACTTTGCTGCAGCTCCCTGTCCTTTTCTGCTGTATCTCAGCTGAATACATTTACCTCCATTTCTGGGACAAGACCGATGCTGGGTCGGTGCCCTGCTAATAAAACTCCTACTGCTTCTGGGAAGGGGAATTCAATGGAGGAATCATGTTCATTAGCACAAACAGGGAGACAAGCTGTTTGTGAAATAAATGCAACGGATTAGACGGCAGAGAAAAATGAGAAGAGGAATACAGGACAAAGTGAAAGAGAAGGGGAGAGATGGATGGAGGGGAGCGAGGTAGAGTGAATCGAGAGAGATAACCGTGTCAAAACTGAGGGAGAGAAGGGAACAGAGGTAGAGGGAGATGAATAAATGCTAAGAGAACCAATGCAGCATAAAAAGCCAATTTCCTAAACCTCTGAAACCCCTCCTGGGTGGAAACAATTATTGTGTAGGGGGAGACAGTTCTGATTAAACAAGCAAACGCCTTGACAGTGGAGAAAATTTTAGAGAGGACAGTCTGTCAGAGAGTCGTGTTTGCTGAGGAATACAATAGCTAATTTGCCACCACTGATCAGTGCCTAAATGACAATTCAGAGTCAGAGGTGCTGAAACACAGCCCACACTCACAACACATCGGCACACAACTTAGGTTTCAGAGAAGTCAGGACTGAACTTCACATGACTTCCCCTCTCCTTGAGGATCACACTGATTGCCAGTTTCTCAAAGAAGTAAGAATGACGTTAATTGTATTTATTTGAGAGCTGCGAAAGGCAGCAGGGAATAGCTAATGCAAAACTCATTTGAAAAATACGATGAGGCTTACAATTAAATGACTCTGCTGGTTCTGCCCAGCTTTGGCTGAATAGCATCATCAAATTAGAAATCAAGCGACAGATGTGACAGAGTTTCAGAAATGCTGCGTTAATGAATTAAAAGTGAATAAGACTGAGAGGAAAATGGTCAACAGCAAAGTGTGACGTCAAACCGATAGCAGGGGGGCCACTTTGGCATCTGCTGAAAGCCACAATCGTCATTAAATAATGTTTGTTTAGAATGCTCTCTTTGAAAAATGCTGCTGCTGTGAAACTGGTACGCTCTTCCACGGGAATTATAAGCAGATAATAATAATTGTGCAGGACTTTCAAATGGCGATGAGTTAGTCAGTCATGGGTTCGGCCAGTATTGCATCTTAAAATCATACTTTTGTGATTTTATCACCTAATATATAATAAGTAGTGAGTGGATCAAGTGGGTCATTACAGCAGCTTTACAGTGTTGGGGCCAACATTTTAACAGATTTGTTTTACTGCCATAGAAAAAAGCAATGTAAAACAATATATCTTTAACTCTAACG
This sequence comes from Psettodes erumei, assembly GCA_016785225.1. Classification (NCBI taxonomy): domain Eukaryota; kingdom Metazoa; phylum Chordata; class Actinopteri; order Pleuronectiformes; family Psettodidae; genus Psettodes; species Psettodes erumei. The sequence continues at coordinate 1,540,570 of JAFBJZ010000953.1, forward strand.
CTGTGTCAGTATAAGAGATAACATGTTAAGTCTTATCCCACATTGAGTGGTATGAGTATGCAGTCTCTCTTATTGTGCTTTCAAAAAAGGATTATTTAATTTAGCTCTGCAACAAAGATGAAATTAATTTGGGATGTGAGGAACATTGTTTTGCACCACAGTTGTCAGGAACACATCATAATGAGATCTATCAACAAACATTGTTAGTAACATTACTGAAGCAGGGGGGTGATGCAGTTGCTATGATTTTTTTCCTTCTCTCTATCAAAGCTACTGTTGCACTTTCTCCCTGGCCTTCCCTGGTCTTTTGAGCTCTATGGCTAGATTTCAAGCTCCGTCTCAGTCCTTTTGCAAATCTTCATCATGTTTCTATTGTGGACTCTTCACCCTCCCTGTTTGCAGATAAGAAATGACAAGATAAGTGTGGGGATGGTGAAGCTGCAAGCAGATGCTGGCATTTCAGTTCTTTAAATGGCAGTTTATGAGTAACAACAGGGGACAGGGAGGGAAGGAGGGTGGGGGGGGCAAACATTTCTCGAGCAGGATTGCCACCTTTGGGTCTGAACTCATTACTGCTCAAATCAAGTGATTCTGTGGAAGGAGCACGATGCGGTCGCTAAAATCTCCACCCTGCTTTCCTTGCAGAACAGAACTTTTCCTTCCACCACGATATTTGCCCCCCCCGAACCACATCACCACTACCCTCCTCCCCTCCTCCCCTCCGCTTCCTTTTCTGAAGATAACAGGCAGCGAGACTTCACACAGCTGCCGCAAACTGGGTTAATAATACTTTGAGATCGAGGAGAGTGTGAGGAGAAAGAGGGGAGCAAGCGGCTCCTTGCTGCTCTAGTTTCAAGACGTGAATAATAAGACATAACAAAAGGGTAATCTATCATATGTCATTTGTTCTAATGGTTGCTGCCTTTCTCTTGTAGGGTGTGTGTGGGTGGATGCGCATTAGGTCTTGTCTTGGAAAATATGGTCTGGAGCTTCTGCAGACAAACAATCATGCCGTGGCTCCCTCTGCTGTCAGTTGAGACAGTGTCACTTCACATTGTGAGTATTTGACAGCAGGGCATTTAACAGAATTTGGATGTTCTTTCCAGGCTAAGTAACACTATATAGTTTAGGATTAGCCACTGGAGGGGCTAAGGGGTCAGTGTCCTACTGTATTTCAGCAGCATTAAAAGAAACCACAGGTGTAGCTTTGGTTTTCGGCGCAGGCCAGAGACCACTTTATGTGATCTTAAGCTTGGGGTTGTAAAAGTTACATATATCCAAATAGTAAGTCAGATGTGACCCCTAAACTCTACATGTTGCCCTTGAGAGTGGCTTTGCCATTGAACAGTAAATGAGCAGATGGGTGAATGCAGTAAATCCGTCTTCTCGATTCCCCAAAAATCAGGGTTTAAATGCAGCTTTTGAATGTGTGGAGGTGGTGTGTTCAAGCGAAAGTGAGATGTTGAGTAGCTCATGTTCAGTTGCAGTTAGTGCTCTGCAGCACTCAGATAAGCAGTATCATCAGTGCCCCTTTTCTCATCTGGACTTTGGCAGCTGAGTACACTGTTGGAATATGACCTGCTGCTAGATGGTGGTCTGCATAGAATTCATCAGCTTTCTGGTCTCTAAATTGCAGCCAGTCTGTGGCTGCAAGTTCTTGCACAGAACAGATTTACAGATTTTCCAACCTTGAATAATTCCATTTCAAGAACTTTTTCAATTTTGCTTCACTTCCTTCTCTTCTCAAAGCCAGAATCTGGAACGTTAATGTGATGCATTTATTCAGTGCCTGATGTTTCTGGTCAATGAATGTCCTGAGGTGAATCAGTCACATTTGGTGCACCTTGCAAATCCCTGTTCATGTTAATGTGCATTTCCACCTCTGCCTTTCAAAATTAAAACAAAAAAGGTCAAACCTGCACATTTATGCTGTTCTAATAAATGCAAAAGACACCTACACAGTGCCCTGAGCCTAAACTGCCGCCTGGCAAATGTGTCATTTTAAACGTGATAGGGAAGAGGTTGTGTGGGAGTCTTTTGATGTTTACTGTTGTCTGCCTGCCTCTCAGCACTCAAGCAAAGAAAAAATAATATCCAGGTGCAGTGAAGAGTTCACCTGTCGTTACAGCCCAGTAACTCTGCAAAAAAGTGATGATTGATTTGTGCATTCAAAGAATCCTAAATAATGTCTGAGTTGACATCAAACATGACCTCATCAATCACTGGGCATAATATGGTTATAGAGTCAATGTTAGTAGATGTCTCCTTTAGGTACAACATGTCATCTTGTAAGACTGATTTAATAGCTCTGACTCAGAGTCAGGGTTATTAAATTCATGTATTTCAGAAGTCACATATGCTGATTTGAGTGCTGTTAAAACAACACCCACATATCCCCCACATAATCTAAAATTTGACAACAGACTTTGACCTGGTTTTCATTACTTCCCTCATGACCTCCACATCACCAAATGACTTCTTGCTGCCATTTCTCTGTACTGTTATTTTTGTTCAGAATATATATATTTCCTGAATGTTAAGTCAATTTCCAGATTACATTAAAACTTTTTTGCACCCAATCAATACCTAAAAATATAAGACATATTAAAAGAGACATAGCATGACTACTGCTGCGAATTAAATAAGTCTGTCACTATTGTTGCAGCTTTCCAAACAAGGACAAAAAAATCAATTCTGTTCCTGGAAAGAACTTGAGAACTTGAAAGTACTGCAGAGAGGTTGGCAGACAAAGTGAACATTTTCCTCATCTCCTATTGTGAAGAGCTTGCAGCAAGGTGAAGCATCAACAATAACCTCTACTTCATCCAGGGAGCAGTCTCCCATCACCTCTGACTCACATTAGCCTCTTGTGCTTGTGCCACATGGACAGCAGGTGTTCATCAGTGGATGCTGGGGCTATGATGACGTCTGTTTCCAGCTGTTTCAGAGCATCTTTGTCTGCACATTTTCTAAAAGTGACTTGGTTTTCAGCTGCAAATGGATTTAAGGTCACTTCATGCACCTCCAGCTGTCTGCAGAGATTAACTCACATGGGATATCACCTCTGTGTGATGAGTTGTCACAACAAAGTAACTGTTTTCGCACAGTCCTGCTGTTTTTACAATTTTTTATCATTCCAAATGATTTTGTCTCCATTGTTCTCCAACAAGCCAGACATGTTTGTGCTGTCATTCTTCAGGAGAGGAAATTTGATTTCTTCCTACTTGTTACTGTTTGCACCATCTCCTGTTGCAAGAAAACTGTGAAAGTTCCATCCTCTTGTTTTGTGCCTTTCAAGGGCCATTAAGCAATTTTCCTATAAAATGTGAGACTGAAATACTGATGTTGCATGTGACTGTTTTTTTGACACTCTCCTAACAGTTTGTGTGTTGTTTGTTAAAAACCTATGTACATTACAGGCAATATGTCCATTTAAATGGTCAGCAAATATGTTGGAGTTCAAAGCGTGAGAGCCAGCATAATCAAATCACTTGTAAGTTTCATTGCCATAATAAGAACACAGTGTGTTTCTGAGAATTCAGCTGTGCTGTTATGCAAAAGGACAGACTATTACAATATTAATCCATAACCAGAGGGACTTGTCTCGCAGTCCCGACTAACTCTGGACTCTGCAGCCAAGCTCGGCCATTAAACACTCTTCCAGACTGCTGCTCACCAGTCTGCTCACGTTGAGCCGAACAGCAGATTGCCCTGCCTGCTCTAATGCAGCGCCACTATTGGCTCATGGCACATTGGGTATGGCTGAGGCATCATTGGCTTCCTGAAAACATTAAGGTCTTTTCTACTGCTCAGACGACCCGCTATAGACCTCTTTGTGCCATGAAGAAAGAGAATGGAGAAGGACTGAGAAAGAGGGAGGAAGAGGAGGGAAAAGAGACTGACACGTCCGAGGAGGAAGAACTGGTGCTCACATAATACTCCCTGACAGACATATAGTCTGAGCCAGAAAGCTTTTTTCGGGGACTTTGGGATTCATATGCACTGGGCGTCTTAGGATTTATTCACACCCGTGAAGAAAAAATATCATCTTTAACCATTTGACCCTGAACTAATAGTTTTCTGAGACAGAGAATACATGCGGTCGAGGACGCATTAGGCTAAAAATCAACTTGTCTTTTCCTGTACACACGCAGCCTGAGAATAAGATCTTGTTCCTGCTGTGACCTAAAATCCTATTTCATTGCTGCACAGCTTTGGTAACAACTTAATCTTTTCTAAACTCAGACATATTGGGACTCTATTCAACAAAGACACGGCACTCCAAAACCAATGGCTTGGGATTTAAGTGTTGAATCGTGACCTGTTTCAAAATAAAGGTACAAAACAACCCTGTATGCCCATGGTTTGCTGATACACTCTTTGTTCAGAAAGTTACCATTGATATTTATGACTTTCAAACTTTTGCACCTAAATCTTTTAAGTGAAATATGTTTTTTTATTAGTTATGACTGAATTATCTGGAAAAGTTGTTGGGCTGCTTGGCAGAGTAGGAGAGATGAACGTTACTTGCTATTACCCCCATCCTGCCAAAATTTAGATGAGATGGCTCTAAGCTGCTTGATATTTCCTTCAATTCATCCATCTCCAGTGTGGTTGAGACACATTGAACCAGATTTTACTCCAAGAATAAATACAGGACAATAAATTATTGTCATTATTTTTCTGAAAGCACTTCAAAACATCACTGTCCTTTATGTGTTAAAGTAATTTCTTTTCTATTCAATCACGCACATCTAAAAGCCTTTCATTCTTATTTTGTCATTAGCTGTTAGAACCAGTGATGTTAGTGTTGCTCAAAAATAATTATGTAGTTCTCAATCTCAACTGATAGCAATGCCACTGATTATCACAAAAGTGAATTGGCAGCAAAGGGCTGGTTGGGGTTTCCATACAATGCTGGCCTTGTTTCACCCCATTTAGAATATGAGCCGTGTAAATGAAATTGTGACTGTGGCTCAGCAATGGATTTGATGACATTTGAATCTACTAAAACTCATGAAAGGAGGAAAAAGCTGTCTGCATGAACCTGGAAATGTTCAGTACATGTATGAATCGTTTACATCTTTAACAAATCAGAACAAATAAAATATACATTTGAAGCAGGGAAGCTGTGATTGTCCAGTTTTGTTTGGCTTTTCGGCTTCCCTCTCCGTCTTCCCTCTGTTCCCAGGCGGTGGCAGGAGGCGTGGCTGGTCCCCAGCAGGCAAACGAGACACACCTGGAGCACATCACCATGCAATCTCCCTGCCACTATAAAAGCCCTGTTTCCCCTGCACTTGATGCCAGATGTTTGTAGTATCATCTCGCGTTGCTTGGCTACTCTACGACCACATCTACGCGCCTGAACATTGAGACCTGCTCGCACCTGCCAGCACCGCCTGGTCTTCCCCTGAGCTTACTTCCCCCTTGCTTTTACCTGGACAATAAAAGAAAACTTGTGCACTGTTCCTCTGGTCTCCTGCGCTTCTTGGGCCACAATCCTGACCGTGACAGAAGCGACCAATTTTCAGTGCTTTGCAATGGACAATTAAGATTTTGCAGATCAAAGGTCAGCCTGGCATTGATGTACAGCATGTTACTGACAGGAGGTCACTCTTGGATGAACGGTGTGATACCTGGTTGTGAAACATACTGCTAAATCTTTCAGATGTGTGAACACTGCACACAGTCACAAACTCCTCTCACGTCTGCATGAGAGAAGTATGTCTGTGCATTTGAATGCTGTTGCATGGGACAGGACTAATGGACCAATGATTACCATTTTCACCATCTTAAGTATGGTAACATTTGCAGGTGATTGATCACAAACCAACGTACTGGACAGATCCTTTCATCCCAGTAGTTGTAAATGCATGTCAGTGTGGACCAACGTGGTGGATTTACAGACAGCCCCTCAGAGTCAGAATCTTTGACATAAAGTGAATGAAGTGGTTCAAATAATTTCTCTCTACATGAGAGAGTTTTTATTCATTTAGTAAAGTGAAACAAATGGCCAGTATAGCTAATGGGTCACAGCAGCATTATAGCACTTTGAGGTGCTATATATGGCCAATTAGTCTTTTCAGTATCATTGCTTCAAATAATGCATAGTGAGTTCTGTTTTATATGAAAAAGGGAATAGATAAGTATATCCAAGTCATTGAATAATTCCTCAGTTACAAACAAAGAGAGAAAACAAGCTCTTTGGTGTCGTACACTCAGAGATGTACTAAGACCAGCACAGCAAGCCCCAGGAGGCCTTGCTCTCTGATACTTTCTCTAAGGTTGAGTAAACAAAGATTTATCGAAAGAGCATAATTCACAGCCCACGCAGAGATGCACACAGAAAGACTTGGCAAATGTCATGCTATCCTCCAATGTGGCAAAAAAAAAAGAATTAAGTTCTGTGATGGGCACTGCCACAAGGATTATTCTGATTCCCTGTCTGTCCATCTCAATTCCCTCCAAACATTTCCTTACAACCTGGCATCAATCCAATTGGCTCAGTGATGCCACTGAGGTGTCTGTGGCTCTGCCCAAGGGAAAATATCTATTATCCCCCATCCTTGTTTTTCTTGCCTGGCAGAGGAATAACTGCTCCACGATTCAGGGCTTTCACCTCTACTCTGATAAAGGTTATCTTGGCAATTTAGTGCTGGTGATATCGCATTATGGAGAGATTTATGAGGCGGAAATCAAATTTTGCTTCCTCTGACTCTGAGGAGAGAGAGGATGAAAGGTGTATGGGACTGCACAGTAATGATATGGTTGAAACTGTTCTGCGTGTTTGGGCATGCAAGGAGGAGAGTGTGTATGTGTGTGTCTGTTTGCATGTCTGCTGTTCTATACAGTCTTCCAGAGACATTGTGTAACCTGTAATTTCACTACAGTGGAAAGTACTCTTTACAATATTTCTTCATCCTATGGCAGGCTTATATTATACGGGTCGTTTTAGCCAAGCAGCTTGATGGACATGGAAAATCCTGATAAGTCTAAGAAATGTTAACTGGGCTTTGCAAGTTGCTATATTCCAACTGTAGGGGCATCCTAAGAGCTTGTTGGTCAGTTTATTTTAGATGTATAAACTCTAATGCCAAGTATTTCAAAATCAGTCAACTCTGACCACAGAGACTTGATGTGCAGATTTCTTTATTCAGAGTGAGGCTGTCATTCTCTCCAATGTCCATTGTGAATAAACAACCAGAAGTTGTGGCATGGAAGCCCATGCTGTGCAGATAGCTCTCACAAAGTGAAGCTGATTTAACTGTGTGTGGAGTAACACCTTCCTCCCTTGTAAAGGAACAGGAAATTAGAGGAAGGCATTGCTATCAGGGCTGCAGAGTGAACCTATGAAGCACACCATCACATCACACCTCTTTTTGTCAGATGCATTATCACATTATTATATTCACAGTTTACTCTGCTCCCTGGAGTGCAAGGAAAATATGCCGTTGCAAGGCTCATTCTGCCAAAAAGGTTGCCATGACAGATTTCATTCCTTTCTTCCTCATCAGTGTATGCCACTCTACTCGTTCATGTACAGTAATGAAAATATGGTTTTTCTACCATTTTTGCCTTAGGAAATAATTTCATCTTCTGCTGTATATTTTTGCGGAACTGTTTTCCAGTTTATAAAACAGAAGTACAGAGAAAGACTGCAGCCTATTGTACCTCTAAGGTAGCTGCTGGACATTTTGGTTCTCACAGGAAATTGTGTGTTAGTGTTCCTGTTGCTGTTGGAGATATAAATGTATTTTTAGCAAAGCTGGGGAGCATTTTCAAATAATGCTGAACTCACACAGTCAGGACATCATGTAACAGGGAGGTAGGACAAAATGCACCAGTGTCTTTTGATCTCAAACACATTCAGGTCACAACAATTATTTACACAACTTTCTTCTTCACATGTTGTCACATGAGGCGTGTGTGTTTAGCAGTATATGTGTGCTCTCTGACCCCTTTTGTTTTCACCTTGCTGTACCAACTTCTAAATGCTTCCAGAGAACAAATCGAAACACAATTACCTTAGTGATTTGGCAAAATATCTGTTTAGTTCCAAAAACAAAACAAAATATGATTCACAAAATGCCTCTTAAACTTCATTTACATCTGGGGCTCACTGTGCATTCAATTGAATTTGTATGCAACTGTACCAACTCTAAAATTTTGCTTGCACTCTGAACACACCTCAGCCCACTCTTGGCTGTCTTTCATTTATAAAATTGATGGAATGTCCCTTTATGTATTTGGCTATCACATGTCCCATTGGAAATGTAAAATTAAAACTTTCAAATAATCATTATTTCCACATTTTGAATTACCTTTAAATTTTTACAGTTACAGGGTACAGTTATAGGGTACTCCATATAGCCCAGTTAAAATGCTATGGCATGTTAATTGACCTCATGGCTTATGTCATGAGAAATAGATGTAATGCTTTAAACATCAACATACACATGTTCCAGTTGTACACAAACTCCTCAGCTTCTGTCCAGGCTTTCACCTTTAACCCACCAATCTGGGGGCTCTTACAGTGATAATGACAAAGCAGTGTGGGACAGACACACACACATACACAGCTTATTTAATGTATCTCAACAGTGACACCAGCTGGACAGTCAAAACCCTGAGATCTGACCGCATATCTGTATTTGTTTGGCTTCCTCTTGCTGTCTGCACAAACACACACACACCCCAATTGCCATCACACCTCTACCCCTGTACATCACTCCACCAAAAGAGGGAGAGAGAAAAAAAAAGCTTAAGTTAAACCCCGTCCAGAAGCTTTTAGCTCTGGCCCTGCACCACAGAATCACAGAATGTAAGCTTGGATAGCAGTTCGATGTCAGAGAAAGCATCTGCACCGTCTGCTTGGCTGCTTTTATTCTCTCTCTCTGGCAGTTAGTTTACTCTTCTCTCCAGTACAGCTGGTCCTGTTGACTTGTTCCCATCTGATTCATTAAAAGGAATAACATCCTATGTCCTGACATGTGTCGGATAAATGCAGTATGCCTCTCTTTCTCTGTCTTAGTTTTGCGTAACAAAAATTTCCTTGCAAGAAACTCACTGACCCAATGCTACACACAGTGAATGCAGCTGTGTCGGTTGAATGCCCTCAAGGTTTCCACACCCTCCCAGCTCATGCTAATCCGTGACATTTCTTAGAGCGTGGAAGCTTCTTTTCAGGGCGGAATACATTTTTATACACTCCAGTTTGTCCCAGAGACTGATATTGTTGGAAAGCACATGTGAGAATGTATTTTCCAAGAGAGGGTGAGCACTGTAGCTGACCTCTCATCCACAGCAGCTAAATGAGCTCAATCCATATCAGTGTCAACAGTACAAGAAGCGGGCGCTGAGCACAGCGGAGGTCGGGGTGACCGAATAATCGATAAGAAAGAAATGAGGCATGGACACTAATCAATATATGCGTACTGGCTGTTTTATTTAGAACCAAAACATAGCTCTTCCAAAGAGGAAGTAAATGTATTAAGGGATTGTACAATTATTATTGGAAGGCAGGAGGGTGATGTGGTTTCTCTTTACAAATTAGGCCAGCCCCTCTCCACCCCAATAATTTTCCTACTGTCCCTAACCACAAGAAATGGTAAAATAGACCAGACTACTGTCCAAGAAAAGGCAAATGTTCATTTTAAGAGTCATTTAATAGAGTTTATAGTCTTGAAATCAGATTTTCCAGCGGATTGAGGGTTTTATTTAATATTGAGATAATACTGAAAAGTGCTGAGGCCAAATTCAGTCAGTTTTCACATATTGCAAAGGCGAAAAGCTTTTGATTTAAATATAAAGGGCACCTTATTAAATTAATTGTCAAGATGGGCCTTTCTGCAGTGTTTCCAGCCTGTCAATATCCAGGTTCTCACCACTCAGACAAAAGCATGGCTAACCGAGCCCCACTCAGTACCCATATCACGACTCTTGCACCAACAGCAACTATTCTGTGATTCCCTTTTCTCCTCTCCAATTCTACCCCGACCAGCCATGCTATGAGCATCCACTGAGACGCTTCGGCTTTGCCTCTGTGTACTGCAAGTATTCTCTGTGTTATAATGAAAAAGAGAGGTGGCAGAGAAGTCAACAAGTCTTGGAACAAAGTCAGTATTCAAAGCTGTGAACTCCATAGGGTCATGTTATTCATATTAGCATATAGAGTGGAATACAGAATAAAAAACGAATGGTTGTGGTGAATGACGTTTCTATATACAGAAGTGTGAAGTTGGTATAGAAAGGGATTATCTCATGCTTGTCTTATGCATGTCTTAATTAAATGGGCGATGTCCTCAAATGTGGCAATCCCATTTTTGTGGATTTTAGCTGCAGATAAAAAAAAACATTTTATGCTGTATCTAGGGCATTTTTCCATAGTTGGCTACAACACCAGCAGATTTTGATCCGAGTCTAGTCAGACCTTGTTCTGTGGCTCTAAGCACTAGTCATTTTTAAAAGCAGTCAACTTTGAATGCAACCACTTCTAGCCAATAGCTAAATAAATGTTAAATTGTGACCCCCAGATAAAGCAGAAAGCTAAAAGCAAAAGCTTCTTCCTGTTTGTGGTACAGCTCCTATTTCAGAGGTCGACAAAGTCAGAGCAACTTTGGTTAAATTTGGGTGACCTCAGTGCTTGTGTGAATGCTAACACATGCTTGTGTCAAGAAAGCTTGACAGTAGCATGTCGCAGTAGCACTCACTGATCAATAAAGATGCAGCCAATCTCTATGGATGCAGTGCTGAGTAATTGCAGGAATACAGTACTAAACCTGGCGTCAGGATCAGCCTGTGAGGACAGGGCATGGAGTCTGAGTCTCTGTCCTTTTTACAAGGCTATTTCAAACAGTTTGCACTGTCTGCTCCACAATCCAGATACAGTTCATCTCCCGCAGCAGCAGGGGTTTTAAGTTTCATTTCAATTTTCTCTCTTTTTTTCATCTGCCCCGCTCAGCGGGAGCCAGATTCACTGATTCATTTCTAGGAGAAGAAAAGAAAAGACTGTTGCTTGTGGTGTGGGAGGAAAAACTTTTGGAAATGCTGTAACTCTGCCATGTTACATGCTTCTCAGACCTGGATGGTTGCATGGTAAATGGACGTTAATGACGCTTGATTCAGCAGCTTGAGAGAGAGGCTGGGCAGGTGTACATGATGGATGTTAAGGCCTCCAACACTACTAGAATGTGAGCTCAATTCAACTAAGTACTTTTATACCATTTAAGGTGGATCAGCATATTTTCTGGAGACAAGATATTGTCTGTGAAGCCTATGCCATGCCCGCACCATATTATTAATTAAAGGCTGCTCGAGTGTGCTACAAATGTATTAATCTTCACTTTTCTTATGCTGAAGTACAGTAATCACACTTTCCAGTATTTGTCTTGTGAATACAAATGCTAAAGGTGCCTTAATTTAATGGTTTGGAGTCATTTCGAACTTTGGGTGGAGCCGGATTACAGTTTATAAAGGGCCTCAATGTTAGACCTCCACGCTTGGTTGTACCAAGTCCCTTAAGGAAACAGCTCTGATTGAAGGTGCCCTAAGTAAGGAGGGAAATGAGGGTTGTCTGTCCACTTGAGTGCTCCTTTCCCAGCAAAAAAAATTTCAGGTGTTTACATAATCAGCAAGGTGTGTGTGTGTGGGGGGTGAAATAGGAGGAAAATTAGTCATCAGCCAAGCTCCTCACCCTTCAATCATACTTATGCATGGCTGCACGGCTCATCAGCAAAACTGGAGGATACTCTCCAAATTTGTGGCCGCTGCACTGCAGCACCACATATGTGAAAGGCTGGGCAAACAAAACTTGTTGTTTACTTAAAACTCCACCAACGTCTGGGGTGGAAATTACTGAGATGAGGTGGAAGTGAATATCAGCAAGACAAAGACAAAGAGGAACATCATGTGCTCTTGTGGATAATTTGCTTTTATTCTTGTTTTTTTAGTTTCGGTGTGACACAAGGATTTCTCTCATTTAAACTGCCCCAAAAGTTTTAAAGTGAAATGTCCAGCAAGACAGGCATTTTGCCCTCATGGCCCCTATATTTCCATGTTGGTCTTTATCCAGGATGGAAGAAACAAGTCAACTAATGGAAAAACTAAACAGAGACAAAATCTGTACCTCTCTCATCTTTAACTTATTGATTAGATTAAAAACTGAACCACGGGGCCTGTTACTCCAAGAAAGTGGTCAGTGGTCCTCTTCTTTAATGCAGATTCAGATTCCACCTCATTGCCTCTCTTGATTGATCTCAGTGCAGCTTTTGATACCATAGATCACTGTGTCCTCTTTGACTGATTGGAAAACTAATTTGGCATCTCTTGCCTGTCTGTCCAGGGAGAGGGCGGGAAAAGTCTCTGGGCTGCTCCTACCATGCCCTGCTTCAATTTAGGTATTTGTACCATAAGCTCCTGTGTTAAAACTGGAAACCATTACTCTTCTGTGGAAGAGTTTATTTGGATATAGAAGATTTAACTCAACAATTCTCTGTAACATTAGCCTGCAGTAAGCATGTAGCATTATTCATCATCAGCTAGGGAGACAAGAAAAAGAGGACGACACATTGTTAAAAGACAGAAACCCTGAAAGATTCCTGACCCTGATCCAAGTTAATTTGCCAAGTCATACTCTTTAGTTGATTAAAGTGACCTCTCTCACTGGTGTGATACTTACAACTTCATAATAATTCTGATCAGACACTCTATTACTATAATAAAGAGATGTCTCCGCTCACCTAGTTATTCAGGAAAAGGTTTCTATTTCATCACTTGGGAGCACTGTGTTTGACTGAAATGATGTGTGTGAATGTGTGAGAGCACCCTGACTTTTTTGTATTGTGAGTCTGACATGTTTCATTTTCCCTCAGTGATGTTTTTCCTCTATCCACTGCTTCACAAACAATGCTTAAGAAAATCATGGAAATCTCAAGAATGCTTAATGGTGGTTCATTAAGGTTGATTTTAAAATCTTTTTTAAGCATCAAGTCCCCTCATCCTCAATTGAATGTAACCTGCAGCGTTATGGAATGTCTACACGGGGGTGCTGTTGCACAACTATTCCCAGCAGCTGGATGTAAGCAGACTGTTTACTACTTAGCTGTATCAGCGCAGCTTTCAACTCTGGATCCATAACAACCTGGCAAAGAGCCTCAAATGGTTCCAAGTTGACAAAGTGTCCAGAGATGCTCAGTAAGATTAACACACTGCTCTGCAAAACAAAGACAAGTCAATACATGTCCTTTAACAGCACTCTTAATATCAGTTATCTGACGCTGTAATCATTGCACTAAAACTGCCTGGTTTGTTCTCCCCAGGTCTGAATCAAACTTCTAAGAAATATAAAAGTGCAGAAAATTAGACAGATAGATTTTAGTTAAAATGCTTGAACTAAGAAATATAAAACAGTTTCACTGCTTTGTTTTTTATTTGTATTGATCCATACTTCTTTCAAATAATTTTCTTTTATCTTACATGGGCGAGAACAAAATAACACATTTTATACTTTCAATCTAAGTATCTTCCATTTTATGTTTATACTACACTGCAGAGGGAAATATTGGTAAATAATGGTATGTTTTGCGCTGATGCTTAACTTAAGTCAAAGTAGCAATACTGCAATGTAAAAGTACTACAAAATAAATTCCACTACAGGTAAAAATCCTTCAAAGTAAGTACAGATGAAATATACCTAAATTATGATAAAGTAAAAGGACTCTATGCAGACTGACACATTTCAGAGGTATCATCCACATTGTATATGCTTTATTTTTGTTATTGTGAATATACAGTATGTGTAGATTAATGCTGTTTGATCAAAGTGAAGCCAGTCTGCATATTTTAATGTATTATTGGTTTGATCTGTAAAACGCAACATTTTTTTATGAAAGATTCATCTCATATTTTGTGTATAAAATTTGTAAAGTTGTCAGATAAGTGCATACCGCATAAGTATATGGTAACATGAAATGGAAATACGAAAGTAATGTACAATCGCCTCACAAAGTACTTATTTTTGTTTATTTATTTCTTTAGATTGCATTTTTGTCTCATGAAACTTACATTATGTTGGTTTCTACTTGTTCCTTGAATTCAGATGAAGACAGTTTTTTCCATCGGTCTTGTGGTGATCACCTGCTAAATTATGACTTGTGATAAGTTTTAAAACTGGGTCACAAGCCTCTTTGGAGGGCAGCACTCCCCCCACGAGCGCCGCAGCGGACCGGCACCGCAGTATAATTGATCAGACTGGGTGTGAATGGCCGATCTCTCACAGCCAATGGCTGAGCACCGGATGCGAGATATCCGCTGCAACAACAAGCACTCTGTTACCCCTCCACCCCCCCACCCCCAGTTTGACGCCATTTACAGCCCAAATCCCGACCTCCTCTCCGGAAAGAGCAGAAAAAAAACACATATACACTCATACGCGAGAAAAAAGTACTTGCAACCTCTCCGAGCCGTGCGGATAAAACACACCGACTTAAGTCTACTGCGGAGCCGGAGTTTTGTCGCTCCTTTTCTTTCCTCTGGTTGTTACAGAAGCGGCGAGAAGCGAAGTTTACTTGTGCGGTGGTGCCTCAAGTTTGAAAGCCTCGTGCTCTCACGCAAAACACCGGATTTCCATCTTAGTGCAGCTTTTCATGAGAAAATGCGCTCTGCTCGGAAACTTTTTCAATGGATCTTTCCGACGGCTTCCCCGGCTGAACTGTTGGTGTAGGCAATAAGCTCTCAAATTGGATTTATTTCACCTCACCGGGGCTAAAGTGTCGGAAGCACGGTAACTGTCGCTTTTTATTGCATGTTTCTATCTAAACGGATAGCGTCTTTCCAATCCTCCTTCGCCTATAGCGTCCTGTAGGCCACATATGCTATGTTATGGTTTTAATAGGAAGGGCTGCTGCTTCTGAAAAATGTAGCTTTTCTTATTTTTCTCATTTCAAGTTTAAAGTGCAATTTTCCATGAATAAAAGCAGGTGTTTGTGCTCAATGTAATAGAGCCTACGCCTTTGCCTTGGGTTTAATGGCTAATTTAATTGGGTATTTTTAAGGAATAGTTTTATAAGGAAGTAGTCAAAGTTGACACGTGTTTGCAAATATGTGCATTCACATAGTTTCCGTTTCCTCCTCCTGTTGTTACTGTATATCACTCTTCACTCATGTATATTTGTAATTTTGTTGAAATCTGCACACAGTGGAAAACAGTAACTTAAAATTTTTGCAATATGACTCATTGCATATAGATATTTGGTCATACTGTGTAAAGTTGGGGCTGCAGCTTTGCCATTTGTCAGTTTTTGTGCCCCAAGCCACGTTTTTATAGCATGAACCTGTCATTTCTAAGAGCTGATGCTAGTTTGCCCCAGTTTACTTCCATCCGCCCCCTCACGCTTCACCCACCCACACACTGTGGCTTCAAAATAGGCCCTGTAAGGAGCTGAGGGGTTGTGGCCCCCGCCTGTCCGCCAATAGCTTGAAATTTTAGTGTGCCTTGCGAGCCATTCATTAGGAGCTGAAAAAGCTCACAAATCCCAAAGAACCCCAATGTGTGCAGAGAGGGCAGTGCTTCACTTCCACCACCACCAGCCCTTCAGCCCATCACTCACACTTTACATGCACTCTCTCATGCTCCAACCTTTTTTTTAATCTGTTCTCTCACCCTCCTTTTTTCAAGAGTGTAAATGTGTTAGAGTGGGGAAGGTTGCAGCAGACCATTTGTCATGCAACAAACCCTTTCTGTATTGTCATTGAGCGACCCCCCATCAAAAAGAAGGCATTTGAAGGCTAATTAAAGAGCAGAATTAAGGCCACTTCTTAAAGTTGCTTTATTTTGGTGGGATATGTTAGTGAAATCAGGCCTGAGCATTTAAATATGTTGGATTGATGCAGAGAGAAATCCTTAGTCTTTCCATGCAGTGAAACAGTGAGATAATAACTGATCTGGGGTTGTTTGTTCTTATGGACTTGGGGTCAGGATTGCTATTCAAGGCTAGAAACTTTTAAAAAAAAATGTACACATGGTATTACACCCTTGCATTAGAAAGCTGTTCTATATTGGGAAGAAAGCCATTCAGTTCCCACCTTTTAGCCATGTAGTTAACTCTGACATGCACTTTAACTTTTCATGTCTGTGTTATCTGTACCATATTAGTCTTCAGTAAAAAAAAAAAAAAAAAAAAAAAAGACAAACCCTGCTTCCTGCAACAAGATATACTATATTTATTTCAAAAGTTAACTAGTGAATTTTTGTCATTGTAAATAGTTACTAATTCAATTTCCCATGTATTTTAAGCCCTTACTACAGACAGTGATCAGATAACAGTAAATGGGGGAGGGAGATGCAACAAAAGTCCCAGGCTCAAGTTGAAACGATGATTTTGAAGTTCAAGATCGCCTTCTTAAACTGCGGATTAATTTTCTCTTGATCATCTGATTGGCTTGAGCTGTGTCGTCTTCAGCTCTCAAAGCCAGCATCTTCATTAATATATTTTTCTATGCCTGGGACGTCATTGTTGTGCCGCACAGTGGACGTGGCGTGGGAGGAACAGGACGTTTTGCACAAACATTTGCCCAGAGGTATCTAAATTGAGGACATTTAAACGTCAAGTTTCGATCAGGAACTTGCAATGGCTTTGATCAAACAAATTTTGTTTATAGTGAACATTGACTTTCTCTTGAGTGACAAGAAGGCCCAACCATGCCTTACTACTGGTTCCAGGTGTCACATCAGCTGTACAATCAAACATACCCATCTCTGTCCTCAACGGTGTGGTGTGTTAGCTTGGCCTTATTTCCATAGTGGTGCTTGTACAGAAACCAGTTATGATTTGCATGGCATTATTTGCATGGCTTGTCACAGACAGATATAAACTGCCTGCTTCTTTTGCAGAACTTCAGATGTGTCCCACGCCAGCCAGAGTGGCCCTTCAGTCCCGAGATGGATTCCAGAAGTCAGAACGACAGCGATGGGGGAGGAGGACACCACAGTCCCAGCTTGCCAGGCACGCCGCATGACGAAGGGAGACCACAACTGTGGCCTCCGCAAACCCATGATGGTCCGCCAAATCCTGTTCTCAACAATGGGCAGCCACCCCATATGCCATCAGTTCTATCTCTGGATCAGATCAGGATAACTGGGAGTAGTAATGAGTATACAGACGGGCCCACGGTTGCCCAAAGGTCTCCGGCCTCTCAGCAAAGGCAACAGAAAAACAACTTGCTGCAGGAGAGTTGGGAAGAGGGACCTAATAATCTCCGTAACCTGCATTCATTGACTCAGCATGGAAACACAAGCACTTCCATCCCTTCGAGGGAAGATGTGTTGCGGTCCTCCAGTGTCGAGGACTCCCAGAGTAGCATCAGGACCAGTGTGGGGAGCACTTCTTCAGGCCAGAGGCTCCTCAGCAGCCCAACAGGCAACGATCAGATCATCAGAACTCAGCCAAAATGTGCAGAGCCGAGTTCAGAAGAGCTCAAACCCCTGAACAACGATTCCAGAGAGGTGGTGGCTGTGCCGGGCAGAGTAGGATATAAAAACCTCGGTAAACACTCCAACAAGTGTGAGACATGCAGTCGGTGCCAGTGTTCAGAGTGCAGCCGCCCACAGGTGCTCCCCTCTTGCTTGATGTGCAACCGGCGGTGCGTGTGCTCGGCACAGAGCACGGTCGAGTATGGGACATGCGTCTGCTGCATTAAGTGTCTCTTCTACCACTGCTCCAGCGATGACGAGGACACGTGTGCCGACAAGCCCTTCTCTTGCACGCAGCCCCACTGCTGCGTGCGCTGGACCACCGTGTCGCTCCTCGCCCTTCTCTTCCCATGTCTTCTGTGCTACCTCCCGGGTAAAGGATGCGTCGCCGTGTGCCAGAGCTGCTATGACCGAGTCACACGACCCGGCTGTCGATGCAAGAACACAAAACCAGTCCACTGTGAGGATGTTGGCAAGCAAACGTAGGCGAGGTGGTTACGTGTGTGGAAATGTAGAAGGATGGAAAGACTCCACATTGACTGAACTGATAGATGGAGCCCCTTGGCTCCGTAGTGGAAAGGTTTGATTAAGAAGCTTTTGATGCTGTTGTGCTTGAGTTTTAGTGTTTCCCATCGTTCAAGTCTACCAGGTCTGCACTGGAGGTGCAGTCACTCACCCTAGTGTTCTGAGTTTCACTTAAAAGGTAAACCAAAATAAGTGCTCCACATGTTGAAAAGGTATGAAGACATATTCAACTCTTGTTTTGCCCTGAAAAATAAGTTGTTCATTTGCCCAGTTACAGTGTTGCCAGTTGCTACAAGAGTCCAAAATGATAGCCTTTTTTAACATTTAATACAACTTATATGCTAAGAACAGACTCCTGTTACTAACTGTATGTTTAAGTAGTAAATGCAAAGGGTATGTACATTAGAAAATTAGTTTGACAGATGTTTTATTTTTGTACATATAATAATACTTCAACTGTGAAAGTTTTCTGCCATATACAAGAGGCACCTTGATAAATTCACATTTATATGAATCAGTAAACTTCATTCAAACAATTTTTTTTTTACATTCACTGGAATGTATATCAATCATTTTTATGTAATTTACAAAGGAAAAAATCTTATCCCTTGGACTTGTAAATTGTACAGTGACCTTTTATGGGGAAATATTTTCTAATTCCAATATTGCTTAGTGTAAAGTTAAAAAATATATATATATATATATTTATTTGAAGGTTTATTATTTTATAATGGAAAAGTATTTATTTTGAGAAAGCATTGCTAAATGTGTCACCTCTTTTGGGGGGCTCTTCTGTAGTCGCTGCAGATCAGAGGTGACCTGTAGGACTGTCAAAGCTGGATGAATAGTTCACTATGAATTAGAAGACATATATTAACGTTTGAAATTAAACAACCTTGAAGTCTGACGGATTATTCTTCCTTTTTTTCTGCATATTTATTGTCTCTCTTCATGCGCTCTAAAACATGTTATGGTTTACGCTCTTTCTTTTTTTTTTCTTTGTCATTTTCCATATAGTTTAAGGCAGACATAAGTATCTGCATCAACATTTTTAATTGAACCCCTGCACGCAAATCCCAAGCAGAGCTATCATCAGCTCTGCCCTGCCATTTTGTCTGTGCAGCAGAATCACTCTGCGATGTTTACAGAGATCAAATGCGGAAACAAGGATGTATTAATGTTCACTTTGAGTGCTGTTTAAGAGACACATCTGGCTCTGGTAAAGCTCGGCATATAGGAATGTGCTTGTTTGCTCTCCAGAATATGATTTACTTTACCCCCAAAATTTGGTTCCATCACTTCTTTTTCATCTTTATAAATCAAGTGCTCCACCTGTAGTTTTGCAAATATGCATTCATAGAAGCCTACTATTACACTCTGGCTCAGCCTCGGGTTCTTTTCATGCATGTTCCTCAGGATCCTGCCAATACTAGGCCTGTTTTTTTCCATCCTTTTTTTATCGAAGTTTTTTTGAGGAATTCCTTGGTTTTGAATGTCCCTGCAGGCGAAACATAAGCCTGAAACATAAGCCCCTGACACTTGTTGACAGCATACGGACGTGTTTGCAGCACAGTATGCACTGAGAGCTGTGATTGACACACCGAGGCCCAACCTGCACTCACTTGTTTGTTATTCATCCCCAGCCTATGCCTGGGGGAGGGGGGGTCGCTTTACATAATTATCAACTTTCACCTATTTTACAGGAGCAAGGCGAGGAGATGGAAACATAATGTGCAGAATCCCATTAGAGACAGAGAAGAAGCGAGTTGATCTTGTGTTTAGTCTTTATCTTTCCAGTCGCAGGCCTTCTCTCTCCCTGCATTGTCTCGGCTGTGAATGAAGAGGGAAAACGGGGGTGTTTGGAGGAGGAGGAGTAACGTGGTGGGGGGGGGGTTGTTAGGAAGAGGGACCGCAAAGGGTTAAAAGCATCACTTTGAATGACAAAGAGCTAACAGTTTACCCCTGTATTCAGTCCGGCATGCATTCATCCTGTTTTCAATAGTCGGGGGTTATTTTGGCTCCCCAGCTCTCCTCTCAGCTACCTGCTCCTACTTGGTATTCCCATAGGGAGATGTTTGTTTTTTTTTTTTTTGGGGGGGGGGGGGGGGCAATCAGATGGATGCATTGGAGAAAAAATGTCCTGTCTGTTGGAATATGTATCTAGTGAGGAAAAGGAGGTATGGGTTTAGTTGTGCTAATGAGCACATTAAAATTTCAGTTGTGAGCAAAATGCTCAAAAAGAAACCCTCACTTGGGTTGTCTAAAGTCATTTCAGTTCCTCTGCGCTTTTCCCCCTTTTTTGACCTGAAAGACTTTGTCAGCAAGCTACATGTAAGAATTAATGCAGAAAATATTGGAAGAAAAGCAAGCAGTTCTGACAAAAACTAGGAGTTTGTGCATAAAAGGATAAAAACAAGAAGAACAAGAGTGCAGAGAGATTGTTTATCTGCCCGGCAGTCCCAGTGATTTGGCAGTGGAGAGAAGCAGGGGGGTGTGAATTGGGGGAAAAAGGCCCCAGAACGGCTCTCTTTGTTGGTTTTAGCCGCCGTGGCCCCTGCGGTTCATGGCGGCTGTGGGGCAGAGCAGCCTATTCACCCTGCTCACCAAGGCAGAATGCAGCACAGGAAGACAGGAAGGAAGCGAGGCTATTCTTCATGGCTGCATTGTCTGTCTGTCTGACGGCCAGGCTTAAGCAATCAAACAGCACTGTGAGAGAGCAAAGGGGGGCTGCAGCGAGGGGGTCATGCACCACCCTGTCAAAGCTTACAAATTTAAAGATTATACAGGAATAGAATGTAGTTTTACGTTTGCTGCAAAAGTCTGGTTAAAGTTGATTACGGCTGTTTTTATGGAATGTGCAAGGAAACAAAAGGACACCTTATTTCTCTTAAAACCTTTCTCCTCTTTCACTCTCTACTTGCATCTTTTCCTCTCATCTCTCCTCACCAGGAAGACTCTTCAAACTGAGAAAATGCATGGAGTTTTTTTGTTGGTGTTGCAGTTTTGAAATAGTACGGTCTGGAGAGATAGATACACTGAAAACACCCGCTTTCTTAGCTCAAATTAAATAACCTGAATGAAGATGAAATCTTATTTTGGTTTGCAGTGGTTTTCTGATCAGGTGTGCACACTGGCTGACTTCACAGTGGTCTAAGTTGATTACTGTAAAATCAGCTTAACATGGCTGGAAGTAAGCTGTTTTAAAAGCCCACAAAATGTAGGTGTAAAAAAAGATACCACGCCTTGCTCCGCTTTAACAGTGAAAGCATTTTCTCAGAAGCTGAACTTTTCTTTCTTGTTTTCCGATGTGGGCGGCTGAGAGACACACAAATCTGAACCCCACACACACACACAAAACAACACCTGAATGTGGTTTTTTACTTTCCATTGAGTTTGTCCTCTGCTACTTCCACAGATCACCATGCATTCAATCAGAATAAAGCAGCAGAGTTTTACTGAAGAAAATGAAAGAAGCGATAACCCGACTAGCAAATACTCTGCATTGTCATCTTTTTACCCTGCTTAATGACATGTCCCACATGCTAAATGTCCAGTATTTCTCTTTTAAAATTACAACTTTCGCACTTTGTGAAGTTTCATGTTCACTTCTTATAGATGAGCTCAGAGACATGTTCGCCGCCACGATTTATGGGTAAGTGCAGCTTTTGCGAGGTGAATTAAGGGGTCACGCCTGCAGTAAAAAATCTAAATCTTATGCAACCCAGTCATACATCAGTGACAGAAGAACTACTGTTATGCCTTGAGGAGGAAGATTACAGCAGTGAGGAAGGCCGCGAGAGCAAATAAAAGGGAGCAAGAGGGATGTGAGAGTGTATCTGTCATAAACATTTAGCGGCTGTGAAGGCGATAGAAGGTGTGTGTGTGCAGTGTAAAGGGCAGCACACAGGTTATCGCACATGTTTGCAATTGAAATAAAAGTGGACGGTGTGCTTGCATGTGCGCTGTCGTTCATATACGCATGTGTCCTCTCACACACGTGTGTTTCTGTCAGCATAATAGAGTCTCGCCCAGACAATAAAGACGAACTGGAGGCCTAAGTCTAATAGCACCACTTAACTTCAATCCACCACAGGAAGTTGGCTCATCTGCACGTGCACACACACACACACAAAGTTGGTCCATTGCTGACAGCCAGTGGATATTTGTAGGCGACACCGTGGCTGCAAGGCTCTTTACAGCTTAGCGGCCAATTGTTGTTCCCCCAGATGCACACACACGTGCGCACACACACTGAGAGTTCAGAGCTTCACTTGTTATCCTGAAAGGCAATCCTGATCCCTCTGCTACGCAGTAGGACAGACACACATAAAAAGAGGAATTAGTGCGGTCTGACAGCTCACTATACCACATCGCATTTAGTGTGTGGATGTGTGCGATGGTGGCAATTATGTGTACGTGGCGTGTGAGTTTTGGGAGGGTGCACACATGTGGATGCATGTGTGTAATCAGTAAAAGAGTGAATTATACAGGATAGTAGGTGTTTATGTTCTACAAAGAGAATAGCAGACATTTAACTTTCCTGTACCTTCAGCCATGTACTCTTTGCAGACATAACAGAAAAAAGTAGGTCAGTGGGAGACCAGATAGTCATAAAAGTCATAAAATACTAAGATATTATAATGTAAAAATGTTCAGTGTTTCATCATATCATATTTTTTCCAACATGTACCACATCTGTAAAAAAAAAAGAGGAAATTTTAAAAAATTAAATGATTGATGGATAAAGCAGGAAAATCATCTGTAGCAGAATCACTTCATAACATTTTCACTCAAAGCAATTCCTAAAGCTGTGCACACATGTCGAGCCCAGGGCAAAAGTGCTATGATTTGCTCATGTTTTGAGCAACTAGTTCTAAATGGGGATTGCTATAATATTCATATTGAATGTATGTGGTTCATCTTGCATGTTCATGATAAGACTTGGCTGTATACAAAGATTTATCGTATAAGGCAAGGGTGACCCCTAAAGGTAATATATTTCATAAAAAGACAGATTCAGAGAACAAAGTACTTATGAGCTGAGGTGGACTGCAGTCACCTCCCACTTTTTAAACCAGGATTTTATGGATTAAACAAAGTGGTGTCTTCAACGGTTCCAATGTAAACAATCTTCTTATCCATTTTAAGCCAATCAAAAAAATATGCAGTGTACAGAACTGGTATTTTTATATTCATGCCAATCCTAGATTCTTATAACCCCTGAGCTCAATCTTGTATTGTTGTCATCTATTAGTATGTAAAGCTAAATGCTTTATATATTGCAAAATAATGGTATATGTATATATTCTTTTCTTAACCAGACAGAATTTGCAAGCCAACGTCTCCTTTCTCAGGAGCAGTGACATCATGTAACCCTCTACCTGAATAGTGTCACTGAGCTCCCTGTGCCTTATAAACAGTGATGAGGAGCTCATATTTTTCTTTGGATATCTGGATATTACCTGCTACTCACTGTTGCAGTGGACTGTATTTCCCTGGAGTTCTAGCCAAAGTCTACTAATTTTTCACTGGGAAATGCATGCAGGAACCTGACATTTCTAGTACTGAGCATTGTTGGACATATATGAGACATTTAACATTTCAAAGAAGAAATGGAAGGTTCTTCCTCTTACACATCAATCAATGAAATCAAAGGTAATAAAACATACCCTTTTTTGAAATCACACACCATTCATCTTCTCGCCACCTCAAAGAAGGTTAGAAGTTTCTTTATAACTGTGGTGTAGCCCTCTAAACATATTACAACATTAAATCTCTATTTCTGTTGTGTTGGATCAGTGTTACAATCAGTGTGTGGGAGAACTCAAACCACTTGCTGGGCTTAAGTCAGCTTTGGCTTCCTATTGATGCTTTTTGATGAGTCCGAATGACTCATTTTTTGGAAGTGTGAACATTAAATGTCCTGTTTTGGACCCACCGCTGATCACTCACTGCTGATGTTTTATCAAAATAAACATGAAACTATATAATAGTTTCCTTCTCTTTTAGGTCTGAGGCAAACATTCCCATTCCCGATGCTCTTTCTGCTGGAGGAAATTGATCTCTTGAATCTGTCAGACAGCTATGAGAGTGCTGCGAGCCATGGGGTCTTGTTACCATTCACAGGTGCGGCATGCTGACAAGCTGATGATGACAGCCAAGTCCAGCCAAGGTTTGTGTGTATCCATTATGTGCACATGAGAGCCTGTATGTATGTGTGCTCCCCCAGCCTGAAGACAGAAATTTGTCAATGGCTGCAGAGATTGTCGACATACCTGAGATTCTTCCAGGTACCACAGAGAGAGAGAGAGAGAGAGAGAGAGAGAGAGAGAGAGAGAGAGAGAGAGAGAGAGAGAGATAGACTAGCCACTCTGCAACCAGCACAGGTGCAATATTTCACAAGATAAAGGCTTCGCTGTTTAGAGAGGCATGCTCCTTTACAGCCCTGATATACAAAAAATATTTTGAGGCATTTTTTTCCCCGCATTAGCTCTCTCTGGAAGGTGTTTTTTTTCTTACATATTTCAGGTTATTTTTTTCCCTACAAAACACCCCACCCCACTGACCGCTTCACCCCCCCCCATTCACAGACTGCATTGCACACTGTATATACTTATGTATATTACACTGTATATCGTGCACTTTCTTCAATCCATTTGTTCTAGATGTAAACCTGCCTGTACATATTGTTGTGTGTGTGTGTGTGTATATATATATATATATATAGCCATAGCTTTTCACTGTAATTTAATCCAACTAATCCTGTTATTACTGCACTACTGTTCATACTTTTATATAGCCCACTGCCTGTAACATATTGTACATATACTTTTTCTTTAAATTCATAAACATAGTTTTTCCACAGTAATTCAAGTCTCTTCTTATGTATATCCTGTACTACTCCTTTGCACTGCTGGTTTGGGGCTAATTAAATTTAAGTTCAAGTACAAGGTAGCAAAATGCAATCTAATCTTATCTAATAGTACTGTTAATATGATTGGTACAACACCCCTGTGGTTGGGAAAGTAGCTATATCACTTCAGTTCCAGTACTGATAGGTGCAGTTTGAGCAGTCCTTGCTTTCCTTACTATGTCCCCCTGTACTTCCGTATCATTTGCTGTATTACTGCGGGGTTTTATGTCGTGTTTTAATTGGCTAATCACAGAGTTAGGAGTTTACACGACTTTCCATTGCTATGACTTTTGTCTAGGCCTAACAGAGACACAGCGAACGCGAGCTTGACTACTTTGTGTAATGTTGAACCAATATAACACCGAGTGTTCGGGAGCTGCCAGTTTCACACTCACCAGGTAAAAACAATTCTATTTATAAATAAAGTCAACGAGGAATGACTGCTAACATTAGCAAGTTAACCAGCGTCTACTTTCTGAATGGACGCTAGTTAGCCTAGCTTGCTAACGTTATCGCTGCTTGTCGGCGCTAACATGAGCAAGTTAGGCTAAACAATCTCCTTTCTGAGTGCAAGCTAATTAACCTAGCTGGCTATCGTTAGCGCTGATTTTGGTGCTAACATGAGCAAGTCAGGTTAACCAGCGTCTACTTTATGAGTGGGAACTATTTAGCCTAGTTCGCGAACTTACATATATATGTGGCAGTAATATTGCAGTTCATATCTCCTTTTAAAAATATTTTTAGAATTTTTCATGTGTATTAAAAATGTAAAATAATAATAATATAATGTTCCACGGTGCTCTTGTAAAGCTACAGTAAGTAAATTTTAAGTCCCACATACATAAGAGCAGTTTAAAACAAGCCAAAAGTGATGTACCAATTTCAAAATGTAAATATGTGTTAGAGAACTTAGTGTATGTATGTTCCATCTCTGATTTGCTGGAGGCTACTAGACAGAGATTGCCTCATTGCTGGGACCCCAAAGTTAGAGAAAACAAGCCGCACACTTAACATGTCATTTCACTGTGAGGCGTCTTAAGAAGCAGCATTGCAGCTGGCCCAAGGCCAAAAGCAACAGAATTCCTTCAGCTTGGAATGCCTGCTTGATTAATATAGAAAACAGAGTCTCGCTTGAGCTCATTTGGTGTAGAAGTGTGGCTCTTTCCTGCAAGTTAAGTTGCCTATGAAAATAACAAGGCATGTCTACTGTGATGGCAGGAAGGACTGATCATTTAAGGCTGGCCCACTACGTTCAGCTTTTTTAGGTTTTTCAAGCTCTCAAAATTTAAACATGGGATAGAGGTGGGGGTTTTTTTGTTGCAAAAAACTCTTACTCAAACCAGACAATAACAGCAGTCCACTTCCTGTGATGTCTTAGCTGCTCACATTAAATCAACTTTGTGTCAGATAATAGTTAAAGCAAAAGTCAAAATCAATGCTAAAGTCTCCAATGTCCACCATTAACATTGATTTTGCACACTGACACTAACGCCGGATGAATAACACACATGGGGGTGCTTGTCCTTTCGGAATTTTGTGTGTGTCTCCAGGTTGAGTGTGTATGCATGTTTATGTGTTTGCCTGTAGAGGAAGTTCCTGTGGTGAGACAGGCCTAAGATGAACACACACACACATACACACCACTGGAAAAGCTCTGGAAAACAACTTCCTGTGGTCACCTGTGCTCAATGGCCCTTAGAAAACCAAAACTCACTGTCTCTCTCTCACATTCACACACTGTACTACCCAGGCTGTCGACATGGTTGTAACCAGGCCTTGGCCATGGCGCACAGGCAAAGAAGGATGAATGGTCCCCTCAGAAAAACCTTCAGTGCGACTGACAAGGAAAGGTAGCTGCAAAAAAAATGATTCAACCCAGCAGTCCTTTAAATCTTGTTGACATCCTCAAAAAAACATTTATTTTCTCTTTTCTTAAAACGAATAAAAAGAAAAAAGAAATATCCCACAGTTTAGTCATATCATTTCTCTCCATCTACAAGTGACAGTGGAAGTAATTCATGAAGAACAACAATAAGTTGTTCCAAGTGTAATTCACTAAGTGTAATCCACTGACTGAAATCTACATGGCATTACTACACACAGATTATCAAATCAGATTATATAAATTTTCCTTTTCGGGCTCAGAGGACAGCCAGTGAAATCATCATGCCTAGTTGAGTTTTGCTTTTTTAAGACGGTTGGGTAGATTATTAGGTGTCTGTGCCTGTTAGCAGGTTCATTGGATGTGTTCAGCACAGAAAGCTGGTGAGGTGGGGGGGTGTCTATGTGGGCTTGTCACTTTAATGTGATGTAAATGGTTATGATAAGTGACATACATATGTGGCAAGAGGCCTGGGCAGAGGCTTGTGAGCATGATAAATTCTATGCCTGAAACAACAGCTGTCTCCAACTCTGGTAAATGACACAGTTGTTCAACACACTCTGTGCCATTACGATAAGATTTTTCTGACACAAAGTTCCCTCCACATTTTGGGCACTGAAACTTTTTATCTTTACTTTTTTTTATTCTGTTAAGATTCGGCCACAGTGGCTGCCATAAAAGCAGTCATCCTCTGTTTGTTTTGCAGGCCTTCGAGGGACCAGCACTGTCATTTTCCAGCCAGAGGCCAGAGAGATAAGCGAGGGCGGCGGTCCTTGGTGGGTCTTCGCAACAAACAACAAGTACAAAGGACTGCGAGGTACTGTACAACACGAAAAGCCTTCAAACCTCTGAATTATGATAACTTCATGAATTATAAGTGTTGGGGTCAGGATTCTGCAGCAGAAGTGATTAAGATTATCATCCACTGCAAACAAATATGCAGAACCTAAATCAAGCACAAGCTGCCACATCACAAGTTACTCTTGAGATGTCAAACATGTAACAGAAAACCTTACAAAACCTGATACAATCTGCTACTTTGGAAGATTAGGGCATTTTACAGGTAAGTGAGTTGAATTGCATATCAAGGTGTGTAATTTAGCACAAATGCATTTGACTGCATTGTAGGCCGTATAAAAAGCTGCAACCAATATATTGGCGTGGTCCTCAAAATATCATATATAATAGACATATAATATATGTCTCTACTGTTTTTTTGCTATGTAATCGCTTCATGACATTATTTATAGCCAGAGAAATGGTGTCTATAATGTTATTTTTGTTGGCCTCCCCATAATCCCCTCTGTGCAAAAGAGGAAGTTACTTATCAAGGATCTGGTCTACCTGTGCCAAGCTAAGCTTCGTGTTACGGCCTCTTTAACCAACCCAATATCCTGCGAGTGTGTGGACGTGTGTGTTTTCTGTGTATTTCTTGGAAGGAGGTGGAGTGCAGCCCCTTCATGTTTGGACTCAAACAGACACATGCTGGTGTAGACACACTCTGGCACACATTCACTCAGCTGTGCGCACACACGCACACATACACACTTTCCTCAATAACAGACTGCTTCTCTTTGAGGCCGCAGAGTGAGCGCAGCAAATGATCGCCGTAAAGTTTGCTGTTGCTATCGACAAAGCAGCCTCTGTTCTTCAGTTTGCGCCCCCCCTCACCCCACCACCGCCCCAGTCGCCCCCTCCTTCCTACCCTCCCCCCTTCTCCTCCCACACATTTCATGCTGTATATCCCTCTCTCGCCTCTCTTTTCCCCCTGCCTCTTGCTTTTCTGTCTCTATGTCAACCCCCCATCTTTTCATTATCGCTCTCCTCCCAGAGCCCCCCCTTAAATTCAGCTCACTTCTGTCCTTGCATTTCGGATGTAGGGCAGGAAAAAGGAAACAGCGCCAAGCTCTGTTTGACAGGGGGAAAGCAGGGGCTGAGACTGCGGCAAATTGGACCATTTTGAAGTGTGTCTGTTTGTGTGTCTGTGCATAGTGAGCAGAGTGAGGTGTTGAGGGAGGTAGAGAAGGAGGGATTGGACTTCTACCCTCACAGAAAAAAATAAGGAAGGTATTTGAATTACTGTGGGCTTTCCAGACACTGTAGCTGCAACGTTATACAGTTAAGCCTTTTCTCTCTGTGAATTGTAAAACACATTTTTATCCTAGTACTGGTATACTGGTACAGTTAATGTGGCATGTCAAAATCGCATCCAGGTTTTTAGTCACTTCCTGTCAAGCAGGCAGATGCTTTGTCAGTTTGAGTTTCATGCTGATAATAAAAGATAAGATGATGAACTGATAAATGAGGCTATGGGGTGGGTTTATCAGTGGCCAAAGTATTGATATTAATGATCTGAAGTTTTGTTTTGAGTATTGACTCAAGCATTCATTTGCCGGCAGCAGGTCCTCACACCACGCCATAATTTTCGACTTTTCAATATAAAAACCAACTGCATCCTATTAAAGCACCTCTCTGTGGCCATTAAAATGTTTCCTGTGGCTTTTAGTCATCGTTGTTTGTGTTTGAAACTGTGAGATATCAGCGTTTTCAACCAAAGAATCCAGGGAAGGAGATAAAGACAGAGGGTGAGGTCATCTGGCTGGAGGGATTAATTGATGGATCTCGGGGGGGTGGGGGTGGGATGAGCTGGGGGAGATTGTAGGTCAGAATGTAAAGTTGGAATTAATTAGGGCCCATCGCGGGGCAAATGAATGGCCCATTGTTATCATGGACAGGCAGCGAGGAGGAACAATCTGGCCTTTGTGCTCAGGGTTCACCTCTCGGTACCCCTCTTTTCCCTCTCTTTCTTGCTCAGCGCAAACATGGATGATAATGTTTCAACATGCGACGTAAAGAGGACAATATTTAGATCATTGAAATAATATGTGATGGAGGCAGTGTTGTTTATTCCAGCACTGCATTGTGAAAACTGCATTTTTAACATTTAACATGAGCAGAAAATGCATTTTATACAAAAGTGATGTATTTATTCTAAAGGAGACAATTACTGATTTCCACTGATAACACATACAGTATGTACATGATTCATTTGTCCCGTAATGTAGTGGGTTGTAGTGAAACTGAGGGCTCTGTTGGAACTCAGGAGAGAGGAGAATGGGACAGGCAGGTGGCTCTTATCTCTGGCAGACCACAGCATGGGGACACTTGCTGCATTGTATTCTCTCTCTCACACACACACTGGAGTGCGGGGCGGCTGGCTCGGTACCAACCATCTGCTGCGGAGGACAGGGGCCTTCCACTCTTCAGTGGTGATATATGGTGTCTGGCTGCTACTTGCCACCTCACCCTGCTGTCACAAGTTCAACACTTCATCATATGGAGCCCTAAGTGGGTCAAACTCCAGCATTAATTTCTTTGAATGTTTGGAGTGTTTGAGTGTCTGACTTTGTCTGCTTGCGAACAACCCCTAGAGTTTGAGCTTCAGCCAATATGAGAAGACAATATTTAAATGCTGAGTCTCATGATGGTTTGTTGCACTTTTCCTGTCAATCTCAGGTTGTGTAAAGCAGTTTGTTCAAAAGTGTCTTTGACTTTGTTATTTTGCTGGAGCCCCCAGCATTGGCACCCCTGTTCTCGTTGGTGTGCAGCTTTCCCTTCCTGCACTTCAGCAGTATGGCTTCATGTCAAGAGGAAACACTCACCTATCGCTTTAGCATCCTGACAAATGTGAAAGTTATACCAGTCTACAAATACTCTACTGCAACCATATCCAGCTTTATTTTTCCTCTGCCTTAAAAGATTGGTCCTATTGACTCCAGTCGCGCATTCAATCTCAGCGGTCTGCTCGGGAATTGGAGAACATTTGCCAGTAAGTGCTGTTTATTCCTTTCACCTAATTGGGATCTATGCATCAGAGAGAATGTTAGACAACCTCTCCTCCCCACTGACATCTTGATAAGTGGAAAATTGGGCCTGGAAATGGAGCTGGAGAAGGTTTACGGAGTCTCTCCACCCTGCATAATTGCAGCCTCGAAGCTTGCCGTAATTAATCTTTGAGAAAACTTGTCAAATTATTAATAGGGCCCTTAAGTAATGGCCCTGAAAGGAGGCCACTGTTCAGAGATGAAGGAGAGGGAGCAAGAGTTTTTGGAGGGTTACTGTTTACTGTGAAAATAAGAAGAGGTTGCTCTCCAGTAGTTCCACAACTCCACGTGTCAAGGCTCTCCACACATGAAGGAGTTAAAGGGAATGTAGGTCTCTCTGGAAACCAGAGAGCTCCGACTCCACACTTGAAATGCCATCAGGTATAAAGTGAGCTGCTCTGTGGACGCTGAATCATAGATTGGTTTTTGTTGATGCACCAGGCCCTCTCTGGTTATGGGAGAGAGATGTTCATGTCCAGACATCCAGACATCCATTGGAATTCTTAAAGTCGCCATTTTCCAGCACATAGGTTACACTCTTCACTCTTCCTGCGTCTCACCCCACCCCCTTGCAGCCGGTGAACACAACAACCATTGTTTCCACCAACTGGCCACCTCACACCATCCTGTTTACATCTTTGCATCTTTATACACCTCCACAGCTGTTTGTGAGAGGGACAGCCACTGAAAACGTGGGTTTGTGGATGCTCATGTGCCATGCATGCGTTATCATGTAAAATATGACCAGGAATTTGCAAACCCACAGGCAAACCAGACTAAAAGTGTCACCAGGCTGACACGTGACTCATTGTGCTGATGTAAATGAGACATAATGTCTTCTGTGTTCACTGTCTTAGTTTCATACTAACACAGCCTATGCTAATGGAAATGCCATTTGTTTTTTTTCCATGTATTTGATTATACTCTATCAAGGACCAATCAAGTTATTGATAGGTCCCGAAGGGAACATGTATGAGCACAGCTGACTAACTTGTATTTTCATAAAGAAACACAATGGAAAACAACTGTGCGCTGCAAAAATGAAAGGAGATTAAATGTTATGAGATGCCAAAGGTCAGAAAGGTCGTAGTTAATTCTTCAGGCATGAAACTCCACAACATAATACAGGATAGGTGAATGCAAAGGGCAGAAAATACATTTCTCCCTTATTTTGCAACAAATGAAGCTGTAGTTGGAGCAGTTTGTGATGCGTGGCCATGTTTGTTGGATTTTTTTCTTTGTGGTAACTTTGTCCTGCAGTAAACTTGGTTGACATATTTTCTTTGCCTTTTCAGCCATCGCTGTTTTTTTATGTCTTAAACATGCACTCTGGGTGCTGTTTAGATCAAGACATTTATTTTACATAAATGTTTCACATGAATACCTTGCATTTTCTGAATCTACTCACAGTCGACTGCCACCCAATTCCCTCCTGTAGGGTTATCTCCATCCTCCTGGATGCTGTGTCCTCTCCATTATGTGACTTCCGTTGTTGAATGAGTGGCTGTGCCACTGGTATGTTATTCTCAATCGGCAGACCAGTTGACATCGACAGCAGAAAGTCAATATTTGCTGACACTGAGCTTGTGTC
This sequence comes from Psettodes erumei, assembly GCA_016785225.1. Lineage (NCBI taxonomy): Eukaryota > Metazoa > Chordata > Actinopteri > Pleuronectiformes > Psettodidae > Psettodes > Psettodes erumei. The sequence goes on from JAFBJZ010000953.1 coordinate 1,572,832, forward strand.
AGTGTGTGCACCTGTGTGTCTGAGGGCAGTTCCAGAAACACCTTACTGCATAGGGTAAATGGTGCAGAAGTAAAACAAAGCTTACAAAAACGAGACCAGTTTTATGTATCATTGCTTAGTCTGGTTTCACAGCTGTCTTTCCCTGTGGTCGTCTTTAGTTTGCAAAGTTAGCTGCTAGAAATTCATCTTAAGATAAGTGGTATGCACTTTCAAATCCACAAAATTGTACACACACCTCAGTTCTTACTTAAGCACATCTGTTGTGTTGCTAGCTACTATGACCCAAAAGCTAATGGTAAAATATGGGGTTAGCCGGCTATATATACGATTTTACAAAATGTAGGCTATGTATATGCTTTTGAGTTGTAGATGAGTCACCAAAAAATGTTAATATTGTAAAAGTAAAAGAAATGGAAAAAATTAGGGATTTAAAAATGTCATTCTGTCTTTAAAGGCATGTGGCAGATCCTTTTTAGTCACCTTGTGAGCCTGACTTGGTAAAATGATGTGGTTAGCTGCACAGGATAATGTAAGTAAAGTTCAAACAATTCCAGGAAGGAAGACAAGTAAACTCTCTTCTGCAACAGAACTGTGCCACGGCAGGACAATCCACCCACGAAACATCAACCAACACTTTCATTATAAAGACTTTGCAAAAATTCTTCTCATCCCATTGACGAACTCATGGTTCCTTTAAAGAGATAACCTTTAGCCTTCACTGGAGGTGGTGTGTAGTCTTAGCAGGTTTCACACCTGTGGGAAATGCCCTTAAAAAATCCCAGCATATATGTGTTGTGTGTATGTGCGCTCTTGTGAAATGTCGCAGCGCTTGACGTTCGACAACAGACAGGTATGTGTCCTGGAGGCCGTTCCAAACTCATTCTTCCTGTACGCCCGAAAGACGCCCCAAGGCCCTGCTGTTTGCAGTGACTCCTGAATGGAGGAGGCGTGTGTGTACATGCAAACGCCACAAGCGGAACACGCAGCTACTCTGTTTTTCCTCAACACTGTGTGTCATGCCCACTTGAAAGCTGTGCAGCCTTGTGCCAAAGAGATTACATATTTCCTCACCTAGCGCCACAAGGTTAAGAAGATTTGCCGTTGTGGTGGGTTACTGCTGTTGTGAGTGAGTGGAGCGTTTGGTAGCAGCTACACACATAAATGAACACGCATACAACACTAGTCTGCTTTTTTTATACTTAGACTCAAATTATTTCAACAAAATTCTCTAAGTAGGGTGTGTCAAGCCCAAAGGATCTGATTAAAAAGTAAGTTGTAAAATAAATACTATAAATCTGACTGTTTGCAAAGCATTAGTTCTTGCATGGAAAAAACACAACTGGTTGATTTTACATTTTGGTTAATGTACAGATTAAACAAACAAGATATAATGTATGAGTAAGTAAAGCGACGCTTAGAGAAGCTGGTGGGTGTATTGTTTAATTTTGGAGTGGTCAGTCGTAGGCTCGTCGCTTCCCCACCGCTTCCTGTCTCATAAGCTAATAGGCTCCCGCTGCTAGCCCTGTAGTTACAGTAACGGACAGACATGACAGCGGTATCCCATACATCTAAGAGCTCCTGAGTGCACACGGTGAAGTGGACACACCTCACCATTAAGTTTTGAGCGCGTACACACACACACTTGGCAGTAACCAGGCAGCTGAGGCCCACAGACATGCCGTTGACACAGAATGTCATCGCAGTCCTCCAGCCACCTGTCGCTCTTCGCTTGTGGCAGTTTACCCTGGGCTCGGGATGAGGCCCTGACCAGGCTCCACCTGGTCAGAATGAGGAGGACGAGGAGACGTTGAGATACAGAGATGGGGTTGTGAGAAGGGGTGCAGAGAACGAGTTCAGAGGGAGGAGAGGGCCTCACACAGGGAAACATTTGCAAACCAGAGGGGAGTTATGTAAATGGTTTAGTCATTAAGGCCTTCTAAAAGAAAGGAGGCCAGATTGGGGCCAAGGGCAGACGAGTAGGCAAATAGGTAACATAAACCCATATGTGAATGGGCTTGTCTGTTGAACGTAGGCTAATCTTTATTTCTCTGGCTCGAAAGTTAGCGTTTGTTTTCAGTGTAATGACTTGATGAAGATACATCTTTTCCACATCCACACGTCTAATCAGGTTGTTGGATTTCTCCTTTCTTGCTAACAAAAGCCCATGCATTCAGAATGATGACAAGTGATTTACCCACTGCATCATTTTGTACCAAATAACAAGATCCAAACTGCACATGCAAAGCCAAAAAAGTAATTTTTGGACTTCTGTTGATGAAAATGGCTTCTTCTGGCACTTTAAGCTGCCAGTTCTCTCACACAGCTGTCGTCAGTGACGCATTTTTTTTAGGAAATGAGAGGAAGAGAGAGAGACATCCTGTGTCTAATGTGACACCTACTGTATCAAAACCTGGTGTATAATTTACACAGGAAGGGGAGAGCAACACCTGAGTCCTTGTCTGTCAGGAGGCAGGAGACAGCTTGTAGCTTCAAGGATTTTACAGCGATCACGCAAATGTGGTCTGGCATTCTGAGGCTCTTCTCACGCTACAGGCAGCACTCATGTCTAGTCTTGGCCTGGAGAAAGGTCACCAGTCCAGATTTCTGCACTGGAGTCGAGTTTACTGGCTGATAAACGCACACACTCCGAGGTTCAGAGGGCAATAGTGTGAATTGGATCTGCTTGACCTTTTTTTATTGTCATAAAGAGTGGAGGCTGCAGGAACATTAGATTCACAGAAACTTAATGCGACTCCGACTGCAAGTCACCTAACGTGTAACTGCTCCACTGAAGCCAAACCTCAGTCTGTGGTTTTACTCACCAGCTTTCATATAGATAAGGGGAATGTGTGCAGCCATGCCACCTTGTGGTGAAAGAGGCACAGACATGAAAAATGCCCACGCTGATTGTGGACCCACTCAACAAAATCAGTATGTATAGATGTAAAAGTTTGGTTTATCTTGGTCATATGTTTACTATAACTTTTGGCCTTACTAATAGATTCTGTCTTATAATGGATATGTAAAAAAAACAGATAAACTGAGTGATAAATCATAAATCATCACATACACATAGCAAGTCAGTATTTTAGAACTTTTTAGGAGAAATACATATCTATATTTAAAATTTGTGGAAGTGTAAAGAATAAGTTTGGCCTGAAGAGCGTGTTTTTGTTTCCTTTCGATTATTATGAGATTGGTTTATGTTGAGTTGCAACCTAGATGATGTTTTCAGCAGTTCAGTGCAGTCTTGTTCTGACAGAGAGCCACTCACTGACCTGCTCCTTTTTCCCACCCTCCGACCAGCAGTGTCTTCTCACATAAACCCCAGCCTTTATACGTTAACACGGGCAGCAGTGGAAGGAGAGAGGGCCTGGTTAATGGCCTGAGGCATTGGGCTGTGAGGACAAATTGATCTAGCAGAGACCAGAGAAGCACTCCCAGAGCAGTTCTAAAGAGCCTCTGGCTTATATCTATCAAGCCCCTCTGAGTGGGACCGCTGAACTCGGATCAGCGGTTAGGTCAGGCTGCCATTTAAAGTTCAATAAAACGACAAAAATGGGTCACAAATCACCCCTGCAGCATAGCTATCATTCAAAGACATTAGAAAATGAAAAGAAGGTATCAGATCATCAATGAAACAGGAGCCATTTCATAAAACAGCAAAAGATGTGTTCACTCAATATTTCAGAGTAATTTAGACTTTTATTTTTATGGATAATAGAGATGTCTTCTCATCAAAGTCGGAAGAGCCATTCAACTTTTATGGTCCCACGCTGGTCCTGCACTCCCCTATGGTAATGGTGTCCCTTCTCTTGAGTTGTTGAGACATAAAGTGAACACAAGGGACCAGATTTCAGATGCAGAAAGTGAATTCTTTCATTTCATTTAAAGAAAATGAGTTCTTATTGATGAGATGCTGAAGCTGTCTGTAAAAGCGTGATGATAAATTTGAAAAATGAAAAGGTTCTGCAGTGAACAAATAAATAAAGCTCAAGTTGGAGACAGACTTTCTCAGGAGTTTTGACAGTGATTACAGCTCTGACCCACATAGAAAGTGTGCTGAGCTGCTAATGAAGTCTCACCAGCAGTATCTGGCTCCATCTGGTGGATTTGATGACAAACTGCAGCAGTGCAGCCACGCAGCACCACACTTTGATTTAATCCTGCTGCAAAATGACAGAATTCAGGCTGTAGTGCAACAACAGAAACCAACATGAAACTTAACTGGCAGGCTCTTGAACTTTATTTGCATTTTGGCAATTCCAGTTGCAATTTATGCAAAATGCATAACAATTATTTCAGAAGATGTTTATTTTGGACAAAGAAAAATTACCTGGCTGCCGTCTTATTTAATTGTTTTTTCTTCATTTATTTACAAAGAAATGTATCTGTACGAGATTAATCCTAATATTAACCCACTCGTTGCGTGGAGAAATCATGCAGCAGAGCTTGAATTCATCGAAAGATCTTGATATTGCTGAAAGAGGTGGGATATGACCAGAGTCCAACAAAGAAGAAAAGAGAGCTTAAAAAAAGTTTGGCAATACTCAAACTGTCACAGTTTAGGCTAAAAGCAATGGAACGAGACACAATAACAGTATTATCATCTTTGAAAATAATAAGTGCAAAAGGCAAATTATCCATTTGGGATGATTAAGAGTTCCAGTTGAACAACTTGAATTGCTAAGATATATTTTTTTCTTTTCTACCCCCACATCAAGTTAAGCAGATTCACAAATCATACTGTACAGAAGTTCTTCAAAGTGCAAATATTATGAATTGGCATAAGCTGGTATATACATTTCATTTTCTGGATGAAAAAAATAGTACTAGTCAAAGAGCAGGTTTCTTTTACTTTGTCCAGTCAAGGCTCCATTTTGACGCACACTACTCATGTACCATTCACACTGGACAGCATCCCCTTACGTCATCGCTGTTACACGCACGCACACAAATGGCTGCTGATATTGTTCTCATTTTATAGCATGGTTAAAGGTGTTTCCTTCAGACGCACACACACGCAGACAGAGGCCACCTTCCCGACAGGAGCTATGTTAACATCACAGAGGAGCTTCTCGCTCCGCGAAAAGCAAAAGGAGGAAAATTCAAATCTTAACCTTATCATAAAAACCCAAATCCCAGAGCGAGATCCATGTGCTGGTTTTCTCTAAACCATGCAGAACATGCAGATCCAGTTACTTTTTTAAATTGGTTTTATTGCATTCTCTGATTTACTGCTAATCAAAATCATTTTTTGTGAGTGTGCATGGTACACACACAGTCAGCACCTCAGCTTGATCTAAAAATAAACCACTTCACTCTGGACCAAACCTAATCTCTGACGACTCAACTATTCAAACTACAGCTATTCCATTATCCCAGGATTTAACATCCACGAGTATCACAGCTAAATTGCATAAGACTCTTTGAGTTTTTCCTCAAGCCTGGCACGTTAAGAGTTACTGCACTGATCTGTATGTAAAATGCTTATTCCAGTCCTCTTGGCCTTTGGACCACTTTCCACTCATCCGACTGGTGCAGCCCCGTTTGGCCTAAAAACACTCATCTATCCAAGGAGCCCTCGCTGATTAGCGGTGGCCCTCAGTAGTTTCCAGATACTGCTTTGCCAGACGGGTTTCACGATGAGTGTGGGATAGGAAAAAGCAGGTGTTTGTGATGTTTTACAGGTGAATGAGGACATCGATTGTGACGTACTGACTTTGTCGTTTTTGCCTTATGCAGTAGATTGTGGTTGGGAACAGATGGGATAACAGGCATTTCTGGAAACACTCCTTTCATTTTTCTTTGATTCAAACAGAGAGAATTTCCAAACTGGTAGAAAAGTAAATGTAGCCCTCCTTTTTTTTAAAGAAAGGAGGGTCAAGATGGTGAAAAAAACATTGGTACTGCATAGGTCAGGTCAGCATGACAGTTATCAGTGAAGGGCAAACAAAGGGAGTGGGAAAAAAATCCCTTACTAATCTGTTTGTGCACATTTCAGATTCAGTTTTTGTTAAGTGATGTGATTTTTCCATGGTCCAAAGATCAGGGCTTTAAGAAAAGTTCCAACAAATTATTCAGTGGTTTTCTGCCCCCGTGTAAATTCTGAGTCATGTCTGTTTATAGTAAACAAAAGTTCGACAGGGTGGCGGCTTGCATCTGACATTATTGTATGTTTGTCTTAAAAAACACTAAATGCATCAGGGTCGGTGATATGTTAAGTGTTCAATGCATATCTCTGGTTTTGTTTGTGCCCTGTTTCCCTTGGGGTAGAGAGGCTGAGATGTTAGTAGTATTCACACTATAAAACTGTCAACTAAAATAGATTTCATCCGCACGCATGTTAATGTGGGCATAAAAGCACTACATAACATTTAAAGTAAGACTTCTTCAAAACGCCCTGAAATTGGAAAAAAAAGTGGAATGGTAAAACTGCTGATGACGTATTTGGTGTGCAGAACTCTTCAATGCGGTGGGTGACTTCCTTACTCGATCCTAGTTGGAGTTGGAGTGGAAATTTGAATATCAAAAAGCTCGGAATGGGTTTTCCACCGACGTTTTCTGTTTTAAAATGGCGAAAGTCACTTTGACAGTGAGGTTTTCTCATTTGATTAGAAGCTGATACCAGTGCTGTCAAATGCCTTACAACCGTACAGCTGTTGAAGCTTCTGAAATTATTTGTACACGTTTCCTACATTTAAGAAACGGTTTCACTGAAACTGTTTCATTGTGCTTTCATCGAGTGTTTCTGAGTAACTGTAACTTTAAATTCAGATTTTGGGATATCTGTCTTTATACCGGGTGCCAGTTCTGATCGTCGACTCGGTGTTGGACACTACTGTGTAAAGAGCTTTGAATCAAAGGAAAATGAAAAACAAAAATTGGGCCAGGGAAAAGATGTTGTTACCAAGGAGTTTACAGTGTTTTTTCTTCAGTTCAGAAGTGGCGATGTCGGGATGAGTCGTGTTATGCTTTTAATGAGACTGGTAACACTTTCTCCCTACTTTCCTTCCTTCATTCCTTCCCCGTCTCCTCTCTTCACTGCAAGGCTCCTCAGTCAGGTCATTTGAGGGGGAGGGAAGGAACTTCACATTGAAAAGGAATGGTGGTGATGTGGAAACCTGTGGGCAGTGAAACCAAAACATCAGGGTCATCTGCGATAGTGTTGCTTCTCTCAAAGTGTGTGAGCAGATTTGACTCTACCGTTAGTAGAGGAAGAAGAGGCGCGTTCTGTGAGAGGTGGCCATGTTCTCTGACATGTTGCGGACTTTCAGATAGTTGACGAAGCCTCTGAAGAACAGCAGGAGACCTGTGGGGGTAGGGTGTGATTATTTACTCTCCTCACAACAGAAACTTGGAGAGTATGTATGTATGTCAGCGAAGTAGTAACTCACCAAGCAGCAGGAAGATCCACCACAGCCAGTACTGGCCGTTGAAGTAGCCAGTGAAGTAGTCAGAGAACTGTACACAAAGAAAGCCACATGCCACTTTTAGCATTTGTACCTGGAGCATTTTAAAATGTATGTCATGTTTTTCTGAATAGTACTTCAATTGAGTCTCTTATACTTAGATGGCTGCAAGATACCCTCCTTTTTAAAAATGCCCACAAAAAACCCCACAAATATAAAATAACCCCAACATACCCTGACGATGAGAATCCACTTGATGAGGGAAAGGCCGAAGCCGCAGATGGCACCGTAGCGTCCCGCAATGGTGTTGGTCAAACAGAAGGACAGGCAGAACCCGATCCAGTTGAACAGGAAGGCCACTAGAGGGCAAACGTAAAGAAATGTTTTTCATTTTTCTTTATGGTAAACACAGATGCAGCGCAGAAAACAGCCATGGTATTTCTGATACACTCAGGTACTCTCTTCATAACTCCATTTGCACATGTGTTTTGCAATTGTTAATTTAAAAAAAATGGCTTTCAAAACTGAAGCACTGGGACATTTATGTTAAAGATGAGTGAAAAAGTAAACAGTAGATGGTGAGCATGTTAATGCTGGCCTTGTCTGTAACCATGCAGATGATCATGAAGTGCAGATTTGAATTAGACTATCATATGATGATAAATTCACTCATGAAATCACTGACATTAGCTCAGTTATTTATTAAGTCTCACACCCAAGGAAACAGTTATTTGAGTGTGTTGTAATCTTAGTAGAGCAAAATGAGATGGTCTTACTGAAAAAAGCCAGCATGAAGATCCCATCATTTCCGACTCGCAGCTGATCAGTGTCACTGAAATCATCCCTGGGAGGGAATTCATCATCCTAACACACACACAGACACACACAAACCACAGCAGATAAACATAGGAGGTTAGTTTGAAAAAAATAGAATGACACACACTCACCTCTGACGCAAAGTCAACAGATGAGTTGCAAAACATGTTTGACCTCCCACACCCTGAGGGCAACTTCACTCATGGGCCTTTCCTCTTGACAACTTAATAAATGCTCAGTCACTTCTAAAAATGACTTGTTCTTCTAACATAGTGTTCTGCATACAACAGCAGTCATTTGGCTGGCCAACAAATATATGTAGCTAAGTAACAAAAATCCCCAACAAAAGCTGTACAGATTCTATCAGATTGTGAAATAATGGAAATATTTTATTTGACATGAAAGAACAAAAAGATTTGTGTTCTGAGTGTAGTGAGGTTGGACGCTTTCAGACATAAACACTGCCTTGTGATTTAGGCCCTGAGGTCGCCCCCACCCAATTAACACGCAAGTACAAAATGACTAGCTTCCAGATATTTTGTGCAACCCTGTCGGTCTGCAGAGAACGTGCATGAGTGTGTCTCCTCACCCGTGGCATCACCTCCACAGTGGAGGCAGCCATGGCGGCCGCCTTGGCCTTCTCTGCTTCATCATACGTGGGCAGTGATGTGGCAACGCTGTAAGGCGGAGGCACTGGGAAGTCACCATGGAAATTTGTTTCTGTTGTGGTGGTGGTTAGGACAGAGGAAGAAGATGATTCATTTGCAAAGGAAAGAAAATGACCCACAGTCTCTACTGAGCGAAGCAGCTGCCAAAAGTCTGGTAATGTTGTCATGGAAATTGCAGTGACTGAGTCACGTCAGTCCAGCGGAGGAGATGCAATCCTGCTGCTGTTGTAGGAAGCATCCACACTCCGGGGAAACATAGTACGTTTAAAGGAATGATTTTTTGATACATACCAGGTGCAGCAGCAGTTGCTCCCAGGTCAATGGACGCATACGGAGGTGGGGGTGCATCCGCTTCCCCCTGAGCTCTTGACCCTGATGCCTCCTCCGCGGACGAGGCAAGGGCCGGGCCGGCCTGGCCCTGGCTCGGATCCCCGCTGGACATCCTGGCCTGGGCCGCGGCAGAAGTACACGGCTGCTGTGGCTCGCCTGCGGACGCCTCCGAAGAGTCGTCCTCGTTGTGCAACTGTCAGGGAAGGAATGACAGATGAGCTGATTCATCAGCCAGAAACGCTCATTTCGATCTGTGTTTCTCTGTGTTTTTCTAAATGTGGGAGTGGCATGGCTACATGAGGAAGACCTTAAAAAAAACACACACCCCACTTTTTGTGAGCTCACATGTCAGATTGCGTAACAACAGACACCTGACTAAAATACCAACCACAGAGTAAAATGCGGAAGGTGGCTGCAGTAGATTTGGTTTTCACTAGCTGGAATTTTTTTGGGGGGGGAAGGTTGGCTCTGTGTTTTGTAGCAGAACATCAGGACTGTTTGCTTGTGGCAGCAGTAACATCAGGCAGTTGCGTAACATGAACCTTGTTCAATCATTTTTTGTTTATTAAGTGTTTTTTTGGTGCAACTTTATTTCTATCAATATTTAAGCCAGATGGGTGAGTTGACATGCCATGTCAGTTGGTTTTTTGCAGTATGTGGTAGAATTTAGATAAAACTCAATTTATCCATAAGGTTTATTGCATTGAGAGTTAAAAACTAGCTGCCTTTTTCGGACTATCTTGCAAACACCAGGGTTTTGCCGAGTTGTAATGTCAAAACAGAGAAATGGACTTGAATCCTTAATAGTTTGCTGATATCTTTAGCTGTATCTCGCCCTGTCATTCTGAGTAATCTGTTCATCCGTGCTGAGAAATGTTGTGATAAGGTACATCCGATGTTTTGTCACAAGTCAGTAATTACCTCTTTATTTTGTAGTTTTTGTAGTTTAGTTTTTAGTTTTTAGTCCCACTGCTAAACTGGATTCAGATTGCCTGCGTAAGCATGAGCTGGTAAAGTTGCTGCTCCACATTTCTAAGTGTTCGACTGAGGAAACACTAGGTGACACTTTTTGCAAAGCTGTTGCAAGGATAATGAGTGCAGGATTATGTCGACTGGTATTCTGAAACTTTTGCAGCCATAAAATTAGACGTGGTGCATGGTGTAAAAGAGCAGAACCATTTGCCCTCAGCAGAATGTTTGACACTGTACACACAGAGATGGGAAAACTACACGGGTATGTCAACTGAGGGAAGGTCCTTGGAAAAGTGATCCACATATAATCAGTTGATGAGAGTCCCCGCTACAGCTGAAGGAGTCATTTACAGCCCAAACAGCATCTGAAATTACAGAGGGGGTGAACAGGGGAACACGATGGCTGCAGAGCGGCTGGTGGGAAATCTGGGTGGATGAAGTTAAGGAGTGAGCTCCTTTGGCCTCCTCTGTGACATCTGTCCAGAAGGTGCCCTTGAGAGAGTTAACTTTTACCTACAAAAGTTCAAAAGTTTTTGAGTTGTCATTGTCAGTATCATAATTATATGTTTAAGAGGGAGGTTTGCCAATTCAAACATTTTCCATGAGGTACTAGCAATTTTCCTGCTGCAATATAAAACCACAACAAAGATGGGAAATACCCTGTGTAATAACATCTGACTAATAAGAGAAGAGCTCAGTCAACTAGTAGACAGTTTACAAGGAATGTAGTCATAATCCGAGAGGAAACATCACTGTGCAGATTAGACTTGTCGAATAAGTCTCAGCGATCAAACCTGCCAAACAAATCCTGTAAACCGCCACCGGCGCCAGGTCAATGCACAAGCAGCGAATGAGTGCCTGACGACTGGCTCGGTATCAGGGACAAAGCAGAAGACAACCCCCACGCACGGGATTACGTAAAACCATAATAACGTCCAAAAGTCTCCTTGTGCGTCCAAATATACTCTAAATTTGCGCAGGCCTGCTCGGAGTAACAGTGCCTGCACTTGAAACATGTACTGTTTAGAAAAGAAACAAAGAGATTGCAAAAATGTGTGGATTTGATCACAGTAAGATGGGTCTGTCTGCACACCACAACATCATGATAACTTTTTGTCAGTTTGGCCCTGAATGTGTTGTACATGATCCCAATAATCCTCGAGAATACACTTTTTAATCAAAACTGCATTATTGTTGAAATCTTCACTTTGTCCAGAGTTGAAAAGAAACAACAGAACCGATTTGCCTTGGCCCGCTCTGAATCCTATGGGATCAAACACTTGCCATACCCAGAACCAAAGGCATCTGAGCACAAAGCCCACTTTATCCCGAAAGTGGTCATAACTGCTTCCAAAGTTTCTCAGCTGCTGCTGTTGTTCCTGTTCATGCCTGCTCGTACAAGAAAACAAACAACCCCCACGTGTTTAGGCCAGTAAACTCACACATGTACCCCTTTATGGGCTGTACATTTTTTTATGGATGTTGTTTTGGTTTGGGCTGGAACACCCATCTTACTGTCATGGAACTGCTGAAATATTTCTGCGAGGAAAGATAATATGTCATACTTTGGAAACGTTAGTTATTAACAGCAAACCATTCACAGGTCTCTTACTGGTAGTTTGGACTGTGTACTTATCCTGGAAGTTAGAAAAGAGTATGCAGCTATGTTACTGAATAATGTCGTATTAATTGGATATTAGCCAGATAATAGATTATCCTGCTAATACTAATGTACTAATTAATATAACTGTTAAACTGTGCTTGTACTAACAACCGTGTAACGTAATTAGCATGTAAATACACCTGACATATGGTTTGAAATATGTGTATTATACTATAACTTTTGAGGCCTACGTGACTGACGTTAGTTAGCATTAGCTTTGCCAATACGGAAGTGTCCGATGAAAGGCTGGCTGTCAAAACAAAATCATACGTGGAAAGACCACAGATCAAATAACAATTACGAGGCCGAATTGTTAAACTGGTTTATTTTCGACTCTGCGTAATTATAGGTCCTTCTTTGAATATCAGTTATTTCATTCAGTGCCATAATATGATCAAGGCCTTGTTTCCTGTGTCGGGCAGGGCGAGCTATTCAACGGTGTTTTGGTCTCCGGGGGTCGACACTCACCACTTGGTAACGGCTTGATGGGTCCATCCCGACGAGATGCAGCTGGGAAGGAGGCCAGCCGAGAAAAGCAGAGGTAAGTCTGACTTGTGTTTATTCCGAACTGTGTGTGACGGATAGGGGCTTCTTCTTCCCAACAACGCCGACGACACAATACAAACCGACGAGAGAAATGGCTGCAATCCACAGCGCAACTGCTTAGAAAGCCGTTGTTGCTGATACGTTGACCGATAGAGTCAAGCTGCGGCTGGCATGAAGTACTTCCGGTTAAATGTTTCAAAACTAAATTCATATAAATGAATAATTTAAACTCCGGACTCTATTATTGTCCTTATTAATCTGTTAACATCAAATAGACTGCCAAATAATCTTAAAAGAAGGTCTATATGTAATGTAGCTAATATATAACCATTATAACTAATATTTTAGTTATATATGACGAATGACTTAAAGAATTTAACTTTGACCTTGAAGAGTATGATGCTGCAGTGTCTGTAATAAATATATTAAAATCTAAACGTAAAATAGTAATAAGAGAAATAATCACTACAGCTGTGTTTCCATGAAGTGCAGTTAAAAGTATATTTCCCTCTTCTGTTAAAATATTTGGCATTTACTTCTTATTCTCTTTGAATATGATTGTGATGTGTTATCTTCTGTCTATCTGTGTGAAAATGACAACAACACAGACAATATTTTCATTTACAAGTTATATGTATTATGCTAAAACATTTTTGGCACGTAGCAGATGTTTATTTTGAAGACTGGATCTTGTCATTTACAGTTTGAGCCTGACTTTGGCTAACTTGATTGTTGGGGGGGATGAAACCAGATTTCCAAGGATTGAGGAAGTGTGATGACGCAAATACATAAAAAAGTAAATAAGTGAGACCAGAAGGTGGAGCCAAAGATCATTTGTAGCACTGAACGGCCAGCAGTCCTTTTGTTTCTTTGGTGCGTATGGAGCGGTTGGCGATGGAGCACTGTGAAACCAGATGCTGAACCTCCTCCCTTTAGGCAGTTTGATTGTTGCTCGTGTTGCTTGTTGTCGCACCGCTGTAGTGCCGCTTGCAAACATAAAGATGGTGTTTGTGTCCTGGATGCATGCACCCCATGCTCACAGTCAGTGCTGAAGATGTTATTTAGTGGGGTCTGCGAGTCAGGAATTCTAACATTTTAATTCCAGCGTTGCATCAGCTGATGCTGACTTCAGGCAAGGCCAGTTTACTGGACAACAGAGACTGGATCATGGTATTAAAGGCAGAGCTGTAGTCCGCAAACAGCATCCGGACGTATGCATTCATCTGTACCAGGTGTAAGAGGGACTGGTGGACGTTGGTGGCTCTGGCGTCCTCTGTGGACCTGTTGGTCAGATCATGTGTAGAATGTGCTCAGTTCATTATTAAAAGTAGCCTATCACGTATGGTGTAGTAAATATGGCCTTGAATAAAAGACACATCACCCTCACCTCTTCATCCAATATGACATGTACGATGTCGGGTGTTAGCTCCACTGCTATTATTAAGTCTAAGTGAATCTCTTTTTGATACCTTTCATACCTAGGATTGTCTTACCAGAAACAACACGCTAGAGCCCCTTTGGTGATCCCACCTTTACTTTACCAAGAGATCTGTCCTTGTGTGTAAAGGTCCTGATCCCCCTGTGCACTTAAAAAACAGGCCTCTCCCACAGAGAACAACCACAGATGGATTTCATGGTCTTTGCTCTTGGCTGTGAGCACACCAGGGGAATGAGCTTAGAGAAGGCCAATATCTGGCCAGCGTTAACAGCTCACTCTCAAAGAGAAATAATGACGGCCCTTTTCACAGGATGGCGTGATTTGTAACATGTTCAATGAAACAGTGACCTAGAGTCATTAAGCTTTAAAATATGTTGCAGAGATTGATTTCATTGCAACAATTGTAGTTGAATTTCTCTTATCGTTCGGCATTGATTTGACGACCAACATTAATTTCCGTCCTTGTCCCAAACTGCAGACAATATGCAAACTACACCATGCATTTGTTTGTTTGTCATTCTCAAGTTTACTCTGTCATGTGTTCCTGCCTCTGGGATAATCCTGGATCAGCTTTGCAGTTGATCAGCACATAATAGGTATGCAACACGCGTTTGGAAGGCAAGCGCTCCTGTTTTTTTAGCTGAAACCTGCTACATTTCTAACAAGATGGTGAAAAATGCTCCCTCTCAAACCTCCACAAACTTTGTGCAGCCACTTTTCAGAAAGAAGTCCAGTGATGCTCTCCCTGCTCATATCTGCCCAGTCTGTACATTTACCATTCCTTCAATTTGCTAAAAGCTGGCTAAAGCCACCCTAAACAGAGTGAACAGTGAATGCATGGCAAAGTATTGATAAAAGGCTCTTCTTGAATTAAATATTAAGCCCATTCCCTAAAAGTGTAGTATATGTATCAGTTAAGCAGCTCATACTGAGAAGGAAAGGGTAGAAAAATTCAAAGAAAATGTGTTGTGATGCAAAACAATGTAGTTGTAATATCCTGCAACATAAATTGTTTTGCCCTTTGCAAGGAAGCAAGCATTAGCAGCATTAAAAATCATTGTGTAGTGGTTCCTGCCTGCTCCTTTCTACAGCAGCAGAGCTGCAGGAGAGTAATTCACGCAACATTTTAGAGTCTATAATCGTAGTATTTTAGAGCATCCGTCACTGACACACACACACACATGCAAGCCACACATATGCACACTCATTCCCATACATACACGCACACAAACACACGCCACACAGTCAGGATGTTGTTACTTGGCAACATCGTTTCAAGGTAAAATAGGTGCTATAAAAAGGCGTTACATAAAGAAACAGTGGGTGTCGCTGTCAGATGCCGCAGCTCTTCAGCGAGGTAGACTCATTTTAATGTTGCAAAAGCTTTGCTGCATGACTGGAGGTGAGTGCTTTGTTACACGCTGATGGAATCAGTGTATTACAGTAGAAGACATATGCTAGTTTTGAATGGATACAAGCTGCATTTTACTTGCAGGCTGTGGTGCATTTGGGCCAAATTTATATTGGTGTGTATGGAAATGTGGGGAAAATTGCATTAGAAGAAGGTTATATAAATATTTCCAAAATACTATATGCACATCCTGACAACAGAAAAAGATCAGAATTCAGACTGTGGAGAATAATCATTGAAATATCTTATGTATGGGACTGTATGAACATAAACTTGGGTTTGGGGGAGATTTGAACAATAGTAGATGTGTCCTATAGCTTTATAACTATGGTGCAGTAAGTCATCTGTTCAAAAGATGAACAACTGCAAATATCATTTTTTAATAAAAAGTTTGAAGATACAAATCTGTGTACTTGAGAACTTAAAACAAGAAATCTTAATTACAGCGACCAAGGTGCATTTTTAGCAAGAAAAATACAGTCAGACGTCGGGAGAGTGTTTTCTTAAATTATTCAGCTCTTTACTAGAGCAGAAATATCATAACCACGGGATACAATGAATGCTTGTTCTGTCTTAACATAGACAGTGCATGCAAATGTTAGAAAAATATTTAACTTGTAATGAGTACTGGATAATAGCCCACCTCTTCACACTGTATGTAAAGAATACAGAAGTAATTAAAAACTTAACTGGGCAGCAACTCTGCCCATTAAATTGGCCCCTGTACAGTTCCGACGACAAACATGAAATTATTAAACGTATAATTACTATGGCTCCATCGACACGGGCTAAATAAAATGTCCTTTTTTTATATCCGGCGGTGTGAGCAACAAACTATTAGCTAATTAGAAATGGAGAGCATTAATCAACATGAACACCCCTCTCTGTGTTTGCAGATGAGAATGTGGGTGTGTGAATGTGTGTTGGGGGTGTGGAGTACACAGGGCATGCATGTATGTACTTAAAGCATCCAGCAGGGGGCAGAAAAAGCAAGGCTACACATGGAGGCCTTCTGTTTTGATCTGACCATACTCTGTAAACACACTGAATGCCATGTTTCCTTAAATGATGCCAGTTTTATGTTTGTCTCACATTTAGGTAGTCTGAATATGGTGAAGCGTGTTGATGCAATGATCCAAATTGTGATCAGATCGACCGATCACACTGAAAAATGTGCATAATATTTGTCAGAAAGCCCAATCCTTTTCAGTCCATCTTTATGATTTTATAGCTCCTACTTCTTCGCTGTTATTTAGTTTGTTTCCATGTTGTATAAGAATCAATTCAGGAGCATGCAGACTTTTGCTGTGTGAAATGAGCTTTCTCTTTCCCTGTTGTAGTCTCACAGAATGGAGCAGTACTTTATCAGTTGTGAGTGCTGTAACCTGTGCTTTCAGATGAGTATCTATGATGTAGGTGTTCAGACCCCTGACAGTAACAACCCTCTATAACAGTTATGCATAACCTTCCCTGAAAGACAGCTGTCATAGCTCATATATGAGATACACTTCATTTTCCTGTGATGATGTCGTCTCGTAAATCACGTAGGGTGACGCTGCTGTGTTGCAGTAAAGATACAGTAGCGATCCCGTTCGACTACACGTACCATTCATCACGTTTAAACCACGAATGTGAAGTTTAACTGTACGAAAGCTCCCTCTGCAGTTCGACAAAGCAAAACAGTGGTCAGTATTCTCTTTCATGTCTCTTCAAAACGCCTGTTTTTCCCCCCTAATAATTATTGCAGTGAGCAGATGTGAGTGGAGATATGTGAGTTGTTTCTGGGTCATACATAATAGGACGTTATTCTCTGCGGTATCGAGCACTTGGGGAATTACCCTTTAAATGTTTAATGATTTAGGGATCTTCAGCCGTTCGTCGAAGAAAAATTTATCATTTGGGCCCATCCCTCCTCAGCGAGCTGTTAAAATATCTTGTAAACTGCGGCTCTCGGCTGGCAGCTCATTCCAGGCAGGGATGTTTTACAAAATTAAAGGTAGGCTTTAGCAGGAGACGAGAGAGACGGTAAGATGCAGGCAAGAGAGTGAAATAATGAGTGACGGCGCGTGTTAAGAGGAGGGAAAAAGAGTAAGTGACGCGTGAGGGCAGGAACAGTGAAGTAGGCTAATACACTGCTGCTGCTGTTGCATATCATTGACTTCATAAAACAGAAAGGCATCATCAAAAACCACATGGAAGAGTCAGTCTATTCCCTCTAGTCTCCGAGACTGTCTTTTGATGCTGGAACACACTTTCTTTCTCTCTCCATCCGTCCCCTTCTCCCTCCCACTCTCTCCCACGCTCCCTCCATCGCTCGCCATGCTGCTGATGAATTGCAAATGTTTCAGTTGGCAGGCAGGGAGGGAGGGGAGGAAAGAAAAAGAAAGAAAGACAAAAAGAAGACATCACAAAGAATTCATTCAGTGAGTTTCCCCGACCCAAAACACAGCGCTAAATCTTCAACACTTCGTAAGTCTTTTTGAGGGCTGGGGGGGGTTATGTGGGTCAATTACACAAACCCAGATCCTTGGCATTGCCATTTAATGACATCCAGCCCAAAGCGTGTGCCTGTATGTACTATCTAGCCACCCCTTGATATATATATATATTTTTTATTTTTCCATTTGTGAAGAGGCTCCTTTATTTTTCTAAATCTTCAGCATCAGGATCGAGGCCCGAGTCGATAAGATCAAAATGAGTGATGGCAAGGCTGGGAGAGAGGTGGCACTTGTGAAAAATACTGTTTTCTTTTGTTCAGATAACCTTTGGTTGACTTTTGGTTTACAGCCCCCCTGAGTGCTTTTTATTAGTGGCTTGGCATCTTGTTTTGCCCGAGGTCATCTATCACAATATCTCAGTTGGCGTCTCGGTGACCACCTCGGTCCTGATGAACACCAGGCAGAGACCGTGGGCTCTGATATGAACTGAAATCCTTTTATTTATCTGTTTCTAAAATAAGGTCTGGGGGGGCAGTTGTTTTGAGTGCTGACAAAGTTGAAGAGTGGGAAAGTGTAGGAGTGTGTCTTATTTTTTCCCCTCTCAAAACGGCAGAGATGATCTGGGGACCTGATGTGCTAGAAACAGTTTTGACAGAAAAAACCCAAACAAAACTCTCTTGCAAATCTCTACTTTGATTTCTTTGAATGTGATGGTACAGAGAGAAGAACTGTGTGTACTGTGAGTAGGAAGTTATGCAGGTAGGCACTGCTGTGGATAAACAAACATGTTGACTGGATATGCTATATTAAATATAAAACCAAAAGCTTTTAACACCCTGCTGCACCATCCTGGTGATCTAACCCTCTGACGAGCCTGGTTATCCAATCTTTGGTCCGTTATTCCTCATGATGGGCCTCATTACAGCATTTTCCACCTTGTTCTGCCTTGTTATCAACAGTTCCACTCACAGTCCTCAAACTGCTGAACAATGATATCCTTTAATGATTAGTTGAATGATAAACCATGCAGTATACCTATATACATTATAAAGGCTCCTAAAGGAAAGAGATTAAAAATACCGCAATGTACCCCTAAGGGACTCATATACTGTGGGGAGGCAGGGTGGGGACTTGGAATGCAGAGCTCAGCATTATTTTGTCATTATGCAGAAATCTTGTGTGGCATGGCTGATATATCTATATCTATATCTATCTATCTGTCTATCCATATATATGGTGATATACAGAACCAACCACTAATAACATGGTGGTTCTACCCAAATAACATCTAGTGTTACATGTACATCTCATACAGTTTATGAGGAGCCATGCTAATTTAGGCTGTTTATCTGTAGTGCCTTCTTGGAATAATGTGTGAAAACTCACAAATTGTAATCAAAGGAGGTTTTCCTGTTTGTCCCATTTTGTGGACATTGCATGACATTAAAAAGCTCTCCCAGAGCTAAGACATAATGGCAGTCCCCATGACGAGTAAATTGACCTTTTAACGTATAAAATAGATGGTATGTCCCTTTACCAACAAAAACAAGGGTAAATTAGTGCTTCAGACTCAAACTGACACCCAGATTAAATTGTAATTTATTTTATGAGTTCTTTGTAATTAAGACTCACTGTGTACCCTGTAAATCTGTGACACATTTTCATATGACCTTTCCTTTATGTCCGCTGTAGACCATTTTTTTACAGTTTACATAATGATTTGTCATAGCAGTAAAATCACAACAGCACAGTGTCTCAGTCAGTCATGTCACTGTAAAAAGAAAAGCCTGGGTTTTGTCGTCGGTGGGACTTTTCCCTGCGGTCGTTTGATCCGCTGCCCCTTCTCAGAGGGTGTTGAATTTGCTCACACATCTGTAAACATGTTTAACATTTGCACTTATTTTCACACCCACATTTTAAGGCAAAACCTGCCATTGTTGCTCCCATCTGTTCCAACTGGTCCCATGGAGACGGCATTATGAGCGACACACTCGTATGAATTGCATCACTCGGATAACCTGCGTATACCCAGCTGGAGCTTTGAGTTAATTAAATGCAGTGTATCATCTACAGTTACTGGTTAACCCACGTTCTGTGTCTATGTATCAGCAGGATTTGCAGCACTATTAGAATAATCATGTTGGGTTATAGGTGTCTGGGCTGTGATGGAGTTGCTTCAGAATGGGGCTGCTCCAGTATTAAGATTTTATCTTATTTATTTGCTCGAGTTCTCCTTTCCAGCCTCCCCCTTGATTCTGAACCTGTGCCAACAAGACAAAGCTGAACTACAGTAGCTGTAGTCAAGCATTAGGGGTTAGATGTAATCTCTGCTGAACATCCTGTGGAGTTATGTGCCCTCAAACTTAAAGTAAACTATAGAACTAATACAAAATTAAATTAGAACATCTTTTTTTCCTCCTTCATTGTGTTGATGAAATTGCAAGTAGTTCTGTGTAAGTTCATTTGGCAGCTCTGACCTCCTTCTAATGGCCTAATTATTATCATTAGACTGTCTGTAAATACGCATTACACTCTATAGTTGTGCGGTTCTGGTGTAGCTTCCTCATATTGAGCTACTGTTTAAAAAAAAGGGTGTCTTCATGTCTCAATACCAACTGAAAAAAGGGAAACATTTTTTAACACTTGCGCAGACAAGCCGCTGAGGGACACGTGAACTTTGTGGCACCTGAGTAGGAAGGACAGTTGACAGGTTATGATGCCCAATAATAACCTCCACCTCCACACTGTTGTTCGTTCCCAGCCTTTTATTTATCTGGGGAAATACTGTACTCGTACACAGCAACAGTGGGGCCCTCGTTCATAAAGTTCACTTTCAACACATAAGATCTGTATCCAGCCGGGAGATGCCAACTGCAATAAAAAGTCTTCTAGTGTCAGTCACTGGGTAGGTGCTGGGTAGGAACTGATGGGGATTAAATGTCTGGCCCAAGGGTGCATGAGTAGTTGAAGATGAGATATTCACAACAAGTCTTGGGATATGTGCAGGCAGCCATTTAATCATGACTTCTCAAACTTTATGAAATCGCTTCTCTCATATATTGGATGGTTCAAATCGCAGTTCATCGCATTATCTCGCTGCACATGTACAGTAGAGGCCAATTCTGAGGATCGTCATGCATGCTAACAATATCAAATGCACAGGTACAATGTATATCCTTTATTTATGGTTTAACATGATAATCTATTGAAAAAGGAAGAGAAACATACAGAGATATACAGTATAAATCTAAGCCTACATACATTTTGTGGCAGCACAGAACATTTCACATTCCATTATGGGACCAAGGCCATACAACACTTGAAGTCTTTTTTTGTGGCTTTTTTTTCTTTTTCACGTAGGCTCACATGGCATAATGTCGTATCTAAAGTGAGCAGTTGGCAGCTCTTGTGTTTCTTTTTTTTCTTTTTCTTTTTTAGAAAATCTTCCCAAGTTACGAATTGTAGTCGCATGCATGGTAAAGAAGTATCTTAGCGTTTGTAACAGTTGCCTTCTCTTTCACTTTTCGCACTTTGTAGTTTAGTGATATATTGAAATGAAATTACTTATACACAGACCAACTTGCAAGTACTTGTTTGAAATCTCACCAGGTGACCAAAAAGTAAACCTTTAAATCAAAGTGAACCAGTAAGCAGGAGGTGCTTGTGACTTGCACCATTAAACGGGTTTGTGTTCTCCTATTTTGTAGAAATCTTTTTTTATATCTTATTTACATGACACTGAAGCTTCAGCATCTGTGCAGGTGCACATCATCACCTCCAAACTATACTTAGCAGCTTGAAATATCTTTGGACAAACTGCTTCCAAGACTTTAGCATTGCTCCACGTTGAATGCGTGAGATCAGCTAACGTTTCTTTGAGCCAAAAGCTGAAAATTGGCTTCACATTCTGGCTGAACATGCTGTTAGCAAGATGGTTTGGCTCATCATAAATAGTTTTGTTTATAACGGGAACTTCCTTCTTTGTTGGACCCAAGTCATTTCTGTGCTCCGCCCCATCTACACAGTAGAAAACAGGACAAGACACTGGCAAGAGACTCAGGGCCACTTGGATGTAGAATCAACTAGAGCCCTATATTAATCAAATCCTATCCTGTTTCCAGAAATTAAATTGCATTTGTGCAGCAACAATCCAAGTACAATACATTCAGTTCATAGATCAGACTGTACACATAAAACTCATTTCAAATTTAGACGGATTCCAACTCTGACTGGCAGTGACTCTTATATACTGACAGAACTCACTTTTACAAAGTAGCATTTTTTTTCTCCATGTAATCTTGTACATGCACAAGTAGTGGATGTCATATCTATCACAAAAATGCCTTAGATTTACATCATTGTCCATGAGTTGTTAGCAGCTGATTGCACTGTGACCTTAGGAGGAATGGCACACGTTATAATAAGAGTTGAACAAAACTATTCCGCGGTGACATTTGTCTATTAGTCAAGCAAGCAGCAAATAAAATAAATGCTCTACTCACACCCTTCCTCTCTCAAGCTCTCCCTATCCATTACACATCTCTTTTATGCTCACACATGCACATGCACACACCCTTCTGATGCTGCCACCCCCCCCCCCCTTTCTTCTTTGCTCATAAAGAATGGGCGTGTTACATTCTGATGGAGAAATGACGACCATGGCTCATCTTCCTCTCCCTGAAGAATGAATCTGATACATTCAGTGTTTGTATGTGCTTTTTAGTCAGAGCCAAGGAACTCCAATCACTGAAATCCATTTTCATGAGTTCGCTGCTGAATGGCAGAGCATATAGTAGCTCTAAAACATACATACAACGCCTAGAACTTCAACGTGGTTGGATGTTAAAGAAGAAATATATTCATAGTGCCCCACAAATGCTAAAAAACTAAACTGATGCTTGAAACTGACCTGTTGGTTCAATTGTTTCATTCTTTTTTTCTTCATTTTTTTGTGCTAAATAGTCTGACAGGTAATAGTCAGTGTAACAATCACAAAATGCTCAGTATTTGATCATTTTCATTTTGGGTTGTACACACAGTATATATACATTTATGTATATACACACCTATGTACTTATGTACAAAAAATGCATTTCATTCCTCCATTCTATCACCACAACAGAGTTAGAGTTGCACAAAAGAAAACAAAACAGGTAGGTAATCAAATAAATACCTGAAGACACAGAGTACAAAAATATTAACAATGTTGTGGGTTCAGCAACTGTGTCACCTGGAAGGCCCTTGGCAGTTGTTTTAAAATTAAAGACAATTTTTGGAGGAAGTTTGAGAAATTTGAGTGCAATTCTGTCATGCTATTTTTTTAAGCGCTGTTGAGAGGAGTTCGAAGTGACGAACCAAAAAATGGCAATTTTCTTCATATTTGTGCTTTGTTTCCAGAGATATTGAGATATTTCAGTGACACTTTTCTCTGTTAAGAAAAATATGCCAAATAGCAAAAAATTCAGAACCTGAGTTTTAGTCATCCTGAACAGAGGACAAAGTCCTCAACTTTAAATTACCATTTGTGTAGAGGTTTAACAAATGAATGTGTGATAGTGTACTGTATATTATTAATGTTATAAACAAAAACACATCAACAGAGTCTTTACTTCTGTAAAGCTGTGCCTTAATCCAAGGCAGAGACGGAGTCATTATTGGCTGATCATTATGTGCATAGGGTACCAGTCAAACATACCTTAGTTAGTCAAATGGATTTTTAGAAATTGCCTGCATTTATAGTATAAAGTTTTCTTAATTATTTTTTGATTAGAAAAATCTTTGCATCAACTGCTTCCGTGTTTGTTTTTTGCAAATACTGTATTTGTTCAATTGCTGGCTTTGTATCTCTCTATGTACACATTACTGAGAGGGAAACTTTTGGGAAATGACTATCACAAGTCCCAATTACAGTACATACTTAATATACATAAATAAAAACACCTCAATAGTAAGGATTCAGTGACCTCAAATATAAAAACAATTTTGACGAGAACTTGGTCCAAAACTCAGTAGTCTTTCTCAGTCTTTTTTTTCTTGTGTAGTTGCAGTCTTTAACCTGATATATTCCTGACATATTCCATCACGTATAAAAGCAACAGAAAAAGGAAGAAAAGAAACAAAATGGAAAAAAGTCAAAAGACATCAACACCTCAACAGAACGGTCCAATCAGACATAGTAGAGCCAGTAGATAAGGTTGAACAGTGAGAAAACAGAGGGGAAGATGATCCGTGACCAGCGGTCGATGGCATTCACATCCGTCAGGTCGGGAATTTTGATTTTGAGCTGCGAGGACCGCCTCCGCAGGCGACTGCGTTTCATCTGGGCGGGCCGGTCCAGAGAGTGGCGGCTGGCGGAGCGCGGGCCGATTCCACCGCTTTGCTTGCGGTACTGGATATGTGCTGAGGCCGTGCTGTCCAACTGCACCATGGACTGAGAGTTCCTAATGTCCGCCACACTGGTGGTGATCTCGCCTCCCGCCACTTCATTATGGATCTCCAGGGTGGTAAGCAGGATGTTCCCATGGCCGTGCGGTTCTGCCTGAATGGATAAGGAAATGAGGAAACTAATTAACAACATTATGTGCCAATAAAAGAAAAGGCTAAAGAGGGCACTGCCTGAAGTTTTAAGGCACTCTGCCTTGGGCACACAGGATAATGAAATGTGGATGTCATCCTGGAAGGATGACAGAAAAGGCCTGCTGGGTACAGGCCCAGGGGCCTGAGGGACTTATTGAAATGTCAAAAAGAGACTCAAAGTGATCACAAATGGGCGCAAACCAGCTATAGGCTCCAAACAACTACGAAAAGGCACAAACCAAGGAGAAACAACTGAAAGGAGACAACACCCAGTAAAAATAAAGTAGTAAAAATTGAGCTGTTTCAGACACAAATCACAGTGGACCATGAAGCCATGGTGTTAAATGCAGTGATTAATGGAAGTCATTCAGAGCATGTTTACAGGAGGATCATTCAAGATTGCTTTTAGTACAGGAGGGAATTTTCCACTGTTAAAGTGATCAAGAAATGTTGATGAGAATTTTTTTCTTCTTCTGAATGATCCCAAATAGCAGGGAAGGAGGGACGGAAAATGAAAAATCAAAATATCTCCTGATTGGATTTGGCTGTTGTGCCTCCTGTTACAACCTGTGGACCTCCCCCCTGACACATGAAGAATTTCTTCACCCAACAGAAGCAATATACAGTAAAAGCCCCCATCAGCACTTTCAACAATTTAATCAAACAAACAGGAGATACATTATACCCCATGCATTCATGCAAATGGAGAAACGGCAGAAGTCCCACATTTCTGTTTTTAGAGTAGCAGATATACTGTATCTATGTAAATAAAATGTAATTGATTTGACTCTTACCATGCCACTGGAATGCACTGTATTTCAAAATGTAATAGTATATGCACACAGATAATAAACTCCTCTCAAAGGTAGCTATGTGGTAAGTATGTGTTCATTAGGTGTTATTCATCAATACATTTTTTTAGCTTTTACTTCAAATAAATATTTCAACAACATATCACACTTTTCAAATGAAAGGAATCCAGGGGGACCTCTGCAATGAGTACCCGCTGTGCAGTATCCCTTTATTAAAGTTGCGTGAGAAATGTGGTTTTGAATGATGATCTCAATGGGAGAAGATCGACAGACAGCATGCATTCAGGATGAACTCTGAAAAACGAACCAGGTTCATATCTGCAACATTTTACAACAAGAGACTGAGCATGAGCATCGCTTCAATGCAGTGAAAACTGCAATGAAAAAGTCAAAGTCAGAATGAATGCTCTTGAGAAGGTGGGCAATGTCATGGAAATGTTTGTCGTTGCTTGATTCATTGCATGGATGGAGAAATATTTTTAAATTAAGGCAAAAGGAAATGAATTAAGAAAAACCCATCCATGTCAGTGAATGGCAATGGCAGAGTCAACTCGAAGGTAATGAAGAGTCCCATTGAGCAAACAACTCACCGATCGTGAGTGCCGAAGACCTTTAATCTGATTGGACCGTTTTAGGGATGCAGTCCTACTACCTGCCTCCTGAGGAGATGAAAATATTCAGCCGCATGTGGGGGAAAAATACCTGAAAATGAAGCCCACTGAAACCTCCACTTCAGAGAGCGAAGCCTACGAATAGTCAGTTATGCAGACCTTTTTTTTCTCTTACTGGCTGTGCTGTCAATAACTGACAAAAGAGTTCAATTTTGAAGTAATTGAATTGCCAAGGTTGTTTTATCTTTTTTTCCTGTTGGAAAGAAGAAAAGTGAAGGAATGTGAATATGTCCTTTCTGCAGTGCTGTACTGCAGCATTTCTGTGGAAGTAATTTTTTATTCTACAGACTACTTGGGAAGAAAGTTTCTTTAAAAATGAGGAACAACAACAGTAAACCTATACATACAGAAATGGCTACTGATTGAAATACTTTTGTTTGTTATGTTATCTTCACGTCCATGAATCCCATCAAATCCCAACTCACCCTTGCGGCGTCGTACTTGGCTGCCCTCTCGTTGTTGGCCTTCTCTGCCTTCTCTGCCAGCTTCTTTTGCATCTGAGGACCCCGCCCGAAGAAGATGTAGTTCACAAAGGCGTACTCGAGCAGGGCCAGGAAGACCATGACGAAGCAGCCCATCAGGTACATGTCGATGGCCTTGACGTAGGGAATCTTGGGCAGCGTCTCCCTTAAGTGGGTGTTGATCGTTGTCATGGTCAGCACCGTGGTGATCCCTTTGAGGAGGACAGAGAAAAATAATATTACTACTGAAAAAATACTAAATATGTAGTAGCAATTTATAATAGTTGTCACTTTAGGATCAGAAAAGTAAGAGGCTGCTTGCGTAAATAGGTTCTCATTATTACGGTGGACAACCTGCATCCTCCACTTCTTTCCTCCATCTCTCAGGTGATGCTTTTAAACAAAAGTGGAGTCATTTCAACGCTGTTTACATCATTCAGCCTCATTTAAAGGACAAAATGTAAAATTAGCATATCTCTCATTATCCTTCTTGGCAATCTATCAGTGTTGGTAAATTTTCTAGTTGAGAGGAAGATTGACCCAGACTGGAAAAAAAAAATAATGGTGTTGCTGTGGGATTTTTGAAGCAAAGTGAGGGAGAAATAAAGGAAACACTCAATGTATATTTGTGTAAGCATGCTTATAAAACAATTTTCTGATCACTTTCATGTTTAATCTTATTTTACTTGCATGGACACACATACTGGTAGATGAGTGCAGTACACGCTCTGCTTCATTGAAATTCAAAGGTCTGCCTTGAAACCTCCAACTGCCCCTTGGTCATCAAGCAGAAATAACTCATTAGAATAGTGCTGCATGTATCTAGCCCCCAGCTCTTAGTAACCTTAACCATGAGGGGTAAGCAGTGGCGTGGTTATTTGCTATCAGCCAATAAAGGCACCTTCACACTTTGTGTAGTTCAGTGTGACAGAAGGAGAAAGAGACTCATAAAGTTAGAGACAAATAGATGCGGGGATATTGCGTGAGCTGTAGGTTTGGTCTGTTGCCTTGAGAGCTCAGTGTCTTAAACAAACCGATGGCATACACAATATTTAGGCGAAATGCTGTGAATTGATTTCTTATTTCTATTTGTCTTTTGGCATTTCCTTTGGCATTTTGCTCTTTGCAGTGCATTTCTGTTGCAGCCCTGCTGCCATGCACCATGTATTCTCCAGGGCCACTGCACATGTCACATGTAGCAGCAAATAAAGAAATGACTCACCCATATTCATTCCACCCTGACCTCCTGCGATGCAATAACACCTTATCTTATCTCATTATAGATACATAACAGATATACAGTATCCATGTTGGAAATAAATGGAGCCTATCAGTAGCCAGGCCGCTCACAGAACACACATGGACAAAGCCTTTGGAGTGTGTGTGTGTGTGTGTGTGTGTGTGTGTGTGTGTGTGTGTGCGTGTCATAAAGTACAGTGTAGAGACAAGGAAGAGTCAGGGGCTCTGGAGGAAGGAGAGGGATAGCTAAGGTCAATCTAGCCCTTAGTGTGATTTATTGGCACATTACAAGGCTAACACCACTGCTCATGTGTGTGAATGTGTGTGTGTTGTCGGTAACGGCTTGGCTGCACGTGCACATGCTCTGTCACTGCCTCTAGTGGATGGTGCAATCTCTCGTTTTGTCTTTTTTATTTTGCTCAACGACAGCCTTGTTCTTTATAGGTGTTCTCTCAGCTGTGCCATTACTCTCAGTCCTTTACTCCCTCCATGCCTTCCTCCTCTCCCCTCTCTTTTGCTCCCCCTCTCTCGTTCCCTTTTCGGACAATTTAATCAAGGGGCCGCACGCCACAGGCTTCCCTCCTTTTTCATCACATTGTTACACTCTCCGGGGTGAAGTATAGTTTTATAGGGTTTCTCGCGTGCTCTGTCTTTTTCTGTCTCCCTCATCCTCTCTCTGTCTGATCCTATTGTCTTCCTCTTTTTCCCCTTTTGTCTACCTCTGCCTCAGTCTCTCCCCCTCTCCCTCTTCATTTATCCTTTATCTCTTTTTTCCTCCCCCAGATCTCACCATCATTTAGTGGTGGTTCCCCCCTCGCACTGCACCTCTTTCCATCCCCTCCCCCATTCATTTCTCCTGTTATATGTCCCTGAGTCTCTTTTTCCACCTTAATAGCTGGAACAAAGGCACACAGCAATCAAATCTCCTCTAATCACAAGCCAGTCGGGCCATTACCAGCACAGCTCACCATTATAAAAAGGGCAAGGTATCACGTAGGATGCAGTGATGCACCTGAAACGGCGATGAATGTTGACTGTAAGAGCAGGGGCACTGGAGTTAAATCAGAGCAGCGTTAATTGAACACCTGCATCCATCACTTGCAGACCGCAAAAATTGTGGCTATCTAGTTAGCATGCAGCACTTGTCATTTTGAGAGTCTTAGTGAGGGGGAAAAAGCATTTTCAAAGGTCTGGCAGAACATACAGTCAATTCCACACAACTTGTGTGTCTACCAATACGCTAAAAGTGCTCCTGTACCAATTACAGCTAATGCCCACACCTTGGTTGTTTGTATAATATGGTTGTGAGCAAAGGGCATGGCTGTGGGAAATGGGTTTGCAACTCGATTACGGTGCGAGCAGGTCATTTGTAACTTTGCAATCCTTCGAAATTGCTCAAGAAAATGAGATTCTCCTTCAAACAATTCAATTGTTTGCTTGCTGCCTCCTTGAATTGATTTCTTCCTGATCATTGCGCTCTTCTTACGCGCCTGTCTGCGCAGACAAAGGGGCAGACGCACACAGGCACACACACACACGCTCTTCCACTGTCAAGGCACCCGCTGAAAGCTCGTAATGATCCATCAGCAGAAAGTGAATATACCACCGGTTGCCTCTCAGCTGAGAAGGCGCACACCGGATATTGCAGCTAGCAGCACTTCACACACATATATATACACACATAAAACATCCATACACACGAAGGCATAGAGGAATGACCGGATATTGCTTGCACACCTCAACGCAAGCAAGTTCAAGCAGACGAATAAAGGTGAATCCAGTTCAGCTTAATGCAACAGTGGATATCAGGGGGAGAGATGGATGTTGCAGGAAGGTGAGGCATGTTTTTCATCGAGCATTTTGAAGTGTTAAGCTCATTACTGTTCCATTACCTGTCCATCTAAAGATGAGCAAAGCGGCAATCTATTGGCATGACAAGATAGATTCGATGCTGGCCCCCAGCCTCCACCATGTGTGGTGCATAGTGTAGCACACTACACATGGCAGCTTCATTACACAGGTGCTGTCAAATGAACGGTCAAAGCTGTATATCAAGCATTCGTTGACTTGACAACAATAATTCGGTGCAACTTGGAATATGGTGTCTTGGCACGTTTTGACAGTTGCAGGGGTTTGCTGTATGAATTAGCGGATTGTTGCCATTTTAGTAACGGCCTTCTCTTTTCTGTAGAAAACTATTCTGAATTGGTCCCTTGAGGAATTTAACTTGTTCTAAACTCCTTCAATATCTTCAACAAAGAGGAGTATTACTGAAGCAAAGCACACTTGAGGTCCACATGTTACTTGGCTTAGCTTGTTGAAAAACAACTTGCTAGTTCTGATGGTTTTAATATTATTAGTCAGAGTGAGTACATATACAATTTAAATGATAATGGTGGTAGATTTATTCTTTTCTAATCAATAAGTTATGGACGTTTTGTGATGATGGGTCCTTGATTTCAGGCTGAGGTAAAAGCAGCGCCTCCTTTCTCGCAGGTGACCATCAGTTTTGTTTAATTGATTCTTTGCACTTTTGTTCTTGTGTTTTTAATTTTTCTGAAGCATAAAAGAAGACACCACCTTACAACCAACTGCAGGTGGAGAAATCTAAATCTTGGCCAGCCTGCTGTGCACTTGCTGAGCCATGACTGAATGTTTGCTGCCGAGGAGGGGTTTAGTCACTTACCATTTTAACACGGCAACAAGTGTATTGTCTAAATTGCACTTTTAGCTGGCAGCTTTCATAGAATGGCCATTACTCCTGCCTGTCGTCTAGAAGTAGCCAGTCCAATATTCGCCAAAGACAAAGCAGCGCTGCAGAGTCTTGCGAGGAATCACAGTGATTACCAGAGTGACCTGCTGCTGCCATCTCTACCTTGTTTAGTGCTCACAGGAGCCCTGCAGTGAGTGCGCCGTTGCACGCTCATAAGCACTCTTCAATAAGGAGTGAAATTATGCTCATTAGAGATTTCATGTATTTATAGCTCCTTCAGGCCTGACCACAGACCATGACCGCAGCAACTGCAGACACAAAGTGTGACCTAGTTTGGTAAGAGACAAGGTCGTCATTCACACTTTTGCCCTATGCAGAGACACAATGGACAAACATGTTGCTTGTTGTAAGTAATATTATTGTGTCCAAAACAGGGGCCTAATTTATTTTTTCTACTCGAGCAGTAATAATAGAAAGGTTCTTCAAATCCATTTCCATTTGGCCCACTGATTTCCACGCCATTCCCTAAAGCTCGCACTAATCCCTCAACAGTATGGGGAGTTCAGTCTCTCACTGTGTTTACGAACACATTGCTTTCGGGAATCCATCAGGGAGGGAGGGAGTTTTGCGGCTCACTTTGGTCCCAGACCTCATCTGCGAAAACCAAATACCTGCTCCTCAACCTCTTACCTAGAGCCACTCTGGCTGCCGACGCATCATAGTTTATCCAGAAGGAGACCCAGGAGAGGATGGTAATCAGGATCGATGGCATGTACGTCTGCAGGATGAAGTAGCCGATGTTCCTCTTCAGCTTGAAGCTCAGAGACAGTCGAGGGTAGGCACCTAAGAAAAGACGTTGTGAATTTGAACTGTCCAGTTGAAGTTTTTCAGGTAGAGTTAATGTTCATGGTAAATGAAAAGTCACAGTAGTGCATCTTCTTCAACTTATTATGAAAAAACGTAAAACATGAAATGATGAAATCTATCTTCGATTATTCCGGGGAGCAGACAGGGAAACTGTGTTTCAGTTGTCATGACAACTCCGAGAGCATGGGTTAGATTTATTGCCATGGTAACACGCATCCCCTTCACTCGCTAAAACACACTTACACTCTCTCTCTCTCTGTCGCTCACTTACACACACGCACACACACACACACACACACAACTGTAACTCTATTTCATGATGATGTGACACAATATTCAGCATAGTGCTAAAAATTTCAGCACCTTTTGATTTATCAATTCTCCACATCTCATCCACCTCCATAATTCATGGGATGATTCGGAGGAATTCAGCATTACTGCAGGAATAATAGCTTTATAACTGCGTGTAACTGCACCTCTGATGCTTCATAACTCAGGCACTTGAACTAATATTCCTCATCATGATTTGCTGTGAGAAAGCGTCTCTGGCATTACTTGTCCATGACCTGGAATATAAACAGCGTCATGTGCATGCGTCTGCGTCTCTCAAGAGTTCTCAACAGTCTCACAGCACATGTCTCTTTATAGATTGAATCTATGGTTCATTACTCCTTCTGCTCTTTGCTAGTTTTTTTTTCCATTTTTTGCTTCGTATTGGTTGGAGGAGTGGGAGCCATTACACTGTAATTTTCAATCTGTAGGTTTCAGGCAAAGCTACTTGTGGCGAGCGTGGGTCCAAATGACTGCATACTCGTGCAGAGTCGCATGGAGAGTCGCTCTGAAATAATACACAGCCTCATTAACATGCAGTGCCTTCCGTATGTTAGATTGCAGTAAAAATCACAGCATGTTGTTTTAAAGCTCGACTGCTCATCAAATGTTATTACCTACTGTAACTGCTATTGACTGACATTGACACTGATTCACATTTAAAAACCTTTGACACCCAGTTTGAGCAAAGATTATTGGTCGACGTGGGAATCATGCCGATTAATTATAATGTTGCCAATGTTATTTATAGTGTCAGGTACATACAAGATGGACATCCCAACTGTAATGGTCAGGGAAGACTTTCAAGCTATTTGGTAAGAGATTTATCGAACCACTATATTATATCTATATGTCTATATATTATATATTATATCCACTAATTTATCCTTTAACCATAAATTTGGTGTCATAAATATATACACAACTAATTAACTAAATGACTAAACTTCAGACTTCAGTTATCCAGTAGCTGTTTCAGTGTTTAGTCTTTATAATCAAAATGCCTATGCCCAAGGCTTCAGCAGTTTGAGATCCAAATAGATTCAATTTACAATGATATTAATGGATGTACTTCTTGTGTTTGGCTCATTAAAAGTCCAAACTGCTGAAAAACAGATGGGAACTTTCTAGAATGTCAAATTTTGCAGCAATGCTAGAGTAAAAATTTCATCTCGCTTTCAAACCTTCTGTTTTGTAAAGCTGGTTGGTAGGAAAAGAAACTGTCTTATCAAACAAGATGATTCTCCTATATTTGGCTCACAGTCTGTATTTCTGGCACCAGACCCACAACACAGTGAACGTACGCTTTGTTATAGTGCATCACAGGTCTTAAAATATTCCATTAACTTCCTTGTCATGTGTCTCTTAATGGCAGCTCCTCCTGCCTGAACGCTGAACAGAGTAGCTTTGCAGTAACAGATGCAGAAGTGCTGCAAGACAAGACAAGCCTGAGGTTCACTTGCGTGTGGGTGTTGAACTGCACCGGCTGTAACTGCTACACCAAACAACATCCGCGAGTGGGAGGGACACCATGTGTGAGGCCGAGGAGGAGGGGGGGGGGGAGGAAGAGGAGACAGGGTTAAGGGACGATTCTTAAAAGTTGATTTGATAATGATTAGATTAGAGTTTCCAGTCTTACTGAAACCACAAACACTGGAGCAAAATCCAGTGCATGTTTAATGCCTTTATAAGGCCTTCATCTGCACAAAAACAAGGACCAGGTATTGTTTCCACAGTTAGAAAAGTTAATGTAGAGTGTATCATTGTAAACTGCATTATATTCCACGTGAAAACAGAAAATTAAAGCTCGAAAAATCCTAAACCTTAATCTTCAACTTCTGGTGTTCATTGCAAGACTCTTTAAGTAAAAGAGATAATTAGATAATGCTACTATATAACCATTTGCATTTTATATACATTTGCATTATATATTATATATATAGAGAGAGACACACATAGATATATTGATATATATCGTCGTCATAAACTCAAGAAACTGCTCTTCATAAAGCTGTTGCTGTATCATTATCATCCAAATATCGCTGAGAAAAGTGTGAGATTCATCCCTGGGGGCAGAGACAGTGCTGAGGCACATTAATGCATTTCACAGCAATATTAATTAAAGAACTTTTACTTTCGGGGCTATTTTCAAAAGCTGTTAATGAAGCATTTCATTTAAAAAAAATCCAAAACCTGAAGGAAATTCAAGGCCTAATGCTGTCAAATTGCAGCAAAAACATGGAACTTAGACGTTATTGAATATTTAAAGCTGTTGTTATCGCAGCTGTCGACACAACAAAAATGATCGTGAGGATGAAGATAGTGGAGGTGATTAATGTGCACATTGGACAAACAACACAATTAAATGTCACCATGTATGTATGACCATGTTGTCTGGTCACGCATCTGTTTGCATATGGAAATGCACACTGTATGTACACACATGCAAACAGTCAGTGTCTGTATCTGTGTTTAAAGAAGAATAATTGATGTTGTGGGCCACATAAGACATGAATATATAATGCATTCCATCCTGGTCTGTTTTTCTGTCAGAAAGCAGAATAATTGGCATCCAGCCACACCTCTTCCAAAAGAGAGGAAAAGAGTAGAAGAAGCGATAGGGGGTGAGAGGCAGGACAGAAAGGAGGGATAAAGAGAGAGAAAAAGGGGAAGGAATTAAAGCTGGCTACTGACACATGTAATGGAGGAAACCTGGTCATTAGCCAGCCTCGGAGGGAGCCTTTGATGTGCTTCACACATGCTGCTAAATTTTAATAGTCACCACCCACTGGGGACACGCCTCCTCCTCGCAATAGCAAGTGCACTCCGGTGCGCTCGCCTCGGCACATTCACACGCGATTGACAGATACAGAGACGGACAGACAGTGTATAGTGTACACAGAGAGGGATGGTGGTTAACCCTGTGCATCACATGTGCAGCGCCGTCAGACAAAGACAAACACAGTGAAAATGCCATAACTTGTAATGAAAAAATACCCAAAGAGCAAACACAAGAAATTTACTCTCAGGCTACGAGTTGCTCAGCCTCCTCATGAGAATAACTGTGTAACTTGTTATTAAATGTCACAGAGCTATGGCTGAGGAGAGGCTGCCTTTCTGAATGGATCTCCACTGACCAGATTATATGGTAGGGAGCATCAATAAACCTCTGTATCTAGGCCTAAGTGTGCACATAAAAATCTGATTAATTTCCAAGATGGGTGTGCCACATATAAAAACCAAAGTTCACAGAATATATTAGAGTACCCCTGTGTGCGGTGAGGACGGTTGAATTACACTTCTGCACTTCTCCAAATTAGCAATACAGATTAATTACATAAAGATATGAAACTGCAAATGTTTTTTCTTGTACAGTAACTTGACAGATTGCCTTAAGGTGTTGCCTTGTCTTCTGGTTAATTGCCATGTGAGGAGAAAAAGAAAAAAATAATGGCCATTCTGAACCTATAAATAACACTTGATTGATGTCTTTCACAACAGCAGTTAATAACGACCCTAACGTCAATAAACTTACACCATAGAGCATCTATGTTTCATTTTTAATCAATGCATATTCGTTAGGAGTTGGAGGATTATCTGGGTTTGCTGCAGGCTACTGAAACTCTGTATGACTCACTGGAGCTTTTTCACAAAGACTAAAACCATGTAATGGCCAAACACAGCATATACTTTTTTGAAGCTTTTCCATTCAAAAATCAGACTGTTATATATAGTTATAGTTCACATAGTTGTATGTGTATGTGAATACACTGAACTTTAAAAACATAATTTCATAATCGTTTCTTACAATATGAAGTTTCTTCCAATGTTTTAGGTTCAGGTTCAGGCTTTCTCTCACAAGAGATTGTGTTTCAAGTGGGTGGGACTTGTTTAAAGAGGTGATGTCACATATGTTTATGCACCAGTCAGAATGGAGCAACATTAGAATCAAAGTCTGATGACAGTCAGTTGCCATTGCTGTCAATCAAATCTGATCAAACCACAATCACTGATGAAGCTGATTAGTTAAATGCCAGCAAGTTGTCTTCTTCAGGTAATCAATAGAGATGTGTGTCCCCCAGAACTTTACATCATTGTATATTTAGTCATGATTATTTAATGCTACAAAGTAAACTTAAGGTTTAAAACCAATTTTTCAGGGGCTTTAAGAAGAACTTGCTACTGTCACAGTGATTGATTGTATTAAAAGATTGAATTGATCGAGGCCTTTTGCTACAATTTATTAATGTCAGCGCAATGACCAAACATAATTACCATTAATTCCAACGTCTCCTCTCAGGGTCAAAAGCCATCTGACGACAGATTTGCTCTGTAAATCAGTGTTCCCTGCATGTTTTGGTGCAGTACCATTCGAGCTCCTGTTACTTGAGGGATACTTCAAAGGCAGCGCCTTTCCTCAGCTCAACCCAATTAGAGGCACTGACAAACACATCTTTGGCTCTGAGGGTATCAGATCAACAGATCAAGCTTTGGCGCAGATATTAGAGATGCAGAAATTGATTAAATAATGAGCTTGAAAACAGGCCAATGCTTGATACAAAGTCCTCAAGTACCGTCCGATTGTCTTGTCGTGTATTATTCCCCAAGGAAATTTAGTGTCTGAAGGCTAAAGTTATTATTATTATTAAAGGTCAGACAAACACATACACAACACATTACAGAGCAGCATTTACCTGTGGAAAAGACTACGTTTCTGGACACCAATTTGTAATCCACGATGGAGAACTGAGGCAGCTCGATCCGCGTCACCCCCGTTACAGCCGACTCTCCTCCTTTCCAGTAGAACTCGATGTCGTCTGTGGTGTAGCCATCTGTACAACACATACACACCAAGGTGTAACCATCTGTCTAACCAGCACCAGAGATCAAGATATTCAGTGTTGCTGATTATCCAACTGGGCTGTCATTTGGGAAGGGAAAAAAAAAAACGTTTGAAGTTGTTTCCAAGTACCAGACATTGCTTCGAAAAGCAAGTCAGAGTTCACAAAAACCTTTGTAGCTCTTGCTTCACTTTTTATTCTTCCAATACTTAGCTATTACCAAAACAATCTTAGATTGTCTTACAAGAACGGCAACAGGATTTGTGTGTCCCTAATAAACTTAATCCTTCCATGCAGTTGGTGTGACCTGGTGTGTCAGGTGTAAATCAGGTGCTGTAGTGTGTTGAAGACATTCACTCACAGTGTGTTGGTTGATACTAGGCCATAGCCCAAACTCAGAGGAGCTGAGCTCTGTTACATAAAGACTGAACTTGATATCTCATGAACTGACAGTTGTGTCACCTGTCTGCAGTTCCTCTTTCAGCTCAATGTTTTGGTTTCACGATCTGCAGCTTTAGCTTTTTAATTCATTCTCGCTGTTCTCATCAACCTCAACAAGGTATGCACAAGCATCACAGAAGTGATTTTAAATCACTTTTTAATCCCTTTAGTAGAATATGACCAAGACCACAGATGCTTTTGTTAGACTGCAGACTCTGACTCCAACCGCGTTTTTTTCAGACATATATTGTGGTTTCCTTTCAACTAGTCTGAATGGGCCATTGTCTGATGTATTTTTCTTGTGGGTGTCTTACTGGGCTTAAGAAAGGCTGAGTGCCAGAGCAGCCACCTTGCACATATGCTTTGTTACATGGTTTGAGTCACGGTGGTCTGCTGTGGTACAGGTGAAATTTGAGAGAACACTTTGACCTGTTTTGAAAAGCACTGTGTAGAGTGGAGTTTCACTCAGTCACAGTTTGATTTACAGCTTGTTCTTGTTGCCCACAAGCTCCCAAAATTGAGTTACATAATGTTGTTGGTGGTACTGTGTATTTTGCAATTATGTTTGACATATCTATCAGTGATTGTTTTACCTGTACTCTCCTATCACCTTTTATTTCTGAGTGAAAGAAACACAATGTGCTGCGTGCTTTTGAGAAACTTTTCACGTATTCCATTACGTGTGGATTTACTGTGGAAGTGTAATTTTGAATCCATGGCGAGCTGATGATTTATGTCATCAGTCATAGTATTGTCATTTAAAGTAAACCGCAGCCCTCTGGTGCAGTTTTAAAACAAGCGCAACAGCACTTAAAAGAAGAGAAAACTCCACGCTCGATGCAGTTTCACACAAACCACAACACTTCACACACGAGGACGTGTTGGTTTTCTCCTCAGCGTGCGCCGTGTGCTTTCTACTCACAGCTCTCTATCTCCAGAGTGCAGTTCTGTTCATCCAGGGGATACCTCCTGAGATCCATCATACACGCTGCTGTTGTAGTTATCCTGCAGAAGATGACACAAATGAAAGGGAGAGGGGACACAAGAGAGATACTATTTTAGATACTGCATGTGATTTACAAATTGTACTGAAGAAAAGATGGATAGGAAGGGCGTAAAGAAAGGATGGATTATTATCATTCTCCTGGCCCATTTGAGTGTTATTATAAGAATAGCAACACACTAGGCAGCTGCTTAACAGAGACACATAAGGGACTGTGGGAATACAATTAAATTAAAGCATTAAGGTGATAGCACTTGATTGGTCTTATCATCTTTGAATGAAACTAAATGTCCATTTGTCTTTACACTCATTTCCTCAGTCGCCTCTAAGGTAAAGTGCTGTTTGTATAACTGTACACTTTATTTGTGTGCTTTCGATAGAGGATCAGGTCATAACCCTTTCACCAAGACTGGCCACCCACCTTCCTGAAATGAAGTCAAAACCTGCGCGAGTAAAAATCATATCAAGGTAACACACTTTGACATAGTTTAATGCCTGCTCAGCTGAACTAGGTCATGTCCCTTTGTTTATCAGATGTATGAATCCAAACAGCTGCTGATCAGACAGTTAAAATAAGCAGCAAAGTGAAATGCAAATTTAAAATGATTTAGGCTAAGTCTGGCCTGATTAAAAGCCGGCTGCTTGGCAGTTAGCCACAGGATGTCTTCATTCAGTTTAGACTCAGATGAGGCTGTGGAAACCCATCAGATGATACATTACACAGCTAATTTGAATTGTGACACACT
Organism: Psettodes erumei; assembly: GCA_016785225.1. Taxonomy (NCBI): domain Eukaryota; kingdom Metazoa; phylum Chordata; class Actinopteri; order Pleuronectiformes; family Psettodidae; genus Psettodes; species Psettodes erumei. Next base: position 1,611,226 of record JAFBJZ010000953.1, read on the forward strand.
GCTGCATATATGTTGATTTTTGAACTTGTATGATGATTATCATGATTAGCCGGCGAAGCAGTCATTTCACACAAAATCCTCAATCATTTTTTTAAGCAAAAATGTGCCCAAATTCTCTGGTTCCATCTTTGTACTCGTAAGGAGTGATTTTAAAAACTTGTAAAATAATAATGATCATGAGAACCTTAAATAATAAATGATCAATTGACACAGAAAATAATTATTATTCACAGCCCTAATAAAACAGCGCAGATTCCTTCCATGATAGCATGATAGTAATCTGTATTCAGCAAGTTCCTCAGATGTACCTGACATACATTTAAATAACAGCTCATATCACAAACACCACGTCACACATCTCCATCTCCCTTTGATCTGTTGAAAACATCGAGAGGGCTATAAGTAGCCTGCGAGGCTAAGTGCTCTGAGCTCCACTGGCATAATCGAGCATGCACGGCAGTCGGACTTTAAAATATGAACACTGACAGATGCAAACACAAGCTTGCAAGTACACATGCGAGCGCACACACTTTTCGCTTTGCACTCTCATCGTTCAAAGCATGCATCCATATTCATAGGTCACACAAACTCTTTTGAACCTGTCAGAAAGATCAGTGGGAATTCAAAACAAAGGCTTTATGAAGCAAATATCTGAGAACAGCTGCCACCTTAACGCACTAATGCACCTTCTACCCTGGTCATACCTCTTTTTTTGTGAATGATCTCTGACTGCACCCTCCCTCTTTGAGAAATCAAGTGCTGATGTGCCCTTGAGCATGCCACATAATCCATCCTCTGGCTGCTCATAGGCCAGCAGTGGAGAACTGCCAAGTTCTCAGCTTGGGCAACTGTAGCTGTAATTGTGCTTTAAATAGACAGAATTTAGTTGACACAGGGAAACGTCTGAGGACATTTATGACCCTGAGATTCACATTGTTGCCTGTTGCGGGTCGTGCTGCTCATTTGCATGGCCCAGAAATTGCAGATTACCACTCTACCGACACAAATAAACTCAGTTGTGTATGTAACAAAGAGGGACATGTATTTTAGAGGATAAGGCTGGTGTTATTTTGTTATATTCTTAACACTAACAAATCCCACAAAAAGACCAGAACAAACAATGATATTGTGATAGCGCAAAGCTGATATTACCTGAGGCCGTAGAGAACAGTCCCGTCAGGATGCAGGCGGATCATGCGGTTTTTCACTGTGACTCCGTGGACAAAGGACTTCTTGTCGTTCAGGAAGTAGGTGTCGGGCACCCAGAGCTGGTCGGCAACCCTGTTATCCAGGGTCAAGTTGAGAGGGATCCCTACGTAGGCGAGTCGCTTGTCCCTCCAGTACTGCTGGAAATACATGGTCAATGTGTAGTCCTGTGGACACAAGCAGAGGGAAGGAGACAATGAGAATAGGTGGCATTTGATAAATTTGACTTTTTTATTTTAAGTACTTTAATTAAACAGACGAGTTTGATAAAGCTGTTGCGGACCTCAAAAGCAAACATCAACAGCTTTGAAATGTTTGTTCTGCCCATTCGTCATTGTTGGTGCTCCTCATATTTATATGACATGACACAGCATCCTACGTGCTGGAGGGAGCGTGGGCCAACTGGTTCACATGCTGCTCCCTAATTCTCAGAAGTGTCTTTGCCCTCCCTCCTGGAACACAGTAACCCATACAGTTATGTGCCATTATAAAACAGCATGTGGGCAGGCTGACTCATGTAGCTGCAGTTTTAGTGGAGAATTTCATATCTAAAATTTCAACATAAAATATCGACAGCTCATATCAACAAAAGCTTTTTAAACATGTTACCTTAAATTGAAAAAGGCTGTCTCTTGAGCTTTCAGAAAATGTCAGCTCTGTTTCAGTGGCTGATTAAAATTTTTTTTTAATGCAGTTTTTTTTTTTAATATGCTGAGTTACTATTGTTTGCGCCATAATTGCACATATGAAAACACTCTGATTCTGATATTTCTTGCGTCTCTCTGTGAAAGCAACCCTCGCCATCTGGCACTGAAGGCAAATAAGCATGGACAAAGTCCAGCCCTAAGGAGGCTATTAGTTCAGTGACATCAAACATAATTTTAAAAAACACTTTAAGGAGAGAGGTAAAAGTTTAAAAAATTGGACATTGAGCAACTAATATTTTTGTTTTGCCTTGATTCGAGTTGTCTTTGACCAGAGGATGAACGGCAGTGGAGCTAAGGACAGGGCCTCTCCCGCCTCCCTCTCCCTCACATAATCCACTTACCCAAGCTAAAAGTCTCCCTCCTTTATTTCTGTTTTTCTCTCAGTCTGTCTGCACCTCTCTCTCTCTCTCTCTCTCTCGGGGCAATGCCATGATCTCCCCTCTGCCCGCTGTGGTGCTGAAATGAAACCAGCTCGCACCGAGCTGGCACTGGCAACGGCACGCACGTCGGTGCTGCATGTCTCAGGTGCACACCGAAACAGGAGTAATGAGCATGACTTTCCAGAAACGATTCCTGTGTGTTATATAACTGAAACAGTTTTTGTCTGTTAGCACGCCCGTTCATGCTCATGCATCTCCACATTGTTACTAATGCTTTCCAAGGTTTTGCATTTTCATGAGATAACCAAAGAATAGAGTGAACGAACGCTATGCAAATTCAAGCAATCAACTGAAAGTTAATTATTCCTTTATTTTTACTAAGACTTCATGCCAGGCTTCTGGGTTTGGTGAGCACACAGAGATGCGAACGGGGAAGATCTTAGTCAGCACAGGATACAGATTGGTTGCACAGTGTGAGATGGAAAGCTTATTGGCACAGAGCCATAAATATGTGGTGGTAAAGCCACGGCCTGTTTGGTATCTGCATCCCCCAAATGCCAGACAGCTCTGGTTGTGTGGCTCAGAATGCCTACCAATCATGTGTGGGGAGAAATGTATTTAGAACACGAGGTGATAACCATGACCTACTGTAGCGCTACGATCTTCTCAATACACCTTTTTACGTTCTGGACAAAACAAGGAATGCCAAGACACCCCCACACCGGCTCAGGGAAAAAGTGAAGGCCCTTTTTTATTATTTGCTTTTTAAAAATTAAGCGTGTAATCAATAGATTAATCAATAACGAAAATGGCTGTTGCAGCCTGAAAAGGCAGCCCCCTCTGGAGTCACAAAAGACTCATACATACGCAGCAGCACTTCCCAACACCTGGAAACAGACTTTGATGTTTAAACTCAGTTCTCCCTTTAATCCAGCTTCAACATACCAGGAACTACTTTCTCTGGTTCCTCAGGATATGCAGTAGTTGACTAGAAACAGTAAATCCTTGTCGCTCTCCAGGATTTTGTGACACAAAGGGCAAGAAGTGTTATCGGTCGTAGTCCCATTTAGGTCGTCAATGTGGATTGATCCCACAACGTGGAGGAAATTAAATTTGCTGTATGAATGAGTACTGTAGACCCCCCCCATTACCACTGTATCTCTACCCTCCATTGATCCCTACAAATGACTGTCTTATTTTTTACCGTCATCACATTACGTCGTCCTCTTCCTCCCCCTCTCCCCGAGCAGCACTGTGCTTTAGGTATGCATTTCCATCTCCCGCCAGTGTGTCAGCAGGTGGGCAGCCCAGCGCGCGCGCGCACACGCACATAAGACATAAATGATTTAAATTAAACATGTAGCCTGTACAAACACACGGCCAAGGAATCCTCATCAATCTTGCATGGAGACAATCAAAATGAATTTCAGATGAGGACGAGTGCAGCCTTGCGCACTCGCAGCACCTGCCCTGGAACTGTTTTCTTTCTGGAGAGGTGGTCTCAGATTTTCTGTGAACTAGGACTATGGATTATGAATTATTGACAATCCACCCATTTCCCACAACACACGAATGCCCAGTAGACCCTGCTGATAGGGTCATTAGCATATGTTGCAGAGATAATAACAGTGACCAGTGGATGTGATTTCCAGAAATCCTCAATTATTCAGTTAACTCGCCTGGATGTTCACTTTCATTCAGGATGCATGACAGTTCAGATAAGCAGAGTTTTGGCTGTGGACTGACCCATATTCAATTTAATCTCTCCCTCTCTCTCTCAGACTGGCTGCGATGTCGTGATACCGCCACAATCTAGGAAATATCCTGCGAACATTGTTTGTCACATGGCAAATGCCCTCTGTTCCCAGCGTTGTGCTGTGACCAGCTCATCAGCATGCGCTGCAGCACAGCAGGACCGAACAGAAAACATGCTAATGGACCGGGAAGGTAAAGAATCGTTGGCATTACATGTGACGCGTATCCAAATGCAACAGCGACGTGAGAAAAGGGTTTGACGGCAGCAGCTGTGCAAGTTTTCTCCAATTTAACTTACGGTGCAGGAGAGAAAAAAAATGATGTGATATGTAATCGCTGTGTACTCCATATGAACCCCTGTTCAGTAAAGCAATTTGAGTCACTTCAATGTAATTTTCGGAGCAATCCCCTCGGGATGGCCTTGAGGCGTATATCACCGCAGTGCAGGGGGAATCCCTCATTGAGTTGCCACCCCCTCTTCTGCTGCTATAGAATGGTAAAAATAGCACTGTCCCTTACTGAGAGCAAACACAGGGACGTGATTGAACTGGGCTTTTTCCTCTAAATGACAAGTTGGCCTTCAATATATAGGATCATTTTCTCACTGTCTAATATTATATGATGTATTGCCTCATAACAGGGAAAGAGGGACAGAAAGATGAGGAACAATTGTGGAACATTTACAAATAGAACATTTTTCTCTGATATGAGCAGAGCCTCTGTGACACTGCAGTACACATAACTGCACACAATCTATTTTTTTTTTTTCATTTATTGGCTCGTATCAAATTCTGTCCCTGGAAGATTTTGTTCACATTTGTCATTTTCGGCCATTGGTCAGTCTGAATGTAGGTTATTTCTGATTGTCTCTGAGCAGCTTCATAGCAATTTTGGGACTCTGATTTTGGATATTCTTGCATAACCAGATTAGAGAATTGAAGAGGGAACATTAGCCACTAATTTTCACAAAAAGGACAAATTTTTAAAAAGCACATTCTGCTGTAGAAATGCATTTTGTTTCCCTTCCTGTTTTGTTAATCAGCTTGAGATGTCTAAGGTTTATGTTACAACCCATTGGAGGCACCACTGGGTCTTTACACAGCAGCAATTTATGAGATATTATAATATGTATAGCAAGTATATGAGGATTACATTTATTACTGTTTTCCTCAGGGAGACCCTGCTGGTCTGGGAGTCATGTGCCATTAATGCAAGGGTGCATGCCATTCTCCTTCTCTCTGCCTTACTTCCTGGTCATCAACTCAGATATTAATATGATTTCACCCGATTCTTCTTATTCTTCAAACCAATTAGCAACCCAATGGATGTCGTGTTCCTCTGTTCCATTTCTGCAGGGGTCTTCACTCCATCTCTTAAACCTCATACACCTGCCGTATCCGTTACAGTAAATAGAATCAGACTGTTGACTCATGACCTTAGCAATAACGCCCATCATAAATCCAGTTCAGAGTTTACCTGCCCCTTTGTTATTTGCTGAAGCATAACGAATGGCACCGAGAAAGGAAATGAGGCCGGTGCCATCTATTTTAAATTCCCCAGGCCATTAAGTGCTGTGTCTTAAAGGGTTTTTGTTAGGAAGGGGGCTGTGGAGTTAGAATGAGTAGAACAGCCCCCCCTTGCCCCCAAACGATACGTCCTTTTAGTGAGGTGGCACTCCAAACCAGCAAGTGCCTGCTCTGCTTATTCGAAATCTTAGTGATCATCACTTCATCCTTCAGCACGTTCTCTCCTGAGGCCAATTACATTCAATCAGGCAGGAAGCCGGATGCCGGATAGAAGACACGGGAGTATATTAAGCCAAACTCAGAGCACAAAGAAAGGATAGGCTCTCTTTGCATTGCTGGAAGACCTATATAAGATAATTAGTGTGACACAGTTAGTATGTTGGCAATTTCTGATTCCAAGATTTATCTAATGCAGCAGGGTATGCAGAGTATGGATGTATTGTAGTACAGTCAGGCTCAGACCAGGTCTTTTAATTGAGTCATTGATAACCTTAACACTGAGTAAATTTATCCTGATGTCACTCAGCCACCTGTAAATTACCTGACAAACGAAAAAACACTGATCAAAGCTATTTCATTGGCTTGTTGTGTTACTGCTAAAATCTAAAAAACAGGCAGCAGGAACATTTGGAGAAAAGAGAGATGGAGCGACTGAGATCTTTTCACCTCTCTCAAATGACTAATGACAGATTTTATTATTTTTTTTCTTCACCCACATGCAGCTGTGGGTGTATGGATGATGAGCGCTTTCAACCTGTTAGTGCAACTACACTGACAGGCTGCAAGGCTCTGACCGCCCCTCTAACAAGTGATAAATATGCAGGTGATCCATTCTGCAGTCTACAACTAGTTTCCAAGTGTGCAAGTCATCTATTTTGCCTTGTTCTGATCTTGTCCTAGTATGTGTTTCTCATCAGCCGAGGCCCCCGGCGCACCGCAAACAAACCTCAGAGGTAATTAGTGCGCCTTTCTCAGACACTTTAACATCTGCCGGTGCAGGAGCTCGCGCTCTGCGAAGCTGTCGGAGTGGCAGACACTGACTCGGTCGATCTACGATGCCAGGTGGGCCCTCGGACGAGCCAGATGCTTTTATTCATTTGTAAAAAAAAATTTTTAAAAAGCTTGCTGGATCTTTCGATCAGCTGCCACCTGCCTGCTCGGCCTCGCTCCTGTCCCTGTGTTTTTCTAGGATCTTTGATCCTTCGTTTTCTCTCCTCTTTTCTGCTTGGTTCGGCCTTTCAGTAAATCTTTAAAACTTATAGTGCTCTTCTCCCCTTTATTTTCTCTTGATGTTCCTGTGTCCAGTAATTTTCCCATGGCTAATAAGCCTGCAAAGCTTCTGGCATCTGGTTTATTAAAATGTATTGTGAACATACAGTGTGAGGCAGCAAATACAAGACAGGTCCACTTGGGAAGTTTTCATCAATGCAAGTATTAATGGACTGCACACATATTGTCTATATATTTCACTTTTTTTAAAAGAGTACCTAGCTTTAGCTCTCCATTTTCAGTTAGATGAATTAGACTAATGAATCTGTGTAAAGCATGTGTAGATGTTGAAGTGCTTTAGGCCTGCATTCACTCAGATTCTACCTGGTAATACCTGTGAAAACAATCGTTTGTGTCTTTTGACTTGCACTCATTTGTTACTCATTTGCCTCCACTTTAACCCACCCAGAGTCAATGCCTAACCTTAACCTTTTGCACTAATTTATCTGCAACTTTGTTAACGTCTGATTCTCTTTGACCTTAGCATCAAGCCTCCATCCAGCCTTTTGGAATGACCCTCCTCTTAACAAGACCATTGGGTGTTTGTGAGAAGATTTAGGATCTGGCAAACCCAAGCGTTGTCAGTCTTTCTTCATCTGCAGAGCAGGATCCAGGCCACATTTCAGCAAACCCCCAACTTTTAATACTAGTTTTTCAATTGTGCCTGTGGGTTGTTCCACTAGGCTGGTGAAGTGGGTTTAACAGCTGAAATTGTATTGAAATTAATGCAGTGTTGGCAGCCTAATAACTTGGAAATTGTTTTTGCACATGGAGAAAAGAGAGAAACACGGAGAGCATGCATTTATCTGGGCTGTGCTGTTTAGTTTTGCTGAATGGATGAAGCACTGCGCTGTCACTGTCGGGACAAAAGCACTCATTATCCACTTCCCTCTGGAGCAACCCCCATGCTAAAACTAGAGACGGTCGCAGCACTGGATAAAAAGCATCCAGGAAATGTCAAACGCTGGTGTGAAAACAACCAGCTTGAACTGTCGTGTTTGGCCTTCAGAGCTGGATGACATCCAGGGAGACGCACAGATGCAGTCCCTCAGTGCATTGGTGGCAGTGAGAAATAGACCAGCATTAATTATCAGTTCAAGTGTGATTGAAAAAGCTGGTTGATCAGCTGCTCTGTGGAGAAAAATCACGAACTAATGTTTGCAGCTGGACTGTTGGCAAAGCTGTGAGTGTCAGTCCTAAAGGGTCAGCTGGAACAACAGGTACAGCAACAGGTCTCCCAGCGCACCTGCTGTAAAGTCAGTTTTCAAAGCCAGGAGACACCTGGTGAAGTAATCACAGAGTCACTGATCAACACCCGCCCACCAGATGCATAATAATCATTAAAAATGTAGCCAGGACTATACTTGTGAAATGAGCTCCTGCTGGGGATGATGCTTGAGTGGATGTTGTATGTATACAAGGTGTAAACTGCTGCATCCCCTGCTTTGGTGACTGCATTGTTGGAAGAGCACATGGGCTCAGCGGCTGGCATCTGTAATAACAGCCAGAATGGTTGCACCTACACAAGCAGTGGCCCGTGAAACATGTTCGAGGTGTTGATCTGGAGTCAGCGATTGCTGGCTTGTGGGTTTAGCAGCCTGGAACCAAACCAATTACAAGCAATAGCCACCATTCAGTCTCCTGCTGCAGCCTTAAAAAAACTGGGTTTTTTTTGTTTTTTTTAAAGAACTGAAAACATAGCCAATGGGGCGAGACATGTGTCACTTGTTTCCAGTGCAATTTGGGTCATCGTCGGCTGAACTTTTTAAAATACAATAGCCTGAAGTTGGTTTCCTGCGTGTGGGTACACGTGTCAACAGCACCCAGCTCACATTAGAAAATCCAATCAGAGTTCTGTGATAGCTGCCTGCTCACGGGGGCCTCCTGGGTGGACACTTCCTCAAACACTGTTAATTGTGGCTCCAGAGGTTAATAGGCAGAGCAAAGCAAGAGCTAAGATTTCCTCTGGCCGTCTGACTCTACCAGTGCACTTTTTCTTCGGTGTGTGTAGTTCGTGTGCATTATACGTGGATGGTACTGATTGGAAAAAAACAACAACACTTTAATCTGCTCTCTGAGTGAGCCGTTGTTGCTGTCTGCGGATCGGCACTGTTGGAAACTGAATCAGGAGGCTGCCTTATGTTTATTTTTTAACACCGAGCATTCTGTGTATGTATGGTAACACTGTGCTGGCGGCACAGTTGTTTTCATTGCTAACAGGAAACCCAGCCCATCCATGTCGGCATTACAGAACGGCTTCAGGGGGAGAAACTGGGTTTACAGCAGCACTTCCTTCAAACACTGCAACCCATGTTGCATGTGTGCCAGTGTATGGGCACAGAAGCAGGACTGCATGCACAGACGGAGAATCAGCATTAATGCGTTGTAAATTCACTCACCATGTTGACTTCTGACACCATGTCTATGCTGGCCACATCTATGCTCATGCCGACGGCAACAGGGGCCCCTGCAAGAGGTTAAACAGCAGAATATGTATATAGGCCTACACCTCCACACCTGACCACAACACTGTGAATGGCGCCAAAAATGAAGATGCCTGCCTGCAGCGCGAGGAGGGATCAAATGAGGGGGAGTAAATATGGCACATACCTCCAAAGTCCGGCCTCAGTCGGATATCGTAACCCTTCAGTAGTTTATCCACCGTCTCCTTCACGAAAGACATGTTGCCCGGCTCGTTGACGCTGAAAAGACAAGCAGAGACAGGAGGCGCTGGGAAACATCACCTTGACTTGCGCTGCAATCAGCCAGGCCAATAACCTTGACTGCTCCAAAATGACCAAAATTTAAAAAAATGACCACTCACCTTTTCGCGCAGCACACAATCGAACCGACAACCAAGTGCGGACAAGACGCGAAACTGCCGAACCCCGTGCAAAGCAAACATCCCCTTTTCTTTTTTTCTTTTTTTTTCTTTTCTCCCTTGTTTGCAGCCACAAACAGCAAAGAGAGACCCCGCTCCCAATCAACAGAAGGTTGCGGACGCTCCTCAAATCAGAGTAAATCCATTTATTGCCCAGAAGGAGAAAGTCGAGTGATAGAAAAAAAAGTCAGCAGCTTGCCGTGGATCGAGTCAGATATGAAATATGGGCTGACACCCCCCCCCCTGGCAGATGAACACTGGCTTCGCGTGTCTTTGCCTTGACTGTGCTCTCACATTCAGGAGCTGAAGCGCATATTGATGAGCAGGGCGGTCGGGGATGCTGCTGCTGCGGCGGGTGGCGGCGAAGGCTCTCGACTCGTTCAAACGAGAGACGAAGCCCAACACTTTCACACTGTAAAAAAAATACCCACCAGTAGCCGCAGCACAGTGTGATTATTTAAGGGTATTTTTTTCTATATTTCTTTTTTTCCCCTTTTAAACCGTGTGTGTGTAAAATACTTATAATACTTAATAATTATAACAGGGAAAGTGTCATGTCACGTTTCCCTTCTTTGTAATGCAAATTAACTTCTCTATAAGCTTTGAACTGTTTTAGTAGAGCTGCTAATAACTTGTCTGTCTGTTTTGTCAAGTTAACAGTTAAGGAGGCCACTCAGGATCTCCGAGACAAGCTGTTGTATGGGTCATGGTAAGAAAACGCTGGATCACATAATTCCAAAAATGCAACTCGGTAGCTCGGAGTGTCCCTGAATGGGAAATGCCTAAATATGTCTTTCAAACTCCACATCCCAACTTTGTTGCTGAGTAGAATTCCCAGTGACAAATGTAGGGCAACATCACTGAATCCCCTGTTTTCAGTTAAGATAGTTTGGTTAAAATGAAAGAGGCAAAATAACGCCCTCAATTAATAATCCTTAATCCTAAATACTACACCGTTTGCTATGTTAAATTGCCTTATTAATATTGACATTTTTTTACAGTGCTCCTCACACCATCTGCGCCAATCCCCTTCCCCTGTGTTTCCTGTAAAAATGGCGGGACCTGAACAGTACGGAGTGGAATCAGGCTGCATTTATCAAGCCACTGATCGATGCTTGTGATTGATTAGCCTGTTAATCGTCTATAATGGGCTCCTTTCCTTATCTAAAATGGAGGGCTCTACTATCAATTATTTAGACTGAGAAATATTTAAGTCAATGTCAGAAAACTACGTGGATAATTGGGGGCGTGTACACACACGTATACAAATCTACACACACTGTGAGAATAATTAATATGTGTGTGTGTTGTGACGTTTCCTACCTCGTGTCATATATGGCGAACAGCTTCTTGTTTCCGTCAACAGCATTCCTGAAAGAAACAGGGTGGTGACATCATTAATGACTGAAAACAGATTTTAGCCAAGGTAAATACGGACAGGTAAATTAAAAAGCAGGCGACCCTTCACCAGACACAACCGTTAACACACACACACACGTATTGTCGGAGTAGAGACGCTGTTTTTAAGCTTCGTGTGTTTGAAGTTTATTTGCCTTACACACACATTCGTTTGTTCATCTCTGATATGTTATGTGGGCTAATTGATCAATGCTTCTGTTTCTCCCTAGTTTAGTGCCCTGCAGTAAAACAGGAATCTAAAACAGTGGGATGCCTGCAGGGTAAGTATTGAAAGCCCCCCCCCCCCCCCCCACACACACACACACACACACACACACACACACACACACACACACACACACACACACACACACACTTCTCATCCGTACACACATGAATGAATTCCACACATACTCCAGCTGGACAGCGCTCCTCGGGAGCTGTCCGCACCCGGTGTGGTGCTGAAATCCGGCTCCTGTGTGTTCTCACATTTCCTGGCGGAGGCTCCCGTCCACAGACTGCATCTCCACACGGATTAAAGGAAGTGGAGGGAGGTTCAAGTATCAGGCGCTAATTACCGTCACGAAACGTGGAGCTCGGCTACCCTCTTATGGCAACCGTCAGGATGATAACGACTTGGGTTTGAGACTTTACTTAGAGGGTGTGTACAGTTAGCAAATTCATACCACGCTTTTGAAAAAAAAATACGCAGTTGAGTTCCTGCAAGTGCTGTATTATTTCACTCACTAACTCCTCACGAACTAATTTACTTAGAGATCTCCCAGGCTTCACAAAGACAACCAGCAGTGCTGTTAATTTAGATCTTATCTTATCATATGTGGCATCCCATCAAGATGAGATGGTTTTGTATGGTCGGAAATATTATTGCCTTATAGGCTATAATTAATAGCGTTACGTGTGGACCGTGTCAGCTTTGAAGGGATACTGGAGTTTCATTAAACAGGCCTGCGCCGCCAGCGCGCATCCTCCTCCCAAACCACCAATGGGGAGCGTCGATTGTGAAATTATTAGCCGCCGCAGCAGCACTTCACGCTCTCGAACCGGCAGTTGGCGGTGTAGCGAAAGAGGCGGAAAAAAATGTGGAGCGAATTCGCTCTCCGGACGCGAGCGAGGAGGCAGCCCGTGTGATGCTGCTGCAACACCTCTGGAGGCGATGCAAGAGACGCGGTGCAGCAGGCACTGAAGGAGGAAGGCGGTGAAGCCCAGACAGACTACTACAACACCGCCTGACGGGGGACCGCTGAGTGAGAGAGAGAGCAGTCCGTGGTGGAGAAGCTAAGGAGAAGGAGAAGAAGGAGGGGAGACAGCCGCCAAGCACGGGGATTATAGGTGACTGAACCCGTAATCGTCCAGCTTCAACGCCGCCGAAGGAGACCCTCTAGCCACCGGTTGCTGTGGGGTTTTGGGGGTTATTTTGTCGGGGGGGCAAATGAAAGAAAATCTTCGCGGTGATGGATCTGCCTTCAGGTACCCCCCCCCCTCGATTTTGTATAATTAGACAGCATACGATATAGGAATGGGATGAGAATCAGTTTCATGTTTTTGGTGAATACAAGAGTGGAAAAAAGGTGATGGTGGAGGAGGGGGGTAGGAAAGGGGGACTACACACAATGGGGATCATACTGCAGAAAACAATATCCTTATTTATGTGTCCTTTCTGTATGCTGCACCAGCCTTGGTACTGTTTGGGAAGATTGTGATGTGGATGCTGTGGGTGTCTTACAGTAGCATATGTCAGTCTCACAAAGCAGATATTGTCCCACTGCTTGATTTAGTGATTCCTGTAATAGTCTTCCTGTATATGCAGCAGGGTAAAGAGTTTCTTTGTGTGAGTTGGGGTGAGCCTATGGCTATGACATTTTGTGATGAAAGTTTCTTCTTCCTCCTTTTGTTTTTCTTTTTCTGCATGTGGATCTGCGTGGCAGCTGCTGTAAACAACAGAGTGAGCACAATTTCAGTCATGGCAACACTCGTCCTTTCCCTCCTGCTCCTGTGTGGTTGCCAAAATAGGTAAAGTAAGCTTATAATGTGAAAGAGTCGCTTAAAACATTTTGATGCCGACAGGATGCGAAGAGGAATGGTATTGCTGCTTAAACTGCATCTCTTTGCATTGGCTAATGTCTTGAAGTTGCCATTGATTTGATAATATTCAGTCATTTTCAGTAGCAGGCAGCAGAACTGTCACCACTTTTGATTGCTCCATCTGCAATTTAGCAAATGAAACTCTTGGATATTCGCATATTTTTTAACTGAGGATTCCTGCCAGCTCTGCCCTCCTCGCTGTGATTGATTGCATATCCCAGCTGCACTCTGCTACATCACTGCTTAAGTGGCTTGTCCTGCACTCAAGAAAAGCAAAAAAAAAAAAGGTCTTTGGCAATGCTGTCAGTAAATCACTGGAACTGTCCACTCTCATCAGACTAGATCAATGGCTTTTATATCACATGTTTAAATCTGGCTTGTAACCTTTGTCTCTTTCTCTCATACTTTTTGTGCATGAGCATAGTGTTCTTTGTCGTTTCCCTCATTTTCTATTCACAAAAATTGTACTCATCCTCACAACACATAGCTTTGCTTCTTGACATATTTAGAGGGGAATTCATTTGTTTATATTTGGATCACATGCCAAAGCCTTAATTATCTCTACTGCTAGTTGTAAGCAGCACTTATGTTCCATAATTAATCACAACAAGCTTGTCCTTAATGTGGCGAGCTAATTAATCACAGTAACTGTGTCAGGTTTTTGATGTCCTGCAGTTTGACTGTTTCTCCTCATTTCCTTCCTCTCTTCTTCTCTCCAAGCCTGTGCCAGTCCTCCTCAGAGGCTCAGAAAGAGACAGGCCCCAACGACAACAGCACCGTTTTCACCAGGATCCTGGATGGGCTCCTTGATGGTTATGACAACAGGCTCCGACCAGGGCTTGGAGGTTTGCTGGGGCCGCTTTTTTCAATTCTCGTTTCACACTTTAGCATTTGCAATTGTAGGATTCAGACCCCTGTTTGAAAACAAGATAGTACATTTGCATTCTAAGGTCATCATGCCACAGTCGAGCTTCCCAGCGTGCTAATCTATCCCGCTAACCTAGACTCTACCATGAGAGGCCTCCCATTTCCCTAGCGACTTCATGCACTGATTGCTGAGAGACTGGCAGACACAGGGGCAGAAAACTGTGCGAGCCTTCCTGTAAGCTAAGGTGAAGGCTCACACACATGTTGTGGTCAGATGCATTGTTTCCTTCCAAGGGATCATGAATAAACGCCATCATTTCTTATGTAGCTGTGGTACAGGGCAGGAAAATCAATCAAGCCATCTTCAACACAGCCTGAATTCAGTGTGTTGTGGTGTTTTAATCACAATCCTCACCCTGGCAACAAGAGAAAACCTTGAGAGCTGACGAACTGCCTCTTTTTTCCTCAGCGTCTATTGAAATGATAGCTGTTCTTTTTCATTTTCCCCATCCCTGACTCCTTCTCAACCTCTCTCATCAGTGGCGTAGCCGTTAGTGCTTTTACTGCACTAATTCCTTATTTCATCGTCATGTAACTGGTACTCATTTCACTTTGGTCCCCACTCGTTGTAGGTAGAAACAAAGCTTTTTCATGGCGAATGTGTCATGGCTAAAGTCTGCTGTCACAGCCTGGTAATGGTTGCTGGCCTTGACAATCATGCCTATAAATACGTACCAGAAGAAAAGGTTTTCTTCATTCAGCGTTCAACATGCTGCTCTCCACGGCACAGCCAATCCCAGCTCGCCAGGACCAAATTTATATGCAGAGAGGGGAATGGCTTTTCTGGTCCAAATCAAAAATAAAGTCCCACTTTTTTAAAATCATCTTCAGAAGAAATTCATCATAAGAGAAATTCATGGAAATGTGTGAAATTTCCGAGAGTACTGGCTTGTTCTTAAGCTGGAAACACAATGTGGGGTTGTAAATGCCAGTCCTGATGCTTAGCACTGGTGTGACCCATCAGAATATATCTTTCAATTTGGTCCTTTCTATGCCACAACGCGATAAGCAACCAGTATCTTTCTGAAATGTCATATTTGTCGAAGTGGAAAAGCCTCTGAAACTGGAGTTGCAATCATCAGTCGATGACTAATTGTTGCTTGCTGCTTTTTGCTGTTTTATATGATTGTGAACTGAATGTCTTTGGAAGATAAAAACAAGACACACAAAGCTGTTACTCTGGGCACTGGACAATTGCTGTGGACAAAACACCTGATCGATTCTGATTACAATAATTTTGATTTCCTGTCTTTGACCGCCCCACACCTCATACATTGTCAACTGTGCTCTCTCCACAGAGAACGTCACAGTGATCACGACAAATATTTTTGTCACCAGCTTTGGCCCGGTGTCTGACACGGAGATGGTGAGTTCATCTGCAGCAAACACCTTAGATACACAGACACAGGGGTCAACTAAGCTGGACAAACACACACACACACACGCGTCACCAAAACACTTGCAGACGACCATCAGCAATTTTAGATTGAAAATACATATTTTCGTGAGACTTGTACCGCTGCTCCTGCTGTTCCCAGGAAATACAATCATGTCCGAGGTGTGTCTTTGAGGACAGGCTCTTTTTGGCTGTTTGGCTGCTTAACTGGAATGAATGGGGATGACTTAAACTTTGAAGATGTAATGCAACGTGGCTGGGTCATTCCAACCTGTTCCAAATGATTCATCTCTTTATTAATTCGTTCTCTTGTGAACTATGAGGTTCCGCCTGGATAGCATAATCCATTAACTCTCCTCATTCACTAAATCTTCTATTAGACCCTGCCATATCCCTGGCACACCTTGACACAGCAGTGCTGCTTTCCTACAATTTACTTGAAAAAAGCTATTGAGGGGTGTGATTGATTAATGAGATGTGGCGAGAGACTTGAATGGTACTGCGGTCCATAAAGGCGTATATGTCAGTCTGCTAACGGCGTCATTATTCTGTGGGATGGAGTATTGTTTTGTGTGTTTGAGATTGAAGCCAGTCAATACTACATTGCAGTGTAGAAACGAATGATTTCTACACTGCAATGTTTGATCACCATATCTGTAAAATCCTAGTGGCCTGAGGAATGCATAAAGAACAACTGGAGCAACTGGAAAGAAGGGAAATTCTCTTTTTTTCCTCAATGTGCTTATTCTCTCTGGGACAGAAAATGCTGCTGCAGCGGAATTAATAAAATCAAACTGAGACCCTATATAGTTTAAATTTTAATTCTGGGTAAATAAACACCACAGGAAGAGATGTTCTGAGGAGTGTGTAGGTAACCATCTTTTAAAACGCAGTGAAAACTCCAGCCCATGGAGGATATTTCGCATGCAGCTTCTTTTGATATAAACTGATCGCAGGGCAGTCAGTTTGTAAAGATGATAGCAGTGTGAAATTTACCGGGATCGCGTTACACGGCTGGGGTCCAGAAGTTAGCTCTCACCACTGCTACCCAATGTGCACCACAAGGTGCTGATATTTTCATCCTCATCCATCTGTCTTTTGCTGTTTGTCTCAGGAATACACCATAGACGTCTTCTTCCGGCAGAGCTGGAAGGACGAGCGCCTGTGCTTCAAAGGGCCCATGGAGATGCTGCCCTTGAACAACCTGCTGGCTAGCAACATCTGGACCCCGGATACCTTTTTCCTTAACGGCAAGAAGTCTATTGCCCATAACATGACCACACCCAACAAATTGCTGAGGCTGAAAGATGACGGCACTTTGCTTTACACTATGAGGTGGGTCATATTCTCAATGAAGGATAGCTAAGAAACATAATTATAAACCCCTTATTCATACAAGGGTGAATTAGAAATATCATTAATGTTGGACACTTCATATTGCTAGTTTTAGAAAGGTCCACATGTCTGTACCTTTTTGTGCAAGTGCACAAAAATGAAGAACTCAAGTAACAAGGCCAATATGGCTCAGTATGTGTGTCTGACTGCAGGGGAATGGTGACACCTAGTGGCCAATCACAGACACTTGATTTATCCTGGGAAAGTCTGTTTCTTTATAGAAAATATAGCAAGTGGGGGTCATCCATTATGAAAAGCAGCCTCATTGTGAACTGTTGTTTTTTGGCAGTAATGTTGTGGTGATTTAAAGAAAAAAACAACAGAAATAGGGCAACAATGAACTCTAGATGGCGATCACTATAATTTAAACCACATGTATTTAAACAGAAGAACTGAACAGTCTCTGCTCAAAAATGGAAAAACAAATTGAGTCCTGAAAGACAAAAAAGTCTCTTTTCTATTTGTTGAATGTGAGCGTAAGCACCAGGACTCACTGTGACCTTTGGACCATAGAATTAGAATAATTCTGTGCTTATCCTCAGGAGTTACTGTAGCTGCAGGACTTAAGACCACGGATGAGAGGACTCCATCTGATACCAGTCCCACCCACAGGGAGAATAATGCTGGACAGATTATCCCTCCTGACATATATACGCTGCGTATTTATAGTCACCTCTTTGTCACAGGCGTAAAACACACACAAGGACGCACACCGCGGGGTGTCGAGCATGTTAAACAGCTGTAGTGACACCCAACTTTGACTTCAAGGCTTATCAAGTCAGAGATTGCGTGAATTTGTGCGTCTTCATTTCCATATGTGTAATTTTATGATAATCTATGCATATATGTGTTTACATCTGAATGCAAAAATGTGCACGTGTGTGTGTGTATTTGAGAAAGAGAGAGCTTGTGTGTCCACAATCTAAAAAGGGCCTCAGATTCCCTGCCACAGTACAGATGAAGCAGCAGTAGGTTGCTTTTAATCGTCTGATTGTTACAGCGCTGTGCTTGTCATTACTAGCAAAGCTTAACCACAAGCAGCACAAACACACACACACACACAGACCATCTGGGTACTTGCAGGTTGTAGCAGTGGCTTCTTTTTATGCCCACTTGCACTACATGTTAGTGATTCTTTGTACTTTAACACTTTATTTTCATGGGAAAAAGGCAAATATGTGCACCGGTGTGAGAATGGACACACATGGTAGAATACATGCACGTACATATTTTGTCCTAGCTCACAGCACCCATGCACTGTGCTGTTCTATATTTAAATTACAACTGCAATGGGATACATAAAGTTATACAGATTCTTGGCCCAAATCAGAATATAGCAGCTATATTTACAGATATTCATTCTAATGGGGCAAGGCCACATGAATAATTAGAACATGGCATAGCCAACAGCCATGTTCTCATTTATTTATCTCAACAATCTCAATTTATCCTGTCCTATGTATAAAGTCCTTCAGCTGTTTTCGGCACAGTGATGCAATTGGATAATTGTACACTGATGTGGAAAGCAAGCTGAGCCCCAAAACAGTCGTCTCTACCGGTTCTTTCCCCACTTTGTTTCACTTCATTCATCTTCATTAAAGGTAATTGGGAAACCTCCTGCTGTACATACAATACTGTATGTACATGAGGTTTCAGAGCATGATAAAAGCATGTCTCAAGAGGATTTTGCCCCATCTTGGTGACAGGGTTATAATAAATGTTGCAGTCTTGAAATTAATTCACCTTACTCTGTAACTAATTGTGGGGGAGCTCATATGCCTTCAAGCAGAAAACAAAAGCGACACAAACCTTTAATGTGATAAATGCATGTCTTGTTGCGCTGAGTTCCACATCACTTAATTTTTCTTAATGGAGTCCATCAAGTTCAGTGAATTCACATCATATCACTGTGCTTCTGTTTGTCATCATGCATGGAGCAAGAATACCCACAGGGAGTCAGGGTCCTGAGAGGTGGCATCATGGCAGCTAAAATAATAGCACCATGTCTTAAACGAGCGTGAATGACATTTGGAAAGCTGTTATTGTGTTTGTGAGTGATACAAACCAGCTGGTTATACGAATGCAAGCAAAGCAATATAACACATCTTGAGACCAGGCAGAACAACAGGAAACAGGCCCTGCATCAGTTTGTCCCATGGTGCATTTAGGAAAAACTCTGACGTTTCCCCCTTTTTGATGGAGACCTCTGTGACCACTAGGTGGTAGTATTGTAACTGCCATGCTGGTGTTGCTGACAGATTTAACGTTGTTATAGACAAATATCAGGGCACCGTTTATAAAGGGTTTATGAGTTGAGATTAAGGGCTTCATTAATGGTTCCAAATCATTCGCTAATGCTTCAGTTAGAAGCCATTTATTTAAAAAAAAAAAAAAAACAGCTTTTGGGTTTGAAAAGGACCTGTGAGACCCGGCAACTCAAAAGTTGTTCTTATTCGGGGCTTATAGCTGATTTAATTATTATTATTATAATTATAACACTTAATAAAGTCATAAATAACAGTTTCCCCTAAAATGGTCCCAACATGAATAAAACTATATCACTGTAGTTCTGCCTGCTGATGCTGCCACTGATAAGAATCAGTCTGCAAAAGCAAGTAATAATCTGGACTCGTGTCTCTCTTTTTCTCCTTTTAGAGGGTTGTGTACTTGTTGTTGTTGTAAATAGTGTTAGGTCACAACCTTCCTTCTAATTCTTTTCGGTACCCTGCAATTTAAGTGATCCAGCAATTGTAGCTGTTCCTGTAATTATACAGCTTGTTTAAACAGTCAAACAGAGAAACAGATGAAATATAAAATAAGATATTAACATTAGTTTTCATTTTTCCATGTTTTTTATCTCACCATGTGTTAATTCGTATTTCTAAAAGCAAGCGTGTGTGTTTTGTGTGTTTTGTCTTAGATTGACTATATCAGCAGAATGCCCCATGCAGCTGGAGGATTTCCCCATGGACGCACATGCCTGCCCTCTCAAGTTTGGGAGTTGTAAGTAAAATCACGCATCATCTTTTTACTTATCTTAGCTATAATGAAAGATAGTCATGATCTGGATTGCTGCGTTTGATTTCAATTCATGAGACTGTGCAGCTTTTACTGAACAGACGTGGCGAGCACTTGTGGCCACTGGTGTTATTTCTTCTCTCAAAAATTGCATAGTTTCATTTTAAATTCCATTCAGTCACCAAACTATTCTACTAAATCACTTATGAGTGACATTTGATGCAGCACGTAACTTGAAATGGAAGCCACAAATAGACATGATCGACATGCGGTGTCACTGGTGTCACTCAAGCAGAGGATTTTCTCACACAAACTGTATGTTTCTAGATAACAGCAACATGTGATAGTTTGGCCTACTTCATGTTCATCTCCTGCAGCAGCTATTAAAAAGACAAGAAGAGATTACAGCATGTTCCCCAACACTTAATTAGGCCAGTGATCAGAAAGGTTTTCCCCAATGTCTCTTTAACAGGACGGCTCTCATCTGTGTGTCCTACAAGTGAGGACATGTATAGAGACTTGAGTGGCCCCGTGGGTATTTAAAGACAGATCTGGCCAAATGCCACACCTTTGGAGCCTCTTGGGCTAAAAGGATGAGGCTCTTATCCCCAGATTTCAGTGAGACGCAGTCCACCCACACTCACTATGTTAGGGAAGCACTTCTGAGTGCAATCCAATTACAGTGTAAGGAGCTGCTGGGCCTTCCCGTGGTAAACTCTAACCTTAGTTGCCCTGATGCAATGCCCTGCAGGTGAGAGGTCTAAGTGCATAATAGGAATAATGTGTTGATAGCAACGCTGCATTTTTCCACGATCAAGCGTCTTGTTTGAAGAAGAGCCTTGCTTTCATTGACCACCTACCAATTTAGCCTTTGTCCTCAGGAGGCCTGACGGTATGCTGTACTTATTAAACCTCTATTCCAGCACGGCACCTCCACTATCATGGAAAGGATGTGACATTCGTTGTAATGAAAAATCAGAAGAATTAATCCCCCCATGTGAAAAAAAAGCCAACCTGACACCTTTCAGTGTCATGATTTGATAATCCAATACTGCAGTGTGAAGGCAGAGAACAGAAGCTATAGAAACAGTGAAGATGAACAGTGATCCATGGTTTGTTTTTGTTTTATTATCTATTTTAAAGTAGGTCAGTCCATAGGCAGCTGATCCCCTATTCTTGCCTTCCTATAATTTAGCCATACAATTCTCAAATGTACACCAAGGAGTTGTATTAGTACAGTACATTATTCAGGTAATTGGGAGCCCAGTGATATGCAGCATTTAGATTCTTTTTTCTTGAAATGAAAAATAGCAACTAAAAGTGCTGTTCTTTCTTATTCTGCTGTACACCTTTGGGACTTATTTGGAAGTTGGTGAGCTGCGTTTGAACCACAGCATGAAGGGACTAAGAAATTTGCAGAGGTGCAGACGTGAGCATTGGATTTGCTGGCACATTCAGACACAAAAGCTGGAAAACTAGGCCAGAGGTCAATAAACTGTGTTACAGTAAGTCAGTCTTATGGCTACCCCTGACCTGCCGAGGACAGGAAGTGTGTTGAATCATTTAACATTTAATCTTAGATATGAATGTCTGAATCACTACCCCAACTCCAGTCACCAGATGTGAGCTTCGGTGTGAACCTTCACGATGGGGACGATCACGGGGGGTCTGAGGTTGCTCTAAATCCAAAGGATGAACCAAATTCTTGTTGGATACTTCGTGTACACATAGTTTGTATTTGGCTCCCGTCTGGATGATGACAGATGTGTATAACGTACTGAAGATGAATATTCTGGTAATCAAAAACACATTTTGCAGAGCGAGATACTCGGCTTTCCTTCAAAACAATAATTTTTAAAAAACGTCAGTTTGTCTCAGAGTGCAGAGCTACTGTATCGTGCGATGAATTTGGCTGACTTGTAGCTCCCTTTGCCTCATACACAAGGCGGGAACAGCAAAGCATTAAGTGTGAACTGTTGAAAACTTGGCACAGGTAAACCGTCGACTCGTGCCAGAGTCTTTAGCTCTTCTTCTGAGTAATGAAAATTCACCAATAATCCCTTTTCCCAATCTAACTACCCTCCAATTAAGGTCCTGACCTTTGGCCTGACAGTGGCCAAATTTAAACACTACATATATTGTAGCAGCATCCAGCTGCCAAGTGAGCACCCAGAATGGAAACGCTCAAGTTAAGATGTTATCTGTGGCAAGAAACAAGGCCACGCCAAGGGTTTGATTAGTCAGCAAAATATGTCCTCAACACTTAAATATGCTAATGAAATTTTGCCTTCTCCTCTGTTCTCTATATAGTTTTTAATGTCCAGTAATAACCTACTCCACACCTATAAGAACTTTGCTGAGAAGATTAGATAGATACTGGACCAGTTCACTGACTCAGTTCTGGCTCAAGGTGACAAGACTTTGTGAAAGGGTCTGTTTCAACCCAAACTCTGATCTTTTCGTCAGACAGATACTGAGGCTAATGAGTCCAAATCAACTTTTGATTTCATCCAGGAGTTTTTCTGGTTGGAAAGTCCGGCACTTCACCCATTCATCCACAACAACCTTGTCCCCATTCAGTCTTTGCCACTCTTTATACTGCCTCCCTTGACTTCCTCAAGCCTTTCTGCAAAGTAAGTGGCAGGTTTTTAGAACAATACCCGGCGTATGGTGCACAGTAAATGGTGCATTGCAACAATCTGAGCCATCATCTTTTCTGATAAACAGTACATGTGAAAGATAGAGAGGACAAATTTAAAGAATTTGCCTAAGATTTAAAGAATTTGCCCAATTTCCAAGAATCCCAATTTTCCTTACACGAGATGGGATGATCGATGGGTGTCCAGTGTTTGTGAAGGATTCAGTGTGAATAATTAAATGCGAGGGGAGGCCTCTGAGTTTGTGCACAGATTTTGCAACACGTCATTGTTAATCTGATTCAGTCTGGCTCCAGCTAAGAGCGGAGCTCACCTCTGACCCACAAGTGTGGTTTAAACAAAAATACACTCAAATATCACACACACACACAGGCATGCAAGCAAAAAAACTGTTTTTGGCCTTATATGCTGGAAACACTCTTTATCAACGGTCACTCAAAGCACATGGGTAACTGCACATATGATTGATGATCATCAATTTCAACATATTCTTCTCTGTCTCATCCTCAGATGCTTATCCAGTGTCTGAGGTGGTCTATACTTGGACGGAGGGAGCTGCAAAGTCTGTGGTGGTGGCAGAGGACGGCTCCAGACTCAACCAGTACCATCTCATTGGGCTAACAGCTGGCACAGAAGACATACACACCAGCAGAGGTGGTGTGTGTGTGTGTGTGTGTGTGTGTGTGTACTCAGGTAAACAGCGTAGCTGAATATCTTCTTGATTTCACAGTGTTTGACTTACTTACTTACTTACTTCACTGACTCACTCATCAGATCACTTTCAGTGTTACCACCCTGCAGGCACCTCACTGCCTCAAAATGTAGTCATTTTCATGTGGGTTCCTCCCATCAAGTTAATGGGTTTACAAGGTAAAGATGGAGTCACAACAGATTGCTGTTAATTTAAAAAAGGTGACTAAGCTGCTCTACAACAGGGCCCCGTTTGTTGCTTTTACAACCTCATTTCTTTAATTAACTAAAAAAAAACTTAAGAAGAAGGATCCTGCCGTAAGGATCTTCTGCCACCTTATTTTACTTAGCCCTTCTTATTCTTCTTCTCTTTATTTTTATAGCTTTTTCAAGAGTCATTTCATACTACATGAGGTCCATGATAAGTGTAATACCAAATAACGTGATGTAACTAATTCCAGATTAGAAAAGATAAACGCTGCGAGGAGAGACGGGCGTGCGAGGCAGGGAGTAAATGTGGGAAACATTATCAGGAGACCAGAGTCAATGAACGGAGGCTAGTAGAAGGAGAGTAGCCTATCCCTCACACAAGCAGCTGTCTACAGGCCCGGACAGCCCTGTCAAACAACACTTATCCCTGCAGGAGCCCGTGCACACACACACACACACACACACACACAGATACAGAGCGAGAGGAAGACCTGAGACCTCGGGTTAATCCCCCCACATCCAACCACCCATCAGCTTTTGCATAAGAAGGTGACATCACAGATCAACCAGGGATTGGTTGGTTGGCTGTCCCTGAGTGTTTCTATGTGTTTGTGGGCATGTGCTCCTGTACATTTATCTTCCTGAGAACAACTGTCCTCACAATAATGGTAAAAACAAAGTGAGGACCTTTTGATGGTCCACAGGACGACCTGGTTAATTCAGGGTTATTTCCGGGCTCATTTTAAGGAGGGATGTTAAATAAGGACGGGTGGTAATTTTACAGGATGTGATAGGGTTCAGTTTAAAACAAAAGTTTACCATTAAGAAATTAGTTTCACTTAATATTTAATTTAAGATAAAAGCAGAAATGGTGTGCGTGTGTGGAATTGGACAGCTTCACTCTGACACGTGGTGTAGGGGGGAGTGGGGGGGCATTGAAAGGCATCTGCTTAATGCTCTTATGTAAAACAGAACCGTATTACACTTCCCTCCAGTTTCTAGTAGAATCATTATTAAAAGTGTGGATTTCCCCTGTTGGTTTGTTCACGCACCATCACAGAAACCTTGCCTCTGCCAGCTGACTCACTGGTTTTAGCAGAGGGTTAAAGGGTTCGTTGGTCTGAGCTGCTGCTTCCTCTGTCGGGATGGTTGATCAAGTGGCTTGTTGAGCAGTGTGTTAGTTAGTTTACCAGTTGATCATGGGCTGGATGAATCACTGAACTGTTGAATGCCTGGCAATCTTGACATAATGTCTTATTTTTTAACTCGTGGCTAGTGACCAGGTGCACATGCAACTGATGTGCTGTTTTCTATGACTATTCTTTGGCATCAGTATCTTTAGGTGCTTTTCTTATCCACAACAAAAGTCCAAATCAGTGGTGGAGATTGTTGATGAGCTCAGGGGTCACACTCAGTCCAGTAGGTTAATTTCCATTCTGTATGTCTTTGACTCTCCTGCTAATATCTTTCTCACACCAAATATGCCACTGTCTGATGTGCCAGGACAGCGCTGTGGGTTTGCATCCAGCAGCCTTACAGATGAACATGCTGTAAATGGAATAGTACCACCAGGGATGCAGATAACAGAGATTGTAATTGTGTAAATCACAACCTGAGGCCAACGTTAGCAGCAGCTTGTTTTGGTTGCATGTCCCAGCTTATGCTATGTTTGTGCGCATGTTTAATTGAAGAGCCTTTCGCGCCAAGCATTTAAGTAAAGTTTTTAAGAAAATGTGTTGCCCGAGAAGTCGACCGTGGCCGGGCTACCCGGAAGTAATTAGTGTTTTATTTTTAAGGACAATAAATGCAACCAAAACAGGTACATTTGGAGAGAAGGCCAGGAGAGTGCTCTATTGGAAGGTGAGACAGAAGCAAGCTGTCAGCTGGAGATAACTGTTGTTTCACTGCTTGATTAAAAGAAGTCTGACAGTCACCTGCTGTTTTATAATATATTTATTTTAATGAGCATGAGCAAACCTCAGGTGTAGGGGTCAACAGCTCAAAATATTTGATGTCGGATTGTGATGTTGTGAGCCTTTAATTAGTGCCTTTAGTCTTCAACAACGCTCCCGTTTGAGGACCTGAAGGAGGAGATTAGTCCACAGGTTTCTCTTTTAGACTTGCCTTCTTTAAGGACATGACTTCTTCTGTCTCAGACAGCAGGATCTTTCCTAAAATATCTCCCTGATTCTAAAAGTAGATAAGTCCTGCCTAAACGAGAGATTTAGCCACTGTTTGCAGGGATGTGAATGACTTGGAGGCAACTTTGGAATATATTTATTTGTCATCCTTGGAGATCATGTTACCTTGAATAATTTTACAGATAATAAGTAATTTTGATTTCTTGCTTTACTCTTCAGGTCAATAAGTGAGGCAGCCAAAGAAACTGTTCTTTTTCCTACTCACCAGTTGACCAGCATGGCGGCATTGTTCCCTGACAGAAACGGCAGTTCCCCTCGGACGACGCCATATACAAATCCTTGGCAGAAAAGCAGTAAGGTCCACCAGGGGAACATGTTCCTCCTCATTCCTCTGGCCCCAGTCCTGTCGGGATCCATGCATCAAGGGCAAAGGGGACCCTGGGATGTCCCAGGTGGGCAGTGCCTGGATGTGTCCGGACGCTTCCGACAGGAGCAGAAGTGGACGGGGTAGTTGTGAGCCAGGCGTCCTGGAGTCATGAGGGCATCAGAGGGCCCAGGCGATGGGGATCTCCTGGTCGAGTCATGGCAGTGGCCGCTGTGACAGGTCTCGTATATGGTGGTAGATTCACCCTCAGCAGGGGGTTCCTGCAAAATAACCAAATCTACCTCACTCTCAGGCTGCTGTCACTTGATTTCCTTCTTCCCTCGACATGCCAGCCAGTCCCGTCAAGAATCTTTGATCATTATTCCACCAACCAGCTGTCAAATCCCAGACAAGCAACATAACAAGGAAGAGAAGGAAAATGTCCACTCAGTTACCTCCCCCATCCTGCCAGTGATTAGCAGCAGTGGCAGGAGTATCCCTCTCTGTGGCTTAGAGTGTGTGTGTGGTGGCTGTCAGCAGCTAGAAATCATGCTTCATGTGTGTGTATCTCTTGATTGGCAGGGCGGAGTAGGTGGGGTTTATAGCTCTGTTAGGATCCCAGGACAGGAAGTTACAACCCCACCCCTCCTCCTCTGCTCCCTTTACTCCCTCCCTCTTTCTCTCTCACTGATGGCAGGATGCAGATTGTAACCAGGGATTAGAGAGGCTCAAAAATCTGATTTTGCCCTGGAGAAAGCCTTGTGTATTACTCTGTGTGTGTGTGTGTGTGGGGGGGTGCTTGTGTACATCTGCTGTAGTGTGTGGAATATAGTCATTGGATTTTTCATAGTTTACCACCGTCTGCAGTTGCAAACTGCTGCCGAGAGGATTTTAAAAAGCCTCAAATGCAATCTTCAGTTGTTTAACTGAATATTGTGTCCCCCCCCCATCTCTCTGTCCCTTCACTCCCTCCGTCTCTGGATTTACCTCCGAATGCCTCCATTGTTGAATCCCAGACATGCATAATGATGATCTATTGTCATGTTCTCACAATAATTAATACAGCTTTATGCCTTTGTGTTCAACTGAATATGAAATGTTCTCTTCACCCCAGCTTCATTTTTTCAACTGTTCCACCTCTGCTGCTTCACATTCTGTAGGTTCCAGCACTTCTGATTATTTCATTACTAAATAGTGGGAGGAGGGAGAGCGACATGAGCTGGGGAGAGAAGCATGAGAAGAATTTATGACCCCTCTTATGCCTGTTTTATTCAGTGATTAAGAATCATCTGAGTAATTATAGGCAGTGTTTGGTCATAAAAAGTAAGCCTGTAATACTTTTCTTGTCAGGTGTGGTAAACCAATTATCTTTTATGCTGTAAGAAGGTCAAACCACACATTAATATTCAATCTGCCTACAAACAATATTACCCTGATGTGGTTCTGCTTAAAGCAGATATCTATATCATTAGGAGATGTCAAACAACTTACCTTGTTTACTGCCCCTGTCTGACGTTATATCCTTTTTATTTCCTTGTCTTCCCCCAGGACAGTATACAGTGATGATGGCCCACTTTTACCTGAAGAGGAAGATTGGATATTTTGTCATTCAGACATATATGCCCTGTTTCATGACAGTGATCCTGTCCCAGGTGTCATTTTGGTTAAACAGAGAATCAGTTCCTGCAAGGACTGTCTTTGGTGAGTGAAGCTGCTTACTTTTTATTTATCTGTGTAATAGTCCCGCCATGCACCTTTACCCCAGGGAAAATAACAGTTGTCCCCAGCGTTGCGGTAGCTGGCAGTTAAGAGTTATTAAAGCGCCCACTTTTGTAGTGTGAGGGGAGGCTGTTTCCAGGCAGCTTGTAAAAACTCAGTTTAAACTTGCCACGGCCTTTGTTTGCACCCAGGGGTAACCACTGTGCTGACCATGACCACCCTCAGCATCAGCGCCAGGAACTCTCTCCCTAAAGTGGCCTACGCTACAGCCATGGACTGGTTTATTGCCGTCTGCTATGCGTTTGTCTTTTCTGCCCTCATCGAGTTCGCCACAGTGAACTACTTCACCAAGAGGAGCTGGGCCTGGGACGGCAAGAAGGCTCTGGAAGCGCAGCACCCTAAGGTACAGCTTATGGGCACCTGAAGGTACTTGTCATCTTGGCGATGTCTGTGCCGTGTTGAGTCTGAGTCCATATCCCTGGTTTTCATCTTTTAGCCTTTGAGTTATAAATCACAAATGCTTAACATCATTTCCAACCATTTTCCAAAGCAAACTGGACACTGATTTTCTACTTTTCAAACAGTCTGCTTTCTTCCAGAGATGTATAACTTGGTTACAATAGATCATTTACAGGGAATACTTTTTATCACCTTTGCTTTTCCAAACTTACATTATCATTGCCTGGTAGTGGCATCTTTTTTTTTTTTTATTTACCTTTGGACAGAGCCAGGCGAGTTGTTTCCCCTTATTCCCAGTCTTTATGCTAAACTAAGCTAAGCTAAGTTTACGAAATACACATGTATTTCCCAAAATGTCTTCTTTATTTCTGTAAGGACCCACTTTGGTATCCATTTACAATTTCATAGTCGCATAGCAGCCCACATTTTGCCAGAATGTTTTATTAATTCAGTGTTCTATCTAATCTGTCCCATTGTAGAAACGAGATCCCATGGTGCTGTCAAAAAAGCCCAACAATGTCTGCTCAGCGGGTGTCAACTATACCCCCAATCTCACCAAGGACGTGTCCATCTCCACAATTTCCAACACGACGTCAGTGCAGCTCCGAACCACTGACACCAAAATGGTGGACCCAAAGAAGACTTACAACAGTGTGAGCAAGATCGACAAGATGTCGCGGATAGTGTTCCCCGTCCTCTTTGGAACCTTCAACCTCGTCTACTGGGCCACATACCTTAACAGAGAACCGGTGGTGAAAGGAGTTGCCAGCTCAACGTAATCTCTTTTTTTTTTTTCTCTTTTATTTTCGGAGACAGAGTTTGTGTGAGGGGGTAAGTTAGAGCCTAATTGGACTAAAAGTAAAAAGGGTTGTTGTAAGGTCTCTGCAATAGACAAAAAAGTAAAACAAATATCTGCGCTTGAAGAACAAAAACAAACTATACTCCACTATGTAATTCAAGCACTTTGAATGGATGTAAGGCTACAACAGAATCCTATTCTCTTTCTTAATGGCCTAAAACAACTGCTTGGTACCAGAGAAACTGCTTTAAAGACTATGTTGACGAGAGAGCGGGTGCTTTGCTTCTTTCTCATCTATCCTGCTGCAGTTTGCATGACGCTCTCCTCAAAAGGAAACCATGGACCCCTCTTTGTCTTGAATACTGATCATGTACACGTCACCGCTTAAAGTATGAGAGCGCACTTCATCACTGCTGCTCGAGGAAGGGTTTTCAGTGAAACTTAAATGCTTCATATTGTTACCCGAGAGGCTTGAAATGCAACGAGCTTTGGCCATGAAAAAAAGAACCTGCAATACAACATGCATTTGAATTTGAAAAATGGATTTTAAAAAATTCCACTCTCCGTGGAAGAAACATCTCTTGAGATTAATGCTGCAAGTGCATTCATAATTTAGTTTTATGACTCTTAAAAAAAAAACCTTTGCGACTTTTTCCCCCCTCCCATCGCAGTGTGTGTCTCTTTGTATAATCTTTACTTGAAGATTCAAAGCTCCCTGCTGCAGGCCTGGTTTCCCAAAAGCACTGGCAGTGGAAGTGTCCATGAAATATGACAAAAAATCCTACCTGATGGTGAAGAAAATGTATTTGGAGGATTATCATTTCTGAATTTCTTAAGAGGCTCCTCATTCGTAAAAAATTTACACGTTCTCATCTGGGGCAGCGCGCTGATGAGAAATATTAGAAAATGGTCTTTTGCCCACTTACACTGTGTGACTGGACAGCTTTGGATGGTGGGAGCAGACAAATGTTGGATTGGTTGTGTGTCCCAAACTGAATTTAGTCTGGGTCTGGGTCACTCAGCTTGGAAACTAATATTCACAGCTGAGAGACCAGGACTCCAGTGTGTCACATACAAATCAGCAGAGTGACTGTCATTTAGTGAAGGGATCAGGGTCAAAGTCAATAACATAAGTCAGCCCTGTTAGCTCCACTAATAGTCAGACTTCAGATGGACGTCTGTTTAAGTCTAAGTAAAACCAATTAGCCCTGAACTGAATGTTTGCCTTTTGGAAGACTTTAAATGTTCCAAACACAAACACAGATGTTGCCATTTCTAATGATAATGTGACCAGGCCTTTAAGCTACAAAGATTTGGGGAAATTAGGCTGAGTCTCATTGGGGAATCCTGTAAATAGACCTTTATTTCCAACCGTACTTTGCTTTGAAGTAAAAAATATGATATTGGCATTCTGATGTTTTTAATTATTAAGCCCTTAGAAGAAAAAAATGCCAAAGTCTAACATTGACTTTCAATTTGTTAGGAGTATGTTTTTGTCTCTTTTCTTAGTGTTTTTGTGTACGTGTGATATTCTTTTCTTCTCGTTGCTTGTAGAAGAGCTTTCATTTGACCAAACTTGGCTTTTAATGTTTGAATTGAATCAGATTTTTATGTATTTATTTCTACAGTGACTTAATTCAACTGGAAGCAATGAGCACACGTTATGGCATTGTGGCTCGAGCCCACGGTCGAACAGCAGGTACGACTTGTTGGACTGTGGTGAGACATACTCAGGAACAAACGGACCCATGCTTCCAGCAGAAGAGTTGCCTCAGAGTCAGTGCGCCTTTAATCACATGGATTTTAAACAGTGTAGTTTACTCTGTCACCTGCTGCTGGGAGCAGTGTCCCTGATAACCTTTTGGAGCTGAACAACTTGGTGAGAACTCATGTAAATAACAATGACATCAGCTGCTACTGTATCTGCTTTGCTTTGTGAAACAGGGACCTTGAGTAACTACCTTTCAGGCATCAATTTGTTTGTGATCATTATTTGTCATTCTTGTGCCATAATATCCTGTGGTGTTTTCATGCTGGTTCGGGTTGATGTCGAATCAGTTATTCATCTAAGGTGTTGTGAAATGTCAAAGGCTTGGTGGGTGTCTGTCAGAAGACTGTGTCACTAAAAAGACTGTGCTGTGTTATTTAATTGTTAAAGCTCAGCAGCAGTGCAGAGGGAAGTCCAATGACATGCAGCTGAAAGGCGCTCTATACATCTGTCTGTCTGTGGTCGCCATGGCAGCCAGATGAGCAAAACAGACATCCCTTTCCCCAGGTAACAGCCACTCAGCCTATGTTCCTTCACTCCCTGTTTGTTTTTGACAGTCTTGTTTCTGATTATGCCTGCAGAGTCTTTCCCATAGTGCATTTTATCAGAGCTGAATTGCTCCAGTGCTGCTTAATTTGAGCTGAGCAAGCCAAAGGAATGTGAATACGAATATGTTACCAAAGGAAATGAAACTGAAATAGGTATTTTAGGCCCTAATCATATAGGTGTAATTAGCCTCACTTATTTTCTCTAGTCAAGGCAATATAGGTTTGCCAGTCAGTCTACCCCTTTGATCCAGACTTTTCTGTTCCCCTCAGGATGAATTACAATCACATTGGTGAACCTCTGACTGGTCCAATACCTTTTTATGACCCCATGCCCACAAAGCAAATTAAATTAAGTTCAAAATGCTTTATTATTCTCTCAAAAGGCAATCTTAAATCACAAATATAACAATATAACATTGAGCTTAGTGTCCTCTGGGCCAAATCTAGCCCTCAAACAGCTTTTGCTTTTATTGTTTAAATCAACATTGTGCTATTGTTTAAAGCATCACTTTCCTGAATCTGCAATAGATGGCAGTTTATTCAACTCATTCCATACAAAGACAGATCTCCATTGTGCAGACTTGGACTATATCTTTTCTGTACAAACCTCTTCTTTGTCACCCAAGAAATGAGTGTGCCTGTCCATCCGTCCATCAGTTAACCAAGCCTGTGTTCTCTGAAAGGATTGGCCACCCCTCCCGCCTTCCTTCAGCCACTGTGATAGGCTCATCTACATACATCTGTCAGAAAAGGGATTTAGTTCTGCTTAAGTTGCTTTCCCCTGTTCAAAGGGCTCCCTTACAGCAAACTCCAATTTAAGCCTCGACTGGCCTGGTGGACAATAAATGCTTGTTTTTCTCTGCGTAGTGTCTGGGCAGATGTAGCTGCTGCATGTTGGGGACAAATTTAGGATTCATTATATGTACTTTATCCACAGCTAGCTCATAGCCAGTGAAGCAGACTGAAGTTTTGAACTCAGGTCTCTCAACTGGGGAATGTAATACACATGCAGCAGTCATCTTAAGCAGACGCAGTATGCAGAGCTGTGATAGTGAACACATTCTGTCCCAGGAGGGCTGTCGACAGCCATTACTCATGCATGAGATCTTATTGTTTACAAGCATCCAAAAAGTGCTTTGTTAAATGTAGTTTCAAACAAAATGGTAAAGTTAAACCTTTGCTGAGTTTTTGCAAAATTGCAAAGTCATTGTAGCTTTAGCTGGGCTTAACAATGTTTGTGTTATTCATTCTTATTTTTATGTGCTGCATTTGTTTTATGTATTATACCTAAAATGATGGAATAAAAAAGGCTGAACAAGGTTGGTATTCAAGATGTATTTTAAAACATTAAGCAAATTGAAGTAAAGTGAAGGCTGTTGTACAATAGAGCCATTAATCAGGATTATAGCTAATATAAAAAGCTAACCTGCATTTCTTAGCTGTCTTGATATGATTCCCAATTCATATTTAACTGGTCCATGCACTTTACTTCAGTATTTCCATTGTATTTCCAGTGATGCCTATTTGACTCGCTGTCGTTCACAGTGTTTGCTATGTGGATACAGAAGACTTGCAGGCTTGTACAGGATGAACGCCACTAACTGTGGAAATACCCCATCGTAAAGTAAGGCAAACATTTTCAGTCTTCAGAAATGAGTACGACCTTTGATATAGTTTTGGGGGCCGGACAACAAAAAGGTGTAAGTCACAGTTGATCAGCTCCAGTCACCTGCAAACTGCAAAGGAAGTCAAAAGGAAACTACAATTACTGCAACAGCGACTTGAGGAAAGTCCTCTGCCCCAACACAACACTGATATTTATATTCCGACTCCACTTCTGCTGCTGGTCTGCCTGTTCAAGAACACAAAACTGGACGACTCACCAGTTTCTGGCTCCTTGTTGCCAGTATCAGCTTACTTAAATCTTGCATCCGTTTTGTGAGCACCATGCTGCTGCAATGACAAAGACCAAAAACCCAGGCAGGATCTTTGAAGCCTTGTGACCAGGTGCAACACGTCAAGTAATAAGCATGCGTCTCTGATCCTCCTATTCCTCCCACCTTAACTTTAATTAAAACAGAAATTAAGACAATAGAAACTTTTATTTAAACCACATTTTATTGTTAAAAGGTTCAGATGCATAGATCCCTCAGTCAGTCTCACTGTGAAGAACCGATAGAAAAGGACAGGTCGGCACACTATGACAACTTAAACTCAGAGGAATCAAAGTGGAGGCTGGAAGCAGCGCTGCTGCCATAGAAAGAATGAGACTGACAGTGAGACAAACCTGCCACCAGGTGCAACAAATCAGCAAACAAGGACAGAAGCATGAGAGAGATCAGGGATACCTGCGAAAGAAATAAAACAAATTTGGGGAAACATGTAAGCGCTGGAAGTGAGAAGGCCACATCTTACCCAGGCAAATGTCCAGAAGCATCAGTCCCTCAATCCATCTCCCTGTGAACAATCCATGAAAGAAGAACCAAACCAATGAGCACACCATAGCATTTCAGGCCCAGTGGAAGCTGCGTGGAGGAGTCAAATAAAGTTAAGAGAGGAGAAAGAAAAGGAGATGCTGCTCCAGCGAGCAGCAAACACAGACTGAGCCCAACCTGGCCTTTTATAAGTTCAGCCCCAGGTGAATGAAATCAGGTAACGAGGGGGGCGGAGTCACAGGATCAGGACCAGTTACAGACACAGCACACCAGAGGGAGCCAATCATGCTGCCTCTGTCTTACAATAAGCAGAGAGCAACTTTAAGGTGCTTTGCCCTCAAAAAGAGGAAGTCATAATTTGACCAGATCCAGGTAACTTTCTCGTGTACCTGGCTCTCCGTCATGAAGTTAAGTTGAAGAGGTCGTGTTATGTCATCTGTGGTGTTGCGGAAGTGTCATAGTGTAATATCAGGAAGAGCAGCTGGCACTGATCACAGGTGACTAATTGATGAACAATCAAACGTCGGGATGCTATATAAGCTGCCTGATCAGACAGGCTGTTCTGTAAGCCACGGAGCAGGAGCTCAGCTGTGGTCTTCCTGGACAAAGAACACAAACATTTTGTCGACGACATCACCAGGTTTGAGGACTTTGTGAGAACCGTTCACTTTAATTTGCTGCTTTTTTGGTGAAAAGTTTTTGGCGTTTGCCACCACGCAACAGCAAATGGCCAAACTTAGTTCATTTTAGGACTTAGCTGTTTCATGCTAGCTTTTAGCAACAGGCAACAGGATTTGCAACACGGTTGTCTTGTGAAGAGACTTTTTTTTTTTTTTTGCAGGTCCACAGTGGAGTTGAAGCATGCCATGAAGGAGGTGACCAAGTTTGAGCATTTTGTAAGTACGAGACACTTTATTTTGCACACATGCTTTTAGCTTAGCAGTGTTAGCATTACCCACAATGCAACAGCTAATGGTCAGACAGGGTAGAGAGTGGTGTTGAGCAATTGTTTCCTCAGTCAGTCTCACTGCAAAGAAGCTGCGAAAGAAAAAAGGACAGATTGCACACCATGACAGACAGGTTCAGAGGAATCAAACAGTTTCTCTCCAACCAATTAAATAAAGCAGAAAGAAAGGGCCACGATGGAGGCTGTAGCAAATGTGGTCCAAACATTGTTGCGGACGCTGTAGATAAAATAATTTGGACGATGACATGGGACAAACCTGGCACTGCCACCATGTACAAAAATCAGCAATCAATGAGGGGAACATGACGGGATAAGGTATACCTACCAATTTTTTTAAAAAACTAAATAAAACTCAAACGGGTAAATGTTTGGAGCGGGGTCGCCAAATATTACCTGGGCAAACGTCCAGACGTGTCGGTCTATCAATCTGTGAATTAAGAATCAAACAGTTTAGCACACATGACATCGCTGGTCCAGAGGAAGCTGCGTGGAGGAGTTAAGTATAATTAAGAGAAGAGAAAGAAAAGGAGACGCTGCTCGAGCAGACAGCAAACACAGACTGAGGCAAACTTGGCTTTTTATAAGCTCAGCCCCAGGTGAAAGAAATCAGGTAACGAGGGGGGCGGAGTCACAGGATCAGGACCAGTTACAGACACAGCACACCAGAGGGAGCCAATCATGCTGTCGCCTCTGTCTCACAATAAGCAGAGAGCAACTTTAAGGTGCTTTGCCCTCAAAAGGAGGAAGTCATAATTTAACACCGACATACCCACACCGAGTTATCAAAATTGACCAGATCCAGGTATGATGTAGACATGCCTCACCTTGATCCATTGAAGACACACAAGATGATATCATTGATGATATTACAAATAATTAAAGCATAGCTGGCACACGCTGGTAGTGTAGAGGGTTAAGATAAAGACTTTGGAGCATAAGAGTTTCAGTTCAAATCTATTTTTTTTCCCTTTTCTGCCCATCTCTCTACTGTTTTCCTACTATTACTCATTTTAATTTTTGATTCAGAGACACTTAATCACAAACTCTGCAGCACTGTTTTCAATCAAAGAAAACTTAAAAACACACGTTCTGGTGTAACTGGCTCTGCGTCATCACAATAAGTTAAAGCTCTTTTGAGGTGTAATCTGTGGTCTTGTGGAGATGTTGAAGGCCTGGTGGTTGTTTGGCTCAGAGTTCAAGTCCAGTTTTGAACAGCTTATCATTTTGCTCATTTGACTGCCAAGTACGTCATTCATCAGAAGGGACCGCTCGTTACCAAAAACTGACAGATAGCGTTGTGGTACTGTTGGGGTTTACCGTGTCGTTGGAGCCGCGTTCAATCCACTCTGAATAATTTCTTCTTCATTTGACTGCCAATTATATCCTTCATGAGAATAGACTGAAGGTTGCCCCAACAGTGACATTTTTTTTAAGTTTCAGTGCCGATGCACAGACACTTAATCACAAACTCTGTAGCACTGTTTTCATTCAAAGAAAACGTACAAACACACGTTTCTGTGTACATGCTATTAGAATATGAAGCTAAGTTCAGTCTCACTGCAAAATAGCTGCGAAAGAAAAAAGGACAGATTGCACACCATGACAGACAGGCTCAGAGGAATCAAACAGTTTCTCTCCAACCAAGTAAACAAAGGAGAAAGAAAGGGCCACGATGTGGAGGCTGTAGCAAATGTGGTCCAAACATTGTTGCGGCTGATGCAGAAAAAATAAAACCATGACATGAGACAAACCTGGCACTGCCACCAGGCGCAACAAATCAGCAAAACATGGGGGGGGGGGGCATGAGGGGATCAGGGATACCTCCCAAATTTTGGAAAAACTAAAAACTGAGACAACAGGTAAATGTTTGGAGTGAGGTTGCCAAATGTACAGACGTGTCGGTCCATCAATCCGTCTCCCTGTAAACAGTTAGTGAATTAAGAATCAAACAGTTTAGCACACATGACATTTCTGGTCCAGAGGAAGCTGCGTGGAGGAGTCAAATAAAGTTAAGAGAGGAGAAAGAAAAGGAGATGCTGCTCCAGCGAGCAGCAAACACAGACTGAGCCCAACCTGGCCTTTTATAAGCTCACCCCCAGGTGGGCCAAATCTGGTAACGAGGGGGGCGGAGTCACAGGATCAGGACCAGTTACAGACACAGCACACCAGAGGGCGCCAATCATGCTGTCGCCTCTGTCTCACAATAAGCAGAGAGCAACTTTAAGGTGCTTTGCCCTCAAAAAGAGGAAGTCATAATTTAACACCGACATACCCACACCGAGTTATCAAAATTGACCAGACCCAGGGATGATAAAAAGTGATCGGTCACCCTTCAGTGTTGAAACGGAGAGAAGGTAAACAAGGATATCAATAGTATCAACTGGCAAAACGGATGGCGTAGTGGTAAAGTAAATGACTTTGGTGTGGGCGATCCGGGTTCGATTCCTTGCCTAACCTAACTTTTTCAACCTGTCCTATGTGCTAGGTGCACCGACTACAGTAAGCCACTGTCTCGGCAGATACATTCTTTGACAAGCACCAACTATCACTTATATTTGCCGGTGTTGCGCATTGAGGTGACCAACGCACGCTGTCGATGCCTGTGGACGTGTTTACCCTCCAACTCTGTGTTTGTGTCCATCTCGAGGACAAACACATGCATTAGTCAGTTACCACCGGCATCACACCAGACAAATATAAGCGATGGTTGGGACTTGCGTCAAAGAATGTGTCTGTTGAGACAGCGGTTTACTGCAGTCAGTGAATCTATCCCACAGGAAAGTTTTGAAAAAACGAGACCAAAGAAAGATTCGAACCCGGACCGCCGGAGGGAAAGACAGCATCTTTACCACTACACTATTCGACCTGACGAAAGCTTCTTCGATATGGTTTCTATGTGCATCTTGATAACTCTATTGATAGAGGAACAATAGTTGAGACATGGACCTGAAAAGAGAAACAAAAACATTTGAACTGGGGATGTTGTGTTGTGAGAATTTCATTTGCCAGCAGAAACAATGCTTGTGTATCAGGGTTTTGTTGAACTGAAAATGTCACTGAGCTCAACTCACATTATAATATCAGAAGATGAGCTGGACCAGCCAACATTCAATATTGTGGACATACCTGTTGAAGCAGCAATGGCGTCATATGCTGGATATACTCTGACTTTACACTCACCAGTAAAATCAGTCAGAATAAATGCAGCAGTCGTAACAAGTCGCCATAAGAAGAGAAAAGTACTTGAAAATCAGACAGCAAGAACAACATTTATTGACAGGGGCCATTTCTTGCTTCTGCTGCTCATATTTGCTTTTTCTCTCTTTGCTGCTTCCATCTTATTGCACTTGTTGTGCAAATATAAATGCAAAATAAAACTAATTGAAATATATTAAAACGTGATTTCTGATTTACAGTCTCAAAGGTTTAATGTTATCACATACAGATCCTGTATTCAGAAATGGGGGAGATTCAGTTGACGAGCGACATCAGCCAAAATCCAATATTGTGGACATACCTGTTGAAGCAGCAATGGCGTCATCTGCTGGATGTACTCTGACTTTACATTTACCAGTAAAATCACACATCCACATCGAGGGACTAACTAACGCACGGAGTCGAGGAGCATCATGTCCGTGTGTCTTAGGTGAAGATACACAA
This sequence comes from Psettodes erumei, assembly GCA_016785225.1. Taxonomy (NCBI): domain Eukaryota; kingdom Metazoa; phylum Chordata; class Actinopteri; order Pleuronectiformes; family Psettodidae; genus Psettodes; species Psettodes erumei. The sequence continues at coordinate 1,649,604 of JAFBJZ010000953.1, forward strand.
TACTGAACACACAACATGTCCACGTGTCCCAGTTCTCGTCACAACACTGGACTCAAGACGAAACAGAAAAGCGGGGTTGATGGGTCCGCCCGTCAGTGTCAAAGACAAAGGAGATGTAAACTGAGGAAAAATGGCAACAACAGCAGGCGCACTGAAAAGAAGCAACAATGGCTGAGTTTTATAGTAAACTGTAAGTAAGTAGTGTAAATATTTTTCAAATGGATTAAAAGAATTTTTCATTTTCCTATTTTAAAAACATTTCCCCACATTTTAGGGAGGTTTATGACATACTGTGACCATTTTTGCATTTAACACTTTAATTACTATGAAACATTCTTGAAACACTGTTCTTTGAGGGTTTTCTGCTCAGTGTACCTGATGTGTCTCTGTTCAGTCAGGTGTTGTGTTACTGTGATAGCCACAAGAGGGACCCAGCCCCACAGTTGCCTCTGTTTCACAATCAGCAGCCTCTGGCAGTGAGCCCCCTCTTGTGGGTGGAACTCAAAATTGACCAGGTCCAGGCGAAGGAGCCTCAGAGATTGGAAACTCCGATTGATTATTCCATCACAATGAGTTTTCTGTCATGTTACTTTATTGTCACCTATGCAGTGGAGCCACTCAGTCATGGGCAGTCACTTCAAAATGTGTTGGCATATTGTACATTTGCCCAGGTTCTGCTTGTTACTCTTGTTTTCACACCATTTTCCCTGATGAGCGGCAGCTTTCAATGCATCATCTGTCTACATCTAAAACAGTTGTTTGTGTCACGTCACTCTATTTTCAGCAATCCAGCGGTGCCACTAAATTACATTTACACTTTAATGTGTTAACATACAAAAGCAGCTCCGCCTTCAACCTAAACACTTCACAGATGATATGTTGACATTAATTTAATAACAGGCACAAACAACTCCATATTTGCCTCCTCAGAAGCCATGTGAAGACAAGTCCGTCCACTTTTGAGATCCTGTGGGAAGAAGCATTGCGACTTATAGAGACTTTCATACTTTTCATCATTTGACAGTTTAGGTTTATATTCCCTAAGAAATTGAAGCTATATCATGATTGGGCAAAGGAGAATGAATTTGGAGCGAAGAATTTTATATTGCAGCTGCATCTGGTTTACGATTTGTCCACCACAACAAAGCAATGCACTAGCAAAACATTTATTTGTAATAGTTACCTTGGTCCCATGGAAGGCGCCCATGAGCAGCAGAGTCTCAATACATTCAACAAACATCTGTCTCCTCTGCATCAGCGCTCCTATCATGTATGAACAAGGATTTTCCAGAAGCCTCAGGTCTTTAATGACTTCGTTGTGAGACAAGACTGCTGCATGGAGTGGGGTCAAGCCTCCAGAGAGAGAACAGGATCATTTAATCAAAAAGACATTTTAAATGAGCATCATCAGGTTCTCAGTAAAATCAATCATTCTCACCATCATAGTTGAACATTTCAATGTCAACTGCTTGCTTACTCCCCATTAGGGTACTGCAGATACTCTGTAAATAAGTATGTGAAACAGAAACTGAGTAATAAATCAAGTCAAACCCACATCTTCAGAAGTTCTGAGCAGTGTGCTAACAGGCTGAGCTATCTGATCAGACACTAGATTTCTCAGAGCCTTTGAGTGTTTACACTGGACCTTGAACTTCTAATTGTACTGCAGCTCCTTGGTAGCAAACCCAAGAATAATTCCCTTACTCCCTGAATTACTTCACCAGAGTCATGACAAATGAGTCTTAATCCTCAGACTCTTTGCACATTTCTGAAGTTGTAGGTCTGCTGAATTCTAGAGAAGACTCAAAGGCTAAAAATAGCACAGCTCACAACAGGTGTACCAGAGGATTCAGGTGCATCATTAGCTGCAGCCAGGAGGTTGGACTATCTGAGGATTCAACCCACAACAGCTCACAAACATGCCATTAATGATTAACATCCAAATGAACATCAAAACTGAGAATCCATGACATTTCAATTTGACTCATATTGATGCATTAGCACTGAAGTCTTACCTGAAGACTGAGAAAGTGGCCTTTCTCTGCACAAACATGCACAGGAGATCGGCCCCAGAGGTCACGTATGTTGATTTGTGCTCCATGTTCAAGCAGGTCACAAACAATTAAGTGTTGGTTGGTGGCAGCTGCTATCTGAAGAGCTGTCTGTGTCCAGATAAAATCAGCATGAATCATACGTTACTACTGCCCTCATGAAGATAAGCACGTACAAATCAAATTAAGTGTGTGTACCTGCCCATTGTGTTCTTTCATGTCCAGAGACCCACATTTAGCCATTTCTGAAGCAAGCACATACGACAGAGCCCGTCGACCTTGTGCAACTGCTATGTGCAGGCATCTGGTAGTTCAAAAAGAAAGGTCCACGTGTTGATGTTATATACTTTGGTCAGTGTCAGATATTGTAGTTAAAGTATTGATGTCCATATATGAAGCTTTATATTTATGAATGCAAGAATGGACTATTTCACTGCTTTTTCCACATCTAGACTATATCAGGCCAGGTTCAGGAAAAATCACTTCAATTAGACAGGTCACATCTGGACTACATCAGCCTCCTTCATCCATACGTACGTATCACCATCTTCATCTTGCATGATCAGCAGCTCAGGGGATACTCCTGTAACTCTGAGTGCCTCTTGCTGTATTTGCCAGTGAAATAAAGATATTCTGACTTCATCCACTTGTCCCCGCCCAGCTGAATGTTGTGCTTGTTCTGGGGTCATGTGACCATTTTCAGGACAAGCGCGAGGGAAATGCACTGGGGTATTTGGGTTTACTGGTGCTGGAGGACCCAAGATGTAAAGACTCACATCACTGGCAAAAGTTTCAGGTTGTGCAGATTTAAATTTATGCTCCATGTTGTTGTCCTCCTGTGAGCAGTTCATTCTCTGAAGGAGAATAATTTCCATATTGTTAAAATAGTTCACACTATCAGTAATTGTATGCAAGTGTGTGAATGCACTACAGGTTATCCTCTAAGAAACACACCTATATTTGCTGCTGTCTGTAAATGATTTGCATACTAATCTTAAGCAGCTCAACTTCTTCCTCATACTTAAACTTTGTCTGTCATCATGAACAAAACTGTAAAAATCATCTCAATGATAAGGAAATTCTAACCCTCATCATACTTACATTACATCCATTTTGAAGTACCTGTTCATTGGCCTTGCGTTTCATCATTAGCAGCTCTTTCACTGTGCTCTTCTTCTGTATTGCTTGGATGTATCCTGGTGGTCTGGGATCAGTGCTAGCACTGCCTGGTTAACAAAAAAAACACAGTATGGCAGCTGTTGTTTTGTTTGTTTTTTCAAAAAATGCCATACTTATGTACAGTTTGGAGGCATTTGTCCTGAACTGCATGGATCATTTTATACTATGAGTACTTTCACTTTTGTACTTTGCTGCCAATACTTACATTTGCAAAGCAGGGCTTTTATTGGACAGTATTTCATCACTGTGGTATTTTAATCAAGTGAAAGAGCTGAGTACTTCTTCCACCACAGATATATGTGTGCAAGTTAAAATGTCATAGTTTAATAAGGCATATAATTAGTTATAAAATGTAAGTTAAAAGTATGGTTTTAAAAATGCCATGACAAAGGTCTGGATCTATTTTCAGCACATAACTAAATATATTGAGTTAATTTCCCCCCCAAAACCAAAAAGACTTTCAGACCGCTCTAGGTAATCCTGTTGTCCACAGAACTGTATGTTGAAGAAGTCAAGAATGTAAACTGAACAAAAACAAGTAGAAGGTTAAGAAAGGGTAACGCTTTGAAATGACTTGTACTGTCACAAAAATGTCAAAAGCATGAGGCTGGTTTGATACAAGTACTTAGTCATTTTCTTACATATTGGCCTGCTCTGTCAACAGATAGACAACATACAAGTAGATGAACTCTCTTGTTTTTCTGTGCCGAGAAAATGATACAAGTGGAATCAAATGTCCAGCAAGAAGAAGAATTGACTTTCATACTCCCAAAAGAGGTGTATACATATTTACCACAATTACAAACTGACCTTGGTAAATGTGGCTCAAGTCAGTGACTGTTCCTCTGGTTTCACTCACTCCTGGATCCAACATGTTGAATTGTCATCAACACACAACCCTGCTTGGAAGTGAAGTTTCCCTTCTCCCGCACTGTCAATACAATGCAACAACAGGGTGCAGTTATGAAGCGTGTTAGACAGACTCACTTCTGGCTTGGCTTGTCACAGCAGGATCAGAAATGAGGAACAACAGCTGCAAAAAATGTCCCACACCTGCCCCACACAACTTCCTGTTTGACATGTCTGCTGAGGTGCCAGGCTCAACCAGTGGGCGTGTCCCAACAAACTGCTGAGACATGCAAATTAGCACAGTCCTCTCCACACAGAAGCAAAGCTACTGAACAACACAGCCTTGATAAGTGAGAATGTAAATAAACTGCAGAGCAAATATGAAACATGAATACTCAATATGACAAGGAAAAAAGTTAAGTAAATAAACATTTCCTATGAGGCTCCATTAAGCAGGGTACATACACAAGAAAACACTGTGACATCTTTGCTTTTGGAATATTATTGAAGCTGTATATTTGTGGGAAGAAAAAAGGAAGAAGAAGAAAAACAACATTCTTTAACTTTGTACAAACTGTTTGAGGATTACTGGAGGATTACAGTGTCTCAGCTGAAAGACCCAAATTTAAGCGCGTGTTGAGTGACTTGCTGAATTGCTGTTGGCACAACTGCACTTGCTGGGATTTCCCCCTTAAAGAAGAGACACGTTGTTTTTGGCTTCGGTCCAAATGCAGCCGTTGCATGCTCGCAAATGACAGCAGAGGAAAGAAGCTGAGATTTTTAAAAAAAGCCACTAAACTGTAGTGCTGTTCATGGTTACAAATTAAATTCCACAGTCCTTACACAGCAAGACAAGTTGAACAATGGTCACCTGGGGGGAAACAAACCAGCAAGCTAATAAGTAACTAGCAAGGCCACATTTTATCACATGATGTGCATGATTATCAGCTAAAAATGATATATGAAGATACACATATCCTTAATGATATTGTTGGTCTTTTTTAGTCTCCAAACGCCTGTTTTGATATCTGAACACAGGCAGCAAAGCAACATTTCAACCACAGTGCAGCAGAAAGAAAATTCAAGACGAGGTGAGCTCACACAACATTCTGACACACACACACACACACACACACACACACAGCTTTCCCATTTCAAACCCATGACATTTCCAGATAAGTGAATGAACATTTTGAAGACCAGCATGTCTGGAACATCAGAACCAGGCTTAACCCCCCTTTAATGTGGTCAGGATTGTACATTGCTTTGATACCATTTCTTTTAGATTCAATCATTCAATAAATACTGTATCCCAAGAAAGCACTATGCACTGAATAACTCCATAGTTTCCATGTACAGTTTAGTAAATTATTGTATAACTATCAAGAGTAACCATCTCACCATTTCTTAAACAAAATAAGTGTTCTGCTTTCTTTCAGTTTCCACAAAGTAGACAAACATGAGCAATGTTGGGCAACAGAATAAATAATTGCATTGGTTTACACGCTACCTCCTGAAGGTAAACTCTTCAAACCTCGACTACACAACAAAGGGAACTCGTCTTACAGTCTGGTTTCCTATGGTTTCATAAAGCTTCCTTTTACAAGTATGTACTTGCACAAAAATAACAAACTCTTAATATTTTAGTGCAGTGAAGCTGCTTCGTCAAGGGGAAGCGTTTGAAACACTTGCATTTCAGTTGTCCAATGCATAATGCATAATGTGGCAGATTGTTTTGCATGATGCAGACTATATTTAACTGTTTATGAAGCAGTTTATGTTAAGAGTAAAAAAGCATCTGAAAAAAATGATCAAGGAAAAGTATTATGAAGTCTTTGGAAAGTAATTCTTTGCTATTTTCATAAACAAAAAAATGAAAGAGCAAAGAATATATGTCATAAACTGATGACAGGCCTTAAAAAGCTCAAAAGCTCAATTTTGTCTACAAAATAAATGAATCTTTGACTGTAATCTTATTTACACATCCGTTTACACACCTACACGTCTGCTGAACACAGAAATCCCAAATCTGCCACTTCCTCATCATTGCCCGTCATTGCATGTTTGCCCATCACACAATAGGACATATATTCAAATTTTACAGACATTGGAGCATGTAAAATAATCACTGTCCCCATGTCACTTCATTAACTCCAGTTATTCTTTGTTTTCAAACTTTCTGTATCTTAATACCAACCAAAAAAAATACTGTATATTAGATTCTTGTTAGTACACAGCTCCCAGAGAAAAAATATAAATATATAAAGTGCTCTAAAACTTCCTCTGTAGTTCATAGTGGAAGGTCTGGAACAAAAGATCACAAGATGACTGTTGGAAGATAGGTGGAGGGTAACCGTACCAAGATGAATTGCAGCAAGAATGCAAATCAGAAAGTGAAATTCAGTTAACTGCTGTGGAGAGATTACAACAGTGGAGAGTTTCTACATATATAGAGTTGAAGATTCACACTGTAAAAAAAAAAAGAAGAAAGAAATGCTGCATGCAGACTCACACTGACGTAAAAAAACAATGCAAATAACAGAGAAAAGTCCCACTCGTCAGTTTGTCCCGGTTAACATTCAGAAAGAGCGTCGATCTTCTGGAATGACTTTTAGAAGTGCTGGTCAAGCTTGACGAGGCATTTGTTTCCACTCTTCCTCTTTTCTTTAATGCCTCCAGGAGTCTGAGCTCAGTTGGGGCCTAATGTTGACAGAAAAGACAGACAGAAAGACAGAAAGACAAGTTTCAGTTATAAGTACTGCACTACTTATGCTCATGGTGCATACATCGTTTAGCAGATACTGACCTGTGATGTATTTTGCACCAATTAACATCAACATGCTGCCCATGATGTAGAAGCCCAGGGGAACACTGCTGAAGATGCTCGCTTCACCTTTTGGTCATCCAAAGAAATGCCGTTGAGGTCACCACAGAGAGGAGAGAGAGGAAGAATCAACCATTCTGATCATACAATCAAAAATCAAGAGGTCAGAATAAAAGAGAGCGACACTATCTGCAGTCACCTCCAGAAAAATATCAAGACGAACATATTTTTACAGATGAAGCCTTAACACACAATTATCCTGTCAATGTGCGTTCAGGCATGACTTATGTGGTCCTATCATTGTGGGCCATCAATGGTCAGAATAGCAGTGAGGATTAAGGTTTGTGGTTTTTGTCTGAGTGTAAAACTGCTGCACACCGTTTCCATTGCTGACGGGCTCTGTTGTCTCCCAGTTCATGGATTTCTGAACCGCCTTCTTCCACCGTGCGTACCGATACTCGCTCTCTGCCCAGCACACACACAGATAGAAACTTGTCACTTTTCTTTCCACACACAGAAAACCATCATCCCACCTTTTTCAGTGTGCAGAGAACAGCTCACCTTCAGGGTTGATCTGAGGCTCAAACTTCTCTGAGGTGACTTCGCTCAGGTCCTCTGGGCTCAGACTCCACACGCTCACCCCCTCGGCCGCTCCGGCTGCCATCGCTGCACCCAGCGCTGTGGTCTCAGGCATGGACGGCTTCACTGAGGACAATTGACACAGTATTTAGTGGTTACAGTGACAGAATCAGTACCACATGATATAAGTGGCTTTGTTTAGAGACACTCTACTACTCCTCATTTCATGTAGAACTGTGTTTTGATTTGGCATTAATGATACCGACACAAATTTATTAGTTATTCTACACAATGCCGGCAGACAACAGTGATATCCAGGACACCACATGACAGTGTGATGGCTCAGGACTGCTATGCTGTTGAAGTGTCCACTGTTTTATGACACCGCACATATAAATAAATATGCACCCTAACCTATGACACTTGGTACATCCCAAATTCCCTGAACTTCATCCACATTTCTCTCATTTGTGCCTGCGCTCCCCTGAAGACTGCAAGGAAAAGAGGAATTAAGGAAACATTTTTAGAGAAATCATTTGTCCTATCTCTTCTCTCATCTGAAGCATTTCTGCTAACGATGGTGCTGCTACATTTTTTACATTGAAACTGTGTACAGATGAAACATATCTCACCAACAGGGATACAGAGGATGTCGGCCTGCAGCTGCATCAGCAGCCTGTTGGACGTCATTCCTCCATCCACCTGGAGCTGAGTTAGTGGGATGCCACTGTCCTGATTCATGGCGTCCAGTATCTACGTCCAGAAAAATATCCCCGAAAATCACACGTTCAGTTGCATGAAATCAGATACATCTTATGTGAAAAATTGTGATGACACCAGACCACGCAAGAGAGCGCTTACCTCCCGTGTCTGGAAGCAGACAGCTTCCAGCGCAGCGAATGCCAGATGCCTCTTGTTGGTAAACTGAGTTAAACCACATATGATCCTGAGACACAGAGAAAGCATTTCAACAGGCTGTGAATTGTTACAGACACGTTTACTATGCTACAGAGTTGCTCTTGGTCTCACCCTCTTGCACTAGGCTCCCAGTACGGAGCATAAAGGCCTGAAAATGCAGGAACAAAGTAGCAGCCGTAAGATGTACCGACTGATGCAGCCAACTTCTCTGCGCAGGGAAAAAAAAAACAGAAAAGGAACAGGTCAGCAATTCTGGGGATAAATGGATGTTTTTCTCTTTGATTTTCTGAACGAAGCAGGACGTACCGAGCTCTTCAGATGATCCGATGATCCCAAGATTGTCCTGCAGCCAACGAACCACGGCTCCTGCGATGGCCACAGAGCCCTGGCAGGAGGTGGCAGGAAAATAAGTATCATGTGAACTAAAGGATCCTCTGTTGCCACTGATAGCAGGAAAATAGTCCAGCGAAATGTATTCACCGATTTCCTTCCTCTTTACGCATGATAATTAACATTCACTTTAAAATTTACATTTTAGATACTGAACCTCGAGTGCATAAGCAGCAGGTTTGTCCCGACCAAGTTTGTACGCCACAGTGGTTAGAAGGCCGTGGTCAGACATTACAGGCTGCAAAACAAAAAAAAGATGTCACTGCATGAAATGTGTGCAGACATCTCACCATTTATACGTGTTTATAAAAAACTACCCCAAGTACTGTACCTTGGCACCAGTGTTTCGCAGGAGAAAGCAACCAGTTCCATACCTGCAACACATGAAAAAAATAATATAAAATGATAAAGGAGAATGCAAACATTTCCACCACACGAGCACAAGGGCAATCTAAAGGAACACACAAAGCCTCTTACGTGTTTTTAGCTTGACCGTCCTGAAAGCACATCTGCCCAACCAGCGCTGCTGACTGATCCCCGAGACACTGTTTTATAGAAAATACACACGTTATCCGATTATAGACTCACAAAATTTAAAAGCACAATGTACCTGGAGATAAAAAAATAAAACTTACCCCAGAGATGGGAATTCCGGAAAGAGCTCCAGATTTCTGTCAAAAGAAAAAAAGTTTTATAAGGAAACTGTGTGCTTTTAATTTCTGGTTAAATCACATTAAAAGACAATTTTAAATCTGTCTCTATTTTTCAGCAATTACTTTTTGTACTAAAACATCACAATTATAAGTTGACTCATTAATTGACACAAACTTGCAATTATACACATGGGTATAATTCAAGTAGGCATATATCAGTGGACTATTTTACAAAAATACAATCAGTCATCAGGGGAGAATTCATTTTTAATCACTATGAGCAACAACCCTGCCCTGACAACATTAAAAAAGGGAATCACTTGTTATTTGACTCCATGAAGCCAAATAACAAATATATACAGATTTTAACTCTTTGACAAGATTTTTTACATAAAGAATACTGTGAACGTGGAGACACAGTGAGGGAAAACAAGGGCAAGTGTGACCCTGTACAAATGAATGAAAAATGTCTTCACTCCTACGTAAGGCTGCAGTTTGGGTGAGACGTTTACAGACATGGGATAAAGGTTGGTTTAACACAGCTTTGCCAAAGAGTGAAGAGATTTGGGAGACTTGCTGCGATGCTGTGGTGGGAAGCAACCAAGCCAAGTAAGCATGCCACGACAGAAGCACTGCGGGACATGGAGCAGCCAGCACATTTCCAACAGTGTGTATTATTCAAGCCCTCATGTTATGCGAGTATCTGCCGGGCCAGAATTCTGACAGAAGTGTTGTCTTGTGTACAACAGAAGCTGTGTTAAAGCTTTTTCTCTGCAGAGCAACACAGCCTATCCTCTTATTGTGGAGCCACTATAATTCCCATGAGAGAAGAGAGGAGATGATGAAAGTGATATAATGTTTGGTGTCAGAGAGGAATGCCTGCAGACGCTGCACAGGGCTTAAACAGTACCTCCTCCTCTGCCTGTTTTTTAAATTGTCTCCCCCATGCCTGAAGCCAAACCTACACCCTTTTAACTGATTAGCTACCAGCTACTGTAATATTCATCTGTATCTTGGAAATGCACTGGTGTTTACACTTTGGCCCCAGAGAAGCAGGACGGGTTACTTTGCATGATGAAGTGGAACACTGATGGCGAGTATCACTTACCCGGCTAGAACATATTTTCTACCAGTGAGAGAAGAGAGACAATGGCACACAAAAGAATGCCTAAAAGAGTTTCTCAGTCAACCTGCATGTCTGACAGCATACTAACAAAACACACACACACAAAGAGAAACCTCTTATCTCATCAGTGGCCTGTGACATGACATTCCACTTTTTCAACACAACACTAGAGTCACACTAGACCCATCAATGAAATCACTGGGATAAAAGTTAATACAAACACTTATTACTGTGACATTTAAGTCGGCTAGACTTGGCAAAGTTTATGCATACTTACCATGAGACCGTATATTTCTGAAGAGCTCCTCACTCTGGGCAAAATCTCCATGGGAATACCAAAATATCTGAAAGGAACAAGGGGAAAAAGAAATAATCTGTGAATAATGGCAGTATGAGAGAACTTAACAATGAAAGACAGTTGTCTTACTTGCAGAGCTCTGGGTCCCAGTCCATAGTGTGAATGTTAAACAGCATGGTTCTGCTGGCGTTGGTCACATCCGTGCAGTGGACTCCTCCAGACTTACCCCCTGTTAAACACTGTTGGAAAGCCATCGACAAAAAGTCAGCTCCACAACTGACACATAATGTCAATGACACCTAGTGTTGAAGCAAAGAGCCGCTAACTCTCTCACCCAAATGAGCCAGGAGTCAATGGTGCCGAACATGGCACGGTGAGACACAATGGCTTCGCGGACCTCGTCCACATTGTCCATCAGCCAGCGAAGTTTCACTGCACTGAAGTAAGTGCTGATAGGGAGCCCTGTTTTATGCTGCGGGGTGACAATAACAGAAAAAATCTACTGGTGCTGCAACTCGTAATGTTATCAGAGGTCTACAATTAAGAGTGAACAAAAAGATGAAAATTCCACAGAACAAATGAGGAACTCACCTTCAAGTGGTTCTTATTCCTTCCTGGGGTTTTGTTAATTAGTCGTTCGACTGTTGATTGAGTCCGCAGGTCCAGCCAAACTGAACAACAACACTGCAGTTATTTCATAGCAAACAAAACCTGCCAATTTGCTTGCAGTTTTCACTGCCACAAGCTGCTTACATTATATGGGAATGTCAGATCTATGACAGCAAGAATGGAAAGGATCACAAATAATGTGATACACAAAACGTTACCGATTGCATTGTAGAGGGGCTCTCCTGTCTCTTTGTCCCAGATGAGCGTGGTCTCTCTTTGGTTGGTCACTCCGATAGCTGGACAAGTTCAAGCAAAACATGCCAAAAAGACTTTGGATCATAAACGCCTCTTTGAAATACAGCAGATGGAAATTTGAAACAGAGCAAGTGGTAGCATATGCCCCATGTGTGCATACCTTTAATGTTTGAGATGTCTATGTTGAGCTGGGTGAGTTTTTCACATGTCCGCTCCATGCACTCGTACACCGACTGCAGAATTTCTCTGGGGTCCTCCTCTACCCATCTAACAATCAGGACAAAAGATCCCCAACAAATAATATGAACACAGCTCTTATGAGCACATGCATTTTTTAGGAATCATATTCTGTTTATTCATGTCTATTTATCTCACAGTATGTAATAACTAGATCACTACAGTGAAGCAGTGTTATGCAACTCAGGTTGAATAAATGAGTGTTTTCACGTACCCTTCTTTGGGGAAGCTCTGTTTGATTTCCACCTGATGATGGCTGAGAAGCTCTGCTGTTTTTGAATTGAACACCTTCAAAGATGGAAAAGGAGAAACAGAACATTTATTCTTTATCCAGGGAAAGTTGACGAAGCGTGCAGTCACTACAACCCTGCTCAAGTCCTTCATTTTGGGAGTTTATCATAGATGCTGGAACGGATTTCTCATTCTTCTCGTTATTTTGATTTTGCCAGCAGTTGTTATTATCGAGGTTAAGCTAACAACCGAGCTAACACCATACACTGGCGACAGTGGCTGCAAATGTTCGCCCTCCATTATAAACAAACGAACTGGGAACTGACCCCACATACACGTTTATGAGCCAGACATTGAATGATACACGGCTAGCTCGCCCCAAAGGCAGTTTATCTTACAAGAAACCGCGTGGAGCTCGTTCCCTGGTCGATGGCGGCAACCAGCGGGCCCAGCTTTATCCGGTGTGAGGACGCGGCCATGGCGCCGTTCATGTGCGGCCCCAGAGCTTTGGCACGGCACCGAGGTGGAGAACAAAACCGATTAACGACACCAATACTAGTAAAGTCGGCTCAACCCTAAACAAACGGCCACGACCTCAACACGTCACGCCCCTTCTGGCCATCAGTGATGACGCCAGCAACGCGCTTCATAGTGGCGCAACTTCCGCTTCCGTAATAAATAAAAATGACTTCTGTATTCTACCAAATGACCACGAGAGGGACACACCACTAGCTGCAAAAAAAAAAAATCGTTATTTGGAGTTTGTTTTATATCATATAGTTTTATCTCTTCTGTAATATACCAACAATTTTATGAGTAATTTAACAATTCCACATAATAAAAGCATGAATTCCCATACCGGGAGTCGAACCCGGGCCGCCTGGGTGAAAACCAGGAATCCTAACCGCTAGACCATATGGGAATATATAATAACGCGAGATTATATATATTATATTCATATAGTTAAGCTTCATATCGTTGTATGTAGAAAAAAATATCTTTTGGGGGATTTTTGTTTTTACAACGCATTTCTACATTATTCCACTAGAGGGCAATTCAACAACAAAACAAAGAGTCGGGGCTCCTGCTCGAGTTACCGAAAAAACAAGGTACTCATTGTACTTAACGGGCTTCACAAACTCTGACTTGTAAATATGAGATATATTGCTGCAACTCTATTATTTTGCTATGTGTTTTTGGCATCTTATTTCAGTTTGGGGGCTACTTTTTTGGCGACGGGCGATGACGCCATCACTAACGGACGGTGTTGTCATTCTTTAAATGTGGGAAGCAGTTGTTTCGTTCGTATTGAATTCTTCGGCCCACTTTAATCCAGAAAGTCGTAACTAAAATGTAAGTAAAGTGACGCATCTCGGGAATTATATCAACACGACATGAAGCACAGCCAGTGAATTCTTTAGCCGTGAGCAGGAATTCAGACAGTTAGCCACGTTAGCTGCCCATGCTAATCAAACTCATTCATATGTTGGCTAACTATAAGTTCTTGTGCATTTAAGGGCCGACTACTGGAAGTCACAACCAAGGAAATTCTGTCAGTACTGCAAGTGCTGGATTGCAGACAATAAGCCTGTGAGTAGATCAAAGCTGCTGTTGCTGAGGACAGTGTCCACACATGCGATCCTCATGCCCCTCTTCACGTTTGTCTTCCACTACAGAGCATTGAGTTCCATGAAAGAGGGAAGAACCACAAAGAAAATGTGACTGCAAAAATTTCAGAGGTATTGACATTAGTTTTGGTCACTTGTTTTGGACCTAATGTTCCATTAAAATATTACACTTCTAATTTAGTACTAATACGATTAAAAACTCAATGTTGTGAGTCATGTGAGTTTAACTTCATCATCTGAATTAACTCCACCTATGCAGGGCACATAACAAGTCAACATTTCTTTCATTTTTTTTATTAATCAAGTAATTAATTTACCTGTAAAATACCAGTAAATTATGGGGAAAATATTATAGTTTCTCACAGACCACAGTGATGTCTTCATGTGTTCAATCTCAAATAAACATTTCTATGAAACACAAATACAAATGTTCTGTATTCATCAATATGGGTTCTCAGTGACACATACACACATAAATATTAAGAGGCAAGAAAAACTTGCCTGTCTTGGCACCGCTCTCAGGACTGGCCAGCAAGATAAGGTCCAGGCAACACTCTGACTGGAAAGCTCTCATGTGATTGGTTACTAGCAGCTGTCACTCATGTTATCCTGTCTTTCTTTCTGCAGATTAAAAAGAAGAGTGTTGAAAAGGCAAAGCAGGAGGAACGTATGTCTAAAGAGTTTGCAACGATGGAGGAGGCTGCGATGAAGGCGTATCAGGAAGATCTGAAGAGGATGGAAAGGGAGGCAGCAGGTAATTGACAATTTATTGGAATAATGCACCATATGTTAGCTATGTATGGGTAACTTTCCTTTTACATTTAAATTGTTTTTGTGTTAGGATCAGCTTCCCCACCCAGAACAACACCACCACCACTACCACCACCCAAGTATCCAAAACCTAAGGTTAAATCCCAGCCCAGAAAACAACAGAAGAAAGCAATGAATGTGAGCAAGAAGCCCACAGAACAAACACAAACACAGGTGTGGGTTGAAGGACAGACAGATGATGGACACACATACTATTACAACTCAATAACTGGAGGTAAGGAGACCTGAAAATACAACCAAATACAACCAAAATACAATCAAAACTGTCCTTCATATCAACATTATTTTACAATATATTTGCATTTCAGATAAAATTGACTCTTTCCAATGTTGCTGTGTCATCTTGTTGTATATATTTTAACTACAGAATCTCAATGGGAAAAACCACAGGGTCTCTGGGGAGAATGTTCAGCCTCTGCACATCCTGGACAGGTTAATAATAAAGAGTTTTTGTTTCCGTGCATTTTCAGTATAATCAGTATAATAATTTAATTTTAAACTGCACTGTATTATGTTGTTAGTAACATGCATTTCCATGTTAACATTATTTCTCTTTAGAGCTCAAGCTGTTCTTGGATGGAAGCCATCAGTCCTGATGGTTATACATATTACTACAACACCGAGACTGGAGGTTGAATGTGTTTTTATGCATTAATGCTTTCTTTTCATGACTAATTAATACACTTTTGTTCTGTGTGCATTGATAATCACAAGCTATGTCTTTTCACCCCAAAGAGTCCAGCTGGGAGAAACCAGCAGGCTTTTCTTCAAATGAAGCATCTGCATCTGGGTCCAGCAAAGAAGAAGAGAGTCAGGCGGAGCCTTCAACCCCACAGCCTGAGCCACTTTCAGGAGAAGAAGAGAGCTCGAACGGGGCCCAGGCATCTACTGAGATCGAGGTCCCTGAACAAGCCAGTCAGCAGCCCAAAGTCCCAAAGATCAGCTTCAGGGTGAGAGAAGTCCTGGCTGAGCATGAGAATTAGTGAAAGGAATTGAAACTTCTGCTGGTTGAAATTACATGAAAAAAAGTTCAGACCCAACAGTTCATTTTTTTGTTTTTTAAGAAAAGGAAAGCGGAAGCGGAACCATCAGAAAAGGAGGGAGACAACAAATCCATTGATGATTCTCCTAAAGAAGAGACAAAGAAGGAGGAAGAGGTCCAAAGCACAAAAGCTGAACCTGAGGAGAAGAACGAAGAAAAGGCAACACAAGCGAAGACACAAGCCAAAAAGATGAAAACTGCTAATCCATATGGGGCCTGGGAACAGATCCAGCAAGAGGAGGATCCATAGTAATTGAAGAATTTAAACTTGTTTGAATGCTTGATTAGGATACTGACACAATTACTGATTTCAGTAGTGACTCAACAGTTTTTCCTTCCTTCTCCAGTGCCAATGTGGACTTACAGCTGCCCCAGGTGGAGGGAAACACCGCCAGTGCTCCAGCCGACCTGCCGCCAGAGCCCAAACCCAAGTTCAAGGAACGCATCATCACCTCCCTGGGGGACGAAGGCGGACCTGCTTCATTCAGGAAAAACAAGACACAGAACGGCAAATCCAGGAGCATCCGACAGAGAGACAACGATGACTGAGCCAGACACATCAAAACTGAGCCAGAATGCAGCAGAATGAGACTTTTACACAAATACAACTCCTTGTAGGAACTTTGATCTTTGAAGTGTGCACAAATATCTTTTTTTCTATTAAGATTTTTAAGACAAAAAAAATCTATCATGGACTTTTTTTCTATACTTAAAATGTCATTGGTCACAATCCAGGCTCTTCTCCCTGTCCTGAGATCTGTCATAATGAAAGTGTGCAACACTTTTCCAGTCTCCAAGTTGGTATTATCTCATGGATAAAATATTAGAGCCAGGATGTTTGATAATGTTCATGTGAAGACGTTTCTATCTGTGGTCTGGCAAGTGCAGATGTATCCATCCGAGTAATTCAATAATTTTTTGTATTTTCCATATCTGTATTCTTTCTGCGAGTGTAAGTTATGAAAAGCTAGTAAGGCATGCTGGGGGGAACATCTTTGCAGTACTTGTCAGTTAAAGAATGCCATAGTTTGTAAGATGGAAACATGATCTCAATAAATGACAACAGCCTGGTTTCTCAGAAAAAAAAACTGCAAAATTATTTTGAAAATGAAAGAATCAATTCACAAATACAGGCAGTAGTTTGAATTTGTACAGCCCTGGTGAAGAAAATATTAGTTCATTATAATATGTCTGCTGACCAGAGAAGAAATACTGGAGATTGCTGGTCAGCTGGCACACGTGCAGGGTGGGACATGTCTTTGGTGAGAGTGTGTGTAAAGCTGATAGGTGGTTTTACCGCACCCTGACTGGCAAAGAACCACAAAGAATACTGCCCAAAAGATAATTTACATATCCTTCTATTTAATATTATAACTTATAAATAAATGTCACTCATTTATATTCATTGGGTAATTACCATGAAACAAAATACATAATTTAACATTTGAATACAAAAATAAAAAACTCTTGATGTTTGCTCTTCATCGTATATCTTTATATTGCAACAGTAATATAATGATTATGTATATTTCTGCCCTGGTACACTGTAGTACTGTAGAATGTGCATAACATACTTTGTTCAGTCTACATGACAGGAAGTTGTTGTGGGAGTCAGTGTGCACACTGTTCAGACTCTGGTTGTCTCAGACTGCTGCTGCCCACCATCTCCAGAAGAGCCTCCCTCTCTGTGTGTTCACGTACTGACCAGATCAGATGGTCCAGAGCCTCCCCTCCTCTCATGAACTCCTGCACATGGAGCAGAACACGTGACATTGATTTAAATTCTTGAGACAGAGTTGCAGTTCATAAAAACAGATTTAACTGTTTAAATCCGTTTGACAAGATATGATTGCTGGGGTAAATTTACAAGAATGACAGCTACAGAATTTAAAGACACGTGGACATTCTCACCTTAATATCTCGAGTAACATATCCAGTCCTGTGGTCTGAGACACGATCCTGGCTGAAGTTGTAGGTGCGAATCCTCTCTGACTGAGAACGTGTGCCCACCTGCAGTGTGGGACATGAGAGTGAAGACATAGCTAAAATATGGTACCATTACATTAAAGTTTCCTTGTAAATATATTCATCACCTGCTGTTTCCGTGCTGTATTCCTCTGCTCAGTCTCTTTACCCATCATGCTCAGGGAGAGCCGGGCCTTCAACACGCGCATGGCGGTGTCTCGGTTTTGCAGCTGGGAGCGGGTTTGCTGACATTCTGCTGTTGTGCCTGTTTGGAGGGTTAGCTAACGATGAAAACAGAATGCAACCAGGCCTGATGTATATATGAGAAGAGAGCAGAGCTGTTTCTAATTGTTTCAAAACTCCTTTGGCAGGTTTTACCAGTGGGGAGATGAACGATGCGCACTGCACTGTCCGTTGTGTTGACACTCTGGCCCCCAGCACCTCGAGATCTGAACGTGTCAATGCGGAGATCCTTTGGATCAATGTGGACATCATACTATGGACACAGAACACACAAGACACAAACAGAAAGAAAGAAATGTTGTCACGCTCATAAGCAGTGACTCATTAAAAAGTAGTTGACAAAAAACAGTAGCAGAGCATACCTGCACTGGCTGAGGCAGGATGATGACGGCCATGGTTCCTGTGTGGATACGCTGCATCCTGGAGGAGAGGCCCACCTCAGGGATCCTCTGCACCCGGTGTGTCCCTCCTTCATGCTTCAGATGTCCGTACACATTGTCCCCAGCTATTCTTACTGCTGCATGGTGCAAGCCACCTGAGACACACAGTCAATTAATGCAGAAGCTTTTGCTCCTCTCTGGACTGTGGACATGTGGGACGAATGACAGTAATTCTGTACAGTAATTATTGCACACCTACAGGAAAGAACATAACTCACCATACTCAGCCGGTGTATAGTTGTACACCTCAAAGTCCCAGTTCTTATAGCTGGCAAATCCCTGGTACATGTCAAACATTTCTTTGGTGAACTGCTGACAGATGTCACCTGAAACCACATCAAGAGAAAGAATAAGAAAATGTACATTATGTTATGGTTAATTCAGGTATGTGCCGATAATTATTGTGTAAGAAAGAGAGGAGAAAAACTTAGAGACCAACTATGTTCAAGTAGTGAAACAAAAACAGCTTTCTTTCATACCTCCTGTAGTTCGTCCTGATACAACCTCCAGCAGGACGCTACTGGAGTCAAGAGGGTCAGTGGGCAGAAGAGCTTGAGTCAACTGGAGAGAGAAGTAATACACTCATCAACACCCAACGCAATTTGTACTAACAACATATATCTGATCAAGCCTTTGAGTTCTCACGTCTTTTCTCAAGGCCAAAATCTTATGGGAGATTTGTGCTTCCTCTTCTTTTAACAGCTGGGTCAGTTGTTCATCTTCATCTTTGGTGCCAGCTGAACCTGCAGCCAGGGGTGAAACAGAACATGTTATTTGCAATCGAAGATATTTCATTGCTAACTGCAATTTAACCACAAAATATTTAAATAAGAAATCTAAGAAAAATCAGCTCGTTTACAGCTGCAGACGCCCCCCAAACCTGACAATTGTTACTGAAAGAAATAATAGTTTAAAAAACTCACCATGCAGTAGCGAAGAGACTTCCTCATGGTCCTTCAGGGCTTGTTCAATACAACCGTATATGTTTGCCAGTGGCAGCAGCTCTGTGTGTTTCTTTGTGAGCACCTTTCTGTCTGACTCGTTCAGATATGCATGCTGTAACTTCGCGCCGAGGGCCCGGTACTCCTCCATGAGCTGCTCTATGTACTTCTGAACGGCTTCATTTTTATACAAGTCCCCCAGGTCACTGTGACAGAGACGTTTCGACGCTAACGGACCCCGGTGTTTCACCTCTGTAATGCTAGCATGTTTCAGACCGCTGCATCCTACCAGTGTCCTCCAGCCTCCTCTTCCTCCTCTGACGCTGCTGCTGCTGGGAAATACGCGGCTGCACAGTGGAAACCAGCGGCTGGCGAGCATGTCTCCACATTTATGCAGCAACGAATAAAGAAAAACGACATTTACGCGGCATATTCTCAACGTGTTTACATTCCAGCGGCAGCAAGCAGGAAGAGGACCCGGATGCAGTTTGGGAAAGGACGTTGAGGGACGACGCGAAGTGAACTCTGGGAGCTGTAGTTCTATCGTGCCAGGAGTCGGAGAATAATTATAACTCCAATTTATATGATAAAAGCTAATTGATGTCAAAATGTCAAATGTCAAAGCCAGTGAAGACCGTAAGATTATTTTATCCAGTATACATGCATATTGACCAAAAATTAATAAAACTGGCGTTTGAGATTTCTGAAAGGTGAATTAGCTAACTACGGAAAAATAACATTTGTGTTAATTTGAATTTTGTTAGCCTTTGTTAGTTAGCACAAGAAGTTAAGCATTGTGCTTAAATTCCTGTGCTAACTGTGGCCAATCCAAATAGCCGTGGAATAGTTAATACATATTTATATACCTACAATTTTGTTTTGTGTTCAGGGAGGTGTGCTAAAATCAAAACTGACCTTATGCTGTGAGCAGGATCCATTTTTTACTGTCAATTTATATTTGGTCATTAGAAGTGAAAATGTGATTGCAAACCAGTTAAGTTAACAATCAGCTGTTTTAACATTAAGTTACTGCACTGTTATTCAGAAACACAGGAGACCTCTGGCTCTTCATTAATCAAGATAATGGAGGATATCAGTCAATATGGCTGTGCCCAGAAAGAAGACCTGAAAGAGAAAGAGATGACACTCAGCTCCCTGCAGGTTTACCTTTACCCTTTACAGTTATTTCTTAATTCTGTTTACCAAGGCCACCAGCCATGGAAATCGCAAACACATGGAAAATGCAGGACTATCTTTTTTAAATGGAAAAAAGGGGTAGGATCTGATGTAATAGTATCAATTGTGTTTGGCTTGAATGCTTTTTACGTCCTTTTCCAGGCAATTCTTTCAGATCTCGAGAAGAAAGGAGAGACAGCGGAGCAGGAGCTGAGATCTAAAAGTAGGGAGATCTTAATGCTGGAGGGTGACATGGAGCTCCTGGAGCGGCAGAAAAAAGTCCTGCAGCACAGCTGTGCATCCATCAGCAAAGAAAACACAGAACTCCAGGTTCGTATCCGTGAAGAGGAAGATAGCGCCCGCGTGGTACTGGCCGGGTTCAACACCTACCGAAACAAGATGGAGGCTCACAGAGCAGCTGTTTTCATGGCAGCAAGCCATACGGAGGCCTACAAGGAGCTGGAGGAGAAAAGAGCTCTGGTCAGGAAGTTGACTCAGAAGAAAGAAGAGCTGAAGGAAGATTTGGAGAATCCTAACGGAAAGTCAGCGAACATGGCAAAGGTGGAGGAGTGGCTCCCAAATTATACTGAAATTTTAAATGTTATGCATTTACCTTTTTTTTGCTCTTTTTGCCATCATTTGTTTGTTTCCACAGAAATCTACCACTGACATCTGCAGCATCCATGTGTGTTTTATTGTCTGACATTTGTTTTTCTGCAGGAGGAGATTGATGCTCTGAAGGATGAGATCTCTGTGATGAGGAAGACTATAGCTGAGAGGAAAGAGCAATTACAAAAAGAGTTTGAGACCCACACCCAGATAAAGAAAGACATAGCGGTAGGGCAATTTACTATGGGGTTTTGTATACACCTATGTCATTATCAGTTGATAGACATTCCTAGGCTGTATGGTGACATTTTTCATGTCCAAACAACAGTCGAAAAAATTCAAAAACATTTAGTTCAACACTATTGTACATCTGATCTTGAAATTTAAAAACATGACATTTAAATAGATTTGGATTTATACCCAAGATGAGTGCATCAGAATGACCCTCATTTGTGTTTCCACTGCCTCAGACGCAGAACAGGCGCTATGGAGCCATTGTCAGGCACCTCCACTACCAACTGAGCATGACCAAGGCTGTTTATAGGTAAAAACACATACACATCTGTGAGTGATGGTATCATCCATTTTTATACAACTATGGAGGGCTTAGATACTCTTATTAAATAGCAAATGCCTTTTCTTTTGATATTTGCGACAAAAACAGCTAAAAAAAACCAGACCTGTTTGTTGAAGGAATAATTGTTGCAATCACTACATTTGAACAGCAGATGGCATCAGTGTCACATTTAACAGAAGGCCATTTTAAGGAAAATTGCTGCCAATATGTCCCATGTATCATAAACTACATTGGACTGTGTGTGCTCTGCTTAAGGCAAATATCTGAAGAAATCCATTACATGAGGGGACTGCTGGATGAACTGAAACAGCAGCAGGAGTCATCACAGGACCCAGGGGACAGGGACCACTAAACTGTAGTGCCACACTTGTCTAATTTATTCAGGATATATTATAACATTTTATATAGGTTAATTGTCTTGTTATCAGATTCAATTTAAACCTGTGTTGTTGTCATTTTGCGTTTGTGTGATAATGGAGGAATTGTTGCAGTTACTAAATTTAAACAGCAGATGGCATCAGTGTCAAATAGATGTGTAACTTCACAAAAACCTTCACATATACTGGTAGTTTGAAACCAGATGTTCCCATAACAGTTGTTCCTGAATGTGTCACTTTAAATGCACAAGATGTGGCACAAAGAAAACAGTAAAAGAAGTAATACATTTCCCTGTCATTACTTTATTTGATTTTCCTGCATAACAGGACAGCATCACATTTTTGAGGCTGTCAGGTGCCAAAAATTAGGGGCAACATCAGCAGGATGTGGGGTTTTAGGTTGGGTGGGTCCAGTGAGTGTCCACAACAGGGACCCCCTGCAGAACAAAAGACGTGTCCACAGTCTAACTGTCGATGCGGTGATGTTCTGGCACATGCTGTTCCAGCTTCCGCTTCACTGGGTCACTTGATGGTCCTGGAGGTGACAGTCCCAGTGCCTGCTAACAAGGGCATGACTGTGCTACTTCAGCCATAACTCCAAACTAATTGAACAATGAAATTGCCTTTTTAGAAAATTATTTAACCTCAGAATGTATTGCATAAACCTCTCAGAAAAGCTATTACTTGTAAAATCAAGTGCATTTGCTTGAGTTCAGTATTTTTTCATTGTGTCAGTCATGTTCTTTTCGATGATATTGCTATTTTTTATTTTTTATTGGAGCAGTTTTACCAAGAACACAATTTCAAGACCTGTAAATATTTCACATTTAAAACTGATTTTGACTTCATGAAATGTGAGTGGAAAAGACTATTGAGCAGTAAATGGTGTAGAAACCTTTACTAAAAGGTTAGGATTGTTTTCATTACTCACTCCACCACAATTTGTAGTTAAGTGGGCCATTTTCTTTAAGGTATGCCTGTTATACTGCAGTACTGCTCTGTCTGACTGAACAGTGCTCTGCTCTCTCCTGTTGATGCTGCCAATCCCCTGGGGCTGCTCCACTCAAACTGTCAAAACACAAAATTACACACAACAAAGTCCGACCTTGAGTCACAGGCACGTGTGTAGCATGCTGCCCAAAACATCACCCTCAGAAAGGACAGTCCAGTGCACTGTGTACAGAAATACACTGCAGTGTCACACATGGCAGAGAGAATGTGTATTTTCCCCTTTGATGTTCACACAAGTGCATGCCTGCGCACGCACGCGCACACACACACACACACACACACACACACACACAGGGCCACTCCTGACAACGTGACCTTCCAAAACACACAGCCATGTCTTCTGTACCTTTACGTAGTACATGTACATAGTGCAGCTAGTTAGTTAGTTGCTGCATGTGATGCAGGATTAATTATGTCTGACTGACACATTTACAGCTGTTTGCACCTTCTCTGGCTCACTGCCCATGTATGTTATGTGGAGGCAGTGACAGTTAACCCAGCGTGTATGAGAAATGTTTATGTGCATATGTGTGGGCTGTGCACAATAAATTCCTGAGCTCTTACTATCACCGTAGGCTGAGGTGCATTTACAGCAGGGTCTGCCTGTTTCTGCTGAAACAAAGCAAAAGTTGGGATGAGCTTTCCTACAAATGAGCATCCCAACTCTTCTCCATGTTGGAGCAGTCGGAAAAGGATATGGAACTAGTTGTGATCACGGAAAGGCAGACAGTTTCCGGGGTTGAAGAAACATCAGTTCCCAGAGAAACCTACATTTCAATGCTGCCAGTAATTATTTCGCCATGGCTTTAGGAGATTTAGTGCTTTACAGACCCCCAGGCTGCAGTTTATAGTCAACTTGAGCATGGCTTTACCTCTGAGAGCCCACAGAGAGTTTATTTACCTTCTTCTGTTTGTTCAACTAATTACTGTCTTTGAAAAGTTATCTTGACAACTCTGTCTCACAGAGCAGTAATCCTGATTCATGGGATAGGTCCCTGGTGAAAAACAAAGTGTGGATGACAGAATTAAAAAGAAGTGAGGGGGACATCCCTTAGAAGGGGAACCACTGTGACTGTGTTGGCCTCTAATTGCCCCTTGTTAGACTAAACATCACATCACCAGCTTGCCAGACAGAACCTGCTGATTTTTAAACCAGCTCTAAACATCCTGCCTCATTTGAATATTGCTTTTTATCTGCTCATGTAAACAACAGCAAATTTCAGCTTATGATTCAATGCGAGTCAGGGAGGCGTTTACTTAAGGTTTCTGGCTCCACAGTTTGAGAGTCTTGGCCTTCTCCTTGACTCAGCCACACTCAGAAACCAGGTGAAGGTTTCAGAGTTATTTTAGGGTGTGGCTGGGCATTAGTCTGAGGAATGTTTTTGTCTGCACAGGCACGAACCGGTCCACAGCTGACTGGTGACTGCAGGGCTTGAGAGCGTGACGTGGCGAAAAGGTCTCGCTTAGCTCCAGGAAACCGCCCTGGCCAAAAATAGAAGTAATAAACAAACCCTTTGACCCGCAAACGTGGAGTCTCACTCGACTATACACCTGAGCAATTTAGACAAACACAATGCACTTTAACATGCTGGTATCCATGACAGTGAACAGAACATTTCTTAAAAAATGCATGTTGATGACATATTCAGTTGTTTGTCCCCAAAACAGGCTTCCATCATGTAATACATGTGGGTGGTGTCTGTGTGTTGTGTGCTTGTTGAAACACAAGAGCTTGCCTCCGCACAGTGACACATTGTGTTTTATTTACAGTACTGTGTATGATGTAGCCTCTAGTCCCACGGCCCAGTGTACATCTGGAGATGTGTGGACTTGACAACCACCCACCCTGCAGTGACTCATTTTTTGTAAATGCTGCTCAGCATCTTAAATCCTGCAACGCTGATCACAGTTGGGCTTTTACCAAAGTACAAGTAGCAGTACCACAAACAGAAATATATTTTTCAGAATATTTCTCTCTCTCTCTTTTTGTAAGTCTTCCCTGACAGTTGACTAAATATTTGGGGTTTTTGAGTAAATATGGCAAGTTAAGTTTCCACCACTTGTCACATGTGTACCGCCTGTGTGTGTGTATGTGCATTGAATGTCTGTTATTACTACACCTGTCCTCACTACTGAACAGCTTTGTCTTTGCTGAAGATAAAGACTTAAGATAAAGTTTATAGTGTGAGGATCTGTCTGAGGACACATAGTGCTCCAGATCAAACAGCAGCTTTATTCAAATGTCTTTTCCTAAATGTCCTACATTTTGAGAGCATGAATAAACATTATCCTGGTGTGTGGATTTTGATCGCGGGTCATTAAAGCAAGTCAGACATACCAGCACACCTATGGAAATAAACAGTGAAGTGTAGGACACGAGATGCTTTACATGCCATGTGAACACAGGCAACATCGTAAAAACTCCAGCACTTGAGACGAGGAGGCTGATTTTTGTTCCTCCGCAGACAGAAAGTAGGGCAGCTGGAGGGAGCAGCAGGGAGTCCATCACGTCATAGGAACAAGAGTGCATGCTGGCTTGGAGGATGGGGGGGGGGTTCATGTCTTGGCTTTTCCCCTCCCTGTATCCTTATTGCAGACAGGACAGTGATGCAGTGAATTATGAATGAAACTGAGAAAGAAGCAATGGAGGGAAGTATCTGAAATTCAAGGATCTGTTCTCCCCAGCTCCTCTCTCTCTCTCGCTCCCATGCAGAAATGAAAAAAGCTCTGTCTGCATCGTCCCGTACATAATGTTCCCTATTTATTTCCACTCACACAGAAACCGCAGCTGCAGTTTTATCACTCAGCAGTGTTTTTTTGTTGTTGTTTTTACAGGCCATTCATGGTTGCCAATTAAAAACTTAAACAACCATCTTGCTCTGTTCCTACATATATACGACTGCAAACAAACAAACCTTATCATCATTTATTATAGGGCTCTGTCACATTTTACAGTATGGTTCATGATCAAATACCTGCAAATAGTAACAATGACATTCCCATCACTCACATGTGCTTGTGTTGTGTTCCTGGCAAGTCAACACGCCAATACACTACATTAAGATGGTGAAAGTTAACCAACAACTGTTCTGATAATCAATCATCTGTTTTATTAATGTATATTAGTGGTTTTGAGTTAGAAAATATAGCTCACTCACTGCAAGCTCCTCAGCTGTGAAAATCATCAAGTACATGATGTTAAAACTCGTCACCTCATCTCCCACAAATCCACTAAATGTAGGACAACATCCCTCCAGCTGCAGACTACAGAAATACCAGTGAAGAAGAGGTCACTCGCTACAAACTGCACTGTATGGACACACGCCTCCTGCACTCCAGACCGAGACAAACACTTCACGCAAACAGCCCCAGCCATCCTGTTTGAACTCCTGCTTGTGAAGAGGCTGCTTGTTTACCACTTAGAGAGAGCTGCACACCAGGTGTGTGTGTGTGTTTCAGATGCCAATATTTGCCTTTTTCCCGCTGGCTTGCGCATCAGTGGTCTGGGCAGCTGCAGGCCCCATAAACCATTTGGTTAGAGGCGTCTCATACCAGCATCAGGCTTGACTTCACGTCAGTCACTTGGCACCTACAGAGAGACTCCCCTGGGGAAATAATCCTTCAAAACATGTTGCATTACAAGGTGTTCTGTCATATTGCAGTCTCCTCATTTGTGGCCTCTTTTGAAGGTCTTGACAGCAGCTAGCTTTGGCGCCTTGCATTGGTAAACTGACACAGCTACAATTAAACACAGCTACAAAACAGACGGCAGTGAGCAGGTGAAAAACCTGAAAAGTCATTGGGTTTGTTGTTAAAAAGCTCTTCAGTATTTTACATGTTCTGCCCACGCTCTGCAGGTGAAACACTGATCCTTCCTCTGCTTCGAACCTTTCTCCATGATGTGCAGGCGTGTGTGTCTTTTGGTGTACATTTCATCCACCTGAGTTTGTGTGAGTTGTGCTCCATTTCAGTTCTAACATTTCTAAAGTTACATAAGCAGTATGTTTTGCATGTGTATAGGATAAAGGCAAGGGATCCTTTTGACAAGACAGGAGTAGTCTGGAAGCTCAAGTGGTGACCAAAGACAATGATTGATATGTATCAGTGTGAAAGAGACAATTCAAGAATGCGGTAATGATGGTAAACTAATTGAGCAGTGATGTAAGTGAGGAAAGACATAATATGTCATGGTGGTAAAGCATATACGTATAAGTATAACAAAGTATAATAATATGATCAACTCCATCAGAAAAATACAATTATTCAGCTTTGAGTCTGCTTCATAGTAATAATTCATGACAAGACCGTGACAAAAACATTAGCTACAGTATCATTTCACGAAACAAACAGTATTGGTTACGTTCAGTCAGAGATTTTTATGTTATGTAAAACATACACACACACGATATCCCATGTACTGGAGGCTGTCAGTGTCCCGCGCCTAACGCTCATATTTAATGCAGCTCTGCACCTGCTCTGTCAGAGGAGGACATGGTGTACTGTCTGACCACACTGACGGAAAGATGAAAAACAATGCAAAGCATGGACATGTCCACGCATACAAGTTGGAAGGACACATTCTCGCTCATGCATTCGTGTGTATGTGTGTATACAATCAACTCAGCTATGTACTGCATGTAAAGACTGTGCTGTAACACCCTGTACTTCTCAGACCTGAAGACCCCTCAGCCAGAGAGAGGAGGGGTGGTCACGGCCCACAGTGTGGCTGACAGAAATATCAACTCAGCATATATATATAGTATGTAGTGTATATGTATCTATTGTATTGTTGTATGTGATGTGATTCTGATTCTTATCATTTCACAAAAAAGCCAATCAGTGACCTTGTGTAATGAGAACATTAATACATTTTGCTAATATGTACTTCAAATCAAATATTTCCACTTTGTCTACTGTGAGCACTGATAACATTTCCACCACAAATGGACTGCTTCAGAATTATTTCCTGATTAAACCAAAACCCTCCACTTCCTCAACACAACTGTTGTGATCAGCTCCTCTCAGTCCGAATGCACCGAGGAAACCAATATAACTGGTTAATAGACGAAACCAGGTTTAGGTTTCAGACAGGATTGGACAGCAGTTTCCTGTTTCCTGTTCATCAGCTTATGATGGTAAATTAGCATCAGCTGGCCATGGTGGTATTCTGCTGCTACATCACATGTCTTTAATTGGTTGTTCTGAAAGTTACATCCAACATGCCAAACGCAGGAATGATAAATAATCTGCCACTGATTAAACTCAGTGACATTGTGCCATCACATGTCCCACCGTTGGCTGGTGTCATGACAACATCTCATGGGCCAAATGCTGCATTAATGCAGACTGTGTGTGTCTGAAAAATACTTTGCCTTGGATGTCATCCTTGGACTCTGCTGCTGCCGCGCTGTCTGTGCTCTTCTTGCCTCCGCCTGCACTTTTCCTCCTGCTGATGTTGGCTCCACGTGTCGCTGTCTGCAGCCTGCAGCTGGCCTGAAAACGTGAGAGGCAGCCACATTTTTACAGAGGAGGAATTTAAAGACACACATCCAATTTTTTTCTGATAGGATTGTCTTATCTAAAAGTAGGATGAAAGCACAGAAACCAGACTGTTTCAATAATTTTCCACAATGCAGCCATTGTGTAGCTTACATTCAAAAAAGAACTTTCTATGTAGAAATGAATCAATCACTGGGTTTATTCTCAGTGGTTCATGTATTTCATTAAGATTTAAAAACAATAATCACGCTGAAATTATTTTCAGCTGCTCACAGTCTTACCTCAACAAAATGTATGCAGATGTTTTCAAAAAAGACTTTTCTTACATTTTTATTTTACATTTTTCAAAAACCTATAATGGAAGCAGGAATGAGAGTGAAGGACGATGTGGAAAAAAGAAGACTGCAGATTTCTTTTCCTGTCTCGAAAATAGGAAGCAAACAGGAAACACTGCAGCGATAAAGGCTGACCTCAGACTGCGTGTGTTTATATTTGCGTGTGTGTGTGGTTGAGCGCTATGAGTGTCACATGTGCTGAAAGTGAAATACAGCAGCTCGTCCAATGTGTTTGCATATCTGTACACAGATCAGCTCCGATAATCTCATTCAAACTTTTGTTTATGAGGAGCTGGGACAAATAAAATAGTGCAAAGGAAGCTGGGTTGTGTCTGCGGAAGCACACGAGGGGACAGATGATCCTAGAGCAAATATGCATTTAGGGAAAGTCAGGCTCTGTTGAACTTTGCTGCGTCAAGTTATCTGCACACTGAGCACGCCACGCTCCATCTCTGCAAACAACAAGTGGGATTTGTGAGTTTCTGTGAAAGGCTCTGCACGTTCTTGCAGATGGGTCAGTACAGTCCGGCAGATGTCACCCAGATGATGCCTTCAGCTGCTTATTTACTTATATAAACTGAACTTTCTGTATCGAGGCTGATCTAGGGACAGCTATTGTTTTTATCAGATCTCTGCTCCTGCTTCTTTGAGAGGCCTCGGGCTTTGTTGGCCATTTGGTGAACACCTGCTCAAACACACCCGCTGCGGTGAATTTGCATAAAGGAAAAAAATTACAGATACACAACACACTTTGGCCTGGAATATCATCACCATCATCTCCAAGAGGCGTCGCTGGCGCCTGCTGAGTGTTCTGAATTTTTGAGATCACTGCAGTTTTAGGTCACATCACTGTGTCACACACAAGGTCGACACTTCTCTCTCCTCCGGTCTGAGCTGCAGCCGGATGTGTCCGTGCGGAGGCAGAGGAAGGACATGCTTAATGCTCACGCTAGCTGGTCAGTAACATTGTCAGCCAGAGAACACACTGTCTTCACTTCATGAAACAGTTGATGTCGGTCGATAGAGGGACAGATCAATGACCATTGATTGTACAGGATGAAGCCATTATCTGTTAGTACCATCCCCGTCCACGCCTGTTAAGCTATTCATTCTTGGGCAGCATGTGTGCAGTTTACAGTAACAATGGTGCTCAAATATTGGAGGAATGGGTTCTTGGTTTATGACAGAGGTAGAAAAAAAAGCCATTTTCCTCACCTGCTGGATTTCAGTAGATACAGATGAAGCTTTTGGTTTTGTGGTATATTTGATGAACATGTAGTTCAGACAGAGTGCTGACACAAATGTGCTCAAATTAAAAAGATGTGACATTGTTTTCCTGGACTAAACTCTCTTTTAACTTGTGTGTGTTTTATTGTGCTTGCAGAATATGAAATTTCATTGGTAGAACAACAGGGTGTCTGTCTATTTTCAGATGGTGGATTGTTTTGTTTTGTGCTTTTAAAACAAAAATCCTTCCACCAGATGCATGTTACTCTCTTTATGTTGCCGTATGGCTCATAAACTTCAGCTTCTTCAAGCGTCCTTCTAATAAAGTGGAACAGTCGGTGCCATAAACAACCTGATTAAGAGGAAAAGCTCTTTAAGTGAACGCAGCGTTGTCTGGCCTGTTGTTGTCGTCTCCTGCTGTGTCAGCTCCACAGTGGTGTAATGACTGTCTGGCTGCACCGGAAAGACACACACATTCACATGCAGTAACACACAAAACTACAAAGCACCAGCCAAAACAAACAGAGAATTATAGTGAAGTGCACTCAAGGAGAATCCAAGTGTCATTTACTGCACACTTACTGCCGACTGTCTTACATGCAAATATACCATTTTTTACAACTGCTGGCTGAAAAATATTTTCCAAATAAAAGGACACAAATTGAGGAACTGACCCTAAAATCCATGTCTCCTTGTACATTATCACAACTGTCCTTTGATGTGGTTGTTTTGCTTTCAATATGAACCAAAACACACCAGGAATGTTACTGCTCATCACAATGACACCACTAAAACAGTTACGATGCAGGAAACCAGTCAAGCAGAGTGACGTAATAACTAAATGTTTGACGAATGTTTGAGACACAACTGAGTGAAGGAAAATCATTACATGATCTGCTGTGTTTGCATGGTGGTAGCAGTTTTTAGACATTTCAGGGGGAAACCTTTCCTGTTTTGACAACTCGTAGGGAGTGAGGGAAGGAAAAGTGGAGGATAAGAGAGGGCCGTAATCCCCCCATAATCCCCTTCTCTACCCCAGTGGGGGATCGAGCTACGTGCCTCCCCTCTCTTCTTCGCTCCCATCTGGGGTTGTTTTGAAATGTCAGGAGGAGGCTACCACTCGGCGGTGGCGACGGGGCGCACGTGTCCCTCAGAGATGTGACTTTGGATGGAGGATGAATGAGGACAGACAGGGACTTGCTGCAGGGGGGGGCGGGCTGGGGCCGCAAACACACACACACGCTGACCCAGAGCTTTACACTAAATAATGAATCCCCATGAAAAAACACAGAGAAAGTGGGTGTGTGTGTTTGTGAAAGTGTCGCATGAGTGTTGCATGAGTGGCATCGACATTTTCAGATTTGCTAACTTTGCTAACTTCCTGGGAACATCCACACGCACATGCACGTTTTTGAGGGTTTCTGCGATTGCCGTCACATGGTGCATCAAGTGACTCACCCTTGTCTGTATTTCATGTGTAATTGGATGTCCAGATTCGTGCAGACATGTCCTCGCTCACGGGCCTGTGGTGGCAGCTGACTTCAGTTGAAAGTTAGTTTAGATAATGAAATTTAGGCATGTTCGTCTCCTCAATCTCAGGCCCAGTTATTGTGCAAGACACGAAGCCTCCTAACTCAGCTCCAAATTCAGGTTTGAGCTGTTGTATGTTTGTTGCCAGACTTTGCTGTCAATGGGCTTCCTTCATGTTTGTGTGTGCATATGAACATAAAGTGTATTGTTTCTGATGCTGGGACACTGGATGAACTAATCCCCATGTAGCATGCCGGGGTGGGGGGGCTACAGGAGGTGGAGCAGTACTTACAGACAGTCTGGACATTCAGGGTTTAAACCTGCAGGCCAGCTGCTTTCTCAGCACTATGGACTATGTCAAAAGCATGGGGGGGGTCCCACCTAGGGGAGTGTAAAGAGGATTTTTTTTTCATTCAAATGGTTGTTTTTACAATGGTAAAATGTATATACAGTTTGTAAATATACAGTATAAAACAACCTAAATATGTTGCCGATGGCCCACAGTGTAAATAACGGTCTCTTTGCATGTACCTCTCCAGCGGCACACATATAGACGAGGTTAATCCGCGTGTGAGCCCTCGGCCTCAGAGAACATCCTGTACCCGCAGCAGCAGCAGCCGCCACCGCGGCACGCTTGAAGAAAAACACCTTTTGTCAATGGATGGGATTTGCCAAAGTGCCA
Source organism: Psettodes erumei (assembly GCA_016785225.1). NCBI lineage: Eukaryota > Metazoa > Chordata > Actinopteri > Pleuronectiformes > Psettodidae > Psettodes > Psettodes erumei. The sequence goes on from JAFBJZ010000953.1 coordinate 1,681,916, forward strand.
TCTGGACACAGGACCAGGAGCTGCGTCTGATCCACCTAGCCACTCTGAGGTCAGGATCTGATATCAGACTGACCTGAGGAGGGAGGTGAGAGAGAGAGAGAGGGTGGTGTTAGAATTGTCCTTGAAATGAAACACTGATCATTGAAGTAGTATCTTGGTTGAGCCTGAAGGAGTCAACTTTATAATAGCATTGGAGGCTTTTATTGACTTTTATTCTGTTATTGCACAGTGTTGTATTAAACTGTACTGGTTTCAGTGTGCTGGATAAACTGGCAGAAGAGTGAAATGAGACAGATAAATATAGTTTCCAGATTAATCAGCAGTGAGGCTTTTCTGGTTTTAGCTTTGCAGATATTAATAAAACTCTGTGGCCATGGGTGGGTAAATATAGCAGATCATATTGTTGCATTTGTGTGTATTAAGCAATTAAAAAACTGGAGACTGAAATGGCAAGTTGGGTTAAATATCAATGTAATGTAACAAATATGTGTGAACTGATAATTTAAAAACTTTAAATATTTTATTTTACATATTATTAAGTGTTTTACTATTATATATAGGAACATAATATGAACTTATTGTTCTGTATCCATATTATAACCTATTTTTAATACATTTGTCATAAAATACATAAACAGAGTGACTGTATCTTCTTCAGGAAACTATTGCAAATTGCTTTAAAGCCAGTTAAAGCAGTTTGTGCACAGAAATCATCCTAATTAAAGGTGTTAAAGTCGCCTGATCTCTGTGTGCTCCCAGCGTGAAAGTCCACGTGAGGGAGGGGGGAGTGGGTGGAGCAACTGTGGGATGACTTTATGGGGCTCGGTCGTATACGACCAATGAGAGGGCAACATATAGATAAGTATTTACATCATCCCCCCCCCATATGGAATTAGGCCCAGTGAAGAAGCAGCTGTTCGTGTGTTTAACTGGGAAGTCTGGGTCAGCTGGGAGTCAGGAAAACCAGTGGGATGTATTTTTATTCAGGGGCATTGGTTGGTTTTCTTCTGGTCAGCCTCCATGTTGTCCATTGACCTTTGTAAATTTCCACCAGTCTTACTCTACTGGAGAAAGAAAACAGAGCAGTCCATTTGCAATTTTGCTTTTTTCATTTTTATTTGAGGTGCAACTGTCTAGTGCAATTGTAACGTCACATATGTGATGGGCTGAGGAGCATGCACAGAACATCAACATAATTCTGCTTTCCATTTCTCTCACTCTCTTTTTTTTAAAATCACGTCTCATCGATGTGTTCAGCGCTCCAGTTGCACAACGAGCAACGCAAAACACTAGGACTGTACAAAAGACAAAAAAGAAGAGAAAAAAATAATAAAAAAAGAAACAAAAAAGACGCACACGCGTCCCCAAAAGGTAAAAGAGTCCAGAGCATTTGAGCGTGTGAGTTTCGTTTGTGAGCGACGGCAGAGTTCACGTACAGTATGAGACTGTGTGTCACTGCAGGAGAGACAGCATCTTAGTGTCGGAGGTTCATAATCCTCTTCTGGTCCCGCCCTGAGTAATGACATCACAGGTAGTTCAAAACCTGGCAAAACCATAGATATATATATATATATATATATATACAAATTTATGAAAAAAACAACTAAAAAAGCTTTTATATATGTATCTATGGTTAGAAACCAGGCACTTGGCAGAGTTTAATTCTTCTTATGTACAAAGTTCACTACCTAGAAACAGTCATGTCCTATTTATTCGCCTTTCTCTTATTTATTTTTACAGAACACGAGGACATTTATTATATCAACAAGAGCAAAAACATAAGAAAAAAAATCCTTTGTTTCCCCACCCTCCCTAAAAAAAACAATAAACTTGATTCCCTGCATAAACGAGTAATGCTCCATCCAACAAGAGTGCATTAAGGGTGGGGACGGCGACGTGAACTTCAAAAAACAAGAACACTCGTAAAGTGAACAAGGAGACACAGCTTATGTATATATTTCTAATTTTTTTTTTAGAACCACGCTCCCTTCTCAAAACAGGGAACCGCAACCTCTTTGTCGTCTTTAGGTGCCGTCTGGATTAAGACTAAAGTAAACTGGACTATTTCCCTCCCATTCCAGATGGGTCATATGAATCTTTACGGTTCACCCGCTGTCAACACTGACAAAAAGTGCAAAGGGGAAACAGAATTAAAAAGAGAAGATGCTGAATTAAAAAAAAAAATGAAGTGAAGATGGACAGCACTGGGTGGGTGTGGGGCGGGGGGGAGACAATGGCACACTTTCCACGGGTCGCACTACAAGGAATTTGATGGCACTGACAAGAGCCTGCAGCCTTGCTCCCCCGATTGGCTTAGCCCTACGTTAGTCCCTTCCTCCTTTAGGGGATCGACTGTCAGTTCCTGTCAGCTCCGTCCTTCTCTTCGTCATCACCATGACGACCAGCACAACAACAGCGATTGTCTGAAGCAGGTAATAAAGCCGGAGACGGAGCGGGGACTCGCGTGCAGCGTGTGACTGCAGAGTCTCTCATATAAATTAAATGTGCAGTAAAGTAAAGTTGTTTTTCATCCTCTGGTTAAGTTGACGTGTCCTTGAAGCGGTGGCATAGTCGGTCTTGATGCTAGAGTCAGTTCACAGTATGGCAAGACTCCTCTCGCCTCCTCCTCCTCCTCCTCATCTTCTTTCTTCCATTCCCCGGGGGGCTCTCTCCAGTGTTAAGCTTCTGTGTTACACAGATGAGCCGGAGTTCTGTGTGGAGGGGAGGGCTTGCGTGGATCCAGCGGGGACCTGGATCGGAGGCTGGGTGGTGCCGGTTGGGGAGCCGCCGGTCTGGACCTGCGCCTGGAACTGGGCCATCTGCTCGGGACTGGCCAGGGTCTTGAGCAGGTTGTTCTCCTGCTCCAGCTGAGAGTTGCGCTCGATCAGCTCTTTGATCTGCTCCTTCAGCACCTCCACCTCCTCACGCACGGCATACATCAGGTGGCTCTTCACCAGGTCCTGAGGACAGGCGGAGAGAGGGGAGAGAGAGAGCAAGAGATGGTTAGCTAAATAATTCATCAGCTCCCTCCTCCATGTTTCCCCTGTGAGGCAGAAACATCTTGTTCAAACCACATCTGTGACTGAAACAAGTGTCCACATAAACACTGTAAAACGGCATCTTTACTTTTTTCCTTTAACGTTTATTCACACTACAACTAAAATCAGTCAGTCATTTATCTCCTTCCATTTGTATAATAGAAAACTGAATATTTCTGGGTTCTGCTGCTTGGACATTTGAAGGTATCACCTTGGGCTCTGAGGAATTATGATGGGCATTTTTACAGTCAATGAATTTATCAAGAAAATAAATGTTGCTGCAGAAAAAGCTCAATCTGTGGCTTAATCCATTAGTCAACAGGCTGGATCTACGATGAGAATATTTGATTGGTGCAGATGTAGTCACACTCTCATCACTTTGTGTGAACCCTCCACAGTTTATGTCCTTTCCATTCTTGTAAAATGTGTTTTGACTCATCTGCATTATTATTTACTCTGTTTATAAATCTAGTACCACAGGAGACCACCAGCATGAAAATAACCACTCTTGGTTGAAGGAGAAAGTGAGTCAGGAGCATGCTGAGGGGACAGCAGAGTGCAAAGGCTAAATTAGCCTCATAAATCATTTCACAGCACATGCCAACTGTCAGCGTGTTTGTGTGAGAGGAGGAGAAAACACACACACATCACGAATTCCTCTGCAAAAGGTGGAGGTGCAAGAGAAACAGCTTTGTTGTGCACACTCACGATGATGATGATGATGATGATGATGATGCTGATGCCTGAGCAGCGTGCTGTGCCAGCCTGCTGCTACTAGGGATTTGCATTTAATAATCCGAGCATCCCCTCCTCCGTAGACCCGCCCCTCCTCCCTCACTCCTCCCCCTCCTCCTCCTTCCCGCCCGGGAACAAAATGTTCCTGCACTGAGGTGGGAGGAGCCAATCACAGGCCGAGTTATTTATACCAGGCGAAGGGGAGGCTGCTGCTTGCCTAGCAACACGGACAGGAGGGGGACAGAGGGCGAGGGACTATGTATATGTATGAGCGAGAGAGGGAGAGCGAGGGAGGATAGCGTGTGAACCTTAGCCTGGCCCACATCGAGCTGCCAACAAGCCGGAGGCCATCGGTCCAAATCGTGACAGAGCAGGAAGCTCCTGTTGCCTCCAGTTCACATACCAGCAGGTGCACATGTGCACAAGTAAGCAGTGTGTTTTATGTCTCTGTGCCTTCATTTCCAATCCAAAAAAAGAAACGTCCAGCATGAAGAATAAAGAAAAGCACCATCATGCTTCCCCTCCACCCATTCATTCATTCATTCATTCATTCGTGTCTCAGGAGCTGCTTCATATCCTCTCACATTAGTCCCCATTAACCTGACATGATCTTGTAAACACCTAAGCGATATAATTACCAATATGGTATTTATCACTAGTATAGGTTAAACTACAAAACAAAAGCACTCAATAACAGTGGGTGCTTGGGTTACATAACACCAGAGGCAGCACATACATGTAAAACATGGAGCCTATTTACAAATACAGTGCAGGATAAAGTGACTGGACTTTCACATGATGAAAAACAGCATCTTACCATGGCTTGTTCAATCTTGTTGTCAATGGCCACGACACTTGCACCAGAAGAGCTGAAAGAAAAGAATAAAGATATTAACGCTGTGAAGGTTAATCTGGATATGAGATTAGCTGAGCTGCTGCAGAGTCTGTATTTGAAGAAAATCGCTGTCTCCATCAAGGACAAATTGGCTGATTCTGCGGTTTGATGCATCCCAATGAAAAATAAAGACACAAAGCTTGACTTGTCATATCATGACGCTGTCGATGCAGATGGAAATCAACCCTGAGTTCACAATAAATTAAGATTAGTAGCTTCAACAAAGCGAGCCAAATGGAGGTCGAAGCGGCAGGCTTTGACTTTGCGGAGAATCAATGAGGCAACGTTTCGTGCGCGTTGCCTCATTTTAATCCGCCGCACATCGCTAAATGAGCGGCTGACGGGGAGGCGCTGGAGGCCTCCCTGACATTTACCTATTGTCAACCCGGACCGACGCACTCTCCTTCCCGAGCACAGAAGACAGAAACGATATCGAGAAATTCCTCAGTTGACAAACGCCAAGGTCCATCGCCACCGTGTAACACTGGGAATTCATGCTACCCCGTCCATTAAAACCTCCGCAGGCGACGAAACGGCTGTGCACACCGGGACTCCAGCGGTATAAAAGTAGAAAAATAGCGCATTATTCAGGGGTGGGTGGCGGGGAGGGGGGCGAGCGAGCAGGATCCTGGGTCCGCTCTCCGGGCGACCGCAGCGCTCGCGGCCGGGACAGGGCACACACAAAGACTGAGGCGCCGAGCTGCGGCTCCGCACACCGCGGCTCCCTCTCCGGATAATACATGCAGGAAAACAGCGTCGACTGCCGCGCGATTGGCGGAGAGGGGGGAGCTCATTAGCATAATGCAGGAACGAAACCGCCGCTGATTGGAGGAGAGGCTCGCTCATCGTCATGATTTATGCAGCACCGCTCTACCTGCCGCAAGTCCTCTATAAAAACCCGCATCCAAACTAAAATCATCACGAAAGCACGGCACGGCACGGCACGGCTTACAAAGCCGCGAGGCAGCAGTTTAACAAAGCGCATTAGATACCTGCGACTGTCTGTGAAATAAAATAAAAACTGTGCTGGTAGTCGGCGTTCATGCTCAAACGTTAACAGCAGGTAATGGGAAAACGTAAACGACCTCAGGCTGTCACGTTAATCAATGTCTCCACCTATCGGTTATAGCTCATGTATTAATGCACGCACGCGCGCGCGCACACACGCGCACACATCAGGATCAATAAGCGGTTGTCGCCTGTGCAAGTAAGTAAACTACCCTTCTGTTGACGACACAGTGAGCAGAGCAAGCTGAGCTCCTTTGTTCTCTTCAGATCAGTTCGACTGACTGGAAGAGGAACACTGTGCTTTACAGTCAAACAGGCCCACCCTCCTATTCTCTATTGATGAAAAGGTATTATTACTCAATCACTAACTAGTTTGAAAGTAATGTGAAGTGTAAAGTGTTCACACCATTGTAATTTGTAGTCAGACAAAACAAGACATTTAAAAGATGTCACCTCGGAGTTTACAGCTCAACAATCAGTCAACTCATCAAAAAATGTCTGGAAGAGGAAATAAGATCTATGTTGGCAAAATAAGAATATTGTTATCTTAAAATTACTAAAATATTCAGTAACGTTTTTCAGACATCCTGAGAAAAAACTGAGTAAAATTATTTGCTCTAATTTTGTCACTTTCCAGACTCTGTGATAGTCAAATAAAAACAGGATTATGATGATGAAGCTTTAATAAACTGTTGTACCTCTGATTACCAGTTATTACAGAGTAATGAAGCACATGCAACTGAAACCTGCATCACGGACACTTAAAAAACACAAAGGCAGATTTTCAGTTATCACTGATTTACTCATGGGGTGTAAATAACTGGAACAGCTGATCAGTTCAATACTTCAGTTAAAACGACTAACCATCTATAGGTATGTTAATGCAATTTGGATGTTGTGAAATGTGTAGGTGTGGACTGTTGTGGTCGCCATGGATACCTACAGTTTTGGACAAACAGCACACAAAGACAGAGAAAGCACACGCAGCGACTGTGGTCGAGATAAAAAAAGAGAGACTGAAATCGTGCACTGTATACACTACAATCAGGGCGTGGCTTTGTGTTCCTACTTGATGACACACACACTTACTTTAATTTAATCAGTATTATCTAACTGACCTTTAACTGCTGCTCATTCACACCTTTCACAGAGTCTGGACAGGGAGACCAACACTGATCTAAAGCTTGAAGCAGCTGTGGGGTGATCTCTTTCCTGCACGTCAGGATGTCTTTTCAGACACCTGTCCTGCCTTAAGCACCTTAGCTGTGTTATATCCGTCTCTGGCTGGAATGCCCCCACCTTCTGACTTGAACCGAGTTCAGGAAGTGGGCTGCATGTCAACTGGGTGGCCTTGAGATAGACAAAACCTCTGGACATGCTCATGTTTGAATTTTACTTCCTCTAACTTTGTCACTGACTTAGGCTGTGCAGTCACGGGGAAGGGTGCTGATGGGATTGGTGATTTTAGAGAACTGGAAAAATCACATTTGTGGCAAGTTCTCTTTTTCTTTTCTTTCAGAGGGGCAGCATCACATGTATACACATCTGCAGAGACCCTATTCATATATGCTTATGCAAAAAATGTTAATGTTAATGTAAAAGAAATAGAAAAAAAATGTAGAAAAAAAGGGTAAAACAGGTGTAAAACATACCTACAGAATGTCACTTGGAGGGAAAAGAGTGTTTTGTAAGTGGGTCAGTCAGGCTGTTCACATATTGTTGTATTGGGTTTGGGAGGATGAAGGAAGTAGTGGCCTAATAGCTGAGCAAAAGGAAGCAAATATGGGCTGAGTGGATCAACTGAGGAACTGGAACATGATGAGAGGAAAAATTCAACGATAAGCAGGTGGGTTAGCTTTTCTCCCTCCGACTCTCGTCTGTCTGGCCAGAACCAGGACTGAGCGTGTGAAAGTCAACCACGCTCTCACCCTCGCACACAGTCCAGCGTACCAACATGCACGTGCAGGAACAACGTGTCCCTGAACACACACAGCCCTTCAGGGCAGCTGGGCGGGAGTGTGAACACGCTGAGGTGATGTGCCTCGGTTCCTCGCTGCGGGCAGAGGCGGGCACCGAATTCACCTGGAGTTAAGAGTCATCAGAGTGTTTTCCCACTGCAGGCTCCATTTCATTTTTTTTACATCCTGACTGAAAACGTGGCCAAACTTCCAACCAGCTGAATGTCACCACAACCATGAAAGCAGACACATCAAAACAAAGCTCCTTGGCATCCTCCCATGTATAACCCCGAGGCTGCTGCAGGAGATCTGGCCCTGCCACGCCAACGTGACCCCCCAACATGACAACACTCCAGCCATTGTTACCTCTTCAGATGCTTCTCCAGCTCCCAGAAGAACAGCTTTAGGGCCATGGCGTTCCTGCACTGTGCTCCTCCTGCCTCGGCCAGCTCCCTCTCTCTCATTGATGCTCTTGGGCTAAAAACACACAACCTGACCAAGCACTGCCCCCCCCCCCCGACACACGCACACACCCACCAAAAACACCCCAAAACAAATACCACCACTACAACTCCTCTGTCCTCCTGACCTGCGCCCTTTGGCCCCCTGCGCCCCTCAGCTGAGGGACCTTCACATGGAGGAACCAGACCAACAATGGAGACCAGGAAGGAGCTGCGTGCAGGACGGGGAGGAGAGTGGGTATGGGAGCGTGTGTTCATGTGCTAAGTCCTCCCGATCGCCGCTTACTAAGCCTGAATCAGATGTACAACCGAGACGATTGGGTACATGCTGATGGGAGACAGGAGGGAGGGCTGTGATGTCACTGGCTAAGGAGTCTTGCCACCTCCCTATTTGTTGTTATGCAAACTGTCAGTAGAGATTAGGGTGATCCATCCAATAGGATGAGCTACTTTTGACCACACACCCTGTTTGCACGTTCACGGCCGCCTGCAAGCCACTCCCTTCCATCTCCAGCCTCACGCCGCCCCAGTTTGTTTCCCGCAGACACCTCTGTGATGGTGTCAGGAGGGGTACCTGACCCCCTGCCTCCGTCTGTCAGTCCACAGAGCATAGATGGTGCATTTGCGCTTAAATTCCCTGAACATAACAACAAACAAGTTATCTCAGCGGGAAGGTGGATGCTGCAGCACGCATGCCTTCAGCTGTCCACGGATGCATGCTGCAGCGCAGTATGGGGTTCACTGGAGCGTGCCTCACATGTACCTCCATGCTAGCACAAGAAAAAAAAAGCCTCCCACGCAGGCGTGGACATACTCCACATTAGCCTGAACAAAAACGATCAAAACAAGATGGCTCGATAGACGGCAGAATGAAGAGCTGTTGGTGAGCACAAAAATAACTCAAAATGCCAACAATGTAAAAAATCAAAAACAAAACGGTGTCAGTTACAGAGTGGAGGAGGCCAACCTGTCTGGAGACGGTGCGTGCTGGTGGAACACAAAATGGCGGCAATGGGCGCGCTTAGGAGAGTGTGCAGTGAAATTATTAACCTCATTAGGCGAAGGTCACATCTTCTTTTCTTCTACTTAACTTGTGTGTCACTTATACAAGAAACAATCAACAGCCAGAAATGCGAGCGTGAAGCTCTGAAGTCAGACACAAAGAAAGCTTTCCTAATTTTGTCAAGATGTGAGTTGAAACTCAACTATCTGCTCAAAAGTACGAGTACTGATTGCCTTATTCTCAAGTTTGTGTTACTAATGCTTCATTGCTTCATTTCTTTGAAAACACAACTCATACTGTACATCTGTACATCGTGTACTTTTTGATTCGGGGGTCAGTGTACGCATGCTCACTTGGAACAAAAGGCTCATAACAGGTCCAAGGGAAGCGCTCGCTGATGTGGAGACAGTTAACTTGCAGCCAATTGGCGGTGGCGCAGCAGCCCCGGCTCAGCCAATGGCGAGAGACCTTGACGTCACAGGCCTCGCGGATAGCCCAGATGGGATGCTCTCATTCATTATGGATCCACGTCCATCCGTACACAAAGGACTGACCCATATATTACCTAACGCCTGTGTTAAAGTCTAATGTATACTTACACCACACTGACTGTACTTTGAGGATGTTGGAAAAATATGACAACAAATACAAGAGCAAGATGGCAACAGTTTAAGTCACTTTAGAGTCAAATTAAAATCTTACAGGCTACCTTGTTGACGTCCACCAAGTCGTCAGAATTTCTTAGTCAGGTAATGAACAGTAGAGGCAGAGCTCATTTGAAATCTCCCTCAGGCCTTCAACAACACACTGGTCAACATGATGTACAGCAACTCCACCCGTCACACAACTCGGCTCAACACAACCAGAGCCACATTCTCTTTATCTGACTCCAGTGATGTTCTCCTCTGCCTTCTTGAAATCGTTCACTGGATGTATCTGTGCGGGAGAGAAAGTGGTGGTGTATGTCTTCGCCACACCCTGCGTGAGTTTACATAAGGGTGGATGTGGCAGCACACAATGTGGATGTAGAGAGGGGAGAAAAGGGGACAGATGGTGCTCACGCTGCCCACATAGCTCAAAATACGAAGTTTCACAGCCAAACAAGGAGTGAACTATATTTGAGAATAGTGACACCGGTCATTAAATCCAGGTCCTGTTTCTGGGCGCTTAGCTCAGGTTCAAGTCTGTACTCAGGCAAAATGGTTTAAAGTTGTCCGGACGTCCTCAATAACAATTTGGGACAGCTAAATCAAGGAGAATGAATAAATCTGTTCCTGTACATATCTTAAGAGCATGTAAAACTATATTTACTTTGAATAGAAACTTTTTAACCCACACAAACATGAAGAAAAGGTAAGAAACTGGAATGACAAGCAGAGGAGAAGCTCTCTTGAAGCCTCCTCTTACCCCCCCTTATCCATGTTCGCTCTCACAAAAGCATCCAGCTGAGTGTAAGTAACGTTTCCGCCTGGCTTTATTGTGCGGTTTGAGAGAAAGCAGAGGGGGGCTCGCTCGGGCCGCAGTGTGAGGTCTTGAAAAAGATCCAAACCCCTGCCACAACTGTAACTTCTATGAAAATATGGAAGGGCTCCATGGTGCAGGACATTGCAAAGCAATTAGGGATGTGATTGGGAACATGACAGCAGCCATAAAAGTCAAAAAGTCAAAAACCGCAACACAACTGGAAGGTATCAGCACATTTTCAAGACAAAAGCAAGCATGTGAATACTGTGCTCACTTTTTATAATGCTCCACAAATATTTTTTTTCCTTTTTTTCCCCACCAGCCTGCGTGCTGTCCTCAAGCAGTGCTGAGATGTAAGCTTGCGTGCGGATCAGTGATTCCCATTTGTGTGTTCTTGTATCCAACCAGTGTGTGTGTGTGTGTGTGTGTGAGTCGCTGTGTGCGCAGACTGGCAGAATCCGGTTTGGGAGGCTTTTAACACTGGCATTTGCACAGAGGAGAACCAAGGCTGACAGCACCATCAACCGTGCTGCACACACACTTCACATGAGCAAAGGAAGCATCTCTTTACTTTCCAAATTTAGAGGAAAAAATAAATAAGAGGAGCATTGGAAATAACAGACATATAAACACGTTTTGTTGATTTATATAATTGGATCTGCACCGGCAACATGTAATCATGCTTCCGTTTTCAAGGTATAATTCCTCGGTGGAATTAGAGTACCAAGGTAGCAATCACAAATGCTCTTCTTCTCGTCTGGGACTGGAGATAATCTCACTTGATCTTTGCCCAAACACCGACAAAACAAAGAGCAGGAACGCCCCAAAACTCAAACAGCTCTCACGGCATCACAGAGCTCCGGGGCAGCGGCTCTCTGGAGCGTAAGTGAATCAGTCGCTAACATGCACACGAAGGCTTAGGTAACCAACTCTGTACCGTATGGGCCCTGACAGAGAGAGAGGGAGGGAAGTCCAGCATCTCTGCTCGTTAGGTGATAGCACAGACAGGCCTTGTTTTTCTGATGGATGAGGTATTAACTTTCAACACCACCCGCCTCTCCTCCGAAGGATCCCATTTTAGAGATAAAAATAACAGGCTCCACATTTAGCGAGGAATGTGAGACTTTTAAAAAATGTGATACAAACAGAAACCAAAGTTGTCAAGAGAGAAGATGCTGCTGTTAAGAACTGTTTTCATTACCATTATTAAATCAAGTTATAATTTAAAAATATAATTGAAGCCAACAAATTGCTTGTTTTTGTTGCACCAATAGTCCAATAATGTAATTTCTATAATAGCAAACTTCATTTAAAGGTGGATTAAACAATAAATGAAATAGATTACTGAAACTGTTGCCAGTAAATTATTAGCGATGCCCAAATACGGAATTTACTTGGGCAGACACAAACACACAAAGGAAAGACTTAAGAAGACGGATGTGCTATGGTTCGTGGTGTGAGGGCTCGCTGTCGGTTCTTTAACGGCGAGAACGCTCTCGGAAGCGGTTGAGAAATTTCCCCTGGAGACTTTTCGCAGCACGGAGGCTTTCACGTGGACATCCGAACATTCCGAACAGTCGGAAAGGTCAAGGCCCTGCCGCCAGAATTATTCTTATTTCCCTTTACGAGAAGTGTCACAGTTGTGGAGGATAAATATTGTGCTTTGACGGGTAGTAGACTGGTCATGTTACTGTGTGGCAGTCACATTTTTTCCTTCACAATCCAAACAAAGAGAGCAGTTAATTCGTCAATCAACAGATATTTATCTGGGTTCGATTGACACTTCCAGGTAAAAAGACGATGTGAGAAAATTATCAGTAGACATAGCTTCAGTGTCCTTGAGTAATCCCCACCTGCAAATGTCCCACTGCTGAACCTGCCCTGAGCCTTTCCCTTTGGAGAACAGGAAACAAAAAGACATTCAACAAAGTTTCACATTACGTTAATTTCCATTGAGGCTCCCAGAGGCCAAGCGTGATTCACGTCTGGAGGCCGCTGACATCAAGTCTACGCCGATATTTTCTTTTGTTCAGAGGCCACATAGCTGACAGGTTACTCCAGCCACGAGCTGGACGCCCCTTTAAGATGAAACGCAGAGATCTACCTAAATGAAAATCAGTTTACACCCGTGTTAAGCAGGTTTAGTTTATACGTGTGTAACGACTCCTGACAGGAAGGAAGGGACTAATGAGACCTGCAGATACCCTCTACACTTCCAAACACAGAAAGGGTGCGAGCAAAAACAAATTATGCTATGTGGAGATTTGAAGTGGCAGAGGAATCAGCGAGTTCTTTCCTTCTTCCTAACTCAGCATTATGTTGATCATATGTTATTACACTGAGAGTAAATTAAGCAAACAGTGCAATGATTTAACTCAGAGGTGCTCAGGAGTGTCCTCTCCTCTAGATCTGGTGCTGAAGGTTCAAATATATTATAATATATATAATCAATCTGAAATATCATCACATTTCTTTTCCTGTTGTTAAGTATAAGCGTTGGCAGAAAATTATGAGAAAAGGAAATAACTGCAAATGTGTCAGAAGATTGTGGCACAACCAGTTCAAAATAAATAAATAAATAAATAAATGAAAAGAGTTGTCACTGCTTCAGTTTCACAGCCTGAAGGGAAAAATGCATTTTTGTCTCATTAAGAATGTCTGCTGTTAACACCTACCACTTCACACTTCACACCACACCACTACACACCGTAAACCAGCCTGACGGATGAACTCGTAAACACACTTCCACCGGAGAGAGAGGCAGGGCAGACATGCATGGACACATTTCATCCTCTCTGGCTCGTGGCTCTTCTTCAAGAATCTGCAGCTCTGCATGGACGCACAAGGCCAGCACACGTGACACTTGTCTGGTTGGCTCTGCATGGTTGAATAAAACAACATTTGATGCTAATCTTTAGCAACAGCACAAGAAAAAGGAAATCCAGAAAAAGAATTTCTGTTTAGTAACCTGACTCATTTATCAGTAATTCGGGCAAGCTGATATTCATGTGTGCATAGGAAGAGTGAATCAGTTACTCCCTAAAAAAAAGCACTTCCAATGATGTATCACAATGCTCTCTGTACGGCCAGGAGCCTCCTGCAGCCGCACTCATCACAACAGTATACACACGACAAGTGTTTTTACACAGATAGAGTCCAAAACCATTCACATGTTTGTGATTCATTCATTTGTTGCGTGCAAGAAGGATGTTTCCACTTAGCTGGGAGGCCCGTTTTAGGTCAGCGATTTTCAATGCACGACACAGTTATGTAAAAGATGCCGAGCTTGGAGGGGAGGGGGTTTATGAACCAACACTGCCACCTCGTGGGGAAGCAACCGTCCAACAGCAAGACGGACTGATGGAAGAGTTAATGTCTCCACTGAAGCACAATGTCATGTCACATCTCATTAACAGACATACGAGTTAACAACCCTCAGGTTTAATTAGCTTTTGACAGACTCGAGAAATATGAGGCAACACTTCTGAGCTGTTCCAACTCCCGTCAAAACCAAAATAACCATGCCATAAAACATACTGTGCGGCGTGTGCCCCAGCCAGTGTTGCTCACAGCTCAAAAGACAAGATAGAAGCACATCTGCTCCTGCTGTCAGATAAAAAACAAAACAAAACAAAATAACAGCAGACGTGCCTGCAGAGAAGTCTGACGTCTGGAATATCAGAGTTTAACTACAAAGACTGGACCAAAATGTTAAAAAAAAATGGAATGACGGGAGATTTAAGATGACGGCAGGACAAATCATGCGGCAGGGTTTCAGTCAACTGTAGCACGCAGAGATTTCAGATCTCATGCACATGTAAAACAACAGTGTGAAGTGAATTCTTTACAGCTTAGCCTCTCACAAGCAAAAAGCAACACAGTTGACCCTGGGACTCTAAAAGAAGCTGTGCAAGAAACAACTCTCGCTTTGACATTGACTCAACCTGGTATAAGCTCAGTTTTGGACGGTGAGCCATTAAAAACAGGCTCGTCAAATGATAAATCATGAGTCAAAGCTGGTATAACTACAAACGCTCGACAGGCAGCTTATTATCAGAGGCCGATGCGGCAGATAAAAGCTGAGCAGCTTTCAGTTGCATACTGACATTAAACGTGAAACCAGAAAGGGTCAGAAAAGAAACGGTCACGTTTTTGGATTAGACCTCATGTGTGGAGGTTTGTGCTGTAACACCCAGCGCATACTATACAGTAGCCAAGTATTTTAATTTCAATTCCACCCTAACTCTCCAGCCACAACAAAAGGAGCCTTCACTCTTTCAACTACCTGAAAAAGACAGAGTTGCAGGGGGTCCTGATTGATGGATGAGCATCACCTCACTTTGTATCCAGGCTGTAAACTCATGACTGCTCACATTTGTTTGAACTCATGTTACCTCAACTGCTGCTGAACATGTTTACTTCTCTAAAAAAACCTTCCTTGAGAAACTGTGTGTGCAGCTTTTATAGCAGAGTAATTCACTAGATTGCACCTCTAACTTTTATTGGGCTCCAAAGGATGAAGTCATGGTTTAATTGCCATATAAAATGCAGTAAATGTACTACGATACTTCACAGCTTTCAATGTTTGCTTGGTTGTGAAGTGCATATTACCACTGTGTGGTGTTCAACAAATGAGCACAGGATTCATGTGCTTTTATATAATCTTTAGATTCTCGTGGCCACTGAAGCACAGAAAATTATTTAATTTTAATGGCAATTATTCCGTAATTATGTCTTGTTTAAGAATCTCATGCACACATAAGTATTGCTTATGTTTTGTTCTTGCTTACATGATAAAATAATCTTATAGCTAATAAAAATTGCTTTAAAGGAGACCTTTTTATGTAGTTAAAGCACTGCTAACTGTTATTTGTCAGGCTTCAAGCAGGAGTAAGCATTAGGATTCACTGCAGCCCTGAAGCAAATTCCCATTTTTCCACAAGCTGTTGTTGGTGCTTGAAATGGACAAAAGGTGTGTGGATGTGACACACGTGACAGGTGTAAAACTAACTGCAGCGTGTGTGCGCATTTCAATGTCATGTGCATTTTCCTTTCACTGTGAACAGATACTGGCAGGTTTTCAACAGTCAGATTATACCGGCACGACCTGCGGGCTGAAATTCCACCCAGGGAGGCACGAGAACGCGATGAAAGCGTTGATTAATATAACTGTCCTGCAGGAGCGCTCTCGCTGAGGCATACAGACACAGACAGCAAGCAGGTGAAAAGGCACGAACACATTCATGCAATATGCAGACACGCCCTCATCATCGGCGGTTTACGACGTGACAGCAGACATGAACCGCAACTGTGCTAGGTCAAGTGTTTTCATCGTCATGACAGCTGCAAAATGAGGATTTGGACTCTGCCGATGTGTAGTTACAGCTGAATGTGAGAGTGAATGCGAGAGTGAATTCTGGACAACTAGAAAAAAGAGCAATATGTCCCAGACGAAGGAAGGAAGAAGGAAGAACTGCAGTGGACTTCTATACTGTGTGTTGGACTGTTAATTAAGGACACCGAGTGTGTTTACCTGTTCACACACACTGTGCTCATTTCACTCTGCTCTTACTCACTCTTCTTATTAAATGGGGGCGCAGATGTCTGATGGTTCTCTGCTGCATGCGACTGGGCACTATTAGCTTGACGCAGACACTGTGTGTGTGCAAGGAAAAGAGGGGGATATTTTTAAGAGTGGAAAGAGAAGAACAGAATAGTGTTTGAAGGAGAGGGGTAGAGGAGAAGAGTCTGTGTACAACTCACAAGATGCATTGAGGCCTGCAAGAGGAAGGGGAGGCTGAGAGAAACAAAGGAGATGAACTGAGAATGTAAGCGACAGTAACTGAAACACAGAGCCAGATCACAGCATGACATGACTACAAACAAAGGACACACACCAAAACTGTCTGCGGCTGCAGGACAGTGGACAATTCAGGGCAAGAAAAGAGTCGACGAACGGACACACAGAGGAAGGCATGCAGTTGCCATGCAAAATAAACACAGTTGTGATGGGGTGCCACAAGCTGCTGACAAAAGCCCCCACACAGAATACAGCCTCAGTCTGTCTGCAGCTGAGCGTGAGGAAGACTACGTCAACAGCAGCTTTTGCACTCCAGTCTCTCTAGTCCTCAAACTAAGACACAATCTGAATGCAAAGCACACGTTTTTAAATCATTTGGGAAAAATTGTTTAGACAATATGCATTTACTGTCAACATCTAAATGAAGTCACATTCTTGAGTTTTTGGGTGAGGCTGGCTATCGTCAGCTGAACTGCCCTCAATACCCTGCAGGCATTATTGTTGTACTCACAACATGAATCTCCTGCTCGACCAGAACACAGGACAGTACAGTGGTAACACAAGACTGCTGCCACAACAGAGCTCCATTTCTCTGCAGCCAGATTTATGCAACACAACTCCCGATCAAGCCACGTCTCTACAGCAAAGACTGAAAATTTCCATTTCACCTTCACATGGGACAAGGTTTTTTTTTTCCAGAGCATCGACTCCATTTTGACCAACCCTGTGTTTTCGGAAACTACCTGCTACTGAAACAACCACTTTTGAGCAGCAAAACTAACAGGGACATAGGAGTGAGTTATTGCACACATAAATAAACCATTCTGCACTTCCCTCGGGGTGGTGCGAATCAACAGATCCAGTGTCTAATAAAAGGCTAAACCTGAGGGGAGAAGGGGAAAGGAGAGATGCAGAGACTGCATGAGAAAGGAAGGATAGTGTGAGACAGTGCAACAGGGAAAACGCAGCTTTACTGACACAGAGTCCTGAGCTAATGGAGGAGGACGTGTGATGGCAGGGGGTCCACAGGAGTAGTGCATGTGCTGAGTCACCAGCTCCCTCAATGACTCAGCAACTCCACTGCTTCTATTCCTGGCAGCAACTGATATTTTTTTTTTGCAGTGGCCATGTCCAGTGAACTGTTTTTCAGGTGACAGGGGATCAAGTACGTGTGACATTGGACTTGTAAAGCCGAATTACAGAAAACCAGTCGCAGAGTACAGTTACATGTAGAGCAACGGTTACATTGGTTAAATAAATCCTTAGCAAGATCCATATCTGACTGTTAATCATGCTCTGCTCTGTCAGTGATGTAATGGGGCAAACATTCAGGTATTTCACTGAAGAAAGAAAATGAAAACGATCCAAGCTGCAGCCTGAAGTAGTGAACACTGAATGAAACAAGAACAATAACTTCGACCTCTCTTCTGCTTAAAAACCTTCACCTGAAAAACAGAGTTGACATTAGAATAAACAGCTGTGACAGCACTTGTCCATCCTTACCTGTCCTCCTCTCCTTCAGCATGCTGAGTCTTGAGGCCTGCAGCAGCAGCAACCATGAAAGCGCTGGCCTCAGCTGACATCCCCATGTGGGCCAGTGTACCAGCAGCACTGCCTGCCTCTGCAGACCCTTCTCCTCCTGCTGGTACCCCCAGCCTGGGCAGGCCCAGCAGGCCTTGGTGCTGGAGCAGAAGCTTCTGGGCATCCTCCAGCTGGGAGGTTTTTATGGCGCTCCCTGCTCCAGGGACCTGGGTGAGGATCGCGCCTGGGGTGAGGAGCGGTTGGAGGTCAGCTTGGAGTGCAGTCAGAGGCATGTAGGGGGCCCCAGGGGAGGGTGCTACTGAGACTGTGGCAGTGGAGGGGGGCTGGACTTGAAGCTGTGGTTGAGATGGGAGAGTCTGTGGCTGTCCTGCAGTGAAACCTGCTGGAGCAGGTGGGGCAACTTGACCTTGATGGGGCCGCTGCTGAGTTATGCCGACCGGTGGCTGTGCCGTGACCCCTTGTCCTGATGCTATAGAGACTCCTGTTGTAACATGTGGCAGCGGAGGCTGGACTTGAGTCTGGAGGGGAGCAGTGGGTTGGATGAAGTCTGGCTGACGGGAACCTCCTTGGGCCCTGACCCCTGCATGAAGCTGAGCTGCAGGGTAACCTCCCTGGGTTTGAGCCTGGTGGGGATCCACAGCATAGGGTAACTGCTGGGGTATTACAGATGGAGGCTGACTTACACCGGCCTGTGGTGTTGCTGTAGGGAGAGTGACAGGAATGGATGGTTTCAGGATGTGAGCTCCACCAACCACCTCCTGGGGTGAAACATAGGTCAGAGGAGTGGTCTGAGCCGGTCCCTGTGGTGGGCTCTGCATCGCTTGTGGACTAGTGAAGTCCTGACTCGGTGGCTGATAGGGCTGCAGCGTGTGAGGTGGCTGTATCGCAGGATTAATCCCAGCATTACCTGTCTCAGTCTCTGCAGTCAACTCTGCACATTTTGGTGCCTCAGATGTCGCTGGATGAGGAATCTCCTTTTCATAATACTCTGTGCATGTCCATCTGCCTTTCCGGAAGGGCTCAGAGTTAGTGTCTAACTTGACCACCCTAAAACGAGAGCTAGTTGCTGTCTGAGTTTGGGTGTGCTGGGTTTGAGTGTTGGGGGCAGCAGCAGATGGTCCTGTTCCTCCTCCAATAGAAGCTACTTGCCCACTCATGCTTGTGTTGTCAAACCCTGCTGGCCCAGAAGGAGGGACTGCAGCAGCGTTGCTCCCATTGCCCTGCAGATGTGGATCTATGGCTGTTCCTCCAATAAAAGGGGCTAATGGTTGGGCTGCTCCACCTGCAGGTTTAGTGTTATCTAACACTGGTGGCCTCTGGGACTGGCCAGGCCCAGCTTTGGAACCTATAGCTGGGCTGGAGTTAGCTAAGGGAGCAACTAGCAGAGGTGGCAATTGGGATTCACCTCCTCCCGAGCTATCTGACTGATGATGGTGAGACTGGCTGTGTTGCTGAGGATAGTAATGGTGTTGCATGGTCCCATTTACCATAGAGGTATGCTGCTGAGACCCCTGTGGGACAGAAGGAGGGTGAAGAGGCTCATTGGGTGACACAATTCCAGGTGTGTCCACCCCATGGAGACTGTTTAATGTCTCATCAGAGGAGCTTCTCTCTGGCACACCTGTATCTGTGGCCCTGGACACAGAAACATCCAGCATATCAGAGGAGGAGAGATCCTCAGTGTGCGACTCGTCCAAATCATCATAGCTCTCAGTATCATCTGCTAAACTGTTGTTGCCACTCACATTGATCTGAGCTGAAGTGACACTTGTTATTTGGAAGCCACTCTTCTTCTTCACTTGGGCACCAGCAACTTGGGACTGGGGCTGGTGGTGGAGTCCGGGAGAAGAGGATCCAGCCTGGGTTGGATTGTCGTCAACCGTGTTGACTCCACTGCCACTGGCCGCGGATGAGGCAGACGCCCCGCTGCTGCCCCTCCTGTAGTGGAAAGCAGTTTTTCTGCCCCCGGACCCCGGCGGGTCTCCAGAATAGTCCTGCTGGTGCATTTTCACCGTCAAGGAGATAATAAAGGCCAAGAAGTGGTGAAGGCTTTTTGCGCTACCTACTAGCTAACACAGGCGCTAGCTAGCTGGGTCAGCTGTGGTACAGCGATACTAACTAGCCATTCGTGAGAAGTCAGATGGTTTACGTCCTTTAAAAATTAAGGTAAATGTTCCGAGCTGTAGTTAGGCAGACACGCTATCTTATAACAATCTCCTTCTTCTTAACTCACGTACTACTCCAACTTCAGGTGGATAAAAACAGTATATCCATCCAAGTAAATAAAATAAAGAAGGCGAAATTCGGCTATCCGTTGGTTAGCTTAAAGCTGTGTTGGTTCGCCGGTAGCGATTAGCCACACTCCTTCACAACTTGCTGTACCTCTACACGAGTAATTACGATTATTATGCGGGTAATGGTGTCCACGATTAAGCATACATAAATAAGTTTAGCCCGGACTAGTTTAGGTGCAGTCAGGTGGTCTTCAAAGTGAATGTGATAGCTTCCTAGCTGGCCGGTGAATGTCGCAGGAGAGCAGTCGTCGCATCCATTCCCCTCCCGGACGTTGAGTCTCCTTTTCTCCGAAACAAAAATGAGCCTGGTGATGCATAAACATCCCCTGTTGTCATTAGACAATGGTGTTTGGATAATATCCGTCTTTGTAGTGGTAAAACGTGCTCGTTAAGTCCATATCGAGGCGTCTTACTGAGTACGTGTTTGCTGTATCATTGCCGGTGAACAGCAGTAGCAGCTAACGGGCTATCAGTCTCAGAGGAGGGAGGAGGAACGCAAACACAGTAACTACGCATGCGCAGCTCAACCCATTTCTAATGTAACATTCAGGCTCGATTGTTGAATCGGAATTTATACAATCCACGTATTCGTGTTTGGCAGGGTGATGTTCCTCTTGAAAAGACATATTTGTTTTGCGATAAATATTTATTTTTTTTCTCAGCGGATATTTTTATTTCGACAACCGAAATATTAAAAAGGCATTTTTCCAAACTACTTATCACTTAAACGAAAGGTCCATGCTTATAAATGTCGTGTTTACTACGCAGATGAAGGCAGCGTGAGGTTCTGCGTTGTTTATTTTTTCTCCTTTGGCCCCACTGTTTGGGAAGCGCGACTATCCAGTATGTAAACTATATAAAATAAACAATAGCCCGTTGATTAGGTACAGGTATTTTCCTCTTTTATTTGTTATTGTTTGATAAATGGCTGCTAGATTTGTCTAATATTTGCTCCAACACACACAAATTATAAACTTGCATAGGTCTGATTTCAGAGGAAAAACAGTACATTGCATTGTAGAAAAGTTTCAGCAAATGTTTCCTGCATTCAAATAATTTTTTGATGGATAGGATAAACTGGCACTCCTTCTGACAAGATATCATGCAAAACAAGGCCTGAAACAAAGATTAAAGTTGGGCTCCCTCTTCATGTGGGACCAGCTTGTTTTGCCTGTTTCTGCAAAGTCAGATTCTCTTTACAAGTCCCCTATACAGATCTTACACAGCATCAACCAACCAGATGTTGATCTACCTGTGTCTGTACCTGCCCTAAAGCAACAGATTCTCATATGACATATATAACAGCAGGTATGACTGATGAGCTGCCACAGAGAGTTGAGACACACCTGTCAGAGAGCACTTTCAACATGTCTGAATCACAGCTATTCATAAATATATGACATGCACCTGCAGGGGAGGGCGAGCTGTGGGAAAGTTCCACTCTGAAGTCTGATTCCAAAGGTTGCATAATGTTGAAACCACAGAAAGTAAACAGAGAGATGTAAGTTGTGCTTTCTGTAAACGTTCTGCTCCAGAATTGTTCCTGGACAGCCTCTGCACCTACTGATAAGGAGTTTAGACTGTTTTTAGCTTAAACATAGGACAGATCTATCAGCCCTTAGCTTATAAGGATGATGTGCTGCCTACTGCATCAATGACTGAACATGAAACAGATGAGGAAGATCAATAGCATTGCTCCATGTACATGGAAAAATTTACAGATCTTTTCTGACCATTTATTTGACTTCCTACCATGACATTAAAACCAGCTACCTAATATTATGTAGGTCCCTTGTACCACCGAAACAGCTCTGAACCATCAAGGTATGGGCTCCATAAGACCTCTGACACTGACCTGTTGTATCAGGCACCAAATCCATTTAAATCCTGTAATTTGGGCCAAATACGATTTACTAGTTGGTAGGTACAGGGCACTGCAGATACATACAGAAAATCACAATTTGGCCCTCATTAAAGTTGATTAGATCCTTCCAATACACAAACTTCAAGAAGTGACTGGCTGCCTAATATGTTCCACTCCCTGACAGGTCCCATTGTCATGAGCTAATTAGTGTTATGACCTTCACCTGTCAGTGGTTTTAATGTTGGGGTTGATAAGTGCATTAATTAATTACGAGAAGGACAGATTGATGATGTGTGCTGTTATCAAATAACACTTGGACAATTCCATGTAATACAAACAACAGTACAATTGTACTTAACACATGGCAGGTTTAGCTACAGCAACTCACAATAACACTCTTACATAAAAAAAACCATACTGTATTAACCAGGAATCATACCCCAGTCATTCATATGGCAGCCAAGAATTTTACCACTGAACCACCGACACTCACATACACCTTAACACCCGTGCCACTGCTGTCACACGTGTCACTAAAGGGGTCAGTATACACTTATACACTGCCTGAGCTGTTTGTATGATGATTGCATTGTGGCCCAGTGCCTCCAAAATGTTTGGTTGTTGGCAGCAGAGGTGCAAACATGAATTTTAGGACAGTGTGCAAACTGATCAAAAACTGTGGTAGAGCGCTCTCTGCTGGATAAACTACCTAATTACATCATGTCCCAATCACACAGCCATTTCTGTCTGTGGTGAAAAATCAAGTGTAAAAAATGGAATAACGGTGTCATCTGCTGGATAACCTACGTAATTACAACATGTCCTGATCACGCAGCTATTTCTTTCTGTATCGAAACAATTCAGCTGCAAAAATGGAGCAAGGGCGCTCTCTGCTGGATAAACTACCTAATTACAACACATCCTGATCACACAGCTATTTCTTTCTGTGTCTAAACAATTCAGCAGTAACAAATGGTGTAAGGGCATTTTTAATCTTGGATAAACTACCAAATTACTACATTTTGTGATCACACAACTATTTGTCTGGACCTGAACAATTGAGTAAACTACCTAATTACAACATTTCCCAATCACACAGTTATTTCTGTCAGGATCAAAATAATTGACCTGTAAAAATGAAGTAATGACTACCTCTGCTGGATAAACTACAATAAACTAAACGTTTCATCTGTAAAAAATGGAGTAAGGGTGCTCTCTGCTGGATAAACTAACTAATTACAACATGTCCTGATCACACAGCGATTTCTGTCAGGATCAAAATAATTCACCTGTAAAAATGGAGTAATGGCTCCCTCTGCTGGATAAACTACAATAAACCAAATGTTTCATCTGTAAAAAATGGAGTAAGGCTGCTCTCTGCTGGATAAACTACATAATTACAACATGTCCTGATCACACAGCTATTTCTTTCTGTATCTAAACAATTCAGCAGTAACAAATGGTGTAAGGGCATTTTTAATCTTGGATAAACTACCAAATTACTAAATTTTGTGATCACCCAACTATTTGCCTGGACCTGAACAATTGAGTAAACTACCTAATTACAACATTTCCCGATCACACAGTTATTTCTGTCAGGATCAAAATAATTCACCTGTAAAAATTGAGTAATGGCTCCCTCTGCTGGATAAACTACAATAAACCAAATGTTTCATCTGTAAAAAATGAAGTAAGGGTGCTCTCTGCTGGATAAACTACATAATTACAACATGTCCTGATCACACAGCTATTTCTTTCTGTATCTAAACAATTCAGCAGTAAAAATGGTGTAAGGGCATTTTTAATCTTGGATAAACTACCAAATTACTACATTTTGTGATCACACAACTATTTGTCTGGACCTGAACAATTGAGTAAACTACCTAATTACAACATTTCCCAATCACACAGTTATTTCCTGTCAGGATCGAAATAATTCACCTGTAAAAATGGAGTAATGGCTCCCTCTGCTGGATAAACTACAATAAACTAAACATTTCATCTGTAAAAAATGGAGTAAGGGTGCTCTCTGCTGGATAAACTACCTAATTACAACATGTCCTGATCACACAGCGATTTCTTTCTGTATCTAAACAATTCAGCAGTAAAAATGGTGTTAGGGCATTTTTAATCTTGGATAAACTACCAAATTATTACATTTTGTGATCACACAACTATTTGTCTGGACCTGAACAATTGAGTAAACTACCTAATTACAACATTTCCCAATCACACAGTTATTTCTGTCAGGATCAAAATAATTCACCTGTAAAAATGGAGTAATGGCTCCCTCTGCTGGATAAACTACAATAAACCAAATGTTTCATCTGTAAAAAATGGAGTATGGGTGCTCTCTGCTGGATAAACTACATAATTACAACATGTCCTGATCACACAGCTATTTCTTTCTGTATCTAAACAATTCAGCAGTAACAAATGGTGTAAGGGCATTTTTAATCTTGGATAAACTACCAAATTACTAAATTTTGTGATCACCCAACTATTTATCTGGACCTGAACAATTGAGTAAACTACCTAATTACAACATTTCCCAATCACACAGTTATTTCCTGTCAGGATCGAAATAATTCACCTGTAAAAATGGAGTAATGGCTCCCTCTGCTGGATAAACTACAATAAACTAAACATTTCATCTGTAAAAAATGGAGTAAGGGTGCTCTCTGCTGGATAAACTACCTAATTACAACATGTCCTGATCACATGGCGATTTCTTTCTGTATCTAAACAATTCAGCAGTAAAAATGGTGTAAGGGGATTTTTAATCTTGGATAAACTACCAAATTACTACATTTTGTGATCACACAACTATTTGTCTGGACCTGAACAATTGAGTAAACTACCTAATTACAACATTTCCCGATCACACAGTTATTTCTGTCAGGATCGAAATAATTCACCTGTAAAAATGGAGTAATGGCTCCCTCTGCTGGATAAACTACAATAAACTAAACATTTCATCTGTAAAAAATGGAGTAAGGGTGCTCTCTGCTGGATAAACTACCTAATTACAACATGTCCTGATCACACAGCTATTTCTTTCTGTATCTAAACAATTCAGCAGTAACAAATGGTGTAAGGGCATTTTTAATCTTGGATAAACTACCAAATTACTTCATTTTTATGATCACCCAACTATTTATCTCGACCTGAACAATTGAGTAAACTACCTAATTATAACATTTCCCAATCACACAGTTATTTCTGTCAGGATCGAAATAATTCACCTGTAAAAATGGAGTAATGGCTCCCTCTGCTGGATAAACTACAATAAACTAAGCATTTCATCTGTAAAAAATGGAGTCAGGGTGCTCTCTGCTGGATAAACTACCTAATTACAACATGTCCTGATCACACAGTTATTTCTTTCTGTATCTAAACAATTCATCAGTAAAAAAAATGGAGTAAGGGTGCTCCATCCTGGATAAACTACCTTATTACTACAATTTGTGATCACACAATTATTTGTCTGGACCTGAACAACTGAGTAAACTACCTAATTACAACATTCCCAATCACACAGCTATTTCTGTTGGGATCTAAATAATTCAGCTGTAAAAATGGAGTAAAGGATCCCTCTGCTGTATAAATTACCTAATTATGCCCCGATCACATAGCCATTTCTGTCTGTATCTAAACAATTCAGCTGTAAAAAATGGAGCAAGGGCACTCCATCCTCTATAAACTACCTAATTACCTACTTACTTATTACATTTCGCAATTTCACTATACTATAGTACCTCTGTTTACTAAGCTTCCCAGGCCTCGTTGGCGCAGTAGGCAGCGCGTCAGTCTCATAATCTGAAGGTCGTGAGTTCGAGCCTCACACGGGGCATATGTTGTTTTTGACTGGACTCACTTTATGGCCACTTTACTGCAAGAAATTAATGATCACAATAAGATACATTTGTGTATCAGCATATTCAAGACAACCCCTATGGTGTCGGAATCATAGGCATGAATCTGTTCATTTCCTCGCTAGTATAATGGACTGGGATTCGATTCCCCGACATGGAGTACCCGTATTACCTAAAACAGACATTTTCACACCAGCTTTGAAAAATAGAAATATGAGAGATTTTTCCTGACCATTATTTTCTTCGAAATACATTTCCTTCATACACAGGAAAAAGCCTCTGCACATTTTGTAAACAACAAAACCCAAGATCTTTGTACATTATCCAGGACAGAAATATGTGCCACCAGAAGGTAACACAAATGAAGTTTGCAGTAATTGTTTGATATTGTTTCGATAAAAAATATTCCTTTCATCACAGATCAAGGTACTTCATTAGTACACAACTGTGATTTTAACAAATCTAAAATGTTGCTGCCTGTGTATTGTAAAGTCAAAAAATTAAATTCTTTAATTCAAAATAAAGTAAATAAAAATAATAATACAAACAAAACAAAGCAAGTGCATTGGCCAGGAATCGAACGCGGGCCTGCCACGTGGCAGGCGAGAATTCTACCACTGAACAACCAATGCCTAGCTACGTGTTAGAAATGTACATATAATACAAATAGGAACATAATTGCTCATAAACGACTAAAACAAAAGTGCTGAAACGATGAATAATTTTAATTCCGTAAAACAGAAAAGAAATGCGCCCAACGTGGGGCTCGAACCCACGACCCTGAGATTAAGAGTCTCATGCTCTACCGACTGAGCTAGCCGGGCATGTCACATGGTCAAAAAGGCTTGTATTTCAATGGTGTCATCAAATCATTGATTACTATTGGGTGCTGTACAATTGTGTTGTGTCAGTTCACGGCATTTATTTAGATTTCTAGGCGTTCTTTGCATTTGTCTTTCGCTGTGTACAGTTGATATATAGAAACTTCTGCAAAAAGACAGACACAGATGCACACACACACAAAACACTATTCAAGTAAAACGAGGAAGGTGTTTCCATAATTAACTCAATTCGAAGTTACTGCAGAAAAAAAGATATGCCCCGTGTGAGGCTCGAACTCACGACCTTCAGATTATGAGACTGACGCGCTGCCTACTGCGCCAACGAGGCCTGAAAAAGAACCGATAGGAAGTCTTTTTATTGCCACTACATATAACGCGTTTCACTATAGACATTTTATCAAAATAACTACTGCTACGTGGCCAGAGAGTCTAAAAAAACATCAAAGCGATAACATCAATGGCCCTAAAGGGCATTAAATATAAAAATACAGCACAATTCGCTGTCAAACAAAATTATGTAAATTGTAATTTCCCACATTGTCCACAAGAGGGAGGCAGTCTTCTTTTCCCTACCACGTTACCTTTCCATCTATTTACATTTAAAAATACTTTCCACAACATGTATTCCATTCTCATTAATACAGTTGAGTCACAAAATTGGTCTGATGATAATAAGATAATCAAGTTAAGATTATAAGGAGTTAATGTTCGGACCTCCAATGTGCAGTGTTTGGTCACAGTATTTTAGCTTTTAAGCTAACTGCTACGGCTATGTTAAGTTAGCCTTCCATGGAAAACAGGAAAAAAACAACACAAAGGCAACATGGTTCATAAATACGGGTCTACAGGGCTAATAGTTACTCACCAAGGTCGCCGAACTGAAGACAATATTAGACCAGTTGACTCTGCAAAGCCAGTTGCTTGGCCTTTGTGAAATGGGTCTTGCTTCCTTGAGTTCTGTCATGACGTCCAACTCAGCGGCCTTTTCCCCTTCTCCTACTGGGTCTCATACTTCACTAGAAATTGATGATAGGTATCGTTAGAATTGCTACTTCGAAATTTCTATCACTCAACACAAAATTGAAAAACAAACTTTACTGGCGGTAAAAAAAAGAGGCGGTAATAGCTCCCTTCCGTACTTCACACACTGAGGCGGCTTCAATTATGGACCAGCCAATGAAAGACGCTCGGCGAGATCTAGTCATACAGTAATTACCGACATAAAACGTTATGCCAAGGGGAAATCCTTTTTTGGCTGACCTGCTGTGACACATGCAACACGTTACCATGGATTATAGGTAGATGTTGCTAAATTTTCAAGCAAAAAAAATATGTGTGTGTGTGGGGGGGTGGTAGACCTCTAATGTCTCTCATGAACTCATAAAATCAGACGTATCATATTTAATAATTTAATTTCACCATGCATAAACCATATAGAAATTACTTAACAGAAATGACAATAATTAAAAATGACATGTCATTATGCCAGAAAGGAGAGCGAGGCTCACAAGATGTAAGGGATTAGTCTGATATAAATTAGTACTGGGTTAAATCAGCAGGGTTATATTTCACCCCAGGAAGGCTGAACAAACAAAAAGTGACCACAACAGTAAAAAAAAAAAAATAAATAAATAAAGAATACATGAAAAAACACAGTTCAACATCAAGATTTTTTTGTTGCTGATGTCACTACACATTCCACCCAACTGAGTGTGGGTGTGCTTGATTTTTACAACCGCAACTGTCTTCGCTTTTCAAAATGGGTCTTGAAACCTGGTTGGGTTGTTGCTGCTTTGCAAATGAGAGGCATCGGCAGTTAATGAGTTACCCGACAGAAATGGGGGGAGAAATGAATGCAGGGGGCATTTGTGTGTGTTGCATCCTCATCGTTTTTATTTATCCTGCTTTCATCTCATCAGAGCATGTTCACAACATTAAAGCAAAGCTGCCAGTATGCAACGTTTAGCCAATACCTGTTCCCGTAGGAAATTCTGTGTTCTGTATGGCAATTGAACGAGGAAAGCAAATCAACCAACCTCAAAACCTGTTACCTACAACAACTCCAACCTTCTGTGCTCATGTTTGAGCCTTATTATTTCTCAACAATTTCACAGTCATATCAACTGGGTGCAGCTGGATATTAAACACAAAATGGTCTTGCTGACAACCAGCACAGTGAGGAAGGTAAGTTAATTTCTGGGATGGGATGTGATGTGATATTACATTTTCAAATTGTGTTGCATTTTAAACCACCACTGTGGCAAAGGTGCATTCACACATGAGGGCCTTGGAATTATCCCACTCGAGCCACGAAAGGAGACAAAGCATTAAATTTGTTATTAGTTTTGAAATGACATCCCGGTAAGTGATCCAGAATTACAATTTGCATTTTGAGCACAAAATCCTGCTTCATAACACCGCTTAAATACAATATTGCTTCATAAAAATAATGAACCAAAGCAAAACCAACACAAACTCTTCCACATATTCATGTTTCAAGTCACTTATGATGTGTATGCCACTGCTGTAATGTGTGACATTAGATTAGAAACACTTTTATACATTTTTTTGTCCTGCATGTTTATGTGTTCAAGCCACAGGCGATGGGTTTTTGTTGTTTTGAGTTTAGTGAATAGATGATTGGCAAGTTTTGAGGAAATATGATAATTCAAAGACCCATAGGTGAGCAAGAACATGCTTTTTAACAAACTGCATGACACTGAATTTTAAGTGTCAGCAATCAAAAGGTTTCACCTTCAGAGGTAAAGCAGGAGAACACAGGATTGGTTCAGCTCTGTCGCTGGGTATAATTATGCAACAATGGAACTGGAAAACATTTCTGACACAAGCTTATAATGTGACATGAAAAAGATTTTTCTAAGTTAGCACTTTAAAAAACCCTCCTATGTTGTTAGTTTATTACTGCATAATTACACAAGTCAACGCAGCAGAAGAAGGCCCTGTAGAGTAAAGAAAAAGCTTGAGAAAGGAATGAAAACACAATAGGTCCAAGTCACTTGAATTCCATAGAGAGGAATGAGTGTACATGTTGCGGGTGAGGGATTCACTTTCTCCATTCATTCATCCAGCTGTCTACTGTTACAACGTCAGTGCTTCTTCTTCTCTTGAGGATTAAATGTACACCTTGATGTGGACAACAAAGTAAACAAAAACACTTCTTACCACCAGGAGGAAAGCAATGATCATTACATTTGATTAGGAGGCTGCATTCTTGCATTTTTCACTGAAACCATTGGGTGACAGTGCTCATTTGGTCTTTCTGTGGTAAATGCGAACAATGCTAATCTTCTGATAAGTGTCAACAACTGTGAATAAAAAAGCCAAGGCATCCACTGAAGAAAGAGAAGATATAAACATAAAGAGGGATGACAGTTTTTCCCTTACATGAACAGAGGTGCAACATCACTCCTTGTCATTCCAGTATTCAGCGTTCCAGTAATTCCTTTTTTGAGTTATCACATTACAAATTTTGTCAAGTTTGTCAACTGAGTTTGACTAAAGTTTTGTGAATATTTTACATTACAAATGTAGGGAAACACTGCATCCATCCATCTACTTCTTCCCTCAAAGCCATCATGTGCTTTGAGAGTCTCTTCAGTTTTTTTTTTATTCCTTCTCTGCAAATAGCCACCTCCTTCAATGCTCCTTTTGTCAACACAAAAACAGGTAGTAGTGTCCTTTGTCTAGTTAGACACAAGCCTTGTGTGCCTTGCATGTTTCGCCTTCATTTTCTTATCAGAAGTCAACAGGTCACTTTTTCCTTCTCGGACAATGCAACTGTACGAGCAGCTTCCTGAACTCTCTGTCCTTCCTCTCCTCTTCTCTGCGGACTCATCTCCTTGACTTCCTCTCAGAACAGCACGTCTTCATTGGTGATGAGCGTCTCCACCAACAGTCTCTGATATCGGATGTCGTTGAGCGCCGTCATGGCGTCAAGGTCGGGGGCCCTCATCAGGGTTGGGCCAAAGACGATGCCCAGATTCTCGCTGGACATGAGGTTCTCTTTCTCACACTGGGTCACCCTGGACAGGGACGGACAGAGAAAGAGAGGAAGTATGACAACAACAGCAAGAGCACATTCGGATAAAGGACTCAAACCAAGAGCGCAACATCGACACAATGTGAGCTTGTGTGCTTAGACCTCTTGAGGTGAGCCATAAGGTATCGCAGTGTCTCGCAGTGAGCCGGCGGCAGCAGCTTCAAGGCCTCGTGGAGAGACTCCAGCCGTTTTTCTGGGTCTGTAATCTCTGTAATACACACAAACACAACACAAAACAACACTGAAAAAAGGTGACGGGCTTCTGAAACTCTAAATGAAGGCCAGCCTATGCTTAAGAAACACTGAGCTATTGGATCAGGGATCAAATATAAACTTTAAAGCAAACCCCCCTGAAAAAATTAATTTCTCTTATTTCTTTTACATGCAACATTTATAGTGTTCTTGTTGCCAAGCATCTTCAGCGCTCATCCTTGCAGCTGAGCTGTTCCTCTATTCATTCTTATATCTTAAATAATGAGCTACATAAAGTGCCAAGACCTACTTGCTGTTTCTATGAAGCGTGGATAGGCGTCATACGTGATGAGCGGGATAGGCAGCTCTCTGAAGTAGAGTTTGAGGGCCCCGGTGATGATGTTGATGTCCTCGTAAGCACTCGAGGAAATATCAGCTTTCTCTCCATCTGCGGAGGAAAAGGAAGACAGGCAATCAAATGGTTGCTCCTGGTGAAAAGATGAAATATCTGTCTCCAAAGAATCTCTCCCGAGACCTGCACTGATATTTTATTGATGGCTTCTCTTTTCCTTCTAGGAATTCGGATCAAGGACTCAGCCCAGGGTCACAGAAAAGCAGCAGGGGGCAATCACCTCTGTCAAAGGCCAGCTTGACGTCTTCGATCAGCTCACTGAAGCCGGATATTCTGTACAAACCCTCAGACTGAAGACCTGGAGACAAGGACATGGCACCATTATTATAATGTGCTCACTGAACTTGAATTTTAGTTTGATTCGACAATTCTTTTAGAGCTGAAAATGTTTATTGGATCGAATTCTTGGTAAATGATTCATCATTAAAGATATTTTTATGTGCCAAACCTCGGGTTTGGGCATCTGTCACAATTTTATTTGATGTTTTTGAGGAAACAGGATGCATGTTTCTTTCCTGTTGTGACGTTGGAACGGCTTGAGTGAATGAAGGTGATACAGGTGGAGGCAGAGGAAGATGTGAAGATCGATTAAAAGAAAAAAAAGAGAGACAGAGTGGGGGTGGGGTGTCCGTCTGTCTCTCCCGATCCAGTCAAGTTCAATCACTTCAAGTCGGGTGTCTTTATTGATTTCACATATTAGTTTCACTCGGTTCTTGAATCATAGTCAATAAAATGCTGTCTGCAGCAGCTCCCTTAAGACCACTCAGATCCCACAGCTCTCAGTCTGTATACACAAACACACACCAGCCTCGTGGGCTGCAGAAAACAATGATTAAAAGCTTTTTTGTCAACATTATATAATCCCTGATTCACTTTCACAAACACACAGATAGATACGCACCTCTAGCCTCAATTTCCTGTATGCACATATCGACCACCATGGGCCTCTTGGTGTTGTGGGCTTTGACCAGCGTGGTCAGGTCGCAGCTGTACACCTTCTTGACGTGCCGCAGGTCCGGCTGGCAGTCGTTTGGCACAACTTTGGAGCACTGCTTGTGGACATTCAACCCGCAGTCTGAAGGGGAGGAGGACAGAGGTTGTTTCACAACACTTTATGGCCACTCATAAATAAAAAACAGGCATCTCCTGAGGTGCTATTTCCATATATGTGTCCATGAACTCCGTCATGCGGCCTTTAGCTCTTGACACTGCTTTGAACACATCAGGACAATGCAGGTTTGTCCATAAAAGGTCTGAAACTTTAAGCACAGCAACTAGACTGGATTTCATTTCAACGTAGGCGCTGCAGAGGCTCGGTTTGTCACCCACACACAGGAATAAATCACACTGACAGTCTGCTCTTTGGCAACAAAATGAATCTTTTTAACATTAGAAAAATCAATGCTACACTGCAGATGAGTCAACAGTGAAAGCGACTAACTTTATCCTGCTGCCCCACTTCTGAGTCACGGTGTATGAGAGACGGGGTGCAACGCCTTGAACACAGTGGAGGTGGTAAAAAAGGGGCTTTTATGGCACATTTGTTGCAGTCAGTGATTACAGTGCATTACACACTGATATGTGTGTCTTTGTGTTTTACCTGCACACTTGACTCCCTGAGCAATGAGACCCCACATGAAGTTGGCACAGTATTCACACCAGTGGGGGCCCCTGAATGTGTGGACCTGGTGTCAGAGACAGAGACAAAGTTAATTATAAAAAAGGAGTAAATTCACAACAAATATCAAAATGAATAATTGACAAAATGGTATAACTGACAAGGTATAAACACAAAGAATAAGGTGAGAAAAACATTCATAGGTGAACACCAACAGTGTCAGGTGCTGACAACAGAATGATGGAGACACAATGCGAGCGCTGAGAGAGCACTCATAAAAACATAGTGAGAACAGCGTTTTAACCTTCTCATTATTGTATAAATTGCTTCTATATAATGAACACACAGTAATCTGTGTGTGTGTTCATCCACTTTTCTCTTGAGCTCAGTACCCTGTGGCCCTGACCTTTGCTCCCTCTGCTAATGGCTGCTTGTAATATGGAAATCTGGGAATTTGAGGAGCTAAACCAACACTTGCAATGTAAATGTCAAAATGTGTGTTTCTGTGTGCGTGTGCATTAACTCTCTGTGCTCCCTGAGGTAAATTTGAAGAAGACCCCATGAGCCGAATCAGCAACTTCAAACACACACACAAACAGCAGAGGACTGTGGAGGCGAAGGAGAGACTCACCTTGAAGTTGTGGACCTTCTCGTACTTGGGCGCCAAGTCGCGCTCTCCCTCAGGGTGGCTCGCCGCACCAGTGATGTGAGCTGCGAAAGGGCAAAAGATCTGATTGGTTGCCAGAAGGTGGAAGCAGGAGAGGAAGGTTTAGAAGGGGTCCGGCTAGGACGGGCTCCCGAGCCTGCTCTGGGGTCCGATGTGCTCCCTGAGACCGGTAGGGAGGGAATTGAACCGGCGCTGACATTTAAAGCGAGAGCAGTGGTAAACAAAGGCCCCTTCTGACTGGCTTCCTTCTCCGCTCGCCTGCGTGATTGCTTTTTGCCTCTTCTAATGATGTGCGACTCTCGGCTCGGCATTGTGAGACCTGTGTTTTGGCGTGGAGGTTTAAATCAAACACCAGCTCTAAGACCAAAATCAGAATCTCATTAATAAATACTATAAACGAATCACCAAGCCAAGAAATATGAAAGAAGCAATTCTATTTTTTAAATATGCTCCCCACCCCCCAAAAAGAATAAAAACAAGTAAATATGACCCAACCACTGGACTCAAATCCCATCAAAGCTCCATCTGAAAACAACAACCCAAACGAAGGAGCAGTCCTGCTGTCTGAGTACCACAAAGATCAGCCAATCAGGTTAGCTCTGCATACTGACGGGGCTGCATGGTGCAATCCCAATTCATAACAAAACCCCCCCAAAAAACAAAAACAAACAAAAGGCAGCCAGTCTGATAATAAATCTGTCTGGAGACACAAAAATCCCCACAAAAAGTTCCATCAATATAACTCAGTCAATCTTCACTTCAGGAAAGATGTTGGTAAAATTCCTCAAACCAGGCTGATGCGGCAAAACAAGCGCTCCCGTCTCTCGGTCTCGTGTAGGTGAGTGCTTCAGCCCACATGGCTCGGTATGTGCGTTAATCCGCTTTCCCTCCACACACACACACACACACACACACACACACACACACACACACCCCTGCCAGGCAGAGCCAACGGGAGGAGGGAGGGAGATGGAAAGAAAGGAGGGGAGGGGGAGGCTGAGCTGCGGAGCCAGTAATGGATGAATTTAACAGGTCACATTGAGAGGAGAAGGAGCCAATCACAACGCAGGGGTTCTTGTTGTGCGACCACCAATTCTGCCACCTCAATTGTCCTGGGAGAGAGAGCGGAAAAGAGAGGGAGAGAGAGAAGGAGCTGCAAAACAGGCTGTTATTTTATTCATTCGTTCACACTTTTTGTTCCTCTCCGCTTCCCTCCATTCTTTTGTGACTCTACCTGCCACATCCTTCTGTTCCTCCCCTGATGTGTCCCAACACTTGTCCTCATATGGCTCTGAAATTAAAAAGCCCTGCTCCTCCATTATTTCAGATCACAGATGTAGTATTATATAAAAACAGTTTAGGGCTAAATCTTCACTTAAGAAGTGCACTTCAGAGGTTTTAAGTGCTGCCTCTGCTGGGAGGACGTTTGGACCTTTGTCATTTATGGGCTGAGCTGGGCACGAGCAGCAGCAGGAATGTTTCAAGCTATGTGTTTTTACCTTTTCCACTGTTCAAGAGGAATGCAAATATTGTTTTGTGACATCTTAAGAAGATATCACCAAAAAGAGTGAATTTTTGGCCACAGAAAGACTTCAGAACTGCACTAATCCTCAGCTAACCATATCCACCACGCAGTGAATATGTATGGCAGGTCCTGGTTTTTTACTGTTTTCACTGCATGGGAATGGCGGAGTCGGGGGTGGCAAACAAAAGAGCGCCTCCATTACAGATGAATGAAATGAAAAACACATGAGAAAAGGAAAGAAGACAAAAAACTTGGTTGTTTAACAAGCTCACACAATGAGCACTCATCATGTGTGGGGCTTATATCTCCTAATATATATTTTTTCATTATTTTCCCTGTATTGTCTTTGTCAGATCAAAGGTGAAGTGAAACCTGATCCCTTCCCAGCTTTCCTGTCACAGCGCAGGGAATTCAATCTAACAACGAGGCCTTAAAAATTAATTTTTAAAAAAGCCATCACCAGAACCAGGTCTGCATCGCCCCTGCGGGGGCCATTAAGCCGCATCTAATCCACAGCAAACGTTGATTAGCTGTAAGAGCGTGTGAAATATGCATTTTTCTCGAGATG
Organism: Psettodes erumei; assembly: GCA_016785225.1. Taxonomy (NCBI): domain Eukaryota; kingdom Metazoa; phylum Chordata; class Actinopteri; order Pleuronectiformes; family Psettodidae; genus Psettodes; species Psettodes erumei. Next base: position 1,717,737 of record JAFBJZ010000953.1, read on the forward strand.
GTTGACTTCTTCACAGACAGCCACCCCCTGGACTCAGTGTCACAGCCGCACTGCTTTGTCTGCAAATCTACCCAATTATGAAAGCACACACGTACACGAGGCCACCCCTAACCCACACACACGCATGGACAGTGATGTATGAGGTGCAGTGTAGGTGGTCATGCACTGCAGGTCATATAAGGCCTCAGGAGGGCTCGCACTGCTGTAGCAGATAAACGAATTGCACACACAACACCCATTTCGTTACAAGCCTGTTGGTGTGTGTTTTGTGTGCAATAACTGGACTGTGTTACACGTGCATGTGTGTTTTCATGCAGGAGTCTTGGCAGCAGTTGTCTGAATGGCATGGCAATGTCTGAATCTGCTTCCATCTGCTTCTGCCTACCTGCACTAAATGCACGCCCTGGCTGCAGAACTGACATTTCCATTGAAATGTTGCCCAGTGAGGAGCTTTCTGAGCAAAGCTTCAAACTTCACATCATCCAATCATGTCACTTTTTTCAGAAAGCCAAGGAGTGGAAACTCTGCTCTTGAATACGTTGTTGACGACATTGGGTAGATAGCAGGTTTCTGCAGGCAAACTGCTGTTATGTAATTTTTACTGCAGAGCCCTTGGCTGGAGGCCATCTCGCCTCTGCATCCTTCCTCCTCCTCCTCCTTCTTCTTGCTCTCCTTCGTTCACAATGTTCCTCAACTCTCATCCTTCCATCCTAGTGCTGTACTTACAGAAACTTTCCTTACCTTTCACCCCCACTGCATTATGACTTACATAACCTTAATTTATGCAGGTAAGGTCCGGTAATTCTTCACTGTGCACACTGCCCGCAGTGTAAAGCCACTCATCTTCCACTCACCAACACTCTGTCAACACTTCCTCCATTTCTTATTCAAACCAACCCCCACTGAAAACACCCTCAGCCTTCAGGTCAGTTTGCCAAAAATGTATGTTAATTAGTGGATGCTTTCCTCCATTAAAGAAAAAAATACATATTGATCCTGTATAATTTCTGCTGAATGTTTATTAGGCCCTCTCTAAAAGCCTCGCCACATTACTCTACAGCTGGAGATTCTTTTTCAGGGAGGCTGCGTGTCCTCAGTCTTTCCCCTCTGTGTCTGAACATTCAGCTCATGCAGAAGTGGTGGCCCTTACCCTCTCCTCTGTGTTGCGGTCATCTCTGGCTGGAGCGGGTCCATCGGGGGCCTCGGGGCTGTGCGGCAGGTGTTTCTTCAGGGTGGGCTCCTGGTTCAGGGTGGTGTAGCCCACGTGTTCATAGATAGGGTTTATGGTCATCTTAGCGATGTACTCCGCTGCCTGAGAGAAGAGAGGGCAACATTAAATTCAACATAGTTTTCATAGGTGCAGGTTTTGATCGTTACTCACTAAACTTGCGATAATATTCTTGATTTTCCAGCCCAGTTTTACCCCTCGTGTCTAAAGAAACAAATGAGGAGCATGTGTTCCAAATATGCTAAATTTCCTTCTTGCTTAGGGGGATTTTATAGAATCCAGGGATTCACCAGTTAACACGTGGTGATGAAGGGGTATTATGTGAGTTGAGCTGACTGATTTTTATGTGGAAAAAAATGAGCTAAAAGCTTTTAATTGCTGTCATTGTGGGCAAGTAATCAGCCATAATGACTACTCAGTCCTGATCAATGGGACCATCTCTGCAGCGTTGTTCTCCTCCTGCCTACAAATTCTATGAAGAAAAGGGTACTGCTTTGAATATGAAATACTAAGATGAGGGGCCGGGAGGAACACACTGATGAAAACACATACCTTCGTCTCAATGTAGAGCGTGATGAGGCCGTCTGTGACCAGGTCGTGGATGGACTCGAACCTCTTCTCTCCGACAAAGTGTTTCCCATCATGGTAGAGGCGGAAGTTCCTGGTCTGGTTCCCAAACCTGGCAAGGGATGAAGGAAGAAAAAAAAAAAAACAGGCAACATCTATTCTCAGTTCCTTCTTTAACACAGATGGAGCAGTTATTTACCCATCACTGTGTCTCATGCTTTCAACAAAGATGACTTTTATTCTTTGCATTACAGCTTCTTTTTTCTCTTTTAATTGTAAACTAGAATCACTGCAGCCTTTTTCTATGTTACAGAAAACTGTAACTGACGGAACCAGAACTGGGCCAACACATAATCTGCTCCTCAGTGGCTCACAATGAACCGCGAGATACCAGCGCATCATTAACCCAAAATCAGACCTTTCCTTTTCTGCCAATCCAGACTGGGACCGTAGTTTATGAAGGGGTATTTATGGAACGTAATTATAACCACAGGGATGGAGGAAGCTGTGACGGAGGGAGAGGAACTTGTGCAGGTGGAAGAATGACACGTCTATGAATAGAGCAAACTGACCCAAAACTAATTTCAAAAAGTCAGGTGCCCATTTAAAAGTGTGACAGCCAATCTGAGAAAATGATATTTCACATTTCAAGCAAATCTAACTACTGATGGAGAATTAAAGTTATTTTCTGACAAGCTAACAAGGCCAAGGGAGCAGTGTGGCATAAAGGAAACAGAGAAACTGCTCTGGGCAGGTCAAATCACTGTAACAACAGTCCTGCACAAAACTCAGGTTCCTGCAAAAATGACCAATAATCTACTCCATAATAAAACCCAATAATCCCATCTCCTGCGGAGGAGAGGCTCTCTGGAAGGTGGTGTGTGTGGAGCCATGTGAGTTCAGAGATGAGCACCTCTGATCAGCTTAAAGCTTCACTGCCTTCACTCACAACACCTGACACGCTCAACATTCACACAGCACCCCAGCTTCTCTTCCTCCTGTTGCCTTGACACACACGTGCAAGTGTAGACAAGGGTGTTAGAGGACAAACAACAGTTTCAGCAAGGTCTTCACATGAAGCTGAGACTTTTCCATGACATATTTTATGATAACTGGCAGCTGATAAAATAGGAATAATCCTCCTCACTCCTGTCAGATTTAGTGGACTTGATATTGATACATTTTTTCATACTTGTAATCAAATCTAAGAAGTTAATCCAACAGACATCCAGTGGCACCATAGAGCTCTCATTTGCTCTTGATTGTCTGTCTCCCTTTAGCCAAACACATGCAAACATACCTGAGAGCCAGTGTGTATGTGCCGGGCTGTCTCTGACTCTCTCTGATGAGGTAGCTGCCTTCGGCCTGACTCAGTAACTGGTCGGCCTCTTCTCTTGAGATCATCCCATGGTACCTGGATGATAAAGTAAAATATTATATTATATTATATTATATTAATATATATATATATATATATTATATAGCAAAATATCCAGTTTTTTAAGGGCCTATGAGAAACAGTGAATTAATAGAGGAAAGATGGAGATGGAAACAAATCCACAACAAGTCTGATATAAATGACTAACACAGAAAAAGACAACTTACTCTCTCCCATAGTATTTAGGTCGATTGTCCACCTGCAAGGAAAAGGGACATATATAGTGTGAAAAACTTGGTGAGATCACACTCAGACAAATTATATCCATCTGCCAAGAGAAATACTCTGCCAAAGTGATACAGATCTTTAGAGGGTCTTTTAAATGGTTTCAGTAGCAGGAAGTGTTCCTCACTCTGAGAAGATTCCTTAAAATGCTATTTTTAACTGTACAATAAAATGAAATTTGGGATTTACTTGCAAGCTTATGTGCTAACAACCATCCTGTGGCTACATGCAAATATTCTCCCAGACCTTGGCACATTTTTCAGGACTTGAATGAATTGTTGGTGTCCAGCGAGTGTGGGAGCAGAGAATATTGCACGAGTCAGATAAAAAGCTGACTGTTGCGTTGTTCTTGACAAAGCTGCTGTGGAGCCAATAAATCAACAGAAGACCCCCGACAAATGGCGGTGAATATTAATTTGGACACTCCGTTCGTGTGTGTGTGAGGTCTACGGGTGGCCCATTTTTCACAAACGTGTCATAATATGCACATTACTGGCCACAGGAAATATTTTTCAGCTTTTACTTTACAAATTTTAGTACATAATAAGTCTAATAAAATGTGGTCAGGGTGGTAAAAGTCAGGGACAAAGCTGAGCTGGTTTATGAGCAGAGAGGAGATGTGCCGTCCCTCCGTTATCAGCCATGCATGTGCACCTCTGGACACCTCCCAAAACTGCTCTGAGGCCTGATACCCATTACTAATGCACCACAGACATCCTCCACTGCACATTACAGAGCACTGAGCCGGAGGGAAATAAGTGAAAGAACAAATTCTCTGTCTCTGAACACACAGACAGTGCTTTTTAAATGGAATGAAGAAATACAATGTTACACAGTGAAACCTGGAAGCAAACACGTGTATATCTCCCCATACATCCCACCAACTGGTGCTAGCACCGTTGTCTGCTTTCTAGCTGGTGCTGTCCCAGGTGGATCAGTCAAAGACACGCAAGAGCCCTTGTGGGACGAAAGTGCAAGCGCACAACAGTGATGAATCTCCTTCAGGGTCATAGACAAACTGAAAAATAAACATAAGTAACTTCGAAAATGAATACAGTTGTCAGTTGTCTAGAAACTGGAAGGAACTTATTCCTCAAACTAACAAAGATCCCACATCCTGAAGGCTGGAACAGTGGACACAGAGGTTTGTTTCTTTTTCTTTTGGAGCCTGAGGTGACATCCTCTAATTGCTCATTTTGTCCAACCAACAGTTCAAATCCTAATTACATTTAATTAAACAGTGAATGTGCTGTTTTACTTCTGAAAAATGTACTGTAATCCAAGGTTCTCTGGCCTCTGACCTCTTCTTTGCCACTGTGTCACCCTCACATACCACAAATTAAAAAGTAGCAGCCACAGATAAGTGCTTATTGGTGCATCATTAAATCACATATGGCTGAACTCCCAGCAGACAACATGGGGCTGGTGGGGGGTTCCGATCCGGTCTGTCTGCCATTCTGCTGCTTTTAATTGGGTCAGCACCTACGACCTGACCAGACCGGGGTACTGAAACCAGCAGCTGTTCATTTAGCATCCACACACACACACACATCTGGTTGCCTCTCTTATGGGCAGGCGTGCTGGCACGTGACATTTACTGGGCACTGGCAACATCCAGTTGCAAAGAAATTTGGATGGTTAGATTTGGATGTTCATATTCAGGAATGAAGCCAAGTGCTGAGGTTTCAGTCCAAAGTGACGTGAAACTGCCTATAATAAGAACAAACCAAACAACATAACATCATGTACTGCCTTCCCCAAAGGCAGCAGGTCGGCGCACTACAGCAAAAACAATCAGCCCGGCTACAAGCCGAGTCAGCGAATACAGTCTCTGAGGGGGCAAACACACACACAAATACACACTGTGGAATTGTTCTGCTTGCTTCTGGCTCAATCCTTACAGTTTACACAAATTTACACTGCAGATTGTGAAGAAAAGTGATGTTTTTGGAGACCTTGTTTGTATATGTGGTGCCACTATGTGTTACTGTTCAATGATGCAGAAAAATCTGTGCAAAGCAATCTGTGCAGGGTTTCACACTGGCAGAGCGACAACCGTCAGAAACGACAAAGTGTGTTCTCACCTCGCAGGTACAGGTGACTCTGCGTGGATGAGGTGCCTCCTGCTGGAGCTGGTACACTGCAACACAAAACACACAACGATTCACCAGCAGAAAGAAGTGCACCTCTGTAAAGAAATACTGGGGATGTGGGATGAGACTGAAAATCCAAATCATGTAAAACAATAATCATGCCAAGAAAATAACAGTAAAAATTAAAAGGATACAGTCAGGACTGCAAGAAACATGCTCCACTGATACTCACAGTAAGACTTCCACACCGGTGGCCTGTATTCATCATGATCTGAAAATAGACAAAAATGCAACAATGGATGAAACAGCTGCAACATCACTCAAACTCGATTTCCTTTGCCACAGTGCCCCCAAGTGGAGAAAATATGAACAGTGCTGACTTCATCTGGCTGCTCTGTCTCAATGTTCATATTAAAACATCAAGCAGTTAAGATATTATTTTGATATGAAATTCATTTCAAAGAAGATATTTCAGAAATTCAGGGGGAGATGAATGTACAAGAAAGACAGACACTGCCCATTCAAGCAAACAAAAAGAAAAAAACCTGTTTACACTGACAGCAACAGACGTGAGTTAAAGGCTTTTAACCATGTGTATGCATTTACCTTGGGGTATCAGACTGATGGATGCTGTGTTTTATAACAACCAAATCTGCACTGACTAAGTGGCTTCATAAAATTCACGCTGAAGCATAAAAAGCTATGACAGAATTATTCATGTTGCGTTTGCAGAAAGTTTTGACTATAAATGATCTCTGTGCAATGCTTGTCTTTCTTTTACTGCTGCATCCTCAGGCCTGTGCGTTTTAAACTGATTATAGATAGATATCTACAATATAGCAGTGTGTCAATCTTGCTTGTTCAGCTGTCGTAGACCATCATCAATACACACATCAATGTTAGAATAAATGTGACTGAAATTGAACAGTTTTTGCCCCAGGTGCTCATTGTGGAGTTTGGCTGAACTCTGCAGTAGCTATGGAACTTTTCCACTCATAATCCCTTACTGTGATTACTGTGAATCCTTTCAGGTGTCCATTAGCATTTTTGTGCTCCAAACATTTATCAAGTGGTGGCTCTGACGCAAATGTGCCTATTTACACCACTGCTGCATTTACACCATTTAACACTCAGGTTAAATGTATTCATTCGATTTAGCGTTATATATACTGACATTTAAGCTACAAAAGTCCTGTTATATAAGCTTGACAAAGGCAGTAAAAGCAGTTTTTTTATATGTATTATAGCAGTAGAGGAGCCATTCCAACAATGAAAGACCAACTCAAACTAACCCAGTTTCTTTACCTCTATTATTATATAATGGAGATGATCATTTAAAGACAAAGGCTGTCGTTTGGCCAGCATCTTGCAAATTCAGGAATCTTCCACCTTCTGTGCAGGCATAAAACTAACAGCCCGTTTCCTGCCTTGGCATACTCTGAGTTCACTCCACAAGCCTTATCTATCCAGCACTTGTTGTCCCAGTATCCTGTCTTCAAAATAACTCCAAGTCCTCCTCCTCAAGGCAACTCAGCCACACAGACAGACACACAAATAAAAAAGAAGACACAACATACTGGCTGCTGACACTCGGCACTTACAACACTAACAGTACAGATACAACTGTGCTTCAGTTGAGCGTTTTTGTATTTCTGAGAGATTACTTTACATGTAATACACAGGTAAATATATGAACACAGGACTTGTACTTAAAGAAATGTACTTAAATATTTTAAGCAGTAGTATAAAGTATTAAAAGTCCCCATTAAGGGTCAGTGTTTATATTGATATATATTATGTAATCAGTAATTATTGCTTAATCATTACTGTGTAAGCAGCACTTTAATGCTTGTAGCTACTTCATTTACTGTTGGTTAGTTTGATAAACTGCTTCATTCTTTATTAACTGATCATATTATTTGTCTGTTAAGTCTTGAAATACAGTTTCCATTTAGTTCAATTGTTACGTAAGTGTAGTGGAATACAAAGGAAGTACAAATCTTTATATGAAAAAAATATAATCATAATAATCGACGGTTGTCTCCCGCAACAATAATCAGTGGGAACAACTAACAAAAGACACAAAATCACAACATAAATACTCTCATATTAGGAAACAGTGGCCATTACTTAAGGTGTGAAGCATCTTACCAAAGACATTAAGGGCCATCTTGATTTTGTTTGATATGATGATGAAGAATTGACCAGCAGATCCAAATTTCCAGCAAAACGACCCACTTAGTTTAAATCCTGAGCGAGAAAACAGAGGAAAAAACACAAGGTTTATAAGGCTAACTGTTCAGCCAATGGCTGTAAAGAGCTAAACTAGCTGAGGTGCAAATAGCTGAGTAACGATAAACAATAACTGATTCTGTTCAGATTATGAGAGAGCTAACGTTAGCGGACTCGCTCAGCGTTTATTTAAGTTGCCAGGCTGGACCGACGATAAAACGGAGCCGACTTGTTCATGCGAAGGAAACATTCGCAGCGTAGTGAAAGAGACGGTGGGTTTACGACAATATGAGATTATTCGCTGGTTTATTAATATAACGGTGAGCTAATAATACGTAGTACTCACATTCACATCCATTCTGCATTGTGGTCGCCATCTTGCTACGTCACCTGAGCGGTCTCGCCCTCTCTCCAGGGTAGCTATGGTAACGGACCTTGCTTTTACAACTTTTACAACGCTTTGTCGATTTAATTTTTAATATATATTACATAAAACCATTTAGTGGAATTTTATGGTTAATGTATTTGTAAATTAACGGAAGTAAATGCAACTGTACTTTGCTATTTTAAACTCCCGCTCGAAATTACAAATCGGTCACAAAGAACACGGAAAGTGGTCTATCCGTCTACTAAAACTCGTACTTTTTGCAAGGGAACTGTGGCCGGTTAGCTCAGTTGGTTAGAGCGTGGTGCTAATAACGCCAAGGTCGCGGGTTCGATCCCCGTACGGGCCATTTCAACCCTTTTTTGTTTCGGTACAACTGGTTCTTATTTGTAATTGATTATTATTACATTTTGGTATTGGTAATTGTACTTATGTGAGCCGAAAACTTCTTCCAATACCGTACAGAACTTACAATAAAATAAAAAAATGAAAGGAGTCGTATCAGTCTTCGTTAGTAACCAACCTACTGTATGGGAGTTATTAACAAATGTAAAGGAATATTTATCCAGGTTTTACTTGTTTTACTTTAGGAAATGCGTTTGGAATGTGTTTATTGGTGGCATCAATATATTTGAAAGTTGCCATTTCCCACATCCAACGCGGGACGGCGCTTTGGTACTGTCACTTTCTCTCGCTGACCACGCAGGGAGGCGGTGTGTGTCCCTCCTTCATTGTTTGAGTAGAGAGCTCAGCATACGGTTTTCCTCACATTTGTCTCAATGGCTGCCACACAGAAACCACGTCCCACCTGAGATACAGAGGAGAGAGAGGACTACCGGAGCTGAAACTCAGTCGCAGGGACCAGAGGACCGCGCTGTGCGGGGATTTTTGTTCCTGTACCGTCTGAGCCGGGAGATTAAATCTTTTTTCTGACGGACAATCTGTGGATCCTGAAGAGGAGGAGAGGGGGTAAGGAAATCATGCTATCCGGATTATGAAGCGAGGTTACACGTAGCCTTTACTGGTTATTCCTTGTGCACACTCATGCTTACACATACACAGATTCCGTTTGAAAAATAAAGCCTTAAGCTTTTACAGACATCAGTGCATGGTTGGATTATATCTTCCAGTATAAACTCGGTTCAATTGCAGCCAGCCTGTTTAATTTTCCTAATCGGCTGTGCTTCTTTTTGCTGTAAGCTTAATGATAGGCGAGGACAGCCTTTCCCACTAAGTGCTTTACATGTACTGCAGCATGCTGTCTTTTTAACCCAATTTGGTTTATCTGTTTTTTAAGATCTATTTTAAGATCTTCCTTTTACTTATGCCCTCATGTGTTGTGTTGTAATAATGATTTCCCCAAAACCTACAATGGGGCACATTAATATTGACCAGTACGTACATACACACACACACACACACACACAAAAGTTGCCTTAGCCCGCTGACACCTTTGCTGTGGCCTAAAGGATTACTCTGCTAACCTACATTCAGGGGGCTTGCACTCTGCCAGCTGTATTCTGTTTAAGTGTGTCTTTAAATAAGCCTTTGCATGCATGCTGCACAGTATCCCCCTGTGGTGTCAAAGGAAAACCTCAACACCACGACTACCACCCATGCCCTGGAGGATGTATGCACGGCACCCCATTTAGATGTCACCATTGGCTGAAAAACAAATCACTTTCCTTCATTGATCTGTGGGGGGCACATGCTCTTTTTTACACCCCTCCTCCCTAATCTTTGGCATGAGGTCAGGGCAAAGGGTCAGTGAGGAGGGGCAGCATTGTCTTACTTGCAAGCACTTCATTTTGTTAATGGTTGGTGGAGCATGGGTGTTAGCATGAACTACTAAATCACCATGCTGGCCAGTTGCCCATTCACGTTTACAATCAATATCACACCCCCACAATGCTGTAGCAGAATTGGTTTCTTACTGTCTACTGTCTTGCACAATAGAAATCATCCTGAGGGCAGTGGAGCAGTTTAATGTTTCATCAGGTGGAGAGTGTCACCTTGGTAGAAGGTGCGATCTAGTGCAGCCATTGATCAGGACCGTGGGTGGAAGCATGCAGCGTCTCGGCCCTCGCCTGTGCATGTCAGGTTGTTATCGACACTCTTGGTTGTCATTTTTTTCAGTTGAGTCAGGTGGTATACAGTCAGGAACTGTGAAAACAGATGTGGTCCATGGCTTTCATTTTTTCTAAGTTGTGCATATTACTGAGTGACACATCTAGCTGCAGTAATACTTTTCATATTATTTGGGCATGGAGATTGGGTTAAATATACGCTAAAATATTCCTGGAGCTTTTCATCACATCTCACTGCATTCCTCAGCTTTTTATTTATTTTTTAAAGATAAAAACACAAACTTCTCTGGTATCATCTTCTTGAAGATGAATATGTGCTGGTTTTCATGTTGTTCTGTAATTGTTAAGTAAATACTTTGGGGATTTGGAGTATTGGTCAGCCAAAACCAAATGTTTAAAGCCATTACCCTGAGCTTTAGGAATAATAGACTTGATAATCTTGCAGCTTTTTGGAGCAGTGCATGTACCAGTCTGTGCAAGGATTGAGCTTCTTTATCTTACATTGGTTGAAAAGTTTGCCTTATCAGTGTTGGTTGTCAGACCTGTTTTATACCTGCAAAAAAACCAACAGTGTTAATGGTGAATTCTTAATGACAAATAGATTTGTATCCTAGTAATGCTTATGTAACATCAAGCTTTCTCTGTAGGCTTGTATTCACACTCACACACACACACACACAAACTCTTGTATCCGATTCCCAGGGCCCCCTTCTCACAAACTCTTGGGAAACTTTCAGCTAACACCAGTTGAAAGGCTGGCTGAGAGGCCTCAGTCCTGCCGAGTTAAAGCCCCGCTGCTGGGCGCTCCCACAGTAGCGTCCTTTGTGCCTGAGCGAGCAGCTCACTCTGTATTCCTCTCTTGCTCTAACAGCTCCACGTTTTAATCCTCCCAGCCCTTGCAGAGGAGATGATGAAACTTCTGCTTCCAAACTTCCACTCTTTAGATTCACGCCCAGAGAGCACTAATGGAGAGACAACTCATTGAAGAGCCTGTGGAAGCAGCTGTGTTGTGTTTTGGTACCTTGCATGCTTCTTTTGTTGAGAGAATGAAGACAGACAACCGCTGTCTGCAGAATATGATCGACTGATGTTTGTCAGGGTAATTGGCACGTGCCTGTTGGTGGATGGTGAGGTAGAGCCATAAAACTGGCTCTGAGCTGACACTTGTTTTTTGCTTTGAAGGGAGAAACAAGTTGGTAATCCTGAGTGAGTTAAAAACAGATTATTTGTACGCTCTTTCTAAAACTTGCCCGCACTGAGCTGCTAATAGACAACCTTTCATTTCAGAGCAGCAAGGAAGTAGCAAATGAACATTCCCACAGGTGTAATGAGTAACCTGAATGTCAGGTCCCTCTATTGTCAGGTCACTTCCTTGGCTGAGCTCCAATTTCCAGTTTCAGCCTTTTTGTCACAGAGGTGAGGAGAGGTTCCTCTTTTGTGTGTGCATGCGTGCGTGCATGCAGGTGTAGGGATTAGTAAAATGATAATATCTTTTGTGTAACTCCCCCCAGTCTCTCAACTCAGAAACCAAAGTTTTGATTAGTAAATAAAGGAAAGCCAGTAAAAAGTTGCCGAAAGAGTTTCTTTACAAATACAGAACCTTGTATCTGTTTTCTCTTTGTGTACATTTTGCTGATTGAGTCACAAAGAAGAAGTCTGTCATTGTCCACTTTCACACTGAGGTCAAAGGTCAGCCACAGGCTTGTGTTTCCATTTCCAGGCCTCCTCCTTTGAACTATGACTGTCTGGCCTTCAGGGGACACTGTGACTAACAGTCATGTTCATTACTGATTTATCTGCTGCTGCTTATTTTCTTGATTAGTGAAATTACAGTTTGGCTTATAAAATGTCAGATAAGAGTGAAAACTGTTTGGAGCTTTGCAGAGAGAAGTGACCTGCACTCAGTGGATTTTAGGACAGTCTGCAGAAAACCACAAATTATATGCTGGGGTTTATTCTCCACATGTTGGCAAGGAGAAAGCTGTATTTCTCTCAGGCACATGTGGAGGAGAACATCAACCTGAGAACATACTCTTATTTGGACCTTACACTGGACATTTAGCGTGGTGTGGATGTTTGCCATCGTGTGGGTCATTCCAGTTCATTGCAGCACCCATCTGCTCCCTAAATATTTAGAGCTGCCTGTTTATTCAGGTACGGTGCTGCTGTCGCTCAGGAGGAAATGGGTGATTTTCCACAGGAGTCCCCATAATGGACAAACAAGCTCGACAAAGGACACAAGATGCTCTAAGGATTTTATCCTGATGACAAGGAAGGAGCTACAACCCATTAATCAACAAGATGCTAATAGGTCCTTATGACGAGCTAACCCTAACTGATTTCATGCTTTCTTAACAACATGAAAACAGACCAAACAAGAGATTTGAATGCCCTTGAATAAATGTTGGAAATGTTGGATTATTGATCACAACAAGTGTGTTTGTGTGTCAGGGGCAGTTCAGCAGTGTGTAACCTTCACCGCTGCCCCCCCCCCCCCAACTACCATCCAACACATTCCATAGCCCTGATGTCACCGAACGTCTGAGAGGATATTTATTGTCTGAGGTTGAGGTTTATCAAGTGTGTGATGGTGGTGGGGAATTTTTGTCAGTGTGTGTGTGTGTTTGAGTCTGGGGTGGGGGGTGAGTGAGTGTCTTTGTGTGTTCTCAGACCATATCTCATCTGCCCTACTTGTGAGGCGTCTGATTCAAGTCTGAACTGGTCTTGGACAGGGCTCCGTGTTGTAGGAAACGCAGTAAATCCCACCTGCATGTGCTGGAGCTGGAAGAAGGAGTGCGTTCTGCGTCTTTGTGCTTTCGCTGAATAAAATGCACTGCGGTTTTTATATTGTGCATGGCCAATTTAACTCAGACTGAAGATGCAAAGCCAGAGTTTTTACACATTTCTTGACCTATTTTACCACAAACTTTCCTTCATAGCAAAGTTTCTTTCATTGCCACAACAGAAGGCTCTTACTTTCCTTTAAAGCTAAGGCAAATGTATTTTCCACGTTTAGGACTGTTTGTATCACAAAGCAACTTCTTACCTTCATTTTTTTCCCTGAGGAAAGGATGATGCAGAAAGGATGCATCTCCTCTGGCCTGTTTTTTCTCTAAAGCATGTTTCTTTGTCTAACAAGACACTCAAAAATGCATTCGACACTTCTTATAAAAGTAGTACAGGAATACCTTTCAAGGAAATTGTGTACATAAATTTACCTTCACACAGGATGTAATGTAACTGCTATTTAGGATTAGCGCCTGTGTAAAATCTTGAATGTTCGAGGAAATGCCTGCCTCTTCCATCTTAAAACTTCCCACTATGTATTTAAGAAGCTGAAAATCAAAAATACCCCAAATCACACACTCAAGAGATTGCTGGCTTCACTCTCATAAAAAGACTCAAATGCAACCCCAAATTTTGAGCCAAACTTTCCCTCTCTCCTGCAGACGTGAACGGAGGTCCCTGCAGCTCGAGAGTGCCTCACTGTAGCCGTCTGTTGACATGGCGGAACCGGCCGACAGGCCGTCTGCAGCCGGACAGAGGCTGGGCGCCCCGGAGAGCTTCGGGGTGTCCACCCTGGAGCCGGGCCTGCGTCCTCCCGCTCAGCCTCCAGGGAGGCAGGTCGCCATTCGGGTGCAGATGCTGGATGACACGCAGGAAGTCTTCCAGATATCGGTGAGTAATGTGTGTGTGTGTGTGTGTGGTTCTATGTACATGTACAATTGTTATTGTTCCTTGGATGAACACACAGACATACTAAGTTTGATGAATCTGCATCAATAATATGGCACTGAGGTTTTGGCACCATATAAGAAAAGCAGTTGTGGGATGACAACGATCGAACATCTGTCATCTCTTTACCCACCTCCTGCTGTGCCCTTGCATGAATGCAAATCCTTAAAATAGGGTGTAATAAAAGTCGAGACTTGTGGCTCGTCAGCCGGGGAGTGGGGGTGGGGGTATTCATATTCATTTTCCTCTCTCCTCTGCGATACATCAGCTGTTTGTGGCTGCAAGACAATGGCTCACTCTGCTCCATTCACCTTTAGTCTCATCTCTTATCTCCTCTTCCTGGAGAAGCACAGGAAGTGGGATTGAAGCCAGCTTCCTGTCTAAGTGTGCCACACCTCTATTGACCACTGTTTCTGCCTCATAGACAGAAACACACACTGCAGCCTTTACTCCCTTTCTGTCTATTTCTTTCCATTTCTTGCCACTACCTTGATCCTTCTGATCATCATCTTCATCATCTCCTATCTATTCTCTCCGGGATCAGGCATCTAAAGTGTTTGCATGTGTTTTGAACATCTGAGAGTTTGTCTGTGAGCTGGAGCGTGGAGTCAGGAGCTGTGAGTGGCTGCACTGCCAGCAGCTTTAGTGACATCAGTACTGGGGGTGCTGTGGTGTGCCAGCTCTGGTTTGGTTGCAAGTCTCTGTGTCTGAATTAATGCTTGTCGCTAGCTGACGGAGAGTTTGGTTTAATGCCCTCCTCTGTGATTTGCACAGCTTTTAGAAAAAAAACCCAGTTGCTGTGTTATCAGCTTCAAATGTATTTTTTTCAGTTTTTGTGATGATAATTAGGAAAGAATCCAGGATGAGTCGCCGCCTCAGCCTGGCGTGTCGAACATCCAGAGCCGCCAGTTCGGGGAGCAGTAATTGGCTCCTGCGAAAATGCCAAGAATGCATGTGGTCGTTTGTGTGTCAGCGCCTGAGGATATGTGTGTGTATAGCCGTGTGAAGGGTTGTCTGTGTGAGGAGTGTCATCTGCCTGTGTGTGTGTGTGTGAGAGAGAGTTTTTTGTAGCATCTTCGAAATCGTAAATTGATGTCTTCTCAAATTGATGTAGGAGCACAGAGCGTGTGGTTCTCCACAAAGCTGCAGCAGCAGCAGTCCTCCTCATGACAGGGATCCACCCCCCACCCTGTCTTTTTCTGTAGCCTATCTCTCTGGTTCCTCTTTAAACATCACAGCTCAGACCACAGCAGAGCAGAACGCACCAGCTGACGACGGCAGCATGACCACACAATGCTAATACTGGACTCACACACACACATACACAGTGCTGACATGAGAGACAAATCTGAGCGAGCAGAGGACAAGACTGGGATTAATAATGAAGAAGAGAAAGACAGAACAGAAACAAGAAGAGAGAAGTGAGCAGAAAAGCCCGCTCATGACAGATTCTGTGAAATAAGCGAGGTGTCGTTTTTTGAACTTGACTCACCAAATCACTCTGTTTCCTGTTACAATGCCCTCCAGTGTGTTTGTGCAAGGGGTGCAGTCAGTCAAGTGTCTTGCAGAACAGGAATAATACATTTTCTTCCATCATGTGTAAGTTTTTGATTTGGATCCAGGTGACTGAGAGCACAGTCCTGGATATTCCTGGTGTTTATCAGCTTTATTCTAAGGCTTCAGCTTGGGAATGTGACCCCCCAGTACCATAAACACACACTATTATCCAGAGTCCCACAAGGAGTAAGGTTTACCATATTAGAGAGAATGCCGAACCTACAGTTTTCAGCTGGACTCTGCTGTTTTTAGAGGCACAGAGCCTGAATACCTTTTAAATCTAATGGAGCTTTTCCCTCCTGCAGAATTACAGGGGAAATGGCTCAGCTTCTGCTCACAGTCAAACAACATTTTTTTCATAGTTAATACTGCTTATTTATTATAATATTGTTGTTTCTCTGACCCGATCTTTAGAAAATGTACATTGTTTGAATGCACTGTACATTTCATGAATAAAACATGGAGTAGGCTTCATTATTAATTTGGAGAGGAAGCAGCATGGTGGAGGAGTGTGTGTGCTGAACATCAACACTTGCTCCAACCTGGTGAATAATTGAAGCACGCCTGGTGAATAGTGGAGGAAGCATCTTACTCATTTTATGTTTTGAGTCGGTTTCACCTTTTTATATTTGACCTGGTACCATCACTGAGGCTGTTTGTAGATTCTTCTGCTTTACTGGCTGTGCACAAGCAGGATGGACCAGAAGTGTGTGCAGCACTCAGTCAGTCGTTTTTAATTACAGGATTTCTATTTTGAGTGAAAAACCTGAGAAACATGGTTATTCGTAGTTAGCTTTAGTTGAATTGGAAAGTACTGAGAGATGGACTAACAGTCTGTTTCTGTCTACAGCAAAAACAGCAGACTTTAAATGGATCTGAACTTAAACCTGAACCAGAACAAGAGCGGCAAACATTAAAATTTAAATCCCTGTGTTTTGCTCTGCAGCAGGAAGTGTTTTGATCCTCTCAGCTCTGGAACCACTGGAGACAACCTCCAGCCTGGTGTGTGTTTTTCTCATTTAGCCAGGATTTGCACAGCATTTTCTGCACCTGCAGATCACTACAGATTTGTCAGGCACATTATGATGACAAAGATGGAGTCCTGCTGGTTCCCCGGAGAGCAGTTGAGGCCGGTTAAATCCCCCCCACGGACCTGTCCGCTATCTCATCGGTTCAGATGATGCATATACTTGTGGTTGTTAAGACCTGGATGTGGAACCACATGTGCCCCCTGCATGAGTGTTCACGCCTCATCAAAGATCATTTAATACAAAAGTATGCTGCCTTTTTCCCTCCCGTCCTCCTTTCCTATATTGTCTTGTCCAGCACACTGACCTTAATCCCTGCAAAACCATCCAATGTGTCCACATCAGGATTGACTTTCCCAGTCAATCTGTGTCTGTGGGTGAGTGTCCAGGCTCTGTGTGAGATCACTGCGAGGGTTTCTGCTGCTTGATCTGTTCACAGCTTCATGATCTGCTAGTGATCCCTTTGTGTTTTTGTCTAAAAAAAAAAAAGAGAGCCGGGGGGGGGTTGTTATGGGGATTAGGATGATAGAGCTGCTTTATAGACGACATCATTCCAGGGACTGGCGGTTCCCCCCAAAGGCCCATGATAGATGAGCTACAAGTCCCCTGCCACATTATACACAAACACACACACACACACACTCGTTCCTTAGCTCCAATGTAGCGTGGTTGACATTTGAAATGGATGGGTCTTTGTGCTGTCGCCTGCCTCGGGAGTAAATTATACATGTGGAAAGAGCTGATATGGAAGGACCTTTTTTCAGAAGACAAAAGGAGTGATGAAGTCACAGGAAGATGCAGTGACAGACTGCCCAAACGCAAATTATATTTTTGTTTTCTCAGAATGACCATTTAATCTTTGCTGTCTCACGGGTCCAGACGAGCATATTTACCATTTGAACGGCATAGGTGGTCCAGATTCTTCTTCTCTGCTGAAAAAAAGACATAGCGTTGATGCACTGAGTCTCATCCCCCCTCCCACACCAGAGGTATGACTGCCTCATTGTTGTGCCTCCACCGCTGAGACCTCGGCCCCTAATGAGAGCGAGAAGAAATTAGTTTTAATGCAGCCTCCCATTAGTGGACTTGTGTGGTATGCACAGAACCAGACAGTTTACTGTTTTTGTCCAGACTCACTCTTATTCTAGAAGCCTCAAATTAAAGTTGAAGGTGTCTGAAGCATTTTAGCCTGAAGCTGAGATTCAGTTACTCTTAGAGTGTTTTTTTTCTGACATGTACACAAGAAAGACAGAGAGATGGGAAGAGTAAAGGGTGATAAGAGATTAGAAAATGTGTGTTTTGAAACTCAGAGCCAAATTATACTCATGTTTTCTGTATGTCTTCTGAAGCTGGCGGAGGCAGTGACAGTTCATTTGCAGTGGTTTGGGTGTGTGGGCAGAACTGAGGTGATGTTTAAAGACACTTTAATGGAGTTATTTCAGGGTGAGGCTGGAATGGTGGCTCTGTAATCTTTGCAAGTTTATGACCCATCATCTCTCCTCTTCTTTCTTTTCTTTCTCTTCTTCTCCTCTTCTGGAGCACTTACAGAGCTAACAGTAGCTTTGGCAGGCCTCGTTCATCATCCCCCACCCCCGTTCAGTCCAGCACCGTAACCCACTAAACCTATATTGATGCAGTTTTATATGGGCTCACAAGGGCCACATTAAACCATGTTACATGAATATGCGAATTTATAGGCCCACGCGCATGAACATATATTGGCATCAGTGTATGAGTGCATGCTGAGACCCGCTGAGCAGCTCCACACACTCTTAAGATGAGTTAATTACAGCCCTATTAAAATAAATATTTGATTAGATTTGCAGATGTAATATCCTTCCCTTTTATGACTCCCTCAGAGATGGGGATGCGGGATGAACATGACTGAATAATGTATTCTTTTTTAAATCATTTAAAGGAAGTGACGATCGAACTGCAACATTAAAGCTTGTGCATGGTGGTTTCTTAACCCTTTTCTGGTTCCATTTTTGAATCCATCAACAGCTGTGACCTTTGGCAGGGTTAGTTGCAACTCCTGTCCCGTATTTTGAATTCTGTACCAAAAGCAACCTGAAGATATCAGGATGAGAAATCTTCTCAGCTCCGGGTTTCAGAGACATGTGGGTGCAGCGTGCTTGCACACACAGAAGAACTTTTCTGTATTATGTAATGGCTGGCATTCACTGTCTAATTCCTGTGGTCAGAGTCGGGGTGGGGGGGTGGCACTTCTGACTGACTTTCCTCTCAGCAACTTCTTCTGCTTCCTTATTTTTCTCTCTGAAGCTGACCTGTAAGCTTGACCCGCCGTGGAGCTGAAGGAACAACAGACTTTAACATGGGGATTGATGAAGTATCGTGCTGTTAAAATGATAATTAAAAAAAACATTTGAAGAGGCAGTGATATAGTCAGCTCTCTATGTGACTCACAGGTATAAGTCATGAACAAGTCTGCTGTGTTTCAATATCAACATGCACTCTTGCTTTGCTTGTAGGGCGGGTGGGTGTGTGCACAGGAGCCACGTGGAAGCGTTTAGACGAGTTCAAAGACAGAGCCACAGACAAGAGCTGCCTCCGAGCGAGGACGGAAGGAGGGCAGCGAGTGAACAAAACTGAGACATGATTACTCTGCGAGGGGAAGGAGGGCTGCAGCTGACGCAGGGACAATTACTGAGAGATTATTTCTGAAAAGGGAAGCGGGACGAGGGGGCGGGTGGGAAAGAAATGAAGAGGGCTGAGGGCCGAGAGAATGGGAGGTCGCCCGCTCACTGCGGTAGAGAAAAGGCTGCAGACGTGCTGGGAGAGAGAGGGAGTCACAGACGCACACACACATCCGTCTCCCACAGAGGCCTTTTTGCGTAGCAAAAGAGCAAACACACTGTCCGCTCTGCTCGGCCGTGCAGGGCCGGGATCTTTTTTTTCCCTCTTGCCTCTTGTAATTGCAGAGAATGAGGTCCCCCAGTGAGGAGGCTAGCCAAGCCAACAGTGGAAGAGCTGGGCCTCATTTAGGGTAATCACTGTACCTCCGCTCCACCGTGCTACACAAAACCACCACACCAATTCAGTCGTTACACATGTTGGTTTGGAGCATGCTGTGGCTGTGCAGGTGGACAAACTGGGATATTGATTGTTTCCTGTGTTTGATAGGAGGTGCAGTGCCTCTGACGCTTAACATGATAATATCTCAGCCTCAGTGTCGTCACAAGCAAGCTCGTGTGCCAGCTGGTGGGTTTATCATCACGAGCAGACACCGCTGGCGGTTGGTTCTGACAAATGAACCTGGCTCAGGTTGAGAAGTAGGGTTTTTGTCGGTACATGTTGCTGTTGGACTCATCCCTGCTTTTCTTAATTAAATCAGTTTTGCCACATAATGTGGCTGGACTTTCGATTTTCCCCTCTCTTTCTACTAAAACCTAGTTTGTTAGGCATTTGGGGGGGGTAATAAAAATCTATTTTTTTTACTTTCCTTTCTCTGGTGTGTGAGCTCGACAGCTATACTGGACGCAGGGAGAGTTATTAGGTTGGGCGGCTCCTCGTTCCAGCCGTCCCCGCAGCTGTAAATCTTCGCTTGGTGATGGAGTAGAACGGTTAGCTTGTCGTCTGGGTTTTTCCCCCTGGGAACAGGTGATAAAGTCACCAATGAGGCTGGATCGTGTTGGAGGGGGGTCACACAGCACCTTTTAGCGAATCAAGGCAAAGTAATGCAGGTCATTTTTCATGTCAGAACCTTGGGTTGCATGTGGAGCTGTATGTTGGAGCTGTTGGAGAATGAGCTGGAATTCCTCAACATGAGAGGCCTTAGTGTGGAAACCAGTGCCTCAGATTAGAAAAGAAAGACACAAGTGGGCACGCCAAAGGTTTAGCAAGCAGCTTAAAACCCCAAGTGTCGGCTCCAATATCCCAAATGAGATTTCTTGTTGCTGAGTGTGAACCGTGGCTCCTTTTTAAACCTTTCTAAGGCAGCTGAGCTGCCTCGCTCAATCTCTGTCGTAGATCTGGACCAGGCCCTCTAACTTCCCTCTTTGGACGTCATCGAGCGAGCAAGCTTTTCTTTCAGTAGGTGAAGTGTTTCTTAATCTGCTCGCCTCACTCCCCTCCTCGTTCATCTCTCCGTTTGGATCTTTTCCAGAGACCTTGGTGGAATTCAGTGGTGTCCCCCCGCTGTGTCCCCCGTCTCTCCGGCCGTTTTATTTTTTAACAGAGGAACCTGGAGGAGAAATGTGGGGCTGAAATGTGATGTTTAGGGAGGAAAAAGTAGTTTTAGTTATCACCCTTTCCACCTTCCTCCTCTCCTCCCCCTTACTTTTATTCCCGCTCTTTTTCCTTCTGTCTCTCAGATTTCATGCCCTCTCTGTCGAGCCATCCATCATGTAGTGTTTTGAGACATGACAACCCTGTCATTAATCTCTTTTGAACGGACTGTTCCTTTACATCCCAGATCGGGAATTTCCAGTATTGTGTCCCCTTTTCTTTTTTGATGCTTTGTACCTTATGGTATTTGGCAGCATTTTATTTGAAGTTGAGCAGTTTATTGTAACTTGTGTGCTGATGTCTCTGCATTTTAACCACATGGGCTGTGGTGCAATTAAAGTCTTGTAAATCATCTGCGCATCCTCACAACCACACACGCACACAAACGTGTTTACCGCAGGCACATTTTTAAGTATTCAGCTGCACACCTTTCTACACCCTTTTATTTATTTTTTGTCCATGGAAATCATCACATACACAAACACACACACACACACACACACACACACACACACACACACACACACACACACAGACACACACACACAACATGTGCCAAGCTTAGGCATCTGCGGCTGTTCTTTGCCAGTAGGTTAAACAGGGTGAGGAATGTAAAGCTTAGGAAAACTATTAATGATGCCAGTCTTAGCCATGTTGTTTTAACACATATTTTATTTTTTAATTGGCATCATTAAAAATATGTATGCATGCATGGCTGTCTGGTCTTTTTCTGTGAACTCAAAGCAGATTTGTGGACCTTTATTTGCAATGGACATTGGAGATATCGATGTCATAATGTGTAAGTCACCCTGATTCTAAATCTGTGTATCACGCCTGTGTTCTGGGTTTTCCTTCAGTTATGAAGCAGAGATGGAGTGTGATTTACCGACACTTGAGATAAAAGCTTTTGCTCGACCATTTTCATTTCTCCTCCCTGTTTCTCCAAGGAGCTCCCAAGGCTTGTCGGAAACAAAGCGTCCCCCGGCGTGAGATTTCCAGACCCTGTTAATGCACGAGGCGTCGTACAAACGCGCTCACCGCCGTCCTACTCAAGACACTAATTGCTTTTTTTAACAGCACAATATTGTGCATGTATTCCCCTCTGCTGGCCAATTTAATTTTCTGCCACAAGTGTGCTGTGAGCCGTAACATGGACACACACATATATAAACACAGCAGACTGAGACACACTGTTGTGTTCTTAGCAGCATGCAGGCATTTTCATCCTCCCCCATCTGTGGTGTTGCCAGTTTGATTTCCCACCATGCCTTGTGGTCACCGCAGACAGTGCTAGCAGGTATTTTGCCAACATGCTGTTTATTCGACAGTCCAGTTGGGCATATGTCTGTTGGTCTTTCTGTGTGTGTGTGTGTGTCTGTGTGTGTGAGGCCTTTCCCTTCTGGCTGTGTGGAGGAGCCAGCCGTGACGTCTTGCCTTGGATTAATTAAGCCGGTTAACTTAATCTTAGTGAGAGAACGTGATTGGCGGAGGGTCGCGGAGTGAGGACGCCTCGCCCAGCCATCCTGCTGTTCACCGCTATTTTCCAATTCTGTCTTTTTCCCTGAGAGGGATGTTTGTACTGTCTGTCCATATGGCCTTGATAATGAATGTAAGACAGTGGTTGGTTTTCCTGCAGGTTTCACTGAATGTTCCCACGTAGGCACCATCTCATTCAGTAGCATTTGACGGTTGCATGAATTGTGGCTTTTCCAGCTAGAGTTTACTTCATGCACAGTAGCATTGCAGATCCAATGCTCTCCAGGATTTGGTTCAAGTAGTGGACGCCTTAGAGGGACTTTGATTATATGCACATGACAAAAAAACCTCACCCGTTTCTTTACATGATCTTTGTCATTTTTCAGTTGACAATTATTTTACCATGACGCTACTTGACCAGATTGTTATGGACTAGCATGCACAGTCCTTTCAGAAAACAGCCTGTGTGTTTTGGCTTTTAAACATCACAAAGACCCGCCCCCCCATGCACACAAGCGCACACTAATCTATCTCAATTCTAATCGTCCCAGCAGCTGGTCTCGAGTTGGGACAAACTGCTGGCACGCAAACTAACAATCTTCGGATTTAAACTCAAAGCTTCCAGGGAGTGTTGGTGTCAATCTCTGCAATGAAGCCTTTGTTGTCTTTCCATATACACTTTTTTCTTTCTTAATCATAGGTGGATTGCTTTGATTATGTTGACAATAAAAAAAGCCAACAACCCCCCTCCCTCGATGAAAGTGAGGAAATATCTCGAAGCAATAACATCCCACTCTTTTCCCATCTGCCTGACGCAGATCTGTGCTGGAATTCATAGCAGGGGACTGGGGGAAGAATCTCAGCAGCTTTAAGGTGTTTTTTCCCTTTGCCCCCCCACCCCGTGGAGAGTTCTTATCATAAGTCTCACCCATCTGGTTTCCATCCCCGTTGACATTAGTCAGAGAGCTGCAGACCAGACCAGGACGAGAGAGAGAGAGAAGAGGTACCTTTCAACCCCCCATCCCCTTTACTTTCATGCCAATTTGCTTTGACATATTTTCTTTTTTTAATGCATGTGTGGAATAATGATTTGCATTGTTTTTGTTGTTGAAAAAAACACAATCCTCCCAGTTCAATAAGATTGATTTTCTGTTAAGCTGAAGAAGTCTTCCTGCAGAACCTATACTATAGTTTTTGCTTCAGTGCAATTTTTAAATCCTTATTTATAAGATTAACAAGAAATGCACACGAGACATGCAAATGTAATGTAGGACTCTGTAAACCCTCAGCACACCACAACATATGGTGAGAATCTTTTTACCTGGCCGTAGATTAGCAGGGATGAAAAACATTGGAGGATAAACAAAATAATTAAAAAGCAAGGGAACAGGAGAAGAAGTGTTGTGTTTGCTGGATTGTTTTTAGTGTGTGTGTTTTTGCTGGCCAACGGGTGACGGCGAGGGTGGGTTTGGCAGGACAGCGGCGTGATGAGCAAACTGCTGCTGACACACTCACTGGCAGCAGTCCCTGATAGGCCAGGAGCCGAACTGGAGTCTGGATGCCAAGAGAAAGAAAGGAAGAAGGAAATGGAGAAACACAGAAGCCTCATCTTCTCCCATTCCTGAGCAAATCAAATCATGAAACCAGCAAATTTTCAGCACCTTTCTCTGCAGCATGTTGATTCGTTACCATGCCATGGATTTGGGCCTCGCTTCTTTTCGCGGACAAATGCCACACATTTATTGTCGGCAACAAAAAAAACCTGCCAGCTGACCATAGTGGATATTTTTATACACAACCCCCCTAACATGCATTTTGCCTCAGGGCCACCACTATAATTTGACTTTAGTTTGTAGCTTGAGTCATGTTATGAAAGGTAAACAGAAGGAGGATGCCACAGCTGCAGACTGGCCTCTCTCTTTTATTGGCCTTTTTAATTTTTTTTTTTTACTTCTGCTGCTCTGTAACTGTGTCATCAATAAAAATGCTGTGTTTTCCTCATCAGCTTCATCACAAAAATGAGAACACTGGGTTTTAATGGCTGAGAAGTAGCAGCACCAAAGTGCCTCTGGTTTCCTCCTCTCCCACGTCCAGAGCTATTTTGATGACTTCTTGTCCTGTCCAAGGTTTTTTATTGTTTGTTTTTTTGTTTGTTTGTTTTGGGGGGGGGCATAGATGTGTCCAGCCCCGCTCTCAGATGGACAGTTGGTTGTTCAGACTCGCTGTTGGACCCGCTCGCCTTCTAATTATCGTCAAAACATGAAGAGCCGTGTTGGTGTAAAGCCTGAAAAGGACAGCTGTGTGAAACTGGACCTGCCTTTTAAGAATGCAACCTCAGCCTCAGAGGTTGCATTTATAGTCTGGAGATGGAGCAGGAAATTCTGACTTCAACAGGGTTTTTTTTCTTCAGACTCCTCATTGTGCGTCCGCATGCGAGCAAATGTTTCACTGTAACAGAGAAAGCACTCAATATGTCTGGGTTCCTGCAGCATCATTCCACGTCTGGAGGAGATATCCGTCTCTGTGTGTGACCGTTTACGTGTGTGTGTGCGCGCGCATTTTTGGCCAACTCAAGAAAGCCTCATTGATGGAAGCTGCTGAATGAAGTGATTGTGATCTGAACTGAAAAGACCTCAGTCTGGGCTCCGCAGGGGCCCCGGTTCACTCTGTTCAGCTCAGAAAGTTTTCAGCACATACGTTATTTTTAGTCCTGTCAAACTTTTGAAATATAAAACTTGGAGAGGAGATTTTCCCCGGGTCGCTTTGTCTTTAACATCCTCACTTCTCCCCTCTCACTTCCTGGCTAGGCCCGACACCAAAGCCTATTTTTATACTCCCATTTCATTATAAACAAAACCTATATATATCATGATTGACCTTGAGTGGGTCGGGTGTCCATTTCCTCTGCTGAGACTGTTGCCAAGATCGGGGGGCTCATGAGAACTGTTCTGTTTCAAGTGCCACTTTCATTTAGCTCCACATTTGCTGACAGATGTGCTGCTTGAGGAGAGCCTAGGAAACTTCTGGCTGCTAATCCTGATGCGACAGAGGCATTAAAGATGCTTTCACCACATTAACCCGAGGTGACGAAGAAGCCTCCAAAAGCCTCCTGCCTCCTGGTCACATCAGAAAGCTCCTACATGTTCACCCCTCATTAGGGAGGTTGTTTTTACCTGGAAAGATCCAGAGGTGTCATGAAAAGTAGAAAAGTCAGGAGGAAGCTCTGACTCTGGAATTCAGAGAGCCCTTGACCCTTGACCTTGACCGCTAAAGACTTGTGTGTTAAGGTGGAATGACTTTGTGGAAAAAGAAAAGTGGTCAGAAAAGTGGTCATACTGGAAACTGAAAGTCAACTCCTTATCCACTGAACTAGTTTAAGTCTTCTGCATCTGTTAGGCCGGGAAATGATCAGCACTGGGTGCTTTTAGTATTATTATTATTATTATCTCCCCCTGCACTTCTGCTCTCACCTCATCATCAGGACATTTATTTTTTTCCCCTCCACACAGTTAAATTTGGACAACAGGCATGAGTGGAAAGGGAGGCTGAGCGGAGGTGTTTAATCCTGACTCGCAGCATGTGTCAGCCTGCTCAGTGACACATCATGCTTTGTTATCATAACTGGTATTGATATTTAAAGCTTTCACCACCGTCCCCCTCAGTGACTTTCCCCTCTGCGTTCCAGTGTCTTAAATTTCTTGACCATGACACAGGATATCTCCCCAATGCTTGCATGCAGGCTAACTCTAGTTATTGGAGACGGGCTCGCTGATATTGAAGGAAATTGCTTTTCTTAAACATACTTGGAATTCATCCTCAGGTTGGTCATGTTCTGCACAAAATGACCTGCTGAAGCCCGTTTCCAAATATTAACGTCTTTTTTTTCTGGTGCACATTTCTAGCTCTCTCTCTTCCCTACCTTTCACAAAAGGCATTTAGCAAATATTTGAAATGTCTCATTTTGAGCACAGTTTGAAACTTCAAGAAACAAATCCCTTACTCTGTCCTGCTTTTCCTCCATCCCTCAGTCTGTAAAGATAAAATCTCTGCCATCATACTTCAGGATCTCACTGTTTTTTCTGTCTTGGCATGTGCTTGCAATGTTCCTGTGTCTTTTCCGAGGCCAACATTGTTCTGCACTGCAAAAAAGGATTCCAAGTTTTTTTTTAATTAATGCAGCATGTTGAATAATGATTTTTTGATTTTTTAACTTTTTTCTGTTGTGTTTCTCTCAGACACTTCTCCTACCTGCTCCCCAATTCCTCTCCTCCTCTCCCCTCATGAGCTTCATATGTGACGTTGCCATCTGTCGGTCAAGCTCCTGTCATAACACACACACACACACACACACACACACACACACAGGTTGTCACAGGCTGTTGTTCAGTCAGGACGTGTCCATCTGCAGAATAACCGAGAGGCCTGGGTTGGGTTTGAGAGAGTGTGTGTTTTAATGTGTGGGTGGGTGAGGACAGTATGTGGGTGGGTCCCTGCAGACGGTCTGACCGCACAGAAGCAGATGGACACACACACACACACACACACACACACACACGGTAGCCAGATGGTGACAGACTTGGCTTGCACCTTGGCACCTTTACTGCTCTGATTCCTCTCCTCATGGTTTTTCTTCTCACCGCTCTCTCTCGTCTGTGCTGTCTGTTGTCAGGTTTTAGCCTTTGTCCTGCTTCCTTGTCTTTTATTCAGTAATCATTTGGAGATACAAGCACTAAAACATTGTTCTTGAATGCAAAAATGAAATAACTTTACCAAGCTCAACAGTTGAAATTTTGTACGTGGCAATGAACTTTCACTACATATGGGTGAGACTGAAATATATCCTTTATGTTACTATAACTAGAGACACTATTACTAAATTGTGACAAACTTCAGTGTGTAATGAAGCAGAGCAGTCCACAATAATAAGAAGTTCATAAGTTGTGTTTTAAGCATAGTGCCTGTATCATGTGTAAGAGCACGATGCGTCTCTCCAGAGCTTCTGCGGGCTGACAGGGTGGTACCTTCCAGAAAACTGTTCTGTGCTAGTTTTGGGTTTGCCTCCATGTCTGCGTCTGGTTCGGTTCCACTTTTGGACGATGCGCTTGTTGGTGTAATCGGAGAAATCCTGAAATATCTGGAGAGGAGATTGCTTGACGGTTATGTTGTCTCATAATGCTGAGTGAATCCAGAGAAGACAATGATGTGCATGCACAGCAGCGCAGGAAAAGCCACATCATTAGACAGAAATCAGCTGATTCTGGTGTGTGGACACGCTCACACACACTTCTCCGGGGGCCCTGTGGTTGTTTCTGAACACTCCCAGCTTAGGCTGAGTCCTCCAGCTATTCATTAGACACAAACCTGAAGCCTTGATCTCACATCAGGGTCAAAGGTCAGCAGCCTGTTAAGAGAGCGGAGGTTCATTACAGAAAATGGCATCAGGATGCCACTCACATCATGACTGCATTTCCTCTGAAGGATTTCCTTAGATAAACATATTCAATCACTTCAGTGATTCGATCATCAGCACTTTGCGTGGCGATGATGATGTGGATGCAATGTGGTGCTTTCCTCTTTCCTCTTTATTCTAATCTAATTTGTTTTTCCCTCCCACCTCTCTTCTTGTTTTTCTTCTTCTCCTCTAGCAACGCTCCCCTGGCAAAGTGCTGTTTGACTTGGTTTGTGCTCATCTCAACCTGACAGAGGGAGACTACTTTGGACTGGAATACCAGGACCAGCGGAAGATGATGGTCAGACACACACAAAGACTCAAAACTCCTGCACAGATTATGTTATTTTTGCCAATTTTCACACAGTCACACACATGTATCTTTACTAATTGTTTGTGCCGTATTTTAGCTGCAAAAGCCTCATTTATCCTATTTACAAAAACTTATAATTAGTTGTTGCTTCATGACTTTTGCCTGCAGGTGCAACCTGAATGGAAACTTTTAACAGAACAGCTACTTGTCTGGTTTGAAACCAAACCAATGAGGATTTCTCCTCTTCCCCTCTTTACTTTTTTTTTTACCTATTCCATGAAGCAGCAGTTGGTTGTGATAATTTGCACACTTGCCGGGGTGTGTGTGTCTGTCTCTGCTGCTCTGTCAGTGTAACAAAGGAAAATGTAGCTGCAGCTCTAACATGGACAGACCCATTCATCCATCAGCAAGCTTCAGCATCCTCCAGCTCAAGATGCTTGCTGTACATTTCACTGCCTTGGGCGAAAGGAAGAAATAATGACAACACAGACACACACAGTGCTTTCTGTCTTGTTTGCGTTAGCTTGTGTGAATTTCATAGCTATAATAAGTAACCCAGATTGATAGAGTGCTCTACTGCACGAGAAAAGCTCATTACGAAGATCATTGTCATGCTGCCATTATGCTTCATAAGGAGCTGCGTTTCCAGATGTAGCGGCATGTTATTTTATCATATGTCCTACAAATTCCACAGTTTCCATTTGTTTTAGCCTTTTACAGAAGGACCATGCTGTGATATGGTGAGGGAATTTTCAGGTCTCAAAGATGCTGTAATGACAGTAAAGTTTGTCTCTGTCCTCCACAGGTGTGGCTGGACCTGCTGAAGCCAACACTGAAACAGATCAGACGTAAGTGTCAGACCTGAAACTATTAACAGATCAAAAGTGATAACAGTGAGGGATTTACATCTGCCTCCTCTCTGTTGCTTCTTGACCATATGCCGTTATTTTTCCCTCCCTCCAGGGCCCAAAAACACCATCCTCCGCTTCGTGGTGAAGTTCTTCCCTCCTGACCACACGCAGCTCATGGAGGAGCTGACTCGGTAAGGTCCTCTCCACACAGGGACCACACCTTTAGCAGGAAGAAGTCTTCTAATTAAAAGATATGAGAGGGTTTTCAGTCCTTTTTTTTTTTTACAGCTGCATGTGAACACGTTTTGTTTTGGATTTGATTTTTTTGAACATGCCGCAATAATCTAACAAGGGGTTTTCTTTTGTCTTCTTCTGGACACAAATGAGAACATTTAGTCTGTTGTCTGGGACCCAGACTTGCAAAAATATTTGTTGTTCCAAAGAAGTGGAAATGTTATGAACACTTTTGGTAAGCAACAAGTTTTGACATATTTTATAAGGTTTTTCCAGAGAAGATTAGAACATGTTGGACAGATGTTCACTCTCCCGCCTCCTGCCTCAGTTCTTTTCTCTTACTAGTTTAGAAAGTGTAAATTATCAGCGGCCATCTTGACTGGCTTTCCTCCATGTTTAGTCTGAGTAAGCACTGGTCTGTTCGTGTTTGAAGACGATGCGGGACTTCTTCTCTCACAGAACCAAAACATGTGCAGGAGACTGATTTGACCCTCAAAGTTTTTCCCATGATGCTCTGTGTCCCTCAAACTGCCCGGGGAGACTATTTGTTAATTTTTGCTCCACAAGGTTGCAAACCAGCTCGTGTCCTCATCATAACTGCAAATATCGATGCTGCTGGGCCAGTTTGTTCCACTGATCTCATATTTTTCTCGCGGTGAGCCAGCTGACTCTGGCGTTAAACAGAAAGTGGGCACTTTTTTTCCCTTTTGTTTGGCTCCCGCAGCATTTCCTTTGATGGGTAATGTGGGCAACACACAGACCGAACATGGAGGACGGATGGAGGACAGATTTGTTTGAAGATGTATCAAGCTGTCATCAGCCTTTTATTAAAATGGGAAACTGACCAATCACTTTAGCTCCTGTTGCTAATACATTACAATAGATATTCTCCATGACTGAGTGTCTTTAAGAGCTTGAAGTGGCACTTCACACTAAACTGGCTGGCCATTTTTAAATAGCTGCTGTTCTTTCTCTCGCCACCGCCTCATTAACTTTATGCGGGGCAATCACACAGTTATAAAAAGGTTTAAATTGGATATCACATTAAATTAAATTCCTTCTTTCATTGTTGCCCTAAAATATCCAAAAAAAGGATTCAGCACAAATTATTAGCAGACAGGATTATTTAGGGAGCATGTGTGAGCTGTCAGGCTTTGAGGTAAACTGTCACTAACACACACACAAACACACCACTCTACCTCATGGTGTTTGTTTCTTGATTGAAATGCAGCATCGTGACCTGGCAGCGTGCATGTGTCTGGCTGCAGATTGCTTTATAAGTAGCAGATGCTTTAATGATTAACAGAGAAGGGCATTTTCTTAATTAGGGATTAGTTTGAAGTCAGTAATGTATCAGCAGTGTGTGTGTGTGTAAATGCCAGGATTTTGATGGTAATGGAACTGGTTTTACCATTGTAAGCTGTTAAGTTTATAGAACGTGCATTAACCTAATAACCTGTCTCTTTCTGTCTTCTCCTTCTTTCCCCCTGTCCTCTTCTCACACTCTTTCTCTCTCTCTGTAAATCCTCTCTTTTCTTTCTGTAGGTATCTGTTTGCCCTGCAGATTAAACACGACCTCGCCTGTGGTCATCTCATCTGCAATGACACCAGCGCTGCTCTCATGGTTTCCCACATCATTCAGTGTAAGTTAACACACACACCTAAAGAAGACCTGCATCACATAACGACATGTCTCCCTCCTGCCACTCTGACCTTTATTCCATAGGTTCCGTAAATCCTCAGCATCATCAGTGTGGGTTATATTAGAATGAACTGAACAGTGTATGTCAGCCCTGCATAGCTGCTTTATCTGCATTCGCCTCAGTGACCATTGTTATTCAGCCCCATACGTGGAGGATGTAGAATTTATGGATTTAATTCAGTCTTGGCAGCACACAGCGACGGGCTGAGGTCCAACATGCTGACGGGACGTCACCCGGTTGTCGTGGTAACTGCCGGCACCGTTGCACGTATATGCACCTTGTAGGTGGTACAGTGTTTGTGTATATATATATGTATATATGTGTATATACATATATATATATATATATATATATATATATGTTTATTATTGCTGCTGTTGAACAGACGAGATGCACGCATCAGCACATTTCATCTGATCTACAGTAGAATAGGCTGAGATAGACTATATGCATAAGATATGAAAACTTACAGAAGTCATACATTGTACTGTATATCTTATTTTTTACTTTGTTTCCTCAACAATCTGCATCTTTATTTAATCTTCTCTTATCCTCGTCCGTCACCCACTTCCCCACTCTGTTTCTCCATTTTCATTCCAATAATGAATGTTGAATTCTCTCCCTCCCTCCCTCCTCTCTGTCCCTCTGCCCCCAGCGGAGATAGGAGACTTTGATGAGACCCAGAGCTGGCAGCACCTCCTCCACAATAAGTACCTGCCCGACCAGGACGCCATCAGGGACAAGATCACCGAATGCCACCGCAAGCATGTGTGAGTTTTAACCCCACCATGAAGCTTAGATGTACTTCTAAATGTAAGGTAATGTGTTCAAAAGTAATTTACATGCACTGCATCTTAGCTTTAATACCAAAACAATGTGAGTCATCATGACAGTTACAGGAGCAGCAGTGTCAAGATTATCCCTGTTGGGAAAACAATATTGAGCTGCACTTTAAACTGACTGTGGATCAGTTCCCTAGCTGGCATAAAGATTAAAATTGCCATAGAATACACAAACTTTCACAGTGCTGGAAGTCTGACCCACAGAGATATTTATCTGTGTGTTCACAGCGCAAACACCCATTACACAATTACACCCGAGCCCATGAGTAAGTTTTTTTTTTTTTTCTCCTGCAGTGATGTTTATCTCTTAAACCACAACGCTCACACATACACACACACAGAACACATACACACACTTTTAATCTCTCCTCCACAGTGGTGGCTATCTGCAAACATACCACTTGGCACTCCCTGCATGCCCCTGGGACCACACACACACACAAACCTCATTTATATTATAACTCTTTTGTTTGCAAATCAGTGACAAATGCATTTCATTTTTTTCTGGAAATGTAAATTCCCCTAAAACCAAATGTTAGACTACTTGATTATTTATCATGGTGGTACACCACATGCGCCACACACCTTTTCTTCGCTGTATCTATGCCTCCCCACCCCTTACGCCATTGTCAACGCAGGAAGGAAGTGGCTAATTCAGCAGCTTATTCAGGAAACAGGAAGCTATTTTCAGATTTTTTTTGTGAGGAAAGAAACTTCTTCTGTGGCAGATTTCTTTCTTCCGCCCACAACTGGGTGCTGCCATCTGATCCTGGTTTATTTTAAGACTGCTTGTTGTTTCTATGTTCACGGTCAGTCGGCAGTAGAACCCTGGAGTGGGTCATGTCTAACATCTGGCACATACAGAACAAACAAATGACACATGGTGAAGGATGTGGATTAGCCCTAAATGTTGACAAATCATTTAGGAAAATGTGCTAAAAAGTGCATTTGGTCAAGAGCATATGGAAACACTTCAATCTACAAGCTAACAGAACGATGAATATTGATTTGCTTTAGCTTGAGAAAGAGTTGGGTGAGTTGCTGACTGATTAACTGGATTGATTGATTGATGGATCACTCTCCTTCACAGCGGGCAGACTCCTGCAGAGTCAGACTACCAGCTGCTGGAAATCGCCCGGCGGCTGGAGATGTACGGCGTTCGTCTTCACCCAGCCAAGGACAGAGAGGGGACCAAGCTCAGCCTGGCCGTGGCACACACCGGGGTGTTGGTTTTCCAGGTAAACTAAAAAGGGAGATATGTTTTGCTTGTTTTAGCAATGTCATGACCTGCTGAAGAGATGGTGGGGTTTTTTTAAGTGAATGCAGACACATAAACGACGCCTGTAGTTTCACCACAGTCAGCAGATTAATGAAGACCGTGCCATCCCCCTCCGTCGTGTTTGGAGCCAAAGATGAGATGCACCCTTGGACAGGCTGACCCCAATTTAGGTTAAATCTGCGCCATTTCTGATGTTTCTTCACAAGTTTTGAAAGGAGTGCTGGGATCCTGAACATTTAGCTGACACGGCGACTCGGTTAATTGGCCCATGAGGTTTCGTGGTGAGCCTCCGCCCAGCTTAGCGGGGTGGAAGAATGCACTGAGTCGAAGTTTGTGCTCTTTCTCCAAAATGGGATGAGATGTAGAGGGAACCAACAAGCACATCCATATTCATGTGTCTTGATTCTTAGAAATCCTTATCAAATAATAGATTTTTCTATATATTATATAGATATTACTGTGCGCTTAGAAGTTGTCAATCTCTGGATAATGAAATAACCATACTGAAATAAAGATTATTTCCCATTTAAAGCTTTTCCCTTGTAAGATAATGAATTTCTCATGAATATGAACAGCTTCTTATAATTCCATCTTTTTATTCAGGGGTACACTAAGATCAACGCATTCAACTGGTCCAAGATACGCAAGCTGAGCTTCAAACGCAGAAGGTTCCTGATCAAGCTGAGAGCAGACCCCACTGTAAGTCCATATGACACTTCATTTTTAGCCTCTTTTCTCGTCTGCTCCTTGTCTCCCTTCCTCTTCGTGCGTCCACTCTCACACCTGCCTGTGCGTCCTCCAGCAGAATGCCCACCATGACACGCTGGAGTTCGCCATGGCCAGCAGGGACTGCTGCAAGATCTTCTGGAAGATCTGCGTTGAGTACCACGCCTTCTTCAGGCTCTTTGAGGAGCCGAAGCCCAAACCCAAACCCATCCTCTTCACCAGAGGGTCATCATTCCGGTTCAGGTCAGGAGAGGACAGAAAAGGGAGGAGAGGAAGAAGCTACTGTGCATTTGTCTTTAATTTTTCTCTCTCTCTGTAACTACAGTGGTCGAACCCAGAAGCAGATCATTGATTATGTGAAGGACTCAGAGCTCAAGAAAGTCCCGTTTGAAAGGTGACGCCCCCTCCTCTGTTAAATTGCTCCGACAGCAGAGAGGTCGTTGCCTGAGACAGATCACATCGTCAGTTCCATTGGTTTGCTAATAAGCAGAACATGGTGTGACCTCACTTGTCCCTGTTTACTCTTTTCAGGAAGCACAGTAAGATCCTGTCCAGCAGCAGCATATCACCTCAGTCATCATCTTTCAGATCACAAGTGCCAAAAGAGGTGATAAAAGCTCACTGACCTTTTTTCTTATTTCAATTTTATTTTCCTCGGAAAACACATGTACACCCTCTTTGTTCCATTTGTTCTCTGTCTCTGATAAAGCCTGGAGCTGCTCTGTGGCAGAAAGTACAAAGCTGTTTTTTGTCGTGATTGCGTGTGAATGTGTGCTTTCTGTCAGGCTGTTCCTTTTCATAACAATTTTTTTTAAAGCTTCTCCTCAATTCTTTCCTTCTCTTCTCCCCTCTCTCATTTGCAGAGTGCCATGTCCGTCCCATTAGCAGACCAGCCTGACTCAGCCAGACCGGGCCATGAGGCTGACTTGAACGGCTCGGAGGAGGAGCCACTGCCGGTCACAGGCCCGACCAACGGCTTCCACCACAACACAGAGGCAGCGCCCGGCTCGGACCTCGTTCAGCCCAGACAGAACCACCGCACGGGCACGGAGCAGCGCCGGAGCAGCAGCTCCTCAACCCAGGTCCATCCTGCAGGGCAAACAAAGGCAGCAGCTCCTCTATTCCTTACATAGACTGCAGCGACATAGACAGTGAATGCGATGTGACTAAGAACAGCAGGGCCCCCAGGGGCCACAGCAATACAAATGACAGCAATGAGGATGAACCTGCTGCCTTTAATAATAACAATATGCGGGGGGGTACTAGTCGCAATGGGGGGCAAGTTGGCAGTCTGTTTGGGGCTGTAAATGGGTTTTACCACACCAATCACCAGGGGCTGATGCAGCAACATCAGCAGCAGGGAATGATGGGTAACAGAAACAATCAGTCTCCAGCGTCTAACAAATTTAATCTGAGTCATGAGTTGACAGATGATGACGTTTTGTCCAATGGGGGTTCATTTCACGGCCGTCTCCCGCTCCACAGCACGCTGCTGGACGAGGTCTTTCCGGGTCGGGACAAGCATGGTGCCGCGATCGGGCGGCCGTTAGGAACCGGCACTCGCAGTCAGTGCTCCAGCCCGGTGATTAGCGCCTTTCACCACCGCACTAACTCGCTCAGCCACGCCGAGACGACAAACGGTCACGGTCAGCCGCGCCCAGGCCCGCGCTGGGATGACGGCGGGCATTATTTCAGTAAGCGTCCCGGGGCAGTCCCCGTGGAGACCCCCACGGTCCCGCCGAACCACTATGGCAGCTACTCCCCGATCACCTCGAACCGCATGCCACCGCATTTGTCCAAACCATGCAGCAACAAGAACATGAGGAACCGCTCTGACACCGACCCGTTCATTCTTAGTCAGCTGGCGTCCACCCCCATGCACCCTCACCGCCCCGGGCTGCATGTCCAAGCCCCCTGCTCTGCCCCGATGGAGCGGAGGATGTTCGTAACTAATGGCAACCACGTGGGGAACCTCATGGTTCCAGGTCAGGCGCGATCCAGTCCGGCCCAGCGGTTGTTTGGTCGCCAGGGAAAACCCGGCAACCACAACAACCTGAACCAGCCGCCGGTCCAGATGATTGACGGCTCCACCAGCAGCGGCACAGACACCAGTGACACGGAGTCAGACACGGGCAGCAGCGCGTACAGCCAGCCACTGATGTACGGCAACCCCGCTGCCGTCAGCTCCCTGAGCTCGGTCAACTCGAACGGCGTGAGCTCGTCCCCGCTGCCACGCAGCAAGTTCTCCTTCGGGAGTCTGCAGCTGGAGGAGGCGGAGGAGGTGGGATGCCACCGCTTTGACGAGGAAGAGATAGGCGGCCGGGTTTTTAGATGCTGAGAGGGAGATGTGCATAAGAAGCAACAAAACATATAATCCCATCATGTAGGAATTATAATATTTTAATTTAGTGTATTTTGCATAAACAGCTGTGGAAAGCTGGTTTCATCCTCTGAGAATTTTTCTAAATCTATCACCCAGCTGCATTTATGAAGAAAAAAATCCCTGCATTCATATGTGAATATAACAATAGAAGAAGTGGTTCAACTTTTCGATTCACCTTTTGATCAAATTCTCTAACATGTTTTTGGACATTTTTGACACGTTTCGTGGACTTTTTTACTGTGAATACTTACTTTTAGATGAAGTGATGACAACACCTTTTGTGAATTAAATTTTTGTATGCAAGCCCCTGAGCAAACACTTTCACTGGAGGAGAATCAGTGAAAAGTGATTTTGTGTAGGTGACGTTGATGAAGGAAGAAGCGGCCTCACATTGTGCCATAACTGCACAGGAGCGTGTGCAGATGAATCGTACAGATTCTGTGAGGAGGTTAGGATGTAACCTTCACATGTAGCGTTGTAGTTTTTGTGAGGAAGAAATTCTCTGTAATCATTTCCTACAGTTGATATAATCCAGTCTCACTCTCATAAATGAGGAAGCAAGAGGTGAATTGATTTCTTGGTGGCATTGATTTTAGCTGAAGCGCAACGCTTGGTTGCTTGTTGTGGAAGCTGCTAATTTAACCAGGATCTGCTGCTTTGATTATATAAATTTACTTGTAGTGTTTCGTAGCTCCCTCGTGGAGAATTTTCTCTATAATCCCACTTTTATAATTATGTGACTGTTGTCTTGTGCAATGGAAGGGCTTTAAGGTGATAGCTGGATTTTAATGGATGTTTAAATGGGGATGCAGATGTTCTGTACGGTCTGTGAAGCAGAGTGCGGACTGAGAGAGGTTCCCCTTTAATTGTACAGTATATTTGAATGTTAGAGACTGGATTGTACTTAGAATAACACACTTGATCTGTAGGAGAAATGTGTTTTAATGTGTCGGGATTGGTCTCTGGAGCACTTTTTCATGCTTTCCTTCATTTTCTGTCAGTTGTGGGCAACTTGCACTGTTGTTTGATCATTTGTGGTAGAAACTTTTGTAGCAATGCTCTTTTGTATTTAGATTTAGTGAAAGACTTAGTTGAAGTTGAAATACAGGGGGAATAACGAACAGGGGCCCTGACATTTATATCTGTATTTTTGATAATAACTGCAGCTCCATACATTCAGTTTTCAGTCTTTATTTCTTTCTATCATTCCTTTTCCTTTCTTTTATGGTTTCACAAGTTTCCACACACATGATAAGACGTCCACAGCTTTGCTTGGCTTGGCCCTCAGCATGCACAACAACCACATAACAACAACAACAAATGTATCTCACTGTTGTCTTTCACTTTCTGTGGATGCTCTTTTCTTTTCCTCTATTCCAATGCTGTTTAATGAAGGCGTGCTGGCATCCCCTCCCTGTCACTGTCATTTGCTGGCTGTTTGCTCACTGCCACACACACCCTTTGTTTTCTATTCTCACCAGAATAATGAATGGGAACAAATTTTTATCTTGGACTTTGCCCCCCCCCATCCCCCAGCAATGTCGGTATTTCATCTTCTAAAGTTGAAAAGCTTCTCTTTCCTCAGCACAACTGCTTCTTCCCGAAACAAATGTTCATGCTCTTTAAATGCACTGTTGTTCAGCATGTTTTCTCTTCTGGACTCTGAGCGCATGTTCACCAGACGGGAGAAGCCGTCACTTTCTGCTTTCTGCTGTCTTTGTCGCTCTGTGTTTCTATCCTGGTTTCACATGTTTAAGAGGCTTCAGGGGCAGCACAACAACAAAAACAGCCAATTTTGGAGACACAAACTCACAGTCGTCATGCCTTTCTCACGGCTACTACACCCTCGTGATTAATCTACTGCACCCTATCTTTTAAACATTCAAACCCCCCCCCCGTGTTTCCTCATTGCTCACAAGTAAGAAAACATGGCCGACTCAGCTCCAGTGCTCTTGTGATGGAGAGCGTGAGGGGCGAACATGGACAGACACAAGTAATGTTAAGCTTAATGCAAATGTAAGTGCAAAAAAAGGAGAAATATCTCTGAGAGGCATAGCAAGGTGTGAAAGTCTGAGTATTGTCAGAAGATGGACACACACACACACACAAACACACAATGAATGCTGGAGCTGAGTCCACCTTGTCTTCTCTTTCACTGCCTGTCACCAAATAGCACTTGCAGCGAGTCACTTCAATTTGTTTTTTATGTAATGTTAATGTGCTGTACATACAGTAACACACTGATGGATGGGGATTTTGTATTGTAAGTTGTATGTTAACGGATCTAATCAGAGCCTAAATTTACCTTAGGGCTTCTTTAAACTTAGAATGATTGTACTTTCCTCTGCACTGTACACTCTCTGATGATGTGATCGTGTTTGGATGATAGTCAGACTTTTTTGGGAAATGTGCATATTCAGGATCAGCGCAGCTTCATATTTACCGTGTGAGAGCAGCATCAATCTCTCAACATGTATATTTCCCATAATGTCAAAACTATTATCTTTGAATTAGATTGTTAAAATGGTTTTAGTATCACATCACATACTTCTCTTTCTGTTTACATTACTCACTTCTTACTGACTGAGCGAGCTCTTTTTGAAGGAATAACCTGGCTCTGTGACAGATTTTTGCAGTTTGCAGATTGGCGTCAGTTTTACTTTGCACGTCTTGTGTTTGACTTTCCATGATGTGTGCCAAAGGCTGTCACACGGCATAAAATCATCATAAATATTGGACATGCAGAGGTCAAACTGCTGCCAGCAGAGCAGCCAACAGGTCTTGATATTCCTCTACAAAAGAAAGCTGCTTTACATTTAACATGCACTGACTGACTCACTGGTTTTCTGTCTCTTGTAACGCTTTGTATCCCTGCACACCTGTCCTCTTTGATTTTCATCACTGCAACACATGCTGGATTTAAAAAAAAAAAAAAATTCACCCTTCATCTCTTTTTAATACTGTAACTGATTGTATGCACTAGTATCAATAAAAAAAAACTAAGTTGTATGTTTCAAGAAAAGGGACTTGAGAATTTTCTGTCAAGGGAGGAGTCCATCTGCCCCTGCCCCCGCTCCCTCAGACACTCACCCACCCGTATCCACCCACCCTGCCTGGACTGTGAACCCCTCCTCTGTCTTGTGTTGTGGTAGCTAGACTGTAGAATAGTGGTTTTGTGGTTTCCGTTCCTTGTTCAGTGTGTTTCATGTTTTCTAGCTTGTGTTAGATCTTTTTTTGTCGTAGTGGTTTTTAGTTGTTGTCTGTATGTGGTGGTGAGTTCTTTTATAGCACCCCGTCACAGCTCTGCACTCAGTGGTTGCCATGGTTTTACCCATGATCCCGTTTGGTGTAGAACAGTGGACTCTTTTGGAACTTTGCACCTGGGCAAGTATACAGTCACAATTCAGTACCATGTAGTAATCTCTGTAGTGACTCTACTTATAGTGAAAATTTAAGATATTTCTCTTTCTAGATGATAATACTGTCAGACCAGACTCCAGGTCAGACAGGCAAAAGGCAAATATTATATTCATAGATTGAAACAGTTAATTGAGATAACAAAACGATTTTCATTTGAAAGATAATAATGGAAGAATTTGATACTTGACTAATATTTGTCTTTTTACTTGCCCTTATAATGCACAGATATGGCCAGATGTTAAAAGTCTTGCAGATTAAACTTGTATAATCCATACCTCCTTACTAATCATCTACTTTATATTTATTGCTAATTTTTCTATTTTTCTGATCTGTTTTTCTCAGTTTTTAACCATATTTTTGATGACAATCCACATAGAGTATCGGAGTAGATGTAGCCTTTTTGGGCTTGTTGCATTTTTGTCATGTGGTGACCTGCTGCAGCATAACAGCTGCTCATTTTAGCTCCTAACATAGTTTTAAGATTGATTGCACAGAACTGTCTCACCTTGAAATTCATTGCCATGCAGGGTGGGTTACATTTAGAGGAATTATCTGGGGGATACATTCACATCGTAAACTTGCAAATGCTGAAATTGAAAGACAGTGGAGTAAAGGTAGAAACTGAGAATTGTCTGAGGAGAGAATGAAACTGAAAATAAGTAAATGCTAAAAAAGATTAACGCGCACTGGCAGTGAATTTCATGGAAGTAGCTGAAGATCTACCATAACACCAGCCCTTATCGCCTCTCACCATCCTCTCCCTTATCTCACTCTTTGTTTTATTCCCGTCCCTATGTCCTTCCCTTTTCCATTTTCCTATTTTTCCCCCTCTCCTCCCCGCAGGAAGTCCCGGCTCAGATGACTCCCCGCTGGGAAGTCCGCAGGTGGTGGTCAACGGCAACGGCTCGGTAAATGGGCAGGGGTTGGGCAGCACCGGTGCACTGGGTCCGGGTCAGAGTCCCGAGGGACGGCAGCTGTCGCCACTCACCAGCCCGCTGCTGACTGAGGCCGGATACGTCCGCAATGAGGATGAGGACGAGGCGAGGAGGAAGGTGGGCGGGCAGATAGGGAAGTTTGTTGTGGATGGATAAAGTGATTAAAGCTGTCTTCTGTAATCTTTTCTGTTCAATCTTGTCTTTTGGTTTGTGTCCAGAAGTTTCCCACAGACAAGGCCTATTTCATTGCTAAGGAGCTGTTGACCACAGAGCGGACCTACCTCAAAGATCTGCAGGTCATCACCGAGGTAAAGACTTCTACGCATCCTTCTAAAGCATCCATAGTTTCTGTCTTGCTGCTCTGGGGTTGCAAAGCTGTAAATTCATCCCCCAAAGTAAACATCCCTGCAGAGAGACAGCAAGCCAGATCTGGTCTCTTGAAAGCCTTTGTCCTGGAATAGCTGGGTATTTCAAAGCCTGAAGTCTGGGACAGTGAAGTAAAGTTGGTTTTTTAAAAGCTCATGAGCCTAGAGTTGTTTTTTTACAAAGCAAGAGTTGGAATCAAGCTGCAAATCTGGTCTTTTTACAGCCTGAATCCTGGGACAGTGAGCTCAGTTTGGAGAGCCAGAATATGAGGCAGAGGAGCTGAAGTCTGTCTTTATTTTTTATTTTTTTATTTATTGTAAACCAATATAGCACAGTGACAGCCTTTTCTGCCATGTGACATTAATATTGCATTGTGTTGCAAGAGCAGTTTCAGTGCACGGCTCCAGTGTGTTTTACTCCCACCCTGAAAGTTGGCTTTTGTGTGAATTTAGTTTGGACAAGGACTCAGGACTGGGGCTCAGCATCTGAAGGTTTTATGAGTATTTTTTTGTGCAGTACAAGATGACAGATGGAAATACAGCTTCGGAATGAACACATTTTTTTTAGTTGACATGCACACTTTTTGTTTCTGCATCCTGTTTGTTCTCTAAGACTAAATAGACTTTTAGCTCCCAGCTCTTGAGTTTACAAGTAAAACCACTAAATCAACAGAGAGGAAAAACTCTCTCTGTGTTCAGAGACACTACGTCTGGCTCCTGAATCCTAACAAAAGTGAAGCATCATGTGGGTCAGACTTTGCCTTTGGCCTTTCTGTGATCCCACCCTACTCTCTGCCTGAGATGTAAACCAGCAGCAACCGTGTGATGAGTAAAACCCACTGATTGGGAAACCACTGGTGCAAGCACCTGCCTGCTGCAGAATTCATCATTAATATTATGAAGCTGACCTCTGACCTCACTTTGAGGTGTGTGTGTGTGTTAGGGGGGTATCATATTCCCTCTCTCGTGCCATTTTCTCCCTCTCAGCTGTTTTTCCTTCTCAACAGTAGTTTCCACCCTCTTTGATGTGGTAGGAAGGCGTGTGCTGGCACTTTAAAAAAAACAAAAACCCTCTTAGATATTTTCTTTGGCTGGTACCACCAAGGCCCATGATCCCACACCCCACACCCCCCATATTTTTTTCCTCCATCTCCTCTCCATCACCCTTCCTCTTTTCCCACCGAGTCCGTCTGTGAAAAAGCTGGATGGCGTCCTGTCGGCACTGGCTGTCAGAGCCGCATGTGATTTCTCTGACTCTGACTGGGAATATAACCCCTCTGTGTCAGCAGCTTGTGTGTGCATGTGTGTGTTTGTGAGCTGGCTGATGGATTTCCTTCGTGCCAACAGATATCCCTGTGCTTTCAAGTGAAATCACTCATTGCAACCCACTGACCACCTCCTCAGGGGTCAACTGGGATCACACTAGTAATGTGTGTATTTCTGTGTGTGGTTCCATTTTTAAACTACACTCACTTTACTGTTATCCCAACGAATGACCTCTTAAATACAGAAAAGCTCATATATAATGAATCTATGTATAAGATCATATATATATGAATTTGCCTTCAAGCACAATTAATTGAATTAACTCAAACTGCAACCAACAGTGTTCATCATGTGTTCCTCCTAGTCCTTCCAGAGTTTCATGGGGAAAGACGAGGCATTCCCTGACTCCGTGAGGAACTTGATCACTGCCAACTATGACCCGGTCCACAAGTTCCACCAGGGGTTCCTCAAGGAGGTGGAGCAGCGGCTGGCACAATGGTTAGTACAGAAAACAGACATTTCTATGAAGAAACATGGCATTTTCATCTGTGAAATGGCACAAAATGCAAGTGTGTATTAATATAACATATAATATAACAGCCTTTAAAACCAGATGATTGTTGGTGCCAAAATGATCTTGTACTTTAGCAAATGAGGGCTGAGACAAAACAAAGAAACTTTTGGATTCCTGGATTAGTTGCATTGTTTTCAGCTGCTCTAATTCGACGCATCATGTTTCACAATGACATAAAAGCAACGCAAGACAACTTTTCAAATCACAGTAAGTCTCATAACACTGTCACCTTCTGACATTTTAAGTCAGACCTAAAAAACATGACATGGACAGTCTACTTTGCCATCGTTGCATGGGAACTGATGTCCTCATTTCCTCTTGTGGGAATCTTCTCTGTTTTATTTTATGTAATATGTAATGACAGACAGGAGGACAACCACACACACACACACACACACAAACCATGCTTTTGGCAAAGGCCCAAGGACTTCGCTGGTAAGATGAATGGGATGTTGGGAAGTGAGTGGAGATTTTTCCAGTCCTGCCTGAGAGTCTCGGCTCTGGACTGACACCTCCTGGTGAATAAAAGTTACTGCATGTGAATAAATAACCTGTCCTGTGTGTCTCCTTCAGGGAGGGTCGCTCCAATGCCCACATTAAAGGAGACTATCAGCGAATCGGTGACATTTTGCTGAAGAACATTCAGGGTCTGAGGGTAACTATGTGTTATATATCAGATTAGGATTTCAGGTTTGAAATAACACAAAGGCAAAAGGAGGCGGTTTCTTTATATTCATCTTGTATCCTCTTCTCGTTTGTGCATCTGCAGCAGCTGACAATTCATCTCCAGAAACATTCAGAGTGCCTGGTTGAACTGGAACGGGCCTGCAGGTAGGTGCATGCCGCAGAACGATGCCTGCATTTAAAAAAATGGTTTTGGAATTTGAGAAATGAAAACAAACTTTGCCTCCACCTCCAACTCTCCTTCCCTGATCCTCAGGTCCAGCCGGAAGGTGGAGACTCTTTGTCGAGACTTTGAGCAGCAAAGGGTCTGCTACCTGCCCTTCAACATCTTCCTCCTGCGGCCGCTCCATCGGCTGCTGCACTACAAACTCATCCTGGAGAGGCTCTGCAAGCACTACCCGCCCACCCACGATGACTTCAGGGACAGCAGAGGTATGAGACAGGCTTTTTTTTCTTTTTCTTTTTTTTTACGCCTGTGCCATTTTCACCTTTACCCTCTAGTACATACTGTAGTACTAAATGTTGCCCCCCTCTTCCCTTCAGCGGCCCTGGCAGAAATCTCAGAGATGGTGCTGCAGCTTCAAGGCACCATGATGAAGATGGAGAACTTTCAGAAGCTTCTGGAGCTGAAGAAAGACCTGACGGGCATCGACAACCTCTCTGTCCGTGGGAGGGTAAGACTTTTTACATTTATATGTCTGGAAAGATGAAACTATGGTGTGACTGCTGTGTTTTACTAGTTAATAATTGCAGTAAATAATTCAGTTTCCATGTTTGTGTTTGATTCCCAGGAGTTTATCCGGCTTGGCTGCCTCAGCAAGCTCTCAGGGAAGGGCCTTCAACAGAGGATGTTCTTCCTGGTATAAACATACCCCCACTTATTTCTAATATTGCTGATGGCAAAAAAATAGAACCCACATTATTTTCTGCCACTGCTTCCCTTTTTCTTCCCCCCACAGTTCAGCGATTCACTGGTGTACACCAGTCGAGGGATGACCCCGACCAACCAGTTCAAAGTTCACGGCCAGCTGCCTCTCT
The DNA here is from genome assembly GCA_016785225.1 of Psettodes erumei. Taxonomy (NCBI): domain Eukaryota; kingdom Metazoa; phylum Chordata; class Actinopteri; order Pleuronectiformes; family Psettodidae; genus Psettodes; species Psettodes erumei. The sequence continues at coordinate 1,762,098 of JAFBJZ010000953.1, forward strand.
ATGGCATGACGGTACGGCGCTTGAGTCATTTCAGATTTCGTCTCCATCCTACATTGTTGTGGTTAAGTGGATACATGCATTTGTTGTAAATCTTGATCAGATTACTGATGGTTTTATCAGTCTGCGCCAAGTCCATTCTAGAATTATAACAGAACTATTATGTTGTCCATGGTGATTTGTGCCCTGGTTTATACCCCTGGCAAATGTTTGTGTGGATCTAGTGTGTACATCTGTGTTTGCAGATCAGAGAAAGTGAGGAAGAGTGGGGTGTCCCGCATTCCTTCACCCTGTTTGGCCTGCGCCAGTCTGTGGTGGTGGCAGCCAGGTAAACAAAGACACACACACTGTGAACACATATACAACTGAACTCTGTCACAGTCAAACTGTCATATGACAATGATAGAAAACCCCCCACCACAAACAGAAAAATAATGTAGAATAGATCAAATAAACGTAATTGCTCGTGACAAAAATACAGATCGTTCATAATGAATAGAATCTAGAATAAAAGAGTTTTAAAGATTAAATGGGTCAACCTCATTAAAAATGGGTCTCCTCTCGACACACTTTGTCCTCTAATTAAATTGGACTGTGTGACCTGGTTTCATTCAGTTGCTCTTTCTTGCTGAACTCAAGACTTTTTTACAACTTAATTTCTCTCACTTACTTTTCTTGATTTTCCATGTTTAATTTAAAAAAATTTAAAATTTCTTCTCCGTCTGCTTCCAGCTGTGCGTCTGAGATGGAGCGCTGGGTGGAGGACATCAGGATGGCGATTGACCTGGCGGAACAGAGCAGCGACCCGAATACTGACCTGCTCTCCACCAGCCTCTCTGACAACAGTGAGTCACCCTCTACTGTATGTGTGTGTGAATCTGAGAAACTACTTCCTGGCCAAACACCACTTCCTGTGGCCAGAACCAGAACTAGCTTTGCTGTTACCTGTTCACTGTACTGGTTCCCATCCATCTTTCTCTGAAGGGAAATGGACCAACCCTCCCCCATAGACACAATTCCTTCTCTCCGTTCCCCTCCCTTTAACAGACTTTCAGCACTACATGAATAATAGCACTGAACGGCTCCAGGTTGTGTTTCAACATATTTTTTAATGCAACCTGATATATGTAGACCCCCCCCATTCTTTTTCCTCACTTTTTATCTTAAATGCTTGTCACACTCTCCAATGAGGCCTCCATCTGGTGACCTTTGGTTGGTTTTGACGTCTCCATTGTCCTTCTGCTAACTCACTTTTAACTCCAACAGTTAAAGATTATTGACTTACATCTAACAACAAAAAGGGAATTCTATCCAGAACACTATATTATATTAGGACAACAGTTTTTAATCCTGTCCAGTGAGAGCACAGTTCTCTCTCCTAACCTTCGTCTGTGACTCCAGAGCTGCTGGAGGACAGCGGGGCCGAGCAGGAGTCGGAGGAGGAGCAGCTCTGTGGCTCACGCTCGTCCCTGGAGCGTCAGGGACAGCGTGGTAACACCACCGTGCACGTCTGCTGGCACCGCAACACCAGCGTGTCCATGGTGGACTTTAGCGTTGCTGTGGAGGTACCGCACCATGTGCTATGTGTCTCTGAACCGTCCTCTGTCCTCCGCACGCCACTCTCCTGTTTTTTCCTCTCAAGTCTCGTAGCTGTGGAGTCCAGTCGTCTGCTGTTGTCCAGTGTGTATTGTCTGTCCTGGTCTCCATGGACAAAGGACCATTGACCCAATGTCCTTTGTCTTGCTTTTTTTTACTTCCTCCATTTTTATCCATCTCTTCCACCCCGTGTCTTTCTCTCTGTCCATCCTCCATTTCTGTCTGTCTACGTCCACTTCTGTCCATCCTCACTGGCATCACTAGAGGACAGTAGTCCGACCAGTGAATTGATGAGGCCCCCCGGCAGACACCAGGGGCCCGTGTCTCTGTCTGTGGTCTGCTGGTACAGGACACTCAGCTTGTCCTATAGTGACACCTGCTGGAGTAGAGAGGTACTGCAGCAGAATGAGCGATAGGTGATAAAAAAAAAAAAAAACATTAGGAAAAATGTGCAGCAGTTTGGGCACCTACTAAATGACTTCTGAATAAATAAATGCATAAAATATGAATTAGACCAGTCTTCTTTGTCTTTGTACCCCTGTTTTAACACTATAATGAAATCAGTGGCAGTGTTTTACTTTACTATACCATGCACATCTTTTATTTCCGTGGCTTTCATTTTCCTTCTCTTCTCTCCTGTGTTTCCAGAACCAGCTGTCTGGTAACCTGCTGAGGAAGTTCAAGAACAGCAACGGCTGGCAGAAACTCTGGGTGGTCTTCACCAACTTCAGCCTCTTCTTCTACAAGTCACATCAGGTGAGATGCGTGGGAATATGTTGAAAGTCATGCAGTAATTATGGCCGACAAGTTCATTTCTCCTCTGGTTTAACAACATAGTTTGGTCAAGTAGGAATATGTCGGATGTGGCCTCAGCTGGTGCTGAAGTGCAGTACGATTGCTGCGTGATGAAAATAAAAAATGGTTCTGGTCCGTCTGCCTACAGGACGACTACCCTCTGGCCAGCCTTCCTCTGCTGGGCTACTCCGTCACTGTCCCGTCTGAGTCGGAGAACATCCACAAAGATTACGTCTTCAAACTCCACTTCAAATCCCACGTCTACTACTTCAGATCAGAGAGCGAGTACACCTTTGAAAGGTACGGTGTTGTGGTTATTCAGTGATGGGGGGTGAGAGTGTTGCACCAGTTGTCCTTTCTTTCCTCTTGATTTTAGTTTTACTCTTATTGAGAAGAGTAATGAGCTGAGCTGTGTTCTTTTAATTTGTCGGGTCTCCAGGTGGATGGAGGTGATCCGCAGTGCCACCTGCTCTGCCAGCCACTCCCTGTCGAGCACCCGGAAAGACCTTTACTGATGCGCCTGCTCCTCCTCCTCCTCTTCGCTCCGACCCCTGCCTGACTGCACAGAGGCTAGAAAAGACTCATTAAAGACACAGACTCATGGTGCGCACAGCGGGCCGACACTAATTCATCCCTCTGATTCGTTGATTCACACACTCTTTAAAAACACACACACACACACACTCAGAGGTCATCCCGCTTCACCTGCCTTCTTCACCACTAGTGTCTGACACCATGCACAATGTAATTCATAAAGTGATTTTACTTTTTTCTTCTATGCCAAACACCAACTGTTTATTTTTTACTTTATGTTTGTGCCATTAAGTGATGTTCACATGCACACTGACACAAACAGGGGTTTTAAATTGACACCAACAACATCACTGTTTACAGTAAGGAGGATACATGGTATTTGGGACACTGACACATGAATTTTGTATTGATTTTTCAGTTTATGATTGCTCCTTGGTGATTTAAAATATTCCAAATTTTCCCTTTAAACTGGCAAATTTGTGACAGGGTCATGAAAATGTACATAAATAAGCTGGAAAAGACCAAAACCAGGATTTGATGAACTGTATGTGGAAATCTGTGTGCATGTGGACACACTTATGGTGAGTATTTTTTGTTTGTACGACAATATAAACATATTTCAATGGATTAAATACGTTGCCACTTTGGACACATACATATTTTCCTTTTTTCTGTAAGGTGACTTTTTGTACAGTACTTTGATACACTGTGAAATGTTTCTCTCTCATTACTTTTTTCTTCTTGTAACTTTTGTTTTGTTCTAAAGAACAAACAGTTTCTAAACCGCTTCCAGTGCCGACAGAGATTACACTGGTTCATTGCCAAAAAACCACAGTCTCGTCTGTATTCCTCTAGTTTTCTGGATTTTGCTATGTTAAATAAAGATGAGAAAAGATTGTTTTCATAAGAAGAAAAAAATGAGGCAGTCCTGTTTTTATCCGACAGGCCCTAGTGGGAATAGAACAACACAACCTCAAGGAAAACCATCGAAAACAACAAACAATTATAAAATCAGTGCAGAATTTAATCAGAGATACAAAAGTGAAAGTTTAGGGACGAGGGATGCATCTGTGTTTGGTTACTTTAAGTTTTATTTGATTTGTGTTTGTCCCTGTAATTTACACCTTCAAATAATGGACAAAGTGTCTACGTAGCTTCAATCAAAGTTAAGCTTCTTGTTTTTTTCTTGGTTCTGTAAAAATCTGGTCCTGCATCAGAGATATCTGACAATGCAGTTTCAGAGGTGGCTCTGAAAAATCTCACACCACATCTACTACATCTGCTTTAAATACACTTAAATACAATTCTGTTTGAGTGTAGTGATATTTTTTAATGCCCACCACAGAGTTTCCTGCTGTAGGAATGTATTTGGATGCTTCCAGGAGTCGCACAACAAAATGAACATCAGAAACTTGACATTAAAACATGTACAAGTGAGGTAAATGCAATGCATCACAGTGCAACACTCACAATGCCTGAAGCCAGTTCAAGTATTTCAAATACGACCATTCAATAAGAAAATCTTCAAGGAATTACATGTACAGAAAGTTGTATTGGTACAGTTATTATTAACAAAATAACCAGCTGTGATTCCTCTGTATTTGTTTTTAAAGATGCAGTACATATTGTAGGAATTAAACTACAATAAAAGCTCTCTAGTTTGATTTCTTTCCATCAAAGTTGTTTAGGTAATGCTCTGAGCTCTGAGAGAAGATTTCAGAAATAAGATGACTGCACCAGTGAGCTCTGTCAGTCTCGTGCTTCTCTCACGATGTATTTGAGCCCGTGAGCTCCGCAAGCATCGTAGCTCTCATAGCTGGGCAGCGAGGGCCACTCTGGCTCGTACGCTGTCGTGCTGTACACAAATGCCTGAGTGATGCTTCCTGGTGACAGTGCCTTCTCTCCCTCTGCCTGGCCCAGCCACTCCTTCACCTCCAGACTGAGCGGAGTCCGCTGATACATGGTGGGGACGCACTCAAAGTCATCCAGGAACCTCAGCATCTTGTCGTCCACTTTGTAGACCTCGCCATGGACTTGCTGACCCTGGCCGGGGATGTTGAGGAGGAAAGGGATATTGTACTTGCCCGCAATCACCAGCGGATACTTCTCGGTGGTGAGTGCTGTGGCGAGGAACTCTGCCTTTCCATTGGTGCTGTTCAACATGCGGAAGTAGTTTGGCTGCCCTCTCTTCAGGGTGCCGTAAACAAATACACGACTCATGTGGAAGCAGGTGACACACCTGTAAAATACGCAAAAGAAATGTTAGGAAGTTATTTTTTAAAAATGCGTTTGTTTTTAGAACTGGGTTTGGTTCATTTTTATTTCTTAGTTTGATAAATTACCCTATATTTTTCAATCAAAACTCTTGCAAATATAAAAAAATCTGCAGTACCAAAAGCAGAATGTCCCATTTAAGAATGCTGTACAGTATATTATATTATCGGACTCCAGTTACTGATGCAGTAACTTGTGCATGACTTTAATACTTAAGTTGGTAAAGGTGGCCTTGTACTATACTAATACGTTATAATTATCTGTACAACTACTGGTAACTAAAGTTGTCCGATAAAGGCACTGGAGTCAAAAGTACTATAAACAGTTTGTAATCTCCACACGTCCGTGCATGGGTGCATGCAGAGATGGACAAAATAAAAGAAACACCGGAAATCTTTAAAGTCCACTGGAATGACCCTGCAATAAAGCATGGGCTCGAATATGTAAGACGGACAGTTGCAGTCCTCGCTGTTGTACAACTGACATCATATAACGACTGTTACAGTTAACGCAGCTCACCTTCTGCTCTTTATGAAACTATTATTGTTGTTGTCCTTAACTTAAAAACCCCTGAAGCTACAGTGAATCTTACCGTGACTGCGATGAAGAAGACCGGCTCCAAGGAAAACTACTGTATTAGGAGGAGGTCCGATCTAAAATGAAAACGGATGAGAATACACACATGCGCAGTAGCGTCCAGATCCTTTGTTGCAGTACCATCAGAAGACAGCAGATGGCAGTAAAGCAACACGGAAAAGTATTGATCCCGTGTATTTTTAAATGAATTACAGTTTTGATGATGTATTGATGATGTATTATCATTTTTAACATAGAATACATGTACGATACAAGTCAGTCTAATGATACTGCCAAAATTCTGATGATGGACGTGGTGCTAATGTTAACGTTATAGATAAAGTACTGGGTGAAACAATAATACTTAGAAGTGAACACAATAAAAACACTAATTTAAGAGTGTTGTGTAATGTGAACAGCACACCCACTGAGAAAACAAGACAATAATGTTAATGAGAATAATATGTCCAGTATGCATTCTCTGTGATGAACTGCTGGATCGTTTGTACAGTATATACTAAAGAAACTACTTTCACTGCTAATTAGTTAGACACAGGTCTTTGTAAAGAGGGCTGTAAACTAAAGGGAAGAAAACAATGTGGTAGTATTAAATAATTTGTCATCTATAATAAATGGGAGATTTAACTGCTGGCTCCATTAAAACCCACTTAACAAAAAGAAATACGACATGACCATGAAACAACAATAATGTTGCAGCAGAGAAGAACATTAAGAAGAATTACACTAAAGGCTTTAAAATTCATCCTTGAGTTCAACACCTCTTTAATACTCGAGGTGAAATTGGAGCCAAAAGGACAACAGGATCATTACTGTCAGTTTCAGTACCCACACTGGATCCCTGTAAACAAATAAAGATTATTACTGTGGCATTATGAGAGCAGCAGATAGATCTCATAAAAATTAAGTTGAAGTTGTCTCAGGGGTTGATAGTGTTTCTTCTGACTTTGTTAAAGACACTTCCTTCCCACTGCCTCCCTCCCCTGCCTGCACACTCACCTGTGAACAAAACAGCCTGCAGACACAGTGCAGGTGAGCTGGACATGTCTGGCACATCTAACACTTTGCTGGAAAGAGAGAGAATCTAAAACTATCTGAAACTAACTGGTACAGTAATTAAATATCTCATTCTAAACATTGCATTTGTGACATTAGTCAGCTAAATACCACTTTTTGCAAGGGGTCATGAGACAGAATAAAATAAACCACTGGTTTAATCTTAAACTCAATTGTACTCTATGTGCTTATCATATTTCTTAATGGAACCCCCCAAATAAAAAGTATAGCTGCCTATCAAATAAATGTAGATGGGAGAAAAATGCTTTATTTCTCTCTGAAATGTAGTGAATTATACGTATAAAGTAGCATAAATGGAAATATTTAAGGAAAGAATAGAAGTTTTTGCTTCAGAAGAAGAAGAAGAGGAGGAGGAGGAAGAGAAGAAGAAGAAGAAGAAGAAGAAGAAGAAGAAGAAGAAGAAGAAGAAGAAAGACGTACGATGATGTAATCACGCCCGCAGCCTAGCAGCAGAAAAGACGGCGTAAACAAAGTGGTGAGCTACAAGTCAGCTATCGCTAAGTAGTAACAGTAAAATACTTATAGCCCCATTAGGGCGTTTAAAATACACATTTATATTGTATTGGCGAGTACAAATTCCGTTCGTATATTTAAGAGTCACTTATTGTGCTGAGACGGAAATTAAACGAGCTACAGTACCAGCTACATTAGCTTTAGCTAGCATTGGGTAACGGGACACGGATTTGTTTTTATTTCTGGAAGGCAGGGTTATCTAAAATAACGCTCACTGATAACAAATTGTGACAGCCACTTGATTCATCAGCACTAGAAAGCCGCCAACGTTGATACAGCCATGAGCTAGCTCGCTATGTAGCTGATTTAGGTTAAGAGTCTGTCAGCTGGCAGAACAAGGCTGGGTCGCGGTGTGACGGCCCTGGCTGGATGACCAGTCGACTGCAGTCACCTGGACTCGGACTGCGATGTTTAGCCTGATGGCGAATTGCTGCAACTGGCTAAAACGCTGGCGAGAGCCCGCTCGGTGAGTTCTCTCATCAGAAAGCCCTAACCTAACAGATGCAAAGAAACAACTTTGTTTTGTATACTTACAACTTGTTTTGTATAAATATGTATGTTAAATAGTATTGATAATGTAGTCAGTGATGTGTCGGGACCTACTTTACCCATTCACAGATATTGTTGGAGCAAACTTAAAGAACCAATCTGAACATGAACATGAGGATGTGTTGATTTTAAATTTAACTTGATTTAGATTCAGTATTTTTGTTTTTTAACTGTTTGTTGAACAAATCAAGACCTAAAGATGTATCCAGGAACTTTGGGAAATTACAATGGACACGTTTTATTATTATGACATTTTATAGACCATTAAAAAAAAACAATCATCATGAATCAAAAATGAAAATTATTCAACAAGTGAGTAAGTTTTTGTTTGAATCATTCTTCTCGTAATAGTGTCTATTTTGTGCTGCAGTATTTCTGAGCATATTGTAAGCAGTGTAACTATTATTCTCAGTACTTTTTTGGCCAAGAAGTCCCAGGTTGTTGTGAGAATGTGAAACAGAGGGACCAGCAAAATGTAATTGACTGTGCTTAGCCCACGTGGTACCTGTGAGGCATCTGATCCTTTGGACTTAGTCAGAAATCCTCCCCTAATCCTACAGCCAGGTCTGCTCAGTGGTTTTGGAGCTGTGAGGGGTTTGGAGCAGCGAGGACAGGGTTATGGGATAGTGACCGGCAGTGGGGGACAGACAGCTCTTCACCTTTCAGAGGTTTACATCGAGAGGCTGCTCTGATGAAGGCCAGCTGGCTCCAGAGGACAGTTAGATGGATTGTACAGTTGATGTCTTTTCGCCGCAAGTGTCAAGGAATCAAAGACGGGTGTGTTCATGTACATCACTTAGCTTTTTCTGAGGTCCTAGTAGTTTTCTCATTTTTCCGGTGTATATTCACATTGTTAGTTTTAAATGTTGTGCATTGGTCCAACATATAATGGTAGGAGCTATGATGTAAACCTAAGATTTGTATTGTTGCTGTTATTATTACAGTATGAGCATCTACTGAATGTATTTTTCACGGAACTAAATTTCACACTGTTTCTTATCTCTGTTGAAGTGAACCTACAGCAAATGTAGCAAGTCTTGCACTGCTTTCATAAATCATTCCCACTAAGATATCTGTGCTGTTTAGTTACTCTCTCATTTAGCTGCCTAGTTGTGTACATGCTGCATACCTGCACAGATGACTGAGTGCAATCTGCTCCTTTGTTTGCCTGTGATTCTTGTTGGAGTGTTTTTTGAACTTTCATATCGGCTAATACAGATACCAGTATATGTTTTTATGAGTGTTAGTAGAAATGCAGCTGTGTTACAGCAGAGGATAAAAAAGTGAGATGTGACATATTCATAGGAGAACACTCAGCAATCTGCTCAGAGATCTGCACAGTCATCTGTGCAAATCTCTGATTGTGTCGTTCATTCAGATTATTAATTGGCTTATCTGCGCCCACAAATGCGTCATTGGAACTAATGCCAGGTCAATTCATCAGCTCAGATACTTAACATTTGGACGCAGGGCACTGTAGATGGCATCGGATGCCCCACTTGTAACTCGGACTTGTTGGCCTGATTGATGTAGTAACGTTTGTGCACACACGTCTGCATATTTTTCCCTTTCTTATGTTACAGGAAAGTGACTCTGGTGATGGTGGGACTGGATAATGCGGGGAAAACAGCCACAGTACGAGGAATCCAAGGAGGTTAGGGCCTTTTGCTATTCATTTTAATAATTTATCTTTAGCGTTCAGTGGTTTCTTGCTTAAAAAAATCTTTGTAAATAATAGAAAAGTTGAGTTTGTGAGCTGTGTTCTCCATCTTATTTATTCTGAATAAACTGCCTCACGTACGCTTCTGTTTCCTATTTGTCATCATGTATGTTTTACATAAAACAGACTGCTTGCAGTGATGTCTATCTGCTTTGATGTTTTATCACTGTAATTCATTTCTATATTTTTGAAGTTGTGTCAAAGGGTTCCATTGAACTGAGTAGTCATTCTCTACTAATTGCATTTTGCTTTGCTTCCTTTCTTTTGTTATCTTTTCCCTCAGATAATCCCCATGACGTGGCTCCAACAGTCGGTTTTTCTAAGGTCGACCTGAAGCAGGGCAAATTCGAGGTGACCATCTTTGACCTTGGCGGTGGGAAGAGAATCCGGGGCATCTGGAAAAACTACTACTCAGAGTCCCATGGTGTGGTGTTTGTGGTGGACTCCAGTGATGTCCAGCGGATCCAGGAGACACGGGAGACCATGGCCGAGGTCCTTCAGCACCCACGCATCGCTGGCAAACCTGTGCTAGTGTGAGTGCGCTGTCACCCAAGGAAATGATGCTTTGACGCATAAAAAATGATTAAATTGCATCTTGAAAATGCAGGGGAAAAGCATGAAAGGTTTTTATAAAAGGATCAGACTGACTTGATGCAGATGGTAAGGTGTAAATGATGAGGACCAAAACTTGCTGCAGGAAAAAAAATCGGAGTCCTTGGTCTACTTAGTTGCTGGAGGCAGGTGGTTTGATAAAGGCGCTTGCAAATACTTTACTTTCTCTTCAAAAATTGAGGGAGCTAGTCAAACCCATCCAGCCAGATCACAGGAGAGGGAGTGCAAGGGTTTTTTTCCCACCGTTTTTTCTGATTAAATATTTTTTTTGGCCACAGCAGCACTCAATCATATCTATTTATTCCTCCCTGCTTTCAGACTCGCCAACAAACAGGACCAGGAGGGAGCGCTGGCTGAAGCAGACATCATTGAGAACCTGTCATTAGAGAAGCTTGTTAACGAGAACAAGTGTCTCTGTCAGATCGTAAGTGTTTGTGCACCTGTTGTGGAATGGCAGTTGAGTGGCATTAAGCACATATGGTTTAACCGCAGTTTAGCCATATATAGAGAAAGAACAGAGCCTTTTGAGAACAGTTTACTGTACATTGGAGGCTGCTTTACTCCAAACGCTTTTACAAAACCAAAAGTGTCAACATTTTTACTCACCCTGGCAGCATCTAGGATCTTAACATATGTTCCTACTCCAGGAGCCATGCTCCGCAGTCCTTGGATATGGCAAAAAAGTCGACAAGTCCATCAAGAAGGGCCTGAACTGGCTCCTCAACAACATTGCCAAAGACTATGAGGCCATCACTGAGCGTGTGCAGAAGGACACCGCCGAGCAGCGCGCTCAGGAGGAGCAGGACAAGAAGGAGCGAGCGGAGAGAGTTCGGCGGATACGAGAAGAGAGGTGAGGACACGAGTGATGGATGGATGGATGAAGGTAAACACGAGGACCATAAAAAATAATCAACATTTAAGGAATGAAGACCACTGTAATGGATAGTAACTGCTAAAAAAACGGTAAGATTGCAATGATGGATGAAGCCAGAGAGAAGTGGAAATATCAAAATGCGAAGGATGACAACATGTGCAGTCTCCCGTCTGCAAAAATATACATACCCCCGCTTTCTTACACTGAAGTAATCATAAAGAGATATAAATATTGCATGTTATCTAAAAGAGCAAACTCCTTCTCAATAGTAGAAATGCCAATTTGCACAAATCCGCATTGTAATTAAATTTGGAATCAGATCAATTTTTGTGAATGCATCCAGGAGATGTGTATCATCACGCTGAAAGGTTAACATCTTATTCTGTCCACAGAGAGCGACAGGAGCGGGAAGAGGCCGAACGAGAAGGCAGGCCCATCCAGGAAGAGGAGCCTGATGATGAAAGCATGTCCAGCCCCTTTCAACCAATCAACAACATAATCTCTGAGGTGTGTAACTCTTCTGTACACACACCGTGGGATGGTGTGTCTGAGATTGCATCGCCTCTAGTTCAGGTTGAAGTTATGGTGTATTTCAAAGAGCTCAGGAATGACAGCTTTGGCTTTAATGTGCCTTTCCAGAATGATGACAAAGAAAAGGAGAGGAAGAAGCACAGACAGCTGCAGGAGGGCAGGGCGAATAGCCTCAAGGCAGAAGATGATCAAGAGGAAGAGGAGTGCGAGGAGGACAATGATGAAGAACAAGAAGACTTGAGGCAAACGCTGGACAATGCCAGTTCAGGTGAGTGACTCATCTTAAAAAAAACACTGATTTATGTCCGCCAATACTCAAATATTTGCCTGGTTGATTGGATAACACCCCAAGATTTCAATCACTTGGCAAACAGTCCAACAGTCAGCAGTCCAAAAAAATGAAAAATAAAGATGAATATGTGTAAAGATGTGAGGGCAGTGGTTGCATCACTGAGGAGGCTCACAGTGTGTGGTTGTGCTTTGCATCATATGAGAAGAAAGTCTGGGCTGGTTGATAAACAGAAAACAAGATATTAAATCTGTTTTCTCTTTAAAAGCAAATGATTAAACGGACATCCAGAGACTGAAACAAGTATTATAAAGTCATTTCAAGATAAATATGTCAATCATGTCTTCATGCAATCTCCTTTTCTGCACTTATTTCAGAGCACTGAAATATCTGATAACAACTACACATTAAGAAACAGAAGTTCAGTGACTGAAGATGAAAAGACAAAGAATTGTTTTTATACTTAAAATAAAAGAAACAGTTATTAATGAATATCTTAAGTCCAGCCCTGTGTCTCACAGCCAAAATGTCTCTGTACGTTCAGCCACACCAGGCGAGCAAAGCAAAAAGAAGACGAGGAAGCTGCACCTGAAGAGGAAGCACCGCGTGGACCCACTGAGGACAGATGACGGACCGGCTGAGAGCCCGACCCCTCCACCTCCTCCAGGTCAGTTTGCAGTTTAAGGAGCTGCCGTCCTTAAAAGGGCTTTTGCAGCTTTTAAATGTTCTTCAGAGTTGTTGGAAGTTTTTTCTTGTGGTACCATTCTTCAGCAGAAATGGTTTTTTTTTACAAGATCGTGGTTTGTTGCTCAATGCTAGATGGCGCTCTCTGATTTTTCTCTGATTAAACAGAGCAAGCTTTCTAAGTTTCACTGTCGAGAGACAGTCTGTCAGATTCATTCCAGTGTTCAGCATCTCGGATAGGAGCCGCACAAACTACATTCCTCTTCTGGTATGACGAGGGAACCTGAGCATCACTTTCTTTTTCATTCTGATGACTTTTCATTTTGTCGTTTCTTTTTTAGTGGGATGGGCCACACCCAAAGTTTCTAGGCTGCCGAAACTAGAGCCCCTGGGGGACTCAAAACATTCTGGTAAAGCCGCCTGTGAAGTCTGGTTTTGCTTCATCCCCTCGCTGATAACCACCGTTTAATTTCACGCATCACTTCCTTTTGTTACATAGCCAAATCAGCTATTCATTTTCTCACTAACCTGGCCTTTGTGTGGATTAACTTATTCACTAACTGTCGCGGCGGCAACTCAGTGTTTCCTCTGTGCACAAAGCGCAGGATGTAATTTGGATCTGTGTTTTTGGATTACAGTCCTCGCAGAGATGTCAGTGTTTTTCTGAGCAGTGGTGTTGCAGAGGAAACGCTGAACTCTGCCTCAAGATGTGTTTTGACTGTTAATTAGCATCAGAGGCCCACATCGCTGTCTTTTTTTCTTCTCCCGCGTCTCACCAGGCATGTGTTTGAATGTGTGTGGGTCCTTCATGGTGGCATCCTTAATCAACTCAAAGACTTGTCTGTGTACTCATCCACTTTTTTTCCCCTCTCTGATCTACACATCCCTTTGCATCAACTGCCATCGCTCATTTTATACTGTTATAGACAGAGCTCTGATTGACAGCATTTTTATTTTCAGACCTCGATGGATGTAGTTTACTAATGAAGTCGAACCTTTTTTCCATGCCCTCCACAGAATTTTACAAGAAGCCACTCCCACCTGTTGCAAATAGGCTGCGGCCTAACGGCGACGCTCACGACATCATTCTTTAAAACCTCCTTTTACTGATCGAGGTTGACTTTCCGACCAATCACGGCTCTCCCCTTTTGCTTTCTGTCTCAAGCGGCCGCCGTGTAGAACAGCCAAACACGCGCAGACGACACGGGGCTGCGGGAGCTGGTTTGCCTGGTGGTGCAATGACACAAAACACGGGAGCGTCATAGGAGGTGAAGTTCCTCCTCAGAGGATCTTACCTGGTTTCACAAACTGACGCAGATCAGCGTGAATCGCTGAACCTGGCTGAACTGATTTAGTCAGGTTCTGTCTTGGCTCAAGGAAAGCACGTGCGATGCTGACGCCTTTCTGCTACTGTAGACTGAGACTTTATTTTTTATTGTTGATGTCAGTGTTTAACAGTGTGGACTCCTTTGTCCAAAACAATGTAAATATGTCATTTGTAACCATATACTGCATAAGTTCATGCCTGTTATTGAATGGATTCATATACATTAAAAATCCTCATATTTTATCCATTCATTTTAACATCTTTAGTTTCACAGTGTGAACAAAGTGTGCACATGATGTTGAGGATGAATCTGAATGTGGGTCTTTTTAAAATTGGAAATATTTCCCTGGAACGAGGAGCTCACACCTGGAAACTGGTGAGTTGGATGTACTGTACGTGGAGTGTTACACTACGTCATGATTGTTAGTTCTCTTAAGAATGTCTTCACATTTCATATTATTACAATAAGGTTTTCATGGTCATGAGAAGAAAAAAGATGTAAAATCCATTATAGGGAACCTTTTTTTTATCTCTTGCCAGCAAAATAGATAATTGTGCTTTTTTATTGGTAAAGATGTGAAAATTTATCTGTCTGCAGGGCTAAAGATTTTTGTTTACTGTTCACCGTGTACCTGTTTTTAAAGTGATATTTCTCTTGAGGCAGGAATCAGCCTCCGACTTGCTGCCTCTCAGGCGGCCCCCGAGGTACGAGCCAGATTTGTTGTTCCGGCTTCTCTGACTCCCACTTTCACTTTGAAAATAGCTAAAATTGCATCTCAAAAAACACAAACACAAATATGAAAAAAACAAAGTTGGAACATTCCATTGCCCCAGCTAATTTTCATGTTGCAAGAGTTTGCAGTGGGAAGACAAGAGCGGAGTATCACTACACCAACACCTGGAACAGCCAATATTGGGTCAGACCACCTGAGAATATCTGTAGCAAAATTAAGAACTGAAATATCACTTTAAAGCCACAATTTTGTAATTCACATCCAAAGTACAATGCTCAGTCTGTTGTTAATGAGCTAAATATTGGAAAAAAATATGTTTTCTACCCTGTTTGAATTTTATAACAGCACAATTAAAGAAATTTTAAATATGTTCTTGACTGATCGTAATCCATTTGTGTATGTTTTTCTTCCACATTTCTTCCTTGTGAGCAGCTGCCACTAAATTTAGTGTTGTGTTTGTGTTTTTGTGTTTCATTTTTGGATCCATGTGAACATTAGTTGGTTCATGATCCAGCCCCAGCTTAGCTTGTATCTCTGCCTGTCACTGCTGATGTTTCTCTCATTTTTGTCAACAGTTTTTCCAACTAGAGTAATTACTCTGGACTGTGATTTACACACTTGAATACTGCAGAGCACAGAAAGAAGCAGGAAAGTGGAGCTCTCATCTGAATTTGTAAAGTATCTCAAGTGACCATTTAAATGTAGTGGAGTAAAAAGGAATAATCACCTTCTACCAGGAGTAGAACTGCAGGAAATGGCAGAAAAGTGAGCACAATAATTTTTGCTGTTTCTACTGATTTGAATGTGGCACTAGGCCATCAGAGTGACACTTGAATAACATCAAGCTTCACAACCTGCACTTTCGTCATTGACAACGACAGATGAGCTGAACTGGAGCGAGGTTTTGAATGAGCGGGTTCATTACACAGCTCCTCAGAGAGAACAAAAGACCAAAAAATGAATCAAAGGGAGAGATCAAAACATGAGAGAACAATATCGAAAGTTTGGGTGTGTTTGACAAATGCCTGTAAGACTGTGGCAGCTAGTTTTGCATTTAAATGAGCCTTGTTGTGTTGCTCAGTTAATAACACAACTCTAAAGTCTCTTAATAGGCCTGGAAAATGAAGGCAGCGTCACATTTTTCTGAGACATTTCAGTGAATGAACTCATTACAGTTATAAACATACTCAGCCTGGATACACCATTTCTTTTGTTTCTGATCACACAGTGCAGTGGTGATCTGTCACAAATACAAATTAAACTGCCCACGGGCAAAGCATATTTCAATGTGGAATTAGGCTGTATAATAAAACAAGTGAAGCTTCATGCTAAAATGGGCAGAGAAAGAAAAAGGTGACACCTACTCTGAAATGATGGATAACACAAACCGCTATACTGTGGCAATTCTTTAAAGGATGGCAGGCATTATAAATCCCTTGTTGACAAAGTAATCACACATTTACAGTGCTGGTGAGAGTGGACTGGCCTCATCTTCTGTATTACTTCTAAGCAGGGGGAAAAGTATCTTCCCAGATTTTATTAAGAGAGGCAAATGTAGTGTAGCTGCATGAGATGATGATTTGAAAAAAAGATGTAATTTAGAAATGAGCTTCAGTAATCTGCCTGCTCTGAAAAACACAAGAGTTGTTTTTGGCTGTTCTGGCTCCTCATTTAGACGCCATCAAACATCTGTTAGCAGCTTCTACAGGCCGTGTCACTTGCAGCCAAAGCAATAATGTGCTGTCTCATTACTGTTCTCCTTGCTGTCATCACACAGGCAGGCTCCATTTACGCAAGTAAGCGGTGCTGTGGAGCTGCAGATTTTGGTGCAGTGTTACCGCTTCCTGCAAGGGAGGAGCAGGCAGTTGCTTTCAACACTCAACCTTCCCATTATGTTTACAGTGTTTGAAAAAAAAATGCTTGTCTTTTTTAATTACTGGATGAGGCAGAATTCAAACCCTCAAAGAATGAGTATTTATGTCAAGAAAAAGTAAATGATGTCACCTTTATGTGGCTTATACAGTTCTTGAAATTACAAAAAGAAATTTCCCAAGTTGCAAAAGCTGTAGAATTATAAAAAAAAAAGGCTCCATTGCATTTTTGGCCTATTGAGGATTTTGTCAGTAGAGAAATATCTTTCTCCACCACAATAGGCAACTTTCTGTATTGTTGTGCAAATGTAGGTGCAGAGTTTGACTGTGTGTAAAAGCTTCGCTATTTAACTCCTTTGTCAGTGTGAGAATATATTACAGTTCCTGTGAACCACAAGAAAACACTGAAGATGTTTCAAAAACAGTGTTTTACTTTATTTTTTTAACTTCTGAAGTAAATGAGTGCAGATGCATTTGCTGTATTGTCGTGTACATGCTGTAGGTTGAGGGAAAAGATGTTTCTCCATGGAGGATGAAAATGAGAGGTCAGGTAAATTGGAAATTCTAAAGGGCTAACCTTGGCAGACGAAAGGGAGAGGAACCATTTTTACAGTTGTGGTTGAAAGAGCGGCCAAATATTTTTTTCTGTGTTTATTTAAAATCACTGAGACATCTTTAGCCCTCAGTGCTGCATTAGATCTCCTCTCAATTAAAATGTGTCCGGCACCATTTAAAAAAAATCCAAATAAAACACTCTGCCCCTCTGCTGGAAAACATAAACTGCATCCTGTGCGGCAGAGCAATTTTCCCATAGGTATAAAATGACACAGCAGCGGGCACTGAGCATTTTTAAAACAGCAAACATAAAAGCTTTCATGAGCAGGGACAAGTTTGAATCAATGAGCAGCAAAAGGGCTGTGAGCTGAGGTGAAAATCTTTTGTTGGGCAGTTGTGCTGTTGCCAGTGGGGCTACCATTCATCTGATATACACTGACTGAAAACACAGCATGTTGGATGCAGCAACAGCAGGTTGCGCCTTCAGGGAGTGTGCAGAGAATCTGCTGCTCTGTGTTGTCCCTGTGCAGGTGTCCATCTTTGCCTGCAGAGGGCAATGCAGTTCCAGATATCCACCCCACATAAACGTCAGAGGGATTTGGGAATACGTGGACACTGATAACAACTGTGAGTCCTGCTGTTCATCTGGGCTGAATGGCGTCTTTCAGGATGTTTCCAGGGCAGATAGAGTGTCTCACCTAAGCCTGTTGACAATAAAGGAACAGAAAGTAGCTCAGGAGAGGCTAAATGTACCGTATTTAGCCAAGAGCCAGTGGTAGGCTTTAAGTAAAGAGCACCAAGCTTTAGTCCTTTAATGGAAGCCATGCAATGGGTCATTATATAACTAAAAAAGGGGCAAGTTGAGAACACATTCACAGAGTAGCTGCTAAATGTACACACTGACTGGATGTTTAACACTGTTACTGTGAGCAGGAGAGCATGGAGAGGAACTATCACTGAGCTGTTTGTACTGAGGTGATGCAACTAAATATATAGAAATATACTTATTACATTTGTTTTTTGGTCTGGTGTGGTGTTAAACTCTTAATCCCCTGCTGAGACCTTATCACATGCTTGATTGCATGTCAGTGTGGTGCTTAGCACAATCAGCAGAGTTTCCTATAGTCTTTAAAATGTGTCAATCCAACAGGGAATCGAGGAGCCTTGTGAAAAAACGTGTGCTGAAAAAATTGTCAAATTAATTCATTAACTGACAGAAAACTGCTTAATCCTTTAAGTCATTATTGAGGAAAAAATGCCAAAACAGATCTGCTGCATTTCTCTGTTCATCTTTTTGGCTCAGACTGTTTCTCAGACAAAGGAAACAGTTCAAAGAAATCACCTTGGGCTTTGGGAGCACTTTTCTTACTTTTTATCCAGAGCAGATTTTATTTTAATCAAAATAATAATTTTGTGCACTGCTAGATTTAGCTTCTGTCACAAAGTAACAAGAATGCTAGCCTAAAAGATACCCTAACTAAACAAAACACAAGTATTCTGTTCTTCTTTTGGTCACAAGCCAGCAGTGATTTTGATGGAGAATTGGCACCAGCTGGAGTGTCCCATATTATAACTACTAGAAAGCTTGTAAGTGCTGGCTCATGAGATTCAGGCCTGATTCCACAAAAGCAATTTGAACATACTGGTGAAGATGAATGCAGTTAATGTAAATGAAGAAACTGCCTTGCAGAGCACTTGAGCCCAAGCACTCGCTATCTAGTGCCCTTATCTACAATTGCACTGGGCTGTGCTAATGGTGGACCTATTTCAATGTCACATTATAATATCATTTCTGATCCAGTAGGCTCATTGCCTGTTGTAAGTACTCATCTAAAACAATGGACTAGTGCAGCAGATGCGCTCTGCTCTTAGTCAAATAATTTCCCCACAACACCTTCTTGGTGTTTTGGTATTAGCACACCTGATAGGAACACAATTCAACGCTTGATTGAGGTCAGTAAAAAAAAGTGGCAGAATGAGATGCAGAGCAGCAGTAAAAAGAGGGAGATTAGGGGTGGAAAGGCAATGAGAGATGGGAGGGAGAATAAGAAAGCAGATAAGGGATAATGAGGTGTTCACGGGAGGAGTGATAGAGAGAAAAAAAGGAAGCGTGCAGATAATGGGCAAGTGGTATTTGGGGGAAGAGACAGAGGAGATAAAGCTGAAAAAAGAGAACAGAGGAATGTTGGGGTATATCTGGCCAGGCTCAGCAGAATGGGGACTAAAAGTGTGAGCAGGGATAGACTGAGAGCGTTGCGGGATTGTGAGAAAGCCCGACACAGATGAAGCTGTCGGCCTTGGAGCGAGAGGAAGGGTTGAGGGCGGCTCAAGGGAACAACGGTGCCCACGGTGAGGCAATGTAGGAACAAGACAGGCCACATGGGGAATAGGTGTGTTGCAGGAACAAGTGTTAAGGTGATATTGAACAGAAGTATTGTCCTGATAGTTGCTTGGACTGTTAACCCAGAGATTTAGCTTTGCTTGTTGTGTCCCGACAAAGAAGCATGTTCTTTTCTTTGCTTAGTGGCAGTGTCGATGAGTTCAGACTAACATGAGCCCAAATTCTGACTGACAGATGATTGACATGTGCTCTTCTGTGCAGAAACACCAGTGGGAATCCTCTCTCCACACCTGGCTGGATGAACATGGCACGCAGTGGACTGGCACTGACTTTAGCTCCAGGGCCCGTATTTATTAAACTGCTAAAAGTGGAAATAAGAGTATTCAGTAAAAATCCTTCACATTTACTCCTTCTTGCAGAATAATAGAGACAGGGACACATCTAGGTATGACTGTAGAAATATAATTTGTCATGATGAAAATAGGTAAATGCTTTCTGTTCATCGCCATTGTTGTGCTTAAGTCCCCTAACTATTATGTTCATCAACAAGTAGTAGAGATTCCTGTGTATTATTTTTAATGTTTAGCAGATTGTAGCCCTAAATTGCTCATTAGATTGTAATTCCTAGGGTGAAAAGTTGAAGAAATATGTGTCCAGGTTTTTCTGCAGGAAACAATTTCAGTATTTGAGGTCATGAATATGCCAAGCAAATGCCTAATCCTTCTTTATTTAGTTCTACTTAAGTAACATAGTAACACAGTAAAGACCATTCCTTGTAGTTGTCAGTGAGCTGGTCCCGGTTAACTTCCAGCTGATTGTCTGTCAATGAAAATCCTGTAGATAAAGTGCAGCTTGGTTGGCTGTTGTCAGGGTGAGTTTGAGTGGATGTGAGAAAAAAGAGGGTCAGAACATGAGGGAGCGAAAGGCTGAGGGGCTCTGGTTTATAAAGTTGCCTGTGTTTCAAAGGTGACCTTGCCCTGCCAACCCCTCCATCTGCCTCTTGATAACAAAATATCACATGGAGTGGAACCCCATCGTTTGAGTGGAAGGCATTTTTGAACATATATTTGGGGCCCTGTCTATCTAAGGAGGAATGATGGGGAATAAAGGGTGGAAATAGATGTGAAACAACTTGCAACAAAGATTCTCAGCTGGGCCAAGGCCAAGGCCAAGGCTGCCGCGAGTCATGGTCGGTGGTTTAAGCCTTAGACCATCATGGCACCATTTCAATATGTTTTAATGCTCTAGATTGTACAATATTTGTATCTTTCTGCAGTATAGATGTACACAGGTTATCTCTGTGCATGCCCTTTTTCTTGTTATTGTTGTCGCAACTGTAAATTACCACAGCTGTGAAGTCATTAAACGCACCATACACGACCACTCGGTTCAGAGTGACGATCATCTTATTATCTGCCGTGTGTGCGTCCAACTGTGTTGAACTGTGAGTGGTGATGTTTTACTTTACGTTGCACTCTGTTAGAGTTATTAAGAGTGTATTTAGGGCGTTAAAGAGTCGTTTTTCGCTGTTGTTAATGTTCAAATTGCATGAATAGCTGATAGCTAATTAATTGGAGCTAACTGCGAACTAGCATCTATCAGTGAAGTTTATGTTGCTGTATTGCTAATCAATCTATATTGTTGTGATTGTGTTCCAGAAGCCACGCACTGTAAATCACTCTGCACAAGATACTGTACATCCTCAGATAAACAGTTGAGCTTTAGTATGGACTCTGCCTCTCCTTAAAGCGCACCTGAACATAAAAAGTGTCCTGACCCGACGCCCTGGGCCGGTTGCTGCCACATAGGATCCTCACACACAGTCTATCATACAATAGATCACCTCCTGGGCTCCGGCCGTATGATTGCGTATTCTAATGGCCCGCTTGGGTCAGTAAAAAATACTGCCATTAAACAAAAACAGACTAGAATTGAAATTCAAATTATATCATTATATTATTATTATTTGTGATACTTTTGTTTGGCCAGTGATGTTGCTGCGATCCGGTATTTACCACTGAAACGTCAACATTTCATAAGCGCATGCGCACCTGTGTCGAGTTGAAAGCAGCTCACGCGAGCGCGTCGGCGTATTTACATTGTAGCCAGTTTTGTTTTCTGTCGAAGTTTTGAGACTAATTTAAAAACCTTAACCCGCCAAAACACACGGAAAGAAAAGGAAAGGGAGAGTCAAAGTATGAGAAAGAAGCAGCTAACGTTCCAGCTAAGTGGAGAATATGCTGATAAATATTTTTTCCCCAAATATGCTAACAAGTAGGTAAAATATAGAAACAGTACTGCTGTTTTGTGTGCATATTGTTTTGCTCGCGAGTTGTCACAGCACAGTGTAGGAATGACTCATTTTATTCTCTGTGTGTTCATTAATTAGGAGGAATTTTAGCGTATTATAGCTATGGTTACACAGCTAACAGTTTACCATCCATACTGGCTGCTGACAATAGTAGACAGGCACAGTGCAGAATACTGTAACAATAATGCTGCTACTAATAATAGTTATTTTTTGAATTAAAAGTAATGCCAGTGGCCAGTGATTTTGAAAAGCCACTGGCCTGGTGGCAGATATAACTTAATGTCATCCCCTGTGTCACATAGTCAAATAGCAAAAACTCGCCACAGCACCACTCTGCTTTTAATATGGAGGCTCAACAGGTGGTCAGAGCCTCACAGGTTTAATTACAGCACAGCTTTGTGAGCAGCTAGATGCACTGGACTCAACCCGAGTCCAAATAAAGCACAAGTGCTGATTCCAGCTCAAGGTTCAAGGACATTTAATAGAAATGAATAAACACTGTAACAAAATGGTGACATTGTGTTATGTTTGTAATGGTCAGACAGTGGCTTTTTGTGTATGTGTTTTTGTGTGTTGATGTCTCAGCACTATTCAACAACTGAGGTGCAAATTATATGATGGGGAGAAAATGCTTAGCATGACAAGGAAGTAAATTCTGGTCTTGAGAAAGGCTGAGTTGAGCTTCTGGGTGATATCATTAGGCAGAAATTGACGGTACAATACTACAGAGCCATTGTCTCCTCCTGTCAAACAATAATAATGTCACAAATATCTTTGTCTTCCCAAAATTCAAACCCAGATAATGTCAGTATTGTCGTCATTTGGCTTCTCTGTTTTATTGTGGTCGGTGGTTATTATCGTCACTGTCCGACTTGCCATTTAATGTGCAAGCATGCACACAACTGAGAGCAATCAGATCTCACACACACAGATGCTTCTGTTCCCACTGAAAGTCTGATCCGTGATGAATGGGGCCCATAATTACTTACTAGCAGACAGCGGTGGATAGGAAAGCCAAAAGAAATCATTAGAGAGCTGTCAGGTGCCTAAAACACTCTAATGATGGTCCTCTGTGGGCTCAGCGAGGCAAAGAGCACACAGTTGGGAGTGACAGTAAAGATGACTTGAAAACCAAGAAAGACAATGATCGATGAGGACCCTTGATGCATTTGTGAGAACAGATAGAGCACATGGAGTAGTCATGAATTAGTGTAGATAAAGTTCTTGACAACCTTGGAGCTGTATTAACTGGCTTTTAGGGACTAACTACCCACTGCTGCTGGATTGCTGTTCAATTTCAGTTTAATAGTTCAATTTAATATATGTTAATATATTTTTGGGATGTTTTTCTGATCCATGTTCTACTCCTCAGTTCTAAGTATAGGTTTAATGATGGATCAAATAGTGTTTAATGTGCTTCTTTGAATGACTGAAGTTAAATGCTTGTTAATGCCCTTCATTATTTCCATCTGTTGCAGTCAATCCTTTGTGAAGCCTGAAGCAGTTCATGTGAGCAACATTAGCCTTCATGGAGTTTTTCTGACCGCTCGGTGAGTGTAAGTCTCTTCAATCTCTCTTTTTTCCACATTTCACTCATTTATCTCTTTTCTGTAAAATAAATTAGATGCTAATGTAGCGAAGATACTGAAAATGCTTTGTAGAGCTGATGGGAACTGCAGAATCAGGTCCTTATTTTCTGTGGGTTCTTCATCACGTACACAACTTTTCACATTATACATCCATAGTGAATTTAATAATACAGTATTGTTTACAGTTTAAATTAAACTGACATGGCCTCCATTTCACTGCCAAGAATCCAAATCTGGATTTATATTAAATATATACAATAGTTGCACATTTTCAGCGTATCCCACTTGCACAGTTAATATAAGTTGAAACAGGAAATCGTTATTTTGCATTATGAATGTATCTGGGTGCGGGGGGGTGGGTGGGTTTAGGACTCTGCTGTTGAGAGGTTACATCAAACAACGAGGCAAATCAGAAATAAGGGAAACCAAGAGAAGTGCAGCACTGATGTCGATGGGCAGAGCAGAACAACTGTCCAGAGAAGTATTGAAAGTAAAGTATTAACGTACTGATCAAACAAAGAGGGTGGAGCAATGTTGGCCAAAGGGTAGATGTGTGTTTTATAGAGTTGGCCCGTACATGTAGACGTGGCCCTGTGTGAATGCCTTTCTCCTGCCGGTGCTGTGGTAGTCATTGTCTCATCTTTGTCTCATGCATGAACCACCAGGTTCATATTCTGCACTGCAAAAGTTATTTAAGCTGCAAGTGTAGCAATTAGAGTGCCTAAATACAGGTTATTGTAAAGGGAAGGACATACAACAAGATGTATCTGAGACATACTTTTCATCTTTTGCTTTCACAGACACGCCGAGTCACTTCAAGGTTTGGGAAATTGGATTTATTTACAGCAGGAGAAACAAGGTTATAAAAAAAAACAGAGAGGAAGTGGAGGGATAGCAGACAGAAACTGTTGGAAAAAACAAAAACATCCAGCTTTGTCAAAACTTGCCACAGAAAGGGCCGGAAATTTCTCTAATTTTTGTCAGCCTTGATATTAGAAATTAATAACCAGTAAAGCATATTGCCTGCTCTATTATGCTTAATGCCCTTTAAAATGTGACATTACATACTAAATACTATTAATTTCTGACATCGGCTGATTTTTGGAAAACTAAAATGTGTTTAAAATTTGTAATAAGTAATTTTTATGCCCCTGTCTGTCCAAAGGATAGACAATGAGAAAACACAACGCCTGCCGTACACACAAACATTCACATCCATGTAGACACATTAATACCAACATATACTCACATATACATCATATCATATCATAGAAACATCAATGCACACAACTCCATTTACATAACAAATAAAATGTTTATTCATTACAAAAAGCTTCCTGTAGAGGAGAGTCTGTCTTAATATCATAAATCTTTTCATCTGTGCCTTCAGTGAGACGGACCTGGACACCAGAGGGCTCCATATGTACCCCCGTTTCTCCTGCTCCAGAGAACCAACGAACCAGTTGTAAGTCAAAAGTAATTTGTAAGTGCACAGAGTGGAGGCGGACTAAAAACCTATGAAAAGGAAAACAATTGTGAGAGTTAAGCTAAATGCCACCACTTGTTTTGCAGGAAAAGAGTGGGTGAGGAGAGAGGGCACACCAAGCTGCCTGAGGAGCAGCAGAGACTGTGAGACTGTGGTAAGGCTGGAGGGGTAGTGTGCTGTTGCGTTTTGTTGTCTGTGGGAAACGTAGGAACCCAAAGCTGCGTGGGTAGAAAGCACAGCCCATGCACATTACATGACCAGTAATCGCATAAACTCAGTGCACGAGCAGTCTGCAGGTAGAAGCAAAGAAATCCTGACAGGAAAACATTCATAGATACCATTTGGCAGTTGTTAGGGTCGTTTCAACAGCAATTTGGTTGTAGAAGAGTCTGTAATCAGGCTATCACTTTGCTAACACCCTTTTCCAGCTCAGTGAATCCATCAGGTTAGATTTGCTTCACACTGTGCCAGAGAGCTGTTACTCATCTAAAAAAGGAATAGTCCAGAAATACTGGCAGCAACTTGTGTCTCCTTATTAATATCTTAAGTTTCATCTTAAAAGTGTCCTCTAATTGGGCCAAACCCCTTTAGGTACCGTTGCTGTGCCTGTCAAGGTGGCAGATTCCAGATAAAAATTCACTGTAGCTTCATAAATAAGGAGTCCTTGATTTCTTGCTGTGAATGATTGTTTTTGTTTTTTGGTTTTTATAAATGTAACCTGTGACCCCTTAAAGAAATGTAGTAATGTATGAAAAGCTATTTGCCTTTTAAACTCTATTCACTAATGATAAACATAATGGCACATGAAGTGAGTCAGTGTATCAAAGTGCAACCTGGCTTTGCAGAATAGATCATAATGTTGATGAGTGCTACAAACGCTGGCACTGTGAGGACAGATATTAGAAGACCTTCTGCTCCTTTGCATCACTTCATTTTATATGTGATGTAGATTTTCTGTCTGTTTTCAGAGCAGGGAGTGAAGTACTGACGATTGAAACTTCCCCTGCAATCTCTCTCTTTTTATGCGAGCCAATCTAAGCACTCAGGTGGTTGTCTGTGTCCTTTTGCACGTCTGCGGTCTGCATCCTCAGCTGTATAGGTGTGTGCGTGTGCATACAGTAGATGTGTTGAAAATATCACCTTACATCAGACCCAGTCGAAATCAGAAAGATGCACATCAAACCTATCATCAGCTGCTGAACCTTTGGAGCGACATTTGCTGTTGTGTTGTGTTGTTTGTTTTTATCTGGCAATGTCATTTTAGAAGGTCATCTTTCTCTACAAAGACCGAACTCATTAAATTCATCACGCAGACACTGTTACGAGCATCATGCACATGCACCATGTGCCACAGTTCCCACCTTTCAATTGTCTGGCTGGAATGAACACATTTTAAGATCTTAAGACAAAGTCAATTTATTCAAGATAAAATAAGGAATAAATAAGGAGGAAAATTACACATTCAGATCAGTGAATGTTGGAAGTGCTTATTAGTTATATTTATAAAACTTTCCCCCAGTCTTTGTCCCCTGAGTAACCACTTTTATTATCAGGAGTTTGGGGGTGATGTGATTTTTAATCTCCCATGCATCATGTCATGTTTTATGAAAGCCCTTTCTTCAAATTGGACAGGTTTAAATGTTTGTTTTGCTTCTGCAACAAATTAAGTTGGAAAATGCACAACATGCGGTGGCACGAACTGCAATAATACAGGGAAAACAATGCCCATACCAGACGTGGTTGCTAATAGAGACAAATGAAAGAGGATTTCTTCTTCAGGAACTGGCTTTAAAGGGAATAGTTTTGAGAGTGATTGCCATCTTTTCATCTCCATCTTTAGCAAAGCAAGGCAAATTAGCACACATCTACCAAAAATGTCTAACTGCCGCTTTAATCTGGATAATCAGGTAAAGCCCGCGTACAAGGAATATACTCCTGGCTCAGAAACATCTCCTGAACTTGGCATTTCTCCTCAAAGGAGTTTCTTCATCTTTGGACCACTGAAAAATGTTAGACAATGCTTCACTCTTCACTTAGCTCGCTCAAGTACAATACATTCAAGAACACAAACAAGCCCTCCTCCCTGCCAGCTTCCCTGTAAATGGACGTATTGATCTGAAACTCCTACTTACTACTTATAAAGCACTACCAGGCCTTGTACCTTTGTGCAATGTTGCTCTGATTTATTTACTACACATCAGCCCACTCGTACTTTCCACCTGCAGGATGCCTTGTCATCCCCTTCATTTGAAATTAAACAGCTAGGAGCAGAGCCTTGGCTCGTTTGCTATCTCTCTTTAACGTCCCTGTGGTCCATCATCTGCTCACTCCAGGCCGTGCGGCTTTGAAGTTCATAAACTGTGAAGCAAAGGATGGCTGATCTGATGGTCACTGCAGCTGAGGCAGAAAGGACCTGGTCAATAAACCCAGCGAGTGAAATGCCTTTTTGTAGAATCGCAGGCAGACATTAAACTCAGTAAAATCATGCATCCGAGCACATTCTACCTGTCACTCTGTGTGTGAATGTGTTTGGGCGTGGCGTGAGATCTCTTCAGTTGCCGAGCACCTTCCAGAATTAGCTCCCACAGCTCAGGAAATGAGCAGATAATCTGAATCAGAATCACAAATATTTGATTAATCCCCAGGGGAAATTTGGTTTGTTGCAGGCGCACTAATAAAATAGAAATAATATGTACAGTCTTAAGAGTTATAATACAGATAGAATGTAAAATAAAATTTAATTATTATGTTATTAGTAAGTAAAAATGATTGGATCTTTGATTTCTGTTCAACATCTGGAAGGTTGTTCTCCTCTGTGATTTTATCTTGGTCTCTACTGACAAGCTTTTTAATCGTTTGTTTTGATTTTCGACCCCTCAAATCCTCTGTGTCATTGCAATTACATGTGACATTTCTAATTTTGACAGTTTGCTCAAAATTATAGCACAAAAAGGGCAGGTGCACAATGTTCCCGTTAAAAAGAAGACATACTTTCACATTTTAGCCTGAATGAGGGCTGTTATTTTGACATCACCCCTGCTGAGACCGCCACACTGCTGTCAGCTGTAACATAACTATTCCATGAATACATCATGAGAGCTCAGCAAATCAGTATTCAGGACTGGGCCATGAGCTGTTATGGGGCCGCTGTTCAGACATAATGAATGTGTTAGAGAACAGACTTCATCTAAAGTCAATGTGGGGAAAAATGAATTTCACTTGACCTCGATATAGTCCCCCTCAGCCCCTGAAAATGGCTTTTTCTTTGGTCCTTCCACATGATATCTTTTTGCCAATCACAAAGCACCACAAAGATCCCACAGTGTGTCCTCTGTGCCTGTGCACCGTCAGCGCTGCTGTCGTAGCTCAGATTGTGCTTGAGAGCGTGATGCACATGTGCCAACTCAGCAGCTGTCACCTAGAAGTGAGGAAGGCCAGGGAATGAAAAGAAATCTGTTCTTGCTTGACACTTTTCAAGTTGCCATGGCAGAGCACCGTGGATTGGGTAAACAGACTCTTGTCTCTTAAAATGCCGAATAAGACTTGAGTCTCTGTTTGGGAAAGTGTCCACTCTGCTGATGTGTCCTTCAGCAACTGAATTCCCAGCTGCTGCAAGGATCAGTACAACTAAATACAGATGGCTGTGAGAGGGTGCTTGAAACACCACAGCTTCCTTTACAAGTATAAAGTGAGCAATTTTTTGGGGGGGCATAAGAATTTTGGATCTGAATATTTATTTTCTCCCATCAATATGCGGCTATCACTGACTGAGCAGAGTGTCAGAATCTTTAATGTCAAGTACTGAAGTGTGCCGTTGAATGTCTGACCAAATCACCATCTGATGATGATGTGATTAGATTATCTATTTAACAGATATTAATTGTTTAAAAGGGTTACAGTTTATAGATAATATATGTATTTGTTTCATTGTCAGGTGGTGGCTTGTGGTGGTTTCCTCTCGCTCCTCCTACAACATCTGTGTCCTGAACTTGGATCCTGTGGCTCCAGAAACAACAGAAATAGAGGTACGCATTACATTTATACTTGTAGTATCTGTGTCTTTGATGACACTGAGTCTGTGGGTGCTAAGAGGCAAAGCTCCTCTTACTCTCGCTGAAAGAGTCCAATATTTACTCTCCTTGTGTCACTGTTTTGCTCTCCTCAAACTCCTGAGAAAATGGTCCGGCTATATTACCCCTATTAGTCGTTAAGTTAGTAGTAATAGTTAATTTCGGTTTGTCCAAACCATATTTAAATAAATTATTCAGCAGAAAGAGTGCTGAATCATTCTCTGCCTTGTGTGAAAACTTATTCACCTGGTTCATTACGAATCAATCATGTAATGAGTCCAAGCAGCAAGAGCTGAAGTCAAACTGAGGCTCAAGTGCTTTATTATACTAATATAATTAAATTAATAGTTTAAGCTGAAGACATAAAATGTAAAATACATATGATTTGACCATGAGAAATAAAAAAAAACACGAGGACCTGTGATCGTTGACAGTCTCATGAAATACCTAGGTACCTGGACTTTGAAGCCCAGCGCCTGTTGTTTACAAGACGAGTGTTTTTTTACCTGCCAAGCCGCAGCATCTGCTCCTGTCTCGCTTTTTCAAGCGTTGACTGAGGCAGCAATACGCTTGGAAGGGTGACTTTCATTTTTTCCCCCTACCTATAAGTTCCAGTGCTTTGGTTTTTGACTTCAGTGTATTTATAGAGCATGCTTAAACTAATCTTAGGTTTGATCACAGTGCTCTACAGAAAGAAAACAATTATCAAAAGAGCAGAGTCACACCCAGAACAAGATCTTATGTCATTTTATCCATTCCCACCACAGTCATAATCATCATCATCACCACCCATATTCCTCCTTATCATTTTAACTAATCACAGAGTGACATCATCGTGTGATCACAGTGTGTTTCCTCTATAATTGGGCTGCTCCTTCCACATGATGACACAGAGGAGTTAATACAGCGTGTGGGAGGTTGTGGGAGGCTTTTGAGCACTTCTCAAAAAGCATATAACACAGAGGGGGGTCTATGTCTGTAACTGATGCAGCTTTAAAGAATAATTTAGGCAGTAGGACAATAATATGTTGCAAATGAGTAGCTATGAGGGGAGCAGTCAACACCAGACACAAGAAGAAGACACGAGAAGCAGTAATGGAGGAGGTGGAGCCTTGACTGACGGATCAGATAAAAGAGATCTTGACTTATTTTGTAGGAAAGGAAGTGTGCAGGTAATGGGGACTGTGGTTCATGATACTGCCCTGATCTTTGAAATTCAATATGTGTTGCTAAATTTGAGACCAACCGATATTTTATTTATTCTCTCCTCCCTTGTAGTACTGTTTTTTTATTTCTGCACGCATGCAATGTTTATGTCTGCTATAATGCCTCTTCCTTTCATAGCTATGGCTCATCTTCGAAACAAGATTATCTTTAATGCAACAAAGCAGTTAGATCAATAAGAAAACCCACATTGCAAGCGCAGATAGAAAAACAAACGTTCACACACCCTGATACACACATCCACTTTTTCAAGACGACTGTGACATATCCTTTTTCTCTCGTCTGAGCACGAGTGCAAGACACTGATTTGGGAGTCGCAGCAAGGGCGGCTTTTGTGCTCCCACAATCCAACAGCACTTGCTGTCTGGCTACTTCAAGTGGAGTGAGGGGCGACAAAGGTGGTTAGCCATTGTTGCATAGACAGGTATAGTAATTACATTCTCCTCCATTCAGTCCCTATCTCTGTGCAGCACCAGCATACCCCCTCTCAAACTCCATTATACGCTTGCCAAATGGAACAAAAGCCCAACATTCAATGGTTTTGGCTCTCAAAAAGAGACACTGACCCCTTCTGGGGTTAGACAGCAAATTGTGTCATGGTCTCACAGGCTGCAGACTATGACTTTTAATTTATGGTCTCAGAGTAGGGTGTCGTCGTATCACCCGCTGGATTATCCTCATCTTGCCATGAGAGTGCTTGAAAGCCCTCACCCCCGCACTGACTGGTCACTTTAAATGTAACTGTGTGTTTTTTATAGTCCACTCTGGCACTCAGGGGTGCATATTCTCACTCTCATTGTCTTACATTAATATTTTTACAAAGATCCTATGAGAAAGCATGATAAGATCGGTGCTTTAGAAACTGTGCTTGACTGCACTTATTCTCAGCATGTGAGTTTAGAAATTGTAATACTTCATATTTTTGACATGTAAAAATACATGGCTGCTTGTGGTCTGTCATATCTTGAGGTTACCAGAGCAAACACTTTCTCATTAAAATGTAATTAAAGTTTGGACATTTGTCATGTCAAGGAGAAGGGAAAGTTTTTGTGTCTGGGTTTTACAATGTGACATTTCCGGCAGAAAGAATAACGAACACAAGACATTTCAGAAGAATACTCTGCTCTTGATTGTTTTTCACAGCCTGCTGTTCAGATACGCTCTAAATTACACCAAATTGAACTGTTAGGGCTCAGTAGACAATTCCTAATGAATACAAGGGTGACGCACATCACATGCACAGTAGCTTGAGAGTGCACAGATGTTGAAGTGGATCCTGAAGTAGCACACAAAGCAAGGCACTTGTCTTGTCTGATGAGAAGGCTCATTTGAAACTGCCATTAGTAGACATATGATTTATGGCTCTGTCTGCTGCTCCTACAGAACTCACTGCTTTCACTTGAGCGACACTGGCCCAGAACAGACTGACTCTCTCCCTCCATTTCTTCTTTGTTGCTCAAATGGAGCACATTGAGCTTTAGTGATGTGGACGGGAAGTGGAGAATAGGTGTCCCAGACATCTACATAAGACTTGTTTTAAAAATAGATAGAAGACACAGGTGCTAATGTCCATATTGATAACGTATACCTGGACTGCAAATGTGAAAATTGGGAGCAGATGTAAACAGGAAAAGTTTAGAAAAAGCACAGTGCCTTGCTTACTTCATGCATGTCTTTGAGTTCAAGCACAGCAAAGCAAACCTGGTGTACAAAGGTGGAGCATGTGCTGTATCCACCTGGGCCAACGGGAAGCCCAGAGGCAATGCTTTCTTTATCAGAAAGCCTCATAGTAAAAACATGTCCTCAGAGGCCACACACGTCTGCTCTCCTGTCACTTTTAGTTTTACGTTTTCTCAGTGTTATTTTCACCAAAATGTCTTGTTTGTAATGGGAAAAAACATATGTGAGCCATTAGCACTTTGAAAATGGCCAATTCACTTTTTCCTTCATCTGTCTCTCTCTCTTTCATAATTTCCTCTCTCTGTCCTCATTAAGAAATGGGAAGCAGGACGAGAAGTTGCCCCCTCCCGGGTGTTCTGCCACGACACACGTGTCCATCTGTCAGGCACGCAGGCCCATCGATCAGCCGGCTGAATGCAGGTGAGTGTGACACGCAGTGAGCCATTAATCACTCTGAGACACAGACATCGATGAGGTATGCAGGGTGGGGGCGGGGGTCTTTAAGTACTGTTATTATATATATTCTTTTGTGTGCCCGACAGATAGAGAGGTAAACACACAATGCAAACGTTCACATTTTCTCTATCTGGCAGAGCTTGCCTACCCATATTACTTTGTGTGAGAAAGTGTAAATCCCACTTCCTGGGTGCAGTCGCAAAAATCTTAATTTCCAGGGATCCCAGTGAGAGAGCAAGCGAATGCGATCATTGCTATGATCTCCGGTGGATGCACAGTTGTAAATAGTGTAAAAAAGTCGAGGCAGCCTGTTGTATTTCTAGTTGTGATGATCTGAGAGTAGCAGAGTGAGTGGAGCTTTTTATGGAGAACATGTCTCTGTGGTGGCATCGTCTGTAGAAACGCTCGGACTGAAACAGTTGGTTTCTGCAGGGAGCGATGAAACATGCAGACATTAGTGGCTTACTGAATGTCACTTATTTTGAAAATATGCCGTTTTATCTCAGGGTGGGCCGTAACTTAGGATACAATTTTTGGGCATGGAAAGCTCTAACAAATACATTTTAGCGACACCAAATTATGCAATATTTTCCTGTCTTTTTTCTGTATTTACATTTTTTAATCTGTATCTATATAACACTGTTTTCCTCTTCAATCCAAAGAGTCTTCAAATTAATCGAGAGTCACTCATGAGATCGAGCTGCTCACAGCTCATGGATGTGTGCAGTGTTTGTAGATATTGTTTATTCTTTGTTCCTTAGCTTGGCAACAAGTATTAACAGACCCAAACACAAATAGACACCGGGTCACTGTGTGCAGCATTTCTCTGACACACACTGTACTTCAGCTATGTCACATTTCAAGGCCAGTGCACTTACAGTTTGGTCTGTTGGTAGGATTTACCTCTTGGGGATTCCACGTGTTGTGGGATTACACCTCAACAGCATGACGTGCACAGCAAGATGTTAACTAACACTCAGAGTGCGTTATAACAATCCTCCCTTGGGAATTGAAATGTCCTCCCTGCCGCATTCAAACAGGATTCTGTCAGTAGGTGCAGCTGGAAACAGATGCCAGCATGGATGTGAGTTTACTGGAAGATCTGTGAGGTGTGACGGACAGGGTGAGCTGTAGTGTCCTGTCAAAATTAATCTATATAATCCCAAACACGTGCCTCACGTGCAGGGTCCTCCTCCTGGCTTTCTTTTTTCAGCAGTTTCTTGGTTTACCTCACATTGTTAGGGACTTCTGTTTTCTCAAACCTCGTTTTATTTTGCACGCTCCATTTTAAGCCCAGCGTTTTTACGGTGACCCCCTCTGGTTCCAGCATGACTGCGACCTCCTCTCAGGAAGCACATGGGAAAAATCTTTTGTAGCCAACAGGGTAAGTTTGCCGCCTGAAAAACAAAGCGTAAACCAGGCTTTGCTGAAGAAGAAAGCTGCAGACACTCAGTGTCCCAGAAAGAGAAGCCCGAGGAGTTGAGATGGATAGCACTATTTGCCTTTTTTTCATTGCTGTTTTTGCTATTTCTACTTTGATTGCTTTGTAGTATTCTGGCACTTGAAATCAGTGAGTGGTCGGACTGACACCGCTGAATTTTAAAAAGGAACACTTTGCCTTGAAAAATTGATCTGCTTTTTGTCACAGCAATATGTTCAATAATAGCCAGTTTTTAGGGAGGCTTCAGTTACATTTTGCTGCTTGAAGATAAAAAACCCCATTTGTAATATCACGTAAAAGGCGTTAAAAAGCTTTCCCTGCCAAATCTCTGTTTGAGCTCTTCATTGGGAATATATAAAAGCATTCAGAATCCATTTATCTTGGCTATGATGCCTGCACTTTAACAACCACATTGTGTTTTGTACATTTTTTTAACACCAGTCATTTTCTAGCGACAGCAATAGTGTCCACAAGGCAGTTAGACCAAAAATATGACCAGGTCATCTTGTAAATCGTTGCATTTTGCTATTTTTACTATGTATTGCTGAAACACGGAAAGTGTGTTCATGAATTAATCTGATATGGGGTAAAGAAAGCAGAAAAAACTTTAGTTCATTAAAAGTTTCACATTTTGAACATAATTTTGTACATACAGTATATTGTAGTATTATTGTGTGCGCGTTTTTCAACTTGACCACTCTGTGACTCTTTAAAACACATTTCTTGTGGTAATGTAACACATTTCCCCTGGTGTTAAGCAGGAACATACAGTATTAGCGCTGTCTCAAACAGTAAATTACCTAATAGTGGTGGTGAGAGAGAGAGCATGAAATGGTTTATTCATGACAGAAAACTTCCACTGCTGCTCACCTTGGACCTCTGGGCTCAGCTGGTAAGGAAGATCAAGAGAGAGAGAGAGAGAGGCAGAGTGTAAAGAATAATAATCTGCTATATGAATAAATAATTTAACAACAAACACTGAGCTAAGTTGTGGAATGAAACACCCAAAGGCAATTAACTCCAGGAAAGAGGGAGGGCAATTAATTTTGTTTACCAGTGATGTATAACTTTTATACGGGCCCATGAGGTTTAGAAAAGTCCCTGTTATCACATTTTATGATGCATGTTTTATTCAGATGCACATTTGTGGCTTTGTGGCCTTTGTGAATGTCCGACTGCTAAGTATATGAATTACGTGCTTTAAAAGAAAATAACCACCCCGAGAACCTGGCTGAAGCAGATTCGCTAACCGCTGTGTCCTCTGTTTCGGAGAGTCGCCACGCATATATATAAATATTTATTTATTCATTTTGTTTTTTGCTCAGCCAGCAGTAAGTAAATTGGATAAAAGCAGATGTTTATCCAGATTATTTCATGTCAAATCATGCAAGCATTCTTGCTTCTGATTTCACAAATCCACCTAATCTCTTATTATTTCTTTTATTATTCCCTATTTTTAACTTGACTTAACAGGATCATAAACCGGTGAAAGACGTGAAGGTCTAGCCTCAGTTCTTTAGCATGGTATGTTAATTATCTCTGCATTGCGTCTACACTTTGCAGCTTTGAGGCATGTTGCATTAGATGGTGGAGTTGAGATGGCGCAGGAATTTGAGTGAGCATGATCGTTACTGTCTTGTCTTTTCGTGTGCTCTCACCTTGCACTGTAATTGAGAAGTGTAAAAAAAGAAAAGTGGCGGTCTGTTCTGTTTCAGCAGATAGGGGATTTAGTTGGAAAGGTCACATGAGGTTGCAGCATGTAAATACAGCACCAGGCTGAGTGGTGCTGATATCATGAGCCTTTTGGTGCTCATACTGTATGTACTGTAGAGACAAGATAGCACCAAAATAAATGCACTACCAATTTAGAGTCTCCTCAAAATCAAAGTAATTTTGTGCAGCTAAATTAGAATGAAGTCCACAGAAGTCTACAGTATTTTCTACCTGGACTATTCATGAATAGCCGCTGATTAAATCTGAATGATAAGTTTCATATCACGGTGCATTTGTCTGACTCAGGGAAGGGATTTTTTAATCAAGCACAGTGTCTTAAAACACAAATAATGAGGTAATTTTTTTCACCAGCCGAGGAGATGTGCAGCAGTTTGAGATTAAAATGTGTTCAGGAAAGTGAGAGCATGGAGATAAAGGTAGCTCACGGGCAGTTGCATTGAAGAGTTTAATTCAAAAAGAAGTTTCAATTTCAGGTTTTGCCTTAAAATTTATTTTTATAATTAAATAACTTTTTTTGAATTGCTTCATTCCAATGAATCCTATTTCTACAGCTACAGTTTTGTATTACATTAGCGTGACTGCTACGTTACTGTGCCAGAAATATTAACTTCTTCTTTTCTTCCAACTCTGCTTGAGGTTTTGATCGCTTCTTACTCCTTGGCAAAAAAGTGGAACAATAATTTATTCCCATCTTTAAAAAAAAAAAAAAAAAATCTGTGTTCATGTATTGAAAAGTGAAAACAATACTGAAGAGGAAACTGAACATTGGATTTTTCTCAAGCGGATCAAAGTTCGAGATTAATATTTGTTGTATTTGATTCTTTGCCAGTTCAAAGTCAGGCTGTGATTTTGAATTTGTTTTTGTTTCACAAAGAGGTTGCATATTTGCATTTCCTCATGAAAAAGCATTTATCTGTTTACTTTTTTAAAGCGATTTGCTGAGAAACTTTCTTAACAGCCTTCAGCTCACCTCTTTTGTTGCAGTTTCAGTGTTGTGAGGGTTGACAGCTTCTGCACGTTTCCGTGTAATGAGAAGCTTTTTTCCCCCTTATCTTACCCACTGGTTTATAGATCTGTGTGGTTAACCTTCGCTCATCCCCGATTTTTTCGCATCATCAGAAGACCATCTCCCACTTTAAAGACTGGTCTGATCCTGACAACAGGATTTTGACCTGATGAAACCAGGATAATAGACATTACTGACGGACATCAGTGTTGGTCTGTGGCACTCCTGATCTGCTTGGGAAAATTCATTACCTGTGAGACCAGAGATGCTGCTGACAACAGAACACTTCACTTGCCTCAGTATTTTGTTCAGATTCTTTCTCGTGAGCTTGTGTCATATTAAGTCCTTGAATGATTCTCTGTGAGTGGAATTAATCCTGAAATTGGGTCATTCACTCGGTGGTCTGAGGTTAAGGATGTCCTGCAGATGCTGTTGTAGTGGTTATAGCCCTTATTAACTCTAGGATGTATTTATAACTTATAAAGTTCAAAATTCAAAGTTTCTTGCACCCGTTACTCAAGAAGAATCTGGGTTTTTTTTCATTTGTTTGGAACAACATTTTGGCAGTGAAGGAAACACATTTGGGGCTTGCGAGTATTCACAGCAGCAGGATGTGTACTTAAATTACAGTGTCCATGTTCATTGTAATAAAGGAACATGTCACCCAGTGCAGCTGTGTGGCTCACTGATGTGTTTTTAATGGTTTTTGGAGACCATACATATATCATGCTTTGGATACACAGATAAGACTTGTTAGTGTTGGCCTTTTAATGCATTTGTTGCATGCAACATTGACTTTGGGCTTTTTGTTGTCCTGAACTCCGCCTGAACTCAACTGAACTGCAGGCAGTGCAGAGAGGTATGCTAGGTGCAAGCTTAAACCTTTTACAGTTGCAAAGGTTCTTTCGTCTGTGCTTATTAAAGCTTTTTGGACGTAAACATTCAATAGTTTCTCCCCACCTGGAATGACGAGACTAAGATGAGTTTCACGGTAGAAATCAATGTGTGTTTCGATTGAACGCTGAATTATTTGCACACTCTTTGACATTTCTGTCTTCCAACTCTCCGGATGCATAATCAAACCAGCAGCATCTGTTTTTCATCAGCATACTTGCAGTCAGAAGAAAAAAGAAAGATTCCAGAATATCTGAAGTGCTGGAACACATTGACTAAGCCTCTATACTTCCAAACTACCTTCCCTCATTGATGTAG
Organism: Psettodes erumei; assembly: GCA_016785225.1. Classification (NCBI taxonomy): domain Eukaryota; kingdom Metazoa; phylum Chordata; class Actinopteri; order Pleuronectiformes; family Psettodidae; genus Psettodes; species Psettodes erumei. The sequence continues at coordinate 1,799,774 of JAFBJZ010000953.1, forward strand.
CACTTTTGCACAAAAACACAATAACAGCATATGACCCAGGCCACCGCTCCACTGTCACTTCACAAAGGTCCCCTCTGGCAGCTGAGGCAGAAGGTTCTGGTGCAAAAGAGCCTATTTCTGCAAAAGCTTCAGCCCTGCCTGAGCCATAGAAATTTTTAAGACTGCCTTTATAATTGAAGATTTAATGTACAGTTTTCACATTTTAACAGTTCTTCAGTGGATAGAGCTGAGGTTCTTAACATGCTTTGAGATATTCCAATCTGGACTGGTGCACATGAACACTTATTTTACAGCACTGAAAATGCATAAATTAGATTTTTCCTGAACTTAAGAAAACCCGACCAAATAGTGAAAAATGAAAAAAAACTGCCTCACTGCTAGAGGGCATTTTTGATTACCATGAACGAATTGAAAGATTCAGCTAGAGCTGCAACCAATGACTTCTTTCAGCACCAAGTAAACTACTGATTACTTGTTGATAGACAGTATCCATAAAAAGCTTTAAAAATAACAGTATCACAATGATATTGTTATTTATTACAAAACATTTAGCATTTTTGCTTGGTAAATTACTTAAACGATAAATAACTGATCCGAATCCTGAATTCCAACTTACCTGCTGTTGAAAGCAATAGTTTAACTTCTTTGGAAGTATACACTTATGTCCTTTTTGTTGTTACAATAGTAAATAATAGTACTTGTAGGATTAATTCTCTCTGGCTTTTATCTGCCCTGCACAGCTCCTGCTGGCTCTTGTTAAAAATGAAGTGAGTATTGAATACTATGTCTTGGCTCGGCCTGTTTGATCCCTCTCCCTCTTGACTAATTGTTCTGTTAACCCGGTCAACAAAGCGACAGCCTGACAAGCAGCTCGTGTTTGTGGACGCGCACATATGAGCTCTTTCGGCGTCCGATGCTGCTCTGACAGTCGGACGGGCCGTGGTGCGCTCCTCCCAGGCTCCCTCAGGGCCAAACAAACTTATCTCCACCCAACTCGCCCCTTTGCAGCCACACAGTAGTTTGCTGTTTGTGGACGGTGGAAGTAAAATAGCCTATCACAGCTGGATAGAGAGAGCTCAGGGAGGTTAAAGAAGCACCTTATTATGCATACAAAAGTGAAAATAAGGTGGAAAATTGGACTGCTATAGCAGGGGAGCTATTACCTCATGCAGACATATTGTCAAAGCTCTCACAAAAAAGGCTGGAACAACAGTGCTGTGCATGCCCTGAGTGACATAATGAGTAGTGTGCATTATGGCTCTGTTTTGTTTTCAAACGCAGATGATTTTATTTTGTCACTTGTGTTTTTTAGTGACTGAATGCTGCAGTGCTCTCTTATTTCCCCGCAGGGTCTATAGTGACTTGAGCTGCCAAACTCAGTAAAGAGCCTCGGCATGAGAGAGCATGTAGGTGTGCATTTGGATGCAGGAGAGTATCATTTACCATTTTGTTGTCATGACTCAATCAGAAAAGGAAATTCAAGTGTAGGGTGTAATGTCAAGGGTGTAGCTTTGTAGTCGAGCACCAATGACCTCTTGACCTCAGAAATGCACATGCAAACAAAAAGTACATCATGTCATACAAATACTTAAATTTTATCTTGACAGCAGACTGCCATTCAAGATTAATATTCAACTTTTCACCCAAAAACTAAACATCAGACTAGGTTTACTGTACAAATACAAGGGCATCTGTATTTTCCAGCTCTTCTGCCCTTACTATGTGTGCAGGTACACAGCTGTGCAGCGAGCTAAATGTCTTTTCAGTAAAGGTTGAAGACAGCAATGCTGCCAGTGCCAGCTGCCAATGTAACAGATAATAGAAAAACATCTGCTACTGCTGTCCTTAGGTTGAACTTTCAAGATGTGCTCCAAATCAGCGTTGTCTAATTTCACACATTTAGAGTTGGAAGAAGGCGCCATCAAATGCAGCAAGGCTAATACATTGTTTCTTCTCTAATGGCTGACTGCTGGGCTCAGATCGGAGCGCCTTTTGAAGTTCTGCTTCCCCTGAGTTGATAAGTGTTACTAACAACCGGCAGCGTCTTGCCGCTGAGGAGCAGCAATATTGTTAAAAGTAATAGAAGTGTTATCTCAGTATTGCACTTCATACTTTACTGCCGTTGGAAGTAGTGGGAGGTGGTGAGCACAACAGCTGGTGCCTGTTAGCCGCGTTTGTCAAACACACACACACGCACACTCACACACACAGCCGCTACTCAGGAAGAAGCTTGTGGTGTTTTATGAAGCTGCAGCTTGTCTCGCAGCCGCTGTTTATTGAGGAGAAATGAATTGCACAACAGCAGCGCCGTGCCTAATGAACACAAATCATAAATGATGAGTTGGGAGCCAAACTGAATTATATGGAGCAGCATCAATCCCCAGTTTTTGTGGGGGTGCAGGTTCTCGAACCCAGATCCTCTCGATTTAAAGTGGCTAATAAGTTTCTGGTTTCAGTACTGCAGAGGAATATGATGTAAATCAGAAATGACTGAGGAGGAAATGGGGCCTGTGGAGCACCAGAGCAAGTTGTTATAAATGCAGTGTGGAATATTTTGGATGACATTATGTAAATCCTCATCTGGGGAAAATTGATTCACAAAGTTCAGTTTCGCTCTTCTCTCCGGACTTTGCAAATGCTCAGAGCCACAAACAAGAACAAGCTCCTTAATATTACAAATGCTGTCTGTGTGAGCCTCCTAATATAAGCCTGAGAATCCAAACCTGAAAGTCCTGAATATGCATAATTCCAGAAACACCAGCCAATTATATAAACTAAACCCTGCGCTATGTGATCATACTGTAATGGGCTGCTTTGGACCCATTTTATGAGGCTGAAATTATGATACTAATCATTTATTTGTGAATATTCAGCAGCTTCTTTGAAATAATCATCATTATTTTAACAAAATTATCAAGACCGATTAACTCTTTGCTATTAATATTAATTGAATTTTATCCTGTGGTATTCACTGTCAAAGTTAGGGCAAGTGTATATAAGAAAAAAACTAAGAAAAACTTCAGGTCTGTGTGACGTGTGCTGGACTTGGGCTGGATTCACTGCAGGTTTTACATGACAGGTGTAAGTCCAGCCTCTGGCAAGGCCTGGCACTGGAAACACATTTAAATGAATGCTTAGTGACTTTTAAAATCACCACTTATTTAAATAAATGCACTTTATCCAGGTCTGCAGCTTTTTCTCCGTGGGCTGGCTGGTGAGCTGCCGGTCTCAGACCTCCCAGTCTCCAGCTCCCGTCGCACACGCACGGCTGTGTAGGGTGAACCAGGGTGGAGGTTCACACCCCTGCCCGAGTATGCTGACTATGATTAATGACCGAGAGGCAGGTTAAAACAGTGATTACACACCAGCTGGCATGCCTCCACTTTTAACATCAGCCCCTTTTCACCTATGTCTGGGGGGAAATCTCTCCCTCATACTGCTGTAGTCTGTAAAGAGAGAAAAGAAGAGAGGGTGAAAAGGTAGGACTACAAAAGATTAAAACAAATTCTATTTTGCCTTTGTACTCAGCAAAGACAGCATCATACCCCTCCCTCAAACAACAGTGGTCCAATTATAGTATAGTGACCATAGTATAGTACCAAGTATAGTACCAAGTAGGCACAGCAGGTCTGTGAAGTTTTGTCTTTTAGCTTTTACAAAACCACAAGCATGAGCAAAAGTGTAAGGGATTAAACAATGTTTATGCAGCTTACTTCTTTGTTAGGTGGTATAATGTTGAAAGTGAAAGTTAACAGTTAAAATATACAGTCAAGCAGCCAAACAGGGTCATATTAAACAGAATGACAGTTTATTTACTTATCATACTCATAATATCAGGACTAATGAGCACTACACTGTACTTCAAGAACCCCGCTGTTTTTGTCTATTTTCATAGGTTCACATCAGCTGGTAACAAGTGGGGATGCAAACTTCTTACATGCAACTTAGTCTGAGTCTTACTTTAAAATGTCTCAACTGAAAACATTAAAAAAGATCATCTGGAGACATTTTTCATCTGACAGGTGGAGCTTACCTCATGTGAACTGGGTAGCTCCTATATCTACAGCTAAATGTGGCGGCGTCAGTCGTCATTTCAGCCAGCAGAGTTGATGTTTGCCGGCTAGAAATGACAAAGTTGCATCTGTCTACCTCTGTCCGACAGTGACTAGCTTAGTAGAGTTTAGCAGATGGTAAGAAATAGAGACAGGTTAGAGAGGTTTTTCACTTCAGTTAATCTACATGAAGATTTAAAAAAAAAATCCTGAGTTCACTGTATCGTCTCTGCCATGGAGCCCATTTGTGATATGGAGACATAGAGCGCAGAATAAAGCGGCAGCTTTGTGAGCACTGAGACGAGGGCACATAACAGAGCTCTCCCATAATTAGTCTTGTTCACTTGTTCAGCTAAACTTGATCAGTTTGACTGATAATTCCCATGTCAGAGCAGTCCTCTGGCTGCTGTTCCCATGGCAACCATATTTCCAGCCAGCCATTTATATCGAGTTTATTCACATCAAGTTATACGGCCGATTACAGAACACGTGCCTGCCTCACCCCATATCACAGATTGTAAGGGAATTAGTCAGAGGAGAATCGTCCTTTTAAAGTTACCTGTTGCAGATAGATTGAAAGGGTTTTTTGTTCAGTGTTGATTTGTCAGTGTGTCTGATCCACGTCGGATGTGGCCATTCTGGTTTTGTCATGTCATCCTTTTGTTTTGCAGTCTTCCCTACATCTGTTTCTCAAACAATAGCAGAGGCAAAAAAAACCCCACACCTATGTGTAGGTAGGGCTCTGCGGCATGAGATCATCATAGTTTCCCTGCTGCAATTTGAATTCAGCACTTTATTTTCCTCCTCAAGGTCCACATCTCATGAGGTTAAATAATAGATGTGAACCTGGAGTTAAGATTACATCATCAAACACCTTTATTATCTTAATGATTGTTTTAATGACTTGTTTCATGATTACTAGATACAACAGTAGCAGTTGGAAAGCTAATTAATTTATTGCTTAAGACAGTGAGTTGGCAACTGCGAGCATCATTAGTCTTTTGTCTGAACACAAGTGATTTTACTTCGACCTCTTTTAAGACGCAGTATTTTTAATTGAGTACAATTTTGCAGTACTGTGTCCAGCCCTGCCTGGACCCCAGCAAGCATCAGTGAAACGCAGTGTAGTCTAAACCAGCTCAAAAGGAGGTCAATAAAACACGTTGCTATAGAGTGGTAAAAGGGAACTGAGCCCGCCACGAGAAATGAATTCTCATCATGTCCCTCCGCTGACTGCTCCTCTTTCTCTGCCAGCGATTTACACAAACACCACACGCATAAGCTGTGGAGGAGCAGGAGCCGGCAACCGCAGCGTAACAGGAGTTTGACAGTCACTCCCTCCCCCCTCCTCTGCACCCATCCCCCGTCACCCTCCCTCCCCACTCTGGTCATTCTCAGAAGAGTTGTCCCCTGCCCAGTGGCATGTGGATGTGTATAATGGAGATGGATGGCGGCTGGCTCTGCCACACAGTGGAACAGACGGACTCCTCCCTAAACGCCTGTCTGCCAGCCTCCATCAGTCTCCCTGTGACAGCCCCCCGGAATAGAGCCCAGGCTCTACACTGGTCTGCTCAGGTGTGTGTGTGTGTGCGATCAAAAGTCTGGCTAACTTATAACAAATCAACATGTTGTTATTATTATGATTTACTTAAAAAACTGTCGTTTCAGCAGTGGCATTTTGTCATCTTTCAGTGCTGTCATCATGTTAGAAAAAAAAATATATATATAAATTCTTGGGAGGAAAATCAAGCAGCAAAATCAACATGCACAACGAGACATAGCGCCAGAGCAACCCAGGGTGAAAAATTGCAGCAAGCGTTCTCTAAAGAAATATTCCTCAATCCTCTGGGAGCTTGTATAGCTATTGTTGTCGCTCTCCTCCTACACTTCACTTCTCCCTCTTCAGCTGCTTTCCTGAGCCTGTAGCTCTGTTGAGACTTGAACCGTGCGTGGAGTTGTGCGTGTATATATGCGATGATGCCTGAGTGTATGTTTATACGGGTGTCAACAAAGGCTGCAGCATCTCCTGGCTCCTTGTGCCTTTGTGTCCTCTCTGTCTGATAGGGTTCATACTGTGAAGTTCAGTCACTGTGCGGTCCAAGCACTGACACTTAGTCTTGTTTAATTAAGCTGCTGGATCAATAAACTCTTTGATTCCCCCGCCTTTCCTTTCCTTTTTTCCCCTGCCTGGGACACCATCTGCTTGCTGTGACCAGAAAGACCAGTACAACCTTCGTAGGACCCTCTGAAACACCCATTAAAAATCCATTAAGACAGCGCAGGAAGGTGGGACAGGAAGCGGTTTTTGGTTTAGTTTAGGGGGAGAAAAAAGAAGCATTTCTGAAAATGTGGTGCTTTTTTTGGTTGTTTTAATATCATCTCTTAGGTGACAGGAAAAGCTGCAGCAGTGATGAAACAAAATGAATGGATAGAAAGTGAACCGGAGGAGAGAGACCGAGAGAAAAAAGCGACTGGGTCATGCTGCCACACATGCTGAAACACTTGGGCTTCGCTGAAATAGATTTTTTCTCAATTAGCCACTGGATGAAATTGAAGCGGCAACATGAAAGAATTCTGTTTTTCTCTTACAACAAATACCATATTGCTGGGAACTATTTCAACCATTTATAGTTCTTAATACTCAATAGTGCTATTGAGTATTTACAGAAGTGCAGTGTGCAGCATGCCTTTATTGTGTGTGTGTGTGTGTGTGTGTGTGTGTGCCAGTGCAACAGCTCACTGATGTGTTTTTAACAGTTATTAGACACAGTTTGAAAAAAAGGATGTTGCACACCATGAAGTCTTATTGATTGAGGTGTGTAGATCAAAAGCTCTTTACCTGATTGAGGTGTGAGAACTGAAGCGTTGTTAACAAAGTGAGTACAAGCCAAGGACAGTGTGCAGGATCCTTTGTTTTCACCTCAGTCAATAGTCTTTACACCACAATGGAGCTACAGTGCACAGATGATATGGAGACAACACTTGTTAATATGAGCAATTCACTGTTGATTTCACCTTTGAGGTTTCACAGCTACAAATTGTAGGTTTAGACTTTATCCACACTGATGAATCCATGTAGTTTAAATCAGCGGAGAAGGTGTGTTTCACAGTATTCTGCAATGATGGTTTGGTGAGTTGATTATTGCTGTCAGGCACTTCCCTGCAATTTGCAAATGAATTCTGTTCATGTAATGAGACCTGGAAGTCGATGATGGAGACCGCTGGTATTCCAGCTCCTTGCTGCACGTGCTTTAGTGGCTAACTGACTGGCAATTAGTCAGCAATAGCCGTGAATGAAAGTACCAGCTGTTGAACATTAACAAGTCCAGTTTGTATTTGTGTGGGTCGTTCTAAAAAACACAGAAAAAGGTTTGTGGATGAATGTAAAGAATGAGTGCACCACAAATGGAACATAAATGCTGTCACATAATGACATAAGCTGAGTTCAGGTCATTGTCAAGAACAACACCTTCAGGTCAACTGAAACGGCTCAATCTGTGATTTTTACTTGAGATGATGAAAGATGAGTCAGCTGCTGCAATACGGGAAAATATGTGCATGCAAAATCGGTATGATAGAAGCTTAATGATTGATCATACGTCTGATTAATGCAGTCCATAGTTTTACTTCTGTTCTAGCTTTGCTGTCATTAATGCTGTTTTTCCACTTTTGCTGTCATGCAAATCCTGATGGTCAGAAAGTCTTTTGGACTTTAATTCATTGAAATTCACACAATCACAATAACACAATGTAAAGCCTCCTCGCTCTAAGTGACCCCAAGTGAATCAGTGCTGTTCTTTGCTGGACATTTGGACATGGACAGTTTTAATTTGAGTCCTCTATCTCACCAGGCAATTACTGACAGTACACCTACTGATATAAACAAGCAAACTAAGGTGAATAAGCTGTGTGATAAGGCCAGTAAATCATTTTCAGTGAGAAAGAGAGCTGCATGTGCACCCCCTCCCTCACCCGAAGGAGCCGACACAGTGGCACATTCCTGGCAGACTGCTTTGTGCCATAACACTGCAGTTCACACAGCAATCGTTGCAAGAAAAGTCAAACGGGCTGCCACTGTGATGACTCCCCGGAGTTGTAAAATACTTTTGTTTCAGAGGACAGACTGCACTCTACACCTTGCACATGCATTTTTCAGCCACAGTCAAAGACACAGTGGTGGAGAGGTAAACTTCTCTCTCCCATAGCATGTGCTGCCCATTTGTCTCTCATGAACAAATCTTCTTGCTCTGTCAAAAAGAGGCTGTCACACAACACCCACGCTGGCCCCAGAGTGACGCTGCTGACTTCTTTTGGTTTACATGGACATACTCTTGTTAAGAGAGATCTAATTTTAAGTATTTGTATTTTAGGCACTTCAGAAATGCCGAAGGTTACTGGTTAGGTCTCTGCTTTCTGTCTGGGGCAGGTCAGTGAAGTCTGTTACTAACTATTGCACTTGAAAATAAAAATAGCCAAAGGCAAGCTGTGGCATGAGAAAGTCAGTTCTAACTCTTGAAACGTATCTGATAGCACAGATGACATTTTTTGCTCCTAACTGAATGAAAAACTGTAAACACTCACTCCTTCCCTCCCTGTGAGGATATCCAATTTAAAACCAGCACGCTGGTTTATCGGTAGGCTGATATGCCTTTTGTCAGTGTTTTCTGTCCTTCATCTGCCTGGACTACCTGACGTCAGAAAAGATTAAAAAAGTTAAAGATAAGTAAGTGAGGGAAAAAAAGCCTTCAACTTCAGAGAAAATGAGACAGGAGAAAAAAGGCATCACTGACTTATTAGTCTGGTGGTCTTGGTGCTGGAGTGAGACACAGCCCAATAAAAATGCCGTCTCTTCTCTGGGATTATGCTGGTGTTGATGGAACTGACAGGCCGCCTCTCGCTCTGGGATTTCCCATTTGGGAGGCAAGGCGACTGGATTGTGCGGCCATATTCAACCGTCCTGGCTCATCACTCTCAGGCACTGTGGACCCAAATAGGCCCTGCAGGTTCAGTGGCGGACGGGCAGGACCCCCAAACACAGAGCTGTGGAGAGCAACTGCAGGAGCTGTGACAGTAATGCAAACATTACAGCCAAATCCTGCCAGCAAGTTTAGTCAAGAGAATAGACTAAATTGCTTTGTTTGTGTCTGTGTCTGTGTTTGTGGTGAGATGTCAGCTTTTATAGAACTCAACAACTCTCAGAATGTCGGGCTGCTTTGCTGAGAAGCTCTTTTGTATGTGAAAAAGGCTGTGTTGGTACGGTCTCTTTAGAAAAGTAGTCAATAATATCACTTTTAGAATATTTTTTATCCACATGTAGCTCTGATAAATAATAGTGAAGGGGCCTTCATGCTCTTTATGTCAGGTTAGGGATTGTGCAGAGTACCAACAGAGCAAACAATATGAATTAATTCTAAAAATTAAATTAGTAAATAACTGTTTAGTAAATATCCTGAACTAAAGTATTTGTGTCACATAATCACTGTTGTTCCTGAGGATGAAATCAATCTTTTTGCTGCAGCTGTCGTGTTTGCAGAACAAGGGAGGATCATCCTCTCAGCTGCACACTGAATACAGTTTCCAGTCACTGAATGCATTTTAATACCTATACCATGGGTTAATGCAGTGAAGTCTGTTAATGCAAACACTGCTGAGTGAGTTTGCCTCGTGACTTCAGCTCAGACTCGCAGCACATTGGCTGTAAGAGGCCACACAGGGGCTTCACTCAGCATGCTATTCTAAGCTGCACCTCTCTATAACAGGGTCTCTGGATTGTATTGGAGTTCACAGTTTCTCAGTGTCAGAGCTCTTGGCTGTACACAGTAATGGTCATCGCGCAATGTTTTCTGAATAATTCATCAAGAACACAGAGCCTGTCCTGAAAATGCATCATTATCCCTGAAGGAACTTTCATTGTTCTTTTAAACATGTTAGTTTCCATGTTTTGAGAAATCACATTATACCTTTTATAGTTTAAAGTGGCAAAAAAATCCAACATTTTGAGCAGCATGTGGAGCTGAGACATAAAGGACATGCTGATGCAGTGAAGTGACACGTTTGACAGAATAGGGTTATGCAGCCAGTATACAAAATTTGAAATGGAGAAATAGCATTAAATTGCATAGACCTAACAGTAAAAGTTAATAATTCTTCATATATTTTGTTGTTATTTAAGTTCAGACAAGCAGGACAGTGACTAAAAGGAGTAAAAAACAAAACAAAACAAAACAAAAAACAACCTGACTTTCTCTGCACCCTGTAACTATACGGTATAAGTGTACAAAAAGTGTATTCATAACACAAAAAAACTGCAATGAAAACATCCAGTTGGAGAGAGAGAGAGACAGTGAGACTGGGCATGACAAACAGGACTTGTAAGTAAGTAGGGGAGATTACGCCGGTTGCTAAACTCTCCATGGGGAAAATGTTAAGCAGATCCAATGGATGGAGTAATTCAATTTGAGCCCCTGAATAATAGCATCATTTGCCATGGAATTAGCTTCCGCCACTATCAATCAGCACGGCAAAAGACTAACACAAGCTGCGCCCACCAAGGACACGGGCTTTCTGTGAAATTCAACTCATTCATTAGGTGAACTTGACTGTCGTCGCCAGTCACAGCGGGAACGAGGGGCGAGTGTTTATGCTTATTCTTCAATTATGAACACATTTCCCAAGTGAAATTTGGAGCACATTTTTCTCTTTCTCATATGCTGTCAGCCTCTTTACACATTCATCTATTTTGTACTTTTTCGAACTAGAGTTACTTTTGATAATAAAGTCAGCAGCATTCAGTTTGGTTCAATCAGAATCAAAACTGCTTGTATGCATGTTTTAACTTGCAACAAAGAACTAAAATGTGATTACAGCAGATCTGATTACATTAAACAGCTTTCAACTACACTTCAGCCTCCCTTTGTTAGTTACTTTCCTGTCTTCAGTTTTTTGCTTCCTGCAGTGCTACCATGATCTGAAAATCTAACGCTGCTCTGGGGTTGCTGTCGTGTGCTCAGGGACGTCAGTGGGTCCGGTTTGAAGCAGCCGAGGCCGCCTCTTGATGTGATTTCTGCTAAAATTGAAAATTCCTCTCCCGGCTCAACAAATTGTTACCCTTTCAATGCTGAGAATTGAACAAATTAGACTGTGCCGGCTGTATTCAAAAAGCAGGTTGTGTGTGTGTGTGTGTGTAGGGGGGGGACACGTTCCTTCCTTTGTGAAGTATTTATTTCATTGCAGAGAACGCAGCGTTGACAGACGCCTCGACACAAACCCGCTATTAATGTCACTTTCTTGCTGAACGTGCCTTGAAAGGCTCTGTTTTCTCAGCTCACTTTTAAATTAAATAAAATTTGAAAGCATAAAGGAACACGCTGCTGATTACAGCCTTTTCTTTCACTGTCCCGTTTTGCTCTACATACTAATTCCCACAACAAATGGCTGTAAACTGGCCCAATTTGTTCTCCAGTTGGACAAAAAAATCTTGCTGCTGAGAAATGCTCGACGTTCAAGCAACGGCCGGGAATTTGTTACTTCTGTGACACCTCACAGCCTCTGCAGAACTTTACAAATGAATGAATGCAGATAAAAGTGAAAAGGAAGGGAACAAAGATATACTGCAGCTGACCTTGGCTTTCTTAGCTTCTTTCATGCATTCTCACTTGCTTGAGGAGCCACACAGCTCAGGTTTTAAGATTTGTTCCACTTTTCAAACATTGAAATGAAAATCAAAATATTCCTCTTTATGAGTGCAGTTACTGTCAAAGGGCTCTGTTCCCTTCTGTGGTGAGGGCAGACACAAAAGGCGGTGTGCACGTTGTCTTATTCCCTGAAGAAAAGACAGTGATGTGTCAGTGTTTGGTGATTGCTGTGAGGTGACCGGGTCATCCTTATCACTGACCGCGGCTGGCAAAAACGTCAAAACCCCCCCCCTTCCACCCCTTCACCCCACAATCCGCTTAGGAGAAGGGGGAGGATCAGCACTTGTAAAATGACTGGCACTGCCCTGAGCAATGTTTTTTTCAGGACTCAGCAAAAGGCGGCTTACCAAAAACAACTGATGTTGGGAGGAGTCAATCACGACCCGCGTTGGGTTTGAGGTTTTCTGGATTCACTAAATCTTCATCATCTTCTGTAGTTGCAGGAAAGGTCTGCTTTTTGGTATTATTTTTTTTGCTGCTACCAGTTGACATTTGGAGCTTATTCAAGGATGTCTGGATGCTGCGCAGCCCAGCAGGGAGTCCACAGGCTTGTTGAGGGATCTGTTGAAAGGTGACCCCCCCCTCCCTTTACTTGACTGGCAGTTTGTGCCAAAGATAAATACTTGCAAAGGTTCGCAGGGGCGAGACAGAACATCTCCAACTCTGCAGTTTGCTGGAGGTAAAATAGTGGAAATAATTCTTTTATGAGCTTTATTTGCTGGTAATTTTTTGTTCCACCTGCCAATCAGAGAGCATCCTGGCCTGCACTTTATCAGACTTTTGTCATGACGGAGAATCAGTTCAACCACAAACTAGATGAGAAAACTGCTTCGGGGTGAAACTGTTGCCAAGTTACTCTTTGAGAGTGATCTGACAGTGAGCCTTCCACATCCAGAGAGTTGCTATTTTTTGCAGCGGACGAGCAGAGGCTATGTAAACAGCAGAAGCTCTGAGCTTTGTATCTTTATTTGTAGTCTAACAGAGGGGAAAATTTGCTGTCACAAATGAACAAGTTGGGTTTTGTGGCTCAAGTATTTCTGTTGTGTGATTTGGAGCTGAGACCTGTGGACAAAATCTTCAGAAGCTGCCGTCTGTATTCTTCTCTTTTTCACATTTCTTCTGAGTACACAAAAACACCTGCCATCTGGGACCAATATACATGTAGTTTTTGGATAAAAGTGTGCCTTTTCCTTTCCATCATTTCACATGCAAGATAAATGCTACACAGCCAGATCCAGCCTGAACTTTATTGCAATACATACAGACACAGAGGCAACATTCTCCTACATGATTCACATCCGGAGCAGGGCGAAACCTAAAAAGAAAGACAAGCTTGAGGAGCTGTGTGCGTGGAGCTTTGCAGCCTGACTCTGAAGTTGCTGCTGCAGCTTGCCTCGCTCTGGTATGACTGGCAGCCTGAAAAGGCAAATATTAGTTTAAAGTCAGCAAACTTTGAGAGAAAAGAAAATGCTCATCAATGAGCCATGGGGTTTTTCCTCTTGTGCAGCTGTTACACTACATTTACGTTCCTCACAGAAATCAGGAAGATGTATTCAAAGCAGCTGAAGCAGGAGAACCATGGGAAATATAATGTCCTGCTGTCTGTCTTGCTCTAAGATAAACTTTGTGTGAACAGCCTTTTTTTGGAGACAAAATTAGTCAATTTTTGTTCATGATTAAATAATAACAGTGCTGAAATCATGGTGTAGGTGATGTCTTCTCGCAGTGGGGTTCAGATGAGAGGTTTCTGCTTTTGTAAGAGGTGGTGTTCTGGAACACCAACTGGAGACAACTGTATGTTTTTAACGAGTAATTATCTAAAGTAGACGTACGGCTCGAGTCTCCGAGCAAAGCGCTGCCGCACTCTAATATGAAGCAACATCTCAAATGCTCTGAGTTGTTAGATTCACCCCCCCACTGCGCCAACCAATCTGGTGAGATGATAGAACTCAAGCTAATTCCTTGAATACAGAAACGTGCTGCTTCATTAATATTTTAGCTGAGTTTCAGTGGCCTGGCTCTTTGAATTATTTAAACAGCGTTCGTTGGTGTGTGAGACCACACTGCTTACAGAACCGCAAATTCAAGTTGAAAAAAAAAAAAAGGCTCCGTCCTGGCTTCTGCCCATTGACTCCACATTATCAAAGTAAATTGTGTTTCCTTTCTGCTGTGCAACGTACTGTTTTCTCACTCCTGCATAAAGAACTCTCCCTGACAGGCGTTAACATTTAGCCTTGTTGTTTGGAGCCTGAGGGGGGTTAATTACATTTCCGTAAAGGTTTAACTGAAATTGAATTATTTTAATGCAGCTATAATTAAAGCTTTTATAGAGCTGGGGTGTTTGCTCTATGTCAGTCTCCTTGAGTTATTTCTGAAACAGACTTTGCTTTATACACACAGCAGTGTTGGTGTCGGTCACTGGGTCCACCACTTTGTTTCAGACTTATATTAAATATTATTCATGAGATGGAGTCCATGACATCTGATACACACATTCATCTGGCTACAAGGATGAATTGCAGTAACTTTGGTTGGGCCCAGTCCAGCATGGCTGCAGACTCTTGGTCTTATGTTTTCTTTTTTTCATCTGTAAAGCAGAAATCTGAAGTTAGAACTGGAGATAGATAGTCGGGTCATACGTTTAATTTTGATCAGGCTAAAACTTGATATAATGATTTGTATAAAATCTTCAAACGGACAAAAAGTGACTCAAGGGGGCGTCTGAAAATCCAAACAATGCTGAGAAAGGAAGCTTTAAAGCCTCGGTCTCTGCCACAGCGTCGACATACTCGGGTGATGCTTTCTTGTAAAACGAGGTTTGTAATTACCAGTGTCACTGTGACCCGGGGCACAAACGGCACGCTAATTATAAATAATTGGAGCTACGCAGATTGAATAACTTGGCACAAACAAGTGCTGCTGTTTACACTAACAACATGAGAGTCGACAGTCCATCTTGTTATGTTGCCAGTTGACTAGGGCACATGGCCAGATATTTTGAAAACTGTGATAGTATGCAAATTAATTTTCAATATCAGTTTTGACCTGTGCGGGCAGGTAGAAGAGGGAGTTACTGCTGACACAACTTTGTTTGACTGTGCTAAGGTTATTTAAAGCTGTCAGCAGTTTTACAGACTGACATCTCTTCTTTTTAAATTTTAATTAGCTGAAGTTTATGATGAAATTCTCTAAAAACAGCACATAAAAGTAAAAAAAAAAAAAAAAAAAATAGTAGAAGTAGATTTCACTTTGTAATTATAATAAATGTCCCATACATACATTTCAGAACCTATGGGAGTCAAAGGAAATCCATCAATAGTGGAATTAATGTGTTATTTTTGTAATCTTAGCCTAGATTTTCCTGAGCACCAGAGCCAAGAAATCATCAAAAGGGAAAAAAACTGGAGCTTCTTTGCTGTCAGAGGAAGCCAGACCAACTTTTGAGGATACAGTGAATTTTACTGAGGAGCAGAAATAATTAAAGAAAGCTAATTTTGGAAGGACGAGCTCAAAGATCCTATGAGCTCACAAGGCCCATGTGTGACTCATCAATATATGTATATTTTAGTGGGCTTTCTTCTAAAGTAAAATAAATTCACTGAAAAATGTGTTACCACAATAGAAAAAATCATATTTTCTTACATGACACATATCCTTTGATTAATTAGTTGCTTGCATTTAGGTTAAATGCATTTAATTTCCTTTGAATTTAATGCTTCTTATGGGCTGTGAGAATATAGAAGTAAGTGCTTGTTTTTCACCTGGTGTTTACTTTGTGTCCTGTAGGCTGGTGTTACTGGTATTGCACATTATGTTGATGATGCCAGGTGACCTTGAAAACATCTTAGCCTTTACTGAATTGATGCCTCCCACCTTTTCATCTGCTGTGTGACATCCGCTCTGTTTTGACAGCGCTAACATTAAAAACAGGCAAAAAGAGCTGCAGCGATGTGCAGCAACGTGAAAGGGAATGCCGTGTGTCGCTTTTCGTATCCCGCCACCAGGAACACCCCTTCATAAAAGAAATTACCCTGTGGTTTATAGTAATCACTCATTAATGATTTGCCCAGATGCACCCAATCCCAGCCCTCACTCATCTAAGAATAGCACCTCTGCCCGGCAATCCCGATGTCCTCTTCTTTTGGATGACATTTATAAAAGTTTCATTGCGGCAATATACAACATTACATGTCATGCTCTCACGAATCATTTGTGTCATGGATCATTGCTTCAGAGTTACACCACAGCGTGAACAGTGGGACGCTAAAAGGGAGTAACTTGTGTGACAGCCACAACATGTGGTAAAGCTGATAAAATACCAATATTATTATTATTTTTTTGATTCGATTTTCTTCTCTATGATTGTGTGACATTTATTTTAAAGCCAACTTACTTACGAATTAGAATAGAAGAAAAGAAGCTGAATGGATGTCCTCTCAGTTTGAACATTTGAAGAACATGTCAGCTTTGTATAAAGTGCTTTCCCACTTTACAAATGAATTTAGTTACTTAAAGATGGGGGCTCATTAAGTGGTTAGGGAAGGACGTCCTCTGGCCATTTTTATGCTTCTCAGTGTTTCCCATACATTGATTTATTTGTGGGTGCCTGGCACAATATCAACGCTGACCGCCACATATTGATTTTCTATTTTTTTCCCCATGATTTGAAATGAGTAAAATCTTATTTCATTGTAGAGCTGAGCATGGCGCATTGAATTGCTCAGCACCTCTCTCTCAAAAGTCAACACCTCGACCAGTCTGTCACAGTCTTTGCAAACAGCGGTGATGCACGTGTTTATTTGTTTGTAGAGCAGGGAAGTGAGATCCAATCACAAGAGGTCAGACGAGACGCGGCCTCAGCTCCAGGTGTGCAACGGGTGGGCCTGTGCAGTCACCCATGAGTGATATGAACAAGCCAACTACCTGCCCACTTTAGTTCCCCTCCTCATTGTAGAAGAGCCTGAGCCTCAAATCCTACTGTGCAATATTTTATGTCAGAGTGAGTGATAAGTATAATTGTGGAATAGCCTCTCGCTCTGCCTGCAGCTGCCCGCCTGTCTCAGCCGATGGGTGAAAGAAACCTTTTAAATGGCAGCCCGCCACGTTTGAGAGAATCACCATCAACTGAAAAAACCCTAAAAACTTCCTCATTGCTGAACTTTATCCTCTTCAATTCTGTCTGATCTGTATCAAAGGCTCCGTTGAGAGTAAGGCCTGCGAGGAGAACGGTGGAGGGGGAAACCACGAGATTCGATTTAGATAGTCAGCCTCCAAACTGTGTCCCCCCTCCAATGCCTTTATTACATAAATGGAGTGGAGCACACTTTACACACAATTACTTTTCCATTTGGGTTTTTGATGACCTATAATGCTTTGATGCAGGATTAATTTAAACCACAGGAAAGCAGATTATTGCAAGAAAGGCTGCTTGTGAGCTTTTACTTCGCTCAGTCCCAGGTGAAACAAGCATCAGGATCATTTTTGCTTTCTGCTGTACAGTGCCTTCCAGCTTTGAAACACGACAGTCATTCTAGTATTTAGCTTTTATCAATGTGCACGGCGTGAAAGTTGATAGGGACTGAGAGTCTGAGCGAGACTGAATCCTGGGAGGGGAACATGAGTTTGAGTCTTTGTATGTAGTTTGATTTTAATTGAGCCGTTTCAAGAGAGTACTACTGAGTTTTGGCAACCTCCATATGTGATAAATAATTTTAAAGAAGTGATAATTAAAAGATGGCGCTGGCTGAAATAGCTGTGATGCGGAAGCTTTGCACATTATGATTTCCTGCAGTGATGTATTGCATCAAGTTTGACAGTCGTGTGGAAGAATGGGAAGCTGACCTTCAACCACAGCTTGAGCATGAGCTACCGTCTGCTCTTCCTCCGTGTCCTTGAGCAAGACGTGCTCACAAGCTGACCGTGACCTCTGACCTCACTGTGGAGGTAGACAGGAAGAGAAATCTGTGCTGGTATCAGAGCAGAAGATTATTTTTTTCCTACTTTCTCTGGTGCTAAGATCCTTGAAATTACATTTCCATAACAAATTAGCAGCCGCAGCTGTTTCTTCAAAGATCCAGCAACATAATAAGGATTAAAAAGGTTCAGAAGCTTGATACAGGTGTTAACTTTACTAACATTTATCCTGAGTCTTTTTGTTGCATAAATCTATCCATGTGAAGTCCTGTGTTTGCACGCCCTGACTGCTCAGGATATGTCTTGAGATAATGCTGGATCTTATTCAGTGTTGTGGTAAAGAAAGACGTTTTATCTGTGTTTAAAGTATATCATCTGAATGCTGATGATGGGGAGATGAGGCTCAGGGCAACAAAGCAGTATGTGTAAAATTTTGAAGATAACCTGAGGGGAAATTAAGCCCTGATCTCTTGTTTGTCTGTATTGTATTGTTTAACACCGAACCTGAACTCTGGCAAATTATTAAAGAGACATTAAAAAAATGGATACAGGAATACAAACATATTGACAAGATACTTGACATTAATATTTACAGTTTCAGCAAAAGATCAAATTGCTCTAAAATGCTCCACTAAAATTAGCAGGAACAAAAAAAATTCATTTTAAATCTATTTTGCTGAGGCACTTTCCTTTAATTTTTTCATTACATAGTGTACCAGTGTGTGTACCCAGTGTCAGACAAATAAGATGGTCATAAGTCACAAGTCTCATCAAATATGAATGGGATTTTGACAGGCCTTAGGGAGAAGACTGTGGTAGAAATGTACTCCTGGATTTGAGGTAATTGAGCACTGGGCTGCCTGCTGGAAACTGACAAACTTCCCTGTAAGACTTGTATTGCCAAACAGCCCGAGTGATTGCACGGTACCCTGTATGCTCCACAGCTAGAAGCATTCCTCGCAACTCCTGCAGGCTTTAGTCAGATTTTATTTTGAGCCAAATGAGGCTCTGGTTGCGTAAAATTTCGATTCTTTATGTGGCCCTGAGATTAGCAAGATTATTTTCCAGTGGGCGCAACTATGAATGAATTAATTTTCCATAAAGTGAGTTTAAGGCAAGCTTGTACTGTGCAGCCAATATCACAAGACCAGTAATAATTCAAAAGGAGACTGTAAATCTATTAAAACTCACTGCATTTCATGATAATACACGGTGGAGCTTTTGCTCTCCTGGTAGTTTTGCTGTGTTGGCTGTTGTCGTCAGATGTGTGTTTTGGCTCCAGTGAGCAGCAGTGGCAAAGAAAGCCGACTGGCTGAGGAAGTTTTGGGCAACTCGTAGGCACCAGCTGGCTGCTTACAAGACTTGGCCGGCGTATCTGATAAGCGGCGTCGACTTCACGGATCACAACACATGGGGGGGTCTGGATCCTACATCTCAGATATTTGGTCGTGGTCCAACAAATTTCACACATAACATGCTGAATATCTTATCTGCTGTGATTAACCTCAGTAAATGTTGCAAATGAGATGTTCACTGTGTATTTCTCACTGCTGGGACTGAAATAAGGACAACACAAATGGGGAAGGGCGTGCAAATATGGAGTTCCCCAAGGCAGGTGGGGGTATGAGCAGTGTGGGGACACCTGAGGGAGCACAAACCTGCTTTTGGGCTGACTCATGTTTGGATTACATGATCTTATTTTCCAACTGTTGTTCCCATATACACAACATCTATCAGAAAAACAAATAAGATGTTCACTTGGCCAACAAGTGGTTTTCACTTATGCTACCTTTAAGACTTTTTTTTTATCTTCAACAAGAAAATCTGAGTAAAAAACTATACTCATGTCTCTTGTTGATTAAAAGCAGAATTAATTTGAAAACCCATTGTAATGTTCAGGAGCTTTTACAATGTCTCTGACAAAATATCATTGTTTTTCCCTCTGAGTGGAAAAAGTTGTGTTGATTGTATTATTTAATTGCTCAGCTGTGAGGCAGATGTAGTTTACGCAAGATTTATCACACGGAGTGTTTTTTTAAACTGAATCTTTAATCCCAACAAACCATTTTCTTTTATTCTTGCAAGATGAGTTTACATTGTACCAGCTCCCAGATGTTTTCCTTAATGGTATTTATATATTTTTTCTCTTCCACTTGAGGCTAAAGCCCCCATATAATCATTTTTACAGTAAACACTGTTGTCTTTGCAATGCTATTGTGACATCTTATCATAATTCTCTCATTTCTGCTGCCACTTAAGCTTGTCATTGTCATTTTTCCACTCAGTCTGTTTTTGTAGACCAGACAGCTAGTTGCTTTACAAAGGCACAGCAGCAACTCTTTGCAATTTGCTCTCACCTGAACATTTTAAATATAACCAGAGGAAAAAATGAAGAAAAGGCTTCTAGACTTTGTACTGACGGGTTTAAAATGGGTTAATTTTCAACAAGGCTGCCCTGATGGGGAAAGAAAACAGGTCAAAAATCGTAACTGCAATAGTCTGGTGTTCATGTTTATGACAGGAAGTCTAATCACTGATAATGTTGTTGGAGTTATGGTGAATTATATATGATATATTATGCACTATTGTTGTCACTCAGTCTTTATTCTCCCATAAAGGCATACTACTAGGTAAGGTCATTTCCTGCATGACAAAGTAATGGCAATTGCAGCTGCCATTTCCCAGGTTTTCTCACTTCTAGCAGTTGTTTGGTGTATGCTGGAAGCATCAGACTATTGTTTTTGGTTTGAATATCAGTTACACGGTTCGATCCCTCTCCCTCTGCTTGGTAACAGTCGTGACAGTATCTTTGAGCACCCCCCATCATCACACGAGGCAGCTCCACCACTATTTAGATGTGTGAATAGATCAATAGAAGGTATTGTCAACAGGATTTGTCCTGCATAGGTTACAATGTAGTGTGTAGTCTATTTACCACATCAACAGATGGATGATTATGCTCTATTGTCTTGTCTTTTTTTAAAAACATGCATTTATTTGTGCCTTGCATGAGAAACGTAGAGATCATTGCCATATAATGCACATATTCATTATATAGCCTCAAACACAATTCCTGTCATTAACCCTGTCTCTGAGAAATGACAGTAGTTCATTCATGATGTAATGCTGGCAACATAATTGCTGGCTAGATTAAATTCACAGAGACAATGAACACCACTTTTAACTGTGACCTCACTAATAACATCATTAAATTAACATGTCAATAAAAACTGAAAATAATAAAAGGAGATTTAATGACAGCACCCATCATTGAACTACAATAGATCATACATCAGCCATTACATTTCTTATCACAACATTCTAGTAAATAAAGGTAATTACTGGGAGACAGTGTTTGTATGAACTGATTAATGGCAGGCACAGTGAAGCGCTTTGTTCTTAGTGCAGCTGGTTTGCTATTCACCATGTATGCAAGGACAGGACACTGCTGGAGCTGCTACCTGCAGAGACTGGACCATGAGGATGAACTCACCAACAACAGCAGCATGACCTGTGAGATATGACAATGGGTGGAGGGGAATCCTTTCCTCCTGAGAGTCCTCACCTGCCCCGGAGTGAGACATCAGCCATAACTAGTGCCGGCATCGTGCAGCATGTAGGGGTAACAGCGGTACCAGGGTTGAGTTGTGGTGAACATTTTAAATCTTCCCTCATGTTGTGTTTCTTTTCCTCTTATTTCCTTTCATCACACAAACTGTGTGGAGTACATATTTGCTCTTATACGCTGAGGGTGAGGTATATAATCTGTTGGGAGAACTGTTGCCTCTTTCTGCAAGTTTGAATGGAAGCTATTTATTATGCATACCGCTTCCTAAATCACAAACTGCATCCTGAGCTGTGATATTAGTTTTAGTTTGAGTCGCTTCTCCAGCTCTCCACAAGTGTGTGTGTGTGTGTGAATGCTAAAAATCATTACCCGATTTTCATTCAGTTGAAGGCAGGTTGTGTATGCATCTTTCCCTCTAAGCTTCTCCTACTTTTTGTGTCTCTTTTTCCAGCTCAGTCTCACAGTGAGTCAAACACATAACGTCAACACATTTTTCTTCAGTGGTAGCTGATGTCAAGCATGCTTAAAAATACCTAGTAATGCATTGAAAACATATCACAGTATTTAGGCTACTGTACGGTTTGAACTTCACTTGTAGTGTTTGGGTTTATGCAATTTAATGGCAGGCCAAAATTACGCCTGTGTAAACGAAACACATATTCGAGCACGTCTATATCTTATGTAGGGCAGAGCCATACCTCACTCACGGGTCACTTTGACTTGCTGTTGTGTTATCATTGATTACATCTCCTTAGGTTTATGGAAAGATATTTTCCAGGAAATGAGCCAAAAATACTGGATTTGTAAAATGAAGCATTACCTTTCTTACTCTCTGGCTACATACTTAATGCACGGTTATGAAAATGCTGCCAGTTAACTCATCTAACTTTTAGGTGGGGAAAAATCTGCTGTCCATTATCATCTGAAGTATGAACTAATATCTTTGAAATGAGGAAAAGTGCCTGTGAGATGCCTGTTATAAATGGCAGAATTGGGTCTTAAAATGCCTTTAAGTTGCCTGTGATTCTGGTCTCCAGACAAGCCATTACTTGTCACTGGCTTGTTTTTTTAATATTAACAGGTGGAAGTTGCTCCATATTCTTCCTGAAACATGCCATGAAAAGTGACTTGTCTTTTTTGGGTTGGTAACCAACAGCCTACTGTATTTTGTTTTTCAGATATGAAGGGATATTTTTCTGAGGTATTTCATTAAATATTCTCACCGCACATTAGCAGAAAGTTTTACAAAGAGAACAAAAAGAACAGGGTGCAATAACCTTCATTCTAGAAAGGCACACAGAAAAGGACAACAAAGAAAAACGTTTGTACCTCGGATGTTTTTTTTTAACTATATTTGTACCTGAACATCCCTCTCTTCAAAGAGGTGGGCTTTTAGGGCTTTTATTTCCTCACAAACATCTTAAGAAATGGAGTGGAAGCAAAAATAAGATTTAGGTCTGACAGGGAACAATATGCAGCAGTGTGGATATACTTAATTTTACCTGTAAAAGTTAAATGGCTTATTATTATGAACTACTTATTATGTCTCTCCACTTCAGTGGAGAGACATAATAAGAGTATGCAGTACAGTACAGTATATTTTTCTCTGGAAAACAAACCTGTGTACTCTGCCGAGAATTTAATTATAAATCATACAACAGAAAATAGACAATGAATCATGTGAATGCATGCGTGTTGGCACCTTTGACTTAAATTATAAATTAGCTTATTGTGATTTATTTCTATGCAGCAGCTTTGCTTTTTGTGTTGTTGTTTTTGCCCTGCTACATGCATTCGGTTGGCATTGCTCACATTTATTTATTTATTGATCAGTCTTCAGACCACAGCTGCCAATCAAACACATATTTTGAATGCATGTCTCTCCAGCCAAAGCTTAAAAAAGAGAGAGATGAAAGAAGTGGATCAAGCCCTTCAAACCCTGTGCAAATCCTCTGTGAAACTGCCCTCACAAGAACAAGGAAAGGTTGCCACACGTGTGCGACCGCTGACAACCACAACGCACAGACTACTCCTGCCATTTGTTGTTTAGAAACATATTTAGCTCAGATGGACTTGGAAAAAGAATGATTGTTGTCAATAGAATATTATACCGGTCACTGTGCCGTAGATCATTTCCTCCTAAAAGGAAATGGGGGGATTTGGCACCTCACTGAGGTTGCCATGGTGACATGGCCATTCACTCTTTCTTCACCAGTCTTTTCTTTTGGTCAAAGCTGAGAAATGTAAGTGTAATCAAGTGTCTGCCGTTTGCTTAAGATGATCTGTAAATGTAGAGAGCAGTGGCTGAAACAATCACTTGCTCAGTTTGTCTACTTGAATAAGAATCTGTGATTTAGTTGTGTTGAGATGTTTTACATAATTACAGCTGCTGAAGTAATTTCTGTCCGCAACACAGCAGCAGTGTAAATACATGCCTTAGAGTACCGTTATTTTCTCACTAATTCCAGACACCGGCAACAGAAAATCTGTATCTTCTTATTGTGTGTCTTTTCTGCTGAGGGGCTTCAGAGGTGGCGTCTTCTGACTTTGTGTTGCAGCCACAATGAATGAGAAGGGATATATCATCTGCCCTGACTTTGTGACCACAGCCTGAAAAGATGTGCAGGCTTTTCATGTGAGGAACTAAATAAGAGGACCATGGCAGCATCCACATACACTTATCAGCCACACTGTCCTTGTGCACTGCATAGGTGTTGGTGACTTCAGTCTTCCCTTTAGACACATCATGCATGAGTTAGTTTGGTACAAGAATCTGGCTGTTTGGGGGGCTTGTGAATCCAGGAGGATGCAGTTGAAAAGTTTGTTATTTTGTAAATTTTTTTTCATCTAGCAGGTTGTTTCTCCATCTGGTCAGAAAATGTAATTGTTTTTTCTTGTAATGGAAATTAACAAGTGATGGAGAAAGTATTCACATCCCTTACTTAACCAAAAGCAGTACTTATTACAAGTAAAAGTCCTGCAAAAGTACAGGGCTGTCAGCTAAATGTAGTCAAAGTACTCATGCAGCAGAATGTATGCTCCTGTCATTCATTAGTGGCATTATTGTGTGTGTAATGGGCCCCTCCAACTGGTCATGACCTAAGGTGTTATGAGATGATTAGAAATGATTTTGAGTTTAAAATGCCACATTTCCCACAATGCTAGTTGATAATTTGTCAAGTAACAGCCCCCCCATCCCATGATTTGAGTGTAATGACTCACAATGTGTAATGATACCTCATTTAACCAGTGACATTACTCAGTTTCCTGTCTGCGGAGCCGGATGGCGTTCACATCTGGTGCACGCGACAGGGGACTGCAGCAGTTTGCCTGAAGAGGAGATATAGACTTTAAAATGTGTCTTTGGATCAGGCCCAGACTCAACAGCAGCTTTTATACGCTTGGCAAATGGCCTCCGGTGAGGAAATAAACAATGGACCATCACAGGACTTTGGTGTTAATGGAGCTGTTAAAGTCAATGCAATTTCCTGACTAGAAATGACCAAGTTTTGTTGTCTTCTACTTGTTAACTTTACAGTTAATATTGGATTTTTGAACTTAAATCATTACCCACTTTAATTTTGTCCTCAGTAATGAGTGGAGAGCAGAGGTGACATACGAGACACGCAAAAAAAGTGGGATGTATTTTCTGTTTAGCTTTCACAAACCTTTATTGGATCTTTTTAACACTTTGCTTTACTTGCAGGAATGCAGGATTTCCCCCCACTATTTTTAGCTGTTAGTATGAAGACAGACAAATTAATCTCCCATTTGTTTCCCTCCTCATGTACACCTCACCATTAAAGTCATCTGTGACATTTTATATTTTAGCAGGCTATTTGTCTTTCTGACACACTTGTCACATTTTGGCAGATATTTGCTGTGGCTTCTAGTTCACATTCAAAGATTAACGTGAAAATATTTTTAAACACTTAAAACCCACAAGGTTAAAACAGCAACAACAAAAAAACTGAGTGCTCTTTAACCCACCATGTTAATTTCAGTGAGTGAGGTGCAAGACACCACAACAACCAAAATAAAGGTTCGATTTCAAAATTATTCCACTACTTTTTATTCTCATCACAATTTGTATGCAGATAAATCTGTATACACACCCATTTCATTTCCAGTGAAAGGCATGGAGGCTCTGTGTGTGTGTTTGTGTGTGATTGTGTGATGACTGTTTGAGAGGCAGACATTACACTCTGATTGGTTTAATTAAACGTGCCACAGTGACAGCACATTCGGGAGGATGGTCATTTTGAAAACGATCAGTGTAATCACACACACTTGTTGTAACTGGCAATCTAATGCGACAGCAATTTCAATCACAAATCGCAGGCCGGGGAACACCGACAATTTGCTCATCGAATGTGTGTTCAAGTATTTGTGTTGGTTTTTTTGTGCGTGTAAGCATGGAGCAGATTGTAACTGGTGTTTAAATGCAATTTGAGATGCACTTTGCTTTGCATTTACTAATTTGGAAGTTGACCACCAACCAAGTCGTGTTTTTCTCCTTTCCTCTGAGCAGCGATAGGGATCAACTGTGGTATGTCGCTGGGATAACTGAAATACACAATAAAACTTAAAAACTAAAATGGCTGTATGAATGGTCTGCTGTAATTGTTCCTTCTGTTCACACTGGCTCTAAAGAGACCCCTTACTTACAGCAATAAGTGCTGGGGTCCTTGATGTGTGTTAGTGTGTGCAGAGACAATCTGTGGAATTGGTGGATTGCCCCTTTACCAACACAAAACAGCTGATAAATAATAAGCAAGTGACGTATATACACCATTTCCTGTGCCTGGGACATCAGCAGCCATTGACTGAGTCGTGTCAGTTTGATGCCTCAGAACAAACAGACGTTATGTAAATGCATGACTTCATAACTTCATAGTTTTTGCTCCACTGTGTATTATTTATAGAAATCTCACACTGGAGTTGTGTCATTCATAAAAACCAGTGCTTCAGAAGCAGCTGACTGTAGGGGACATGTTATAATGATATATATATATATATATAAGAAATGACTGGAAACATTAGTTTCTTTATTGGGCTCCTACTCACACGTACACATATAAACACAGTTACACTGCTTCCAGCTTTTCCTTCAGGGTTGTACGTTGAGCGTTGGCATACGGAGGCTGAGTGAGAACATTGCTATCGATTCCTGCTCATCTCAGCTGGGTTAAACACTTTTCCAAAGGGAGCTGCCTTGACAGGTGGATTTGACAGTTGAGCCAGCTGCTGCTCATATTTCCTCCCAAAATAAAGAGAAACGTTATCTCTTTACACATTTGCGTTGTAGTTATCCATCTAATGATGTTATGGTGAATTTAGCTCTGCTTTTAAAATGTTTTCCTGCAGCCCAGTAGCTGGGGCGGGGGGTCACGCTGCCTTCAAGAGTTTCTAACTCATCAATCACAATTTAATTAGTTTGGGTTTCAGTGGACTTCACCATCCTGCCAAGAACAGTGAGCAAAACAGTGAAACTTTTGGTCTGAAGTTGGAGGAAAATTTTTGGCACACAGTATGGGCTTCTGGCAGCTGAATACATATTTCTGACATACACAGCTCTTTTCTAAAGGGACGCGGGTTACAAGCTCTGATTGGCTGCGAGTGCGAAAAAAGACACAAAGAGAGCGAATGAATAAATTCAGCCTCCCTCTGCGGCTTTTCAGAAGTAGAATTTGGAGAAGGACCCAAAGGCCACAGTGAAACCTCTGTGCGAATTCAAAACAGTTTGAACTCCAACTGTGACTTATTTTAGAAGCTCACGCAGGACTTTAATGTTGAGCTCCAGTGTATGAATAATGGGCCCTCATGATATCAGATTACATCAACTATTAATTGAACTCATTTGGATTAAATTGAATTTGCTCAGCCACTTCCACAGTGGTTTGGAAGCGCTCCGCTATCACACTGTTGTTTTGGATTGATATGGATTTCCCTTCTGGGCGTAGATTTGATTGACAGATCCTCAGCTGCTGGGGCGGCCAGCGAGCTGCAGATGAAAGAGCAGAGCAAGACCACCGCAAGTACAGCGCTTCAGCAATAAACCAGAAAGCAGTTTGTGTATGTTTGTGGTTTTGCTATTCAGCTTCACTGTAACACCAAGGACGTTTTCTTTGGTGGAAGATGAGAACTGTTTGGCTCAGTTGGTCCTCAGTTCATACAAAAATGATCAAAACTAAAAGTCGAAATAAACGTAAAATTCCTTCATAAATATCATCTGGTCTCACTTCAAAGCATTGAAACACTCAATGGACGGTACGCTAAATAAGGTGTAAGTGGAGTCTTCAAATGTAGAGTGGAATTAGTCAAATTTGACTAATTTTGCCACTTATATTACATTTGTGCACTTGATTGATGTTTTAAATCCAGGTTACATTACCGTCTTGGCAGAGTAGGGCCCAGGTTTACAGTATTTTTTTTATTTAACACAAAACTGCAGGTCCTACCTGATCTCGATATCCGACTCCGGAGAACTTTAAATATTCCACCATTTAAGTTTCTACTGTAGTGTGCTCACTCACTCCATGACTCTCAGTTCTGATTCATATTATGTGTAAAATCATTGTATCTCATTTCAAGGCCAGAATCTATGGGATAACTGATGTAGAGTTGGATGTTTGTACCGTCTGTTCTGGGCAGGTTTTTTTCCTTTCTTTTATCCCTAATCAATATTATGTTTATTATGTTAACAGACTGAAATGGTTGAACAAAACTGAAGTCCCTATGGGAGGGCCCTGAGAGGGATTATTAACACCATGACTTTCAAGCAGAGAAATGTAAGACTGAGAACATGTTGTCTGTGTGCGATGTCCTGCTAAGGGACACCTTGTGAGGTGTCCTCAACCACCGCCTCAGTACGGCCCATTATTATGATTAATCATGCTTTCCACCCTGCAGATAATTGGAGCTGTTTGTACATTTCCATATGTACTGTATGTAGTTGTTGATTTACTCGTTTGTGATGTGGAAGTCACTGTCAGGAGGCCAATTTGAAGATCCTTTATGATAAATGATGGTATCTATGGAAGCCAGCGGCGTGAGACTGGGTTATGACTAAGGTCACTCCAAATGGAGTTTGCGGGACTGGAGGTGCTTGCAAGTCAGTGTCATCAGCATAGATCACGCAGTCCCCCCCCGAATGACCGAGCCGCTCCACCGCTTTTTAACGGCTGCTACAAAGACAGAGAGGAAGATGGAGGGAGACGCTTATGTTTCTTTTGGCGGGTTTGCAAGTAAATGAGACAAAAAAGAGGGAGATGATGGAGAGACAAATGCAGGACTGACGGACTGTGTTTGGCATTTAACAGCACAGGTAGTGGACTGGCTCGGCCTCCCTTCAGCAGCTCCCTGATTTATCATGCTGCTTTTAGTGTTGCCAGGTAGAATACACATCTTCCTTTCTGCTCCTACACCATCTCGTGATCGTTATGTCATTTGTTTATGATCCACGGCTCTGCCATAATGGCCCGTTTGGTGTAATGCAATCCATCAGTCTTCCCAATGGCCTTCTTCCACATAGACACCTTTCTCCCCCTTCTGTGATGCATTAAAGCAAAAATGTGTTAAACCAACGATTGACTTTGAAGTAGTGGTGGGAGGACGTAGGTGTGTTTTCAGAAAGACAGAATCATTGCCACTGAAGAGGGCCATAATGTGCTCCACGCCTATTTGGCACATGCATCCAGCTTCATGTTTTTGCAAAATCTGGAGCGAGTGGGGAAGTTGAATGTGTCTGGAAAAAAGCTCGAGGTTATGGACACGGTGAGTTGGAAGTGGCAGGGAAACTGTTTCGGATTCAGCACGTGTTCCCAGCCGAGTTGAGGCTTGTAAAAGCATCTCATCTTCCACACAAAAATCATGCTTAGTGTTATTATCAGTCAAATGAAAAATTAACTTGAATCCCTTATCTCCTGCGCTCTCTCCCTTTGGCATTTTGAATATATTTTTAGCTGTTTATTTGTTTTTGGGACTCAGTCAAGAAACTTCCCTCATCCTTCATTTTCACAGTAGTTTTGGTAACCTTGTTAAAATTCCTCATTTTATCCAAGGGCCATGGCTTGGAAATGTCAAGGTATCACATAAATCACACCGCTATCTCACGAAGCAGCTTAAATACTGAACATCGCTCTGTGGCCAGATACAACTCCACATGAACACAATATCTACTGACATTTGGCGTCTGTAGCGCCGAGATCAGCGTCTGTTTTCCAATAATGACCTGCTGAACGATTTGAGCCTTTGAGAAAGTCATTGTATGTGGCAGAGGGCATTGTATCAGGCACTGACTGTTTCATTTGCTGAGACATGACCTGATTCCCCCGCCCCAACTTTTTTTTTTTTACAGGCCTCTGGGTAGTGGAAATGTCATAACGCTCATGCCAATCACCCCTGTTCAGGTCACAGCGCCTGGTGGGCCGGAACGAGGCCCGACGTAATAAAGCCAACCTTTTCATGCTGATGCAGATGAATAATTTGCAAAGTGCTGGCATTGAACATTGTCCTGGGCTTTACGTCTGATTAATTACACAAATATCCACCAGGCAGAAAAACACACATTAGCGTTCTTCTTCATTTTCGTTGTGGTTGTTATCATCACTTGTCTTTCATGGTCACACACATCCCCTTTCTTCATCACAGGTGTGGGCTCTTAACTTCAGCAGACTGACATTGATGTGTGCCTTGGCATTTCCTCTCCTCCTCTCCCAGCGTTTGCAATCTGGTAGAGCTGCCGTGAGGTCCTGGAGTGACACCACTCGGAGAATGTTTTCATCGGGTTCTTTTTGGTTCTGTTTTAGGCCAAGATGTAGTGGACCATGCAAGATTTCCATGGACTCCCATTAGTCATGCTTATAACGTGCCTCAGCCAGCACAGATGGCCGTTCGTGGCGGTGGACACTGTGGTGGGAATGCATAAAGATGCATTCAAATGTTACAATGGAACCACATATGTATGCCCGATGCCTCCCATTGAGGAATGCATCCATTTGAGTCCAGTTAAGCATGTCCTCTCTTCAGAAGGATTTCCTCAGGATTGATTTGTGTGCTGAGAAAAGATCCAGGAGGAATTAATGTTGCTGCCAGATCACCGGCCTTTCGCAGCCCGTGAAAAACCTCCTGCCAGCATCATACTTTTGGCGGTGCCCCTCTCAGTTTAAGTTGTGAGCGTGTTTATCTGCAGTGGGTGGGCATGCACATCACTGCAACTCTAAAATCTTTCTGCTCAGCTCAGGCCATGTGTGGGCTGCAGAGACATGTGGCAGGAGGCCTGGTGATGGTGAGGCTGTTTCCTGGCAGACGAGAGCTCAAACACGAGAGCTCGCCAGCAGCAGTGAGCTGTTAAAAAAGAGTGGTGGTGGTGGTGTTGGGGGGGGGGGCTGTAAACATTTGGGCTGCAGGCACACACCTTTGCTCTAACAGCTGAATACTATATCATGACACCCTGTGGGCGCTCAAACTGTCGCTAACTTAACATATCCTGTTGTTGGAGACACTGTGACTACCAGTAAAGACACAGACGTTGCGTCCTCTGAATTCCACTTTTCATGTCGGTTTTCTCACAAAGATGCAGCTTATGTAAAAATCTCAATAGAGCCAGTTTTTTTTCTAAAGAGCAGTGTGACATTTAGTATTTTGTATTTATATCAGAGGAAATTAAACACCACTGTACTCATTCCCAGTTGACCTGACCTGTATGTTTGAAGGGTCACTTCACCCAAATTACACTGATACATATTTTTCCTTTCACCCCCAGTGCTTTAAAGCCATTACATTTTTCCTCAGCCTAATGAATAAATGTTTTTAATAGATGTATCTGCCAAGGTTCGAAATATTCTGCAGACAATGTTTTTCTTTTACTGATCTTTCCAGCTGTATCCGCTCCTGGAGCACCATATTACATGAGCAGTAACTGAAGCTGTTTAATGGCTGTGATCAGGCTCTCAAAGCATGTATGGTCTCCAATAGATCAATTAAAAGTCAAAAGCACAAAAACTGCTAAAAAGTCTTTGAAAAGGGGCAGTCTTATATCTTATATTCAGGCCCATCCAGTGAGAAGTTGGTTTGCTGTCATTTGGTTGACCTTTAAGATGAGCTCCTGATCTCTTTGCTCAGACTTTAAGTAACATTACTTGGAAGCAGCACGAGTAAGCCATGCAGGGTGTTGATGTGGCTGTCACCTCGGACTGTGGAAGTGTCATTCGTTTGTGGCGCTGACATGCCGTCCCCACAGTCACCGAGCATCTGTGGTGACAGACAGGTGACGCTGTGAGAGCCTGATGTGGTGCCTAGCAGAGGCCCGGGCAGCTTTTAGCATGTGTTCATTAGCGAATGCTGGGGAAGCTTATCATTCTGAATGGCCTCATTAGTGATAGGGATTAATATGCGGCAGGTTCATTAGAGAGACAGGCGGAGGAGGGTGTCGCCAGAATCGCAACAAGGTTGCTGGTCTGGACCGGCCCTCGCCTCTCGTGTTGTTTCAGCCATTAAGAATGAAAGCCTCTGAAGAGTTCTGATTGTTTTAGTGCAGCTGATGATTCCAGTGTGTATTTGGGTTGTAGATGAATTATAACAAACACACACACATTGTTTTACAAATGAGTATGGCTATTATTTCAGTATTAAGGTAAAGCCTCACGCAGACAAAGTATCTTGTGGTGTTTTAATTGTAATTGCTGCTCTGACAGGGGCGGGTAATTGTGACAAAGTGTTAGGATATGGCATAATAATTGCTTAGTCAAATTTTATGTTGCTATTTTACTCCTAATAAGCCATCGTGATTATGTTGTCATGATGAAAAACAAAACAAAACAAAAAAACATGGAAATTTGTTTGCAGGAAAGACCTTACCCTCCTGATTTCTCATATCGGCCTTTCCACATTTCACTTTCCATCATTTTTCATTATAGTAAATCTGTGCAGCAGAATTACATGCCTCAGAAAATGTCCTACATCTTGCCATTTCTTCTTCGCCACAGGTATTATTTGGCAGAGAAGCATATCAGAGGATGTATCTTGTTTTCAATTTCCAGATTCAAAACTCAACCGTGCCCAGTGGCAGCTTCATGGAAGCCATAAATATTCTGATTGTTAGGCCGAGCCGTCCATACGGCACACTCTCTCCTCTGTGCATGTGGATAACTCGGCGCTGCTGGTGGGCCACTGAACGCTCGTCCTGTGCCAGCAGCACGCTGAGACGGGGACTCTCGTTGCACATGTCTGCACAGCACATTAAGTATTAACGGTTTCCGTGTGTTGTTTTATTTAAAAAATATTTCACTGACTGAGATCCGACGACTGGTTTGAGTTAAAAAGTTCAGCAGAGCGCGTTGTTTCTTGGTACGGAGGCTTTAAAATGCCCATGGGTCAGAAAAACCTCCACAGATACATTTTGTTCTGTTACTGTACGTGGTACTTTTATACTTTTATACTTTACTGAGTATTTCATATTATAATCACCCTACCTTTTTATAGGCACACTGGCAAAACAAAAGAACGAGAATTTTTCATTAATTTGATATTTACCTGACAGTGTTACAGTTTCTCGAGCCATGAAATAGGATAGAAATAAAACACTTACTGAGAGGAGAGAAAGTTACGAAATAAGGCAGTGACAACTATGTGATTGTAAAAACTACCATGACGTTGTTAGGAAACATATGCCTGGCAAGCTGTTCACTCTTTCAGTTGTCTGCACAATGAAAGTTAATGCATCATATTATTTATTTATATGATGTAGTTTGTCTCCTTTTTATGACACGGTGATTAGAAAATGACAGATAGGCTGTTGGTGCCCACTCGGCACTGTGTATTTATTATCTCCAAAGTAATGAAAAAAGTAACTCACTGTCATTTCTTTCTTCCTCCTGAACACAAACATGTTTAGTCTGTGTGCTTCGCCCTCTGCTTTTGCTAGATACCCAGCAAGTATTTGATTGGTACCCCATGTGCAGAACATACCATATTTACATTATAATTGTCATGTAATGTTACAAGTGGTGACAGGTGACAGCTGTTTTTCCACTTGTTCAGTTGGAGCTGATTGGCAACCTCCCCCTCTTCTCTATTCTGCATCAAACATACATACTTGTATTTGTTTGCATTTGAAAGGACAGAAACTGTGGCAGCTGCCCGCCGGTGGCAGGCCATTAGTCTGCGGGAGACTTTGGATGGCTTCAGTGTTTCCCCTTCACAAAGACTGCAGCAGAGCCATCAAACACACAAACCGCAACACAGATGTACTTGACAGCGGAAGAGAGAGCACAGAGGTTGGAGCGAGCCCGGTGATACGGCGCGATGCTCGTCTGATAACTGCCTCTTTTCCAGGCTTACAGTAAATTCAGCTGCCAGAGGTGCTGCACTTGTTGTGGAGGAGACAACGCAGCTAAAAGGGACCCGAGTATTTCATAAATAACCATCAAATTCGCCAGGCTGTTTAGAGCTGGAGGAATTTTTTTTTTTGCACGTGTTAACATTTGCAAGCAGTGCGGCCTCGTTTTGCTTCAGCTATTATCTCTACATTATCACATTCTTCCCCCAGATGCTTTTGGTGGCTACAAGTAAGGCTCAAGTCATTTCAGAAGGCATATGATGTTAGAAAGATGTCATGACCTTCCGGATAAGCCGACTTGATCCAAATTTAATGTGCATTGAGCATCTCTGGGAGACGGAGGAGCGGTGTTTGAGGCATAATTCCCGGCTGTCATCTCGTAGATGGAAAGCCTGAAAGACCACTCAAAATCATTATGTCGGGTGTGATCAGTGCTGACCTTTTCTTTATAGAGATGACAGAGTCAAAGCCAGAGAAGGCGATTCGCACGAGTAAAACGCTCCATAGATGGCTTTATTCTGGTGATGGGGGTTATTTTTGTCACGGCCTGCGTTTTCATGGAAGCAGCAAGTCAAGTCAAAAATCAAATGTGATTGGCTGCTGTCTGCACAAATACAGCCTTAAACCAAAGCCTCACTTGCACTGTGTGCAGTTGTCATGATCTTCCACACTGAGGCTGAACACGGTCATGATTCATACTGTTATTTTTTCAACAGTTTGGTGCATCCACATGAAAATATATGCCAAGCATGAATTAAATATAACAGAAATAATGAGCAGGCAGCAGCTGCAGTGGCTGCGTTTTTATTTTATTTTTATTTTTTCACAAATAATAGGGAGGGGGTATTGCAGATAAACCTGCCTCTCGATTAAATTCACACCCCCAGTTTAAATGGATGTGTATTTATATGGAAATAAACAGCATGTTCATGAATGTTATAAGTTGGCAAATGAGCGAGTGATGAAAGCGCAGCAATGCCTTCATTTCCCCAGTGTAGGGGGCTTCGACAGACATAATAGCACCACAAAAACTTTGACCTGAATAGCAGTGCTGAGCGTCTCTGCCATTCTAATGTGTGTATAATGGATTTCCCCCTCATAACTGTTTTAATGGACTCATTTGCATAAGGAAATGAGTAAATACAGTATATGTGCTATCTAAAAATAGCAGTGAATGGGGAAATCTCATTGGCTGTGCAAAATTGAATTCTGAAGATGAGTGAAGCTGACACCTCTGTCAGTTTTATTTTGCTTCTAGCCAACATGGAGCTCAGCATGTCTGACTCACAAGGATGTCAGATAACTTTTCCCCCATAGAAATGTTAAACTTACTGAGACGTTTAACTGGCTTCTCCCCTCAGCTGCTCATCAGGCTGCAGCCTGATGAAGTCAGTTACGAGACTCAGGGCAGAGTTTTTACAGGAGTTTATGTGTGTGTGTGTGTGTGCGCGCGCATGCTTGTTGGGGGGCATAACGTATTTGTGATGGGGGGAACAAAACATAAATTGATATCATGGCATTTGGGCTGATTCACACGCAGGTTCAACTTCAGTTTACATTCTGGAAACACACTGCATACTGTAGTACCTCAAGGTCAAGTGCTGGCCATCAGCTGGTGAGCTGAGACCTGTTACTTAGCATTAGCCTCGGCCTTTCAGCATTATACATATCTAGTATGATGTTTCTTATTTAAGGTCCTTAAACAGGCTTTTATTTTGAGGTTCGCTTCAACAGGAAGCATCGTTTTTCATAATTCATAAAAACAGACTCTTGTCGCATGTTTTTTTAATCTGATGATAGCGCTCTGCATTTTAGTCACTGCTGGTTTAAAATTAACAACTGCTTTAAGCTCAGTCAGAAGAAAAGCACTATTTGCTTATCTGTGTGTATGCATTTGTCATAGCAAACAACAACATGAATTATAGAAACTTACGCTTTGCATATTTGACTGTGGAGGGTGGGGTATTGGGAAATAGATTTCCAGCTGTTCAAATCACTGCCAAGCAAAAAAAAAAACAACAACAAAAAAACACACAGTCAAGACAAACGCAAACAGCAGCAGAATTGCTTGTCTTTGAATCTCACTTATTTAATTTATTTCAAGAATGTGGATGATAGAGAAAAGATCGATCCCTTTGGCCGAGGCACAGATACACAGGTCATTATGAGCAGGCAGACATACTAAAGATGCGGCACAGGCCAGACATTTACAGCCTCTCTATGAGTTGCATCGTTGCAACACATATAACACATATAAACACCTGTGGTGCAGTTTACAGATTAGTGTTTTTTAAAGAATAATGTTCAGCACAGGGATATTGTTACCTTCTGCAGAGTTTGTTCAGGTGATTTTCCTAAAATGTGTTACTCATATCTCTTACAATATTCTCTATTTTTCATATACCATCTACTGTAGAATAAATATGATTCATAAATATGATGATATAATACACAGAAGATGGCAGTGTGTATATACAATACAAACAGACAAAAGCTTTTGTTTCAGGTCCTTTCACAGAAAGATCTGAGTATATCTGATTAAATATTGTCTGTGTTACTGAAACAGACACCACCAGAAAAAAAAGTTTATACATGACTAATTTACAGCAGTTAATAAGTTTTAGAAGAAACCTAATTCCTGCAGATTACAATTTTATCAAACGATGTTTATGAATGCTAATGAACTTTGAGGATGGTAATGAACGTATCTGCAGAAGTTCACAACAACCTATTTTAGTTTCTGCACAATATACTGTCTGTCCAATAAACCATTTTTATGGTTATGTTAAAGAACTCTGAGCACTTGGTTAAAGTTCAGGCAAGGTCGTGGTTCTTGCTAAGTAATAAAAAAAAAAGGTCAAGGCTGATTTGCAGCATATAGATATATAAATTTAGCACAGATTCAGTTTATGAGCAAAGCTGAAATCACTCTGTTGTCTTTCCACATCACTAAGGACAAGACACATCTAAACTATCCCCGTTAACGGCACAGTAAATTAAATTGCCACATGAATGAGTCTGAGAGATGCTTTATATCTCACTGTAATAAGTAGCTGGTCCATGTAAGCAAACATTATTAATAGTTTTTAATAAAAGGGCAGTGTGTGAATTGATTTCTGAGCTGTTAAATTGAAGATGTTTTTTTAATCCTTCTGTTCATACATTAAAGATAATTTGTGTTGCGGTGTTGTAATGTACGACCCAACACAAGCAGAACATAATGCTCTTAAGTGAAGCTGTACATACAGGATACCATGTCCTCGCAGACATGGATAATGTTGCAACAGCCTGTTTATGCACACATTATGCATCCATGATAAATACGGCTGTAATCCTCCTTCTCAGTAATCCCTCAGAAATGATGGAATTACACTTTAATGGCGGTGGCAGTATCACAGCAAACGCTTTGCATTTGCAGAATAGCTCGTCTCTTTTCGTGATTTCCTTCCTCAACAAATGCAAGACACCCTGGTTCAGGAAAAAGGGGTATTTGTGTTTACTGCTGTTTTGTAATTGCACCAGAAACGGTTTTGTTGCTGCTGCCAAAAATGTTTCAAACATAGCCATGAAAATAAGGCACAGCATGTGCCTTAAAATCAGGGCAACTCATAAATGTGTTGCAACACTGAACAATACAAACTAACTTTTCCACATCCTCAGTTTTGTTTCATTGTTTAATTATGGGATGTTACAAGACATCAAACATACATAAAGATTAGATATGCAACTTGTAAAGCTAATCAGATCTCCTCTGGAGAATCAGATTGTTTTTCTGATCTGTAAATCATGTTTCAAGTGCAGTTAATTTACACCACTTCCCCCTCAGGGCCAGCCAGTAATTTGCACCAAGTCCAGTAAAGTGGCCTTGAGCAGATAGAAGAGAGGTGTGGGTTGAATTAATAGACACAAAGCGGAAAGTGCTGGATTATTTTAAATGTGTTAAGCTTGTCCTAAGTTGTATCTTGGGCAAAACAACGATTTGTTTTTAACCACCTGTTGTGCTGGATAATCTTTAATCCATATGGTGCTGGCACATTTGAAATCCTACTTTGTTGTATGACATATGGCGGCAAAACAAAATTTTTACAGCTCGAAAAGTGTTTTGATTTGTTTGTTGGGAGTCTGCAGGGCTGCTAGTGGCTCTGTGAGGCTGTTATTAGTCCCAGCCGTGCTATGAGCGACATGCATCTGCAACGCTAACACGCTGATATTCAACAGATATGATTTTGATTATGAAAAACATCATTTTAGCATGTGAGGCTGTTGGGAGCATCATTATTTTTGCCGGTATTTGCTCACAAACCAGCCCAGTTTTAGACATTGTGAGACATTTAACTCAAAGTATATTTGGACCTCACAGTTGATTTTGAACTATGACATGCAACATGGGACAAGTGCAGCATTTTTCACCTCCCTGTTTGCCAACACCCCCCACCCTGCCTTGCTCAGTCGTAAACTAAATTATATACTGATGATAAACAGTTCCTTTCTCATCCAGGCCGGTTGTCTTTCACCAGCTGAACGTGACTGCCCACCGTGTCTTGGAGTAAATCTCAGACCTCCAGCCTCTCCCTAACAGAGGTCACCCCTCTTTGCAGCAGCACCACATAAAACATTTGGAGGTTGGCTGATACAAACTGCGGGTCAGACAGGAGTGAATGATGACAGATATTATCACACTTTCATACAAGCAAGGAGAGACGCTCCTTGGCTACAATATGCGCTATAATGTTAGAGACCATTGTGTTTATGACTGATTTCCTACAGGGTCACAATCAATTCAGAATAAAAAAAGAATTATGGGTGCAAGATGTGCACTACTCATGCACTGTCTATTCAGAGCAACAAATCTTATCTATATAATTTTCAG
The DNA here is from genome assembly GCA_016785225.1 of Psettodes erumei. Lineage (NCBI taxonomy): Eukaryota > Metazoa > Chordata > Actinopteri > Pleuronectiformes > Psettodidae > Psettodes > Psettodes erumei. Next base: position 1,838,211 of record JAFBJZ010000953.1, read on the forward strand.
CAAATCAAACTTTTGGCGAATTCTATCGTTTCAATTTCAGTATCATGGATCAGTATAATGGAACGTGATGGAGAGAAAAGCGGTTAGTTCTCAAAACGGTTAAATCCATCCCATTAAAACACGCGCTACGCCAAGGACTTTGATGTCTTATTTAATGGAGGGTTTTACTGAAAAGAACGATAACTGCAGATTACTTCATAAAACACAACTTTGAAGGATTATAAAGGGATGCGTTTTGCCAGGCACATGATATGAGCAGAGAGTTTCATTTAAATGTAAATTGTAGCCTGGCCTCAGAGCTTCGTGAGTCCAAACTGAGCCCGAATGAAGAATCACTGCATGTAAACAGACAGTGGAACTGCAGTTGAAGGATGCGCCCCAAAAGTAGCCACGATTTGATGATTCTGTTGCTGTTTCTTCAGCCTTCCTGGCTGTTTTGAAGACTCCCACTCCACGGTGCTAGTTAATAATAATGGGTCACCTACGGGCACGTCTGTGATATTAATGATACTGAAGGTGAGACCTGCCTCGACGTGAACATTTCTCCTCTTCCTCCTCATAAAAAAGCAGTTTCATCTCATTCATAGGTGATGTGCCTCGTGGCCACACTAGATCAGACACTTGTGGTGAGACATACTGTACTGCTCTGTGATCTGTCATCTCCAGCGTGTTGGTTTTTAAAAACCTCATGTTTCTTTCCCCCCCCCCCATCAAATTAAAATGCAGCACATGAAAAATATCCGATATTTGGCAAGAAAACAGAAGAAGGATCGGGCGATAGAAAAAAGAAATTAACAAACAAAACCCCCTTTTCCATGTCACAGAGAAGAAATACGTTGATTTAAAAAAAAAAAAAAAAAAAAAGCTTTTATTGGTGTAATTAATTTCAGGCAACATTAACTGAAGGCTTATCTAGATGACAGGAGCTGTCGCAGATGTTGTCTCAGATCTGACAGTTAACTTGTCACACTGTTTTGCTTTATTCATTGCTCAGATACAGAGGGTTAGCATAAGCGAAGACACACACTTTCATTTAAATGCTGTTAATGCAATGTAAAGACATTTTAAAGATTAGCTTCATGCTCTTCAGTCCATTTACTACAAATGGCTTTGCTGACAATTTTCCAACACATCTAGTCAGTCTCTCCAACTTTTTTTAAGTTCATTTTTTAACCTCATGGTGAATTATGTGGTTAATGGTGCCACCATTATTGTTGTGGCACCTGAGACAACACTTATTAGTGTTGAACTTCTGCCAAATATCCCTCCAGCAGATTAAATTAGCCCTTGTAAATGTGTTTGGTTAGGAGGACTTAGGGAAAGTTCTGTGCAGTAGTAAAGCCAGTCGACATTTTGATAATGATTTATAAAAAATCAGAAACAAATTGATGAAAAGTGGAATTTCAGTGTCACTATTTCATTCTGAATGAATGTGTGATGTGGTCACATCATGATGTCATAATTGCATTTTTTGCTTGTTTATGGTTGTAAGTAAAAATATGTTGTAGCTGCAGAAGATTAATTCATCCCTCCACTGAGCCACTGTACATCCCCGCTGGTGCTCGTCACATCCCAGGGTACTGTGAGGTGGGAGGGAGGATCCCGCATTGTGAATTTGTGAAGCTGATTGCATACCATTTGCACACCACCACAGCCACGCTTCCATTATAACTTCTAAACTAAAATGTAGAGAAGTAGAAGGTATATTTGTCACAGTGGGTATAAAAGCAGCTCTTAAAGCATTCAAAACTGTGACAACCTGCTGTTTAAATCACATATGATTGAAAGCTTATATTTTGACAAGTTGCACAGCTTCTCCCATGAATGCAGGCATATTGCCTCTGTCGACATCGCCATCGCTGCGATGCCAAGAACTACAGGTCTGCAGGCATGGCTGACTCACTGCACCTGTTTATACATAAAGCTTTGACCTCTGTCTTTGCCCTCAGTTCCTTCTCGTCTTCCTTGCATCAAGTGCTTTTTCTAAATTTTACTTTAATTCTTTTGAATGCTGTGTTTCCTTTTTTCATCTGGAGCATTAGAAACTTTTCTTGGACGCTTCCTTGCTTTTTCCACCTCTCACACACACACACCTCACTACAGTTGTGTCACATTTAAAATTCAGGTCTACTATGAAGTACAGAGAAATTTACCTGGCACTGATAGGCTTAATCTGCATTGCGTGAACTCTTAAACCAGTAGTATTTCCACACCTGCTTCACTGTGGTAAGAATGCAGAGTCCAACTCTGAAGAACAGGCTTGCAGGGGGTTTGTCTGTTTTTCTTGATTTACTTGTACTATTGTTGCAAGAATCTGCTCTTCTTTCGGGGATAAGACCATCAATCTCTCTCTTGACTCTTTCACACTTTCTGTCTGCCTCTCTCCCCGTTCTCTTTTTCTCTCTCGGTCGATGCAGAGATGGGCGCGCTTGTTTTTTCTGTCTGTGCTCCTCTTCACCTGCAGCATCCACGAAGCTATAATAAAAGCAGTTTTGTGGACCTAAAGGGTTATACTGTCGATGAGTCAGCCAGTCAGGGAAAGTTAAGTTATGTGAGTAATTGCTGCTGTTCTTCTTTATAGACAGAGAAAGGTTATAAGAACGTGAACATGAGTAAACAGAGAATAACGACTGACTGAATGAACCACAACCTGTTTTAATATTGTGGCTGATTGCTGCATATTGATTTTGTTTTCCCTTTCAAAACTGCAAGGTGGGTAGAGTTGCAGCCAAACCTAAAGAAATTACATTCACCCTGCAAATCATATGTTTGCAACTCATTTGGCCTTTGCAGCAGTCATAGTAATCACTGGCTGTATTAATGTAGTTGTGTATTGCAGGGACAAATGTCACGGAGATTGCTCACTGAGATAAATGCTCGCAAGCGTACCTGCTAAAGAAAACAAATTAAACTCTGCTACCTATTGCATTGTATCACCACGTGTATCAGATAGTGACTGCAGCAAATTAACACCTGCGTCCTGTTGCAGCGGCACCATCTTTTCATTTATTTCATGAATATATAAAAGAAAAGAAAAGAAAAAACAGACTGTGTGATCAGATTAGATAATGTGTCATACATGAAAAGGGTGAAACCTGTTTCACAACAAAACCGCTGTGGCTCAGTCAGTCATTCAGACTTTTAACTGCTGATACTTTTCATTTGACAACACCTTTTGGTAGTATCTCATCTTTTTCTGTTTTCCCAGTTACACCAGCCTCCAGTGAATCCTGTAGAGGCCAATTTCTGTATTCCACCTTTACTGCAGCTGTGTTTATTTGTATTGGAGCAGCCAGTGTTTTACTTTAGTTATTATCAGCTGATTATGAAATCAGAGTGAGTGAGGTGGATTTTAGAGGTCTGTTCAAAAGTGATGTGTAAAGAGGAGGCTGGCCTTCATGGCTTTTTACACCTTAATGTGTTATTTTTCTTTATAAGGCACTAAAGCAGATGTCGCAATCTGCCTTGCATTTGCTCAGTGAGGAATTCTAACAAGTGCAAGAATTATGGAGTTTAACAGAACAAATGTAAGAAGCCGAAGCAAGGCCATTACAGTTTAATGTGTGCTGTCCTCATCAATCAGGCACCCTGTGCTGGGAATCATGGGAAGGTGGGGGCGCTTATGACTCCCCTTCGCCCCTCGGGGCCTTTTTCTCAGTTTGGCATCTCAAAGGTGAACATCCTATTAACCCCTTGATGTTTGTGCAGAGACAGATTGGGTCATTTGAGTGCCAATGGAGCAGAAGACTTTGGGAAAGTTACACTAGCACATGCATGCATCTCTCTCTCTCTCTCACCCACACACACACTGTGCTTTGTAAGAGCTTCAGTTGGCAGCCAGTTTACAGCCTTAAAATAGTTGGGTATTGACAACAAAGGTAGATATTTGACCCTTGTGTAGAATAAAAAGCATCCAGAGGAGAGGTGATATGGTGGTGCAATGGTGTTAGCACCGTCACCTCACAGTGAGAGGGCTCCATTAGTAAGTCAATATATGAGAATTTATGAGAAATAATGAGGGACATGCACTTTTATGGGAAATAAAAAAAAACATTAAGTGTAATTTCAGACTAATCTTTTAGTTTCTTAAACAACAAAATGTGGATTTATCCCGTTGAAATAAATTGAATGTAAATATTTAGTTGTGTTTCAATTGCAGGTTGCTTTGCTTTCACCTTCTGTCCTGCTCATCTCAAAGCGGCTGCATGCGGTTTTGGTCTGGAGACTGTGCTGGTCTTGCATCACGTTAAGCCACCGTCTGTTTCTCTTCCTTTAATGTTTTGGCTCATTATCTTGCTACAGGATGAATCCATGACCAACATGCACGTTACCTATATACAGTGCTACTTCCTGCAGTACAGTGTTATCTTGTTTATTCCAAGTTGTAAGATGAGCAACAGCTGTGGCACCTGCAGAAATTGTTTGCCTATAGGGCTTCATGCATTTTCATTGCTGCAGGAAAGCTGGAAATTAACCAATTTGGATTGTTTGATTTTTGTTTTTTTTACCAATGAAATCTCCATGGTGGTATTCTAAAAGTTTTTGAGCAGCAGTGTGAGTGACCCTGAGATGTGCCCCCCCCTTAAAAGTTAGAAAACAATTTTTACAGGGACAGGAAATTTGCTGCCCATATGTTCCTTTCACTTGGTCTTCGCCCACACACTAACAACATGTCCACAGTTACTGAGCAAAATATTTCAGCCCAATAAAAAAATTCAACTTATTGATGGAAATGGTGCATCATGTAAACAGTATAAATCAGCTGCCAGTTGCCTCTGTGGACGTGGTGTGCGCGACATGGCAGCACTAAATCCATCACATCAACCACATTATACTGTATTTGTGTGCGGCATTTGATGCCAAAAAGTTCTGCCATCAGCTCAACTTAAAGCCAGTCTGTCATCAGAATGGCAAAACAAGCTCCTGGCATCCCCTGGCTCATTGTTGAGTAGATGTCACAGCACATCCTCGACATGGAGCAAACACGGCTTTGGAAGGTGGAGGGTGAGAAAGTGGTAATGAGAGGGGAGCTCCCAGCTCCCAGCTGCTTCTTTACCTCCGCTGTCTGTCAGGAGCCTCGTTATCTTGGCTTTCTACTGCTGGTCAGCCTTATTATCCTTAAGTCCTGTCTGTTGCCTTATTACTTCTTAGGAGAAAGAACCAGTGTCACATTAAAAGACTGGACACTGTCTATTCATAGAAGCCGGGACCACCTTCCATCACAACGCTTTGCCTGTAGGGATTAGCTGGTTTCCCTGCGGTGCTAAAATCAGCTGTTGTATTACATCAGTGAGATTGCCGATAACAGGGTTAGAATCAAACATGCCCAGACACAAAATCTTCTGATCCAGTGATCATCGGCTTCGCCATGGCGAGAACATTTTCCCCTCTGACAGTGGATTAGATGCACGGCTGCTTTGCCTCGACGCATAATGATAGTCTGAGTGTGAGATGCTGCAGGTTAAAGGAAGAGTTCACCTTCGCACATTCACCCTGTTATATGGAAATCAGTGCTACTCTGAGAGCCGCGAGGCATGTCATTAGCTAAATGCAGCATTGTGTGAGGCCTGCTCAGGACTGCAACACGTACTGTGTGGGAGTGTGCGACTTACATGATGTTTCCAAATGAGAACCATAGCGCTTCTGTGCTGCTTGTCCATGAGTTAGCATTCAGACATGTCTTAACATCTTAATTTATAATTCCGCACTATAATATTCCCTCTGCAGAGACCACGTGGACGTTTTGCATTTACCTAGCAACAAGCTGTAAAAATGTCAGGAATGGGGTGCTTTTCCCAGACAGAAAAAGGGTGCGAGCTCTTTCCCTCCTCAGTTGCACCATATCCTCTGGCTCCATTTTCCTCTGAGGGTCTATCATAGATTTTCCCTGTTTGATTGTAAAATAATGGATCCAGAAACACACCATTCATTTAATCCTGAAGGAATTGCAGCAGAACCTGACAAAAACTGTAGCTGTTTTCTGATTTATCTGCTGATTACTTATGTGCAGCTCTACTGGGACGTCCTGCTGAGTATGAAAACAACTCCATCAAACAACCAGAGCTACAAATGAGTTCATTAGCATGTCAACCTGCCTGTCAACTGATTATTTTCTGGCTCATTATTAGTGGTGTTGGTGGTTGTGGTTGCTGGATTTTTGTAGTTCCAAATCAAAACATATTTAGTTGTGTTCAGTATGTCTTACTCATGCAAACTCAAGGAAATATTAATATGGAACCAAATCGTAGTAGAAACGGTTTTTATTTTTCTGTCCATCAGTTTAGGAATAGGTATGGTGGGCAGCAATGACACAGCTTTTGCAGCGTTTACTGTCTCATGTTGCCTCTGGTCTTGTTGGACTTACCTCTCTGTGAGAAGCGAGGCGGCACAGCTCAGAAAGCAGTGTTTGCTTTCAGAGGCAGGGAACATGCCAGACACTTTAAATTAGAATCACTTTCTCCTGACTAAACACCAAGCCAATCATTTGAATAGCACTCAGACAGACTACATATTTGATGAATGCCTTCGCTCAGTTTGCACAATAAAATGGATTTACGTCTTGGTGAAGTATTTTGAATTGATTTAAGTAGTCATATTCATCAAGGACAAATGCACCATTTAATATTTTAAGTTTTTCAAAGCCTTCTTGATGTGAAAAGGTTCTTTAATCAAACAAAAGGCAGAAAACACTGTAGACTTAAGTTGCTGTTTCTCTTTAGTGCTCTCAGTCCTCTTGGGTTATCACAAACAAGCCAGTTGCAGGAGCTCAGTGAATGCTTCAGTGCATAAAACACATGAGAGAGTGGTGAGTCGGCCTCATTGGTAAAGAAATAAACAGAACTAAAATTTAACCTCTCGTTTAAAAGGATAATAAGAGACAACACAGAAATCTCTCCATCCGTCCAATTGAGGACAGCTCTGTTGAATTCAGGTGAATGCCACAATCCACACACCGCTTGCATTCCAATTAAGAAACGCATTAATTACTCGTCGCCGTATCATTTACCCCGTCACCCTGCCAGTCCTTGTTTTTGCGAACGTCTTGTCACAAGCAATTACGGCAATAAAGACGGGAGTTAATTTAATTAAGGGCACTGACGTGTTGTGTGTTGCAAAGTCATTATAATCATGCAGCAAGGAGGGGTGGTTGTTGATGGCTGTCTTTTTTCTTGGGGAGGGGGTAAGTCAGTCCCAGTGACTCACATTAGATATGAAGTTACACTTTGGTGAGAGTGACTTGCGGGGATGAGCCCAGCTGGTGGATTTTTTATGCTGCAGCTGGATCCAGTTCACACGGTGGACCATCTGTTTGTCCTGACCTCACGCCCTTGTGGCACATCGGTTATTTGCATATTTTAGTGTGTAGAATTCCCCAGCATGTCGTTACCAGTGTGCACACAACAGCATGAAATGCATGAAATGTTAATGGCAAAATCCAATGAAAAAAACCCAGTCATAATTTAATTGTACTGGAATTGGTCTGTGTATTTTTATTTTTATTTTGTATTGAGTTGTATATTCATGCATACAGATGGCATGCAAAGTGGCAGACTGGATGCATTAGTGGTTTGATACAAAAGTTAATGTCACCGTTAAATGTTCTTAAAGTCTAACTACACACACACGCAGTGGGCAGGGCATTTTTATCCAACCAGTGGTACAAATTTAACCCACATATCAGTCGTACATGTGTCATCTTAATTGGAGGTGAGGAGGATTAATGAATGAATTACATGCTTTACTGAACCCTGCTGGGAAATTCTGTTTTTTCTGTACTTGTCCCTCTCTGCAGGAAGGTCAGAGCACAGGGTCAGCTACTGAAAAACACCCTGGGAGCTAATAGGGCTTCTTTTTTAAAGGACAGCAATGCAGACTGGATCCTTGCCAGCATGTTGGGCCTGACCCTGGGTTTGATTGCCTCTCTAACCATCTCCAGGCGGCGAAACAGATAGAAAAAGTCAACCAAATATTGTCAATACTGTGATGAATAATGCAGAGAATTATGGTATATCTTTGCTGTGAGACTTCTGATTTTAATGTCATGGTGGAAAATGAGACTTCCTACCATTAGCCATCATTCAGGCATGTTGAAATGAGGCTGGCACCTCATTGAGAGAGGAACTGAACTATGGGAAGTCTCCGCAGCCTCTCTGGGGGTGTTTTGGTTACCAGCGTTAGCCACAAGTTGTTCAGCAGCATCACGGTTCTCTGATCTCTGTCTGTTTTACCAGGCAAAGGAGCCCCCATCTGCTGCACCACTGGAGGGGATGAAAGGAAGAAATGGCACACAGCTCTTCCAAGCTCCATCCCATTTGGGTCTGACTCAGAGAAGCTGGTTGTGACACCTCCCGCCATTCTGGTAAGAATGCATAATCAGCGTCACACACACGACTCCCCACTTTTGCTCCCTGTCTCCTCCCAAACAGAATTTTCATCCTTTTTCCAGATTTGACACAGATCAACCACCTTACCTCACATTTGTTGTCTTTAAATCTCCCTGAACCTGTCCTGCATGTCAAAAATCATCCAGACACCATTGTGTCCTTTTTTCTATGACCTTTGCTATAATCTTTATGTTTTGCTTATTGGCCTTTTTCCTGTTTTGCTTTTGAGACATGATCCCTCCAGCATGGCAGGTCATCACTGTGATTTTTAATAGAAGCAGCAGTAATAACCCGATGCGTGGTGCAGCTGTTGAACTACGTATCTGACTCTGGCAGATTGTGTCCTCTGTGGCCCAGCTTCCACTCAGCAGATGTTTTGCTAGTTTAGAAAAGTGTGTTTCTGTGCTGTATAGTTTCTGCCAAAACCCCACCTTGGGCCACAAAATCCTTTTTTGTGTGGTGTAGCTTTACCTCTCTTCTATCAGTTCCAGTTCTCAAAAAGACCTCAAATTACAATCAAGCCTGCAGGCCAGTAGAGGAGCTCAGAGTTCCAAAGTAAAACTAAAAATCAACCATACTTACACAACATAGTGTATGCTGCTGCATGTACTCTCCAAAGGAAAGCTTCTTCTCAGCTGCTTCTTTGAGAGGAACATAGCCACAGTGCATGTTTTCTCCAAAAGGGAGCAGGTGTGCTGCTTTCATCTCTGCAGAGAGCAGCACTACATCAGTGTAGTCTGTTTTTGGGCTGAGCAAACTCCAGAATAAGAGTCCAGTTTACCAGGAATTATGTTCACCTTGGATGATTCTGCAGCTCTGTTTAGTACCGATGAAGAAAATAACAAACTTTGTGTCTTATGATAGGTGTGCAACGTCTCTTTACTTTTGTGTTTGGTGTTTTTTTTATTTTTTAAACCTGTTAAATCATCTATGGGTCAGATGATGGGTCAGTTCCCATCAACTCTGTTGAGCATTTTAGCATCTTGCAGTGCATTGTTTTGATTTACCAACTTAGTTTTTATCAGTGCCTCAAGCTGCAACAGGGCACTATTTTCAGCAAGAAAGCTCCTGAAAGAATCCAATGTGCATCAGATTCTTACCGGCAGATTACAGAAAGACAAAGTCAGTGGCTGACTGATGAACTTAGTATTGGCATTTAGCAGCTAAAGCTACGGATATTTCCCCCAGCAGTTGGTGAAGACCAAAACAGAGAGCTGATAATGTATCACTGTTGTGCTCACAGCTTGTACGGCCGATGTGAATTTACAGTTACTGGCAACATTTAGCTCTATTGCAGGATGTAGAAGTGGTGTTGAAATATGGGGATTTGGTTTGAATTTATCTGGAGAATCTGTGTTTGTTCTGTCTTTTCCATTTCATACAGGGAGTTGGCCTTGACTCTTTTATAATGACTACAGTTCTTGTGTTAAATGACGTTTTCTGTGGCTGCTGTGACCCTGATTTTTGTCTAACATCCTTAATTGTGCTTCAGTTGCCACAATCTCAGCTTAGTAAGGACACAACTGTAACTGTATAGATAGGTGAGAAACCGTTCATATACTGATAAAAATTGTGTCTACATTAAATTAAAAGGAAAACCATATTAAAGCAGAAATGTTGGGACAGAGACATGAGACCCCTGACTCTTCCTGAAGGAGCAGTGGTCAGTGAAGCTGCTGAGGCTTATTATTCATAGGAAAGAAAGTCAGTCTGTTCTGGACAGAAGTGACATGTGGTGCTGTGGGAGGAAGGTTAAGGCTTCTGAAGCTGCCTCTTTTTTTTTCTTCCTGCAGCGCTGCTATTTCCCTTAAGATTTTTTGGGGATATTTTCTGGTTTTATTTCATGTAGAGAGGGAGGACTGGAAGAGCAATCGAGAGGGTGTAACGGGCAATAAATATCCAAGGCCGGACTCAGACGTCCTCCTGGACACAGGAGATGAAATATTGGCTCTTTTTTTTTAAAGTGCAAAACAAACATTGGTAGAACCAGCTTCCACATAGACCTGCTCCAAACCTCATGGGGCTCTGTTTGGATTCTCTGAGGTCAATGTAGAGCCACATGTTTTTGACCATTTATTAGGATTCTGACTCATCTCTTTTAAGCCCACAGCATGCATCCATAGTATCTGGACTTTCTGAGAGCACAGGTATTTCTGTGGGGTTTGGCTTGCTGTCTGTTAGGTTAAAAGTAACCATGAGTAACACTCTACCCAAACACTCTGTGAGGAACTTTTGTTAAGTCCTTGATGGAAAATTTGAGGTATGAATTGACTCTCCTAACAGCCCTCCAAAGTGCTTAGCTAAAACAGTTTTTTCTACATATATATACACATTTCCTTTTCTGTTTTGGGACAGTGAATTCAGAAATGCCTTCAAAATGCTCTCATAAGAGCCGGTAATTGCACTAAACAAAATTGCACTGAAATGGCAGTTACTAATAAGTCCATTACTGCTGTTCACAGAGGTCATCCAAAAGAGATTCAGGTTTTGTCTAGTGACTTTTTTAGTTATTTCCTTTTGCACTAGACAGCAAAAACTGTTTATTTTGTAATGTATCTCCCAGACCTATATACAGAAAAAGTATCATTGTACTCCTCTTCAGTTAACAGTATAACGGGTATAGCGGTTAACAGTAAGTATTGATATAGACAACTCATTTCAACTAGCCTTTATCATTAAATTGACTACACTGCACACTTTGTTAGACTTTTGATAGACTGGAGCCTTTACCACAACTGTTATCCCCATTAATTTCTTCATGAAGTCATTCTTCCATTAGTAGTTATGTGTTAATTGGCCTGTATTGGGATTGTGATGTCCAGCTAGTAGGAAAGGCTGTTTATAGACTGTGTCCCCCGATGGCTGAGTCTCCCCTGATCAAACTTATAACAGCTGCCGGCAGAGTCACAGCGTGATGGAGATACACTGAAAACAACTGCCATCATGTATCAAACATGGTCCCTTACCATTAACTCATCATATCCTCTCTGTAGATGCCCCCCCACCCATCCCTGCCCCTCTCCGCTGCCTCCCAAGTCACCATGCATGTAATAAAGATTGTGTCACTCTGTGGCTTGATATGGTTGTCTGAATCTATCAAGGTCCAGGTTCCTTGGGGAGAAATGAAAAAGGATTGCAAGAAGCCAATCTATAGAAGCTGGGTAAAATGAGATTGAGAGCTCTTTTCCTTTTTATGTTGAGATATTTTGAACCAATGTTCCACTTTGTGGCAGCATAATGACATAAGCACTCCAAATTCACAGGCATTGGGAGATAAGTGGAGGGAGTCATTGAAGAGATTTTAGGCATGATTATTATAAATTAGGATTCTGGAGAAACATGTGGGCATGGTTGGCTCTCTTCATCTGAAGTCCTGCAAATATATTCAAATTAATAGCTCTGTTCAATTGGATGGGGGGTGTTGTGTGGTGGGGGGCTCGATGCTGATAAGAGAACCCACACTGCTGATGGATTTGCATACAAGCAGATAGCTTATATGTGCTTAACCTCCTCCTCTCACCACACGCCCACAAAATCCACTCTGAGACAAAGTTGTTTGCCCCGAGGTTACTTGCCTCATTGGCTACAGGCTAATAGCACTGACCTCAGCCACTATGAAAGCCTTTAAGTGCCTTGTACTTTCCCAACTGAAACGCTTGACAGATCTCCTCCTTGACACCAGCTTGCCTCAATCGAGCGTAATATAGGCGACACTGGCCTAAACTTTGGTGAACTTTACTCACTTGTCCCCCTGACCCCCCCTCCCAGCGGGGGAGGCATAATGTGCCATCCAGGCAGGAGAGAAGGACGGCAGCGATAACACAGATATTTAAAGTCAACAAAAAGACACGAGTGTTGCACCGCATCAGGTTGCCTCAAATTACCAGACAAGCTGTCAGAAGCGGATTGTATCTTCCTCTCTACACATGACAGATCAGCGAAAGCACTCTGGGTTGCACCGTGGTCCTCTGAGGCACCTGTCAACAGAGAAGGGGGTTCTTCTGAGGTGGATTTTTCTCCACATGAATGTCGGAGGCGCTGACGTCAAAACTGTTGTTTATCTTTAATGTTTGAGATTTTCGATTTTTTACAGGAAAAAATTTCGAACAGCAAAGTTAAAGCTAAATGGATGTTCATTGAGACAATGACCTGCAAAACCCAGAGGCCCAGTGGTGCCAAAGCAGATTGTGTTGTGGAACGGAATATGTTGCATCAAGTTTATTTCATTTATTTAGTTAATTCTAGTATTTCAACTGCTCAGATTCACACATAACTCCCTCAGTGTCAAAATCCAGCAAATCCAGCCTGTCGATTTTTTGAAACAACAGTAACAATGCACATCAAGGATTTTTGAGCCGCCACAATGTGGAATACATTGCTCCTTCAAGGCCCGTCAACATTTTGCCGAGTGTGTGACAGTGAAAATATTCTGTTCCGCTACAACCACATTTGTTTTCATTTTTCACAAAAGGCCTCGCTGTTGCTTAGTTTGTACGAGAGGCAGCAGAGGAGACAGACAGCACTCTTAAAGGAGACTTTAGACAGCTGGATATGGGCCTTTTGGAGAGAAATTGCAAAATCTGTCTCCTCACTCTTTTCATTATCTAACATCATGACGAAGTGAGAGTACCCAAGGGAAGCAGAAACAGATATAGCAGCGAGTATCAATAATTCATGTGCTCATATATTGGACAAATACGAGCTCACTATTGTCAGGCCCTTAGATATAATGTTACTGAAATGGAGAGGGAAGAGCCAGAAGCAATCTCAAATGGCCCAGCGATCATCATTCGCCAGTAGTTAATTGTGCTAATTCTGGGAAGGCTAAGATACGCCTCTGCAGACCAATGAAATTAATGTGTGGAGGAAGAAGTACTCTGTTGTTTAAGAAATTAATTGCAATCGTTTAATGAAAAGGAAATATTCCCTTTTGCACTTTCATGACTTGATTATGCAATGGATCTAACGTTGATGGAGATTGACAGAACCCAGCTCACTTTGACCAATGTATTAAATTGTGTCAAGATAATGTCTCTTTTCTTTTTCACTGATTGTGAGTTGTGCTTTGGAATACCATCCCGCCCCCATATTCCCAGCCATTCACTTGGAGCATCCTCGCTTTGCCGGTGCTGTCGTTCAGACATTCAGAAAGGCTCCCTCCTGCAATGACCAGACACGTCCACTTCTCTTTGGACCTGGAGGGTTGCATGTGCCTGGAGATGAAAAACCATTTTCAAGTATCTGCGGACATTCCAACCATGCCGCAAATTTCTGAAGATGTTGTTTTGAGAGTTGTTTTGACCCTAACTTGATGGCAAAATACCCCGAGGATACCTGGTAATGGATAGCACAATACGCCCGCAGACCCGCGTGACATCAGTCACTGCCTGAGAGGGAAATGAGGTGAAGTGTGTGTGTGTGTGTGTGTGTGTGGGGGGGGGGGGTCATTTTGATTAGGAGTGCCAGACTTGCTCTGTTCAAGGCCTGAGGTCTGAGTCTTGAAAGCATGGGACCTTCAATGATCTTCAGCAGTTTGTTTTTAACGAGCAATGACAAACAACATCGCCCCACTACCACCACCACCACCACCACTTCCTCTGCCAAACTTTTATCTTTGCTCAGCCTTTGAACCAGGCCTTAAGGCAGCTGCATTGAAATGGACATGGCCCAAAGGAAGCCTCACTTCAGATAGAATACCCTCTAATTCTGGTATCTCTTTCTTACGACGCAGCCGAGTGGCCACAGGGAGTGAGGCTACTGCTAATACACCCCTGCCTATTAATCACTTTCCAGTTGGGAAAACTACACTTTTTTTTAAAATTTAAGTTCTGTTGAAAATATGTGAAATGTGCCCATCAGTGGTTGAAAGGCTGGAAAAGCAGTCTTTCCAGATTAAGATTTTATATTTAATAACTCATATGATAAGCTTGTTAAACACAGGAAAAGTTAAAGTTTATATCATAGTGTCTGAATCGTTTTCAGGAAAGCAGTGACTGCTTGTCACATCTCAGGTAATAATGAGCTGTTAATAGTTGAACTGCAGAGATGGTTCCTCTCTAATCTTCTCAGATAGTTTCATTTCTCTGTGGGAGTCTCAAAGACATAAGGTGATCAAATATTTTCCTCCATAAAAACAAAGGAAGAAAGGAGGACGAAAGGAAGTGGTTGGGAACAACAGGAAAAAAATCAACTGTATATAAATCATAAGTACTGCTTTCCTTACCTTCTCTACTTAGTACATTTTCTTGATAGTACTTCTCTTTGTCCAGAGGTTGAGTTTTGAATGCAGAACTTTGATGTTGATGTATAAGTACTTAAGTAAAGAATCTGTGTAGTTCTTCCACCACCAGTGACCATAAATGCAAGTAAACATCATTGTTGTGGCTGCAGTTTCATACTGCAAAATATCTGTGTCAAATATATGTGTCCTTTAATCCAGGGACAGAATTTGTCTGTGAATCAGTATTTTCCCCTCCGGAACCCAGTGGCTTGTCCATTCAAGACAAATCACTGCAGAGTTTCTGTACCGCGGTGGATGCAAAGGCAAACAAACCTCATTGTCTCTACTAACACAAATCAAACACACTGCACAAAGCACCTCATCCTTCCTGCACACAGGCTCGGCTAATAAAAGGCCTGTTATTTAGAT
Source organism: Psettodes erumei (assembly GCA_016785225.1). NCBI lineage: Eukaryota > Metazoa > Chordata > Actinopteri > Pleuronectiformes > Psettodidae > Psettodes > Psettodes erumei. The sequence continues at coordinate 1,853,244 of JAFBJZ010000953.1, forward strand.
CAGGAGTAAGACTTCACAACAAGAGCAGCTCTCTCTTGACTTTGAGAAAGGAGGCGTCACAGAGGTCTCCTGTGATACCTGTCCCACTTATTACAGCGAGGCATGCCGGCTTCCACAGCACGTTCATGTTCTGATGTCTGATATCAGTTTGATAAATGTTAAATGTACATTTACTTAAGTGCTGCACTCAAACCTTGTTCTACTTTACTAGTTATTTCTATTTTATGCTTCCACTTCATTTATATCCATGACATTCATTTGACAGCATTACACTCTTTTTTCTTGTTTTACATGTTTCTATTCTATTTCTTAATTTATTTAGCGCAAACAGCAGATGTGATTTGTTTAGGGTGTCTATCTGAAGCTAATTTGCAGCCTGGGTCCCTGCATTCAGGCTTTTAAATTCAGCTTATGACTACTATGCTTTATTAGAGGTTAAATTACCCATCCAATTACCCATAATGTAACACTCACACCAGCCATATTTATGACTACTGAGTACTTTTACTTTGACATTCAATAAATGTTTGCAGATAATTTGTATTTTCACTCAAGTAGAATTTTGAATGCAGGACTTTTGCTTGTAGTTGAGTATTTGAATAGTGTTTGTTTTTACCCAAGTAAGGGATCTAAATACTTCTTCCAACACTGTAGCCCATGTAAGTTTGGATTGCAGCACATTTTGTGATCAAGAAAAATAAAGTCCTGTAAAGAACTCCATTCGGTTTTTGAGCAAAATTCACCCTTTGGGGTGGACACTTATCCTGAAATATGCCAGCAGGCATCCAAATCAAATGCACCTGTGGCAGATGCAGAGACTTGAAATAAATTTTGACTTTTGAAATTTAAATTTGATCTTAATTTTAGTCTTTTCTATCAGTATTTTATTTAACAAGGTTAGTGCTAACTGACAAAAGTAGAACTGAGTGACATATCTAATAACATTAGTTAATACAATATAATAAATATGCATGAAATCCCATGGTACCCATCCACAGATAAATAATTGCACATCGTATAATTCATCATTGAATCACATGTTCTTTTTACATATTTCCTGAACATTCATGCACAGCTGAGTCCATGCTGCACACAGAACCAGCTGAATGTAATTCACATGCAGCTGACAGCAGACCTGCAAAGATATGCAGTTGCTGCATTGCATCCTGGTCTATCGAGGCCACTGTCAGTGAGGAAATTGCTATCTGCACCTCGTACCATGATGGATTCCTCCCGGCGTGATCATTGAATGTCGGGGTGGGAAGAAACTCTTTGCTCTGTGATTCAGGGGGGAATGATGCCAAAAGAAAAAAAAATCTGTATGGTGTTTTACAGCTACTTTCTGCCATCAAAAAGCTGCTTTGGAAACATCTTGATGTGAATTCACATTGTATGTTTGCTGAGTTACCTGCACCAGTAGCCACAAAAACCAGAATGCATGTGTCATCGAGTTAGTGGTTTATCTACTATTCCACTGTACATGTTTGTAAAACAAATATGTGAAGAAAACAGAACTCTTTGATTTGTTAGCATTAGCTTGTCTTTGTAGGGTGGTAACGCAGAGCCTCTTATGAGCTCTGCTTGTGTGTTTATGCTGATGGATGAGACCAACTGCAACGTATTTGAAGCAAATTAACTTTTCCCTCAGAATGGACGCTACTGTAGATCAAAAGAGCTCCTGCAAAGCACAAACTTTGCAGGAGAAAACTGTATAATGAAGCAGTTTTTACCCCCTTACATCTAATAAAGACATATGTGCAATTTTCTTGTTGTGCAGCAGCTGAGGACTGAGCAGGATATTTATATATGTGCAGGGTTCAGTGAGAATACATTAGCTCCTGCAGAGTCGACTTACTTCTCTGCCTTACTCTCCCCTCTCTGTGATATTTAAACACTGAACACACATTCTGAAATTAATTAGAAAACAACTTAATAGAGTGGGAGAAAGCTTCATAAGCAGGCCTAACGATGCTCGCCTACACCAGGCTATTTGGAGATTGAAATCTAATTCACACAGTACCTTAATCTAATTCAAACACCACTACAAAGATTCTCATCAATATAACTGGCATCTAATTACAGATGACGTACACGTTGATCGAGTTAGAGAGAAAATGCCCTGCGAATTAAAAATTTGTGCTGCATGCAAATCTCGCCCGAGCTAAGCTTCTTCTCCGTCAGAAAAGCATTGTCTAAATAATTTTTAGACAATTTGCGATAAAAGGCTCTTATGTCTAATTTGTCATTAGTAAAGGGAAAATAGATCACGGCTGATTACAGGGGCTGTCACATTAGCCGACAGGCCCCCGGGCTGGATGCATTGTTATTGTCGGCTCCAGCTGAGTCAGAGGAAATGGGATGAAAGGTGAGGAGGGTGTGCAGGCGTTCCAAAAAACGGTTGTCAGCTGTGAACGATGTCGACTTCCTCCTGAGCAGGAGCTCGCCAGGACAGCAGGCGACGGTATCACCCACTTCACTCACTGCTGCGTCTCCTTATCTGCTCGAGATTCTGCATCATCTGAAGCCTTTTCCACTTAGTGATTTTCAGTGATGCTCCTGCTGCTCCTGCAGAAGAAAAATGGAAGAGGCACATGACACTCAGTGGATGGACAGTTGCTTCATGTTAATCTTGTATTTCTGTATTTACATCCAAGTTTTAGACATCCCAGTTTTACTTTGCTTGGTTCTCTGACTGTTCGATTTTTTAAAATTCTGCTCCGAAATTATCATTGGCCAGTATATATAACATATAGAGTAATTATATGTACTTTTCCAGCGATGATGCCTTTGGCAGCTGGGAGCTGTCATAAGTGCGAAAACCATTATAGTGCTTGTCATAGCCTTGGCTAGATGCCCTTGAAGAGGGGGATTTTTACCACCTCCACTTTCCTCATGACAACAAAAGAAACTGTGGCTGCTAAGTGTCAGTTTATGGCCTCATGGCAAAGGCCACAGACAGACTGGGGTGGAGTCAAGAGCCCATTAAAAAATGGATGCCTTCACCATGATCACGTTGTAAGAAAATTGCGAGCTAAAGTATTTTAAAAATAAGCTCTTTGGACAGTGCGTGGTCCTTGTGGGCAGTGACCACCATGATTTGTCTTATGTCGCCATTGGCCACAATGAGGTTAGATGAATGGAGAGACCTTCGTCTCAAATTGTGGGTGGCCTTCCCTCCTGAGTGTGTTGTCTTCCATGATTTCGCTTCCCTTTTGTCTCTCCGCTCTGTATCATATTCTTTCTTGTAAAAACAATATCAGCCTTTATATCCCCTCTTTGCCTGTGCCTTTTCATTTAATTACCGCTGGTATTTTTGCCTGACCTTGCTGCATTAAGGTCACTGTAACGTAAAATATGAGTAATTGATGAGAACATCCCCCCTGACTCCAGTCTCCTCAACAGGTTCTCTGGGATCAGATCAAAGTGCTGCACTGTATTACAGAAAGAGGAATATTTGAACATATCTCATTAAGTGTGAAAGAGAAATGTGTGAATCTGACACGGCTATGACTCATCAAAGTTTCTGCTCAAACATCGTTTAAAGGACAGGAACAAGATGATTTTACTTTTGGCTCATTACCAGCTTCAGTACACTTCACAGACCTCTCCATCCTACTTCGCAGTGAAACAGATTCCACTGCTTCTTTGAGAAGTCTAATGCACCATTTCAAATTTAAAGAGGATATGAAAGTACTGTTAAATACTGAAGTGTAATTCTAGTGTCAGCATGTTGAATTGGCACAAGTTTATTTATGCTGGCAGTGAAGACTAAAAATAAAAATGTGTTAAAGTGTGCTAATTGAAATGTAAAAAGAGAGATTGTGTAAAACCACACTTTTGACTTTCAGCTTGGGCTAATAGTATACACACACACGCACACATGCACACACACACACACATACATGGTAGCACTTGTGTGTTTGGATGCCAGCGGCTAAAAACCATCAAAGTTGCAAAAAATGTAGTTGAGGTCTAATTTATTGTCATCTTGCCCTCCCCTGATCTAGGAAGTGTGAGTGGAGGTCTGTGGCCCTCAAGAGCACCATATTGAAAATTGGCATAAAATGATACATCACCATCCATATTTCATAAGATATATTGCAAGAAAGAGAAAAAGTTAAAGAAAACACTGCCATTTTGCAGTGGACTTTTGAGATACACCCTAACTCCAGCTCAACGTTTTCCCATCTTCCATGAAGTGATGCGAGGTGCCGGGCTTTGATATCAGATCATGAGCTAAAACCAAACAGCTGTTGAACATCATCACAGCTTCATCCTGCACTGCTGAACAGATCTGTTGGAGCATGGTGAAAAGTTACTGAGGACGAGCCTCACTGAATGTCTGACTTCAGGGTGCTTGTGTACATTTTAACATGTGGGAAATATAGCTGCAGAGATTCTGAATTGCTTCTTGTGTCTGTTCACATAAAACAAACAGACAAACAACTCTCCTATGCAGTTACATTTCAGTGGCCACTAACAGAATAGGTGGGGGGTAATGACCATGATGTTGGGCTTCCTGTAACCTGCAGCCATGTTGATGGACCAGCCCCTCTGCTCTGTATTTGAAGTTGTTATTAGAGTGAAAAGCCTTTTGCCACCAGCCAGGTCAGCAGGTGGATGCCCCCCCAACTTTCAGTGTTTGTGTGCTAAATAATGAAGCCCATTTCTTTATTCCAGCAACATTTCTCTTTTCTATGACTCAGTGTTACTATTTATTTCTAAATGAGCTGGGCGCTCAAAAGCATTTATCTGTGAGAACATTATGAATTATATAAAAAAACATCTTGTGTCTTTCTGACACATGCTGTTGAATGAAATTTTATTTCTGCTAAAAAAAATCTCATCGTCTTCATTAGTTGCCTAGCAACTGTGGAATCCCCCCCCACACACACAACCCAAAAAGGAATGAAGATTTATTTATTTCTATTTTTCTTTATTTATTTTATTTACCTGGCGTCTGTGAGTGTAAGTCATCGACCTGGTGTTTGATGTATTTTATCCAATAAGCCTTGCAGATTACAGTTTGAACGACTTTGTGTGAACGTGTCGCACAGAGGAAACTAATTACGGTGTTGTTGCTGGATCGTCGGAGCTCTGCAGTTGATCCAAACCCCCAATTTACCGCTGGTGACAGACTGACTGTAGACTCGTCTTCAGCCATTTTTCAGCAAGGTATAGACTGCCTGATGTGAGCTGAGAAAACCAGGCCAACATAATAAATCAAAAGACATCACCAGATTCTTTGGAAAAGATCTCAAACCAGCCTCAAACTTCCAAGCTTCCAAAGAGTAATTAAAGCCAGTGTGAGCGGTGGATATTTTGGATTCACAGCTGATACAACACACACACACACACACACACACGCGCACACAAGTTTTAAAGATAAATGCAGTGATAGAAGTGCTGGGATTAACACCATCATTTATAGTCATTCAAGCTCCTACAAAGACTGACTTATAATGAGCAATTACTTTTTAATGAGTGCAAGGAAAATCTGAAAGGAAAAAGGGAGGAAAATAAGATGTGTATCACACCCAGCCTCTGACGTCTTCTGCATTTAACAATGAATTTTACTAACCCCTTTAAATTATGTGCAAACGTTAATGGTTGCCCTCATGTTAAAGAGAAATTGTATGTCTTTCCCATTTGGGCTTAGCACTTTATTGCAGCATCCAGGAGCTCTCTGACTGTCGTAAAAACATCTGAAAGGGACGTTAAAGTTGCTTTTTGCAATGTTGTGCTGTCCTTGTGTGGAAAAGTGGAGATGATGTAGGATATCATGAGGTAAACACAGCAGTTTTTTTTCCTGCTCACATCAAAGCTGCACAATCCAATTTGCTGTGTGTTACGGTATCAGATGAAACCTCAGTTGAGCAAGTTAACGAGGATACTACTCGAGACTGCTGTCGATTCATAATTAAACAACATTTTCAATTTGTTTCACTACGTAATTTAGTTGTGAGACCCTGAAATCACGAGTTGTGTGCACAAATTGGAATTTAGCACCATTTGGATCCAACAAACACACAGTCTTGATAAAGCACATTTAATTTTTTACTGCCTTGCAACTTCCTGGCAATGAATTTGTCAAAAACTGGAGATTATTTTTCTCATATTTGAAATGTTGAGCTTTACAGCAGAGCATGGAAAATGTACGGTGCATGCATGCATGTAGTTGTAGCATTAGCTGCCACTGCATGGCAGCTTGATCTGCTTAGTATGACATTAATGGCCCTTTATTTCGCAATCAGCTTCATTACAGACAATGGGGAGTGCGTGATTTAAGCCTGATAGACTAAAGTCATGCATTTTACATCATACTCTCTCTCTGAAGCTCACTTTGTGTTTGTGTTAATTGCTGCATGTTGCTGGCCTGGGAAAGGGCTGCAGAGGGAAAAAAAAAGTGAAAGTATAGTCACCATCTGTTGTCAAGGTCATTTGCCACACTATAAACACATCCATCATGACCAGAAAATGTTCACAGTTAACTGGAAATGGAGTCGTTAGTCTTGGTGACATTTCACATTCAATATTTTGGATCATTGTGCAGTATAACAGCGCAGTAAAGACCAGATATAACCACCAGACCAGATATAATCACATATTTGATCTTTAATTCATTATAGCTACAGCGCTGAAGTTTCTTTTCCACTAATAAAAAAATAGCATTTTGATAAGTCTGTCTTTATTCTCTGCCAGTGTCAGCTTCCTGGCTTGACACAAGCTCTCTGAAAACTGTCCAGGCCATCAGGTAAAGGGCAAACCCCCGGCATCCTGTCAGTCATGCATACAGTATTTTAGCTTTGTTTCATCTTAAATCTAAAAGTGACGCTGCATCCCTGACTTGGCAGCTGAACGCTGGTGTTTTAGTGGTGAAATGTACCGTGAGGCTTTGAACGTGGTCACATGCAATCACACTTTAGTTTTCTGCATCAAAGGATGCGCATTTGATTCATTTAGTTTCATGCCTCCTAATTAAAGGCACAGCAGTGTGTGTAAACCAAAAGCACATGGACTCACACTTGTGTCATTAAACAAGAGTGTAGTGTCCAGCCTTCCTGCTTAATTTAGAGATTTTCTGGGCAGGAGGAGTCAAAACAAATTCAATTGTAGCTTGTTTAACTTTAATTAAGCGTGATGGACCTGCCTGCTCTCTTTATCATAATTTTCCTTCTTTGTTGTTCTTGTCATGTTCCTCTGCCCAGGCAACAAGAAGCATTTCACCTCTCTAGACAGTCGGAGGTGGTGTTCAATTCCTTCTATTGTAAATGCATTTCCAAGTAGAATGAATGAATAAATAATAGTAACCTGTTCAATCTTACAGAATAAAAAAAATCATTCAAATATGCTTATTATTAATGCTAATTACGGATTGGATTCCCAAGAGTAAAGCCTGAAAATGTTTTTGTCACTCTTATTTCAGGGTGCCACAGTAGATTATTCAATGAAACATCTCATTCATCAAAAACGCTCGTCTGAGGACTCATAACATTAATTGCAGACCTAATATTTTGCTCAGAAAAAGGAGCCAATTCCCCCAGTTCAAATCAAATACACCAATTAGCACTAATGTCATAATTAACCTGAAACACATCAGGAGTTTCTTAGTGATATTCTTGAATAAAATGGCATTTTGCTGATTTTACACTTAAAGCTCAGTTTAACCATCATGGATTTTTTTGGAAAATAGTCAGTAGGAGTTATATTGAAAAACCCAAAACATAAATATTTGTAATAATCATTTCACATTGCATAATGCAGGGCTATTAGCTATATCATGCAGTTTTTTACAGTAAAATACTTCTGTCTTTAGGAGCTCCAACATAAGAGTACAACATTCTCTCTAACTGATGTCCTGCAGGTTCACCATAAACAGTATGAGTTTGCTTACCCATCCTAAGAGCGGAAAAAAAATTAAGAGGCCATGATGTACCTTCTTCTCCTTTTATTATGTTCATTTTACTGCTCATCAAAGCTTTCACTTTCCATCCAGTGTTCAGTGTCCTTGAAAAACCCCACCAGTAAAATCCTCAGACGGCAGACAGAATTCATTTGCTTGCTTTCATTTCAGCTCTGCTTTTGTTTAAAGAATAAGAACAAGTGTTCTTCTTCTATTATGGCATGATTGTCTGCTCTGTGGTTAATGTGTGCCAACAATCTAAACCCCAAAAATGTCACGTGGTTGGCACACCTACACACTCAGATAAAACGTGGGTGTGCACTCTCACACACTCGCAATGTCTCCTACAACCTGTCTTTAAATTTGTGAACATCACAGCGCCCTGCTTACATTTAGCAACAATGACAAATTGTCCGGAAACTTGCCAGAGGCTCTCTGTTATTGGTTTTTAAAGCAACATGAAGTCTCATGGGAGAGTAAGTCTGACCCAATAACAGCAGAAATGGATTTATGATAAAAAGACATGAGAAATGCTGCTGTGGGAAAGCGAGCGACTGAGGGAGTAGCTCTTTGGGGAGATGGACCAAGACTGGCACTGTGGATTTTTGTACCGCTTGAAATTTTTGTTTGTGAAAACTGAAGGGTCAGATAGATGAAAACTGAGCATGCAGTTTAAATAAAACATTGCAGGCCATTGTTATTACTTGCCACAATCACTTTTATGGTACCCAGAGAGCTAATTACCATGTTTTCTCTTGTGTTTCCTTGTTGTGTACGGTCGCTGCCTACTAAAAGAACTACAATACCCAGGAGGACATTCTTTGCTGTAAATGAGGACCTGATGTCTCACTGGTGTAAGGCAAGCACTACCTTTATTACAAAGAGCTACAAGAGCTTTGCTATGATAAGTAAATTTTATTACAGTCTTTAAATCTACATTTAAGTTCAAATTAGTTTCTTTGTTACTGCTCTCTTCAAATGCTCTTGAATGTTGAGAGACATGTCTTTGGCCACTTGGGGGCAGTGCAGCAAGATGTTAATATATTACTGACGTATTATGGCAAGCATGTGATCATGCAGCTGGCTATTTTCACACCAGATACGGTGTAATGTTAGCATTAGTTTGGAGTTAAAGTTTTGCTTTCTCTTTCTCCTGAGAAAAAAGGTGAGTCTCTTTAGCTGCTCGATGCCACAGTGTTTTTATGGCTATTTTCACCAGTTTGTTGCTAACTTGGTGCATTTGCCGTTGGTGCTGGGCAGGTAACATACAATGTCTGGAAACAACTTGATGAGAGTCAAGAGTCTGAACCAAAATGCTGTTGGCCTGTAGGTGGAAGCTGCAGAGCTGGGTAATGATTCCCTGTGGGCTGAGTTGCAGAGACTGCTTTAGTATTACACACAGACATTTGATCAGTTTTTAAGATATTAATTAGAGCAGCTTTAAACCCAGCACTTTATTTTGTTGTAATCAAATCAAGCTTATGATGATTCTTTTTATTAAATGCCATTGCTGGCACCACCAGGGGAGCATATTATAGTAGTTTGAAGGAAAATACCACATGGTATTGTATAGGATATGTCGACAGGTTTGAAATTCCTTGATAGATGCACAGCAGATGGTGTTTTGTTTTGATTGTGTAGTCTTTCACCGTCCACACTGGTTTGTGTGTTTATAGACAGCTTGTACTCTGCTTTAAGCTTGAGTTGGAAACAAAACTTTTGCTCTCTAATACCTATATTTATGTCACGTAATACTTGACTTGTTCAGGTTGGACGCCGCTGCCACAAGATGTTTAGAGGCGATGATCAGAAATAAGAGAAATAAGAGGCTTTCACAGTGAGAAATAGCAAGTTGTTGAGTTCATGCATGTCATTAAGACAATCCGCCCTGAGCACTCTTGTTAAATCCAAAAGGAGCACAGCTGGGTGTGTGAATCAGGGCAGCACTATCAAGCTGTCAGCACACACTGAGGCTTAAATCCCAGCATGACAGACCCTGACTGCCCCTCGATATGAGACTCTGGTCAGACAGGAAATAGAGGCGCCGTCCGCCTCTGTCCTCTCCCTCACCCTATGTGTCCGCATTGTTAATGTTAAGTTGATGTGTGCACATTAAAGAGCGCGCTGCTCTGACGCTTTTCACAGTGTGTGGCACGGTGCTGTGAGGTGGTCAAGAGCTCCAGTTACAGCAGACGACGGGTCAAACTATTCTCTGACGAGTTATATTTAGGCCGCGGCTGTCAAATTGACGCTGCTTTTATGTGCTGTGTGATTGGCACCTTGAAACCTACAGATACTTTAATGCAAACAAATCTGTAAAATCACTGCACACACACACACACACACACACACACAGATGCTCACACAGCTCCACCCCGTGCCATTCTTTAACACACAGCCATGCCTCATCCCCCACTGTGGATGAGCGTGTTGGCATGAAAGTTTGATTTATCCTTGTAATATCCATCAGGTCAGTGAGACCTTGGGAAGGCTTGGCCATAAAACCTGGGCTCTGGCTGGGCCTTTTTAATACAGTCTCAGTAAAATGGCTGAAGGTCAGCGGCACTCTCACTCAATCAGAGAGAAACAACTCCTGCAGCTGGAGCAGCTGTTGTTACAGTTGGACCGATGCACTGCAGCGGCGCTGCTCTGAATAAAAGATGTTTTTTTCACCCAGTAGAAACAATGGCTGTAAGATGTTCCACGGCAGAAACACAGCTCTTAGGAGGAAGATATCTCCCCCCGCCGCGAAGCCATTACTTTGAGGTAAAAGATATCACTTCTATAGTGGAAACACCCTAAAAAGATGTGTGCTCTGCTGGAGAAACACAACTCTGAGTAAATGGCTCTTCCCTGGAAAAGACACTGAATAAGAGATTGGTCTCAGTAGAAGCACTTCAAGAGAAATTCACCTTGCTTATTTGAGATGTTTACCCTGATGTGTATTGTGTGGCAGGCCCTTAAAAATGAAGTAGGTCCTTCATCATCAAGCAGAAAGAGCAAATCATTCATTCCACTGACACCCAGTTATTGTAAAGCTTGCATGGGAGCATGGGAACTAAATTTGCCTAAGATCAGTTGCATCTGCTGGAGAAGCATTAACAGCATTTTGTGGGATGAGACATCGCAGTGAATTAGGCACAGTTGCGATGTGCATAGTCTCCTCGTGCATGCTTGTTATGTGAGGAAAACTGAGACAATTTTAAAGAACATAATGAGATTTACATATATTTTACAGGCATGAGGATCACAGGGTTTAACTGCAGCATCTTAGTGGTTTGTTTTTTGGGACTTTTCGGCTCATAAAACTGATGATTCTGGAGCTAGGTAACAAAAATACTTGTTGCTGCATTTAGGACCAAAAGCTGAATCTAATATTTGCAGCCAATTTGCTGTAAATGGTCAATTTCTTGTCACAAGTGTCTAAAGAAGTGGAAACAAGAAGATGAATGACTGAGCCAAAGATAAAAAAAAATCACTTTGCTTATATTTGTTTTGTTGTAGAAACACTTGGTAAAGGATACCTGCTCTTAGTAAAAGTAGTAAAAGTACTTCCTCGCTATTAGAAGTATTGATCAAAATAGCGCCAGTTCTCAAGCAGAAACCCTTCATGGTAAGAAGTTTGTTCAGCACAGACACACTGAGTAAAAGCCAAAACCAAACACATTTGGAGAAAACGGTTTCTCAGCATGTTGAAACGATGTTTGCCATTTAGTAGAACTTGTCATTCAGTAACAACTGTGTGGAAGCAACAACGGCAGATTTTTGTTTGTTTTAATTATAGTCATCAAGCGGTTTTCAAGGGCCCCTTTGTGATGACAACTAATATTTCTGAAATGCCTCCTCCATGTGGAAAAAAGCCTGGCGGCTGTGCTTTTTTTATGATCACACTCAAATCAGCATCTGATGAGTTATTTTGCATTTGAAGTCGGTGGCATTGTGTTCTGTTTTGGCAAAGGAATGAGACCTTGATTTGGGAATGCTGCGATTTCAGCTGAAAGCGCTGGAGAAAAAACAAACACAGGGAGCTGCAGAGAAAGGCGATAGTTGTGACTAATTGTGCATAAACTTCCTTATGTCAGTTTTGGGGAGCGCCTCTGACAGATGAATAATATCTGATGTTCACAGCTTAATTATATAGTGAGAGCTATGAGATCTGGCTGTCAGCAGGCTCTACAGGGAAATATATTCTTAACCACAGCTGAGATCTATCAAAGGAATTCTATATATAGTATGTTAAATAGGAAGAGAACTTTTTTAAGACAAGACATTTTTATTAACTCGTGATTTTTAAAAAAGGCTCAAGATGGAGCGAACGTGTAGCTCAGTGGCTCCATGGCAGCTTTATATTTCCTTTACTGCAAAAGCATGGTCAACGCATAGCTGATGTTTACTATTATCAATACATTTTAACTTGCCAAGGCACAAACACAAGCAAATTACAATTGCATTAAACTTTTATTATGACCCCCCATTCAACATTATTGCACAAATGGTTGTTGTACTGTTGCTGTAGGTAGACAGTGTTTATTGTTTATTGTGCTGTGAACAAATACAGTGCTTTGATCAAAAATGAGAAACAGGATGTGTTTATGTGAAGCATTTATATGATTCAGCCAGTTTAATGCTGGAATTACAAGTTTCGTTCAAACTTTTGAAACTCTTTCCATAACTTATCACTAGTTATCATATTCATTTACAGAAGGGGAAAGTAGAAAATGTTTTCTTTTTATTGTGATTTTCAAGAAATGTGGATGTAAACAAATGATTTTGCAGGGCGGGGTAGAGAATGTGTCCCAGCAGCAGCCAGTGTCCATCAACAGTAATGTCTCCTTTTGACATTCAGCACCTGCTGCTGATGAGAGACAGATGAAACTCTAAAACCTACAAAAAAGAAAAAAAAACATCAACACATGGATCGCACAGCTAATGGACTCAGACAAACCATATGCTAATGAGACAATTGCTGCTTGCTAGTGTTTAATAACGCAGCGTCTTGCTGCTTGTCTTGTCTGTGTGGGCTTCGTGCTACTTTGAGTGATCAGAAAAGAAACCGTGCACATTTCTCCTTGTGAGGGACTGTCAGGCCTGCTTACCATCATCTGGAATGACCTTGTCACTTGCACTCGGCAGATTTTTGAATTACATCCCGCTGCGCCCTCCTAATGCTATCATTACCATTATTAATGGGACATGACACAAGTCATTGCCACACATAACAGTCTCCCACCACCAAGGAGTAATGGCTTTCCTCTGATGTAATGCTCGCGGTTTCTTAGTTATCGTGTCAGGAAGTCAGATACTGACAGTGCGGTACTTGTGCTGCCGACTTAACAGTGCAAGTGCGGTGCAAACGGAGACTTCCTGCACAAGAAGTGAAATCCATTTTCATCTGTGGGTGTGGGGCTGTGAATTAAACCACCACCACCACCTATCTGCACTGTGTTTCAAACAACAATATTATGTGGACACAGATTGAAAAGGTGCTGCTGTCCATGGTGCTGAAATTCATTTGTGAGCGTATGGCTGGCAGCAGTGCAGTCAATATCTCTGTGGGGTGGGTTTTGACTGATTGTAAATCACTCCTGATGACTTGTAAATTATGCAACCGAGCTGACATTAAATTGCTCTTCATACATAAGATGGAATCTATCATAAAAACGAAATGATTAAGATGCATTTTGAATATTTTGCGTGCAGCTTTGTCCTACATGTTGCTGGCTCACTTTCAGTGATATTAAGTAAGTAAATATTTTCTCTTTTTTCCTTTCCTATGCAAGCAGTTCCATTGCTAAAAGATGTGAAAGATTACAATTCATATCTATCTATTATATCTATCCTTCAGAAATGCATTTTGACTTCATGAAACATTAGGACTATTTTTCTGGTAGCAAAAATCCCAGTTTACCTCAGTTTACCTGGGTACCCATGTTGAGGTACCCAGAATATCTTAGCTCTTGTTTCTGTGTGGGTGAAAATGTATTAATGTTTGATGTCAGATATCTTAACCCAGTGTTTATATCCTGCAATATGTGAAAATGTTATGGACATAAAGGGCAATACTGCAGAATTTCAGGATGTGAAGACTGCAGCGTAGGCAGCAATTATGTAGCAGTGAACTCTATTTGAGTGTGTATGTGGGTGAAGGATGAGGATTTGGGACCTCTTTGTTGCTTTTGAAGACCAGTGTGTTAGTAGGCTCATAATAGGTTACATCTGACTAATGACTCCAGAGCTACTATCTATCCTATAGAAAGCAAAAGGTCAGATCAGCATCTTAATGTGCTATCCTTCTGCCTTCTGACCCAGATGCAAACTTTGGTCACTCGGATCCACACACAGTGTGTTCAATATCCTGCAGAATGTACAGATCAGTTCTCATTTAATTAAATGTAAAAGTCTGCTGGAGAATCCCCTCGCAAGAATCATTGACAGAGTCTATGTCTACAGGCTTTATCATAACTTAAGCAGAAAAGCTTTGGCTGAGCAGTTTGTAGAAAAAAATGTTTGGTGTGCAAGACACTGCAGAGAAAGAGAGGTAGAGAGAGGTATTGTTAAGAGGTGAGAGACGTGACAAGGACAACAGTATGCGTACAGCAAGGCAGAAAGATCATTAGTCAGATATTTTGACTTTGGAGGGACTGTGAATATACAGCTACATATGAAAACAGAAGTGATGGAAAAGATGGAGGAAAAGATTGGGATGAAACTCATCTGCAAAGGAATAAAGGCAAAACACGAGAGAACAGCTCTTCTTTATTTGCTTTTGCACTTGAAGAAGATACCTTTACATCACAATAGCAAGAAACCCAGGAGAGCATACATCTGCCTCCTTTGAGTGAGATTTTTTAAAGAAAGAAATCATTCTGAATCATAGAGTTGCTGCATAAGAAAAGTACTTTCTCTGCTTTTCCATTTCAGTCTTGACTTTCAACTCTCTTCGTCTCTTCCTGCGGGCAAAGAAAAGACCAGGTAACTGACCACAGAATGAATAACTTTAAATAAGAAATGTTGAAAACTGAAGCTTCGGATTAGAAATGTATTCAAGAGGTGACCACGACAACCTGAGCTGTCAGACGTTTAAATTTTTAACGAAGGGTTTAGCTTGCACCTTGTGGCATCAGTTGAGGTGAATACACAGTTATTATACCTTCTCTGCAGTGTCAGGTCACCCTGCCCAAAAGGGTTTTTTTCTGTTGTTGCTGTCATTGATAACCACATGAAGAGCAAACAATTCCTGCATTGGGAATGTGAATTACCTGCCATAATGTCTGGATTTATCTGTATGAAACGTCATGAAATGCTCTGCAGGTTTTCAGCACATTTATAAGCAACAGGTGAAATGGCTACATAAGGTAGAGCGCTGGTGTGTGTATTGATCTGCATTACATTAGTATTGGTTGATGTTGATCTTCTGGAGTGTGTACATAAAGGATCTTTTGTATTATTTCTAATCTCAGGCTAACTGGCATGGAGGGGAGCGTGCAGTTTAGCAGTCAGATGACTCTCTGTCAGCATGTCGTCCACTGTGGTCTCGGTCGCGGTAAAATACACATCTCGTCATTCTGCGCTTCCTTCCTTTTACCTCAGAGCCTAGCTGCCACTCCAACACAGTAATTACCTCGTCCTCCTTTACTGCTAATGAGAAGGTAAAATATGAGCGTCTGGCAACCGAAGTCATTTGCGACCCAAGCTCGCTCCCGGCAGGAGTGGAGAGGCAGAGGGAGGGAGGGAGAGAGACTAATTTCTACCCACAAGCCACTGCTGAATGATGCCATCGATCCTCAACCCACCCCTCAACCTGTGCAAGCTCCTTGTCAGCTGGTGTCTTTTTAATTTTATTTAATTTTATTTTTTAACAGGCGCTGGTAGACAAAACCTTGCCTCAGTATTCATAGCTTATAGCTTACAGTGCTGTCTTTGTGTATGCGTAAACACACATGCAGTTTCAGTAAAAGAAATAAACACTCCTTTTTAAACAGCCCAGCCTGCACAGAAACACCTTACCTAACATTTAAGTTACAATAGATGACCTTAATGCTCAAATGTGACTAATATCCAATCTCTCAAAGGCACCTTTCAACTCAGTAACAAAACATGAACATTCAAATATCATCAGAAATGAAATGCATGCTTTATGGGCCCACAAGACTCTTCATTCATAAGCCAATACATATTTCCATGTCATCGCCACTCTCCTCTATTCCATTATCATTTTTTATCTGATAGGAAACAAATCAAGGTTTTTCCAGTGTCAGGAACAAAAGCCATTTTCATGTTGAAGGTTGGAGAAAAGCACAGTGATGTAAGGGAAAAGATTATATTGGTGCCCTTCAGATAGACTCCAATGTCACACATGAGGAGGCAAAGAATTTCATCACAGCGGCAGCGGTTTTCAAAGGCAATCAGAAACATTTTATGCTCTTTGCAGAGCTTCATATTTGCCATAAAATCTTAAAGATTGACTCCCAGCCCTTACCACAGGGGTGAAAAAAATCCGATTAGATTGAAAAACAGCGAGGGACATTGAAAACGTATTAGCAATAATAACAGAGATTGCAGAGTGCACTGCATTCAGCGTGGCTATTTTAGTTTGAGGGATGCGGCCAGGGCATGGGGAAATTAAATTCATCTCAGAGGGTCATGTAAATGCTAATGTTTACTGGTTATACAGATACTTCCATTAGAAAACCATTAGCAGGACAATTACAATGATTAACTTAACATTGATTTACCACATCAATTCACTGATTCACTGATAACGCTGACCATACTGCAATGTCGTTACCAGATCATGAAAATACTTTCAATGTCTGTTCAATAAACTTTGGCCTCGATCTGTCATGTTGCACAGGAGGGACTAACAGGATGTAGAAGCCACGGACTGGTAGATGCAGCATGTCAATTTGGTGTTATTACAGCAAACCTAATGGCCTGACCCTAGTTTCAAGTAAAGAGAATTCAGCTCAGCGAATGCAATTACAGTGAGACACACAATGAGACACACAATGGTTTTTTAGACAGGTAAAGAATCCTATTTTTTCTCTTTTTGTAGCTCATGAAACCAGGCTTCATTTCCCAGAAGTCATATGACAGTTAATTCCAAATTGTTCATGGCAAGTGGATGTTGCAGCGTTGCTGTACAAACATGCAAGTTATTTCTGGTTTGGCATGATTCAGAGCAGGTTAGCTGCCCCCTGCCCCTTTTGGATGCTCACAAGGAGACTATGCTACTTGGCCCGATGCAAACTGGCACTTCCGCCTTCAT
Organism: Psettodes erumei; assembly: GCA_016785225.1. Taxonomy (NCBI): domain Eukaryota; kingdom Metazoa; phylum Chordata; class Actinopteri; order Pleuronectiformes; family Psettodidae; genus Psettodes; species Psettodes erumei. The sequence goes on from JAFBJZ010000953.1 coordinate 1,870,415, forward strand.
CTTTCCAGCGTTGGGCCTGAGGGTGGCCATCTCCGGCTTTTCACCCCACCTTCATTCTTCTTCATCTTCATTTCCCCGTCCATGTCATACAGCTTTGACTTTTTTGCACCCGACTGTTCCTCTCTGCTTTTTCTCTCTGATTTATCTGGGTCTCTCCTCTAAGTCTGGCAAGCGGGCACAACAGCATTAGGTCATAGTTAGGTCAAGCCATTTTGGATGCCAGTGTTTATGACATAATAAAATGGGCTTGCTGCAAAGTGCTGAAAAAATATAATTTGCCTTTGACACACTTGAGATTTGCTTTTGAAAACCTATATGCACTTAGAGCTCCCCACCTACCTGAGCAGCACCTGTTAGATAAAATAAGTTGTCATTTGTGATAATGATTCCTGATTGCTGCAGCTCAGAGTGGGAGAATGTGATAAAGGTTAGATAAGAGGGTGCACTTAATAGAAAAACTGACAAATGACCAGCTGCCATATGAGTTAAAAAAACTGATTCTTTGTGAGTATGCAGCTCCTCATATTGGCTACAGATAATCACACACAATAATGTATACCTATCATGGCGAAATTTGAATGTGCTGTTTAGAATTAAATGGCACTGACACCCTTGTTGTCATCCCTTTAATTATTCATCTGTAGGTTTTATGCAGATCTGCACATCTGTCAAGGCAGATTTAAAGTTAACAAGCATTTTAAGGAAAAAACGTAATTTTCACAGACCTCAAAGGTGGTGTGTACTGAGGAAATAAAATGTTTCTCACTGAAACCTCCCCGAGCAAATAATTCTTGTAATTATTGTAAATGGGAGCTTGTACATCATTGTGTGCGAGCATTGTTCAGCTGCCGATCAATTAACTGCAAGCACCTCTGTCTTCCTCAGCCTTTTATCACTTCATGTTTCCTTCTGCTCTTAAACTTCGGAATATAAGCAACACTGAGGGAGGCTTTTGAATTAAATGGATGGATTCAGTGGCTGGCTGCTACTGCCAAAACAGTAAAACACTGCAAATGGAAATGTTTGAATTGGTCCCATTAATGAAATCTCATGGCTCAGATTAACCCTTTTCCATTCTCAGTCATTTAAACAATGTTATATTTTTCATGTTTTTCCCTTCTTTATTTGCTTTTTCCTCTTACTAGTTCATTTTGATATATTATCAAGCTCTATTGGGTGGTTTCAAGTTGGATGCCTTACAGTCGCAATAGAGTTGTGTGGAGGGTTACATTGTTGTAGATGAAGAAAACTAAGTGCTGTACTTGATAAATTTAGAAGGGTAAACTTTTGCTTCTCATTAGCAGTATGTATGTATGTAACATCATTTGAGTTTGGTGATTGATATATGTTCTCACTGTCTACAGCCAGACTTATGGACTTAATGACAGACTTTCTTGAAATAATGACTTTGTATCTTACAATAATGAGAAAGCTTTAAAGATAATGACTATGTGCTGATGACTGAACAGAGAGCGTTTATGTCCTTACAAGTCTTGAATGTACTCCAACCAACATTGTTTATAGAGTAAACGAGTGGGACTAACCCAGAGTCAGGGACAGCTGATACAAAAACCTCTGAGGCAATGATCGGCAGTATCTTCACAACTTGTACAGCTACTAAACATAAGTCTGTACACTTAAGTTACTTTTGTTTTCCTTTTTAGTGTTTAATGGAATCAGCACTGCAGATCCCCTCTTTGAGAGCACTTAACTGTAAAGTTTTGCAAGGGCAACTGTTTGTCAAAGATTGGGCTGCTTCCTCTTGAATCACTATAGTCACCATTTCAGTTTTCATCTGAATGGAAACTGAAACAAAGAAAAAAAGAAATGGGATTTCTTAGGGCCAGTGTAAGGCCTCTAATAACCAGAGCCTGGTGAAACTGCAATGCTATAAAGCAAACCAGATCAGAAAATGACATCTCCCTATTCAGAATGACTGATTTCTGTCAAGGCTCGCATGTGAAAAAGTGCATTCTCCATGCCGCTGGTACAGAACGCTAACCACACGTAGATAAGGCCAAGCTCGCCTGGTGACACGCCTGGCTTGGAAGGAAAAGCAAATCATTGAGGACAATCTATTCCCACTGCTGCCAGTCACTTCGCCACTGTCAATTCAATGCTGACTGCTCTGGAGCAACACATTGGCCTGTGAATCCCATTTCCATATAATTATTCCCACATAAATGGCACACTGCCCTGCTGTTTAATCAACCTTTTGGACCACACGCTGGCAAACAGATAAATAAATAAATACATTCAATAAGTTGAAGGGGTGAGGGCGAGCTAATGGAATCCAGCGTCCTGCAAATGGGCAACAGGAAGTTTTTTTGTAGCTGCGCTCGTGTTCATTATAGGATGGGATGACCCTGTACTCCAAGAAACATTTCTATAAATTTACAGTTTTTTTGTGGATTCTTTTGTGGAGACAGAGGTGAGGGTCTGTGCAATCAACAGCTGGCACAAATAAAAAAAATTGGCTGCAGGTATGAGAAGAGCTATGTAGAAAAAAAATTGCACATCATAAAGGGTTATCAGGTTAATTCAGCTTGTTTTTCCTGCAGAACTGTTCTGAGCTCGCACTTCAACAAAGTGCTAATGACGTGTTCTATATCTCCAGCATGAATTTGTGTAAGCAGTATGAACAGTTTATGAACTTTAAAGGCAAAGTCTACTTTTCAAACTCTTGCCCCCCTCATCAAGACCCGTGACTTTTTTCCTGCAGACACCCCCCTGCTGTGAAGTTAAAAGCATTTGCATCTACACAGCCATGACTGAAGCTTTTATCGACTTAAGTGCCCTTTTGAATTTCTTAATGTATAATTCAAGTATAAAAAATCCTTTTCATCTGCCATTCATAGCTAATAGTTGTAATAAAACTCAGCACCAATAATTTAATGTACATTTTAGTGAATATTTTTGACTGAAAAACTTCACACAGAGGACAGAAACAAAGGGACTGCAATAAATTCACAAAAGAAGCTCACTTTTACAGAAGAATCAGATTGAACATCTCAGTTAATTGTGATAAAATTATTCAGCTCATACATTCACATTTTTATGCATCACGCTCAGTTGTATCTGTGATGTCATGATCCTCTGCACCTCCAAAGTCTTATGTCATGTACTTTCTCCCTGCTTTAGTTTTACCTTTCATGCGCTTGCATCATTTTTTTTTCGAGAGAATAAAACAGGCTACAAGCACTAATTAGTCGTTAGTAACCAAAACACTCAAAAGAAAATGATCAATATCATGACTTCAGATGTGATCACTGATTGCAACAGAGGACCCAGGAGCACAATGACTGTAGGTTAGTTCATCATTCATCACAAAGGAATCATACAGGGTGGTGCTGGAAAACACACTTTTAACATCAGAAGTTACAACTTGTATGAATAGTTATTTTACATACATTTCTTTTTGCTGTAGATTTCCATCCCTTCAGGCCTCTCAGAATTATTTCAAACTGAATCAGTCGATGGAAGCTGGCATTGTTAAAATGGATGAAGAGGTTGGGGTGCAAGTAATGAACTCTAAACCCCTGTTGAAATAGCCTTTCAGTGTATTTATATGCAGTACTTACTCTCTGTATACCAGTTTGTATTGTTAGTGACAGTCCACCGTTCCCGTGCTGCATCCAAGAAGGGAGACAGGGTTGTGCATGAAATCCGTTGCAACCTTATCTCATTATCACCCTCACAATTTTTTTCTTTTAACACCTCGTCGGAGTTGTATTCTGTTCCTGCCAATGTCAATGTAAGCCACAGGAAATGTTTCCGACAGCTGCAGACCGTGAAAAGTTCAGCGGTGGCTGATCATCAGGTACCCTGCCCCCCAGCCCCCACCTGTAAACAGCTTTTTCACCCAGGAGACACGACATGAGCTGGCCCTCATTTACTGCAACACTCATGATGTGATGGTAATGAATCAGAGCCAGTGAACTGGAGAGGTAATCCAGTGGACCACAGGTCTCCGTTAAGGTCAGATCCATCATGTGACCATGCTGCAACACTGAAATGTGCTTAGTCAGTGTAACACACAGACGATAGATTGTGTTTGGGTTGCATATCCGAGCCATCTCCCCCTCCGTCACCCTCCTCCCATCCCCTGTAAACACATACACACACTATTATGTTGTCAGACCACAAACATCATTCACAAATACTGTTTGCTGGCAGTCATTAGAGTCCCCTGAGGTTGTGCGCTTGTACCTCCTCAGTCCTCCTCTCTATTGCCAATAATCGTTATAATTGATGTTTCCCTTCTAAGCCTCTAATGATGTTTTTAGTATTTATGGTTACAGACAGCCAGGCAAGCTGATTCATAATAGTTTCTCCCTGCCGTTTTATTGGCATGGCGTTTCTCACATTCACATCAGTAAATTAATTTTGACCCGGCGATGCCATATATCACGGTGAACCGCTGCATACTGTCTCTCCGTGACCAGGTTTTCTTAAGCTGTTGTCGTAAAGAATGGTTTATCGATCCTCGCCGCTGACGCTTTAATAAGTGCTTTGCATAACAAGTGTTTTACTGCAGGATAAATCACGTAGGCTGCCGGCAGCTGTCAAAGGCCCAAGCACACACGTGTAGTCAAAGTGGTGGGAGAGGAAAAAAACAGGAAGGGAGAATAAACACAAAAGTTTAAGCATGTTTTCCACAGTGAGTTGCACATATATGCAAAGGGATAAATTTCAGGATGATATTCAGAAACATACATCAGCTTTCTCACCCACTTAATGTCTTGCCCATTGCTATCCAACAAACCATTGCCAACGGTTCTGTTAGGAGCAGGAGGGATTCTATCAGAGAGATCCAGCGGACAGTGCAGGGGCCCCTGAGTGAGATCGATGGCTCGAGAAGCAGGTCGCCAAGGGGGCAGCTCCCTCGGTGCCGTGCTTCATCCCCCATCCCGTTGCAGCTCCTGCTTAGGAACTGTGACTCGGTCCAGCGTAGGCCTACCACAGTAACATCATTTTATGTCTGCCATGAGTGAAAGTTTCTCCAACTTGGGGAGGGCTGATTGATGGCTGTTGTAAATCAGTGCTGAGAGTGCTGGATGGGATTTTATCGCTGGGGAAAGTGGTGTGGGTTACATGCAACTTGCAGAGTGGTCTCCTGTGCACTTAGCTGCATTTTTGTATTTTGTTTGTTTTAAAACAAAATTGTGAAGGAAACAAAACTACTGTGTACAACACGCAGAAAATCTCCATGGAAATATCTGATGAATTTGTGATGGCAGGATATTTTCTAGAGGGGAACTTACAAACGTCCTGAGGTATCATATCATACTCATCTCTTATTTGTAACTATGTTGCATATAAAAACATGTAAATGAAATACATGGGAATTAATATGCTGAGAGAAATTGTTTTATTTCTGATTTGATTTGGCAAGCATTGCCAATAAATGTTAACAAGAACTGTTCCCCAAGTGCTTGGAAGTCAAAACACTATTGTGAAAAGCTCAGAAAAAGGCAGTTTGATTGAGTGATCAATACAAGTGCCTTGTAAAGATGTGCAGTCTTCCTTTAAAGTGATCACTAACCACTGGAGAAAAGCATAAAAAAATCAAAGATGTTGATTAGTCTGTTGATAGAAAACCATCTGTGAAGTTTAGACTAAAAAAAATTAGGGCAAATAAAAATCTATCAAACTCAAAGAGAAATAGACAGGATGTAAGGGTAGGAAAGAAAAATAACTAGATACAAAAATAACACAAGGAATAAAATGCTTAGAAAACCGAAAGTGTCTGTGTGCACACGCATTTGTGTGCATTTTCAAAGAGACAGACTAAGCCATGTCAATCAAGTGTTCAAAGACACAAAGAAAACTGAGGAACTGCAGGGAACAAAAAACCTTTTGATCACTGGTTTTAAAGCTGGAGTTAGTCGTCAGATTAGACAAATTGTTACTACTACTGTAAAATGTGTATTTTTACACACACGCAGTGCCAAACAAAGAAACTAAATAATAGTTTGCTTGAGAAAGCAGAATGAAAATGAGGCTGCTGCTCATTTGTGCAAAGGAAGTAAAGGATGTAAAGCAAGTGCCGGGTGACGCTGGGGTCTTCTCTCTTATTGAAATAGCTGAGAAATGCAGATTTTTCAGGAACTTGTGAATTGCTGTTGAAAGCAACATTGTGCAATTTATTTTCCCCTTAAAATAGCAGCTTCATAATCTTTGTGAGGGGAGAATGGCACCTCAGGTTTATGAGCTTGGATTGAGAATTGTGTAACGATTTGTAGACACACAAACTGTGGGTCTGGTAGCTGGCATCATGGAAGAGGCAAAGAGACCAGCTTCACATTAGTATTATATTCTAATGTAGTAAAAGATGTCATGAAGTCAGATTGTGATTGTGTCAATTCTGACCAAATGACTGTGTTTTGCTTTTGGAGGGGTTGTTATTCACACAGATATTGGCAAATCCATCCATAATAGGATCTATAATGCTGCGTCGCAGGGTGATGCTACAACGCCACTGGTCACAGACTTTGACATCGATGGATATTTAAACGTGATCCATTCAGATTTTCTCTCAACCTTTAGCTCCACAGTGAACTCAGCTAGGGACCCTGTGTTGTTTCCCACTTTTCATAATAGGCATTTAAAAGTAACTCAGAATTTACTTTCCTGAGGAACTAATTAAATTTTAATACAACAATTTGTAAAGTAGGGACGACACTGAACTGTCATTACAATGCAGGCTCTGTTATAATTTTGGTATTACAGTTAATTAAAGTTATCAGATTGTAACTGTTCTTCATCACATACTGACAAAATAGTCATCAAGGCAGAATTAAGTAGTAATTTAGATTATAGCCCGCAGAAGATTTGTGCTTAAAAATCATTAATGCACTATGTTGTTTACAAAGAATGTCAGCTTTAGTGTGTTGTCCACTATAGCGTCCGCTTCCTAGTCTTTTTTTAGCTTTTAACCCTTAATTCTGCACTCGTTCCTGGCTGCATTGCCATCAGTTGTGAGCTTTTGTTGCTGCCTGTGGGGAAAAAAACATGTATGCTGCTTTTATCTGACTGAGCAACATTTTAAATTGCGATTTGATAATTGTACTATTTAAAAGCTGCGCACCTGAATTAGCCGCTTTAAAGGTTGACTGCTTCTGAAGAAATAACTTGAACTCACTGTCTTATCCCCACTTTTGAATTTATTGATATTTGTGTTATATTATTGGCCATATTGATGTTGTTGTTTCATATTGCACATGTAAAGCTCAACAAACAGCCACAGTGCTTTCCATTTTCAAAGAACAAGTGTTATACTGTATATTCAGAAGCTTCTTGCTGCTTCATTCAAAATTGTAGTTTTATTTTGAGCTCTCTGTTACTTTTCTTGAGGACAAAAATTTACCTGCAGAGCAAGATGATTGCACTTTCATTCAAAAGTAAATGCCTTGAAAAAATTAAGGGCCATCATCCCACGCTTGCATTTTAAACAACGATTTTCTTTTTTGTTGCATTCACACTCACACATGCTACTGCTCTAACACACACACAGACTCACACCCAAGTCATAATCTTTCTAACTGTATCTAGTGATATGAGGAAAGCTGACTTTTCCACATCAAGATGAGTGTGTGTGTGTGTGTGTGTGTGGGGGGGGGGGGGCGCATTATCAGCCACAGAGAAAGATAAGAGTTACGTCGGCAGACCAGGAGTCCTGAGTGAAAATCCAAAGGTCACCCGAGCTTGACTTCACACCTGCAGACATGGAGACACTGAAGGTCAAGGAGATTGAAGGGGTAATCCATTCACATGGGTGACAACCACACCTTCAGTTTCACCCAACTACTCCTCACTCAATTTTTTTGCCAGATTATACATTGGGATTCTTTGTCTCAGTGGAGACATTACAACCACTACCTGCAAAGGAAAAAAGTGACCAAAAGCAGCAGTGATGAAAAGGAGACCTGAAGCAGAGCAGTGAACCCTGGTGGTATTCAGTAGCATATTAATTCTAGTGGAGCATCCTGGATAAGTGGGGCCCCTGGGCGCTGAATGCTCTGGATATAATCGTGAAGCCATTGGAGTCGATAGAAATACAATAAAATATACAGTATAACACTGAGCTGTAAAAATGGATGTAAACAATTCAGCAGCAAACCCAGTCAGGACGATTTTATAAGGCAAGGACTTTTTTCTGACATTTCAATGAAAACTGGAATGTGACCGAACAAAAAGATGAGAGTAGCGAACATTTTGAAGGATTTTACACATTTGACTGTGCATTTACATGTAGCTCATGTCCTCACACTGGAAAAATCCTTTGTGGACCTTCACGTCAAGGGTGCTTGCAGTAATTTTTTGAAACTCGTAGACTGTGGACTATTTACTCCCTCTGTGCAGCATATCACATTCAAAACAAATAAATAAACCCACTGAAAGGTCTGACAGTGCAGGTCTCAGTCCTCTTCCAAGTCCATACAAACAGTTTGCACTGGACAAACTCTACATCCACAGTCTCAGAAACAGCCCACAAAACACCAGGTTTTCAAGGCTAAAAGATGGATGTTGACGTGTGATCACTAGCAGTTCCTCTTATTTGAAAAGCCTGCCACAAGAAAATGAATTGAAGGCAAATTTGAAATCTAGATCAATGATCATATTCACACACATACACAAGTGAATTACAGGCAAGTCTATAGTGCTTGCCAAAAAAACAGCTCTCAATGGAGTGCTGGGGTCAGCCAAGGCTGCCCCCGAAATGTGGTCATCAAATCTGTTTGTGATTTTCATTGATGAACTCTCAAAGTGCAGCCAAGGAATGGTGAGCATCCAGCTTTGTGACCTGAGCGTAGGTTGCAGTTCATTCATTGGCCTGTGACCTAAAACCAGGGCAGTCTGTGGCCGGGCGTTGGTCGGCACCTCAGCATCTGAGGCCTTGGCGACCTGAAAATGGGGCATCCCTCCCTTTAGTTTTGGGACTAACTTGCCACCCTCGTGACAGCGTATCTCAGAGACTCGTTCATGAATCATGAGGTCCATGGGCAGATTAGTGGAGCGTTTGTGATGACGTTGGTGTCGGTTAAGCTTAAAACACAATGAGCTTTGCTGGGTGACCATTAATTGGTTCACCATTAAATACAATTTAATGAGCTTAAACATGTGGAAGAAGGAGGATACCCCAAAGGCCATTTACCTCCCACTGGGTTTGGGTTGGATCTGCTTGGCATAGTAGCAGTAGTAGTAGTAGGAGTACTTTGTCCTCAGACTTCTAATGGGTGGATGAACAGAGGAATCCATAAAGTTTAGTTACAGGGACTCTGTTTCCAAATTTCAGTCTGATAAGCAAGCTTTCTCTGTAAAGTACTGGTTTGCTTTAAATCAAACACTGTGCTCCTAGATGAAGCACGGCAGATTACATTCATAAACATACACAATTGTACAATTAGACTATTAACTCCTTCCTCAGCCCAGTGCACCTCTTTTTCATGTCTTTAGTTGTCAGCCATTACCTATAACATCCCTCCTAGCCTGATGGCGGTTGCCACGCAGCATGGACCCATTAGGGATAAAAAGTCTTCCAGGGGCTGAAACACTCTCTTGGATTTTTCTCAGCCTCTGGCCCCCGTGACCGTGCGTCGTAACGGCTGAGCCTAATCTGACAGGACGCTAATAGATCGTCCAATTAACATAATGTCCAGTCATTAGGAGTGGTTAACCTTTGACTCCTCACACTGACAGGGTTAATAGGAGAAGAGGAAAGAAGCAAGCACATGTTTGTGCACTATAGACTCATGTCATTTTCCCATTTTGAAAAGGTCTGCTCACATGTGCGTAAAGGGATGTGAGCAGTTGTATCTTTGACTTGAATCTTTTCACACATAGATGTGTGTGTACATGTCAATGGTCACTGTGTCCTTAAACTTCACTATCAGTCTGAGACACCACAGAGCGCTCTGGCTGTCGTCATTTCACTTCACTGAACTGCTGTCTCCCTTTCACTCATAGGGACAAAAACACCAAACCTGATCACTCTCCACTGCCTTTAACTTTTGTTTGCTCTCCTGCGCGTGAATGCTACACACACACAAACACACACATGCACGCATAACTCACAAACGTATGTGTGCTCTTGCTCCTGATCCGTCATGACGTATCATTCCACCTAATTTCCTCAGACCCCAGCTTCTTTCTAATTGAAGCGGCAGTGAATACAATTATGGTGAGAATCATTGCGGATTGATGTGAGGACGGATTAACGGGATTAAGAAAATAATCTGTCGACCCTCTGGCCCCGGCACAGTATGTGGCTGGGAAGGCAATTTGAAGCAAGGGGGGGGCTTTAATGAGTGAGCTAACGAAAGCCTCTGACCACCGAGAGGATCGCCTGGCGTGCTGCTTGGGGATTACTTTCTGCAACACTCCCCTCCACTATCACACCTCGCCCCCGACCCACACACATACACACAATCATTCTTTTCCTGCATCAAGGATGTTTAGAAACAACACCATGCATGTGCAGATAAAGACTGTTGCTTCAGGAAGATTGTGTCCAGTTCTATGTCTGTTTTAGTCATGGAGGCTCAGACCTCAGGTATATAGTGTATGAATATTTATTTAAATGAAATAAATGATTCTGAATAATTGCAAATCCTGTGACATTGAAACATTTGAGGAAGGCTTCCTGGAAAACAAATTTGGCGCTGACCGTAGATTTCCCTTCTCTCTGCTAACATCATTAGCTTTCGTTCAGTGGCACGTATGTGTTCACCAACTGAACGTGAGTTGAATGATTACTTTCTTTTTTACTTAATTTTGGTTTTTGCCAGTTTCTGTGGGAAATATCCAGCTTGTTAGCTTGTTAAAATGCTACATTACCATCACCACCTTCGCCTTTGGGTGCTGGGCAGGTAGCATTCAGTGGGAAAATATAGATAAGTGCAGCTTTAAATATCCTGCATGCAGTTTGCATTGTGTTATGTCTTTAAGGAAACTTGGGGTGTTTTTACAAAGAAGCCAAAATGAATATTTGTCAAATTTGTCATAAATAATATTTGTTGGTGTGGGTGTTTGTGTGTGTGTGTGTGTGTGCGTGTGTGTGGTTGGAGGTTATAACAGTAAAAAAAGCTTGAAAAAAATGTATCCTGCACTTTTAAAGTGCTGCATAATTGATGAGAGGATCCAGGCAAATCAAAGTCCTAATTGTGGTGTTAAATTAATGACAACATTACCCCATAAACTGTGTAAACAAACAAGGTTTACAGCTCATGTTTGACAGAGGTAACAGATAGGCTGTAAAGATGCAGTCAGAACAGAGTTTGTGGTGCAGCGTACCTAGGCATAAAAGAAATATGCTGAAAGTAGGCACTGGGAGTCGCGTGCCCACCGGGAACCTGTATGCAGGTTTTCCTGCAAGCTGAGGGATATTTACTTCTGAGAAGGCCCCTACCTCACGTCTAGTTTCTATCTTGAGATGGGGAGCAGCAAGTTTTTATCTTTTGTGTTGCAAGTAACGCACATTCCACATTTCTTCCAACACATGACCTGTCAGGTATCATCCAGTAGAATTCCCTTTTAATTTAATAGCTGTGACACAGTTGTTGATCAGCACTCTGGATCAGTGGGCTGAGATAAAAAAAAAAAGATGTTTAATGGACATTTGAGGGGTTTAAGTGATTCTTTTGACTTAAGCTGCAAATCATCTTCCCTTTGCTGTCAAACAGAACTGTCTACTAATGTGAGAATGAAAGGCTCTCAGAATGAGATTTTCATCCTCTGACACCTGTCTTGTACTTTTAATAAGTACTTAAAGTCACTGCTGAAGGAAATTGATAATAGGTGTGCAGATTGGAGTCTCTAAATTCATCGAATGATGAGTCCTGCCTTTCATAGATGTTCTATATCCAATATATATTTTTAATTCTATTTTTCATTTAATATTTGATATTAGGGCAAACTAATGTAAAGAGGCACATTCCCCAAAAAATAGATGGCAAAGACATCAGTCATCACAACATGTTTTTGTAAATAATCGATGGTAGACGTGATGCCATACGATATACTTACTTATTCTTTCATCTCCAAAACAAGCAAAATTAATAACTGAAGGCCAAAAAATGAAAACGTAAAAAAGCAGTCCCATAGCGACAAAGAAAGTCAGTAAATGGGTGGTCTTTCAATCCCTGCAGTGATGAGAGGTTGTAACTGACTCCCACTGCTGTTGTTTTCTGAGGTCACATTAAATTTGAGTCAATTAATGGCAGTTTAGTCATTAGCCCCCATAGTCATTTTCTTTTCTGATACTAGGGGACGCATTTTGCTCTAAAATGCCTTGGTAATTTTCTGATTGCATCATTCCTTTGATAGTTTTGATGCATCCAGTGCCAGAGGAGGTAAAGCAGCCCCATGCCTCACAGGTGCTCTTTTCGTCATGGCCTTTTCGTTGCCTCTAAACAAACTGATGCACTGAATTCTCTTTTCTCAAGCTTAAGTCTTGCCTTCTTGTGCCGGAGCTCTACCTGGTTCAGTGTGTGTAGCGTATGGCACGGGCTGAAACCACTGCTCCAGATCGCTCCAGCTCAGCTCGGCCTGAGGCTCTTGGTGTTTTTTCCACCATCGGCACCAACCCAATATTTGTTTTGCAGATAAATGCAAACCATAGTTGTTGGGGGTTTTTTGGAAGAAAGTGAAATAACCAGAAAGGTCACAGGGCAAATTTCCGAAGGGCTTTGGCTCAGGCTTACAGACACGGAGCGTTTGATCTGGAGGGGGATGACCATCTGGAAGTTTCTTCACACATTCCATTTATCTAAATTTACATCACTTTTGTCCATTTACTGTACACACACAACCGCATGCATGTGTAATTTTTCTGCATCAACAATGTTTCAGCAGCCCCGCTGTGTCTCATTTGCTTAAAAACATCCATGCACCACATTAATCATAATAATCCCACCTTTCTTTCTTGTGTTGAATACAAACTGTGTTTTGTGTTAGAGGAGTTGCTGAGGCAAGCATTTTTATTATTTTTACTTGTTTTTCAGCACCATGGTTTCTCCAAATGCACAGTGTTTTTTCTGCATTTGAGAGGAAAACAAACACCTATGTTAATGATGTGCATATTTCTACTTCCATGAAACCATGTGCAACATTATCATGCATGGTGTGAAATATCATCGAGGGAGTTGTTTTGGCCCATAATACAGCATTTAAAAGTGTATTAACTTCTGATGCATTTCACAATTAGAGCATTTAAGCACCAGCAGCTGATTGAATATGTACTATATGGTGGTTTCATGCATGGCAGTACAACATATTTTTTAGGCAAAACTTCAAACTTGCAGCTATAGCTTTCAAATTGCTCTCAAGTAAATATAAAAAGAAATGGAAATGCTTTCAATTTTCTCAAAATTGCACTGAGGCACAGACCTGGAGTTGCTATACATGTTGAATGCAGCTATGGGAAAATACTCTGAGCTTAGAATTTGTGGAATTTCTTGTGATATTAGCGGATGTTCACAGTGAGAGTGGAGATACTACATCGCTGACAAAACTTACAAGTGAACCAGTCGATGCACTTTTGCTCCGAGGTGATGTGATGAAAGCTGTTTGTCCCCCCACGCAGTGAAATCAAGGGGCAACGATGGATTGCACTGTGCTGACATCAAACAGTACATTTAGTGTCAGTGCAGCTCTTGATCTGATGGAGGCGTTTTAATCATCGGCTTTGAAATACATGTGCCGCTCCATCAGTGTGTCTTTGATTAAACTGATCATGCATTTCCATCGCTCATTCAGAAGGTCTGAACTTGTTTATGTGTCTGCAAAGACCTCAACAATGAATTATCTGTGACTCACCCACTCCTCAATATGGCCATTTAACTTGGTTGCCACGGCAGCAGGGCTTGCCCAGGCGACGGCGGTGATGACAGAGCGATCACTGACAGTCTGACTTCAAGACAGACCACGAGTTCTTCCACTCAGTGTAAAACACTAGCCCCCCCCCAGCACAAAGAAGCTGCATTATGCAACACTGTGCAACAGTGAAATGCCAGGTCCACACCACTGACGTGTTTGCTGTGAAACTGCCTTTTAAATAAAGTTGGACGCAGCCTGACAGCAGTTATGTTCTAGTTCATTTAAAGCAAGTGGAAAATGTACTTTTTAAATTCAATGTATTAATGCAAATTATAGTTTTTTGCTAATGTATGCATGGTTCCCTGTCTGAAAACATGATGAGTGGATGTGCTCTGACTTTGTAGACTAACATTGGCGTCACTGCGCCATCACTATGATGGTGTTGATGCTGCAATGTACATAAGTGGTACATAAAGGATGTGTTTTCTTTTTACAAGCACCATTCCAGCAACCCACATGTACGTTGAATGGCAGAGCTCTCACTTCACTGTCATGACCTTCTTGCCACAAGAAACCGCTATTTTCTCCTTTAAACAATCTCATTTCTTCTGAATCCTGAAATGTCAAGTGTGCCACACTGAGGTTGGATTTATTCTTCTTCACAAGGTCGTTTTGTATCTTTACCATCCTGTTAAAGGGCAGATAGGCATTTTACAATGTGCATTGAAAAGAAAAAAAGACTGAACTTTAGTTATTTCAGGGACTCAAGAGGTCGTGTTCTTAAAACAATTAAGATCATTCGTTTGGTCTTGTGCCACGTAGGAGCCAATCGTCAAGGGGGGAACTGATGAGGAATTCACACTTGTACTTATTCTGAAGCAATTCATTTTCTTAAATAATGATAACATCTTTCAGCAAGGGAGAATTTGCGAGAAATGTAAGTGGCTCTTAAAGGAGCCATGTAACTGCATAATAAAAAAACCTTAGTTTGAACCTTCCAGGGACTATGGACTGTTAGTTGTACCAAGCAGAGTTTAATTCATTTGGATTCCTGTTCACATAAATTGGAGCTACAATATCAACATTGTGAGGGTTAGGGTTAAAATTACAAATCAGTTCTCTGGCTGGGCTTCAATGAAATGATTGCTTCTCTCCACTTTCACATCTCCCCAGTTTCCACTTAGAAACTTTGACACTAATTGCACTGTAACAAAATCCTGAGGCGTCAACAAGTCACGTCTAAATGGCTGTTAAACAGGTTGTGTTTAGACATAAGCTTACAAATACGTAAAATACGGAAACGACAGTGTTGCTTTGTGTTTGTAATGACACAGCAAGTTGCACACATGGTGTAGGAATGACTTGTTATCTTTTTTGTCTTTATTTTTCTTTTATGAGTTCTTAATGAGTTCATTAATGCGTTCTGCTTTTAAAACTATGCTCGTACAATCACAATGTAGGGCTAGCTAACAGTTTACTAAAATACTGTCTGCTGACAATGGTAGAGAAACAGAAAGTGACTAATAATATGTTTGTGCGGCAGATATAAAGCTTATAAGTTGATATAATAATAATAATGTATAATATAATGTCGTCCACTGAAAAGGCAGCTCTGAATTCTAGAAGCTGGAACTGAAGATATTTTTTTCTTTTAGAATTGATTTCCTTCTAACTCTACAACGTATTCTCAAATACCCATTAAAGTCATGTCAACATATAAACATGTTTTTCTTGATTCCCCCTTGTTTGTCTTTCTGCTTTCAGCGGTGGAGATGGGAGAGGAGTGATGCTGAGGGGGGGGGGTCTTCAGCACAGGGCAGGCGCAGTGGACGAGCAGCGAGCGGGAGCGCGCGCATAGGAAGGAAGGAAAGGAAGGAGCTGAGGCAGCTCAGTCGCCAGAAGAGCCCAAGACAGCGGATGAACAGAGTCGAGCGTGTGTGTCGCCCTCGTCGATTTTTAACAGCGGCTGAAAAACAGCGTCCGGGAGCCCCGAAGCCTGCCCGAAAATGATGCTCAAACTGGTCCATCTCCTCGGGGTGCTCGTCTGCGGCAGCCAAGGTAAGGACGGACGTGAGTGCGTCAAAAAACCTCCCGGGCTTGGTGACTTTGTGGACAAGTTGTGTGCATTTTGCCATCGTGATCTGCAGCAGGAGCAGAGAGAGAGAGAGAGAGGGGGGGGGGCTGCTGGAAGGAGAGAGCGAGTAAGAGGGGGTGAGAGACAGAGAGAGGGGTGGATTGTTTAACTGGACCTTGTTTTGTAATTGAAGCACGTCTTGCAGGGACCAGAATGCTTTCTTGGTGAAAAGGGGGATTATGATGGGGTGCCCCTCTCTTCAGAGTGGGTGAGCTGAGATACCCACTCTGTGCCCCCGGGCACAAACTGTTTCGTGCACCATATAACAATTCTCACTCATTAGTTTTGTAAATCTTTCGGAGCAGCCTCCAGCGCGCTGCGTTGTTTTGGTCAAATGGATGTTTGCAACAGCAACGTCCGTTCATCTGGCTCGATCGTAAAAATCCTGATGCTGTCTGTCAACTTGAACTGGCATCATTCGTGGAGACATCACCTCCAATCCCATATTCGGGATCATATGTGTTGAGACCGCCGCCTGTCACCCACTCTATAGTCCACTCTGTCTCGCTGTGTAAGAGAAACCCTGGACTGAAGATCGTTTGGTTTATCATCTTTGCTCAGTGTCTGCATCCCGTGAAGAGGCAGTGTACGCTGATACTGGGCCCGTGGCGCTGCCACACGGTGATTGACGCCTGGGAAAGTTTGGAAATACGAGCTTGCGTTTGTGACAGATACTTCACCGTTAATTGGGTTTCATGTGCGCGGCGCACGTGATTCACCGGGCGCGAGGGTTGTGCACGCACCGTGCGTGAGTGCGTGCGTGTAGTCGTATGTGGGGTTCACGATGTTACCTGAATGACTGCTGCTAAAACGCACTGAAAGCAATTACCTTGGCCTTTATGTGTGTGTGTGTATGCGTGCGTGGCTTTACTGTGTCCTGGTCAGTGACGCGCGCCCCCGTGCCACCGTGGGCTGAGCCCTGTGTGCACTGCGAAAAATATTTCTCTCCATTTCTTGGAGCGAGGAAGACGTGCTTGCAAAATGAGATTATTTTGTTTATTTCCGTAGCGATGTAAATGCATTTCAGAATGCTTAATTAAGCAAAAACGAAAGATATCTTGCAACAAGTTAATTTGCATCCTGGATAATATGCGTCACCGTACCCCCTTGGCGAGATTGTCCCACTTGTTAAGGGAAAATAAAAGGTCTCAAACAAAAAGTGGGAGTTGTCAGACTTATTTTCAGTGCTGCCACACTGGGTTCCTGACGCACGACGGCAGGTGGGGGTAGAGCGCTGCAGAGTGGCGCCGGGAGTGAAGCCGAGAGCCACTGGTTGTTAACGCATGTTGCATCTCGTTCATTCAGGCTGGGCTGTTGCTGTCGTCCTTCAGTGTAGTGGGCTGGGTGGTGGTGGTGGTGGTGCTGGGGGGGTCCGCAGACAAAAATGGAGACCAGACAAATTTTAGTTTTACTACATTTTAGTATCCTGCACATAACCCCATTTTGAGGAGTTGTAAAAGTGACTATGAATTTTAATAACAGGTCCCTCTGTCACTGCTCATGTATTATTTTAACGCCTGTATAAATGGAGGTTGTATATAGAGGCCAACAGCTGCGTGAAATGGGAGTCCTGATGGTTTAACGTGTTTTTGTTTTGGTGGTTTGTGGCACTCGACGGGCACAGAGTTAGATTATCCTCAACATCTTGCAGTAGTATCTTGGCAACCATTTCAACCATGACAAATCATGATTGACTATCATCAAACTGTTATGATAGAGAGGAAGAAGAGGATGATGATGACACCTTCAGACCATTGGTAGATTGTGTCTTTGTGTAATAAAACAGGGAGACGTAGGCTGCTGTTTGTGAGCCTTAACTGGAATATTCTTTGTTTTGTTGCTTTCCCTTTGTTACAGCCGTATTACATCATCTAACCAACCAAGTTCCATTCTTATCATGTTTTTCATGATAGCAAAGTCCACACAGATTGACCTATGAGACGATGCAGAGAACCTGATTTATTGTTGAATGCAGCTGCAAGATGAAGGGCATGTGCTGGAGCCTGGCACGTAAATCTCAGCATTTTGCATCGCTGTGGGGGCTTTGGAGTAAACACAAACTGTCAGTGGAAGGACTAGAACCAGAAAGAGGTTTTATCTGCTTTTACCAGTTCAAGACAACAGCTTGATTTTTTGTGACAGGAGACAGGTGGCGGTGCCCTGGCTCCCACGGCACCACACTCTGCAGATATCCTCTGTTCAACCCCCCTCTGGCTTCTGAAGGAAAACATTTGCTTTTGAAGTCCCATCTCACATCTACCCAGCGCTCGAGGATGCACCCTTGAAGGTTTATGTATTTGGCTTTTACCGATGCTTAGCACAATGAATTATATGCTTGCTCGGGCTCACCCGGGACCTGCCTATGTGATGTTAAGTGGTGTAATTAAGATATTTCCCTGTATCTCTTGGGGGAAATGTCAGTGGCTTAGGGTTTAAAAGATTTATACCCCTGTGCTTAAGTGTCTCTCATTGCATCCATAAGCCCAGGCTTAAGCATGTGTTTGAGGTTTGCTTCCATCCTGTAGTTCTGGTTTGTGTACATGTTCACATGAGTGGACAGAAGAGCAGGCGCACACTCACTTACTCACTCAGCCTGTTCAAATGAAGTATTGCGGTTAAATGTTTATGAGGCTAGTACAGATTTTTTTCTCTTTTTTCAGGAATTCTCTCCGTTCGTCTACAAAGCCTAAAAAGTTTCCCTACGTTTCCTTCCCTGCTGATAACTTGATGAGAAAACAGTGGTGTGCATGCTTCTTAACACTGTGCAACACAAGTCACAAACTGCCATTAAAGACATGCAAAGCTGTTCACAAAAGAAATGGCCCATGTCTTGGTCCTGCAAGGTGAAATTGATTGCATTATTTGATTAATAGACACAGACGGCAGCACACTTATATAGGGCCAGAGTATATATGAAAATGGAATCGCCCCCCCGAGGCTACCGCATATGAGAAATCAATTTAAGTAATGCCTGGAGTCAGCAGGCCTCAGAATTGTACGAAGGGCAATCTCGGTGTTATGGATACGCTATTTATTTGCCTGCAAGCTTTTGATTTCTCATGTGTGCCCTTTAATACTGGATTGGCCGAGTGCAGGTCTTAGCATTGACTTTTTGCTGTCAAGACAGGGAGATTTTTTTTCTCCTCTGAACACCTGGATACAGGAGGAAAGCGCTGCCAAACATCTGCGCTGCAGGGCTTGTTGTCAGCTCACTGAGAGGGGAATGGCAGAAATAAGACCGAGAGGAAATGAGCAGTCGTTTTGAGATATGACATCGCCATATTTTCTCACTCTACCTGCATATGTTCTCGCCTGTTTCAAAGCTTTGCAACTGTAAAACTGTTACATTATTAAGGAGTAGACTGTGTGACTAAAGCTTCTCTCAAATGCTGGGTTTGAACAGCAGGGAATTCATGTGGATTTCTCCTTAAATAACCTTCTCATCCATACATAAACATGGATAGGCGACTGAACCGGCACCAGCCAAAGGCTGCAGTGGGTTCAGGCCACCCACAAATCAGAGCATCGCTTGTAGTGACTGTCAGTCAAGCAACGAGAGATGCAAAAACACAACAACAGTACACAAAATGACCACAAAGATGCCCAGATGGACCACAAAGAGACTGGAAATGACCATGGAGCAGACACAAGAGGGCCACAAAGATACACAAAACAACCACAAAGAGACACAAAATGACTTCAGAGGGACACAAAACAACCACAGTGTGACTCTAAATGACCACAGGGAGACAAAATTACTCTAGACACAAGACACCTTTACAGAGACACCAAACAGCTACAAAGAGACTCCAAATGACCAAAGGGACACAAAATGACTTTGCAGAGACACAAAACCTCCTCAAAGAGACTATTTGATTATCTATTTGAATGTCAGCGTTAGTGCAGTACCTTCTGAAGAAATGAACTGCCTTGCACAAGGGTAGTTTGGGCAGCTCTGTGCAGGAGATGTACAGCAATCAGCTCACAGCTCACTTAACAGGATTAGTATTAGGGGTTAAGAGACCTGTGCGGTGCATACATCCATACTCACTTTAGGACGTATTGTCTTTTAAGTACTGAGAGGTGAGATGATATTCAGGCAACAAGCTCCAGTTGGTTGGCACATTTTGAAAAGCCCTATTTGTGATGCATGGAGCAAAAAACAGCAGCGTGTTCAGTTATGCCCTTTGCCAACCTCTCGTCTATTTTCACTCAAATTACCCATTATTATCATGGAAGTGACTAATGTTCTCCTCAGGGAGTCTCCAGAAGCCAAGAAACCATAGATACACTAAGCAGTCGGGGTCCTCTTGTAGAGAGAGCTTGGCATCGCTCTTTTATATTCTATATTCCGAACCTCAGGAAGGGAAAACTGGGAAGGATAAAGTGAGCAACAAGATGCTTCATACAGAGGGAGGCAGCGAGGAAGAGATTAGGTTTAAAAATTCATTCAATTCAAGTGAATCTGATTGCATCTAGTTAAATTGCATTGCCAGAGATTGAATCAAACTCCGTGGAGTCGCACTGTGCCAAAATTAATAAAATGTAATTGAATCCTGTCGAGATGGAATCAAATTAGGCCAGAGTGACGTGATTGGAGGAGGCAGCTGCCGCATGTTGCCATGTGCGGGTTTGTCTACTGTTTTACATCAGTTAGCCGAGCAGGGAACCCGTTGGCTCCCGCTCATGTGTGTCCTGCCAGTCTAAATGCCAGTCTAACTAGCAGGCTAATATGCAGGGCCAGGATGCCAGGGTGACAACGGTACCAGTGGGCTCGCTGGCTGACTGACAGGCGGATGGTTGCGTGGTCATCCTCTCCCTCTCCTGTTGCTCACTTTATTTCTGGATGCTTATGCATTCACTCTTCATGGTGTGCCTCTCCGGTGGGATGCTACACTGTGGGTCTGGGCCTTACTTTTGGGTTTGGACGCCTACAGGCATGATTAAATGTAGAACAGATGGATCAGAGAAATGTTAGAAGAGCGTCTTCAGAACCTCTCCAATTTGGGCTGCGCATTTGAGTGACCCACTTAGATTGTATTTATAACTGCACTAAAACTCTGAGCCTTGAGTGAACTGATGTAAATCATAAGTGAAATATGAATAAGGAAGTAGTCTTCTATGATGTAATGTATACACAAAATGAAATGTTTGCAGTAGCAGGCTGCTTGTCTGTCTGTTTACTTCAGTCGGTCCAGTTGGCTTGATAGACTTCCCATAAACAGTGACGTAATGTTGGTGACGTCAGCCAGCAGACTTGTGGAGCCTGGATTCATTTTTCAGACCATATTTTGAAACCAAAAATGCCACATTTCCATCTTCTGAGATGACGTGATCTCTGCAGCAGCAACAGTTTGAGTTTATCTGGATGTATGTATGTTTTAGGGGATGTGAGGGTAAAGGTGTTATCAGATGTGTTAAATTAACTGTGGTGTCCTTGCATAAATGGCACGATTAATACTATGACAGATGTCATGAAAAGAATGCTGTTCAAACCATATTTCTAATGTGCATTTATTTTTTTCAGGTGTGAAATACTCATTGATTGGGTGATTTTATCTTTCTCGATAAGCGCTCTTGATCTAAATATATTAATTCTCAGGTAAAAGTTGCAGTTGTGGTCTGGCAGTAAAAAAAATCCTGTTTAACTTTTCACTAACTTGACTAACAGTGAACACTGAAGTAACAGATTTTGGTCTCTTCAGAGTCATGATTATTCTGCTGAAGTGCTACAACGACAAATGAGAATACCTGTGCTACTTTGGGCTTTCACTCAATCTATTTGGAGGGCCGGTGGTGGTGTTCTTTAATGTCATCTCAAGGATTAGTCCAATTCACAGGCAAGCACACATTATTTACTGTCTGAGAAGCACTGTTAAGATCCTAAATTAAATGGGGGGAAAGGGGCATAGTGAAATAAACGTGCCCTAATCTCTTTGCCTTTGCATAACAATGCACTGCACAGAAGTTGTTTGGAATTGGTACAGTGTCCAATTTCTGACGTTAGTCACCTTACTTCCTGCTTGTGCGTCCATGAGGTGTTAAGAGTGTTTTTCCATATTTCAGTCCATCTTCTGTCGCTGCTAATTTTCCAAAGTGCACTGTGTTGGAGACTTTCAAATAATTTGTCTTTAAAAACAGCCTGGAGTTGCCTGAAAGTGATGGAGAGACAAGCACTTCCCCCGAAATTGGATGGATGAATTGGGATGGACAGGGAATTGGTGCAGACTTGGGTACGAGGATGCGCAGCAAATGCCCGTTAAAAGGTGTTTTTGATGGAAGAACAGTAATGCACTGCAGCAAGAGAATAATGGGGGGGTACCGGCAAACCGACAGCTCGGAGGGTTCGTAGATGGACACGGACGGATGACAGGGAGTGCTGGCTGGATGACAGACAGCTGAATGTGCTAACGTTGAACAGAACCATATTGAAGAGGAGCCGTGCAGTGACAGCCAAAGAGCAGTGTTTCTCAGCATCTTCCTGCAGGATGTGTGCACTGCCTCCATTGAACATTAGTTAATGTGAGCCACGGCGGCTGCCCAGCGGCCTTGCCCCCCATGTCCATTGACTAGCTCTTCTGGCCCTTGCAGTCCTATCACAATCACTTCCTCAACAGATTGAGAATTGGAATTGTAGATGTTCCTATTTCCATTTTGTGAACACTTCAAAGACATCTCCCACACATTGCCTCGTAAGTCGAGTTTTAAAAAAGTTATTCTTGAAGTTTTCTGCCACTTTTGAGGATTATGTGATCCATATTGTCTTTCATGTAACCCCTCCGGGGAGTTCCTGCCTTTTATCTTTGATAGCAGACGATATGGAGTTGACCAGAAACGAGTTAAAAGAGACTGGTGGGTGACAGAGGTCTTGAGCTGCCCTCAAACTGCTGTCATTACGTGGTCAGCATCTCATACCCCAAAGCCACTAAGACAAACTTGTTTACAGCTGAGGTAATAACATCACGGCAATCGATAGATTCAGTCAGCTTATATACTGTATAAATAAAGCTGAAAACCATAGTGTAGTAGTGAACTGAATGTTATGATCTGGCCTCAGCTGCTCCTCTATTCTCTGCTGGGCTTGCAGTCTGAGTTTTCCTTTGGGCTTACAGTATTGAATTATCGTCTGCTGTATTGTCTCATGTTGCATCCATCATATTTCCTTGTATCCATTCATCCATCCATCCCAGACAATGGGGCCCTTGGCTTGTCATTCCAGCTGGTTAATTAAGCCAAATTGTGATTGATGGACTCTCCAGTGAATCGCGTGTGGTCTCGTTCCTGACCCGCCCGAGGGGATCAGCCTGGCTGCCAATCACACCCCACAACAGTCTTGTAAACAGTGGTTCAGATAGATTGTTTAACACAGGGGGCATTTCCTGGTTTACCCCCCACCCCCTCATCACTGATGCCTGATGCTTCCCAGTATTAAGGTGACTTCAGGCTGTCCAGTGTCCTTGTGGGATTGGTCCTGCTTGGAAATGAAGCAGGGCCCATCTTGAAAAGGGATCACTCTTCTCAGATTTCCTGCCTGGTGGCCAATATCCTTGTTTATAGGAGGCAGTACTTGATGAGGAATGGATGAGGGAGGGAGTGAGCGATAGATGAGAGAGAAAGATGGTTTGAGGGGAGGGGGAGCGACACTCGAGATGTGGTCGCAGTGCAGCAGAATAGCTCGCAGTGAGGCCAAACAGTCTCTGCTCTCTTGATTGCCTCTCCATGCCAGACAATCTTCAAACGGAATCTCCTAATGCGATGTGGGCCGGCTTATGGTTGTTTCCATCTTCTCGGCTGACTCCGCTTTTTTCTTTTTCCTCATCTTTCATTTCTTGCTCTTTCCACGCGCTTGCTCTGTTCGTGGTCCTCCCACACTCGTCTCATCACCGACGTCTGTGGGGGGAAGATATCCTCCTCTCCCCTACGTGGGAAGCTTTTCAAGCAGCACCCATGCTTAATGTTATTTGCTCTGGAAGCTAATGATGTTTGTTGTTCTTCCGCTCAGTATAGTTATTAACACCTCTGGATTCACTTCTGCGCAACAGCAGCCAGGAATGCTCAAGTATAGCTGTTTAAGGGTTGTTCTGTCAAGCATGTTACTACCTCTCAGAGTCATAATGATCATCATGCAAGCACGCATAAGGTGCACCAGGCAACGTAGAGGCATGTCTTTAATTACTTTGTATATCTGCACAACTTTCCATCATTCCTGGTCGGCCTGCTCCCGATGTGAGCACTGTGGGACTGTTGTCTTCCCGCCCACCATCCGAAGTGTTCCCAAGTACGTGCGCCTCCCAGGGAGTACACAACACGTGTCTCAGTAATTAAAGAAACTGTGTTATCTTTACTTAGATCGGATGGTGTGTTTACGGATGCGCTGGCTCTCCTGGTGAAATAAGGTTCCTCATGTGTCAGCCCCAGACCTTCTTTGACGTTGAAATCATGTGGGTCCCACATGAGGTACTCGGCTGAGGATATTTTTGGATAGACTTTGCTGTCCTACCTACCAAGACGCACATTTCTTTCCCTCAGTTTCCTCAGTGGTTTGCTTCAGGGAGGCCGAACAAAGGGATCTTCGTGCTTCCTTCCTGCATCAGTCACAGAACGTCATATCTCCACATAGCTGTTGTTTTTCACTAATTGGGCCACATTCATGTGGTGTGTGCATATTAAAAGGTAGAGCAAGATAAAACGGGATGTTGGAAGAAGCGAAGGAGGAAGGTTTGCGGGCAGAGTGCCAGTGTTGGCCATCCTTTCATGTGAATGTATATGCCTCAGGGCTTGAGTCTTAAGAAAGCCTTGTGATCTCACACAGGCCTTTGTAGGCAGCAGGCTGTTGTCGAAAAGCCTGATTGTAACGAGCGTCATCGTGACTAAAACGCTGAACATATGGAGAAACAAGCACTGTAAATGGTAGCCGTTTTCTCACAGTTACAGATTCTGCAGTTTATTGAATTTTGAATTTCAGATGATGATCTTTGAGGTTGTGTACTTGTCTAATTTTTTCGTGGCTTGAAATTCCTCTTTATGCTCGTCGCAGAAGCAGATGAGATTTCTCAGTGTGTGCTGCACTGTGAGAACAGAGAGTATTCCGGCTAGCTAACGCCTGTATATTGCTCCACGAACCAAGATTACTTTTATTTTACGCTGCTCCCCATCCATCCTGCAAAGTCTGGAGTCGGTGACCGAAGAAATGATAGATCGTCTCGGCACTCGAGGCGAAAGCCGCGTACGCGGAGAAACATTGTGCCGCAGCTCCTCAGTCAATAAGCAACAGGAATCTTTGCTGCAAGCTGCAAAAGGGGGGATGCAGTACTGGCTGTGGCAGCTCTCTCCCCAAGGAGGCGGCCTGAGCCACAAATTAATAGAGTGCTCCCACATGATCGGGGAGTTTCATTTGGAACCGTCACGCTACATAAAGCCTCACAGAAATGAGGAGTTCACTGAGGTCCCCCTCTACTTCCCCCAGGAGTCCCCAAATAACCTGTGTGATTGTAACAATCGTGCCCCCCACCCCACCCCACCCCACCCTCTTTGCACCTCCCTCCTTGAAACTCCCGGGCAAAGCTTTGCTCCTGCACATCTTGGCTCCGACAACTTACTGTCTCCTCCTAATATATCCGGCCGCCCCTTTCTTTTGTGAGCTTTATTCTTAATAAGCCAGTATGTGCTTCTCCTGAAATAAAAATGCAGCATGCTGTGTAATATTTCCATTGTTAAAAGTTCTAGTAAAAAAGTAAGAAATGATGATGATTAAAAATGTAAAATATGGGAAAGGAGTTTAATTTCATCTCGCTGCCCTGATTTATTGGCCAATGAATTCCAAGTGTGTAAACAGATATGTCCTCTCTCTCTCTCTCGCTCTCTCTCGCTCTCTTCCACACAAAAACTCACAAACACTTATTTGACGACAGCGTGAAATTCTCGGTGACAAACGTGGAGCGCGGTGCGCCCCTGAGGCCCGCTTTACTCTTATCATTATCTCTGCAACGCCCCAGATTAGACACAGCAAGCGGCTCCTTCGCAGCGGCGGGCCTCAGAGCGAGGATTAACACACTGACTAATCACTCAACTCACTGGACACAAAAACATGCAGCACTGATTCATATTTCCCCACAAAGTCGACTTCATAAAAAATTGGCATAGAGTATTTGCTTGTGGCACGGCATAGTTTACCAATATTTATACAGAGTGAATAACCCCATCATCTTTTTGTCACACTTAAACACTTTGTACAATAGTGGTTTTAGGAATTATTCAAATTAATGTTGTTTTTTTCAGTGTGTGTTGAGATGTTTAATCATGATGAGAATCTGATCCACAGCTGGAACCTAAATGCTCAAATCTCCAGCACACGTGTATGTTCTCTATATGTGTATACACTGGATAATGGTGTCTTGTTACTAGCAGTCTTCATCTATATATGAAATATACTTTTTTTTAGATATTTAGTGGTGTGGATCTGTGAATTATCCTCCCTGAGTTTCCCTGCAGTGCCACCACCAGGATAAAAATAAGAACTTTGCCATGAAATTTGGCGTGGACGTTCATGTTCATTGAACAGCAGTGATTAGTGTTCGCCAGCAGTCATCCCACTAGCCTGAACTGCAATTTGTAAGTGCTAAAAGAACGAAAACATGCCGTCACACTAAATTCTGATTATGAACATGGTGAACGTTGCACCTGCATAATACCATCCATTGGCATTGTGAGTATATTCGCTTCCTCCCCCATTTGAATAATATCTTAAATTTCCCAGAATGCCTGTCAGCGACCCCCAAAGAGTATGCACACAGTCCTAAAATTGCAGAGAGTAATATTAACTGTGAAAAGATTAAAAATCTTCTTATTTCGAAGACATTTTTTTTGTTTTACTCTCAACTATTGAGCTGACTCTCGGGGGAGAAGTCGCTGCTTCTATAATCATTCCTCCCAGTGTGATGCCGTACGCTCCCCTCTCAAAGACAGAATAGTAAATCAGCACTGAAGAACTTTCCCTTTGATTCTGAGTGCCTGACACCAAAAACTGATATTTACTGTTGAAGTTTTAGTTTGCTGGGGAAGAAAGTCTTCATTTTAGTCCATTATAGCTGTGATAGAAATGTCTACATCTGGCCTATTATCTGTGAAAATAGGATGATGCACTACAACATAACCATTGAGCCACCACCAACCACCACCTCTTGAGGTGTTTTAATACTCATGATGATGGGTTTTTGGAGCACATGCATATCCACAGTATACAAGCAATTTCTGTGTCATATGATGCAAAAAGAGCATTTCCTTGTATCCACATTGTTTCTTTGTGTTGTTTGCCAGAGATACAGTATAGTGCTATAGTATATTTTTCTCTTTTCTCGTTCTCTTTAGTCCTGACCATCTTTTAGCTCCATGACTACTGCTCCCTCCACCTGTGCTGCTCTAAAAAAAAAGAAAAGCCCAGGAATAGAGAAAGAATCATCTTTTACAAACCACAATTATTGCTAAAACCCAGATTGAGTGGTTATAAGAATGTGTGCAGTACAAAAGGAAGTATTGGATTTTATTTGTCATCATTTCACTTTGTCACATACAGTACAGACAGAAAAAGGCTTAGAAATATAACAGGGATTATTTTGTGCTCATGGCAGATGGAGGCATCACTCTCTCAAACACAGGACATTTGTTACTGTAAGTGTTTCCCCCCTTTATCGTTTTCAGGCAGGTGCCTGCTTTGTCTACGTGTGAGCGAGGTGCTTACGTAACCGTTCACTCTGTATAACCTGAGACAACAGGAAACACAAAGACAAAGTTGCGACAGGATTCTAGGTTGCACCGCGTCTCCAAAACAAAACCATTTGTTCTGTGGTTCTGTAGCGGGCTCCAGGTTCGCGGGGAGTGGAGCGTGTGCAGTGTGATGGAGTGCGTGGCTCGTGGCGTGACGCATGGCCCGGGGTCCGCCGGATGCTGTGTCACTCCAGGGTTGTTTAATGGGACTCCTTTGCCCATTATAGATCTGGACGACGTGACTCTGAGGCTTCAGCACCTGAGTGCTGCATCTTAGCGACAGGAGCTTCTTTTTCTTGCTGTGTGCACTGGATATGAGCTGATCTGGAGCTCATGGGTCATCCCTCTGTGAAGTCTGACACTATATGTGTGTTAATCAAATATGATCCTTGCAAGGAGCTGCTAAAGTGGAAAATGAGTTTTAAGGGGGGGATGGATTGCAGCTGTGTGTGTGTGTTGGCTTGTGTGCCTATTTATTTCAGGATTTTGCTTACGCTTTGATTTTCTCTGTTTTGGGTTTTGCCCCTTTGTAGCTCAAGGCTCTGAGTGTTGAGTGAAGATGCAGTGCCTGAATCTGCCCGCATCAGCAACACTATGCATAACAACATGCACACAGGCATGTAGTATGGTCGTACACAGGCGTACACATTCAGCATATCCTGGAAATCCTGTGTCTCACGTTTTGCCTGGCTTGAAGTCTTGACATAATTGCAAAAGTTTCAATTTAACATAACTTGTGACATGTGTCCCTGCGGTCTCACGCGCCCTGCGGAAATCAGATAAGTGGAGGAGAAAAGTTCAAGCACAGAATCAAAATCAGGAACTCCCAGCCAGCCGGCGATTACAGTCCAACCTGAATCTCTTGTTGGGATTCCTACTCAAGCGAGTGGTCATGGGAAGGCTGGATAGTCCATCAGCAGCACAGAAGGAGGGAGGGAGATGGGCTCAGTGTTTCTGCACTCGACATGCTCAGCCAGAAGATGTAGAAAATGGTGTCTTGTCTGGTGGTGGCTTTTTCTTGCAATCTAAGATTCAATGAGGTTGTTTGACAATCCCAGTCAGTGTGTGATTGGATGTGCTGATTATTTGACAGCGTTTGCTGGCTGGATGTTCGGCTCGGCGTGAACTTTCACAAAGCAGCCTGACATCTCTCAGGAGCTGTGAGTCACTCCAGGCTTCGCATCTCGCCTTGTTTTTGACACCTGTCTTATGACTCTATTTTAACCCACTGCATGTTTTGTTGAAGAAACAGTCTACGTGCCACGAAATATCGAACTGTCATGCTCAAAGCGAACTCTGCTTTGCTCTGTTCAGCTCATAACCAAATCCATCAGATTGAAAGATTGCATATGACAGGACTGCAGAAGGTGAGAAAAGTCCATGGGCCAATAAAACTGTTTTCTGTCTTCATCTAATTCATGTGCTTTGACCACAGGAGTTGACTCAACACTGCGTGATTGTTTGTATTGTAAACAAACACATATTTGCCCATTTCACAGAGAGTCATGTGTGAGATAGAGAGAGTGGCTATTGTTTGCCATGTAGGGCCAGTGAGCTATCATTGTTAATCTACTGACTGGGTTATTGTGCCTGTGTCTTCCAGAAGAGACGGCACCGCTCCATATGAAGCTCGGTGAGGGCCAGTTACAGGGATCAGAGTGTGCGACAGTGTGCGTATGTGCACACTGGGTGTGCTGTGTGTGTGTCTACTGCGTGAAGATAATTCTTACTGTGATGACCTCAGAGTTGCTGTCAGCCGGGCTCTGTGGGTGTTTGACCACCAGCACGGTGTCGGGCTGCAAGAGAAGCGTGCTGTTGTTACATATTGGCTTTATATTATACTGAGATAGCTATTATGTGGAGCTGGAATTGGTGGCAGATGTTATTTCTTTCCCATGATAATGTTTGCATGAAATCCATGGCAGCAAGTTGCATCAAGCTGCACACAAGCCCATGCATCCTCACCCTTCGTAGGATAAGAGTTCACAGTGTGCCTTTAACTGTTCTGTTATTACTTCTGCAAATCTAGTTTCCCGGCATAGATGTCTAAATGCTGTTTCAAAGCCTTCCCCTGATGGAAACTGAGAAAAAGTGGAATCATCTCATGAAATACTTGTTCATCACAAACAAGCAGTTTTCTGACATGTAATCATCCCAGAGATAATAATCAGTGATGAAATGAATCAGAACTGCCGGTTCAGACGTGACCTCAGCGGGGTTGCTCTCAGCCTATAGCACTAAATTACAGCCAGCACAGACTTATTCACACGTCCTCTGACCGTTTAGTCCATCCCGTGTGTTCCCTCATTCAGGCTACGTAAGGAGGATGTTAACAACAAACGGGGCTGGTGAGAAAAATCAATGGCGAGGGTGTGAGAGTGAAATGCATTAATGAGCTCTCCGCTCATCACCAGAATCACGTCGCAGTTGCTGTTTCGTCTTGACACCAACGTGTTCCTGCTGCTCAAACTCCTGGTGGAGACCATTATCATCCTCTTTGCATTTTTATTGCCTCATTACACATTAAAATGAACAAGAAACTGTGGGCCATCTTTGCATACATGTAAACTATGTATATATATATGTATATGTGTGTGTTTCATCATTATATGGAAGTATAAAGTAATTTGCAGTGGCTCTGTGAGACAGGGTGGTTGTGTCCTTCAGGTCCTGAGTGGCTGTACAGTAGTTCAGTGTGTATTCGAAGCGTGTGGCTGATAGCTCTATTTGTGACTGTGTGTGAGTGTGTGTGTGTGTATACAGGCGCATGCACGTGCATAGACCCATGTGAACAAGTGATTTATGGGCTGTTTTTAATCAGGCTGTAGAAAATGTTATTAGACAGCCTTCCCACACGCCCTCTGCCTGCAAATGAGCCGGCCCCCGCTGCACCCTGGGATAGCCTCCTGTAATTAGTTCTGGGAACTCACCTGTTACTGAACGAGATTGAGGGAGAGGGGAGGGGAGGGACGTGAGGAGAGGATGGAGTGAGAGGCTAACAAGCAGAAGGATAAACAAAACGAAGAGGAGAGAGAGACTTGGGAGCAGGTGAAGGAGGTCAGGGTTGAAAAAAGATGAAGGGGGGCGGGGGAAGAGGAGGGCGGGGTGTGCATGTATGAGGAAAGACAGAGGGGAAACAGGAACTGACCTCGACACCCTCGCAGCTCTTGGTTTTGCTGCTCTCTAACGAGCTATGCTGCCTCTAGCTGTCTTTTCACAGTATATTAGGGTTGGATGCTGCTGGGAAAAGAAAGCAATGTACCCATCTGACTCTGAGCACAGGAGGGCTGCAGGAGCTGTTTGACAATTTGCTCGCAGGTGTAAGAGACTCAGAGATACATTACAAAACCGCAACCACACAGTCCTTTACTTTCTTTCACCTATAGGTTATTGCCAGATAAACAATCAGTTGTATATTAAATGTTAAATCGACTTATTCTGCTCTGAAATGCAAAACTAAACCAACAACTTCTTGACTAAACAAGAAGTGAAACTGGCTAAAATGAACCTGATCCTGCCAAAACCAGCCTGAAGTTAATTGTTTGGCATTCTAGGGTATCACTTTTGCTGATATTAGGTCTGAACTCTAATCAATACTGTTGGAGGAAAAAAAGCTTGACTTGTGGGCACTAATTTAATACTGCAATTTATCAACTTTGGGAGAATATAATATTAGCATTGATCAGAGTTTTGTGCAGATATGGAGATGTCACTTGTGATTTTGCTGTTCGAACTGATGGTTCCAAGGTAAATAGTAAATTCAAAACAAAAATGCACATTTGGAGCTGTATTTTTATTTTGATGGAGAATTTGTGCATCTTTCAGCTCACTGTTTTGGATTCACGGTCCTCACCTTCACTGTTTTGGTTTCAGGGTCAGAGATCTTAACAACCCTGCGCCTGGCCACAGCAGACAGCTGCTTTCAGGGAAGATGCTCTGTTAAACCAAACAGCTGACTGACAAAGGCAGTGAGTAGTCAGTGAACATAATGGAGTGATTAGCAGCTAAAGAGCCAAATATTTCTCTCAGGAGTTAGCAGGGACCTAAACAGAGCGCAGAAAAAGGAAAAAGAAAGGGGGAGCGAGTGTTTACATCCGTCAGGTGGCCACAAACACATCAGTGAATACTAATGTTGCGCTGCATCTGCCGCATGTGTAAATAGGAAGATGCATGTTAACACATTCTTCATAGCAGCTTGAAAGGGTGAGAATGTGCGCAGTGCCAGTTCCTCTGCCTCCAGATATCCAGAAGATGAAAGTAACCAAGTTTTAAGCTTTTGTTTGAATGATGTAATGCTGATGACCTTAATCATGCGGGTGCATACTTCACGGGATAAAAACACAAACTCGTTGTCCTCCAAAATCCCACTTTCCACCAAGTGACCTTCAAATGAAAGGATGGTTGTTGGGCTTTTCTGTTTTTCAAAAATAAAAGTGGTCATGTGACCTGGGCGCTCCTCGGCATGTCGCCGAGTCCTGATGAACTGCTGCAGGCCATAGGCACCCCAGCGAGCGCTGCCTTGACAACCAATCACAACTGTGGTCCTGTCACTGAAAGCCACATGAACACACAGACACACACATATAGGGTTTAAATCTTCACCTATGCAGACACAGATCCAGTGCAAACACACACACACACACACACACTGCACTTCTGTGATGCTCCTGACAGGCCAGTAAAAACATTATGAAATATTCAGTAAGCAGCACTGAGGTTTGGCTTATACCTGTCTCAGCTCTTCTTGTTGCTTTGTGTGTGTGTTCGTGCGAGACACCGTGTGCGTGGATGTTGCCATTAGCTACATTCACTTTTTCTCCTCAAGGGTAAAAATGTGTGTACCATGGCGCGCTGTTAGGAGAGTGCGTCTGTGTTTGTATACATTGCCGTATCTCTCACTTCTTGCTGTCACGGTTGTGTGTAATTGGGTCTGAGCCAGCAGAACCTTTTTGTCTGTGCGTTGCCTCGTGCTTACATCAACTGTGGTGCTCTTCTAAATAACACTGCCAAGCAGACAAACTTGGAGGCAGACTTTCAGCTTCTCTCTTTTCAGCACCCAAGCTTTTACAAGCCAATTTTTTTTTGTCTTCCTTTAACACACAGTTATGGATGCCAGTGCCATTTTCACAACCTGCCATGTTAAAATTATCATTGTTACAAGCTTTTGCTCTGTCACACACATTTTTTTACAATTATATTTTTAGTGGTCTCCCCATAGAGTGTGAAGAGTTAATAAACAAATCAGATTGTAGACATTTCCCTCAGCTGTAGCAGGTGACTGTAGACCTTGTGTTTCAGTGGAAACAGCAGGAGATGCACGGTACAACTGTGTAAACCTTTGGTTTCCCACAGGAGGTGTGTGTTTTCTTTCCACTCATACCTGCTCGACCTTGCTTCCATTATCCCTCTCAGGTCCAATGACCCCAGCAGGCTCTTCACTGTTGTTGGTGAATGTGGTCTCAGCTGCACATGAGACCTGAAGATTGCTCTTTGCTCGTACTTAACACAGGTTAAAGGTATTACCTTCCTGCCCTCCCTACATATGGAAAACGACTCCTCTCCCACCCCTTGAATGCCTTTTGCACAAGGCTCTATCATATATTAATTATAACTCATTTGTGGTTCTGTTTCTCATCACTTGACTCAAACTGAGAGGACCGATACCACTCTCATGTCTGATATGCAAGGAGTGAAAACAGGAACAACCCACCAGCCTGTAAAACTCAC
Organism: Psettodes erumei; assembly: GCA_016785225.1. Classification (NCBI taxonomy): domain Eukaryota; kingdom Metazoa; phylum Chordata; class Actinopteri; order Pleuronectiformes; family Psettodidae; genus Psettodes; species Psettodes erumei. The sequence continues at coordinate 1,903,857 of JAFBJZ010000953.1, forward strand.
TAATTAAAATGGCTTAACTCATTAAATCCAAGCAAAGTGTGTAAAAATGTCACGCCATGGTTTTACAAAGGGGCTGTCGGCAGGACTGTTTCTTGGCCCATAACTTCCTGGAGTCTTGGCCAGCTGCATGGGAACTGGTCCGTTTCCCTGCATTTGATGGAAAAAATAAAAGAGTAGTGACGCAATGAATCTGCATCAAAAGTAGAATAGTTGAGAGGGAACAGTTTCTTACCTGAATTTCTTTTCCTCAGTCATTTGGTTCAGTGCGTTTACAGCTCCACTGCCATGATGGCATGTCATGGCTGGACAGAAATGATTGGCGTAACTTGAAACTTATGAGGGCTAAATATATATATATATATATATATGAAACATATTCCAACCCACACTAAGAGGCAATATGTCAAGATTGGACCTGTGTAAATGTCAAGAAAAATTCCTGCACACCTACAAATACACTCACATAACATGTACTAAATATACCACTTGAATGCGGGGCCGTATTGTTTCCATGTTTTGGAAAGGATCAACATCCTTTAGCAGCTGGCTGGGAGAGCGTGTGCTGTTGTGGCAGCATCCCAGCACCTGCTGTGCTTTGAAAGCCTCATTCCTGTCCTCATTCATCAAGGCATATAAGTCAGCGAAGGGCTGAGAAAAAACTGTCAAGAGTATATACTTTGCACAGCACTCAGCACCAAATAAATTACAGAGAATGGCTGGTTTCTGCAAGCACTTTTGTTGACCACTCTGTACTTTTCTGTCAGTGTAAATGTGTGATCGTAAGATGGCTTTTCAAAGAGCTAGCCCTGTTTGTGTTTGAGGTCAAGTGATCCTTTTTATTCCTCATTGACATTGACGTTGACTTTGCAAGAAGCTTTACAGACATGTCTGTCTGGGGGACAGGGCCAAAGCACTCAAAATAAAGTAAGGAGTGGACTCTCTTTTTAATTGCAGAGTCTTGAACTCGATTATTTATCAGCAGGCCGGCTGAAAAGGCTGCAGACACATTTGTCTTTCTCGAGTGTGACAAATATGAAAAGTCTTCAGGCCAGTTTAGGTGTGAGTAAAATGTTTAATATTTTGGGAAAAAGGATTTGCTTTCTTGTTGAGATTTAGTTGATCAAATCAATACTACTCATGTCAATGCGCTAAATATGAAGCTGCATTATCTAGACTTAGCAAGAGGAAACAGCTAGCCTTCTGCTGTTCCTGTGCAGATGGAAATTAGTGAACCTTTGGTGGCACTGGTTGCTGGCCTGTTTTTGTTTCTTTATAGTGAATAAAAATGATAATGACAGGTACAGTCTGCTCTCTGAAAATCTTTGAACTGACAAAACAGAGTTTGCAAAGTCGAGTTTTGTGTCTTTAATCTAAAATTTATGAAGGTTGTGATACTCATGGAGAACTGACACAGTGTGTTAGTCTGATACAGATCTGTAAACCATGTCAGCAAAAATACACAAGAGTGACAGTAAAGGTAAAGACGCTAAAGGTTTCACAGTTACAGAGGGTGATGGAAAATGTAGTAAAGCCCTCTCTTATTATGTTGATTTGTCATAAATTCTAACTTTTTATTTAATTTGTCATCATTTCAGCAGCAGGCATTTAATAACTTAGTGTGTAATTAGAAGATACAGAGCTCAGTTCTTTTAGAACTGCATGACCTGCTGTTGGTGAAGCTCATGAAAACGTATTTAGCATCAGCTCGGGGATTACGTGAGCCTCCGTAGAAAGAATTGGGATCCATTTAAAACAAAACAAACCCCAGGCGCACCAGTTTTAAAAGAAAGAAACGTCATTCTATAAACAGGACTGATTTTCTTAATTCCTTTTAGAAAGTTGCCATTTTTGAATACACCATGCATTATCAGTTTTGCCTTTTGCCAACACTTACCTGGAGCCTGCCATGTGGGTGGAGGAGCAACGCAACCATGTAATGGGATTACACTGATCTACTATAAAAATAGTAACTGTAATCAATGCAAAAAAATAGTTCAGTAATCACAGGAGTAGTTGACACGGATAATCACTGTGGGATTACAGATTGTGAGATCATAGTATTTGGCAGAACATAAAATGACAGGTAAGACTTTATAGATCACACAGAATGGTTGTGTTGACATGAGCAGAAATATACCCCCCCCCCAGGTGCTCAAAAACTGCTACCTGTAGGTTTCATTCCCATTAAGGCGTAATATTTCAATCTAATCAGCTGATTAATTATGCAAATTGAATTCATTTGTAGTGCCTGTGTTTACAAGCTAAGCATTACAAAGCAGATGGATTACAAACTTGCGCCTACAGCTCTTTCAACGTCCATTAGTACTGATGATGCAATGTCCGAGCCCCTCTCCTCAAAGACAGAGCGAACACGGCCGAACACGCTCCCGAACACATGTCGGGTAGCGTTCATTAGTCCCAGCGTTCTGAGAGGTTGATAAATCACAGCCATCTGGAACACTCTCCGTGCTGCAGAGTGGCACGCTCCCCGGCCCCCCCACCCCACCCAGTGGTGCTGGCAAACAGCCAGTCAGATAGCAGAGCCCGTCGTGGCACATCATGGCCTGAGCTGTGCTGGGAGCAACACAACAACAACCTTTACTAAAACTTTCCTTCTGCTAAAGATAGAGTAACACTTGGGTTTGATGGTGTTTCGCTGCGTGCATGAAACCCTCAGCCTGGAGACTTTCCTCAGACACTTCACAGAACAGGTTCACATGTTTTCAGCTTGATCTCAGTGCAACACTCATGCTGGTATGGACATTAAAAGAGCCATTGACAATCCACAAAGTGACTCCTCAAGGGGGACAAACTCCACAGTCTTGGTTTCCTGCAGAAAAGCACTTTAAAGTTCAGCTGGCACTAGTATGAGACTTTAGCAGTCTGAGGGTTTTTGTGTGAGGTTGCAAGTTCACAAGGTGACACAAAAGTTATTAGAAAATTACATAATTGACCTGTTATTTCTGATTTTCTGATGCCCTCATCATTTTCTAAAAATGAGCTTGCATTCAGCTGCCAATTATCAGGATGTCCAAGGCCATTGGTGTTGATTATAAAGGAAGAGTTTTTAAGTTAAACTAATAAATTATAATGTAATGACTCTGAGCTGCCATAGATCTTTATATTGATGTTTATGCTGCACATCAGCTTTGTACTTGAAACTAACTGAGAGATGTGAGCAGTCTGTGCAGCACTGCCACCTCCTTCACTGGACTTATGCATTCAGTTGGTCTAAAATCACAAAACATGATCCATTATCTTAATTGTATTGGAATTAGCATCACCATGCAGCGCTAGTTGTCTGTTATTAATAGTTAAAGTGGTGGGAATAAATTATGTTAATTTAGTTTTTTAGATGTCACGGTAAAAGCCAGAATTAGAAGCCTCTGTGTTTGTAAGCCTTCTGGTTCACTCAGACCTTGTTTGTGTGTGTGGGTGTGTATACGTATTTGGCTCAACACCTGCAGCTCCACCGCTGAGCAAATTGCTTGTTTGGCTGCTGAGACTCACTTCTGGTGTTTGTTATGTGCTTCGCAAATTTTAGGAGCCACGCTTTTCTTCTAGCAAATAAGCTACTGAACCATTTAGCCTGCAGTCACACTGTACAGTGCAGAGACACACACACACACAACACATAGATGTTTCTTTGTTGACATTTGTTTGTTCATACATTATCTGCTGAGACAACTTGTCGGGATTAAGGTTCAAGATTAGCGACGGTGAAAGTTCTTATTTGCTCTGACATTTGTTTTGTCCTGGTCCGTCTGGGATTCTGTTCAGCCGAGTTTGTCCAAAGGAGAATGATGCAGCAGCAAGCAGACAGAAACAGACATTTTCAGCCACAAGCAAATCCTGCCGCCCCCCCCCCCCCACACACATGCACACACACTCTGCCTCTCTGGGGAAATCACCAAGAGGGGAGACAGGCACAATGTTGTTTTCTTTTCACTCAAATGCTGTGTTAGCCCCGCACCCTCTCCCCTCCTCTGTCCACCTGTGCCCTCCTCAGCCCCCCGCAGCAACACAATAATAATCTGCCCATCTGCTGTAATCAACCCCCCCTTCTCTTCATCACTATTCAGTGGCCTTGTTCCTCTTATCCATCCTCGGTCTGACTTTGCACCATTTTCTCCTCTATTTCTTTGTTCTCCAATATCCTTAGCCCCCCCATCCTCCAAACCCCCAAAATGCGACCTTGTGTCCCGTCTTCCTCATTATCCTCCACCCTCCTGCCTCCTTTACACCACCTTCACTCATGCCGCCGGCAGAACTCCAACAGGTTATTATTGATCATCTTAATTGCAGGCATTAGAATGCAATTCCTCCTGTCTTCTCCGCTTCATAGCTCTGTGGGCTACTCGATAACATTTAGATGCTTGGATGCAGATGTGGCTGCGTTGGGTTTCAGGGACAAAGGGGGGGTAGAGACAGAAGGGACGGAGCTAATGATGAACTGCTGCCTTCATGCTCCCTTGGTCTTTTCCTGCACCATCTGTCAAAACCAAATTTCTCTTTGTCTTTTGCCTTTTTCCTCATTTTTCCCTCCTCGGTCACTTCTTTGTCTTATTTACCCATCTGAGTTGGTGTATCATTGCTAATCCCCCTTTTTTCCTGTTCATCTCCATCTTTCTCTCGCTTCCTTTCTGTTACCTACAAATATTCCATGTCTCATTGTGGCTGAGAGTGTATATTTCAAACAGACGAGCAATCCAGTATTGATATTCAAATAATTCTCCTGCGGGAGATAAGGGGATGCCATTGTCTCTCATCCTTCATGTGTAAACTGCAACTCCCATTTTTCTCTGCATTTCACACGCATAAAATAAATCCCAGACTGGCTGGGAAAATCCAGTTTCCCCTACCCATCAGCAACTGTGTTGCTGAGGTACCCTTGAGCAACACATTTAATCCCCAGATTTAATCCCCAGTTTTGCACCAGGCGCAGCAGTAGATTAGCAGTGTTCACTGGAATGACAGCATGTCGTTTTCCTGCTTCACCTGGAGATACATCTGCACAGAGCAGCAGCTGGGAGCTGACCAGTCGCAACCACAAGCTGCTGCACACTGAGTCAGTCAGGAGTGGGTGCTTTGTTGTGAAGGGATGAATCCTGCCTACATATGTTCTGTGATCTTCATCATGTCGTTTCCCCCCACGCGCCGCATCTTTCTTTTTGAACCACTTGATATATTTTGACAACTCTCGCAGCAGCATATGTGCACCTGTTGCATTGACATTGAGGAAGACTTCATAGTGTTGTGAAGAGCAGAGATTCTTATCTTCTTTTTGACGAGTGGGTGTGTAGATCTATTGATGAAACTGTATTGTTGTTATATAGCCTTTGGTGATATTGTGAGAAACGTGCTAGGTCATAGTTCAACCTGTTATTTTGAGGTGTTGCCTCATACTGGATATTGGATACGCCTCTCAGTATAATGTAGGTCATCACCACTTTTTTCAGTGTAGAAATATTGAATTGAATTAACAATTTTATGGCTGTCACAACAAAAACTGTAAACATTACAGACATCACTAAAGGAGACTTTACGGTAGTGCAGGTGTATTGGATATCATGAGACTGTGCAGGTGTGCCTAATAAAGTGCCCACTGGGTTTATGAATGGCTTTTCTAAAGGGTACAGCTGTTTAATGTGCACAAACCACAATGACATATCCCCTGTTTGTTTGCTGTTACAAAATAATGACAAATTTTAATTAATAAGTGTCGCTCTATTTCTCTTTTACCTTTGTTAATTTGTCTGGAAATATTGTGCTGTATCACACCGGGCCTGAATCAGCCGATGCAGTCAGTTTTACCTGCACTGAAAATGTCTCAGTGTGATGATGTCCACTGGAATCAGACTGTAACATACAGCAGCAGCGCTTGATGGCCTTCATGGGCTCAAGGCTGGGTTTTTTTCCTCGGTATTCTTCAGTGCAGACAGTAAACCTGAGCACACTGAATGATGAAACACGCTCTGTGAATTCCAGTTACAGTCACAGTGGTGAGCTTTTTAGCCCCTAACTTTGATTTCAAAGACATCCCAGGAAAGCCCTGTGCGGAGCCGGCGCGCCGGGCTCGGTGGGAGGGCCCATTTTCGGGCGGGGTGCCGAGTACTCGCAGGTATGTCAGATCGCGACGAGCCTCGCTTTGAGTCTAATTCGAGCGAACGCCTCGGAGAAGGCCCCGTCTGCTCGCATCAAAGCGCACACGGGCTCGCTGCCTCTGGTGATTAGCGTGGCTCGCTCAGCGTCGCTGACGCTCGCCGACTGGTTAACACCTGCTGTTGGTACTGTGAGTTTTGACGAGACTGTGTTGTGTTAGCGGCGTGGACTGGGGACAACAAGGGCTTTGTACTCACTAAATCTATTAAGATTCATCAGGAACAACGGAAAGATGAGGTCTGGAAGAAATAAATGCTGTCAAATCAGTAAAGATTCCAACACAGAACCAAATATTCCACATAATTAAGGAGAGGGGCAAAGTTCCTTCTGTCTTTAATTACAAACTGGAAACCATTGGCAAAGTCATCGGTGTTGCTGGAGCTGGAATTAATTTCTGTGCTTTGTTGCCTGAAGATGATTTGTGGAGTTGACGTGTTAATTAGGAAACTCCATTGGCCAGATTTAGGCGAAAAGTACGACAGTTGCGAGAGAGAACAGTGTCTCCATCCAGTCCGTCCAAGTTGATAAAACAAGGGAGTAATACTTTGCAGTCAGACCACTTATGTTGCAAATATGGCCGTTGCCAAAATTCATATGCAGAACAATTTATTTTCAGCTCAGATGAATGTAATTTACATGATTAACTTTCCACAACCACATGTTGAAGTGGACAGAAATAAACTGGGATATACTGTAATTCATTTCTAATTTAATTGCTCCTTGTAACAGCATGTCTAAGCTCAGTCTCTCGCCCTGTTTTCATTTTGTACAGACATGATATTTAAATGATGATTTTTAATATATTTTTATTTCAGTGCCATTAAACTAAACTGCTTAAATTAAACCATTAAGCTAAACTACTGTAATGATGATTGTTTTGGAGTGGTTTCTTACCACTGATGTTTGATTTCAGGCACTTTGTCTGCCGATCTTTGGAGTTAAACGAAGCACAGATCTGAAGACGTCAAAGGTCTTCAGGCAGGCAGGCGCTGGTGCGGTGGATTGTCCTTGAACCTGACGTTCTCCTCAGATCATTTGAAGTCCTGTCACATTTCGTTACTCCCAGTTCCACTCACTGGTTCTCATCTCAGTGGGAAAAAAAACCTTGTAGAGGGAATTTTGACCGAGCTCTCATCCAGTGCCACAAGCGTGCCTTCCTTCACACTCACACTGTAACATGTCATGACACGACGTGTTGCTGCTCTGTATAACTGCCCTCTACTATTCCCCCTGGAGCCAAAGGGTGGGGGGTATCTTGCTCAAGGGCACCTCTGTGGAAGACACTAAGGGAGTGGAGAGAAAGAACGGCTTTCTCACTCAATTTCCCCACATAGACTTTTCCCACCTGGTCTGGGACCAGAAAAAGCCAACCTTGGCATAACAAGCTCACAGCTGAACCTCCAGGCCACCATCCCCCTGTCTGTCCCCAGACTGCATCTATAAGGTTCACAGGAAGGACGACACTCGACGTGTGTGTCCAAAGGAGAGTGTGCGCTTTGTTTTGGGTTAAAGATGACGTTTGCTGTCTTTTATATCCTTCATGGCAAAGTGTAGTGGATGATAACACCGACCTATAAGTAAATAAATGCTTTGTTGATGCTGGGTCTGTGGAGGAAGAACTGTTTCCAAGGAAGTAACTAATGGGGATCAAAATAAACAAAGTTAACCTATATATATGTAAATTACTATTCTCCAGTGTAAATTCTCTGTGACAGTAGTAGCTGTAGTAGCTCTAAAGTGGTAGTGGAGTAAAGGCAATATATTGTATGTCATCCAGACATACTCAAACGCAAATGTTGTGCGTTTGTGTCAGAAAGTTTTTACCTGTTTTACATGTAAATGAGTTTAACTGCTTTGTGGTTAAGTGGATGCATTTGCAGTCGGTCAGTCGTCACTGAATGAAGCGCCAACGGTCTTTGCTATGTTCAGCTTCCACCACAGTTTGCAACACATGTGGTGTTGAATTTGGTCTTGGGATCTACATAAATGTTGCCGTGACTTTGAGCGTCGGTCCGAAGATGTGTTCAGTGATTTCAGCCAGATTTTCTAAGTCTGAAAAACATTGTTTTAGTTCACATCAAGCTGATACTGGAGAAGTGGATGAAATGCAACAGCAGGGGAGAGAGGGAAGGGTATGATATGTCTTACAGAGGATTTTTTTGTTAGAAGTCTTTCCTTTCTTCTTCCTGCGTACCCTCGTAACTGCCACGTGTCAGTTTGTCTCTCTGTTTGTCTTGTCTTTATCTTTGATCCATCTCCCTGTCATTTCATCCCCCGTCTTCCCCCTCCGCCCGAGGCCCTGGCATGTTGAAGATCACATATCTTTGGCGCAGCTCACCTTTTCTCTGCCCTGGGCCAGCCAGGAGGCAGGTTGGAGGTGAGCTGACCAGCTGTGCTGGTGCTGAATGGCCCCAGCTAACGCTGCGCCGAGCTGTGGAGCTGTCCATGGTGCTGAAATGCAGCGCTGCTTTTCAGCACCACAGCTGAGCCTCCTGCTCCCCGTTTGGTAATGAGAGCAGATGGAAACTGGAAGGGTGTGAGTGTGTGTGTTGGGGGGGTGTCTATGATGCTATTTTCATGTAACTGTGTGGATGACATGAACAACTGTCAAATGATGATGTGAGGAGCATAGGGAGAAAAAAAACACAACAGGAATGTGTTGCTCTGACAGGAATACGGCATTTGAAGGCAGGCAGGTGAAACGGGTAGGAAAATGTTTTCTGCTGATAGCTTGTGCCTGAACACAGTGACTCAGGACTCACCTCCCTCACAGCCACAGCAAACCTATTTGGGTGCTGAGACAAGAATATGAGTGTGTGTCCAGATCCTCGGCTGAAAATCCAGGAAAGAAAGGTTTGCGGTGTGGCGCTACGTCTTCGGTCTGATACTACAGCCCTCTGCCATCATATCCGATCCCTCGAGTGAAAGGTTTTAACCTGGTGACACGCTGGCAAAAAAACACGGGGAGCGATTCAGTCCCCTCCACCTTTTATGAGTTTGTCTCTTCAGATGTGTGACTCTGAACTCTGAGCGTTTTAAGAAGCAAACTGAGCTTCTTTTCTTCTTTTGGTGTCAGAGATAGTAGGAGCAGAAATTGTCAGTGCCAGTGGAAATCATTATCCAGGAAACAGCTTTAAAGTAAGTTTCCCATGTTTGCTTCCCATGTGCTAAGTTTAGAGTAACATAATTTTTCTTAATTTATCCAAGATATGGATGGAGCCACACAGACTTTCTATAGCACTGTGAACAAAAGCTGCTTGAGTTTCTAATGAATCCAACTGGTTCCCTGAAACCCAAACTATCACTTCTCACAAAACATGTATTTCATAAGTAATCCTTCATGTCATTTACACTGTTGAAAGGAGAAAACTGGTGCCAGGAAGAAAAGAGAATGACAGATTAACCCCCTGCTGGTAATCAAACCCTTCGAACACACAGGACACCATTAGCCTTGACTTTGATTTACTTTGAACTGCCATCAGTTGGTGCCAGAAATCAGTTATTTTTAACCATCCGTGCTAAGATTCGTACAAATCACAGCCACAGCCACTTGTGTCATGTCATGGCGTTGCCAGGCGTCAGCAAAACATCATTCTCAGATGTATTTCCGTCTTCAAGGAAAGTGTCAAAGCTGTGTAATCGGCTCAGCTCATTTGACTCATCTTTTCTTTTTCTCCCTCCCTCTGCCAAAATCAAAAGTCGCTGTGATTACCATAATCATACAAATCTGACAAGATGTTTAATCAAGATCAAACAGGAAAAGAGATTAGTGTTTCCATTCAGTTGTTAGTCTGTTTTTGCACTTGATGTGTAGATGCGTTCGGCGCCAGAGGTTATCCATGAAAAATTGGTGTTGCCGAGCAGTTTAACGCCACTGATGAAAAGTCCTCAGAGAAAAATGGCCACATACTTACCTTGCACTGTTGCACGTGCATGCACCTGATACACATGGATGAACACAACCACAGAAAAAATACAAAAAGGGGAAATTAGTGAAAAAGTGTAGAATACCAGAGAGAAGACGTAAGGCAGAGCTGAGCAAGATTTCATGAATATTAAAGTTCTTGTTTGAATGTTTAATTATAAGGCTCAGTGGTTTCTAAGCTCGTAACCTTCAAATGGAATCTGGCAGCTGGGTCCAGCAAGAGCGCACACGCGCAAAACGCATTTTATGTTGTTCAATACAACTTTATACGGACGCAGTAAATGTCACAGACAAGCGCGACTCTCGCTTTAGCAATGAAACGCAAGCCCTTTTAATCATTTTTATTTTTACGAGGATTACTTCATTGCGTCTTATCGTAAAGCAGACAGAATGATCTGTGCCATTTACTTTAAAAAATGACAGCCCCCTGCCGGTGTTGATAAACATGAAAGCATCTTGTAAAAGAAAGGGAAACATGCAACGATCGGCTGTAAAAAAGAAAAAAAAGGAACATCACTCAGTGTCATCGTGTTAGATAAAAGGACTCCAGTAGATGTGATGTCCTTTGATGACAAAATGCCTGTTTATTTATTCTTTTGTAATTCTGCTGAATTATCCTTCAGTCTTTCATTTTGGCTTGAAACTCACCATTTTGACTTGCAGCCAACAGAAATCTTTTGTTGACGTTTCTTCACTGGTGCAGATATTAAACCATTGAGCCATGCATTCCTCTGTTTCATAGCATGTTCATCTCGATATTTTCGATTTTATTGCAGCCGAGGAATAAAAAAAAATCATCACGCGGAGCAAATAACTGACTCCCCAGTGGTGGCACTTAATCAACCCGCCCTCACTGACTCCACAGTGGGGAAAAAAGGAGGGCAGCGCGCTGGTGAAGACCAAATTTTGTGAATCAGTAGCAGATTGAAGAGTCGTGAGAGGATGAACAATCAGTAACTCCCACTTGAAAGACAAACAAGTCGAGTGTGTTGTTTAATGACGAAAGAGTGTGTGTGTGTGTGTGTGTGTGGGGGGGGCAGATGCTCGTCTTTATATTTGCATTTACTGATTAAACCTTTAAACCAGAGGGAGCTTTGTTTTCCAGAGGACAGCGTTCTCGTACTCTTGCTGGAAAACCCACGCTGGTTGCTGACATCTCTTGCTCACTTCGAAGAGCTCACAGAGGGATCCTCTGTTATAAAGGCCTGACCTCTGTCTCATGCTGCGCTCTGCTCTCCTAACCCCCCTCCCCTTCTCACTTGTATTCCTCCCCCACCACCACCTCCTCCTCCTCTGCCTGATGGAGAGCGAGGGATGGCTGCTGCAGGAAGGTAAAGTGCCAAAGAGTGAAACACTACGCTGACCTTGACCGGCTCAAGGGCAAGCGCTCGCACTCGGCCTGAGCTTAAACACATGGATGCGATCACTGGGGATGACCCCCCCGGCGCATGCATACACACATCCCCCACCACCACAATCACCATCACCCTCCAACCCCTTCTCCAGGTTGTCATTAGCATATGTGAAGACAGAAAGAGTTCAAGGATGCAAATGAGGCAGAGCGCGGGCTTGTGTTTTTACATGAGCCCACTCCCACCCACACTTAAAGCTGGCCGAGCCTCTCAGAGTGTTATTTGCGACCCCAGTTACCTGCCTGTGTTCGTCCCCCCGCGGCGCCTCCAGAGAGGTCGCTCACGTTGTGCGGCTAGCAGCATTGTCAGAAGATGTTGTGGGCGAAATTGCGTGTAGCACATTTGACACCACCTCCCTTCTGTTTGGTGAATAACTGTGGGAGTCTGTGTGTCTTGGTGCCGCAACACGAGTGACATGTCATCTTTAGCACCAAAAGTGCTTGTTTTTCTTTTACCCTTTAAAAACAGCACATGCAACCAAATACAGAAACAGAAAGGACACCTTGTCTTCTGCCTGCCTCTGTGTGGCTGTCATCAAGTTCCTTTCATTAATGGGTATCAGCTGATATGAAACTTAAATGTGTAACTGACCCCTTGAAATCCACTTAAAGCGAAGATGCTGGAGCTATAGAAACACACTGACAGTGGCACAGGTTTATGTTGGATTCAGCAGCAGCAGGCAGGAAGACAGCGGACACACTTGGCATGTAGTGTGTGATGTAAAAGGCGATTGGCATTTGAGGATAAAAAAAGTGGCCTGGCCTGATATGCCATTCATCCTCCATGCAGCGATTCATTCAGCTGCTGATAAGTTAGGGAGTGAGTGCTGCTTCTCTCCAGTGAATTAGACAGGCATTGTGCGCTGCTTGCCTTGGGTGACAAAGCATGGGGGCAACACCCACTGCGTCACATCAGCGCACTCAGAAGGGGACGTGAATTGGCTGAACTGGGCTGAAAGGGGTTTGACACAGGACATTATCTCTTGCAGGTTTTGTGATTAAGGGCTTGTGTTTTTTCTTTTTCTTTTCCTTTGCGAACACTCTCATCCGGTGCACTTGTACATGAGGGCAAGATAATGGAGGAGAGATTCAGCACAAAAGGGCTTTGGTGATGGATAAAAGCAGCAGATCAAGACACAGCGGTACACATGCTGTGAACAAGAATTTATTGCATTTTATATATATTTCACTTTCGCTTTTAATTTATATATATTTCACTAAGCAAGTTGTGACCAGTGAAGAAAAGATAGAAGCAGGAAGCAGAGACATTGTCTGTTATGTATTTATAATACAGATAAACCATGTTTGTCATTATAGTTGTTTAAAGTCACAGAGCTTATTGCTTTCTTATTTGTTTTCTGTACTCCACTCCACTTCATGTCTGCGGTGCAACAGCCGCCACATGTGAGCTGCTGACTGATGTCTCGGGGGAAGGTGTTTGGTGAAAGGACAGATACATCAGCGCCTCGGTGCAGCTCTGACAGGCCTGTGACTGCGAGAAATGTACGGCAGAAAATCCATGTTACGCATGGTGCGGCGTGTGCGTCATCAAAGTGTGAGGGATAGGTGCTCACCGTGATGCAGATATATAACACACACATACATGTCGAGGCATCTTTCCTCAACAAAGAGAAATTCCGTCCCTGCCGGGTGACCTCCATTAGACATCCATCAGGAAGAAATCAGCAGCGCTGTAATAAATCAAGCCAACAAGGTTCTTGTCGCCATGTGGCCCCGGTGCCCTCCTGATGTGATGTGGAGGGTATTATTACCCCTAAGCCCCAGCATTTGTCTGAGAGGCCATTTCGGTCACCTGGGCCGAGAGGCGAGGAGGTGAGACGTGCACGGCTCCGAGGCCAAGCTGATGCCGACAGGCGGGGGGGGGCGCCCTTGTGTCCAAGGTGACTTAAAGACCATGAGCAGAGGCAGAGGTAGAGAACACAGCTGATTTTCTACATCGCCGATTACCCCGCCCAGCCGTATCACCCTCCTGCTCATTAAGCTCGGTTAGATTGACTCGCCTCGGGCCAGACGCAGTGAGAGCATGTGTGTTGGGAATGGACTGAGTGGGTGTTTGTCTTAAAGTGAATAAATATTAAAGGTTTTTGTGCTTGTTTGCTGATTCTATGAGCCCATATATTTGGTCTTTGACTTGTCATCTGGGAGCCTGAGGCCGTTTGGAAATAAATGTGACATTAACGTGAGCTTGTGGATGAACATCGCAGACATCTCGATGTATTGCACCACAACGAATCGTGAAGCTGTATATATCAGTATCAGAAAAGAGGTTTCTGTAGATGTCTGCACACACCCAACATTAAACACCAAAGGTCGCCTCTGTCCTCCCATGTGTCCTCCGGCCTCCCACCCGGACAATGAGATAAACCCTGTGTAAGTCGCTAAAGTGAAAACCATACTGTAGCCTGCAGCGCTATTACAGTTTGGAGGGCGTATTCTTTGTAACCTTAGGCACTTTTCCAGAGTTGAGGCAACGAGAGCAAAAAAGCGAAGCAGAATATTTTTAGACAGAACATGTGGATGCTGCTTCCTCTCCTGCTGTGTGTCAGGCGAGATGAACGTTACATAAAGTTTGACTGCTGCAGCAGAGGAGCATCATTGTTACCTGACAGGAAAAGGCAGGTAAAGTGGCTTTTCTGTGGTACTTTTTATGAGCTGGTACTTCTTCCAAATGTAAATTAGACAGATCAGACAGTGGCAGCTTTATTATCGCCAGCAGAAATACGCTTCGCGGACAGAGCAGTATGAAAGGTTAGAAGCAGCATCAGCGCGGGAGGCTGCAAAATCTGTTCCGCTGAAAGCATGTTCAACAAATGTACTGATAAATCATGTATGGTTTGCAACTAAGAGAGTACAATTTAACATTCATAACTAATTTAATCAGCATTTAGGCATTACTTCTTAATGTTAGATCAATTATTCAGGAGTCACGAGTGAAAAAGTAAAAACTGCAGATTGTGTGATTGTGAATTTATGCAAATTCCATCAAAGATAATCCAGAAACAACATATTAACTGTCAGGGATTAAAACACGAAAACTGGCATTAGTGTTTAATTATTAGCTCTGTAAAAGCCTCCACTTTTTCATCCAGTTTTGCTGAAACTTGAAACAAAGCGTTTCCACAATTTCCACAAAACTTAAAAGCGTCAGTGTCTGAAGACGGCAGAAAATATGAGGGAGAACCTGTCCAAGATGTTTCCTTTTATACCCCCACAGATGGACTTTATGGTCACCTTGTACTGTGCATACAGTAAAGAAACAAAACATAAACTTGACAGCTGGTCGATAAATTTGACAACCGACGAAATAATTAAAAAAAAGCTGATGAAACGAATGGCAACAACCAGCTGTCCACTCCACCTACCCTCCCTCTTTGACTCCCCCCCCTTCGTGGCATCTTGTTTCTCCACCCTGTGCCCTCGCAGATGAGACGGGACAAGTGTGAGTGATTCAGACTCATTGAGTCGGGTTCCCTCTGCAACCCGGGCAGAACCTGCTGTCAGGCGTGTGCAGGATGGATATGACGGGGGTGATGAGGAGGGGAGACATTGCCATGAACTCACTGTGACCCTTGCACTCCCCCTGCTGACACCCCCCCCCAAAAAAAAAAAAGAATCGCATCAGCGTGCACACACATCTCACCTGTTTTGCAGCGCCTCTTGATATGAGAGCTGTAAGGCCACTAACCTGTTCCTCTGGCTGACTCCAGCGTCAGTGTTTGGCGCTCTGACTTAGCGTGACCAGGAGTGACGGTCTGCCCCAGTGGCATCCTTGTGCCCGCTGATGGGCACGGTCGGGCTGGGACAAGTGTCTCTCAGCCACGGTCAGTTACAGGCGGAAGCGGGAAACACCATCCTGAAGGCACGGAGGCAGAGATAAACCGGCGACCTCCACCCTCATGCAGAAACACTTTGTAAACTGGCCCCGCAGCAGCCTCGACTGTAGATGATCGTTGACAGCGATTCGATTATCAGCCGCAGTTTACGCTCTGGCTGTGTAATTTAAAGTACATCAGCAGCAGCTGGCGCCAAAATAGAGCTGAGAGCATTTCAAGGAAGTTTGGGGAATTTTTAGAAAATCATCTGAAATCCTTTCATGAGCAGACACATAATGTTAAATTCCTGAAAGCACAAAATCAAGATCTATCTAATAAACTCACAGGTATTTATGCCATAAACTTTTCAAGGAACACTGTACACCTTACATTTATCAACAGAACCGCAGCCCGAGGCTGTTATTTAGTCTGGTCTCCATCTCTGTCCTGTTCACAGGCTTATAACAGGCACCATATGTCTTAGCTTGGCCTGCCATATACTGTATTGATCAGCCAGAGTCAGGAGGCAGATGCAGTTTCAGTATTCATCCACACAGTTACACAAAACACAAACATCATATCTGCTGCTGAGATCCTTCGTTGGAGAGATCGGTGGAAACACATGTTGTGCTGTATGTTGTGTGCGCATGGCTCTGAGAGGATGGGATGTCGCGTTTGAACTGAATGCATTGATCAGGATGCTATTGAAATGAATAAATAAAGCATCCTCAAGTGAGTACACGCTTCTCGGAGATCTGAAGTGATTTAACTTCCCTGCTTGATTTAAAGCAGGTGTTAATCAAATCATTTCAGAAAGCTGTGCAGACAGTGCTGTCTTTCATGTCATTGCACAGCCATATGGCGCCTGGTCGCATTCTGACCTCTTTTTGCATTAGAGATGAATCAGCACATTTGGTGGCATGCAACGCGGCGTGTCCCAGAGGGCCCCCCCCCGGTCTCTCTCTTCCTTTACCCACCCATCTGCAAGGAATCGGTTTAATACTGCTCAGCGTTAATGAAGACCAATCATCCATTGAAATCGATCGATGATAGAGTTGCCATCCTGGAACGTCCCCCAGAGGAGCGCGAGTGAAGACACGCACACACACATGGGCACGCGGCAGATAACTCGTAGCATCACACACTCGGATGCGCAGGCAGGGAGCACAGCTGGAGGCAGTGCAGTTTCACAAACTTCGCAGCTGCACTGTAATTCAGATTCACGCTCAGTCGTCAGCCCCGGGTTTTTTTCACCACACCAGAAACTGGCTCGCCGCTCTCCAAGCTGCGGCTGGCCGTCGGGAGGAATGAAGCATCGGTGGCAGATCAAAGTGAGCTCCAACTGCAGGGAGGGAGATGAGAAATCTGAGCTTCACCATGGTTATTGTGTGCGTTACTCATGCAGTAATCTGTGTGTGTTCACATTAATCGTGTTTCTTAAATTTCTTGCACTGTCGTTATGCAACGCGTTCATACCATATGTAGTCGCTGGAGTTACATTAGAAATATAAGTACATTCAGAACTACGCTGATATCAGAGATAATGAGGAAAAAGGGCGGACTAGCTGCCAACAATACAATAACCCTGGTAAGGAAGGTGAAGTCTATGAATGCTTTCTTTTTGTAAAGCCTTTTTTTTTATTTTGGCAGAATCCAATTTCATCTCATGCCGGAAAGCAGAAGATTGATTTCTTTCTCTGGCTTTTCTTTGTCATTTTCTGTCCTTTCAGTGGCGACAGAGGATGCGTTTTTCTCCCGCGAACCATGGGAATCACATATCGTATTCTATTTGTTGTGTTGTAACATATTCTCCCACTTATATACAGGCCTGGAGAGTGGGTCCACTTGAACGTCCTTGTGTGACCTGAAACAACGTTTGACGGTTTGGGCTCAATACTGTGGTGTTTACTTGATGCTAACAGATCAGTGATGGAGAGCTGTCACGAAAAAATGTGTCTGGCTTTCTGTTGTTATCTCTCTTCTGTTTTGACAACAAACATCCTCTGTGAGGACTTAATGTTCATCTCATTGGACTTCTCAGATATTAAAAAACAGGCTGAAAATCCACTTTGTCATCTGGCTCTGGTGCCCAAACACAACTTTATAGCTATATAGTTTATCATGACGTTTTTTAGTAGCAGACTGTTTGTTTTGCATTATTCTGAGATCTAAGTGCTGCGACTCATTATTTGTTGTTGAATATTTTTCAGTATTTTCTGGGTATTTTCAGGCTTTTATTTTGATAGTTCACATGAGCTCACAGGAAATGGAGGAGGAGGGAAATGGGACGACAGCCTAAAGCCACCAGGATGCCATGGTTATCCTCCATCACGGTTTGATTTTGGTCGTCTGACCGCTGCTGAAACAGACTGCGTCTGAAATTCACGACCACTCTCTCCCCGTTTCTGAGGCTCGGCTTCGCTCGACGGGTCTCTTCTGTTATCAGAGATAAATCCGATCCAGCAGCTCTGCTCTTTGAGGAAATGAACTCTGGGAGAATGTTGAGACAACTTTATATCCAGGCAGTTCAAAAGAAGTACATTCCCTGAGGCTGTTCCAGACTTTTGCTTCCATTGGGCTGTCTTGGTAGCTACTTACTGTTTGCATACTTTTAATATATTGAGGGTATTTAAGATCTGAATTGCAGGTGTCTCATTTTAAATTTACAGTACTTTGTGTATTTTTAAAATCTGCTTTTGGTTTTTAACGTTGTTGGACTCATTGATGGAAACTGTTATTTTGAGCAATGGAGCGATGTTTTCTCATCACAGTAACTTGACTCTGATGTGACTGGTTTACTGACAGCCCAGTGAAGCTTTGATGGTCTTCGTAAAAAGAAACAAAACTTCTGGTTTGATATGAGCCGAGTGTTGAAATGTTTCTGCACAGTACATCACTGTCGCCTTTATTGATTTATCCACCAACCTAGTTGTTCTGGGCATTTAATGCTTGGTAGGTGTTTAATTCAAGATGCTGGTTTTACATAAATGAGATTGAATTAGACTTTAATGGTTCCCAAGGGGGAAACTACTTAAAGTTTTCCTCTGCATCATTGACCTCAGGGTTATGAGCCTGCTTTCCTGCGAGCCCCCCTGCTGTCAGTCAGCTTCCATGCCCAGCCGGTGTTGGGGGGAAGGAGGAAAACCTTGCATACAGGCTCAGGTTCAACAAATGCAGTGTTGGATTTTTCTTTGCATACTGAAAACATTCTCCGAAACCACAGGATTTGCTTTCCTGCTCACACATCTTCTTAAAATGCTGTGAATTTCCTCTAAACTTGCTCTTTACAAAGTGTAAAACTAAGGCCAAGCAATAAAGTCAGAAATTGGAGCGTGTAAGAGGTAGAGCTGTAGCTGGTGTAATTAAATCATACAATTAAAATAATAATTGATTGAGTGTAAGAGATATGCAGTGTCTCTCATTTACACTGGTGGTAAAATGAGATTATTAAAGGCAATTAGTCAGATCTGAAGCGGTGCTTTCCCTGCGATAAATGACAGTTTGAGCAATCATTACAGGCGCCATGGTTTTTGTGTCTCTGTAAAGGTTTGCCCTCGTGCCCTCCAATGGAAAACTCCGAATCGGTTGGAAGGAGGGAAAATAAGTGGGATAGGCAGAAAAGAAAGAGGATGGGATGTGAGAGCAGCAGGAGGGGGCGAAGGCTTCACGCAGCTCCAGTGGCTAAACAAATCGCGGCATTTACGGCAAATAAAACGGCATATAAAGAAGAGTCCAAGTGAAAGCTGTGATTCCTTAACACCCGTTTTATTAACGTTAAATGTGAGGGCGACTGAAAATTGACAGGGCACGAAGACAGAGGCGCGCTCTTTCTTGCAACCCATTTTCTTCACTTAGAAATACAACCGGAAACTTAACAACCATTCTGGGTTGTGAAAAAAAAAATAGAAATAAAAGCCTATGGTGACAGTGTGACAGGAAAAGTGCTGAGGCACAGCCTTCAAATGCACCAGAAAATAATGTGGATTTCATCTAAGACTTCAATATTTTTTTCTCTGAAAGTTTGGTGCTGCTACCTCGAAGAAATACAGTTGGATAAAGAGCCCCGCGCAACTCAGAGTTATAGAGAGAGAGAGAAAACCTCAAGAGATGCAAACTTTTTGTTAAGTGATGTTGCAGATGTTAACCCACTTCACTTTAATTGGTAATTGGTTGCCATGCTCTGCTGTTCATAGTGAGCGGGAAGGAGGATATGATGCAGTGAAGGCCAGGTCTTTCAGCAGGAACTAAAAGGTTGAAGTAGATTTTTACCCTCATTATATGTTCATTTTTGGCTGCAAACTCTCAGACCCTCATTATGTTTTCATAACTCGTCTGTGTTTTTCTCTCTGCTTTGTGGCTTTTAAAAGATTTCACTGAAATGCCTTTCAGTTGGGACCCTAAAACTTGAGCAGAACAATGGCAAAATAATGGTTTTTACCAAGGGGACGTTTGAAAACTCAGTCACGACTCAGCATGTTTTTTGTGAAAATACACATAAATGGGGACGTTTCTTGATGCTGGATGCAGAGCCTATGTCTGGAGAGAAAAGAAAGAAAAAAGAAGTCACAGCAGAGCAGGCTTACCCCTCCTGCAATGCCAGGGCCTGCAAATCTCAAAATCTTACCTTTGATCATATCCTCATACACCCACGGGTGGAAGCTGTCTCAGTCCGACATCAAACGCAGCACAGCGCTGCACTGAAGAAAAAAAGCCCATCTGTATTGGAGCAGCAAGTGATTTTTGAACATTAGGGGGCAGAAAGGCCCCAACCCAAGCCGCTACACATCCCCTGTGCTGCAGGCTTAACAAGTTCTCATGGGTAATGTGTTTCTATCGATGAGCTCGTCCACATATATTGGAAGTAGAGCTTCATTTGGTTTGGAGTCTAATATTTGACTTAGACAAATGGATGAGGGTGTTGTGTAGTGAAGAAAGTGAGAACGTTACAAATACGGTAAGTAAACGTAATAGATATGCGAGCTGGTGTTGTCAGCATCGTGGGTTGAGGCCTGGGTGAACTCTGGCTGACAGCAACAGCTCTGTCCCTCTGTAGCCTCCGGGCGGTGGAGAGAAATCTGCAGACAAGTGTTTTGAGACGTTGACCAGCCTTGTTTCTACCACCTCTAACCCTGGTGGTCCTCATTATTTAGCTAGAGAAATGTGACAAAGAGATTACGCCATGCTCCTGTCCCTGCCTGTTTATGCTCATCCTTTGATGTCTATTAACTATTTATGTTTCTGGTCGACTAACGCAAGCAGGAAACACACAGATACAGATACAGTGTTCATTTGCATTTGAATGAAACTGCAGAGACTGTGTGTGGGAGCACCAACGCTGGCAGCGCCATCTCTGCTTTCTACAGATATTTTTAGAACTGGTAGAACCAGAGCAGCTCTTTCATTGTCTGCAGCACAGTGTGAAAATATTGCATGGAAGTGGTGATTGCTGGGATAAAACTTGACTGAAACCTCACCAAGCTAATAGAGATGAGTGTTGACTCTGTCCCAGTCATTGATTTCAAAGTTACAAACTTAATTTCCTCTCTTCCCTCTATAAAGACATCTAATGCCCAATAGAATTACCTGGGGAAAAAGGCAAATCCACTGTTTATATTAATTGTCTGACTTGTTTTAATTAAAAAAAAGACATTAAACAAATGGTTTGAGTCAGGTAACGTCAGCTTCACACCTTTGGGACCTTTCCTCACAAGTTTGAACATGAAGATGATTATTAAATGAAGCTGTCACAGCTGGGAAGGAAGTCAGTCAAATCCCACTCGACTTATACTGTAAAATTGGCAGCAATGAAGAAAGAGAGTTGGCTGCTGAGGGACCGAGGATGAATGAGTGACTGAGTGAACATGTTACCATGACGCTCAGATAGTTTCACACAGTTCGGTGGCGTCAAGCTTCTCTCTTTCTGCCTCTCCTCTATTTATTGAGACTCCTCCTGGTGTTTACTTTATGCAAACGTTAGGCTTTTGTTTTTGTGAAGCACAAAAACAGTTTACAGTGAAACATTCATTGAGAAAATCTGCACACGTGCCCACAGAAATATTTAGTTGATTCTTCTTCTGTTGTTTTTGGCCAGAGTAGCTTCCTGTCTGGGGGTTTATAATAAAGAGCTAACTGTCTCTGTGAGTGCAAAGTTTCATTTAGATTTCAGGATTTCATTCTAAATACCCTAATTTGTGCATTTTTTGGTTTGTCTTTTGTCTTGGCGTGTTCATATATCTCTTGAACAGCTTCTTTCTTTTTTAGTACCATGGTACATGTGATTTATTGACTTTGCCTTGAGAAAATCAGTGTGTTATTAGATATCTCCTTTTCTCAGCGACACTGAGTGTTCCCTCAGAGTTTCACAGCAGGATTTGACTCAAAGGAGCCTTTACACATTGGGATGAGTGTTCCAGCACAAACAACCCACATTCATAACCGCGCACTTGGCAGGCACGAACTGTAATTTACTTACACTGAGCTCCTTCATTTGCATACAAAGATGTCTCTCTTGCATACCAGCGCTAATGAAATTAGCATGTAGTGTAGAGACCCTCGAAGGAGTCTTATTGCGCCACGGCAACATGTTAATGCTTAATGCATTCTGTCAACGAACTCCTGTCTCCGGGTGACACCGTGAACGTGGAGGGACTGAGCAATCGCCACTGCCTCTCTTCTCTGCCGCCCAGGGCCTCTCTCTTTTTTCTTCTCTGTCATTTTCATGTGGCAGGGCAGGCTCTCCCCTCTGTCTCACATCCTACTTCCTCCAAAGAGATATTTGCCTTCTGCTCTCCCTCGGATTTTCTCATTCACCGCTGCATCCATCACTGCTAAGTCCGTTTTGTTTTTATTTCTTTCAAACTCAAAACTCACATTGAGCCTTTTTTCGTCATCTTTTCTTCCGTCCTCTGTTTTCTGTTTTCTTGTGCTGCCCTCTCTATGTCAGCTGCTACTGTGCCCTCGGGGAACTGAATCATACCTCGAGTCCTACTGTAGTTATCAAGGACACACAGCCCCCATTATAAAAAGAGCTGAATTGCTTCTCTGTAAAACACAAATTTGACTCTGAAAGGCCAAGACTTGCCCTTGGCTGATGTTAACATTATCCTGAAACGTAAACCTGATCTCCTCAAGTGTCAAGAGAGTCTTAATAGGTGACGCCTGTGTGTGTGTGTGTGTGTGCGTGTGTGTGTGTATGCACTTTGAGGACTAAGTTGCCCGAGGACTTGCGGTTGGTTGGATCTTTAGAGCTTTCTTATTTTTTGTCACAGCCTGCACAATAAATCACAGATAACATATATTGTAATTGTTGACATTTCCACAATTCAAAGTGTGTTTTGGTGGCAGTGAAAAGACTGCACAACCTGCACTGTTATGACCTGAGAGGCACAATGCAGAAACCTTGTAGGGGAATTAAAGAGAAAAGTGTGAAGAGTGGCCGGAGAGAAACTGAAGCTGAAGCTGAGGATGAAAACATTACGTGACTCACTGTTTGTTATTCAGACATTCTTAGGTGCAGTTTGGTTTGAATGAGATGAGTATGTTTGTTATGTTACTTTGCCCTGAGTTTATGAAGTATTTGTTGGATGGAACACAAACACAACAAGACAGCAGGAATGAAAACAACATTTTGTTGTTGCTGTTTGACGAGTAATAAAAACATAATAAACTGAGTATCTTAATGACATAACACTGAAATAATTTTGATAGCATGTTGTTGTTTAAACTGTTAATTGTGTGTTTAGTTTGATTTGATTTGATCAGTTTGATTTTTGATTTTTTTGTAAAGGAGGCTGGGCGGACAGGGGCATGTAACTTGAAACGCAGAGATGATGAAATGTTCCAAATGTTTTCGGCGTTGTCAGACAGGATTTTATAACTTTGGAAAGTTGTTATGGCAGCAGTCATTTTATCTGATCAGAAGGTAAAGAGCAGAATTTAATCAGACAGAAATGTGCTCTCACCTGTTTTTTCATTCCCTGAACAATTGCTGCATCAAGTTGGCTTTCACTGAGCTTTGACAAATAAGCAACACATACAGTAGTTGTGCAGCCAGGGGACTTTACTGTAAATCACATCTCCTGGAATTATAGTATGATATAGCAGTATAATCAGTCACTAAACTGGGTCAGCAACAGGAGATCTCAGCTTCAAAGTGCAGCGGGTCACTATGAATGAATGAAATAATTGTGTCCTTGAGGCTGAACTGAATGATTGTGATTAATTGGCAGGATTGTTACGTTTAACAGAGTAATCAAGGCGAGTATTTCTGACACAATTGTGCCGTCTCACATCCATTGTTTGTGTGATTGAACTGATTATAACCCGTGTTCATCTTTCTTTTAGTGGTGCAATGATAAGTAGGTTTCATTACATTTGTGACATAATGAGATGACATCAAACGCTGCCCAGGCAGCGAGGTGGACGGGGGGTAGTTGGTGGTGGTGGGGGGTGGGGGGAGCTGAGGTGGAGGGAGACAATGCAAAATGACACATTGACAGCTTCTCAACAAGGCACAATCAGCACTGCGCTTCATCATATCTGGACCCCCCCGCCCCTCCTCACGCTGTCTCCCTGAGGAGCTCCACCTGCAGCATTGTTTCCATTACGGACCCAATTATCTCACCTCGGATCAATAGCAGCTCACAGCACCTAAATACTCAGATTGCAGGTTCTCTGATGGAATGAGCTGTTGTCTCAGGTTGCCTTTAATACCCCCTTAGGAAGACGTCGATGCCCTCAGAACTTTGGTTAGCAGTTGCTCCCTCTTAACACCCTCTCAATGCACCGGGGAAGGTAAGCAAATACGCCAGATGGGTGAAGGATAATGTGTTCTGTGGCCCATTAGCGGAGGAAAGAGCTTTGAATACCAGAACCTCCTCTGATTATTGCTCTTCATCTGACCTCCACATTTGCAGCTCAAATGAATTGAGTTACCCTGCGGTGTTTCTAAAGTGATTAGTGATGGCTGGCATCCTCATAACCTGCAGTAATCTCAGGGAGACTGCAGTACAGGTACTCTCAGCCTTCCTCACAACAGTGAGGAATGACACACAGGGACACTTTCTGAATGCACAATTAGTATGAATTGGTTTATTTGTATTGGTAGCAAGAGAAACCTTTCTTTGCGAACTGTAAAGCTGACACCAGCAAATGTTGACTTCACTGAATATTCACAGAATCATATCCAGTCTCTTCAGGACATGTAATGCTGAGTGTATGTGGCCCATGTGTGCATTTGCCTGATGCCGATTTGAATCTGAATGGATGAGGCGTCATGTGTGATCACATGGTTAATAGTTAATTGTGCTCTTTCAGTCTTGGGGTCTTTCTCTGGATGAAGGACTTTGGATCGGCACCTTTTGTCCATGATCCATGTGTTTCTGTCCCTTTAGGATGGGTCCTCTGATCACTCGAATGCTCCGCCAAGGTCAGGAGTGAAACATAGCAGCAACAACTGGAAGGATTGCCTTGTCACTTTGTACAGATATTCACAATCCCCATTGAGGAAAAGGGTCATAATGACTCATGGTCCATGCCGAACACATGGATGCACAGTCGAAACTTATGTCTGCGTTGCAGTCGTCTTTTTTGTCTCTATAATAGTCTGTCATCATGTGCTGTTGGGACGCACTGAGAGCTTTTGGTCATATTTAGGAATTAAACCCAGGCTGAACTTGATTCTTTGTACATGAATCATTCTACTACACTATTCACTACATAGGCCAAGATGTGAAAGCTGAACACTGGGAGTAGAAGGACGGCAAACTCTCACATTTTAACAATAAACCTACCAGCTTTAAGGGGGTGGAGCTGCCATTTTCAGTTCTGACGTCGTTTGATCGTCCATTTGCTTTCCCAGATGGTGTTGGACAGCAGCGAGCATGCGCTGTAAATTGCTCTGATGAAACCATTGACAAGATACTGGTCAAAATAACTGGAAAATAAATCAGAAAGTTGCACCTGGTGGCAAATTGACAGAGCAGTGCCGCAAATATCAGAACCCAGTGAGCACGGTGGAAGTAATGGTCTGCAGGCATTTTGACTTGCAGGAAGATTCGAGCCCGTGTCCGGGCCCCAGTCCTACCTGAGGCCCAGACCCATCAAATCACCAGCCATGCCTGACAGGGGAAAGATGAATGACAGCCATCAAAGTGCAAGTAGCGGGGTTGACTGGAGGGAGCAGGGTGGCTGGGGGCTGTGTCAGGGCCAGGAAACGCTGCTGGGATCTGAAAGTGTTAATATGCTCGTGCTGCAGCTTTGGGGTTTCAGTGTGAGCGAATGTGAGAGCCAGAGGTATGATGCTCTCGCTCTGTAAACCAATGGCACGGCACAACAGCAGCTGGAAACTTTGGTGCTTTTACTGAGGAAGTGAAGGCTGCAGAGGAAAGGTGATACAGCCCCCAACATGAGCATTCTTGAAGACTCTCACTTCAAAGTGTTCTCTCTCAGAGCTGGTATATGTTTGTTGCTTCCATAAAAGGCACAAATTTAAAAAAAGAACTTTATGAAATGCTCGTTTACCACACAAGCTGAATGAAAATGTGATAAATCATTCATTTCTGCAATAATGAGGAGGACTATCAAACCTGTGTTGCCCACCACTCCTTTTTAATATTCCTTCATCAACTGGTCACCACAGTTCTGCCACTTTCTTCCTAAAATCTGTTCATCCCTGATTCCCAGTCGAGTGGCCTGTTTGTGGGTGCACGGCAACAATGTTAATTTGTTCTTGACTAGTGGAGTAAAAATCATTAAGGAGTACCTCAGTGCCCCAAGAGGGGGGAGGAGAGGACAGTTATGGGATGGTGGGGGGGGCAAAGCTGATCCCACCGTGTGAAAGCTGCAGCTGTGGGACAACAACAACAGTATATCACCAAGTGACACTTTGTAGAGTTGCTTGATTCTGTGTTGAAAGATCAGATCAGTAAACTAATGATCTCTCTCTTTTTCTTCTTTTTCATGCTTCCTTCCTCGTGTGGATTCTTAGGTAAGTCAGCCATTCTGCTTGTATTCTACACACACACACACACACACACACACAAGTCATGCCTTTGTCTTAGCAGTAGCCAAAAAGCTGTCATCATTCTGCAGCATCCACACCATCTGCACTGGAGAATGTGTAACTGATACCCGCACAGCCAATCGTGTGTCGCACATCGTTTCCCACCGCAGGAGAATAGAGGCTGTTGTTCACATTCAAGCACTGACAGATGTGTGTTTCCTGCTATGAAGGTGCGGTGGGGACGTTGCAAATGCACGCACCCAAGCAATTCATCACAGACAGCTGTGCTGTCAAACTTGGGGGGGGGTTGAAATTTCTTCTTCTTCAAAGTTCAGAGGGTGAAAGAGGCAGAAAAGTGTCGGGATTGTTTGTGGGGATGTCATGGCACGTGCATTTTAAATCCAGGACCAGCTTGTGACGGCAACATCATGGAGCACTTTAATTGACACCACCGCTCCTTTGTCTTCAATCATCAATTTGAACTTGTTGTACTGGGGTTTGCTGAATGCACCGTCCACACTGTTTGTTGATTCTCTTCAGTCAAATCTGACAATTTTATCCCAGGATGATGTGCAGAGCTTTGGCTGCTCTTCGTTGGTCTGCAGTTTCAGGAACCATTTGGACACCGAATGCCAAAATGCTGTTTGAGTTAGTGAGGATACATTTATACAGGATGTACTGTGTATTTCAGCCTCTAAAAATATTGTAATTTTGATTAGACGGTGCAACAGATGTTTCTTAGCAACCAATGTTTTCCTAACAAGCAAGTATTAATGCTGCCACCTTCTAAGTCAGTGATGGATTAATAAATAACCTGCATGACAGTATACAGTTATACACAAATTACACTTGGTTGTGATATTTCAGTAAATACATCTCCATCAATAGCCCAGCAGTTACATTCAATCTGAAGGTAAAGCTGAGGAAAAGAAAAAATGAAAAATGAAATAGTTCAGCACAGAGAGAGGAACCTGAAACTGGTACAGGGTCAGGTTATCAGTTGGCTTGTGCCAAAATAAATCCATACCTGTCACCAGAATTTCCTCCATAAAAACAAAGTGAATCCTCAGGGTCGTAGTTAAAGGAAATGTGATCGACATTTCCACTGCAGCATCTCTCCTCTGCTTTCATTTAATGGTGCATTTTGTCCATTTTCCTCCAGCAATCTAATTAGTTTTCCTAAACTCTCTGTCAGTGATTTGTCGTCAGCTAAATTGTGCCGGCCCGAGAATGAATCAGATTCCCTTTGCTGCACTCATGCGGCACACACCCAGTTAATAGCAACAGTAATCACTTAGCATGCCACCAGTGCTCATTTGGCAGTATGGCTCTATGGGCTGCAAGCTGTTCTGGAGGTATTTGTTGGGCTCCTGACATAAGCGTTGAGGACACACTCTGGGAAGGAGTAGACATAGCTGTCGTGTTGCTGTGCAGTTCATGGATTGTGCCGAACACCTTCTTTGTGGAGGCGTCTACTTTTAAAATATCAAAAAAACACAAACTACACTTGTACCTTGAACCAGCTGCATCGCTACCACCAAGGAAAAAGCTTGTTTCGAGGAAGCATTTGTAAATTTACGGTCGACAAACACATCTCTATTGTGCCAGACCTCGCACAGTGTGTCTAATAGTGGATCATACCAGCCCTGAATTAATTTTCCCTCCCCAGGAG
The DNA here is from genome assembly GCA_016785225.1 of Psettodes erumei. Classification (NCBI taxonomy): domain Eukaryota; kingdom Metazoa; phylum Chordata; class Actinopteri; order Pleuronectiformes; family Psettodidae; genus Psettodes; species Psettodes erumei. Next base: position 1,931,862 of record JAFBJZ010000953.1, read on the forward strand.
TTAGAGAGGTTACCTTTAATCCTCAAAGATCACATATTACCGTGCTAAGTGGTTTTTTACTGCCACACGCTATCATCCAAGCTCAAAACAGCTACAGATATATTAAGAGCCTTTTTTAAGTATGGTGCTGGTGCTGGTGCTGGTGGTGGAGGGGGTGTCTGAAGGAGCACTCTTCTCCCTTGCACTTCAGCCCTTGATTTCATTCTCCATTCAGCAGAATAAATGGGGGTTCTGATTGCTCATGTGATACTGAATGGGGGGGGGGCTAAAGACTAAAGGTCGCCCTGTCTGAGTCCTTGTGATTTTTCTTGTTGTTAAAAATGTTTGTAGATCAGTTTAATGTCTCCTGCATCATGCGGCAGCACGGTGGCCTGCAGGTGTAACAGTCTTGTATCTGATGAACACTCGTACACTCCAGCCCCGAGTGGAGTTAAACAAACGCCGTGTGTCCTGCTGTGCTGCTCTCCAACAAGACCGCCATTGTTGAGCCTCGCGTTCAGCTGACGCCCTCGCCGAGCCTCAGCTGAATTTCTCAAAGGTCGGCTAACAGTGAACAAGTGAACACGCCGCCCCTTAAAAATAATGCAGAGGCCCCTTCGGGATATTCATGGGTGCAGAGTCATGGCAGCCGGGCCACGTGTACTGTCACTTCATAGAAAATGGAGCTCTGGCAGAAGATTGCAGTCGCACAGATTTAATTTGTTTTCACCCTTTGGCTTTTGTGCAGATTAAACAAACAAGACATAGTGTCAATTAATGGACTTCAGAGGCAGTGGTAGGGACCGTTTCCCCCGTTTTCCAGTCTTTGTGCTAAGCTCAGTTCAGACAGCTCATCCTCCTTTCAGCAGTGACGCAAATGAGCAAACTTTTTATCTGTTTTAATGCATGAAACACTTGGTATTGACAGACTGACAGAAAAAAATACTCAGCCCGTAGAAATGAAGTTAAGGAGATGTCAGTATTGAGCAGTCAGAGCATTATAACTACTCTAACTACAGTAGTTATGCACCTGCCCATGTTTGATCAAAAGTTTTTCGATGCTCTGGCAGTAAGATAAACATTCCTGAAGAGGCAGTCAAGGTTTCAAGATCACCTCTGCTATAGGGGAAGATGCCACTCACCGATGTCCGATCCCCAGGTACTGTATTGATTGAGCTCTCAGCTGGAGCATCATCCTCACGCTCCGTTCGCTGCCTTTCCCTTCTCTGAGACTTGGAAGGTCAGCTGCGATGGGGCCCGACTTTGCGAGTCTGATGCATTTAAAGGAAGAACAATGTGGGGAGTGTTTCTGCAGCAAACGAGGGAGGGACGGGTCGAACAGGGCAATTTCTGACAGCTCCTCTCTCCCCCTGAAAGAAACGTTAAAAGAAAGAGAATCAAGCGGTGAAATACAGAGCAAGGCGGTGCAAAGATGGAGGGAATGTGTGAAGGTTGGAAGGATATAATGAAGGGCAGATTTCACTGGAGAGGTTCCCGGAAATTGGCTGGCCCTTTAGGGTTCGTGACATTTCTCTGAAAGTGCTTTGGGCAGCAAATTCAAGCTCTGACTCACTTTGTTGGCATGCAGCTCCGACGATAAGAGTATGTCTGAAAAGAATAACTAAATGATGGCACGAAGCCCCCCATGCGACTCCACATTCAGTAGGTTTTAGCACCGGATGAATCAGTCATCCAACCTTGTAGCACAGAAATAATGAAAAGAATAAATTAGAGAACTAAAATACAGGAAAGAATGATTTATTGCATTCACATGCAAAAATAAATAAATTGAAATGAACTTGCCAAGCAGATGGATGTGACATGATGTTACAGGTGCTTTATTGCATTTAAACTATGCAGCTATAAATAAACAGCTGTCTGGCATGATAATTTAGTTTAAATAATTTCTTTTTAGCAATTTCTATTCAATCCAGAGCCAGGTTAACTTATAACTCCCTTATTACATTTTTTCTTAATGTTATGGATGTCTCAGGAGGGAAATAACACCGATTTTGGCTCCAGCCCGTAGGCTGTCTTTGGGGTTGTATCCACCGTCCATCGTGCCCTGCAGCAACTCGCACTTTGTCACATTGGATCATATGCAGCTTGACCTGCATGCGTGTCTGTGGCTGCGCAGGCTGGACCTGCACATTTTATTTCTTCTCACCACTCAGCCTCCGGTCTTGTGGCCCCGAGCGAGCGCTTCCTTCAGGAACTGCTATAAGTGCGAGTTTGAATTGGTCATTTGTTATATCGACGCTGCACTGAAGGCTTCCCATTGATTTCCCATCGATGTGTAGGTGAGCAGTAGATAAGCCAGCAGACGGGGGTGGGTGGGGGGGTGATAAGTGCCTGTGGTTTTCCATGACAGCTATGGATGCCGCAAAGGACAGAGCAAAGTCAGGTGTCTCCCAAAGTCACCTATTGAGCACAGAGTTACCCCCACACCAGCTCTCAAAACAAAACTGCTCAACAGCTTTGCACCTCGTCCAACCTCTTGCCATTGAGCACTGCCACGCTGCTATATTGAATTAGCCACCGTCTCTGTCACATTAGAAGTCCTCTTCCTGACAGCACCGTATCAATCAACTGATTCATTCTTATTAGATTAAACCATGGGGGTGTCACGTCGTTAATGTGAAAAATGGGATGTCGGAGCGAGAAGATGGAAAATCTATCTCAACAAAGGGCCAGGAGTCAGACGAAGAATGTCAAACGTTACTTATGGAAATGTTGGGAGTTTGAACTAAGGACATTGATATTGATTGAATGATACCTTAATCTCTCTTCATGCATGGAAATCTAGGCTTTTTGATAGCAACAATAAAGATTAATTCTAAAAACTTGGACATTTTGTCCATGTTTTTCCCAAGTAGATCCAATCAAACCATCATATCTAATATAAAGATCATGAACTCCAGAGCTCTGATGGTTTCCTGGCTCTCGTTGCTGAGGAAAGTCATTCAGCCAACCACCCAACACTATATTTTATATTTGAAATGAGCATTTAGAAAAGTAAAATGCGGCTCACACATCACACACAGCACGTCAGCAGTAATAATTGCAAAGATATAATCGGTCTTTATGATACTTAAACACCCAGGGTTTTTTTTCTGCATTATGAGCAGGTCTGCTTTTAGGTCTGTTTTGATAAGTACATAATGCTAATATACTGTAACTTAAATGTGCCCCGTGGAGTCTTCTGGTAAATAAACAAGAGGAACAGTATGATGTTATTATTTTACTTGTCTTCCTTCCTCGTAAAACACCTGTAAATATTTTTAACCCTGCATTGTTTATGTTTACCTTTTTAAGTGACAGGCTGAAGTCGGGTCATGAACAGGGAACACCACAGATCACAGGAACTACTGTAATATGAAGGATACAGCCTGTATGCGTGGTTAACACTTGGGTGAAATAAAAACAGAGATGATAATTATATTTCTTGTATTCATAAGCAGGAGGCCGACTTTACCTATAAATAGTCGTCCCTAATATTTCCTCTTTCAGATACACCAAAATGTGCTTAGTCTTGAGCCACTGAAAAGACTATTTATGCATGAAGCTTTATTTAAATATTACTCATTGCAGCGTGTTTCATTCTCAGCTGCACTCATTTTAGCAGAGGAATAAAAATTATTTGCGTCAACTCAAGCGTGTAATGGGCCATCCTCCAGTTCCGGTCAGCAGTTGTGTTTGTCAAACCTGTTCTCTTACGTGCAGACGGAAGCTCTTAATAGTCTGACAAAGACATCCTCACGCATTTAAAACAATTGCCTGTCAAAGCAATGAGGCCAACGTGCAGAAAGACTTTAGTCTGAGGAGGTTTTTGGCAGCCTGAGAGATAGCTGAAATATGGCCACAGGCTTCTGGAACAAAGGCGGACTCCATTCTGCGCTTTTGTGCCAAATTTCACAACCCTGTAAATGGTCATTAAAAATGGGTTGTGAAAAATGCACAGGGAAGCTAGCCAGTTGGTCGTTCCCTCTGTTGCTGCCTTCTCCGGGGCTAACAAATGGCGACGCAGAATCATCTGGTCAAACGAGCGTAGTGGGAGGCGGTTTGTTTCTCCTCTTCCGTGGCTGCTTTACAAGTCGAAAAGATCCAAGACAGTTTACTTTTTTCAGCCCGTGATTAGATTCAGTGTCTCTCCCTGTCTGTGGGATTTGTCTGAAAAGGAATGGAAGCTTCTGTCACACTCCCCTGTGGCTTCTGCAATGCCTGTAGTGGGTGTACATGTGCCTACCAGCCCCCCGCTCCCCCCTTTGAGAGATGTGAGCAGTGTTCACCCACCTGGGCCTGAGCGAGGGCAAAGAGGAAGAGGAAGTCAGTGATTTGAAGGAGCCATGTGATGGGAGAGAGCACATGAGGTGACTGGAGGGAGCTGCAGCGGGTTGTGGTGGTACAGAGGCTTTGGTCGCTCCTCAGGCGCCTTCAGGGACTCGCGAGTCCCTCAGGCGCCTTCAGGGACTCGTGATCTGCCTCTTTTCCCCGGCTTTGTTCCAGCCGCACACGCTGCTGGTTGGAACCTTGGGGGAACTCGACTCTTGGGAGAGTCGAGCTCTGCCGCCATATTTGTGCCACGTTGGCAGAGCATATTTGCATTTCTGAAACATTGTGCATGTTTCAAGGCTTTTGTTACCTGTCACAGGTTATAGTGAAGAACAATCAAGCTGATCTGTTCAGAAGTTTTATTTCATAAGTAGATAAGTTGGAGGAAATCCCATTTACACCTTGTCTACATATTCGCTGCCCTTCAGTGGAGGAGTAGCAACAGCCAAGTCCTTTTCACTGAACCCTCTTCAACCACAGCGATGCTGTGTCTGCCACTGTTGGATCTTTTGCCTATTGCACTCCTCGTTCCCCCCTGAAAACAATCGCAGACTGACCAGGGTGATTAACGTAACTGCAAATCAGTGACATCATATTTTGCATCCTCAGGGCGTTCAAGAGGAAATAGCTCATGCAGCTGCCTCTCGCTACAGGCTGCCAACGTGGAGTTTTGCTTGCCGCTGCATTAAATCCTTGTTTGATAGATAATAAGTAGACACAAAATCCTCTATATCACAGGGATGCAGCTCAGCAGTCGCTCAATATGGCTCACAGCAAAATCAAGGGCACCTACAGTGGCTGCAGACTTTATAACGCGAGAACAAACCTTGTGCTGTTGGTTTTTTCTTGGGGAATGAAGGGCAGGTGTCCACGTGGTGCTAACACAGTCGCGCTCTCAGCAGCCTCCAGCGGGGGTTATTGATGACCCTCAGCGATAGGATCGGCTCGAGAGAGAGGGTCCTGCTGCTACTGCAAGGGCTGAATCCCCTCTTTGCATCACACACACACAGATATAAAGCTCATGCACTTAACACTGGAGAACATACACCCACATGCTGTATTTGCACCCACAGAAAAAAGATGCATCATTTACATCCAAGTTTTGTCTTCTGCAATTTCATGCCTTGCGTTCAAAGATCAGCTCTCCCTCTCTCTCCGGGTTTCTGTTTTCTGTACACACACACAAACTCCTCACACCACTTGAATAACAAACAAAATCATGCACACTCACTCAGATAAGCATCATAAATCAGACGATGCAACGCAGGGGTTTTTGGAATCTTATCCCTTCTTAAGCCGATGCTGCTCTGCTGGCTTCCCCTCGCTGAGGGCGTAATCAGGGCATCGCTGCTTCCATATGCTCCACCTTTTACACTGTCTCCATAATTTCTTCAGCCCAGCTATGTCACACCAACTCCCCCGTGGCAAGAGTCATTACTGTTGCTGCACTACAGTGATTTGTTGCACAGTTTCCGCCACCAGCTTTATTGCTGTAATTGTGCAGCTTTTAGACTCCAATTAGCATAGGTTTCCATATGTATGGAGGAGCACTCCATATATTATGACAAGCACCAGGAAAGGCCAGGGCACCAGGAGCTAATGTGTATTATTAGTATTGCTGGTGGATGGTGGGGGGGGCAGGGTTGGAAGCTGGTGAAAGATGCAGTTTTGATTCCGCTTCCTTTCAAATGAATCTTGGCCTCCAGTGACCTAATTAGGCTGGTGATAAATCAAAGCACCCACAGGCTCTCTGTTGCTGTGAGATATGTCAGTGACCCTCAGGGGAGGCCAGGGCAACCTTCATTACTTCCCCGAATCAAGGTTAGCGACTGGAAACCAAGGACTGCATGCAAACAGCTTTTTGGCAAGCCACTTCCGTATTCAACATAGTCATGAGGGTGGCAGTGATTTTCCTGAGAGAAGAAACGCTGACCTGTGCAGGATGAGTTTTGTCTTTTCATTCATATCAGAACACTTTGAGTTTAAGAACTGGGGATGGGATGGCAGACAGCACTCTTTCTTTTTCATTAAGGGTGATTTGAAGCAGGACAAGTTATGACAAGAACTGCCACAGCTAATCTAAAGAAGCACTAATCATTTTTTTTCTATTATTCGTGGATCAGATGACTGTGTGCAATGAGACAAGTGACAAACCCATGATGAATTATCACCGGATTGTGCAGGTGGAGAGTAACCCACCCTGACCTGGCAGCGGAGGGGGTCGTTTTTGACCAAGATTCTTACATTTAGGTCCAGTGGATACCTCTGTCTTCTCTCTCTCCTCCGTCTAGTTCCAAAACAGATGTTTTTCCAGACTGGTTATCAGTTGGCTGGAGTAACCAGCAGTATATGTATATGTATATGTATTCAGTATGTGTATTATGCTTCTAGCTAAAGATGGATACCCTGTGGGCATAGGGGCTTATGTATGATACACTTAAGTTGACTATGAGTCAACAGTTTTTAATTGCTCCTAAGAGTTCTTTCCAAAAAATGCTTTTTCCTCATTTTAGGTGCCAAGGCAGTGATGCACCCCCCACAATCGGTCTATTAAAAACAGTGCAGTTCATGTTCACAAAGCAATTCTCCACTGTAATCCATCACGGATCATGCTTAAACATACAGATGAGTAAACAAAGATTAAAGAGTGGCGACCGGCAGGACTCCGCGAGGGAAGCATCGCTGCACCAAACTAATCCGAACCCAGCACAGCAGCCTCACCTCACACACACACACACACACACACACACACACACACACACACACACACACACAGCAACACGCCTGCAGTGTGGCCCCGGATGCCGTATGGAATCCATATTGCTAGGTGGCTGTTAGTGTCAGTGGCGTGGGCTGACAGGTGTGACGGCCCCTGTGGCAGGCGGCCCTGATAGGCCAGTGCCTCAGCCCAGAGCCCCCTGGGAAATGTCCAGCTGCTGGTCTTATTGGCGGGAAGATGAAGCTGACAGGCCTGAGAGGAAGGTGCTCGGTGGAATTCCCTGCCTCTCTCACTTAGGCTCTTTCTCCTTCAACCTCCCCTCCTCTTTTTTCCCGCCCGGAGGTCTCCTGGTGGGTTTTTGAGCTGGTGAGGCAACATTATCTGCCATGGAGATAATGGAATCAGCAGCTTAAGTCACTGGTGCGTACTGTACACCATTAGAACTGGTAAGTGGTTTTTAATGGTGTGGCTGATCGGTGTGTTTTTGACTTAGTGGAGTCACGAGGGCATGGAAAATAGTTGAAACGCACAGCACAGAAATGACATGACATTAAAAGCGGTTTTAATGTGTAGACGCTGCCACTGTGAGTCACAGTGCCTCTTGTGGAGCCTCTGCCAGCCTTGTAAATTGAATCATTTGGCTTTTCAATACCAATAAGTACTCCTTTATTTAGCGTACAAAAATGTGATAAACACTTGAAACACTTGAAAAGGTGAATGATTCCCCCGCTTGTGGCCAAAACACTAACCTTACACATTTCCTTTGGATAGAAATCCCCCCTGAGGTCATGCTTAAGTTAAAATTCAATTTGTCACATAAATTTCATGCTTCCACTGGGAATGGGTTGTTCTGTAATGGCTGTAAATGCTACTGCCACTTGGCTCTGACACCAGCGCCACATACAAACACGTTTTACTCACAGCGACACGTTGAACCTCTGGCGACGAGTGTCTGACTCTTGATGAAGCCTAAGAATAGAAGTAGCATTGAATTGTCATGGAGTGTCACTGAGTGTGTGTCTGCTAATACCGCCTGAACACTTTTTATGACAACAAAATTATGTACACAGAAAGGGGAAAGAACCCCATAAAGGTTTGAATAATTCATACTTTGAAGGTAAGAGATGCCAGGGAGGGGAAATGTATTCCAAATTTGCAAATCTCTTATCAGAGCGCAAGGGTACATAAATACACAAGTGCAAGCTCAATAGCGGTAGACATCAAATGACACTGTGGGCAAATCTTCATCACCATCAGCCAAAGCAGGCTTGTTTTTCCCCACAAACAATCTTTTTTTTCCCTTCTTCTTCTTCTACTTTGAGATGGATGCCCAAGGTCACGAGCTTGAAGTGGGGCGCCGTGCCCTTCACTGGGCTGGTGCACACTTAATGTGACTCACTGCTGAGCTTACCAAGCAGCAGTACAAAAAGGGGGGGTGGGGGGGGGAAGATGAAGAGGCAGACAAGGCAGAAAAGTAGATAGAAAAGGTGCGAGGGGGGAATGAGAGGCAGGGAGGCATTTGCAGAGAAACACCTGAAAAACATTATGTCCTCACCTTTTGTGAGCAGAATATTTCACACCACCTGATCTTGTGCATCAATATTTGACTGCGAAAAAGGTTTTTTTGAAAACATGAAATAACAATGAAAGATTGATGGGGACCTGACGCCTCCTTCCTTGCATGTTTTAGCAGCTCCTTTGGCAGCCAAAGTGTCCTTCTTGGGGCCCTGAGGGAGAGAAAAGTGACATTGAAAAGTGAGGCAAAGTGGATTTAGTGTTGCATTTTTTTTCTCAGCTCTTAATGTTCAACTCCAGTAAAGTTTAATGCAACTGGTAAATATTAAACTCAAGACACATTTGTTCAGATGTGAACCTCAAGCCATGACGCAGCACCCCTGTTGGGAGTGTAAATGAGTGACATCATCTCCCCGCTGCCGCCAAGCCCCTCCCCTGTGGTTTTGAGTGGCAGCTCCTGGCGGCAGGGCCCCCGGGCACTGAGTCTTAAACACAGCGCTCGGAGCCACGCAGCCACAGAGCCCAGGGCTACGCCAGCTGCTGCGCTGATACCCCTCTGCGGGGTGTGTGCCTGGCTGGAGATGCATGTGTAGGTGTGTGTACACGCGTGTGCGTGCCCATTGCCTTGGCATTTGTGTGTACATGCGCGACGTGGGGCCTGTGCGTGTCTGTGTTTAAGCAGAGGATCAGAGACAGCGCGACCGAGGCAGTTTACTTTTAATTATGTTGTTTTGGTTTTTTTTTTACCCCCGTTCTCAGCTGTGAATGACGGTTTTTATTAATTATACACAGGAAATGTGCTGTGGGTTGTCACAGGCGCTGAGATATGCCTTTTGTCCATCCCCACATTTTCCTTTTATTGACTTTGAGCAGATAAACGAGGTATGTTTGCTTCGTATTCAGCAGCCTGTCAATGGATCGTGTTTAATGTCTGCTATTACGAATGATTAGCTTTGGATTAGCTGAAGCTTTTGTCTCGTCTGCCCGCTTTGTTTTTCCCAGTCCCTTTCAAATCCAAGTCATTTGGAGAAGTGGCTCTTTAGAACTGTATCTAAACCCAATCAAAAGCAGAGATGAGGAAAAAAAAAACCTGCGGCGTTCCACTATTGTCACAGCGCTGTTTTTGATGGCGAGTCTTGACTTTGATGGCGAGACATGTTGGCAAACACTGCAACTTGTTTGCTGAATATAAAGCAGGCTGTTGATGTGGGCATTGTTAGTGTCTTTTTTTGTTGTTTTTTTTTTATGTGTGCGATAGTTGTATCCTCTCAAGGCACAGCGGGCATTGTAGCATCATTAATGTTTTTAATTAAAGACTAAATCAATAGGAAATGACATTGGGGAAAATTGTCGCTCTCTGCAGTCTGACATAAAATACACTTCTGGCCAATCGCTGATATCAAAGCCAGTTTTTTTTCACCAGCTATCAATGGAAACACACACAGGACATTAATTACAAAAGTGTACCATAGTTACCACAGCAAACACATGAACAAAAATCCTGACTTTATAAATGCATCTATATGTTTTGTCTGCATGCAGTTTTGTAAATCACAATTAATTTGATAGTTTGTGCACGTACACAGGCCTCATACCCTGCACCATTAACTCCCACAATTAGCAAGAAATGGTTACTGAAATGGCTATTGTGATTATTGCTCTGCATATAAATCAGCTTGTTATTGAAAATGGAGAAATTTAGAGCAAAAAAAAGTAATTACACTCACTGGTTGAGACAAGGTTTGATGCTCGTAAATACGACATGTATTGATTGTTTATAGCCTCCGGTGAGCGTCTGACTTGTGCAGCACGTCAGTCCAGGTCTCAGATCTTAGCGCTGGCTCCCCCCATAAGAATTGATTTAAAAATGCTACTGTTGCTTTATTAAGCAGCGATTGGGTTAGGGACCAAAGCTTCTTACTGCCCCCAGGTTTTATTAGTGTCATACTATCTATGTGTATCAGCCAACCATCGCGCATGTTTCACACCTCTTTTCTACAGCAAATAGGCCCCTGCTGAGATATCACTGAATGGGGATGCTGTCAGAAGTCTGTGATCATGTACATTTGTCTTTTCCTTGTCATATTTAAGTAAATTGATACTGCAGAGTCAAATTTACCTCTTTAAATACAGTGTGACACTTCAGGGGGTTGTTGGTAATTAACTTGTGATGTACTGCTGACAGTACAGTGGCAGAACACGGTGATTCACACCCTTTTCCTTCTGATATGTGCGGTTCAGATTAACTTGTGATTTTCGCCTCCACGAGCCAACAGTCGCACATGTGATTCATACAACCAACAAGATATCAGCCAATGGATAAGTGTGAGTATGAGTGTGCTTATGTTATTTTTTCTGAAGGTTTGTTAGATTACACAGCTAACGGCATAAATCCATAGATCTGCGTTGCTACATGCCATTTTTGCGGAGCAGATACCCCTTAGGGGCAATTTGATAAGTTGATCTCTATCGTCGAAGAGATGATTAGCTCCTGTGAGAAAGCGAGGTAATTGGTACGGCAGGGCTTGTTAGATGAACAATAAGTTGACTCACTCTGAGCTTGTAGCGAGAGATGGCCAATTTAACTCCTGATACAAATCAAAGTAAAATAATTGCAGATTTCACCACCTGTAATGAGGCAGAGGTTGATGTGGTGAACTGCACCCTGAAGATACACTTTTATTTCAAATAGTGGTGGCTTCTGTTGGAGCATGAATCCAAAGAAACTTATTTTGAAATAAATCTCATTTCCTGTATTAAACAAATGGAAGCTTTGATCAAGATCACCTGTTGCTCCTCACCCCAAAGCAAAAAATATATATATATATATATATATATATTTGTTTACATTTATCCAGTAAAGAACCTTCAAAATAAAGATATATAGAGATTTTCACCTGTCGAGTGACGGCTGCGACTCTCCCTTTTCGCTCGACTGTGGCTCCGTCCCCTGTTGTGTGGAGTCAACAGCCGAGCCGCTATCATTGCTGGTAATCATCTTCACGCTCGGCTGCGTTCGGCGAGATGAGCCAAACACTCCTCTCCGGGCTGAGGCAACTGACTGACCGACATGTGGCGGTGTAAACACACGCTCCTCCGTGTCGCTGGAGGACGCCGCGCGCTCAGCCGGTGGGGTGAGGGGGTGGGGGTCCAATTACCTGAGCTGCGACTGAAAGTGAGGGGAAATGCCGGCAGTGGCTAGTGCACGCATCGGTCCCCAGCAGATAGCTGACTCTCCTTTCCCATACAGTATACACACTCATTTACATGCAGAGCTCAAGCTTATTTATGCACATGCTCAGTGAACCTTAAAGTCCCTGCTGGTCTGCTGAGTGGATGTGTGTGTGCCTGCTTGTGTGCTAAGCCTTGTGGGAGTTTCTCAGTTATATCTGAATGTTGTGCATGTGTCGCCTCGAAGAGAGAGGGAGAGACAAAATCAGAAAAAAATGTAAAGTAAACACACATAAGCGGAGCACGTTTTCAGGCCTGCCAGTGTTAGTTTACAAGGCAGGAAACATTTAAAGACGAAGCCAATTAGCATGTTTCCTCTCATCCGTTCGCACCGCTCTTGATTCTCGGAACCAAGTTGATGATCAAGCAGCCCACATCATCACTTCGTCTGTAGATATGATGTGATTGAACGATGACATGGACACTCTCACACAGTCAATCGTAACCCAGAGGTGTGTGTTCATGTGTTTGCCTGTTAGGGTGAAGGAGGAGGGTGCACTTGGGGCTATGTATCCTATCCTTTCTATGGGACAGTCATCAGTGCCCCCAACCCCCACCTTCCCAATTAGGATGGGTAATTCAAGAGTTTTTGTGCGGGCCCAATCTGCAACCGTCTGTGGTCACACAGGTTAAATCACACACACACACACACACACACACACACACACACACACGGGGGCACTCACACAGTCATTTCAAGACAGAGGAACTCACACATCGCCGCTTTGACCCTCTGGTGATTATGCAGATAATGTGTGTGTGTGTGTGTGTGTGTGTGTGTGTCTGTGTGGGCATGGGTTCCCCTCCATTTCCCTAATTTTTCAGAATTGTAGATAAGGCTGTAATTAGTTAATAAAGTCTTGTCTGAGAAAAGAGCTTGTGGTGTCAGTCTTCTTTTCTGCTGATGGTTCTCTGCTCTTCACTCCTCCGCCATCATATAGACACTAAAACAGCCACTCTGTTTCCCACTAATAGTGAAAATTGCATCCGCTTTGTTAAAGCAAATGTGCCTCCCCCTCTCCTCCTCCAGCTCAGCCGATTGAGACAATCAAACAAGACTTTAAATTAGACAGGAAGATGGTGGGAACGTTGACGTCCTCAACACCCAGGTTCACCTGTGTGTGAGGTTTGGAGTAAGGGTGATAGAATAATGTGCACTCGAAGTCAGAATTACATCTGTGGAGTCTCAGGAAATAGCAGAAACAATCTCACCACCAGCTCCACGTAGCAGCTCTTCTGGATCGTATGATTTTGATTTTGTCTGAGCACTTAAAGGACTTCTTGTCAATGAGCTTAAAGATTCAGTGTTTATTTTGACACCATGTGGGCAGCGTCTTGTTTAGTGAGTACATTCTCACCACCCTGATATTGCCTGTTAATGAGGAACATAATGAAAAGCTTTCAGTTCATCTATCATTTTAGCCTCTCACTTCTTCACTTTCATGCGTTCCTCCTTTGTCATTGCTGCCCAGTGTTAAGGAGCTACTTTAGCCTTTTGTTGGGGAATCAAAGGCCAAAACAAGTCCTACAGGCTGAAAAGTAATTCTTCTACTTGGACTCGTTGAGTGAGTCGGTCTCACCCTGGGATGCCTCCTAAACATCAGACTTTGGTTTGAGCCAGAGCCAAGTTCCTTATTGGGACTTCAGGCGCTGTCCTTGGTGCTGAACTCACAGCTTTAATACCACCTAACCCTGAGAAAACATACTGCACTGTGTGTATGTGTGTAGTTCACACACTATATAACCCTGGAGAGGGATTCTTTTTTCTCTCTCTCCCTCTCTTTTCGTTACTTATTGCACAGTGCTACTCAATCCATTACAGTAGTTTTTCCAGGGGGAGAGAGATTTTTGTTCCAGACGTGGGCGACTGCTGCGTCTCATACTGGGGTAACAGTGAAAAGCAACAATCATTCCTGACAGCACGTAAGGAGCGTGGTCAATTTGAGGACTGATCAGCCACAGAAAGGCCAGACTGATGATTTTCATTCCCATTTCACGGCAGCTTTTGTCTTCGACGCTCGCAGGATTAAAACAAAGAGAAGCTAAATGCGAAGGTGTATGTGTGTGCCTGTGAGCTTAAATGATGGTGACAGACAAAGGGAGTATACGAGGCGGTTTGTGGGAGAAAGCAGAAGCGATTCTGGCTCCCGCCTGCTGAGAGGAACCATTTGTTTGGGGGGCCAGAGCAGCATGAGACCACATTGCTGCACTTGTTTTTGTGGAGTTGTTTTTGAAAAACGCCACTTGTCTCAATGAAGAATACAATTGTAGCAGGAGCCACATGTCCACTCATGTTGACAAATGCACTTTTACGCACCGTGGTGGCACACACACACACACACACACACACACACACACGCACACACATGCGGTGAGAGATGACCATGTGGCACACACACACACACACACACACACACACACACGCACACACATGCGGTGAGAGATGACCATGTGGCACACACACACACGGTGAGAGATGACCATGTGGCACACACAGACGGTAGATGACCATGTGGCACACACAGACATAGTCATAGACCAGGGGGGGCACTCAGAATGATCCATCAGTGGGAGTGGTTGAAGTGCACATCAGACAAGTGAAATGACAGCGACAACTCAGACAGATGAATCAGCCCAGTCAATGTGAAAGGAGCGTGAAAGAGATGTTCACATTCATCCATCCATCCTCGTCAGCAGCCAGCAGGCCACCCAGCCCCCCCCAACCTGACGCCTGACACACTCACCCACGCAGACTTGAATTCACACTCGCGAGAGACACTGACTCGGTCACACATACATGCACTTTGTGTGGTTGTTCCAGCTGCAAGGGTTGTATGTACACACAAATATTTTCACCACACACACCACGATGGGAGTTAGCCACATCTTGTTGACATTTTCATAGGCACTAGGAGTAATTTATGTAAGGTTAGCTTGCTCCCAGTGCAGTGGGCCAGAACACAGAAAAAGCAAACAGAGGGAGAAAGAGAACAAATTGCTTTTTTAAATTGCTCAGACAAGGGGTGCTCTTTTTGCTCTATTAGGACAAAGTGCAAACACTGCTACAAAGCAGGGGGGCGAACCATGGGAGTGTGACTAAATCTAATAGAAATACCATTTGCCAACATGGATACCAATGGTATCTGCATAGAAGCTGTGTGGTTCAGATGGAAAACACTATGATGTTGCACAGCAATAAGCTAACTACGGTAAATGTCGCTAACTGACAAAGCAGTCCATAATCAGCTCGTAAGAAGAAGATTACACAAGGGACAAAGCAGTGAATAATCTAAAAATATCAGTTTTTCTTTCCAGATGCTTGCTTAAAAATGTACGTTACTTTGCCAAAACAACCTCTGACATTAGACGTGAAAATGAATATCCATGGTCTAAGTTTATTTCCATAATCTCTGACAATTTCATGCCTCCTCAAGACTCACTGTTTAGTATTTACATATGTTAGTTTTTAATTATATTCCTCCGAACAGCCAACCTGTGCCGCTCCTCGATGTAAATGTGATTATTCCAGAAGCCTCATCCGTACCAAGCACACCCACCCGAGCACGCTACTGTGTGTCTGCCACATTTTCCTTCGACCCCATGCTGTAAACACGCCGCATGTCACAGTAAATTAAGGCTTACTAAAGTATACTTTCCCTCATTAGAGAGAGGTATAATTGCAAATGATTGCAGAAGGGGAAGGTGCTCACATAATGCAGGGATGGGTGGTGCACCCTCCATGTGTGTGATACTTCTTCATTCACCATTGAAATGAATCTACTGGGAGGGAAACTTTAACTATAATCCTCAGTCATAGTTGTAATTGTGAATGAGTGTGTTTTTTGTGTCTTCTTGGGAAATTAAATGTGATGGAAAGAAATAATCCACAAACAAAACTATTTGTATTTTGTGGAAAACTTTTATTTTTGCCCACACTCCCCCAGTGCTTCCCAGCCGGTTGTTGAACTTCAAAGTGGTCTGTTTCCTCTCCCTGGGTGTCACAGCAGCCGATACCCCCGTGGAGGGGGGGGGGTGTTGGCAATCTACTGAAGGCGCCCCCTGGTGCTACCATGTCCCGTCCATGGCCCCTTTTTGGGCTGAACCTCAATGGATGCATATAATCCTGCTCTGCTCATGTGGCTGTTCGGCCTCAGCAAGGCCCCCCCTCGGAGAGACATTGACGTCGAAGGGTGGCAACCGTGACATCTGTTTCTCCCGCTTTGCATTGGACCAAGCTCAGAAATCAAGGTCAATGCATGCACTGAGCACAAGGCACAGAATCAGCGTTGAACATAATGCAACTTGTAAACCTATCTGTGTATCATCTTTTTTAATGCTTTTTTACTTACATAGTATGTATTCTTTCATTTTTTTGCTGTGCACTTACTGCTGCAATAATGTAAATATCCCCACTATGGAACTGATAAAGGATTATCTTATTACAAAATGCTTCCTCAAATCAAATTAGACACAACAATGAAAGATGAAAATGATATCCACTTACAACCAAAAATTCTTTCACGTTAGTGGAGCAAAGATATTCTTGAGCGATGTTTCACTGCAGTTTTGAAGGCCAGCATTCGCATTGACTTGACTTTGCACTCTCACATGCACACACTCACGGGTTTTGATGAACTGCTGGTAAAGCTTTGCCGTGCATGGACAAGCAGAGAGACAGGCGAGAACGGACGTTCATCTTTGCCAAACATTTCCTGCTCGTGTTGGTGCTAATATTGCCCCTGCGATGTTTCCGGCCGAGCGCCGAAAGCTCATGTCAAGAGTCCGTCAGTGTGTGTGGCATTTTGCCCACAAGCCTGTGCATTCTGGGTAGAGATGAGCTACTACCAGCTCAGTGATGTATCTCTGCAGGTGATGACTTATACATTTATCAGAGAAGGACACAGAGCTGGTCCCAGTGAATGAGGCATTTGTAATGATAAGACTATGATATACTCTGGGTGAAGTTCAAGAGGGCGAGTCTGCAACACATTAACTATGATTTACTATCTCCTCTCTGCTAAAATGCAGCCCTGCTGCAGCCAAGGGAGAGAAAAAGTGGGTTTGTTATTGTGATCATTTGTTGTTAGGAGATAGACGGGCACTGCAGCCACTTCCAAATGCTTTCTCATAAGCATCTTATATTTTGGAGATTAGATATTCAGCTGTGAACAGTGTGGTGCCAGCCTTTTGGAGGCCAGAGTCATCATTTTTGAAATATGTATTGCACTAGTGCTTTTACTGTTACTGGACTTTATCCTCACAACCCTGCAGAACATTGTTTCCTTTAATTTATTGACCACTGTGTCACTGAGTACTCTAAACTTTGGAAAATCCTGTATAAATAGGCTCCTGTTAAAAGCATGCATTACTTTGAGTTGTCAGTCTAGAGCTTAAAATGTGTTCCTTTGTGGCAGATAAGTAAAGCATTAAATACAAAACAGGACTCAGCAGTTATCTGTGCTGTCGTACACAATGTACCAGGAAGGTTTCTTCTAATGGCATTCATACGAGGCAAATTTTCTGTCCCGCTATTGTTGATGCACAGTGTCTCGTACAAAAATGGCTGTCACAGCAATTTAGTTAAGACAAGGAGCTTTATCACACTTAAATGAAACTGTCAAACTCAGTTTCCCTTACAATGGTGATAATGGCCCTGCTGCATAACCATGCTGAGGCACCCCATGCACCCTACTCCTGTGGTCCCTTTTCCTCTGCCCGACCTGCCTCTTTTCTTTTCATCTGTCTTCCTGTCATCTCCTCCATTCTCCTCCCATCCTGGAACGGAGTGTTCCTCTCCAGCATCTGTGGAAATATGAGGAGCGCTGCTCTGCTGACAACCACACTGCATCGCAGCAAAGTGCTGCTATCTTTTGTCAGAGGTAGGCTGTAAAACCCTCTTGGCAGGTTAGTTTTTCTGGACTTGGTTGTGGCTGTGCTCTATGTTCGGTTCTTCATTGAGCCAGAAAGAGGTGCTTTCCCCTTTTTTTCATTCCAACACTTCAAACTGATAAATTATGGAACAGGATCTCTGTCGTAGCTGCTGTAGCCATTATAGGAGACGTTAAATGCATTAGAGGTGAATTTGATTGAAGTGTTTTTATAAGGAAGGAGGGCAAATATCAAGGAAAGGCGTACTTTCATTCTAATGAATGTGTATCAGTAATAATTTCCGTCTTATCACATTTCTCACCGTAAATGTGTGAAACTATATTGACACTTGTCAGTGACAGCTGTAATTCCTCCAGTGCCTCAAGGAGAGGATAATTGCGAGCTATAATATGTTTTATGTGGATTTGCCCCCAGACCTCTGTTTCTGATAATGTGATAATGTGGGGTTTCTGCACACTTGGAGTGAGTGTCCCACTGCAGCCAAGGTGCCCTATTGTTTTATGGCTGTCCACAAAACAAAGACAGCACATCTCTAACTTTAATGGCAGAAACGCTCACCAGGCTACTTAATCTGTGCCTTGATTTACGCGCGGCTCAGTCACGCTGGCTCTCAGACTAATGGCGTCTCCGTGCGCTTTCATTTCATTACACTTAATGGCTCTCTAATTGTGTACATTTAGTAAGAATCAGAGGGACAGAAAGTGCAGAGATCCACAAAGGTGGACCAGCAGGTGCGCACACGAACAACAAGCTTTCGAAGCGGTTCAGTTTCTATTACTTTGTGATTTAGGCATCACTCACACCCAGGGAGAATGACAGTAACACCATAATGAAAGAACAGTCACACAGTACATGTTGAGTGAGAGGTAAAGTAGAATCGGTAGAGAGGAGTGTACTTCTCAAGTTGGACCTTTCCCTGACTCCAAAGTTGAGTGTGCAGGCTTCATCTCTGTCTCTCAGAGGAAGATGCTGCGTCTCCTCCCATTGGTTCACATCTGACAGAGGCCTGAGCGCTGACACATTTGTGCACATCCTTTCAGAACCTAATCGGCTGAGTATAGCTGCGCATCAACATTCGGCGTTAAATTGGTTGTCTCGGTACAAGTCGGCCACTTCAGCGTAAATGCCCATACGTGATGCTCAAACCAAATGATAGACCTGCTGCAAATGTCAGATAAGAACAAAGGTACCTATCAAACGGTAATTCATGACTCTCATAATGGAAGGTTCCTTTTTGCAGCTGTATTGAATGCTCCTTGTCCAGAGATTTACCCAACATAATAGCACCTTGCTGCAGTGTAATTTTCTTCTTCTCTTCTCCTTTTGACAAAAATCATTTTAGGCGAGGTCATGCCAGGTCAGCGAAATCTTCTCTGCTCTTTAAGAATGAATTTAAGAATGAATATTGCTTTTAGTTGGCAACAAATGGCTCAAGAACTATATCCATTCAGCAGTCATGTGGTTTTGTGATTGTAGGAGTTAGCCCTCCCTTGTTATCCAACCATTAAAGCTTAGTCTGACTGATCTTCATCAGTGATGTGAATCTTTCTGTAAAACGTCTGTGTAGGTGAGGGGTGCGGCTGCACACAGTTCGCCTCTGCTTTCTGTCCTGTCCGTTGGTTTGGTAAAGATGGTTTCATCACAAAGAGCTTGTTGTTCAGTCAGACAGCTGTGGTGTAAAGCAGTGGTGAGAGCTGTAGGCCTGTAGCCTGTGTCCAGGTGATGTGAGAATATGCACAGAAAATTACCATCATAAAATACGCACCTTTGACATTTTTTGTGTTTTCTTTATTTAGTTCCAGTCATTACCCGCGTGTGTAGCCAACAGTCAAATATCTTTTGAGTAAAAGCGTGCTGTCCTAATTATTAGGGATATGCTGGGTCTCACTGTTGTAACCCCACAGTGCAATTTATGCAGCAAAGAAAGCAATGATCATATTTTTATGTAACAAAACTTGCCCAGAGCACCTTTAAAAAGCATTTGTTTAGTGGCTCGCTGGCAGAAAAGCGCTGGTCACTAACCCCTTTTTCTCCCATTTATGTTTTTCCATGCATTGCTCTCTCCTGCTGTATGGTGACCTGGAGAGCTGATGTTGTCTGTTGTTTGAAATAGCAAGTGGAAGATGAATGTGGAACATATGTGTGGATTATTACTCTGATATTCACAGGTCTGTTGGGGACACACTGTTGTTCATTCCCAGTGCTTAAAACAAACTTAATGCAGCAAATAGCAGTGAAGAAGTCATATTTCATATGTTACTGCTGTGGTTTTTTATTGCAGTGATGGATTGCAGCTTTTAAAGGGAACAGTGTCTCTCTCTCTTAGGTGGTTTTAGAACAGAATGGGAGATAATGTAGACTAAAATAACACAGTGTACAGTCAAATGTAAGTGTGTTGGAAAATCTGTATATTTCTTTTTGTTTGTAACCTAAAACACGGTGCTGTGTCACAGAGTGAAACAAAATGAAATCCCATTTATGACAGTGGGGATAATTTAATGTAAAAGTAAAAACAGCATCAGGAGTGTTGCTAACAGTACGTGTGGAGCAGTGAGAGTGTGCGGAGACATTGTTTATTCATCGGGTTTATGACTTTCAGTACCTGAAATTTGCATTTCATAAAATGATCAGAAGCCGTTGCATGGATTATCAACTTCATGGCTGCTATTCTAAGTAATAGTAATTTAAAATCTTGTTAAAGAATAGAATTGATTTGGGTTCTTGTTGTTGTTTTTGCAAGATGCCACTGTTAGCATGTCTAATGTACCACCAGGTTAACAAGCCTCTGTTTGAAAGGACTGATTTTTGCAAAAATACTCAAATGTTGTACTTGTCTGTCTGTTAAGTAAATGGAGCTGTAAGCAACTAGCAACTAAGGGGGTGTGGCATCAGAAATAGTGAGTTAATTATTAATCCTCCTACATTCAGTCATTTTGATTAGTTTGTGCCGAAACACCTTTGAATGAGTTTGACTATCGTGCCTTGTTTAATAATGCAGCAGCACTGGACACCAACCCCCTGTGTCAGCTGCAGATGGAGGTTGGGTAGCTGGTCAGGGCCGTGTCCTGGCAGAGCTGCCTCCTGGTCACTCGGCCGGTGAGCAAGTCGTCCCCATGCCGCGGACGTGGGTTTGCTCGGCCAAATTCATAAACAAGTCAGGAGAGGAGCCGAGGACTGAGGGGGCAGAGAGCAGAGAGGTGCACCAAGCCAGGGAGAGCATGGGAGAGGAACGCAAATGAAGATAAGTGAACCTTGGTTGTCTGTTCCCTCTCCACTGTCGCTTCTACAGTGAAACAGAGAAGAGCGATCTCATTTACATCTCAGCACACGTTTCGCCTCCCGACAGCCTCTGGAGGATCCCTAATCAGCCTCAATTGGAGAAATGGGGTTTTCAAAACGAGTCTTTGATGTGAGTGCATGTGTGTGTGTTTAATATTGGGTTTTTTGTTGTTTTTCTTCTAATTATATAATAGATGGGCCAGCAATGTCAGGGGCAGTGCAGGCACATGTCCCTGCAGCAGCAAATCAGAATAATGCAGTTAATGTCTGTCGGGAAACAGCTGTGAACTTTTTGTTAGGTAACAGGATGACTTGAATTCTGTGAAGATATTTTTTTGGTTTTGTTTGATGTTTTTTAAGGTCAATCTAATATTCCTGCTTATTTAAGTCCAAAAATGGTAATCAACATCAATGCAGAGGTTTTCCCTTGAGGACATCTCCCATCTGTCATTGTTCTACACTTCTCTAACTTTGGTTTGGATGTCAACATTAAGATTATTTAATTTTTTCTCTGAAAAAGGTTATTAAATTAAGATCACTGCTGCAAAGATGTTTTTGGTGCGGTAAATTTCACATGCAGCAATTAGCCACCAACTAAATAGTTGTTAAATTATATTTGATATACTTAAAAGATTGTTTTAGTAGTCTACAAAGCAACATGTGTGAATCCTCTTTGTTAAAATGACTGGTGACTTAACAGAGACATAATGTTTTCACAACTGGCAATGATTCACAGAGCTCGCCGAGGGTGGAGGGAAAGTGCCTGCTTTTCTAATTTGCCTATAACATTACATAAGCAGCTACACTCGGTATCAATGCAACTGTCAGGGAAACGCAGCTTCAAGACTCTCTGGCAGCAGTGAGTTAAACAAATCCAGAGTGTAATGAGACTTTAAAGATGTGAACATTCTGGAAAAATGACAATTCTGCGATATAGAATTTTTGAAGATTCTAAGCAAAGTAAGCCTCCAAGCAGATGATGTATGTGCACTAAAGGTCATGCATCTTAAAACAGGAAGCTCAGGCCAAGTTGTAAAACAGTACACAGCACAAAAAGTGCACAACAATCTCAAACCATAGGTTCATAAAGTGTTTGAGCGCTAAAACGTCATCCGGGGCAGAGTAACCTTTTCTACATCTTGCATGTTTCATTAGGATTTGTTTATCTTTCCGTTACATTCAACACACTGGTCGGCCCACAAGTGTGATGCCTCTGTCATCACCACAATCCCCAGGATCACCTCTCTTCTTATGCGCCGGTACAATTAGACCGCTATCTAATCTCCAGGGATTACACCCGGGGATTTACACTAAACCTCACTAAACATTGAAATATGGAAAACCATGAGTAATGCTTCAGATGTAGTCTTTCACAACCCTCAGTGTTCAAATAACCCAAATCCAACATAACTCTTAAAATACTTCAGCAAAATGGAGTTTTATTGATTATCTTTACCAGAGTCGCAGCATTTGCCAATATTGCTCTGGGTATTTCAAGTTCACATTCAGTGATGCTGTTATATTACATACAGTACCTGTTATATTACATACAGTACCTCATTTTAATACCCAGCACAGTTGGTCTGTGTACATTCTGCCTGGGTATATCTGTATTTCTGTTTGTTATACTGTACATCCATTGAACAGCTTTAGTGTCTAAAGCCATATGTGGTTCATATGACAACATATGTTACTGTATGTAGTCAGTCAATGACTGCTTTTGAGTTTTAACTGTTAATAAATACATTTACTCAGGTTTTAGGTAGAAAGCTGGTGTTGCAGGAGAAAGCTGTGGCTGTAGCATTGTTTTCCTCATAAATGGAAACTTATTTGCAAAGAGAATGATGCAAGAGCGCAAGATGACAAATTATACGGAAGTTAGCTCGAGGTTACGAGTCGACAGAAACTCCTGAGCAGTTCTCTGCCAAAAAACATGGCTCTCAAAAAAATCAATTTTAAGTGCAAGGAAACCACGCTCCCTATCAGAACTCCCAAAGGAAACCACCTCAGAGCAAGGCAATCTGTTTCGTTAAGTTCATTAGAGACAAAAAAAGCAACTCACTTCTTTTCCTTTTGTTTTGTGCTAGGGGAGCCTGGGAAAAAGACCCATTGTTATTGTGCATTAGCACCATTGTCTTTTATCTCATCAGTGGTCATCCTCCTCGTGTGCCCAGTTTGAGTCAAGGCAATTATCCAAATAACTTAAGTAATTACTCAGCGGCCGCTCGGCGGCTACATGAAAGTTTCAAGGATGATTAACGTAGATAGAGATCTATGGAACATTAGCAAAAGTTTCACCCCTGTGACGACAGTAATGGGAACATTCACGGCGCGAGAGTCACCGCACTTTGTTGAATTTAGCCTCTCATTCACCTTAATGAATTTCCCTCTAAATTGTACAGTGGCTACCAGTCGTTAGACTGAAGGTTACTGGAGCAATTTCCCAGAGAGAATCCTTGATTCAGCTGGATCTTGTTTTGCTGACCTTCCTTTTCGTTTTTCAGTGGTGACAAGTGTTGTACATGCTCACACTCATTTGGCTGTTCTTGATTTACATTTCCTCCTTATATGTCCTGTGCATATCTACAAGTAATGTACAGAGTGTACATCTTACAGTAGGAAACGCATGTAACTGGGCACCAGCTTAGTCCCTGGACAAAAGGCCGCAGGCATCTCTGCACTGTGATGTTTTGGAGCTTCTCCATTATGCATGAGGAGCGCTGGAGGCTCCCGGGCAAGCTGGGTGGAATGAGGAGCAGCTCCTGGAAGACTAACCCTGACAGGCCTGTCCTTAATCAGCCGGAGAGTGTCTTCCTGACCCACACTTGTGTGGACATACTGTATGCCTTCACGTATCTGTTCTGTAAACACGTTCAGGTCTGTGCCTCCAATACAGAGCGGGGTGGTCCCCTTTTTTTTGCAGTGCGAGGGAGGATACAGACCAGCCGCTGTTGTCATAGTGACAACCTGTTAGAATGGATATGTGACTTACCATACACTTTCTATTTTTATCACCCCTCTCTGCAGAGTGACACCGAACGCTGCGCGGAGGTTCTGCTTCCACGCACTTCCTCTAGGCGTTCTGTGTCTTGCTCAAGGGCGCCTAAGCAGGGCTGGTGCCATCCTCTGGGGTTGTATCCATTTTTATCTGGTTGAGGGATGGTCCCTCTAGCCTGCGCTGTTCAGCTCAATTCATCTCCATTGATCTCTCTGTCTGCCAGCTCCCTGCAGGCGAACATTTATCAGTTAATTGGGCTTAAAGCCGCTCTTCTTGGCGGGAGTGCATTCTGGCGACAACTCAATACGGCCCAGGCCACTGCCTCCGATGTTGTGGGGTTCGAAACAAAGGCCACTCTCCTTCATCGACTCTTGCTTCATGTGCCCGCAGCGGAGTCTGGCACAAACTTTTGATCTCATGCCGCGACCGTAAGGACCGCTGCGGTGTGACCGGAAAGCAAGATTCTGTGCAGAGCATTTTAAATCCACAGGAAACTCTCGGGAGGCTGGCTTTGCCACTGAGCGTGGGCCAGAATTTAAACGGATCTACTTTGTCTCTGAAAGTGAATGCTTGAACAAACTCAAACCATCTTCTACAGTAAACGCTGCTCGTACGCGAAGCT
This sequence comes from Psettodes erumei, assembly GCA_016785225.1. NCBI lineage: Eukaryota > Metazoa > Chordata > Actinopteri > Pleuronectiformes > Psettodidae > Psettodes > Psettodes erumei. The sequence goes on from JAFBJZ010000953.1 coordinate 1,956,426, forward strand.
GCTTAAGATTCAGCACCTTCTCCCTGCTACTCCTACCGACCAGATACCATCACAAAAATAAACCTATTGTCAGTGTTATTATCCTGCAAGTGAAACAGCCACTGTGTCATGTTATTCATAACAAGCAGGCGCATGTATAGTGTCTGTGTGTGTCTCAGTCGCAGCGGCACAGTGACAGCATATGAACGCACTTAACATTTGGACCACGCTTACGCTCTAATCACAACCAGCGGGACACAGCGATCGTTCCTAATATTATTTGCTGCAAAGCAACCCACATGAGATTTCATATCTCATGCTCCTGGCATTTGTCGCAGCCGTGGCGTTGTGTTGCTTTTTAGCTGCTGTTTAAAAAGGATTATTTAAATCAGTGAAGGTTCTTATCCCTTTGTTGCAGCGCTGACCTCGACCACCGTATAAATATTCTGCCAGGGTCGCACCCTTCCTGAGAGATCAGCAACAATCATAGCGTCTGAAGTTGTGGGTAGTGATGGTGGGGAGAGCACATTTGTTGAATGGATTCATCAGTGATTGATTTGTGGGCAGAGAAGACGGCACGGGGGCCCCTGCCGGAGCTCAGGATCTGCCTGCCGACGTCTGAGCTACTGCTGCGTCGCCATAGAGACAGCTCCTGCTTTTCAGGTTCGGCGGGTAGGGGTATCAGAGGTGATGAGAGAAACAAATATGAATTAAATCACAGAGAATCAGCTGCGTGCCAGTTGACTCCTTGAGAAAACAAGTTGGCCCTGAAAAAGCGGGGAAACGTTTCGAGCAGCCAATGTGTTTGGACTTGAGCTGTCAGTTACACAGCATCTGTGTGATTCCTACACGTCACCCAAAAGGTGAATATACAGGACATAAACATTCCCTCGCTGACAGTGAGCTGTCTACATCACTTACTGCACCTGACAAACTTTAAACTGACTCTTTTCCCTTTTTTTGTCGGCAAGTAAAATCATTTAATTGCCTTTGTTGCTTTGTTATGTCTGAGCTGCCATCTGCACCTGAAGGAAGGTGGAGTTTCATATGTAACATGAAATATTATGAAACCTGTCAGTGGACAAAATCAGGGGGAGGGATGCAGGGAGGCTTTATCAGTCTGACAGAGCTGTAAGGGGACTTTGGGGGGGTGTCAGTGGTCATGGGTTAAAAGCAGGGATGGGGGAGTGTGATTGTTTTTGGGAATGCATTTCATTTCCGGCATTTTTCATTTCATTTTCACGAGGCAAGCTCCTTCTTGTGGCTTTTAAAGCCTCATGCTATTGTAAAGTGATTTTTTCTGACAAAGACGTCTTGTTTCCATTGCATGAGGAAAAACTGAATTAACCATAAAACATCCTAAAACCTCCTGTCGGATCTTGTCTTAAAGCACGGTGGAGCCCGGACGTGCCTCGGACAGCCCTGGTTTCTGTAAATCTCAATGCCCTGAATGTTGTAAAAGGGATATGAGCAGCCTTTGCTTTACAGCGACATAAACCCTGATGATTCTGTCTCCAGGTAAAACTGGCTTTTTGGGCTTTAGGCAGAAGAGGCAGATTTGAACATGTGCATGAGCAGGGAGTGCATCTTTATATTTACGCTATTATTCTCAGAGGACAAGCAGTTTTCATTTTCCGGTCCCAGAGGTTGGCATTTTATTCTTCGTAACTGTATGTAATGTATGTAACTACCCACCAGCATGAACAATGAGAGCTGAAGCACTTAGTTGATTGGCAGAAAATTAATAGGCAGCTATTTTTATTCAATTAAGTGCTTTTTCTTGCATAAATGTCAAAGTCAATGCATCTTGAATGTGAGGATTTGCTGCTTGTCCTTCTAATTATTCTTGTAATTTTCGTTCTTTTGGTCTGTTTATTTATTAAAGTCCTACTGCTAAGTTATGTCTGCGCTGTTGGTGCTGCAGCTAATGATTATCTTTATTACAGGAGCAACCTTGTAATTATTTTCCAGATTTGTGGATGAAATCCTTCACATGTATCAAACTAATGCAGAGCTGAGAGTGATAATGCTCAAAGACGAGGCTGCATCAGCAAACACCAGAGATATATGGAAATTGTACGAGGGGAATGGTACCGTAAGTGCCGTTTGTGTGAAAAGACATGGGACCCAACATAAATTGCCCAGCTTTTTCCTTAATCGTTCCAGTGCCTCGGCATAAGCATTTTCCCAGAATGACTTTTATTCCTCCGCCTCAGCTGCACAGATGTGTCACTTGCAGGAATTGTAATCATTTTAATAATTCACATGTGCGCAGGGGAAAGAATGAGCTGATTAAGCTCGCACCCACTGCTGCGCAGAGACCATCGCTCTCCGCTCATCACAGAACCCCCAGTTGTTCCGCCCCGGGTAAAACACAGCCAGGCCTGTACTCGGTCAGCAAGAATTTAAAAAAAAGAATTATGTCAAATTTACCAGAAAATCTCCCCAGTAGAACCGAGAGGAAGCGTTATGTAAGGCTCACAAACACACACGCTGCTCTCGCACAAATCGACACATAATGCTCTGATCCCCACGCAGTCCAACAGAATTTTCCAACGCTTCCACTTTCTGAGGGATTGCTGGCGTGAAGCAAAAACATAAATCAATAATACATCTTGGCTGATCGGGGAGAGAGGGCGTGTTGCCAACTGAGACCATTTCTGACCGCGGAGTCAGGATGGCATCACTCTGACTGCAGTGTTTGTCCTCCTCCTCCACATTTGCTGAGGATTTTTATTGTTATTTTTGTGATCAGTCAAGCAAAAGCACAATCTTTGATCAGTGGGCTTTTAAGTGTGCACGCGTCCGTGTTGGACTGTGTGTATTTGTTTGTGTAAGAGAGGATTATGTTGCCGGCAAACTCCATTGAACTGGGGTTGTGGCTACAAAACATGATGTGCAGCGCTACCTGGCACCTGCTATGTGAAATTCTTAATTAATATATATAATATATTATTATTATTATATAATAATTAATTTTAAAAAATATTTGATCATGAATTATAATAGTTTGATTATAGAGCTTGATGCCTGTTTTCAGTAGAGAAGCATATAAACTATTGACTCTAATCCAGTACAGAAGAGGAGTAATGTATGGCACAAATGGCCATCATAAATTCACAGCCACCTTTCACAGTGGAGCCAAATGTTTGCTTGGCATCCCAGGGGCTGGGATAAAGGCTTTAATCTATACTGCACACACACACATGCACACGAGGACACACACAGGGCAGCAGAAAAGCTGCAAAGGTGAAACACTGGGATGACACTTGTTTCCATGCCTGCCGGGTGCCGTGACTTTTCAAGGTGTCTGCCTTGCGCAGGCTGAGTGATTGAAATTTTTTGGATTCAACACTGAAAATGTAGAAGATCAGGCATATTAAGACATTGCTATTTCTTGCTGGGCTGCTTGGTAGCACAGTAGGACTATTAATAACTTGAAAAGACTGATCATGTTTTCTCGATGTGATGCGTATACAAATATGACGGTTTTATGAGATTTTTACAGCAGCAGAGCACAGCTTGTCTGTGGGGAGTAGCTGCTACAAGTCAGGGAGGATTGTCGGGGCATTAGCAAAGTTTCAGTAGCCAAAACACACTCCAATGAAGTCTCCTCTCCCCTCCTCCCACTTTGTTTTACTGTTTTCTAAGCGGTGGCAGTGCTTGGCCCTTCCTCTCTAATCTTTGCTCTCGTTTCTCCCTCTGTCACTTTGTCTTTCTGCTCGGATTAGCCATGATATCTATCAAGGAGACTGGGCCAGGGAGACACCACAGGGGTTTACAGTGTGTGTGTGTGTGTGTGGGGGGGAATTAAGGATGAAACCCTACTAAAGAGCATTGTTTAGGGCAAAATGAGACAAAGGGCAAGGCAGCTGCATGAACAGGTAGATAGTGGTTAGGTGGCGGGGATGGGGGTGGTGTGTAATTTTGGGTCCCTGAAAGAAGCCTATCCTTCTGCACACCCTCTGATTTCCCAGCACACACACAGCTGATCTGAGGGCACCTGTAGGGCTGAACCAGAAACAGAGGAAAGGAAATAAGTAGTCTCATCTTGTGCCTGGAATGTACACACCTCTCTTTTACCACAGACTTTTCACCCACACACTTTCTCCTCACCCTTAAATTTCCCTCTCATTCGCCGTTACTCTCGCTTCCCTCCCCTCCTCTCTCTTCTCTTTGTCATGATGGCCTGCAGATGCTATTCGTTTCACAAGCAGGGTGTGGGTGGGAGCGTTCCAGAGCCGCCAGCGTTCGTAGGCACACAAACACTGAGGCTCGGTCAGATTTAAGCCAGCAACCTTCTGTTTCCCTTTTTCTTTTAGGACCAGGGTTTCTGTGCATTTCTCAGAGAACTGTTGCACTGATGCCATCGCAAGTAGCAACACAGGAAGATAACGAAAAAAGGATGGAAGAGGATAACAAGGGAGCATGGTGATTAGGAATTAGGATTTTATTCTTTTATCAAATTAATATGTCGTCAGACAAACACACCAGTCAGTCCACTGAAAACTCACCACAGTGGAGGCTTTGTCAGCCGATACAGCAGAGCAGCGTACAGTGTAATTACATCTTGTAACAGTGTGTCGACAAATAAATGGGCTCTTCAGCATGGCTTCTTTCACTGCTCAACCTGGGAAGAGAATGGAGGGTTGGCAGAATAGCTCTTTTGTCTCCCAGTTGAGAAAATGTGGAGATGCAGTAATTCATGGTCATCTAACAAGAAACACTGAATGACCTAGAGGTGATAATTGCTTGTAATCAATGAATGAGGTCAGACTTTTTGTTGAGATTTATCTCTTTGTAACTGAGAGAAGAAATATGAGGCAAAAATCAGACGTGAGTGATAGCGACTGATGAAGTCCACAGGATGTGTATGAAAGCCTGAAAATATCCACGAGTTGATGAGTTATCCATAGGAACTGTGGTTCTTCAGGTGTGGTTGTGTGCATTTTAGCAGGCTGAGGGTTTTAGCTAGTAAGGTTCTTGCATTTTATCTTTTGTTGTCACTTGTCAGAGTTTTCCCCAGAAGACAGCAAACACACAAAAAAAGAAATGCGGCACACAGCAGACTTAAAGGATGAGGCTGGTGCAGGAGGAATACGCTGTATCAGCCTTTGGCTACACACACAATACTTGTTAGTAGGATCAGTTCACTGTTGGTTTTTGTCTCGTTCATGGGATTTGTTGACAGTGAGAAAAATACAGCGTATCACTGGATTATCCTTTTAAAAAGCTGATTCATGGTGCTTAATTTCAGCTGTTCATCTGTACAGAACCGGGATCAGCTGAGCTCACCATAAAAAAGTGAAGAAAAAGATTGTGAATGTGTTTTGTTTTGGGTTTTTTAGAGTATTAAACCAAAACTGAAATGCTTAAAAGCACCTAAGACCTTAACGTAAGAGGAAGGCATCAATATGTGAATGAAGGATGAATGGTATTAAAGCAGTGGAAGGAAACTGGACACAGGAATAACCCTGACAACAGTGGGGTGGAGAGCAGAAGAGAAAGACAAACAGTTTGTGCTTCCACATGTAACCTCCGAATGCCACGTCGAGAGGACCCCCACCTGGAGCAAGTGAAAATGTGGAGGGCAATTTTCTGTTATCCTCTAAGGGTTCACGACTCGGTGGATGACAGGAAGGACACCTGGAGCAGCAGGCAGCCCGATCGATCCCTACAGGCTTCAACAGTGCAGCAGTACTGCAGGTGCTGATTGGTGGAAAACCCAAAATACCCCCCCGTCATTGAAACAGCATTCGGGGCAACATCAACAAAAGCAGATGCCAGGATTGGGCTGTATTGGATTTTCAGCTCCTCAGTCTTTGGAGTTGTATCCATTTCACTTCCTGATTTTGAGCTGCCATGCTCTCCTTTGCATCGTGCTTCTTTAAATTGCTGTGAAATTGTTATTGTCTTTTTGTGCCCCCCGCTGAGAGGGAAAATACATCCCGACATATCACCTGTTTGTAAACCCGCTGTGATGTACATCATAAAAGTTGATGCACTTTTCCAGATAGAAGATCCCAAGGATACTCACATGAACCGGCAATGAAAAGAGTCTGCCGCTGTCCAAGGTGCTGATTTTGCACTGCAGGCAGTTTTTGTTTGTGTGTGTGTCAGGGGGGATGTAAGTATTCAGCCTCCAGTGACAACAAACATCTTTTTGACCACTGTTGATGGGAGAGAAGCAAACATCACAACCAAGCAGACAGAAAGAAAAAAACACCAATAATAGCATTTTCTCTCTGGCATCAACGTGCTGTAGAATGTAATGGGCCCTGATTTAAATAGAAGTCCTCCCTTTTTACAGATGAAAAAACATTTGTTGGAAAAATAAAAAGTTACAAAATAATCAAAGACTTCCTTCCATTAGTCTTCAAGCAGTAAATGGATGTTTTTTATCCTGACCTGGTGAGACAGTAAACTGATGAGGGACACCCCCCGCCCCCCAGCTGTCTATGAACTGGTCAGGAGACAGGCATACTTAACCACCAGCACCCTCTATCCATCCTTAACACCTTAAATAAATCCCCTGTCCATCTCCGATGACAAGATAAATACCATCTACCTCCCCACCTGACAGAGAAACCTGTCCACCCCTGGGGAGCAGGCATTCACTTCCCTTTAGGGGCGATAAGGAAAAGTGATGGTTTGTGAACCAACACAAGCTCTTTAAAGATAAAGTGAAGCTTTTGAGAAATAAGCTTTGGACTTCATGAGGGAATTTTTGTCCCTGGATGAAGGGTATTTATCATTACCAGCGTTTATGATAGCTGCCGATAAAGCTCTGCTGAGCTGACTTTGCTGCGGGATTATTTTACATTTATCTGCGTGTAATTTTTTTTTTTTTTAATTTATCAGGACAAACATAACCTCCCTCTGCTGGTCCTGGGCCCAGAGCATTAGGGGATAAAGAAAAAAAAACTTTAAAACATTTTTTCCATACCCTGTCAATCAGAGATGTTGTAATTTCAGATACCTCCAGCAAAGCTGTAATGATAAGAGCAGAACATGTTCAGCTATCTTAAATAACAGTTTGAATTCTCTCCACTCTCAATGGCCTCAAGAGACCAGAATGCAATGCTGCAGGAAATCACAAATTCAAGTAGAGCCAGATAATCACAAAACTTTGTACTTTGGGGCTGAAATCGATCATTGCAAATTGATGATTTATAACAGCATGAGAATGTATAAGAGTGGGTTTGCACTTCAGCCAGTGTGTAGTGCCATAGCACAAAATGTACAGGGACATTTATCATTTCTTGTGCAATACTTTTTCTTGCAGATTTTGTTCGAAGTTTGTTTTTAGGACCTGCTCCCCTCCACACCCCTGAGACATAAATATATTTTCACCGGGATCGGTCTTTGTGCTTTCGCTGAAGAATGTCAAACATGATTCTTTTTTATTTTGCCTTGTCTCCAAGACACCAGGTCGTCATTTGAGCTTGCAGAGAGATCGGTGTTGCTTCTTTTTTAAGCTTCACACTGGCAGTTAAAAATCCAACCAATGCCCCTCAGTGAGAGAAAATTGTGGTTTTGATTCGGGATGGGATAGTGGCACAACACCTGTTCAAAATCTCCCCGAACTGCAAGGAAGTGCAATTATGTGTGCCGAATATGGAGCGGGAGCGGCGCAACACACTAAGAGCAGATGTGGAAGAGATGTTAGGATGACCCAGTGTGTGTGTGTGTGTGTGTGTGTGTGTGTGTGTGTGTGTGTGAGGGAGGGAGCAGGGGGTGTTTTGCAAAGGCTAGGTGAAGGGCCGGTCAACTGTGAACGCCTCTCGCGGCCGTGGCGTGGTTTTCATTAGCAGCTAAAGCAGATGTGATGGTCACCAGCAGTGGTCGGCGGGAGCAGGGCGCCCAGGCAAGATCTGTAATTAGCTGTGAAGCCATCTCGACGGGGCACAAACTCTGGCCTGATTAGTTATGTTGGATAATTGACCTCTACGTTCAACACTGGTTTTACATGTTTTAATATGTGTTTTTGCTCGACAGTTGAAATCCAACTCACTTGTGCTGGGATGGAGGCAGGAAGAGAAATGGGTAAATCCACGAGGGCAAGGAAATGAAGACATGGGGGGGGGCATACGGGAGAGAGGGGAAGATGGAGATTTGTAGTTTGGTTTGACATTATCAGTGCCAGTGGAGGTGGTGGTGGTGGGGTGGCTTCACTGATCTGTTTCTAATATTATCTCTGCCTTCCCTCTTGCCCGCAACCTTTCCCCTGCTTTATCTCGCCCACATCTATTGTTTAACACCCCCCACCCCCGCCTGCAACAGCAGACGTCAGACATTTGTGCTCCATCCCTGGGTTTGTTGTCCTGCCAGCACAAGTGCACATTCACCTTTACCAGCTCTCTCTTCATACTGTCATTTCACATCTCCTGCTCCCTCCCCAATTTATTACTGCACACACATCAGGGGATAGTTATCCTTTACATACACTCCCATACTCCCAGTCTCCTTTAACCTTTAAGTACCTGCAAAGGTATCACTTCATCCAGCTCTAACATGGAGGGTGACCTCATGTAAAACAATGAAGGGTGACTTCATGTTGTTCTCTTACAAATCCACATTTGTCAGATGACAGTGGCTTGAACTTAAAGTGAGGAGTGGATGTTACGCTCTGCCTCTCCAGGTTGCCTCCCCCTCCCATGTGGCCTGGCTTAACCCACATTCAGAGGTGTGAATATCTGTGTAAACATCGCAGAGATAACAGGAGTGTGCTATTTTAGATTCTGTAAAAAAAAAAACCAGGGGAGGGGGAGACAGAGGTGAAAGAGAGAGAGCTCATTAGCTATGATTCAGTGACATCTCTGACATTTTAAAAATGCATTTTTCCCTCACTTGGCTCTTGTCATGATGTTGGTAGAAAACTACGTATTTGATGTCAAATGAGAAATGGCATGTTAAATGGCATGTTAACATTTTCAATTTCTGTCTTATGATACCTCCTGTATCCCTGCAAGGCCAGTGAGCCAGCAGTGTTTTTCTTTAGAGTCACCCAAGGCCCAGTGTTGAGACTTCCAACTCCACAGCTTGGCAGGGACCTGATGGAAGAAATACAGCCTAGTAAAAATGTAGTAGCACACGCTATAAAATGTGCAGGTGTTGCTTTCATTTCACCCAGGAGTCTGGAAGTGAAAGGAAGTTTCAGATGATTCAAGAGGCCGGTCCTAAACAAACATGGACATGAAGGCGACAAGGAGCAAAATGAGGTGATGCAGGAGCACTGATAGAGGACGCTCTGCATGTGTGTGTGTGTTTGCCTGCAGCGTGGTTTACAGACGCACGCTGAAAAAACATGAAGACACACTTCTAAACCTTTTAGTTGCTTGTGGGCTAACACATTAGCTATCGTGCCTCAGATCTCCCCCCACACGTCTCTTTATTCCAAGTTCCACAGCGAGGAAACTAATTAATGGACTCTGTGTCTTCTCTTCAGAGGCCATTAGATTCACAGCTTATTACATTTCAAGCCAGCTCATTCTCTGAACTACAACTTCCATTACAACTTAATGTTTTTGTGATAATCAAAATATGCTGTAATTATGAGTACGGTTTTGAAATAGCAGTAAGACTACGCAGCAGCAGCATCTCAGTATGCATGTGGTGGTACGAGCAAAGTCGTTTCTGCATGCAGATGCAAGAGTTCGTAGACTTAGCCCGCCTCTCGGTCGCACAACGCCACTGTTTATCAAAGCTCACATGCAAGGCAAGACTGGAGGGGCCGGGAGCATGTTGCAGTGGGGGATTTTGAATTGGGGTCAAACCTGTGGACGGTTTCTTAAAGAGCCGCGGCAAAGCTGGCGGAATAAGAATAAATAAAACAAAGCAAATGTCAATAAATCCATCAAACTAAATGCCAGGGCCTATGCTAAGGAAATGTCACTGGCTGTTTGTAATGGGGATGGAAGCCGGCGCACATGCGCCTTCTTAAGAAAGCCACCGAGCATACAGAGGACGTGGGTGAGTTGGAAACAGGCCAAAAATGCAGCGGTTCAGGACAGGACAGCAACTGGTAGAGTGACGAATTAAAAATAAAACCTGAATTTAAAAAAACAACAAACTAATGCATGTGAATGATTTTTATAAATATTTCCTCCATAATTATATAATTAAGCTATTAACATCCTATCATCCACTGTGATGTGGATAAAAAAAGCTAAGTAGGCCCAGCGTGGACCCAGTTTATCATAACAACAGTCCCACACTTCACTGAGACACTTCAGGGTTTTTTTTATCTATCCTCATGACACAGTCCAGACAGCTGGATGTGGCTTGTGTATCGAGTGTGTTGGTGTCACTTGCTACACCCTTCCTTTGCTTCTCATGCTTTCACCTCCTCTGCAGTTTCATCAGGCGTCGCCCTGCCCAGTGTCTCATTAGCTGGTATCAGCTGTGTTTCAGTGCACCAGATAAGTGTGGGCAGCTGCAGCGGTGGCCTTTTTCACATGATGCAAACTGACACTTAGCAGGTAGCCACATTAATATTCAAGGTATGAATGTGTGTGTGTCCTTTGCTGAGGTGTGTGTGTGTGTGTGTGTGGGCAGGAGAGGATCATGATCATGATCATGGTCATTTCGAGTGCTGAAAATGATACAGTGGGATGTCAGGCCTTAAAACTGCTGTGAAATTATTAAACATTCATGTGTGTGTGAGTGTGTGTGCGCTGAGCCCACAGCAGCTCAAGTGAGTTGGTGAGCCAGGCTTACGTGTATCATCCATGACACTTTAAGGGATTATGCACACAGAGAGTGTTGAAGCATGTCAGCATCACTGCGTGGAATAGCTGGTCTGTAATTTGGATAAACGCTGTTGTGAAAGAACCTGCTTCCGAGTTATTTTAAGACATAATGGATTGTGACATATTTGCATGGCGCAACATGGATTTCAAGGGAAAGTGCTTGGTCCTTAAAGGAATAGTTTGGAATTTCATGAGCTCTGTGAACACGGCTCTTGAGGAAAATTTCTCTGCACGGAGTGGGGCTTGCTGTTTCCCTCTGTTTCCAGGCTTTATGCTAAGAGAAGTGACCATCTCCCCATCCAACTATCAGCAAAGGGGCTGAGAAGGGACTATGTCGAACTCATGATTCAAACTCAGGCATTACATGGATTATATCTGTTTTACTACAGGCTCTGGCCACACATCAATTCTTGTTCTGAGGAGGAGGCACAGCCAGACTTTCTTTGGCTGACTTCACACTCCACGATTAGCAGAAGGTGTCAGAGCAGAGACTGTGTGGAGTGCGTCATAACACCTCAACCTACAAATTTCCGAGCAATCTGTCTGTGAAAAATGATGACTCTTTCCGCGAGGTCTCACCCTGTTTGCATCCTAAAGAGACACGGGAGGTGGTGTTTGCGACTTTGTTTTAGAGCAACAAAAAGCCGACTTAAAATGTCTCTGAGGTTCAGCCTCCCTTTGATGCCAGGATCTGTTCGCTGTTGTAGTGCAGAGCAGGAGCCGGATAGAGTCAACACACAGTCAAAGGATTAACATTAGAGCTAGTGGCTAAAGCGTAGCCCACAGGTCAGATTAGCGGAATGTAAAGCTCACACCCCTTACACCGCACTTTGAAGTAGTGGCTTACATCCTCGGCTTTATCCTGTCGAGGAGTGGAGTCATGGTGAAAGGGAAGCATCACACCATATTTCTTTTTGGACTCTTACGATTTGACACGTGAGTTTTCTTGCGGCGATGAGCACCAAAGGATCGGAGCAGCAAGTTGTCACAGCGGGTGTTATCAAATTTATCAAAGGTTCAAGTGGTAATTTATTGCAGGACTCCTTCTAAATGTAAAATAAATATTCATACTGGACCTGTGTTGGTCCTTCTGAACTTTTAGCCCCTTGCAATATATTTATTGCAAGCACATTTGTCTTTTTGACTTTTAGATTTGTCGTCTTTAAATTGGATTATTCAGGCATTTTTTGGAGCATTTAAAAAAAAAAGTGTCAGGCCTAGAAATGGGTTTAATTTAATGCAGTTGACACATTATTGATTTTTGCTTCCTGTCTTGCTTGATCATTTCTGTCCTGTTTTGATCCTGATTCATTTCCTCATTAATGACCACGCAGCTGATGCACTGCAGGCCAACGTTAAAAAGTAGCTAGTATATGTTAAGGAGATGATCAGATATCATCACCGCTGCGGCATATAAAACGACCACGACAGAGCAGATATATATTCCTCTCCAACTCCCACACAACCTCGAGGCCTGTTTTTCCCGGCCCGATCCCAATCCGTGTGACGCGTGTAATAACGTCTGTCCCTCAAGAGTCCGTGTTCGATGTCCTCCTCTGCTTCGAGGTTATTGGAAAGGCAACACGTGTTGAATTTGCCCCGTGATTGATGTCACTGTGAGGATGCTGGAGCACAGCTCAGTGAAATAATAGCGGTAAAAATGAAAAAGAGCCATGGCACTGGGCCTCGGTCGGATAATTCCGATGAAATGTTATTTTTAAACTGGAAAATTGTTTTCAAATAGTTTCAACACTGGTCCTTTTATGGACGTCACGTGGCATCCATCGACATACAAACAAATACGCGATGGGGATTTCACAATGGTGAAGGGCATGATCTTTTTTCATGGTGTGAGGGATGTGTTGGGTTGTTGGAGTGAAAAAACACACAGAGCCTTGTGAATCACAGTATGCTGGACTTTCCATCAATACTTGAGAAAAGGGAAGGCTGCATTACAGCAGGAAACAGGAGAAGGGAGGCTTTAATTTGTAAGAAGAGGCAAACGTTGGACACGCTCCAGTGACGGGGAATTCAAATTGCACTCTGCCGACCGCTAATGTAATGTTTGTCTGAACTGTCTGAGCAGCAAAGTGAACTTTGTTTTACTGGAGAGCTGTGACAGCACAAAGTGAAGCCAGGCCTTTATGAAATTACCCAGCATACTGTTTCCATCCACTGATGTTTATGCAATGTCAATGATTCTTTCACAGTATATCATTGGATCAGTAGAGGGAGAACCGCATGGTGATACTTTAGTTCACATGGAAATCCCGCAGTTTCTCATCTTGGTGGCGATGACAGCGTCCTTTCATTTCCTGTCACCACGACTGACTAACAAACTACAATAGTGACTAATTTGTTAAGATAGAAAAATGCTCCCTAACCCATAAATGATCATTTTGTGGTGATTGTACCTTTATTATTATATTATGGGGTTACAGTTTGACTCAGTCTGAGCAGAATCTGATTTTTATTTTTACTTTGCACTTTACACTGAAATAATCCTCCATCTGTAAAACAAAAATGTATTAAGTAGTGTCTCCTCACTCATGAGCTTTTTGTTTTTCTCTTCTTGTCCTGTCCGTGCCTTCCATGTGACCAATGGGATCTCTGTGCATCTTCCTGTGTGTTCTCCAACGGCCAATGGTGATCCTCCGTTTCTGCCGACATCATTAGGTAAGAAAAACACACCTGCGATGTTGTAAAAACACTGTTCTACCGTGCTGCAGCTGTTGGTTGGGGCTATTACAGTGAATATTTTCTACCTTTACAACAACTGGGGCCATGGCTAATTGCTGGAACTCCTTTATTGGAACTTTATTGGTGGTTAATTTTTCAGCATCATTGCAGGGCTTTGTGTGTTTTAGTCATGTGTTCTTATTTCCTCTTAACACTGTTGGGGTTTTAAGGGTTTTATTTACACGTAAGAAATGTAAAAGGGAAGGAAGGAGAGATTTACAAGCAATTTACAAGTACTCAAATAAAAACTGTCATCAAACATTAAGATGATTAGCCAAAAACTCAGGATGACCTGACATCTTATTGATTCCTCAGTGCCATAACTAGGAAAGCTAAATTTAGGGCTACATGCAGTTTAAATAGCTTTTTAATAATTTATAGTCTGTTCTGCTCTTGGCTGCATTGATAAGCTGCCCACTTAACATATTGAGACCATGAATTAGTGAAAATCTGGTTTGCACAAGCTCTTCACTCAGCGTTTACAAGCTACAAACCCAACAAAGAGTGAGTGCGTGGCTTGGAGCTACAACACGAGCGGTCGTGATCTTTCCAAAATGGGAAATCTTTGGAGCAGCTAAAGTGGGCTAAACTGGGCGTAGGCATGGGTGGGAGCTGCAGTTCAAGTGGAAGTTTCAGAAGCTCTCGCCCCCGGCAATGTCACAAGCCACATAACTATACGCTCTTCTCATCTTGAGCCCTTCAAAAGGTTCATTTTTTTGTTGCCTAAGGCACCACGAGCTTCATTCTGCACTGTGACTTGCTTCACGTCTGATCATTAGAACCATGGGAGAGCAATGTTAGGATTAAGGAATTGATCTCAACTCGTTTTCATTCATAGTGTCCTCCACATTCTGACCACATCACATGGCATTGGAAGTTGTGATTTTGCTGTGGAGAACAAGGACTTTTCAAGCCTCTCATGATTTTTCATTTTGTGGCTGTGCTCTAATAGTGTCTCTGCTTTTATCCATTTGCTGACTTTGGTGCAATATCCTGCCACAAATTTGATTAAACATCCAGAAAAGGTCAGATCATCTACAAGTCGAGTGCGTAGCCCAGAGGCTCAAACTCTGCACAAATCAATGCGTTTGTGCTGCTGTTGTATGTTGGTGTCAGTTCAGAGCATTTAGTTGCTCAGGTTGAGAGTAAAGGTCACTTTAAGAGGATGGGAGTTTGGGGTTGTTTGTGTAACAGCATTAAGCCTGAGTGTAGGGGTTAATGAACAAGTGTAAGTCAGAGGGATACTCCCATACAAAATGTGTGTCTTTTGTGTGTGCATGTGCGTGTGTGCTCGAGCCCTTAATCCTTTAACGGGATTACAAGCCGCATTGTCCTTTGTTCACTTGTTCCTTTCCACCCACGTACGCTGGTAGCAGAGATGTCAGAGCCCACATCCAGGATTACAATGTAATGGGCTCTTAGCAGGGCGAGTGAGAGGGAAGCCTGTTGGTCACATTTTTATTTTACCCTCTTCCATTAAACTATTACAGATTTGTCATACAACCTGAAATGTTTGTGCTTGTTTGACAGAGGAATTGTGTCTTAAAACAGCTGAGTGACTGTACTCTTTTTAGAAGTGTAATTAATTAATGAACTTAACTTCTTTTGACTTCTGAGCTGACCTCTGCAGTGAGTTGAAGAGGCTAAAATGCACGCTTCCCGGTGTGAACCTTCATTTTATTTACTGAAATGAGGCAAAGTAGTGACAGCATGGATGGATTACTGAACAGGCCATAGTCCCAAGGGCAGGGGGGCCGCTGGGCTTTGCCCACGTGTGTTTAGCTGCTGTAGAGTTTGAAGGATCAATTAGCTCCAGTATATCTTTATTCTACAGCTGGGCTTAAACTCCACGTGGAGATGCACTGGATCACAGTCCCAGTTTTCTTCGCTAGCCTTCACCAGACACTTAAAATAACAGGACTGCAGTGCACGGGGCTTTGCCAAGCCACAGATTATAGAGTGAGTTCCAGGTAAAGACAGACACACAGAGAGCACACCTGTATGTGGCTC
This sequence comes from Psettodes erumei, assembly GCA_016785225.1. Lineage (NCBI taxonomy): Eukaryota > Metazoa > Chordata > Actinopteri > Pleuronectiformes > Psettodidae > Psettodes > Psettodes erumei. The sequence continues at coordinate 1,971,905 of JAFBJZ010000953.1, forward strand.
TCCTCACCGGGCGACATCTAACGCTGTGCCGAGCCTTTTTCTCGCAGTGTTTTGAACCAGAATCACATTCAGTAAATTCAACTAGATGCAGACACGTCAGTCTGTGTGTGTGTGTGTGTGTGTGTGTGTGCGAGCTCACGTTATTTAAAAGAACATGCCAGCAGTTTTACATGTTTTAGACCATTAACTACAATTTGCACATAGGTTGTCTTACAGTCTCCCATTTCCCAAAACATAGAATAAGCACATTTTCAGATGGACTTCGAGCCATTTCTGCAGCATTCATTCCAGGGCTTCCTGCAGACTTCAGACGGCCTTTGCATCTCTATTGTTAAACCTTTATTGGTGTGCTTTAAGGTCATTTCCTGTTACTGCAGAGGACCATATTTTCAGTGTCAGAACATGTTGTGCCGCCAAGGAAAGTTTTGTCTTCGCTCTTTGTTTGCAACTGCACTGAAAGCAATACTGACATTAAAGTGAAGATAAGGAAAGTATTTACAGAGGCAGCACAGGAGCTCAAACTATTTTCCACTCTCTTAAGAGTGGATTTTCTTTGCATTCTGAAATAAATAGAAAGAAATGCTGGCTGTCTGCATGATAGAAAAACAATCTTTAAAACGCATGGTATGCTTTAAACGGGTCAGTATTGCGTCTATAATAGGCTAAAGTATGCTTCTTTAAATAAATGTGTGGGGGTGGAAGGAGATATGTATTTAAATTGTACACCTGTTGATTTTGGTGCATTGCCAGGCTGTTGTCATGCATCCCTTGGCTCACAGAGTGGATAGCTGTATTTCACCAGCACCGAAAATAACGGCTCTGCCCGCAAACACAACATTGTCAGAGGAATAAGTGTTAAGTGGCAACTTACCCAGGCTCTAGATGCAGGTAGATGGAGGGAGAGGCTTGTGAGAGCAGCATTGATGAGGTGATGGCAACCTGGTGTCACAAGCAAAGTCAACAACTGGGAAAGTGATGGTAGAGCCCAAATGATCCCCAGGGGAAAGGCTTCACATGGATCCATCAGTACATTTGTACATATATGATTCAGGCCTGAACTAAATAAAATTTTTGTTAGCAAATCGTCTCAGGAGCTAACAGCAGATGAAGTCAGCTGAGCTCATCCAGTGATGCAGAGTGTCGAGTGCCCTGTGGAGATTTCATAGATCTGAGCGGATCAAAAGATGTAAAAGGCATCAATGTCTAATCAACATCTACATCTGGATATGAACATATTCTGATGTTGTAGGTTTGTTTATGGTTAAAGAAACTGATGTAAATACTCAACCTGATCATTTTTAATATGTTAAACTTTGTCCTTCTCCGAGCCGTAACTCTGTCAAAGTTGAACACACATACATGATATACATAGTTTTAAATTCAGCTTGACTCACACGTACTGGTTACTAATGGCTCATTCTTCTATTGTGGACAAATGTCCATAAATCTGCATAAAAAATCATGGATAAAGAGACACCTTAACTCCAGATTATGCCTCGCCATCACTTTTTTCAGGTTTTCTGAAACATTGCTGTAATTCAGTGATATTCATTTGTACATCCATGGGCAGGGTGCAGACAGGAACTGCTAATAGATAATTTGGAATATATTTTATGTAAAGTGGTCTAAAATTACTGATTGGACCATTAACTTTTAATTAAACAAGTGCCATCATCCTGTTTTGTGCCAAATGTACCGCAAAAGTAAAAATTGGGACACACAACAAACTGATGACGGGTAGTAGATGGTACTTTGTGTCACCCCTCTGTACAAGTGAATCATGTAATTGCTTTATTTGTCTTCTTTCCTGTCCCCTGCTCATCGTGCCTGCCGTGTCCAACTTTTCTTTTCCTACTTGATACCCGGTGAAACAGTGTCATTGAATATCTCTGCAGCATCAGGGAAGGAAAAAATACATTTAAAAAATACAATGCATCTTCTGTCAATTAGCGTGGATTCACCATATGTGATGCTTAGATATTCTGTTTGTGAGTTGCAGCGTGGAAGTGTCACATCCTATCTGCAGTAATCCAGTTTGGCGCCGTGGCAGCCCTGTGGTGGAGCCTCAGGCCTTTGTGAATGCCAATCAATAATGTATTACTTTAAAGGAACCCACATGCCCATTGTAAACACACCTGGAATATGCTAATATGTATTCTGAAGCACTTAATCATAATTACTGTGGGGTTTCGTGGCAGATGCACACTCTATTTAAAAATTACAGTATCAATTCATTTTCACTTTAGTTATGCACGGACAAGTATTTGTGCATATGCATTTGTGTGTATGATGTACTGTAAAGATCCACATCATCAGCTCATCCTGGGTCTAGTTTGTGTTCATGTATCATGACTGTGATGTGAATTCTTAAAAAAAGACTCAAGCAGCATCCCACTGATGTGATAACTTTATCTTAATCTTAGGTTTTATAATGGTGGAAATAATCTTCTCCATCTACCCATCACCCACTCACACAGAGAGGTCAGAGGTCAGAGGTCAGGATCATTCAGGGGGGAGTAAATCGAGCCCAGATTGTCCCGGTGATGAAAAGAAGACACAAGAAAAATGACACAGCAATCAGCAAAGTGAGAGAAACCAACCAGAGTGAGTTATTTGGTCAACACAGGGCAGGGCGGAGAAGTGCAAAGTAATGGTGTGTGTGTATGTGTGGATGCAGTGTAAAGGGGTGGGAGTGGGGGTGCTGTTGTTCTTAACTAAGACAAACTGGAGCTATTAGAGGGCCTATTGTTGCCCGGCTGGCTCCTGAAAGAACAGCTTGTCCAGCACTTATTCAGTGAATAGATGTGGCCGGTACTACTGGCTATCTCGGACGATCGCACAGATCAATCTGGCCGGGGCACCTGCAAAAGCAGTATAACAAGATGTGTGTCTGTGTGTGCGTGTGCCTGCACCTAGTGCGGGTGTGAACCCGTTGCACATGTTGAATGACTGCTTGTGTCTTCACCTGTGCATACAGATTGATATATAGATTTATAATTAAATCTATTATAATTACTTTTCATATCAGGTCAGCATCAGCCATATGTTTCCTCACAGGAGACTGATTTCCACCCACTGGAACATAAAGCCCCTGAAAAAATATTTTCTCAGTTATCAGTGTCTTAAAATGAAAAATGGGGGTTGACAAAAGTTAGAACTGCTCCTCCTGGGAGATTTCTGTCTGTGCCTTTCTCTGCCTCTTGTGGAGAAAGATAATGTCACGTTGATCTGCTTCACCAGTCAGGAAGTGGCGATGTTTGAATCAGTCATCAAAGTCATGTTTGCAGAGCTGTTTTGATTATGATGCCAGGCTGCTGTCAGTCAAATCTGATCAAAAGTGGACTAGTTTAGTTCGACTGCAAGAAAAATACAAAATAGGAGGATGTTAGAGGTGAACTCAAAAGTTCAACTTGCTTCTTGAGTGTCATAGCTTGTGGCCATAATTTCTAACATTGCACTTTGCGGGGTAATTGTGCAGCTCTCCAAACATTGGTTAGATTTTTTTCCTTTGCTGTAGCTTAGATGGTGCAGCCAAAGTTGCTCTTTCAGTGTGAACCTGACCATTTGCAGTGCAGCATGTTGGGTCAGTGCAACAGGCTGGAGTAAACCAGAATCACCCCAAACAACTGGTCCCCTTATGCCTCCTCAGCTGCAACCACGTGCTAACGCTCTGTTTCTCTCTCACTCACACACACACACACATACACACACACTTTTGCTCGTCCACCTGCACTCATCACACAACTTCAAAGATGGCTGATTTAACTCATGCTATCTCCCAGTCCAATAAACAGCTTCCATCACAGCTTTGAAGTAGCATCAATCTTCCTTTTGCATCTGTCAAACTTCCCTCACATCCACTTTCCAACCAACCAGCCCGTCAAGGGGAAATCAAAGTGCCTTCAGGCGTTTGACACGCTGTAAATAGACTGGTGCGGATAAGCCGCAGCTCGAATGAGCTCTGAATGGGATGAGTCTATTTGCTGGCTCATAAGCGTGCGCTCTCATATCCCCCACAGGCCATATAACACCGACTTCATAATGGCCCTCTCATCGTTTCAAATTCAGCGCACAGGGTTCTCACCCCTGCCTTAATTTGTGTGTGCATAATTGAAAGCAAATGAGATTTATGGGAACCCCCACCAACAGCAGAGAACGCCTGTGGTCCCTCTCTGTCTCCATGTCCTCCTCACACACACTCGTCCTCTGACCTTGTTGCCTCTTTTATTTACTGCGCTATGACTGCAATTTCCAGAGTGTAATTAGAGCTGTTACAGCCTGGCCTTTGGTTTCAGTCATTTAGAGGTGAGTACACTATCAGTCCCCCCCACCTCCACCCCCCACCCCACAAGTCACACAGGCCTCCCCTCGTCCCTGGAAGCTCACACTTCCCCTTTTTAAAATCAAAAGAGCACCATTTTCTCCATTCATTTTCATTTGGGCTACTTAATTAATCATCTCCCCCCTGCACTTTCAGCTGAACACCCACAAATTGCCCTGTTCAGAGCCTGAAGACAAAGGGATTTTGTGTTAATTAAGCATACAGAAATTCATTTACACATCATTCCCTTCCTCCCACATGGACATATCCACTAACAGCAACTCTGCAGCTGTCAGTGCTTTAATTTGTGCGTTCATTTTTCTTCCTTCGCCTTTTGCTGCTGCTGCCTCTTGCTCGAGGTAGCGCTGCACCTTAGCACATCTTGATGAAAAGGATTTTGCACAAAGAAGTCCAAACTTAAACAGCAGCGGTGCCTTCTGGTGTGTCTCTCCCTCTCTTTGATGCTTTGTTTCTAGCATTGACCAAAGAAAAAAACATAACACAAGTACAAAAGCAATAATATAAAACTTTTACTTGCTGCATTTACTTGCTCCCTCATTAATTATAGATATATTTCAGTGCAGTATATGAAAAATTTGAGTCCATTCTAGCCCTGACAGCCTGCTCACAGCAACTTTTAAACTTGAAAAATGAACTCAAAACATCTTAAAAATTCACTGAGGAAGTGCTGTTGGCTCTATTTGCTCTCAACATAATATATTAAAACCTATGGCCTTTTGATACAGACTAGTATTGATTTTTTCCCCTCTTCCCCACTCTGATACCATAAAGCCATACATAACTCCTGAAACCAGGCCCGTCGCCCAATCCAGGTCAATAGATCTTCTTTCTTTCTCACTGTTGGCGGGGGGATCTGGCCCAGCCAGGTTTTTTGAAGCGCTGATGTACCGTCTGCTCGTCTCAGAATGGAGCCGGTGGACGACGGCGGCCTTTTCTCTCCCCGCTGAGAGAGGCCAGCGATGTAATGTATGTGCGTAGCTGGCAGAGCATTCGCAACCAGGCTTTGAAGCACACGCGCAAAGTGCGGCAAGTTAAAGGCGCACTCAACCGGTACATGGGTGTGGTTACATCTGGCACGTGGCACATGGCAGCACACGATTTCCACGCTACTACCAGTCATGCATAGTTAACTGCAGCTGTAATAAGCATCAGTTTAGGCAGTAAAGAGTCATTTTTATGATGGTATGTTGTGTAAGAAGAACAAGAGGTACACGCCAGCTGCGGAGTAGTGCTTCATAATTCACATCTAATCAATTGTCCTGTGTGTCATTAAAATCACTGGAGGCTCTTACCTAATGTTGCCTGGCAACAAACAGCATTTATTAGGCAGATATAATGGTGGCTCAATGTCACGGCACTGAGTGAAACAAGCAGTTGTTTTCCATACACAAGGAGGTGGCTGCAGACTTTGAAACAAAAGCGAATCTTTAGGGTGGTCTCGCCATCACCATGGCAACACACGTAACTGATTTCAATAGGCATGAGAATTCATTAGTTCTGGGCAAAATGCTGCACTGATGGCCTGTGCAACTGTGCTAATTTTTTCTTTGTGTCCCCTGAAATTACATAAAATCAGTGAATGCACTCATCTGCTAATTGCCAGGGAGGAACAGAGGGAGGGATGAAGGGAGCAAAAGAAAGTGAAAATTATAGTGGTTCTTTCTTTTTTTTCTGGTGTGCACAGCTCCATCGTGTATCTGTCAGCGCTGTGTGCACCGGTGCAGTCAGGGAGCCTCTGTTAGCCTGACAGGCTTATCTTTATCACCTGTCACTCTGACATAAGGTGTCTCTGCTCGGCCCCCAAATCCTCCACCGTCGCAGAAGCGCTCTCCGACCTCTCCGCCTCCGTCTCACAAATGCAGAGCGATGGCGTTGTGCTCTGTCATAATGTTCCGCACGCTGCAGCACGTTTGTTACCACTCGTCTCTCAGAGAGCCTCTCAAGAAAAATAAGGGCGACCGCACGTAGGGGTATCATGTCATTTATTTGACCAAATTACTGGGATATAGTCATGAGGTTGGGTGTTTGTGCAGTGTGGCAAATCCAGACCTCACTGGAAAGCTCATTATAAATAAATACCAGTTGAGGAGCATGTTAGTTTTGGTCATTTCAGCACATGTCCTGCATATGCGTGGCATTGGGAAAGTCCTTATTTACCACCACGTGACTCAAGCCCAGCAGCAAAAAGGAAGGTGATTATTCTGCTTCATATTTCCCCCTCTTCATTTTTCACCCCATGTACTCACTTAAAATCCAATAGTCACCGCTAACTGAGAATGCAGACACACAGCTAACAGTAAGAGTAACCCACACGGAAAGCTATACAAGCTAAATTGAATATTGATTGCTGGTAATCCAATGTGCTCCAGTTCTGTATGAAACGGTGGTAAAGAGACAAAGCACGCTGTACTGGCTGATCTCCCTTCAGCAAATTCACAAAGCTCCCCCCTGAGCAGCTGCTCGATCACAGCCACATCACCCAGAACCCTCCTTCTCTAAGAAAGCCAGTCATTGCCATCAAGGAACGACGGTGAAATTGAATCTATCATCTTTACTGCCACATCAAACAGAAGATATTCTATAGCACATGATGGTGGTTGGGGAAATATAGCAGGAGGTAGTTAATGAAGCACATTACAGTGGAGAGATGACATGGGTTTTGAGGAGCTTGAAATTGGAACCACAGATGCTCATCAAGCAATCTGCACAATTTGGAGGTAATTTTATGGTAATCCTTTTATTTTCTGAGCCATTTTGTTCATTTCATGGACTGTAGATGCGAATCTGAAGAGACTCTCACTTGGAAACGGCACATGGCGCACAATAAGCTGAACCTCCAGATTCAAACATTGAAAATGCCACCCCGAGCCGCTCGGCGAGTAATTGCGTGTGCCACGAATGGATGCACAAGTTTCAATGACTACATACAGCAGTGGTTGCATTTGTCAAGCACACGGACAATGAGTGGAATACAGACGCCAAAAAATTAGATTACCTCCATCAAGGGCGGCACTGTGAGTTGTAGCTGTGCTGTGTCATGTTCACAATCCCTTTTTATTTTTTATCACGCCACAGGCTCAGCGCTGTTTTGACTGTTATTTCTTTAAAGAGAACCATTATTTTTCTTTCTATTAATGTACACAGGGGAAAAAGTGATTAAACATCAACAGTGTTAAAAGGAGCCCACAGCTTTTTCTGATGAAGTGCAAAGATCCAAATTGTCAGTTGACAGACAACAGTCCAATCAAAACTCTCCCGCTTAAACTGTAAACGGCAGAAACCCGCCACCTGCAGGTGCAGACTAATTATGCCCACCCCCTGCTGATGTTGACTCAGAAATCACGGCAGGTTCGACAGCGAGGTTAATTGATTTAAATCAAATGATATCAGGTAAATGTAAGGAAGCCTGTATCACTATATGTCTGTGGAGGCTCTGCATCATGTATTAAGGTCGTTTTTATCCCAACTGGTCACCACATGGAGACAAATGAATACAATAAGTATTTTTAATCAATCCCACATGCACCGTGCCACTAGTGTAAATGTACACAGAATGTGTGTTCATCCACAGCTGAAAATAGTCCCCAATTAAATAACACAATTTACTCCTGTTTTATCAGTGATTGCTAAAAGCTGGTTCACAGAAACACTGAGCCTGTTTAAAAAGCATGCAACTGTATATGTGTGCGATATTTCCCAGAGATTTATATGTTCAATATACCAAATGGAACTTGGGGCCGAGTGCCACAGACTGGGTGGAATTTGGAAGGTTGTAGCAGATGAATAGGGGCTGCCAGTAGAAAAATGCAGAGTATAGACAGCTTTAAAATTTCATATAACCATCATTTGTAGTTTATTTATATTTTCAGGCATTGCATTTTTTTAGAGAGCGAAACAGTGCTTCACTGCCATGACAAATAGAATTGTAATGCAGCCGACATTATGTAATAGAGTTCATATCATTGGCACTTCCAGTTTTCTGTGACACTCCTGCATATTTCATGCAAAATACAAAGAATAAATATTGACAGACTCACAGAGAATATATGAATTTCTTCCCCCCATAGGCTCATTTGCTTTATCTGCCATATATTGATACCAACATGAGTCCTAGCATTATACAGTTAATTTCTTCCATTTCACAGAGAAAATTTTTAACTCTTAGCCGTCCTGATGTTCTGTGCTACACCTCACCAAAACTATGAGTAAGCAGAATCCCTCTTGTGGGCTCCATAGGTTCATCATCACAGTTTGACTACAGCACAAGATGAGTAAAAATGTATTTGGTAAATCCATTTAACTTGACTTTACACAGATGTTGAGTTGCTTGTTGGGATTTCTGGGAAGACTTTAGCCATGAGTCATGAAAAAGGGATCAAGGTGAATAGGAGAGACAGGTGTCTGCGCTTTGTATTCGAGAAAAGGTTGTGTATTATGTTCTCAAGCTGGTACATTGTTTTCTCACCGGTCGATAATGTCTTCCTCCTCTTTAAAATGCAATAAATATCAGCATAGTCCTGCTATTCCCGGGTCTTCACTTAAGAAATCAATCTCATAAATAAACATTGGCATTTGAACACTTTAATTAAATGAGTAAGTGGCCTGGGCCTGTTATTCCCTAAGGTTAGCATATCCCAGCAGGCAGCAGAATCATTTACAACGATGCAAAACGTTGAGGCACTTTCCCCTCCAGTTTGTTTTCCAACAATGACAGCAAACTGCAGCATCACTCCAAAACTAGCTGCTCTTTTAAAGGCAATGTCCATGGGCACTTCACAGCTTGCTTTTGGAACAAATTGCTGATCTTGAAAACATGGCTCATACACAAGGACTTTGAAGTACAAAATGGCTCTTATCAACTTTTGCCAGCTGTTTTAAAGATGCCCGTTGCCGTGTGCTTGTCTACGTTGCATTTGAGGTTTCTCAAAATTGCTTTTAATTCATGCAAATCCCTGCCATCGCAAGTGCACTTCCCCGACAGACGTGCAGATTCATCACCTCATCAAGGTCCGAGAGGAAACTTTTGCTCTTAAAGATTTCTGGTGAGCAGCACCCAGAGCCATTTAATGGAAGGGACATCATTATCAAGTTTAAGACTGATGGTTTCCTGAAAATAACCAGCTCCCAGTAAGAGAAATTATGACATTTTCCTCTGGGTTGCAAAAAGTAGCATATGTGAGCAGCCATTTAAGCAAGTAAAAAGGTGAAGAAGAAGTGAGTGAGTCTGCTAATAAATGTAAAATGGGTGTTTAAGACAGGATGGTGGAGATATTTTCAGGTTGTTAGATTATTGGCTGCAGTGGGAACAATTCAATTAACACTTCGATGAGTGAGATTAATCAGATACGGGGGCCCTGCTCCCCCGCACCTCTGTATAAATGAGTAATGTAAACCAAAGCTGTGGCCAGAAGGATTCATTATGGTCACTCTTAATCCATTTGCAACATGGTAGAACATGGTCTGAGTCAGAAATTGGCAGGATTTAATTAAGCGGGTTTGCTAGATCGCTATCTTTGGAGCTTTATCAGAGAGACGAGCGCTGAAATCTGTTAGTGAGGAACTTTTTCAGATGCTGCGATTACACCCCCACCCACAGAGAGGAACTCTCGTCACTTGGAGGAACGAGTTAACGTTTTTTGACATTTTCACGCCTGACAGGCAGAAGTAGTTTTCTAATGCAGATTTATAGATTCAGGATTAGATGCAGAGTGAATCACATTAGGCACAGTGCAGCTGGAGCTGTGCATGTTGGTTAGTTTATTGAAAAGTGAAGCAGTTTACTTTTATTACATAGAAAATATAACACATGCAAGGGCCACTAAGAAATATGTTATATTAATTTTTATTGAGGTTTTTGTCCTGTTCTGTGCTTCAAGTTTATGCACAACACCTTGTTTGTTTTATTGCATTTATTTCTCTGCAGGTCCCATGATGGATTTTTCTGTATTGGTTGTGGTTATTTGAACAAGTGCTCTGTGTGCAAATTGTTTATTCAATTAATGAAAATAGTGGGAGCATTGAGTAAGCGCTGTAGAACTGCAGAGGCTGAAGTGGTGCAGCATGAAGAATGAGAGCCTCATCTGGACTTTGGAAAGCAATGCAGTGTGCATATCTGAAAGGACATCTTCGTCTGTTAGGTCAGATTTTGTTCTGATGCCAAGTGAGCCATAATTCATGGCCACCACTTTAAAACTGATGGCAAAGAATAAATCTCCGTTATCTGTAGATGTGATGGAGGATTAATATTCCTCCCCTGGACATCTGTATCATTGCTCAAAATTAAATTTTGCTTTGTGATTATTAATGAATATCTAAATATGGAGCTGAGCACTGGGTGGAGCAATAATGCAGCCATGCTAGAGGCAGCATGGCATTTCACTTGAGGAAAAGTCAGGGGACACATCATGGTGATTATCTGTCACAATTCATTGCATAGATCGAGATATTTCTCAGGGTAAGTGACAACGCTGACCTGCTGATGGTGCTACAGAGAAAAAGGTCAGAGGATCACAATGGGAAGCAAAAGGTTCAGAAAGTGAGCTCAAAGTCAGACTCTGCACAAGCTAAAGTGCCACGTAGAGTCTGTGTAAATGTGTTAGACATGATGCTTCTGGATGTTTGTGGGAATGGCGTGGGCTGCGGGAGTATTCCAAGATCTTTAATTAGCCTGAACATATTCACTTGGCTTGACTTTCACCATGAGCAATCTGACAGGAATACAGCAGTCTCCGAGACTGCTGATGTATTAAAGGGTTGATGTAAGGGGAGTTGGCGAGGAGCATCTGTTGGTGTTTAGGCTCAGAGCTTTGGCAGACAATCCAAATAGCAGATGAAGTGTCCTGCTTCACTGACCAGGTGATGCAGATGGTTGAGGATAGAAGAAGAATATGTAGGTAGGCAAAGAGAGGAGGAGGAGGAAGAGGAGGAGGTGACAGCACACTAACCAGGACCACTGAGTGTTTGAGAACTTCAACACTTATGGTTGGCTGAGCTGTGAGATGGATATCACACGAATCTGCTTGGCAGTTCCTCTGAGCAGCTGAGGCAATTAACACTAGAAAGACCAGGACACTGACAGTTGACTGCTGCTGTTAATGTCTTCTCCAATATGTCGTTTCTGTGCCAAAAAATGAATGTTAGACTTTTTCGAAACAAGGACATTGAGTACTTATAACTACCTCAGACTGATCTGCTTCACCATTCTAATTCACCAGGATTTTCCACATGAAGAAATCATGTACTGTCATTAAAAAGATTGTTCGAACACCAGAGCAAGTTCCACCTGCTGAAGAAGGCTGTGGGATACAGCTAAAAGCTTTGACAATCACTCAGTGCACAACAAAACTATTGAGGATAACATTTGAGATAACTGCGCGGCAGGGAAGTGTGATATTTTATCGATTTGTATGGGCAGAATGATCAATAACCATTAGCTGCAGCCCTGGTTGACAAAATAATCTCGGCTCAAGGTCCACTTAGGAGTTGTTTCCTTTTATCAGCTCCGTGATGCGCTCGCAAGTTCCAGCACAAGTAGACCAAAAGTTGAGATTGCTTTGTTAACTGCTGTTTCCAAGGTCAAGAAACAAGTTTCAGCCTAAACCATTTTTGAGGGTTCAATGAAAAAGAGAGAATAGAAAATACACACACATACACACATACAGGTGAACGTGTACCTGTTGTCAAAAGCTTAAATTTCAAACACCAGCAGCACCCTTGGGAGAGTGGCGGGAAAAACTGCATGCGATGTCCAGATGAAACTCAAATCTTCGAGGTGAGAGGAAAATACCTCTCTACCTGGAGCTACTCACAGCAGCCCTGGCATCATCACAAAGCTTCCCCTTTCAGTCAAAAAGGGATTTTACATTAATCCCAAACCATATCAAAAATGCATTGATTGCCTGCAAACCTCGTTTTAGATTTTTTTCCCTTCCTTTTTGCTCTCCATTTACATCCTAACTGTGACGGCTGAGGGCTGTCAAGAGCTGGGGGTGGGGGCTGACTCGCCGCCAACAGACATTCACATCAACAGGCACATCATCAAAGTGAGCCAGCTGTCCTGCACGGCCCGGCCTCCTCTGCCCACCCAGTCGATGATGTGCACGCACAGTAATTAGATTACACAATGCTGCTGCACTGATAATAACCCAACAACACAGGGAAAAGTGATCCACAGAGGGTGGAACTGCTAAATTGACGAGAGTCAATAGAACAGTGTTCTGCTGATACACTCTGTGCTTTTGCTGCCAGTCTTCATACTTATAGTCAGTTTCAAATATCCTGTTTTCTGCATTCATTTCTCCACTTCCTGCAAACGTAGCAGCACACAGTGAGCACATACTCAGATGGGGCTGATACTGTTGCGTGCTATTAGCTTTGGTTTCCTGCAAAATTTTAAACACATTATTCTACCTTTTCACAACAAGGAGCCATTTTCAAAGGCTCCCAAGTTAGCAGCTGGTGCTGGTGCTGGTGTAAACGCGATGGCTCGTAAAGTACTGCAAGTTTCTGGAGGGTTTTTGGTTGACGGGATGTCAGGAAGACTGGAAGATGGCGCTAATGTGACATGGTATCTGTTTTAGTTCATGGAAGTTTTGGACAGATGCTTCGTTGATATATGTACTGGTAGTATGGATTGTTTGCTGTTAAGGAAACAAGGTGCAGCCTTCATGTAGTAAATACGGCCAAAATAGAAGGTTGTAAAATTCACATAGCATTTGGAAAAATAGAAGATGTCAAGAGAGCACAGTTCACTAAGCAATCAATATTTTAAAAAGAAGACCAAGGGATTGTGCTGATTTATAGAGATTAGCTCAGAAAAGTACGGTGCTGTTGTTTTCTCGTGCTGAATGGTAATAATTCCTCTGTCCTGTAGTGAGCATGCTGCTCCACACTTTCCCACGTTTGTTTGCTTCTCTTGCACTTATCTGAAGCAAGTGGGATGCAGACGAGCTTTCAGTTTCGCCAAAGAGAAAAAAAGAAGAGGAGAAGAAATCACAGAAGCAATTAATCAGACCATGAGTGTGGATAAACTGTGTCGGAGGACGAGCACTTTAACCCTTGATAATGCCAAATGCAAACAGTGTGGTTTCCTGTCAGGGCTCGGAAAGAACAGCAGCAATAACTGAAGGATTACATGCTTCCACTTTGGATCAAGTCACAAATATGTTCAAGGTCGCCACTTCCTCTCTGAATGCACTCCCACAGACTGCGCCTTATGATTTTCACTTTTTAAGAACAGGAGATGGCCAGAAGATGAGTCATTCATTTCATGGAGGCACTCTCTGCGATATTCTGCCCTTTATTGTTTTTGAGTAGTTGGAGGTTCTGAATGGGAAGACAGATGTCCCTTTTTTAATATTTATTTATACTGTCACAGATACACAAGGCTGATGCCTGTAGATGCTTGTCTGAATACTTTTGTCCACAGATTATATGCACTAGAATAAGTAAAACAGGAATGAAAGAACATCCCTGCAGTCCACACCAGTCAATCTGTACCAGTGTCTCCCAACATCTCCCAAAGTTGGATTTGAGATAAGTGTGAGTAGACTTGCAGCACGTCAGGTGTTCTTCCCCCGCTAATGTCTTACTGACCCAGAGGCCCATACATTATTCATCTCTGCGTAATCATCGTTACACCAAATTACTTGGTTTTCTTTCCCGTAGCACTCCTGGCAGGTACAGAGGCGTCTCAGGTTGTTGGTTGACAAGGACGCCAAGACGCCTGACGCTCAGAAAAAGCAGCGGAAAAATCTTGTTTTTATGGTAAGTCATATTAGATATTTAGAAAAAAACTATCCTGGAGTGAGTAAAAAAAAATCCAGGCAGTGAACTCTGGTTTAAAAAAATCACCTTATCTTGACACTGAACCTGCAGAGTACACAACATCCTTCTACTCCATTCTTTTGGTTTTGACTTTTGCTACGGTTTTCTCTCTCTATCTCTTGCTCTCTTTTTTTGATGTTAGACAAGGCTCGTCTCAGCTGCAGTCACTCCTCACCTTCGTCTCTCTGCTCATTTGTGGCTGCCCCTCACACACACACACACACACATGCACAGCCCTCACAGGGTCCCATGCCTTTTAACGAGCCAATAAGGGACAACTGGACAAACATTCCATCACATTAGCATGGGGGGTTGGCGGCGGCTAGGGATTGTGTTAAGCTCAGCATTAGCCAGCCTGCCACTGCTTTAATTACGTGTGCTCAGCACCAGCGACGCTAATAGCTACCTCTGTGCCACATTCGCTCGTCCGAAAGATGAGGCAAGTTAGCCAGCTTTCAGCTGGAAGACGCCACAGAGGATTGTAAAGCCTGAGCAATAGGGCAGGGCACATTTTATTATGAGTTATCCACCGTTTAGATAAAAGACTCCTCGTTGCACAGTGTGAGGAAGAGCGCAAGTGCACTGAGGACATAGCTGAAGATGTGGGATAACAAAATGATTGCAGTTTTGCAGAAATACTTGCTGCAATTAGAAGTCGAGGCAATACTTTTTTGTTTTAGTAGTGAAAAGCAGATTGTAAAAATTGCTGCAATAACTTCCATTGTTCTTACCACTATCACTATTGGTATCAGCTATACTGTATCTCCTTGTTTTCTAATGATGCCATTGTCTGGGAGCATGCAGGTGTTGTTCAAGCAAAGAAAAAGTGCCAAACGCAATATGTCAGTCGAGCAATCAGGCACTGTTATTTCTCTTGTGCTTTTACATCACTACCTTTTTATTCCCACTGAGTTTTATTCCACTTCTCTGTCTGGTCTCTTTCTCAAATCTTTGTCTGTGTTCCCAGCTGCTGCAGATAGTTATCCCTGTGGGTGGGGAAATGGCTGAGATCTCATCTTTCGCAGCGTTAACATCCATCGCTTCATGCCGTACAATATACACATGTAGCTGCCGCAGATTTGGACTCCATCCAGTCCAAAACACGGGAATGCTTTTGAACAATTTAGAAAAGAAAACGTCTATTTGTATTGTTGTTCTACTTCAATATAAAACAGTATTTGGTGCAAAAGAAGTCAAGACTTTCTGCCTTAGACCAAAATGCCGTAAGGGGCCTTGGTAAAGAATGCAGTATTGTGTGTGCTCTAGTCTTGTCTGCTCCTCTGCGTGTGACCATTAAGCATTTGGAGGTTAAGAATGGGGGCACTAGAGTGGATGCAGAGCATTTCTTGTTCATTTTTCACAGCCACTGACACCGGGGCTCAGATTCTTGAGGCCGCTGCCACTGCTGCTGGGCTCTGGTTTGTGACAATAAGGGTTTGTGCCTGGCTTTTCAACCTCTTTAAATGCCATGTTTCTATATGGGAAAATGTATTTACCTGATTCAGATATGGTAAGAAAGTGATGATGGAAGGATTTCTTAAAGCAGGTGCACCAATCATGTGGTGCTTTTTTTGATTTTGTTTTTAGAGTTGTTTTGACGTCATTGTAGATTAATATGGGTTAATTAAAGGTTGACGCAGTAAACTAAAACTCTGCTGTAGTTCTGAGCATGTTGTCGGGGATGATTTTTGACAGAAAAAGCATGTGTACTTAGCAGAGTGCGGTGAGGAGGGGAAAGTGAAAAAAGAAGATGCAGTTCCAGCGTGTCCCAGGTTAATTAAAAGATGATCTCATCCTCAACATCTGGCTATGAAGTTGTCAAATCCAATGCGGAGAGAGAAGTCAAAGAATCGCCCAGGGGAGTACTCCGATGGAGCGAGCGAGATGAAAAATAACATCTCACTGGTGTGACGGCTTGTGTGCAAGCAGGGGAAAGAAATGTAGCGTGATGGAGACAGAGAAAGAGGCGAACTTGTCAAAATGTTCAGCTGTGCGGTCATTACACTCACCGAGTGGGAGGCTGGCAGCAAAGAGCTGATTGATAAATTCACTTTCCTCATCGAACACAAGACTTCTTACCTCAACTCCACGCAGCATGATCATGGAGACCGAGGCTGCTCTCCTGCTTGGTTTCTTGTTAAGGGGGTAGCACAAAAACATTTTTGCAATCATCTCTTAGAAATCTTGTGTTTGCCCAAAAGAAATTTTGATTTTAATTTGCAAAGTGACTCAGCTCATGTACGTCATCAGGCCTGTGTGGCTTCAACCTTTTTCCCTGAAATAAACATGTTGTTTACACATGAACTCTTGTTGCACCTGACTGGGGGAGCTCACCAATCTCTGCTGTTAATTTAGGCTTTTTTTGCTTCACGTCTTGAAGCTGCAGCGGTTCTTGGAACCATCCACCGCGACTCTGTATGGAGCCGCCTCCGAAGCTGCCGAGTCACATCTTGTGATGCTTAATTGTGTTCTTACGCAGCTGGACTACCATGTTGTCGAGGGCACGGAGGACCAGCCAAACTGTGCGTGCCTCTGTTTCCTTTTATGGTGCTGGAGTTTGTCTTGTAAGCGTGAAGGGTCTGGCTGTGCCACATCAGTTTGTAATTGTAAATGAGGTGTGGCACTGTAGCTGAGTAGAGGACAGACCAGAATGGTGCCCCCAACACCACCACCAGATTAAGGAGATAGAGGGTTGAGTTTGCTTGTTAGTGTCAGAACCTCTGTATGAAGCGATTGTTATCCTTTCCTTGTAAAGTTATTCATCTGACCACAGAGAGAAGAAAAACATCACAAAGAGATAAAAAAATGGCAGCAAAACAATTATATATTGGAAATATTGGTATCATTTTATATTGCAGAATTTAATGTTGTTTATGTTGTTTATTTTTCTGAATAGATTCTGCAGCTGATAATAACAGTTGATTGTTATCAACAATTCAGCACAGCTTTAAAACAGTCTTAACCATTTTAGAGGAAGTCAAATGCCATTTAACTCTCCAGTCGCTGCTCAGCTTCCTGTAACTGGCACCCTGCTCTCCTCCTTTTCTCTTCTCCTCTTCCTCTCCTTCTCACCCGCTGTCGCTTCCCCCTCTTTTCTCCCAGCAGCGGCTCACTCAGCCCACAGGTAGACCCAGAGCTGCTGACAGGTTTGATAGAGATGTGGTGACACGCGGTGGCCTGAGGCACAAACCTGAGAATTGATTCTCCTCTTACTTTGTCCTGTGCATCCCTCCGTCATAGCAGTTCCTCGTCTCTTTGTTTGTGTCTTGTGTGTTTTCCACTGGGAGGCACCAGACACTGCTTATTATGCTCCTCTTACACTAATTGGGGGCAGAGGATGTGCAGATTGAGCCTTGATTGCTGCCTTCCCCTTTGCATTTGTGCCAGCCCTCCTCACGTCCCCCGACACCCACTTCCTCCCCCTTTTCGCACACTCGCTCGCTCACTCCTAACACAGCCAGGCGTTCATGCTCTATCTCCCTCTCTTTCAACATCAAACACACGACAAGGCTGGGCACCGACAAAGTTACGTTGGTTTTTGGCGTCCGCGCGCCCCAGATTACAGCTCTATTAGCGAGCAATTTCATTATCTCACTCCGACAATGGCTGAATCTGCTGCTTTTCCCCCTCACCGCCCTAAGCCTCTTTGTTTTCTGTGGCCTTTTTGAGGTCACATGGTCTTGTATCTGATAAGTTTATAATGACTCCTAATGAGCCATTATTTTTTCCTGGCTAATCAGCTGCGTATCAAGTGTGAAGGGCTTGCTGACGAGGTCTGTTTCTGAAACAGGGATGAGTAACACACTTTCACATTCTGTTGTATCTAGATAAACAGTGATATGATACTTCTGTCACACAATGTTAAAAACAGGGACTCGTTTCTTTTGCTTTATATCTTTTCAGCAGATCATGCAGGACTTTTAATCCAATCTGTGGTTTTGGATCATTGAGCAGAACCACACAGCTAACTGCTAAAGTAATACTGGTGAATCAGGCTTGTCAGCTTGGGCACCTCCCTGTGCCCACACAGCTTTGCTTTATGATCTGCGGGACAGTGTTGTGACACAGTGACTGACATGCACCGGTTGTGCTGTCACGACTCTTATTTATTTCTGTTTCTGACATCCTCTTCCCGGCAGCTCTATTTCCAAAGCAACACTATGGTGACAGAAAAGGTCCACAGCGGCTCCACAGGAGGCTGAGGATAAGCGCACCCAGAGGAACCCTGTGCTCTCAGCTCTGTGCCCCCTCTCTGCGCACGCTCGTGGAGATCGAGCAGCGTGCGCGGGCACACAAACAGAACCCGTGCCCCGACATACTTGACTCTTTTAATGGTTTACAGGGGAAACAAAACCAACCCCTGCCCTGAATACCAACACCTCCATTACGCCGCCATCGAGGTGAGGAAAATGGGGAATTTATGCAGTTATTGCAGCACCTAATCAAAGGCATGCAGGGCATAGACACAAAAAATCCAACAACGCAGTGGAAAAGAGCAGAAATCTGTTCCTCTTTCAGCACCTCTCCTTCCATTTCACGCTGGGGGGCGCAGAATTTTGACTCACATTAATAAACCCAAACAATGCAGGGCCACGTGAGAAGCAAAGGAACTTCAAGGCAAAGTGACACTTAAAGTCCCAGTCCTGTGATTCAGGAGCTCACTTGACAGATGAGTCTCGCTAATGAACAAACTGCAGGGACACTATAGCATAACCAGGCGGCTGCTGCAGTTAATGTGGATCGTTCCTTAGTTCTCAGCTCCATCAGGCGCAGTTGAAAGGGCAAATAATGAGAAATACAAACTCATTTTGATCCTGCTCAAGCTGGAGTGTAACTCAAGCACTAAATATCTCCATCCATAGATACATATTTCATTAAGAGACCCTTGGCTGTGTTGAATGTGCATGTCAGAGCTGGCTGTTCAGGTGAAGGAGCGCTGATTCGCTATGCATCAGTTGAAATGACTGATTCTGTACTGTACATGTGCCCCACGTGGTTTGAGATAAGGTAGCTGCTTTCTTTCTTTTCCGCACATGCCCATGCAACACAAGGATTCAAGGTTTGAACCACTGTCAACTCTGCTGCTGTCATCAGCTCATAGCCCGAGGATGGAAACATGGAGGACAGAGTGGAGGATGTCGTCGTCAATACACTTTAATTTTACATAAGGAGAGTTGAGTCTGAAACAAAGCACAAGTGTTTTAAAATCATCCCACGCCATTAGGAACAGATCCTATTCTGAGGATGAAACTTGATTTGAACTCCATTACTAACCCCCACTTACCAAAATTCAGGTTGCAGTGCCGCGGTGGAAAGTGTAAGCAATCCTGTGACCAGTAAAAACTTCACACACACACACACACACCCTGCTCAGCTCATATTGATCTCTGCATCAAGAACCTCTCCTATGAAGAGCGAATTAGAGAAGGAGGGCTTTGATCCCCCCTCACACACACACACATACAGATGCTCCACATGTGCACACGCTCTGGAGAAAAGTCCTTTAGCACATAAAGAGGAACTGTGCAGAGTGGAGATAGTGGCACAGACAGCCATAGAGTGCCAGCGATAATGGCCATCTCCTGGCAGCCCAAAGAGCCGTGACCAGCCACCATTCCCCACACCCGGCTCCCTGCCACCGTAAGGGTTTTGGAGGGGGGGGGGGTTGGAGAGACATTGCGGCGGACAAGCTCTTTCTTCCACAGAGTGTTAGCTTGCTGGTCAGACAGCCGGCTGCACTGTATGACCTGTATTCACTGTATGCTGTCGATTCATGAGATCTGAGTGTTCAGCTGCTGAGGGCTGATGTTTGCACTGGGAAAAAAAACATAATGGAAGGAAGACAGCGAAAACAAGTTTGTGTTTACATTTCTGCATCTGTGGCAGTGAGATGAGTAAAATTTCATGCTTATACAATTTGAATCATATTTTCATTGACCCAAATTTTTTTCCTGTGAAGCAATTAGACTTTGAACAACCTGACGCAGTAACGAGCTGAACCCAAAGTTCAAATCAATCTAATCAATCTAAAATCAATTCAACTGCATTTAATCTGTAATTAATCAGTCATCTATCAGTTGCCTGCTCCAACGCCATTCTTCAGTACCATTTCCTTTTTTTTCCTTTTTTTTTGCTCCTAACCCATTTTCCTACCAAGCTCAATTAGTAAATTAGACTGGAAAATGAGCATGGATAAATTGCCCATTATTGCTGTGAATTATAGTGGCAGTGGTGCTGACAGCTCTGGCCCCCATTTTCACCCGCTGCCAGTGTCAGATCCCTCTAAGGCACACAGCACTTCACTCAGCTCTGGAAAGCAGACTGGGAACCTGGTTAGTGTGATTGTCAGGGAGAGTCAGACTCAGCCAGCACAAATCTCCGGGAGAGAGGATGCCTGTTTCAGAAGACGCTCGTTGATCCCGACTGCATTTCACTCACTTTCTTTGCCAAATGCGGTGGTTGTAACTCGCAGAAGAGTTTTGTGCATTATCAGATGATGTCACAGCCGTGTTAGCTGTTGTTATGAGCGCTTTGTGAGGAAAAATTATCTGTTGGTGATTTTTTTTTACATTTCTTTGTTGTAAACATTTTATGTGACGGTGTGTCACAGGCGTACGTGTCCATGACCGCAAAGCTCAGATTTATCTCGCAACACCTTTAAGTTCCAAAGCCTGTGGTGGTGAACCACGGTATTATGGGACGGTAAAATTGAAGACTCACAGTAAAATATCTTATGGCTTTGTGATACTATAAGCCATCTCAGGCGGCTGTTCAGCTCATGGAGGAAACATTTTACTTACAGAAGTCTCATTGTTAAAGGAAAGTGTACTTAAAAGATAAGACTGACTATATTCTATACTGTCAACAAGCGGAATAATTTCCAAGAGCTGGGAGCTGTAGTTTTGTTGAAAACATGTCCATTTGTTGAGGAGTGTTTTCAGCCATTAACTGGACACATGGATTGATTGATTGATTGATTGATGGGTTCGACTCAAAATAAACCACAGTACCCCATGTTGATTGTAATGTAGAAAGATGTCATCCAGTGCTGTTGCTGTCACTCACTGAGGAAGGAGACCAATAATTATATATGTGATAGAAATGACTGAAGGAGGGAGATAATATCAACATATTAAATTTCAAATTAACAGGTTAATGTAGAGCACAGATACATGGCTGCGTGTGGTTGTAGCAGGGGCAATGGCTTTCAGTGTTTGCTGCAAAGACGAGACCAGCCCCCAGACAGAGATGGAGAGGATGAATTTTGAGAGGTTTCCATGATGGATGGTACTCCAGCTAATAGTTTGCTGGCACACGGACAGACAGCAGCAGCAGCAGCAGGCTATGGTCGAGAAGTGTTGTTTCCTGGGAAGAGAGTGTGGCCACCGCATGAGCCATGGTTCTGTCGAGCACTGCTGGATCACTCCCCCTACTCTAAATGGTAATATCTCCCTAGGGCAACACAGCATGGTGCTACATATGGAGCTACACCATGCTTACCAGCGGTTGTGCGACGGCTCCACTCACGTCTTGTGTGTGTGTGTGTGTGTGGGGGGGGGGGGGGGCTGGAGAGCAGCTGTGTCCTCGGCACTCAGCTGGTGGCCCTGGGTCTCACGCACTGTTGATCCAATCACGGAGGTCGACACGCGCCATTGAGCCAATCAGCTTGGACATCGCACTCTGCTGAGCTCTGGTCCAACTGCAAAGCTGGACTGTGTTCAGGTAGCGGTGCTGGGTGACCCTTTGGCACCAAAAACTTCAACATGCAAGCAGAGAAAGGAGCACACAACATTTTTTTTAATCTTCCTGAAGTAAATATATCACCTGGGCATTTTTTTCACTGTGTTAACAGGCTTACAGCTGTTTGTCTCAGCTGTGTGGGAGCGCCTGCACGAGCGCTCATACTCAGCCGTGTCAGCTCACATGCACCATGATCTCTGTTAATGAGAAATTAACGAGACCCTGTCACATGTGAATGAGTCATTAACATGGTCCTGTTGTTAGCATCTGTGGGGCCTGGATGACTCGCACTTTCAGAAAATTAATGGAGAATCTGTCGCTTTAATAAATCTCTTCACCACTATCTGTCTGACGATCTGCCAGCCGTACTGTATCTCTGTCTTTCCGCCTGCATTCAGCCAGCGTCAGCTTTCAGGTTATGTCTTTGCTGAAGCGCCATCCTGGAACCTGTATGATGTATTGCAAAAAGAGCTGTACGTGTTTCTCAATTTTCAGACCTAATACTGCATTTTCAGCTTTGACTGTGCACAGAGGTTGGTGTGGAAGGACTTGAGTGCCCTCCAAGGACTCCTGACCCCAACCACAGGAGAAAAAAGAAAAACACTGGCTTTGGATGTAATCTGGAGTTTTGTGAAATTGTCCAGTATCAGCGTTCTCTTTTCTGGCGATCGGGCTGCAGCCAGGCTTTATCGCTCAACAACATCGGTGCCCAACACGTCGCTAATGCTCTTGAGGCTAAATGGGAGCAAATCCCTGCAGCCGGGTTTCAAAAATCTTGTGGAAATCCTCCCGAGAAGAGTGTCGGCTTTGTAGCAGCTCATGAATACCTGTGGTTTTAGAATTACACATTCAGCAATGCGATATAATGTGTGGCCATCAAGTGTGCATTTCCCTGAGGGAGAAAATCACATAATGATCAGGAGGAAACAAAATAAAACTGTGATACATTAACGGGGATTAAGTAATAAGAAGTGGTCTCACAGGTTTTTCTTTCACTTGTGATATCTAGGCCCAAATTTCAGCAGCCAAGGAAGCTGTTTCATGAATATCTTCCAAAGTTTTACTTTCCAGTTGTGTTGAGGAGGATTCCTGGGCATATGAAGACGTGATAATAAGATGATATCTCTCTTGATGTAGCACATTGCTGCCTCTCTATCTCTGTTTCCCAGCAGATCAATTCTGGACTGAAAATGCTGCAGTCTCACATACTGAGCGACTAGTGTTATTTCCCATGGATGTTGAGATAATATACGCGTGTATATCTATATCCCTGGCTCATTATGGCTGCAGCTCATTAAGTGACGTTAAATTAACCGCATGCATTGCAGCACAGTGCTCTCCAGACTCAAGGATTTAAAAATTGCTTCATTTCTGCCTCTGTGCATGACACCGTCCATGTGAGTGTTGCACGTTACACAATCTTCTTGAACCACGGAGCCCAGAGAAGTGAAGACGCCCACTCATGGTCATGACTCACCGGATCCAAAGACGCATGCTTTGGAGTGTACGATGAGTGGGGCGCATCAGTGTATTGCAAACAAGGGATGCTCAGCGGGGGTCCAGTGGAACTGCTTTCTTCCTTGCCGTGGCTGTGATGAGTTGGATCTAGAAGGCGTTAATTTGGTGGCACTCCCCTCCCCACGGTGCCATCATAAAATGCCCGTTTAAGTAGTCCATGAGTCCTGTGTTGACCCTTAAAAAATTCAGGAAGAATACTTACGAACTTCTGAAGATTTGAAATGAATTATGATGGTGGAATAAGGGAGCTGTCTTTACATATAAGAATTATTGTGGTTCATTTAGGCGAACAACTCAAACTAAATCTTAAAGGATTGAGTGAAACTACAGCTCCGGTGATGCCACAGTGTACCACAGGGTGTGGTGAGTGGTGAAACAGCACAGCACTGCTTGAGTCTGGTCCCTCTTTAAGCTCTTTTTCTTGCAGTACACATTCTGCAGCTACAGCCAAAAAGAAAAATCCAGCCAGTTAT
The DNA here is from genome assembly GCA_016785225.1 of Psettodes erumei. Lineage (NCBI taxonomy): Eukaryota > Metazoa > Chordata > Actinopteri > Pleuronectiformes > Psettodidae > Psettodes > Psettodes erumei. Next base: position 1,995,803 of record JAFBJZ010000953.1, read on the forward strand.
CTGTCTCTGTCTCCAATTTAACTTCATCATCTGCTTTTTTTCTTGTACTCTTCCATGAAGATGTGTCTTTCTCTTCAGATGCCAGCTGAGTGTGTGTACCCACATGCATGTCTGTGTGTGTCCATTATACAGCTTATTACACCAGCAGGCCATGCTGCCTGCTTCGCACTGGCCGACTGGGAAGGACAAGGGAGTGCAAGGTTGTCCTCCTTTACTTTTCACAGACAGGTAATTTCCCCCCCAGCTCCCTCGTATGACTGCTCTTAGAAAAACCAAGGTGCACCTCAAATAGACATTCAACCCCAGAGACACAAACAAGACGCACACCGAGGACCTGACGGAGCCAGGTTTGGGCTGGGGTGGGGGTCTTCTGAGCAGACAGGCACTCTGTTAGGTCACTGTAGGGGGATGAGGTCCTGGCAGAGCCACGGGCAGACAGGCACGTCTGCAGCCGGCACTGGCCCTGCAGTGCTCTGCAGGCAGATGGTCATACACGGCCAAGGGAGTCATTAGAAAAGAAGTAAAGAAGTGATGGAGTAAAGTTGGGTTCCTCATTTCACCACTACTCTCCGTATTTCTTGGTTCCCTTTAATCTCCACTGCTCTTTCCATTTCTTTCTCCTTTTGTTCTTCTTTCCCCATTTCTGATGATTCATTCTTCTACCCTCCTTTACCACCTACGTGTCTGTTATCTCCCCTGATTTTAAGTTAACCTTTTCAGGTTTGAGCTCTGACTATTCCAGCATGCACCGATGCACGCATTTATACCACCAACATCAACTGTGTCTCCTCCACTCGCAGCAGCCCCCAACGCTTCAAGAACACAGGCTAGTGTCAGTGTTACGTTTCACCTTCGACAGAAATAAACCCACATTATTTTCAGTTTCAAATTAAGGCTCTCAGGAAGAAATTCGGTCTCAGCTCGCTTTAATTCTCTTAATGCGCGTGCCTCTTCCACAGAGAAAATGAGAAAATGCATCATTTCAATTTGCTTTAAGGGATGGATCATTTGCTCTGCAACATTTGAAATACTCAGAGTATTAGCACGATTTGGTTGCAGCCATACATAGCACAGTTTCATGTTTCCTCTCTCTGATGCCAACAGTTTTTGACACATTTGAGATGTCCGTTTTGCCGGCCCCATGACAAGAAACTTTGCTCTGGTGCAGATCTGTTCGTTATATCTCCCAGAAGATAAGAATCCAATTGCTTTTGCCGGGAATTTTGTCTTTTAGCACAGGCAAATTTGTGAGGTTCCATCCATCATCCTCACTCCTAAAATCTCCATGCAAAATTAATAATAGCTTTATGTGTCAAATATAACCTGAAATAGAAACTGGTTCAGGGGAAGATGATTGTTTTGTACTTTTTTTTCCTGATTTAAAGAGCTGAGAGGCTGTTGGTAATATTTGATGTAGTAAACATGTTTACATATGCATATGGTGTCTGCCTCCTTCAACGCACACTGGAAATTTCAATTGCTGTTGTCTCCATGCACATACAGGTTTGACTTCCAAGGATAACTGTGGCAGATTTCAGGCTCTTATTTTAATTTTCATCCAGAAGTCCTTACATTTCATCCAACAATTATATTTCCGCCTCTGTGAACCAACGAGAGCATAATAAGAGTTTTATACATGCACACAATGAGCATTTCACAGGAAAGCGAACTGCTTATATTGTTGTTGGTCCTCTTTGAGAGAGCTGCTACTGTCAGAGGAAGGACATCCTTGGCTCGCTGTGGAGTTTGTAGTTTCAAAATGAGTGCAAAATGCTAATTTGTCTGTGAACATTGCAGTTACATGCCATTTTGGTATCCTCAGTGAATCCAAAACCCATGAGCAAGTCTGAAAAGAGGAAACTGTGGGGCTTCTTTTATGTTTTTTGCAGAGCTCCCTTCAACGTTCTGGCTGTTTAAATACTGGCCAGTAAACCTGAAAGCAGCCCAGGCGCTTTTGAGGCACCGCTGAAAAAAAGGCCACATCTCCGCCAGCCTATTTGAGACAGACTCCAATTGTTGCAGCGAAAGGAGATGGCTCCCTCTGCTCTTCTGCAGTGTCCTTTCTTCTGCTGCTACTGCTGCCTGCTGAGCTGGAGGGTGGTGGCTGGTGGGAGGCGGGTGAGGTGGTGGTGGTGGGGCTGTAGTTTTCTAGCCCAGAGAGGAATAAATAAAGCACTAGACAATAAAGTCACTCTCCATGGACTTCAGGCTCTGGGCAATGTTCCAGCCAAACTAGCCAATTGCTCAAATGGAAATTAGAAGCAAGGAGACAGATTGAGAATAGTACATTTACTCGAGCCGGCCTGGACAGATCGATGGACCAGATTCCGCAGGGCAAGGAATGACAGAAATTGAGGTGAAGGGGGCGAGCAGAGTGTTTGTGGGTGTGCATAGTTTGTATGCTCTTAGACTCTCTGCAAGGGCCAGGAAGCTGCTATCTAGTCACACACCCTGCGCCGTTTACCTTGTTCTGATAGCTCTTTCTGTGCCTCCATCATTTCTTCCTTACAGTCCCTCTCATCCTGAGGACACAGATTCGAGGCCAGCTGCTCGCGAAGCTACCTGTGCTTGCCAGCGGGCTGTCACTGAGGAAAACAGCCTTAAACAGGGTCATTGTTTCCTTTGTCCCCAGGCCAGAGCGCCGTCTCAGTCTCAGTAACGCAGCGGTAAACACGTCCCAGAACCCTGCGGACGTGTTTAAGAGGCGGCGCGTAGCGGAGGGATGCAAATCTAGCCCCGGTTAAAGACATAATAATGAAGGAGCCAGCCAGTGGAGGGTCTGTAATCACTGCTCAGTGGCCTGTTGTCAAGGGCCATTTGGAGTTTCCTCAAGGGTTGTGGACGTGTGTGTGTTGTGGCCACTCGGTAAGTTTGGGAAGTTCGAGGGCCACGCTGTGGTTAATGATTTTAAAGAGTTAATGATTGCACCTGCCCTTCTGCACGTATCTGGAATGACGTGAGGATAAAGACACGGGCCATTGCTGTGTGTGCGCGTTAAGCTCACCTGAGACAATGACAGCCACGCACCCTTCAGTGTTTGCCACCAATCTTTGTTTCAGCAGCGGATCAGATCAGTAAAGATGAAAGGCCGAGAGAGACAGGGACATCAGGGCACAAGATAGAGGGAGAGGGAAGTAGACACAATACTACGCCACTCTCCCTTATTTGCAGTGCATACATCATTGCGACAAAGATAACCTTCTGCCACCGTTATCTTCATGCGCCGCAAGGAGAGACCAGTCTTTACAGCCCCTCTCATCCCCACATCACAGGAGAGGGGAAAAAGACTCTCCTCCAATAAATTGTTCCTATCAGACCGAGGCATAAGTTGCAGTTGCGGAATCAGATTTAGTAGTGCCAGTGGGCTCTAATGAATTCTCCCTGCTCACCCCCGCACGTCCATTGAGGCAGTGAGTCTTTCCAATCGGCCTGGCTGCTCGGTGCGCGCTATCGATAACGAGCCCTGGGGGGCTTGCCAGTGAGCACAGCGAGTCTCCGTAATGAAGGAGTCCGGGGCACTGCCGAGAAAACAGCTGGCGTAATGAGAGGAGTGTGGTGGAAGCAAGGGTTGCTGGGGTCAGTGTTAGGGGAGGGGCAGCTCCAGTTGCTGCAAAGACGAGCCCAGGGAATTACTAAGACGGGGGGGGCAGTCTGGTATTGGAGATGTGTGGATATGTGAGTGCACATGGAAACGTATGAGGTAGGAAGTAGCAGCTTCCTCTCTGTGGCTGGCCGCATTAGCATGAGCAGCCTTCAGGCGATGATGACCGGCAGAGATGGTTCTCCTCCATCTGTTCAAACATTCCAGACGTAACCAAACATTTGTTGTTTTCTCACCGAGGGCAGCAGGGGAACAGACTCAGGTTTGGCTTGTTCTCTGTTGAGTCATCCTACCAACAGCCCAGCATTTTTCCCCCACCCCCCCCCCACCACCACCACCATCAGCCTGTGTTGTTTGGATTTAATGGTCTAGTTAGTGATGTGCAACTCTTGAATGATTTGTTCCATCTTTTTAGTGGATTGGCACGGTGGGGTTTCGGACCAGAAAGTGCAGGAGACCAGAGGCACACAGTTCGACTTTTTATTAGTTTCCACCAGGGAAACAGCACGAGGAAAAACTCCCTGAAAGTCGCGCGTGGTGTAGCTTGTGCCGACTCCGTCGGGAGGTTGGCGTAGACGTAGTCGTGGTCGGTGACGTAGCAGTGGTCGGGATCGAGGTCAGGAACGTAGCCGTGGTCAGGGACGTAGCAGTGGTCGGGATCGTGGTCAGGAACGTAGCCGTGGTCAGGGACGTAGCAGTGGTCGGGATCGTGGTCAGGAACGTAGCCGTGGTCAGAGACGTAGCGGTGGTCAGGATCGTGGTCAGGAACGTGGTCAGGAACGTGGTCAGGAACGTGGTCAGGAACGTGGTCGAGGTCGAAGAACGCTGGATGTTGCAAGGCAATCATCTGGCAGCAAGGTGACTGGAGAGCTGGGCTTATGTAGGGAATGGGCTGATTAGCAGATGAGCGTCAGGTGCGTCTCATCTGCTCGTTATGGCCGACCACGCCTCCTGCCACCACCTGGGAGCAGAAGAGAAAACGAGAGGCAAACCGGAAGGGACGCCCATCCTGGGCCGTCACAGTACCCCCCCCTCAATGGACGCCCCCTGGCGGCCTACCAGGTTTCCCCGGGAACTCCCGATAGAAATCCACGAGCAGGCCCGGGTCCAGGATCAAGCTCTTGCTGATCCAGGACCTATCCTCTGGACCGTACCCCTCCCAGTCCACAAGGTACTGGAAACCACGACCGCGCCTACGTACGTCCAACAGGCGACGTACGGTAAATGCCGGGTGGCCGTCGATGAGCTGGGGGGGTGGGGGGGGCTCAGCTGGAGGGCTCAGGGGACTCTTTGTGACTGGTTTCAGCAAGGACACATGGAAGGTGGGGTGGATCTTTAGGGCTGAGGGAAGTTTTAATTTTACTACTGCGGGATTTATGACTTGTTCAATGGTATAAGGACCGATATACCTGGGGGCGAGTTTTCGTGACTCTGTTTGTAGGGGCAGATCGCGTGACGAGAGCCACACCTCTTGCCCGACCTTGTACTCCGGAGCAGGGGTTCTGTGTCGGTCCGCCAAACGTCGATTGCGTTCCGACGTTCGTGTCAACGCTGCCCTAGCTTCCCGCCAGATTCGGTGGGTGCGGCGTAGGTGGTCTTGTACCGAGGGTACTGCGACCTCACTTTCCTGGCTCGGGAACAGGGGAGGCTGAAAACCCTGAGCGACCATGAAGGGGGACAAACCTGTGGCGGAGCTGACCAGGGAGTTATGAGCATATTCGACCCAGGGCAAGTGCGTGGACCAAGAGGTCGGTAACCGGAAAACCATGCATCGTAGAGCCGACCCCAAGTCCTGATTTGCCCGCTCCGTCTGGCCGTTGGTCTGGGGGTGGTAACCGGAGGAGAGACTGGTTGAAGCCCCCAAGGCTTGGCAGAAAGCCCTCCACACCTGGGAAGTGAACTGGGGACCCCGATCTGACACAATGTCCTGGGGAATACCATGGAGGCGAAACAGATGGTGAATGAGTAAATTGGCTGTTTCTAAAGCAGAAGGGAGTTTTGGTAAGGGAACAAAATGGACAGACTTAGAAAACCGGTCAACTATAGTTAACACGACCGTGTTTCCACTGGATGGGGGTAACCCACTTACAAAATCCACCGCAACGTGAGACCAGGGACGGTGAGGTATGGGTAATGGACGGAGAAAACCAGACGGGGCCTGGTGGGAGGACTTGCTGCGGGCACAGACGGAGCAGGCCAGGACATACTCACGAGTGTCGGCCGGCATGGACGGCCACCAGAACCTCTGTTTGAGCATGGCCAGAGTTCTGTGGCAGCCGGGATGGCAAGCCAACTTTGAGTCATGGGCCCACTGTAGCACCGATGACCTTACCGGGGCAGGAACGAAGAGCCGTCCCGCTGGGCAGTCTGCGGGGACGGCCTGCCCCTGAAGGGCCTCCTGGACCGCCTGCTCAACCTCCCACTTGGCCGCCCCAACCACACAGGTTGATGGGACAATGGTCTCCGCAGGGGCCTCCTCCCCTGTGGATGAAAACTGGCGGGAAAGCGCGTCAGGCTTGGTATTGCGGGAGCCCGGGCGGTAGGTAATGGTGTAATTAAACCTACCCAGGAATAGGGCCCACCGCGCCTGACGTGGGTTCAGTCTCCGGGCGGAACGCAGGTAGGACAGATTCTTATGGTCTGTCCAAACGATGAACGGGTGTTCCGCACCCTCCAACCAGTGTCTCCACTCCTGCAGTGCCAACACCACGGCCAGCAACTCCCGGTTTCCTACGTCGTAGTTCCGCTCGGCCGGAGAAAGGCGCCGAGAGAAAAATGCGCAGGGGTGGAGCTTCTGGTCGTCTGGAGACCGTTGGGACAGAACTGCCCCCACTCCGGAGTCTGAGGCGTCAACCTCCACGATGAATTGTAGATGGGAATCTGGGTGTACCAGCACAGGGCGCTCGAGAACCGCTCCTTGAGAACCTCGAACGCTTCCTGTGCTGCTGGGGACCACCTGAAAACCGCCTTGGTGGATGTAAGTTGGGTGAGTGGGGCCGCTAACCTACTATAGTCCTTAATAAAGCGCCTGTAGAAGTTGGCGAACCCCAGGAATCGTTGGAGGTGTTTACGAGTGGTCGGGACTGGCCAATCTAGTACGGCGTTAATCTTGGTCGGATCAGGTCTTAGTTTCCCCTGCTCAATAATGAACCCTAGGAAGGACACCGTTGGGACGCGCTGATTCACATTTTTCGGCTTTTACGTAAAGTTTGTTCTCTAACAATCTCTGCAACACTGTCCTGACATGCGATGTATGCTCTTTGACGCTCTTTGAAAAGATTAGGATGTCGTCTAGGTACACAAAAACGAACCTGTTCAGCATATCGCGGAGAACGTCGTTGACTAATGCCTGGAAGACTGCCGGTGCGTTTGTAAGACCAAAAGGCATTACCTGATATTCGAAATGTCCCAGGTGCGTGTTGAAAGCCGTCTTCCACTCTCGTCCCCCTCTCTGATTCTTACCAGGTGGTAGGCATTGCGCAAATCCAGTTTAGTAAAGACTGTGGCTTCGTGCAGAGGGGCAAAAGCGGAGTCCAGTAGGGGTAGTGGATATTTGTTCTTCACCGTTATCTCATTCAGGCCCGTGTAGTCTATGCAGGGGCGTAGGGAGCCATCTTTCTTTTCTACAAAGAAGGCTCCTGCCCCCAGGGGTGACGAGGAGGGCCGAATGAGACCTGCTTGCCAGGGAGTCTCGGAGGTATGTCTCCATCGCTTCCCTCTCCGGTTGAGAGAGTTTATATAGTCTCTTGGATGGGAAAGAGGACCCCGAGAGGAGGTCAATGGCGCAATCATACGGTCTATGGGGGGGGGGTAGGGAGAGGGCCTGGTCCTTGCTGAAAACCATCTTTAGGTCATGGTACTCTTTGGGAACTTCTGAGAGCTCAATCTCCTCTGTGGAGCTGGGGGAAACTGGAGGGCTAGGCGGAATAGCTGAACGGAGGCAATTAGCGTGGCAAAAAGGGCTCCAACTAGTTATGGAACCCGCTGACCAATCGATCTGTGGATTATGTTTCTTTAACCAGGGTAACCCTACCACAACTCGGGAAGAAGGCGAGGGAATTACGTATAATTCTATCTGCTCATGATGGTTGCCAGAGATCGTGAGGGAAATAGCTTTGGTGCAGAGGGTTACCCTGGCTAAATGTCGACCGTCTAATGCCAACACCTCTTTAGGTCTCGCGAGAGTTCGCGTGGGAATGTTCGATTGTGTGGCCAGTTCTTCATCAATAAAATTGTCATCGGCCCCCGAGTCTACCAGTACCTGGACAGAAAGGTCCGCATTTTGCCAGCGCAACATACCGTCCACATGGAATCTCTTACCTTCCCGAGAGGACGAGGACTGGGCAGGTTGGCTCACTGGTGGAACTTCACTGGTGGAAGAGAGCCGCCCCCCCGGTACGTCTGGACACCCAGCCCGGAGGTGTCCTTCCTGGCCGCAATAAAAACATAGCCCCAGGCGAGCGCGGCGTTGTCGCTCCGCGGACGACAGTCGGGTCCGTCCCAGCTGCATGGGTTCCTCCGTGCTAAGTTGTGGACGGGTAGACTCCGCTGGGTGAACACCGACTTGCTCCGTGGTTCTGGTGGGGTGCCGGGAAAAGCTGGCGATGGAAGCAAGCCGCCGTGGCTTCCACTCCTCCGCCCTTTCCCTCTGTCTCTCCCTGAGTCGATTGTCCAGTCGGGTAGCCAACTGGATGAGCTCCTCTAGCGAGTCCGTTTCGTCTCGCTGCTAATTCATCCCGGAGCTCATCCGACAACCCCCTCAGGAAGATCCCCTGTAACGCTAATTGATCCCAGCCGCACTCCGTAGCTAGAATGCGGAAGTCTAGTGCGTACTGGGAAACGGAGTCCGTACCCTGGCGGAGCGACAAGAGCCGGCTTGCTGCTTCCTTTCCCCGAACCGGCCGATCGAAAACCCTCCGCATCTCGGCTGTGAATTCTCCGTAGTCCCGACACCGAGAGGGTTCGTGTAGTGTTAAAGCCAAAGCCCATGAAGCAGCTTTGCCTGCACAAAGACTCATGACAAATGCTATTTTAGACTGGTCGGTGGCGTAGGTGGCCGGCTGTTGGCTAAACACCAGGGCACACTGGTGCAAAAACTCTGCGCATGTTCCTAGGTCCCCTGTGTACCTGGCGGGGATCGGAATGTACGGTTCACGGGGTGAGGAGGTAGATTGTCCCGGAGGATCGGCCGGGGGAGCAGGTGAGGCAACGGCTGGTGGAGCAGACGGAACGCCGGAAATCGAGAGGCTGGTAAGGTGTGACGCCAATCGACTCATTTGCCCGTCAAGCCGGGTCATGCTGGAGGCCAGTTGCTGTATTGTTTCCATGGCTTTTGACAGGGCTGATCCGTGCTGGCTAATGAGCGCGCTTTGTGTAGCCAGGGCATGCTTGAAGTGCTCGGCCTCCGCCTGGTCCATTGTGGCCAGATGATTCTGTCACGGTGGGGTTTCGGACCAGAAAGTGCAGGAGACCAGAGGCACACAGTTCGACTTTTTATTAGTTTCCACCAGGGAAACAGCACGAGGAAAAAACTCCCTGAATAGTCGCACACGTGGTGTAGCTTGTGCCGACTCCGTCGGGAGGTTGGCGTAGACGTAGTCGTGGTCGGTGACGTAGCAGTGGTCGGGATCGAGGTCAGGAACGTAGCCGTGGTCAGGGACGTAGCAGTGGTCGGGAACGTAGCCGTGGTCAGGGACGTAGCAGTGGTCGGGATCGTGGTCAGGAACGTAGCCGTGGTCAGAGACGTAGCGGTGGTCAGGATCGTGGTCAGGAACGTGGTCAGGAACGTGGTCAGGAACGTGGTCAGGAACGTGGTCAGGAACGTGGTCAGGAACACTGGATGTCGCAAGGCAATCATCTGGCAGCAAGGTGACTGGAGAGCTGGGCTTATGTAGGGAATGGGCTGATTAGCAGATGAGCGTCAGGTGCGTCTCATCTGCTCGTTATGGCCGACCACGCCTCCTGCCACCACCTGGGAGCAGAAGAGAAAACGAGAGCAAACCGGAAGGGGCGCCCATCCTGGTTCTTTCACGAGAAGAAACACTTGGGTCTTGTTGCCCATCTGGCCAAAGAATTGAGATTCAGATCCCTTTTTCAAGTGACCAGGCCAAGAGAGCAGAAACAATGATTTAAAAAAAGCACAAGGATTTCCTGCTGCTGAAGTACGTCCTCAATTCAGGAACTGTGGAGCCACATTCAAGCATAATGGTCCCATCTGCAGTGCATGAGCATTATATTGTCTGGAGAGATGTGGGCTGCCCACGTGAAGGCCCCGAGGGGCCGCGGATCAGCAGGCCATCAGGCTGCACTGCCGTCGCTCTGCTGGAACTATCATTCATCTATTGCACCTTAATTGACCTGTTCACAAGGCCGGTTCACAGAGGTTGAGGTCCAAAATATTCAGCATCGGGAGCCCACAGAGTCAGGAAACTCAGAGGCCAGTCGTGTCTCTTGACCTGAACTTTGTGTGCAGAATGTGGATTTGTTTGCCATCTTAGCTCAGAATGTCAATGCATTTGTAGTGCGCTGAGCCCTTGGTTGCTTTTGGCCTCATTTCAGTCATTGATTATTCTAAACTCATGCAAAATTATTATTGGAGCACCAATCTGTGTCTTGTTTCAAACTCATAAAATAGATTCCTGAATCAGTTTTAGCATGAAAACACCTCTCCCATCCCATCTGTTAACTTTCTTTGGCAGCGTTGCCCTTTTTGGTTAAAGGGCACTGGGCCATCATTGTAAATAAGATTTTGTTAATTAATCAGAGCTTCCCCATCCATGGACTAAATAAACAATCCTGTCAGAGCCAAGACGCTTTTCAGAAATCAAAAAATAAAAGCCAAACAAAGTAAAGAATTAGTTTTCTGGGATAAACATGCCTAAAATTGCCTTGTTGTGAAAAAATTAACATATTGACTTGTTGCATACAAACTAGCATAAAGGCTCATTTTCATGTCAGCCTTATTAGCAGCAGTTTATCTGTGTGTCTGATTTCATTGATTTTTAAGCTACAGTATGATGAATGTCAAGCAGCAGTGGTTTCTGTATAGAATAGAATTCAGAATAAAGCTGTGGTATATTGCAGTTGAAATGATCCACCGCATTGAATTCATTGTTAAGACCAGCAACCACCTTACTGCCTCCACAATTATACATAAGCTCTGTCTTATTGATTTGCATAACATATTAGCCACAGCTCATGTGCAGTTGAGTTACACCCAGCTACATCATGTTATCGCTCAGATTTGACTGATGGAGCTCCGTGTTGGGGAAAATTCCCATTGGATGTCGTAAGCTGCAGGCGACGCTGCCACCGCTGCTGCTTGTTTGGAAGGAGTGATACTCTTCCAGAAGCCTATCCAGCAGGGGAGGGAGCTGCCACGAGAGGAGAATGCATGGGACAAGACCCAGTTTCTATGGAAACAAAAGAAATCTTAAACAGGAGTCGGGTTGGAGTAAGGAGGGGATGAGCGGGAATGAAGAGGAGGAGGATGTATTGCAATGTGTTGGGTTTTTTTTGGAGAGATAGATGATCATGAAAGGAGGGTATGTGAAATGCTGAAAATCTGGGCCTCCCCCATGGTAGCCAGTGATATTTATTCATCAATCATATGCATGGCACAGCGGCCCTCATAGCTGCAGTTCGTGGCTCCTTTCATATCCAAACAACATATCAAAGTCTCTACTCAGCAGATACGAACCCAACCTGCTCCAATTCATGTTCTGAACCATATGTCTTGTGCTACAAGTCATTATTATGCTGCACAGAAGTCATACTTGGCCGTGTTAAAATGTGGGGTCTCAAATTCCTCCTCCGTTCCATCTGCGATCAAGGAGTTTATGTCGAACAAGCACCAACATGTGACCTAACCCAGCCGACCTCTGCTGTTCAAGCTGTCATTCACCACACCTCCAGGCTGCATGTTAACAGGATTTCTTAAAAGTAACACAAACAAACTAAGTGACGAAAGGATTCCAGGCAACAATTGCAGAAAGAACAGGCTCAGTATGAATAATTTAACAGGCTTTGCTGCTGATAACATTGGTGAAACTGCAGCTCATTTACATGGCGAAGTGAGACGAGGGATGACTGGAAAATTGAAATTGTACCCTCTTCTCATTAAAGTTATTTTTGCCCCGACGGTGTAAACAATGCCAGATACAATGCAGCGTTAACAGCCAGGAAGTGCTAAATTTACGCCGTCCTCTTTAAAGAATGCATGGCACCTTTTTCACAGAAACCTGCTCCACTGATATATATGTTATCAACAAAGCCTCTCGATTGTTTCTAGAAGCCTTCAGAGGTCCTGATGGTGCGGCTCATTTCCAATACTAATCAGAAATGAAGAGATTGTGTTCTCTAGACTCCTTTCTTCTCTAACAATTGTTGCATTGCATCAAAGCCACCCAGGATGTCCATTGTCTCCACTGTTGTGCAACCATGGGAGTCCACGTTGTGTGTGCCCCCCCCCTTGTGGTCTGACAACAAACACTATTATCAACAACAACACCACCAACAGCAGGGGGAATAAAGCAAGCAATCCCATCTGAGAGGCTGGGGGTACATTTGCATCTTGCTGCAAGCCCAGCGGGGATTCCATCTCCAAATGTTAGCGCAGGCCTTTGCCAGCGATTGTGTGGAAACAGCCTCAGCGCTGTCACCAGCACAAAGGGTCGTCACAGTCAGCAAACTCAACGCTCACCCACCAGCCAGCGTATACTATTATTGCAAAATGGGAAATGGGGAAATAAAAAACACCAGAGCACTTTGTCACAAACCGCTTTTTTCAAGGGGTTTTCATTAAAATGGGCTCAGGAAAATAGAGTTGGCACTGTGGCAGTTGATTGGAGTGGTTCCACACATTCCTTGTTAAGCGTTGTGATATAAGCTTTTATTTCAGCTGTTTTCTGATGCACTGTATGGCTGATCAATGTCACTGAGGACATCTGCTGTGACAAAGAATGCATGAGACACGATGACTCAATAAGCAATGAGCTTACACCTTAGGGCGGCGCCACGTCACCTGCCACAGCAGCAGACCAGCTTTTGAAAATGTGCCCCAGCAGCAAGCGAGCAGTTGCTGTGGCACAGCAGCCACCAGCAACGTGCTGACGTCCTCTGTGCAGCTGTACAGTGTGTGTTTCTTAGTGGAAGACACATCGCAGGCTGTCAGCTGATGTGTCGTGACGACCGCTGCTCGCTTCTGCTGCTGTGACCCAACACCGCAGCCACCCAGTCTTCCAGCCCTCTTCCTCTGCTCCGCTCACACTCTGCTGGAGCTCCTCCAATGCTACCCTCCTGACACACGTCGGCGTTTGCTGCGGATCAGTGGTAGCAAAAATTGCCAGAGTGGATGTGGTGGCTATCTGATGGGTGCACAAATCGAATGAACCCTGCACTGTCCTCAGCAAAGGAAGATTGCCAATTGGTAAATGCGGGATGCCCATCAAAGTTTAATATCCTTGACTGGGATCAAACCAACCCTGATATATGGCCCAAGAGCGTGTGTCGTTAACTTGAATGTGCGGAGACGAGAATCATGGGGGCATTTTTATGAGCACATCGAGCCCCCTCCTTCCTCTCAGATTTAGAAAGCTGACATGAGTCAGTTGGCTCTGGCCGTCCATTAAAACCGGAGCACCTGCACCAGAGCTGAGCTGCGGTATCCATCTTCAATCTTTGTAGTCAGCATTTTGCCATGGTGCAAATTGCAACAATTGTCACCAATTTTGTATCCACTTCTTCACTCTGAACTACTTTTATTTGCCCACAAAATACAGTGAAGTCAGTACATCTGCGCAGTGTCACTTTGCCCGTGTCCCAAAAGTTACCATTTTTTTCTACACATGCTCATTCATATTCATTCCCTTTTAGGTATTTTCCCCAGATTCAGTTTAATCAAATTCCGCTTCTCATGTGAGCATTATTGAAAGCATTTCATTTGCCAATTAGCCAGCTGCTCCCCAGTTAAATAATGAATATGCTAATCCTAAAGCTGGGGGATATGTTGTCTTTTGAGTTACAGCGGCGACAATTATCCAAGTCAGGGGTGCTCAGAGTGGTATACTGTATGTATACTCCTGTGTGCACTGTATGGCTGCAGTGTGTCATATTCATGACAGCTATATGCTGTGTGTAGGTTTTGGTGTAGGACAGTATATGTTTCATTGTGACTTATTCCAGCATGGTGAATGTATAACATGTATTTTGCGTGGGCCTGTGGTTGTCCTTGTTGCATCATGAGTTTGACATGTATGTGGTATAAAGTGTGTGTACTGTTTGTGTGTTCAGGCGAATGTTAGTTTTGGAGGAATGCTTCCCTCCATGCATATTGATTTGTTTGCCTACCTTTGTCTCAGCGGGGCGCTGAGTGCATGTTCCTGACAGCTCTAATTGAAAGCCATGCGGAGCTGAGAGGGGGGGCACGCAGGGGACGGCTGGTGTACTCACCCATAAGCTCAGTGACAGTTTCTTCTTTAATGTGCTTACTGCAGTACTGAGTGCCCCAGCACTGTTTGGAGCGATCCTTCAATGCACATGTACTGCGCCTTCACGCACAGTGATGTGTCAGCCTATTAATTATCGCTGTCACATACTTACAGGACGCGACAGCTAAAATGTCCAGGAACGCCTGTCTGTCTGCCTGTCTGCATCCATGATTCACAGACACAGAGTTACTACTAATCAATAGGTTTCCTCTCATCTAAAACATTTCCCATTAAACTTACAACAAAGCATGGCCATCTTTGTTTTCAAAGATACACGATCAGATTGACTTGACCTTCTTCCACACCGTGGGAGAAGCCAGTCTCCCATGGCAACCGATTAACTTTTCTCACAAACAATGACCTCTCACACACACACACACAGTCTCCCTGAAAGTGGGATGATTCACGTTCGGTTTGAAGGTTTATTATATGAGCCTTCTTGTAGCTCTGGGGGTGAATCAGCAGATGCTCATGATGGGCTTTTTAAGAAAGTGTATGTTCCTATGTTCAGTGTACCATTTTGAATTGACTGGATTTATGGTGCTCTTCTAAGTCACTGCATGATCATTTCCCATGGTGGCTGTATATTATCCATTAACATAATGGAATCCTCTCATAAAGCTCTAGAGACTGCAGACCCGCTTTTTAGTGAAAGGCTGTGTATGGAGCTAAAATGTTAGCCACATTAGCAGCACTAAGAAAAGCAGTGTTGGTCTGCAAGGGTGTCTGTCTGTCTGTCCACCACTTTTTGCACTTTGTGTTTAGTGCTAATGAAAGCATGTTTACAGGCTAAACTAAGGTGGTGGACACGTTATATATCACCTGCTAAACATCAGCAACTTGCAAAGCTGTCATTGCAAGCATATGAGCATGCTGATGTTTGCATATGGCACTGCTGTGTCTTAGTCTTGTACCTTTTGATCACGAGTGAATTTGTCCCATGGTGCATTTCATGTTTCAGTATTTCATAGTTTTGTGTTACTTACAAAAAAAACGCTAATACCTACTGACTTGTCTGATTTTCCCTGCTGATCCTGATGTAGACATAATGTGGAGCACTGGCGGAGGTGTCAGGATAACACAGCGAGAGAAATTTTGAGTAATATTTACACCGGCGTGATGGTAGCTCGTCCTGGCTCTGTGAATCCCTGGTTGGCCGGGCCACGGTGACAGTAGGTGGCAGCTTCTGTCAGGAGCACCACAAAGACAAATCAATGTGTGTGTGTGTGAGAGAGAGAGAGAGAGAGAGACAGAACAACAGACAGACATGATATCCGAATGGAATCAGAAAAGGTGAACGGGCAATTCATTGCACAATGAAGCAAGTAAGGGGAAAGATGAAAGGCTCTGACTTGAGTCAAATTAAGGGTGATGGGTAGAAAGGGAAATAGAAATACAAAAGTGAGCTGTAGTAGGAGGAATTGGACAAGCTGAAAAGTGAATAATACAGGTGGAGCCTTTGAAGCACTGATCTTAAGATCAGAGAAGAGAATGACTTTTTGTTTCTTCCTGGTCTGTCACACATAATGAAAAAAAGTCTCCACATTATTAGCTTGAGTCTACTCATTATTGGTTGGTTTCTGGATGTAGGGCAGCATTATGTAATATTAATTTACTGTACATGATATGCTATACATTGCATTTCTTGGCTGCAATTTGAATGTGAATAATTTAATTCGGCTGCGTACAGCTGCACAACTCATTGTACAAACACATCAAATTCCACCTTATTTCAGCAGCATAATCATTCCCAGTTCAGTGTAATTCAAATTTGCAATTCAGTTCACAATGCAGATCATTTAGCAAAGAATTCCAGCTTTAATGGTCTGCAGTGGTATTGTCATGGGATGTACCCTCCCAATTAGGAAGACTGTTGACCTTAAACCTTTGCAGAAAGACCAGAAGAAGACATTTCTTGCCCCACAGCCGTTCACAAAATCCACAGAGCCTCCTCTCAAAGGCCTGGCAGGAGCCAGTGACCTCTCCTTTGTGACTGAATTAATCCATGGGCCTGAGATAATGGCCATGTCACAGCCACCGGCAGGATGTGGCAGGAGAATAATCAGCCCACCGCCGTGCCATTTCATTCCCTGCGGCAATGATCGCTTTGCCACAGAAAAAATCATGTTGCTTCGCTCATTCTGCAGCATGCATGAAATGAGAATTAAGATTACAGCTCTTACAAGCAGGGGAGACAGGCGCACCTCAGTGATCAGTTTTGATGGTTCACTGTGGTTTGTGGCATGAAAGGGTTTTTCTGAATATGGATTATGAGGGAAGTGTTTGCAGATATTTCACAAGACAGGGTTTGTCACGGCACATTAGAAATTGCAGATACAAGATATTGAAAATCTTCTTGAAATCTGTAACAGATGTAGCGGATCATGTTGCTTTCGTATTTGGAATGCAGTCTTTTTTTTCCAGTTGAATGCTACAGCTGTCGGATGCAGTGTTAGAGAATGTACAGTCGTAGTATCAGGGCAGGCTGATTGGCAGAGTGTGACTGGCCAGCCAAGACCAAATAAGAGTCTGTCCAGAGAAAAGGGAGTAGCTCCCAGCCCAGAGACAGCAGAATTGTAAATCTTTACTCTGTGTTGAGGACTCAGGACGCTTGAGCTGCCATTTGTTTGTTTTGTTCAGTGTTTGATTCTCTGCTGCAGAGACAAAAAGTTCTCCGCTAGTGCAAGAACAAAATGCAGTGACAGGAGCTCTTGTGAAAAATCATCGGCTCCTAACCCCTTGTACAATTAAAAATGAGTCAGCGCTCCTTCCCGGTGGAAACCTTAATGTTGTCAGTACAGACAGACTTGGACTCTCTGGGGAGGAAAGTACAGAAGGAAAAGAATGCTGCACAGCATGCATCACAAGCTGAGGCCACTTTGTGTCACTTTGCGGTTGGGAGATTTAGTAACTTTTGACCTACTTGAAAATATGTGGAGAAATGTAGAATGGTGATCATAAGTTCTTCCACAGAGCATCCACAAAGCCACTAATCATGTCCCATGTGAATATGTCATGTTGCACATGTACATACTGGATAATGAGCTGCTATTACAGGTTCTGTGACAGCCAGCACAAGTATCGCAACTGGTCTGCCACCCACAGTAACCGCTGTTTTATTTTCCATCCCGTCGCCTTGTCTGTGCCCGTCCTTTCTGCTCAGCGCGCTGTTCTTCCCCGAAATGACAAGCCTAATGCGAGCTAACCACAGTTATAATTATTGCGATTTGTTCACTCCAAAAATGAGCACAAATTGAGTTATTCCCACACAAACAGCTGGCGTAGAATGGCTGAACAAAGAAACAGATCTCATCCATTTGTTCATTTGCTTTCTTTCTCGCAGTATGGAGTAGGGTGCAGGGTTGCGGTGGGAGAGCAGCCGAACCTCTTCCGTGCTTCATGTTTTAGTAAATCTGACGGGCAGAACGCCTACATACCTTCAGTGGAAGGCTCTTTCCGCTGACAGTAGCCCAGCATAATTCTTGGTGTTTGATACTGTTATGTCTCGCCGTGACACTCATCCTCTATCTCTTTGATTGGGTGTCCTGAAACTGTCATTTCTCTTCAAAGATGGTAAAGAGAGACACGTTAATGGATATGGTTTGATACAATAACCTCTTTTTCACATAGAAATGATGATTATTCATGTTGATGAGTTCTGTATACAAACACCGTCATGCTCATCTGTCTGCCTCTTGCAAATGTTGGACCTTCACCCTCCTGCAACCTATGAGACTTCCCTCAGTGGCGCCTGGAAATCAGATACTGCCTCTGAGGCATTTAGGTTTTATTACTGAATCACTCTCTGCTGAAGTCAATCAGGTCATCTCCTCTCGGAGAAGCAGAGGCCCCCTCCCCCATCACTTGTGGGTTCGGGCCATCTCAACATGCTTATTGAGGGCTAGCGAAGCTATCAGCATTGCACAGCTGGGCCATTTTCAAGATCAATATATGATGTTTGCATGTTATATTTTGAATTTTACAGGGATCCTCATAAGCGAACCTCTCGCCTCCTGCACCCCCCCATTTATGCCCTTATGTTGTGACCAAGAAAAAAGCACTCCACCTCCATTACGTCCATTATTATTGTTGTGGCTGACGCACTTCCAGATTGTCTGCAGAAAATGTGAGGGGAATAAAGGGGACAGATCCGCAACAGCCATGAAAATTGGTGGCAGCCTGCAAACCAGCTCAGAACAACACTCTAATCATATAAATGTCATTTCTATCTCAGATGCTACAACAACTGTGAAGCCTTATTGGCCTCCTATGCCACGTCTGCCAATGAAATTAACCTGTGGTTTTAAAATGTCCTATTTCCGTTGATCTCCAGGACAGTTTTGAAACCCAGGGTCACAGTGAAGCATTGCAGAGCATCACTCACGTGGCAGGAGCACCCTCTCATTAATATATATTTAATTAGCTTGTCTATATTCAGAAAAATAGCCAGTCACTCTAATTGGCTTTATTACCCCAATCATTTGACGGGAACCTTTTCGTCTTGATGGATGACCTTATTAATGCGTAAAAGAAAGTGCCACAGTCCTCGGAACCGGAGCGGCTCAAGTGACTCATTAAAACTGTCAGTGCTGCTCCACTTACTGTATTCTGTGCTATTTATGTTGCAGGCTTACTCCTGATCAATACATCATTAGCATTCAGGGCTGACATATACACTACACTGATGAGGTATAGGACAAACACCTTGATTTTGATTGCCTGAGCATTGTACTAAATTAAATTTCCAAGCTCTACATTGTTATAAATGTTCTTTTATGCAAGTAACTGAAGATAAAATTGAACTGTGACTCAAGGTGATAGAATCGACTGTATGACTGTCGGAAGACACAGTTTGTTTTTGTTTTTTGTACTTTCCACATCTTAGTAAGGTTAGCATTTTATTCCCAATCCTTAGAGAGAATGGCACTGTGCGAAAGAATTTCAAGGTGGTGCAAAGCAAATCATAACATCTGAATGACATGCCTGGATTTGTCGTAGCCCACTGACGTCTCTCGGCTGCTTGCTGATGTTGCCTTACCCAGAAACAGCGCTTGCAGCCTGAGGACAGAGGGAGAGAGAGGAGGGAGGATGAAAGGGAGGAAATGGAGAAACAGAAATAGTAGGGTGATGGTGAAAAGAAAAAATAGGACTAATAGATTAGACACAGGACTCAGAAGTGCAGAAGAGACAAGAGAAAAGAAAAAAAAATACCTTAGAAATGGTTGAAGCTTCTGTATTCCTTTCACTGGTGCACAATTCTGTTTCCGAAAAGGGAAAGGGGATAAGGGCTTTATCTTACACCCATGTTTGCAGGTCCTATTTTTCTTACGTTTCCATAAATATGAACACAGTATCTGAGCAAATGGGATTTACTCTATCACAGCTTGATGCTCCAGTTTGCGCACAATCTGGGATAGGAATCATCTTGGTGATGGAGAATAGAGAAGACAAGGGTGAGAAAACAGTACCCAGGTCAGGCTGGAGTCTATGTTTGCCTGAGTGCTACTGTAGGATGTCGATGAATATTTTTGTGGCTGCTATTTAACATACTATAAACATGTGAATTTACATGTCTGCCTGACTGTGTGTGCATTCCTTCTGCATGCCAAGCAGTAATTTTGGCGAACGGCTTCTTTTGGAATTCCAGCACCTTTGACTTCTAGAAGCTCTGAATGCCAGGTAGCAATTGAAAACCTGAATTGAAGCCATGGCCCGTTAACCCCCCTTATTTCTACCATGGCTGATGATTGCATCGCCATTTGGAGCACAGCTTTTTCCCCTCTGGCAACTCATCTGCCCTCTGACACAGCCTCAATTGCCTGGCTGGCTTTCAACAGGTTTAGTGTTCGATTTGTGGACAAAAAGGTCTTTTAGGAATATTACCGTCATTGCAGTGTTTCAGATTGACACGACAGCAACTTCATACCTTCTGATGTTTTACATTTCTCTGTTTGTGACGCCAGTTGTTTTGATCTTGCTGGTAAAATGAGCAGTTTATTCTGTATCTAAAAAGGTCTTGGCAATGTCTTGATTTAAACTCAGAGAATGACACAAACTAATGACTTATTTTTGCATATTTCTTTGGAAATCCTAGTGGAGAGTTTTCAGTGGTGAACAACTAAAACTTCACCATTGAACAATGTGTCTCTTAAGAGCCCTGAGGTCTCTCATTAAATAGGCTTGTACAGAAGATGGAGGACTGTGAGAAGGGATGCTTTCTTCCCAGGGATTGTGACCTTTTCTGAAGGGGTTATTTAAGGATTTTTCACATGTTGAAAAACCCCTAACAGTTTCCTCAAGCACCTTTTCTTCTGTGGTGTAAGTTGCTAAATGGTTTTCTTTGGACCTGAGAACCTCCAACAATCATTACCATTTGATCCGCTTGAACAACTCAAACATCATTATCTGCCAACTAGCCGAGGTCACACTTGAGCCTTTTTAAACGTCTTGTTGCCATGATGTTAAGCTAAACATAAACTTTGTTATATCCCATCACAAAGTAATTCAGACAATTTCTGAATTAGACACTAGCAAATACAGTTGAGATGTCCAAATGTGTGTTCATTGTAAAAACTCCTGTATTTCATAATGAAAATGTTCCTAAATTGTATATTGGTCTCCACTGATATGAAGTACAAGAAGCTGATGGCTGATGAGAGAAAGAAGAACTGAACTGTTATGGACCTTGCTGTAGGCTTTATCATTGTTATCGTGATCACAAAGACTACCTGTAGCCCTAATGAGGGCATCAGTCTAAAATATTTATTGGCCCAATCAATGCAGCTTGTACAATAGATTCAGGGAGTAATGCAAAATTGATGTAAGAGTAGTGTAGCTGATGACTTTTATTAAAAAGTACAGGGTGAAGTCATTCAGAAAAGTCATTTTCATACATGTTTCACACACTTCTGTGGGGAATCTGATGAACTTTTGTGCAATTATATTTTGACTTTATGAAAAAAAGATAATTTAATGAGGTTACTGAGTCGCCTAAGGGCTGACTGCATAATTTGCCAGTCTGCTAATATGATGAATCACAAATGCCAAAATGCAAGTGATCAGTCCTGCAAATACAATGAAGCCTGCAAAGTGAGTTTGTGTTGTCATACAAGTACACCAGTGCTTCCGATATCCTCAGGCAGTTTGCATATTTTGTTTACTGTATTGCTATGGTTTTGTTAATAAGGATCAGAGGATATCAGCAGCAACTCAAGTGTTTTTATTCCATCTGCTAAAGGAAGTAGGCGGTATAGACGAAATGAGCAAAACATGTCTTTTTAGCCATCTGGAGAATACGATCAAGTTGCATTTTCTTACCAATTAGTAGAAGATTTCACATCTGTCTGCACTGAAACATCTGTGTGTTTGCATGTTGCTGCACGTGTGTTTTTTATGGTTTTGGGATATGGGGGGGGGTGTCATCATCAGGGCCCCTGCAGCCTAAAGCATAAGAGGCTTAAGGAAGAAGACATAAATCACAAAGCAGTTGG
The DNA here is from genome assembly GCA_016785225.1 of Psettodes erumei. Lineage (NCBI taxonomy): Eukaryota > Metazoa > Chordata > Actinopteri > Pleuronectiformes > Psettodidae > Psettodes > Psettodes erumei. Next base: position 2,017,381 of record JAFBJZ010000953.1, read on the forward strand.
TGAGCGAAAAGCAGAGATACAGAGAAGGTGTGCGGGAGAGAGGGAAGATAATAGGAGGTTGTGGGTAGTGGCTGAGTCTGTGCATGTGGCCTGGTACTGTATGTCGGCATGATTGGATATGGTTGGATGAGCTGAGCCGGCGCTTCGCTCCCCTCTCCTCTCCAGAATGAAGCAGGCTCATTATGCAACCATGCAGATTCATAGGACTGGGAACATGGGGAGACAGATTGGCAAACAAACAGGCATACTTTGACAGACTGCTTAACAACTTCAGGTGAATCCAAAACCAGCAGCTAATTTGCAAAAGTTTACTATATTATGTTAAATCAAACATCCGGCTGCTGTAATATCAAGTCACAACACTGTCCTTCTACTCACGGCTTTCTGCCTGCACCAGACAAAATGACTATCAGAAGAATTTTGAAATATTTTGTGATACTTAATTCACTCCGGACTTCGCTCAAATAATTTTTCTCTGTTACAGAGGTCAAGGTTAGACATGGCTCATCATGTCTCTCTCTTTCTCTCTTTCTCTCTCCACTATGTACAATGCACTACATTTCCCAGCATTCTGTTTTCCCTGTTGATGTCTAAAGGGCTGTTACTTTTGAAAGGGTCACTGATTTTAAACAACAGTGATTCAATCTGGCACTGACAAAAATTATCACTCAATTAACAGATCATTCACACTGACATGGAAAGTGAGAGCATGTAGATTAAAAAAGAATGTAAGATGCATTAGCTGAGTGATTAACTTATCCTATTTCAGCGAGTAGGATATGAAATTTCAACTGTAAATTGCAGCTTTGAATATCTTGAATCTTAATTCCATAGTACCATACCAGACTGTCTTTGTTCACTTATTTGCTGAGCTCTGATCATGTCACAGCATCTCTAAATACAAGGTAACAGGTAAAAAAGCATGAACAGTCAAACAATCTGACAGGTCAGTAAAACTCCTCCAGAAGACAAAAAAACAGTAGTGGTAAAATTATTACAAATTTACGACCTTCATGGTTCACCTTATGTGCATTCCATACATTGTGTCATGTGCTGTGTACATTTTAAGGTTTAAAATGATGGTCAGACCTTAAAGAAACTATGGCCCAGGGTGGAATAACCTTGAGTTTTACTTTAACAAAGAAATCCCTGACATCTGCACTATCCCTCAGTACCCTGTGCCACTGCTCACCTGAGAGACTTTGTTAAAGATTGCTGACAGTTTAGTGTTTCTGAAGCTTATTTCTTAACAAATCTAATTTTTTTCTGCTTTTCATAACACCTTTGAAGAAATGCACAAGACATGCCGGTTCGGGTGAATACAAAACATAGTAATTAGTATTTTATCTCCTTCCTTCTTTTTGCTCTTTGCTCTACCCACTGTTTTCTTCCTTTCCTTCTTTCTCTCTCTCTCTGTGGTTCAGGAGAAGAACTCCCTTCGACTCCTTCACAAAATCACAGACAATTAAAACAGAGCATTTCTTGCCCTGGGGCGTATCTGCTCTGTGTGCACACATTACATTTACACACATACACATGGACAAACACACTCACATCCTTCCTTCCACCAACCCACACACAGAGAAATGAAGACATACACATACCCCCCCCACACACACACACACACACACACACACACACACACACACTCTTATGTACGAACACACAAAGGCATGTTCTCTTCAGGGCATATTATTTGGCCATGGTTTTATTGGGGCTTTTAATGGGGTACAGGATTACAGAAATACATCCTTCTCTCCCTGCCAGCTGATTGGACACTCTCCACCCTTGTCAATCAAACATTGGATTTAGCCCGCCGCCAAGTGCAACAGCGCGTTCTGCTCGCTTTAGTCTACTCAAGATTTAGTCACACTGACTTAGCTGCTGGCAGGTTTCACACACTGCTGCACTGGGTCCAGATGTTGCTGAGTCGTGTCACACAGGCAGCTCACTCAGCATCTCCTCCACTCTGACCTCTATGACCTTCATTTGAAGAATGTAGTGATCTGGCATTGTTACAGGAAATTTCAAACGGGTGAGTTTAAAAAAAGAGAGCAGCAATGAGGTAACTTCAGATGGTCCTAAAATTTGAACTTCATATCCACAAACTGTTGTGAATTAATGTTAGTAAATTGCATGATATATGCTTTTTTTGCCAAAGTGGACAGGCGGGAATATTAAAGGGAGGCTGTAACAGTGATTAGTCCAGCTTTCCCTGGACAGAGTGCTGACTGATATTTAAATTAGCATTAATGGAGTTCATTGGCCCCCTTATTGGGCAGTGGACACAATTTATAAGCACAACATTGGCATATTATTATCCCTTTAAAGTTGGTATGATGTTAGCAAACAGTTGCAGCATTAGCATATATTTGGGCTTCTTTTAGCTCTGCCTGTCTCCATTCGGCAGAGATTAGCTGCTAAGTCACCAGTTAGGTGCTAATTTTGTACGTGTTTACATGTCAGTTTATTATCATGGCTGTTCACGTTAGCACGACAAAATCTGGACTTTTAAAATGCGAATGGAAGTCTGGCAAAAGTCTAATTTGTGGTTGGGAGTCGGACCCATTTCTTGTCAGAAGAAGAACAGAACAGAACAGAAGAAGAAGCCGATGACAACAGGCTAACAGTGGCAACAGTGGTGTTGCCTGCCTTTGGATAACGCCGTTAGTACGTCGGATAGTGTAAATCTCATTTGAATACAAGGCGCAGCGTACAGCGCCAACGAAATTTACGGAGATGTAGAGTCGTCCGTGTTTATACGGCCCGTCGTGCTACCAGCTCGCTGCGAGCTAACTTGCTGCCGAGTATGTGGTCACAGGTCAACCAGGATTACTTCCGCCTATATATCCATTCCCCTCCCATGTCCACGGTGGTCCAATCAAATGGAAGAGTCGATCGACTGTGCGCCAAAAAAGGTTTTTTTCCGAACGCCATTTTGTCCCAGGTGGGCAGTGCAGTTACTTTCACTTTTACATTTTAATTTGCTTTCGAAATTGGCCGCTGTTAGCTGTGAGTAAAAATTACTTGGAAATGGTTACTGTTAAAAAAATCATTTGAACCAGCAGCTTTGCGACCAAACTCCTGCTTCTCTGACTTAATTTAATCCTTTTGTATGGATAATTGATTTCTGTATTGCTAGGCTAGCTGACAAGTCATGTATGGTATCGACCATCTCTGACACATTACAAATGGCAATCAATGGTTTTGTTTGTTGTCTTATTTTACTTGTCTCCAATGTTTCTCAGAGGAGCTAATAATTGGAGCTGATAATTACTACCAGGCTCATAACATATTGACCCGAGCTCTGTAATAAGCAGGTGAGCGAGACAGAAAACATTCCCTTTCTCAAAATTGATATAATTAGCATGTCTTCTTCTGTCCCCACCAGGCAAGACAGTGTTGAATAAACAAATTCTCCCATGTCATATTTTCGAACCAGTCAGCATTCTCATTAAAATGTCAGTGTTGTGTATTTCAGCATAAAAATACGGAGTGGTTATATTTTCCCAGGTTGAAGTTAATTGTACAATTCGCCCCAATGACTCTGGCAGCAGAGGGAAAAAAGGCCCATTTTTCTTCTTCTTGCTGGGTTTTGTGAGCAACTTATTACACGATCAATCACATACAGTGTGAACCGACCAGGATCAATTAATAATTGAAAACCATTAAACTACTTGAGGTGCTGATTGGAATTAGCCTTAAGTCAAAGGCAGGCAGTGTGGAAGGGCACCGGGTTAAATAGACATGATTAATCAGCCTGAGACCAGTATCTGCATTCATTGGAAACAGTGTGTGTGTGTGTGTGTGTACACAGTAGCTGGGTCCAGACCACAGGTTTTGAGTATAAAGTGCTTAAGCTTACTGAAAGATATTGCATTATTTTTGTGTGTGCCTGTTTATCCATTGTGTGTGTGTCCGTTCCCTGAGTTGAGTCACACTGCAGAAATGATCAAATACATTGATCCTCAACCTCATCATGTAGCGTCCTCAGGCGAAGGCGACAGTGCCCCTCTACTGCCATCTAAAGACAGCCTTGCCTCACGACAGATGGCTTGCAGTGATAAGAGCTCGAGAGCAGCTTCACTGCGATGCTGCTGGCTGCAGCCATCTTCCCCCCGAGAGGCTGCAGATAATCATTTCATCATTCTCTCAATTATTGACAGGCGCCCTGCGCTTCACTGTAAAATTTCCAGTGTTGTAGAGAGGATTAACATCCATTACGGTATCATACAGTGTGTGTAAATGTCTACATGCGAGTGTGTGTATGTTTGGCGTTGGATCCTAACTCGGCATTGAGAGGCTCTGGCCTAAAAATGACCCTCTCTCAGCTGAGCTGCCGGTCGTTACTCATCACATTCGACATCGAGACCCATTCTCAGCTCCACCTTGCTGTTCTGCCATTGCCAAGTTCCCTTTCTTTGTCTGTATCCCAAATTTTTTCTCCCTTTTTCCCATTTGACAACTTCATGTCCGCCAGGATCAAGCCACAGTTTTATTCAGCTAACTGCCTTTCACTATGTCCCCACAAAACTTCCATGAGATCCCCATTGTGTGTCATTACAGAGGCAGTGCTTACAATAGAGAAGCACAGACAAATGGCCTTTGATTGTAGCTTAACTCTGCAACCCTTCCAACCTTTTAACCCTTCCTTGACACTGCCACCACCTACAACATTGTGGTCCATTTTTACTGCATTATTTGGGTGAATGAATGTCTTACAGCAACATTTCCAGTTAGTTATTTTTTCTTTCTGCACTACAGTCTGGGAGGTTCTCAGTTTTTAGACCCTTGCATGAAAAGTTTTTGCCACCGAAGAATTAAACAAAACAGAGCCACAGAGGCATTTACTGTATTCTGATTCCTTAGCTTCTTAAGAGTCCCACCCCTCAGTTGTTCAGTTCATATACCATTGTTGAGCAAGATAATTGCACATAGCAGACCCGAACCTCAAGCTGAAAGGATCCCGCTCATTGTGAAAATGACTGACAAGCTTGTCACAAACACACATGTGCCTATTAGAAAATATCAAGCCAATCTGTCTCAGAGCTTTGTAAGGGGAAATAACAGCATTGCTCTGCCAAACAGTAACTTTGGAGGCATTTAAAGTTGGAATAAAAATATGAAAATAGGTAAATAATTTAAAACATGGGTTATATCTAAGAAGATCCTCATTTATATAAAACGATAATAGTATGTAAATTGCATGTGACATTTCACATGACTGTAGTAACTGGTGACAGAAAGTGGTCCTCTGATAATGCTAAAATCTCATATAAAGAAGAAAATGAGCCACATTGCTACACAGGCTGATGCTTTTTGGAAGCAATTTTCTGTTATTATGTCTCTCGAGCCTGAAATGATGTAAATCTTGTGGGTTTGATTCTACTTTAATAACTAATCCTTTCTCCTTTTCCTCTGTCTGTCTCCCTCCTTTCTTTCATTCTCTATTACAGCTGCCCTGCAGGTCTCCATATCCTTGAACAAAGTGGAGTTAAGTGTCGGAGAGTCCAAATTCTTCATCTGCACAGGTATCGTTTCTGTGTGTATACTGTGTGTGTATGTGTTTGGAGGCAGGTCAGACATGCAGCAGGGGGTCTAACATCTGCGCTTGTGAAGTCTGTTTGTTGTTTGTTCAACAGCACAATCCACGCTATCCATATGGCGAGTTACTCTTTAACCCAGCGGTGACTGGTCCCACATGGTGGATGGCCCCGTTCCCTCCTGCCCCCTCTGCCTTATTGTCCTCCCTGTACGCTATATCAATGCTCACCCATAACAGAGAATCTGACGCCAGTGCCAGTTGCGCAGTAGGGTGGCTACACACTCTGGGAGGCCAGGTCCACCTCCTGCTGGCTGCTTCTTCTCTCTTGCCAACCCCCCCAGCGTGGCACTAATGGCCAGGGGAGGAGAGACACACTGGGAGGATCGTCAGAGGGCATTGAGGTCTAACGTGTGCTGAGGAGGAAATGGGACAGAATGGGAGGTAGAAAAATGGAGGTGAATGGAATCAAACTGGCAGCAATTGAAAGGCACATGTAGAAGCTTTCACCGGGAAAAACTCAGAACTGAGGAAAATGGGGAAAAAAGGCATTTAGGTAAAAGAGTGTGAGAGCTATGTAGCCAGACGTGTTTGTGCCACTCGTTGCTTTCCCCTGCCCTTCTTCACCACAGGCACCGCGCCGGGTGTTTTTGTATTTTTTTTTTTTTACCACAGTCGCATGTAGTCGTACCAAGTGGAGTGGGCTGGAAAGAGGGGCAGAACAGTCAGAGACAAAGACAGCAAGAGCCAGGTAAACCTGAAGGAGGAAATGAAAAGGGTCGGGAACGAGACAATCTGCTGTTGTGGTCCAGCCAAAACGCTGCACAGCAAAGGCCCCTACTTATGTTGTACGTTGACTCATGGGATTGAGCTGTTTATGAAGAAAGGCACAACCATGAGGGGTTTTTTTCTTGACAGAAAGTTAAGTCAATTTGAAAGTTTGCCAGAGAGAATTGACTGCAGGGTCAAATGATAGAAAGACTGTTTTTTTCCCCTCATTTTTCTCAAGCAGTTTTAAAATAAGCTCTTGTTGGGTCAAAACAAGGTGAAACATTGGTCAGCATTGTAGCCGGGAGGAAGAAGGACTTGTATCACATCCAAGTCTGTTGCCAACTCATTCTTTTGTTTTTCTGTCCTCTTCCTACACTCTACTCAGTCAACATTAAACTTTGTAAAAAGAAGAAGAATGGTTGGTGGATGCAAAGTGGAGCTGATGGTATCATTACTGTGCTGTGAAGGAAAGGTGGGGATGCTTTTTTAGTTTAAAGGCCTCATTTGACCCTGACAGTGATCACACAATGCCAATTTAAATGTAATTTTTAGAGCTCTGAGAGATTACTCTTTGGTCATGTTATTGTGATATATGTTTGGGAACAGAAAGAGATTGCCCAGGATCCGTGCAGTAGCTGTGTTGTAGCTTTATTTATAGCTAAGTACTTTAGGGACAAAGCAGAAACCGGTACATTTAGTGGGGCTTGACTTTTTGTCCACGCTAACTCATGAAGAATGCATGGTAGTATTTTTGCTCTAGACTGAATATTTCTGCATACAAACATCCTGAATTAATCTACGTCAGTCACATAACCTCTGACTGTTGTGAGCATGACTGTTAAACTCTCCTTTTATTCTTGCCTTGTCAGAATGAATGATGTGCCATCTATTCATAGATTCTTGCCATCTACAAGAAAATGTGAGTCGTATGTCTTTGGCAGAGTTTGCTTTTATTCACCGTCTCCCGCCACAAAATAACTCTTTTGTCTGTTAGTTTCTTGCCATCGCAGCGAAGTGGTGGAGCTTTTAAGTTGAGGCCGTGGTGTGGCAGGAGACAAAAGGGAAAGCTGGATGTATAGGGGTCAAGAAGAGAAAAGGAAAAAGTGTGTGAGTGAGAGCGAGGGGCAGAGAGAAAAAAATTCAATGAAGTGAGTTTCAGAGCAGGATGAGATGTTAAAGATTTTTTCTGTCTTCCACTTTTTCCCTCTGGCTTCACTTACTGTCCAGGCTTTGAAAAAATTGTGATGTAGCCGTGAGCCCAACTTTAATCTCTGACCATTTCTTACAAAATAAATCAACAAGTGACACCGAGAGCATTTTTTAACATGAAATGGATCTCACGTTAGCATTGAGCAACCTTGGGTTCTTGGTGTGACAAACAAGGAGGTGGATAAACTGGCGTTAAGGCGTGTGTTTAACCTCCCCCATGGCTGAAGTGGCAGAACGCCAGAACAAGCCCTGGCTGCAAAAGAAAACAGAGGCGGCTCCATCGCCAAACCAGGTGCAACAGCTGTTTGCTTTCCATGCTGTGCTTTGTTTCTTCACATACATCTAACTGGAGCTGGGTCGGTCACATCGCTCATTCCAGTGGACCTGCTGCTCGTTTAGCCATTGGCCAGGCATCAGAGAGTGGATGCAGATGGAAAGGGGGATGTAACCCATCATTTTGACATCATGACATGCCACGTGCATTCACATGCCGACCAGTGTTAATCCCTACCTACTCAGCTCTCCTTTCTCTGCTGTTATCTACTTACCCCGAGACCTAACTCCATTACCACCGTGGGTCCGGTGACAGCCACCGTGGGGACACCACAGTGTTTTGGCTAATTTTGGTGCCAAGGGGCCCCTCTGTGGTCAATAATCAGCCTCATGCGGGAGGCAGGGATTGCCCCAGCATTTCCATTGCATCATGTTCCTCCCGCGCTGCAAAAGAGGATCAGAGACAAAGCTCTGTTCCTCGTCCTGGGCTCACTCAAAGTTTTATACTTATGTGCTTCTTGAAATGAGGCTGAGACAGAGCAGAGCTGTCGGTTTTAGTCTGTGGTTTGCATTAAGCTGATGATCAGTTGTTGCTGTGCAGACATTTTCCAAGCACTGAGAGCAGCCATCCTCATTGTCTTACCAGAGTCAGTCACAGAGCAGGCCCTCTTGCCAAGAATCAGTGGAGATACCAAAGCTTATGCAGATTTTAAGAGCGGCTTGACAGAAATTTCCATCAAGCTATTCATCTCGCTGCAGAGGTGCACAGAGGGAGGCAGGGCTGAGTGTTGAAAGCAGGGCAGTGTGCTGCGCACTCCTGTCTCCTCAGATCATCTGTGAAGCAGATCGCCTGTCACCATGCTCGCTCCATCAGTTTCAGCATATTTAGCTGTCTGTGCTGTCAACAGACTGTAAAATGGTAAGAGGCGATAGCGTTGCGATGCAAGTACAGTGATGTTAGGCACTTATCTGTTCCCCGCCAGCACCCACGTGAACCACGAGGCTCTCGGTGGGAAGCCACGGGTGACGGGAAGAGGAGTGAGGAGGATAATCGCTGTATCTGTAATGTCTTGAGCTTAGATTGCCTCATTAGATATGTTTGGCCTTGAAACGTAACCAGAAGCACCTGCATGTGCCAAGGATGTGATGCTGATGGTTGCTTGGAGCTCTGTGATGATGATCAGTGTTTGCACGCAGCATGTTTTCTTTTTTTGTGAGATGCAAAGTGCATCGAGAGGCAAAAAGGCTAATTGTCATCATTTCCTTTTATGCAGCAGTGTGCGATCAAACTGAGGGTTTTTTATATTGTTGTCACAATCTATTTAACTGCACATGTTGGGAAAATGTGCCAATTATTAGCAAAATGCTGCCCCATGTCAGCTCCAGCTCCTCACAGTTACAGCTGGGAGCTGTTGATGAACCACCGCAAACCCCCTCCGCTGACTGCCGAGCAACTGGAGGTTAAAAGCTTTGCTCAATGGCATTTTAAAGCAAGTTACTGAGGGAAGAGAGAGAGAGTATTCAACCCGCCTCCTCTCTTTCTCTGTCTGGGTCTAACTGGTCTGTCACAAACATGTATTACTTCTACTTTCTCTTTTTCTCCTCCTGTTTCTTTTGTTTCCTTTAATTAAATCCAGAGACCTGCCTGGAAGGGACAGGACAGGCCTGTGTCTGTCCCCTCTGCTTTTCAAGACCTGGGCTGATTGATAGGCTAAGTAATGGCCCTCCACACTGACAGGCAAAGAGCACCTGCTGCTTGCAAATGGCCCTATCATCCCCTACAGTAGCCAGTCATCGGGGTTCAAGTCAGTATGGGATCCGGAATTTCTTTCTGTGTTTTGTGTCTGTGTTCGCAGCATCTTGGAAACCAGAGTGGAATTTACGGCCTACATATGTCCCCGTTCCTTTACAGACTTATTAGCTATGTAAATCCAAGATTATGACATAATCATATAATTTCAGGCCGTCTGTTCCCTCGATATGGTCCAACAACAAGTGTTGGAAGGTTCTCAGCTCGTTTAGTGGACCAACAGAGCAAACATACCCAAGAAATACCTCCAACTCAGGCTTGATCCGAGTCTGGAGGTGATTGGCTGCCTAAATTAGCCGTCTGGAGTGTGGAGCAACCTGTTAGCTTGCTCCCCCCTTTCCCTCTCTGTGCTACGTTTCTCTCTACACTGTGATCGGTTGCACAAACTCATCATTTGCTTTCCAGGGACTTGTGGGTACGGGAGTAGCATATTTTGCCTGGTGGAAAACCAGCCAGGTTTATCAGATGGTATCTGCAGGACGAGCATCTTTCAGGCAGACAGACATGATCCTGACTTGACCTGGTAAAAAGGAATAAAAATGAACTCATCCTAATCAATTTGTTTTCTTTCTCTCTCTTTCTGACCTCCTATAGCCATCGGCGAGCCCGTGAGGCTAGAGTGGTACAACCCTCAGGGCGAGCGCATCGTGCCCTCCAAGCGGATGGCACTCCACACGGAGACATCACGATCCCGGCTCATTATTTACAACGCCATCATTGAGGACGCGGGTATCTACCGCTGCCAGGCCACAGACGCCAGCGGCCACACAGAGGAGGCCTCGGTCGTGCTGGAGATCTACCGTAAGTTTGACAGATTATGTGCAAAACCTGGACAGTTACCTGCAGATGCTCTGTGTTTGCCACCTGAGGAGATTTAGACATGAGGACATGAGGAGAATAAACCTCTCACATTAGCGTTTGATTGCAGGGACAGCCAGCTGATTCATATTCCCACCCACACCACAGCCACAAGCTGTTCGAAATGTTAGCTCTATCTGTGTGCATGTGCATTTCAGGCCCAAGTGTACCTTTTGACTTTGTGTGTGAGCTCGTGCGAGTGTGTGTGCTACACTCGTTCTTGTGATTAAAGTATAATGACAGCTAGTAATAGCATGGGACTTGGATCCTGCCAGGCATAATGAGGGATGTAGCACCCGGGCGAACCCGCCTCGCTGACCCATCACTATTTCCCAGGCAAAACCTAATGTTACGAGGCGGCGGTGGCACAGCGGTCACAGACAGTGTCCCATCGCAGGTCCCATCCTCATCGCGAGCAGTGAATTAACCGCTGTTTGCCCCATTAAAGTGTCCTTGAGTGAGACATCCAACTTAACTCCCAGCAACTCATTGCTGTGATTCACCCTGGAAAAGAATTAGAAAACTCACATAGGACCAGAACTGCAGCTACCATCAGAAACACTGAGGTCATCTGTGTGCGTAATAACCTGGTGGGAAGTTACTGTTAAGAAAAAGAGTACAAAGTTATTTCATTGGCAGCCGTTAATATTTATAGACTTTTGATTGGCAAATACAATTGAGCAGTTAACTGACAATAAAACATGAACAATCCAGTATTAATGAAGCTAATTTAGAAGGGCACAGTGACAGATATGGATTAGTATTATAATGCATACGAAATGCACACACATAGATTACCTAAGAACCAAGTGAATCTTGAGATGTGAGTTACCGAAACCAAGATACGCCGAGAGCCTCTCCTAAGTTTAATTAGAGATATTGTCTGTGCAGCGATTTGATTCTAGGAAACATGCACGCACTCACAATAATATGAGCACGCACTCCGGAAATCTTCACCTCCTGTACCTTTTTTTATGCTCTCCCTGCAAATCATTAGGAGAGACATCAAGGCCTCAATCACACCTGCCACCACTCAGCACTCGCCTCATTCTCTGCACAAACAGCTCCCTAAAACCATTGTTTCCATGACAACCGTGCATCACCCCCTTGGACCCTCAGTGTAGATTGCCTGAGCAGCATGTGGATGAAAAACACGCCCGAAGCTGCAGCCAGCCGTCCTGCCAGCACGCAGCTGGAGCCAGCGAGGACTCTGCGGGCAGCGTGCACAGGCTCATGTGCTACAACATGTTGTACGTGAAATTCATGACCTGTGGCGGAGAAAGTGTTGACATCCTCTCAGTAGCTGCTGACATCTCTATTGCCTGTTATAATCATGCCGCATGGAGTGGCAGATCAGTTGTAAATCTGAAACAGCAGCCGTTGGTTCACTTCCTCCAAACATTCATGCTGGCGACATGGCTCTGACCTCATGTCAGACCAAGACTAAAATATTTCAACTTCTGGACACACTGCCATGAAATTTTGTGCAGATAGTCATGATCTTCAGTGAGTGAAGTCACATGAGCTTGGTGGTTCAAGCACCACCACGAGGTTCAGATTTAAAACCCTGGAAATCTTAATAGCTTTGCCCCAGTGGAGACTGGTGGCAAAAGCCAAAAGCTGCTTCAAATGAACTGCTGTCGTTTGGCTTCTGAGCAGCGGCACGAGGTGAAGGAAAATTCATAATAAAATGAGCCAGTACAATGCCGTGGGCCAGCTGCTGTCTTTCCTCTCTCTTTATTAATGGACACAGCAGTAATGCTGCGTGAGTCAGTTTCCCAAAACCAGCAAAGTTGGACAGCAAAGAGAAAAATGCGCGTCCCTTGTCACAGAATCAGACACTTACCCTTGTGGTGATGTGTAGGCAAACGTTGGAAGAGAAACTCTGAGGCTCTGAGTATATTCTCAGTTTGCCAGTGTCAAGTGTGCAGTAGAGTGTTACTCTGGAGAGGTTGTTTCCCTTACTGATTCTCTTGCAGAGCAGCATGACTACAAAAGAGACAGGAAGTGGATACAAACAGGAGGAACAAGCGACAGTAGAAGTGTTCGAAACCGGGAGAGACAGACGGGGAGCGAAAGAGAAAAAAAAGATTTTGGAAATAAATAAGAAGAATGCAAAGGGCTGGGGGCCGACTGATAGGAAACCAACAGAGTGAATGACAAAACATGCAAAGGCATCCTTGAAGTTAATGGAGACACTGAGATGCCAGGCACGTTCAAAGGCGGGGGGGTGCAGTCGGGGAGAGAAAGCTCATTTTAGGGAGCAGCCTGGCATAAATCACACAGTAAAATGCTAATGCTGAAGCCTCGCTAACGGAGAGGACTGATAGGGGAGCTGTCGTTGATTTATTCATACCTTCACAATACAGCACGCGGGTGATAGCAGGTGGCTGCGGCGCTAGCGGTGCCAGGCCCGGCGCACATCAAAGCCGGCTATCCGAAACAAGAGCAGGGTTCGGAGGAGGATCGCGTGCTGCGCGCCAGAGAAGTGCCGGTCCAAGAACATTGTCCTCATCAAAGCAGTTCGTCAAAACAGCAAATGTTTGTTAAGAGGGATGACACAGCTTCGAACTGGTGCAGAGTGGAATCTGTTGCTGAGTGAATCAAAGGCTAATTCTGCAAACAGAGAGGCTGCAGAAAATCTCCACTCAGTGATTATGTTTTGTGTCTGCAGGTATGATTGGTGGCGAGTAACTCGGCCGTCCTTATCTGCGTCCTTAGTCTGTCCCGTGAAAAGCGAAAAGCAGGATTTAGCTTTTGTTTTATCTGACTCTGACTGCGAGTGAATGCGACCAATCAATTTCCAACGCACACATTCTTTTTCAGGAGCCTTTTTCCCAAACACTTTACGTCAAATGACAGTTGTGTTTAATTATTGGTCAGTTTACTGAAATGTCTGGGAAACTCTTTGATGGGTGGTTTTGTGTTTACTTCCTGTCTTCCTATGTTGCCCACCTTTGTGATTGCCTTGTGTGATTTACTTTTCTTTGATTGTGCGTTTTGCAGAGGAGCAACACATCCTGGCAACTGTCACCTCTATTTTCGACAAACTATCTTACACTCTTAGTTTAAGAAATATAAGCCAGACATAAAATTCGAAGGGAATGCATTTTAAAACAACATTTCCAAACCCCTAACTCTGAATTCTACTGTCACTGCGACAGTAAGAATGCAGCAGATTTTTTTCTTTTGATGTGAAGACCTGCAATAAATTGTCTGCTCTGAATACCCGCAGAAAGAGATAAAAAGAAAAGGCGTTCAATCTCCATCTCATTTGATCTTGCAGAGAGGCTGACGTTCCAGGATGTTCAGTCACCGCAGGAGTTCCGCCACGGCGAGACGGCGGAGGTTGTGTGTGATGTCATTAGCTCGCCAGTGCCCGTGGTGGTGTGGTATTACCAGGACAAGGAGATCACTGAGGAGCACCACAGTAAGTTCACGCAGCCTTCGTTCACAATGAAGTTATTATATTTCTTTACCCTGTTGTTTTCTCTCCTTTTGACATGTTTTTTTGGAGGTGAATTGGAGGATAATTTGATATGCGTGGTTTAATAGAGCACAGATGAAGTGATATGATAAGTGATATAATTCTCAGCTTAGAAAAAAAGTTGAATTGACTGATCAGTTCATGTGATGTGCTTTGCTGAAAAACACAGGCTGCCCCTAAAGCTAAACGTCTGGATGGGAAAAAAACTCTTTTTAAAACAGGTTGGACAGATCGAGTTTTGCCGGGAACTAATTTTTTTTTCTCAGAGTCTAAAGGATTGATGAAAGCCCATGAAAGCTGTGGTATTTCTCTGTAACATTAAGTATTAATGACGAGCAAAAGCAACAATCAAGGTGAAAGTATTGGGGGAAAACTCTCCTCAGATCCTCACTGATGTTTTTGTATTTTGCTTTCTGTTCAGATCGGCCTCCCGGTACCGATCAGGATTTAGCAACACTTGAATCCAAACCTGACACTGAGCTGTTGACTTTTTCGCACAAAATACACACACATATACATATATATATATACACATATACATATTTAATCTTATTCAGAAACCAAGCTTTAACTGGTCTTTTTTCATCTATTATTATTGTAAGTATTGGATAAATCAACTATTCCAGACCCTGCTTAGCCTTATCTGTGCAAATGATCTTGAATTATTCTTGTGGCAGACTATGATTCTATTTAAAGTCTGAAATAAGCAGGAATCCCATAAGAATTACATTTTGAATGTAAACATGCCAAATACACTTAATTATGGAGAGTCCCAATGTACCCAGTCCTCTCTCTCTCTCTCTCTCTCTCTCTCGTTGAAGAGACGCACTAATGTGCCAAAAATAGTGTTCTCGAGGAAATGCTATTCCTTCTTTTGTGTAGATTCACAATAAGACAAGGATATCAAATCCTATGAATAGAAACCCCATCAGCCCTGGAGGAGGCGTGAAATTTGGACAGAAACCATGTTAGCGGGCGACTGAGAAGAGGGATTATGGAGCGGTTGGATGTTGACATTTGAAGATGCTGCTTCACATTAGATGAAGTGCAAACGGGGGGAAAGTGCCTCAAAAAAGTGGTGTGTTTACTGTATGTCTCAGTGCCAAGTCAACCTGGAGAATTATATTGTCAATCATCGTCTGCCTCGTTTGAGCTAAAGCTGACGTGCTGAGCATCATTTCTAAGGCACTCCTCTGTAATCCCGCCCTTTTCAGTTGCTTTAATAGAATTAAATATCAGGGGGGGGGGTCTCCTTAATTTGCAAAAATTGAGAGAGAGAGCGAGAAAGAGTGAGACAGAGGTAGAAAGGCACTCAGAGGACAGATCCACTTTCAGTAATATTCTTTCCTGAAAGAAGGCAGGTGCTGTAGTCAGATTCATTATTTCCTCCCCTCCTCCTCCTCCTCCCAGACAAACTGCACGCCCGAGCACTGGTGAGAAAGAGTGACCCCTTGAATCTGTCACGTTTTTTAATTGAAATTCAAATCTTCAGTTGAACGGTAATGATGAAACATGAAGACCGCTTTATTATTCGGTGGTGGGGGGGTTCCCCCCACTGTAATTACAATGCATGGTTATAAATGTCTTTGCCTGAGAGAAATGAGAGAGAGGCCTCATCAGTCCTGGCCACAGTGGTGGAGACTGTGTGGACTTTATCAGGTGAGCATGCTGAAGTGAAGACTGACAGTCTCACTGCTGAAGAGCGGGGATGGCGCTGCAGCTGTTTTCCTGACTTTCTTTTCGCACTTCTCTCTCACCGTTATTCTTTTGTCATCTCCCCTCTCTCTCATCCCGCCCTCTCCTCCTGGGCATCCTCCTCTTCGCACTCGCCACAAAGGCAAGTTCCAGGTGCTGGCAAACAACAACCTGCAGATCCATCAGGTGACCAAGGCGGACGAGGGAGTGTACCGCTGCGAGGCCAGCGTGGAGGCCCGCGGCGAGATCGACTTTGTGGACATCGCCGTGGTGGTGAACGGTCAGTGAAATTTGTTTGAATTTTTGTGTTTGAAAGTTGTTACTTAGCGTTGAGGATGATGATGACGACCAGGAACCAAATTGTCCAATTTTGTAGTTTCCAAGTCCTTGCAAACTAAAAATCGCATAAAACTTTTGCTGCTTTTCAAGTAACCAGTGCAGTTTCCAAGTCACCGCCTGCATACATCCTCTTGAATACAAACTAAAATCCTCCAAACCCCAGCTGAGATCTAAAGGTCTTCAGCGCCGCGCTCAAACCACACAAATGGACAGCCTCCATTCACATTCTGAGCAGACGCGGGCTCCTTCTCACGCAGTGTCAACAGATTAACATGCATTAGGGACCGACTTTCCTCCTCATACACAAGTTTTGCAGTTGCTGTTGTTTTCAAAACTGAGCACAGCTCACTCCTTTTATTCTGAGAGCCTGCGATCACAGCCGCCAGTGCCCAAGGTTAAAGTATAATAAAGCCAGCACGGTCGGTTCACCTCAGTGGGTACAGAATCAGCGTTAGTTGCCCTTGGTAATTGCAAAAGAAAATCACAATAAAGCAAGGACATATTCTTCAGCTTTCAGTTAACTGCAATAACTAATTAACTTGAGAGGGGGCCAAAATTTTCTTTTAACTACTTCTTTCTTCTTGTACTGAGAATAAAGACACATTTTACTGCCTCACAATGTCCGCTGTCAGTCAGGGCCTGTTTCTGTGCCACTAACACATGGAGTTGACTCATTTCAGAGCTGCTTTATGTGTGTTTGAATCATCTGCACTGTGAAATCAGTGATTCTGAAACTGCACCTACCAATGAGCAGGAGCTGAAATCACACATCTTCAGTCGCAGCACCGAGAACAGAGTTGTCAGTTTTGACAGGTTTGGCTCCACTGGCTGTGATGAGTTCATCATTGGCACACTTAAAGCATCTCTGTTCTTTCGACTATCATTTGCGAGATTCTTTTTTTATTCTTTAGTGTGATTGAATTTTTCAATTAGCGATGGCTTTGGGCTCCACGGCCCAAAAATCGAAGGATGTCATTTAAATTTTCTCATTTGTCGTCATTTAGAGCGAGTCACCTGAGACTGGCAAAGTGATTGAAACATTATTTCACTTAGACCACGTGCGTCATGTAGCGGTTGAACAGTTGCAATATTGTCTCTGCCTATGTAATTCCCTCCCACCTAATGAAATAGCAGAGCGGCCCTCTGCCCAAAAACTATGAATTGCATTCAATTTAGCACACCACTTACCTCACTTCTGAGGAAGATCTAATGAGCCTGCTCAGTGAGGCGCGACCTATTACTGCAGCCCCGGTGCCGAGACGGGACGGACTGTGGAGCGGTTCGAAGAGCGTCCCATGGGGGGGCGCTCGCTCTCTGAGGGAGCCACACCCAGGAGCAGGTACTATAAAGCGAACTTCCCTTGGCCTCAGGGAGACTTTCACGCTTAGATGTGCCCTAAGCTGAGCCTGGAGGAGACAAACTCTGATTTGTTACAGTGCCATTTGGTCCTCATGAACTATGTGAAGTTCACAGAGGAAGCAAAATCTGTGCAGCTAATGAGTTGGTCCAATGTGTTACCACCAGGCTAACGGACATGTGTCGCTGTGGTGTGCACTCTCATCAGCATGAATCGCAACAAAGTACACAACCTGCCCAGCACCAAACAGCAGACACGAATGCCCTATTTCCTTCTTGTTTGCTCCGTGGTTTTTTCTGTTGGACTTGCGCTCTTTTAATTAGGTCATCTTGTTGCATCCCCTTCTTCCTAATACTTGCAGAGGGGAAGCAGATGCACATTCATTTGCATTTTCATTTGCAGACGTGCTGGAAATTCAGTTAACGTCTTGTAAAAGAGTAATTAGGCAATTGTGTGTTTACAGCTTGTTAATGCAGGTTTCTTTTTTCGGTTTTACAGTACTTTAATCCCTTTTCTTGCAACCTAATTTGAAGGTTTATTGTCCTACATTATCAAAGGCAGAGCCAGTTATCTTATGGTGTAGAGGAAACTTTTAGTGAAGTGTGTCCCTAAAGAGAGAGCAGAGAGCTGGTCTGAAGGTGGCGGAGAAGGAAATGACACTTGTGTCTTAAACGCCATCTTCCTGTCGTGGGGCAGGCAAATGGGAGCTGTGCGCCTCTGTCAGTAGACAGTCAAGTCATCCACTCGGCTCTTTCTCTCTTTGTGATAATGCTCAGTGACTGCCGCAGCTTCCCTCTCCTTTTCATCCTCATTTTTGTCAAGTGGAAGAAGTGCAGCAAAAATGTGGTGGAGTGCAGAGCGTCTTCTCTCCCAGATTGGATCACAAACCCATAAATGCCAGATCTGGGTGTCTGCTTGTTGTTCAGTGGCAGTCCCTTTGGTCTCTGGAGTCTCCCCGAGGAGTTGTTTTCATTGCACTAACATGCTCAGGGAAGCCATGTATGCTCTAGCCTATAGGTCTGGTCATTTGCATAAGCAATCCCATGAGACTGTGTCGAACATTTTTGTTTCCCGTCTTCCAGCTTGAGGTGTAAATCTACTCTGGAGGATGACTTCACCAGCTCTGGATAAAGGGGGAGAATTTTAATCTTGTTTTTATCTCCGAACCAACAACTATATATTAAAGGGGTTTGTCACTCCCAGCATTCACCTTCAGCCTCTGAGGAGGCCACAGGGGCAACCAGTGAATATGTTGTATCAACAACATCCTGGGCTGGTCAAACAACACCCAGGCCCTGAACACCAGCAGGTGGACAATGGAGACCGCCTGGTACATGTTTTATCAATCAGCTGTTGTGTTGCCTTGGGACATGACAGCGAGGAAAGGTTAGAAAACAGAGGCCGTGTCTGTGTCTGTCTGAAGCCCCCTGGAGGAAGGATGGAGAAGAAGGGTTGGGGGCTAAACTGGTGCACAGTGCACCAGCCGTCGTCAGGCTCCACCTCATCTACTGAGGTCTGGCACGCAGCACTCAAAGCGCACTTTTCTGACAAAAATCGGACGGGACATCGACTCTTGATGACCAAAAGGGAGGGAGCTGGATCTGGACACTTTTCCACACAAAGTGACTCTTCTCGACTGAACCGACGCTTCTCGAGGCATCATGAAGCCACAAAATACATTATTTGTCTGAGTATTTGTGTGCGTGTCCACAACAACACAAGCAGAATTTTTTCTATCTGAAGGACAAAATAATTTGTGGAGGAGTCTGGTTCAGTGACAGTCAAAGAAAAATGTAGAAAGTCTGAAAAGTTTTTTGCCTTAGCATCTTGTAACGTCTGTCAATAGCTTAGTTCATTCATTGTGCGCATCTACACAAGCGAAGGGTTGCATCTTGAGTCCTTATAACGTTTTATTTTAATTGTGTTTCTGTGTTTTTCACTGTGCAGCCAAGCTCCAGCTGAGTTGATCGAAGGCTGCGGTGTCTCTGTGGATAATTTTCACTACAACTGGATCTGATTACCATCTGTGAATGTTCCGCAGAGTTATATTAAGCTCGCAGCACTGCCGTGAACTCAGTGCATCAGAGGATATCTCGGTTCTGACCGCTCAAGCAGCGTGTGAACAGACGTTGCATTAATCAGCCATGCAGAACAACATTTTGTCTGAAAGCCGGGCTGAAATAGCTGCAGCTTCTCCTCCCGTGAACTCATAATTATTCATGGGTCAGTTAATAAGAGAGAGGTTGTCTCACCCCTAAGCGTGCAGCGAATGCAGCACCCAGTCTCCAGTGCATCATCAAAGCGGTCTGTTGATGAGGGCGATGGCACACCCAGGAAGATGGCCCCCCACTGGCTGGCCAAATCATCTCAGCATCCAGAAGACTGCAGGACCTTTTTCAGGACCCGATTTTAAAGATGAGTCATGTGAGCCTTCACTGCACTGCACTGGAAGTGTATGGAGTGGTTTCCAGTTACTGTAACTGTAAACCTGACAAAGCTGCTGCTTAATGCAGTGCAGTTTCCATCGATGATTAAATCGGCTGACAATATAACTCATGCGCTCCGTATCCCTTCATATGCCAACCTTTCCACTTTGCTCCCTTGGTTTTGCTGTTATCAGTAACAAAGTCCTCTCACGGTTTGTTCCTATGACAACTCCCACTGATGCAAAATGGATATAAATTTCTGATTTTTGCCTGTATCCATGCCCGGCACGTCCACTTAATTGTTGGTTCACTCGCTCGCACATTAGGCCAGCAATTTTCCCCTTTTCAGCTGTCAGTGGAAACTACCGGTTTTGTCCTTCAAGATTTCTGAAATTATTTTTGCAGTGACATCAATCATAGCTGCTGGGCGCTCAAAGGCCACAATATAAATGCAGTGTTCTCTGTTACATTACCTTCCCACTTATAAATCAGGGTGGGTTTGATTCAGGCTCGTGTGCTAATCCGGAGGGCAGAGCAAACCCTTAATGAGCGCGTGTCTCAAAACATCCACTCGCTGAATTTCCAGTGGTTCAACACGGTCCTGACATTTACCAAGAACATGTCATGACTTCTAAACACGGGCGAGCCTCAGTTCACTGAAGCCCATTAGAGCTTAACAGAAAACAAGTCCTCCAGCTCCTCACTGGGCCCGTTTGTAAACCGAGTCCAGGCCAGTTTGTAATCCAAAATGTTGTCTGTATGCGGTGTGCGCTCATGGGGGACTTCTATAAACATCACATTATCTCCACCAAGCCTCTGAAGTTTCAAGGATATGACTAATACATGAAGAATTCTTAACGCTTTGCCAGACTCCTTCTGGACGCTTAAACCCTGCTGTTGATTTGCTCTTTTGAAGTCTTCTCTGCTCGCCAGCGTGTCTCATTAACAAGACTCAGTGTGGGAGTGAAACGCACAGGAGGACGGCGACACTGGAGAACAGAGATCTGTCAGAGTGGAAATCAATGGTTATCATGTCAGGTTATCATGACGCTTGCTCCTCTCAGCTGCCAAGGAGGTGCTATCGGAAAGGACTCATCAGGTTTGATTAATGCCATTTTTGTCCCTGAAGAGCTTCCTGCGCCTCGACGTGCATCTCTGGGTTTCCTATTGTGTGCTGATGTTTCATGTGACAATAAGTAGATGACAAATAGACACCATGAGACAGTGGATGGGTCAGACACTGAAATTTAGATGTACTGTGAAGTGTCACTGGCGCAGAAATACACACTGGTGTTGTTAGTGTAATTGATCTTTTAAGAAAGACGACAGTGTCTTGGTTCATTAAGTTGCTGCGATGATACTTTGTTTTGATTGGAATTCCCTATTCATTATCCCAAGTATGTAAAATGTCCTTCCTTTTTTAAAAAATCTTAATGGCTTCTGTTTTGCTTTTTTTTTTTTTTTAATCCCCCAGCATTTTAATGAGACTTTGAGCCCCATTTCATATTTAGTTTTCATCTTTCAGCGAGTTTGTTGTTCAGATCTGTGTGGAATAAGTGTCCTCCAGGTGACATCACTTACAAATTCAATTCATTAACTCTCAATAACTCCCCCACATACACACACACAACAATAGGACTGTTTACAGTTTTGGAATATTAAACAATGCAGCTTTGTCTTCCCACAGAGTCACCTTTGATGCCTTTCAACCCTATTTTTTTAAATCAGAGGAAAACAAGTGTCACCCAAAGTCACTGTGCGGCTGCTGGTTACAACAACACAGATTTAGTGTTTGGCAGCGCGAACATCAGTAAAGTAGGTTACAGAAACAGAGGTGATCCCCTTCATTTTAACGCTCGTTGCATGGGCTGCCATGATCACATGTTCATATCATGCTGATCTTCATCTTCAAAAGATTAAGTAGCTGGTTTAAAAGTGTGAGGCCAGATGTTATTATCTAGATTCCGGCCACATTAAGATTCTATTTCATTACACAAATGAAGTGGGTGGAGCTGGTGGACTAATTGACAAATACAGCAGGTAGTGGCACTGTTCTGTTGGTCTCACTGATTTTTCCATTGTTGAGGGAGGGGTCCCCTGCAGATCTGCTGACACTCTTGTTTAATTATCAGCCTTTTTACGAGTGCCGTCGCTCTTCCCTGCCCAGCGGGAGCGAACTGAAGGACTGAATTCTCTCAGAGGACAGTTATAGGTGGAGTAGAAGCGCGGCGTAAGTACAGGCTTAAGAAATAGGCTGAGATGCCTGATAAACATGCCTGTGCCATAAAGCTGTCATTCCCCTGTCACTGCAAAGGCAAACAGAGAAAAGGCCGAGCCGGCGCTCCCTGTGCTCCCCTGCTACTGAATGACAAGATGAAAGCCCTCAGCTCATTGGATGGCAGGGACAGGCGCTCCTGACAGCTCTCAGCACAGACTGTTGATAAAGTCATCGGGACCTCGGCTGTTCATCAATACTCCGGTTTATTCCAGATTAGCAGGACATATTGCATTTCTATGAACATATATATGTATGCACACTTTCACATTAGTTCACTGCTGCGTTAAAGCACAAAAAAAAACAAGAAATATGAAAAACAAGCTGCCATTTGCCTGCATGGCTCACAGCATGTGGGAACATAAGGCTTGTGCTTATATAACCAAAAAATAGACATTTAATTGAAGTGGACTATTTAAAACGTGACATAGATTTATGGAGTAAATATGGTGCATCGTAGGGAGCACAAGTCTTTCAAACCAGACACCGTCAATTCACAGTGATGAAGTGCTCCCAATTTTGACGGTGCAGAAACTGGCCAAAACAATGTGAACAACAGCTGGAGCTGCGGCGTTTGATGGGCACTGAATCGTTTATTCACAAAAGAAAATGTTGTTTTTTTTCCACAGACAGTACAGTGGCTTTTGATGTTGAAGCACATTTTCTGTCTCACCATTGTTTATGCAGATTTAGTCGGGTGTTTCAAACAATAATATTATGGTCTTGCATCACTGTGTTGAGCTCCTTTGTGTTTTTGTTGGGGTTTTTTTTACTTTACCAAAGCTGGGTCATAATGTGACTTGAAATTCCCACTGGATTACCAACAGCAGCAGCATTTTCAGCGAGTGCTTACAGACCACGTTACAAGGCCAGTTTATTCCATTTGAAACTGTCTGGCCTCCACCATCTAGAATTTCCTTTGAGTAATAGTGAGATTATAACTATTAGTCCCCATTCATCTTATTATCGTCTAACCGCAGCATCCTTTATAAGTTCCCACTCTGTTTTTGTGTCTGCAGTCCCTCCGGTGTTGTCTGTGTTCCAGCGGTCCTTCAATGCCACGGCCGACTACCAGGAGTCAGTCACGTTTACCTGCATCACGTCTGGATCTCCTGACCCTGTGGTCACATGGCACAGGTACCGTCTCCTCTCTTAATACCTTGCACTGGTCTCTGACATACAGCTCAGGAAACAAAAACAGACGGGCTTTCGGGATAATGGATAACTTCATGTTGATACACAAGTGAACGTCCACACACAGCTCATGAGTATTAATCTGCTGCTGGGAAGCTTTCCACAGGATTTTTGAGCCCGGCTGCAGGGATTTATTCCCATTCATCCTCGGGAGCATCGGTGATGTTGGGTGATGAGCCTTTCATGCATTCTGATTTAAGTGTCGTTTTCGACCTGAGTTGTGCCACCTACTCATTAATCCATTTGCTTCCTAAGTTCTCGGTAACTATTAGCTAGATTCAAACTCGTGATTTACTAAATCAGGTTGCACCATTAAAACTTAATGAATATCTTCGCCACTGAAGTGTTTTGCAATGTGTAAATTGGTTGCTCGGAAACATCTGTCGCCCCGTGGGCCACATTGAAATGCACCAGGGTGCCATTGTGAACTTTAATGGCATTTCAGCCACTTTATTCGGGTTTATCTCTGCAGATGTAACCCTCTTCCAGATTAGCAGAACACCCACAACATACGCCCTCCAACCCATAACCACAGTAAATGTATTCCCCTTCATCACCCATGCATGCCTTTATGTGCCTACATGTGTACAGCTGTGGGTTTTCCATGACAGCTGAAGCAGAGATTCCTCGCACAGTTCTTAGTGGGGAATTTATGGTCCGCCCTCGCACACTGCCCTTAGCAGCCACATAGTAATATCACATGTCACTTGGGAGCGGTGTGAGAATTTGCACCTGGAGAGCATTTGATACCCAACTATCTGCTCTGCAGCTCAACATCAGGTAATTAGCTTCCGCCCACTCGGCAGGCAATCGTGACGGGCTATTTGCATCTGGGCATCTATTGTTTTGTTTGTTTTTTTAATAGTTAGTTCATCTTAATGGACCATTGCAGTGTTTTCCTTATGTTTTAGCCCATTTACTACAAATCAGTGAGACCGCCACAGTGATGTAACTGTGCCAGGATACATGGCTGACAAGGGACGTCGGACTTTGTTTCCACAGTGATGTATTTCAGACCTCAGGCTTTTCTCAGGTTTCTGTAAGTTGTTTTTCATGCTGCACCACAATGAATGGAAATCAATGGCTGCCTGGAAGGAACGACAGGAAAATCTAAGCATGCTTTGAAAAATGGTGAACTTGTTTTGCAGCGAAGGGGCTGAAAACATGCACGAATGTGGTTGCATTGTCTTTCAAATATCAATATTCCTAACTCCAGTTTGGAGAAGTCTGTTTTTGTAATTGTACAGCGGCAACAATGTCAGAGAAGGGAAAGAATAAAAGGAAGAAATAACATATAGCCCTGCATTGAACATTTAACTGTGAGGTGTTGAACACCCACGCTTAGTTCTCATTCTTTGCTGTCTTTATTCTGTCTTAAAACTATTGTTATGGCAACTCTTGCTGTTTAGTCTTCATTGCAGAGTAGAGTTTTTTTATTGTAGTTTTTGCAGCAGTTTCCAAGACTTTCATGTCCACAGCTTGCAACCAGCAGGCATGAACCAGAGGCACAGCCAGAGCTGATTGACAAAATTTATTCGATAAATATGCTGGAAATTGTGTGTCACCTAATGACGCGGTGAAATTAATTCACGTTTGCACACGAGCATATTCCCAACAGGATCTTTGAGAAACGTGAATCTCTCAAAGAAATTGCAGGAGGCATCCTGATTACTGAAAGTATTCTTACTGTTCAGAAAACATGCAAATAATTGCTGTATCCTCATTTGATATATCCCAGGAGTGAACATGTATTTTCCCCTCAGCGATGTCAGCACCTGGCATGTAGCATGTCACAAACACAGGATGTTGAGCGAGATGTGCTGCAGAAGTTAAACAATGCAGATACATCTAAAATTTCACACATATTCCAGCATTTAATCCACTGACAGGAAGAGTGTGAAACTGCTGCGAGACACGAAATACGTACTTTGACAGACATAATGAGAAATGAAGAGTCGAAGCTTGAAAGACGAGTCAATTGTGGCAGAAAACAAAAAAATTGTAAAGACGGCGCACAGCTGGAAACAGCCTTAACTTTGTAAGCCTCATTCATCTTGCTCTCCAGATTCCAGCTCAAACAACAGAAATTCTATTTACTCCAGAATGTGTTACCTTGTCTCTTCAGCAGCAGAGCAAACCAGGAAAATGTGATTTTAATGATTTAACAGCATGCACAATAGGACGCAGCACATTTCTCAGTGGTGATGGGCAGGAGCTGATGTATTGATTCATTTTTATCCACGTGATGGCTTTGTTCCTCCATAATTACTCCACTCAGCGTCTCTGTTTTGTATCCTAATAGCTAATTGAATTATTGTTTTTTTTTCGCATTGTATTTACAAAAAGGCAATTGGAATGGGAAACTTGTTCATTTGTGGAAAATGGCATCTTCATTTCACATACTTGTAACATACACCGAACCAGGTTTAGGATGAGGGAGACCTTCAAAGGTGTGCGTTGATTCGCTCTCCTATCATTGTGACCCCATGAGGGAATTCTTAGGGCAAGATGACATTCCTCTTTAGTGGAGCAGTTTATACTCGGATAGAGCAACCTCCATTCCCCATCCCCTCAAAGGTCAGAAGTATCCGAGTCACCTAAGATGAAGGCAGCGTGAAAAATGTGTGCCAACTCAACCTGCGAATCTTGACTTGCCTGTAATTGTTCCCTTCCCATTTTTCATTAATACTTGCCAAATAAAATGTAAAGGATTCCTCAAGGGCAAACGGCTGCCTCTCACTTCAGAGGTGACTCGCTTCACCTGTACCAATCTGAGTGTCTATCCGCCGAGTGTCAAACCTCTAAAGTCTGCATTGGTCCCAGACGACGGAATCAAAATACGCGCATCACGAGAGAAGAAATGGCTGAGGTGTAAACATCACAACACAATTTAGTTTCCCTCTCGGTGTCACCTCTTCCAGTGATCCCCAGCCTCCCGCTCGCATTTCCTGTCAGCGTGAGGTTTTCTCCTCTTCTTGGGTAATGGACTGCCTGTCAGCAGTCAGTCAGTGTAATGACATTCAGCTCTGCCGCCCGTCCTGCACCGTCCATTCTAAAGATGAAGCCTCTCTTCATTTCCTCTTAGGTTCAGTAGAGTTATTATTACTTGGCTTTGGCGTTTCTTCCGTTCAATTATCCTCCCTCTCACCTCTCCCACAGTACAGTGAGGCTGGGGGGTGGGTACAGTGCTACTGCACTTGTGTCCAGAAATCTCTCCATTTGAAATGCTAAAAAAAGAGAAGAATAACAAAATTGCTTCACACTGACGTACAGCGTGGCGAGACCATGGAGAGAGGCCTGAATATGTTTAAAGGCCTGCATTATTCTGAGATCTGCATTCTCATAGCTTTAAATTTGATTTGCACAATATCTTCTGAAGTTAAGAAAAAACGGATGCCAGTTTCATATTGAGGCCATTACTGTCTGTATCGACTGAACTGGTCAAAATAAAGATGCATTTCCATACGTATTCTTAATATTTCAGGGATAATATGATAGTGTAACCCACAGACTCTTTCTTCATCTGCTTTTATTTGCAGCTCAGTTGAGAATGCATGCTCTCATCCTGCAGTGCCCTGCTCTGCATATGTACTGTAGATTGTAGTCAGGTGAGAGAACATGACTTTTTCATTCCGCCTATCTAGATTTTGTCTCAGCCAGTCTGAAGGGGGGATGGGGTCAAACCACTTATCTCGCAGCCACAGCACACGCTTGCATCTCTGACCTCGAGATGATCAACTTTGTTTCCACTGGATCAGTGTTTGAATTCTCCTCTACCCTCGCTGCCTCCATGACCCCCCCGACACTGCCCATTATCATTTTAACTGCTGTTTTTATGAAGATGTCGGTCAGAGCGGCTTTAAGGAAATAAACATTTAAATTTGTCTGACGTGACTGTGGCTGCAGGTCCAAAAAATAAGTTCACTGCAACTTTTTAAAGAGTTTAAAGGTTGATTTTTGTTTGCATCAAGTGCTGTTACTTCTCCATCCCACACACATTCATTAGATTATATGCAGATGGTGTTGAAAAGCAGCCATGAGTTAGTCTGAATCTGTGTAAGCAGTGGAAAAAGCTAAACGATCCCTGTAACCTTATAGATTAACCGGCTGGTTAAGCAGCCGCAAATAAACAAGCGAGGGGGGTAGCAAACCTGCTTCACACCATTATGCTTCCACTATGAAGCTTAAATATAGACATGGATCAATTTAGCAGCTGCTCTTTTTTTGCCGGTATAATTTTCCTACAGAGTCCAATAAGAAAAAGACATTAAGTCAGCACTGTATTCCACACCACCACACCGGAGCCATTTAGTGAGCACTGCAGTCCATAACACAATATATGCAGCAACACAAAGTCAACTCCGACGAGACGCAAAACACCGAGCTACACGGCACAGTTTAACTCACAGCAAACACTACAAATGATGCACTGAACCAGAGTTATCTCAATTATAGTGTGATATATCTTCACAAAACTTTTATCACATGAAAGGTGTTTCTATAAAAAGGGCCTTCATGTTTTCGCCTGTTTATGAGTTACAGATAGAAATAGCATCAAAGTCAGACGGTCGGCACTTAGCCTCCCTTTCATGGAATCAGTTGACACCAAAAGTGCTAAGATTACACATCTGTGACATCAAGCATGTGCCGCGTAGTGAGTTTCACCCAGGTCGCAGTCAGCTGAGTTGCCCTATTTTTTCCTCCTTGCTCATCTGTGATGCTCATGTGTGCGCTTCCTTTTTGTGTGTGTGTGTGTGCAGGAAAGGGCAGCAGCTGGAGCCATCAGAGCAGTACTTCTTCAACAGGCTGGAGCGTGGGCGCGGCATGCTGACCATCCGCAACATCCGACAGGGCGACGGGGGCACCTACTCCTGCAGGGCCACCAACAAGGCCGGGTCTCAGGAGAGAGAGCTCTTCCTCAAAGTGTTCGGTGAGTGTTTGGGAATCACGTGATCAGAACATCGCAGACATGTTTCTGGAGTTTCAGGCTACAAACTGAGCAACTTACCAAACAGAGTGGAATTTAGCTCTAACATACAGAAACATACACATACAGGTCATCTGTTTGACACGGACAGCATCAGCACTGATGCTGACAGACAGTGTCATACTGTAACTTTAATCAAGTGATTTTATCATGTTTGCATTCTTCCACATACTGTGTGATGTGATGGAAAGCAAACTCATTTCCGTGGAGGTGTCTTTGTGAGATGTGTTATAAAGAAAGGAGCTAATGAACAAGCCTTTCGTCAACTCGCTGTCAGTCAGTCGCACTTAAAGACTCCTGAGCTCGGCGCGCGCTTGTACTTTCTGTGGATGAGTTGTTAGCCACGGGGTAGCTCCGGTAATTATGTGCATATGCTGTGACCTTTCTGGAAATACTTTCTCCTTTAACCCTGGATAAGAGCTCACCGTTCAGTAGAAAGCAGTTCTGAAAGCCATCGACCTGCGTTGTACTGCGACACATTCTTTAAACTAAATAACTTTGTGGATCATACCACCCAAAATGAGCTAAGACAAGTTCTTAATTTAAGTTATTGGACCTTCGTCATCATAGTTACTCATGACATGGTAAAGCACAACACTTAATCTGGCCCGACCAGAAATATAAAATGCGCCTAATCCTTTAAAGAGTTTGTTTTCATCTAACACGAACCATTGAGTCAAATGTGTTTCGTCACAGTTTTTCTTAAGCAGAGACGTCTGAATATGGACCTCAGCTGCATCACTGTGAGATATTTCCACTGAAAGGAAGTCTTTCATTCTTTGCTTCATATTTCAATTATTGCACTCCTCATAAAAACATTTTCAATTTATATTTTCATAAACCTGCTGGCTATTTCCTGGCAGATCGCTCTGATAGTGCATAGTGCGCTCATGGAAATGTATGGAGATTTGTGCTCCAGTCATCAACATCTTTTCAAGACTTGAGCAGCGCTTGTTCTTCAAAATGCACATTTAAATGAGGAAGTTAAAGGGGAGGGAGGAGTTCTGCTTTTCACCAGGGCGGCGGGAGGCGTGGGAACGCAGTTGTAAGTTAGTTTTATTACCCTTGACAGCTCAGGCGGGAGGAGAACAGACCATTTAAGTTGTGTGCTTGGGTGTGTGCGTGCTCGCCGTTCCTGTTTCGGCGTTGCAACACACCTCCAGACTCGGTGCTTCACACTTAATGTCAGTCATGTTTGCAGCGGGGTATTTCTGTTTGTTTCTTTTTATTCTGTATTCCAGAAGCAGGAAATGCCAACATTGACCTCCTTCCTTCACAGATATAGGTCAGCTCACATTTCAAAAGTGCCAATTAAGATACTCTCATTTCCTGAATTCTGTGAAGATATCTTCAACGTGGCATTTACATTTTGCTCTGCAGGGGTTTAACTTTGAATTTACAAAAACATTACAGGAGGGACAGTCAATGCCTTAAAGGAAATATTTAAATCTACATAGCATTTCCAGGAGCGCTCTTGCTTGCGGAGAGGCTTGAGGGATGTTTCGCTGCTCGGTCCGCTACCACCACTTACCCATAACACCCTTCTGTGCTCAGCTCTGCAGATGCAAGCGAAGTTAACATGCCCGCTCACTTACTGGCTGAAAGAGCAAATCGGTCATTTCCACGTAGAATGTCTTTCGGTGGATTCCGGAAGCATCTCACGCACTGTGTTGTGTTGTAGCACTGTAAATAGATAAACTTGCTTATCCCGTAACCCATAACGACACGGTGAACATTGAAATAAATGAATGCAGTTTGACAGCATCAACAGCAAATGTCAGGTTTTTGGTGCTTCTTCCTCAACTCTCCATTTCTGCAGCATTATTTGGCGGCCATATGGGCAGAAGCTCATCAGAAGGAACAGAGATTCACTCTTCAACAACACAACGTTCACCGGTCCTCATGGAAAATGTGAGCTTAACAAGACAAGGCAGACAAATCTTGTAAATTACATCACTCTTCAAAATAACAAAAGAAACAAGCAGACTGAAAATACATGTAATAGAAAAGGGTCTGGGGTTTTTTTCTGTGAAAGCCTCTAAACTTTGCAGAGAGGCATCAGGGACGACTCAAGAGAATCTGAGCTGACATTTGTGTTGCCGATCTGCACAGCTGAAACAACACATAGGCACATTGTTGCTGTCAGATACAGTCAGCGCCATGTTTTCTTTCCTGATATCTGTCAGCGGGAGGGATAAGAGCTTTATGTAGCGTCAAATATTAACAGAGAGCGGATGCAAATGCAGTTTAGCTGCACAAGCAGACCTGTAAGCAGCTAAGAAATGAAGAGTAAACATTGCTAACACTCCTTTTAGGAGCCAGCAGTGAGTTCTGTCAATGTGTCACTCTGCTCAAACACTCACGGGTTGATGGAAAGTTTTTTTCATGCACACATGGTAGGGAGGTAGATGGATCACAGCATTTACAAGAATAATTATTATAATGCCTAAAATTAGAATAATAAAGTGCAATTAACAAATGCCAGAGTAGAAGAAAAACACTTATTTTTAATTACACTGGCTTAAAGAGAAAATCAAAATCAAGAGGAGAAGAATAAACTTCAGTCTATGTGAAACCAGGAAGGTCAAATTAATTCTGGATTTTTATCTTTGAGCACGCAAACGCTCCTCGGTTCTTTCTCATTTAGAGCTGAAATGTTTCAGATAATGCGTTATTAATAATGTTCCCTGCAGAATATTTGCACCATGCTTGATAAATGAGAAGTTTTCCATTTAATATTTGCATGATGAAGGGCATCTGGGGCGGAAAAGCGGCAGATAAGGTGGCGATGAAGAACCGGTTCAGACCGGTCTCCGTACCAGTAACAGTGTTATCTGTGCACGTGCACGTGTTGGTGTTGTCGTTGAGTGTCTGTTTACACATGTACTTCATGACGCCAGAAGTCATTACGGGGTTTAATAGATGCGATGATGGAGTGAAGTGCTCCTCATCTTCCTCGCTGCCAAAATCATCTTAACAAGTCATTTAGTCTCATCGGGAGGCTGGAAAGCTTCTGTTTCTTCCAAGGGAAAACGTCAAAGGGGCGAAGCAGAATCAGGCAGATTGTTGCGCTGTTGTCCACTTCATTCTGGAGGATTTTTTATAAAGTCAGATTATCTGTGAAATCATCCTTACTCATTGGAAAATCTGCTGGACTTGTTTTAGGAAAACAAGGTTTTAAGACTAATTGCATGTTTTTGTCAGCACTGGTGCTGGAATTGTATTTGTGTTGATTGTTAAAACCTCGTTGCCAGTTATTTAAATCGGGGACTAATTATACGTCAATGCTCGGCTCACAGGGTTCGGTGCTGAGATCTCAGAACAGATACAACAATGTCTGACGTGGAAAGCAAACATTCATCACAGTTTCCAGAGTGACTTGTGAGCTTCACACCTATTTACATACAGGGTTTTATTACATGTCACTCATCACTGATGACCGTCCACCGCCTCAGCCCTTGACTTTCACTTTAACGCTATCGTGACAGCTGAAACTACAATATGACCCTTGTAAGTGCCCTTTAAATGTAGAGATGACTGACACTACTGTAACGTGTGCGTATGTGTTTTGACAAGCTCCAAAAATCCCTGGAGACGGCTCCTCCACTCCGGGGGTGAAGCCATGTGAAATTGCCAAATGCTCCTCAGCCGCCCCCCGCCCCCACTCCCCAGGCGGTGTTAAAAGTCTCCAGTACAGTAGTCACTATTTTCCATTCACTTCCCTTTTCCTTTTGGATTTTATACGCTACTTTGCAGACACCCTGTTAAGGATTTAAAAGTCGTGTGTGTGGAGGAGGGAAAGGAAGCGATCCATGACTGGTGCGACATGCTCTGTGCCCTTGACATGCATGGGGGTTTCAGGTCTTGCTCAGGGCATCTTATCAGCAGGAGGCGAGGTTATCGCAGGTGCTCACTCTGTGTCAACAATGAATCACAGGGTGCTGGAGAGGCATCCATCCAGACAAAAAGATCCATATTGATTTAAGAGAAAGACACACACAGTTTGATGCTTTAAAACTTTCGCAAAGTCGGTCTTTGCATTGTCATCTCCTTCATGAAAACTGCGCAGAACAGAGTGGGGGTGGGGGTGGGGGGCTGCAATGTATAAATGATCTTGGCCTGGACTGTCAGCGCCAAAGTCATGCATCAGCTCTGTGTTTAAACCCCGTGGTATAGCCTTCATCTCCTCTTCCCTTATGAGTTCCACCTTTCAGGATGTTCTCCTTTACTCACTTATCTAATTTTTTTTCTCTTACCCCACCCGTCCCCTCTCACCCTCTGTGGCCTGCAGTCCAGCCCCACATCACCCAGCTGAAAAACGTGACAGCCGTGGAGGGCAGCGCCGCCATGATCTCTTGCTTGGCCGAGGGCGAGCCCCTGCCCGACATTTCCTGGAGGAGGACCAGAGACGGCAAGACCTTCGTGGACGGCGACAAGGTGGGACCTGCCAGAAAGTCCATCTGGCTGTGTGTGTGTGTGTGTGTGTGTGTGTGATCATAAAGCGAGGGCTATCAGTTTTGGCACATAGGACATAACTTATACAGGAAATACGGATATTAAAGGGGAGAGCGTTCAGCGGTTTTACATGTGGTATGCATAAACGCTTTAGAATATATAAATCATTTCAATAGCCCTGAATATAAACATTTTATAGACATAAAGCATCGTGCATCAGGCTGACTCTGTATGAAGTGCGGCTGCTGGCGGTCACACATCATGTGACTGATGGCTTCAGGCTTTGTTGACCAGAGCTGACATTCACTCCCACTATATAAGGTGTTTTTTTAAATTTATTTGCGGCTTTGTTTTTCTATTGCTTGAAATATAGTATCTCTCTTTTGGTGCGACATGACTGCAATTACTCTCCGTTGAAATGAGTGATTTGCCAAATGTCAACTTTAAATGGAGCTTTGAAATCCGACCCGATTTCCAGACTGGCTGTCACCGAGTTTCACTAATGAGGTTTTGAATGTTTTTTAATAAAACGAAGGTGTCCTGAAGTTACCTTGACTCACAGGAGAGCTGGAGTCCCCGCTCAGAAAAACAGGCTTAAGCAATTACTCGCGTAATGTCTTCTTTCTGTTTTGGCCCTGATGGTAGCCATTAAAATGCTCCTATTTTCACCCACGTGCAGAAAATAAGAGTCTTTCTGCTTAATCTGGCTGAGTGCTGAATGAAAAGTAGTCGACACGAACAGGTGAGTACTTGTATATGTCCCCATAAAAATAAAAGCTGACATAATCATTCCCATCTGCCATACATGAAAAGTTACAATTAGAGCCATTCATGGCTGGCGGTGCTCCTCCGGGGTCTGTCCAATGGCAGATGCAATTAATGGTCACATTCAAGAGTCCATGATTGTACTATTACTGACACGTGAAGCCATGAGACTTTCATTCATTTCAAAGATGCACTCAAACCATATCCAGACATTCAGCTTGTTTTTTTTCTCTTTACAGGCTGTGTTTAAATGTCCCTACTTTGCTGAGATTATTATCTGAAGGGAAATCAGCACATGCATTTATTTTGATTAGCTCTGAGCAAAAAGGTGCAACAAGAACCTTGAAGTTTCCAGAGCAAACGTGAATACTTTTGATTTGAATTTGGATTTGTGTGTCCCTGTGACTTTTTTCGTGTAATCCACCATGAGAAATGGAAAAGATAGTGAGATCTGCTTGTGTATTTTTCACTTCATAATTCACTTTTTCCATAAGACAAGCTTCACAAATCAGACCCTGAATGAGGGTGCAGCCGCATTTTCTCCAAAAAGTAATTACTCTCGAATGAGCTGCCATCAGTGTCAGAGCCGTGTCCGCTTCCATCATCAGCCAAAGCTTTCAAAGGAGCAGTAAAAATAAATAATAAATAAATAGCAAAGATGGCAGGTGTTCTTTTTGCTCTGGAAAAAGGTCACCACAGAGATAAATGAAAATGTGCGTTGGCTCGAATCGCTCGGGTTGATAAATCACAGCCAAAAATGAGAGTAAGTGCTTCTCTTCCCGCAGCAAATGCAATTATGGAAATGCGTGGTGCGAGCCAGCGCACCTAAACGTCCGCAAAGACAAACACGGCTTGTGCAGCACGAGACGTGATGGATGGCCACAGTCATTTAGGTTTAAGGCGGGATGTTCCTCTCTCAATTTGCTCTCTAATCTGCATATCCAGTCGCCACGCGCTCTCCTCCCCCGTTGAGAGACGCGAAGCTGCAGAGGGCTCACGTTTACCCGCTGCATAATGTTGCCTCCATTCTGCTCATTCTTTGTCAACTAACACTGTGACCCCTCGGTAAGAGAGCATAATGGGATGCAGTTTCCTGGAATTTAATTATGAGCTGCGGTCGGGTTTGAGTCGGGGTATTGTTTCGCTCCTCTGGTATTGTTTCGCTCATGAGCGAGGGTTGCAGACTGCGCCGTAGCCTCTGTTCTATTCATGCAGAACACCCGAGGCCGAGGCGCCAGCAACATTAAAAAGTCTAGACTTTTGCAAAGGCAGCGGTTGTGAAGATTGATGCGCCGTACGTGCTTCAATAAACTTTTGAAGAACTTTTCCCGGGGCCAAAAGTCAAGCTGGGAAGTGTATTTGTGTTGATTTGAGCTGTTATCAAAAGACAATTCGCAGCTCAACCCACACCCACTGAGATTATTGTTTTGTTTTTCCTTTTGATACCTGGTCCCAGAAGCGGCTGCACAACAGCAGATCACAGTAATGCTGAAACCCCGAGCTGGCCTCTATTTCCTTGAACCAGAAAGCCATTATTAAATGTCATTTTGTTGTTGTCAGGAGAATGAGGTGATACAGTAGTCATTAGAGTGGCGCAAATAAGAAGACCCCATGTTCAGCGCCCCCCACACACACACACACACACACACACACACACACACACATACTAAACTGCTGGAATGAGCCAGACTCTGCAGAATTAGACTACAGTGTGTTTGTTTCCAGCCTCCCTGACATTTACAGCTGACATTTTTAATATCTGAAAATTCTCCAGCATTTGGACTCAAGTAGCCCGCGCACTGCGGGAACCAGATTCCCATTTGAGAGATCGCATTTGAGATCTGGCTTCATATGCTCACTGTAAACCAACACGCGCTCTCGTTTTTTGAGGCCTTGTGGATCAAATAGTGACGGGGTTTTATATACCTTCTCTTTTCTGCCCTCCCTTCAGCCTCGCTGCCTTTTATCTGTCGCGTGTCGGTCGCCCGCTCACGTGTTCACTTTTGACCCTGTCAGCTGGTGGGGATGATTTGTTTCTGGCAGTTTCCAACCTGTTCCCATGTGATAAGTTGTAATTTTCACATGGCTGTTGACGCAGTATTTACAACCCAGAAATGACTCAGCGGGAAGTCATGTTTCCCTCTGCTATACATGCAGTATATGCAGTATACTGTGGCCCAAGTACTTGCAGAATCAGTCATTATGACCAGAAATGATGCAGATTAGGGCTGTAACTACAAAACCCTCCCAAAGCACTGTGGGATATCCCCTTGGCTACACAGGCTTACTGTGAGCCTGATTCAACTCTCAGCCTCAGCCTTTTTTTTATTCAGGTTTTAATTTCTTAATTGGTAACAAACCAATTTGAGTGCAATCCTATATTAACTCTCAGGCCCTGAGCTAAATAATTGTTTTTTTTATTTTTACTCCATTGAAGCTGTTCATCTAAGTTCAGCTAATTGACTCATCAGAAGGTGAAGAAGGTGACAGTGGGGAAAAGCAAAACTTCAACCAAAAAAATCAGTGTGTGTGTTTGTGTGTCTTCTCCTCACGTAATATCCTCATCTTGTTCACGAAACATGTTCGTGTTAGAAGCTTCCCTCATAATGAGACCTCATTTTCCTGCAGTGAGCAGCCATGCCACGCGCACAAATGTCTGCGATTACACAAGCCGGTGCATTTCAGCGTTACTTAGCTGTAATGGCGGAGTCACGGTGTGTCATTGCTCTCTTTGATAGCCATGTCTTTTTCCTCATAAAGGCCTCAAGAGCCCAGGGTAGATTTCCACCCTATTGTAGCTGCCGTTCCTTGGGTACTTGTAATGAAAATATCCTACCGCACTCTCAGACTTTATGAATAGTAAGAAGACTTCAACTAAATTGCGCTTACTATTCATGGAGGTGTTGTGTCTGTGAAGAGAGAATGTCAGCCAACTTCTTCAGCACCATATTTGTATCAAGTATAAACGATGACTCAAACAAAAGTTTAGGCAGCCATGGTTTCATCATCATCGTCTGATTCGCAGAAATAGGACAGATGAGAAATTTTGGGTTGCAAAGGTTTCAAAGGGGGAAGAAAAGGCTAAAAATAGAAGGAGTATTTCAAGATAACAGGCAGCAACATTGTTTAAAATGATTTTACTCAGTGTATCTGACCTCCCAATCTTCTCCCAGTCGCAAAAATGAACCCCCCATTGCCGTCACGCAGCTCTCGAACGCATCAACCCCGGGTCCGCGCGCGGCGCAGCTGAAAAGTAGTTTCTCAGGGGTGACAGAGGTTATCTGTTTGCTAACAGTCTGGAGGCTGCAGCTGCATCACGTCTGCAGCGAAGATGCTCCTGGAGTGTTTTTTTCTCATTACGAGTGAACGTCGATTATTGGAATGATAGCCTTGTCTGCTGTAATTGACCCGTTGCTTCAAATTGATACCATCTGTCTTCATACAGATGTAATGACCTTGTAATAAATCGACAGTTTATTGCATTAACCCTGGCTCTTTGTGACAAGTGACGGTTTGCCTGCAGGATGGGGCGGGGGGGTCAAAATGGATCAAGGGGCTGTCATCCTCTGAAGTTGGGCGAGGAAGTTTCTGGAAATGACTTGGCAGAAGCGGCCTTTGTGGAGTCCTGGGTGTGATTTAGCTTTGTGTTCCCCCCTTTATATCAGAATCAATCACTGCTGCAGCCGCTCACAGTCGCAGGTGTGGATGTGGCTTTTCCTGTTTCTGCACAGGAGGAGATTCTGAGGTCTGTTTGGTTTGCTGCTCTGTCTTGCTCAAAGATGTGTTTGAGATGTTTTTGCCCAGAATTTCACGCACTGTGCCTCTTATAAGATTAAAAATAACACTCTGAAAGTTAGAGGAATTTAAATGCCATCATCCAAGCCTCTGCAAATATTTATCACAACTACAATTTCTGACCTTTTCTGACACCTCAATGGAAGAACTTTTTTTCAGCTGTAAAAGCAAGAAGTTATTGTTGTGCCTCCCAAACTAACGTGCGTCTTGTGTCTCCAGAGCCAGGACGGGCGCTTTGAAGTGCGCGGTCGTCACGGCAAGTCGGTGCTGGCGATCAGCGGCGTGAGGCTCGCCGACCTGGGCCGCTTCGACTGCGAGGCCCTCAGCAGGATCGGAGGCCATCAGAAGAGCATGTTCCTGGACATTGAATGTAAGTGTGTGCGCTATGGGACGTGACAACACCTTTGTGGATGTGCAGTGGGGGTGTGCACAAGATTCATCTAATCTATATGCAGAAGAATGCTGGAGCCCCGTTCGCCTGATGCAACCTCACCCACTCTTTGCACATCATATCCTGATCACACACATTGAAGCAGCCAAATCAACATACTTGCAAGAGGTGTGAGCTCCCTGCAGACCTGCATATGGTTCAAAAGTTCAGCCATGCTCACTTCTAATAATTCTTTATCACACTGTGGCTGTTTTTCTTTCTGAAGATCATTGAATTACTTTTATAAACAACTCACCCCCGCTCCTCGGCTCTGCACACACATACACACACACACACACACACACACAGCCTCCAGAAGGGTTAATTAGCCAGAGGATATCATGCATCGCTGTTCGTTCCCCCCCGGTAACAGCTCCCCTTCCTCTCAAGACGAACGCACCCATTCCTCAGCGCTGGTTGTTTGGGGTTGTTTGGGGCGGGCTATCCCCTGCCTAATGAGCTCTGAAGCAAAGATCTCCATTTTGGCCTCGGAATGATGAGGTTCATTAGGAGAGCGGCTCCGCTGCCTGAACGAGACCGATGGAAAATGCATTTTTCAGATGCAGTGTTTTCCACCTTGAAGCTCGCAGGAACAACAGAGAGAGAGAGGGCAAACAAACAAATCTATCCAGAGAGACGGGGGGTGGGGGGGTGGGGGGGTGAATACTGTATCTATGTCGCCATGTGGAAACCAATTTTCTCCTCTTCTGGCAGAGGTGACTTTTGGGTTCACGGATTCCCTTCGAAAACCCATTTTGCATAGTTCTTGAAAGTTGGCATTTTGGAGAAAGTTTGATTGTGTCCTTATGTACAAAAAAAACAACAACAACAAATCTCACACCTGCACCAGCTCTCCAAGCGTAGAGAGCAAAGTTGTTGTCACTACACTGTAAACCTGTTTTGCTGGAGCCACAGCTGACAACTTGCATCAAGACTGGACTCTGCAGAAAGGCGCAGGCTGCCTGCGTGAGTGCGGCGGGGCTGAGCCAGCCGTCGCCACCGAACTAATGAACTCATTTACTAAGTCACTGCAGGCTGCGGGGGGATAACACGTCCTCAGCTGTGACAGAGAGCCAGGCATCAATCTCCTTAATGGAATCCTGCAAGTGAACATAAAACAACCATAATGCCTCTCCGGCTGAGCTGGGCCGACCGGGCCCAGAGGAATCAGCACGACAGCTCGCCGCGTGCGTCGTCCATTACTGGCCTTCCTACTTGCTGGGGCAAACGAGCTCCTGCTTGCATCCTTTATTTTTATTCTTAGGGAGATGATTGTAACAGAGATCACCCCAACCCCACTCCACTCAGCATGACGTGACTTCAATAAGTTTAAGTTTTTCTTTTTAATGAAATGCGTCTCCCTTTGAGGAATTTGTGGGTTAAGCCTCAGCAAGTCATTTTTATGTCTTTGATCATCCAACGCAGCTCCACCTTTGATTTGAGTGTTTAATTGGCTGCCACAAATTCCAGGCACACCACCAGTTCCTCCTGAGCAAACCAGCTCTTGTTTTAGTGCTAAAAGCTGCTATAAAGGCAAGGGTGATTGTGAGAGATAATATCTCTCCCTTTTTTTTTGTGCGACAGATATACCAAAGTTCCTGACCAATCACACCATCTACTATTCGTGGGAGGGGAACCCGGTGAACATCAGCTGCGACGTGATGTCCAACCCTCCCGCCACCATGCTGTGGAGGAGAGAGCGCTTCACCATCTCTGCAGAGGGAACTGCCAACACGCGAGTGCACAGTGTGGAGGGCAAGTCTGTGCTGGAGGTACTGACCTGAACTGCCACATGCCAACACTGAGAACAGCTGTCTGTGACTCAGAACAAGAGTGGGATTGATCAGAGCAGTGAGACCTCAAACAGAGCATTGAAGCTGTGGGACATTTAAAAGCATTCACTGAACTTGAAAACGATTGTTGTCTGGTTGTAGGTGACTCCTATGTCCGACAGGGACTTTGGCCGCTACAACTGCACGGCCAGGAACAACATTGGAGTTCGATACCAGGAGTTCATTCTGGCCCAGGCAGGTGAGTCTGCACATTTTTTTTACCTGAGCTAAAGAGGCGGGTGACTTCATTCCAAGTCCACATTGTGTGCAGTCACCTTTTGAATCACTGCTCTCACGGTAACTCTCACCGTCCAACTACTTTGTAACCCTCTACCTCTCGACTAATGGTAATAGCCTTATTTGCAATTCTCAGGAAGATAAATTCCTCTACAACTCCCAACCCCTATTCAGGCTAGCCTAATCTCAAATAGTGCCACTGATTTACCATACCCCTCGCCATTTACTGAAGTACCCCTAATTTACAGTAGCCCAGGCTATTGCACAATAGTGCAGTCCAATTATCTTTAGTGCAGATTGAATTGCTCTGGCATAGGAGAAAAGTAGTGAGCAAAAAGCTGACCTAACGTGTAGTGGTGCAGATAACAATGGGTTCTGGAAGTCGCTCTGACACAACAGTGCACATGCTCACACTGTAGTGAAAGTTTGAGACGGTAGTGGAGACTCAGAGGGGAGATGATCCCCAGTGGAAGCTGAAAGGACTCATCACTTCTCATGCCAAACCTTGAGGAGAAAACAGACTGGGTTGATTTCAATAAGGCAACTGGCAAAATATGTGAAAAGTGCACTGATGCTTTCAAAGTGAGAGACAATTTAAAAAAAGGAGTAAATATATTAGTTTTGTAGCAAAAAAACAAGTCCAAGGACAAATGAAAGTTGCAGTTGAGTGATGAAGTGACTTGCCTCAAAATGAAGTAACCTGCTGCGTGTTAAATTGCTTTCAAAGCCTGGAGTTAAAGCCATAATGTCTTTCTTTTCTTTGATTATGGGGTCTGACTGTGATATGAGGTAGAAAGCACAAGAAGTGCTCTCTGCTGTGTTAATAGTTACATTTAGTGGAATTGTGGCTATTATTGACCAGTGCATTTGTATCTTAAATTGGTATTTGCTGATTTGAAAATTGCTCTGCAAATGTCAGTGTTGGTCTTCCTCAACAACTTTTCAGCAAGTTTTAATAACATTTCTGATATTAGCCTTGAAGTTTTATGGATTTATAAGACAATCGACAGGCCTGTGAAATGAATAATTCATTGCGAACGCCGTGTTGTGTTTGACCGACGTCACCATTTTGTTCTTGTCAGACGTACCATCGAATCCATACTCGGTGCGTCTGACGGCCGTCTCCCAGCGCCTGGCGACGGTCACCTTCATGAAGCCCGACTCGCACGGCGGCGTGCCCATCAGCTACTACCTGGTCCAGTACAAGGAGGTGGGCTCCCAGGACTGGAGGGACGTCAAGTCGCACAGTGTCCAGAGTGAGTGGTGTTTGCCTTTATTTCACAGCCCGAACAGTGAAAGTCAGTTTTTCACTCCATTTACCTTCACAGAAAATTACTGGCATGGCCACGGGCAAATGAAAGCACGGGGAACACTCGTCTGCTGTTGCGCCGGACTCCATTATGCTCATGTTCTTACTGCGAAGGCGGCTGAAAAGCCCATCTGAACACGTCCCAGTGTTGCGCGCCGTTTTATTAGCGAGGCAGGGCGAGCCTGTCGGATCAACAAGATGCGTTCACCTGACAGAGCCCATCGCCTTTAGGTTTGTCAGCATAATTAATATGTGAGACGGTTAAAGGCAGTGATCAGTGCTGGAAATCCAAAGATAAATGACACGCTTTCTGCTCCACCACACAGAAACCCTGTCAAGTGCAGCCGCTTTAAACTGCTGAAAACTTTGTGCTTTGTTTAACTAGTTTGCCAGTAGTTTTGTCAAAGTTATAATTTTTTTGACAGGTAACAAAATGAATATTTCCATCTCCAGTTGCATATTATTTTACACCATAACATAACAATAAGGGAACTCTGACAGTGGCTGATTTTTTTTGACCCTGTGGAATGGAGGGGAAACCGAACATTGCCTGAAAAGACTCCTTCACCTCCATGCTTCATCGTTCGGCTCCACGCCGGAGTAACGTCCTACCTGGCTCCAACCAGCATCTGTGCCCGCTAAACCCTCCGCACATGAACTGACCCCAATCAGACGCGAGCAGGAGCCGCAGCGCATGACGGATCACGCGGCCCTTCAAAGCCCCGGCCCTGAGACGCCGCTGGTCCGTGACGAACCCCCGACACCTCGTGGGAGGGGTGGGGGGCAGAGAGTGCCACAGCCCGTCAGAGCTGAAAGAGCGCGCTCCTCCTCCTCTCATGCTTTACGACTCCACATTGATTTCCGAGCCTGTCGGTGGAAAGGTACACCACGGGGTGAGGGATGGATGGAAGGAAAATGGAAGCCAGAGGACGAATGGCTGTATGATAAGCAGGTCCGACAAACCTGAAGGGCTTATCACTAATATCCCTCATTTCAGAGTCGGTTACAATACGGAGAGGCAGTGAGGTGAATGCTAAACAGCAGCTGTCTGACAATGTACCACGTGTGTCAACGACCGGGGACAGAGGGTGGAACAGAATGAGATAAATAAAGCTTATTTATGAATTTAATTGAACTAAATGCAGCTTTTTATTCAAGATGTGGACCTAAATATTAAAATGGAGAGCAAGGCTAATTACAAGCAGTTAAGTGTCATCATATTATTATATAAACCACTTCAGATATCCTTGGTAAAATGTACTGGCACCAATGAACTCTTCAATATAATGAGATGCCTGGACTCGTTTCATGCGAACGCTCTTGCCCAAATTGAAATGTGTGCTTATAGCCTGGATAGTAACCTAGCAGGGTTGCAAATTGCAGAATTTGTTTTCAGTTCTGCGACTAAAGAACTGCAGAAGCACCTATTACCATTCAAGTATTTAATTTGTGCGGACTGACGAAAACAACAACTTTCACTCAAGCTCATTACGCTGCTAATGCTCTGCTGGTATTTCTGAATAGTGAAGGTTATGTAAATAGACTCTAATGACTGTGAAATTTAAATAGGAATCTGTAATGTGGCCTGATAATGAGACGTGTGTTTCTTCAATAATCAGTGTCGTTTTCTGCATGAACACAACATACTACACTTTTTATTTTCATAATAACAATCTACAGTCACCTCATCTCTGAATACTTTATGAATACACTGCTCACATTATAAGCCTGAGAAGAAACACTTCCATCAAATTGGCCATCAACCCGCTCTGCAAGCCACTCGCTCAGTAGTTTGCTCTGCTGTCACATGACTGATGGCGGCATCTCTCTCCACAGCGACAGTGGTGCTGACGGTCCTGGAGCCCAATACGACGTACGAGGTGCGGGTGGCGGCCGTCAACGGAAAAGGTCAGGGCGAGTTCAGCCACACGGAGACCTTCCAGACTCTACCCATCCGTAAGTCTGAGCCTCCGCTCTTCCCCCC
Source organism: Psettodes erumei (assembly GCA_016785225.1). Classification (NCBI taxonomy): domain Eukaryota; kingdom Metazoa; phylum Chordata; class Actinopteri; order Pleuronectiformes; family Psettodidae; genus Psettodes; species Psettodes erumei. The sequence continues at coordinate 2,060,411 of JAFBJZ010000953.1, forward strand.
GAGCTTCTCGACTCCTCCAGGCCCCTCTAACAGCCAATCACACACGCATCGCTGGAATAAAATCACAAACACTTCAAGTCATTACGACAATGGGTTGATAGTAGTAAGACTGGGTTAATTGGTAATTATTGGCTTATCCCAGTGTTTAACAACTGATGATGTGCAGCGGATAATGAAGTACAAACGCCAGAGTATAGACATGTCATATTTATTATAAAGTCAGACTGTAACCACTAATATGGGGATGTATTTGTATTTGTATGTATAAAAATAGATATTAGATAGATATACACAAAAAGATATTTGTGTCCTTTCATAAAATAAAATAAGATACAGCAGGGGATAAAATAACTACAAAGATACTGCAAAATCTATTCAAGGCATCAGAACTTGGGCGAAATGGGACCCATTTGTAATCTGTTTGCAAACTGTGGCCTGTTTATATTTGCGATGGTTACAACCTCCTCATATTTCAGTGATATGAATCCAGATTACTGGAATAGATCCCGTCAAATTTGTGTCTTGGTGTAAAACTGCTGCATTAAAAATTATATACTGCAGGGGTTTTATGATAAGCATTTTATTTATTCTGGCAATCTGGCACGGCAGGATTGCAGTAAATCCAGGCAAGGCCACAGAAAAAAAAAGAAGCATTTCCACCGGTGATATTATACAGCAGTGCAGCTACGGAGGATGAATGTTAGAAAGAGGAGCCAATTAGCAAAATACAGTGAATAATAAGAGCCTGCAGCCAACGTTAGTTATGGCCAGGCAGTGGGAGTTGCCTTGTAATATGAATTTAATTCAGCTTAAAACCATCTCTCTCCTTGTACTGCATCCTTATCTCAAATCCCACACTGCCACCTGCTCCCCTCCTTGGGAACGCACACACTTCCTCTCACAGGAAAACACACACACACAAAGACATTTTATCTGGCATCTCCTCTGAAGCCACCTCCCCTTGTCTCCCTCAGGAGAGCCGAGCCCGCCGGCGGTCCATGGGCAGAGAGGGATGGGCAAGGCCTACAGGCTGGGGCTGGTCAAGCAGGACGATGGAGGGATGCCCATTGTGGAGTACATCGTCAAGTACAAGACTGTGAGTAATTTATGTCTTGTTCCTCGGTGAATCACACCATCGCACTGCGCCACATGCTCCTTTAATATTTGTACCAAACACTGACATCAAGGAAAAAAGGCATCCATGATTAGACTGAAGTTTGGCACTCTTGAGGTTACCACATGCATCGTTGATCATAAACCCATCCCGTGTTTTGCTCCTGAAAGACACCAAAACAGCTCGAAATCATGGATTTATCATTGTTTGACTCGACAGCAACAGAGTATGTGACGCTGGAAATTCCATTTCCTCCCAGCAGAGTGTGTGTATGACTCACTAGTTTGATCGGTGGAGTCGAGTGGGTGGCAAAATGAATAACGTCGTGCTTGAGAATCTCTATTTCTCAGTCCTTTCAACACACACAATTCATGTTTTAAATGAGGGAGCGTGCACGCTCTCTGGATTCACTCATCCATTTGAGTAGTTAATTCTGTGTACGTGTGTGTGTGTGTGTGTGTGTGTATAATACCAAAAAGCAGCTTAAACTCACAAGATAAGGCGAGCCACTGAGATGATGCCAGGAAGCACAATAGATGGCACTCGTACAAAAACTCTCCACAGGACTAAGTGGATTTGTGCTGGTCCAAATCTCCCATCTCCCCAATGCTAATGTGTCCAAGCAGGCGTTTCTCTGTCTCGGCGAGGAAGTGACAGCGATTTAAAAGTAATGCGGCCGCAGAAGAGTGTCTTGGCGAGGCTTTTGAAGGCTAGAAATCGTCACACCCTGGTCAGTGCTTCATCGTGGGAAGGACGAGGCGACTGCGGGAGCATCATAGCTACCCGACTATTCACACAATTCATTTATGACCAGACCTTGACTTTATAAAAGCCCGTTTTGCACACTGCATTTGGCGTGCTCTCCATTCACTGCTCTCACCCTGACTCTTCAGTTTCCAAACCCTTTGGTTGTACAGTTGGTCTCAAGATGAAGAAGGAGTGGGGGGTTTGAGGAGGCAGGAAGGAAGGAAGGAGGAATAGAAATATGAATGAACTTGATGAAAAACAGAGGATTACCCTGTTATTTTTTAGCTACACATGTGCATCTGTGTGGGCACTTTGCAACCGCTGCTCATTTTTTGATTCTTGTAACTCTCAAAATCCCCAGATTAAAAATCACAAAGGCTGAGCTTTTGTTTGTCACATAACACATAACAACACCTCCTCTGCTGTCCTTTGGTGCCAGCCGACAGAAATGAAATGTAGAGCATTGATTAAATTTGTAATTTATTCAAGGGTAAGCAGACCATCCTTTTGTCTTCTCTTCTCTCCTGTCAGGATAAAGAGGAGCAGTGGATGACCAAGCTCGTCCCGGGAGCGAACGACTTTGCAATGCTTCAGCCGCTGCAGTGGAACACGAGATATGAAGTGGAAATCACGGCGCGCAACGTCAAGGGCCTGTCGGAGCCGACCTTCTATCAGTTCTTCATGCCACAGAAGCCCGACATTACAGGTAAAAGCACGAGAAAGGAAAACTTCATGTGGGTAATTTACTTTTTTTAATGTATCCACTTTTCCCGCACTGGCCTAATTCTCACTGGTATTGAATGCCCTTTGAAAGCTGCCATCCAGACAATATTTGTGAACTTGTTGTGTTAAGCGGTTTGTGCTCATGCGGCTGGAAAGAGCGACAGCACTGGCGATAACAAAAGCAAGCGAGCAAGATGTTCCAGTCGAGATAGTGCAGGGCTTGGAGCGAGGCAGGTCCCCTTGCAGTGTTGCTTTCTGGACAAATGAGGCTGCTGTCAGTGGAGAAATCGGTGTCGCTGCCTCTCTTGCAATGGATTTCTCCCCATATGATTGCTGAGTGGCATTTAAGTCCGAGAGAACAGAGAGAAGCACTTTGCTCAAAAGTTGTTTTCCAGTATTGTATCAGAGAGCTGAACAATTTTCTGCTGAAAAAACTCTTTTGTATCTGCACTAAAAACCTTGATTTGACAACACGTCATCATACAGGCTACGAGGAAAAGTGAACAAGCAGACAAACGAAGGTCATGCCTGGTGCTGCGGCTAATGACCACGTTGTACTTCCTGTTTACATCCCAAAACTTATTTTATTTCAGCAAGTTGTACTGCGCTGAAAAAAAGAGGCAGTGAAGAAATGGCTGGATAATGAGATGATTAGACTGTGACTGGAAGTCATTCATGACAAATGTAAAGGAGAAAAGATAACGTTCAGAGGCAGGTGAAACTGACGGTCAAACAAAATGAGATACTGCAAATCTGAGTTGAGCTTCTTGAAACTTGCGGTGTCCATCTTTCATTTTCACCACGTCCGTGTCTGGGGGCTGATTCACACCTGTTCCAATAAACAGCAAAAATGGTGCAATCGCACCAGGGTTCGCTTCAAAGAAACCCAACAGACCGAGAGTGAAAACACCCTCAGGCTGCAGTTCTCTTCTTTAAAATATCATTCTTTTCTTCTCCTTCTGGTTTTCTCTCTGTTTACCCCGTGCTTCTCCTGCGGTGCTGCTTTGCAATTCTGCAGCAGCACGCGGCTCAGACGGAGCGTTTCTGCTCAGTTACTCCAGCTCATTTCTCATTCGAAAGACCAACACCAAGACAGACGTAGAAGCCGGTCCGCAAGCATGGACGCCTTTTTCAGCGGCTGGCTCTGCCCTCATGAAGAGTAGGCGCATTCGTTGGTCTCGTGCTGCTTGCGGACGTCATGGAGTCCTGTACCATGCCAGCCCTTATGTTCCATGGGGAAAAAAAAGCTTGGTTGTGGAGGAAGTCCTCCAGGCTGTTTGGGTTTACGTCCACGCAAATGAAGAAATGCAAGCAGAGACTTTGCAGTGAGCTTCATGCACCATCCCACATTGAAGCCAGCACACACACAGTTAAAGACACGCACATGGGACTTGTATTTGCGCATGGAAAGCGAGCAGCGAAGGAGGGCTGCTTCACTGTTGTTCTGCTCTCCTGTCCCAGCCTGTTGCCGTTCACAGCAAGTGTTTGCCTCTGTCATTACTACACTGGCTAAATGGCCTGTGAGAGTGTGCCCTGCTTTTCAAATAGAAAACAAGACCAGAGAACAGCAACCTTAAGGCGGGTCACTTCGATTGGCTGTCCTCTCTTGTTAGCGATCAGCGGTGCATCGTGGGAAAGTGCCTGAGAGAGAGAAAGGGTGAGAAAGAGTGGGGACAGGGAGAAAACACTTTTTTTTTTTTTTTACAAATGCTAACAAGCTATTTCCTGTACTTGGGATACTTTTTCCAAACTTCCTACATCACTATACAGCCGAATAGTTCATTTTCTGCTCAGGAAACTTTCTCCCATAATGCCTTATCCACCCTCAGGCGTCTTCTGCTGAGACGTCTCTGCAGCCACCATCCGTTGCATCCAGGAGGGACATTTGTTCATATGGCTGATGATCGTGCACTTTCCACCTCCAGGCAGAAAAAAAATATCATCAATGCGAGCGGTGGAATGGTACATTGTGTCACGCAGGCAGTCACAAATATCCTCATGTTCCCCCCACCTGTTCCCTCTCTGCTTCTGGCACCGCCTGTCTGGTGGAAGACGTCTAAAACAAAAAGAGGTGCTCGACGGCGGCGGGACCGATCCGGCATTCAAGTCGGGAGCAAACATTGTGGTGTTTTGGACCTCTTCCTCCCCGCTGACAGTTTTTGGGGTTTTTTTAAACCCTGCCTCATCCACAGTCTGGCCTTTTCACTGAGCGTTAGTGCTGTGTCAGTGATGAGTGATGTTTTAGCCCTGGGACTGGTGGCACACTGTCACTGTTGGACGTAGCAGCAGTAATGCCAGAAGAAGTGCCAGTGAGATGCTTCAGGGACCTGTTGTTGTTGTTCCTGGTAGTTCCAGTACTTTCAGATAATGGAAGGCCCAGTCAGAGGTTAGGCCGGACCCTTTCGCCAGCCTCTCTCCATGATGGACCGTGGTTGATCACATGTTCTTTGACGGAGGCTCTTATTTCAGCAGTGACAGCAGCTCTTACTCTCCTTTGAAAACCACCACGCAGTCGTACTCCTCACCCCCTGCCTCTCCTTCTCCTGCCGGGCCTGCACCTCCTGCGTCTCCCTGACACGGTGCTTGCTCTCTCTTCTAAACTTCTGAGCTGCTGCTGCTGCAGAAGTAGAGGCTTTATTCTGTATTTAACGAAGGTTTTGAATATGTGCATTTCACTTCCATCATGCGGTGTGCAGGCATTTGTAAATAAGTCAAGACATTCTGTGAAACATTGTGTCGGTGGTGTTGTGCTGATAATATTTACAGTTACAGAAAATGTGATTCCAGATTGCACTGTAACTGTAATTTGTTTGTTTGTAGGGGAGTTGTTCTGAGCTCTTTGGCTAAGAAGGCAATAAACAGGAGGCAGAAAGATTGGAAATCTGTTGGGCCACGCTGCAGAAACAGAGATGGATTTTCAGAATCACTCGCTCCAAACTTCATCTCGCAACTTCCCTGCCTGTCTTTCGCTCCACACCAAGGACCAAATTGGGCTGATACCAGGCCTGTACCAATTTACAGCCTCATAATAGCAGCTCATGTTTACTGCATTTTCATTAAGCCGAGCCGTCAGTCTCAATATTTTGCAGCCGGAGCAATGTTCATTTATTTATATGATCTGGGAAAGGCGTACAGGTTAAACAGGGAAATGACTCAGCATTCACATTTTCTGCAACACTCAAAAAATTGCATATTGAAGAAGTCTGGTCAGTGTTGGCTCAATCAACAATATTAGATGTGAAATATCTGTGGGACTGTCTTTCCAATTCACCGACTCATTTCATTTTTCATCTTCTCTCATGTAATCACACTCACATGCGCACCTGAGGAAAAAACAACAGCCCCCCCCATATAGAAAATATGTTCACATTGTATACAGTAGATGCCTTCTACAATATCTCCCACCAGCCAATTTCTCCCCTCAGTTCTCTCTCCATGTATTATGCATCTGCCAGGTATTGAATTGTCACTTTTCTGTTTATTTCCTCCATCCTGTTTTAGTATGTAACAGACTGTATAACCTTCGTACCCTCCAGCTCACAGAGAATCCTTTAAAGAAAAATGCCATTGATTGCCCCCAGTTCTTTTTCAATGCACTCCTCCACCTTTTTTTTGGGCAAATCAAAGCTTTCTTTTCACCTCCTAAACATGGCACTGTCCCTCTGCCCTCCCCAGTTTCATCACTGTGCCGTGCCCCCCCCCCGCCCCACACACACACACACACACACACCGTTCTACCACACGGCACCGCTGAATTGCCTGGGGCCTCCGGCTAAGAGGGGCCCTAATAGCCAGAGATTTATTATGTTGTTCAGATATAAAACTTGTACAATTCTGTCAGTAATCTCACTCATATTTACCCCCGCAATAACTTACAGCATGCCCTCAAAGCACTTGTCAGCGTGCAGCCATCTCCCATACGCCAGAGATTAATGGACTGCTGTGCAATACACACACCTGTTGCTGAAGGTGCTGAATCTTTAAGCCTCGAGGTAACGCGCAATTTAATATCACTTCAAAACGCTGAAAGCTATTACAGCAGGCAGATGGGGAAAAAACAAAAAAAACATGCAGTTCTTCTTCAGACTTGTGCACATTTGTAGCCAGAAAATGAAATCATGAATACTAGTATGAATACTTTAATTTAATAAATAAATGTAGTTAGCTTTCAGCCAGGGAAGCCAAGGAAACAGCAGTGGTTGCAAGTTTATCATTTATGCATTCAAGAAGGAAAATCAGATTCACCCTTTACCTGCTATAAGTACATTTAGGTACCTTATGATCCCAATAGTTTTGAATACTGATTGTAAGGAGGAGTGTTTTTGATAGTGTGATAACAGTTCGTCCTTTAGTAAAAGCCCAACATCCACAATTAGAGAAACTTGTCGTGGCGGCCCTCTGTCTGATACAGCCTGTGTTTGTTATGGCTGCTGCATTTTTCTTGGCTCTCTCCTCCTCTGCTCCTTCCAGTCATGTGCTGTAAAAAGCCCTGATTGAAACGGGCCTCATAGATTTTGTTTGTAATAATCTCATCAAAGCACTTGAAGAAATAATCTGGAAGGGCCTCTCTCTCCTCTCCCGAGAGCTTGTGCGAAACTTTTCCTGGAAGTGTTGCCAGCAAATCAGAAATTGGATGTGGGTACTTTTATAGCCGTCCATTACATTAATCAGCCCTCTCATCAATTTCCAAAATGAAGGCCTTTATATTTACAGCAGCGTTATGAAACAGATGGACAACAGACAAGTTTATTGTTTCAGGATTTACTATATAAAACAGCTATTCATCCACTCTCCAGGCCACCTGAGGTAAAACCTTCAGATTTTGTTGCAGTGATTCAGAATAAATTTGAAGGATTTTCCACCAGATACTGTTGAATAAATGACCTGCGACCTCAGACTGCAGGGAGCAGTTAAATATAACTAACACTAGCTTTCACAGGTTCAGCCTGGCAAATAAAGAAATTGTGAGGTTAAAGGGAGCCTTACAATGAAGCAGTTTAAATCAAATCACCAGCAAAAAGGTTTCCATCTTTCTCTTTAAGAGTCAGTTTTGTTCTTTGCTTTTCAAATATAGCCAGCTGAAGTAGCCCTGTAGCAAACAAAAAGGCATCTGCTGAAATGACGTGAGTGAAAAGATCGTCAGATTAAAGCAGGAAGCAGTGCATAAAATGACACGGCGACTTAACTCCAAATGTGCGTTTGAAAACCGACAATCCGCAGCTGCACGATCAGTGCTGATGTTTACACGTTTGCTCGATCATTTATTCATTGAACAAAGATAATCCTGTGGCGATGAAAGGATTGTTCGTCTGCAGGAGCAGGTTCAACATTACCACTTCTCCTCTGTTTAAATATTTTATCATAAACAAAGCATGTTTCGGACTTCCTGCTGGGATGGAAGGAGATCAGGAACAAAATGCATACGTTGTTTAGCCAGTAAAGATTTTTATATGCTTCATAAGCAGGTTTACGTTGATGTTGTACATGTAATTAATTAACATAAATCTTAAATATTGTAAGAAGACTCGAACATCCACTTCCTGTCAGGGCGCAGAGGTAAAGGCACCTGGACCAGCAGCCATCACAGAAAAGTGGACTGAATTTCTTCTTCAAAATTCTTTTGAGGTTGATTATGAAGGACGTCATATCCTGTCGAAATCAAGAGGAATTTCCCATGGTTTTTCATTTCCTTTACGCCAGCTCTTGAGTGCACTCAAGTCATATTGGCGGCGGCTCTCTTGCTTCCTCCCTGGAAACAGACCCAAAGGAAGGACTCATCTGTCTCCTTCGAACAAAGCAGGATTCACTGATTATCTTTAATTCCCCCAGGGCCCCCTCAGACAAACTTCCCTGTCTGCGCTTCTCATCACATCCTAAAGTGAGCACATCCACAGAATGACCACTTACCTGCCCCCCCTTATAGATTAGCGCCTGCCACCCTCCTCAATCAGTGAACGCACACGTGGTCATCATTAATCGAGCGACGTCCTCTCAGATCCAATCGCGGTCAATCACCGCTCAGGCCTAATGAGTTTGCATTGTCAAAGTGAGATGTGTATGAACGGCTTCAACTGCCACGCGAGCAGTTGAATAATACAACTAATGGGCCCATATATCAACAAGTAATCAGAAGAAGTCAGTAAAAGGGTTAACAGAGCAGGGAAATAAGAATTAATGGCCGCCGGGTTTCACAGGATTGGAGAGTGTGCGACACAGAACAGCTGGGCTGACGATACTTTGACACGTAGTTTGTGAGTTTTGCCAAGAAGTTAGGAGTAAAAAACAATATTAAAATGCCAGACGCAGCGTGTAGGAACTAACTAAGATATACAGGTGAGCAATACTACTGGTTAAAACGCAGCAAAATAGGTAACTGGGTCATGATAACAGAGTAAACAAGAAAACAGTAACTCAGGCACTGAGCAATGTTTTCTGCAAACTGGCCACTTTGACTGTATTAATACATTTCATATTCAGTTTTATTGTTTGCTCATCATTTTAATCAAAAAACAAACCAAATCAAACCAGGATCTCAGTCTCAGTTTTTTTAATAAATGATATATAATTTAGGTGATAATCTAAAATCAATAAAATTGATGGAAATGAAAAGACATGAAGAGTGATGCGACTGAAAACATGTTAAAAAATGAAAATAAATGGAAGTAAATGCTGTGAATTCATGTGTAAATCAGACTGGTCAGACTGTAGAATTACAAAAAGAAACACAATTTGACAACATATAATTTGCCAATATTAGCTTTTCAAGCCTCCCTGAGCCGACGTCAGTCTGCCCACCAGCGCCTCGTAATTTTCCCCACAAAGCCGGTTTCATTGCCATCTTCAATCCAATGCACATGGGAGGCAACCATGCCAAGCACAGCGGTGTTCAGTCTGTCAGTGGACGTTTTTACTGGATTGACCTCCAGCAGGACAGTGTGAAATGGGGAATGATGCTGCAGTGTGGACAGTTTTATGGACGCCGGGGGACAGTGGAGTCAAAATATCACCACAGAGGACCCAGACCCCATCATGCTTTTCTTCTGGAACAATGAAGATACGCCCTCTGCTTCTCTGGACGAGGTTAATACATCACTAAGTTCATCACTCAGTCGCTGCCTCTTCACACACTCTGGAGTGTGAGCCTTGACAAGGTGTTATATAACCTGATGAATAAACAAATAAAACTGTGGTTTATTTGCATAGGTATATGAACAAATGAAACACACACTACAGCATTTATAAGTGTATAAGGTCATTTGCGACTGCATGAATATCTGCTGCTGGAAGCGACACACAAAAAAACCTCGTTATATCATGCACATTCTTCCCCCATAATGCGCTCTTGTTTTCCTCTTGTATTAGCTGTTTAGAAGGCATCTTGGCTGTGAACTTGAAAACTGTTTGACTCGTGGCCACACACTTGTTTGGCTGCGTTTCATTTTTGCTTATTAAATTTTAAGTTAAGCCGCTTTTCTTGCCTTAATTCCTCATGCAGAGATCTGTCGCTGGCTCAAGGAGTAATGTGGCTAAAAACAATAAATAAACCTGCGGCTGCAATACTGAATGCAGTAAAGACAGTATTGGAGCATTTCTTGTAAATACTGTAAATTCCTCTCTTTATACAATCTGTACATTTGTATTTTCCCATTCATAAAGTCGTATAGCACCAAACGAGAGGTTTGGGTTTCTAGTGCGCACAAAAAAACGTGATGGCCTCTGTTCTGTGCCGTGTCGCCGATGAAATCCCAGAGCATCTTCATGAATGTTTGAGCAGTTGTTTCACTGGTCTGCCTAAAAACAAGTGCGTGCTGCAATATTTGCAGTGTCATGAATGTGTAAGAGACAAGGGATTTATGCGATGTAAAAAATGTAAACAGATATGAGTGCTGGAGGCCCCAGCGGTCTGATGATGAAAAAGGAGCGGTGTGTGGCTTACTGACAGGATTAGTTTTCTTTTTCTCTCCTGGAGTAGGTGAGCGCTTCAGGGGAGCTGGGGAGGTGCTGTTTACCACCCCTGACTCAGTGGCTTCAGCAGCCAAATTAACTCAGATAAACTTTCAAAAGGTGAGATTCAAAACAGTCGCCCGTGGCGGTGAGAAAATATTGACCCAGTCTACAAGTTTCAAATGCCATATCCCCGAATTCACAAAAACATAAAGCGTTTTAATTGAAGCTTGTTTTTTCCTGCTTTCCTGTGTGTGTCTCTGCTCGTCTCTCTCTGTGCTTTGACTTGCTGCCAGTCTCCATTGTCTGCAGTCTCAGCTCCATAAGTCACGAACAAAGTCACCGACATGAGAGTCATTTGGGTCGTGACGCACAGCGGCGGCTTCCAACAAGTGTTGTGGAGGTTCGCGCATTTTTGTTGTGTGTCGGCTCCCGCGCACTGGATGTGAAATGAAACAGTGGCTGGGAGGTGAGAACATTGTTTTCATCCATGTTGGACAGAGACGGTGCAGGAACAGCACTGGTGCGGTACACGGGGATGCGGTGTTGGTTCTTGGACACCTCCCAGCCCTTTAAACCTTAAAGTTAGAGCTAAAATCGGCACCAAGGCCCTCCTGTGTGTTTTTATATGATACGTTCTTATAGTGTCAAAGCTCCAAGTCTCCTGCAAATGTATGTCACACTGAGCTGGATTCATTCAGCTCATGTTCTCGTTATGTTTGGCCTCACATCCAGAGTCCAGACAAGGCTCTGGCACTTTTCTATCCTCACTCTGTCGGCTCTTTTTTTCTCAGCCATTATTGGGCACTCTTGCTTTCATATAACCCCCCCACACCACCACCACCACCTTTTTCATTTGCAGGCTACTGAACAACCACATGAGAGCGTTCGTAAGTGGAAAGCTTCATTCATTCTCAGTCTGCCGTTGCATGATTACTTCTGGCAAGTTGTGACCTCTGCCCGTCGACCCTGATCCGACAGCGGATGCTGAGTTTGCTCAACCCCAGGATCTCGTTAAGACGGAAGCATCGGTATGCTAATGCTGACGCTTGCTACCCTGAGCTGCAGCATGGCACGGTATCGCTGAAACTTCTGCACCTGTGGAACCAGGGTTGTTGACAGTGGGCACATGATGAGGGCAAACACAGATGGAAAACAATATCTTTGCTTCTGTGGTTTCAGGCCTGTTAAACTGCTGATGGTCTTAAACAAATAAGGAAGCTGCAAATGTTTAGATATTCCAAATAAATCAGCAAGCAAAGCCTTGTCCGCCTGTTTTCAGGTACTACAGATCCTCTTTAGCTCATTTATTTAAGTCTTTCCCTCTATTTACTGTATATAGAAAAAGTTTGGGAGACTGAAATCGATTTGTTTTGAAGGAGATTTGGTGGATTCACGCTAATAATTGAGACTCTCCATCGAGGATTGCGTGGAGTTCGGGGCGTTGTGGATTAAGGCTTATCTGCGTGTTTGAGACGATCCAGCTGGCTCTGGAGGAATTCGCCGACCTTCGAATTGTTCTGAAAGTAAGCATGGTGAAAGTTTGTTGGAGTGAGCGTGCTCCTGTTTGGCACAGGTTTGCGGTGGTCTGCTCTCACGCCAACAGTACTGTTACACCCTCCACATAGGGAGGAGGGAGGAGACCTTCACTCTGAGGTCAGGCCGACCTGAAGCCCGCCAGCTGCGGTTGTGCAGCTCCACGCCTGACCCTCACCTCTGTCTGTGTGTCTCAGAGTACGCAAATCAAATTTGCTAACGGTGTTTTCTCCGGGTTGTGCGTTGTGTGTGTTTCCTTAGCAGAATCCCTGTTCAGCGGCCTGGGCTTGGGGGCGGTGGTGGGCCTCGGCCTGGGAGCGCTGCTGCTGCTCCTCGTGCTGGTGGACGTCAGCTGCTTCTTCCTGCGTCACTGCGGCCTGCTGATGTGCATCACGCGCACGCTGTGCAGCAAGAAAACAGCCACAGGCGGCAAGGGCAAAGAAATAGAAGAGGGCAAGGCCGCCTACCTGTGAGTGCTTCCTGTCTGTCAAAACAGAATGCTTCACTTGATTTAATTTCTCTGGTTGCAGTACGAATGCGCGCCAGTCATTAGGTCATTCATGCTTGTAGAGGGAGCATCTGCTGTGGGTGTATTCACTGCTCGGGGGTGCATAGGGTCTCTGTGGCAGCTACTTTGCTTTGCTGGGTAACTTTGTCTAACGCTGAACTAAAAGATCTGAATGGGTAAATACAAATTGAGAAACAGATGTCAAGAAATTAGCAACCAGCTTTGGAGTAAAATACCTTGATTAAGAAATTAAGAATTAACTTTCCTATTTTGTCATTTTCTCAAGGATTTTGACCCATTACTCTGGGACATACATTTTTCAAAGCTTTTCTTTCATGTCATGCACAGCCTAAAATCCTCTTAGAACATACAGTATTTACTTTGAATGAGAAAAGGAGACTTCTTTTTACCATTCATTATAGGTACACCTACAACAGCCGCCCAACCACCCTTTCAGCCACAGTATGTCTTTGATTCCGTCTTATTCACTCACATCAGTGCCCTTCGTGAGTTTCCCTTCTTTTGCATGCATCCTGTGTATGTGCACATTCATCACGTGCATGCGTTACCGTGTTTGTGATTCACAACGCGTGCCGCTCCACGCTTTGTGTGCACACCTCTGCGATCGTGTAATGTATGCATGTCAATAGTCTGTGGGTGAAGTCTCATACAGTATCACTACATGGATGTCTTGGACACACTCAGATGACACTGGACCTGAAAGCCTGAAATTTAGGCCCCAGTTGATTTTCAAATTATTTAGTCCCAGCGATAAGGTGAAATTTTGCGAGATGGCAGCCGCAGAGTCGAATTCCTTCACCTCAGCAGAGCCGTTTGTGTTTTTAAAACTGTCAGTGTTGCCAGCCCAGTGTCTGGGCTGCAGAGAGAAAGAGGAGGAGGAGGAGGAGGAGGAGGAGGAGGAGAAGGAGAAGGAGAAGGAGAAGGAGAAGGAGGAGGATGGGGGTGGTTTTGCTGAGTCACTAAGCTCACAGTGCTGGAGGGCTGAGTGTCTGTCTGACCAGACAGCGTGCAGAATCTGCCCCAGCTTTATGTTACACACTGGCAATGTTAGCAGCAACTCACACAGGCATTTCCAGTCTGTATGTTACAACACAGGCACTAACACAAAGCAGTGTCGCAGACCTGCAGGTTGTGGACTTTATATGAGGTGCAGCAGATCAGGGCAAAATGATCCTGACAGGCAAAGATAGCAGCTCTCTATTCCTTTTACAAGCCAGGTTTTAGTATCAGTCCATCATTCCTGTTGTTTACAGTTCTTCTCCTGCAGCTCTGTGGCTGAGGTGCCAGGATGCAGCATCACATAACTTTGTAATGGAGTTCAGCATCCAAGTGAGGGTTTTAGGATGATTGTGGGACGTCTTTATATCTCTATTTGAGAACAGGAACCAACAGTGGCCAAAAGAAAAATGACAGAAAATGAAGCTAGAATCACAGGTTTTCTGTTGGCAGTCCTAATCCATGTAGACATCCCTCTGCTGACATCACTAGGGTTCTCGAGTGGACTCCCTCAGTCAGACAAACATCGTGTTAGTTAAGTGTGTTTCGTCTCATGACGTGGGCGTTTGGACTGAATGAACGACTCCTGAATCCTGGCTGCATCAACGAACCGGTTTCACAGTGGTCGGCCACGACAGCAAAGAGAAGGCCCGAGTGCTGAAGGGACAGAATTGTCCTTTGAGCTGGCGTGGAGAGGCAGAGGTAATACAGTGGCCTGCCACAGTATATACAATGACTCACAGTAGCCATCTGGAGTGAGGCTAATGAGATAACACAGCTCAGATACTCCCACTGAGTTTGCAAGATGTCAGTAGTGCGAGTCTGAGGGTGCCGCGGGGTAATAACTCGGAAAGACTGGCAAACACCCCTTCACGCTATCAATAGTGATATTAATAAGAGCGTGTACAGTGATGAATAGTGGGAGGTGACAGATCAGAGGCTGTTCGTGAGAGAGAAATCTGGAGGGGGCAGGTGGTGCAGGGGAGGTCACGGTCGGTCTTCGGTCGGCCTCTTCCTCACCTCGACGTGGTGCTGAAGGCGTAACGGGCGAGATGCCGAGTGCTCTCTCATCAGCACACCTTTGGCGTGAAGTTTGAGTGGGATGCTGAAGGAAGCAAGAGAGGCGCCTTTCTGTTCTGAATCCACCTGAATTGTTCAGAGATCAGTGGGGAGACGCTGTGGCCTCAGCAAGAGCCGAAAGACCGGAGAAGTGCTGTGATGTCGGCGGGCCCAGACAGTTTGAATCTGCATTTTCCCATTTTCAACTGAGGAAGAAGTGAAATAGACACACTGAAGTGAATCCAACAAATAACAGTCATTAAGTCTCAAGGAGTCTTGCCCTGACTTGTCTTCAGGTGTCTTTTTTTCCAGGTCTTAGCCACGGCGGCACATCAGGCCCCATCCTGTCAGACAGAGATCCAGTTCTGGATGTGTGCACCCAAGGGACAGAGAGCAGTTCAGTCATCAGCTGACAGAAAGTTACCGCTGAGTTACCGTATCCTCGCCCAGAGTTATACCCAAAACAACCTCATCACCGTGTGGCACGACAGGTGATGCGGGAGAGCTCGGCTGCTGACGTCAGCAGGACATTTTTTGTGGCTTTTTCTGGCTTCCGGGGGTTAGAGCTGAGGCTCGGCGACAGATTTGACTTGGAAGCGACTGGGTGCGATGACTCATAGCCGGAAAACATGAAACAGAATGCTGGCTTATCTTTAAGGCTCTGGCATCCTGCAGCCGTAGGAAGAAGAACAATTGTGCAACAATATCAGACACTGTTGAAGAAAAATCCAGTCTTTGAGTTTCCATTTAATCACGTTATTTTGTTATTTTACAATTTATAACGGCCTAGCTCCCTTTCTCTGCACTAACAATGTGTGGAGGGAAATTGATATTTTATAAAAAATGACAGAAGCTCTCAGGATTGAACTGCAGAAATTCATTTCACTTTGACTTGTATTTGGTCAAAGCTGTAATTACCATACCAGAGTAATTACCACAAACTTGGATGTTGACGCTGTTTACAAGTGGGAATCTGGTAACTACGGTAATGCATCTTTTACTGAGACTGTTTCTACATGTGCATCCAGTCCAGTTCAGCTTTGAACGCATTTTAAAACAAGGAATAAAGAGCTGAGGAGTTCAGTTTTCTCGTCGCAGCTGGATGAGGAGAGTTTTCACATATATACAACATATAAACAGAAAATGAAATGAAAGGCCCCGTGCAGTTGATGGATTGTAACTGCTTTGGTCAGTTGTCCACAATTGGATGCCCCGCTTTAATTACTGCTTTAACGTTTAGTGCTACACTGCATTTTATTATGCAGACATGAGTGTTTTCCCCCTCTTTGTCTTTGTCACGCCAGTGAAAACTAAAACGGTTTCAGGGAGCGTTTGTGACTGACATGCAGAGAGCAGCCGTCAGATGTCTGACGTTTTAATTAAGAGTGATTTTGCAGCGCTCCCTGTTAATTCCAGAGCAAATAAAAAAAGTTCAAGCTGAAAGGCTTTGGAGTCAGCACGTCCGAATTGGTAAATAGGTTTTTGGCCTTTGAGAAGTTCATTTCTGTGACGTGAGGTAACGTGGTGTCCATCAGCAGCTTCGTCTTTGTGTCCTTGATCCAGACTTCTGCATTGAGATCCTGGACGCCTGCTGTGATGAAATATGTTTGCAGTAAATATAAATGTAAGTGTAAAGCTTTAGATAAGAGTGTAAGCAAAACCGGTGGTGCCTAATTTATCTGTGGCAAGGCAAGGCCTGCAGGAGACGACCTCGTGCGTAATTAACGTCAGCGGGAGAAAGAACAAGTCACCCCTGCTGTGCTTTGGTGTCACTTAGAAGCTCGGCGATAACAAACGCACACATCTGCACGCGCGCTCTGATATCTCAGCCGCCTGCCATGAGGTGCACGCAGTGTAATCAAAGAGGCCTGTCAAGGACCCAGTAGCATTTGTGTCTGCTTTGTGTCCAGGTCATAGTTTTAACTGTAAACTCAGAGGGATTGTGTGTGTGTGTGTGTGTGTGTACAGGGGCGATGGCTCTTGTTGGGGTGAAAATACGTAAGGAAACAATAAGTCGCGGTGGTTAAAAACATTCAGACGATCTGTGTGCATCTACCAAAGGTGCAGTGTGCAGCCGCCATTGAGACGAGTCGTCCCTCCGTCATGTGCAGGACAGTCTTTTGGGATTTCACATCAGATGCGAGACGCCGGTATTTGATGCCGTTGCCTCTTTACTGCAACCAGAGGAAGCACCCCTGACATTTTTGTTGCAGTTCTCAGTCTTCTATCGGTGCTTTCAGAGCACTGGATGATTTGGGTTATCCTGTTTTTCCTACAAATGCAGTGGCTCAGCTAATAACATTGTCAAATTAATTGTGCCCCTAATTAGCCCAAAAAAATCTCTGGCACCCCCTTTGATTTAATTCACTTTCTTTCCCTCACTCCCTGTTGCTGGAAAAGCCCAAAGAGAAACTGGGAGCCTTTATCTTGTTATTCATATACTGTACTTTATGACTTCCAGCTCCCGTCTGCCTCTGCCAATCCCCAGTGTGTCAACTTTTTAATGACAAGCTGCGCTGAGGTGTTTGTTGAGAAAACGCATTAGCGATTAGCTTGAGTTGAGCGTGACCCGCTCGAGAAAAAGGAACGAGCACCTCAGACTCAACGTGAAGGCCGGTCTTGGGTTTGCATGAAGCTAATGGTTCTTGAAATTGGCTCTGCTGCGCATGAAGTTTACCACCCACCAATCAACCAAAGGGGAACCCCCCCCCGGCCATTTCCATTATTTGGGCTTATTAGGCTGTTTTACATTCATGATCTGAAAAACCTCATGACTATTTAGGAGGCGATTTTACGCTGATATAGATTGCTTTTTAAAAATCACAATTTGCTGATCGTCTATTAAAAAATCCAATATTATCTAAAAGCATGGAGTCCAACATTGACAGCAAAAGTAGGTCTAAAAATCGGTCTTCAAAAGGAGATATAATGAGGATGTAATTGCTGAATTAAATGAATAAACCTCTATCACGTCAGCCGTGGGCTTTAATGAGTGATTCCTATCTAATATTTGATTAAAAGGCAGGAAGATTGAAAGTTGGGGAGCACAGTGGCAAACCAACGTGCTCAAAACTGAAAATGAGGGAAGTTTCCTCCCGACTCATTTGGAGACATTTATCTCACGCATGCAGTGACCGACTTATATAATTGGAGTGCGTTCTGAGCCTGAAACCTTGAAAATGAACCTTAAAAATTATTTTGTGCTTGATGGCTGAGTTGGGAGCAGTACTCTGAGCAAAAGATGTCGATGGACGGACTGATGGATGGATGGTTTATGTTTCTCACAGGAGGTGACAGACGAGCTTTGAATGATCAACCAGGGCTGGAAATATAGCAAAAATAAGAAGCGGCGTGGCCGTGTGAGCTCAGGAAATGAGCGTCCCTCAGCTCAAGTGTGCTGATACCGACCTGCTGGGAGCCCGATATCGTCTTAAAGCACACTGTGCAGGATCACAGTCAACGTGTGCTTTCTCTTCCCCCTTTTTTCTTTTCTAAATCTCCCGATACCATCAGAAAGGTACACATCAAAAATACTGGGGACACAAGTGCACTGATGAGGTGAAACAAGGTAAAAGCACCTGTTCCTCATTGAATCCCCTCATTAAATCACCACTATCCCTAAAGATGCAGTGCAGAAGAAAGGATTGTGCAGCTTTGATGTGCAAAGGAGGGACCACACGACTCATATTTTTGCACTTATGTGTTCATTGTTTGCCATGGGGGCGTAGGAGCCAAGCGTGTGCTGCCGGACAAATTACCCTGAGACGTCCCTTTGCTGAAATGTCAGCAGCAGGGCTTCATTTCCACATCGAAAAGGATAAAAGATAAGAAACAAGATTTGGTTGGGCCTTTGTGTTTTAGTGGCTGGAGTAAATAAAACTGATAAGTTGTTTTTAAATGTGTGCCCTGCAGTTGCACAACCACGTGAAAAAAAACAGTCAGCTACCTCTAATAGCTTAGAAGGAATAGAGTAGCTATTTATTACTAATTATGGGCCATTTAAAATGTCCAAATATGTAACCACAAGTGAAATTAGAATATAAATGTGCAATACATATTAGAAATTGCCACCGTTTAGATCGTACTGTCACTGAATTACTCGACACTGACTGTTACTCAGTCAACTGTATCAGGATTAAGGTTTTTTTAGCTCTCATAGATCTTGTTACTGGAGATGCAGGCTGCGTAGTTTTTCATCATAAAGATGAGACGGGGCAGTCGGCCAATCACATGGCTCCCATATCAACACACATGCATGTATATCTTGTAAGTCGTGCGCTCGCCAAAAAACTTTTGAAAGAAATTTAATGGGTGCCTGGATAACATTCAATAGCAACATGGCCGGATTAACCTGTTAATAGGCCCCTGCTAACCCCGCCTTACCCTCAGCATCTGTGCTTTTTCTCTGCACCCTGTGCCGTCCTCTCAGTTCACATCTGGTGATTTAATAGAGAAAAAATGAAAAAGAAGGGTTGGTCGGCTGTTGGTCAAGCTCCAAACGCTCCTGATCTGACGTTTCCTCTCCGTTAACGCGCCCTGTGCCGTGTGTGATGTGAGCGATCACAGTTGCTGCATGTGGACAGAACAGATGAAATGTGTTGTCTCGTTCACTGTTTGTACAGAAATGTGAAGTAGGAGTTACTCGGTTTGTCCCTGCTGAGTCATGTCTGGTTGTGATTCCTGTGCTTTGCCGCGCCTCCGTCCTCACCCCGCAGATATCTACTGGGTGTGATGGAAAGAAACACAAGGTCTACAACCGTCCTGGCTTGGAGAAGCAAAATGTGAATAACAGGACTTTCTATGATCGTTTTATGCAGCTTTGCATAAAAGGTGGTTTGGTGGTGAGTTCTGAAGTAGGGAGGTACATTAAGCCCACACACTCTGCACTGGAAGTAATTCACTTCTCATTCAGCCATCGCTCGCTGTATGTGTGTGCTCCATACAACAACATCCTGTGGGTGATCAGTCTGTGCCTGTTCGCATGACGTCTGTGTGTGCTCCAACCTCCTGTGAGTGCTGCCAATCTCACTTCCCTTTCTCTGCACTCTGTTTTTGGTTGTTTTGCTTCCTTTATTGCAGGAAACTACCGCTGAAGGAAGAAAATGGGAAAGAGTCTCTCAAGCCGGATACGATTGAAATCAAAGTGCACAGTGACAACAGCATCCACACAAAGCCTGACGACAGCAAAGCGTAAAAGATATATATATATATACACACACACAAAACAAAACAAAAAACAAAACAAAAAAGGTCGTCCCATCTCGCCACCAAAAGAACATTCGGATCATGAGACCAAAACCCAGAGAAACTACAACACTGGAAAATAGTGGAGTGAAATAGCATATGTGTTTATAACAATGCCCCCGTGATAGGCATATGTAAATAAAATAAAAGAGAGAAAATAGAAAGAAAGGGTCAACCTTTTCTACACCAGAGTGATAAATGTATCATGGCATCAGTGGAAGGCTTTCTCAGTGATTGGAGGTTTATACTGCTTTGATTTGTCTCACTCTTTGTTGTGTTTTCTTTCTCTTTTCAATCCACATAAGACTTTCATGCTGAGCTAGGACCCCCCCCCACAAGCCCTCGCAAAGACACACAATAAAGACACAATCACAAATGCAGGAGTGAGTTAGTAATAGTGTGTCCCAAAGCTCACACCATGTACACAGCTGCCTCTTTTTGTGGGGGGGGCTGCCAGAGCCAATGCATGGACCGACCCCCACCCCCCACCCCACCATGGGATATCAGCGATTTAGGCAAACCTGTTCATGGCTCCAGTGCAAAACCAAACCACATCCTAATGAGATTTGGGGGCGGGGGGGGGGGGGGGGGGTTACCAAACAGGACCTGATCGTGACTTTATATTTGATGATTAATGCTGTCTGAAGGGCTGTTGTGGATTGTAGTTTGTGTTGCAGGAAATCAAACGTAAAAAAAGAGAAAACAAATCTTGATAAAAAGAAAGAATGTGTTGCAGTCTATGGAGTGTACAGTATAATACCACACATGTGCATTGATGTCACTGTCGGCAAAGCCTTTTATATTGACACTGAATATTGTTGACACTCTTCAACTGTCTCATTCTCCAACAATCTGTGCATATGTATGTTTTAGTCATCTGTGTTCTAACCGCGTACAGTGCTTAAAGCCTCTGTCCCCGCAAACGGCGCCGGCGAGCGTTTCCGTGTAATCGTCGTCATGGGACACGAGGGCGTGCTGACGAAATAGAGGACGTGTGTTCACGCGATTCCTTTATTCATCAATTCCTGTGTCACATTTGGCTCCGATGCATTTTGTTGTTTTGTTTTTTTCTCAGTCTGATCGCTACTCTCTCTCTCTCTCTCTCTGATGTTGTCATGTGTTGTACATAGGTGAAAAAAAAGAATATTTTACAGAGCTTTTATGTAAATATACCCTAAAGGATGTGTCTTTTTTCAAAAAGCACCAGGCTTCTTTGTGAACACTCCGCAGATGAAAAGGTGTTTTCTTTCTTTTGTTCTTCTCATGTTGTGTTTTGGTCCAAAGTTCAGTGATGGTGTAATATTGCTTTTTCTAGTCATTTGCTTTCCCTTAAGAAAACCCATGCCCTGAGGCTATTTCACAGCTTTTGAATGGAGGCAGTAATCACGGCATTAGTGTGCCTTCTCTTCTTTCTTTTTTTTTCTCCTTCCCCCTTGTGGCGTGGTGCCGCCGCCGCTGCAGCGCTCACCATCAAAGTTTGTGTTTTTTGATCGTGCCGTTGCTGCTTTTGTTGTCACAGAATGTGTCAGACCACTGGATTTTATTGTGATGCTGTGAACTCTGGGAAATGTAGTCGTAGGACTGTGGGTGGTCGTCGCCGACACTGGACAAAAACAAATGTGTATAACTACCTAGTGCAACTAGACGTCAGGTCGATGCTGCAGGTCCTGAGTGCAAAGTACGGTGATGGGCTGCAGAGATCTGGCCGTGACGCCATGTAATGCATCGTCACGTCACGAGTGTGTGTGTGCGCTACATGCATGCGTGGGTGAATACACTTGCCTCCATGAATCAGGTTGCATATGTATGTCCATTGAATGTATCTGCACGTACTGTAAATCAGTCTGTGTGTATGCTTGCGCGCGTGTGCCCATCTGGATTTTTCACAATAACAGTTTCTCAGTTCTGAGCGATTGAGGACAAAGTTAAAAACATTTTGTCATAATTCAGCTATTTATATCAGAGTGCCCTGTGTAGCTCCATGATGCATTACGCGGCTCTAGAAGTCACACAGGTTGCGATGACCACGTGGCCAGTGAGTGTTCGAGTGATTTCTCTTCGGCTGTGGAGTGAGTCGGCGAGAGCTCTCACGCAGAGTTTCGGAGCACTCACGGTTAGATAAAACCTGATTATGTAGTTCTCGACAGTGATTAATTCCCCAGGGTGCAGCAGTGCTCCACGCATGTGTCTGCAGCCCCCCCAGTCCCCACCCCCCGCCACTCCTCCCTGCCTCTCAGACTCCATTGGTTTTTATCTCAGACCTTGTACGTGCATATCTCAAATGGATGGTCCTGCCATGGAGTGGTTCCGCTGCCTGTTACGATGACTGTAAATATGGCAGCACAGTGCCTGGAAGCTATACGATTTGTACATGTTCTTTTGTATTTGAATGAGTCTAAATCCCCCACCCTCCTCTCGTCCTCCCTTCCTCTCTGTCTCCTCCGCCATGCCTTTTTTCTGCAGGGGTAAAGCAGGTGTGTTTGAGCTCAGTCTACAGTATGTGTCCTCTTTGTCCCCATGCTCCCTGTGTCCCCCTTGGACTGTCCCCGCTGAGTTTGCTTTGTGCAGGAGTTGGGAACTATTGATGTCTCTCTGTACGTACCTGTGGAACACTTATGTCATTTGCCGCTGTAAATAAACATGTCCTGGTAGAAGACAGCGAGCCGTTGTCCTTGTGGTTGATGTGCTTTCTTTGTGTTGTTTTTGCCCTTTATTGAGCCATGAAATTGAAATCGTCTTGTGCAACATTTCACCATGAATCACGAGTCACGATGAGTTTTAGCACTGAGTTGAGCAGCGAGTAATTTTTAGGTTTTTAGGTTGCACGTTAATGAGTCAGCCACATCCTGGTGAATCTGAGAGGTCACAGAGTTGGAGCGAGGGAAGGCGTAAATATAAAATGAGATACGGGCCTCCTGGGCCTCATGTGGGGGAGGGGTACTGATACTGGGTGAACATTTCATCCTAATCCTCTGCACTGTGATGGGGTTGCGCCTCGTGATAAAAACCTGACTCCTCCACAAAGACACAACTTTAATAGCTGCTAATTTTTCCTCCATCAAAGTCGGCAGAGCTCATTTTTCCAGAGGACAGAGTGCTATTTTCATCAGGGTCATTCCTAGACCTAGATTACTGCCGTTTTAAACAGTGATCTAAATCTGGTCTGGCTTCCTCGAAACAGGAGCCGAGCTTTAATGATAAAAAATAGAGACAGAGAAGCTTCGCTCAAAGGGGGAATTAAAACAATTCTGGCGAGCATGGAGGATCCACGGTGTTCCCTCTTCAGCCCTCATTTGAAGTCAGCAGATAACTTTTCTCAGACGTGAGGGGGTGAGGGGGTGGGCGAGTCGGGGGGGGCAGTGGGCTGCCTGTTGGATCCTGGCTGCGAGGGCCTCTGTTAACAAGGGGAACAAACTTCAACTTCATCTCCCACAGGGGCTCAAAGGAAGTGTGCACATCAAACACTGAGTCTCATTTGGATTGAAGAGATGCAGAGAGGAGCCATATTGGATGCTGTGATTGGGGGGGGGGGGGGGGGGTGAGAGGAAAAGACATGGAAGTCATCCTCTCCTTCAGTTTGTCATGTGGTAGCTCCACAGTCTGTTACAGGTGATTACTGTTTGTTTTTTTATGACACAGGAAGTTAGACAAACAACACACACACACACACACACACACACACACACAGAGGCATACACACAGTACAGGTAAAGATAGCACAGTAAGCCTTCAGGTAATATTCCTCCCCTAATCTTTCCATTCCCAGAGACTCCCATGATACTGTGCGCTGACAGCACCTTAATCCCAACTGTGATGTCTGTGGGGGGGTGAAACTTTTCTCTCTCAGGCAATGTGTGCACTTAAATGCCTCCTCTCACACGCTTGCACACAGAAATTTCTAAAACTTTGCCAGCATGCAAGGAACTGGAGCCTCCACAAACTTAACCACATGGGCAAATCCAGTGGAGAGCTATTTGGCAGGTGCCCCCCCCCCCACAAACAAACACGCACACACCCCACTACCACTTTCCTAATCTGCTTGAATTCAGAGCCTCCCTGCAGAGGTCCGCCTCGCCTCTGGTCTGACAGGAAAGGAGATGGCAGGCGGCAGGTGTGTGTGTGTGTGTGTGTGTGCGTGTTTGTGCGTGTTCCAGCTCATTCTCATTCAAGAATGATGTTACAGGAGAAGTGTTGCACTTTCCTCTTGTTGGAGAGTTTGACCTCTGTCTAGCTGCTCTCTGACCATGGCCAATGGTGATGTAATGTTTCTGTGCAGAGTTGCGTGGCGGCCTTCATTTCCCTCCGCCTTCTCCTATTCATTCGAACCACGTGCCTCGAAATCATGGGACAGTGTATATCCTCAGCAGAGGAGGAATGTTTAGAAGAAAAGCTTCCTATACCACCTGCAAAATGATGGTGCAGCTAATGACTCGAAGGTCACATGTTGTTTGATGGCACATTCCACATGAAGCAGCACAATGAAGGATGGATGCAAAGAAGCATCCCTCAGTATTTCTGTAAAGGCCAGCACATCCCCCATCCTCATTCATCTGGAGCTCCCACTGATAATGCCATAACATAACTTCTCCCTACATTCAAATCTGTCAAACTCCATATTAACCCATTTGATTGCCGCAAAGAGGCCGGAGGTGTGTAAAGGTGTGTCTGTTTTACACATCAGAGATGAGGTCATATCCACCTGCCCGAGCCGCTCGCTCAGGAAACAGTGCTCTCTGACAACAGGGAGCAGAAGTGGAAACAAAGCTGCACAACCTCTATTTTTCTTATTAAAAGGGACTAAACATCAGGAGATAAAGTCGGTCCTCACGCTGTGTCTTTCTTTGTCCCAAACAAGAGAGCTCTGGGGGGAACTGAGACACAATCCGGATGACAAATGAGAGCTTTATGGCTGCTCACACCGTGGGCTCAGTGTTCAAGGACACGCCGGGAGGATTTTCCAAGGGAAAAGGCCTAAATTACTTCAGGTTGAAACTCTTTCAAAGTGATGGAGTGCCTTAAAAGAGAAACGCGAGGTGTGCTGAGCGCCGCGTGACAGAGGCCTTTTGATATTCAGGGCAGACTCAGATAAATACATTAAGACAGAAATCTGGAAGAAGTCACGTACGCTGGTCACTTTATCTCTCTGTGATTCAGGACTCTTTCATTATAAAGCTCTGAGCTACAGGACACATAATTGAGTCTGTGCATACACAGCTGAGCGGCGAGATACCCTTTTCTACAGGATGAAAGAACTCCTCCTCCGACAACAGCGACTCTTCTGCACACCCCCGTGGCATGAACTTCTTTTCTCGGTGGAATCACATCACAATGCGTGAATTTCATGCCAGCGATCCACTAATAAGCAGTTCTGTACCTCAATGATTCACTGTTGTGCTGTCATGTATTTGTGGTAAAAAGCAGCCTGTGATGATGACGTTCAGACCAAATCTGAACGACTGCTCTGTGAGTTCTTTTCAGATAGTTTGTGCAACCGCTGCAAGTGCGATTGTGCAGAAATCAAGGTCTCCTGTCTTTCAGAATAGAAATATCTGAGAGGACAATATCTCATGTGTGGGACACTTCTCTTTTCCTCAGTTAAAGTGAAGAATAGAAAACAGAGTTTCCTTCACAATGAGACATCATTTATTGCTGATGCTAAACGTGTTGGAATGACTCTGTTTTTGCACCGCTGTGTGGGAAACATAGTGACATGGATTTTATTTCCGTGTGTTAATGGAAATAATGTGAATAATGTACCAACAGCAGATTTCAGGATGGCTCTAAAACTCACTGAGATTTGTGTGACAGCACTAAAGGTAAAAGGTTTTGTGTCCGTGCACAGTAAGCAGTAAAGTGTCTTTTGGAGGACTTTGTTTTGTTTGCTTTTTCAGCAATTGAGGCCCCTCCCCCCAACATCCTGTTTGAACAGGAAATGCATCACCTTAAGGGATGTAAGCTTCTTCTGACAGATGCGTTCCAGTGGGATTTCAGAGCCTTCAGGTCTTCAAGTGGTAAATAAATCATTTCACTTCCTAATTGTGTGTTGACCTTGTAGCTAACTAGCGAACAGAGTTGACAAAGCAGCAGTTTATTTTGCTTCATTAATGCACTTTGATAGAAAGACAGACTCAATTTCCTTAAATCAGCTTTAAATTCCTTAAGTCCTCTCAGAGTTCTTGTTACTTGAAAGTGAGTGAACCACAAAGCTTGATTAAAGACAGCTAATGTCAGCTAATCACAGTGATTCATTACTTTTAGGATTAATGAGCTGGCGCGCGTCGCTCTTCAGTTAAAAGTGTGTCCATCTCTTTTTTTTTCCAGAGGAAGTAAAAAAACGACAGCCTTGATTTAAAGTTGGTGGCTGTTTTTGAGACGTGTGCTCAGCTTTTTTAGATGAAAGGGGAGATGTGCTTGATGAATGAAAGACTTGTTGCAGGACAAAGCCTGTCAGAGCCGAAGGAGCTGCGACTGAGAGCATCTCATCACTATGAACCACAACAGACAACAACAGACGCACAAAGGACCCGACGTAAGACTCAGCATGCACACACGTGTCGCTGCAGCGCGACTTACATCAGGTAACCCATTTACAGCCGGTGGCAGCTCAGAGAATTGTTGATGGATTTTTCCCAGATCCTTCACAGTTAATTAATCGATGTCGTCCACAAGAAGCTCGGGAAACTGCAAAGCAAATGAGGCTCCTTATCCTTTTTGCCCCGTGTTTATGTAACGCTATGTATTCTACATACGTTGTGTTCAGTTTCTTATAAACCCTCTGCAGTCAACTTTTCTCTGAAGAGTGAAATATCTCAACAACCCGTCTAAATATCAAACTGTGGTCATTCTACCTGCTCGCTTGGCCTTGTTGTATGTTACAGTGTGTGTGTGTGTGTGTGTGTGTGTGTGGAGGGGGGGTGTATAAGCGTTTCATTACATTCAGATGTAAAGGGGACACCAGTAATCTGGATGGCTGTGCTTGACTACATGGGGGTTTGTCGTGTAATACAACAGACCCGGCTGTCCCTGATTTAAAGTCCGCAGCCTTGGGCACACAAAAGGAGCCCTCTGCTCGCATCCTAATTTACATTTATGTTTCATACATTTCACCTATCAGTTTTAGTTGTTTTTTTTTTACTGAAGAACACTTTACACCCAGGCTGATGTTGGGGAGGGGGGTGGGGGGGCTGGATTTGACGTGAGGTTCCAATTATGATGCTATCTCTCGCCGTGCTAAGCCGCCCCGCTAAGCACACACTTTTGGCCACATATCAGCAGAGCATGTGTTACAGTGTCCCTTAAAGCCAATATAGATTATTACCATTTGCAGAAAGTACCACGCATAACTGAGCAGAGCCTAAGGATAAAATTCTCACCCAATAATTGAGTGCATGGCAGGGTAAATGTCAAACTATTTGCAAGCCATTTGTGAGCTCCAGTATTCTTCTCTATTAGCCTAATGTGGCAGAGTTACTCCTCTCGGCTTTGTGCAAATTCATATTGGATTTTTATTAAAACTCAAACCAACAGTAATAGATGTGCCTCTGGGGTAGCTTTAAAAATCAATTTGCTAAACAGCACAAAATCACCCCCATAATTGTCTCCTTGGACTGCATTACCCGTCGAAGGTGATTCTCATTCGAATGTGAGTAAACTTTGCCTCATCGACCAAGACGTTCGCTCGCTTCTGACTCCAGGACCGCATGCCCCCCCCGCCGCCGCTGCCACCACCACCACCACCACCACGCCTCCGATACCATAACAACCTGAACAGGCAGACGGGATCCTGTGCATGCCGCTGACAGGAAACGTAGATCCCTGCCTGTCGAGTGGCCCTGCAGCGATTCCTGCTGCTAATGAAGTGAAATATTCTGGCATCTGATTCTGAAATAGAGCTGTATATTTGGACACATGAATATGAATACAATCAGCGAGACTTGGCTCGTTAATGAGGCAGGGAGAGCGACCAGTAGACAGGATTAATTAATTACAGAGTGACATTTATGGATAATAACCTTCTGGTGGGTATCACGGCTGATGAATATGCATAAGGCTCTCGAAGGGGGAGCATCCAGCCAAGATGAAATATCTGTATTCATATCCATGGTAGGGTTAGTGCCGCATCATCTGAATCAGCAGCGGCACATCGTGATTTCAGAGCATGTGATGTTCTTTGACTGATTTTTCACAACTTCACCATGTGACGAGACATCATAATTGCCTTCAATTAGGATCGCGGCGGAACTTCTGCGCCGCCGACTCCGGGGCTGGAGAAAAGCTTCAGAAATGATTCATGTTGAAATTCCACAACAGAGCCACAGATTCTGGCCTTTGCTAACAGACTGTAGCTGGCTGTGATTATTTCTGGTGCTGTAGAGCTGGAGCTGCAGCTTTGTGCACCAAGCGTGTGTTGTGTATGTGTTTGTAGTCAGTTTATGGATCATGAAATGATGTTCAGGCTAAAAAAAAAAAAGCTAAAGATCAGAGGAGCGCCATGACATTAAGGATGAGTGCAGTTATTTTGTGTGTGTGTGGGGACATTTCTTCAGCTCTGGTTGTATCTGATGAAGTAACATGATGTGTGTGTGATTATTTAGCATCGACATGAGACATCTCCACATGTGTGACAACTCCAGTCAGTACTGGACTGGCAGTATTTTTGAGAACAGCTCTGTTTTCCAGCTGGATCCTTCACCTGGTTTTACCTCATCACTGCTTTCTTTGTCAGTCACTGGAGCCACAAATCCTTGATGTCTCGAATCAAAACCTGGTATTGTGAAAGATCCAATATCACAGCTCTGGGGGATTCCTTTCACTCCACAAATTTCTAATCTGGGGAGCAGGATTCGCCTGAGTGGAGCTGTCGCTCTATATCCATTTAAAAGGTGATAATATAGCAGTATTGTGTTTACAGCTTGTTTCTGCTGTCCCCAAGTGGCTAAAAAATCTGTTATTGAAAATGGCACACTGAGAACATGACTGTGACGGACTCAAGCACCTGTCCAAAGCAAACCCAGTCAAAATGTATCTCCTCTTAAGATTTGCAGGAATAAGTATTGCTATTAAGTGAAATTAATTCAGGTATGGAAACGCTCGTTGTTTTTTGGCCGTCTCGAGGCACTTTCCCGTGTGGGAGAAAGACTGAGAGTTTTTGGCTGGTATCCATCCCTCTTCCTGCTTGACGCTCGACTATCAGTAAGTTTTGAGCCGAGGTTTTAATCAATTTAACAACATTACAGGCCGAGTTCATCACCTGCTCTACAGTGGAGCGCTTCTTCCACTAATACATTTCTACCGGTGAATCACATATTTAACCATTGCAGGGAGACAACAGCTCGTCAGGGCAGCAGATGGTGGATGGGAGCATGGAAATATCCGTTAGGAGTGAGAAGATACTGTTTCATGACTTGTAAGGTGCTTTTTTTCTGGCATTGGTCTTAATTGAATTCCCTGGCTGAACATTAATGTGATACCCCAGCAGGTCAAACTAATTAAATAGTTCTCATCAGTAGGATTATACAGTATGACTGTGCTAAAGGACACACGCCCCATCCGAGCCAGATCCCTGTATATGAATAATCATCGCTCTGAAGGTCACGTTCGTCGACGTGCCCTCTCACTGTCCTGGGGTCCGGACTCCTAAAGTCGACCGGACGTAAAATTTAAAGCCGAGGAGAAAGGACGGAGCCGATGACCTTCTGGCAAATGAAGACTGATACTGTGGCCCCTTATCTCATTGTCTCCTTCCTCCGCCGTATCAATCACTTACAAAAATAATATGAAGAGATGAACATTGTTCTTTGAGTCAGATAGAGGTTAAATTGTGGAATGTGCATCACAGTGTCCAGGAGCCAGACCCTTTTCTCTATGCCAGGTATTTGTTAAGATGGTCGGCTGCTGGTCGGCTGCAGAAAAACAAACAGCCACCTGACTTCTTTAACTTTGCAGCTGCTCGACTGTCAGCGTGAATTAATTTTAACAATAAAAGCTCTGACACTGGGCAGGAATTACTCATAGTGCAGCTTAACAAATAAGCTGTCACGACCAGTAGATCCACTCAAGCCTCATGAAACACGACAGCTGAAATACTGTCCTACGTGTCCTCCAACTTTCTGGGACCTGGCCGAGAGACAGTAAAATACATAACCAGCTCCGAACACTCGTAGAAAAGAACAGGGTCAGCTTCTGCCTTTGTGTCAGCTTCACTTCATGCAGCGAGTGGAGATTGGATCATTTCTTCAAAGGGGGGAAAAGCTTCCAGTTCTTTGAGGGATGAAGGAATTGGAAATGTGTTCAACGCTCCGTGCGCCTTCGAACATCACGTGAAGGTTCAGTGATATTTTGATGCGAGGGTAGGGGGAGGGGGTGCCTGGTGGACAGCTCTCCACTTTATCCTGGTGCTCCTGAAAACCTCATTTCTATCAATTTCTCCAGATGTCCAGAGGTGGAGAGGATGAGGAATGACTCCTGAAGCAGTTTGTATGCAGTATACGCAGCTCATTTTGATGCCTCTAAAAGCTGCATGTATGCATATATATGTACTTTGTTGTCCTGTGTGTAGTAGTAAGTACTCTCAACACACTACCTGCACTGACATTGCAGGTCGAGTCTGCGGCGCTGAGGTGTTTTGAGGCAGAAGATGGTCTGTGTTGAGTTTGTGTCGCTGCTCCTGGCGTAATAACGTTTGTCCAGTGACTTCACACTGTAACTCATAAAAAAAACACCCACAGTTCCCATTTTCTGTCTATGGGGAAGATAGAAGAGGTAAAGTTAAAATTATGACTTGAAAGAGTCCATTAAACTTCCAAACTTTGAACTTAACAGTATTTTTTACAGACTGAAGTATGAGTGCATTCGCTCTCACTGTAACTCAAGTCATTAGGGATAGGCCCGCGCGTGTGTGTGTGTGTGAGAGATTAGTTTCACTGCTGCTCACACCTACATTACAAAGTGCACTTAGCAAGTTGGTTTCAAAAACTTTGACACTTCACCAGTGTCAGTTGGTGGGTTTGTTATTTTGTCAAGCCTGCTCCTCATCACAGAGTGTGTTTCATGTCACCGACGTACCTGCAATTACAGCTCCAACTAGTCGCCATCATGTTGACTTTGTCAGCTTCTTTACTCTGTTTTTTTGGGCGCTGATTAAAACTTGTTATCTGGCTGTTAATTGGCAATTTAGCTTAATCTGTGACAGTCGTGTGTTGCGGCCACTTCAGAGAGAAAAATCTCTTTTCATGTGGGAGCGGCGCTGTGTTATCGCACGTGGCAAGAAGAAGTGCTCGTCTGCACTTTTCCAAGCCAGAAACTAACTTGCAGATGACCTTTGACCTGTTGTCAGGCAAATGTACACTGTGCATCTGAGAATCAGGATTGCCCAGGTGACATTCACTGTGTATCATTAACATTGTTTTGGGGTCTGTCAGTCAGAGACATTTCACTTTGCAGTTCACCTTTTAGTGCAGAGCGACGGAGGTGAAATGACATTTGAGCGCCGTGCCAAATGTGAGTGCACTCTCCACTCATGCGCTGCTTATCAGGAGCGATCACTGTTATTCCGGTCCAGAGAGGGGCACCCACAGCTCGCCCCCTGTGCCGCGTTAAGGCAGCAGCCCTGCGTTTGGCCTTTCTTGGCAATTCTGATTATAGAGGCCGTAATAGTGGCCTGTGTGAGGAGAGGAGAGAGCAGATTTCCCCTTTCTTTCCTGCTCTCAACGCAAAGCAGTATGAAAGTGTATTATAGGGTGTGATGCTGTTACCTTGGGATGTGATGGAAAACAGAATGGACTACTCAATAGACGGCTAAATTAACTTGCTTTCATTTTTAGAAACCAAGCAAGCCACAAAGGCAGCACGCAGACGCACATCCATTGCTTGATATGAACCTGTTTGGAAAGAGAAGGAGAAGGAGAAAGAGATGTCCGCCCCATGAAAAGGTTGACAGATGCTGTTTTTGAAGGAGCGCTGGTTCTCATTCAGGTCCGCTCTCCCTTTATGCCCCCACAGGTTTTTATCATCCTAATCCTGCCTGCACAGTTAAATCTCCACCAACATGGTGTCAAATTGCATTGGAATTGGAAGAAATTATTGTAAATGTAATCATTTTTGACGGATAATCCAACAGGGCTTCAGTCACAACGAGTGTTTTTATCAAGTTATCACGTTGTTGTGGTGGTGCGTTTCCTGTGGTTTTAGCCCGTGTTGAAGTTTTCTATTATCGTGCTGCGATCAGATCAGTTGTCGTAGTTGTTTTGGACGACACAGCATCCCCGTAAAAGCTCAAACATTGGGTGAGCAGTAGCATCTGCTTCCTTCTTTTCTGTCTGACTCTTGAGGTAATGGCCACGATGGTGTTTCTAATGCATTTGAAGCACCACGTGACTCACATGACCGCTGATAGTCGGGGGGTTGAGACAGTGGGAGCTCCATTTATAATGTATATGATTGAGTCACTTTTTTTCATGGAACAGCTGGATGCTCAGCGTCGTCCAGTCTGTTCCATGCTGTGAGATGTTAAACTCAAACTTAACGTCTCCGAGTGATTCCTCTCTGCTTTGTGTGCGGCTCCGCAGAAAACAAGCACCTTTTGGATGTGGTCAAAGGAATAGTTCAACATTTATTTGGCAGTTTGGCTTCTCGTTGATGACATTTTGTACAATAGATGAAGACAATGCATTGGTTTCCAGTCTCTAAGAGTAAAAGAGCCAAACTGTTGCAGTGAAAGGTCTGAAGCAGCTTTTATACTTCATAAAAGTTTCATTATTTTGCCCTCCAGCTAGTTCTTGTTGCCAGCCCTAACCCCTGTTCACAGGGAATGTGTTCAGGTGACATTTTGATGTTACTGTCTGAATGATGGACTCGCAGGACTCCCACTAGAATGAACTTTAATGTCCTGCTTGTTAGCTTTGTCCTTTCTTTCTTTTTTTAATTACTCCCAAGCCTTAGATTGGGGGAGCGTAGCGCTGACCTCCAGATCCAGAAAAGGGTTTTTTATCTTTCAAGCTGTACGTCACACAACCTCCATCAGCCCCAACACTGCCACAGAAAAAGCTGCTCCTACCTGCCTACCACTCTGCTGAAATCACATTTGACCGTGATACTGTTTTATAAATAACCCCCCACCCCCGGGTGCATCCCAGTCCCCAGATCAGCATATAACATCTGCTTCGGGTGGCTGCCAGCCAACCGGAGTCGAGCATCCCTTCTTTTCTCGTTTTCCGTCAGCGGCCTTTCGTAGACAGCGCCCTCTCCGGCTCATTTCCCCTCGCTGAGCTTCCTCTCAGGCCTCTCGATGAGCCAGCAGCCTGCCAAGTCACCTGGGGGGGGTCGCACGTGGTCACGGCTAATGTGACAAAGCCAGCTGCTCATCATTGCCCGACCAGCCTCTCGCCGGCTGTGATTGGATGTAAGGGGTTGCCTGGCTTGGCCCACAGGGGCCCCGGGGCGGACCAGCCGTGTCCTCTACACAGATAAGTGAGCTGAAGTGTGTTCCTAACTTTGAAGCTCCCTCGTGTACCGAAACCACGAGTCAGAAGTTGATTTCATGAAGCGGGCGCAGAAACGTTTATCCCCGTGATCTGCCTCCGCCACATGAAAGTAGATCAGAGGAGACGCCGGATATGATAAGGATTGGAAAGTGGAAAGGAAAAGGTCAGCGCTCTGCAAGCGGCAGACAAACAGCCTGAAAGTGAAAGGCAAAGAAAAACTCTTAGATGTACATTGGAGCAAACCATCTTTCAGAGCAGGTAAAGGTGATATGCACTCAGACTTCATCTATTAGGAGTTTTGTTTTTGCATTTTAATGCTTCATAGAAGCTGCTTTTATCAGGTCACATGCATCCGTTGTAGCTGTGCAGCTGTTTGTTGCACATGAGAGTATGTGAGCATTTTAGGTTAGGTGTCATGTTAGGTTAGGTTTAATTGTATTTGTGTGACAGTTTGTGCAGCTGAAGCATGGAGAATACAGATTTGTGGTGCACATGAAGCCCTGACACATTACCCTGTTTACATCTCTAATTTAGCGTCTACCTTTGTTAATGGTCAATTAACTGTGATTGCCTCCAGCTCAGAGTTGGTGGGACGCCTGGTGAAAGTTGGTCACCGTTATTGGCAGATAATGACATTATGCCACTGAATGCTGGGATATAATGACGCAGATTATGACTCATTGCTTGTTCAGAAGTAAACCACTGTAGTGACACGTTCACAGCGAGTCACTGTGGCATGCAGTTTAAGATGTTGCACGAGCGAGCTTGTCTCCTGTACAACTGGCAGAGCTTGGAGTTATATTTATCGAGGTTCCTCTTTGACAATCTGTGTTAAAGACAATAGTTGAGACAAACAGCCCCAGCTGCCTCGGATGCCGCACTCAAAACAATCAGTCACAACAAAAGCAGGAGAAAGCCCCCTCACCGGCACTAATTGTTAATAAGGGGTTTTGGCATAATTGATTTTTCTTTCATTCAGTTCCCAATTTGCTCCTGTTGTGATGGTGTTTGTGTCCCTCAGGTCTAATCTGACGCGTCTGTTTGAACCTGCAAATGCTTTAGCAACAAACAGCCCTGAGGAGGAGGAGGAGGAGGAGGAGGAAGATGCTGAACTGGAAATTGCTCTGGAAATGGAAACGAGTGCCTCACAGCGGGGATGGATGTGTCAGCTGCGGTGTGGTCTCATGATGTCCACGTGTATGCCGGCGTGAACTCTAATGTATCTGCTATTTCAATTGAAGTACTTTAAGCACTTCCTTCAAATTAGGAAGGGAACTTAGTTAGCGACAGTATTCAATATCATCCACCTGGGGTTGCTGCAAATTTTGAATGCCCATGATATGCATAATATGTGTTTATCAGCTGCGTGTTCTAATATTTGACCTTAATGGCGTGACGGCAGGAAATTGCTCTTTTGCATTAATGAGCTTTTACAAACAGCGATGTGGAGCTGAGTGAAATAAATGAATACAGAAGCGCGTTTAGAGGCAGTTAAGACAACAAAAGCGTCGGCTGTGAGGAGGATGACGTCTCTGTGAGCGTTACACGTAGCCCCAGATGAAAGAGCCGACATCCTTTGAGCTCTGATCATGTCAAATTTAAAACCACTCAGTCAAATGAGCTCCACCAGTCGTTAATCCAGTGGCTGACAACTTTTCCTCCTTGGACAGTCGTGGTTCGGATGAAAGAACAGATGTTGTCCTATTTTACGCTGCTCTCCCTCATTTAGTGCAGTCTGAAGGAGGCAGCAGCTAGGGTTTCCTGAGGGCCCGGCTGGGACGGGGCACCAGATGCTTCCTTTAAATCCATGTTGGATTGTGCTTGACTTCTTTGATAGCACAACGGGAGATAAGGCGTTGCAACTTATCTTGGCGCTGCCACACATAAACAAGCACGGCTCTACATATGCATTGATAAGCAGGCCGGCGCTCAGTACTATCTCCCCTTGCTGCATTTTTTTGCTATCACATTACTGGGTTACTTTAAAA
Source organism: Psettodes erumei (assembly GCA_016785225.1). NCBI lineage: Eukaryota > Metazoa > Chordata > Actinopteri > Pleuronectiformes > Psettodidae > Psettodes > Psettodes erumei. The sequence goes on from JAFBJZ010000953.1 coordinate 2,095,772, forward strand.
ATATTGCTCCTGTGCGTTCCCCGTGATCCCCACCATCTCGCTCATATTTATCCCTCTCCGACTGGTTTGCCCACATTTGTTAATTGTAATTAAAGGGGACGTAGTGAATGAGGTCCACGTGTTCAGTACGTCCCTGCAGCTGCGTGAGCTCCCTGTGATTTCCACATTGGCAGAGGAGACCCTCTCAATTCACGGTCCGAGTTGTGTGAGCAGTCACTGTGGTGAAAGCAGACAGGAGCACAGGATGAGCTTTAGAAATATCTAATTATCCCATAGATAGATTTGACTTGTGAACAGCTTGAATCATCTGCACAGTTATTCATCTGAATCACAGCCCTGTAATTACAATAAATGGTAACTGCAGTTGCAGTTATCACATTTAATTGGGTCCTGAAATAAATAGAAACCTTCATGGTGTCATACATTTAATGAGCTTCATTTAAAATGGCACCAACACTTAAGACTTAGGAGCAGGAAGTCAGGTCATGTTGAGGCGGGGGGGTTGAGAAAAGTTTTCCCGTCTCCAACTGGGTTTCATCGCCTTGTCGTCACCATGACAACAAGGGCCCCTTAAACTTATCAGTGCTGAGTTAAGGCCATGGAAATATAGTTTACCACCGCTGTGCAAGAAGCCATCAGATTCTTTGTGGGATCGTTTGGTAGCGATTGCTAAATGCCTTCAACATTTACAGACCTCAGGTCAGATCTTCTCTGGTTTATAGATGCAGATTACAGCATCGTCACAGTAGAAAATCGTTCTGCTTCATCTGTCCTTTAATTCCACTTTTCTCTCTCGATTCCACCAAAAATCCATACATCAACCTGTGTTTTGACAAAAATGGGTAAAGTGCATCCTTCACGCACAGTTAGAACACAAGCAGCGCTTCAGCGAGCACAAAATGTAACTCAGTAATAAGCGCATCTTGGAGAAATCAAAGAAGGTTCAAAGTGCAAGTGATTTCTCTTTTAAGGCGAGCGCTGCTGCAAATTAATGAGTAACCAAAACAAGAGGTGCCGAATCCAGCCCTCTCCCTGCGTCTGAAGATAAAAGACCAACATTAAACAACATGTTCAGGTGCTGTTCTCCTGGGAGCTTGTTACTCGCTCGCACCCCGCATGATGGAGGTCAACAGCCAGTTTTGGGAAACGGGAGCACCCCGTGGCGAGCTCATTTTGCCTCGCGCTGTCTTTACCCGCCTGCTTGAATAAACGGCGCAAAAGTCTCGCAGGCAAGGAGCAGAAATCCCCGTCACCAGTCCAACGCTGTGCCTCGTCGTTTACCTTTAATCAGAGGATTGATTCACAGGATTCAATGGAAAAGCACATAATTGAACGAAGAAAAGTGACACAGCAGCTGATTCATTCATCACAGGGGCACTGAGGCAGCCTATGACAGTGAGCATGTATGTAAATGAGTCAATAACAATCCCTGGGAGATCCTTTTGCTTTCTACAAGAAGACACAGTACGCCTGCCTGTTGCAGGGTTTTGGCAATTAATGAATTTCGAGCCTGTTGCACCAAATCAATCAAACTGTCACCCTTTTTTTTACTTCTGGGCAACATCCTGTAAGTACAGCAACTGCTGTTAAGTGCCGCACTCCCAATAGAGGGGAGGTCATGCAAATTTTATCACTGCATTAAGTTATAATCACTGAGGTTTTCATCGCAGCGAACCCTAATTTCAGTACTATTTATGGCCAGGGATTTTTCCAGCAACAGCCAGCCTGTGTTTGCATTCTGTAATTGCCTTTTTAAATACAAGTTTTTACTGTTGCCAGGGAAGTTCGGCTGCTCGTTTCTTCACCTCAGCAATAACAGCTCGATGGTTATGATTACTCAGGCTGGCTACATCTCCAGGATAACTGAGCAAACTCTGTCCGCAGCTAAAGGTCGTTACATCTGGATTAAAGCACAATGTCTTGTTAAAAAGGGCCTTAAATTGCAAGTCGATTCACAAGAAATATTTATATAAGTAGAAATATTGTTCTGTGCTCTGGGTCTGAGGCACAGGTCAGATGCTGCTGTCTCACACGTAGTTCGGACGAACTTCAGTGAGTTTGGCGTGGGTGTTCGCTCAGTCGTTCGGGAAGTGAGTGAACCACAGCAACCAAACAAGATTCGATCACAGGATCAGTATGTCGGGCATGGCGTTCACCGTCTTCCTTCTTGACTCAGCATAAATACAATCTTTTTTTATTCTGCACACCGAGACGCCAGCTTCTCTTCTTCTGCTGCAGCTCGAGGCATGTTGCTGCCTCTCTCTTTAATGCTTGAGTCTTTTCTAACACAACTGTGGGACTTGTATCATTAAAAAGCACCTGCCGTTTCCAGCAGTAACCACAGGTACACATTTGTCTTCCAGTCACAATTCACGTGCTCAATATTGAAGCCTCAAAGCCTCAGATTCAAACAGTCGACTTCAGACAGCAACGGACGATGACGTGAATCTGGTGTTGACATCCAGCAGGTGGAGAAGCAGCTGAGTCTGAGTGGAATTGAATCCGAGCGATAAATCCAGCTGCATTTACATATCAACACTGAGCCGTTTGCTGTTCAAATTATTACAGCAGAGATTTACTTCCACACATGAGAACACTTTAAAAGTGAACGTTGGCCTGATCTAGCCCACACACAACGGCTCCTTTTATAATTTGAAAGACCCATTGCATCTGTGCAGAGGCCGGAGGGAGCGTGTTCTGAGTGGGGCTGCTCCGGCTCAGGTTGGAGATCTGATGATCCGACAAATCTGGGCTTTATGCAGAATGATTCACTCAGCTTTAGGAGTTGTGTTATTTTTACATGCATCTATTGTCGGTCCGTGCATCGCTGAGAAGGGAGCTCAATTTCCAGCAGAACTGACCGGTGGTTGCCAGGTGACAGTGGCAGAGTGACTGCCACCAGTCAAGGCTCCTTGGAAAGATCCGGCCCTGCTCACTTAAAACACACATTAGGGCTTTGGCTTTCAAAGAGCCCCCCCACACACACACACACACCCTGTAATCAGCCCCCCTCCTCACAGAAAATTTTAGCGTTAGCTGCAGGACGGGGATGAATTGTTGGTGCCGCCTCCTGTTGTGTGAAATAATTGGAATTGAATGTATTACATGTGGCTAATGTAGCTGTCAACATTTGTATTTTTCTACTTCCTGCAACTTGCTCAGGTTTCATTAACATCCCCAGACCATATCACCACAATGGCAGGCTATACATGGCGCTGTCTGAACATTCATTAAGGGGAAATGCAAATGTTGTTGTCTGGAAAATTGTCAGAACAGATGTTTACTATTCTAGGCCTTGGGATGGAGAACAGGCGATACTGTTTATCAGTTTTGATAAATGACTTGCTGAATTGAAATCACGTGAAGCCTCGTCTTATTTTTTTTTCTCCTTACGGCCCCCGTCAGTTTGAATGTTTGAATGGCATCTCGAGAGTCTCCCTAACTTCATTGCATCTTGAAGGATGAAATGCACTTGCCATGGTAACCCGGTGGACAGGGAGGCTGCAGCTGGCCGGAGTCGGTTTAACCTGGAGTAGCCTCTCGCCGCGGAGCACAGCGCAGGAGCAGAGGGACGATCACATTCTCGTGAGCGGTGGGTTCTTTTTGCTCGCCCGGGCCACCCTTTAACAGGCTGGCTCAATCAATAAGCCTTTTCAGATGGAATTGCCTCTGAAAAACATTCCCCCGCTGAAACAAAACATCTATTGACAATACAAATTCAGCCTTTGAAAGCTTTTCTGAGATATATTCAAGGGATCGCCGGAGAGGCAAAAAAAAAAAATCTTCCCGCTGAGGATGGAAGCGCAGAACCACTGGAGACCAAATTAAGGGTTTTTGCATCTCAGCATTGCTGCAGGCCTGCAGCCATCGGCAGTATGGGTATAATGAATGTGCTACCCCTTTAATCTTTTCATGAGAAATAACTTGAGACTGCACCGAAAAGTGTTTACTCCCAATATGTCAGACGTGCTCAGCTGACTGTCTCCTGCCTGAAAAAAGGAGACATCCTCTCTGCACCGGTTCCAGGCTTCCACTGAAAGTGCAGCAGTGTCATGCATGTCAATACGCAAATTCCATTATCTGTCCAAATGTGTATCCTCAGTTTGCAAATGAGCCAATTAAACGACATACAAACAAATCCAGCCAAAGCCTTTCCCTATCACAGGCTTTTCACTTCTCATTATGACTCAGTGGGGATTTTTTTTTTTGTTGTTGCTGCTGAGAAGTGTTGCCCCATTTTGTGGTGCGAAGCAACCACAGTGTATCTTTGCTCACATCTAAAGGTGACTCAGCTTCCTTTTCCATTGAGCGGGGAGAGACATATATATATATATATATATGTGTGTGTGTGTTTATATATAGATGTGTGTTGGTGTTGGCGGTGATCAGGAGTGTGAGTGAGACCCAAGCCAGGGCTTAGCCTTTCTGCGCTCTATTACAGAAAATGGACGATCCTATTACATTGCTGGTAATCTCACCGCCGCCAGACTGGACCCTGAGGGGGGGGTTATCCCATCCACCCCTTCGTCTCCTCTGGCCGAGGGCGTGAGCGTTGGCTGCTGACCTTCTGGAGTTCATTTCCCAACAGTGGATCCACTCCAGTAATCATTTCCTGATGTAGATACGGAGGGAGATGGAGGACACTCGGAGCTCATGTGATGTGCTGTTAATAGAGAACTTGACCAGTTCGCTGCTGGGATATGGCACATGAGCAGCAACAGCTACAGTTGTCTGTTCTCCTCAGGTACAGGAAACATCGCTCGCACATTGACACATCAGTCATCAGGACGGAATATTTTGACATTGGCATGTTGACTGCAGTGAGGGGTGTGGGGACACCTTGTGGTGTAATATGTGCGTGAAGTTCTGGGTTCTCCTCACAGTCACAAATAGTGGATCTGAGACACCGGGGCCTGTGGAGTGCTTCCCCGGTTTCACCCCCTCTCAGTGCCAGGTGGCATGTTAAACTGTAAACTTAATGGTATCAGCTTCGGCAGCCTGAGAAGACGATTTGATGAATTAATCTTGCTTGGAGTTGAAATTAATATACTGATTTTGAAGAAAGGCTGTGATTACCCTCTAATACAAGTTTTTAAAAAACCCAAAAAGCTTTTCTTAGGCTGCAGAGAAAAGACTGAGACAATCTGTAATCAAAGATAATAGCTCTGAATGTTTCTCATGGGGGAACAGAACCTTGTTTGTTCAGTTCCAAACTCCTCGGGCACCTGTAAATTATAGATGGAAGGTTCTTCTGTGTTGGGATTTCATCATTAGTATTTTCACCATCATGCTTCAACAAATGTGGGTGGTTTTTGTCTCTGCAAGCTCATCCTTGTGCTTTGGGGTTTCCCCATAATTCTGTAATTAGAATCACATCTCATCACACACAGCATCTGCGCGTGTGTCGCAGCCATCCTTGCCCCCCCTCCGTCTTTTGTCTGTCATCAGGTCGCAGTATGGAATGACCCAGTGTCAAAGCCTGCAAACCAGCAGGTGTTGTAGATTTGGATCTTGCAATATAAACCCAGTATGCAGCGATAAAATTGTCTTTTTGTTTTCTTTCGGCTGACGTGAGCAGAGGGTGTAGCTCGTCCAGCCTCATAATCTCAGATGTCATGCCAGCGTGCAGCTCGACTCCGCTGGGAATCAATTAGAAGAAGCAGGAGAGGAGACTTTGATACTAAGTTTTGGGGGATGTGAGAGCATTTCCCTGCCGTTAATGTGGAATCAGAAGCTGCAGCTGGAAGCCTGTGAAGTCTTTCTTTTGGTAAATATTTCCTGTAAAGGAACACAGGCAAAATTCGGGCATATCTTAAAATTGAGTCTGAACCAACAGACTTCCTCCCTGTGAAGGAACATCCCCATCCTCTTTTTGAAACAAGTCTGGAAAAAAATCCAGGAAAAAAAGAATTTGTACTGTGAATATTACCTGCAGTATATATCCCAGGTCTGCACCAGGGGGAAGTGACAGTGGCTGCCAGTGGTTTGGCCTCCCTTCATGTAAGTCATATTATTAGCCAGTCCAGTGGACTGGCTAATGACATAGTGGTCTATTACACTCATGTCTGTAAACAGAGTTACGTGTTGCCGGTGCCAGGAATCTGCCCATCACAAGTTTGCCTTTGTGAAGGGGAGTCTCCTGTAAAGAGCTGTGAGGAAAACCAATCTGGAAATAACAGAAAAAAACAAAACCAAAAATGCATCTTTACAACAAGCAGCCTCTCAGTACATCAGAGTACACCAGAGGACATCTGTTTGTCACTTCTGCAGTATAACTAGAAACCTTAAATACCTGTATGTTTACATGTAACTTCCACCCAGGGACATGAACACATGTTGATTTATTCTCTTGAAAGGGGAAGTTCATCTTCACCACAAAGTTAAAAAAGGGATTCCCCCACAAGTTCTCCCAAAGGGAACATTGTGCCTTGGAGCATTTCTTTGTAAATGTCTTTGTAAAGATGAATGTTTTTTTCTTTTGCTCTATTAGACAGTTCTCAGTAAAAAAAAATGAGGCAGTAAAGGTTCAGGCTGTGTTTTTAAAGGCAGAAAACTGTGTGTGTTTCTGAGTAACAGCCTCATGTAACATCCCATAAGTCAAACTAAGAAGTTCTTAAACAGTGAAGCTGACTTAATGTTTAATCTCTTCGGCTGCCCTCAATTTACTGTAAATTTTATTGGGGTTTGCTTGCCATTTACAGTATGTAGGGCCATTTAAAAAAAACAAAAACTAAACTGTATCCTTCACAGCAGTGGTGATCTATCACCTCCGCCTCATTTTTAATCCCAGGTGACTGAGGCATCTGTCAGGATGACTGAATGTCGATAGAGCAGTACAGCAGGGAGAAAGGAGGTGGGGGTGGGGGGAGTGCAGATCCAGGCAGGAGTGATGGCTTTGAGACAGCCTGCATCTCACCTAGATATGAGTATCACTTATGTGGACTTGTGCGAGGACACACACAGAAGCTTCGTACAACGCGTGCAGAGATGCTCGTCTTTCCACCTGATGGATGCTTTTATCCATGACAGTATCATGGCCGCATGTACCACGGTGGCGGTGACAAACCTCGGCGAGATAGCGACACTCTTTATCTGGCTGCATGCGGCACACGCAGGGCCGACAGATGGCGTAGACTGGAAGATGTGTGACGCGTGACTCCAGCCTCCCTCGTGGTGCGTTTGAGGGCAGCTGTACAAAAGGCTCACTGGGGAAAAAAAAGGCTCCGTCTTTAGCAGACAAGGTTATCAGAAATTCATGGAGCCTAATTAAACAAGTAGAGCCTGTGTTCGGTCCCACAGCATACAGACCTAATTAATTTTCGGTTCACTGGAATATGATTTCAGCTGTGAGGCCCTTAACTTCATCAGCCGGCCTCCTCTTTGCTTTGCTGCCATCCTGCAGGTGCACAGCTCGAGTTGCTGCATCCACTGGCTCCTGTGTCTTAAACAGTGGCGTGTTTGCAGAACTCTATTTTTATACTTACCCTCCAGTAGATTAGAAGAAGAATTACATTCATAGTGGAGCATGTAGGATTTTATGACATGACATGTATTTCAGTAAAATCTAACTTTATAACTGTGATATGAAAGGAAAAACTAAAAAGCTTGTAAACCAAATAACAAATGACCACAAGTCCATTAGAATCATTGCAATGATAAATCATATTTGCAACTGCACTGTAAAAGCCTGTAAGCCTGAGCCCCCCCCCCATCTGCTCCAAGGCAAACTGTGGTGGAAGCTTTTAGAATAACACCTGCAGTGTGTGTCTCAATAGTGCGTCACTACTCTATATTCCTGTGGTCAAATTGCCCAGTGTAAAAGTCGTGAGACCAATTTTAAGAAACACCCAGCGCGAGGACGTCAGAAAGTCCAATTACACTCCCTCATTCCCACAAACCCACTCTGTCTCTAACTGCACTTGATTACTAGCAGTAATGGATAATACAAAATGAATAATAATGTAGCTGGAAAAAATGAGAGCACCTGTTATGTCACATTTAATAAGGGAAAAATGTCATCTTAAAGGTGATTCTCTGGGTAAAAGTTTCTTTTCTTTGCAGAAACAGCCACTTATTTAAGCTGCCGTTTACCCCACAATGCAGGAGAGAAGAAAGAAGAAAGAAAGCAGCTCTATGTAGAGGTGTCTCTGAACTGATTGACAGACTACAGAACAAAGAACTGAACTTTCTCTGAAGACAAAAGAAGAAGAAGTGAAATCGATGTCTTGAACATTTACAGAAACTGCATGGACCCTCAGTACTTTATGTTTGCTGCACGGACGAGCCCCTTCCATCAGTAAGAAGTAAAATAAAATAATTCATTTGGAAGTGATGTGTGCGTGCAGTCGGCATTGACGCTGGGACAGATCGAAGTGTTTACAAGGTTGTAGGCAGATTTCACTGAGGGACAGGGGGATCAGGATCATGTGGTCTCGCTCAGGCATCGAGAGGACTGCGTGGTCCTCAGGGTTAAACAAAACTGAAGACTCCGTTGTTCTGCTGTTAAGTCACCTTCCCCTTGAAAGCCCTGGCAAACCCCGAGCAGCGGCATCATCCAAGCCTTATTAGCAATCCAAACAGATGCTGCTTGCTGCCCTGTGTACTTTATAAAAGTTGTTAAAAACCCAATAAATGTGAGAGGAAACGCTGCCTGAATGCTTAAGTGGAAGGCCTAGACCGCCACCTGCATCTATTCCTGTCTTCTTCTGCTTAATTAAGATACAGATGTCGGTTAATGGGAGCGGACGCTGCTAATGAGTGATGCTAAATCCAGCGGGTCACAGTTGGCAGTGCCACATGTGCTGCGTTTGATCGCGCTGGCTCGTGTCTCCCTGCCCCTGGAATTATACAGAAATTGCAGAGAGCCCAGGCCATTTAAATAATAATTTATTGATTAATTTCTTTGTCTTGTTTCATTTTCCTCGCATGTTGTTGTTTTGGGTTTTTTTAGTCACATTTCTGGCAGATTGTGGCAACTGTTTTGTTGCTAGCTTCAAGGTTTGAGACCATTTAAAATGGTTATTTTTTCACTCTCTGAACGAGAACAGCCCGGCAGCTTCACGTGACAAATCATTTCACCTCTCGCATACAACTTTGGAATTAAATGACTTTCCCCTTTCAAAGCACAGCACGTGCATTCTCCTCTCTCTACTGCGTATCGCTGGGATTTTTTGTAAAACAGTGAGTTGATGCAAGTTTGACAATACATTTCCTGTAAATATGGCAGCTGTGTGAATGCATGCCAAGCGAGTGTAAGGTGGAGAAACGAGGAATTCGTTGGTAGGGGGACAGAGAGCAGGCACGAGTTTGCACGCTCCTCGTTACCCCAGCCGCTTCCACGCTGGACTGAAACCGCGAGATGGCGTCGCAATTGACACGCGGCCCTCTGAATCACAGCTCCCACTGCACTGGAGAGTTCTGGCTAATCCAGGACCTTCATAAAGCATATGTTGGGCCTCAACGACACATCTGTCATTCTGACGTCTGCTAGCACTGCCTGGACTGCCGGCTCCTAATCCATCTCTGCAGAGACGGTCCGCTGCCAACTAGATCCTTGCTTAGCCTTTGGAGGAGCCAGCTGAACGGCAGCTCCCGCCAATTTGCTGAAACTTTTTATTTCTATCTTATGGTGTATTTGACCATTTCCTGTTTCCTGCACGGTGAAGTGAGTGTGTTGACAAATGTTTTCTCTCATGAAGCAGATAGTTGTGCTGTATGCTTTGATGTAGCTGGGCAATCAGGGGTCCATGAAAAGAGGGTAACTTTAATCCCCAGCACCAGAGGCAGAATAAGGCCAATGACTTTGATCTCCCTCATGCAAAAAACCCCAGTAATTTTCCACTGCAATGCCACCGTGCTGGTAATATTGGATTAAAAACTGCCTCTTTTCTTCTGCTGTCCACTCATGTATGGCCTCAGGGCTGGATGAAGTCTGTCAGAGATGCTACAGCCAACTTCACAATGGAGATAGAGAGTGAAAGAAAGTCATTTTTGACACATCATCATCTTCTGCCATGGTGAGTCAAGTCAGCGCACAGAAGAGAAGCTGTGTTTATGGACATGTGGCGTAACAGCGAGCCAGATATAAAGGTTTTTGTGTATGTGTAAGCGTCAAGGGTAAGCGGTGCCACGTTTCTCTTTTTTTCTGCCAAGCACTCAGAGGCCAGCGAGTCCATTCGCCGCCATTCCCGTGAAAGCGTCAGTTATGCAGCAGCAGCTCAGATGATGGGTCATTACCAAGAATTAACAGCCATGGTGATGGGCCATCAAATACAAGATGACAGAGCCAGTAATAGTTTCTCAACAAGTGCACATGTCGTCCACAACCAGCATCATTACTAAAAGTATCTCCTGCACAGCTCAACCTGGAAACTGGTACAGATGACTCCATTTCACAATTCTCTGGTTGGATCAGTTTTATCTCCAGGTGATTCTTCATCATCTGAATATGGCTTTAAACATGTCTTTCATGTCGAAAACAAGTAAGATACGTCCGGATGCCAAAACCTGCCCGCAGCGTGTGCTGTGGATTGCATCACTCATCATGGTTGCATCACTTGCTTTTCCAGAGATCCGCACAGAAAATAATAAAGGTTGCATTTCAGAGGAGACTGAGAGGCTTAACCTCTGACACCAACCTCTGAGGCAGAGAGGACGGGCAGTCTCTCTTCAGGGGTGAGCGGCTTTCCTTGTTTGGGGGCTGAATAAGAGATTGTGGGTGAGGCCTGGAGGGAAGACAGGGAGAGAGGAAATTGGAGTTTGAGAGGGTGAGGTGGGAGAGGTGTGATGAAGGGCGCGGTGGAGACAGAGATCGGGTCGTATTTCATCACCGTATAGTGGGATGAGTCGCGTCACTGGGTTTGTGAGGCAAGTATGTTGCGTTAAGCAGGGGGAGGACTCATAATCAAAACAAACTCATGATTTTAGACCAGAACCATGGATTCATTTAATGTTCTGAAATATCTAGTGTGACACAAACAGGCCACTTGTGTGTAGGATTAGAGAAATCCTGAATTTGCAGCTTTCAGCTTAGGTTTTCTCTTATGGAGCGTTGATACCTGACCTAAAAATACACTACATGCAGTACAACCATGAGCTAATGCTATGAGGTGTGTTATTCTCCTCTGTGGACATCTGATTTAAAGACTTGAAGGCTCCACAGGCAGTAAATTTATGGCTGTCTGACTCTATAGCAGCCAATCCCTCAGAATTGTCCTACAATCCTGAATTTTTCTGATCCCCTGCAACTCCGTATCTGCCCCCATCAATCACAGCACGTGGTCTGGCCCAGATCCTGCCTCTGAGATGGATGAATTCACTTTCCTTGGAGCGTTTTTGAGACATGGTACATTCCATACCACATGTAATAACACGATCAATGAGGCGCACACACGTAGATACACGCTTCCATCGCAATCGCCTGCTTTCTGGCTGGAATCAGAAAAGCCAAAGTGTTTGGTGAGAGTTGTGCGCGGCGCCTTGATGTTTGACTCAGCTGCCTTTCTTCTGCGGCAGAGCCGGGTTGGCAGTGACGAGAGGCAATTTGTTGGCGAGCAGCAGGTGGTTGGGTTAATTGCCCACGGTGCAGGTTGGAGAGAAAGTGTCTCGCAGAGCATGGAGTGCCGTCTGCACCGGCAGAGCTCGAGTCCGCATAAGAATTTTTAAAAAACAAAAACCCAAACAAGCAACAGAAAGCATATTGTCATCTCCCACCTCGCCGCCCTCATCAGTGCTGCTATTCACTCCCATTGTTCGACCCAACTGGCTCGCTTCCTGGAGGAATTCTCCATTTCTCTCTCCCTCTCTGGCCTTTTGTTCTGCTCTCCCAGTGCCACCCACATCCTCTCCTTTTCAAAGCCTTTCATCTCCAAATTCACTTCCCTTCCCTATCTTTTGTGTTCCTAATGCAGCTCTATCGCCCTCTCTCCCTCGTCTTTAGCATTGAACTCCCATTTCTCCAGATCAATCCTCCCATCTCCCTCTCTGCTTATTGCCTTTCCTCCTTCATCCTGCCTCCCTACGCACCTTCCCCTTGTTTCCTGTTGCATCCATCCCACCTCACTCCTGTGCCCCCTCCCTCTATCTCTTCCCCCTTCCCCTTCTCTCTGCCCTTTCTTTCCCTTTTCTTTCTGGAGGAGTGGGATATTGATGTAAACACACGCCGAGCGCTGAGTGGCTCTTAAGCTGCTCTGGCCGATCTGCAGGCCTTCCCCCATTGTCCCGGCAATTGTAGTAAGAGACGTGATTTCCAATAGGCTTAACCCACCAGTCCTCCCAGTGCTGCGATGGCTGTGGGGCTTGGCCGGACCGAGCGTGCCTGGCTGTCGGTGTCACGGCTCCACCGTGGTAATGGATCAAAGGGATGTGGGCGGCGGGTGAGAGCCACACTGTAATTAAGTATCTGACGCCACGCTTGCAAAAATAGAAGTGGAACTAAAAGGATGGCAGCGCAGCCTCATAGTCAAACCTAACTGTGCTCCGGCAGCATGACGTGACAACAGGAAGTGTGGCTGTTTGTCTCTCCTCTAACTGAAAAACAGTTAGAGGAGAGTTAAAATCCAGTGTTGTGACGTGGTGGGCCGTGATAGATCGAGTATGTTGTTTGCAGGGCTTTATTTTGTTATTTCTGTACCACTACGTTGTGCTTAATTTGTGAGTAATAGTAACTCATCCGAACTCTCCTGTTTTTATCACTTCAAAAATACATATGATCTGTGCATGATTCCTGGCACATCATTCCTCTGGAACTCAGCCAGACGTACGTTTAGCTTTGTGATCTCGAGCTGAATTTAGGATAAAGTTGTGCGAGTATCAAAGGATCCCTGTGCGTGCAGCATGCATTTGTAATGTCGCTCCGCCCGGGCCGGGGCAGAAGAGGAGGTGTAAACTGGGCTCAGAAGAGGGAGACGAAACGTCTTTCAATCTGTGTCTGCACAGTGACATTTCTTTTCACAGCAGACGGGGTCCGCACTTGTATTGATGTTGTTTATGAGTCTCTGTATTTATTTATTTCTTTGCTTAAGACTTTTTCACTGTACCCCCCCTCCAACCTTTCTCTTCAAAGTGTCATAAAAGGCAGCCATCATGCCTGACGATCAAAGAGCAACAACCAAAGCGCAGGCTCTCTGTTGTGCCGCTGTCATTTTCACTCTTTTAAACAGCAAAACAACAGAGACCTTCAAAACTCAGGCCATTCTTGATGAACACGCTGCGACTTGATGCTGTCGGCCCAGGAGAGATGGGCCTCATCTCAGGTTTATTCCTTTTAGTCTTGTGTTTTGATGTGGGCATGTCACATTTAGGAACTTCTTTCCTTACTGCTTAACTGCAGCACATCATGTCGTCAGAGTTGAGCAATAATCAGCCTGTGTATGGATGCTAAGCAGCAATATTTCCCAAGTACCCCGCCATTTAGTCATTAGTTGAAGTTAATCATCAGCTAAGTATGCATGTGAGTAAAAAACATACTCCACTGTGGCCGTGCAGCTTATTACTTACAGGTTTCATGGCGTCTGCGAGGCTATCAGCGGTGACTGTCAGCGTCAGAGAAGATGTGGGTTTTTGCAGCGGTGAACATGAATCGTCCGTCCGGCGAGAAGCCGGACTGTCAGAGATGCATCAGAGGGGGGATTGTGTAGCTCTGACGGGGACACAGAGGATAGAGACATGCTTCAAAGGTTGAGGTATTGAATTTTACTTCCTGACAGCTGAGTGACCTTTCGGCTCTCGAGGGGGTACGAGACATAGATGGATTTTGCCGTCGTCCGCCTTGCTCTTTGCTGCTCCTCCCACAGGGTTAAGAATTAATGCTCCTTTCTACCTCTCTGCTGAGCAAGGAGACTCCGGCTGAACCGCATCACGGGGGCCCGAGTGCAATGCAGCGATACGCGAGGAAAAGAAAACACCTTACAAGTACTAGTTGTTGCTCTGGTGTGAGCTTGAGCAATTAAAGGAGAACGTGTGAATTGGCTTGACATATGGGCGAGTTGCCTCATTCTTTTGTGATGCACAGAGGAGCTCGGCACAGTGTCCAACCCGGCAGTGCCAGGACAGTTCAAGAAGGGGGGCAGTGCGCCCCAGCGGGAAACTGCACCCCCTTCTCACCAACGCTCTGTTTCCCCGTTCACACCTCAGAAGAAGCGCTATTCATAAATATATGTAGCATGACTGGGCCGGGTTCCCTGATAACACACTGAATACCAATGAGACTGGTCCTGACTCTCAGACTGCCAGGCCGCTCTCTTCTTCTTGGTGCCTCTGGGCAGAATTTACAATCTTACATCCCCTTCCTGCGGCCGTAAGGTGAAAGTTACAAATCACAGTTTCATCTGACGAGCTCCCCGAGGGATCACCTGGCCTCTTTAGGAGATACGAGATAAGGATCTACCTCAATGAGCTGACTCGCTTTATCTTGGCTGTAATGCATCTCATCCTTAAACCAACAAAATGAGCTTGGAGCGGTATTTTTTTCCCACTTAAAGTTCAACGACACTTGGCTTTTCTAGTGCCGTCCTGCTTTGTCCCAGGCGGACTGGGCAAGGACGACTCAGGGCCTCTTAGGCAGTGTAGTCACGTCCCGCTAGTCGTCCTGGCAAAGTGACCAAGTGCTGAGAATGATAGAGTTGAAATGACAGCAAGTGATTTCATTCTCCATCTATCTTTCAAGGCGTCACACACAGCGGCCAGTGGCGTGGCGCCTGTCTATGCTCCATTACTCCGACTGGCCAATGAGCCATCTACATGAAGGGCCTCTTTGACTCCTCTTTATTCATTCTTTGTGAAAATATACAGAGTCAGCGGGGAGTTAAATACTGATACATCAGGAGGCGGTTCGCTGGAGAAAGACAAATCCCAGCCAGTGGAATGTCAGGATGCAGAAAACCTCGGCTCATGGTGCGTTTGTACTTTTTCACGTTGGGCTTTAATTGGCAGATCTGGGAGGTCCGTGGTAAAGTTTCAGTGTCTTGCTCAGGGACTCTTCAGGATGACTGAGCCCAGATGATCCAGCTGGGACAGTTCTCCACTCTGCTGCAGTATCTCCTGTTCCCAGTATTCAGAGCATTCCCATCAATTCTTCATGAGCGTGTCAAAATATTGCCCAGAAAAACTACTTCTATATTTCATACCTTATACTTTTTTTTGAAGATCTTGTCTGCTACACTATCTATAATGCATAAAATAGATTTTCATGCTTGGTGCGCAATTTGGGAAAAATTAGAAGAAGCTGCACAAACTCTTACACTAATGTCACATGAATCATTAATCCTAATGGGAACAGCGTGACATGTTGTCACAGCTTGCAAACCGTGTTTTTCTTATTTTCCAACTTTGAGTTTGAAAGCAGCTGATATGGCTTTCTTCACATGAGCACAGTACTAGTAAGAGATAATCTTCAGTTCGTGGACTGCAGGTATTGGTAGTGTCCCTGCCAGTAGCCCTGCATGTACTTCTGCTCAAAAAAGAGGCATCTTAATGAGGAAATGCTAAAATACACCACATACCTTAATCTCTGCTCTACGTCAGTGTCAGTGTGAACTGGATATGATGAGAATGCAAAGGACACAGCAATAGCTGGAGGCATGGCTGTCGAGTAAGTTATGACCTCAAACTGCCATCATGCCCTCAAAATAAACCGCCAACCCCTCTGCGACCCGACCCGCCTGCGGCACTGCTCGCATCGCGAAACGTGTCGGACCGAAGGTTAAAAAGAGCGGGCGGTGAGATTGACGCCCTGTCTCGGTGAAGGGGCATGAGGAGGAGGTGAAAACGTTGTGGTGTCGTGGCGGTGGTCATGGGTCCGGAGGGGCTCCATGATTCCCGCAGGTTCAGAGAGACGGGGTCACAACCCTGTCTCTCTTCCCTCCTTCAGTGTCTGCTCTGCCCCTCTGCTCTCGTCATTCTGAGGTTCGGGCTCTATGGTGTCGGGTCACTTCATATCATTCGTTGCGTTCCTGCCGTCCTATTTCTCCATGTCTGACTGTCGAACGTATCTCTCATTTACACCGTGCTGCTGCGTGCATTGTATTATTATCCATATCATGTACTCTCTCCATGCAAGAGGCAAAGCGCTCCCTAATTTGAATTAGGAAGTTGCAGAGTAATTTAAAGGGAGAATGTGAAACTTTTAAGGCATCTATAGCCTCCAGTGGCTTCTACGGTTGTAGCTAACAACCGCCACCATAAGCTGCTGGTCACAGAGTGAGTGAGGCTGCAGCAGTAAAACCCCTGAGTGCCATGAGTTGTGCAAGGTGCATTTTATCACTCATGAGTTGGACCTTTGATTTGCAAGCGACGGAATATGATCTTTAGTTTTACACGTCATATATTCTTACTGTCAATGAATTGTCCGGTCTCTTTCCGGTGGGGGAGTTCCTCGGCAGTGCTCTGGGACAGTTTGGACCATTGATCCTTAATATTTCTATCATCTTGGCTTCATTCCTGCAAGAGAGTAAAATATGTGATGTAGCATCAACTGAACCAGCCGTCACATTAAAATTCAATAAAGGTAAAAAAAAAAAAAAAAAAAAAAATCTGTAGAAACCTGAGGACAGAGTAGCCCCGCCCACCACGACTAAAATCTTCAAATGTCAGGACCTGAACCTGCATCAAAACTGATTTCTATTCATTTCTCAACTTCTGAACTTGATGCCTTTAATGGTCACTTTCATTTTCTGTACTGTTTTTCCAGAGAAAATGAGGCACCCAATCCCTTATTTTACATTACTTTTCATAAGCAGGTCATTTTACATCATACTTTTACACCTCATTTAAACTTTGGAAGCAGCACTTTATTTCCTTTTTTCTACTTTTAAGAATCTGAGCTCCTGATGATTAGTATTAATTTTAATGAAATCTGCCCAAGCTGCAGCTCATCTGAACAATAACAGCATAAGAAACTAAATGTCTTGTTTTTAGGCTCCGTTTAATTGTTGTATTATTTTCTAAAGAATTATAGAGGAATGTAAAATCAAAGTAAGCATAACAACAAAGACTTCTGCAAAGCTGTATTATGTTAGTCCCTTCAAGATAATGACAAAATACTATTCAGTGCTGCCGGGGTGAAACGCAATTTTAAAAGAAAGCAGTTTATGTAAAAGTCCCTTGATTTAATTTTTCTGACTATTGTCTCACATGACGAATGGCGCTGTCCTTGTTTCTTGAACTCTCCTTTGTGACAAGTTTTTATTTTTTTCTCCCCAAAGCCCCGAAACATCCGTAATTACATTTCCCCATCTGTCTCCGCGCACAATCCTCCATACATCACCATCACAACAATTCCATTAACTCCCACTGTGTTAAATAAAGAGAGAGAGAGAGAGGGAAAAGAAAAGTGGGGTGCATTCATAAACAAATAAGAGATGATGCCATTCAGTTGTTTGGAGGAAGTGTTTGATGAGGTTAATCCCTCAAAGCCATTTGGTAGGAGATGTTTTGAAAGAGATGCTATCATATGAAGGAGAGAATCAGCAGGCTTGGTTTCATCCTCAGCTTCCTCCTCCTCCTCCGTCTTTGTCTCCATGCCCTTGGCAACAGTGAAGCCCCCCCACCCCCCCACACCCCCACTTCACAAGATGGTGAAGTGTAAAGGCAGCAACCGCACGGGAAGTAATTACAGCGAGCTTAAAGTGTGGAAGTGTTCAAATGGGGAGGAGAAAAAAAAAGTTGATTGAACGACAGAACCAGTAATGACCTAATTGTTTCAGGCACTAATGGGAATCTTTTGACAAATAACCATCAGGGTTTGTGAGCAGGCCCAGACAGGGACACACATAAATATATACACATATACATAACATACACAGTTAATTACTCATTTAATGATTCCATTTTCTTATTCTGCCTTTAGCACATGAATAAAACATTTAATTTGATAATGGAGCCACAAAATAAATTACAAAAAGGTTTTAAATTCGTCTTTTAGCCGTGCCTGATGTGTCAGCATAACCAGAAATAGTTTGACATTTGGGGAAATTTGCTGATTCACTTTCTTGCAAGAGTTGGGAGAGAAAACTGAGTCAACTCGTGTCTGCATGTTAAGTGTGGAGCCACAGCCCAGAGGTAAAGAGCTTAGCTTAGCTTAGCTTAAATGCCGTGCACACAAGCATACAGTAGGTGTCATTTAGTCAGGCTGATTCAACTTCTCACAGGTCGAAGCTGGGCAAAACTGTGATGAAGGAAGAGGCAGGGTTTTTTTTTACAGCAGACATTTGGACTTGTCATAGAAGGAAAAGCACAACCGCACCAGGAGCCTGAAACTCAGTTAAATGGAGTTCAACCAAAATTCCTTTTATTATCTCCGCCTGTGCTTTTCCTTCACCGACATGTCAGAATGTCTTGTTTGTCTCATCCCAGCAGGCGCAACTCGGCCGACAGGCAGGTGATGGAGATGGAAACCCAGGTGTGTGCACACCCACGCGGTCCTGAGATGAGGTCTAATTAGACAACGTGAGTGAAATCACCACCTGCCAATTATCAATCACACAAGTGACTAAATTATTATTTACAGCAGCGGGACGAAACATTTAACTTGTCTGTCGCCCCGAACGTGACAAGCTGTGATCAAAAACAAAAGGGAAGCATTCAGCCGGGCATCCATGATCATTCAGGTTTCTGTAAATCATGCAGCGTTAAGACCTCCATGAGCCACAGGCCTGGTTTCTGTGCCAGCTGTCCTTGGGCACAAACTGATAGTAGACGAGAAGTGTTGGTGGTAAACTGCCTTACAGTTACTTTAACAATATATGGCGTGAGAGACAGGACTGTAAAGAGCCAACTGTGCCTTAGCTGTCTAGTGCTTTATCCTCAGAGCAGACATGATATTTTAACATTGACAGAAGTTGATTAAGGAGTTTGCAGTCAAAGGACCGTAGATTCTATCACTTCCTAGACCCAGATTTTCCCAGTTATTCCATGGTTTACAGCTGACAACCCTCTGCTCGCAGAGGTCGAGAACTTTTCTGGCAAAGCGTCAGCCGCCGACAAGGTGCAAGAGACAAGAACAGTGATAAGTCTCAGCCACAAGCTGCACAAGAACACATTTGTAGTGTTTCCAGGCTTTACAATGCTTTAAACCTGACTCCAACTCCCAGGTCATGAAACTCTGTTCCTTACAACTCAGCAGCATTAACACTAAAAAACACAGGTTAAAAAAAGACGCGCACACACAACCTCCTCTCCCATGCGCGGACGGTGAACGAGGCCTGGAGATGGATAGTCGGCTTAATACACTGTGCTTCAGACGTGGAGGGATGGGGTATAAATTGGAGACGGATGTATAGTCAGAGCCAAAATCAATAATAAAGACTTTCATTTCCAAATAAGATGAGGCGTTGGGAGTTGATGTATAGGCGTGGGGCTGATGTACGGGTCTGGCCCTCGCACGTCCATCAGGGAGACAGGAAATCTGACCTGCCACCGACATATGATGAATGAATGACGCTGCCGACGCTGCATTAGCTTGGTATTGGTAATCAGATCAGAGTTGAGGGAGAGGAGGGAGTAAACAAAAGATCCGCAGCAGCCTCATTCAGCTTGTATGGAGTGTCTGTGTTCCTGTCAGGCCAGCCAGAGGACGTGCGTTTAACTTGTCCTCTGTTGGACAGCGACAGCTTCCTGGTTATACTCACCAAGGCTGCAACAGTACAGAAGTACCCCCCCTTCCTACGTGACAATTATTTGGGCCTAACTTTGATTAGGATAATTCAGTAGCTTTTGCCAATATACGAAATCATGTTAATGACAACAGCGAATCGTTGAATACAGAGCAGCAGCTGATTCTTTAAAGACAGCGAACAAGCACACTGACTTGCTCCAGAGTGTGAAAAACCCACTTTATCCCCCGACAATCCAAAACCTTTTCCAAACAGTTCCCCACGTCATCTGTGCAATTTTGGCAGAGCAGCCCCTTTGTTCACTCTGTCTCTTCTTATGTGCACGTCTCTCTGTGACCGAGCAGACGAGTTGTTGTTCCAGCCTTTTAAAGCTTCATTATTTACTTTAATGACTGCTGCAGCAGGCTTCTCATAGACGGTTTGGACAATCGTTGCATCCATTAAGGAGTTCATGAAAAGCTTTTAAGTAATTCTGTTGACTTTCTTGGGTTCATTTTTGAGTGGATTAATGCAGTTAATACTCACACTAGCTCCTGCAGCTATTACTCAGTGGCTGCGTTAAAAACACATTATAAGGTAACACATTGGACTGTTTTGTATGCACGTAAGACAAAAGCCAGGTGAAATGTAGCATAACATGGTCACACAGGTAGATAACTGTGTCCCTGTCCAGGACACAGTCATAATTTAAAAAAGGGGGAAAAAGTGGGATGTCAGGTCAGCCTGGCCTACATTCGACAGTCACCTCTGGACTTATTTCTGTCTTTGTGGAGCTGCACAACGGTCTGGGTGATGTGGAGCAATAACAGGACCATAGCCTGTTTTGTCCACAGTTAATAGAGATTAATAAGATCATTTCTGCATGCAGGGAGCTGGGGGGGGGGGGGGGGGGATTAGTTAATGTAATGACCTCGTTCTGACCCTTGAACTTTTAGAACTTTTTTTGGTTTTGTGCGTGCCTGGAAATTGGATCTTAGGTAATTAGGAAATTTAGAAAATAGGTCTTTGCACATGTATGCATTTATACTTTTTTTTTGCTGCCTTTAATGTTTGTGTGGTTAGTCCTATTCTCGCTGTATCGAGCCAATCTAACAATTTTAAAGTTTGCAGCTGTAGGAATGGAGTAATAATATATGAGGTGAGTGTGGGCGACTGAAACTTATGATTTCAATTTTGAAAAAGCCAAAACTCTCCACAGTGTTGCTCATATTTTCTTTGAACCCTGAATGTTGAGTAATCTTAAGGTTTGAAGTGAACAAAACAGGATGTATTTAGTGGAGCAGCATGGGCATGAAATCCTAAAATGTAGATATATTGTAGAAAAAACCCTTTCTGACTATTTCCACCAGGATATAAATATATAGCTCATACATTTAGCCCTGGTTCTATACCAGACTCTTGCAGTGAAGTAACAAAAGGTTATGGTAATGTTGAAACTTGCTCTTATAAAGTGAATTACGCAGCTGGTGCCCTCAAGAAAATTGAGCCATTTTAATCGGCATTATCGCATAATGAACCAACTGGGGTCTCTATTATTCGGAGATATTGAGTCATATTTTTTTCACAATTAAAATATAAAATATTGTTTTCATTTTAGAAATGAACTTATCACATGTAAATTCACAGCAGATTCATTTTTATGAGTGGAGAAAAAAGTTAATTTCTTCGACAAGGATCCTGTGATAAAAACCCAAAGTTAGAAATTAAAGGCACCTGGGGGGGTGACAGCGCAGTGATTAAAGTGCAGAGATGTGAGCGGTTTCTCTTTATTATCCACAGAGTGAATGTGGGCACCGCTCACCCCTCCTCGGAAAGGAACGAGGTGTTTCACTGTTTGAAGTCAATTGGATAATCTTCTTGTTTGCCCTTACAGTAGCTAGACAGAGATGTACAGTAATTAAACCTCTCATCTCCATTCAGCCCCTCCTTGCTCCTGTCCCATCTCAATCTGCCCTCACTCTGATAGAATTCACTCTCACCCTCTCCCTGTGGGGTAACTTTGCCTCCCAGCCAATCTCTCTTATGTTTTTATTCTGTCCTTGGGTGTGACGTGTCGCGGGTCAACAGTAACAGTAACAGTACTTTCTGTGAGAGACCACGGCGCCTCATGGAGCGCGTGCTGCCGGAGCGCTGCAGTGTCAACAGCCTCTTCATGCTTGGTGCCGGGGTGAATAACTCGGGGCGTCCCAGCTCTGAGCTGTGTTTTACTTAAAGTCTCACTGTGATGCTGCGGCCCCTGCGTCATCTGACAGACAGAGACACGTTACACTGTGTAACACACTTTTCCAATGCCTGTGGCTGACCTGAAGGTACCCCTGTTTTTTAATGACAAATAATTGAATGACTAATTGCTGTTCCTGCCTTTTGTTTGCTTTTCTCTGCATATGTCACTGTTTTGGACTAAAAGGTTACTGTGTCGTTGTAGACACCACTGCGGGTCTCCTCCATGCAGAGATGGCAATGTGCGTGGCATTCTGGTGTCCTAATTGCAAAAATCTTCACGGGGAAGTCAGCGCAGTCTCTGATGTAAGTGTGAATACATCTCGCAAAGGATCCCCAGTTTCATGCAAAAACTGACTGGAGCCTTTCCAGAGGGCGTGTCAGCGTGGAAGCAGCAAAGCGGGCTGATTGAAAAGATTTATTGGCAAGGTGTGTTGATCAAAACCAAAAGGCCATGCTGCAGTGCGTTAATCAAACCCTGTAAATTGAACGGGTTGTCGAGGATGCAGAGGAGACTCAGGTGTCTTTAGATTGTCCAAAAAAAATAGTCCACAGGAATTGAACACAGCCTGTTTTTGACAGTATATTAATCCAGCACTTTGATCTGAAGTCTCCATCATCACAGCAACATCTGTTGCTCTTGTTAAAGCCCTCTTTAAGAAACTGATATTTCAGCATGACACACAACACAAATACCATTAGAGTCCCACCCATTATTCAACAAACTCAACCTGAACAGAAAGGCATAGCTCAAATCTGTCATAATCATGAACACAATTCAGAAAAAGCTGCACACATGGACAGGACTTCTGTAATTTCCTGTCGTTATTCTCAGGACATCTCTGCTGTACGCCACAGACAAGACGTGTCACCATTTCAGAGAATAAAATGAAACATTCTTGAGAAAGGAGTGCTTAATCAAGATAAGTGTTATAGTCATTAGCGCTAACAGTCCTAACTTTAAAGGAATAAGTGCACATTCACTCTGCAATCATGGGAGACGTGTTTTTAAAAGTGTTCCTTCGAATCACAGTGTCGCTGTGAAAGAAAACTATCACAAACTCCAGTCCACTTGCTGTGTTTGGAACAAAAGCCAACATGTAGGGCTGCACTTACTACCCTCAGCGCTCATTCTTCTTTGTCTCAGGCTGCACAGCGTGGTCTCTTGGCAACTAGCACATCATTCTACTCTTTTAGAGGCCTCAGAATTGATAATTATGTTATTCAAGCGTGGCCAGCGCCGAGCCAGGCTCCTGCGCCACAGTGCATTTAGGTCTGGAGCAGGCAAAAGTGCGGAGGTGTCACCCAGGCCCGGGATGCATTGTCTTTTTCTAAAATGTCAACAGCTCGGTGGGGATGGAGGGGATGAGGAAAGAGCAGGTTCTTGCTCCAAATAAAACAATTTACACACAAGCGGGGACCTTGATGCAAATCCTTACACGTCGGGAGCTAATTAAAAATGTGACCTCACACGAAGAGGATCATAAACAATTTTTATTCCCTTTGCTCTGCCGCCATTTCTTTCTCTGTCTGGGCACATGCATAACGGTGGAGAAAACTGCAGTCTTCAAGCTGCAGGGTTTCACAGTCAGGGCCCTGACTGAGTGTTCGTATTTCATAATTAGTGCCACAAGTTAATTGCTCCTGAATTTGACCCTTTTTTCGATTTACCTGAAAAGAAATGAGCTGCACATGCAGGGATTGCATGTACGCTCTGCTTTTCCCTGCTCCAGCTTTCCTACTTTGAACTAAATGAAATGCTCCGGCGGCGGTAGCATAAAAGTGGGTCAGTTGATACAGCATTGACCAGTAGCTTTGAGAGAAATAATATAACAACAGGAGTTGTTTGATGCAGAGAGATCGTAGGTGTTATGTTGAGGATGTTGAAGCTAGTGAATGAGGATCTGTGAGATAAATATACTGAAGAACGATCGCTACGTAACCTTCTACAGATGTCAACACCCAGGAACGTCATTTTGATATTGTGTATCCTGCCGGTCCACGTCTAGTGTTTAAATGTTTGTACCTTCGAGATATGTAGCTGTCAGTTGGAGTGGCAGTGGGTGAGCGGGAACCGGCTCACTGTCTCACTAAAGGGCATTTGGAGAGGATAAATGGCTTCTGATGGATACACAGTCGCTGTCAGCTCAGATAGAATCTGTGACCTTTCCGATAAAGGAAGGTCTCCGTACCCACGAGGCCACCTTGTTTCTTTTTTTTTATGGACAAGAACCAGGGTCAAGAATATGTGTGTGTTTACAGTCCCTGAGTGTGTCACATAGAGGTAAGGTCTGGGGGAGGACGCTCTGCAGAGTGACCACAGCTTTGATATGACAATAGTTTGATTCAGGACTGTAAGCAGCATGAGCTGCGGTGCAGCGTTTGACCATCTGATGAGCTTTTAAACACAGTAGTCTGCTCCAGCTGGACTTCCCACCAGTACCTTAAACAGTACACCCCCACAAAAACACACCCAGGGCTGTTAAGACAAATAAAGAGCACTGTGTGTACATGGCTCGCATGGCAATAAATCACTCCTTTTATAGCACCTTCCTCTACCTGTCTGTGTTCATTATTTAGAAGCCCATCATGCAATATCCAGAACTAAATGGAGGCCAATAAAAGTCGTAGATTTATTAATGAGATTCTAATTTAAATGACTTCCTCCTCCAGTTTGATGACAGAACCAAAGTGGGGAGAATTGGGAAATGTCCATAGGTGGTCATTCCAGCACACTCACCACAGAGCTCCTGAAAGACCCAGAAGTGCTTTTCTTTTCTCCACTTCAGTGGATAAAACCAGATAACACAAAACATGCTTGTGGCAGTGTGGTACTGAAACATGTCATCAGGCTAAACATTTATAACAGAGTTGGCATGTGGTGTTTCTATCTAAAAATAACATGTGAACACCTGAACGTGTTTTTAACGTGTTTTGCTTTTTAATGAGTTGGTCTCTGTTGCATGCTTTATTTCTGTGCTCCAGTGCTTCCAGTCCATTGTTTCATGTTTCTTCACCTGGACACAGATTACTGCTTTGGTAATTTACCTGCTTTTGTTTTTTATCTGAAGGGTGGGAAAGAAGGAATTTTATGGCAAATCTTACAAATCACTGTGGGGCTAAATCTGACTGTGCAGTGTGGATTATATATTGAGGAGGGAAACTGAAATACAGTTCTTGTCGTCAGCTTGTTTTCATTGTGATGCCAGTTTTGTCATCACAGGTGCTTTATTGCAGAGACTTGATAATAACTGTCAAACAAATGTTAAGATGGTATGTGACGTTTTCCTCCTTGGATATTCATCCTTTAAGCTGTTGGTAGTTTATAGATATATGTATATATAATTTTATTTTTTATTATCAATAAATCACACAGGTATGTGTTAGTGAATGGTTTCACTCTCACAGCTCTTTATCAACCTTGTTTTCGGCATGCAAACAGCAAGGCAACAAAGTGAGCACGTGGCTGCTGAGCATGGTGCGAAAGAGCCGGACGTATGAGGCCAAAACAGAACCGCTGGACCTGCATTCATGAATAACGACAGTGTTCCATGTGTGATGAACCTGAGCACCATGAACACATTTGTTAAAATAACAGTGTGGTGGATTATTATCTGACAGCTGATCCTTTTCAGAGAGCGCCGTTTCAGGTGGCGGGTTGAGGTGCAGGTGGTTCAGCAGCCCAGCACAGAGTATGTTTCATTCTGGAAACTGTTCAAGGGCCACTCAGAAGTCTTTCATAGGCTGGAAGTGGCCCCCGAGCTGGACTTTGAGTACCGCTGATCCACAGCGCCACGTGTCAGCAAGCCCATCTGAGCACGTAATTAACTGTAGGACCTGGCACAACTACAGAACTTTTCGTCAGTGCGTGTTTGCGAAGCGATAAGGAATATTTTCGCGGAAGGTGTGATCCGGCCTTCCCCACAGAGGTCGCAGGAAGTCTTTGCTCAAATCAGAATCACACATAACAAATGCAGGGCGGCGCGTTGGCAGTGCTGCGGGCGAGATTGCTTACTCTCCCTTCAGTGTCTGAGCTCATCCAGGAACACATAAGTGAAATGGGGGTCATCGCACTCCTCTGTAGTCACACAAAGTTCTCACTGTGTGAGTGAATAAAAATGTGCAGCAGCAAATCCTTTGCCTTCTGTTTATATATTCTTTTGAAAATCCCAGAGCTGCTCTCTCCTCCACTTTCATGATTGACACGGCCCAGAACTGCAGCAGCGTTGCATTTCTGCTCGCTCGAGGGCTCCATACTATGTATGTATGTGGACACCCACAGTAGCTAATGGTTAGCATCCATTAACAGCAATGGCACGCATGGCTTTGTGCCATGTCCTGTTGCAGCCATCCCTCGGTGATATTTGTTACCTGACTGATGTCTCGTGGCTTCGATACAGCGGCCTGGTTTCTGCCCCATTGGCTAAGAGGAACATTTCCCTGCAGCCTCGCGATCATTTTTTTTTAAAGTGTTGCCTCCAGCCACTAACCACCGCTCTGACAAGCATAACACCATGGGTTTGTCGGTCCAGGAAATATGAGCACATGCCATTGCCGTTTGTGCGTCGACCCACTCGGCTGCTGAGTGATACGACACCTTGATCCTGCCTGCTCACGCCAAACAATGGCTGCTTCTTCCAAATCAGGTCCTAACATTTGCATAGAAATTGGTTCTAGATCAAGAGATGGGCCCTCAAAAACTCTGTCGTCCTCCCCCCGCTCCATCTGTGTCAAACACACACAAATAAACAGAGACATAGGCCCAATCACTTCAGAACAATGAACGCTCCTCAAGGAAGTCGAAGCAGAGGACATGATGAGAAATAGATCTGAGGCGACGCTTCATGTTTACCAAAAGGCTGCGTGGCAGCGACGACGCACACATTCTCTGTATGGCATATTCTTTTAAGATATCTGTAATCTACATGCCTTTGGTCCTCCAAGCTCCATTCCCCGGTTGTTTCATATTCATATGCTGATGATAGTACGAGGAGATCCTTGGAGCTTTGCAGTCTTTAGCGCCAAACACGCTTTTCATTTCTGCTTTGTTGGAGAGAAAACAGAGGAGGGGACTGACTGACTGGGAAGAGGAAGAAGAGGGGGCTGAGGGATATGAGCGTATCTTGATCAGCAAGGTGATATTTATCTTAGATCTGCCACAAGTACAAAAACAAAGTACTTGATTAATCTTATGTAAGGTGATGGCTGCATGGAGGGTGCCAGGGCAGATTGAGCAGCAGACTGGTGCATCATCCTCCATCAGCCTTCTTGACGGCGCCCTCAACTTTTACCGTTCCTTCGTGGATGGTGAAAAGGTGTTTTGGATGAGGAGAGCTGATAAATATCTGGGGTTGATAGCTAAACTGCAGCCGGAGCAGCAGGGGTCTGGAGAAATGAAGCGGGGAAAATGGCGTTCTGTTGCGGAGAAGCTCAGCAACGGTGACAGCTAGCTCAGCGGGCATCATGAGCTAATGCCAGGCTGCCTGATGTAGATGTCTGAACCTAAAGAGCACCTTTCACTCACATCTGACATGGCACGCCAGGCCACGTCAGGCCCGAAGCAGGGACCGCGAGTTAACAAAGGGAAAGTTTTCTACTCGCTGACTGAATGCCATACGCGTGATTCGGAGCGTCAGTACGGCTATTTTGGGCTGACATCTTCTGAAAAGAGCTCATCGCCCCTTTATGTGATATACGAGCGAGGAGCAGAAATCGTCCTGGTGTCAGAGAAAACCTGACGAATGTCTCGCACAGAGGCAAATCAGCCAGCTCAAGCAACTTTATGGAACATTATCTGCCAAGGACAGTTTGTTTTTGCGGTTAGGTGATGATGTATAGCATCCAGCTCAGACGTGTGTTTCTCCAGGCATCAGGCGAGGTGGGAGCCGGATCTGATCCTGGTTAGACGAGATAATGGGCAATAAAGCCTTTTTGGGTGTTCTTTTTTCCAACACTGCACACAAGCACTTAAACAAGAGCTT
Source organism: Psettodes erumei (assembly GCA_016785225.1). NCBI lineage: Eukaryota > Metazoa > Chordata > Actinopteri > Pleuronectiformes > Psettodidae > Psettodes > Psettodes erumei. Next base: position 2,123,583 of record JAFBJZ010000953.1, read on the forward strand.
TATATCAGATGTGCATGAACGATGACCTCACTCCACCTTTACTTGTGTGCTGTATGTGATACATGATACAGTATTTTACAGTCATAAAAGAAGACACACCTTCCCTAGGGAATCACTCGGCGGTGAGCGGGTTTGAGTGGACAACAGGAGCTTTTGGACTGTGATTTTTTTTCTCCCTCTCCGGCTGGTTTTGAACGCTCCTGTAGTTCAATGTAAATGCATATACTTTGACTGCACTAAATGTCATGAGGTGTCATCAAACTCAAGTGATTTCATTTGATCATTAATTGCACACAGTGTAATGGGTTCTCAGTAGCAGAAAAGGAAGACGAAGGAAAATTTTTGGCCATTGATGGGGTTTTGAATAAACCGTAAAATATTAGTTTTTGTGAGGTCGGAGCTTGGCAGGTGTCGCTGACCTAAGTATGTTTCTAACAGGCAGATCAGGATTTAATTTGGGTCCACAGAGCTGCCACATCAGAGTCTCAGAGTCCAACATTCACATTATGCTTTTGACAAAAGATATAAATGCTGTTCTTTTCAGAGACTAAATGTTCTGCTTATTCCTACTCTTACCTTTTGGAGGTCTATTTTTCCCATGCTGCGTAGATCTCCTGCTGTATGGCTGTAATTGCCTGTATAAAGGAAGGAAAGGAAAGAAAAATGCAGAGAAATGATTTACAGCCCAGTTGAAGTGAGGAATATGAAGTGCAAATCACATAACCCTCCTGGCTTTGTATGGATATGCAAAAAAAAAGTGGCATGGATGTAGTGCATAAAATGAAGCAGGGTTCAGGTGAATTCTATCCGGAATCGATCGCTTCCAGCGCTTTGAAGAAACTCATTCCCTGCTCCTCTGCAAACGAGGTGTGATGTTAACACCATTGACATTAGTGTTGTGGGCATACTGGTCAGTGGAAGGGACGCTGAGTGCGCGCTGAGGTCCCTCTGGCAGTATTCAGCATTTGTCTCCGTGACCCAGGGATGACCCGCTGACAAAAGAGCTGCCTCATTTCAATGCTAATGTGCTGTTATGGGTATTTTCAAAGTGTTTGCTGCTATTTATTATGATTCAGCTTACCTGAGAGGCACTGCATAATCCTCCAGATCCCTGCAGAGCTGGCGTGCACCAAGAGGTCAGGGAGATAGTGTTTAAATAGACTCTGCCTCCCATATTATTCCAAGGGGACGACCGCGGATATGTACATTTTTTCGTTGCACGCGTGGTACGTGGTAGCAAGGTAAAGATCACAGGATTAACTAAGACACATGACCTCCTCTGATTGTTGTTTCTCTGTCTTTTCTTTCTTCTTCAGATGTATGTTTAGAAGCTGTCACCAGCATTGACACTTTTTCAGAGCAGGTTATTTTCAAATAGAAAACAACAAAATAAAATGTTGACTGTGTAATGGAAGAAAAATTACTCGCTTCAAGGAAAGAGCATTTCTATACCAACAGCAGTGAATACAGTATGTCGCCTTTGTCATTCTTGCAGCAAAGTGACACAACTAATCAGATGGTGACAAAAGTAAAGCAGATCTTCATCCCCCCCAGGAAGTGATTCATCTCCACGTCCACTGACAACAGCTGTGTCCCGGTTTTAGCCTCTGCCTTGGCCCAAATGTCCATCAGTGGACCATCGGCAGCAGAAGCAGCTTGTCCTCCAGCCGCAGCTCCAGTATCTCTTGTTAACCCAAACAGACCGCTCCATCATTTATATTTGCAGCTTATTATTGATTCATGCTGTAAACAGATACATTGCGGCACTTAGCTGGTTTTAATTACAGAGCGGCACCCTCTTATATTTGTTTTGTATCCGTCTTTGTTTAATAGACTGTATCAGAAGAAGGAAAACTGTAATATTACTTCTGCTGCCATTGAAATGTGCCGTTAAATACTGATGTCATGTCTATTGTCAATAGGTATAACCCTCTGTTCACAAATGAATTTCATGCTTCAGAGACAGAGAGAAAAGCTCTCCTCCTCTGTTTCATTTTGTTTTCACACCTTCACACCATCTCATAATTGTCCTTCATTTCTTCATCCTTATGATGTTTGTTATCAGTGCCTGCGTATGTTGTGTTCACCTCTGTTTTTTCCACCTGTTGTGTAATATAATGTCTCTGAAGGGGCAGATGTTCTCCATGATGCTCGACAGTTTGTCCTCCTCCCCTCGATCAGCTACAGCGCAGAGCCACAGCTTTACCACATCTGCAAAAGGTGATGTTGGGGTGAAGGTTGGCCTGTGAGTGACTTGACACCACCTCTTCATCTCCATCTTTCACCCCAGACCCCCCCATCTCTTCATTGGCCTGCTCCATATAGGCTACCAGATCACGTTCAGGGAGCCCAGTCAGTTTTAATCACACTCTTGCTCGTGGTGCTTCCAGCGGCCATTCGCTGCATCTGTGGAAAACCAGGAGATGGTGGCGGTGAGATGAATACAAACCAGGACTGACATTCCCGATTACACGCACTGACAACTGGCCCCTGATCAGTACAGGTAAAGTTACCGAAGGGAAGATCAAAGCAAGATGGTCAAGAGACTTTCTTATCAAACCAAGGATGCTAACAGGTAAGCAACAGTATGAAAAAACATTGAGTATAGTGCACACAATTTGCTACAAAGACGTGTGTGTCACATGTGTTCTCTAGACGTCTGACCTTGGACATGGAAATTAAAATTTGTGTGAAAAGTGAAAACAAACATCCTGATTTTAACAGCCCTGTTTTAACCTTTCTTGAAGAGCTTGTATGCCTCAGGACAACTGAAGAGTCCAGGTTCCCTGATTTCACCCAGATAACCCCCACCCCACATGTGGCAACGACACAAAGAAGTGGGTGCAGCCATCAGTGACGAGCTGCTCGCCGTTTCACCCTTTGTCAAACCTCGGTGGCGCACTCGAATGTAGCAACGCTGACATCTCTTGGCTTGATGGGGAAATGTCACCCGTGTGTCCCGGGAGTCTCATGAGCAAAGCACCCAAAAACAAGTGTCAAGACAAAAGTAAAAATATTTGCAGGTTTTATAAGAAGGCTGACCTCCACGTCCATTTTATTTATTTGTGTTATTATCAAAGGGGGAAACTTTTTATATGATCCCATGATTTGTCTTCCTGAAAATATGAGTTTGAGATGCAGTTAGTAATTTATTTGGCCATCAAGATGTGTCTTCACAGTTGTATTTTGTGGCGTTATTTATAAATTGTCCTTGTATGATGTTTTTAGTTATGTCCACACTGTTCTCTGGCTTCTTGCTGCCCTGGTATTCTCAGACGAGGTCCTGTCACCTTTGTTCATCACTGTCGTCCTTAATTATCAGGGACAAGTGCCTGTGTATTCTCATGTGTTTTTAAGGTCAACTAAGCCTTGTTTGCCCTCTAACAGTAAGATGTGTGTTGGCTGGGAATCATCAGAGCACTTTCTCAGAGCTGTGTGTGTGTGTGTGTGTGTGTGAGGTGCCTCTGTAATAACGCTGCCACTAGCTGGCTGGGTGCACTTACAATACACAATCCAACCCGTGCTTTGGCCTTGATAACGCTATTTCAGGGGGGGTGTGTGTGTGTGTGTGTGTGTGTGTGTGTGTGTGTATGTTTTGTTCCGTGCTGGACTCAGCCTTCATGCAACCTTGACAGGTCACACATTGTTTTGAAAGTGTTAAGTCGCCCGATTCTGTCTGTGCAAAGCATTATGGGACTCAATCCACTGCAGCAGCTGCAGACGCAGAATCCCAACTGTCTTACACACAAAAATATCTTATTGCAGCCTTTATGTTCCCTCTTTTATTTTGAGTTCATTATTTTTGTCTTAATAATAAGGGGTTAAACCACTCATGTTTCAACACAGGGTGGTTTTGTAATGTAGAAAATGACGACAGGGCCTGTTGGTATTGTTTTCTTCTGTTGTACTTATCCACTGATTTAAATGAATTTGTTGTCCGTCCGTCCCCCGTCATGGCGGGATGCGACCAGCAGAGGGGCCGCTCGTCTCTTTGCCCCCACTTGCGTCCTGTAAAGAAAATACCACCGAAGAAGATAGAAGCACATGCAGCCTGCGCATGCGCTCTACTCGTTGTGGTTGCTGCTGCGGGCTCCTGTCACTTTAGGGAATGGTGAGAAAGCACTGAGACATGAATTATTGTAAATTCGTGCTCGTTTGGTTGAGTGATAAAACACTTTTAGCAGCGTAGTTGTCACCGAGGAGGATTGTCAGTGTCATTTTGGAACGAGATGATATAAGACGCAAACTTTACAGTAAAATTATGTAGATACTGACATGTCAGTCCACCAAGTCGGTAAATTTATCTCAGGTTAACTCAAATTCAACTCGTTTTTGCACGTGTGAGGTGGTTTATGGAGTTTATTTGTTTATTTATGGAGAATCCAGGACCCTGTTCTTTCAGGTGAGGCTCTCAGATGGAGGCCATGTGTGAGCAGGTCCATGGGGCCGAGGAGGAGGAGGAGGAGGAGGCGGGAGCTGGTGAGGCCATGCTGTGGTCCATCCAGGAGGCTCTGCAGAGGCAGACCCTGCAGATTGGAGCATCGGCCTGCGGGGCTACAGCTGTTGTGGACGTTCTGAAGGCCCTTGACGTGGACGTGGCCCCCGAGGAAGCCGATCGCTGCGTCCAAACTCGCCTGAGGAGGAACGAGTCTCCTCTGCTTGACTATCTGCTGTCCCGGAGCGAAGCCGGTGGGTAGATTTATGTACAGGCCTCTTTTTCATAAGCTGGTTATATTCTGGAGCTGTTTTGCCTTTATCATTAATTCATCACACATGTAACATCACAGTCGTCATCATTAACTGTCTGGAAGGTTGATCAATGACTTCTTTTGGCAGGCTCAAGAAGGTATCATCTATGAATTTGGCCCTTGATGTTTTTTGTGAAGGACTCATTACACTGTTGGACTGCAAATGTACTGCATATTTATGTAGCTTTTATTTTGTTAGTTTTATAACACATAACACTTCAGTGGCAGATATTTCACCACAAAAACTTGGCTTGAGTTTGAACTTCAGCAGACTGTTCTGTCAGATTTCAAGCTCTGAAATATTAATACAATACCTAAAGGATGGCTTTGCATAGGTGCAAATCTTAACTCCACAGGCAGTAAGTGACAATAACTCCACCGCCCCGACTCCTCAATGAGGCTGTGAAACCGTCTTGAACCCATAAGCGTCGCTCCTTGCCAGCGTGACAGCTGGTTGCACTGCCAACCAGGCAAATTCAAAAGTACCCTCTTGAATTAGACAAAGAGTTTTATGTCTCAGTGGAGAGGACTGTAATTGACTTTTTCAGCTCTGTTACACAGTTTTCACATTGACATTTCAGGCATTTAGCTCAGACTGTCGTGGAAATGAGACACATGTATATTCATTGATGTTAATCCAAAAAAAGTACAACATAAGAAGCAGATCCTGTATTTCCATAATGATCATACAGATGATGAAAAAAGTGAAACAAGGACCTATCTCCTTTCAGGTGCGACTCACGCTCAGCTCATCACAGGAGCACAGGAGGCCAGCAGAGGGAAGGTGATGGGCCGCTTCTTCCACCTTCACCCTCGCCGGCGGCTGAAGCTGGTCCCCTGGCTGGCGAGCTGGATCCAGAAAGGCGCCGTTCCCGTGGCTACCATGAACATGCAGCTGGCTGTGCCTGAGGGAGAAGAGGTGCCCGACGCCTGGCACCACCAGCTTATATTTGGGGTTGCACCTAATGCCGTTTTCATGACCAATCCTTTAGATGTAGGTGAGTAAAGTGATGGAGGCGGCTCTTTGTCATGAGACGTTGCTGTGTCATTTTTTGTTCAATTCTATCTAGTGAGCGAGGGAGAGGTGCATCAGCGACTCTGCAGTGAATCAGTGCTGCTGATTCGTCGAGAAGATGTCCTGCAGCGATTAGAGCCTGATTCCTGCCTGTCCAGCCTCTCAGAGAGCCAGGCTGACCCACGATGGCGAGCCCTGGATGTTGAGGGTAAATGATGGCTTTATTCGTGCAAATAGTTCTCGTGAAAACGTCGTACATATTTTTTCACCTTTTTTACCATTAGGTCAGGTAAGACAGATGGCCAGAGAGGAGGAACAAGAACAAGAACGATCCCAGTTAACCCACATCACGATCCCTGCAGCATACAGTTCGGGTGTCACTTTCTTCGCCCTGCGACAGACAGCGGCAGGACGAGAACTCCTCAGTGCACCTGACCTCCCTTTGTTGTGACTGGACTGACACATATGGACTCAAGAATGGAAGCGTTAAGATTTCTTTTAATGTGATATGAAATCACTCATCTGATTGTTTCTCAATCATATTGTTTGGCTGTAACCCACAATTATTGCTGCCTATCCTGGGCAGGACACTATTGATATTTGATAAGATATATTTAATCTCAATAGCTTTCCTTAAAAAAGGGGAAAAGCTAAAGTTTAAAATAAAAAAACAGGCATCATTTCTCCGGTGTGCTGTGCTGTGTGTCAGTATCAGTCATCTTGCATTACACAAAGTGTATGGAATAAAAAAGGAATAAATTATTGGATTAGACACAGGGTTGAATGGTGGTAGCTCTCATTGCAGGAGACATTTCCTCAAGCAGGTACTTGTATTTTACTTCAGTATTTTCATTTCATGTACTTAAGATTCTACTCCAGTTTTTTGAGAGATTGCATTTTTTTCACTCCACTGCATTTATTTCACAGCAAGGTTCGAGAAAACTTTGTCATAAAGAAAAATGTGAAATTATAAAATACATTGTTAAAGACAGTTTGTTTGCTCAACACACAGTCATTTATCGTGATTGACTTTTTAAAAATTGCATTTTGTTTTAAAGCGTTCCAAATAAATGAAATGTATTCGGATGTATCGGTGTTTATCAACGGTCAATCAAGTTGCACGGCTACATCCGGCAGTGCGGATCAACTACAACTCCCATGATGCACTCGGTGGTCACAGCCCCGAGGAAGTTGGAAGAATACGTGAAAACTTACCCTAAATAGTTTGAGCCGCAGACAAAGGTAAGACTACGACATTAACGATACGGGAAACGTTATCGTGTTTGTCGCTTTTAAGTTTTGCAGCTCTTTTTGTGTTTTCTTCGTTTTGTGTAGCGTTACGTATTACATCACTGTGATATATTGAATCCACGTGGTGTGTGTGTAGTGACTCGGTTTGTGTACCCGGTCAGTGAGCAGGCTGAGAGCAGAGCAGACACTCCTGACCGCTGTCCTGTACCGAGCTCCGGCTATTTCCTGCTTCACTCAACACATACACACACAGGTGAGTGTCTGCATGCTTACTTCACCTCAGGTTCGTGAGCTCATGTTGTTTTAAAAAGAGTTGATTGTCATGTTAAAGTCACAACTGTTATTATTGCCGAATTAAAAACTTGCGTGGATTTAAAAAAAAACTCAGCTGGAAGAAGTGAACTGAAAATTAGCCTTTGTGAGAGAACGACTGCATCAGAAATTAGACTGCACCATCCAATGTCTTTAAACTGCAGATTAAATGCATGTGCCTCTATTGGAGATGCATACTGCGGCTGAAATAAAAATTTTTAGTCTTTCATTCATCCCTTATTTTAATTTTATACTCTAATACAGTAGTATTTAAAAACACTCATTGTAAGACTCATGCGTTTGATTTGCTCTCTGACATGTGAGTCACATGAGCCGAGTGGTCTCAATCAAAACCAGTGATTTGGTTAATTGTGGAACGTGTGCTCCCGCTGTACAACACTCACCCTTTTGTCCTGTATCTTATCCCAGTCAGTGTTGGAGGGAGCGTTGAGACAGTGTGTCGGCACAGTGAGGCCATGCAGTTGCACAATCAGAGATCACAGGTTTCAGGTCTGTGCAGATTGGGATGGATTGAACTCTGACCCTATTTTGTTTGAGTTGTAGGGGTGCACAGAAGTCTTTTCAGTTTCTCAATGAGTATTTTATGTCAAATTTTGCACAGTTGTCATGCCAACAAAGGGAATTGCTTTTTCTTTTAGTACATTTGGGGGTAAAATTGAATATAATAATCTTTCTTCAGGAGGTTTGAAGCAATGAATAAGCCCCACAGCCAGGCAAATTCTGCACATTTGTATCCCAGAGTGTCATGAGGAACACTTTTCTGCTGAGTGAATGTACACGGCGTGACAGTGCATATCATGTTTTACTTCAGATAAGAACTGTTTCCTTTTTATTTTGAGTGTGAAATCCTCTGTAACACAGTTTTGATGCGTGCAAATATCATGAATAAAGTGGAAAAGGTCTTCACGTGGCTCTGTGTTGCTCCAAAATCGAATGACTCGCGTTTATATGTGCAAATTACAAATGAAATATTCCCTTCACAGAAAATTGGTTCAGAAACAAAAATGTCACTGCATTTGGTAAATGACACACTCGGGGAAGGAGACACTGCAGAGTCGATGCGCTGCCAGACTGAGCGGTTTACTGTATATCAGCCTCATAATGGCTTTGTTTTATATGCAAATGAGCCCCTGCTATCAGTTCTGGTGATTTGGCCTCGCTTGCTGACCACGCCATTTAATTGTTGACGTGTGTTTTTGTTCTAGTTGATTGGATTCTTGTCAGGGTGGCATTACAAGATAACGTAAGACCCCGGGCCTCGGAAAAGGTCAGCGCCTCCTCACACTTTAGCGTACTCCTTTTTGTTATAGGTCAGTCCTTGCATGCGATTAAACAGTTGCTTTGCGAGCGCTTGGAAGCAGATGACAAACGCCAGCTGTTCTGTAGAATGACATCAGAGGTGCGAATGCTTTCAGTATGGATTGTTCTGTGGAAATTCAGATTAGGTTGTTGGAGCAGATTCTGTTCAAATCCTGTTTTCATATTTTAATTCACCCTTTGATATTACTTCATTTTTGTAGCCTCAAAAGCTCTTAATGCCTTGTCTAATACTACATGATGTTCCTGTCACTCAGGTGCCATGGCAGAGCGTGTGCTGGTGGTTGGCGGTGGTGGACGGGAGCACGCGATGGCCTGGAAATTGGCCCAGTCGCTGCACATTCAGGAAGTCCTGGTGGCTCCGGGTAACGCAGGCACAGCCAACTGTGGGAAGATCCGCAATTCTGGTAAATATTCAACTCTCTATAATATGCAATGGTGATTACCTGTGAGTAGCCCTGAACTGTGACTCCCTGGGATTTCTCCACGCAGAGGTGTCGGTGAGTAACCACACCATCTTGGCTCAGTTCTGTAAGGATCACCACGTGGGGCTGGTTGTGGTTGGACCCGAGGTGCCGTTGGCAGCAGGTAAGCAGACGTCCCTGGATCTCTCCAGCTCCCTGGATCCCTTGTATCCCTTCCCTTCAACCCTGACGTCTCTCTCAGGCATTGTAGACGACCTGACAGCTGCGGGAGTGCCGTGTTTCGGCCCGTCTGCCAAAGCTGCTCAGCTGGAGGCCAGCAAGAGCTTCTCCAAGGCTTTCATGGATCGCCACAGCATCCCCACGGCCCGTTACGGTTCCTTCACCGACCCCAAGGAGGCCTGCAACTACATCCGCACGTCAGTATCTTTGGAAGAGTGGATTTGTGATCGATAATACTCTTCTTCTCTGCATCCTCCTCGCCTGGCCATGTCCAGCTATGTAATAAATGAAGTAATTAGCAGAGGGGAAAAGCACTAAATGCATACTGTTTGTGGTAAAACAATAACATCAGTGTTATCAACTTTAATTTCCAGCAGGAAGGTTGAGTAGTTTAGTTCTTTCGGAGCCATTAAACACACCAAACTTGTGTTGTAAGAGGAAATGACTCCTCACTCAGATTTTGTGTCTCAGATGGTTTCATGAGTTAATGATCTGAGATGTAAGGATTGAAGAAGTTACAGAAGAAAGAGACAATTCTTTGTGCTTTTGGTGAAAGTAATTTCTTTGATCATATAAACAGCTGCCATCTTCTGACAGCCTTCACCCATACGGATCCTGAACCCATTCCTACACGACAGCGTTCTCTGCAAATGTTAAATGGTCTACAAAAGAAACATTTTGTGATTTATATGGGTGATGTAGCATCTGCTCCAGATGTGTTGTCTTTTGTTATATCACTGAGTTGGTTTCCCTGTCTGGGTTTCCAGCGCCGACTTTCCTGCACTGGTCGTGAAGGCCAGCGGTCTGGCGGCCGGGAAGGGAGTCATTGTGGCGGGAGACCAGGACGAGGCCTGTCGGGCTGTGATGGACATCATGAAGGTACGATACAATTACTAAGGAGTGGAAAGAAAAGTACAACGGATCAAAAGTGGCCGCTCTTACAGGACCGAGCGTTCGGAGCTGCGGGGGAGACGGTGGTGGTCGAGGAGCTTCTGGAGGGAGAGGAAGTGTCTGTGAGCAAAACGCTTCTTCACAACGTTTACACCGAGTGAAAGTTGACAGAGCATTGACGAGATGTTTACACCCCCCGCAGTGTCTGTGCTTCAGCGACGGCTCCACGGTGTCTCCGATGCCTCCTGCACAGGATCACAAGCGACTGCAGGACGGTGACCAGGGCCCAAACACCGGCGGCATGGGGGCCTACTGCCCAACCCCTCAGGTAAAATAGTGATATATTACCCCTTCCTCTCATCCTGGTTCTCTCTTCTTTTTTCGTATGTCACTTACTTTAATGAACAACGTTTTGCTTTGTCTGGACCATGTGCAGGTGAGTCAGGAGCTGCTGCAGCAGATCAGAGAGACGGTCCTTCAGAAGACAGTGGACGGCATGAGGGAGGAGGGAACTCCTTACGTGGGCAAGTTCTCTTTTCATCCAACTCCCTTGTTCCCCTGCAGAAGTTTCATTATCTCATTTATCTTTTCTGTGCTTTCGCAGGCGTGCTGTATGCAGGGCTGATGTTGACCAAGCAGGGCCCGAAGGTGCTCGAGTTCAACTGTCGCTTTGGAGACCCCGAGTGCCAGGTGTGTTTGACCACCTGTCATCTGTCGCTGGACCTCCTCAATTTAAAATTTAACTTTTGCTCTTTACTGTTACTCCTCTTCAGGTGCTGTTGCCCCTGCTGAAGAGCGACCTGCATGAAGTGATTCTGAGCACCATGAATGGTAAACTGGCTTCTAGCGCCCCCGAGTGGCACCGGGACAGCTCTGCAGTGACGGTGGTGATGGCCAGCGCCGGTTACCCCGGCTCCTATGAGAAGGGAGTCGAGATCACAGGTAAAACTGACACTGCAGCACTAAAGACAGGTTGGCAATGTGCTGAAGTAATGTGTGTGTGCAGACACAACCTGTTGGAAATAAAGTTCTTTTCATTATAATTATGGTTATTTTGTGTGGCCTGCAAATGGCCATTGACATCCTGGTGTCTTATTGTACAGATAGTGTCCTTTATCCAGAACTGCTGTTCTTCGTCAGGTCTGTCCCAGGTCCAGGACAAAGGGCTGCAGGTTTTCCACGCCGGCACAGCACTGAAGGAAGGAGGTGTGGTCTCCAGCGGCGGGCGGGTCCTGACGGTCACCGCGGTGAACTCGTCCCTGGAGAAGGCCCTGCAGGCAGCCAATCAGGGCGTGGCCGCCATCGGCTTCCCTGGCGCCGTGTACCGCCGTGACATCGGCCACCGGGCCATCGCCCACCTGAACCAGCGCAGGTGTGTGTGAGAGTGGCGCAGGCCAGAAACACACACACTTACATTCCTTTTTTTGTGTTTCTTTCTTTCTTTTCTTCTGGTTCATTTCTAAGTCATGTAGAAATTCATGAATAATAAACTTTTTAGTTTTTTAAATTAAGAAGTAAATAATGATATTATTTACTTGCATACTCGATGCGTGTGCTATAACCTACATACAGAGCCTGCCTTCTGATTTGAAGATTTTGATTCTGTTTTAGCCATAGACAGGCACGATACTGCACTGAGAATAAAATAACAACTGTCTCTCCGACAGAGGTCTCACCTATAAGGACAGCGGAGTGGACATCGCTGCTGGTAATAAGCTGGTGGAGATGATCAAGCCTCTGGCCAAGGCGACGTCTCGCACTGGTAACTTTAATTTTATGTCCACAAACTAATGCAGGAATTTGTCCACTTAAATAGCCACCGTACACTTGTGTCTTGTGTCTTTCATCGCTCATGTGTCAGCAGCTCTGTGACCCATCAGTGTGTTGTTTTCTCATTAGGAAACAAATTAGTGTATTTTTGGTAATCGTGTTTGTAATTGCAGTGACTTTACGTCTGTTTGTTAAGACAAATTCAGCATCCCTAATACAAATGCAATGTAATCAGAAAGAATGGATGACGCTTTAACCATGTCTGTAATTGTTTGTTTTTTATCAGGGTGTAATGCAGAGCTGGGGGGCTTTGCTGGTCTGTTTGACCTGAAGGCAGCAGGATTTGTGGACCCAATCCTGGTGTCTGGGACAGATGGAGTGGGAACCAAGCTCAAGGTGGGGCTAAAGGATTTGATCTTCAGTAATGTTCATGGCCACCATCCACTTATAGCTGTATTTTTCAGGCAAGCTTTGCCGTCATTTGTCGTCACTGTTCAGTACGTGGCAGCCGTTGTAATTGCAAAGTCCTGGAACAAATGAGAATCTAATGAAAGTGCAAAAAAGACTCCACTGAGTCCAAATTGGCTTTGGTAATTTCCAGATGGGTTAAGAAATAAGCATTCAAAATTGGATCCAAATTTGGCACAGAAGTAATGGAGCAGCGGGGGAGGAGGGCTTATCTATAGACGGATTCAAAGGCTTAGACTCTGGCTTCTTAAAACCCCTGAAAAGAAATACAAATTCATTTAAAGTGTGAAAGATACAGGATTATTTCATGGACACTTGGAAATAGATCCATCTTATTGTTGGTGAGCCTGGAGATTTTTTTTTTGCACAAGAGTTGCCAAAACCTGACATGTATATTTCCAATCTCTGTTACTATGAATATGTTGAACATAAATCTCATCACATGCAGTTTTGACCCTTTGATTAAAAATGATGGCTCTTCATCATCAGATTGCACAGGCGTGTGGGCAGCACGGCGGCCTGGGTCAGGACCTGGTGGCCATGTGCGTGAACGACGTGCTCGCTCAGGGCGCAGAGCCTCTCTTCTTTCTCGACTACTTCTCCTGCGGCAGCCTGGACGTAGACGTGGCTTCCTCGGTGGTCGGCGGCATCGCCAAGGCCTGCGAGATGGCGGGGTGTGCTCTGCTGGGTGAGAAAAGAGAGGCGGTCCTACTTCGACAGTCGGTTCCAAAACCAAAATATTATTTCAAGCGTCCGACCGTGCTTGTGTCCACATGCAGGTGGTGAGACGGCAGAGATGCCGGGCGTCTACGCTCCAGGCGAGTACGACCTGGCTGGGTTCTGCGTCGGAGCAGTGGAGCGCGGCGCCCTGCTGCCAAGGCTGGGGGTCATCACCGAGGGGGACCTGCTGATCGGTGTGGCTTCATCTGGGGTCCACAGCAATGGATTCAGCCTGGTCCGCAAAGTCCTGGAGAGGGCCCAGCTCGACTACAGCTCCCCTGCTCCATTTGGCAAGTCAGGGCAGTCTATAGGTGAGTCCCCTCCAGGAGGTGGACCAAAGAGTGTTTTGCAGCGTTTTTAAAGATTTGATCAGAACCTTAAATTCAGCCAGTGAATCCTCCACATCTGACCAATACTCTGCCTCCAGGAGAGGTTTTGCTCACACCAACAAAGATCTACAGTCGCTTGCTCCTGCCAATCTTACGCAGTGGTGCCATCAAGGCCTACGCTCACATTACTGGGGGCGGACTTCTGGAGAATATCCCGCGAGTGCTGCCCCAGGAGCTGGCAGTCGATCTGGGTAAGATGAAAGCACGTGTTGATTTGATCTTCATATGCTACATGAGCCTGTAAAGCCACTGACATCACAAATCCGGAATTCTGGATGAAGCTGCATTTGCATCAATTTCATGGTTTCCTTGTGTGAGGAGAAAAGTTGGAATAATATAAACTTTTAGAGTTCCATGATCTTTCTGCATACTGAACTTAGAGCAAATGCAAACACAAATAAACAGCCACACACTTCCCCTCCACTTAGCTTGTTTGTGGTTACTGATCTGAGAGTGTAGAGGTCACTTTGTGGTTGTTGAAGGCCACAGCTCATTAACAGTTTCTGTTCATGGCTCAGATGCATCTCGCTGGAGCATCCCTCCAGTGTTTTCCTGGCTGCAGAGGGAGGGCGACCTGAGCGAGCAGGAGATGGTCCACACCTTCAACTGTGGCCTGGGGGCAGTGCTGGTAGTTGCCCCCCTGGATGCTCAGAGGGTTCTGCGCCAACTTCAAGCCCATGAAGAGGCCTGGATCGTGGGTTCACTGTCCCACAAGCAGCCTGGTGAGATGTTGAAAACATTGGTTCTTTAATTGAAACCAGTATCAGTATTTTTACAAACCAAGCAAGTTTGATCGTTTTTATGCAGGGGCAGAACCAGTGGTGGTCCGCAATCTGAAACACAGCCTGCTGAATGCAGCAGTCTCCAGTGGAGAGTTGGGGGTCGAACCACATAGTGGTTGCCATGGCAATGTCAGCACACCACGCAAGAGGATGAGAGTAGCTGTTCTCATCTCTGGCACAGGTGCGTTTTTATTCACACCCTCACTACTCCGAGAAGACCTCGAAGGAATAATTCAACATCGTGTGAAGTAGGTGTGCTGGCCTCTCTGTGTCTAAAAATCTCCTCGTGTGCAAGGCACCAACCTTCAGGCTCTGATAGAGCAGGCCAGGCGTCCGTCCAGCTCAGCAGAGATCGTGGTGGTCATCTCCAACAGGCCCGGAGTTCAGGGCCTGAAGAGGGCATCACTGGCTGGCATCCAGACTCGGGTATTAATAATAATGATGCAAAGTTAAAACACCATTACAGTAGTCCAGCTGTGGTTTGTTCCAGCATTTAATTAAAAGAAACACAATCTATTGAAACTCTGCATTCTGTTAATACTGTGCTTGTGCCTGTGACCCGGCTTAGGTGGTGGACCACAAACTGTATGGGAGCCGAGCAGAGTTTGATGGCACCATTGATCGCGTGCTGGAAGAGTTTGGCGTGGAGCTGGTGTGTCTGGCTGGATTTATGAGGATCCTCACAGGAACATTTGTGAAGAAGTGGAACGGTGTGAAAACAATGTTTGGGCTGCGTAGTTTGTTTACACCTGCAGATAAATCTGATCATCTGGAAGTCACGGGAATGCGTGTTTTACACTAACAGTGGTTGTTTTCAGGAAAGCTACTCAACATCCACCCATCCCTGCTACCATCATTTAAGGGAGTGAATGCCCAGAAGCAGGCCCTGCAGGCTGGGGTGCGGGTTACTGGCTGCACAGTTCACTTTGTAGCAGTAAGTGTGACACAGTGTAAGGAGACCAGATGTCAAACTAAGTGACAAAGTGTTGTGTGTGCGTTGTTGTTATTTTTTCTTATTGAACAAGTCAAACAGCCGTTGTTATATTGATCTATTTGTAGGAAGAGGTGGATGCAGGAGCCATCATTGTGCAGGAGGCAGTGACCGTGCTGAGTGGCGACACAGAGGAGGTTCTGTCTGACAGAATCAGAGAGGCCGAGCACCGAGCCTTCCCCGCCGCTTTGGAGCTGGTGGCCAGCGGTGCCATCCGGCTCGGAGAGGATGGACACATGATGTGGAAGTCCAGTTCACAGAGTTAGGGAACGTGAATGCACGTCAGCTTTCAGTTACTGCCATTTACCAGCACTGACAACAGTTAAATTCTGTTACTTGAAACTGGTTATAAAATACAAAAGAGACATGAACAGGGCAGGCTGATGAAAGGTAAAACAATTTTACTGTTTTTCAAAGCAGAAACTAAGGTCACTGATCAACTTCTTATTGCCATTCCTCTTCCCCAAACTGTCTTTTTTTAGATTGTTAGCTCCAGTTCAGCTGATACGTTCATGGGATGCTGAAAGCTTATTAAACATAAATAGGTGAGACTGTAGCATTTCAACTTCGAATGTAAAGCAGCATCATATTTGAAACAAAGCTTACATTCCAATTATATCTTTTTGAGAAATTATAATTTTGTCTGCACTGGGGTGAACTTCAAAATTTTAAAAAGGCATGGTAGTGTGTCTGGATGGAGTATGTCATTTGTCTCACGAATTCTTGAATGTCTTCATAGCTCCAGTTGTTATTTCATCATTAAAAATGTTTGGACGACATCTGTGCATGCTGCAGTTTCTGTCTATAGTCAACATTAATCCTTGCAGTGTATCCTCAAAATATGTCCAGTCACTTTGAAGTTCTAGTAATCCTTCCAGAGGATTTAGTGGTGGCACTTCATGTTTGGCTCCTGTGGAAGCGCAGGACAGACAGCCTCTCATTTTGAGCTCTTGTGGACAAGCACGACTCTCCCTTTAAGCCGTATTTTTCCAGTAAGTGGATGATCTCCTCTAGTGAAGAAAAGAGAAGAGGGGTTGGACTTCTTGTTCCTTTCACTTAAAATAATTCCTAAACACACCAGAACCCACCTGGGTCATTCTCAGCGATGGTAATGAGGTAAAACAACCCTTCACTGGACAGCAGCTGTGCGATCAGGGGCAGAAATCTGTCGGTCACCTCCCGTCCTCGCCGCCCTCCTGCCCAGGCAGCCTCGATACCTCTGCTGCCAACCTGAGAGAAAAGCATGCATTGTTAAAATGCTCCACGCCACTGCAACCTTTACATAACCTTCCAGACAGAGGGGAACCACCTCTTCTGATGGTGTCACCACGTAAGGAGGGTTAAACATGAGGACGTCCACTTTCCCACACAGCTGGGGCAGAAGGCACTGGACCTAAAGGAAAGAAGAGACAAACAGCATGTAAATGTGCCCCTTCCCGATTCACTTCAATTCCAATCTTTTCACGGTAAGTCTCACCAGGTCTGTGACGACAGACTGCAGTGAAACGCTGTTGCGGGAACCTGTCTCCTCTGTGCACTGTGCTGCTGCAGGATTCACATCAGTGCAACTTGAAGAGGACACACATAGTATATTTAAGATTAAAATAGACCCATGCCTTTTCCGTATTTACTAACTGGACCTGTTATGAATGTGACAGTAGCTCACATGTATACAGCTGAAGGTCCAATCACTGATGCCAGAAATGCAGACACCGCTCCAGAGCCACTGCCGACCTCCAGACACACGCATGGGCTACAAAAACACCACGAAGATTGAAAGATCCGGATGTGAAACCCAGGTAAGCCGAAGGAAGTACTTAATAAGGGAGAAAGGGGTGAACGAACCGCATCAGCCGCAGCCTCTCTGCATCTTTCTCCAGAGCGTCAATCAGAAGGAACGAGTCCTCCGCGGGCTCGTAAACATCCTGGAAGTGTCCTCGTCCGACGTGGCCGTAAAGAGGTGTGGGATAAGCGGCACACATGTTCGCTTGGCGCCCGGAGCTCGGCAACTCCTGCATGCGTCCCCGGCTCGCCTCACCATTCACGGCGTCCGAGTTGTGCGCAGAGGCCCCGGACGTCGACACAGCACGACTGTTTAACGCTTGAGTTAGTTCTTACAAAATATGGCGAACGTTTGTGACGGATGTAAGCTAACGCTATGTTGGTTAGCTTCCCGAGCTGGTACGTTCAACGCCACACCCTTGTACACAACATACGTCACTGTGACGACACTTAACCCCTTCTTCTTCCTCCTCTGACGTTTTGTGTTACCTGACGTCTTGTTGTTTGTTTTTTTTAATTATTTGTTTGGAAAGAAATATAGTGAAATGCGTTTAACGTAAAGCATGTCCTGAAAATGAAAAAAACGCCATGTCGAAAAATCTAAAAATGACCAAAAATTAAAAGTGCTAAAAATGCATCAGAACAATTTAATGTCATTCCAACACCAACCATCATCTCTATTTTTTTCCCTCTCATTCTCTCTGTGAACACCCCCCCCCCTCCACCCCCCTCCACCCTCCTCCTCTGTTTCCTCAGTGAGGGCTGCAGACGAGAAAACACGGTGAAGAATGTCGGGAGCAGAAAGTACGCGTTTAACTGTCTGCAGCTCAAAGCCTTCCCCAAACACTACCGACCACCTGAGGGCACCTACGGCAAAGTTGAAACCTGATTGGCCCGCACAGAGTCATAAGGCTGGGATACGTTAGTGTGCACGTCGGTATGTTTCCATATTATTGGACTACTGTGGTTTGGGAAAGGCAGAGATCGGACTGGGTACAATCAGGAGACTGTGTTCAGGAACACAGAATCGCTTTCATTTGACCATCACATTTCAGGGGTTTACGATTTGATACAAGTCACGGTGAACTGATCTCTACCACCTTAGTGAATTATAACTGACGTTAGGTTCTGTGTTAGTGGCTCGTGTCATATTATGCATAATACGTTGAATACAAGAATGTGAATTGTCGAGCTCTTGGGTTTTAGGTTTTTTATGACAAAATGTCCCAGACCAGCACTGCTTCACTCCTGATCAAGCACTGATATAATCGATATTAACAACGCAAACATTTTTATTGATGTTCTACAATTTAAATCAAGAAAAAAAATACAAGTCAAAGAGATTAGTCATTAAAATCACATGTTTAAAATCAGTCTAAGTGAATTATAATAGAAACAGTCCACAACATTAGGACCTGTAGTGCGGATGTTAAGGCTGTGATACTTGGCCCCTCTTACTTACTGAAGTGCCCTTTAGCAAGATTCTGAATCCTTACCAGCTTTACTGCTGCTGACCCTGACCTTTGACCTCTTTTGTAGTGACTGGAAAAGGGAAATCAATTTGTCGATCGCGGTTATTAAAACAGTGCAGCTTATTTAAGGTTGAGTACCCTTGACTGAAAGTTAGAACAGATTGCCAGTCACACCTCTTATATTCCACATTTAATTTCTATGCAGCTTGTCTTCATACTTATTTTGAATTTTAAAGAAGCACACATCTAAGTTGAACACAGGATTTTTAAAAACCCATTTTAGGGTTTGTTGAGACAAATGTTGCAGACCCATCCTTCACTGAGGGCCCAAAAAGGAATATTTTGTGCATTTTCTCACTTATTTGTTGTTGTTTTTTTCTCTCACACTGCTGTTGACATAAAACTGCCACATTCATCTGCAATGATCTTTCTGTACCACAAGAGGGAGTCACTGCTCTTCACTTTGCTATGAAGCCACGTCGCAGCTGTTCAAGGGCATATTTCATTAGCACCATCATGTATTTTTAACTAAACTTCATCTTACTGCAACATGAACCACCGCTGATGGCAATTCAGCTGCGAGCACATACACGTGTAACTGTATTTACACGTTTTCATTTCGTTCCATCAGCATCGTGTCCTACATTTACCATGACAGCACTGTCAATACTATGTCAGTCTCTTCTCACACATTTGAGAAGAGATGTTGGTTTTATTGTTGCTGGGCATTATGATACGTCAATATCTGATACTGATATAAATATAAAATTGGATTGTGTTGTTGTTTTGTTGTCAAATGGATATTAACATAGAGGTAATTAATAATACATCTTAAAATGTAAACAAATCCACTTAAATTTAGCTTATGTCTCTGCTTATTGTCATCTTCAACTTTAGAAGCTTTATGCAAAACAATATCATGAGTATTAAATAATTATTCAAAAATATAAAATAAAAATACCTTTTACATGTTTTGCATTATCAAAATCTTCATATTTGTGAAGCTGCAGACATAATATGTGTTGGCATTTTTGCTCAGTGAGCATCTAAAGTAACTATCAAAACTGTTGGCTGTAATAAAAGCACTAAAACATTTTATTTACATTGCTTGCCAAAACTTCGTCTGAGCCCACACAGTTCGTGCATAATTAATTGTTAAATAGCCAATGCACTTCCAGAACGACGGGCCATTAATCTGCTGCTGTAACAGCCTCAACAGCTCCGGATTCAGACATTAGCAAGGTCCATTACTGATGTTGGGTGGAAAAATCTGACTATATGTTAAAAACAAGTGTTACGCTCATGTCAGTATTTTTTGTGAGTTTGTGAACTCTGTTGATGTGAAAATACAAGTCACCATTTGGATTGTAGATCATGCAATGATGCTCATCTTTTTCACAGCACCACAAAATGAACAAAAGACTCATTGTAACTTGTTTGGAAAATGTTATTCCAAATTACTTGGGTGTATGGTAAAAAAAATATCAGCGAGGTCAGTTACCCTAGCTCTGTGTGACTGCGTGTTGTTCTCCAGTAGATATGAAATTACATAAGGTTTGTCCTAAAGTGTTAGCCTTGTTAAATTAATTAAAAATTAGGATAAAATCCTTTTCATCCTCTGTGAAGAAAATGGCCAGAGGCATGTTCACTTTTTCCCAACAAAAGATTTTTTTACGTTTTCAGCAAACATCTTGACGCAATTGGCATTATAAAACAACATGGCTGTTGTGCCTGAGATGTCTTGTAGTCACATGAAAACCTGAACAAATTGTGCAAAATGCAGGCTTACAAATCTGAAGGCAAACCAAACGTCCCCACAATTAGCCGTTTGCCGTGTGGTGAATGGGTATATATAATGTAGCCGGCAGCACAAGCAGCCAGTCCTCAGACACTGTGTTTCAGCAGTCGCTGCACAACAGCATGAACATGATATTTTTCATCGGCCAACTCATTGGCATCGTCCCCGTCGCCGTCATCCTGCTCTTCGTCCTTGCCAAAGTGGTTTCCCGCCACTTCTGTGGCCATGTGCAGGACGGCTACGGCTACGCTGTGCTGATCACGGGCTGCGACAGCGGCTTTGGACATCAGCTGGCTCGATGCCTGGACCACAAAGGGTTTGTGGTCTTCGCTGGGTGTCTGTGTCCTGAAGGAGCCGGGGCCCAGAGCCTGGCCAGACAGAGCTCCACTAACCTGAAAATCCTCAAACTGGACGTCACCCGGGACGAAGACGTGCAGCAGGCGAAGAGGATGGTCCAGGAAAACCTTCCAGAGAAAGGTGAGACTTTAGCACACTGTAAGAAATGACACAATTTTCTTCCCTATTTTGATTTACACAGGAAAAAAATGTAATTCTTTCAGAACAATGATCTTGTGACATTTCCATGTTGCCAGGCCTGTGGGCAGTTGTAAACAATGCTGGAATCTCAGACTGGGCTGAGATCGAATGGAGCACGTTCGAAGATTTCCGCAACATGATCGACATCAACCTGTTTGGCTGCATCAGGACTTCGATCGCATTTCTACCTTTGGTCCGTGCTGCTAAAGGTGAGATTGCTTACTGCACTGCATCCGCTCTTATTGTGTGTGGTGATGGCAAGAGTTATATTAAATGTTTTGTGTTTCCCCACTGCCACAGGCCGGATGGTTTATGTGTCAAGCATCTTTGCCTTCTTCCACTGCCTGAACATGGGAGCGTATAGTGTGTCAAAGAGGGGACTGGAAGCGTTCGCAGATTGCTTGAGGGTTGAAATGGCCAGCTTTGGTGTGAAGGTACGGTAATGCTGGAAAACCACATACAGATCCTATGACACTCTGAGGCATGAGTCATAAAACTTCTGGGAAGTCTGCAGTAAATAAATGTGATGCCTGTCTGTAAAAAACTGCCTGTAAGATTTTTTTCTTGTCATTTATTCAATTTAAAACCAAAGTGAGTAAATTAAATGAACAGGCTGCTGTCAGTAGCTTCATAGACACATGAGAGCAGAAACAGTTTTCTTGTCTATGTGTTACAAGAAAGGTGAGAGGATAGCACACTGTAAAAAGTGAGATGAGCGTTCTTTCATTTTACCTACTTAAGTCTTTCTAACTTGAAATTGAGTCTTGACAAATAAACTTTTCCTGTAGCAATTAAATCTATTTACCTGCACCTCTGAAGCTTTTGTTTGCACAGTTTAGTTTTACCTTCATCACTTTGCCTTTGAAAAAAAAGAACTTTAACTTAGGCCTTTTCCATTTCAGGTCAGCATCATCCAGCCAGGTAACTTCGGCCAGGCCACCAACATCCTGAAGATGAAAACAGGCGTGGACATTTGGGAGAAACTGGATGATGAGCGAAAGCAAATCTTCAACCGCCAGTACATCGACCTGGCTAATGAGTACTTCATGTCCACATGTAAGGCGGGATTCAAGGATACCAGCCTGGTCATCGACGCCATGATGCACGCGGTCACAGCTGCTCAGCCAAAACACAGATACCTGCTGGTTTCTGCAATGGACAGATTCTTCTTCCAACTCTTTCCGTTTTTCCCCACCATCCTCACCGACGCTGTATTCTCTCTCAGCCACATGTACGTGAAAAGAAGAGAAATGCTGTATGCTAAGTAGGAAGGGGAGATTTTGTGTCTCTGTGATGGAATAAAAGTTTCAGTTTTAATTATTATCCTGTATATTATAAAATGTGTGTTTTCCTGCATATTCAGAAACATGCGTCCACATGAGCATCCACCCAGAACTCAACAACTATATAATTCATATACTTATGATATGATGCATAGATAACAAATCTATTTTGTTGTATTTTGTAAATTAAATAATAATGGCATAAATTCAATTAAAGCAGTACATACAGGAATAGGTCAATACAAAAATAAATAAGCCATGCCCATCCACCAATGAACCATGCACAACATGGATAATTTATGACACCCTGTAGTGATCTTCACAGGCTGCAACATTTACAGCAGCATGGCCAATCAGTTAAGTTAATAACTGCTTCACGAGGACAGTTCTTTTTATTAGACTTGTTGGATATGAAGAAACAGGGACTTTATGGGAAATTCATTCAATTTTATCTCAGAAAAAAGGCAAGACACTGAAGCTTAGATTGCTCCCAGTAAGCACCTGGGGCACTGAAAAGGCAGAATATGATATGGCAGCTACCAGGGCTGAAATAAAATTTTAGAACCAAGAGTCAGGCTCCTGCTGCAGGATGTCACACTTGTCCTGTTTGCAGGGGAATTCCTGTGACAGGGAAATTTAAAAGAAAAGACTTGCAGCACTTTTATACTGTATTTTAACTGTAGTCTGCTAAGTTCCATGCAGTAAAGTCAGCAACAGGGGAGATAAAATCATGGTTGACCTTCTTCTTGTCAAATGAGGTAAACAACCTGATAAAGTTGATTAATACTCCATGCTTCAGTTGAATAAAATCAGTCTTCACCATCTGAATGTGATGTAACAACTCAACATCAGATACGATGCTTGCGTTTCATCCTCCAACCAGAAGGATTTTTTGGAAGCACTGGAAATTTTAGTGTTTCAAGAGCTATGACAGCCAGATGAGCGATGCCCTGCTGCACCCAGCTGGTAAGAATATGAACTGCTTTTATTACATTTTAAAGAATTTAATTTCAGTATTTAATTATGGTCTTATTACCTATTCTCAAAAATAATATAAAACCAACTTCTCTCGCCTCCATTAATTATAGTGCGAGATTAAACAAAAAGGATTACGCTTGATAGAAGTGCTTTATTTTTGACCTGAATATACCATATTGAAACTAACAGAGAAGAGCAGCTATTTTAATTCAGTGTATGAAGTTGACAATTAATGAGCAAATATGTCAATCAGATATATTTGATTTTATATAACATAATTAAACTTTTAGAGCTAAATGTTGAGCCAGTTGTCCATTTAAACCTTTCTACTTCTGATACAAAAATAATGTGTCAATAAAGTTGTTTCCCACGCTGGCACACATTTTTATTTATTTTTTTATAGACATGAAATGTTGTGAAACGGCGCAAATGATACACTGAATGTTGTTAAACTAGCACAATAATTTAATTTATTAACCATTTACGGCTCCGCGCTCTGTCTCTAGTGAGTCTTCTCGGATTCCGTCGATTCCGTCACAACAACAGAGCTGCAGCTAACAGGAAAGAGGCCCCACTCTGCTGCAGTGTCTGCTGTGCTGTATCACACTGACGAAGTGTCTTATATTATTGATAAATAATCCCATATTTTTGATGAAGTATCACATTTTTCTACGTATCTCAAAATTGCGACTTAATATTTCATAAGTTTGACTCAAACTCGCATGCTTGACTCTTAATGGAGTCATGCTGTTTGACTTATTAGCTTACTACTTACTTAGCGTGCGTACACATTCTAAACTGTGTGTAAAAGTACACGCATTTTAAGCCCATATTGAGTGAGTATTTGAAGCTGCTCTCAAGACTTTCTAATAAATCCGTGTATCTCCGTTGTGAGGCCCGTCCTCGTTGTCTCCGCGGAGGCAGACCTCTGGTAGCTCGACGATCTTCGTCGTTAGCGGCGCATCTGCGTGTCAACACCAGGAGACGAGTGATAGCAGCCAGCGGCAGTTAGCCGCTCAAACGAGCCGACGGTTGCGTGTGTGTCGCTCGCCTGTGTGAGTGGACACCTCGGGGAGCGGCGACAAGAAGCGGCTGGTGAGAGACAAGAGGCGTTTATCTCCCGGGGAACAAGAGAAGCGACACCCGCGGGGTGAGCTAGCTCAGTTAGCTGATGCTAGCAGGATTAACGTTAATATGTTAATGTGAACCACCTGCCAGATTATTGCTAATTTTCCAGGGTGTAGTGTTGGTGTCAGCTGGGTAGAAGGAGTTTGATCGTGGAGGAACATGAAACTACTGTCATCTGACATTTCACAAGGTTTCCTTATCTGTGCCTTTAGTTGCAGGGTCTGTTCCTGCCCCCCTCTCTCTGTAACCCGGGCAAACATGTTTTATTTGCACTGACAACAAGACGTGGTCCAGCAAGCCTGTTCGCCTGCTAACGAGACGTGTGTTGTTGCCACCAGCCCTGACTGTGACATGCAGATGGAGCAGTGACTCCCCACCCATGGAAACCCAGAGGAAGAGGTAAGTTTCCACAAAGGTTCTGTCTGAAGAGGACTGTTTTCATTCTGCTGCTGACCGCTGCTTGATCACCATGTGACATCGCCTGCAGACAGACTTGTCCTCATTTCTGCTTTCAACCACAAACCTCTGTTGTTCAGATGAAACACTGAGAGTGAAAGTAGCGGGGGTGTCTGGGACCAAACACCTGCTCAGGCCAGATCCTGCAGGCAGTTTTGGCAGCTTCTCCTCAGCCTCTCATCTCTTATTCCCTGCATAGCTAGTTGTCTTGAAGATAGTGTTAATTTTGTGATTGCACAGTACAGTTGATCCTGTGAACACGTATTGTTGGTCCTGCATTTCCATTGTGGTGTCAGATGCTGCACTCTTTATGTTTCTGAATGACAAGCTCTGGGGATGACGGTGGTGGAGAGCGAGGCCTGCTCCACACCTGGAAGGGCTACTCGTGCAGTGTCACCCCAGAGAAGCTGCTCTCACCCCGGCCGGTCCTTCAGGTTGCCCTGGGAACTCGACATGGAGTACTGCTGGTGGAAGGTTACACTTTTTATTGTATTTTTGGTTTGTTAATATTACAGACAGACAGTTTAGAGATGTAAGTTTTTGCAGACCTGAAAAAAACATGTGTTGCTTCAACTTCAGGAGGACAAGTGTACAGTTTTGGGGAGCTGCCATGGAAGCAGAGTCAGGTCCCTGAGCCGGCCAAACCCACCCTGGAGAGCGCACTAAGTGGGCAGCACGTGGTTGCTGTGGCAGCAGGAAGTTTCCACAGTGGGGCAGTGACAGAGGATGGTGTCGTCCACATGTGGGGGGACAATGGCGCCGGACAGTGTGGCCTGTCTGGCCTAAGCACCGTCCCCAACCCGACTCCGGTGGCTCTGGTGGACTGTGACTCCGGCCCCCCGCAGAAGGTGCCAGTGCTGGAGCTGGCCTGCGGGGAGCAGCACACCCTGGCGTTGTCTGTCCAGAAAGACGTGTGGGCGTGGGGCAGCGGCTGCCAGATGGGCCTCAGTGCCACTGTCTTTCCTGTGTGGAAACCACAGAAGGTGGAACACCTAGCAGGGAGGTATGTGCTTCAGGTGGCCTGCGGGGCTGCACACAGCCTGGCTCTGGTGCGCTGCCTGGGCCCCCAGGATGTCCACCGGCCCCCCGTGGACAAATGCAGACAATGTAACCAGCTGCTGTACACCATGACAGACAAAGAGGACCATGTCATCATCTCTGACAGTCACTACTGCCCCCTTGGGGTGGAGCTGATGGAGGATGAGGGGAGGCTGGAGGCACCAGCCCCCACCCAAGGACTCAAAACATCCCCATCTGAGCCGGTCCTCCCCTCCCACTATTCCACCTCAAACCCTGTTTCCCCAACACCTCCTAAAAGTGCAGACCTGTCCTCTGACCACAGCCTCCTCCAGGAGTTGGAGAAAGGGGAAACAGCCCTGGGTAACGGAGTGCTGCCGGGCTCGGACTGTGACCCCGCGACTCGGTCCAGAGGCGGCAGCGGCGTCGTGTCGGCGGTCAAGAGTTCATTGTATCCAGACGAGCAGGCCGTCAAAGACTACCTGAAGAAACTGTCAGACAACACACAGGCAGAGGCCAAGGCCCCGGCCGGAGGCCTGAACTCTCTGCTGGTGAGACCAATGGCCAGGATTTATTAATATCTGATGATCAATAGAAGTTGAGATGAAACAATTCATCAGTTAATCAGTCAGCTCATTGACAGAAAGTTATTCTTGGCCTGTGAGTTTAAACCTGACTCTTCTGTTCCACCTCCAGCCTTCGGCCTCGGCGCTCGCCTCCGCCCCAAGCTCCACGCTGAACCACCTGGTGGCCTCCTGTGCCTCTGCGGTGGGGGAGCGGGTCGCCTCCACCTATGAGGCCTTGTCCCTCAAGAGGATGATGAACTTCTACCTGCCCTCGGGGGGCTTGAGGTCAGGCGGGCCGGCAGGACTCACCGGGCCCATACCCGGCGTGGGTGACACCAGTGCCGAGCGTGTGCGCCAGGAGGACTCCATGCAGGGCAAGAAGAGCTCCAGCACGGGGGACATCCGCGAGGAGGAGGCGGAGGGCGTGCGGCGCCGCCTCTCGCTGCCGGGACTCCTTTCACAGGGTAGATACGCTGTTCAGCTCTTATCCTCCTCCTATACACTGCTGTGTAAGTACGCCTTGCGCACGTGCAGCTCGATGTCAGTGGTCATTGTGGCATGCTTCGTGCACAGGTGAATCTTGGAATGACATGCATGTCCTGCTCAGAGCAGCGTCACCTCCAGCTAATTTGAAGTCTGTTTGATTGTGAAGTCACACATTGCAAGAAAAATAGCTCTTGAATCCACTCAGGCAGGAACACAACTCTCAGCACATGAGTCAAGGCAGACAGGAGAGTCATAATTACACAGAAAGAACCATTTCTTCATTTTCAGTCTCTCTAAATTCAACTCTGGCTCACAACGCCTTAATTAAAAAGAGCAGATTGTGATGCAGGGCTGAAGCTTTGTGTTATACGCTGTGTGTGGGTAGGTCCAGGTTATCCTGTCTGAATGGTTGCCTTTGTGTGATTAAAAACACTGAGGAATGCAGATTGGGGGTTTTTAGCCTCCAGCTTTGTTAATCTGCCTCAATCAGAGGTGACCGAAAAATGGTACGATGCTTCTAACATCATATCTGTCGTTCCTCGCAGGCGGGCTCAGATCATTTGCTCCAGATTTCAGCATCTGTTTCTGAACTGACCTTGTGGGTTTTGTGAGGTTTGATGAGGAAACTGTGAGGTGAATCGTGAAAACACTCATACAAGTTTAAAAAGAATAGACAACCCCAGCCCAAATCAAATCCAGCAATGACATTACAGCCTGGACCGTGATTCTGTTCAGGTCTTTCTACAAACTTTATTCGTGATGTTCCCCGAGATGAGACGCTGGTGAATAACAGCAGCTGTGAGGAGCTGTGACGTGGCTGCTGCTGTTCACAGAGACCAGAGGAGCACAAAACAAGTTGAATTTCTCTGTGTTTGTTCTGTCTGCTGCCCTCAGGCCTCCTCCCATTGTTTGTCTGCTGTATGACAGCATGTGTGTCACATGACCCAGCTGATCTGCTGTTCTGAGCCCTGTCTCTGTGTGAGCATTTGATAACGTTCATTGATTTGTTCTGTACTTTGCTCCTGAAATTCATTTTGTTTCGGTTCAGTCCCGTCTTGAAAACACGTTGACATTTCATTAACTAATTAAAGAATAACTAACTCTGTCTCATATGGCTCAGGAGATGAGGTCACAGTTAACTCAATAAAGGAAAATCAGTTTGTGTGTTTTGTGTGTGTGTCCTGCACTCACAGTGTCCCCGCGGCTACTGAGAAAAGCCGGCCGTCCCAGGATGCGCGCCGTCGCCCTCACCCCGCTGGGAGGGGCGGTCCCTGAGGCCCAGGAAGTGCTGCCCACCCTGCAGACGGAGGTGTGGAGCTGGGGCCACGGCGAGCACGGACAGCTGGGACATGGAGACAATCTGGCAAGGTAGGACACATCCCGTGGGAAACCATCAGGAAGTGTTTTACCTTACAGCTGAAATAAGTAACAGGAACCAGAAGTAAAACATTTATCAGTATTTCATTCTCCAAATATACACAATGTGTTTCTGACAGTGGTGTGATGTGTCTATCTGAAGGTTGCAGCCACTGTGCATCAAGAGTCTAAACAATAAGGAAGTGGTGCGGGTGGCGGCCGGCGCGCACCACTCCCTCGCCCTGACCGCTCAGTCTCAGGTGAGTTTACCTGTGGAACATTTTCAGAGAGAGTGGTTTTGCGTTTCTTCCCACTCTTGTGTTTAAGCGATAAAGTTTTGTGTCCTTCTGGTCTCCAGGTGTTTTCATGGGGCAGCAACAGCTCCGGTCAGCTCGGACACATGGAGTCACCCAGCACGGTCCCCCGCCTCGCAAAGGTTAGGTCAAACAGCCTCCTTGTATGACCATGCGCACATAAAAACCTCCAGCTTCCTTGTTTCTCACATCTGGACTTCCTGATCCAGTTGTCAGAGGGAATCCGGGTGTGGGACGTGAGCGCCGGGGACAGACACACCCTCCTGCTGGCAGACGGAGACTGCATCCAGCCCATCATTTATTACAGCGGGCAGCAGGTGAGAGAGGGGGAGGAGGAGGGGATTCAGGCCAAGGAGCCGGGTCAACGGGAAGAAGAGGAGAAAGTGGAGGAGGAGGAGGAGGAGGAGCGGACGGGGGGCTGCACCCCGCAGCCTGTCCTGCTCCCCTTCTGCATGAACGTAAGTCCAGTAGTTTAATATTTACTGTTGAAGTCACATTTGTGCTTTTAACTGATTTAGAGAATTAAAATGCCTAAACAGGAACCAGCAGGAAGGTCTGAAACAGTATTTGCTTGTGTAACGTTTCAGAATAAAGTTGTTGATCTTGATTAAAAGAGCTGTGTGAGTTCCAGCACTGAACCCAGCGGTGAAATGTGTAAACTGCGTCCGTCTCCAGCTGGGTTACGTCAGCAGCGTGTTTGCGGGCGGCCGGCGATGCGTGGCGCTCTCGGACCGGAACGTGATGGGCTTCATCGCCAGTCTCCACGAGCTGGCCGCCGCCGAGAGGAAGTTCTACTGCAAGCTGTGTAACGTCAAGATGCAGATAATCCGTCCTCTGCAGGAGCTGGGTAAGAGCGATGTTCTGCCATTGTTACCGGTCCTTTTCGTTCGCTTTCACTTTGTCTTCCTCTGACCCAGTTCTGTTTGCGCTCCAGAGTCTCTGAGCGCGGCCCTTGGCCCGGCCACCCTCGGGCTCCTGCAGACGCTCGCAGGTCGTTTCAGCCTCCTGTGTCACCTGACCGGGCAGCACGCCGCCAGCCTCACCGCCAACCTGCGCCGCGGTCGAGATGTCAAGAGTCTGCTCATCCTCGACCACGCCAGCATCTTCCTCGACTCTTACAATGAGTACGTCGTCATTGAGATTCTTTGCAGGACTTCAAACTGATTCATACAGGAAGTTCTAATGACTTCCTGGTTGACTTCTCTTCCTGTCAAGGTACAGCAGCGCTCTGGGCCACTTCCAGGTGATGGGAGGTCCCCAGGCCCTGACCAAGCCGTCGATGTGAGTCCACATGAAACTTCATTCATAAAAACCCAGACATGAAAATGTGTGGCACCATCCGGAAACACAAACGTCTGATGTGGAACAAAACAGGAATAATAAAAGATGCCTGGTGATCATTGTCTTTGAAGAGATTTCTTTGGGAAGAGTCCCGAGCTGCTCCAGAGACTGTCAGAGTGCAGCGAGGAGAACCCGGCCACGGCCGACCTCTTGCTGGCGCTCTTCTACCTCCCGACCCGCCACCTTCACGAGTACGGCCGGCTGCTGCTCAAACTGGCCACGTGCTTCGAAGTGGTATGGAAAAACAACGTTTTATTTACTTCTTTTGGTCAAATCAACAAATCCTGACTCTGTCAAACCAGGTCTCATTTTTCTTGGTGAATGTTTCTGTCAGAGCTCCAGTGAGTACCAGAGGCTGCAGGACGGCTGCTCCAGGTTCGAAGCTCTCGTCCTCCAGCTGAAGAGGAAAAGGAAAGAGGCCGAGTACACGTTCCACTTCTGGAAGAGCTTCCCCGGCAAAATGACGGTAAACTCGCCGCGCATCCTTCGTGTCAGCCCCTCGAGGCGTCGCACGACATGGTTCATGTGTGAATGGTGTTGTTGTGTGTCATCAGGACTCCCTGAGGAAGCCTCACCGCCGGCTGATCTGTGAGAGCAGTAACAAGGCCCTGACCCTGCAGAATGCCGGCAGGTTCTCCGTAAACTGGTTCATCCTTTTCAACGACGCCCTGGTGCACGCGCAGGTCAGCCGCGCGAGCACGAGCACACACACACACACACACACACACACACACACACACACACACACACACACACACACACACACACACACTCCTTCACTTCTTTTCAAAGTCGCCGTATTTGAGACGCTGTAACCTGGTGTGTTTCAAGCGTTTGTGTGTGCTTGCCTTCGTGCTGTCAGGGCGTGGCGCCTTGTAAAAACCTCGTAAGTATTCGCAGTCAGATGCAAATGTCAGCGCAGCGACACTGACTCTCCCCCTGTCTCACGCTTCCTCCTCTTCTTCCTCCTCATGTGTGTGTGAAGGGCTTAGGGCTCTGTGTCATGAGATTCAGCCCAGTTGGAGCTGATCCACATTTAAACACATGACAAACACACTGTGACACACGCACAGACGTCATATCAGGGCTTTAATTACACAAGCATGAACAAGGGTTGAATCAACAGCAGCAGTCAGTACAAAGTCATGCCGTGAAGACAAACTTCGTTAGAATCCCTCATAAAGTTATTTACAATTCTTTCAGAGATCCCAAACTTTCCAGAGACCAATGCATCAGGCTGACATTTGTAGAAAAGTGAATTGAAGATGCAAACATGGAACATGGCACATGGTACAAACATGGAAGCTTGGGTTTGAATCTTTCAGTCAGTCAAACATCATAAGGGGAGAAAAGTGAGGATGGCTTTACTCTGTTCAGATTCTCCCAGTGATACTCAGCCCTATCCCTGCCTTCATTCTGCCTGCTGGAGACTGCAGGGGAGGATGAACTGGCTTCATAACCACAGCAGCCGGGGTTTTAAAGGACACGATAAACTGTCCTTTCCAATCCTGTGACACTTTCTGGTTCACTTCCTACCCTCTCTCTCCCTGTTCGTCCCTCATTTTTTATCTTTCCGTTTTCATCCCTGCCCGTTCCTCCCTCTCTTCTAGTCTGCACCTGTCACTGGTTGTCCCCCCTCCCATACTGACTGTGTGACCTCTGCCTTGACTCGCTCTTGGTTTGTCATTGTTTTAAACACCTGGCGGTCAGGGAACAATGTTGAACTCCTGCAGGAGCTGGAGAAAGCTGCGACCCCTGTAGCTTGTGATGGTAGAGATGTGAGAGAGAAGCAGGGCATGCTTTAAAAACACATGTGAAGCACATGTTGTCTTGCATGACTGACCCCGGTGTCTTACAGGTTAACCTTGAACAAGGGGAAGCAGATGTAAACTGTTTTTTGAAGAGCAATGTACACCTGATGACTTGGTTTTAAATCTGTGTATATATGCGTTTTGTTGCATTTCGGAGTATGTCTTGAAGCTACAAACACTGTAAATCAAAACAATAAACTGTGTGTAAGTAGTGGTGAACTACGGAGTAAAATTGGAATAATAGAAAAACAAAAACTGGGGTGAGGAGTTAGGACTGATGAGGAGGAGGAGGAAGGTGAAAGGTGAAATTTTATCATTGATGATAAGGAGATAAAAACTGCAGAATCACTCCTTCACTGAACCTTCATGACTGTGTCTTCTCTGTCCCACTCAGTGTTAGAAATGAATAGGTACAGTCATCTCCTCACTGCTTATTCATAGAAATCTCCTCCCTTGTCCTTCTCCCTCCATCTCCTCCCCCTTTTCCATGCTTGTCCCTTTTCTCTTTTATGTCCTGTTGTCTTTCCTTTCTCTCCTCCAGTTCTCCACCCATCACGTCTTCCCTGTGGCCACGCTGTGGGTGGAGCCCATCCCGGAGGAGAACAGCGGCATGTGAGTCTCTGTCTTCCCCAGAATTATTTTTTAAAAAATAAAACGTGTTTTTTGACATGAGCTGCCAGGATTTGTTCCCAGTGTAAAACTGTGTTTGTGTGCACGTGCAGATATGGTTTGAAGGTGATCACACCAGAGGAGACGTTCACCCTGCTGGCCTCGTCTCCCATGGAGAAGGTAGTCCATCTGTTGACGCCACTGACAGAGCTCATCTGAGTAAGCACATCTTAAGAGTGTGTGTAAATTCGTTCCCAGGCCAAGTGGCTCCGCTCCATCAACCAGACGGTGGAGCAGGCCCTGGGCGGTGTGGCGCAGGACGCCACATCAGGGCACAAGCTGGAGCCCCCGATCTCCAGGACGGCCTCCTACACCTTTTACAAGGACGGACGTCTGAAGGAGGCCACGTACGAAGGTCGCTGGCTCGCTGGCAAACCCAACGGCAGGTGGGACGCACACACAAACACAAACTGTCTGTCTGCAAGTCTGAAAAGCTTTTTAAGTGTTGATATTGACTGGGATTGGGATTAATGATGTTTTCAGGGGAGTGTTAAAATGGCCAGATGGACGAATATACACTGGGGACTTCAAGAACGGACTGGAGGATGGGTGAGTGCCGGCTGCCAGAGTCAAAGATCAGCTGAGACTTTTCACGTCTGCTTCTTCACCCATGTTGTCATGTGTTTGCGTAGCTTTGGTGAATTTGTCGCTCCCAACAAAATGCTCAGCAAGAACGATCACTATCAAGGTCACTGGAAAGACGGCAAGATGCACGGCCTGGGGACGTACAGGCGAGTTTGCACGACAAGAAACACAAAATTCCATAGAATAATCAGCAGATGAATCCATCATGAACACCCTCGTCTTGATTGGCAGGGGTTGCACTTTATTGTGCATGAACTTTTCTTTATTTTACTTTTAAGGTGACTGATTTGTTCGAGTCTCGTCACACAAGGCGCTGGGCTGTATAATTAACAGTCAATGTGGTAAATTAACTTCTGAAAGAACATTCAGTTCAGCAGTTGAGTGTAAACATCCTCTGCCCATAGGTACGCCAGTGGTGAGGTTTATGACGGGTCTTTCCAGGACGGGATGCGACACGGCCACGGCGTGCTGCGCAGCGGCAAGCTCAACACGTCCTCCCCCAGCGTCTTCATCGGCCAGTGGCTGCAGGACAAGAAAACTGGCTATGGGGTGTTTGATGACATCACAAAGTACGCTTTGATGAGCGTAAATTTATGTTCTGTAAAGTTTTCTTTTTGGCCCCAGGGCAGTGGGGAATCTAAAGACTCGCTTTTTGGGTTTTTTTCAGTTTAAGCCAGAGCTGTTTGTCTTTTTTCTGTCCAGAGGAGAAAAGTACATGGGCATGTGGCAGGACCACCAGCGGCAAGGCACCGGGGTCGTGGTCACCCAGTTTGGTCTTTACTACGAGGGAGCCTTCAAAGATAACAAGATGATGGTGAGAACTTCTGTCTCAGACTTCAGTCTCGCTGTAGGGTTTTGATCTTGAAAGGAGATGTCTCAATTGGAAACACAAGATGAGATAAGATAGGATTTATTGTCAATACAAGTTCAGTACAAGACACTGACGGGGCAAACAATGTGATCCCTTTCAGGGCACTGGGATCCTTCTGTCAGAGGACGACACCACATACGAGGGGGAATTGTCTGACGACTGGACCCTCAACGGGAAGGTGACTGACACACATCAAAACACATTCTCACAGAGGCGGGATTCATTTAAATGAATATGTAAATATTTAAATTTATATGTATAGATGTGTGGGGAAAAAAAAGTACTCACAAACATCATATCCTGGTTCAGGGTGTGCTGACCATGGCGAACGGCGACTACCTGGAGGGATCCTTTGGTGGCGAATGGGGCTCCGGCCTGAAGGTGACGGGGTCTTATTTCAAACCGCACCTGTTCGACAGTGACAAGGACAAGACCCACGTCGTGTAAGCTCACAGACAACAGTGGAGAAAACCCAACCTTTTATTTGTCCGTCCTGTTCATTCATCTTGTTTGTGTGCGCGCGCGTTGTTGCAGGAAGCTGGGGCGTCTGTGCGTGTGCGCCGAGGACAAGTGGCAGGCGGTGTTCGAGGAGTGCTGGAGCCAACTGGGATGCGAGGCGCCGGGTCAGGGGGAGAACTGGAAGGCATGGGAGAACATTGCCGTGGCCCTCACCCACAGCCGGCGACATATCCAGGACAGGTGCACGCTGTATGACATTTGTACTGCGTGACTGCAATTGTCTTTTTACTGAGATGCAGAGAAGTTGGATTAGAGCTGAAGTATGTCTGTGTGTGTTTGTGTCGCAGTCCGGAGATGATGTCTCGGAGTCACAGCCGAACCCTGGAGAGTCTGGAGGTCATCCCGCAGCACGTGGGACCCATCAACATGGAGCGATATCACGCCATCCACCTCTACCTCATCAAGGTGAGTCCTCCCGCCGCTCCTCCCCTCCAGTGAAAACACATGAAATTTTCAGGACTGTAGACGATACTCCCTCCCCCAGGCGTGTGACACCCCCCTCCACCCACTGGGCCGGCTGCTGGAGACCCTGGTGGCGGTCTACAGGATGACCTACGTGGGCGTCGGCGCCAACCGACGCCTCCTGCCTCAGGCTGTCAATGAGATCAAGTCTTACCTCAACCGCATCTTCCAGATTGTCAGGTGCTTCACATCGTTGCTGTCATTTGAATTACTCTTCAGTTACGTATTTCTATATTGAATTGCTGTTAATATTTTGGTTTATGTGTTCTTGAATGCTCTGTAGGTTTCTGTTCCCTGACCTACCAGAAGAGGGCGGTGTGATTCCAGAGCAGACCATCAACTTCCAGGACGAGAAGGAGGCGGGCTTGACGGACGCCCCACTGGAGTCGCCCAAACCCAGGTAAACGCTGCGCCGCGTTCCTTTTCCAGCTGTTGTTCCTCATCACGTATCAGTTGCTCACGTGAAACACCCCCCACACACACAGCCGTGTGGTGAGCAGCTCCGCCCTGCTGCTTCCCGTCCTGCTGCCCCGCCTCTACCCGCCGCTCTTCACCCTCTACGCTCTGGACAAGGAGAGAGAGGACGACGTGTACTGGGAGTGCGTCCTCCGCCTCAACAAGCAGCCGGACCTCGCTCTCCTCGCCTTCCTGGGCGTGCAGCAGTACGTCACAAGCCGGCCGCGGTGACAGCGATTTGTTTCATGATTCGCATGTAAACTTTCACTGTTTTCTTTCTTCCTTCAGAAAATTCTGGCCTGTTTCTATTCCCGACTCCATGCATGCGCTTGGGGAAAAGCAACAGGTACGTTTCACGTCATCACAGTATTTGAATGGCCGCCGCAGCATCTTGCTAAAAATGTCACTAAGGTTGAATTAATGAGGCAGATTTCTCTGGGTCCAGACAAGGGACAAGCATTTTTTCGCTGCTTTCAAATTTTTGTAGACAAAATAACTCGCTGATCAACCCTGACAAGTAATCGACAGATTAAAAAAGAATGAAAATAATTGAGTTGCAGCCCTGAATGTCATGTCGCGTTGACTCCTCCAGGTTCTCTCCAGCACTAAGGATGCCTGCTTTGCCTCCGCAGTAGAAACTCTGCAACAGATCAGGTACAACTCTCAAACAACCGTTGTGGAGTCAAGAAGTTAAACTGTTTAGAAAGGGGAGAAAACCACTTGTGTGTTTGTGGGTTTGCAGCACAACATTTACACCCTCCGACAAGCTGCAGGTGATCCAGCTCACCTTTGAAGAGATCACGCAGGAGGTTCAGTCGCTGCTGAAGCACGACTTCTTGTGGTCCATGGATGACCTCTTCCCCGTCTTCCTCTACGTTGTGCTGCGAGCTCGGTGAGCCCCGGACCAATGATGCCGAGGCGACAGAGGTTGAAGCTCCAGTTTCAGGCTTGACTGTGATTCTCACTTACTGGATGTTTGATTTCCCCCTTCAGTATCAGGAACCTGGGGTCAGAGGTCAGCCTGATCGAAGACCTGATGGACCCCTGCGTCCAGCACGGAGAGCATGGTATCATGTTCACCACACTCAAGGTAACACACGCACAAACATACACAATGTGTTATTTAACAGGTCCCTGAGTTTCCTGTCATTTCTTAGAAAGGAAAATAAAAATTGTTCTCCGTCTTCTCCATCTGCAGGCCTGTTACTACCAGATCCAACACGAGAAGATCACTTAGTGCTGCCGCTCCACCCCCTCCACCCTCCCTCAGCCAATCACAGGTCCCAGACCGGCGGCCAGTGGGAAGCGGAGGATCATATGAACAGGTTTCCACCAGCTCCATCTGCTGCTGTTATGGAGATGGAATCCCCCCCCCCCACACACACACACATATTAACACACTGCAGAGTTTTCTGCCCTCTCAGTGACCTTTACCAGCCTCTTATCTCTGGATCATGAAGGTACACATGGGAATATTGTTGGTGTTTTACTGCCAGAGATAAGCCACTTCATACCGTCCAGTGTAAAATGATGAAATGTGTCTGCAGCACAAAGACTGATCTCCTGTAGTTTAAAAAACATATAACATCATTGGCTTTTCTGCTGGGAAGGAATAAGAAGTTTATACCAGTGTTTTTTTTTAAGTTAGTGCCAATATTTCAGCATGAAAAACAGCTTTTTTTGTCAGATTCATCACTGAAAACGGTCAAAATTTTGATTCTCGTCGACATGAAGAAGCTGACATCACAAAGACGGACATGATATCAGGTTTACTTCTGCATTCACACAAAACAAAACATGTCAAGTACGCAGTGGGTCAGTGTAGACTGACTTGACGAGAACTCTAAAGGACTCTAATGTTCTCCTGTTGCACCACTTGAATGCATTTCAGAGTTTTTCGCAGCCAAACGACTGCAGCTTTCCGTTTCAAGAAGTTGTTGAAATCCAGCGCCTTCTGTTTTCTGTTGGACCGACCCTCACCACGACTTCTTTCTAAAGATCCAGCCAGAGATGTCAAACTGGCAGCACTGTTAAACACAAACTGGATGACTGACCTGAAAACACAGAAAGTAGACATCAAAAGAGTCTGCTTCTCTGTCGTGCATCTCCAAAGCTGATCATTTTTGACATTTTCAGATAAACGGTTCCTTTAAAATTCTCACACTCCTGAACTTGAATAAACTGACTTTTCTGAGAAAGCATATCATCAGAAAAACAGAACTGTACTTCCTGAAAAGTTTTGGAGTTGCATGATTTTTCAAAAAAAATTTTTTTTACAGGATAACATATTTCTTTCCTGTTTTCCTCAACTTTTGGTGTAAAGAGCTGTGAAATATTTTTCTTGAACAGCAGAGAAGATGCAAGATTTAAACATGGAGTTCTCGATAAAAAAATTCACTTTTTCCCCACAGAACTTTTAATAGTCATTGGGTTTTGAATTAAACAAGCTGAAAGAAGCCTTAGGTTTGGAACAACACAGCATTCACTGCAGACAAGGACATGATATTTGCAATGAAACTAACCACCGTGAAAAAATCTCATTAAACCGCACTCATCTTTAGAATAATGAAAATTTAATTTAATGCATAATCCTGCCACAAGTTTCATGCACATTATCAGATGTGCCGATCCCATCATCATGACTGT
Organism: Psettodes erumei; assembly: GCA_016785225.1. Taxonomy (NCBI): domain Eukaryota; kingdom Metazoa; phylum Chordata; class Actinopteri; order Pleuronectiformes; family Psettodidae; genus Psettodes; species Psettodes erumei. Next base: position 2,161,435 of record JAFBJZ010000953.1, read on the forward strand.
TCTTTTTTTAAACTGTACACTAGCTGTCAGAGATTGTTGCTTGTTTGTGATTTGCGACTCACATGTCGGTTTATAAAAGGGCTTAAGAGGGGATTCGGAGGATGACAGAGCTCTTTTTTCTAATGTCAGGTTTTTTTGTTTTCTCGGACGGTTTAACAATAGAAAATCCATCAGATCAGAGGGCGGGGGACTAAATTTCGGTGAAGCTGCAGGAATTTTGCAAAGAAATGACTATCGAATGGTTTTCAATTAAAATCTGAAATTTCAAGCTTGATGAATATAGACACACAAATCAGTGAAACAACAAAACACCTCAGAGCGTTTAAAATCAGGCTTCTCTGATTATTTGACTGAAAAACTATTATTAGAAGAGGAGCTGAGACTGAACGTGCCTGACGCTCAACAAAATGAAGCAATATTATCTTTGTAACAGAGAAATTCTTCATCAAGACACAACAAGTGACAAAAACATTCCCCAGGTTGGATATTGTTCTGTCAACCAGAGACAAACCGAACACCTGATGCAGAACGATTTGAAGTGTGGGGTTCACAAGTGAAGATGATTTTGAAGATGACATAAGCTCGTGATTTAAAAACTTTGTGACGACTGACAACTGGTTAATTCACTGACCTCAGCAGCTCTTAACTATGAAACCTGCATTGTGTAAAAAATGACTTGGATCAGTGGAGTTTGTGTTTCAGCTGGCTGACGTGACGCCTGCCTGTGTGTGTTTTACATATTGTACTTTTAAACCAAAACAGAGGGCAATAAAACTCACCCGATGGACGTTGAGAACCAATCTGCTCCAGCGTTTTTGTTGTAATGGTTAAGTGTTTTTTCTGTTTTGTATCAGAATTGTCGTTGTTCCTTTTATAATTGCAGATGCCTTTTATTTTACAGGTCACAAAGAGCCCGTCACGTGTCAGACCTGAGGGAGGGTTATCTTTTCTGAGGAGAAAAGATTGTTTCTCCAAGCGTCCACTCTCTCTTAACTCCACTGCTGTCCTGGCAGATTATCTGATCTTTTAATTATCCACTCAATGTTTTGTAGACCTGTGTGGCCTTTTCTTGTCTATTTAATGACACACTACCCCCACCCCGCAAATACTGAAATTATAAACTGTTGCAGACTGTTTCTCTTGTCTCTTGAAGTTGCACCTCCTCTACATTCTCTCCCCTTTTCTGTCTCAGCTCCTCCTGCGTGCCTCTGAAAGCTGAAAGAGTTAAGAAGATTTGGCAGCACAGTGGCAGCCATCCAGCGAGAGAGGAACCGGCTTCCGGTGGCCAGAGGCAGGAGGCTCACTTGACCGGGATTAAGTGGGATCGGGAGAGATTACAGCCCTCTCTCTCTCCCTCTTTCTCTCTCTGCAGCTCGATGAAAGCGTAGTCCTCCGTCCAGTCACCTGGAAATATTTTCCCATCGTATTTTCAGTTACCTGCACCCATACCAGTGCTAGGGTCTGCAGGAGCTGGAGTAGAAAAACCTGTGGACTCCCTGAGGACTTGGACGAAGAGGTAAGATTTATCAAACTGCTTTGTTTAAAAAAAAAGGAGAAGGATTCAGAGCAAGGCCAGAGGGATCATCCTCATCCTTTTCTTTAACTACAGAAATTTGCCAGATGGGTCTTGAGTAGTTCCATCTGCTTTATTTCTTATAATCACTTTTTTTCACAGATATTTCTGCTCAAATGCATTGTGACCATCATGTTGCACAGCTGTGACAGTTTTCACCGTCATGATCAAGGGCATAAAGGCAGTAAACATGTCGTATGAAATAACCTGATATCTGATAATCTGATGTTGAGTGAATATGGCCGGTGATAAGTGTGTATTTACACCACTGCTGCTCTTACAAGCGACCGTGAAGTGTGCCATTAACCCCTGACCCCCATTCACACTGATGACTTGATGCTAGATGTGACAGCGCCTCCCTACCTGATCCTGCTGCACGCTCACGACTCACGGCTGGACGGATTACCCACAAGGCAGAGTGGACGGGTGATGCCACAGAAAGGAGACCAGAAAATCTTGTTTTGTTGCGGCTTTCCTGTGCGTGCTTGCAAAGAGAGAAGAGTGCAAGGGCAAGATTTTAATGTGTCTGGAAAAAAAACCTTTCAAGACACCAAACAAGGTTGTGTTTCCTTCATTTCCAGGTTATTCCAGTCCTGGGGTCAGAGGTCAGGAGACCAGTAATCATGAGACAGGCGGTGGAGGCTCAGGTGTTAAACCCCCACTGTGAACTCGGAGAACACGGTCAGTTGTGCACATTTACAACAGTTTATGATTGTTGATGTACCTACACTATATGTCATTTTTTGACACATTCCATCGGTTTGTGTGCGCGTCGCAGGTTTGCGTCAGATCCTGACGGACGTGATCAAGGAGGTGAGACAGTCGGTGAATCAGGACATCGATGGAGCAGAGATCCTCCACAGTTTGTTGAACGCCTCCTGGCTGCAGTCACTGCTCAAGGTCTGCAAACAGCCACCAGCATTTTCACCATGCGGCATTTTTTCAACTCCATGTGAACAGTACCCAGTAAAATATTTGATTGATCTGATGTGACTGTTATCAGGTGTACGAGTGTCTTCAGAGGTATCTGAGAGACGCCCCAGCTCCGGCTCTGGACTACGCTTCAGGACTCTCGCTGCAGGTTACTCTCACATTTGTTTTCTAATATTAACGTACTATTGTAGGATGGCGGGTCATGTGGTTTCCTGTCTATGCAGCTGCTGATCGACATCAGAGCGTTACCAGGCTGCTCTGAAGAGGCCAGAGAGCTGTACCGCCTCCTGCGGCAGCCTCACCTGCAGGTCAGCTTCTGCTGTATTTATTTGTATAATTATTGAAACAATATTTTCTCCAACCTTGAACCGGTTTACCAAAATGGTTTGCACATGTTCTTTGCAGCTTCATACTTGGTTATTTGCATGTTTTCTAGGCTCTTCTCTCCGCTCACGACACGGTGGCCCAGAGGGACTACGAGCCGGTGCTGCCCCCGATGCCCGAAGATCTGCCGGACGACGAGGAGGCCACCCGGATCGTCTGCCTGGTCAAAAACAAACAGCCTCTGGTGAGCCACGTCACTTTCACTGTTAAACTATAAAAACTGCAAGTGAAGTTTGGATTGTGCTGCTTTGCAGAGGAGCTTCCTCAGGCCTCAGTTGGCAGATGAACCCTTTCAGTATTAAGGCATGATGTGACCTGACAGTGAGGCCACATTTTGATGGGATAACCCCCATTATTGTTTAATCCCTCTTCACAAAACCAGGTTTGTTGGGATTAGGGAAACCCATCAGACAAACCTCACCGAGCATGAAAATGGGTTTAGAACATGCACGTCATACAACAAAAAAAAATACTAAATGGTTTAGTTAACCTTTCCTTTTTAGGGACTATCTGCATGGCGAGATAACAGCAAAATAGTTTGGAGACATCTGACTTCTGCTCGTCGTGTTAAACATTTTTTCCTCTGCTTTTGAGTGAATCTGTTGTCTCCCAGCTTCGCAACCACCAGAGAGTCGGGCTGCTTGGCAGAGGGAGGATCCGCAGCCACTGGGACACCCTGAGGCATCTGACCTTTCAGAGGCTTCACCGAGGCAGCGCATGTGCCGCTGAGAGACAGAGCATGGATGTGAAGGATTTGTCTAGGTCTAGGTGCAGCGCTCGTAGAGGCAGCTACCCTCCGACTGAAACCCTCTGTCACCCTGCAGGGGCTCGGCCGTACCCCCCACCTCAGTACAAACCAATCAGTAGCTGTCAGCTGTGCTGCAGCAGACCAACGAGCCAGTGTAGAGTTTGTTACGCCGACCTGCTCTGGGAGCAAAGCCTGAACCGCTCAGCGCCGTCGGTCTACAGCTCTGTCCTGATCGGTAAGGAAAGATCTGGGCCTGGTTTCCTACTTTTAGTGGAGCACTGAGCGGCTAAAGAGCCAGATGTTTCCCTTTCTGTTAAATTTCTGACAGGACCTGCAGTTATGACAGCTCACCTGCTTGTGATTTTACTTGGATTAATAATCTCTGTTTTCTCATTGGAGACAACGTTATTGAAGATCTCGACAGTGGAAATGAGGATGAAACGGGAGAGTCTGCCGAAGCCCCGTCTCCGCTTCCCACGTCCCGGCGTTGGACCATGTCGCCTCCATTCCTCACTGCATCCTGCTACTCCAACATAGACGGCTTCCTCCAGCCAGGCCCACCTTCACGGCTCAGAGGCCACAGCCCTCGCATCCACACAGCCCCCCCGAGCCCTATGCGCCCCCGCCGCATGGTGGAGATGCCCCCAGTGCCGTCCGTCGAGCTCGCCAAGCAGGAGAGTCTGGACGAGCTGAGGACGACCGTGCAGCTGGCCGCCAGCTCCATGGAGAACAGCACCAAGGACATCAAGCTGCTGGGGGAGAAAATGGCCGCTGCCACTGAACGCATGTCAGAGACAGTGCAGGACAACTCGCACGCCTTAGTCCTGCTCACTCAGGTGGTGGACCGGCTGCAGACGCTCCTCACCGCCAACAGGACCGAGGTCACTTCTCCAAAACCTGAGCAAGACATCAAGCCAGAGAAAAGCCCAAAGACTCGAGGGCAGCGTCCGTCTCTGACACACCAGTCCAGATGTTCCTTCCCATCACTACCTTCCTCCGCCTCCTCCTCCTCCAGCTCCCTCAGCAGCTCCCTGGATGCTCCCTCCACCTCCCAGGGCACCAGCTGTCTGTCCGTGTCCTGCCGCGGATCCCCTCAAACCACCCCGAGAATCAAAAGTGCCCCTTTGCCAGAGAAGAAGCACGTCCACGCCGACCTCCAAGTGTCCAAACATCCTGTGAGCAACGGCCTTGTCGATGAGCCCGGGGAGATGTCCAAAGCAGCCGTGAAAGGTCATCGCTCCAATCGGCGGAAGAAGAAGAAGAGAAAGAAGGCAAAGTGAGAGATGCTGGAGAGCGTGAAACAGTGGACTTCTTGTGTCTTCTCCACAAAGTGGCTGCGATGCAGACATGCACAGTGGTAGTTGACATTTCTTATGGCTGTCGTCCATCATGTTCGACCATTTCTTTCATTCCTGCTTTCTCGTGTCTGAAATCAGTCATTTGCAGAGTGTCACCTTTCTTCATGTCAAGCTGTTTTTGACTTTCATTTGTCGTTTTGTTTGTGTCATGAAGTAACACCAAACTCTTCTTCCATTTCTCCTCCAGAGTGTGCACATCCTGTCGCTGCTTCCCACAGACCCCATCGCTTTTGTTCATCTTCATTTTTGTGTTTTGGTATGATGTCCGTATCACAACAGGTTTATTTATCCTAAGTTTTTGTCTTTTTTTTAATTCTAGGGAGCTACGATAAAGAGAAACGAGGTCACGGGAGAGATTTTCATTGCTCGAGTGATTCACGGAGGGCTGGCTGATCGAAGCGGTGAGCCTCTTCTCCCGAGGACAGTGGTGAAGAAAAGTTCATCACACAAGAGACAAGTTGGAAGTCTTACTTGTATTCCTGTGCTCCTGTGTTTATAGGTCTGCTTCATGCAGGGGACAGGATCCTGGAGGTTAATGGTTTTCCAGTGGAGGGGATGGAGCCAGAACAAGTGATCCAAGTTGTGGTAGGTCACTGATCCCTGATTGTGTCGTTAACTTTGGGGTTTTTTTCCGCTGTGTGCCGTGCATATCTGCTAATTAACCCTTGTTGTTTCTTTGCAAATATGCAGCAAGCGAGGTCACAAGGCACCATCATGTTTAAGGTCATTCCCATCACAGAGAGGCCGGTCCACAACCAGACGATGGTGAATCATCATCTATTCCCACTTATTCTCTTTTAATTTCTTACATAAACCTCTTATATATCATCAGTATAAATGAGTTTGTCTGGTGTCAGATCTACGTGCGGGCCATGGCCGACTACAGCCCCCAGCAGGACCCGGCCATCCCCTGTGCCGACGCCGGCATGAGCTTCCAAAAAGGTGACATCCTGGAGATTGTGGACCAGACAGATGCCCTCTGGTGGCAGGCCAAGAAACTGCCCAGCAACATGGCCTGCGCGGGCCTCATCCCCTCCACCAACCTGCTCAAACGGTCAGGACAGTTCAGTTTTTCAATTACTTTTAGAATTATTATGACGGAGAAATTCCCACAGGGAGCTGCTGGGTACAGGAACAATATATTTCCCAGTATTCTCTGTTTTACATTTTAAATTGAATTAATTTCACAATATTTGTAAGTGGTAAATAACATAGTTATAAAGTTTTCAGTATATGGTATGATGTCCACATGTTGTGACAGGAAGCAGAGGGAGTTCTGGTGGTCTCAGCCTTATCAGCCACACACCTGCATTCAGACCTGTAAGTCCATCCCTAGAAATGTTTTCTTCACCTCACACTTTGATGAAAAGTCCAAACAGTTTCACAGTTGAGTTTTTTCGTTGTGTTTCAATCCATGCTTACGTGAAGTGAGCACTGTAGAAGAAGGTAAGGACAGACGATGTTTTCTGCAAATCTGAAAACTCTATGTGTTGTTTTACACAATGTGTTACAGTATTTTTCACCCACAGAGGAAGACTTGATGGCCATTGATGAGAAATGTGTTGAAGCAGGTAAAGCCTCCTCTATTCATTTATTACTTACTATTCAGCGAGCTTTCATTTCTTATACACAATCACATTGTCTTTGCTGTGTGTTTTTCTTTCTGACAGATGAGGAGGCTTTTGAATCTGGTAGGTAAGTCTTTGTTGATTTCACCTGTTCTGAATACAGTGTAAAGCAAATGCAAAGCATCTCCTGTTTACTCATCCTTCGTCTGAAGCTTTTGTTGTTGCTTCTTTTCTAAACTTTTTCACTGCCTGACGGGGAAATGTCAGAGGAGCTCAGAGAAGGTGAGAACACCACTCTCTGCTCATAGGTTCTTATAATGCAATATATTTTCAGTTCCCTTGTTTGTCTGCTTTTTGTGAATGTTATATAAAGTGCTGTACAGTAGTTACTATGATGTGGGTTATTTTTTAATCTGTCATGCAGCCGTAGAGTCCTCTGAATCTCATTTTCCTCCACATGTTTCACGATGTTTCTCTTCATATCAAACAGACGGTGATGACTTCAGCAGCAACATTGAAGGGATTTACTTAAGTAAGTTAAACATAAATATGATAATTTATATCATATTACATCCTTTATGGTTTCTATTTTTCATGGACGGTTATTTACTCTTTTTTCCCCTCAGCGGGCTTCAGGCGCAGCCTGCGTCTGTGCAGGCAGAGGTCTCACAGCATCACCCAGCCCTCCTGCCACACCCGCTGCCCCAGCAGCTGCTGCAGCACCGTCAACAGCCCCTACGAGGAGGTGGTGCGCTACCAGCGCCACCCGCAGGACACAAACCGCCTCATTGCCCTGTTGGGTAGGTGCATTTCGGATTATTAAAAATGAGCATTAGGGCAACTTTAAATTACTTTACCAAATATGTATATTCATTAACATTTAATTCTCCAAGCTGTTACAGTCAAAAATGAAATGTGGCTGCATCCTTGTGGTTCAATGTATGATTGTATTTTGTGTTTCTCTCAGGTCCTTCCGGTGTGGGTGTGAATGAACTCCGGAGGCGCTTGATTGAAATGAACCCCAATGTCTTCCAAGGAGCTATACCTCGTATGTTCCATTTATCATCCAGTGAATTTGCACTGAACTAAAAGGACATATGTTTTATAAAATGTGAATGATGATTTCGTCTTTTTGTGGACCAGACACAACAAGAGCGCCCAAAGGATACGAGGAGTCTGGGAGAGAATATTTCTACACCAGCCGAGAAATCTTCGACAACATGGTTTATAACAACAGGTATAACTGTCTCTGCTGCAAATACATTAATAATGAATAAATATAGTCACGCAGCTACATTTCAATGTAATTTTTAAAAACACATAACTGAAACAAATGTTTGAGTGTTGAGTATTTATGGTTCCTGTGCATTTGAAATGAAACTGATGATGTTCGACAGGTTTCTGGAGTACGGCGAGTATAAAGGGAACCTGTACGGCACCAGCATCGAGTCTGTGAAGGACGTTTTGAACAGTGGAAAGATCTGCGTCATCGACATCGAGCCAAACGTAAATACAAAAATGGAGAGAGACGAGTTACCCCAATGTTTATTCTTATTGTGAAAGAAATAACATTATTGTCACCCTATACGTTTAAATTAAAATGACCTGTGTTTGTGCTTTATCTCTCGGTTTAGGCCATTCAGGCAGTGAGGACCCATGAACTGAAGGCCTACATCATCTATGTCAAGCCTCCACCCCTGGAGCGCCTCAGGGAGAGCAGACAGGATTCCTACATCACCACCAACTACTATGTCAACCAACCGTTCAAAGTGAGCAAATCTATTCAGTTAGGTTGAGACGTTTATTTGGACCGAAGCTGGAGTCAGGTCTGACTTTTGTGTCCTCCATCAGAATGAAGACTTCCAGGAGATGGAGGAAGCAGCCCGCAAGATTGAGTCCCACTTCTGGCAGTTTTTCGACCACGTGATCATCAACGATGAGCTGCAGAACTCTTGTGTCCAGCTGCTGACAGCAGTGATGAAGGCGCAGGACGAGCCGCAGTGGGTCCCTGCCAGCTGGATACGACCCACCGCTGAGTCGTAAGAAAGAGGACAGAAGAGAAGACAAGGGCATGGGGTTTTTTTTTTACACTGACAGCAAATTGTGTTAACTACCATACCAAAAAGCTTTACATTGAAATCAATTTGTTTTATGACAAATACTGCATGTTTTATGGCAGTAGAGCATGAAAAATCCAAATATTTTGATCTTAGTGTTTCTGGCGTGCACGATCTGGTTCTTAAATCATTTCTAATCCCCAGAGACAAGCTGAAGTTGGACTCAAGTCCAAATAAATCCCTGGAACTCTGTCAGTTTTTCACCATTTTGTGTTTTTTTTTTCTTTTCTTGCAGTAAAACTAAAGTGTTTTTAGATAAATATAGTAACTGTACTGCCAGGGGCGCCTTTTCCTAATGTCTTTTTGAAACTGCAGAATCATTAAATAATTAGAGTGAAAGATAAGAAAGGTAGTTTCCAGCTTCGCATGCAGCTTTAACTTGAACAAAACTTTCTTACACTGTTCCCAAGGCTTGAAACACAGACCTTCCAAGAATTCGATTTTTTCCAATCAATGTTTACACATAGAAGCGGTAATTTTTTAATCTTGTAAATTTTTTGTCATTTCTATCATTTCTTTGTGTTTTGCTATAGCTTTATGTGTGTTATTGCATGCCAAAATGTTGTTTGAGATTTACAAAAAAAGTATTAACAAGATGCAGTGTTTGGCAAACTCAGAAAAACACTTTGTGTCCTTATTTCATTCAAATCATTTGAAGAAAACCATGTCTTACTTGGTGAAATGCAACAAAAACGAAAGCAAAGTAGTGACGTTGTAATATTTTTACCCGTCTGTGATATTAATAAACCAAATCTGATAGTAATTTAATTATACTTTCATTTCATTAGTAATTTATTCGTCTTTTTTGCCCTACCTGTTCTTGTTTGGTAGGGGAGCTTTTTACTGCGAACACACGGGAAGTGTGTCCCACTCAGAAATATGTCTGGGTAGCAACTTTTTCCGTTACAGAGCGTAGATAAAGTAAACAACGGATAAAGTGGCGGTTTAATCAATTTTAAACAGCTGTAGTTGTTAAATGTGGTTGTAAACCAAAGATGGTTCAAGTGTAAGAATATTTAAAGGAGTAGTTTCAGAGAATTTCGGACTATGGATACGGGAAGCTCAAAGGTAGCTAAAGATTTTTTTCGCGAGTAACGGCAACGGTGAAGTGGCTGTGGGTCGAACGTTAAATACGTATATGTATTTTTAATTAAAGTTTAATGTTAAGATATTTTTTTCCACCATAGAAAATGCGACCCAGGGAGCTGCCTCCTCTTCCACAGGTGAGTCGTTCAGATCCTGGTGTATTACCCCCAAACCTCGGTTTTTATTCTGGGTTATTTTTCCTGCGGGGAATTTATGCATGTTATTCATGCAGTCAGTGTTACAGGCAAAATAATGCCCCTACTTACGTCGAAGTGTATTTCAGGGTAATGTCAGCAAAATACACGATGCTGGTGGTAAAACCGTCGCCTCTACGCTCAGATGGATTAAACCCCACAGAAGCAGAAATAAACACGCTGCCACTACAAGAGTTTGCAAAAGGTTTGACCTCTGCCCTGAGTAATCCTCCGCCCTGGCAGATTTATGAACACAGATTTAGCAGCTAGCTTCTTACGTGTTTCTTCACTCCACACTTCGTCGGTTCTTGGGTGAAATGGCCAGGATGACAACGGTAAGGATTTAATCTTGGATACTGACTCAATGCTATGTCTGAACATTATATAAGAAAGCCACACCAGTTCAGCTTCTATGTATTTGTCCCTGACTTAAACAGACCCTTATGACATGCTTGGCTTTCAACTTTCCTTTGCATCTCAGCTCATTGTTTCCAGCGAGAGGTATTTTTAATTATTTAATTCAGGGTATTTAAAAATGTAGAACACTGATTTGTGCTTCCCTGTTTCTGTCTCCAAAGCGAGGGCAGCGAACGCTCCCCACAGTGCTGAGGTCGGTATAATGTGTTTTTTCATCACAATGATTTATTTTGATCTGTATCTACAGTATTTATGCTGAACTGTCAAACCAATACTTTTTTCTCTTTTTTGTCACATGCACTGACACATGAAGTCAAGACACAGCTGGTGGGTCAGGGTTTATACAAGTTGTTTACAATGTTGTTTATAATGTATTTCTTGTGTATTTTTAATTTAACTTACCTTTTGGGTTATTTCTTTATGCAGGAGAAATGCCAGCGACCAAACCTAAGAAGAAGAGGGTGAGAAAGGAGACAAACGAAGTTGATGATATGAGCGGTGCGAAACACAAACGTTTAGTCTTTTAATTATGTAGTAGTTGCTAACTCAGTTTTTAGATGAGCTACCCTGACATTTTTTACACGCGTGTATGACTTCTTAATTCCATGTTTCCTGTTTCAGATCAAGGGGTGGAGATGGGAGGCCTGGGCAGCAGAAGGGCGTCTGAGGTGGGACAGCAACTGTCTTTTGAGTGTACACCTGAAGCTCCCCCACAGAGGAGGAGGAAGAAGAAGAAACATGCCACCATAGGTAAAATCAGACAATATACTCCTGCGTATGCTACTGTTCTACCCTGTTAATAAACCCTCAGGTGCTGCAGTTTCATCAGGATGAAAACACTACTCACATATTGTGCAACAGTAACTAATTCACGGTGGCCTTGGGGTTTCAGATCTTGAGGATGACCAAACTGATCTGGTGAACGGATATGCTGCAGATCAGACCACTGACGGAGAAGAAGTGGTCAAAAAACCCAAAAAGAAAAAGTGAGAAAAGTGCAATAATTTCCAAAGAAAAACTGCAAAATTGTTTCCTGGGACATTTTAGAAATATGTTCCTGTGTTTTTAAAATGAGCCATGCTTCAGTTTTATGCTTCACACTGCTTTTGAGTGGTATACTACTAAAATTTTATATTTTTTGTTTCTGTCAAATTATGTCAAAATCATTTCCTGAATTTCAGGAAGTCAAAAGTGGCTGAATCTCAGCTTCCCAATGAGTTAGACGTAGAAGAGGATGATATCATCACCGACAGCCTTCCCCCTGTCCCCCAGCATTCCCTGTTCTCGGCTCCGCAGGGTCAGAGCCAGCCGGTTGGGAAGGTCTTTGTGGAGAGGAACAGTGAGTAACAAAAGAAGAAGAGGACGATGTGGTCGAGACGTTCAAGTGAGGAGATACTCACTTAAATGTGTGTGCGGTCACATGCAGAGCGTTTCCAGGCAGCGGAGCGCTCAGACTGGAGGAAGACCAGCGACCAAACGGATAACATGACAGACTTCCAGCACATGCAGCCACTCTGGACCACCAGAGACGTCTCTGTCCGAGTCCACGAAGGCTTCAGGTGAAGGAAAAGTATACCTTTTATAAAAACAAAATACACATACACAATCCCCTTTTTAACATCTCTCCTCTTCTGTATATGCTTCAGGGTGTTTGGTCTGTACTGTCAAGGCTTCCTGGCAGGTTACGCCGTGTGGAACGTCGTTGTGGTGTACATGTTGGCCGGGCAGCACCTCACCGCTCTGTCCAACCTGCTGGAGCAGTACCACTGCCTGGCTTACCCCTCCCAGTCTCTGCTCTACATGCTGCTGGCCATCAGCACAGTGTCTGCCTTCGACCGGTAAGGACAGGCCTCTTAAAAAATGTGCCTGTGTGTCCGAGTATGAAGCAGAGTGTGGTTAAATAAAGATCATCTTTGTGTCGTGATCATACTGTGTTTCTCAGGGTGAATCTGGCCAAAGGCTCCATGGCTCTGCGCGAGTTCATCACACTGGACCCTGTTGCTCTCGCCTCATTCTGTGAGTCCACGCTGGATTTATTTATTTATCTGAAAACACAGGTTGTTGAGGGTTTTAAGTGTTTTGTTTTTTCCCCTGTTGCAGTGTACTTCTCAGCACTGGTCCTCTGTTTGAGCCAGCAGATGACCAGTGATCGGATCAACCTTTACCCATCCTCCAACACAACACTATGGTGAGCTGACCAGAACCATTTCATGTTTGGTTTCTATCTTACCTCAAAAACCTGGATATGAAAGCTTAGACTATGTCTTTTGCTTCTCCAGGCCTCCAGGATTGGAGCACCAGATTCTCCACCCGTGGGTGACAGTCAACCTGGTGGTGGCACTGCTTGCCGGCCTGGCCTGGATCTTCATCACCCTCCGACCTGAGACAGACTATACTGAGGGTGAGAGAAGAATAATCTGTGTTGAGGGCTACTTTAATTTAAATTGTTAGTTGTTAAATACCAAAACAAGAAAAAACTAATGTTATTGTCTTGTCCTCATCCTCAGGTTATCTGATGGCTATGGAGATTGAACCAATTAAGCCAGAGGACAAATCAGAAATGACTGCATGACAAACATGACTGCGTATCTGCTCTGACACCAAAGCTGTGTTGTCATTTTGCACAAACTTTTGCGCTGCATTTTTGCAGTGATGTGTGTACTGTATATTATTTTTGTATTTTTGAAATGTGAATGTGAAAATACAGACTTTTATCCTGTAAAATTGTAAACTCAGCGTGCTCAAATTTTCTGCTCAAAACTCTTCTATTCTATTATTAATCTTTATTAGGTACTAAATAGGTAATAAATAACTGCATATAGTTCTTATGTAGAGAGAAACAATATAGTCAGTGTAACATGTTGATGAAAATGATAAATGAAAAAAATCAGTTAAAGTATCAGTCAACGTGTAGTAGTTGAAAGTAATTAAAGTATTTGGAAACTTCTGTTTTCCGTATCGATTTGTCCCTGTTCGATTGGTCTGCTCTGCCTGCCGTTCAGGCTGAGTAGCCGAGCACTGAACTCATCAATCCTTGCAGTTTTCTGTTGACGTGGTGACGGTGATAGTTAACTGTGGTCCTGGTGGAAAGCTCCAGATATTCATGTGTTTAAGTCGATAAAAGCAGCGCCGGTTAAAGCGAGCAGTCATGCTAGATTTTGCCATCTTCGCTGTCACGTTTGTCATCATTTTAGTCGGTGCTGTTCTCTACTTGTACCCGGTATGTCACTGCAAGTTTCAAGTTTGCTTCAAGTTAGCTAGCCGTTACTCCTCGTCAAATTGTCGCGCCACTGCCCTCTTAAGAAAGTGGTAATTTAACTTTCTCCTTGACAAGCACGATACGATATTTTACTTGTTTTGGCATTTTCCGAACACATACAACTCGAGTTGCAGCAGTGAAATGCACCTTTTAACAATCCGCAACGATTGCTGATCCATTTGTCCTATATTACCTACAAAAGTAAAAATGTTGGAATCTGATACTGCAAAGTAAGTCAACTGTGTGCCAGTTTTATTTGAAGGTTCAAATAATTAATCTAAAGCGCTTAGGTGGCGTCTTATAATGGGCGTGGCTGCCACTAAGCGAAGAAGCTTTAAATTAGCATTTTTTCAATTACATTTTGAATGAAGGATTGGAACACTGATTTTTGGCAATAACTAGATTTGATAAAGGTATATCTCGATTTATCAGCCCACTGAAGAAGACAGTGTGTGTGAGCCAACCTGTATCATTGCTGTCATAATCATATAAACAATAAACCATTTGTTTTGCTGATATTAACAGCACAATCTCATCTCTAACCATATTTTCAGTCATCCAGAAGGGCCTCTGGCATCCCAGGCCTCAACCCTACAGATGAGAAGTAAGTTCATATATTTACCTCAGTCTTTGCAGCCGCCAATAACTTCCATTCATTAATAGAATTATGTAAAATTCCTATGCCAGCCTCCCTGGCTATGGTCTCTCATTTATAACTGGCTCCCTAAGAGTCCAATAAGGAATTGACTGAACAAGAAGCAAGCTTGATGGCCTGATAATATTTTGAAAAACAAATAGAATGTTGTGCTATGATAGTGATATCACATACTCAGAGCTGTGTGTGGCAAATCTGCAAAAGTGGCTTTTCAAATGAATTTCACGTTCATGGCTCTCTGCTGTCACAGGGATGGGAACCTGCAGGACATCGTGAACAAAGGCAGTCTGCACGAGTTCCTCGTCAGTCTGCATCAGGAGTTCGGGTCTGTGGCGTCGTTCTGGTTCGGTGGTCGGCCAGTGGTCAGCCTGGGCTCTGTGGACCAGCTACGGCAACACATCAATCCCAACCACACCAGTGAGTCTGCCAGAATCATGGAAATAAAATAACATTCGTACAGTAGTACAGTTTGATGCTGCAAACATTCCACTGCTAAACTCCTTCAATGAAGGCTCTGATGTCACTGTCACTCTTCTTTTTGACAAACTAAATTCTTTCTCTTTGCTCCTCTCAGCTGACTCCTTCGAGACGATGCTGAAGTCGTTGCTAGGATACCAGTCGGGGATGGGAGGTGGGGCTAGTGAGAGCGTGATAAGGAAAAAGGTGTATGAGAATGCTATCAACAACACACTGAAGAACAACTTCCCCCTCGTGCTCAAGGTTTGTACTACTGAAAATGACATGAAAAAGTGTTGAGTATCATCAGACTATGTGATTGTGTTTCATTTCCCAGCTGGGAGAGGAGCTGGTTGGGAAATGGAAGTCTTTCCCAGAGGCTCAACACACCCCATTGTGCGCCCACCTGCTGGGTCTGGCCATGAAGACTGTCACTCAGCTGGCTCTGGGGGAGCGCTTCAGAGACGACACAGAGGTCATTGCCTTCCGCAAGAACCATGACGCGGTGAGGCAGTCTCCGTTAAACACCTGAAACGTTACCTATCTGATTCTTGAACATTATATCCAGCTTTATCTTGTCCCTCTACCAGCAGCTCTGTTCATTCACCACAAGAGAAGAAAGGTTTTACATTTTTCATGATGTTTTTAAAGATGTCTTTTCTTCTAACTCACCAGATCTGGTCAGAAATCGGGAAGGGCTACTTGGACGGCTCCATGGAGAAGAGCTCCAGCAGGAAAGGTCATTATGAGAAGGGTGAGTGCAGTTTGTACTGTTGCAGAGTACGCCGACATGAACTACTTGAAACAATGTTTGTTGTTTTCCATTCGCCCCCTCACACCTGCTGCATGTTGACATGTGAGAGCAGCAGTGGGCCTGTGCTGTGGTCGTGCTGTGGAGGAAATCTGTGTCCAAATCTGCTTGTCAAGACAGTGAGATACAGAGTGTGAGAACAGACATGCCCGACCCATTCAGTGTTATCACCTTCCTCTGTCAACAGCTGCTGTTCTCAGGGACTTTTATTGATTTCACTGCAGTGGACAGTTGTTCCAGGCTCAGCACTCAGTATGAGTATCAGGCCTATGTGTAATGTCTGTGTCTTTTGTCTCATTTCTTCCTGGATGTCCAGCTCTATCAGAGATGGAGTCTGTGCTGTTGTCGGTGGCGAAGGAGAGAAAAGCCCAGAGGAAGCAGACGGTGTTTGTCGACACTCTGCTTGAGTCCAGCCTCACAGAGCGACAGGTGAATACTGATGAAGTCTCCCACTCTAGTTTAAAGAAAACCAAAAGATTGTGAAGTTATTTTATTTGTTTGTTTCAGATCATGGAGGACTGCATGGTTTTCACTTTGGCTGGATGCATCATCACTGCCAACTGTGAGTGACAGCTGCAATATTATTAATCCACTGACATGCCCATCATCCCTGCAACAGTCAGCGTGTCCATAAACATCTAATAAAGTATCCTAGACTGCACCTTTTTCAGATGCAGTGTAAAATGTTTGATTGATTTTGCAGTGTGTATCTGGTCGCTTCACTTCCTGTCCACCTCAGAGGAAGTTCAGGACAAGTTGAACAAGGAGCTGGAGGATGTTTTGGGTTCGGATCCAGTTTCCCTGGACAAGATCCCTCAGCTGAGGTAAGATATTTGGACCCGGCTTACACCTCTGACAGATGGAAGCATCGTATTTTAATACTTAATTTTAATACAGATGAATGTTTCAGCATGTCCAGACATGGTCGGCAAGGTTGATAAACTTTATCTGAGTAAATTTCTCTCCTTGAAAAGATACTGCAGGCAGGTTCTCAATGAGACGGTGAGAACAGCCAAGCTGACCCCCGTCGCGGCTCGGCTTCAGGAAGTGGAGGGCAAAGTCGATCAACATGTCATCCCCAAAGAGGTATCTACTTTCCAGTGGCCTGTCGTTCTTTGTCGGTTTCCCATTTAATTACCATTTCTTACATTTACACATTTCCTGGGTGGCACAAGAAACACTAATTATATTGGAGTGGAAATAAGTATGAATAATAATAATAATAATGTGTATATAGTGTGTTTAAAAAGAGTAAGTTGTTATTGTTTTTCAGACTTTGGTGATCTATGCTTTGGGAGTAGTCCTGCAAGATTCTGACACCTGGAGTACCCCATACAGGTTTGATCTACATGGATGAATGTTGATGTTAAAATGGTGATTTTTTTTTTCTGGTGTAAATTTGTCCAGTGCCTGAAACAGTGATGACTGTGACATCTTTCAGGTTCGACCCAGATCGCTTTGAGGAGGATTCAGCCAGAAGGAGTTTCTGTCTACTCGGCTTCTCAGGGAATCAAACGTGCCCGGAGCTCAAGTACAGACTTGAAACCTTAAAACATTGTTACATTAAATGATCAGGACTGACTCTGTGGTAGATTCTGTTGCATAATGAATCGTTGATATTTTCTCTCTCTGACAGGTTCGCCTATACCGTAGCTACCGTCCTGCTCAGCACGTTGGTGCGGCAGCTGAAGCTCCAAAAGTTGAAAGGACAAGTCATGGAGGTCAGGTCTGAGCTGGTGTCCACACCTAAAGATGAAACCTGGATCACCGTCAGCAGAAGAAGCTAGAACCGATCGACCAAACCACTGGAAGCAGATGAGCAGAGGATTACCTTTAACACCCTGATTAAAGGAATAATCAGCAAATTATCTGCTGAAAGTTACAAATGTCACTTTTTTAACCTATGACTCACATTCAAAAAAAGGATCACAGTTGTAACACTTTTTGGAATTAAACTCTTAATTTGCATCATTCTTGCTTGCTCTTTGAATTCGGTGGAATATTTTTATGTACAGTGTTATTTGCATTCACGCTGCACCACTGTGTTCCTCCTGGTTCTCTCTCTGGTGCTTTTTGAACTGAAGCACATTATTACCTTGTCTGTCCACAGGTCAAACTTGCACTTGTTAAAAGAGGAAACCTCCTTTTTGTAAAGACGTCTTACATATGATTGAATATGTATGAAGATTTTTGTGTGTTTGGGTCATTCTTTTCATTTCCAACAAGTGCACCTAAAATGACATAATAAAATTCTTTACAACAAATTAGCTGAGTATAAACTGAGACAATTGGAAAGGAATTTTAAAACTACATTTAAAACTAAATTTGACACAGACTCCAAGGTCATAAAATTGATAAATTTGTGATTAATCACATAATAGACTCAATTACATCGTCCCAAATGATGCAGAGTAAACCTGGAGCTTTTTGGGCAGTCACCCACAGCCTCGCCTGCTGCTCCGCAACTGAATAAAACAGGACTCACGATAATAAAATCTAATGAAAATATGACTAGAATAAACTCATTACAAGCAGCCTCAGAAGCGTTTCAGCAGCGGGGCGTCTGCTTTAATGCGTCTCACGTCGGGAACCCCTGCTCTCCTCCAGCAGCTGGGAGAGCCCCTGCAGTACCGGCCGAATCCACAGGAGGGCGACACGACCTCCGCTCCTCACACACACACACACACACACACACACACACACACACACACACACACACACACACCGCTCCGCTAAAGATGTGAAAATGGCGGAGCTACAAATGCTTCTGGAAGAGGAGATTCCGGCAGGACGAAGCGCGCTACTAGACAGTTTCACTAATTTGGAAAGAGTCGCTGAATACTGCGAGAGCAACTATGTCCAGGTAGGCTGTCGCGTATGTGGGAGAAATACGTTTCGCCGATTTATTTATTTAATTTTAGGCGACACCACGGCGGGGCGAACTGATGCTCGGCTAGCTGTTGCTAACGCTGCCGATGTGGTGAGCTAGCCTTGGCTAAAGCAAAAACAACCCGCTGTCCGGCTGTTTCTCTTCCGCGTAACTAACTGTAAATATGGTAACACCCAAGCTGAGTTCGTGTCAAGAGGTATCCGTGTTGTTCTGGGCGCTTACGCCCGTCGACATGACGGGGTGTGTGTGACTTGTACACCCATGGTGGGCTATCGCGTTAGCTAGCCTGCTAGCCAGCTGCTCGGCATCACCCCACGGTCCAAATGGACCGAACAGGCAGCGAGAAAATCAATTTCTCTGAGATCAATCACTGGCATTCTGGCAGCCAGCTGATCGGGCACCGGGCAGAGATGTGGGACGCGATATCAAGCCAGATTAATCCCCGATGAGCTTCGGTTGACATGGGATAAACCATTGATTTATGATGTTGGGCTCTGAATGCTGCAGCCACACATGCACACTGAAATGATGCCTTCTTAACCCACTAAAGGGGCTTTTTAAACTAAGATTGCTTATTTTCATTTCATCTTGTTTCACTGTAATGTGTCAGTATCTTCCAAAATTGCTGGTGGTTCACATTTCTTTTTAGCTTATGTTAGAGCGAATGGTCGTAACCATTAAAACTCATTATTTATCTGTGTTATGCTGCAGGTCAGTTCATTTTTTCAGCCCTCGCTTTCTCTCATCCAGGTCTTAATAGGCCTGCTGTGACAGGTGAGAAATTGGGGGCTACAGTGTTACACGGTGTGATGCTGAAACCCGACATCGTTGATGAACAGGGCTGGTCATGTCTGACAGGTTGCCCCACGAAGGAGGAGGTGGCCATGGCCTTAGGATGGAGATAGCTTGGTGTCTGGCAGGCTGCCCCGTTTTCTTCTCACCCTGCAGGGTTTACCCGGCCGCTGTTGGACGGGTATTACCACTAATAGTTTAGTTAGAAGTATTCATGGGGGTGTATTTATTTGGGTGCTTGATTTCTCCATCTCTGCTCAAACTCACATCTTGCCCTGCCATGTCTCTCTAAGTCTTGGACCATTATTCATGGAGGGATGGACACTTGTTGAACTTGTGCTTCATGTAGTCTTTAGTCAATTTTTGAAGATGCTATGACCAGGATGCTGTAGTTATTTAAACCTCCCTGTGTAATAGTGTGTGAACTGCAATTTATTCTTTATTGTCAGAGTCAAACATTAGTCAAATCAGATGGAGTGAGTTTTATCGATATTGCCCAATTTCACAAAGTTGATGTACATCAGTGCTTCCCAGAAAGGAAGACAAAAATAGCTGGATCAGAATAATCTCCTTTCTGCCTCGCAGGCAGCAGCGACAGCAACACTCCTCGTTTTTGCCACGTAACCTGTTTGTCCTCATACCTGGGCGATGCTGCACCCTCCACACTCCTTTGTTCTCACTCTGCCTGGTGATTTGCTCGGTTGGATCGTACTTTGCATCATGTCAGATGAGACGAGACATTTTACCACCATGGATGCTGCATCTGATGTATTCTGATGTCTCTCAACGTGTTCTGTCTTTTTCAGTTTAGTCCAAAACTCTTGAGATCAAGATTCCACATCTTTATGGTGAAAACAGCACAACACGACTGAGTTGCATCATACAAACATTTGGCAGTTCATAGTTTTGTATGGAAATGCAGAGAAATCTATGGGATGCCCTGTTGGCTTTTGCAGCACAGCTTGAGATTTAAATTGAGAAGATGAATCAGTCAATATCTGATCATGACCCACAGGATGCTGTGTCCTCGTGTGTTTACTTTCCATCGAGCAATCAATCTGCTGCCCTCCCGCACACAGACGGAGGTGCATGCTGGTTTGTAATCAGAAGATGAATGGTTTTGTTTTTGGGTTGCAGCTCACTCTTATTCTCATTATTAGTTACTCTGGATGTTATTCCTCACATTGGTTGATGAAGTTTACCAGGAAGATGCCTTCGTGTGACTAGTTTTGTTCACAAACAGATAATCAGTTTAAAATTAAAATATTAGACAAGGAAAAGCAGATAATCCTGTTAGTTTTATAAATCAAAGAAGTTTGATATGTTAAACATCTGAGATCTCAGTGTCACTGCAAAGTAAGGCATCCGGTCAAAAATATCAGACAGACAAATTAGTGCTGAAAAGATAATCTGTCACAGTGAACATTTCAACACTTCACCAGGATATAATCTTCATTTCATGGTGCTAAATTCAGATTTTTTATATCAGAGCTGCACTACGCTCCACACTAATTAGAGCTGCAACAATTGGTCGATATGTGGATAAATGTCAGACTGTTTTTTAACGCTTTTGTTTGTGTTTCTCTCTCCAAGCTGATGTTAAATCGAATATGTCTGGACTTTGGGGTGTTGGTCAGACAACACAAGAGAGTTGGTGATGTTGCAGCATGTGAAGAATAAAAAGGACAGTTGTCATGTCATCTCTCTTTCAGTCTCCAGACAAGCAGAGGGCGCTGGAGGAGACCAAGAATTACACCACCCAGTCTCTGGCCAGTGTCGCCTACCTGATCAACACACTAGCCAACAATGTCCTGCAGATGCTGGACATCCAGGCCTCACAGCTCCGCCGCATGGAGTCCTCCATCAACCACATCTCACAGGTCAGTTATGGTCAATGAGCCACCCGCTTGTGAGGATAATAAATGTCCAGTACTGGAAATGTCTTGTCCTTTACTTCCCGTCCTCAGACGGTGGACATCCACAAAGAGAAGGTGGCGCGGCGGGAGATCGGCATCCTCACCACCAACAAGAACACATCCCGCACACACAAGATCATTGCCCCAGCCAATCCCGAGAGGCCTGTGCGCTACATCCGCAAACCCATTGACTACAGCCTGTTGGACGACATGGGCCACGGAGTCAAGGTGCTCATTCTCTTCTTTTCTGCTTGTGTAGAATATTCATCGCTGATCCAGAAGAAAGGTCTAAACTAAACTCTTCTGCCTCTTTATTTAAAGTGAGACAGTGTGTTTGCATAAAGAGGAAACAATCAACAAAACAACACTTTGCAATAATTGAAGGGATTGGAAATGCTAAAGAACAAAATGAAACTGCACAGAATTGACTTTATATTTCTACTTCGTCGTATTCATGTGAAATATGATGTAGTTTGATCTTTTCATTTGTATTGTGGGGTTGACGTGGACTGTTCACTGCAGAAAAGCTACTGGAAAGGACTTTTAGAGGTCAAACAATCACTGCTGGGTTTCACTCCAAGATCTGTAAGAAAAAAAAAATCAATGACTGGCTTTTCATCACGGTGGAAACAAATTCTGCCCGACACAAAGTGTCACCTGCTACTGTGCTGGTTTTATTTCATGAAAAGGTGAAAGTGTATGATTTTGAAAAGCTTACGTCTCACTGATTGTGTGAACAAAGACGAGTTTGTCTCAAAGCACATCGGCAGCCAAGCTTGGACCTTACAGAGGTCTGAAAGAACAAATTCCTCTGATATTAACACTGAGCCTTTGTGTTGTGAATCTCAGCAGCTTGGCTCTGTGTGCCGCACGCATGGAGAATTGTTGTTTTTCTCTCCTCCTTCACACACTAATCCTCTGATTTCTTTCTCTTTGTCTCTTTCCGCTTGCCTAATTTTATCTTATAATCAACCGTAGTGGTTGCAAAGATTTAAGGTAAGACTTTCAAAGTAAGAGCCTCAGACGAGGGAGGCGCTTTTGTGTTTTCTGAATGACTTGGGTTTTTATTATTTGTTTGCTTTGGGATTGCTGTGGGAGCAGTCTTTTCTGTTTTTTACTTTTATGGCGTTTGTTTGCTGTTAAAGGAATAGGTTGACATTTTGGGAAATAGCTTTTATTTCCTTTCTTGTCAAGAGTTGGATCAATAGCACTCTCACATGTGGGAGTTGTATTGATCTTCTTATCTGTCTTGGCAGGAAAGTATCATTCTCAATTTCTCAAAATGTGAACTCTTCCTTTAAAGACACATAACTGTGATGAAGCTTTTCATTTATGTTCAAATCCTTTATCTCAAATTGACTGGGATTAACCAAAACAAGTGTCCCGCTGCAGGCCAGCGCTCAGAACATGAAGGCCGGAGGCGGCGGACTTCCTCGCACCAACCCCCCCACACAGAAGCCCCCCAGCCCGCCTATGACAGGCAAAGGGACCCTTGGGTATGTAGAGTGTGCCGGCGCCTCGATGCCGTGTGCAGACGTGTGTGAGGAGGCAGATTTGTGTCGGTCAGAGGCCGAATGTGTGCGTTTGTGCCCGGTTGCTCCTGGTTTCATCATCACCCCTTTACCTCTGTGTTTAATTAATGTCCTTGGGGCGGTTTAACACGCACGTCAGTGCCTGCTCTCATCACAGCCATGATGTCGATGTCAAGAAGCTCCTCAACTTAATTTACTCCATTGTCCTTTTTTCCTCTTGGAGCAGGAGAGATGGTAACATCTCACTTTGTGATAAGATAAAGCTCTGCTATGGTTCCTGCTGCACAAACATACCATATGCACAGAGCGACAGACTTTTTTAAAAAAAACTGATAGATGAGACTGGACGGCATCATTCAGTTCCCTTCTGCTGTGACTGAGTCAGGGTATTAGCAGAACGCTGTGCAGGTGGCTGAGCTGTCTGATCTCCCTTCTTCAACCTTTTATTGGCATTTACCTAATGCCAGGGCACAGGAGGGACGTTCGCACAAAGGTCACAAATTCAACGACACTTGATGGTCCTGAGCTGCGGGATGTGAGGAGAAGAAAACCCTTAAACCCGTAAAAACAAAGCGCTGTCGTCAGCCCAGGTCGTCATAGCTCATTAAAAATGAACGGATCCTCTCTCGAAACGTCATTTCTTTCAAATTAAAACCTGATCTATTGTTGTACGTGTCACAGTAATCCAGCACTGCTGGGGTTTTAGAAGAGATAAATGACCAACGTCTGAGTGACAGCGTGTGGTCGTTAGTCACCCTGATGGTGTGTGTGTGTTACTGTGTGTGTTACTGTGTGTGTCGCGGTGAGGCGGGAGGATGGACCAGCAGGACAGACCGGAAATATTTTGGAAGTTTTGATGTTCCTGTTCTGTGTCTGACTGTTGAAGTTATCTCTTATTCCACAGGGACTCTTGCTCGAGCAGCACGTAAATGTTGTGTTCTTATTGTTGCCTCTGGGACCTTCCTTGGTGCAGTGTGTGTGTGTGTGTGTGTGTGTTAATGTCCACCCCTCTCCATAACCTCCCAGAGTTGTGTGTCTCTGAGTGTGTGATTGATTGATCGTGTCCACCCTCCTCATGTTGACCTTCAGAGAGGTGTGTGTGTGTGTTTTGTGTCTCGTGTCTCTGTCTCTGTCTCTGTCCCTTCAAGACGCATGCCGATCCACCACAGCTCCATGACGCACCTTCAGCCGCAGCCCGTGGCTACGGGCGGCCATTGTGTTTTAATTTATTGTTTCTCTTCTGTTCTTCAGCTTCCTCTTTTTTTTTTCTTTGGTTTTTCAAATTTACTTTTCAGTTGTGTGTTTGTGACCCAGCTCGCCCACTCCTGGCTGCCCCATATTCCTCATAGCAACGTTTTGCCATAGCAACAGTGCTCAGAGATGGGTCACCCCCACTGTGTCAGCTGGGAAATTTACATACCAGTGCATATTGTCAGGCCCAGATCAATAACCCCCCCAGCACAGCACGGCTGTCAGGGTTGAAAGCCACATTCTGTGTTTTGACTTAATGTGTTTGCAGGGCTCCAGTTCAGAATACGTAGGCAGACATTCTCAGTCTTGTTCAGGGACACTTTGGCAGAACCCATGGAAATTCACTTATTCTGACGCCCTTTTTTTTTGAACTAATCCCCTTTTAAAAAAAACCTTTTGTATCATTTCAGGATCACAAGGATTTCTGTGCAAAACGCACATTTTTCTGTTTGACTTGTGCTGGGCGAGCAGCTCGATGTGACTGGTCAGAACCTGCTCACATATTCATATAAAGGTGACGTGGTTAACAAAGTGGGATGCACTTATACAGTGAAGGAGTTTTGGAGCTGTGCGGTTCGTAGGCGACAGAGTTGCGTCCTGACTTCACCTCCTGTGGACCCCAGCTGACCCCTGATGTTCACCACCTGTCATACCCCATTTTTTAAGTTTGCACTTGTTTGTTTCTTGCTGTCCTCCTCCTCCTCCTCCTCCTCCTCCCCTCTCCCTTACACTTCTCTGTGGATACCCCCCCCCCGACCTTCTCGCAGGCGCCACTCCCCCTATAGGACACGCTCGAGCCAGTGCGTCCGCCCGTTGTCCCTAACGACTACGTCTCGAGCCCGACGCGCAACACGGCACACCCCCAGCAGAGCCCTGCACGCACTGCATCCGTTAATCAGAGGAACCGCACGTACAGGTACCCCCCCTCCCGCTTCCCAGCATGCCTGTCTCCACTTCTTAAACAAGCCCCCTGTTCCCTTTCATCCTCTCCTCTCCTACACTAAAAAAAAGTGCAAGCCAGCTTCTGAACACCCCCCCCCCCCCGCCCCTTCTTCTTCTCTGAAATGACTCATCATGGAAATCGCTTTTGCTCCTTTCCTCTTTTTTTTTTTTTTTTTACTCCACCTAAACTCACAGTTTTGAACAGTTTCAGCTCCGAGAGGAAGCCACTTCATTTGAAAAAAAAATCCCCCACCTGCACGCTCTCCTCGCCGCGCAGATCAGGGAGGTAGCGATTCAGAGCACGACTAGACACAGGTTCCTATGGTAATAGACATTAAATAGGCGGCGTCACCCCCGCAGGCCTGTCACCCAAGCTCCCAAGACGAGGCTCTTTCATCCCAAACACGAACATATTCACAGGCTCCTCCTGTCTGCTGCGAGAGAAGCAAAAGCCTGGGGTTTGGGGGTTGGTGGGAGGGCGGGGGAACAAGGAAAGTTTAGTCATGGTGCCCCATCTGTCGGCCAAATGTTTCTAATATTCCTAGTCTGGAAATAGATATCTTTCCCCGACTCTCCTCTCAGCACGAGTCTCTATCTGCACCGCTTCATCCTCAGCTTGGTGTTCCTCATCCCTCCACCATGCGCTCTCTTCTGTCTGAACAGAAACGTCTTCACGCTTCCTGCTTTTACAGCGTGTCATATATCTGTCCTGTGTCCTGCTCCACTGCGTCTCCTGTGTCACGTGTCCTCGGCGAGGCTTCCGCCTCTTTTTTTTTTTTTATTTCTTATTTCACTGTGACATAGTCATTTCAAAAGACACAACGGCTGACGCTAACACATCACTGCTCATGAGGGTTATTGAGGAGCCAGGAAACAGGAATCAATCCTTCAAGGCTGGTTGCAACTGGATGATAAAAGACACTGATGGTGTAAAGATTTCCACAGTATTGTCAGACGTAGGCCTGAATATGTTGACGTTAGGCCGGAGGTGCGGCTCCTGTTCGTCCGAGTGTGCGACGGCGCGACAGCGTGTGTGTCCGAGCGTTTGTGGTTTGACGTGTTTGCCGCCCTGCCACCAGCAGCGGGAGCAGTGGAGGCAGCCACCCCAGCAGCAGCCGCAGCAGCAGCCGGGAGAACAGCGGCAGCGGCAGCGTGGGCGTGCCCATCGCTGTGCCGACCCCGGCCCCGCCCACCGTCTTCCCAGGTAACGCCCGCTTCCTCTTGTCTGCTGCGAGCGCACGAACTAACGTGACTAATCTTTGTTCAGTGTTGAGGAGTCTGACAGAGATAAGAATGTGTGGACCCCTGAATCTGCTGCACTCCTCTCCTCCCTCTCACTCTTTCTTGTCTTGACCTTCCTCACCTCTTTTCTCTCCCGCTTTATTCTCTTTTTTTTTTTCTCTTCAATCCCCCTCACCTTCAACCCCTCCCTCAGGTTCAGCCCCCGCCCCGTCTAACCCAGCTAAACCTCCCCCCAACGCCGCCACCTCCGCCACTACCCCTGGGCCACCCACCTCTGCCCTAGACAGCCCCCCACAGGCCCCCAACCCCCCCTCTGTAGAGATCCCGCCCCCTCCCCAGCTCCCCACCTCCACGGCCCCCACCGGCACAGGCCCCGCTAATTACGGCAACCCTGCACAAGGTGAGTGTGACCCCACCCGGTGGGAGAGGCGCTCCCTCCATCCCGCCTCCCCCCACATGCATCCTCCCGCTCTGAGACCCAGATGTGTTCATCCACTGGCCTGCCACCCCCCCCCAGGACACTCAGGGATGCTGTCTGACAGCTCGCAGTTGGTAAAGGCTTCTCATGTTTGCATGGAGCCAGAGGTGCAGCAGAGGCGCTCAGCTTCATCGATGTTGTAAACAAAAGAGCAGTTGATGACAAATTATGTAAAACTTTACTGCCAACTCAGTTGTTAAGTGTATGAAATGTCAAAACCAACATTGTTTACATCTAGTGAGCTAGTAGGAAATGCATCATGCAGACATGTGTTCACTCCACATGCTGCCATTTTTAAATGAATATTTTGAGCTTCAGTTCAGAATCCAAGTCAACTTGGGTTTCAGGTCTTTGCAGATGTTGCTGTTAAAAAGGTAAACTGAGCTTTCAGACACAAACCAAAGTGTTCTGTGCTTCATATTAAGACATGTCCACCCCGTAAGGCTGCACATTTTATTCAAAACCATTTGAAAAAAACAATATAGGCTGCAGAAGTAAACAAGATAATGTCTCTAATCTGCATTTCACAACAAAGCTCATTTTGTCACCTATCCTGCTTTTTCAGCAGAATATCAGAAAGTGTGGAAAACAGAAAATCAAAAGTCCGGTTCATGTGCAGCTCTTCTGCCTCCAACCTCAGACCGTGCATCTTCCCCTCCGCTGCTGGACTCTCCTCTTCATCCTTCACAGCATCTCATTCATGATGATGATGTTCCGATCTCTAATGCATGAGCCGTGTGGTGAAATGCTTTCGTTCATTTCATGTGGATTAATTTGGTGTGTATTGGTGTGTAAGTTCTGTGGCTGCTTGTTGTGATTATTGGTTCATGTGCAGTCCTGCTGTTCAGGGGTAGAAAATGAACGAAGATGAGCAAAATGTTAAAATTGATGAGAGATGGAAATTCTGTCAGATGTTTGGGTGGTTAACCTGGAGGAGTTTTTTCTCCTCACAAATTTAAAATTGACCTGGGAATGGAAAGGATTTTCAGCCCAGACTACCTGTTTTTTAGGCTCATTAACAAATCCAAGATGCAGAGCAGTGTTGAAGGAAGATGACTCTTTGCCACCCCCTGGCGTTGTCTCCTCCCAGGTGCAGCTCAGTTCTACAGCATGAACCGCCCGGTGCAGCAGCCCCAGAACCCGCAGGTGGGCGGCTCGCTGCCGTACCGCAGACCCTCGTCTGTCACCGGGCAGCCCAACGCGGCCCACAACCAGAGCCAGCTCAACGGTGGACCGCACTTTGCCCAGAACCAGGGTACATAAGTGTGTGTGTGTGTGTGTGTGTGTGTGTGTGTGTGTGAGTTTCTCTCCAAACTTCTAGATTTCAGAGGGAGTCCTGCAGCTTCTCTGAAATATCCATCAGGTTCGGTTTCCCATCGTTAACTGACTTCTTCTCTTCATCTTTTATCCTCCGTCTGTGAAGTGTGTTTTAAAAGTCACATGTCAGTTTATGTCAAAATGTCTGCAGTATGTTCTCTTTGTGTGTTCAGTTTAAGACCACAGCTACCTGTTGTTACAATATTCATTTTAACAAGGTATCAGTCTTATAATAATATTATAACTCAGTACAAAGTGAAATGCTTTGTGGTCCTTGAATAGGATGCGTCACGACTTTTTAAAACACTATCTTTGTGTTTTGGACTTGTGTGTGACAGGCTGACTGTCGTGTGCACAGGTGTGATGAGAAGTGAATACTTGAGACCTCTCAGGTCTGTCCACTGTTGGATTTGTTCTGTGCAGGTCGTCCTCCTGTTCTTTAACTCCCTCCTGTTCTCATTCACGCTAACCTCCTTCTCTCATCTCTTTGCTCTTCTCGTGTCTGTTTTCCGACACGCCTCCTCCATCCTCCCACGTCTCTGCGCGCCGACTTTGTTCGGTGGTAGCAGGCCCGCTCGCGCCCCCTCCCCCCTCCATGCAGATCACCCCTCAGCTGCCTCTGATGGGCTTTGTGGCCCGAGTTCAGGAGACTAGTAAGTGGCTTTTAGCTCCTCGCTCCCCTCTGCATGACGGCGGTCCGCTCCCCGTTCAGCAGTGTCAGTGATGCATCCTGTTGGTTCAGTATTTTCTTATTGGAGGAAACAAGCGATCAACCACCAACGTGTCCGTCAGGTACATTCATTACTGGTTTTCATCCTGTCATGGGAAGAATTGACAGTAAGAATACACAATCTTGCTGGATTTATCCTGTCACATTGCGTCACTACTTCATTAATGGCACAAACAGGAAGTGGTGCAGGTGTTGGTGTTTGACCGCACGTGAAGCATGATGTGAACACAGAGGCATGTTTGTGTTTGTCTGTGAGCATGACACGGTTCTGTGTTTGGACAAACTGTTGGATCCAGCACGTGTTGATGCATGGGAATATCGGCTGCTCGTCCGTGTCCCCGACTAATGCCGTCGTCTTCGTTCCCCTCTGCTTTCCTCTAATTGGTTGTTTTTTTTGTCCTCCCGTCTGCTTGAAAACTACATCCAGTCTCAGACGTGCCACCCCCACCTCCACCCGCCGAAGAGCCGGTGTTTGAGGAGCCCACACCTCCTCCGCCACCGCCGGAGGACTATGAGGACGATGAGGAAGAAGAGGAATCTGCGGTGGTGGAGTACAGCGACCCCTACGCCGAGGAGGACCCACCCTGGGCCCCACGCACCTACCTGGAGAAAGGTCGCTGCTCGCTCATGAGGCCATTTTAATGTACATCTACTTCAATTTGCGACTTTTGTACTCACGGCTTCCTCCCACTTCTTCTTCAGTGGTGGCCATCTACGACTACACTCGCGACAAAGAAGACGAGCTGTCATTCCAGGAGGGCGCCATCATCTATGTGATCAAGAAGAACGACGACGGCTGGTTCGAGGGCGTGATGAACGGGACCACGGGTCTCTTTCCCGGCAACTATGTTGAGTCCATCATGCACTACGCCGACTGAACAACCCCCATCCCCACCCACCCCACCCCCACACCCCTCTGAGCGGAAGAGGAGGGGGAGGAGTGTTTGTTTGGGGGAGGGGGAGGGAGGGGGCCGAGGGTTTAAGGTCAAAGACTTTGATCAGACAGAATATGATCACCTCCGGGCAAAGAGAGAGGAGAGGCGTGGGGGGCAGTTTTTAAAGGTTGCAGCTTGACAAACTGAAGCCCAGTCATTCTCTCGACATCGTCACCATTGTAAAACAACCACTACTCTAGATATATCCTTCCCTGTAATGTTTCTTTCTTTGATTCTTGATTTGACCCAGGACTGGACGGTGGCGGAGTTTTGAGAGATTTTGTTACATTACGGGGCCACTACATTGATTTTTGCTTCATTTATTTTTTTGCTTTACCAAGTTGCCCTTATTTTAAACAATATTTATTTGGATTTTGTAGTGGGATAAATGGTGAGCAGGTAGACGGGGCTGCCTCAGAGAAAGGGCTGGAGAAGAATGTGTAGATCTGTTCCATAACACTCCAGAGACATTTTAGAGAAAACACCTCTCTCTACATATATCAAGTATAATGCAACAACTATATCCTCAGTGGGGGGAGAAATAACAGTAGTTTCTGTACTTGACAAAACTTTAGGTTGGGTACCTTCAACAGGGAGTGTGCCAAAGCTGACATTTACTAAGATAAGCACATCAAATGTCTTAATGTGACACACGCACCAAGCTAGAAAACAGAAAAGACGTGTGAGAGCAGAGAGTGCTTTACTTTATTAGAATTTTTCAGACTTTATTTAATTATCTGAAATGTTTTGCACCGTGCAACCTGAAAGGGGCGAGTTCAGTCACTACACGCTTCACTTTGCTGGCCAGTCTGCATTTTTTCGGGGTAAGGAATCCAGCCCTCGAGTGAGAGGAAAAGCGAGAGACCTGAATGTTGAAGTCTCAATCTGCAGCTCCTGTCACCAATAATCAAAGAAATATATTCGCTCAACTGGCGCACTAATCGTTTGCGGTGTTCATATGCAATCGAGATGAAGTTTGGGGTTTTTGGCGTTTTACTAAGAGGTCCAGAATTTTGCTTGCAGAGCGGCAGGCTGCATGCTTCAGTGAGCAGGAAAAAAGTTTCTTTTCTGCTCTACTGATGATTAATGTCTTAATATTTTTAGATATGGTGTGGTTTGTTTTTTTTTTATATTCACCCACGAACAACAACGATGCATTTTGGTCATTTCTAAGATGCTTGTGCCATATTGAAGTGTGTGTTGCTGTTCAGAGGTCATCACTTCATTTGCAATAAATTGGCCAGAGTGAGGTGGATTGTCATTGAACTCCAAAACTTTATTTTCCTAATTTTTTCTTCTTTTTTTCATCCATTTTCCCAGATTATTTTGAATCAAAAGCACATACATTTGTAGTAAAAAGGTGTAGAAGAAGAAATAATATAAATGTGAGATGTATTATGTCCTCAAAACAGGACTTACTGAATATGAAAAGAAGCCAGCTGTTGTGTTGAAATGGTTTTAACCGTCGCAAGCCCCCGATACTTCTTAACGGCGTCAGTTTCGGCATCGTTCGTCCTCCTTAAAGTTTCCAAAATGCTTGGCTGTTGGGTGTTTGCGAGGGCTCAGTGCTTGTACTTTATGTCAGAATCTTTATTTTCTATTAAAAAAAAAAGAAATAATAACAAGTGGGTCTGTATGTGAGTCTTGCATGCCATTGTTCTTCTCTGTGCTGGTGTCCCAAAAACCTTTTTCATGGCAAGATCACCAATTCTTAAAAAGACAAGCAGCCCCCGCAGCTCTGACCGGTTACCACCAGCCTCATCCAAAGAGACTGTACAACTGTACTCCAAGCCCATGTCCAAGGAGACACTCTGACCCACGGGGTGGGTGATGGGGGGGGGGGGTCCAAGCTGCTGGTAAATCCTGCAGACAAAGAAACCCCAGACAAGTGGGAGGGAGATGAAATGCAAAATCTTGACTCTTGTTTGTTGTTTTTTTTTTTTTAACACGTATGCGATGACACTAAAAAAAAGAAATCCAAGTCTGACCCTGAGTCTGCAGGATTCAGCCCCCACCCCCAGAGTCACAGATGTCCCTCGGGACATCAAGTTTAAACAGTCCATAATGCCATTGTGTTGCACAGTTGAAGTTGAATTGCAGAAGTATCATATTTGTAAAATCATGAGAACAAAGACAATAAAATTATTAAGATTTATGGTGTAGTTATGTCTTGGTGCTTGTTTTTATCCCTTTATGTATCTCTGTGTAAATTATTAAGAATGTTTTGGTAAAATGTAAACATGTCAAACACAATTGACTTAAAAACTTCCATGTACCAAAAGGAGGAAACACATTGTCTGCTGCTGCCCTGCTGTTGTCCTCCTGTCCACCAGAGGGCAGCTCAAGATGACTGGAATGTGGACACAATGCAGTGAGGACACTTTTAAAATGTGTTTCCAGTATTGTCACATTTCTTTAAGTGCTGCACGTTGACATCACACTGGTTTTACATTTATTTCAGGCACAATAAGAGCTTGTTCAGCTGAAAGCAACACCAGTGTCTCATAGTTCATTGTCACAGCATCACTCAGTATCCTGTCATATACAATAACAGCAAGTCTCAGAAGCCTTTTCTCACAGGTTTCAATTTTAGCAGCTGTTGTGTGTGTTTGCACAGAGAAATCTCCTGTTAAACTACGAGTACTGTGTAGCAGCCGGTTGGAAAAGTGACTTCTTCTACGTGGATGGATCAAATAAATGCTGGATGCTTTAGTTAAGTTTTACTTAACAAAACAAGCAAAGTGATATTGATTAAATAGCTCAAGTCAGAATGACACATGAATACTTTTGATAAACATTTGTATTTCCACTGAAGTGAGGTTTCCAGTGTTGCACTTCAGTGAAAATATGAATCCTTCTCTCACCACTTCTGTGCAGAGTGATTTATTAGAAGCAGGTGTTGAGTGTGTACTTTTTAACAAAGATGGATGGTGATAGGTGGAATCATTTTGGGGAGCAGCCCCTTTTGAAAAGAGAAAGCTGGCCTTGCATTCTTCTCCTGGCACATGAGTGAGAGGAACAATCTCAGGTTGGGTGTTCAGACAGATTTTTATGAGCGTCGCAGCATAAGTTCTTCCTTCAAGACGACTCCTCCTGAGCTTCTGACAGCTGAGAGCGGGAGAGAAGATGGATGGAATTTAAATGTGAGGTGTGTGTGGATGAAGAAGAGGATGAGGAGTAGGTTATCATTACAACAACACATGCCCTCAGAGAGGATCGAGGCGGTGGTGGTGAAATCACAGCGGAAAGTGGACTCATCTTTACATGTGCAGACAGGATTGATGCTGAGATACCACAGGCAGAGAGATGTGTGTCGGAGGGATTTTTCTATTCAGTCGTATGGTTCAGGACGAGGAAAGAGAACATGTTCTGACAAAACTGATCACACTGCACCAACACTCACTTTCCTTCTGCCCTCTTAGCGAGGAGACACTTTCTGACTTCTGACCTTTGTCTTTCAGAAATCCTCAGGAATAAAACTCTCTTGTTATCTTGATTTTATAAGTTTGTGCAGCTGTCATGGGTTTGTGGGTTAACTGACATGTATGACCCCTTAGTGTGTGTGTGAGCATCTGTCATCACCAGAAGCCTTTCTCTCTGTGAGGAATGCAGTGTTAGTCCGGACCACCACAGACAGGTGCCACACTGCAGGAAACGTGTCTGGACAGAGACTCAGTCAAACACAAGGAAAACTTTGATCAGTAACTGTCATAGGCCTGGTTTGACTTTTCCATGATCAACAAAAGGCCTGAGGGTCTGTGCTCTTATTGAATGGAGTTTCTTCCTTATGTTTTAACTATTACAATCAGAACACATGTCATGAGTTTAGTATGAGTCTTCAGTTGTGTAGACTGTCAGTGTTGGAGCAAGCAGGGGGTGAAGGTTCAGAGCTCTTGAACTCATTTGAGATGTGGCCTCCAAGCCTCAAAGATGTATTGTAAATAAATTGAAGGCAGATGTGTCAAGTCAGCAAGTAACAGGACCTGCAGGATAAAAATGACTGCTTTCAAAATAAAATTGGCATTAGGATAATCAAAATTGTTTAGATTATTGTATGTACTGCTGAGAACCATAATCTATAATCATCATTTCTTAGTTTAGATTTTTATTTTTAATCTGTATCTACCCAGTATCCTGGAAATAAATTAATAAATAACATCATTTATTCACATCAAAATAATCAAAACAATTTTGTTTGAATGTACGTTCACATTGTAATGTAATTTTTTCTTATTATTTTGATATTTATTATAATTATTATGTATTTATTATATTATTTTGATATTTTCTTCGTGAATTAAATGTTGTTAAGGGAGAGCTTTTACTTTGGAAAGACCCATGTAGGAAGTTCTTGTGTGATTCTCTCCAACTTGACTCCTGCCGTCTCTTGCACAGCTTTGTGCGTAAAGGTGCACGCGTCCTCCACAGGTAGACATCAGGCTGGTGAAACTGTGCTCACGCTGTTTTTCTTTTCCTTCTAGAAGCCGTTGAATCTGTCCGCTTGACATGAACGCTCCTCTTGCAACAGTCTGAAGGTTTTTCTTTTCTTTTTTTTCTGTCTTTATCAAAATCTTGATTTACACAGCTTGCCAGGATGTGTCGACGCAACAGGTGGTCGACGTCGAGTTTGCAGACCTGCATCCTCATCCTGCTGGTGGCTGCACAGATAAAATCACAGCTTAGAGGTAAGTGGATGCTGTTTAATTTATTCTGGATGTTTACCTCTATTCATTCAGTGATTTCTTTTTACAAAAAAAACCTCTGCAGAAATATTGGACAAAAAGTGCAGAAAATACTTTAATAGTTATATATTATGTAAATTCTCTGACATGTTGTTAAACACCAGCAGCTATGCAGTACATATTTCCTCAGCAAAATCCCCCATTTTTTAATTTGATTTAATTTAACTTAATTTAAATTCTGACCTTTTTTCCACCCTTTTTTAATTTCTCTTCATAATGAGTTGGATATGTGCAGGCACGTGAACCTGGAACGATCTGGAATGAGGTTGTGGTTTAACATAAATGTCTGGACTTGTCTGTTAGGAATTATGAATAGCTCATAGCACCTCCTGCTCTGTCAGAAGCTCTACTGTACTGTGTCTGATTTGTTTGGCTTGGTCTGTGTCTCTTAGTTGTAATTTTGCATCTTATGTGTCTTAATTGTGTGTGCTCAGATTTTCCCCTCTTCAGGGCTTGTGAGTCTCTCCAAGAGAAACACACACGCACAAACACACTACACAAAGTACACAAACAATATTCCCTGGCATGGAATGTCCAAAGATTCATGAACATTCACAGTGCTGTAAATGCAGAAATCCTCTGCCAGGCTTCACTCAAGTATGTAGGCTCAGTGCATTGTGCTTTTGTTGTCCTGGGGGTGTCTCTTATTTCTGTGGATTGGGCACAGAACAGACAAGTTTGTCAACACAACATATTTGTGGTGTAGAATAAGAAACTTTCTCTGCACTTCATTGACACAAACATCAGATTTATCATCAGTCTGTCAGAACTAAAACAGTAAAACAGTAATAAATATGCAACTTAATGGAAAATAGTAACCTAATACAATGCAGTTTTGTTGTCATTTTTCAGTCAAGACTGAACTTGCAGGACCTATGAAAGGTTTTCTGGGAAATGGAGAAATTCTTTACCCTATAGGATGAAGCAGGATGTTGGAAAGTGAATCCACCAAATAAGGAAATTGCTGAACTACTGTCAAACAATTAGCATCATAAATTTCTTATTTATGTCTGAGGATCTGAGGTGGGAGTGGGCAAATCCCACTTTGTTTTCTTTGTCCATGTTTAACCAATACGACACCTTTCACATTTACTGGAGCTCAGTTTACATGACTTGTAAGCACAAGTAACCTGAGCAGTGTCATCTCCCCTGGGTGGGCCAGGTTCCATTATATATGATTCTATATTTTGTCAAAACAGACAGCAAATGTGAGCAGTAAAACTGCACCGTGCATGTGCAGGATGTAATAATTAGAGCAGATGTTTTCAGCTTCACAAATTGAGAGGATTTGCTGCTCTTGTCTGTTTGACAGAATAAAAAATCGAGTAAGTTTGGACTGTTGTTTGAAGACATGGTGATGGGAATTTTGCAGAATTTCTGTCCTTTAATAGACTTAATGGGGGCAGATTAATGAAATAATCATTAGTTGCAGTCTGACATGTCTCACTTTATTTGCCCGTACATCAGCTGGCATGAACATCAAATGCAGCAGATTTATTTCATGGGGTGGATCAAGGTTAAATTGCTGGGGGATTGTTATCAGTTGAGGTGAGTGAGGAGCAGAGCAGACATTTATTTAGGTAAAAACAAAACAGACGATCACTGTAAGTGTCTGTGGTGTCTTGGAGTATATTTTATGGAAACATGACGCTGTGGTTTCTTCTCAGCTCAACCACTAATTACGGTGTAAATCTGTGTGTTGAGATGAACATTCACTGATTTGGTTTTGGCTGGAAAAACAAGTCTTGATTAGCTGATTGAAATATGATAACATAACATGTTCATATGTCCTGTATTTTACCTCTTAATAAATGTATTTGTACTTGGACTCATCTTGACTTTTTTCATTTTATGTTGCTATACTTTGACTTATCTTGGCTTTTTTGACCTATCTTGATTCTTCTCAGCTTAGTGTGTTGCTATCCTCACTTATCTGATCCTCTTTTGACTAATCCTCACTTATCTGATCTTAAAACAACCTGTTGTCTTGGTTTTGACCGGTGATCTAGTGGTTTTCTGCGATGCAGTTTGTCTGTGCTCTGTCGGCCCACATTTTCTCATTGTTGAAAGAACCACAGAGAATGGGGTGTTATGTCTTCAGGTTGAATAAACAGCAGTCTGTTTGCCTTCTTAAAACAAACTCCTCTTTATTTCCTACATTGCCTCAAGGACACTTCGGCCTCCCTGTTTTCATCTGTAATTACAGCTTTTGTCCTGAACTCAGCAGCCAGGCCCGTTCAGACTGATTGGACAGTAATGAGGGGAACATCAAAGCTCCTTTAGAGCAGCGTGTGAAGAACCATGCCTTCCTATAGAAGACTTGAAAAGCCCCATAAAAGCAGCTGTGGGTGTCTTCTACCTGCTGCCGGCTATTTTAAGGTGACAGCGGAAGTGTGGAGGTGTAGGAGTGATCTCATGCTGAGGGCGGGGGTGTTTTTCCATCTTACCATCCTATCTGCCCATCCTATCTGGATGTGCCATCTGTGCCGATCAGCTTTTTGTTTCTCTACCTGCGGGGCTTGCAGCTTTGAGGTGGCGATGATGGCGATAACGTTTCTCCCACCTGCTCGCCTCTTTCACCAGTCATTCACATTTCTGTCTTGATTTCTAAAAATAGCAATCAGACCTCTGGCCTTGTGCCTTTAAATGACTCCACATTCCCATTTCAAGCCTGCGCCTTTTGTTGTGAGGTGCCCTTGAGCAACATATTTAATACCTTCACAGCGCAGCCTGACTTTGTCTCTGTGCGTGCAGGCTGGATTGCCCCCAACCCCAAAGCAGGACTGACTCTCATGAAGCTCCATTGTCATCTTTTTTCCATCATGCAGAACAACAGGTTTTGTACGACACACCCCATCAGTCTTGAAACGTGACATGAGGAGGAGGAGGGGGGGGCTTTTATCATTTCCACCATGGAGACCAAACAGGCTCTGTGCCCATATCATCCAGGGGGGTGCCCCAGCTGCCAAGACAAGGGGCCACCTCTTCTCAAGACTGACTCACGCTGCTGTAAATCAGCCACACCAGACAGTCACAGAAGACTGCTCCTCACATTACTGTCAGTCACAGTTTTCTCAATTCACCAAGCAGAGATTGATGACTGAGCTTCGCTTGTGCATGAAGTTTTCAGATTTTTTAAAAACAAAAGAGTAAAAGGTGAAAGTTGTTCTTTTCCTTTAAAAAGACCAGACTCAGTAGGATCTTTCCAATGATTTAAGGTTCGGGGACTCTTACTCTCCTTTTCTGAACTTGCCCTAGAGTTAGAATATTTTTATGAGCAGACAGATTATTCCATATCCTGAATCTAATGTCTTGCTTATTTTGGAAGTTTGGGGCTGCTGACCTTTTTGGAAGTAAACACTTCACTGCACAATATTTAGTACCTACTCCAGTGTGAACTGCTGGAGGGAGTGACTTTCATTTTAAGGTCAAAATTACATGGAGGTATGCTCCAATTAGCTTTACGCAAATATCTGCTGCCTGGAGAAAGTGGTTGTTTGACTGACATATGACCCACATGGATTTCTGCTTGTTTCTTCATTCTTTTGACACTTGGTCATTGAACATTTTATCAGGGCTTACTGAGATGCAAAATCTAGAACCGTCTCTTTTGCAGGGTGCAGTGTAATGACGTTGTTATGTTTTTGAAAACTGAACTTTGTTTTGTTCACTGATACAGTAGCTGATCTGGATGAGTCTGTGGTTCTGGGTTAGACCGTTTCACGACTCACGGGGGGTTATGAACCTTCCCCTCGGGCACAGAATCTGGGCCGCAGGAATTTAAACTTCCCCACGGCACCGAGGCCTTTTTGCACTTGAAACTCACGTCTCTTCAGACTCATGCTGAAAAAATGCGCCTCCTGACAGGTGACATGAGCAGAGGGCTGAGAAGAGACAACTGCGTCAGGATAACATGGAGGGTTGAGTACGTTAAGCTGTTTGAATTTTGCCCTTTAATCGCTTAAACAGCTCCATAATTGCTTTAAATTTACTGCTGTCAGTCACTTCATCAGAGGAGGTTCAAGCTGCCGCATTTGCACAGCCACACAGCCCCCATTATATATTTCTTTACAACGCCACAACAAATGTCCTTGTTCAGCAATTCAGATTCTCCACACAAGGAGCCAACTGTCTTGTTCTTGAGCTCCCATGTTGCTCAGTGAATCCAGCATTGATGCACAATAAAGTGACCGAAGTGAAGCCTCTCACACCCTCTTGTCTGAAAATGCCCTGCGTCTGTATGTGCCAAAAACCCACTTCAGCATACCGCGGGGCGTGAGGGTGGGGGGTCACGGGTGTTGATTTCTGCAGAGCTTTTGCCAAGATGCCCCATGGGGCTTTTTTTTTTTATAATGCTGCTTCACTTTGAAGAATTTCAGTTATTTGATAACTGGTAAACATATCTATAAAATATCTGAGTAGTGATTTACAGATGTAACATTTCCAAGTTGTTAAGAAATGAAGAAATAAACAATATTTCACATTTAAACTCATACAGATTCTCACTCTCCATGTCTGAGAACAGGTGGCAGCATTTCATCTTCACTGCATCAAAGAGTGCAGTTTTTAGTTGGCATCAAAGTAATGCTTTTTTGTGCTGCTTTTTTGACTCCACAGAAAGATCATTAACACTGTGACCAGGATGAGGGATGTTCAGTTTTTTTTTGTAGTTTTTCTGTGCTTGTTGATGCGTGCCATTTTCATTTTCTGGCTTTGTTTATATAGGAAAATCCCCTGTTTGTGCTGCCAGATTTAGAATGAGGCTGCTTTGCAGTTTTTGCAGCTTTTCACAGAAAAATACGAAGAACTGCAGTACAGTTTGAGCTTCTAGCAAAAGAGATCAGTTAATGGCAGGAAAATGCATCCAGTCATTAATTTGTGAGTCCAAATAATGATAAAAACTGTAGTTTTTGGAGTGATGTTATAGTAGTGACATTATAAACAACTTACTTGAAGTGGGACCTGACCCTGTAGCTTTGCTGCCATCTGCTGGCTCGTGGAAGTACTGTGCGTAACATGAAAAGTCCAAAACTATGTGTCCTTTGTCTCACATTTGATTTATTTGAACATATTGGTGGTCCAGTATATATGGCCCCACTGCTGAGACCATGTGTGTTCCCTCACCAGCATGTGAGCGTGTGAACTGCGGGGTATCCCTCTGGGTGAATGGAAACATGATACACCAATTAAACACAGAGACGGTGAGGCTGCTCGGCCCGAGAAACCCCACAAGTGGGACACACTTCCTCAGATGATCTATTTGATTTAATGGATTAAAACACAATCTTCTCAACAGGAAGATGTTTAAAACTCAAACAATAACGCTGTTTCTTTTTTTTAAACATTTGTCTGATACTCTTGAGCGGTAAGTCTCGTGACAGTCAGCTGTCATAGGAGGAATCTTGTTGCCATGGTGACTAGTTGAGGTTGGCGAGATGGGTCATTCTGCACAGCTGCAACTTATCCACTCCCTTTCTTATTTTGTAATGTTCCACCCTTGCTTCACAACCTCACTTGCCATCTTCCAGTCTCTATGGGTCTGTCCTGTGTGGCCATGCAGTCACCCCTGTGTGCCTGGAAGTAGCATGGAGCTGAGGGCCTCCTTCCAGAGCAAAATGTTCAGTATGTATGTATGTTGGTGCTCCAAAACCTGACATGGACCGACTCACTGAAGCAGAACTGTGCCGTGTTTATTTACCCATCTCGTGGCCCTGTGCTGGTTGGAGCAGCTGACAGCTGATAGTGATGGAAAGTGTTGGAAATGCAGAGGGGAGGGTTAACATGCATGGGGGAGAGTCCGCGGTGCATTCATGGTGATATATTGACTAGTGCGTTGGACGTTAACACAACATCCGGGAAGGTCACGTCTGACAGAAAGTCTTAAAGTTCAAAGTGTCTTGATCTACTGTTTCATGGACTCATGAAACTCAGGTTACAGGAAGTATGCATGAGATTGACCAAATCTGAACAAAGGTGACTCTCACGTTTGCTTTTGTTTGTTGCATTATCGCTGACCTCTTTCTGCACTCAGTCCTGCTCAGCGTCTGAATGCACGCTGACAGCAGGAGCGCTGCTGTATGAATGCACAGATTATCGAGATGTGGCAGTTTCCAAAATCCTCCAAATGTCATGCGGCGTGGGTGTGGGAGGTCTGACGACTGGAATGTGTAACAGCTGGATGTCCTAGCTTGGCAGATGAGGCGGGTAGCTGGATGATGGGGGCACTCAGGGCTGTGGGGAGGAGAAGGAGGAAGCCTGGGAAGAGAAGGGGAGGGGGGATCCCTTTTTCCCTTATCTCCCATCTGTGAGAATGTGGAAGTGGTGCATTTTCCGAGGATTTTCTGCGATGAGGCAATGAGGATGTTCCCCAGGAGAACGGCTTAAGACATCGATCCAGTGGGACACACCCTTCGTTTCTCAGCTGCTGTCTTTCATTCATCCCTCACTCTGCTGCTGCTGCTGCTTTTCTTCTCTCCAGCCACCTCAAGTTCATCTTTTCACACGTGCAGCATGCAGTGTTACTTTTTCTGTTTCATCACAGACCTATTCATGACCACAGAGTAACGATAGTTGAGTCTGTAGCACTGTGGCTGCACATATCACTTGGGATTGTTTTGGTTTTTCCGCTCTCTGGAACAAGACAATAAATCAGAGTGCCTTGTCCACATTGTGAAACCGGATGCCACTTTTTTCCCAAAAGCCCTCTCTTCCCTTTGTTGTTTTTTGAAACAGCAAATGAAATAATTTTTCATCTGTACCTTGATATCAGTCCTCAGTTTTAACCTCACAGTGTCATCGTAACCTGTCAGCTGCCGTGTTTATTATTCCACTGATTTTATTTTATTGTGAGCTCCTGATATGAGGCCATGTGTTCTTGTGAGCCCTCATCTCTGGTGCATGTCCATAGTTTTTTAGGGGCCTGCAAAAATGAGAAAAAGCCACTTAGATTGACAACTGTTGATTAAGATGATGATTATTTACAACATATGTCAAAAAATATTGAAAAATGTGATTTTTTAAAGGTTATTTCTGTGCGGGTATGTCACTGTGATAACAGGATCAATTGCATGATTCTTCTCCACGCTGAATTAGACGGTCTTCAGGGACCGACTCATGGACTCACGCAGGGGAGGGGTTTTACTCACTTGGGTCCCCCCTTTGTCTATGGAAGTGTTTTTTTGCAGCAGCCGTGTACTGGGAGATGCAGAGGGAGGGTCTCTGAGTGTGAGCAGGAGTTTTTCTGCCTCTGCTTTCATTCAGTGGATGCTCAGTGGCCCTTGAACATCTGACTGCTGGATAACAGGTGGTGCTATTGGGAAACAGTGAGGGCACTGTGTGCAGAGCTGCTGAGACACTTGGAGCTTTTTTGCAGGAGCAGGCAGCATGCTCAGGATCCAGACCTGGTTCCTCCTCTTGGTTCTCTGTGCTGGGAGCTTGGAAGCCTGGTTGTGGTTCTCAAAACCAGAGCCAACCGTACAAATTCCAACAGAGACGACGGCGGCAGTAACAGGGACGACGGGTGCTACAGTGGCTCCCAATGGCACGATGAAGAGTGAGGAGGAGGGTGAGGAGGGTGAGGACGATGACAACTTGTCTGGGGTTGGGGAGGAAATCATCAACGTGGCCACGGGAATCCGTAAGTTTGTGGAGGCGTGGGACGCGACCCCGACCCCCGGATCGACTAACGAAGGCCTGACAAAGAAGGCGGAGAACGCTAACAACACGGGTAATCCAGA
The DNA here is from genome assembly GCA_016785225.1 of Psettodes erumei. NCBI lineage: Eukaryota > Metazoa > Chordata > Actinopteri > Pleuronectiformes > Psettodidae > Psettodes > Psettodes erumei. The sequence goes on from JAFBJZ010000953.1 coordinate 2,203,497, forward strand.
CAGGTTCAGGGGGGAGAGGGTGGAGGAGGAGGGGTCTGGGGTTGGGGCAGGGGATGGATCAGGCTCCACGGCTGACCTTGAGCTAGATGTAGAATCAGTGACGGTCCTGAGTGATGATAGAATCCTGCCTAGCAATGTAACCCTTGATGCTGTTGTCATGAATGGGACTCACGAGGGTCCGACCCCTGCTAGTAGTCACATTGGCGCGTCGCGCCCATCATGTCTCCCCGTGCCCACTGATTGGCCCATTTGCTCAGGCAAACACTCCAACTTTTTCACACTGCCCAACTTTTTCAACCACACTACTGTGGAAGAGGTGGGGGCAGTCCTACGGGAGTGGGCATGGCTGATGAAGGTGGGGTGTCACCATGGCGCAGAGTGGTTCTTCTGCCTCCTGCTGGCGCCCAGGTGCCCTTCGCCCCCTGCTCCTGCCCTGCACCTGCCCTGCCGCAGCTTCTGCCATGTCCTGCAGGACAGCTGCTGGGCGTCCCTGGAAAACGGGCGTCTCCCGCTGGAGTGCCAACTCCTGCCCGACAGAGCACAGGAGCCCGGGCGTCCTGATTGCCTGTCCGTTAGTAACTGGAAAGGTAACCCCGGCGGGTTAGAATGTATCCTGTTTGGAGATACATTTTGAATCCGATGTCATGTCACTCGATGTTTGAGCATTGGTCTGTTTGTCTTTGTGCGGCGTTTGTTTTGGTCACGTCTCAGCACATTGTTGCACACTTTGGATGTCTCTGATATCCCCTTTAAACATGATTTTGCATGTTTTTGCCATATCTAAATGTGCAAAGAAATACTAGACATTACAGCTCATCATTTCTTTCAAACCTGTAGTGTTTGAAAGGATCGGATCTTAACTGTTTTTTGCAGGCAGCCCTTGTTATATTCACCTGGAAACAGTTAAGAAAATCAACCTGCAGGGACTTTGAAAGAGGTGATCCATGATGATGAACATCACACCAGCTTGTATTCTTGTGTTGCTGCATTTGTAGGTGCAGATTCAGAGCTGCAGTGGTGCTTACACACAGGTATAAGATATACATGTAACACTTGACAGGAGGATCTACCATTATCCACAGATACATATCAGTGCATTGTGCAAGCGTGTTTTCTCTGCACAGCACTACTGTTCCCTGACTTTAGCCTGAAAGGCAGTGTCTCCTCCCATCCGCTCCCCTCCACTGTCTGCAGGACAAACTCGGGGAACAAAAGTCCCTCCACTTGCTGCTGTCCCGTACTGTACAAACTTTAAGAATTGCATTTCTCAGAGTGAGCCAATCACGATTTTGTTACCCCACAGAAATAACAGTTAAAAAAAACCAAACATGATGTTCACCATAATGAATGCCTCAGCTCAAACAGATAGTGAGTCTATGCAAGTTGATTTTCCAAAGCTAACAATGGCAGAGACCAAAGAAATAATCTCTCTCTTGTGCATATCTGTGGCTTCAAAGAGAGCATGGTTGCCAGCAATGTAAAGTTAACAGATTAAAACATGCAAAAACACGTGCTCATCACTGCCTTGTTGTAGCATTACTTTCATGTCCCCTGCACGTCCACAGAAGATTCCTTTGCACCAGAGGCGCATGACCCCCATACAGCTGAGTTCACGTCACTGTGCCCAGGATGCATGCCACGTTCATGTGATTGTCTTTTCCCAGTGAAACACGGCATCTGCAAAAGCATCGTTTCTGTGTGCTATAACCAGCAATGGTCAGCAATGTTACGTTACAAGTTCTTTGAAAGAAAGTTACAGCCTCTCCTTGGTTACAGTTTGACTGTCAGTCTGTTTACATGAAGAAAAGGCACTAAATACATAAGAGACCCTTGAGACCCTTGTACAGCCTTTTAGTAGCTTTTACAGTTTGACCTTTGAAACATTAAACGGCCATTTCCCTACAGGGATATTTAATGTAAATGTTCCAGGTTTGAGTGGGAGAAGTTTTGTTACTGTCCATGCACCACAAGTTGGATTCTTGTTTGGATAACCTTTAACCTCAGTTGTAAACTGTATTTAAAGCTAAAATTTGGAAGGCCTCCTGTTGTAAAATGCAGATGTGTGTGTGAATAATTACTGTATGTGCTTGAGCATCGTGTTTTTCCCATGAATTATTATTATTGTCAAGGTGTAGTGAAACTGGCTTTTTTATGCGGCCACTTTTAGGTGCTTTTACTGCACCCACAGGATATGTAACATCACTGTGCTTGACATCATTTTTAGTTTGAGTGTGAATTTACAAAAACCTCTTCACAGGCCACCTCATCCATCAACCCTCACAAAAAGGAAAAGGATATTGTATTTACTTGTGGAATCCCGTGGTTTATATTGTGAGGTTGTTGCTTACAATACATTCTCTTGGCTGAACAAGAGAACTAGTGGTTTCCCACGTGCAGCATCAGTCTGTTGCTCTTGTCACATCCCACTCCTGCATGCCGGTCACGCTTCTGTCCTGGGTTATCTCCTCGTCAACATTTGTCATGATTCCTGATTAGCTGGCATGGAATTTTGTGTGGATTTAGAGGCGAATGGTGTCGAGCCCCACAGAGGGGAAACAATGGGGCTATCTGTGTTTGGGAGGGAGGGCCGAGGATGGCATTTATGATAGCGGCTGTGGGTGGGAAAGTGGTCTGCGCCGGAGAAAGAGTGTGTGCGATTGTGCGCTCGGTTTGGGAGAAAGGGCAGCAGTGTCACGCTCCACAACAAGAGAGCCTTGTGATCGGGATGAGACGGGGCGGTTTGAGTCTCTTACCAGGGGTCAGAGGTCATGGCCAGTCGCCTCTGTCCTCCAAGACCAGTTGCACTTGATGGGGGGTAATTGAGCACCGAGGCCGACTGCGGAGACATGCAGAGACAGAGTGGAACAAAGTGAGAATTTTATTCCAGCGGGGAAATTACCCTCTCTTTAACTCAAAGTCACTATTCTTCAAAAATACTGCATGAAGTCAGTTAAAGCAGCCAATTTACAGTTATACGTCATCAGTGTCTAAAACTGACCCTGAATCCTCTTCTCTGCTGAGGCTCCTGCAGGAACAACAGCAACGGTGGAAAACAGTATGAGACAAAATAAATGTTTCCATCCTGCCCAGATTCTTCACTGTGAAATAATTTGATTGGGACACAGCCCAAAAAAACAACTATATCATATTTTGACAAAAAAAATAATAATCTGAGCTCTCCTCAACGATCTTTCATCACTCAGTTTTAATTGGGTTCGGCTCTGGGATTAAAGTGTGATTTGGTGGCAGCTGTGTGGCCTCAGTGTTAACCCCTGTCACTCTGCTCCTCAGACGTGTGAAGCCCTGCTCTGAGTCAAGTTAAAGATGCTGATCCCTCAAACTGTATCATCGCACACTTTAATTAGTTCGTTATTGCAGCACTTACTTTTCCAAATAAGGACCGCAGTTTTCAAATTGAGGTAAACCAAGCTGTTGTTGAGACATACTTTGAGAATGGTGTAGTGCTCGTTTTGCATCCAACAAAAGATTCCAAAGATTTGTAACACAGAGTTCATTTTATGTAATTATAGACCAGGAATGAGTAGGTATTTTGTTCTTAAGGGCATTTTGAGTCAACCAGAGGAGGATGGTTATTGCAACTGCAGTAAGTTTTCCTGAGCAGCCCAATAAAACTGTAAAATGTATCGGGTCAGATTCCTTCATATGTGAGCCACAGAACAGAACGTGTGTTGATATCTACAGTTAATAGTAGGACAGCAGTAAATCTTTTCAAAAGAGAGTTTGAGCTGGTTTTTGAGCAGTACCCCAATAAGATGGTTGTGTTTTTTTATTCTTTAGGCCTCTTTTCTTTATGGAAGCAGGTTTTCTCACCCCTGGGGAGACGCTTTACCCGCCCAAAGCTCTGGAGGGAGTCCATTAGTTCCACAGACATTACAGCTGGTGTGTTAAGTCCATGCAGGGTTTTGGGACTGATTCTCTGTCTATGTCCTATTAGAGTCCCTCATGGTCCACTTTCCCATGGACATTTGACACGCAGTCCCTCCTGCCTCAGTCTGTCTGTCCATCTGTCTGACTGCCTGTGCCTGTCCTCGCTGGCAGTATCTGTTTGTCTTCACGCAGTGAAACAGGCGGTGAACTTCTCCAGGGTCACATGTTGAGAAAGTAGAGACATGGCACTTCAGTAATTCTCCTGTAACAGAATACATGAGCTCATGAGCTGGCCGTGAAACATTGCTGCATGTTGTTCTTCCATGTTAGCATGGAGAAGGGGAGTCAGGGAGCGGGGCAGAAAGCCACGGGCAGACATCTGGGTGAGCTACAGTGTCGTGCCAGTATTCATCTGTCCGGTGGAGTGCAGCCAAGCTAAAGAAACAGCTGATTGGAGACTTGAAGTGAAGCTTTTAATTGTTAGTGATCTGTTTACAGGTGTTTGGGAGTAATGCTGCACATCTGTAGAAAATGAGTTACATAAAGCCAGACTGTGTGAAGTCTGATTAAATGAGACATGTCACCTGAGTCAGCTGAAAACATCTGGAAAGAAGTGACAGATTATATCTCTGCTTCTGCTTTGTCGGTTTCAGATCCTTTTTTTCAGCTGTTCAACCTGAGTTTGACGATATCAGAAGTATTCTTGCTTATTTTTACTTCCTGAAGAGTCCCAGTAATTTGCATGAAAAATGATAAAGATAAAAAGAATAAACTTATGTTTTGTTTTCCTGGTTCCTCTCCCCTTAAGGGTCTCACTACCCCTTTAATTTAATATCATGACTCCCCTTTGTGCAGCCCATGAGGCTGGGAACTGGCCGGTACGTGTCCTATTCTTTGGTTCACAGGAAAAATGTAATTAAATTTAGAGCCTGAGACTGCGATCGCAGCTTTGATAAATAAATGAGAAAAGTTTGTGTAATTATAAGGAAAAGGTCTTGCAACCACAATGATGCTGGTTTAGAAAGAACAGTGGGCAAGACTCATGGTCGTGACATACTGTGGCTTGGCTTTGGGAAAAATTAGTGTCCAGGGAAACTGTCCTGGAGTGAAAGTTGAATGAAGAGGAAGTTCCCTCACTGTCATTCATCATTTATTAATTCTACATGCATAATCTGAACTGAGCGACAGCTGCAGCAGCTGCCTCAGCTTGAGATGAACCAATAGCAGGTGCCCTCACTGGGAAGTTGACCACCCGGCGTGCCCCCATCCAAGCTCCAATTGGACGAAATCCCACAGGATCCGGGCTCAGCTGTAGCTGTGCTGGTCGAGGTAGCATTACCACTCACGAGACTGTGTGTGTGTGTGTGTGTGTGTTCAGGATTACTCCCTGCCAGTGGGTCTGAACATGTCGTCCCATAAGTAACTTTCCTTCCACGTGAGTTTCCTCTCAGCAGGTAGAAGGTGACGACTAAAAGGCAGAAACATGCTGCTGTGTGTCATTTGAGATCATAAAACATAAACACTGGGATAGAAATACATGACTGGTACAAAAATCTAACTCTCAATATGAATCATTGTCTTTTTATCTTGCAGGCGTCTCTATATTAAACAGCTCTTCCTGTGATTTATCCCTTCCTTACCATGTTTGACTTAAAAAGCTGCATTCGATAACTTTCACATCATTTAGAAACTTGGGAAATCCCCGCCAACGGCTGACCTCTGCAACCCCCCAATGCACAGATTGTATTTTTTTTTGTTTTTGTCAGCTCTTCTCATGAATCTGTGTTGACAGGCCACCCTCAGGAGAGTGTCAGCCAGGCCGGAACGATCTTCTCCCTTGTGATGGCAATTTATGAGAACATGGTCAAGGGCTGCTGCCCTGCTCCCTCTGGGATATTTTAGGCAATGGGAACTGAAATATCAGCAGGTTTTTTTTTCAATGATTTGACCATCTCCTCCAGTCTCTCGCTCACTGGAGCGTAAATGTTAAAACTGGAATCCATCATTAGTTAAACCAGCCAGTGGCTCAGTTGACCCATTTTGAGTGAGTTCGATCTGTGCAGAGTTTTGTTTTTTTTTTGTCCAGATAATTTTTGAAATATTTCTGCTTCTTCTCCCGCTGAGTATCCATGGGATCAGAGTCCATGTCGGAAGGTTCTGCGTCTTCTTATTTGCCTGTAATGCTAATGTAAAGTGACACTGGGTTGGATGTGAGACTGGAGTGTGTCTTGTCGCAAGCATGCAACTTGTTTACATCTTTCTTTTTTCAAAATATAATCATGGTCACGTTAATCATATTGTATTTACCATGCAAAGATGCTGTGGAGACCAACAACTCAACAAAAACAAAGGCAAAAAAGTAATCCCAGGTTTTGCAGAGCTGTCCAATAATATTAATGTTCTTGTCTTGACGTTACAGTTGTCTTCTCAAATACAATCAAGATGAATGGAATTTCTTTTTGTAACCAATGTTTAAAATCTTAAATTAATTAAAATAAAACAACAACATTGTTGCTTTAGTTGCCACTGAAGTAGCTCCAGAGGAACATGATGTATTTTTCAAACCCTGGAAAAATAAAACCCAATTTTTTTGTCATTGTTTGTACATGATGTCCAACCACATCTAAATGCAGACGTTTTTGTAGCTTTCCCAGATGGACACACATTTGCATGTGCACGCAGAAACTTGCAATAAGCCACTTCTCATGGTTCAGTTGGTTGGATCATTTAAACTTAGCTGCAAATACATTGCATTTTAGTGTTAATGTATCCTCACTTGCATTTTGTCTTAAAAAAGATTAATGGAACAACTTAATTAACCACGATGAAAGACATAAAACACCTCCTGAAGATATTTATTCCTATACACTGGTAAATATTGTGCAACACTCAGTTTCTCTTTCCAAAGAACTTTGATTTGCTGATCATTTCTGTGCTTCAAACTGAATCTCTTTCTTTCTCTGCTTAGAACTTATGTTGCCTTCAAGTGCACCTCATCAGCTCCTTCCTCTACCTCATTAATGCAGCTTTTTTATAAAGATGTCACAATACTTTTTCAAGGAAATAATGAGCAAAACACAGCATCATCCCCATAATGATTTGATTTTAGCTTCTTCGTGCTGCGGTTACAGATTCTACTCTCGAAAATCAAATTAAATGTTATGGCCTAAACAACTTGGGTCAAAAAAATGTGACTCTCCCAATTATATTTGGCGCTGTTTATCTCTCACGTGCAATTAATTTGTGTGTTTACAGCTGCACTTGAAGGCAGGGTTCGTCTGATTTCTCTGTTAAAAGTACAGTATATTCTGTAGATTAAATCTGAACTTCCTGTTTCTCTCCTCTTGCAGAGGAAAGTGGAGCCTCCTTGCTCCAGCTGATTGGAGACCCTCCGCCAAGTGAAGTCACCAGGGTCAACGGGCCCAGGGGGGAGGTGGCTTATGCCTTCACCTCTGCGGCGGTGTCGGGCCAGCCGGCTCTGGCCCATGTCCCCAACCCTTTCTACCGTCACTTCTCCCTCCTCTTCCACATCAAGCCCTCCACTCCAGCTGCCTCCGTCCTCTTCTCCATCACTGACGGGCCCCAGAGGCTCATGTATGTCGGCGTCAAGCTCAGTGCTGTTCAGTCCGGCCGGCAGAAGGTGCAGTTCTTCTACACCGAACCCGACTCTGAGGCTTCGTACGAGGCAGCCAGCTTCGAGGTGCCGAGCCTGTTGGACACCTGGAGCCGCTTTTCTCTCTCTGTCTTTGAGGAGCAGGTGACTTTCTACCAAGGCTGCGACTCCGAGCCACAGGTGGTGAAGTTTGAGCGTTCCCCAGATCCTATGGAGCTCGACGCAGCTGCAGGGATCTTTGTGGGTCAGGCAGGAGGAGCTGATGCCAATAAGTTCCAGGTAATGTCTGTCTTAATTGTGCCAATTTCCCATATTGTAAACAAAGAAATGTAAATTATTTACCTGTGATCTGCTACCATATGGAAAACTAAATAATTAAACATAAATATAAAGGGATATGAATTCATCTTCTGTTGGAGAATATGGAATATTTGGATGAGAAATCCATTTTCTGACCATAAAGGATTCAGAGGAAGCTGCATTCGTGCCTGATGGCAGATAATGAGTCTTGTCATCACGGTGAAATAAAATGCATTAGCTGTGTTCATTTGCATGTGTTATTTTCAGGGAGAGATGGCCGAGCTGAGAGTGGTGGGAAACCCTCGGGCGGCCGAGCATCTGTGTGACGACGAAGACGACTCAGACGCCGTGAGTGTGTGCTTGTGTATTTTAGTGAAAGTGTACTGCAGCACTTCTACGTTACACCTTTTTTTCTCTCTCAGGCCTCCGGAGACTTTGGTAGTGGTGATGGTGAGAGGAGACAGACGGACACACCATGAGGGTGAGTTTGTCATTTGGAAACAGAGCAACTGCCTTTACATGCAGATGTTTTAACCTCTTCTCTGTTCTCTTTCCAGACCACCCCTGCACCCTCCCGCCCGGTACCTGAACCACCAGTGATATCAGAGGGAACTAGGCTCAAGGAAATGGGTAAGAAGAAGTCTTGATTTCCAATTGTGCACTTGCTGCAAGCCGACACTCACAGGCCTCGTGCAGCTGTCGAGCAGCAGCAGGTAAAGTTGTGCATTTGTGGTGACTTCAGACGTCAGGTATCAGCAGCCATCAGTGGACTACGGCCGGCCGGGGTCACCTGGCCCAAGAGGTGGGTCCAATCACATTATAGAATGAGCATGGTGAGACTTTCAGAGGGCTGGGCCGGGCTCTGAGCAGTGAGCATGCAGGTGGAGGTTTGTTCACTTCCTGTTGCTCCCTTTCTGTGTTTCACTGTGTGGCGTTTGGTTTGTGGTGATTTGATAAAGGGACAGTTTTGTGAACATAATAATGGTGTCTTCTGCTGAGGGTCAGTGTGTCAGAATTAAGTGTGGAGAGCTTTCTTACTTCTTGTGCTGATATGTTGTGCATTCCTGAAAGCCTGTGTTCAATCAGATGATCACATCAACTTGTTCTGCAGCAGCACCCTCTGCAGGACAGTTATTGTCATTACAGATATTTGGGGGTTTTTACTTCTGCTGCTTCTGCTTTCTTATTTTTAGTTTGGTTATGTTTCATATTCAAAACACACAGTTATTTCCATTTCCATTCCATCCAGTACATGAATCATCACAGTTTGGGGATTTTAATTAAATGATTTTAGCTTTAAATACCTAGGGGAGCAAGTCATTATCCTCTGCATGGGGCATTGAAGCCCAGCTCCAACAAATCTGATGTAAAAATTGACGTTCCTGACTCGCTAACATTAAGTGTGATGTGTCCGTCAGGTCCTGGTGGTGCCAAAGGTGAGAAAGGTGACAGAGGAGAGAAGGGCTCAGTTGGGGAGAGAGGCCCTGTAGGTCCGAAGGGAGATTGGGGGTCCAGCTCTGGGTCCGGCGTCTCCTCTCAGGGTGGAGAACGAGGACAGAAGGTAAATGAGTTTGTTGACATATTCAGCTACACATCCTGCACATAAGTGACTGACACAATAATTTGTCTTTTTGTGTTTTTTTTCAGGGTGAAAAAGGTACAAAGGTATGTTCATTTTGTTTTGCTGTTCATTCCAAAGCATAACAATCAAAGAGCAACAAAAATTTAATGAGTACACCTCCTCACCAGGGCAGTTCTGGTTTCGGATACCCCGGCAATAAAGGAGAGCGTGGGGCACAGGGGCCTCCCGGGCCCCCTGGTCCTCCTGGCCCCGCAGCAGAGGTGGTCCGACTCGGGGATGGTTCTGTAGTGCAGCATGTGCCCAGAACCTCCGGACCTCCAGGGACTCCAGGTTTAGATGGTCCTGCGGGACCTCCGGGAGCAGATGGGGAGCCTGTGAGTAAACGGAGTCAAACACATGTTGGATGTTTGTTTGTTTTGTCACCCTCTGATACATGTCGACTGACTTTCAGGGTGATCCAGGAGAGGACGGAAAAGCCGTAAGTTTAAATCTTTCTCAAATAAAACAGAATCTGTTGTGTGCTTCTCTGGATCATGTTGTAATTTGCTTCCTTTACTCCTGTTCCCAGGGTCCTCCTGGGCCACGAGGTGTCCCAGGAAGTCCAGGAACACCTGGCTCCAAAGGCCAGAAGGTGACATACAGCATGGATAAAGATTACATCACAATCAGGAGTCTTTATTCATTGTGATTATGTGTGGACTCTGGATCTTTGCAGGGTGAGTCTGGAGAGGGTCAACCAGGACCAAGAGGACCCCCAGGTCCACCAGGACCTCCTGGACCTGGCACTGGTGATCACCCAGTAGGTCCATGCTTCCTTTTAGTTTTTCAGTGTAAAGTTTAAAACAGTATTTGTCACTGTGTTTTCTTCACTGATGTTCTGGTAGACTTTTGTGGACATGGAGGGCTCAGGATTCCCAGACCTGGACAAAATCCGGGTATGTGGATTAAAGCTGACTTTTTAACTTGTAAAGTTAAAAGTGCTCTTTGCACAACTTCATCATTTTGTGATTTGTTATCCAGGGAGCCCGTGGTCCTCCCGGTCCCCCAGGTCCTCCTGGCCCCCCTGGCATTTCAGTGGCACAGGGAGCCAATGGTCCCATAGCCTTTGGACCTCCTGGACCACCTGGACAAGATGGAGTCCCTGGCTTACCTGTGAGTATTTTGACTTTTGGACTATGATTCAGCACAGCTAAGTCAGAAGAGAAAAGTACTGATTGTTTGTGTATATCTTGCTGTTTCAGGGCCCTCCTGGTCCTCCTGGTACAGCTGGTCTACCTGGACTCAGAGGAGAGAAGGTGAGGATTTACAGATTGATGCAAACTGCTGAATATTTTCAGATAGATTACAAATTTGATGGCAGCCCATTCAGCTGAGATGTTGAAGTGAGCTCCGCCGCTCACAAGGCTGACGAGCATGTTTCATTTTCTTTTTAAATCTGTCTTTTGCTGCAGGGCGACTGCGGCGAACTCGGACTTCCAGGAGCAGCTGGAGAAAAGGTGAGTTAAGTCCGAAATTTTAAGTCTGTCTTGAAAATATTAAGAATGAAGGACAAATTTGTGGCGGGTGCATCCAGATAGATTCTCTCTTCCATTGTTTGTTGCCTTCCTCCAGCAAAAGGCACAAGACTCCAACATTTTTACGGGCCTCTTCTCTTACTTTACTCCATCCTCTACGGTGTGTAATGGCTCACAGGTACTGGGGGGGTCTCTGCTTCCTTATCTCTCTGTTTTTATCCATTTCCTCAACTTCATATGTTTTTGACGATTTAACCCACCTCCTTCAAGCTGTATTCTTCTAACCTTACAGACAAAGACTTTCCCTCTGTGGTTTACTTTCCCTTTTCCAGGTATGACACCTTAAGTCTGCTTCACCTCTGGTTCTGCAGCCCTGCATGAATCTCTTTAATGGCACTTAGCATCATCCAGTTCTTCTCACTATTGTTCTGCTGCTCTGAAAACGTTTCCACAGCTATTTCTCACAAACACCACATTTTCTTTTCACCTGATGCCTCACCCTCAGGGCGCTCAGGGTGATCCAGGACAGACAGGTCAAGCAGGGCAGACTGGGCTTGCAGGGCTTCCGGGACCCATGGGGCCTGTCGGACCTCCAGGGCCCCCAGGACCACCAGGGCCACCTTACCGAATCGGCTATGTGAGGAGAGGTTCTTTCTAAAGTTTGAATTTTGATTGTTTTCCAGAAGTCAAACTGTATTTAATCCCCACAGCACAACAATGGAAATGTTTTGTACTGATGTATAACAAATACTAACTGAGTGAAGGACATAGGCTATAATGTATAGTAAGGAATGTTTTACACAGAGTAAGTCCATCATCTGGCAAATAAAAAAGTTTGAACCCAAAAAAAAGACACATTTCTGGCCGGCTGCACGGACGATGAGTTTCACATCTTCTCCTCACAGGGTGACCACAATGGATATGAGGTGATCAATGGCTCACCTGGACTTGCAGGCCCACCTGGACCACAGGTACCCCAGTAACCATACATGACCATCCCTGTCCTTCTCTTGTCACATGTGATAGCTCACTTTTCCCTGCATTATGTCTTCCAGGGCCCACCCGGTATCGCAGGTCTACCTGTAAGTACTGCAGAGTTGTGCTTTCAGCTTCCTATTCTTCTTATCTTAAATATTAAATAATGTTTTAATTGGGATGATCTAAGGGTAAGCCAGGGTTGCCAGGTAACCATGGAGACAAAGGAGCAGAGGGACCAAGAGGACAACCCGGGATTTCAGGCTTGGACGGATTCCCCGGACAGCCAGTATGTGGCCATGTGAACTTGTTTTTTGTTGCTTAATTGCTTCTTATATATCATATAATATCACAATGGACTTTTTAGACTGTTTGACAATCTGTTTGGATCTTTTATGTTCAATTTCTAGGGTGAAAAGGGAGAAAGAGGAGAGAAAGGAGAGATGGTGAGTTTTTTTTATGCAGCGACCACTTGGCAGACTAAGCCAGTGCAGTATTTATCTCTTCTTCTGGATGAGTCTGGATCTGTTTGTTGTGCAGGGTCTCCCGGGGCGAGATGGCGGCCCACCTGGACCACCCGGGCCTCCTGGACCTCCGGGACAGATCATCTACCAGCCATCAGGAGACGTGAGTCACAAACTGATCCTTGAAATGTCTGCGCATGTTCACTAACAGTCACTGCTCATTCATCCACCCCACACCCCCCGCACTAACTGCCCTAACTGTGTCTCGCTGTAGCATAACGACATACTTTGGAACGAAGGGTGGCAGGTGAGTGGACACACCCTTTGGTCCCCTAACCCATTACACGTCACTAAACTAATGTCTGGAAAGCTTGTGAAAGGAATATTTTGATCTTTTCATGCTTCATGATTCTCTCTTGTGTAGGGAGGTTCTGGTACTCCAGGTCGGGCAGGATTCCCGGTGCGTATTGATGTTGTTATCATTCACAAGTATAATGGAATAATAATCCATGCAAGTCCATGAAGTGTTGTGTTTTCATGTAGGGGCCCACAGGACCAAAAGGAGACAAAGGAGAAGCAGGTCCTGCAGGATATGCACCGAAGGTTGGATAATCCACATTTTAATCAAATCTGTTTAAATTTCACCCATCTATGCAGTGATCTCTGTTCCCAGCCTGCACTGAAATGTTTTTTCTTTCCACTGTTTGTTGTAAACCTTTGTGTTGTGTTATGTTCAGGGACAGAAAGGAGAACCCGGTGTCATCACGGGGCCCGACGGGAGACCTATGTACCTGGGTGGCCTAGCAGGACAACCGGTAAGAACCTCACATGATTCCTTTCTGTTTTTATTCTCGATGAATGTAAGAGACTGCAGTACGGTTCTGTTCATCATGGTATTTGTTTCCAGGGTGAGCCAGGACCCCCTGGCCCTGTTGGTCCTTCAGTGCGTACACTGAATTAATTTACAACATCATATAACCAGTATACCAGCATCACATCTGCAAAATAACACCAGATGATGTTTGTTTTTCTCCAGGGTTCATATGGTCCTCCAGGCCAGAAGGGAGAGTTTGGACTTCCAGGTCGACCGGTCAGTACGTTGATGCAATTGTCAAATTAGATTTTCATATAAACTCTGTGTTAAAGTCTCTACTACCACTCATTTTTAAATTCTACACTCAGGAGTTTTCAATAAAGTTATGTTTAATGTGATTATGAATGCATGTTTTGTTGAAGGGTCGGCCGGGGCTGAATGGCGTCAAAGGAGAGAAGGGAGACTCAGGCAGTGGATCTGGATATGGATACGCTGTGAGTGTCACACATTCTGTTTTGTTTCTGATTTCAGTGTGAGACTAAAATTAGGCAGCTGGTATAGTCAGCCAATCAACACAAGCAAAGATTAATCAATGTTGTGTCCCAGGGTCCTCCGGGCCCACCAGGCCCCCCTGGACCTCCCGGACCTCCTGCGCCCATTGACAGACTCAGGGTGAGTGGAGATGTAGGCTAGCAGATTATATGGTGCGACAGATGCTGTGTGTGGATGTGACATGTGAGTTGTTTTCTTTACAGGGATATGAGGATTATTCCAGATATTACCCCGGTGAGATCACCATTAGTGAAAATGTGTTTTCTTGTTTGTTGGTGGATGAGAAGACTGATGCCACTCTCATCCTTCAGTAAGGAGAGAGCAAAAGGAAGCAAATAACAAAATGTGTTTGGTTTGTAGCTGTTAAGGGAGAGAAAGGGGATCGTGGACCCCCTGGGACTCTGCAGATTCCAGGTCTGTGCACCTGAAAAGGAAATGTTTTCTATCTTCACTATGTAGACATTTTTAAAACAAGGCATTTTGTTTTGGATCCAGGTGCCGGGTCAGCCTATGACATCTACACTTTAAAGGTGAACCTCAACTTTGCTAGTACTCGTAGCATTTATGGTTTTAAACTCTGAGCATCAGTAAGAGTTTTTTTTCTTTTTTTTCAATGTTTCCAGAATGAGTTGAAAGGTGATACAGGGAGTCCAGGCTTGAAAGGAGAGAAAGGAGAACCGGGAGGAGGATATTATGATCCCCGCTATGGAGGGAGTGGAGTCCCAGGAGCGCCTGGACCTCCGGTATGACCACACTGTCAGAAATATGAAGCAGCTTCAGGGTTTATCTTCAGTCACTGAAAGGACTTAAATCACAAATGTGATAATGAATTCCTTGTATTGAATCTTAAATTATTTCACTTTTACATCCTGTAAAGTAGGTCTCTGTCCTCTTTTTCTGTCCTTGTCCCCTAAGGGCCCTAAAGGGGACTCCATTGTCGGCCCACCAGGCCCCCAGGGACCACCTGGTCACCCAGGAAGAGGCTATGATGGGCGTCCCGGACCACCGGGCCCACCTGGACCTCCAGGACCCTCTCTACCTGGAGCTTACAGGGGCACGCAGAGTGAGTTTTACATTATAAACACCCTCAAATATTCAGGAGTCTAAGTCTTGTCTTTAGTCTCATATGAGCATCTGCCTTTTCAAATGACAGCTATCAGTATTCCTGGGCCACCGGGACCACCTGGAGTGCCTGGACTACCTGGACCCTCGTCTGGGGTGAGAAAACCTTTGACACTTCTGTTGTGAAATACAAAAAGCTGCTGTGACTGCAGACTGTGTGTCTGACACACATCACCAATATGTGTTTTCCTGTTTGCAGGTGACAGTGTTGAGATCTTACGACACCATGACAGCCACCGCCAGGAGACACCCCGAGGGCTCTCTGGTCTACATTCTGGACCAAACAGACCTCTACTTACGGGTCCGGGACGGAGTTCGCCAAGTCCAGGTAAACATCCAGAACGACACAAATACTACAATCCTTTGCTTTGCCTTTTGTGTTAAAGCAAATTTATCCTTTATGTTGCAGCTTGGGAGCTACATTGCTTTGCAAAGTGAAGATGTGAGTGCAGTTCATCCTTTTTTTCTCTTCTCCAGAACATGTAGCTCGCCCTGCTAAATACCTGTCATGCATGTTATTTTCAGGGTAATGACGTGGCAGCTGTGGAGCCCCCTCCAGTCATCCCCTTCACCCAAGACCACCACCCCGATACTGACTCCCACAGCCCACCTGACAGCCAGCCCAAACCTGACGTCCACCAGCCGCCGCACACAGACCATCATTACCTGCCAAACCCTGACCCCAGATACACGACCCACCCAGACCCGCGATATCAGCCAGAGCCGCAGTACCCAGTGCCGACAGATCCGAGGTTTCCGAGTTACACGGACCGACTGAACCAACCAGATGGCAGGCATTCTGTCCACACCACCCACGGACGCCCCACGTACCCAGACACCCGTTACGCGGTCACCCCCCAGCGGAGACCTCCTCTTCCTGTACCCCAGATCCCAGTCCACCATCACACTTCAGGTCCAGGGGTAAGTGAGATCAGATTTAATCCCCTACCCTCTCTGGTTTTCCCATAGAAGTGTGTAACAGTACTGGGTTTGTTTGTTGTTTTTCTGCACAGCTCCATCTGATCGCCCTGAACAGCCCTCAGACCGGCTCCATGAAGGGCATCCGTGGCGCAGACTTCATGTGCTTCACCCAGGCCCAGGCCATTGGGATGAAGGGAACGTTTCGGGCCTTCTTGTCAGCCAGACTCCAGGATCTCCACAGCATCGTCCGCAAGGCAGACAGGGAGCGTCTGCCAGTAGTCAACCTGAAGGTGCTTAACTTTAGTCCAGTGAATAAATCAATATCATTTCAGATTTTTGACTTCACTGTGTTGTCTCATCTCTCTCAGGATGAGGTTCTGTTTGACAGCTGGAACGCCATCTTTGATGGTGGCAGAATGAAGGATAACGTGCCCATCTTCTCCTTCAATGGCAAGAATGTTCTCACTGACAGCACATGGTGAGCAAAAAGTGGTACAGAGTAACAATTCCACATAAAAAGTATTTAAGCAAAACAAAGAAAACATCATGTTCACGTTCTAACCCGTCTGTGCTGTCCCAGGCCAGAGAAGATGATATGGCACGGGTCGACCAGCGCCGGCCAGCAGCACGTGGGCGGCTTCTGCGAGACGTGGCGCGTGGACAGCCAGTCGCAGACGGGCCTGGCGTCGCCACTGCAGAGCGGCAGCCTGCTCCAGCAGAGCTCCAGGAGCTGCTCCAGCTCATACATTGTACTGTGCATTGAGAACAGCTACGTTGGCCACACTAAGAGATAAACACAAACACACGGAAACACACATAACACACTGAAAAAAAGGGAAATCCACGAACGGCCAGCCAGACTTTTGTCCACTTCTCTTTGCACTGTATATGTGGTGCTTTGTACATAAGCTTTTTTTCCAAATTAATAATTAGTTTATGTTTGTTAGCCAGTCTTTCATATGGTGCTAAACAGGTTTTTCCCACATGTTGAACCTAAATTAAGCTCAGATGACAGAGTAACACACCCTCTGGCAGCCATGTTAGAAGTTTGGAGGCAACAGTGTGTCCCTAAAAGCCAACTGTGCTTCCAAAGCTGCAGCTTTCATTGACCTATATCCCATATTTGTGACTTGTTAGCCTGTGTATTGACAGAAATGTTGAAATTGGCACGCTTGGTGATAGTGAGCAAAGCCAAGTTTGTATTATTCTGTTTTTCACAAAATTCAGCCCATTTCCTCATTACTGTGGATAATTAAACACTGAGTCTTTTTCCATTAGGACTATTTCTTCTCAGGAAAGTAGTTCTAACAGTGTGGTGAAAATAACACACAATGACCTGTGTGCCTTTCTAAAAAATAAATGCCAAACAACTTTTAAAAAAGTTCAGTTTCATTTTAATGCACGATTTCCAGAATTGGACATAAAATTTATTAAAAATGGAAGCTTGACATTGCATACAGCAAGATCCTGCTCACTCTGCATTATTTAAATCTAAATTCTATTTGTATAAACTCACTCTATTTACATTTTCAGGCACAATAACATGTTTTTAGTCTGTTTATAGTTTTTGTGTTGAACAAAAAGAATGAGGTGTCCTTGGTGTAAGAATCAGACAGAAATCCTGGTTTACTTTTTAAGAAAAGGTTTAAACTCTGTGCAACTTAATATAATAATGCAACTAAATATAATGATAATACATGAGAAAGATTTATAAGAAAGAAACAACATCCAGACTTTTTCACATTCTCTTCTCTTTCCTGCCTTTCAACAAAAAGAAAACACGTCATGAAAATATTAAGATGACAAATGTTCAGCTCATATACCTGAGAATCAGTGTTAATGTTCGTTAAACAAGGTTTGCTGCATCTTAAATGCCACATTTGCTTTCATGCTCAGTATTTACGAGTACTGGAGTCAGAAATGATTGGAGTGTATATGAAATGTATGTGGGTGTTTTTAACCTCTTTTCCTTTCCTTTCTGAAGTTATCTCTATACCGCAGCCTTTTTGTTTTGCTTCTGTCTGACACAGGAAGATATTTTCATATTTCTTCGCAAATAACAAAGTGATATTTATTTTTTATAAACCTTAAATGTGTGTTGTGAATGATTTCACAGAATAATTACATTTCAAGATATGTCCAGCAAATGCGCAAACCACAAACAAAGCTGTTTAATATGTGCTGTAATCATGAAAGAAAAAATGCAGGGACGAGTTTCCCACTGATATAAAGTTTGTGCACAGTTTGTGTCCAGAAACAGGATTCAGCCATAAATGTTTCATGCACTGTCGCCTGTGAACTCTTCTTACTTATTTTATTCAGTGCAGTTAATGCTCTGAGGCTCGCTTGCCAGACAATGACATTAGGATTTATTATTTACATGTGTACTAACAGAGCCATAACAAATGCAGTAAGATGTGTATTTAGATTGTAACCTGACTCCTTTTAATATGTGAGCATCATTTCTGAAATGCTGCAAACTCCTTGATTAAATCTGTGTGGAAATTGTGAGTTTGCTGTTCTGCTCGTCTTCAGCTAAGCTGTGACTCCATACTGACACATATAGATGGTTTTTGATTGCCTGGCAGCAAGTTTGCAAGTTTGTAGTTCAGGCCAATCACAAGCAAGCAGAACTGACTGACACCCACGAAGTCGCAGCAGACCACATTGACGCCATCCTCGGGCCCTGGCCGCTGCTCGCTCACCCAGCGGAGCAGCAGTGAGAGAGCCCTCATCGTCATCTTCCTCATGCTCTGGAAGGGATGGAGGAGGACGTAGGAAGCGTCTTCCGTTAGGTTCAGGCCGCTGACATAGAAACCAGCTGGAAAACAAAAGCAGAAGATTACATACAGTATATAAGGACAAAAAGTTTAAAGAGAAAACCAGGAAGATTTGTTTTCTTCTACCAATGCTTACCTGGTCTCCCTCTACGCGTCTGGTCCTCCAGGTAAGCGATGACCTTCTTAGGGTCTGAGCTGTCAGCATATCTGAAGACAAGAGAAGTTAAAAGCGCCATCAGGTTAATGTACATGTTATTATCTTCTTTTTTAATAACAAGGTTATATTTTACCTGTAAGGTATTCCAGTCCACAGCTCAGGATGCTGCAGCACCACCTGATGGTTGCCATAGGAAACAATGACCTGCTGACCCCTGGACCAACAGGAGCGCAGACTAGGAATGTCCTGCACACATCCACATCATATCTTCAATCACATATCAGTGATAGTCAATATCGTGTTTTGAAGTTGATAGCCTAATGACCGAAGCTCTACAACTTTAATTCACCTGTGAGGAGCAGAGTTTTTTTCCAAACAGTGCAATGATGTACTCCACAAAACAGGTGTGATCTTTATCAGTCAGAGACTCAAAATGGGAGCAGGAAATGATGACGATCTCTTTAGGATGAGCATCCAGCCAGGTAGCCAGTTCATCCAAGGCTTCCTGCACACAGACAAACACGGTTACTTCCAGTTTGCACTTCGACAAGAGCAGAGTTTCACCTACGAAAGCTTTTTCTCAAGTGTGATTTGCTTTGCATTCAGCACACCTTGACAGTCATCAGCGTGTAGATGCCATGGGCGAAGAACAGCTCGTGGCCTCCCACAGGCTTCCTGGCCATCCGAAGGTCAAAGAACCGAACACCAAGGTCACACTGATCACTGAGGACTGATTGCTGCACACAATAAGAAAGTGAGGGACAAGAGATGGAACAGATTCAAGTATGCTCTTCTGAAAAATAAGGGATATATCAGCCTCAGGACTGTGTGATCAGCTACACCTCCACTGGCCCTTAACTTACCCCCCACCTCCACCCTTGCAGTATGTGTGCGCTCCTTTACCTGTGTGGTAGCCCAGCGGAGAATACAGGGGCGAGTCCAGCAGGGAAACAGCCTGTCAGTCATTCGGAGCAGGAGGGGCTCTGATCTCAGCACGGGAGAGGACGCGTCCAGGCAGAAAGACATGCTGTCATGGCTCCCTGGAGGGAGGAGGGACAGAAACACAGTGTGTCTGTAAACTTGGCTGGCCACGCAGCTGGTGGACACAAAAAAGGACAAGAGAACACAATTTAATGCGAGTTTAGCATGAAATTAAAAATACATCCACTGCAAAAGTAAACCGCTAATGTGTGTTAAGATATCCCGGTTCATCTCATTTCACCTCGATATTTTTTATTTATTTCTGTTTTGTTTTTGGGGGGGATTTACCGGGTATGGCCAGATTCCACAGCGGAACATCGAGCAGCTTCTCGGGCAGACAGGACATCCAGTCCGGGTTCAATCCGGGCTGTTGTCGCTGTTCGTTCTCCATGTTCTTAACCCGAGACATTCCGCCTTCTTACTTTCTCTCACATAGCGGAGGTTTAATTTAAATACCGTACAGAGTCTTCCGGGTAAAAAAATATCTGTCCAGTAGCGTCAATAACAAATGGATACTTCCTTTCCTTTTTCAAAACAAAATGCAGAATAAAACAGGATTCGTTTGTAAAAAATAAAGTCGTATTCGCGAAGAAATTACTTTAAGTAAAATGTAATCATGGGTTAAAATTAGTTACATTACAAGGTAACACGGTACAGATAACGTGCGTATAAGATGTATAAGAATACCTGGATGATTACTGAAATCTTTTGGTTGTAACGACAACACCGAATGTAGAATGTTGTTACCCACTGTGTCCACAAGAGGGCAGTGCTCAGCCTGTTTTGTCCAATTATCAAACCATATATTTATATTTTAGTTTTATATTTACCAGCTGTGGAGGGGAATAATCACAAAAAATCAAATTATATTACATAATTCCTTCTTTTGGATTGGCTGACGAGTATTTCTTTTTTTAAGCTTGCTCCTTGGTGTCGTCAACAATAATTAAAGTTAAATTAAAGTTAGCAGCATATTGGACGTACGTATAACTACACAGTTGCCCGAATTTTCTTCACTTACAGACACATTGCCAGCGAATGCATATGTGTCAGAATCGTGCTAATGTGCTTGTTTTAGCAACTCCACGGATAAAATCCGCAATATCCACGGAGCGCAAGATTGTTTTAATTTTCCAGACAAAACCTCGATGACTCGTCAGTGTCTACAAATTGACCTGACTTTTTCATTTTAGACTGTTTGGAGCTGAACCTGAAAACAGAACTTGTTATTGCTCTCATCAAAGTGTGGTGGGTGTATATATAACTACGAGTATAAAATCCTGTCCTAACTCAGTCTGCCCACAGGACTGCATCAATTACCATATTTTATCCAACGTTTAAATTTCTATCGACATGAATTAAAAATTAATTAAAACATATTGATATGTGACACAAATTAAACAAATGGCTCAATGGCGCATTGGATTAACAAAAAAATACTCCGAATAATTCTGTACTTTAATAACATATTAAACGTCACACAATGTTGTGATTACGGTCGTCATTAAGATATTTATGTTTAACTGTCCCTTTAAACGAATTTGCGTGTAAAGGGACGAAGAGGTGATTGGACGACCGGTATCTCCTCCGCTCGACGGTGATTGGCTTCTCAATGAGGAAGCGCCTGTACAAACAGCCAAGATGGCGACGTCGGCTCCGCTGGGAAGTATTTTTCTGATATTTGATGGACTAAACAGTCCTTCTCGCTTTTCAAACTTTACTTTTTGTATCTGTCTGTTACGTAGTTTGGCGTAGGGATCGACTGCTATTATCAGTTTCATCATTCCCCCTATTTGTGTTATTTAGGAAGGTAAGATGTTTGCTTTCATTTTTACGTGAGCTCAGTAGTTCCCTGCTCGCTTGTTTTGCTTGTCATGGTGATTGAACTTAGTGCAAGCCTCATATTTTGATAGTTGTTAATAACTTCCATTCCTTTCCTTTGTGATAAAATCAGTCTGTGTTCCTGTGGCTGCTTGGGACTTGAGGGAGAAGGGCCCGTTTTAATGTTCATGTTGCCCTCGACTGGGCATAACTTATCATTTTAATTATCAAAGTAAACTATTTATTATTTACTATTTATTTCTATTTAGAGTGGAATTATGGGTATTTCTATATAGATTAAAGACCTTTTCCGTCATAATCAGTGCCTACGAATACGAACAAAGACACTTTACATTGAACTGAAATGATAAAACTTTGTATAATTCAGTACCCAAATGCAGTGTATATAAATATTGATTTTTTTTTACTTGATTTGTGCATTGGATCGTTCTATAATTAACAGCACAGTATCTTCATAAGTAGGACAGATAATTTTGTATAAGTTGGTGTATAATGCAGTTTATAGTGATATACTGCAGAGAATTCCACTATAAAAATATTTCACATATGTCTTAATGCATGTAATTGGACTATATATGCAATGTAATTCCAGAAATCTAGTATATGCAGACATATGACAGAGGAAAAGTAGCTCAACTGTACTTCCTTCCTCCACATGACCCCCATTACTGTAGTCACACTATTGAATTATCCTACTATATTAACCACGTGTTGTGTTGCAGGGAAAACATGAGACATGCAAAATACTACAAATATGAAAGAAAAATCCCGGATAATGCTGCTTTGTTCTTGCACATGTGCTAAATTTAAACCAACATAGAAACCACAACCACATAGAAAATCTAATTCTCGATAAACTGCAGCAAAGCCTTTTTTTAACTTCTCTCTTCAGTCATGTCAACTGCAGCACTTACTGATGCTCATTGAAGTCACACGTGTACAGATTATTCCAGTTGGACATTCTCCCTGGAGAAAGGACAAACAAGTGGCCACAGTTTAACACTTTGACCATTAAAGGACAGAGTTCTTTTAAGAAATATGAGCAACCTCCATCCCTCTCTCTGCAAGCAGAGTTCAAACCAGGCATGTTTGTAACTGTATGACAGAGCATATTTTTCTTTAACTTAATTAAACCTTTACCTAATCTGAAATCCTGGAAAGAATGGAGAGCCTCTTTTCGTTTAAGGAGAAAACGATCAGGGATTCATCTGGAAGTTGAAACACACAAGGAGAGCAGTCATACAACACGACAGCTGCATCACATGACCGCTGCACTGACAGAATGTCAAGTGCAAACAGTGAATGGGAAAGTGGAGTCAGACGTTTGGAACCCACTGCAGAATTTTGTTTTTGTGAACTGGACAAAGCGGGTCACGTGACCTGTCTGTGACAGAACATTGGAATGAAATTCAAATTAAATCATTTCAAATCTAATCATTTGTTTTGTTTTTTGTTCTTTGGGTAAATTTACCTCATAGCTTGATTTTTGACCCAGGTCTTTTGCTGCATGTCCCCCTGCCACCCCCTGTCTCCCCTGCCTCTCCTATGTCTCTCCACTGTCAATCTGTCAAACTGTGTAATCTCAGTCAAACCCTTTACATTTAACTTGAGGAAAATCTTCAGCTTGAACCGAGAGAATGAAGAAGGCATCATGAGAACACAGTTCATTTTCAAGGTCATTTTCATAAAACAGCTGTGTTCACTGTTGGTTCGTGTTGCTCAAAACAACAGAAGCTTTTCAAGAATTACATCAGGTGCAACATCATGTGATGTTTACAGGTGAGTCATGCCCAAAAGAATTTGTCTTATTAGCATGGAAAGCACATCAAAAGCAATCACCTTGAACAAATCAAAGCACTGTAACTTTTGTCATCTAATGCAATGGAGAATAATTTGAACAGGAAATGTTCTGAGATATTTCATTAAAAATCTGAAATAAATTAACTGTCTGCTTCAGGCATGATTTCACTTTTCATTTTCAGCATTATCTTTCATTATATTATATAATTTTATATTACATTATATTCTGCTGACTTTGCAGTAGTCATAATGGAAAGGGACCTGCCCACACTGGTAAACCCCCCCGCCCCCACACTTGGCTGTCATTTTATAAAGCAGATGGACTAACAGCCCTGGTCTCAGTCCACGAGCAGGCTCCGCTCACAGGTAACACCCCTCATCTTATTCTGCTTTCTTAACCCAGTGCTTCTTGTTTTTCTTCTGTGTTTCTGATTTTTTATTCTCCCAGTCAGTCATTTATTCCTCTAACAAATCTTGAATCTGCTGTTTAGGATTTTAGTGGTTTTTTATAAAGTTATTTGTTTTGTTTTTTTTTTACAAAGGGGGAAGGTGCATGAGGAACCTGCATGACTTTTTTTATTTATTGGGAATTCAATTCAGCCAAAGAAAGGAATAGAGTAGGTAGGGATGTATAAAGGGATGGTAGAAGTGTGGTGCATGAAGGGCTGACAGAGACGTAACTTACAGATGGGACTGTTTTTGGAGCTGCTTGCTCTTGTTTTGTATGTTCCTTTATGAAATACTATTCATGTCTAGAAAGAGCAATGTTGGCTTGAAAGACAATTTCCAAATATGGTTACATGGTTGAATAAAAACTTTTATCTGAACTTTAATGCCCTATATTAAAATGAAAGTCATTCACAAATTTGCCAATGAATTAAATCAGCAACTGTCATCCACAGAGCATTTGATAGCAACTAAATGGAAACCAATGAGAGAAGTCTGACTGCTCTGCTTGTGATCTAATATTTTGCCACTTCTTTGTTGGATTTTTACATGATTTCTTAAAAGTTCAATTTAACCCTAATTTTTCTCGACTGAGCTCACAATTCCTCATAATTAATTTTTGCTGCTCCGGAGAAGTCTTTCCCTTTAATGGAATCTGGGTTAATTTAGAAACCTCATCAACTCCTGATTTAAACTCCTTTTTTGGAGGCCGTTAACCAGATTTAAAAGTCACATCATGTCCATTATTAAAATGGAAGGCATTTTCTCTGTGTGTGTTTGCTGCATTCCTCAGACTAATTTGTTATGTGTAGTCCTCAATTCGTTTACAGAATTTCCAGAGGAGCTAAATTCTGGTACCTGCTCATGGGGACATGGTGTAATTTACTGAACCATGTGATCCTGAGATACTACTGCAAATGCTTTTGTGGGAACAAAATCCAATATTTTGGGAATGTCTTCACTTTGATGCCGCTGTCTTGTCTTTACCTTGCAGGACTTCCAAGCGAGAAGAGCCAACATGGGCGAGTGCTACGACTGCATCGAGTGTAAGAAGTCCCTGTACGGGCACAAATACATCCTGAAGGAGGAGAACCAGTACTGCATTAAGTGCTATGAAGCACTCTTCTCCCATAACTGTGAAGCCTGCCATAAGCTCATTGGCTGCACCAGCAAGGTAATATTTTTAATCTCTAATTATTTATCCAGAGAAAGCAGCATGATGATTTTATTTCTCAAGATTAATAAACTTGTTCCAAGATACTATTCAAAGAAATGATTTGTTTTTGACAAAAAATGTCACTGAATCTGTCGGCTGGTTAGTCCCACACATTCTTAAACAGTTTAACAAATATAATTTGGAAGTGATATGGATTTTGACCCCTGTCTAGTGTCTAAACATTTTTTATCCACTGTTGAAGCTTCAACAGAGCAGAAAAGGCCTGTAACCAAACTCTCCTTTCATTTTCTCCTCAGGACCTTTCATACAAGGACCGCCACTGGCACAGTGAGTGCTTCCTCTGCCTCAAGTGTGCTCGATCTCTGGTGGACCGGCCCTTTGCCACCAAGGATGATATACTGATGTGCACTGACTGCTACAGCAACGAGTACTCTGCCAAATGCCACTCATGCCTGAAGACCATCATGCCAGGTGAGAAGGCCTGACTGTTGGGTTACATCTGGGATAAAAATAGTATAAAATAATAGTATAGTTATATTTTCACTTTTTTCTTATTTGCTGTAATATTTGGATTTTTGTGATCCCATTCTCATTTTCTTCTTACATTAAATCATGTCAGATCAGACATCAGTCAGTGTGAAAACTAAATGCCTTTTGCTCCCTTGATCAGGCTCTAAAAAGATGGCACACAAGGGCAACAGCTGGCATGAGAATTGCTTCTCCTGCAACCGTTGCCAGCAGCCCATTGGCATCAGGAGCTTCGTCCAGAAGGAAGCCAACAACTACTGCATGCCCTGCTACGAGAAGCAGTTTGCTCAGCAGTGCATCCATTGCAAGAAGGTGAAGTGGCTCCCAACTATCAATTATAGTGGAATCAATAATTTTCTGCAGATGCACCTGATTTTATTTCTTGATCAGAGAGGTCACCAATGAGAAGCTTGAATAAAGAATAAAGATGAAGCTTGTTCCTCGTCAAACATCCAAACACTAATAATCTTCTCTCGCCCTTTAACTTTTCAGCCCATCACTACTGGAGGAGTGAACTACCGTGACCAGCCCTGGCACAAGGAGTGCTTCGTGTGCATCGGCTGCAAGCAGCAGCTGGCCGGCCAGCGGTTCACCTCTCGGGATGACTTTGCCTACTGCCTCAACTGCTTCTGCAACCTGTTTGCCAAGAAATGTGCCTACTGCACCACCCCCATCAGCGGTAAATGTTAGCCTGAACCTGTGTCAGACCAGAAAAGCAGTGTTGTTGTCAGCCAAGATACTGACCTTTACTGACCGTCCAGTGAAGCTCCTTTCCCCACACCTTTAGGTCCTGGGGGGCGGCATTATGTATTCTGTAATGTCTGAATATTACAGTAAGAAAAAGAGAAATAATCCTGCTATTCATGCTGCATACTTACAATCACAGGACCTTCATCTGAAACCAATGATAGCTGGAATTTTTTGGTGGGTTGTCCTTTGATACTGTAACTGCAGTGTCACTGACACTTTAAACGTGCACTGAACCTTTCCTAGATCATATGTTCCCCCCGCATCGTGCTGTATCCAATCACTGTCAATTCCAGAGTTAATTACATCAAGCAGATCATGAGACTATTTGGGAGCATGCTCATGTTGTTCTCTTTCTACAACAGCACTGGCAGCTTCACTTACATCTCCACACTGTTCCTTTTGTCTCAGGTCTCGGTGGCAGCAAGTACATCTCGTTTGAGCAGCGCCAGTGGCACAACAGCTGCTTCAACTGCAAAAAGTGCTGCGTGTCTCTGGTTGGCCGGGGTTTCCTGACGTGCAAAGACGACATCCTCTGCCCTGACTGCGGCAAAGACATCTGAATGATCTCCAGACCTACAAGAGAGCAGCTGTAGTGTTATCCTGACCTGACCTTGTTGGGTTATTTTGGGTTATTTTGCATCATTTATTAATTTCTTTCACTTTCTTGACTTTCTTTCACTAACCTGTTCTTATAGCTGTGGTGTTTTCTGCATGTGCTAATGATACTGAGTTTCATATAAATGAGTTGAAGCCATCATTCCAAAATATATTTCTTCTGTTTTATTAGAAATGTGAGTCAGTTGCTTTCATGTCAAGAATCATGAGAACACTCACTTTTGTTTTTCCTTCTTTTTAGTTTCTGTAGATCCCCCTTTTGAATGAAACTCCATGTGTGGCATCAAGATAATCATTTTTGACAGATTCTATAAAGCTTATTAAGAGCATGTAAACTTGAATGGAAAGCACTGTGATGGCAAATTATCTTAAAGAGTTAATATAGTACCACTAACACAGTTTGTTCTAATTACATAAATTGTCTGTGTTGACATCTACACCTGTTTAGCCAATAAAGATTTTTTGGATTCCGCTGATGCTCCACTGGCCCTGTAATTTGACTCATTTTGGAAACAATAGACTGTTTGTGCACGCAAAGCATCACATGCGATGTGAGTTATGTTATTGTGTGTGTTTGAAAGTCTTTGATACTGATCACCAACATGTGATGTGCAGTGGAAGCGCGCTCACACTCTGTCCGCCTTAAATAATAATAATAACGCATCTTGCAAATAGACTATCTTTGGTTGGCGTACCGGATGTTATCAGCGGGCGCCACCGGAAGTGTGTGCGTCCACCTCTGCCTGCAGATCGAGAAGAAGCTCGCGGCACTCAGTTGGAACAATCCACTCCTTAATCCCAACAAAAGAAAAACAACACGTAAATGTAAGATGCACGTCTCGTTTTCTGAGAGTAGCATCTTAGCTAAGAAGTTGCATTATTTCAGCATCGAGTCAAGTTATTGCTGAACAGCCACTGCGGCAGCCAGCTAGGCGGCTACTTACGTTAGCATCGCTTTGTTAGCCACATTGCTATGCAAAACGATGCCATCGAAAACACCAGAAAATGTGCATGTACAATATTCCTTTCTTGTGTGTGCCTGAGTAAGTTGTTGAACAGTATATATATAGTCAAAAATCCTCTGTATGTATGCATCATCCCCGAAATGGGCAAAGTTTTTGTTAAATGTGTGCTCATATTGGCGACTGTGTCTTATTTTTTGGTTGATAGCTGCAGTTGTTTGCTAACATACCCGCTTTCTGACACACAGGCACGAAAAAAACTTGTTTCACTTTCTTTAGATTGATAGAAGTCGCATCACAGTTGCTACTGTGTACTCTGTTTTATTAGTGGTTTTGGTATTTTTGGTGAATTCCGCAACGTAGCATTTCGTACACATTAAATTGTATTTCATAAGTCTTAAAAATGTGCACTTCAGTAATTCTCTATGGTCGTCAGATTGTCTCATGTCTGCAGCTGAAATGAGCACTGCTGTCCCCAACCATCGAAGGACCAAGCCTGGAGGTGAGTCTTAGCCTCTGATGGCATCTTTCTAAATAATGAATGGTCTTTTAGGTCCCACATTTTGCTCCATCATCTGTAATATACTTTAGTACTCAAAGCAAACCCATGCTCTATAAACTAAAAAAATCTAACTGCAATACATGAAAACTAAAAACTACAGCAACAAAATAAGATGAGATCACTCACAGACTAAACATGCAGTGCACTGTGACTGTGCATGTAAGATTTACACTGAGGAACCATTCATTTGCTTGCAAATAGAGCCACATTCACGAGCAAAGCAGGCAGATGTAATCCTCAGTTCATTGCAGGCATCAAGCCTGGAGCTGTGACCAGCGGCGTGACTGGACCAACCTCCCAGATCCCTGGTCTGTCCCAGAGCGCTGATGAAAGCTCTCCAATGGAGAGGATCAGTGGACGGCGAGTTGGGATATTCGAGAGTGACTCGGACTATGTCAAGCTGGCGAAGCAGGGAGGACACAAAGGTACAGGATAGCATAGAAGGAGAACACTGGAAATCCCTGAGTAGGCTGGCTAAAACAGATTTTAAACTTCATATTATGCTTCCTAAGCTAAGCTGTAATGTTCATAATTGCTGGCAGTGTTTTTTTGCATGTTGAATATCGTGTCCTCCCTGCAGGGCTGTTGAGTCATGATGTTGATGATGATGATAAACCAAGGAAACCCTACAATCCACCCAACTGGTTTGGAGGTGATGACTCAAAGAAGTAAGAACACTGCTTCGACACTCGGTTAAGAAATGTGACGTGATGCAGATGCATTGCCAAATGTTGAGACGATGGATGTGTGTGCAAAACCTTGTACAACCTCTAATGTTGGTTTTCCACCACATGCTCACCTCACCGTCTTAACTTGGAGCCTAGTTTTCCATCATGTTGATGGGCTCTGAAGCAAAGTCTTGTTTACAATGTCAGTGTAGAGGTAAACTATGATGGTTCAGTAAAAATGAGGTGTCAAAAAGAAAAAAACAACATCTCTCCGGATTTGAACTGCTTTTATTTCTTCCTAAGAAAACTCCAAATGAAGAATAAAAATGCGCCTCGACGCTCTGGAGTGTCGAGCAAAACAAGAAGCAGAACAGGCAACATATTCCACTAAGTGATGAGTGGTGAGCACTAATTATACATGGTATGTCACCGTGGTTTTGTGCCTACAGTGGAAGCAAAGCAACATCTCCCAACAGCCAGATGAAGGGGGGCAGCCAGCCTCTGGCTGCACCGTTTGGCACTGATAACAGTTCCTCCTGGGAAAGAGAGACTGATAGGTTTTCCCATGGTAAAGATAAGGTGAATGGACCAGACTAGTCATACCCCCCCAATAAGGACACCATGCCAATATCTTCCATCTTTTATTTGATTTCTAATTTTTACCATCACCTTTCCTTTTTATTTTCACATGGTTTTGCGCAATTGTTGCATTCCCATTTTGGTTGAGATTTATTTGGGTTGAATTTTCTGCCGGTGCTTTGTTCTGACATAATTTGGTGGAGATAATGAGAAAATTTTCAGGTAAATACAGATTAATAATAACAGTGATAGGCTACACGTAGGAGTGTGTGCATATAAAGTCATGTTGTTTGCTGTTTGGGTTCGAGCCATTTTTTGTTCAGTGATGGCATCTCCAATCATTTCTCATTGCATGTTCGATTTTACCCTAAATTTTTCTCCGTCATTTCATCATCTTCTGTATCATCCGGATGTTTCACCTCCATATTTACCAGTAAAGTGACTCAGGCTTGCTATGATTCTGTAGCATAAAAGGTCAGATTTGTTGTTTGATAGAAATATGAGTATGGAATCAGTTCAGATTGGCACTGGGATTAACGGCTGCCTATAACCAGGGGGTTTGGTCAATTTCCATCCTACAGATGTCTCCTGATGGTGCTGCCGATCAGCTGGAGGCTGTGTCCTTAACCAACAAATACAAGAGGACGTAAGTAAATCTCTGACAGTCCATTTTAAAGGATGGCCAACCAAATATTAAACACTTTATTTTCCTTTAACATGTTGTCGAGTGGCCAACCTAAAATCATTTCTGACCATACTTGGTTTTGAAATGAAATGTATTTGTCCATGTCCTTGTTTCCTCTTCCGTCTTCAGGTCTTATGATAAGAAGGCCCCCCCGGTCAGCATGACCAAGCTGCTGAGTCACGGTTATGTGGAGGAGCAGAAGAAGTCTCCCAATGACGACGATACCTCAAGTATGACACAGTACACACATGAATACATTACTGTAATACTCCGGTGTGTGCTGGAGTTGTGTGTGTTGATGTGTAGTTTGTTTTCCTAGGCGTGACCTCAGAACAGACCAGCACCATCGCAACGGAGGATGTGGATGATCTGGAGTAGTTGCGCATAGGTTTGCTTCTGGAGGAAAGGGGGGGGTCATCCCAGCACTGGGTCATGGTGCCACAAATCCACGAACACGCCACTCCGCCCCCTTTCGGATTCACTTGTATTCATCGGTTTTTGTACTCATGTTTATGCAAAAGGTACAGTTTCCCTGGCTATTTATTTGCTTTAACTTCATATAAGAAGTCACACAGGTTTTTGTTGAGTAGATGTGTTGGTGCTCGCTGTATTTTTCTATTATTTCTGTGTTGTTGTTTCTCAATTTGAAAGACGAGCGTGCACGGGGCAGGAAACTAACATCCTGCTTCTCTTATTTATTTTTTTTTACCAGCTTATCTCCTAAATCTTAAATTCATTGGAGTTTGGCTGGTGTTAGTTTCCCTCCCTGGTTGTATGAAGATCGAGTTAGTGAATTTTAAAGAAGTGTTTGTGCTAATGCATTGTGGTTCCAGTGACGTGAAACAGTATTTTTTTTTATCAAGGGCTCCTGCTCTCTGAAGGGATGTTAGAGATTTGTGTGTTTCTGGGCTGCAGGGGAGGGTTACCATCATTTGTTAAGACAGCAGCCCCTGCAGCTGCAACCACATTTCGCTGTTCTTTGTTTGATTCAGATGGGCCAAAAATGTGTTGTAGTCTTATGTTTGCTGCTCTGCAGAAGTTTTCAGGGGAAAAATGCAATACAAAAAACTCTTATTGTTCAATTATCCCCAGTCACATTTGCTCGTTTCCAGAAGAAAAGTAGCAGGTGCTGTAAATTCAATTTTCCCATCACAGCTTATTAATTATGAAGCTCATTAGTAAATGAGGACCGGTGCCAAGCGTGTGATGCTGGCCCAGATACGTCAGGAGCTTGCTACTGATGGGACTGAATTTTGGTGTATTCTGCATGTGAAATCCAGGCATTTTCCTTCAGCCAAATAACCCCAAAATTCAGACAACGCTTTCTGAGAAAACTATGAGGAACAGTCCGGCAACCCAAAAAAAGTCAGCTCCACATTAATTCCCTGTCAAGATGAAGGCAGGAACAAGTTTGGTTTTTTTAAGTGAGTTCTGAACATGCCAACCACGCAGTTTTCCCTGCAGATGCAGTGTTTTTGACTTCATAGACTCCAGTAGAAGAGAAATTAGTCTTAGTGCACAGCCTGTTCACGCCGAACCCCCCCAGCTCATGACGTGCATCAGATTAGAGAAGCGATTCCCGCTGCATCATTTTGTGCTCGTGAAAAACGTCATGACCAATCTCAGAAGTGGACCCTGGACCCAGGAGCTCACAAAGAACAAGTGTCAGTTTCAGCCACAATTTCAATAAATTAATCGTCTTAATTAGTTAATTCATCCATGTATTTTCTGCCACTTATCCAGGCCTTTGATAAAATTGATTACATCATTAGGAATAACTGTGTATACTGCCGGGAAGTGCAGAAAATGGTGTGATAATAAATTCCAGTATATAACCTGTAGCCCTGGCTACAAACACCTTCACCACCTTTTGTATTACACACAGAAGAAGAAGCGGCAACATAAATAATGCTGTCAGGATATCCCAGAAGAAAATTAATGGATTTCTTCGATGTTTGATTGACAGTTTAGCCTTGATCCATTTAACAGTTCTAATTTTGAGTGTGAGAGTGTGACAGTAAACCCCTAAATCCAGCAGGGACACATGTCCAGGGAAGAAAATGCTCTTGAAATGAAATGGATGGGATGGATGTTGGGTCTAACAGCAAGATTATAAGCTTAGAGTTTGTCCTCATAAGATTCAGTTTATTCATCACCTGTGTCTCCAAATGATGCAGCAGTAACAGAAAGAGTTTACTTTGTGTTCGGGCTGTTGCTTTTTCTCAATGCAGTATATTTAAGCAGTGATGCACAATTTATCTGTATGTGGTATTTAAAAAAAAAGAAAACCCAAACTAGATGCTTTACAGTGTTTAGTGACACTGGATTTTCCTTTGCGATACAAGGAGCAGTGAATGTATCATTGTTCAGTGTTGTTTGCTTTGAAGAACAGGTTTACTTTGATGAATGGTTAAAACATTCAGGTACAGTATTTAGAATTTAAGTCGTGTTTTGTTGAGTTTCTTCCCTGGGAGTTGGTGCCATTACCAGTTTACAAAACCAGTAGTGGGAACTTTTAGCAGTTCACTTTGTCCCTGCCCACCACCCACCACAAAAAACAATCAAAACCTATATGGCACCCATCTTGCTTTTTAATCTGAAGAAGAAGCATCTTATTAGCTGAATATCCCTCAAGTGTTTGTAGTGAGGAGAAATCCACCTGACACAACTCAATGTAAGAACCCTCATCTCCACAACTGCACACAGACTCTTAATTATCATTTAAATAAATGGGCATGTGCATGTAAATGTGTACTGTATTATAAATGTTTTTATTTCAGTTTAGTCCCCTCACTGTCGGAAGATTGTTATATAACAAAAAACACAGAGCACAGGAACATCATACTCGTATCACCTGAAATGAACTTGCTGAAGACTAACCAGGTTTAAAGTAATGTGCTTTCTCTAATTAATTATTAATAATTCATCATCAGTCAGACCAAATAAATTGATGACAAAAGCCATTATCAATGCACTTTTTCTGTTTTTATTCTCTAAATCTGGGGGGGTTACAGTGAAAACAAATTAGATTAGGTCATCAAAGCCATCTGATATTAACTCTCCATGACAGTTATAGCAGTTATTCTTCTAAAGTGACCCCCCCCCCACAAAAGGTGCTCCTCTAGTTTATAAAGTTTTAGAGTTTCCTATAGTTTAAGTTGTTATTTCCAAATATGCAAAATGCATCTTAAAGTGCTATAGAATATACGAAAGAGCAGACAAAATTAATCATATATTAATTGCTTAAAATATAAAGTTTAAAAATAAAAATGAAAAACTACTTTCAGTTTTTTGTATTTGATCTTTAAAAAGAAAATCTTTGCATAGTTAAGCTTCCATCTTTATCTGTTTGTCTATAAACTTTACTGTAACATTTTCTCATAACCAGACAGGCCCTCAGCAGTGTGTATGTAGAGGTGAACACACACACACACACACACACACACTCACGCTGCAGGCTGCATCCCTCTTCTCCAGCAAACGGAGCCGCCGCGCTGCGTTTAACCGAGCACGGCTCCTGCAGCTCCGGTCACAACGCATGTAGCAATCGGTGCATTCGGCACCTGATCGATACCCATATCGGAAAATAATAGCCGCATGGTGACGTCACGCCGCTGATTGGTAATAGTGGTTGGGCGGGTTGGGCGGTGGGAGGGTGGTTGATTTCCGTGCAGTCGCGAGGGGTAGATGGATGCACTGAGAACATACACCCAAGTGTAATTTATTGCACGAGGAGTGTGTGGACGTGCGTGCGCTTGTTTGCGGGTTGTTTTGTTTATTGTTCGCGTCGACGCGTGGGAAATGTAGAAGCTGTCACGGCCGCCTGTGGGAGGAGGATGGATGCGTAACAGGACGGATCGAGCCAGCTGTGGCCTGCTTCCAACAGCAACATCTGGCCGGTGAGTCGCACTGACAGCCGCAGCCGTTTGCAGGCGAGAGGGCATCTTGTGGCTTCTGTGAACCAAAACAGGGAGTGTGTGTTTGTGTGTTTGTGTGATTCTGAGGGGGTGCTCGGTCCGAGGGCAGCCGCGCTCCTTGCTCCTCAGGTCCGGTGAGTCGGTGTGACCTCGTCCTTGGTCTGCCGGGTGGTGGTGGTGAAGTGATGGATGTATGGACTGGCGGGATGC
The DNA here is from genome assembly GCA_016785225.1 of Psettodes erumei. NCBI lineage: Eukaryota > Metazoa > Chordata > Actinopteri > Pleuronectiformes > Psettodidae > Psettodes > Psettodes erumei. The sequence goes on from JAFBJZ010000953.1 coordinate 2,237,902, forward strand.
GTGTGGAAGAGAAGAAGCCGAGAACGTGACGTGGTGTTAAATGCCTGCTGTGCAGGGCGCCTGCAGACCTGCACATGCAATGCCTAATGCAATGCTGAGTTCAATCTCAGAATAGCCTTTGATAATAACATAGTAGATTATATATAGGGGAAAGCAGAATAATCTTATTATGGGGCCTCATTATGAATCCCTATAGAAAAAGACAGTACATGTGCATAAAAAGAGCCTCTATTGGAGTGCTGTGGTAAGGTCACCATGAATTCACTCCCCAGATATTGGAGAGGTTTAAAAAACACAAGAGCACATAGGTGCACAGATTATGATCAGGTAAAACACAATATGGTCCCTGTAAACTCACACACTCATAAGCTCCATGGGGGCTTGACAGTGATCCTCTGCTCAGTGTGTTTCCCTCCTTGTCCACATCCTGACCGGCTTGTCACGCTCCTGCTCCTGGGTCAGAGAGGGCGCCTCAGCAGCCAGCCGGCTCCGACCAACAGAGGGGAGGCGGAGGTGATGGAAGAGGGGGACGCGGAGGGGGAAGGGCCCATGGCGGTCAGAGAGGGGCCGAGCGACCGTGGCCTCCCGCTGGTGGACGCAAGCAGTGGCACCACCACAACAACCACAGCCACCAACCTCCTGGCTTCTGTCAAAGAGCAGGTAAGGACCACAACTTGTTTCTTATCTTCTGTGGATCAGTGAGCTAATCTGCTCCAGGATGTTGTAATCCATGTGTCCTGCTCAAACTGGACTACAACTGTCCCAGGACCCTGGTTGTACACAATCGTCTCATGTAAGCACTTACAACCTCAAGTGCAGATGAATGCCAAATTAACAACGTTAAAATGCTCGTATGAAATTGTACATTGGTCAAGAGCCATTATAAGGCAGCGGGCCCTTGAACTCAGACCCCTTGACCCCTCTTACATAGGAGGAAGACCCCTGGATGAAATGACTACAAATTGCACAACCTTTGTGTTTCTTCGTGGTTGTTTTGAGCATCTATGCCAATGATTTGCATCTTTTTTTGGTCATTTATTGCATTTTTTGGTGTCCAGAGCCAAATTTAGACAGACAAACAGAACAACTGCCACACAAATATTCTACTCCAGTATTTTAACTTTTTATATGATGAGAGCCATCCGTTTTTTTAACAGGGGGACACAGTGGTGACACACAGACTCCGTCTCTCTGTCTATATCACTTCTCTGCTATTATTTTTATTCTTCTTACTGTCTTGTAACATGGAAGTCTGCCTGTTCCCCTGCTCTTAATTATGCCTGGACAGTGGCCATGTTCTCAACTTAGTCCCCTGGTGTGCGCCTCTGAATCAGGCGCGCTGCTATTTAAAGGCTTCTGATGTCCAAGAAAAGAGAGTCTGCTATAACTTTTAATGTGCAATTTCTCCAGAGCTAACAGACACACTGCAGATCGCTCTGAAGTCTCAACTGATGTGAAGTTGAGGGACGGGTTGTTTCAGTCTCCCCGATGTTGCTTTGGCTTTCGTTGAACGCAGAGGGAGCCACTCTGTCACCTCTTGATCGTACTTAGTGCCTCAAAGGCTCTGCTCACTGCTGAGAGCTCATTCATTTCACAGAGAATGCATGACTGCTGCATCAGTTTCCTGCAGATGCATTGTGTTGCAGTGCAGGAGCTGCACATGTTGGATGCATTTGTTGTGGTTTCATTTTTGCAGTTTTCAGTGATATTAAAGTAAAACTACGCACTTGATTGGCATGTTCTCAGTTCAGGGCAACTGAGAGGACTGACATTTTTTTGTTTTTGTTCTAATGTCAGATATTTCCTCCAGAAAGTGAGTCTGTCCACATTAGTCTTTGGTTTTGTCAGTTGCCTAAATTGATGAATGTTTGCATTTTCCTGCCTTCCTGACCTCAGAGGCCCAGGTACCTGAGAAACAATGAAATATGATCTGATAAGGCCAGTTTGACTAATAGATCCATGTCCAAAAGAGTAACGTCAAGGGCAGGTCAACTTGATGGGAAGTTCAGTGCATTCTCACAGCTTGAGCATTGTTGAAGTTTGCGGTTGTTAGTCCAGAAGTTTGTGGTCGCATATATTCAACGGGCTGATGCAGTTCAGTGTAGCATGTTTTTTCATTTGGTCAAAGCCACATTGTAGTGAATGCAGTGTCAGAGAGCAAACATTTTATCATGTCACTTGTCACAGACTGTTGAACGGTGCTGCAACCAGAAAATATAATCGAGTTGCTTTACATTCCTCTGTGTCGGAATATAGCTCTGCTGAAGCGTCGAATCTACCAACTGCAGTTCCTCCACAGAAATGTCAAATTAGATGTGCTAAATAGAGCACATCAGTTATTGCCTTCCATTGTTTTCAGGCCCTGATGCTTTTCCACCTCACTCTCATTTAGCCTGTCAAATGTAGGAGTGATAGACATGAGCAGGGAAATACCAGAGCTGCAGAGAGGAAACTTAAACCCACCCGCACAGTTTAATTTTTTCGTCACTTCTTGGGCAAACACAGGGAGATTGATTCGATGTTGAGACAGCAGCCTGCAGCAGGAGATGCTCCAAAATGAAAAATGAGATGTCTGTCGCTGCTATATGCTTCCTTCTGTGAAATCAAGACTGAAATATGTCCCTGGACTGAATGGATCAGAGTGCTGTCATTATATCAAATGTTAACATGCCAATTAGTGATTGTTAGCACTCACACTTAAATTAACCCGTCAGCCACATTCTTGCTCAGTATGCAACCAGTCATGTAGATCTTTTTCATTCAAAGAATAGTGCAACGTTTTGGAAAAATACTTCCTTGGTTCTCCTGGAGGGTCAGATGAGAAGATTGATAGTAGTATATTACCGGCCAGTTCAATCTAAGGTCACAGCAAAAATTCATTTATTTTATCTTAGTGCAAAGATGGTACTTGGATTAATGGGATGCTAGAGTACAGAGAACCCGTGACTGCTTCTATCGTTCATTATTTATAAAAATCCAGGGGATCTTGTCTGTCAAATATTCATCCAAAGACTTGTTAGGTTGCAGACGGCAGTTGTTTTGCAGGGCAGCTCCCAGGTGGAAAAGGGTCACACTGTGACACATGGTGCTGCTGAAAAAGAACATGCGTGCACAGCAAACCCATTCTGAGGATGGAGGGGGGCAAAAATCTCAATAAAACCACAACAACTGGGACATCAGAGCTCTCCACACTTTGATTGATGCTGCATGCACAGTCAAAGCAAATTTATTGAACGGCTGATCTTGAGATGCGGGTCATTGAGCGTTGATCCTGTGTGGTGTCATTTCCTGCTGAAGGTTCACTTATTTTGAGCTGCGGGGTCACAGTCTGAATCTGTGGGTTAAACCAGTTCTGTCAATTCAGTTAAGTCACTGCCCAGCACCGCCCTGCCCCTCATGATATCTGAGGTACAGTTTGGCATCTGCCTTAATCTGACTGCACGCTCGCTGTCATATTTTTGGAAAGGCAGAGCTCATGATGGCCTGTTGCTGCAGTCTGCCTCATTGACTTGGGATCGCGGGTGCCCGGGGTGGCTTGTCACGTTGGCGGTCTTCAGCAGAGTCACTGCGGTGGAAGAGGAAGCTGATTTCTCTTGATCCACGCTGTGCAAATCAAAAGAGGAACATCCACCCTGGGACATTGTCTCAGATCTCGCCATCCTGATGTTGGTTAAATTTCCAGGAGTTACTTACTCTGTTAGTAAACCCACTCTGGTTATTGACTTCCACTGTCTCCCACAATGCCTTTTGACAGACTTCAGAGAATGAGCACGACTTGTTGCGTTCCATCGTGTGCATAAAGAGGCAGAAAGGGTTCATCCATCTATGGGTTACATGGTGTAGGTGGAGAGATAAAGGGATATGGGAAAACAAAAGCAGGCTGCACAGTATTGGCTTTTGTGGGGTTAGCAACTCTGATGAGCTCTTTATGTATACTACTGAATTTTGGTGCAAGATAGTGTCCTAGAAACAAATAGAATTATTGCAGTTGAAACATTTCCTGCTGTGTCGGACTTGTCTCAATATGTTGTTTCCAAATTAGCGATGATATACATGACAGAGAAATGCTTACTTGCGCAGCAAAACAAGCCTCAGAATGTGGAGGCTTTGAGGGTGGATGTTCCCTGTAAGATGGTGAGTTGCACATCCCAGCAGCAGAACAAGGCATTTCATGGTTATCACTGATGCAGCCTGGATAAACCAAACTATGATTAGACACGGTGAGGAAGAAGGAGACGCAGAGGTCTGTGATGGATGTCAGTTGATAAGAGACAGAAAAACTCTTTGTGGACGTGCACAACAAGCCACGGGGAGTCGTCTGGTAGCCCCCAGCTGCTGTTACACTTTGCCGGGCATGGCGGGGCACGTTTCTTAGACATCACGAGGTGACGGGACAAACAACGTGGCTCTCTTTGTTCCCCTTGAGCCATGCCATAAACGTGGGGAGGCCGAGATAAGGAGGGTTGTGTGTCCCCGTCCCGTCTCTGCGCTGCTCTGAGGTGATGTAAGGAGATGTAGGAGCAGAGGAGGACAGAGTCAGCTGCAGCAGGTTTCAGCGTTTGAATGGCTCTCTACTTTGTCCCTCACCGTCTCTGTTAGTGTCAAGTACTTGATTTAATAGCTGTAACTTTTACCAGCATAAAGAAATGTTTTTGATAAATTTTCATCTTTGAATAATGTCCAAGACAGTCAGAAACTATAATTTTGTATAATCTGGACTCAAAATCCCCAGCTGCAAGTTTCTGAAGTTGCACAGTTAATTTAACATTTTGCAATACTTTGGTGCAGCCGCCTCAGAGCAGTATCAGCCCTGTGAGCAGACAAATATCTCTCCAATTAACTGAGAATAATTGCAGCAAAAAAGCAACACTTATTAACACAGCAAAATTAGCTCTGTGAACCCGATTTCCTCCTGAGAGCCAGTAAGGTTTCATGCAGCCTGTGCTGTCCCATGTACAGTATATAAGCACATTTCTTGAGTGTCTGAATCGTCTGAATGTCTTTTTAAAGAGCTCATTTGTGCACATTCATCTTGACTTAATAAGCAGACTAGGTGACTGTGAAATCAGCACCATTTGTTTGTCTTTTGCCGTCCGTCACTATCAATGCGTGCAGACGTCTTCGATATATAGTGGATGCGAAACGAGCAAAATAAGCAGCATGAGGAGACCATTAACTAAATCACTGTACACCATCTGACTAAAGAGACTGTCAAGGTTCCATGCATCACATGGCCAGAGCTGACCCAAATACAAAAGAGCTTTTATCAAGAGACGTAAACAGATGAAAAGCTGCCAGCCCGGATTTAAGTGTCTTTTGTAGTTTGCAAGGGATTATGATTTGAAGGACTGTCCTAGAAAGACTGCATTAGACAGATAGATAGATAGATAGATAGATGGATGTGTTGTACAAATAAGAAAAACACTGTATCAGATTGTCATGAACTGTGGCCATTAGCTACTGTCTTTTTCTATCATTTTTCATTGCAGAACTACATCACAGATACTTTATCAGTGTGAGAAAATGGTCCTGGGCAGCAGGGGTTACAGGTCTATCTCCAGATCCAGAGAGCGCATGGTCCAGACTGAAATATCTTATTGAATATCCTCCAAACACGAAGCAGAACCAGACAGAAGTATGAAGACCAATCCGTTTTTTTTCTGTCTCCCTTATCAGGGTGTGTGTGTTCTTATTAGCCGGGTTGTTTTATATGTATTGGTTATTTGTGGACCACTAATTCTCCAGCGGACCTCCATGATGACACCAGCTGTGGCTCTAAGATTTATTATGTTACGTAACATAATACAAACAAGGGAATGCCAGAACAAGCATCCGTTCAGTCTCAGTCAGCAAACATCTGCTCGACTTTCACACCCTTGAGCAAGGCAGTGGATCCCGACCAGCTCAAATATGCTCTGATAGCTAAATATCATTTTGAGACACATCACACCTTGTATTTGCCTCATCATGTTTTGGGGAAATTTGAAGAATCCTTTTGAAGAAGTTGCTGGGAGAGAAATGAGAGGACATTCACTCCATTTACTGGTGATTCACTTAAATAATAAAGTATGGAGCTGACAGGCAGCATCTGATTCCCATTAATCTGCAGTGAGCTCACTCACTCAGCCCTCGTTTTGTGGGGGGTACAGACCAAAAAGAGAGACCGGGGCCAGAGAAACAGGCAGAAACCCTGTCATGTATAAAATCATGTTATCCAAAGACCTTCATGGGTTTTTTGGATAGTTATGTTCAGTCTTAAGTTCCTCTGGGTAAAATGGCTGAAATGTGTTTCATATTTGATTTAAATTTCCATCAGGAGTCCAGCAAAAGTTTGTTTGACTTTTCAATATGGGTTTTTAAGCATCGTGATCACAGGGGCTGGAGAAGGCTGAAACTGTGGCCTTGAAATCTATTATTTTTATTGTTCTCTTCTCAGTCATCAGCACTTCGTACTTGTTAAAATGTGTGTAATTACATCATCTGAGCTGAGGTCCATTAAAAGGCTATGGACAGTTTTTAGTGTTTTAAATCTCAAATTGACTTTAACTTTAAAAAGGATGCGGTCCTTCTGCGAGCGATGAGAAATCAAGTCAAGTTGTGCCGGCTGAAAGCAAAACGGGTTTTCGGTTTAATTCTAACTGGCATCAAATAGGTCTTTAAAGGAGGCTTTAATTGCCATGTCATGGTGGATGTTGCGTTATAATCTATATAAATGTCTTGCTGTAGGAGCTCCAGTTTGAGCGCCTGACTCGGGAGCTGGAAGAGGAGCGGCAGATCGTGGCGAGCCAGTTGGAAAGATGCATGCTGGGAGCAGAGTCACCGGTGGGAGACAGTAGCAGGTAGAAAATAATAATAATAATAATGATATACTTACATTTGTTATGCTTTCCTCTTTACTGGTGAAATAAAACTCACACAGTATCTTGGGAGCATGCAAAGTCACAGCTTAGCAACCACATGCTTGGGGCTGCATGAAGTGTGATAAAGAGTTCAAAGGGGAGTGTGTTTTTTCTAGCCTTTCTAAAACCAAAATTAGAAAATGGCAAGGAGCAGATCAAACAGTGTATAATCCAGCATGACCAGGTTCAGCTGATTTCTAAGTATTTTTAACAGAGAACTCCTAAAATGTACCCACAGCGTGATTATTGTTGTTGTTGTTATAACACTTATTACATTCAGTTATTCAGTTAGGTGTTTTCTTCAGCCACACAACAGTGCAAGGCCTCGGTTCAGGTTATATAACATGGTTGACTCCCAGCTGGGGTTCTTTGACAAGTGCATTGATATTCATACTATAATAATCGAGGCTTCACTCTCTTCAAGCTGCTCATTGATTGTAAGTGAAGGAGGTAAAAGATTCCCAGGATATACACGGTATGTTATTTTCATTAATGTTGGAAACTCTGGCCTCTTTCCTCTCCCCGGTCTGATTGAGTATGAATGATTCAACTGTGACTCTGATTTGATTTACGTCCCTCTCTCTGCTCTGGCCTCTCTTCCATTTCCTCCTCTTCCCTCTCTTCCACCGCAGCTCATCTGAGAAGTCGTTTGCATGGAGATCTGCAGGTATGATTTCTTATTTCTAACCTTTTGTGTTTCATTTTAAGAAAAAAAACTATTTTTGTAAAGATAAGGTTAGGGAAGGATTTCTGCTTCAGGCTGAAGCTGAAGTGTTTCGTACTGTGAGCAAAAGGTTTGTTAAAGCAAATGTATCTGTAGAGACTTTTACTTTCATGCCATCAACATTTTTAAATGGTAAACACTAGAATAAAATAAAATCCATACCATCTTTTTTTCCTGAGGTAGAAAGTCACTTTAACCTATAAAAAATGTTGTCCTGTAAAGATCATGCTGTTAAATCATTTTCATACACACATTGCCACACTTTGTTTGACTAACAGTTTCTCCAGTACCTGCTCTATGTGTTTAACTACATGAGTGATTCTCCTGCAGGTGGAGAGTCGCAGGGTGGAGCTATGGAGGCATCCGGTCGCCACCTGGAGACGGAGGAGGGACTGTACCTGCCTGAAGTGGACCGCGCCTCCCTGCATGACAGTGAGGGTCTGTTACATGTACACAACACACAGTCACTTTGTGATTTTAGCAGTTATGGTTGAGTGAAGTGCAGGCAGCATCCTGCTGGACGAGTTTGCACCTATGCTCACACTCCACTGGGAGAGAAGTTCACCCCTGTATGGATCTTGGATTATGCTAATTTGAGGATTACCTGGAGAGGAAGAAGGAGCTGTCTGGTAGACCATGTGAAATTTTGAATGGGATTAACTGGGCTGGAGATGAGGGACCTGCTGTGACGATCAGTGCATGGAGGGAATGTCTGCTGGCACTGAACTTTGCAAAACATGTCACTCCTGTTTATGACACCGAGCACCGTTGGTTCTTGCTGAAGAGCTTCTAAAAAATTATCACAAAGTAATTTGTTAAAAAAAATCCAAGTGATTTCCTACCACAGCTGGGCACTGTCACTTTTGGCAAACATTATTCAAACAGGAGGAAGTAATGTATTTGTTGAGGACTGTTTTCAGCGGCGGAATAATCCACATTTGATGCTCGAGTGAGTATTTGGGGCAGCTGTTCAGGATGATGAAGGAACATGTCACCCCGTGCAACAGTGTGGCTCATTGACATGTTGCTGCACGCTTACTGGGATCAATCATTGTGATCGTTGTTGGTCTTTTCATGGGATTTGTTGACACTAAGATAAATATCACTTTCTTTTCATCTTCACCAAATTGTCTTCTAAAACTGTGAGGAAGAGATTAAAACATGTTGCCGGTCAATTAACTGCCACGGTTGCTCTGTCTTGTTACAGTGAATTTCAACATCATTAGTAAACATATCATTTCTGAGCAGCTGCTGGTAATGTTAAAAACAAATTTGCCTTCGGGCTTATTTACATACCTTACAGTTGGAGTGGTCTGATAGGACAAAAATATCTGGCTTCCTCATCCTACAGGAGAAAGTAGGCCAGCGTCATGGAAGCTGCACTGCGTGTATAAGAACACCATAAAGGCTTAATGCAGATATCCATCCTTATGTTTCATATGCATAACGCTTATTAACAAACTGAAAGCCAAGTGAGTTAATATGCAAATCATTAAACTGCATCAAATGCTGGTGTTTGAACTGCTCAGTTTGATCACTCTTGTTTTCCGCTCAGACTCAGGAGGACACTCGGCACAGATGACCTCCTACTCCGACAGTGGCTACCAGGACAGCAGCGTCAGCTACTACAGCAACCAGAATGTGGTGCGCTCAGAGCCCCGGGCCTCGATATCAAGAAGCCCGAGAGCCGAGGGTCAGGCCTCCGGGCAGGTAGACCTTCTTTGTTTTTCTGAATTGGTCCACAAAGATTCAACCCTGATCTTGTAAAACAGCAGTCGATTGCAATCTCACTGTCCACTGAGTAACTGTTCCAGAGCTTTCAGTTACACCACTGTCCCCCAAACAGCAACTTTCCAATCACAGAGAACTTAAAATTCACCATTGGAAGAATATGCTAATGAACTGAGCAAACTCCAGCTGATGATAAAGCTCATGCTGGCTGCTTTGTTACACCTTGAGATGAGACCTCCCACATTTTTTAGGAAATATCTTGGTGTTTTTTGTTTTGCTTTGAACCATAATAATCTTCACTGAGTGATGACAGCTTCTGAGGCTAAATAACTGCTGTTGTGAATGATGCAGAGCATCATGTAATGCCTTCCAATCAAATCCAGCCTTACCTTAAAATTGATGAGACTCAAATGCTATCAGCTCCTTTGGTTGTGGCTGATAATTATACACTCTTTGCTTGACAGCAGAAGCGGGCGTGACAGATAATGGCAGGTTTTCTCCTGATGTATTCCAAACCGGTCGGGCACGCTGGACTGTTTTTCATTTCTAGGCTCTTAACTTCCCTTGAAGGCGTCCAAGGCTTCATTGGATTAAGGCGGCACAGATCGGCATCCAATTGGCTGAGCCTGTAATTGAGGGACATTTTATATTAGTTAATAAGGACAGAAAAGTAAATATTTGTCCCCAGTGTTTTGAGCAGTTAGTTCTTGGACGAATTCCTGAAAAACACAGTTTCTTGAGGATATATTGCTTATTTTATAGATAATTATAGTTGCTCTTATCCTTTATAATGATAAACAGATATGCAGAGGTTTGTGATGCATGTATATATGCCGTAAGGTACAGGTATATCTGTTCATATCTGTACATTGTTGTGCAGATGTGTTGAGGCTCTTTTTTCATCTCCAAATTCCAATTTATCATTGAGTTTTCTATTATGTATGCTGCAGTCATAAGGCTGGGCTTCCAAACATTTAGCTCGATATTAAACACATGCTTTATTGTGTACATAATTCAATTTAATGGTATTTGCACAAGCATAATGACCTGTGGAAATAAAAGGGCATTTAATGAAGCTTTAATAAAATCAGAAGCCTCATTATCACACAAAAAGTAATCAGTGTCACAGTTCCAGTATGGAAGCTGTAAATTCTCTCCCATCTCTCTCCCAGCCATCCAGCCGGGTGTTGCGGAGGATGGCCTCCCTCCCCTCCAGGAGCCAGTCCCCCGGCTGTGGCACCGCTGGTACCATCTCACCCTCCCGCATCTCCCTGCGAACATCCCAAGGCAGCACCTACGACTCGCCCATCCTCTCTGAGCCCAAACCTTTGGCCGCCGTGTTTGCAGGCACCACCATGCCGCCCTCCTGCCCGTCGCCCACCTCCCCGAACGGCGGCACGCAGGCCCTGAGCGACGGGGGGGGAGGAGGAGGAGGAGTTGGTGGGCGGCTAGGCTCCACCCTTTCTCTGGTGGAGGGGAGGGGTCTGACAGGGTCGCCGCTGCGCTCGGGGATGACGGCGGTGCCGCAGCACTATGGCTCCACGCTGCCCAGGCAGAGCCAGCCGTTGGCCTATGGAGCCGATCCATACGGCCTGTACCAGAGGAGTGCACTACCTCGCCCTGACAGCCTCATAGGTCAGTCTGACGTCCAATTACATCTCATACTTTTTTCACATACAGTTCACTGAAAGGATGGGATATTCATAAAGTCAGCAATATGGATATGATGGATTCTACATTTCCGCCCATAGTATGTTGCTGGTTCTGAATCACCAATAAGGTTTGGTTATTTGACCCAGCCTTATAGCAATCTACACATATTGATATAATATAAAACCTAAACTCATTCACTGGTTCTGATTCTAGTTCAGTTCTTGTCCCTGTTGGGAGAGCTGAGGCTTGCAGCATGTCATATGACATATTAAATTCAACAGCATCGTAAAAAAGTGTTACAGCTGCATTAATCATCCATGCGCATAGATATCTCCAGTCTATTTTCAGTTACAGCTGTGCAGGATGATAAAAAGAACACTTTATCTTGGCTTTAAAAATTGATCTTCACATTCAGTATCCTTGTAATGGCGGTGGGATATGATATTACACGCTGACATGGAGAACTCGTGTTGAGTGACAGGTGCAGCCTTGCAGCGCTCTGGCTTTTCTGAATCAGTAAAAAATATTAATGGTTAGAGATCTCAGTTCGGGCCCTGGGGTGTTTTGCCACGTCAGATCCAAACAGGTCAGAATCTGGGCCAGGAAAAGTTTCCTTCGAGCGAGTCTGTGTGTGCGCTTAACTTCTTGTAAGTGAACAAAGCCTCGTGCTGCTGCATCAACACCGTTTCCTTTGTTGATTTAATAACCTTTCCTTTGTCCAGGGGACAGTTGACTGAGCGGCACTGATTTAATATTGTAGCACAGAACATTTTCACCGCACAGTCTCCTGTAGGTTTGTGAGCCAGCGAGAATCATTAAATAAACTTGCATGTTGAACAAAATAACTTTCAGGCAAACTGCAAGCTCGGCAGGTGATTTTATCTGGAAGCCAGGCTTAGGGAGTTCATTTCATGGAGTTTTCAGGGGAATTATCTTATACTGCACTGGCAGATATTGCTGCTGGGTTCTGATAAAATGTGATTTGAAGCTTGCCAGTAAGAGAGAAAAAAGGAATGTAATCTTTGAGGTGGGAGGATTTCAGTTGTACCAGGTAGATGTTTTGAACTCTTCCCTTAATTTTGATCTTGTTTGGGGGCTGTGATTGATGTAAAAGAAAAACACACGTATGCAATGCAATGCATGAATTTCTCTGTCAGAAGCCGTTTAGCAGAGAGTACCAGCCAGTGACTTGGAATTCAGAATGATCAAACATACCCCAATGTTCACAGGCTCCAACTGTTAACTGTTAAAAAACAACACCAGAACCATTAACAGCTTCTTATTAACTGGTCATCACATTTTTTTCCTGCTTTGCAGCCTGCAGAGGATTTATTGTCGTAGAAGTGCTGCTAATGCTGCAGCGACACTGATTTATTCCTCTGTCCTGCCCTCTGTCACTTCACTAAGCCGCTCCCACTGACCCATATAGGGGTGTTTCTCCCACAAAGCCCCGCGAAGCATCAGCATGTGATTATCAGCTGATGCCACTGGAAGACTATGTTATACCGCGATCGCTGTGTGCCTGCTTTTATGTGGCACGTGCTCATGTTTCCCTCCACACAATGTGTGGAAATCAGTCATGTGCATAGCAATTTATGCACCCTTTGTGTTGTGCTGTTGTTGTTGTGCATCTGTGAAAAGAAGATGCTGGTAGGATTGGTTGTGTGTGTGGGAGTCGGTGCACTAAATAAAACGCCTCCCATTCTCGAGCTGACTGATTTTCATCCTGCAGTGGTGCTAAGTGGCCTAATACGTCGCCTAAATCCTTATTCCCAGTTATCCTGCAGATCAAACATAATCCCAGATTACATGAGGGAGATAAGCAATAGATGGATATACAAGATTAGGCTATTACTGATCCAGCTGCACTTGTAGTTTAGGTAGTGAAACCTGGTGACGAGCCAGAACACAAAGCTCCAAGCTCCTTTTTTAAAAAATTTCTCTGTGGAATCGATAGAAAACTGCAGTGGCACCGGTGTGGTTGATATTTGATCCAAAATGCGCACAAAATTGATTTTAAAAATTGTTGAAATATTTGGCTTAAAGTAAAAATTAATTTATAAGGTGAAAATTGAGAGAAAGTTGTTTGAATGGTCATGAATGGATAAATGTCTGAAATGTCCAAATTCTGCAACTCCAATGGTGGTAACCAACCTGATCATCCTCCGCACTGACAGCTGAACTGTATGAGGTTTTTGTTTTCTAATAAAAGCAATAGTGTTAAATGCTATTCAGTTAAAAATCAATTTGGATCCAAACCTCTACCACTCGAAACACAATTGTGACATTTGTGTGTAAAGCATCGTCTAAATCAGTGGTCACAGGTTTGGTTTGGGTCCTCCACCACTGAAGAGCCCTTGTGAAACAAACTGTTTTCACATTAAACAAGACTGTGCCGCATTTTTTATTTTCTTCCACAGTAGTGTTCTTGGCGATAACAGACTTTTCTTGTCCTTGCTTGCTTAAGAAAAATGAATGTAAATCAGGGAGAAGTGCAGGGGCAAATAGCTCCATCATCACCAGCTCTGAGTGAGTGTGTGCTTCAGCTGTTAGACTGATTCAGCGATGCTGCCCCCCTACCCCCTCATGCCCTAAAGCCTCTTTATAATTGGAGCGCTTTTTTTTTTAACTGATCTGCTCTGAGATTGGAGGATGGAAAAACCCTCCGCTCGGCTTGTTTGACTTGCTGATGATGACGCCTGCAGTGGATTCCTGATGACCAGAGTCCTTGTGCGTTTCATACAACAGCGAGGGATGAGTCGGGATAAATAAGGAACAGAGTTTGGCACAATCTTGATTTGCACGGCCTCACCTATAGTTGACAAGCATGTGGGCCAGTTAATGTTTTAGCTTTTTCCACCTTCCGTCGTGAAAAACATCTCCAGTTAATATTTTAGCACAGTGTTTTTTCTGGTTCACAGATATTTGGGCTCCTTGTGTTTGTCCTAAAAAGGCCTTACACAGAAAGTAGGGGGATCTTTGTCCTCACCAAGGTTATCATTTGTTTGTCATAATTATGCACTTCATCTTGTGTACTTATTTTGGTTTTGTTCCTTTTGTTTTGTTTGTAAAATATTTTTGTGCTTATTTGTATCTGCAGGGCTCCACAGCTCATATGCCAGTCATGCGGGGCAGATTGATCCGGAGCTGAGGGCGGCCTTGTCTCCAGACTGCCACATGACGCCCGTTTTCGACGAACGTTCCTTTCACAGCCCCCTGTACCACAGCCCCACCCATGACCCCCAGGGCTCTCTCTACAGGTCAAGCACAGGTATTGCACCCACAGAAAAGTTTTCAGGTTGTGTGGAAAAGCAGAAACAGAAGCAGGGAGCTTTCAAATGACCTTTTAGCTTCTTTGCCATTGTTACAGAGAATTGCTTAAAACGACCCATTTTTTTCACAGCAGCACCTCCCCAGGAACCCCAGTCCCCAGACAGAGAAGCTGGGCTCCATTCCACATCTGTTTAGGGGATTATTTCTCTAAAATCTGGAGCGCAAATCACAGTTTGCAGACACAGGAAGTGTTGTTATTATCGCTCCCTGAGGTCAGAACTTAATTAGACTGAAACCTTTCATGTACTTCGCTGCTTCTTAATTGAAGCCTTTGCAGATTGATTTCAAGCTGAAAGCTCTGTGGAGTTTTGATAGCAGAGGATCTAAGGAGTCGTTTTTGCTTTATTGAGCCGAGATTTAAACAGGTTGGGCCTGTGAGAGAGCTTTTAAACTGAGTTGTGCTTGTATAATCACTTATATAACATGATGGCACTTTCTCTTTCATGTGATCTTGGATGTGTTTTGATCTTCTACGCTGATATAAAGTGCCTCCAGTGCAGTGCAGTGCAGCTTTTTCTGGACTGCATGAATAAAACATTTCCAAAATCATGCGGTGATTTCATTTCCTCAGGTATTGGGACTCTTCCACGGACCACAAGCCATTGCGGCACGCTGCCATACCAAAGAAGCAGCTATGGGCTGAGCTCTGCAGCTCTGTACGTCGACTCCTACAGGGAGTCCATCTTCTCCCACCGCAACTCGGGACTGGTGGACCGGGTTTCTACACGCACCCCGTCCATCGAGAGCATACATAAGGACCCCAGGTACTCACAGGCACAGTCGGCATCCCAGTTCTTCCCAGACCTGTACCAGCACAGATATTGTTTTGGCAACAGCATCAAATATTTCAGATTGTCCTGAATGTGATTTGCGTGCTGACATCTATAAGAATTTATTGTCAACCAGTAATTAAAACTGCAAAAATAACATACTGAAAAAGAGATTATTTCTGCTTTAAGTCTTGGGTGAATGAAGTTTTCTCTTGGCCTCCACTCAGGGAGTTTGCTTGGCGTGACCCCGAGCTACCGGAGGTCATCCACATGCTGCAGCATCACTTCCCCTCTGTCCAGGCCAACGCTGCCGCCTACCTACAGCATCTGTGCTACGGAGACAACAGGGTCAAGGTGGAGGTAAGGTGAAAGGGACACGCTGAATGTCCGTCTGGTTAAAAATAACAGGACAGACGTCACAGTCATGACTCAGTCCTCAGACGGAGGAAGCTGCTGCCACGTTTAAAGGTTTCTGAATCTGGAAATTTGTAGAGGAAATGATTTATCACTGATGATGAACTTGTACTCAAAACAATCATCAGTTGCCACCTTATGCATAAAGTACAGTATAATGTTTATTAAATATTAAGCAATGCTCAAAAGAATAAAAAATACAAACAAACCATCATTTACCATTTGATAGACATTAATATTAACGTACGAAAAAAAAGTATTTCATTTTCACCATTTATATTATACATGAACCAGTATTATTTTCTCTGTTTTTTGGCAGAGAATAAAACACATAATGAAATATAAGCAAACAGTACAACAAATAAAGAAAATTAAATACTATTTTAAGGTCTTTTTTAAACATTTATTATCTCCTGATGTAGCTACACTCTAAGAGTGTATTCTCAGCTCACATGTTTTTTTTTATCTCCATGCTGCTGAACTCTGAACCAAAGCACCATCACCATCATCCAACAAAACTTTGAGTAACTTTGGTGCCAAATGTGCTGGCGCTCTGACACAATGAAATGCAACATGCTCTCTGTCTTTGCTCTGCTTCACATGCAATAAATAACTCCAACACAACACAATGGTGCAGCTCACACCAGAGCCATTTGGTTTGTTTGGTGATGAGCTTTTGAGTTGCCTTTGGACACACTGCTGCTCATTTAGCCAGAAATGAATGATTTTCAGCGCCGGTTTGAAGACAGATTGGGAGAGGAACAGGGAACGCCTGCCGCTCTCCTGAGACGGCTTTATTTTAAGACTACACAAGAAAAGTTTAGAATGTGGCACAGCGATGCTCTGCAGGTTTCACTCCACTTTTCATGCCAAAATATTCAAAAAAATCACTGTTACATGAAATTAGTGCATGCATCTCAAAACTGGCAAAAAACTTGATCCATTTCGTTCCTCCTCCTTTTCATTTTTTATCATCAGCCAATAGCAGCTGACCAAAAAAAACAAATATAGATAAATGCTTCAATAATTTTGGGGGGAAATGGTGTTGACTTTCTGTGACTGGTCCCTGGTCTGCAGGTGTGTCACCTGGGAGGGATCCAGCACCTGGTCGACCTGCTGGATCACAAGGTGGCAGAGGTTCAGAAGAGTGCCTGCGGGGCCCTGAGGAACCTGGTGTATGGCAAGGCCACCGACAACAACAAGGTGGCGCTGAGGAATTGCGGCGGGGTTCCCGCCCTGTTGCGCCTTCTCCGGAAGACAACTGACAATGAAGTTCGTGAGCTGGTCACCGGTATGTCCAGTCAGGATTAGTCAAAGATGTCCTGTGCAGTTGTCATGTAAACACACAAAGTAGGAACAACTCTCTGAATCTGTCATTTGGATAATACAAATGTGGTTTGCATTTGTATATTCGCATTGAAAATACACGATACACAAGATCCTCAATTCAGCAGCATCAACATTGACAGAAACAGTTTCCAAATGCAACACACAACACGTTAAAATCCCCCTGTGATGTGTGTGGGCTGCTTGTGAGGTTTTTGGCCGCTCTGCCAGCCGGCCAGCCGGTTCGCTTGCTGGCCGAGCGCCGGCGTGCGTTGCCGTCTGACTGGGCTGGTGGCATTTTCAGCTTGTATCGGCTGTTTTGTCGGAGGCGAGAGTTGCAGCGGCTTAAACACCCAGTGCACAGTGTTGACAGAGTAGATCTCAGGACAGATGCTCAGATAATGTGCTTCGGAAAACACAATGTTGCTGACAGCTCTGCAACCACAACACACATTCTGTTTAATACCAGTCGGCCTCACATTCTCTAGAAAACACAACTTCTGTTCTCATCTCAGGATTTTCACCATTAAAGTTTCCCTGTAGTCCTCGGTGGCTGCAGCTTCTTTCTTTCTTTCTCTACTGCATCCTTACATAAAGTACACTAATTGATGTTCAGAAATTTGCAAGTTAACAAACACAACACTCTGGTTTTCACCTGTTTTGAAGCATACAGGAAACAAGCATCTTGTAACAGTTTTCATCTTGGCACAGCAAAAAGCCTCCTCATCTCATCAACGATTCCTTTGAAAACACAAAAACCTTGCAGGGCAGTTAGTTACCTGACATTTTCCCTTCATCCCGCAGGTGTCTTGTGGAACCTCTCCTCGTGTGATGCGGTGAAGATGACCATCATCCGTGACGCTCTGGCCACGCTGACCAACACGGTCATCATCCCCCACTCAGGCTGGAGCAGCGTCTCACACCGCGAAGAGCACAAGGTCAAGTTCCAGTCCTCCCTGCTGCTGCGCAACACCACCGGCTGCCTGAGGTGAGGAGCGAATCAAACGCACCCTTGATTGGAGAGTTTTATATTGAGTAAAAGAGATTGTATTTTTACTCTTTCAAAACAGTTATAAAACAGTTCAATTATCAACACTGGCATTATTCTAGTTAAAAGTAAATAATACGATTTATGCATATTAATCACTGCTGTGCTTCATTTTTATACAGCTCTTTACAGTCAGATCTGGCCCAAAACTACATAAATACATTCTCATTTCTTAATGAAAACAGATTTTACAAAGTGTTTTTTCCCTTCTAAGCCCTGTTGAGTTCCCAGGCATGGCATTAGCTCATTAAATCGATTCTCTTTTTAAAATGCAAGGATGACTTTTAGATTTATTGGTCGTCTGTGCTGCTGTTTTTCCTCTCTGCTTTTCATCTTAATGATTCTGTGAAACCACAGCACGTAATCACACTCATATAATCCATCAGAAAGAGGCGCCGTAATGGAGATTTTATGCAAGCATGAAGTCTTCAGTATTCGGTAAACTCAAAGTCGCACTGTTCTGGGCTTGTTCAGAATCTTGTGTAATCCCATGTGACTCTGTTCACCAGAGTTGAAGATAAGAAAACAGATCTCCATGATGTTTTGTAAATAACTGGTCGCCTGTTGCAAAATCACACTCTGATTAAGCGGGAAGAAATTTTAATTTGTCTCTCCACCAGTCCAAAACTCAGCATCAAATTCTCACATTTACGAAGCTAAAACCAGCATTCACGATCGGAAAGTGGCCAAATGATAAATTATCAACACAGAAAGTCAAGTAGTGAGGATGCAATGTTGTAGCTTCATTTCCAAAAATGTGGAACAGCATCTATGACTGAATTTGACAGCCTGATCAGACTCTGATTTGGCAACGGCTCATCTAATTCAAATGGATCAAACCTCCTGAGTGGATGGGTGCCATGCTTCTTCAGTGTCAGGAGCCAGTTGGAAGCAGGTCCAGGTGTATTTCCTAAACTAGGTCTGAAACCGGAAATAAGTGGCTCTTAAAAAAGCAAACAACTTTAGTTTGATTTCCTCAAACAAATTCCGATTATTACGGTTTTGTGATCATCTGTTTCCTCCTTTAAGTGACTCTGAACAATAACTGTGCACACAGAAGCCTCCAGCGTTTCTCTGCACTCAGACCAGCTGAGGTGTAGATTGATGGTATAGAGATGCATTGTGGGAGCTCTATGCTGTTGTGCAGTCATCTCACGTCAGCTCTCCATTAGCAGCAGCTTAAGGGTTCCTATTGGAGGATCGGCTCCTCCCTTACTGTATCCAGGCAGGTTTTAAGCCACCCTGTGGGGGACTTCACGCACTGCACCTCCAAGTCTCAAATCCTGTGTGGCTCTGCGTGTGTGCATGTGTGTGTCTGTGTGTGAGGAACCTGAGCTCAGCAGGGGAGGAGGCGCGGAGTCAGCTGCGCTGCTGTGAAGGTCTGGTTGACTCGCTGCTCCACGTCCTCAAAGCCTGCGTCAACACCTCCGACTACGACAGCAAGGTGCTGTAAACAAACACACACTTACCTAACTGTCAGTAACTGTACCAAAAATAAACACTGCGACAGACTACACCGAGTGCTGCTAACCCCTGCAAATTTCACCAGGATCATCTGGATTCATTTTATACAAATAAAAACTTGTGCCATCAAAATAATTTGAATCAATAAATTGCCTTCAGCTTGTAAGCTTTGTGCAAGAGACGCTGCATGGAATTTGTTGTGCATGTTCACCACTACTGATCATGGTGACAGCATTTCCTTCCCTCCAGTGCCACCATCAGGCTCAGGTTGCAGAAATGTTAAGACTTGTGCTTACCCCCGCAGATCGTGGAGAACAGTGTCTGTACCCTGAGGAACCTCTCGTACCGGCTGGAGGTGGAGATGCCCTCCTCCCGTCTCCTCAGCAATCAGGAGCTGGACACTCTGCTGGGTTTCTCCTTTCCAGCCAAGGAGCTGGACTACCTCTGCTGGGGCAAGAGGAGGCGCGGCAGGAAGAGGGGCGGCTGGCCTGACGACAAGGTGCGGGCATGTCGGGTGGGGTTTTCCAAAATGTGCTAAGGGTTTTCCAGGTCTGGTTTGGAACAAGAGAAAAGGATTAGAACAAATAAGGAAAAATGGTTTGGAAAAGGGACCCGAAATACCCTTCTGTGAATAAATGCAATTACATCCTTCCTGAAAGGCAATTGAGTTTTCTCAAGGAGCAGCATTACTTGATATAGTTATTAAAAGGAATGTGACCCAGGGCCAGATAAACAGCAGAGAACGCAGCACTATAGCAGCAAGCTATGTGACCAGTAAGTGTGTATCATCTCCCAAAAGCTTTTAATCAGACACAAAAACACTACAGCAACCTTTCATTAGGAAACACATAGCAATACTTTGAGACCTGCACCTCATATGCTGGACATTTTGGACCAAGCAACGCAGGTCTTTGTTTGGAGGATGACCGCTGATGTTTTTGTGTTTGCGTTGTTGTGCAGTGGGATGAGGTGGGGCCAATCCCGGGTTTCTCCCAGCCTCTGAGGGGTGCGGAGCTGCTGTGGCACCCTTTGGTGGTGAAGCCATACCTCAACCTGCTGGCTGAAAGCTCCAACCCTGCCACGCTGGAGGGGGCCGCCGGGTCCCTGCAGAACCTTTCTGCTGGAAACTGGAAGGTGGGGGCTCCTCTTCATATACAATGATTTCAACTTGAATCTTGGAACTGAAACACTGAAGGTCCAAAAATGGAGTTGCATAGTTTTTGTGTGTGTGTGTTTAGTTCTCAGCTTACATTCGAGCGGCAGTGCGTAAGGAGAAGGGTCTGCCCATCCTGGTGGAGCTGCTGAGGATGGACAACGACCGTGTCGTCTGCTCCGTTGCAACAGCTCTCCGCAACATGGCGCTGGACGGCCGCAACAAGGAGCTGATAGGTCCAGACACACACACACACACACACACACACACAGGAACTGTTAAAAAGATGCTCTTCACACTTCATTCAGGAAATAATTTTTATATAAGATCACAGTATCACAACTTTCATAGTGATAAAACATCGCCATCTTGTGGACAACAGCTGTGTAGACAACATTTATAGTTACTGCAGGTAAAAACATGGGAAAGCTTCCACATAACACAAACAGAATGTAACAACATCTTGGAGGACACACTGAACCAAGACTCCAACAAATGAAGATTTACATTATGGTTTTTGGGCTCAGCAGAACCACAGGTGTACAGAACAACAGTCTTAGCATCATCTGAGACAACCTGCAGTCTCGCTCCCCTGCTGTAGGATGCAACTTTCCAAAAAAAGTGTCCAAACAGCTAAGACTCACTTCATCACGCCTTCATGTCATCCTGCAGGAAAGTATGCCATGCGGGACCTGGTGAACCGGCTGCCTGGAGGCAACCCGTCGGTGCTGTCGGATGACACAGTGGCGTCAGTCTGCTGCACGCTGCACGAGGTCACCAGTCGCAACATGGAGAACGCCAAAGCTTTAGCCGACAGCGGCGGCATAGAGAAGCTGGTGGACATCAGTAAAGGACGAGGGAAAGGGTACGAAAACCTTTGGTTAGAAGACGAGTAACCAAGTGTTTTTCTGGTGTCACAACTTTGTGGTGTGGTGTTACAGGTATTCAATGAAAGTTGTGAAGGCAGCAGCTCAGGTGTTGAACACGCTGTGGCAGTACAGGGAGCTGAGGAGCCTCTACAAACAGGTACCAGCAGAATGAAGAAGCCACATGTTGTCAGGGCATGATAATGCTTTCAATATATCAGCACCGAGTTTTGGTACTTCTCACAAAACACGAGTGTAAATTAACAAAGCACAAGGCAAAGCAATTACAGAGACAGAGTTGACCCAGAAAAATTTCTGCTAACATTTCAAAACAGTAAACAGATCGCTTGACACAGATCCATGAAAACAGAGTGTGTTCCATTTGGCTTTTACAAAAAGCTTTTTTGTCACGGTCATTATTTCTCCTACGTCCATTTTCTGACTGGACTGATGCTGACTTTGTGCAGGACGGATGGAACTACACCCACTTCATCACCCCTGTCTCCACTCTGGAGCGAGATCGCTACCGTTCGCAGCCGACCCTGCCCACCAGCCCCCTGCAGATGTCCCCCGTCATCCAATCAGGTGAGAGAGCCGGTGAGTGACATCAAACCGACGCTCATACCGAACAGAACACAAAGTACACCTCATCTGTCTCTGACGGTTTGATGAGACTTCTGGGTTTTTCTCAGGTGGTAGTGCGACATCTTCCCCAGCAATGCTCGGGATACGAGGACACAGCTCCAACTATCAGAGGGCGCAGTCATCTATGCAACTCGACACCTATTATGGAGACAACAGTTTACACAAACGCCAGTACACAGGTTTGTATTGATGCTGATTGAGCTTGTACGATATATCTATCTGCCCCCTCCCTTCCCATGTTAATACTCGTGCTTTTTGTTGTGTCTGTGCTGTTCAGGGTCTGAAAAGAAAACCCCGTATTTCATCGGGACATATTCTTCCCAGTCAGGAGAGGATTTGAGAAGGTCCCAGGTAATTTGTACATTCACAGATCAGTGTTCGAAAGTTTTTAACCAGGTCATCATGAATCACTTCTTTGTTCCTCTCCTAGCACACAGAGCCCTTCTACGACGAACCCGACAGGAAGAACTACAACAGCTACAGAATGTACCTGTCGTCCCCACAAGGCTACGGAGAGGAGCCGTATGAGGACGAGGCCGTCCACCTGACTCCGTCCTCCCCCGACGGCTACGCCAGCCAGTCGCTCCGATTTAAAGCAAACACCAACTACGTGGACTTCTACTCCACCACGCGGAGGCCTTCGAACAGGGCAAACAAGTTCACTGGCTCCCCTGACTCCTGGGTGTAGCCACCAAAACCGAAAACATTGAGCTTTGCCGTTTTGTACGCCTGTTTCCACAGAGTTTGTGTGTGTGGGGAGTACAGTCATGTGAAAGGTCAAGGATGCATGTGGATGTGTGTGCATCCAAGCTGTAGTGAATGACCAGGGGTCGGTTTGCTGCACGCAGCTTTTGACTGAGGTAGAACATGTGCACAATAATGCAGATAAACTGTTCTTTAATTTTTATTATTTTTATTTATCCTTTTTATCCTTTTTTCCACCCCAGAAAAAAAACTTTTTCAAAGAAAAAAAAAATTGCTGAATTGAAATTTACAGCTCACAAAAAATATATATTATAATTAAAGCTTAACTGAACTCACAACAACCACAGCTTAAGTGTTAAATTATTTATTTTGCCAGTTTTTTGTTAAGTCAGTTGTAAATGTGCAAAACTTAGATGTAAGTCTGTTGCCCATGAAAGCAGTGCTCTACACTGCTTCCTCTGTTGAGTGCAGGTCATTCACATCTTGAATCATGTGACACTAACGAGTCTCACATGACTGTCAGGTGATCTAACAACCCACCTGTGACCTTACCAAACCTCCAGATGTTTCCAACGCAGGAGTCCTTACCAGAAGTTAAAAAGGGTTTTGGATGAGAGGCGAGAATCTGAAGTAAGTCCAGGTGAGAAAAGATCTCCAAAAGTTTTTTCTATGACATGTTGCGGAAAAGCTTTATCTGCATTGTTATGGGCATGGACTTGGCATCTTTTCTGTTTAAAATGAATGGAACAAAGACGCTCAAAAGATGCTTTTTGAAAAAAATGACCTGTCCCTAACTTTGTTGTTCACCAGAGTGTTTGTTGACGTCCACTGATTTCATTTTCTCTGCAGTAAAAGTGTGCAGTGCGTTGGCTTTATAACGTAAATATCGTCCGCCGGCATTATGTTGAATGCAAGAGAAAAAGAACTTATTGAGGATCCTCCTAAAAAAAAAAAGACCACACCTGGGCCAAATACTATTTACCATTAATTCTAAATAAAAACCCCATGCTACTCCAAACAGGATAGAAGTCACTTGAAAAATAATTTTTAAATATTATTTGACCGAGGTTTGGACAAGAGAAACTGAGCATCCTCACTCTCGGGAACCTTTGAAGACTCAGAGAAAACGGGGTTACGTCGAGAACCCGTTGCTTTTCTGTAACGTTGGCCAAAAGTGCAGTATATCATACAGTAAGTGAAATATGTGACAAAAACGTGAAACTCTATTTGTACAGATACAATGGTTTAACTGTCCTGTTACATTGTTGTATTCAGTATGTAGATCTTTATATGTGATTGTGTGGACAAGATTTTTCTATTATTTATTGATTATTTTTATTAATTTTCCTCGTGACCTGACCAAAATACCCCATCTGTCTGTTCTGTCCAAAACTGATGATGATGATAATGTGCAATGTTCCAGAGGGAAATATATATATAGGGATTAAAGGTTATATCATGACAATATCTGAAAGTCATGTCTTATTTCTGACAACAGAGGCAAGCCTGAAATTCAAATAGATATATCTTTATTTACTTTCATTTCATCTTTTGTAAGTAGAGTCAGACATATGATGCAGCAGCAAAAAGAAACGCAGGGAACTATAAGAAAACAAACATGATGAGGTAACATCGTGTATACAAATGGCCTCAGCTATCCACCCTGAGAATGCCTTTAATGCAAGCTCTGCTCCATGCAGTGACATTCATCTTGTCGTCATCCTGCTCAGTCAAAACGACCATGATCAAACCATTCAGCATCAAATATATAAAGTTCATGATCCGGCTCAGAGACACAACATTCTCTAGCATCATCCACAGCAATCAGAGCAACTATTCTGAAGCTCTGTTGTCTGAAAAAAAAAGCCGCCCGGTACATGACCACTCTCAGCAGGTAAAAGCATCAGAGGAAACATTCAAAAACATGCTCAAAGAAAAGCAGTGTGCATATATCATATATCTTTGACGAGAGGGTAAAGGTTTCGAATAAATCACGATCTTTCGCTTTATTTGGAAAGAGAAAATCACTCTACAAAACCCTGCAGGGTCATTTACATGTAAATATACTGACGTGTGTTTCTGAACGTGCTCAACAAAGATAACCAGCTGTCTATTATTCTGGTGGTCCAGGTGTTTCTGAAGGCACAAGGCATGGCAGCGTGAAAAAACAAGACTTTTCAGCCCATCAGAGATAAGGTAAGATGATAATTCCATTCTGCTTTAGTGATATTGTTGGACTGAGAGAAATGCATTGTTCTGATTCAGAAAAGATTCTGACTTGCTGATCAGGAACTTTACAAAGCGAGCACAGAACATTACATGACTCTACATCCTGAAATGCTAAAAAATAAATAGACTTTAAATTTGGGCTTTTATTCAAAAAAAGGCCTTCACCTCATTTTCTTAGTCCAAGGAACATCTGATTGGCTGGTTAGTGTCCCTGCAGGGCTACAGTACATACAATATTTTCCACTTGAGAGCAACATCTTATCATTTCAACATAAAATATTTCGGAACTCAAATACAGACAAATGATTAAAAAATTAAAACGTTTTATATTTATGACTTTAGAGGCCAGAACTCATTGTAATGTATCCCTCCCAAAACAACATTTTAGCTGGGGCTGTCAGATTCTAACAAATAATACAGATGAGCATACTTTTCTCAAAGCTTCATTTTCTGATGATTGTCACCTGTGGGGAGACAAAAAAAAAGGTAACCATGGACAGAAACTCCTGTAACACAAGAAAAAAGAGGTGGAGGAAATAAACATGAACAAATCTGGGGAGGAATTTAATGAGACGTTTTTCTGCATAAAGTGACTGAATTTCATTTCCCCCTTAACTCCGACGCTTGCTGTGACCTTAAACCTCTATCTAACCCCACAACCCCACCCCTCTTATCGAGAGAGCGTACGAGTGTTTCCCAAATTAGATTAAATCATAAATATACAGGTCTATCTGTTCTGCCTGGCTCTTCAAGCTTCAGAGAGCCATTAAAACATAAGTCACAATCATAAGTCAAAAACAAAATGATGCTAAACTTATAATTAATGTCGATATCCTTCAGAGAGACACAGGGCCTCACTTATAAATGTTACACATTATTCTGTTGCATAATCATTCAGGATAAAACCATCAGTATTCAGGAGTGTAATTTAGGAAAACACAACATGTTATAAATGATCTCTGAACTCTGCAGTTGGCAAAGAAAATGTGTTTCCATCTTATATCAGTATATGCACTGTGGATGTCTGGGTTCTCCAAGTGATGTCAGTCTGTTGTGATGACCTCCCCCTGGTGCTCCAACAGGAGGGGTGAGGCTTTGTGGCTCCAGGAGGGGGGGGTGGTTGTGGCATGCTTTGAATTGTGCATGGTCTGTCTGCAGGAAGAGCAAAAGAGCTTCAACAAGATACAGAACTGTCATTTGTGTTTCAAATAACAGAAGTCATAAATTGGCGGCTTGCTTTGACATATTTTTATTTCTATACCAGACGTTTGCGATGAGTAACACAGGTTTCTGACACTGAAACTGAAAATGCCATCAGAGTTACTCACAGGGTGAATTGTCTGTTGTGGTTTCAGTTATTTTGGGTGTAGATGCCTCCAATTCGGATGCAGCTGCTCATTGGGGATGACAGTGGATGATGGCCTGGACGGATGGGTTTGGCTGATACACAGAAAGCAAACAGAGTCATTATCTGGTCCATGAGAGGGAATCGAAACAGTCACGTTCTGGTCCAGACAGATAAACAATCAGCTGAAATTCACTACAATGCACTGAACAACTGATCCAGTATGTCAGACACGTGTTCTTCAGTGAAAGGTCTCACCGATCTGAGCAGAGTACCCCCTCCTGGCAATGTTCTTGGCCCGCACGGCCTCTTTGATGCGGTCCACTTCCTGCTGGTAGCGCTTGCGGTCCCTCATGGCGTTCTCCTTGGCCTCCTTCAGCGCATTCTCCAGGGCTTTGACTCGCTCGGCCGTGGCACGAAGACGCTTCTCCAGCTTGGGCAACTCACAGCGAAGGTCTGCGTTGTCTCGAACCAGCTGAAAGTAACAAAGTACATTTACTCACGTCCTGCTTGAGTACCTACTTACCCTAACAAAAAAGTTGTTGGCAGATGAGGGCCCTTGTCATGCAGATCCTCGTTACGGTACCTGCTTGTGGACCTTGGTGAGCTGCTCCAAGTTATTCTCCAGAAAGGAGATCTTCTGTTTCTGTGCGACGTTGCCAAGTCCCTCCTCGCAGTCAAGCTCTGCACTCTGATGAAAATGGACAGAGCACAGGTTCAGTGTTAAACTGGCAGAGAAACAATACTGAGCAACACTGAACAACCAGAGGACGATTATGTACTTTCTTAACCCGGGTTGTTAGGTCCTGTACAAAGAGTTTCCGCAGGCTGTGCAGAGTCTGCAGCTCTTTGGCCTGAGCAAATGAGAAGAAAATTATTGTAATTCGTAGATGTGAATAGAACAAAATTAAACTTTTAAACCATAAAACTAGACAACTTTTAGACTGCTAGGCTGTCAGACTCACCACAGTCTCCTCCAGCCCCTTCAGGTCCTCTTTGGCCTGTTCCCTCTGTTCATTCAGCAGCCTGTGACAGAAAAGAGACACAGCTGCTCAACCTGTGCTGTGTCAGATACCGATCAATAACAATGCAGATGTGTGGATGAGTGCCAACATCAGTTTCTGGAGCTTCGCATCCTTCTCCTGCTCTTCAGCTTTCAGTTTGTCGTAGTCTGACATGAGTCTCTCCTGCTCCAGCAGCAGTCCCTGGTTCAGACTGTGAGAGAAATGAAAAGCTGTTTGACCTCACCAAAAATAATAATGAACATGAACTTCAACAGCTTCTCTTCAGCCAAAAACAGACTCAAGTTGAAGCCTTAGCCATCTGTAAGTAATCCTCTGCACTGAACTGAGAGTGTCATCCTTGACCATGAAAGTCAAGGATGACACTGGATTATATGACTGTTATTTCATTATCCAATACCTCTTAACAAATCTCGCTTCATGCAAGAAAGATCTAAATTTTGCACACTCCAAAACACTGGTCGGTGCTTTTGTGTGAGATTCGTCCTCACTCTGTCAGTTCATCCAGCATCCTCTGTTTGTCCTCGATCTCATCTCGGAGACGGCCGAGCTGCTTCTGATGAGCCTCCCTGTGGTTCTCCAGCTGCTCCTCCAGTGTCTTCTGCAGGATGGAGACCAAAGAACACACTCATCGACAACAATCCTTTACTGTAAATAATTTGGCCATTGCAGTTTCCCACTGTGTACAGACAGCACCTCGATCTCCTCTCCTCCATCTGGTCTGCCGCTGTCCTCCTTCTCCTTCTCCATTCCTGACATCTCATATCTTTTCTCTGAGTAAACAAGAAAGACAATCTATTATTCTTAACTAATTCATAAGTTGTGCAAGATGTTTTCGTGAATGTCAAGGTTTAAAGTTTAAACCTTATAATGTGCAGGCTGTTTGTCTCATCATGCACTGACCCTGAGCCTGCAGCTTGGCGAGCTCCTCGGTCAGAGCGTCCTGGCTCTCCTCCAGCTGCCTCTTCTTCTGCTCCATGTTCTGCATGTAGTCAGTCAGAGACTTGATCTTGGCCTGGTGCTGGTGCACAATAGAAAAAACATGGAGGATTTAATTAGCAACTTTCTAATCTCTCCAGCCTTTCTGGATACTTTCACAGGTGTATTACAAATTCACGTGTATAAAATGATGCACAAGAATCTCCTATTTAAAGGTGCAATCATTTATATAATGTCTTCTTGCATCTGAATATTTGCATCAGAATCTTCACAAGCAAACAGATACCTGTGAGATGAGCAGCTGACAGGATGCCAGCTCCTTCTCATTGGCCTGGATCTTGTGGTGGGCGTCGGCCTGAGCACTCTCCAGCTGCTTGCTGCGGTTGACAAGCGACTTGACCTCAGACTTCATCTTGCTGATGTAGAGGCGGGCGACGGTGAACTCCTCCTCTACCGCCGAACCGTTTCCCTTTGCCTCTGAGGACTGGGACACCTTGACCTCGCTGGTGCCGATGATGGTGCCGATGTCGCTGAGGTCCCGCAGCAGCAGGTTCAGGACTTCTGCAGCCCGCTTCCTCTGGAGGCCGTGAAGCTCCTGCAGCTGACTCAGCTCCCTCTGCACCGCCGACAGCAGTGCCTGTGGACAACATGCACATACATGCACATAACTCTGAAATTTATTTTGCACCTCTTGAAACAAAGTACAGCTCAAAGTAATAATAATTTAACAATATTTTATTTTTATTTTATTCCTTGAGGCTATTTTTGAGATTAATAACACTCATAACACACACGATACAGGATGCGTTGAATAAAAAGCAGCCGACCCACCGTCTTGTGCTGCAGCTCCTCAGTCAGCTGCAGGTTGGTGTGGTCTCGCTCCTCCACCTCCTGGCTCTTCTGATCGTAGTTGACAGCCAGCTCCTCCAGGGCCTGCAACACCTCCTTCACTTCCTCCTTGGCCAGCTCATTCTCTCTCTGCAGTCGGCACAGCTCTTCCTGGATCTTCTCGTGGTCACGCCGTGTCGATGCCAGCAGCTGGGGGGCAAAACATACATATAGATATATGTATCCAACAAAATCAGTGTCCACAGTCTGATGAAAGAGAAGAGAAAAACCTCTTCCTGATCCATCATCTGCTCCTTGAGTTTCTCAGCCAGCTGACTGTGTTGATTGATCTCATCATCCTGCACAATGTAGATTTTAGAAGAGAAAAAAAATCAGTCAGTAATTATGACAGAAACGGAACATCTTTTCCAAGTCTTCGTGCAGTTGCAGTAGATGGGTCTCACCTTGTTGTCCAGCTGTTTGTATAGGTTGCTGATGTCCTCCTCATACCTGCTCCGCTCCACGTTTGAGGCCGGGACTCCTCCCCTTCCTCCGTCCAGCAGCAGATTGTCGATAAGGGGGGTGTTGTCATAGGGCTCGACGGTCCTCTGATCCTTAGAGCAGAGCTGCTCCTCCTCAGGAACATTTTCCCCTGTAAGATATAGTGCATCATAGATGGAAAAAAGGGGTGGAGGGATGCCGTGAAGAGACACGACAGTCCCAGAGGGGAGGGAAAAAAAACCCCAAAACAGACTGCTTAAATATAAATCAGGTGTCACAAATCTGCAGGAAAGTCTCATTTCTGCCCAACAGGTGCTTGATTTAAAAAAAAAAAATTATTATATACTCATTTATACTCATTAGTGTAAAATATGTACAGATCTGCAGGATGATGTGTTTTGGTTCTGTCTCACCATTCCTCCAGCGGTTGAGTTCGGCCTCCAGCTTCTGGATGATGTTCTTCAAGCTCTTGTTCTTCTCCTTCTCCCTCTCGTATTTCTTCTTCCACTCCTCTGCCGTCAGCTCCAGGTTCACGGACACTGTGTTCTTGATGGTCTTGGCTCTGAACAGTTGTAGACAGAGCAAAAGAGTTAACTTGCAGGACTGAGTTATTTGTCTTCACATCGCAAGATCAAATTTATCTGAATTATAATATTCTACATATATATGGAAAGTTCTAGGTACCTCTGTCCAAACATGAGCGTGGACTTGGTCTCCGCTTCGTTGTAGACAGATGGCGAGCAGCAGATGATGATGGTGGTGCGACAGTTTCCGCCAAGAGAGTCCTGCAGGATCCTGGTCATCTTGCTGTCTCTGTATGGCACGTGGGTTTTCTGAAAAAAAATGAAAGCTTGTGGAAACGTTTCTCTGTGCAGATTTTTTTCCCTTAAAATGATAACAATGATCAACTCAACTGTTCCCTCGGCCAGGGCAGAGATCACGTTTCCCAGCGCCGACAGAGATTTGTTGATGTTCTTTGCCTCGTCCAGCACCGCTCCCTCTGCTCCTGTCTTACTGACCTGTTCAAACATACAGCTTTTACATAATTTTTTTGTCATTCATAAAAGTCAACAAAAAGGCACCTTTAATTAAAGTGACCTTCTCGCTTCCTGCCAGGTCAACCAGGTAGAGTTTCCCCGACAGTTTCTTCTCAGTCTCGATGTTCTCCTGCTTGATGTTGATGAGGAAGATGCTGTGGCTGCGAGAGCTGTGCTCATTCATGTCTGGCAGGTCATTGAAAAAAATAATAATTACAGATGATCTGCAGAAATTTGCTTCCAGCTCCAGGAAGCTGTAAACACCAGACAAAGGGATGAAAAAACTGTTAAAAGGATTTTCGAAATCGAAAGAGCTACGTACTCGTCACCGCCACATGCCGATTGGCTTTGCCCTCATCAATAACGTCCATCACTTCCTCTGGACTTGAAACGAAGCGCTCAGTACAACCCTGAGAGACAAAATCATGGGTTTGGATGAATGAAAACCAGTTAGTTACAGCGGTACCATTACTGTGTAATCTCATCTGCATCAGATTATAGCTGCACAGATTTGAGACTCAAACATTTAACACTGAAATATCAAAGAAGGTTTGTACAAATTACTCACCTTGACGTAGGGCACTCTGTTTTTGTCTTCATGCACAGCGAGGTTCGTCTTTGACACTTTAAACAGAACAAAGATCAACTCAAAAAATGGCTTTTAATTAAAAAAGGATTTATACTAATGCAGCTTTATAGTGCAAAATATTCCAAAAATCACTTAAATTGATCTTGCATGCTGCACATTTACCGTCCAGAAGGTCTCTGATCTTGTCCAAGTAGATTTCAAAGTAGGAGACCTGCACAGAGACACGGATCAGCATCAAACTGTAACTCTTTGCACCAGTACTAATTTTAAAAGAATCAAATAAATTGCCTAATTTTAAGCATTTCAAGTGATTCAGACTGATTATCTGTGAATCGGACCAAAATGCAGATTGTGGATTATTGTTACACATGCTTTGCATGTTAATATTTGTTAAGGTTTGCCCTGTTTTTTTTTTTTTTTTTTTTTACCTTAATATGAAACTCGAGGTTCTCATCCATTGAGTAGATGTGGTCAAAGATGTCATGGGCAATGCGGGGGATGATTCCCATCAACTGGGGGTCATGGAGTTTGCCCTGGAGGCAGCAATGTAAAACATGTAAAAAAAATATTTTTCCAGTAGCTACAGCACTGTAAATTAGAAACTGCTATGCCAAAATGTGAATCAGGGGAATTTCAAGGAGTCAAAGTTCAGATGTGGGATTAAAAACCTTCATATGGAGACAGAAGCAGAGATTCTTCATCAAAGATCACATTGAAGAATTAAACCCGAGGCTTTAGCCTGCTGTCTCTATGGATTAGTCTACTCAAGTAATTTGCACTCATGACAAATGATGCAGAATGCTGATCTCCTTTTTGGAGATTTGAACTTCAAGGCCTCACTTGCAGGCTTTAGGCTGTAGAAGACAGAACTCCGCAGTCAGACTCCTCCACTCTCGCGGATCTGGTGTTTGGACTAAGCCTATTACACAATGCCTGCTGTGCTCTCATCACTCAGAATGAACGTCACCACCCGCAGACCATTTCTGATAATAGACATTCTGTTTTTGCTTTGTCTTTAAAATACTGAGGCAGTAATTCCAGGTTATTGATGGATGTTTCTAAAACCTGGAAGTACTCCACTGGACCGGTTGAGTCGCTCACCTCCATGGTGTGAGTCTTCCCAGAGGACGTCTGTCCGTAAGCAAAGATGGTGCCATTGTAACCACCCAGCACATCTAAAATAACACGGAAACACAAATACAAAAAATTATACACATGCTTTGTTTCCAGCTCACTATATAATAGATAGTACTAATATTTCTGCTTTATTAGCTTTACAAGTATCACTATAACCACTCATTTTACCTATTTACTTAGGAAGTACAAGTGCATCACTATTACTGGCACTCTTTTACTGCTAATACATAAAAAAGGTAAATATAAAAATCATGAGTAAAATAACAAAATGCAATCAGTGAAAACAACATAAACTTGAGTTTTTGCATGTGTGAAATCCTGTGATTAGTACTGGTGCTGCTCTTGATGCTGTCTGTGTGAAATAAGATTATACAGAGTTGAGGATAAAAGATGCAGGACAGATTAAGTCAGTGTGCAGATATACAATAGATTAACGTTACATAATGTTTCACCCCACCCCCCTGTACCTTTGACAATCTGTTTGGCACACTGGTCATACACTTGCTCCTGGGATGTGTTTGGAGGCAGCACACGGTCGAACACGTAGGGTTTGCCCTGTTTCACACCAACACACATTAATAACATAAAATCCTGAAAATGTTTATCAACCTGTGCTTGAGCTACCATAATTGCTTCACTGAGAAAAGGAACCTTGTCATGATCAGAAAACATGGTGTTTTAAAGTGAGCTGCTCTCCTCCAGCCACTGACTCCTTTTCTCTCTCAGGGGTAAAAGCATCAGTCCTGTGAAAAGCAGCTCTCAGCACTCTCTCTCTCTCTCTCTCTCCAAACCCCACAATGATAAAACCCTGACACAAACAGAAAACAATTCTGTTTTTCAGATAAATTAAATGAGATGAGATTCAGGTGACAAACAATATATGAAGTTGTTGCAAGCTCCCCCCACCTGGAAGCAGAAGGAATAGAAAACAAACTTCCACGAACACAGAAGTACCACATGTATGTGTATGTGGATAAGCACAATATTGATGCAGCCTGGTGGAGCATCCTGAATCAGCACATTTATAATGAGGATTCACTGTAAGTGTAACCTTTGACACCCCCCCCCCCAAAAAAAAAGACAGTGAAATGTAGACATGATAAATGCTGCAACAGGAATCTATGACTTTGCTGAAAACTAACTCGAATATTCCCAGTTGTGCTGACGACGTTGAATCCACTGCTGCAGTAAGTCTAATGCCCATTGGACAGGAGAGCCTGAGACCTATTATTATTCTCATATTATAAGTAGCAGCAGTCTTTCATGCTGTTGTGGCATATTTTAAGTGAGACGTTTGTAGCATTTGGTTGTAGAACTTGTTAATGCTGATCAACACGAGTTGTATTTGTTATCGTGGGGTTACTTTCTGTCGTATTATATGAAGTACTTGGTGTGCTAATACTTCTGTAGCATTGTTTAGGTTGACTGCGCACTTGGCACCTCCAGTTTGCCTGCAGAGACTTTATTCCTCTGAATCACTGCAGTGATAAACACAGCAACTTCAGACTTACCGTTATTACCACGGTGTCGTCGTATTTTGCTCATTTGACGGCCAAGTACGTCATTCATCAGAAAGGACCGATCGTTAAGGGCAGACTGACTGATAGCGTTGCGGTACTGTTACGGTTTCTCGTGTCGCTGCAGCCGCGTTCAATCCAGCTTGTGATAGTTTTTCTCAGCGTGTCCTATTGTGTGAGTATATTAAAAACAACAAAGAGCTGCGCACCTGTAAGAGGAGCTGTGGCGCAGCTAAGAGACGCTCACATCTCAGTGGGCAAGTTGCTGGTTCGAGACCAGGTTCACTTTATGTTTCACAGAGACCAGGTCTGCAGAAACACAGTCAAACACTTTTAGATACCGGTTTAAACGTTAAATGTTGTCTTATACTGTCATGTTATTGTCACATCTCCCCGGAGAACATCCTGTACTCACACGTTGGTGTAATATGAGTACAAATAGCGGGGTAGGAACCTTGCGTGACGACTGATTGGTTTGACGGCAGACAGCTGGTGACTAATTGACTCGTTGGTGGCGACCAATCAAACGTCGGGATGCTGAGGAGGAGCAGCTGCCACTGATCACAGGTGATGGTCAACAGGTCTATATAAGCGCCTTCAGACAGCGCTCTGTAAGCCACGGAGCAGGAGCTCCGCTGCTTTCTCCTGGGACAAAGAAGCTCCAGCACAAACATTTCGTCGACGACATCACCAGGTTTGAGGTTTGAGGACTTTGCGAGAACCGTTCACTTTAATTTGCTGCTTTTTGTGTAAAAGTCTTTGGCGTTTGCCACCACGCGACAGCAAATGTGGGCAAATGTAGTTCATTTTAGGACTGAGCTGTTTCATGCTAGTTTTAACCAACAGCAGTCTGTATGTTCAACTTAATTGGACTTAATGTAGATTTGCAACAGGTTTAGAGTTGTGCAGTTGTCTTGTGAACAGACTTATTTGTTTTTTTCTTCTTTTGCAGGTCCACAGTGGAGAAGAAGCAGCTGAGCCCCGTTTTATGGAAGAGGTGACCGAGTTTGAGCATTTTGTAAGTATGAGACACTTTATTTTGCACACATGCTTTTAGCGTAGCAGTCTTAGCAGAGAGTCGTGTTGAGCAATTGTTTTATTTTTTATCTAAAACACTTTAGATTTAGCAGTGTGAGGCATTTTTGTCAAATCTAATTGTTTTATTTTCTTTTCCAGGCCCACAAGAAGAGAAGATGTGCAAGTTTCTGGACGTTGCAAGTAAACACTTTGTCTTTAGCAGTTTTCTGTATTTTAAGTGTTATACTTAGTACTGTGAATAAAGCATTTGAACTTCATATGGTTCTTGACTTGTTTATTGTAGTTTAGTGTGCCTCTGCTTGTCTTAAGTATCTGGATGGTGCCGTTTATTGCACTATCTGTTATATCACACTTAGTCTATAGTTCAAGTGTTACTTGTCTGCTCATGTGACAGTCAAGAGTTCAGGCTAATGTGACACTTAGTACTGAGAATGAAACATTGAACATTGGGGATGATTGTAAACTTTATTGTACTTTAAAGAAAGCATTAAGTCAGGAGAATTGTAGTCTTGTTTGCTGGAACCTGCAGCAGGAGTTAGCATTCCACAGCCACCTGCAACAGACAAAAAGATTAGCACAGTCACACGTTAAGGTATTGAATAGTCAGAAACATTTATAAAATACTTAGCCGTCACATCCAGGTATGCTCGTCCATCTCTGCAACGACAAACAGAAAGTTAGTACTCCAGTCCAGAGTTAGCATTGACTAAAATGTGTCTTTAGAAATCACAGGCAGTTCCCGCATGTCACAAGTTGCAGAAGGAGACAGTGAGATCATGCCAAGGAACCAACGTTGTGGGTGAAGTCACACTTGAGCAGCTCCAGTCACCTGCTATCTGAAATGCTACAATGAGCGTTAGCACCTTAGCATGACAAGTGAATTGAGCACAGTCCCCTGCCCCACACAAACTTGGTTTATACTTGTTTATACCTGTGTGTCGCTTCATGTGGAGGTGACGTCACATGAGAGCGACACAGCTGCGTTTCTACGGCCCATGTTTTGGTCGTCCCTGTCCTCCGCGAGACGTTTTTTTCCTCCCTTGTGGAAGAGTCCAGCGCTGTGACGTTTATTCCAAAGCGAGAGAGTCCTGTGTTCGCAGCATGTATCTTTACCACTACACCATCAGGCCTGACGAAAGAATTCGCTCGTTTTTTCCTACTCATGGATGAGACAGCATGAGTGGCTCCCCCTGCTGTTCGCTGTCTGTAACTGCTCCTGATCCTGTGACTCCTCCCCCTTCGTGACCTCATTCGTCTCAGCTGGGGCTCGGCTTATAAAAGGCCAGGCTCGGCTCAGTCCGACTCTGCTGCCCTCTCCAGCAGCAGCTCCTTTTCTTTCTCCTCTCCTAACTTTATTTGCCTCCTCCACGCAGCTTCCTCGGGACCCGCAATGTCATATGTGCTAATCTGTTTGATTCTCAATTCACGCTGTGTTTACAGGGAGACGGATTGATGGACCGACACGTCTGGACGTTTGCTCGTAAGATTTGGCGACCTCGCTCCAAACATTTACATGTTGGTAATGTTTTATTTTGGGTTTTTTTCAGAAGTTTGGCAGGCGTCCATGATCTCCTCATGCTTCCCCCCTCGTTTTGCTGACTCGTCGCACCTCGTGGCAGTGCCAGGTTTGTCTCACCGTG
This sequence comes from Psettodes erumei, assembly GCA_016785225.1. Lineage (NCBI taxonomy): Eukaryota > Metazoa > Chordata > Actinopteri > Pleuronectiformes > Psettodidae > Psettodes > Psettodes erumei. The sequence goes on from JAFBJZ010000953.1 coordinate 2,274,455, forward strand.
TCATCGTCAAATTATTCTTTTCTGCAGCAGTCGCAACAATGTTTGGACCATTTGCTACAGCCTCCACGTCGTGGCCCTTTTTTATTTCTCCTTTATTCACTTGGTCGGTGACAAACTGATTCCTCTGAGCCCGTCTCTCATGGTGTGCAATCTGTCCTTTTCTCTTTCGCAGCTTCTTTGCAGTGAGACTGGCTGAGGGACCGACACAGTTTAACAATAAAACATGGTACAAACATTACTGAGGTCTGGCTTGTTGTCTTAATACCGTTCAGCCTTTAACAAAGGAGGCGCAGGTGCTTCTGATCCTCTGGTTGCTTTCACCTCGTTACTCGATGACCGGCACCTGGTTACGAGTCTTCAATGATGGTTCCTGGTGACGCAGCTGTCCAGCGAGCTTTAGCAACAAGGAGCCAGGAACCTGTTAATTCAGTTTTGTAACAGGCACAAGTATAAACCAAGCTCAGTTCACTTGTCATGCTAAGGTGCTAACGCTCATTGTAGCATGACGGTGACGGCTATGTATTTTATAAATGTTTCTGACTATTCAATACCTTAACGTGTGACTGTGCTAATCTTTTTGTCTGTTGCAGGTGGCTGTGGAATGCTAACTCCTGCTGCAGGTTCCAGCAAACAAGACTACAATTCTCCTGACTTAATGCTTTCTTTAAAGTACAATAAAGTTTACAATCATCCCCAATGTTCAATGTTTCATTCTCAGTACTAAGTGTCACATTAGCCTGAACTCTTGACTGTCACATGAGCAGACAAGTAACACTTGAACTATAGACTAAGTGCGATTAAACAGATAGTGCAATAAACGGCACCATCCAGATACTTAAGACAAGCAGAGGCACACTAAACTACAATAAACAAGTCAAGAACCATATGAAGTTCAAATGCTTTATTCACAGTACTAAGTATAACACTTAAAATACAGAAAACTGCTAAAGACAAAGTGTTTACTTGCAACGTCCAGAAACTTGCACATCTTCTCTTCTTGTGGGCCTGGAAAAGAAAATAAAACAATTAGATTTGACAAAATGCCTCACACTGCTAAATCTAAAGTGTTTTAGATAAAAAATAAAACAATTGCTCAACACGACTCTCTGCTAAGACTGCTACGCTAAAAGCATGTGTGCAAAATAAAGTGTCTCATACTTACAAAATGCTCAAACTCGGTCACCTCTTCCATAAAACGGGGCTCAGCTGCTTCTTCTCCACTGTGGACCTGCAAAAGAAGAAAAAAACAAATAAGTCTGTTCACAAGACAACTGCACAACTCTAAACCTGTTGCAAATCTACATTAAGTCCAATTAAGTCGAACATACAGACTGCTGTTGCTTAAAACTAGCATGAAACGGCTCAGTCCTAAAATGAACTACATTTGCCCACATTTGCTGTCGCGTGGTGGCAAACGCCAAAGACTTTTACACAAAAAGCAGCAAATTAAAGTGAACGGTTCTCGCAAAGTCCTCAAACCTCAAACCTGGTGATGTCGTCGACGAAATGTTTGTGCTGCAGCTTCTTTGTCCCAGGAGAAAGCAGCGGAGCTCCTGCTCCGTGGCTTACAGAGCGCTGTCTGAAGGCGCTTATATAGACCTGTTGACCATCACCTGTGATCAGTGGCAGCTGCTCCTCCTCAGCATCCCGACGTTTGATTGGTCGCCACCAACGAGTCAATTAGTCACCAGCTGTCTGCCGTCAAACCAATCAGTCGTCACGCAAGGTTCCTACCCCGCTATTTGTACTCATATTACACCAACGTGTGAGTACAGGATGTTCTCCGGGGAGATGCAAGAGTAACGCAACAGTATAGGATAACGTTAACCCTTTTAAACAGTAAATAAAGACGTCTGAACGTGTTTCCCAAGACGTCGTCTATGTGAAACATAAGCTGAACCTGGTCTCGAACCAGGAACCCGCTCACTGAGAGGTGAGTGTCTTTGAACTACGCCACAGCTTCTCTTGAAGGTGTTGGGTTATTTGTTCTGTATGATACATCCATACAATAGGACACGCTGACAAAAGACATGACACGCTGGATTTGAACGCGGCTCTCTCGACACGCAGACCAGTAACAGTAACACAACGCTGTCTGTGACTCTTTGACAAAGCCTCGGTCCTTTCTGATGAATGAAGTAATTGGCAGTCAAATGAGCAAAAGGCAACGATGCTCTACATTGGACTCGAACTTGCAACCCTTTAACTGCCAGACTGACAGCAAGTCTACAACACCACATATTACAGGTCATGAAAACGTCATCCTGTCTTGATTTCATAGAACTGTGTATACGAGAAAATGTGTTTTTACGCTTTATTTGAATGAAAACAGTGCTGCAAACAGTGCTAAGTGTGATTACGTGTCTGTGCGTCGTCGCTGAAACATAAAAAAATAGTCGAAAGATTGAAAAAAGAAAAGGAAAGACTCAAACCGGTGATATTGGGACAAAGCGTCACAAAGCCAGACCGCTGCGCCACCAGCAGTTCGTGAGCGCACCCCCGGTGGACTATGGGAATGTGGTGGTGACCAGGATGCGTTTATAAAAGTTAGAAATTTAAGTGTCACAAACGGGATTCAAACCGCTGGTCTTTGTCTGTGACGACTGTAACAGTATCACGACGCTATCTGTCACTGTTTCACTGTGTCATCCTTCAGTCCTTTCTCTTCAATGATGCAACTGGCAGTCACATGAGTAAAATGTGAAGATGTCGTGCATTGGAATCGAACTCGGAACTCAGACAAACGCCAAACCTGCGACATGGCCACAACTCCACAGAGGACAGACGGACAAACGTCAAATCATCGCGGTCTTATGAAAAATAGAAATGACAACAACCCGTTTTGTACAGTTTCTGTTAATTAAAACAGTGCTACAAAGTTTGTGATTGAGGGCCTGTGCGTCGTCGCTTAAAATAAGTAATAGGAGAAAAATAGTAGACAGAGGGAAAGAAAATGAAAAGCTATGAACTGGTGTTATTATGCTCCAAAGTCACACACTGATGTCACTGCGCCACCAGCACTACGGAGGACTTTCTGAAATAAAGGCCATAAGTCTTGACATCAACAGAGCTGACAACACCACAGCAGTAAATATGAAGGATCAGAGCAAGATCTATCTGCTCATCAGTACAAGAGATGCACCAGCCTCTATCCAATACTTTGGAAATGGTTATAATTTTTTTTGTTTCCCATGAAGCAGCGACAACAGCGCCCTCTTCTGGTTTTAAAGAGAAGCGAAAAAACTTGCGGTACCTGCTATTTTCAGGTGGTCGGTAAGGCCAACCCTGTCAGAGCATTATGATGGATAACAGTGTAAATGTGTGTGTGTGAAAGTCTGGCACAGAATATTCAAAAAGTGTCATAGAATACTCAGGCAAAAAAAGATATAAAAAGTCATAGTAAAGTTAGGCATCAAATTAGGGAGAGCAAGTTTCTCTGTTGGAATTTGCCAGCAGAAACAAGGCTTGTGTATCAGGGATTTGTTGAAGTGAAAATGTCACTGAGCTCAACTCACATTATAATAAAAGTCGCTGAGCTGGACCAGCCAACATTCAATATTGTGGACATACCTGTTGAAGCAGCAATGGCGCCATCTGCTGGATGTACTCTGACCTTACACTCACCAGTGAAATCAGTAAGAATAAATGCAGCAGCCGTAACAAGTCGCCATAAGAAGAGAAAAGTTCAGAAAAATCAGACATGTGTTGTGACATGTGTTGGGTTATTTGTTCTGTATGATACATCCATACAATAGGACACGCTGACAAAAGACATGACACGCTGGATTTGAACGCGGCTCTCTCGACACGCAGACCAGTAACAGTAACACAACGCTGTCTGTGACTCTTTGACAAAGCCTCGGTCCTTTCTGATGAATGAAGTAATTGGCAGTCAAATGAGCAAAAGGCAACGATGCTCTCTACATTGGACTCGAACTTGCAACCCTTTAACTGCCAGACTGACAGCAAGTCTACAACACCACATATTACAGGTCATGAAAACGTCATCCTGTCTTGATTTCATAGAACTATGTATACGAGAAAATGTGTTTTTACGCTTTATTTGAATGAAAACAGTGCTGCAAACAGTGCTAAGTGTGATTACGTGTCTGTGCGTCGTCGCTGAAACATAAAAAAATAGTCGAAAGATTGAAAAAAGAAAAGGAAAGACTCAAACCGGTGATATTGGGACAAAGCGTCACAAAGCCAGACCGCTGCGCCACCAGCAGTTCGTGAGCGCACCCCCGGTGGACTATGGGAATGTGGTGGTGACCAGGATGCGTTTATAAAAGTTAGAAATTTAAGTGTCACAAACGGGATTCAAACCGCTGGTCTTTGTCTGTGACGACTGTAACAGTATCACGACGCTATCTGTCACTGTTTCACTGTGTCATCCTTCAGTCCTTTCTCTTCAATGATGCAACTGGCAGTCACATGAGTAAAATGTGAAGATGTCGTGCATTGGAATCGAACTCGGAACTCAGACAAACGCCAAACCTGCGACATGGCCACAACTCCACAGAGGACAGACGGACAAACGTCAAATCATCGCGGTCTTATGAAAAAATAGAAATGACAACAACCCGTTTTGTACAGTTTCTGTTAATTAAAACAGTGCTACAAAGTTTGTGATTGAGGGCCTGTGCGTCGTCGCTTAAAATAAGTAATAGGAGAAAAATAGTAGACAGAGGGAAAGAAAATGAAAAGCTATGAACTGGTGTTATTATGCTCCAAAGTCACACACTGATGTCACTGCGCCACCAGCACTACGGAGGACTTTCTGAAATAAAGGCCATAAGTCTTGACATCAACAGAGCTGACAACACCACAGCAGTAAATATGAAGGATCAGAGCAAGATCTATCTGCTCATCAGTACAAGAGATGCACCAGCCTCTATCCAATACTTTGGAAATGGTTATAATTTTTTTTGTTTCCCATGAAGCAGCGACAACAGCGCCCTCTTCTGGTTTTAAAGAGAAGCGAAAAAACTTGCGGTACCTGCTATTTTCAGGTGGTCGGTAAGGCCAACCCTGTCAGAGCATTATGATGGATAACAGTGTAAATGTGTGTGTGTGAAAGTCTGGCACAGAATATTCAAAAAGTGTCATAGAATACTCAGGCAAAAAAAGATATAAAAAGTCATAGTAAAGTTAGGCATCAAATTAGGGAGAGCAAGTTTCTCTGTTGGAATTTGCCAGCAGAAACAAGGCTTGTGTATCAGGGATTTGTTGAAGTGAAAATGTCACTGAGCTCAACTCACATTATAATAAAAGTCGCTGAGCTGGACCAGCCAACATTCAATATTGTGGACATACCTGTTGAAGCAGCAATGGCGCCATCTGCTGGATGTACTCTGACCTTACACTCACCAGTGAAATCAGTAAGAATAAATGCAGCAGCCGTAACAAGTCGCCATAAGAAGAGAAAAGTTCCGAAAAATCAGACAGCAAGAACAACATTTATCGACAGGGGGCCACTTCTCGCTTCTGCTGCTGATCTTTTGCTTTTTCTCTCTTTGCTGCTTTGATCTTATTGCGCTTGTTGTACAAATATAAATGCAAAATAAAACTAATTGAAATATATTAAAACATGATTTCTGATTTACAATCTCAGCGGTTTAATACTATCACATACAGATCCTTACGGATCACATACAGCATAATATGTGTCAAACGGGCATAAAAAGGTCATTTTCTACCATGTCCTGAAAATAAAAAAAAACCCCACCATACTATACTATGTCGAAAAATGCCAAAAATGGCCAAAAATTTAAAGTGCTAAAAATGCATCAGAACAGTAGAGAACAGTCTTAAAACTACACCAACAGCGTATCACACAACATTGTTACTTTAACTTGTATTTGACAGCTCTGGGGAACTACATTAGAATATTTTTATTTACATTTTCAAATTTTTAATGTTATCCATACACTGTTGTGTTTTTCATGTATTCAGAAGGAGGGTTGTCGTATGAGTTGAAACACCGGGGTCGGACCCTCGTGTTGGGCCGGTGCTGCACACGGAAGAAAGTGAATAAAGCACGCAGTCGACGAATAAGACGTGCAAACACGTCCACGTGTCCCAGTTCTCGTCGCCTGTTGGCTGTGTACGTACCAATCACGTCTCTGATGCTGCAGGTAAACAGGAAACATGCTGCGAACACAGGACTCTCTCGCTTTGGAATAAACGTCACAGCGCTGGACTCTTCCACAAGGGAGGAAAAAAACGTCTCGCGGAGGACAGGGACGACCAAAACATGGGCCGTAGAAACGCAGCTGTGTCGCTCTCATGTGACGTCACCTCCACATGAAGCGAAAGGTGCGTTACGCTCAAAAAGAGAAACTCATAATTTAACACCTCCATGCCGGTTTATCAAAATGGACCAGATCCAGGGCTCACTTATGTGTTTGTCCGGTGTCTGTGTGTTCCACGTACTTACGGAGTCGATGAAGTGTTTACACTCGCGGATGAGTCAATGCTCATCGACTCCTTGAGGTATTTAGTTATTTCAACGGGGAACACGTGGACACCGGACAAACACATAAGTGAAAGTCGGTACCTGCGCCAAAGAATCTGTCTGAATCTGTCATAGGACAGGTTGAAAAAGTGAGGATGCACTACCCACAGTTTTATCAATACACTGGACATAGTCTGTAGAAACATCCTCTGATATCTGAGACCAATCACAGCATGAAATTTTATTTTTTTTCATGTCCGTACCGTTTAGATCGCGTTAAGATAATTTTAGGTACATGGTGACAGTAAATTCAGAAGCTCAGCCCAGAATCTCGGTATCGTATATTTCTCTGGATGAGTTCTCTGGACATGAATTACATGGACACGTTGTACCAGTTAAATATAAGACAGCAACTGTAACATATGTAAATACAAATGTAACCTGCTGGTATTCAATATCAAGGGCAACTACACACTCGCAGGGAACTGATCTACACAAACTGAAGTTATGCACCACCCCTCCACAAAGTTAGGATTATGTACACATTACCACAAGTTCAGCCTTGCTCACAGGCATAATATGGATGCAAATGTATAATTTCCATGAGCAACAGTTTCGCTGGTGGGCAAACACAATGGTTATAAAAGCTGAGGCATGAGTGAACTTTTTGTGAGTACAGGGATTAGTCAGTGTGCATGATCCACAATGGCTCTCAACATACCAGGTCTGATCATGATGGCAGTGTTCTACTTATTGGTGCTGGGAATTGGCATCTGGGCGTCTGTAAAGTCTGAGGCGATGGGGAAAAACTCATATGGAAACCGAATAGAAGTTTCCTTTTTGGCTAACCGGAGGGTAACCTTGGTCGTGGGAGTTTTCACAATGACAGGTGGGTCTATTTGGGGATTTTACGGAATTTTATTGACCTGTGTCACCTTTACTCTCACTCAAAAAAATCACCTGTATGTACAGTACATTTTGTTTGTTATATTCCCACTGCAGCCACATGGGTTGGTGGTGCCTTCATCATTGGTGTTGCAGAGTCAGTTTATGACCCCACCAAAGGTCTCGTCTGGGCACTTGTTCCTCTGCAGGTCTCTATTTCCTTTGTTATCGGTAAGACTCAGCCACTTGATTACTGTTCAAGTTCACACCATAACAGTTTTATGGGGATTTTAGTGTTTTGTCTCTCTTTTGTGTTTGAATGTTTTTTATAGGTGGGCTCTTTTTTGCTAAGCCCATGAGAGAGAACAATTACATCAGTATGATGGATCCATTCCAGAGAAAGTATGGAAAAGTGCTGACTGCAGCTCTTGCCATTGTTCCAGTTATAGTTGAAATCATCTGGCTTCCTGGATTACTGATTTCTTTGGGTACGAACATACAAACACTCAAATGCATATATTAACTGCATTGCTTACGCATCCATACATTTACATGTGCTGTGTGTATGCTTGTATATGTGTGTCGGGTACAGGGGCGACCATGACAGTCATCCTGGACCTGCCCTTCAGTATTTGTGTGTGGCTCTCAGCCGCTGTGGCCATCATCTACACTGTTCTCGGAGGCCTCTCTTCAGTCGCTTACACGGATGTTATTCAACTATCACTGATCCTTCTTAGCTTGGTGAGGTTCACAGCTGTGAACAGCTGTGTGTAAATGTGTGGACACGTTTGTATGTGAATCCACTGAAGTCAGCACACACTCTTCTCTTCACAGTGGCTGTGTGTCCCGTTTGTTTTTGCAAGCGGTGTTTACACTGACATTACTGAAACAGCATTCAACCACACGTATCAGGCCTCCTGGCTCGGTCAGCTTGAGTCTGACGAAGTCGGGACATGGATTGATAACTTCCTGTTGATGGTAAGATGAACAGTATACAGTGTTGGTTTGCCTCAAGATCACTTTTTGGTTCTAAGTTTGTTATGAAGCCAGTGTAACCACCCTCAACTGATTTCTGAAAACCGTGTCTTGGGTTGTCTCATGTCTTTCATTTCCTAGACTGTGGGCAACATGGCGGTTCAGGATTTCCACCAGAGGACACTGTCCTCCAGCTCAGTGTCCACAGCCAGAATCATCTGTTTTGTAGCAGCGGGTGGTGTTATTCTTGCAGGACTTCCATCTGTGTTGATCGCAGCTGTGGCGGCTTCGACTGGTAAATTTATGAGTTTTTCATTTGCAAAGTGCTTCACAGTGTTTTCAGCATTCCAGATCAGCTAATGGTGTCGCTTCTGTTCTTATGTTTCAGACTGGAACTCCACCTCATACGGTTCTCCGTCTCCATATGAGCGAGGGGAGGTGGCCATGGTGTTGCCCATCACCCTGCAGCATTTAACCCCATCCTACATTTCTGCCTTTGGCATCGGTGCTGTTGCTGCTGCGGTGATGTCATCCGCTGATTCTTTCCTTTTGTCTGCAACCACCATCTTCACTACTAACATCTACCAGACCATCAGGAGTCAGGTAAGATGAACAGGAGTGAGGAGGTGGCAATATGGTGGCTTAAATATCTACTCAAGTATGATATTCTCTCTCGTAGGCATCAGATAAAGAGCTGCAGTGGGTGATTCGTGTCTCCATAGTGGTTGCAGGGATTGTGGGAACATCTCTCACATATCTGGATGGCGGCATCTTGGTGTTCTGGATCCTGGGCTCAGACCTGACATATACCATTATATTCCCACAGCTAATCTGCATCCTCTTCACCCAGGTTGCCAACGGCTATGGGTCAATCACAGGTTACCTTGTTGCTGTGGTGATGAGGCTGTTGTGTGGAGAGCCCTTGTTAGGACTCCCTGTCGTCCTCCGTTTCCCAGGTTGCATCTCAGATGATGGCGTCTACATTCAGTACTTTCCCGTCAAGACCATCTGCATGCTGGCTGCTCTGCTGTCCATTCTGCTGGTTTCATATGTGGCCTCACTCCTGTTTAACAAGGGCATCCTTCCTGAGAGGTGGGACGTGTTCAAGGTGAAGTCACCGACAACACCAGCAGAGGGCGCCAGAGAGGCTGATTTTCACAATGCGCCTATGCTTGATAGCAGATGTTAGGTTTGGGATGTAATTTTAAAAAAAAAACTTTTAAATATATTTAATATTATTAGAACTCAATTTCCAGCATGCACTGACCATATTATGCATTTTTATTATGGAGAGATTTGTAAACAGGCTTGTCACTATGCTGACCAACCGGGAGGAGGAGCTGAGTGTGTCGAAATACAATTACAGGGGACTTCTCACTCACACCAATGCCAAATGCATTCCCTCCAATCCCAAAGAGAATTGGTTCATTCATAAACAAGAAATTACAACTGTAGTCACTGGCATTTTATTGGAATGCCAGCATTGAAATCCAGATTTTGGTACAGTACAAGGTTATTCAGTATAACTGAGATCTAGGCAACAGTGATGGTCCAACAACAGTCTTGGAAACTGCATTTTCATATATTAACATAACTTTTTTGTTGTTTTTTAAAGAGATGATTAATACAAATAAAAAGGGTCAAAGAAAAGCAGTGACCGTTAGTCACAGCCGACAAGGCGACAGGACTTGTCTCAGTGAAACCTGGAAAAAAATTTATTTGACCAGATATCATGATGTTTGAGGATTTTATTTCTCAATGCCTGACCTATTTTCATCTAAATCTCAAATAAATATTTCTTCCAGGAACTGAGAGACTTTTTTTAAAAAAAGGAGAGACACCCACAACAAAAAAAGAAAGAAAGAAAGTCAGGAATGGTCAGTTTGTCTGGTGATTGTTTTTTTATATATATATTGTATGTTTGCACCCATTTGATGACTCAATGATCAAAAAGGTGTTTCGTTCAATGACATTTGTAGAGGAGATCAAGTTAAGTGTGTCCTGCTTCTTGAACCAACCCCTAAATGTTTACATTTTTTTAACATACAGCCAGAATTCAACCGTTATGCACAGAGAAGTGCATGTATACAGGACTCATTAATAACAAACCACAACCCTGTGAGGATAGAATAAGTACGTATACGAGGCACACAAAAATGAAAGAATTATCACCTATTATTAACCTACTTGCAGTAAACATTTTATTTGAGGATCCTTTGGGCTGAGTCACCTCTTTCCTCTTTATTTGTGAGAATGTTGCCACTCGTTTTTTTGGCAGTTTTGTTTGGTCCACACTGTCGCTCTATTCCAAATGAACAGGTCTGTTGGAGCATCTGTGCAAAGGCTCATGGGACTTCCACAGCATGTGAGGTCTTCCAGGTGCTCTCGTCTGTTTTTTGTTTTTGTTTTTTCCTCCTCTGACATGCCTAAGACATGACTCCAAACACGGGGTTGTGGCGGCAGATGCTTGGCCCAATCTCCTCATAATCCTTCTTAGTGTGGCACACTTGGTAAAACTCGGGCTGAGGAGAGAGAAATGAGTTTTAATTCATCTTCACATTTCAGAAATAAAACAAGTATATAGAAGTCTTTGGGCACATGGAGAAACTTTGTCAAGTAAAATTCTCATCATGAAACATTCACAAGTTTCTATCTACAGTTGATTTTTATATTAAAAAAGCTGCAGGAGGAATGATTCTGCTGTTCAAGAAGCTGAGAACAATGTTCTGATACTCACAGTCGACGCCAGCATTGATCCTCCGAACCAGACAGCGTACCTCTGCATGTGATGTGTGATGACTTGCACGTCGATGGGCTTGGGCTGCAGACAAGACACTCACACTCAGTGTTTTAGACAACAAACTACTTTGAAAAGAAACCTTTTCTAGCATAAAAAATGATCTTGTTTAGAAAAGGCTTGTGTTCCTTTCCTCAACTTTTCAAAAATGAAAAAACAAACATGATGGATTAACCCTGGTCCATTGCAATTTCCTCACCTTCAACTTTCCGCCGCTCAGCTCTTCACTCATTTTCAGCCGTGCGTCCACAGTCCGCTTGAGGTCCCTCTGCAGACGTCTGCCGAAGTCCCGGAACATGGTGGAGCCTCCGGAGAGCACGATGTTCTGAGACGCAAAGATCACATGATCACAAAGCCCGACCTTATGTGTGTGTCTGTCATGTTGCCATGAGGACATGCAGAGGGATGTCTCTACCTTGTACAGCGGACGCCTGACATCGATGGGACAGTTCTGGATCACTTCATCCACAACCTCCGAGATGGGCTGGGTGAAATCTGGGTTGGCAAACTGGATGAAACCAAACACAGAACAGATAACATTCTCAGAATTCTGATGTCATATCAGCTGTACAAACATACACTCAAATTTTTTTTTAAGAATGCAAAAAGCATGGCATAAGGAAAAATCTGGAATATCAAGCCAACACTCAAAATTTTAACACCAGATCTGTTAAAAACAATATGTCCTACCTCAGGATGGAAAAAGATCTCTGGCCCGAGGAAACGTTCGTATCCGACATCGATGGTGAACTCCTTCTTGGTGATGGCATTGACGCCCGTGTACTGTTTGATCCACTTGGAGCCATCTGTGTCATACTTGTTAAACTCCTTCACAAGGTCGGGGCAGACGTAGCTGAAACGCTCCTAAAAACAACATTATTATCATATGTGGATATTATCAGAGCTGGCAGTTTGTTCATTAAGCTCTGGAATGGAAACAAAAGCAAAATGTCTATTTTAAAGCTTGGATGCATGTTTCCGTGAGCTTCAAGTGTCTGTAGCTACAAACTCAGGAATGCACGACATTGAAAGGAGAACGCCATCACGTCATTCCACGATTATGTTTTGAGGGTGGCACTTCCTTTCATGGCGGCTCGAGTCAAAACTAAAACATAATGTCCCATAAATCAAACGCAGTAATCAGTGCTGACCTTCACAGCTTTGGCCGTCTCCAGAGACTGTTCTGGAGGTATCCCAACTTCTCGCTCCCTCAGCAGCTGTTGGATGAAGTACGTGATGTCTCGACCAGCGATGGGGATGTGCTTAATGCAGCTGCCGATGACGTAGCCTTCAGCCTGGAACACAAACATGCACATGTTTGGGGCCAAGAATGAGGAAGAATGAGGAAGAAGCAGAAAAAAAATGTCATCCCAGGAAAAAAATAAAGACAGCTACCACTGGGATGACGTGTGTGACTCCATCTCCACTGTCGATCACAGTCCCCGTCAGTGTCCGCTCTCCGACCTGTCTTGATGTCCAGGAGGCAGCCAGCGCCAGGACAGCCTGGACATGCACAAAATACAACATTTACATACAAAAAAGCAGCAATAATACTGTCTAAAAATGTCAGGCTCAAGGTTTCAGAAAGACAGAATGACAACATGCAGCAGTACTTGTAAAAAATGTTATAAGTAGATGGAGATACTTCAAAAGAAGAAGTGAAAAAAATTATTTCCTCATTAAAACCACCCAAAAGGGTCAAATGTAACTTTGTCTCCAGCCCACAAGTGTGATTTCAAATATGTGTCAACGGGTTGTGAGAGCGTTTCTTTTAGAAATCAGTTCAAATCAGCCAATGTGTTTGAGAATAGAGCAAAAAAATCACTGGTTAAGGATGAAACTTTGGCCTCACTCTGGGGCTGGAATGTTTTTGGAAACGTACCTGAACAGCGATGTAGAGACCTGGGACGTTGAAGGACTCAAACATGATCTCTGCTGTGTACTCTCTGTTTTCTGGCGTGTTGAGAGGAGGCTCTGTCTGCAGAGAGAGAGACAGAGAAATTACGTGAATACAAAACACTTCAGATTCAGGCTGTAATCTTAACAATGTATGTCATCGTGGCGACCTTACCAAAAGGAAGTAATGGTCTTCAGGTTCTGCCCGCAGATACTTGAAGATGATCTGCTCCATAAATCTCTCCATCAGGTCCCAGTCCTCCACTATCCCGTGACGAATGGGCCACTGGAAACATGAGAAGAGAACGTTGTTAATATTGATGAAGAGGCCTAATATCAGACAGCTGACTCAGTCAAACTCTCTCTCTCCATCTACCTTTGTTGCATATGACGGCTTGTCGATGGCTTCGTCCCCGATGAAGAAGTCCAGGTCGTCGACACCCTTCATCATCCTGCGCTGAGCCTGGTCCCCAACCTTGGCTGATTCTTTGATTGCAATACCTGGAGCCAAAAATATAGACCAGAATATAAGTGTGTTTAATTGAAAACACATGGTTGAAATTCATGTAAATAGATGGATTCTGAAACACTAAATTACATTATTATAAAGGTCACGCATTAATCTACATTTTTCACACAGAAAACACTTTCTTTCCTGTCTGTGAACCTCCAAGTCAAATATTTGATATTACTTTTTTAAGAATACTGAACTTCCTTGTCTTGTTTTACCAAAGTAGCTGCAAATTCATCTTTGTTGGTCAACAAATCGACAAAACTTTGCAGCTGAGTTTTGTTGTGTATATTTAGCAATTGAAACAATACACCTAACAATGTTAAAACAGGAACTCCAAATATCACTTAAAGGACTAGCTGTATAAATGGATGATTTCATGTCTGAAACAAACTTCCTGTTTTGGTCACGTTATGCTGTACTTACATGAAGGTATGATGAACTGTGGTTCTGTGTTTCCTGCATAACCAAGCTTTGTGTACCTAAACAACAAGGACACAAAGAGCAGAAACGCTTCGTTACATCCCTTCTCTTTACTTCTTAGTGTTTACTCGATATCACACACAAGCCAGAATAATCTTTTCTCATATGAAGATTGTCCAGGAAGTAACATTAGCTTCAGTAGCTACCAGCAGCAAACTGCAATGATAAAGCACTATTGAGAATAAATACACGACAAAAAAGCAGTAAGGCACTGTGGTGTGCTGATTTGTAGAATTAACACTGTATCTACAAAAACAATAAAGATAAAATAAGTGCGCAGACGCGGCAGAGTAACGTTAGCAGCTCTCAGGCTGAACAGGGCGTTAGCTGAAGTTTGACAGCCGCTTATGTGGTCAATGAAAGCCAGGCTAACGCTAACTAGCATCCGCTTCTTCCTTCACTTACCCTGTGCCACAGTCGACAACACAAGCCGGCAGCCGACCAGCCATGCTCACTCTCCTTTAATCTGTCCACAGGTGAAAATATCAGGCGCCCGATACGAACGGATACCTTCACAGCAACCGCTTTAAACTCGCAGCAGCCTGAATGAACGTTCACGGCCGATTCGGGAGAACTTCCGGGTTCGGTGAGATTTCTTCGAGTGCAGCGTCAGCAGCTTCGACGGAGCAGCGCTGCCCTCGTGTGGACATGGGTTGTAACTGCAATCGAGCCAAAAATATGTGTAAAACGGTCATTTTTCAAATTAAACCCAATTAAACAACAATTAAAGTTACCAAATTAAAAAATAAATAGCATAAACAGTGATATAATGATAAAGGTTTAGAGTTTTTACTAATTTTTTCTTTATTTTAAATGTTTTTCTTTTTGAAAATCGTAAAAATAAAGACAAGTTTAAATTATTTGTTGCAGGATTAGTTCAAAAAAATATCTGCAGTCAATCACAGGATGCCATACTCGTAAGTACAATTTATTCATTAATTAAATGAAGCGTAAGTGTCAAATAATAAAGAAAAAATTAAAAATTAGGTAGGAGCCGTGCAATATTACAGTATACAACATAAACTTGAACAATGTGCATATGTCACAATTGTAATGGAAACTATAATTTTATAGTAGGAACGAAACACCTCACAAACTACACAAAATGAAACCTGTATTTTGAAGATCTTATTTCCGTGGAATGTAATGTTTTTGTTTCACAAATTATTACAAAATGTAATTTTTTTTCTTTTGTCTTTCTTTATGGGTTTTCAGTTACTATCCTCCTCTCACCTTGCTGACTCCATCCGATGATATCAATGATTTAGGTGCAATCAGGAGCTGCACAAAATAGTCCTCAGTCTCCATGAGTGCATGGAGGGCCACTGATAAACAAGATATATGAGTGGGAAGGAGCTTTGGGGTTTGATTCTAGCTCCACAGCACCATACCACATTAAAGCCTATCCCAGGGCCTGAGAGCATTGGCCCTTTGTCCCTAGGCAGACTCATCACTCACCCAAGAGTCTCTACACCACACAGATTGTGTAAGAAAAGCCCTTGGCTCTGCTGCTCTGCTGCTCCTGATAGAAACAGTCCTTGCCTCCTTTCACTGTGGAGCTGGGCCACTTGATGGAAGCTCTCCGCTGAGTGCTGTCGGTGAAACAGTTTGTTTCATCATTGTCAGCAATGCAACAAAAGATTTTGCCAGGAGCCCCACTATCAGTAGACTGTCCTTTTACATTGCAGAGACAAATGACACTAAACACGAGTGGTGTCTTTTGTCCTTTCTGTGATTTAGTGGAACTGAACAACAATGTCACTTCATAGTGTCAGTAAAACACAAGAACCTGTCCTGTTAGGTAAATATTTAGTTAATTGAATACATTTTCTATTAATTTATTATTTTCCTTCATCCAACAGAAATAAAACTCTGCTTCCAGGCTTTTGAGAAACTTGACCTTTGACCTGGATGGACAGGGTCATGCACCCGTCCAACAACCAGCTTCCTGCTTCACACTCACACACTGTGTCTCCCTGTTTTGAATACTAGATGGCACCGGCGCACCACTGTGAGTCCTTACGCCACAAAACACCCACAACCAAATCTCTCCTT
The DNA here is from genome assembly GCA_016785225.1 of Psettodes erumei. Classification (NCBI taxonomy): domain Eukaryota; kingdom Metazoa; phylum Chordata; class Actinopteri; order Pleuronectiformes; family Psettodidae; genus Psettodes; species Psettodes erumei. The sequence goes on from JAFBJZ010000953.1 coordinate 2,290,514, forward strand.
CACCTCTACCAACTTTATCTGTGCAACATCCTTCCTGGAATGAAATAATCAAAATAACGAGTTTTTTTTTTTAAACTTTGGTTACTCAAGCTACTTCCCTTTTATTTTTGCAGGACCTTGCAGAGGTGCATTAACAGCAGTCTGATGCTTGTTAACTTCCCCACAGCTGCAGATTAATATGCCGTTTGCACCGCTGTAACTGTGTGTGTGTGTGTGTGTGTGGGGGGGGGGTGTACAGGTTTAATTGTGTTTACTCTTGTCTTTATGGGACCTACTTACCAGAATGAAGATTTGTGTTAGTGCACTAGAGTGGATTGGAAATAAAGTGTGGTGAAGGTAACCTGCATCAGGCCAAGCGCTGAGCCATCAGGCTCATTGTTGAAGCAGCACAAGCCCATTCAAGTCCAATGTAATATAGTTAATGGTATTTAATAGTTTCATTTTCATTTTAGTTATTTTATCAATAGCCACATTAGGCCTATTAATGTCTGGGTGAATACAATCTATTCATTACAAATAACCAGTGAAAGTAAATGAGATTAGATCATTTAAAAGTGGGCTGGGCCCTGATCCACTCTAATAATGTACAATGTACAGTATGTATGTCACTGGACTGATGGTGGCTGACGCTCTGGAGGGTTTTCATATGTCCTATGTTAGTCTTAGGCCTGAAACCTGAAGCAACTCCTGCCCACACAGGAATGGATAATTTCCCCCCTCATTTCTCATACACTTAGCCTACACAGTAAACAGACTAAATGAGTTGAGGTCCCTCATCAACTGAAGTATTTTCCACCGCCAGAGCCTTGATATGAGTATGTTTGCGTGCACGTCATTAGAGCCGAGGCAGAGGTGGGCCTTATTATTTTTAATAATCTCCTGTTTTTGCTGCTTCTTAACCCCAGGAGATCTTCAGTCGGCACTTCCCCTCTGTGATCGTCAGTCCTGACTCCTTCCTCCTCTTCCTCCTCTGTGTTCAGGCTTAATGATGCTCTGTCATACAGGCCTGCCCTCACACTGCAGGAAGCTTCTGCTGCTAATAGACCCAGAGTTTAAGTTGTACAATAGTGAATCACAAATACACATGTAAGTGAGGTTCCACTCCCTTTAGCATCATGATACAACAACTCCAAAGTCATCACAGTGTTGATCATTTGTCTAATTTTTTAATCACTTTGCAAAAGTACTGTAAATTTCACTGCTGACTACATCCAGTGGGAGCTGCTCTATTGTATCTCCAACAATGCACCGCTGCATTGTGAGGCTCAGAATTGAAAATGGTGACTTGGAAACACCATTGTGGCAAACACGAGTCAATCATTGCTGGTCACGCTCGTCTTGGCCACAACTGGACTGTCGAGAGTCTTACAATTGTTCAGAATAATTACAGATGCAGAGCCAGCTCAACAGATAAGGAGCTGACAGTGTGTGTGTGCGCTGCACATTTCCCTTATCTCATCTTTGCTAAATTAAATCTAGTGGAATTTACAAAAAACAGCCATTGTACGGCCGGTGTAATACAGAGTGGATTATGTTTAATCTTCTCTTTCATTTAAGAGTTGTGTCAGGTTTTAGTGCAGGCTCTAAGAAACTGGTGGATATATACTTTCTACTCGATGCATAAATCATACAACACAAAGTTAATGTTTACAAAATGTATGTACATATTTCACGAAAGAGGCACAGTACACAAGATAATCAAAAGATGAATGGTTGGGTGATGGCAGCGTGCTAAAGTGAAGCTAATTCAATAAAACTCATGCCGTCCTTTAGTCGGGCTGTGTGAAGGTTAAAGACACAGCGGGAGCATTTTGGCCCAAATAAGAGAGAGAGTTCAAATACAATCTCCACCCTGACTCCCCCATCTTCCCCTCAAAGCCTCCAAAAGCTCATGCATTATAGCTGAGGTGAATTTTAATGTTAAGTTGAAGGAGGTGGCTGTTGGTGGATGTGCTACAACATCTTGATTTGAACATACAATTGTTACTTTGTCCTTTCTTTCTTCTTTCCCTTGGATGTGTGGTCACTCAGCCCAGGAACAGCGTCGGGACGATTTCTTAGATCTTTCAGGTTCCGTTTAGTTCCTTTTTTAAATTTATGAGGATGTTCCCTGAAAGGAGCTAATGTGGTGCTAATGACTGCACAGGGAAAACAGAGACCGTGTTCACTGGGATACTAGCAATTAATTAATTCCAATTAACTGTCAGCATAACCCAGAGAGTCTTTTAGTTAAATTTGCAGAGCATGTTGCAAGACTGTTATATTTGCCTAGGGCCAAATCTACATTTAAATATATTTTTTTTAATTTTAAATTTTTTTTATAGGTAATAAAGCAAACGAATGCACATTTCCTCAGTATAACATGCAGTAAAGCTAACATAACAAATGACGTAACGGGTCCCAGCTGTCCTGACTCAAAAGAAAACGCTTGGGTCCATTTTCCTGCAACATTTATTTACATCACACACTCAGCAGAATACAGCGTTACTCTTCACAGAAGACTGGTCAGACAACTGCCATGAACTTTTATCAGCTGATCCATCTCTGTCTGAGTCTAAGATTTAGAAATATTTTACTTTTTAATCATATGAAAACAACATCATAATAATGTGAAGTCAACGTCTAATTAAAATAATCAGTTGCACATTCACTACATATAAATATAATACAGTAGAGACTGAAGAAAAACATGATACAAGCAGTAAAATAAAACTTGATACTACCAATAAATAGACAAATAAATAATTCAGAGAGAAATGCAAAGGTGTAAATTCACCCATATGATGCTTAAGTTAAATTAGTTTTCAGCTATGAGGATTATAAATATTTGGTCGACAGCAGCAGCTGCATGCATCACAAGCTATGATATATTTTTTAAAACTCTTGTTAAAAGTTCTGAATGCAAACTTAAAGGGAAATATGGCTGCAATCACCCTGAAGAGAAGTTATTTGTGCTTATATCTTCTTCTTGTACTGCTCTATGCAAACATAACACAAATTTGATGATTTACTGTAACGCTTGTTTCTATTTTCAGCTCTAAGAGGGTTCAATATCTCATTTCACAAAATAATATATGGAATATTAATGTCTTTGTAGTACTGCATCTCTAATAAGATGTTCAGATTTAACAATTTTTGGATCCAGCTGATGAATAAGCAAAAAACCCAACACAAATAGGCTTTCAACATCCTATTTAAGCCCATTTAAGTAACATGTCAATCAATAGTAAGTGGCAGTGGAGAAATGCAAAATATGACAGGACGATGTGCTGGCAGAAAAACCTTTTTCTTATCACTCCTCATCTGTCTGAATCCAAGTGCCTTCGTCATCACGCATGAAGAATATATAAGGAGCCTATAGTTTGGGTTCAGGAGGTCAGCTCTGCTAAAATCAATTAAAACTAATGATTAACCATGAAGTCTGTGCAACAACAACAGCTTCCACATCAGCGCTGTATCGAAAGGCCTGCAAAGTAAAAGCTTCAAAATACTGTTTTCCACATCTACCTGCACCTTATACAGCATTTAATAACCAGCACATAATTTCAGAGCAGGTTCTTCGCAAAACATTCCAATTCACACACACACACACACACACACACACACACAAATGAGAGATACCTCGGTAGAAGCCTGGACTGTCCTTCTCTGGAACGAAGAGCGATATGATTCTGAATGGTTCAGTTCTTTTTCCAGTCCTGGAATTCACTGTTTTTCTGGAGGCTGAGAAAATGCAGGTGCAGCACCAGGTCCAGTTCTGCTCCTTCAGTGTGACACAGCAGTGAATGCAGGTCCGGGCTTCAGGGGTGGGGGAACTAGGACAAAAACACAGCACAGGACATATGTTCATTCAGTCATTAAAATGCTAAATAAAGACCAAAATCTGTCACCTTACAGGATCACATCTTAGACTAAAGACAACAAACTGTACAGGGGTCAGGTGGTGGGACCGTCTACGTCAGCGGGAGCAGCGTCAGTGACAGCAGGGAGAAGGTCAGGAGGACACAAAGAGGAGGATTCGCCCGCGGGCCTGGTGTCGCCGCAGAGGGAGAGGGCCGCTTCCTCTTGGGCCCGTTGCAGAGCGGGGTGTTGCAGCAGGAGATGCAGACGGAGTTCAGCCGCCCGGTACAGAACTGCTGGTAGCCAGAGGAGGCGATGAGGCAAGCCCCGGAGGAGGCGCAGGACTTCCGATAATGGATTCCTGTAAAAAGTAAGAGTCAACAGATCAGGGAACAGAAAGAGTATTTAAATAGACCAGTCATTTTACAAAATATGATGTCAGACTGAGAGAAGTACTGATTCATTTTTCCCTGCTCTAATTAGATTGCTCAGATTGAAGATGTAACGTACAGTGCAAGAGTCCCGGGCTTTGCAATGTTGCAGCATTTTATTGCTCGATAGCGGTATGGAGCTATCGACTTTCTGTCCGCTCTCGTTTACTGATGTTTGTCCGTGTGCTATACGTTACCACAATCTGTATGTTTGTATGAAGAAAAAAACAAAGTCATTCTGCAGGGCTGTAACTTTTTATTGCACCCCAGAGCTGTGGATTCCCTTATCAGGTGAGGTTTCCCAATCTGCTATACATGGGTGTTATTTGTTTTGTGTTGCTGTGGTATGTTGTGGCAGGCGTTTTATTATTTATAGGGTGTTCTTATTGTGTTATTTGTCGTGTGTTTTCTTTTGTCTGCAAATGAAATTTCCTCTGACTGGACAAGAAAAAGGTTTGATTAAATCAAATTCAGATGAATTCAGTCTCTGTAGGCAGAATATCTCATTATCTGGGAGCGCTCTTTATTAATGACTGAACACAAATATTATGCAACTGAGAATTTCTACCTCTTTCATCTGTTTAGTCAGGTATACAAGCAAACATTTCTGTCTGTAAAGGCAAAGTATAAGAAATCTGAAGTGCTACAGGTTCAGCATATTCCTCAAGGACGTCATCACAATGCTGCTGTTGAAGACACTGAACCAGCAAACATCCACAGTCTGGTGTGTGCAAAATGTCCATTAAACCACCTGCTGTCTGATATGATTCACACAGTAGGAAAACAATCACCTTGCCAAACAGAATTGTTGTCCTTAAAGTGCTTGTGTTACATCCTTAAATTCAAAATTTGAAGTAAATTGCCAAAATAGCTTGAATGTAAATGTTTATACGACCTTGCTGGAAGCTTCGGATGCTTACTGTTACAATTAAGCAATAACTTCTGGATTTCATACAGAGATAAACAAAAGAAAAATTCTCTTTTCTCGCTTGAAATTGTCTATTTTGTCGCCTGAAATGAAAACTTTCACAAAAAACAGTCCACAAGACGAAACAGTCAATTAGGCACCCTACAGGCTGAGCCGTTTTATTTTCTGCCCAGCAGTGCCAACCTAATCTAATGCTGCGTCAGTGGCAGCTGAAGGAAAGTCTCTCATCCCTGACAAATGAGCTGAATGAAGTGGTTCACTGGGACAGCGTTTGCCCAGGGCCAACACAACATCAACACAACACCAGACTGCCTGGTATAAAAACGAGCACGCAAACACAAAAGCAGCGGAAGGATTTTGATTTGTTGAGTGCCAGTGTGAGAGTTTTTCCACACATCAGTCCATGCCTGTCTCTCACTTTCTTTCTTTGAAGCAAAGTAAAAATAACCGATAATGTGTGTTGCAAGTGAAAATGGTCAGAGAGTCAGACAGATGAGGATTCACATCACGGGTAATATAATTTGCATGAAAATCTTTTTTTTGACCCGCTGTTTTCATGACAGCTTCATTCACGACTGGCTCCCAGCTCAGTCCGAGTCGAGACGTCAGTTAACTGTCTGTCCTCTTGCTCATCAATAAAACTGTGTGTGCTTTGGGACTTAATAATATTGAATACCCTCATCTAAACGGCAAGGAAATAAAAGTTAATGCTCAGAGGTCACGTGTTCGGCTGCGTCTCCAGTTCCCAAGACGGTCACCTTTCCTCCACAGATAAATCCCAGCACGCGCTTTTCTTCTAGGATAATTTTAACTGGCCGAGCACCCGCAGCCTCAGCCATCCGTCTGCACTGACTCTGTCCGGATTCCCATCAAATCATGTGGAAACCCTGAAAGCCTGGGGATGCAAAATCCTCCAAATCTGTATTTCAGTAACAGAAATGAAAACTCTTGACTCATGGCTGATGGCTGATGGGATGCACGTGTCAGATTTAGTGAGCACAAAAGTCCATAAGCAAAGGTAAAGATTTATCTCACAACACGGCAATCTTTGGGTATTCTGAAAACAACAACATGGTTATTGACATTAAACACAATTTATTATTCCACTTGAACAGTCTGAAACACAGACTGAGTGGGTTTTTTGGGCCTCTTTGATTGTTTAGCACAAACATAAAGCCATTATTTGTTATATCTGTTCGTTTTACTCCTGCACAACAGTCTCTCTGTCTTTTTGAATTTGATGGACTGAAATCCATCTTCAACCTCAAACCACAACAAAAGCTAATTTGGCATATGGACACAAAACAAGTTTAACATTTCCTGCAGCAGAAATGGATGAAGATCTTCCAGCGTGCTGCATTAAACAGACAGAGACAGACTCATACTGCAGCTTACCATCAGGTTTGACCAGCACCTCCTTCTGGCACATGTCCTGTACGTTGACGGTGCAGTTGACGATGTACTCCGGTGTGGAGCAGTCGTTGTGCTTCATCTCCTCACACTGGTAGCACTGGATCTGAAGGGCATCTCCTGCACCGTGGACAAGGAACACAATCATTACTGGATTTGTAGAAGAGTTTTTTTTTTCCTTTAATCAATCCTTCCATCACAGCGTGATATGGAAAGACTGCATGAAGATATATTTGTGGTCACACAGCTGGTGGGTTTAGCTTAGCCCTGCATGAAGACTGGAAAGTTAACCTGGCTCTGTTGGAAGGCCACATAAATCCATCTGCTGGCATTTCCAAAGCTTCTAAGTCTGACACACAGTGACCTTGTTTAATCCAGAGAAAAACTGAAGAGCTGTGGAAGCCTTGGTTATTGTTATTAAAAACTACTAGATCTATCTGTGTACTCCTTTGTGCCAGATGATGCCACCTACTTGCTGTTTCTCCATGTTGTCCTCTCATGTTTGGACATGTTTTTCCTCTCACAACAGTCACAGTCCTCATATTTGTGTTGTTTCGTCCTTCATGGTTTCGGAGAATCGAGCAGTATATATAGATTTTGCTCGAGTGCCTTTGATAGCGCTCCAGCTCCAAACAAGACTAATGGCACTCCATGTGAGTGCAGTGCCATCGTCTCTGTCTTCTGCACAAGTGCCATGAAGGGCGTGTGTGCACATCTGCTCCCTGGTGCTTTTTATTGGCTGTCAACAGAGAGGTTATAGATTCACCCTCTGAGGTGAGAAGAAGTCATAAAGAAGCAAAGCATAGAGATATCCCTTTAACTCACAGCTGATAAAGTTCCATTTACAATACAAACAGGAAGTAAGAGATACTTGACATGCTCTGCTGGTGCAGAGATACTTGCATCCCCTAAGGGTGGTAAAAATGTAAGTGCCTGCTACAGCATATTCTGGTAATTTTTTCTAAAAAAAGGATAAAGGTACAGCGCCTCCTGCAGCTTTTACAAATGTCCTCTGAAGCTTTTTAAAATCTGTCTGGATGAGCTTTTCTTCAGTCAGTGATTAGTGAAATTTTACAGTACACCTGTCAGGTTCACGTAGCATCTCTACAAGACATGTAGCATCACACAGCCATTCTAAAAGATGGTCCCGCAAACAAGCCTGCCCTTTCTTTTCCAAATATTCTGCGCAGGCTATCCGTCCCCACTGGCAGATATTACTGGTGTAATTATTGAAATGGCACCAATCATTAATCTCAGACTCCAGCAGCGCCATCAAACACAACTGATAAAGGTGCACATATGTCATCAAAACCCCAGCTTAATTACGTCAAACCAGGCAAATGCCTGGAACCACCATCCATCATCTGAAGGGGAGACTACTGAAACCAAGGAACTCGATTTCTTTTGAGGGGGGGGGGTGTCTGTCACACAGGAGAGCAAAAAAACTCTGGCAGCTTAAGCTCTGCTTATCAGTTTCAGAAAAAAATTGAATTGCTCTAAATCTATTTCCTCCTAAAAAAACCTCCAACACAACACCACCAAGACATGAGCTGATAAGAAAAACAAACCAAATCATTTAACACCGTTTGTACCCAGGTGTGGAACAATTGCAAACCAATATCTTCTCATCACAATCCCATTTACTGTAGGCACTGCAAAACAATATTTAGAAAAGAAAATGAGATGCTTCCGCAGCTCTGAGCATTTTATTTCCGAACGAGAAGGCAACAAGAAAATGATGAGGAAATACATGCAGAAAACAAAACCTGGACAGTAACATTGTAAACGTGTTGGTTTTTTTGCTTGTGTTGCTATATCTTTCTCCCTCTGTACCAAAACCAGCTCAAAGGACCCTGGCACGCTGCTCCTCTTCAGTGCGTAAAAACACCCAAAACGCACAACGATTGTCTCTTATTTTCTCCACATTCCGCAAGTTTTCCCGAAAAGTAGATTATTAAAATAAAGTTGTAAACATTTTGAAGCAATACACATTGAGTTTAAATGGATTTACAATGGATGTTACACATAATCAAATCGTTTTAAAATCTTATCCTCTCTGTTACGCACGAGTGTAAATAACAAAGAGCTACTGTTTTAACACAAAACGCAACAAAACCAGTTTGTGCTGCACATGATGGCACATGAGCTGTGCCATCGCGCACTGACCGAAAACGTGGCCGCAGTGCGCCCCAACTCGCATCCTACCTGCGTCAAGAAGGACTCCGAGTAAAGTCGCAAAAGCGAGAAGACGCATTCTCTCCCGAATGACGCTCGGAAGGCAAACATCCGAACACAACGCAGCTCGTTCAGACGGGAGCGCGGAGGGCGAGCCGCCGCGGAGGAAGAAACCCGGACACGGAGCCGCTCATCCTCTCGGCTCGGCTGTGGTGAGAGCGAAAGCTCCGCAAAGTGAGACTGAGAGTGAGAGAGATGTGCTCCAGCGCAACTGAGGACAAATCCAGAGCGCAGAAATCATAAAGCCACCCACGTGACGGGGCAGCACGGTGGATATTTTCATCTCTCACTCAGTTTGTCTTCTCTGATCGAAAAGAAACAATAATAGTCATGTGGAGCATCTGGACACTTCAAGGTGGTGAGTTTTTGTACATTTTCACGATCATATTTGATGAGACCACTTCTGTCCTTTATAATATCTGTACGACTTTATTCCACAAGAATTCACGATAGTTAATAAACTGGTGCCAGGGAATAAACTCTTCAATAACTTTTCTTGTTTATTAGTAATCTTTTAAAGTAGTAGTGTCATATTTTAAAGCCTATCAGGACCTTGTTGTAGTTTTTCTGACAACTATTTACGTCATATTTTTCTTTTTGCATTGAACATGACTCATACAGTCTGCATTTCTATCCATATCCCGCAGATGCAATGGTAATCAGCATGATATTTTCTGCAGCCGGCTCCTTTAACTGTTCCTACAATACATGAACAATAACCTGTGCTGTTTTGTTCAGCTTTACAGAAGGTTGTGTTTGCCATATCAACGCACGTTGCATGGACACAACATTAACACAACTGTGTGAACATCAGCCTCTTGCAGCCAAAACAGCTCTTACCTATAAGACATGGACTCCAGCAGACCTCTGAAGGTCTAAAGGGGGGTCTCCATGGATCACACTTGTCTTCCAGCGCATCCCACAGATCCTGGATCAGACTGAGGTCATTGCCACACCCTGACAGGTGTCACTGCAACGAGACAATCAATGTTATTCACTTCAATTGTCAGTGGTTTTAATGTTGTCTCCACAAATAAACACAAGCACACACAGGTACACAGCCTGCAGCTCAGGACCAAATAGGAAGCAGTTTCTCATATTTATTTCCGAAGTAGTTACATAAAATATAGCATTAAAGTCTAGTGTAACAGACAAAATTGCACACAGTAGTAATAATAATAATAACAATAATAATATTCATAATAATTACCAAAGTAACACTGCTGGTAACCATGTCTCTTTACAAAGGAACCAGGAACATTTAAGGAGAGAGGTGAAGCATGACAATCACACTACAGTCCAACAGTACGAAATGTGGGTATAAATACTGGACATCTAGAAAAATACACAAGTCCTCGTCAGACTCTCTTCATACAATATTAACAGTTTCATAGAAAAAAATTGAGACACGCACAGTCGGCTTCGTTGATTAGCACCAGCTGGTCAAATTCCAGGTAGAATTTTGGCATAACTTCAGCCTAGAGTTCAAACATGTCTTTAAAATAAAGTGATAAAATATTTTTTGTATTACCTCTTATTGATCAAAATAATTTTTTTTCTTTAAAAACAACAAGAACCACCCGAAAGGATTCCGTAACAAAAGATACATGCCACTTTCAAACAGCAGACTCAAAACCTCGGCTGAATAACAATTTACATCCTGTTTTTTTTGCTTGTTTATTTTTCTCGCTTGCATATATCAATCAGCAATGCCCATTCTGATATTAACTTATAGCATTTTTATTATTTACAACATAATATACAACTATGAAAGGAGAACTGAGGTTTGGAGAGTTCAGGTTTGCTGTATAAACTAAAACAGGTTGTACGGATTGTGGAGTTTGCATCACAAAAACTAAAACTAAAAATAAAAAAGATGACTGAGTGTGATTTGTATTTGTCAGCATGGTTCCTGATGGCTGCATGTTTGAAGTCTTACAATCTACATGAGTCCAGTATGTTCCCTGAGCTACCGACAATGAGCCAAACAGATCGGTGGTTGGCTGTACCGTGCGTGTCAGTCGGACACTGAAACACCCCCACATCAGTTCATGTACCGCGTGCAAACACAAGGCGTGTGGCTTTGCGTTGACCTCGTCAGATAATCCATCGTTAAAAGACTGAGTTGCGTTAGCTGAGTGCCGATCGCTCTCGTGTCATTTGATCGCTGTGACTGCTCACGAAGGTCACAAGATTGGCAACACATTTAAAATGCAGAGAAGTTTTCATGATTTAAAAAAAATATTGCTTCAAAAAACGAAGTAGATAAAGATGAACCAGGTGTGTTGTTATGGGCGACTTCAACAGACGTACTTAGCAGCAGAACATGAAATCACCCCTCGGGTTTCGTTTCCTGGCCTAAAGGATTCAACCGTACACCAACGTTGCCCACCAGTGTTGCCCCGAGGAGACGCCCTGCTTCATTTGTCATATTCACTTTACACTCCTCACAAACTTTGTACAGTATTTGTTACAGTGCAATGAGAAGGCGGGGAGGGTAACTACACTTTGCAATGCGACAACATTGTGTATTGCTGTCCACCACACCCAGAGTCAATCTGTGAAAAGTCCCAGTTCGGTGTTTGGGTTGAGGTTTGGTCCTTGTGCCCCCCAGCTCCACTAAGTGCTTTGCGTTATATGTCGAGCAGGACGGGACTGCGCGTTGGGGGCAAGAACACGCGAGTCCGGTTGGAGTCGTTTTCACGATCAGACTTTCCCCTTCGTTCAATCAACGCAGAAGAAGGAAAAACGAGACGTCCGTCCCCAGGACCGGACCGGACCCGCTCCTCCTCCTCCTCCTCCCCCTCCCGACCCCCCTGCCCTTACACGTCATTGGAGCCCTGACTGGTGCAGGAGGAGAAGCTGTCGTACAGCGAGTCGCTCAGGGAGCCCACCGGGTCCGGCTTGCCAGAGAAGCTGGAGGAGGAGGGCTCGTCTGCCTTGCAGGGGTCCTCCACGCCCCGCCCAGCGTCGGCGTGGGAGTCCCCTCTGTGGTTCAGCTTGTTCAGGGACTCTAAAGAGAAGTCGAGAGAGGCCGGCTGGTTTGTGCAGACCGGCATTTTCTCCAGGGGGATCTCTTTCTGCAGAGACAAACAACAACAACAGCAGAGAGCACAAAACATGTTAGTACCTGCTGAAGAAACAGGATTTGCTGCATCTTGATTAAATATACGCTGCTCCTCGTCCCAACTTCTGGCACTTTGACAGAAACACAATGAGCACGTCCGACACTGCACCATCTCATTTGCAGCGTTGTGCTGCAAAGCAATAAGACTGACGCCGTTTGAGAGCATGACAGTGATCTATATTGAGATTTTTATTACACTCATGGACCAAATGTACGTCTTGGGTGTTGGCAGACACACAACTCTGGGCGTGTGGGCTCACCCACACTCTCTGTTATATTAGTGGCGTTGTGCAAAGTGTTCTCTGGTACAGAACGTGACGATCTGCTGTATGGATTAGCATAATCAGGAAGGTGTTACTCAAGTGTTACATCCATCTCTTAACACTGCCTCAGTTAGCAGGAGTCGTTCCAATGCTCTGATGATTACAGCAGCAACATGAGTTGTTAAGGTTTAGACTGCATTCAAATTGAAAAATGATGGTTATTGTGAGTCTGATCACAAGCCCAGATTGTGTCATCACATCCAAGCCTGTTGGTCTTTCACGCCTTCAGGCGACTCAGCAGCGATTAGACTCAAAAACAAGAGCCCGAGTTAAGCAGCTGCTGCTTCGTGTTCACATTTGTGATGCCTCAACGTTGCAAATGAAACAAAACAACACATAAACTGAAAAAAAACAGTCACTTGTTTATGCTGCGCCAGCTCTGTGAGCATTTTACATGATTTCAACTGTATGGGACTTTGGGGAGCTAGTTAGTGTGGCAATCAGCATCTCAACCCCCCCACTCAGAGGCTGTAAACAAAATCCTCTGCTGTTCCTTCAGCAGCTCCAGCCTCGCAGCAGCTACACAATCTCCACAGGAAGTTTTGCAGGGGTAAGTACACAGAGGCTGGCGGGGGGGGTTCAGGCAAACCTCCAGGGATGCATCAAAACTGGACCATTTAGCACTTTGCTGCAAGGTGCATCTCCCCGTGGACACCACTGCACAAGAAGCACGAGCACATGAGCACAACTGCATCACTAATGTAGCTCAGAACGCTGTTAAAGAACTTCCACATGTTGGTAATGGAACCCGCAGGTGAAGACGCTCATTAGCATTTAGAAAGCAACACTTGAAAGACGCCTCTGCAAGTAGGCACCTTCACCAGGAAAAAATGCTGCAGGCACATTTCTTGAATATTATCTCACTGTGAAGGACCGCTGACAAATTTCTCCAGTCTTGTTTTGCAACATTCCCTTTAATTTGCAGAAAGTCCCCGCACACCCTCAAGTTCCACGGCATGCATTTGTTGTGACATTTATCTATGAGAACTATCGGTGCTGTGCAATAAAAGGAGAGCAGCTCTGCCTTGACATCGGTTTGCAAACATAAATGACAAACTTCACAGATTGTTTTGTCCGTAATTACAAACACACACAGGCTACAAGATGATGCACTATCACAGACTGCGGGATATTAAAATGATCATACCAGAGAGAGGAAGTCTGGTGCGATGGTGGTCATCCAAATGAGCAACGATTCATTTGAAAAAAAGAAGTTAGTTTGCATTGTTATCCTGTTTGCAAAGCATAAAAAGACCTAATTGTGTCACATTGTCATGGTTGTACTGTGATGCAGAATCACCTTTTAGACCCTAAATCCCAGCGAGCTCCATTAGCCTGACGTGACCTTTCTCTGCAGACAAGGTCACAATAAATTCATAAAGAAGACAGAAGAGATGATTTTTTAAAAGACACGTTAAAGGAAATGCGCCCTGAAGGGACACTGACGCATATGTCGAGCCCACATTAGCACAGGTGTCGCATACAGATTAGACTTGTTGAATTTTAGCCAAACACCCACACACACACACGGCTCTTCATATCATCACTATGTTTATGTCATTGTCAGGCATAAAAATGGTTGTTTTATGGCCTGAGGAAATGAAAGAGTGCACGTTGTGATGGGGATCAGTGATTACAGTGACAGTGAGAAACAGTCTTCAGGTCCCAGCTCCCTCAGCCAACCCTCCCCTCTCTATCTCCTTTTCGGGTCGGAAGCGAGAGGAAGAGAAAGAGGGAACGGCTGCGTTATCGCTGATTGGATTTGATTTCGGAGGAACACAATTACCAGCGGATCGAACCCTACCCGGCGCAGGTCTCCGCACCACCTGCAGGTGCAGCCAAAGTGATGGCGGACGTCTGGGCGAGAGATTTCTACTCGAAAACAAGAGGGTCCGAAGCGGCGATTGGTTCTGCATCACATGCCAGTAATGGGAAGTCTGCTCACTACAAAAGCTCATCTCTCCTGAGTGACTCTGTTTTTTTCCTTTTCCCCCTGCTGTTCTGTTTTTTCCTTCCGTTCCGCTGATGTCTTGTAAAAACGGTGAAATATTTTGTCTTTATGCAACAGCCATTCAGCGTAGTTACGCTCAGTAAGTGAACGAGCATGCACGTTTCCAAATGCCATTTTATCTCACTGATAACGCTGATGATATGCAAAGTTGAGAATAATGGAACGGCAGCGAGCTGTAATCGTTCTGCTCTCACCAGCTGTTCCTGCAGTTCTCACCAAGTAGCTGCTTGGCGTGAGGGCGGAACTACGGCGCCGCTGTTACCATGGTAACCGCAGGTGGCACCAATTCGATTTATCACGACTTCGACATAGATGATGTTTCCTGTTTGCTCGTCTTCGAAGAGAAAGTGACTTAATGAGGCTGTTGGAAGGATTTGGATACAAACCCAAACTGGGGCACCGAGTTGTTGAGGACAGATATTCCTGCAAAATATCAATGAACTTTGGTCGGTTTGTTAAGTTCAGAGGGAGATAGTCGTTGGAAGACTCACACTGTTGCTTTCCATGGTTGTCCCGAGTCTGAATCACATTTGCCAGACGCGTCACCCACACCAGCGCAGGCTGAGTGTGAATTTGTTTGACAATGAGGATGAAAAAAGTGTATATTGTTTTCTCGGAAGATGTGTCATCTTTGACGTCATCGTGGTTTGAAACATCCGATCCCCGGACAGCGTGAGGAAGAGCGACAGCAGCGTCTCGTTTCCTATTTCTGGGTCTATACCGGCTATGGTGCAGTTATCAATCCCACAGCAACTCCGGGGGGTGAACATTCCTGCGGCCCGTGTTTATTTCTATACTGATACCGTTGGAGTTCTGGTTATCCTCTGGCCCTGTTTTCAAATCACAGCTGAAATATTCCCTCTCCCTCGCCATGTCATCATTGCTCCAGGTGAGAAGCTGAGGAGGTGCATGCTGATTCGGCGTACACCGGTTCTTCTGGACCCGGGTCACACACACCCCAGGAATCTTCCCGAACTGCAGCACCTCAGCGCATGTCTTGCTATTTTCTTCTTCATGAAGATGGAAACAGGACGGGGGGGATAGCAGGGGAAGGGGGCGCGGGCCGCCGTTAGCAGGGCTGTCAGGTGCTGTCAGGATGATGAATGGGAGGCCAGCGCGGGCTGTGAGGGCTCTGATGGGAGCCGCCGAGCTTTACATCACTCTCCTGAGTGTTTGTGAAAGGTTATTAAAGGCGCTTAAATCACCGGGCCCTGACACCGGGCCCGCGACCAGCCACAAAACTTCCCCAAACTGCGGCCAATGACGGCGTCTCCCCGAGTCCAAAGTTCCCCCCGAGTGGAGACAAAAGGAAAGCAGTCGTGCAGGTGCGCGGCGAGGGGGCGAGGAGGTGACGACACACCGATGAATCACCTTCTTCTGGAGAATAATGAAGGGTAAATGGGTTCAACAACAGTCATCCATCATTAGGGCCGATGCAGAGCCCAGGAATAAGGTCACCGTCCAAACGAATATCAACACTACAGGAGTGAGAGAAGTGCAGGCGCTGGAAAATCACCACTGTGTTTAATTATTTAGTCATAAAACTGTCATCAACTCATTCTGGGTTCACTTGAGTCTTCGGTCTTATTTCCGAACAAATCGTCTCTGGAACATTATTTCCAAGTTTTCTTATCGCTTCAGGAAACTTCAGCAGCATTTTACCTACTCAGTCTCCGCGTTTAGTTTTCTCACATGTGGCTCAGCAGGAGGATGTGAAATGGCATTTTAATGCTAACAAGAGCAAATTCTCCGTAATTATTCCAATCCGTGTGTGTAAACCTGATCTGATCTTGGCGATGAACTCCAGAGTGTTGCCAGAGGTCCTGAATGGAGAACTCGGAATAAATTACGGGTTTTTCTCCCACCTCTCATACATGATTGTTTTGTGAACTTGTGTTTAGTCAGACCCTGTTGGGTTTTTTCAGAATATGGATTTTTGTGTCAGGGTGGGTGTTGGGGGTGTGTGTGTAGGAGAAGCAGCGTTTGGCCGTCCCCTAGAGCCGGGCGGTGCAGACCCGAGGCCCATTTCATGGTCTCTGATCCTCGTTTGTCATTCAGCAGCGTTAAATACTTGTAGGCAAATACCGGCCGACACGAGAGGGCGAGGCGATCGAAAGCAATCAGGCGGCTTTTTCTATGAAAACCTACAAACAATTCCAACACCGGGGAAAACCATAACCTGGGAGCTCAGCGAATTTGTTCATGCCTTTGGGATTATTTCATCAGTAAAGTTCAACTCAACAGGACTTGCCTGAAATAGTCTGTGACATACAGGAATAGTAAAAATTCAATTAATTCCTCTCCATGCTTCTGCCGCAGGGAAAGGAAAATTATGGAAACCCTGTGACAGTGTGCGTTTCTATCCTGGGAAGAGTTTCATTGAGGGCAGGTGTTTTTTTTCTTACCATATAAAGCTGCATACATCTCAGCCCGGGAGCTCGCCCGCTTTTTATTTCACTTTAAACTGCCTCCAATGGACTCCATGAAACGACAACGCCGATTTATTCGAGAACAGTTATCTCCTTCAGTTGCTGCGCTGAGGCAGAGTGATTAATAAGAGTTATTCTTACATAACAGAAACTTCAGTATATTTTTGTGTACTTCCAGTAAACAAGAGCTTTGGGACTGCAATTAGCAGATTGCTAAATACCTGAGTAAAAGAAAGGGACAGCCTGCGCAGGTTCCTGGATCTCACAGGAGGGTGTAATGACCAATAAAATGCTTGATAGGAAACAGCAGCAGGCGAGTAAAGCATCTTTTATGAGTTGAACAGGCTGTTTTAATACTCACGCTGAGTCTGTCTCCAGCTTTGCCGTCGAGGGACGCCCCCCTGTGCAACAGGTTGTACTGGGAAATCCTCCTGCCGTCCTTCTCCAAGTGCGAGAAGACGTCGTGTTGGTAGTAGTCCATGATGGACAGGGACTTCTCCACGCTGCTCCTCTTCAGGGTCTCCTCCTTCTGGTCCACTGTGAACAGAGCGGGCAACCAAGAAAGGACCTCAATGAAATGTGTCTATGACTAAAGAAACTTCAGGAATTGGCAGCTGGAAAAGTTTCAACCAGACCTGAGTCGCTCTTCTTGGTTCTGTTGATCAGGGTCCTCTGTGGCGAGCCCAGAGCGTCTCTGGTTCCGTCAAGCTCAGTCTCGGTGTCGCTGCTGCTGCTGCTGCTGCTGCCCGAGTACGTGCACACTCGCAGGGCTCTCTCCTGGTCAAGGTTAAAGAGCCGGATGTGCAGCATCGTCAGAAACAAACAACACAAAATCATTCCATGCAGCCTCTCACAAAGTATCATCGCAGCACTGCTTGTTTTTCCAGCAGTGTTTTTGGAGAGAATAACTTCCTGTATATGCTGTAAGTCTCATAACATTCAGACTTTCTTCAGTTCAGTTCTTTCGCCAGCTGTAGGTTCAGAAAATAACAAGATATGTACATTAAATACAAACATGTGGCTGTGTTAAACGTGGGTCCACTTTACTGATATTTCTTGATCTCTTCACATTTTGACACGCAGATCTGTGCACTTACAGCATGCAGGTCATAGTCCTTGGCTTTCGTCTTCCTCTCGGCGTCTTTCTCTTTGTTCTCCGTGGAGACGTTGCTGCGCGGAGCACAAAGACTCAACCTCTTTGTCCTGATTGCATCTGGAAAGAGACACGAGACAAAGGAGGTGTACAGTAGATGTCAGCACACGACGGCCTCGTGCAGCGCATACAGACAGAAGCGGTGTCATTTGAATTCTTTCTGAAGTGATAGTCTCTACTTCAGTCTGATGAAGCGCAGGATGAGCGCATCCAGTCAGCCAAAACCCATCTGACTACCTGCACAAACGTTCCCCTGCATATTATGAATGGAGCCGCACAATTTCCCAGCTATCAAATATTAATGGCGTCCATCCTGTGATTGTTCCCAGCCACGACTCCCAGCCGCTCGCTTTTCAGCCGCTTTCAGCCGTCGGTGCTGAATGAAGAGGTGCGCAGTATGAGCACTCTGCCTGCCACAGGCGCCAGTTTCATTGTCTCTTTTTACATTCAGCTACATTACAATAACAGACCTGTGCTGTGAATCTCCTTCTGGAAAAAAAACAAAACAAAACAGCATCAAGGTAATGAAAGTCTGATTCAGCTTCGTCCTCTCGCCTCGACGGAACCAAACAATGTGAAAGAGTGGCGTCCTTTAGCTTTGTGATGCTACACAATAGGGATAGAAAGGAAGAAGAAAAAAGCAGTAAACCACACAGAGGCCTTTCTGATCAACTTGTTCCAGGGGGAGACTCGACAGCAACAGCTCTATATCTGCAACTCAAACTGTTGCCTCTGCAGAGTGTGACTGTGTGTTACTGCAGCCTCAACCAGACATCTGAGAGCAGAGGCAGAAGGTTACTTTATGATTTCTGGCTGCGCTTATCTAACTGCATTTGTTGGTTTCCTCTGGGAGTGCCCGGGCTTCTGTAAGGACACGAGGAGTGTTAAACGTCGGCCCGAGAAGAACCTGAACAAACAAGGGTCAATTAATCAGACGCTAATAAACCAAATAAACTCCTCCTGCCTGCGGGCCACGAGAGCTCTGGAGGCAAAGTGTTAACACAAAGTACGGTGACATTCAATATTTCACTTACATCCTGAAAGGTTAAACAACTCTGTCAGAGGCTCGGCGCTCTGCCATGTGGAAATAATAACAGTAGCATTTACAGACATAGATTTCAATTTGTCTTCCTCTTCAGGCCTTAATTGAGGAAACCATTTCAAAAACACGGACGTTGTTCTTCTTCATCACGTGGCACCGTAACGGTGATGATGAGACAACGTTACAAATATTCCATTTCAGGCTGACAGCACTAACTGCTGCCGATCAGTGGATCTGTCCTGACTCACCTGAAGTTGATAACTTGGGCAGGCGGCTCTGGGTGTCCTGGGCGTTGCCACTGCAGGTCACACTGGGGTCGGACAGGGAGTGACCCATGCTGGTGGGGACATGCGGGCGTGTTTTCAGGAGGGAAGGCACTTTCACATCGGGGTGGGAGGGGTCTGGGTGAGTAGCGCAGGGCTCCGGGTCGCGCTCGGAGGAGCCGGCGGTCACCCCCTCGGGGCTGGACTCAGACTTAGGGAAGTGGCGACCGCTGGCCCGGGTGACAGAATCGGGGAGGGGGAAAGTGCCGATCCCGCTGTCCAGGGTTCTCATCTGGCAGCCGGAGCCTAAGGTGACAGGGAGAGGAGTGTGACGTCTGGGAGAAGCAGGGGACAACAACGAAGGAGGAGGAAGGAGGGTCTGGATTTACATGCAGCGGAAGGGGTTGTGAGTAAAGAGCACATCTGTGGCAGGTTGAGGAGCCAGTGGGGAGAGAGAGAAGAGACGGCATTTTTAAGGATTAAAAAATGATTAGACTTCCGGCTGAACGGCTCCATCAGCACGGAGCCTCCAGCAGCTCGTTAGCAACATTTCTGCAGCAGTGGCAGATGCATGTGTCTAATTTGGAATAAAAAACAAATACCTTAACACAACATGACACAAGAAACCACCTGTTCTGAACGGCACCTCAGATTCATCAGAGCGCATGCTGAGTCGTGTGTGGCAACAGATGGACGTTGTTTAGAAAGCCCAGTCTGCAGATCCTTGACTCAGGCCGGAGCAGATGGGCGGTTGCTCTGCACGACCAGGTCCCTGTAACTGTGAACGCTCATGACGAGCAGACATCAGCGAATTACTGTCTGTTTGTGACTTTTTTCACCGGAGAAAGACTTGGTGAAAATCCACATATGGTTTTATCTATTCTTTGTTGCTGTGGGCAACCGCTCGCCCTGGAGATGATGAGTCCACTGTTCTGTCTCTCAGAATATTGGTAAAAACTGTTAAAGCAGACCGGTATATTTTTTTGGTCTGTTTTGTAAGGGGGGATCAGTATTGACAGGCTTTGCTTCTCAGCTTTGTCTCGATGGATGCACAAACACAGTCTCCTCGTGAGCATTTCCTTCTCTGAATAAAAAGTTCTTTGCGAATTCTGACGGGCACCAGGGTTGAGTTTATAAAAGTGTAAAGGCCACATTTTCAGAAACGGTTTGTGCCTAAAAACACTTGGGGTCTGGAGCTAAAACAATCGATCTGGTTTCTCTTCGGATGAGCTTCTGTGTCTGGGTGCCGATCTGCAAAGCGCTATTGATAAATTCACAGCTGAGTGAATTTCAGGAAGTTATTCATCTGTGGTTCGGTGAGTTCAGGAGTTCCTGCCCAGAAAACAAAACAGTGTTGTTGTTGATGTGTACTAATGTACTAATGGCACTCAACACCATAATGTACATGCAGAACCTGTGAAGATGAGTCATGGCTGCTGGGATGTACACATCCACCACGTTCTCGGGACAGATGGCCTGTTTACGTGCTCTGAGTAAAAAGCCAAACAAAAATCTAAGTTGTTTTTTTAAAATATGCATGATGTGCGTGACACAGAGGGTGCGCACACATGCGTGCTTATTTGTGTGTAAGGGAAAGAAAGAGAGTGAGGCAGAGTGCCATAGATTACACAGCTGTATAATTGAATGCCAAGCCTGGCAGTTGAAAATGCCCTCTATAACGAAACTATAACAAGGTCCACGGTAATTCTACCCGCAGGCACTGACGACTGGACATAATCTAGTTTTTCATGAGCTCCCTATCACTTCTGTTTACAACCTCCAGGGTGTGAGGGGAGAGGGAGTCGCTTCGCTGATAACCTCTGCCGTGTGAAAATTGGCTTTATGCAATGTGGAGATGTCAAAGGGAAAAGAGAGAGTCATCACTAACGGCCGTAACCTCGTCCAGGAGATATTTCTGTGTCAACGCTCAGGTGCGAACGCAACGAAAAATTGACACATATTGCAGAGAGTCACATCGGCACAACAGAGGCGAGGATCATTGGCCACCAGAGGAAAGATCCTGCAGCAAAATGTTTCATCAATATCTTTTTTTAATGTTTGTCTGTTCTGAAAGGCAGAAAAATCAGCACCTGGTGAAGCCAGTGCTGAATCACTGGTATTGATCAACAAACCCCTGCAGATGTACGAGGGTCATTCTGTGCTCCGGGCCAATCAAAATGTTATTTATCGTCGCTTTATGAGAAAAAATGACTGGATCGAGATTCTTCTAATAAACAAATAACTGACTGGCGCAGAGTGAACTCTAGTCTGCATTAGCTGGATGTAAACTGTTTACATGATGGATGCATTTCCTGGCATTAGGGGCATGAATGCGATGTGATATTAAAGCAAGGTTGAGGAGCGACAAGCAGCCAAAACCTCTATGAAATATTCAATTCATGTCGTCTGGAAGTGCTTAGCTGGCAGAATGTAAAGGAGACAGCCTGTTAATCAAGAGAACAGAAACAATTAACCATTTTATTTTGGGCACCGTGGCTCTCGCCCAACATCTTCGTCACACTCGCAGCCAAAACTGTCTCTTGAACTGAATCCACACTTCGAAGATAAATCTTCAACCTCGGAAAAATGAGTCTGGTTCTACAGAGATTATTTCCACCAATACTCAGCCTTACAATGAACTATGACGTGCATATTCTGGGTATAATCCGTGCCAAATATGATGCAAACATGTGGTGCAATTAACTAGTTTTACAGGAAGTTCATAACAATGAGATAAAAACGGCAGTGCCAAAGGAGGTTCATCATTACCACCTTTGATGACAGAGACAGTTTCTCAAACAACCCAGTGAGCGACGAAACCAGCCGCACTCCACAACCAGTCAAAAGCGTCCACTATCTGAGTGCGTCGCACTGCAATAACACTCATCCTCCTGTCGCAACAACTGTTTGATGCATCTCTTTTTTCCCCACTTCCTCAGCTGCTCAGGCGTTGTAAAACATCAGCAGGCTGCGCATCAATCACCTGACTACATCATCAACATGTTGTTTGCAGCCGCTGCCGCCATTTTCCCCCCACAGTGACGGCAAGTCTGGCAACGGGGAAAATTAGTTGGCGGAGGAATTGAGTTGTCAATCACATCGGGGAATCACAGCTGTAAAACGCCTCAATGCTCCACTGCCCCGGTTGATTGGCGATGGTTAGTGACAGCTTTTCGTAAGCTGGATGAATAAAAACAAAACTGTACTGGCTGAGGTGAGCGCTGGCGAATACGAAACTCAGAGGACACACACTCATGGCACAGTGGAAATAATGGGGGAAATAAATGTCATGCCAGGTAGGATTTGACTTCAGTTGTTTTGTGGTGATTATTTGTGTAAAAGTTTTTATGTCTGGTGACAGAGCGTAAGCTTACCTATCATGTGGTCCTGACAAGCTGTGTCTGGGATGCCTGCCTCCTCCTTCTCAGCCCTCAGGTTCACCCTCTGACTCATGATGAGTGTCTACAGTATAAACAACGGTGCACGTTAGCGATGCAATCTTCAGAAAGCAGGGGTAATATTCCATAATGCATGAAAATAGTATAATATGTATTATATGTCTTTTATAATCCAGATGTCCCTCGGTTTGTAAAAAGTGTCACATCATATATTATATATCCATTACTAAAGCTTCTTCTGAGGCAGTTTGCAGAAGAAAAGCAAGAAAGAAAACGATCACTTATAATAACTACAGATCCGTGTATTTTAGAGCTTCCCAGATGAATAGACCTCCCGGCATTGTGAAACCTGTTTAAAGTTCCGTCCCAAAAGTTAATTGTCGTACTTTCCAGCCTTACTTTAATTGGGTTGTAGTAAAAAGGTTTAAAAAAATGAGGTTTTCAGGTGGTGCAAGAAGGGCTTGTATCATAAAGTGTTGCTCTTTTGTTGCATTTCTGTGGGGAGAAGATAGAGGGAAGGCTTGGAGGATGGTATTAAATGGCTGCTTTGTCAAACTGAGTGGCTGAGATAAGGGGCTCCTGCACGTTATCGGAATTTCACATCATCTGGATTAAATTTCCTACATTATGTGGTGAGCCTTTCTTTCATTCTCTTCCTCCATTCAACTTGCTCCTTTTACCTTTTTTTTTTTTTTTACTGTCGCCTTGCTTTTTTTCAGGCTCTTTCAAGCCCTCAGCCTCTCCATCATTTTCTGGGCTTTTGACTGACAGCTAATACCCCACCCCCCCCACCCCCCACCCCCCACCCTCCGCAAGGTCATAATTTTTGTCTTTTGCTTACAAAGTGCATGGATAAGATTTAAAGAATTGGGCTGCAGATTGAAGCCTGATTTAAGTCTCGGCTGTCTCGAGATGCGAGATCTAATTTAAAAAAAAACCTTCAGCCTTATGGAAGAAACAACAACACGGGCCTGGCTTGATAATGAAAAGGTAGGCGATAAACCGTAGGCTGAGTCAGAGCACAATGTGAATCAATAGCGAGCCTTGGGGGGGATACGATGCTGAAGAGGCGGCGGCGTAGCTGATGCGTTCGTGTACACACTGTTCGAGTGGGCAAAACCTGTGGGAATTTGCATGGTGAGTTTGTGTGTGCGAGCGAGAGAGACAAACAAGCAGTGCTCGACACAGACATCCCTGTAATAAAGTCAGCGGAGTTCTTTCATGGCGGCGTGTTTGCTCACTTACGGTGGTATCCGAACAGATCTCCACATCTCCCTTCATATTGATGTGCTTCTTGGGCGTGGAGATCCCAGGCGGCGACGCAGCCACAGAGTTGGCCTTCGTGGCAGTCCTGTGGTAAAAGAAAGATTTGATCTGCTTTTATGTCTGCGGGTCCAGATTCTCCCTTCATCAACTCGGCAGGTAGAGAGTTATCCTGCACATAGATTGCGCTGACCCACTCTTTGGCTTCACACAAACATGCACGCACAAAAAACATACACATGAAATGTTTGAGTAATCTCTGTCAAGTGGTTGTGTGCAGGTAGTCTGGGTAAAACTCTGTCGTTTGTGATCTGAAGTGGCAAATCAATGAAGAGAGCGCTATGAAATGTGGCTGAAAAACACTTTATCTTGAGCACACTGGTCCAGGAACAGCTGTTTATTTATCAGTTTCTCTGAACGCGCAGCTTTAATGCAGCGATGGCTCGTGTTTAATTTGTCAGAAGAGCGAATTTATTTTCAGGTGTCGATGCACTTGATAGAAAGACGCCTCAGGAAAGGTTTTGTGACAGGAGGTAATCAGCATAAGCATCATCAATTAAAGATAATTCATCCTCGACTTTCTTCATGTTCTTTCACCCACCTGCCAAGCAGCTCTTTCACAAACTGGTCTTTGCCAATAAACGCCGTCGTGCACTGGATCTGACTGGCGATCTGACCCATCTGATTGTTACAGTGGTCCATTATGGAGCTCAGCTTGTTATTCATCTCGGACAGATGCTGCACTTCCTGACTGTCTCTCTGCTGGTTATCATTTTTCTTCTTATCCTTCTTCTTGTCAGACTTCGTCTGCTTGCCTCCGAGCACCGATCCAATCTTCAGCTCTTTTTTCTCCTCTTTTCCCTTGGGGGAGTCTGTTTTCTTGCCGCTCAGGGCCGGGAGTTTGCTCTTACGGAGCCCGAACCAGTTTGCCAGAGAAGGGCCCGTCTTCTGTTTGGCCTCGTTGGCGGCGACCTTCTCCTGCTCTTGACATTTCTGCACATTTTGTTCGATCCCCATCATGACTTTCTCTTCGATAGTACAGGCAGCGGGGCTGACTTTTTTCTCTTCCATATCTGGGGGTTTGTTTGGCAAGTCCATCTGAGTTTTGACCTCCCTGCTAAAGTCTGGCTCATTAGCAATGGTTGCTATGCCTCCTGTCTCCCACACTGGCTTTTCAGAGCTGTAGACACCGCAGGACGGAGGCTGAAACTGTGGATGTGAGGCAACTTTTGCAGGCTTGTGGACGTTGTTCAACCCATTCCTGTCGCTGATGGGTAAGCTATGTACCTCTTTTTGGGAAGGTGAGGTGACTGCTTCCCCTTTCACTGCGCCCTGTGACCCCTCACATTTGGAACCTGATTTAGAAGTCTTCTCGGGAAGGACGTTATGACTGTTGGACCCAGTCATACCTCCATAGTGGCTGAGCCTCGTCCTGGGAGAATGGACAGGGCTCTCAGCTAAGCCAACACTGGGCACCTCCAAGGAGGTCTGTCTCGACAGAGAGTTCCCTCGTTCGCCCGAGTTGGTGATGATCTGCGTTCGGATCTTTCCCGGTCCATCCGGAGTGTTCATGCTGGGCTTCTCCATGTAGCTGGTGCTGAAACTCTGGCTACGGGCTTTGGCTCCGTTCATCCCCAGGGCTGGCTTCAGGTGAGGCTTGGTAGAGACAGATATCGACCTTGAGAAAAGTTGACTGCCCCTTTTCCCCTTGTCGCACACCTCCCCCACCTCCGGCAACACAGCAGCATGTACTTCCTCTTCCAGTAACCTACACTGGACCTCACCTTTCCCCTCCGTATTAGACATCTTGGGCGGTGAATCGATACTGTACGCCGGCTGCACGCCGTCACACTGGGTGGAAGCATTTGAAGTCACCGTCTCCTTGGAGACCGAGTTGATATGATCTTTCTCTTGCTTGCCTGGTATAGTGGGACAATTTTTATGGCTGGGGGGAGATTTTAAAAATGCTTTAAATCCCATTGGGATGCGAGTCTTTGAGGCTTTTTCAGCTGCGTTTGGAGACATCACAGCTGAGCCGGGTGGGCTGACTACAGCTTTACTATTCTGTGGCTCTGTCTTGCCTTGAGGGGCATCCTGAAGTGATACAGGTAAACTAATAGAGGTCTTCTGCACTGACTGATGGACATTTTCATTGGCTGATCCTCTTCTATTTGCAAATGAGTTCTGAATCGAGGACCCTCTGAGGGCACTGTAGGGAGGGGGGACATTCTTCGAGCTTTTAGGTGCATTTTCAGGTTCGGGAGCACACCCTGAGTTTGCAGAAGGGAGGTAGTCTTTCGTGGTCGTTTGCTTGGAAGTGCCTTTAGCAGAATTCTGAGTCGTGGCGGGGGACTTTTGAAGGTGCTGACTGGTTTTGTCGACCAGTTTCTGAGGTGCAAGTGCAGTCCCGTAGCCTGCATCCAAGTCTAAACAGTCTTTATCCTTGATGGGTAACGTACTTTGCATATTTGGTGCTAGTGAGGTGTGGTAACTTGGGGGAGGGCCCCTCACAGTGGTCGGTGTGGATGGTTGCGCTACCCCTGGTTTATGTGCTTGAGGCGACCCTTCATAATTTGGTCTGATCAGTAAGGAGGTGGTGCGGCCTGGGGGAGGGGGCGTGGAAGGGGACCTGAGTTTGTTTTTGCCAGTTTCACAGTGTTTGTCTCTTGTTGGCTGTTCACTGCTGTCAGTGTACTCCAGGTGCCTCCTCAGGAGGTGCGGGGAACCGGAGGAGGAGCCTTTGCTCCATTCGGCCCTGTTGGGAAGCTTGGAATTTACTGCCTTTGGGCTCTGCACGCAGTTTCCTGCTGTCTTGATGAACCAGGACATTTTAACTGTTGGAGAAGAGGGGGATTTCTCCTGACCTGAGGGTCCTGAGGTGCCACTGTTACTTTGTTCGATGGTGGAGCCCTTCGACAGTCTCAGCGGAGATGCCGAAGGTTTGCTACGACCCGGTATCTTTGAACTGCTAGATTTAGGACTGGAGTCAGTCATAGGAGGGATTGAATGGCCTTTATTAGCCCGGCTGCTAGGCGGTTTGATTAGCTTCCTTTGTGGAGTCAGCTGTGTGGACATCCTCTCTGCACTGCCCTCTCTGCCACTGCTTGTTTTGTCAGTCCTAATCTGATACTCAGATGGCTTTTCTGGAGACTCGAGAACAGTGTAGTTCCTTGTGTTTGCAGACTTTTGCCTCGTCGTTCTCTCTTGGGGCACCAGCTCTGTGTAGTCTGCCACCGCTTTGCTACTTTGAACGTCATTTTGACACCTGGCACCCACTGCCAGTTTCTGAGCGAGTTCAATAGGCTCTCCTTCTGCGTCGAATATCACCAAAATGCTCTCCTCAGACTGAGTCCATTTGGCCCCCTTGGGCTCCTTGACTAGGCTGAAGGGCCTGGGCCTCCCATCTGCAGACTGGGTGCGGCCCTGGTCTCTTCGCAAGCACTGCTGTGCGAGCAGCTTGGCGGCATCCCTCGACAGACGCTTGCAGTCACTCTCTGCTTGCTCTGCAGGCTGGCTTAAGGGAATCCGGACGTCACTGGACTCAGAGTTGAGTTCCTCCGGATTGTCCCCATCGGAGACGTGAATGGGACCCGCTGAGTTAGAAGGGCTAAGGTGCAGCACAGATGGTTTACTGAAAGCTGATGGCCGCCCTCCCTCAGGGAGAAAACTGTTAATGAAACTCATGAGTTTCTCGGGACGCTCTTTTGAGTCATAGGCAGAAGGCGGTTTGGTAGCCACAGGCCCTGAGCCACCGTCACCTGCACCCCCACCCTCCTGCGTCCCCTCCCAACTGCATAAGCTCTCTGAGATGCTGCGGGAGCGTCTCTTACAATAAAACCAGCTGTCCTTGGTGGGGATGTTATCCACACGACTGGAATGTGCTAGTTCATCATCTGCATCATCAGAATCGTAAGAGAACTTCTTGCCCCCGGCAGCCAAAGTTCGACCCACATGGGTGGGCTTGGACACCCCTTTACTGCCGTTCTTGATGCCCAGGGAGTAAATGCCCTCGTTGGAGTTCATGCAGTCTTTGTAGCCCGACTTGGAGACTTTGGATGAGGAAGACAAGCTCCTGTGCTTCCTCCTCTGGAGCTTCCTCAGTCCCTCCAGTATGTGGCTCTCCTTGCGCCTCGTGGGCAGCTGCTCCTCCAGGGGGGCGGAGATGTTACTGGGAGCGGACGAACCCAAACTCAGCCTCTTCTCCCACGTCAGAGACGACTGCAGGGTGGAAAGAGAGAGAGAGGGTCAGCCTCATGCAGATTATACTGTAATACTGTAGTACGTTTACACTTGAGGCCACGATAGCAACAACTTAATGTTGTTAGTTTAATTTGTGATTTATACACTATTTCAGGGCGCACGTGTATCATGAGTTGTGTTTCATATTTAAGGACCATCATCCTTAAATGGGAAACCATATTTTTTCCAAATTATCTTGAGGCCTCCGTTCACAGTTGTAATCGGCACACTCTTACAGGCAATAAAAAACCTTAACAGTGGATCCTGATTGAGTTACCACGTGCTGCTGTTTAGCGGAATTGGTGTCAGGGTTTATGGAGTACGAGGGTTTACCATTTTTCCACAGGAGCGTCCATCATTCCAGGTGTACGAGCCGCTGGAGAATTCGCTGCAGGCGCTTGACAGGGATAGTTCACTGCTGCTGCAGCTGCTGCGTGGGTACACCGGCGCTGGCACCGTCAGGCTCAGCTGGCTCAGACACTTCGCCACAGGTAGACCTGCCTTTCCGTTCAGCTGAACCTCCTGTGAGATGGAGGAAAGAGACGCGACATTAAAGTGGAATAACTCAAGCGGCGTGATTTATACGCTTGTTTCTGGGCTTTCTGAAGTGGGAGAAATCACGTTTGCCAGCTCGGCGGAGGAGCTGTGATAAAGTTCACATGAAAACAGGACAATCCCAGTGACAACGAAGTGATAAATCAAGCTGTTCTTCAGCATTCTTCACCTGCTCTCATTTTTTTTTCTGACTATGATTATTTGATGTGTAAATTGTTGTTTGGTACCGTTGCATATCTAATTGCCATCTTGCCGTTAATTTTGTGATGAAAGATATTTAAGAAAGCCTTGACAGATCAATCCAATATTCTGCCAAAGTTACTTGAAATGCTAAGACGCTGCACTTAGCAAACTTAAAAAATATCAATCAAATTTCCAGGCGCAGTCACCGCAGCACAGCAGATGTTTATCCAATTTGCAGAGAATCTGACTACGCACGTAACGAGTTCCAGTTGGCAAGATGAGAAACACAATATGTTCATGTACAGTTTCTATTTCGCTAATCTCATATAAGTGTTGCTTGTGTGTATCACTTAACACCAGCCACTTGAGGAGATGTGGTACTTTTGAGCATTTAGATGAGAGGATGATGTATAATTCACACTGTGGCTGTTATTATTATTATTATTATTATTTCATTTCACCGCTCTTCTCCCGCTCTCACAGCACACATTAGAGTTTATCAGGTGGCAGTCTCAGAGGGGTACAAGGGTAAAAGAATGGAGCGTTTTCAGCCCTTAATGCATAATACATAAGATGAGTAATGTACCACAGTGTCCTATGGAGTCATTTTTACTGACTCAATCAATGGTTTTCTGGTAATATGACAAGGATTTATTCCTCTTAGTGCCAAGTGATACTGCCAGCTCTTCCTGCCGGGGGCAGAGGAGGGGTCAGGGTCCCGGCTTGTCAGGTCTGTATTTTAATACCTTTTAATGATTTCTTGAAAGGGGTGGGGTTGCGGTACCTGGACGAATGACATTGCTGACCAAAAAATAAACTCTTAAGCTTACATTAGAGGGAGAGTCCGTGTTCCTGGAAAGCAAGAAGGCCTTGCTCCTCTCTGGCTCCAGGAGCAAATCTGCCGCAGACAGATCCATGATCCGCGAGTGGAGTTTCTGAAAAGGCAGAGGGAAGGACACGCTGTGGTGAGTTTTGACTTCAGGGATCGCTCAAAATTAAAATGAGCCCTGGTGCATGTTCTGAGACTGACACGACGGCAGAATAGGAGGGAGATTTTTATCAGTTTATCTTTGTACACCAAACAGTACAATCACAAGTTTTCTCTTTTTCAAGCATCTCAGCAATGCAAGTATTCCATTTCAAATTTAATGCCTGAAATTAATTTTTGGAGCTCTTAGTGAGGTCTCAAGTAAATCTTCTTTGTAAATGCCAAAAAGAATATAAACAAAAAAAAAAAAGAAAAGAATTATTCACATTTGTTAGCCAACGTCTGCACATAAGTTCAGGCAGAGAAATATTGTGTGCCCATCAGATTGCCTTCACTGGCGCCACACAGAGCCCTGATTCATTGCTCAAAGTCATTAATGTCATTGGCCGGTAAAAAACCTAATGTGAATAGGAAATAATTGCATCAGGGAGTAAGGGATTCCTTTGATTTTTTTTAAATTCATATGCTAGTCTGCAGTCTCCTCTGTTAGTTAACTCTTGAGCTTCAGAGGGGAGGATACAAAACACATTTCCACGTATTAATCTTTGAGCTTAATTACACTGGGCTCCCTGCGCTCAAATTAACTTAAACTCTAAATATGCTGGAACAAAACATTTGATCTAATGCTGCACTCCCTGCCAAGTGTTAAATTAATGCTCACTCGCAGAGCATATGTATATATGTATATATCTACATGAATATATTTCTGTGCCATGATAGATTTCAGCCTTAGCTTCTGCTGCTCAAATGAAATGCACTTCTCCTGCTGCGGCTGCAGATGAAAAACACCTCTCAAGAAAATTGCATGTTATAAAAGTAAAAGTCACCTTCAGCAAATGGGGAACCGACTGCTCTAATTTTTCCATCAATGTCATAAACATTTTTAAAATGAAATAAAAAAGGAAAAGGTAGATGCGGTTAGATTCTCCAATTTCACTGCAACTCTTTGCTGACAGTTTGTATTGACTTTTTTGTGCGTTGTAACAGACGTCCTCTGACTGTTTCGTGCGGGGAAAAAAAGAGACAGAAAAGAGTTCCTAATGATAGCAGAATATAACAGCTTCTTTTGTCTCTGAAGAACAAACTCTGCATCACTTCGCCTGTGGCCAAAACAACCATCCTACGTTTTTTTCCCCTCCAACTTTCAGCAAAAGCATCAGGGAAAGCTTCTGCTTGTGGTGGTGTGAGCCCGTGAATAAGTCGACTTTTCATTTGGTAATGGTGCCATGGAAACAGGTCGATGCCCAATGTGCTTCTTCAGCACCGAGATAAGGATTCTTTAGTATTTAATCTGTTCAAAACTAAAGACGATACTAAGGTGGATTTGTCACACTGACTCAAAGTACCAGATGTCTTTTCGTCACACTTTTTAAAGTCGTGGAAGTGAAATTTTTGTCGCATCCCTGCTGTCCACACAGGGATGGGAGTGGCTGAGGTGTCTCACAGGGAGGGGGGGTTGATCTTATCGTGGGGTGCTGGATTTCACCTCCTCAGCATCCTCATCAAGGATTCAGTCAATAGTGTCACGGGGTCACGGGAGGGGGGGGTTGAACATGGTGGATGATGAGGGTGGAGGCTTATTGAACTTATTCAGGTTCAAGGCCAAGCTCAAAGTCAAAAATGTTCATTACAAAATTCCCATTAATGCAGAGAAAGACGACTACATCATGCAAATATTGGCATTTTCATTAACTATTAGATAATGTCTAATAATGAGTTTCACATGTTGTGTTAAAGACAAAGCAGAGGCTTCCTGTTTTTGCTCTTTGTTGTTTTTGGCTTGACAGTGGTCATATTTCAAGATAATGAATATCAGCTATCAAGAATGGCAGCTTCCAAACAAATTCATCAGTATTGGCACTCGCTGTCAACAACAGCCTCACAAGTACACACAGCAGCAGACACACATAAATCCACGCTGGTACACGTGACGCTCACCTGCATGACCCCATCTTACACGTCTGACTCATCACAGCAGCTTCTCCCTAAAGCTCCAGAGGCGAACATCCCGCCAAACCACACCAGGAAATGAGACAAAGGCTCAGCTGTAATATGACAAGCGATACGGCGAGGCTAAGGTAAGATATATGGAGCGCTATTCAACAAAAACAGTCATTCAATATCCCAAAATCTCCAACTCGGCAAATGTTGTCATTTGTTTAGATGTAATCTTTCTAACTTTCCCTGCACAGAAACTTTCAGCTGATGGCTGTGGAGGCAGCAGTGGGTGTTGGACTGTTTTGCGAAATTGCAGGAGCGGTAATGAGGTCACGGCGTTCACGCTGTGTCCTTGGGGCCCTGAGGTAGCTCAGGAAACACCGAGCATTTGTCCCGGTAATGGGCGACTCAATTGCCACTTGCCTGTCATACTTGATAAGCAGCATAAGTGGATGGGACTCTGTTCTCCCCAGGCTTGCAAACAGTGCATCGTTTGAGGAAAAACAACCATAATTTTTTTCTTAAGTTAATGTCAAGATTTGTTTGTAGCCTTTTTTTGGAACCAACCCAAATGCAGCTGAAGGCGGCGAAGGTGGCGTAGCTACCATCAGACACATTACGTTTCGTTATCAGAGGAACTCCAGACGCCCGTGGGGAACAGGAGAACGTTTAATTACTGATAAGCAAAAGGTCCAGAGTTACATGGAAAATAATACAGCGGTGTGGCTGATTAAATCTCTCCGTCTGCTTGAGGCTCCTGGAGAGAGAAGGAGTGAAACTCAAGCTGGTTATTTTTCATATTTTCATTCAGCTCCAAAAAAACCCTTTCCCAACACCTAAAATGTTGCCACACCATCGATCACTTGCTAATAATCCCTTCTTCACCCATTATGCACTGATTGGATCTCAGCAAAAAACCCCAGAAATGTGTATTTTCCACAGTGTTTTATGAGGGACTTCGAAAAGTGAATGAACCCTCACCTACCAAATGTCACTGTCATATAATGCAGCGGGAAAATGCACATGCTTCAAAGCGGTGGCTAATTTTTTGCGTCACGGTTCGGACGTGTTAGAACATGGACACGTGTTAAGTCTGACCTGTCGCACACGTCACCAGCCGATACAGAATCTCAGCCTCGGTTTCTTTTCACTTTTGAAGGAAGAAGAAAAAAAAACAGCCTTGGCTGAATGCCAGTGCAATACAACTCTATCATATTTCTGAGTGCCTTAATTCACATCTGTGGCGAGATAGCACCTCCTGGTCCCTGCAGTCGTATCATCAATATCCCTCTTCAGAGCTTTTTATATTGCAGTTCCACTTGACGATGTTCCTGTCTGTCCAATAATGGCGCTGGAAGTAGCTGGAACTGACAGAGAGCTTTACAACACACACACGGACGTATTATTTCTCCCCACCTTCTTTTTTGACTCCATTTCTGCCTCCTCTTATTTGGCCCTTAGTTTTCACTTCTCCCTCCTTGTCGTCTCGCAGCTCCTGCTCCTCTGCTATCTCATCTCTCTCCATTTTCAGCCTCTTGTCCTTCCCTGCTTATCTACCCTTGCTCGCCTCCCCCTCTCTTTTCATCCCAATCTCCAGCATTTCTCACTTCTCCTCTCGTCACTGACGGTTCCCTTTCCCCTTTGCTCTCTCTTTTTTTTTTTTTTTTTAATAATTTTTTTTTCAAATTGACAGGAGCCCCCTGGCAATTCGCACAATTATGTGAAATCCCACTTCCCAAACTGACACTGTTGCCCTGCGATGTTGTGTCACTTTCGTAATTCCACCTTTAAAATGGAGCTGGCATGCACGCACAGACACTTTTGGCAAATTGTTGCATCTGTGAACAGATGAACTGAGGCAGTTTTCAGCCTCTTCAGATGACAGAGCGTCGTGTTGGAGGAGAATAGAAGTACAGAGGTCATTGTCTAATGCCTACAGACTGGTTCAATTCCTTCCTGTTTTGCAGGTAGTCATCCTGCTGCTGCAAACATTCCTCAATAGTCTGTTTTTCAGGAGCTTTAATTCAGCCCTTTACTAAAATCTGCACAGTAGCAACCTCAGACTGAACAAGAAGCCTGAAAAACCCAAACAACTCCAAAGGAACTGCGCTTTAAGGCCAGCACTTCCTTTATCTTTGCTTCTAAAAACACCAAAAAAGCAGCTTCTAAAGAAAGAAAAAGATTGATGTGAAGGAGGAAGGTTTTTTTATGTTTTTTAAATCAAAGTGTTTACAGTCTGCTTTCTCCGGCTGACACCCTGGAGTGTTCTAATAACTGCACCCAAAGAGGAGAAAAAACTTCAAATGCACAAGAACAAGCGCTCGGAAGAGAGCGAGTGAGCGCGGGGCGGGTGTGAGCAGGCTTACAACAGACCAACACTGTAACGTCTGAAGGGTCAAGCACAGTCATAATTTCACAGGTGTAGTGCTGCGTTTGAGTCCCCAGCTGCTCCAGTATCGACTAATTGGCCGGGCGCAAGAGTCGGCTCTGAGTGGGCGGGCTTACCTGGAGGAGCAGGTCCGAGGCGGGCTTGATCCTCTGCTGGAACAAAACGCTCAGCGCCCGATTCTGCTGCTCCAGGTCAAAAACTCTTGTTCGCAGCTTCAGGCACTCCTCTCTCAGATCCTGGATCAGAGGGAAAACCGCGGCACGTTAGCGTGGGGGTCAAATCTACCGTGTGTTACTTCACAGCGTCGGTGCGTAAATTGCCATGGAAATAAGAGACAAACCTTCTGGGTGAGAAGCGCCTGCACCACTTGATTCGCAACCTTAAAAAGACACAGAGAGAGAGAAAATGAAGGTATCAGTGGATGTAATTTGTCTCCTTTGGCACGAATGATGAAGTCTTGACCTTGTGTCACCTACATGGGCCTCCACAGATTGCCCTTTGCGATGCGAACGCTGCATTTTGTGCAGCCCTCCTCAGCCAATTTGCACATAAAACAAACCGTTGTGAGCTCATCACAATGGCCAAACATGTGAAGTGCGCACAGATCTGGTGTGTGCATCCCTTCCTCAGGGCTGAGAGCGACATGTTGCTGCAGGGTTTGGTCTCGCAGGGGCTCGCACCACTCCGACCACAACGGCACTGGAGAAGCGGCTCCGATTACTTTCCCCATTGATTGCTCATTAATACCGTGTGAAGTCACAGCGGCCCTTCTGAGCGGCACTTGCTCTGGTTTATCGAATGAGGGTAAATATGGTGAAATGAGCCCCGCCGTCTGCGTGCTACAGATCGGCCTCTTGTAAAATAAGCAGAGCAATCAAACAAAACCTGACTCTAATGGCCTTGGACAGAGAGACTGAATTCGCACAGACTTTAATACAAGTAATTAAACTGAAAATGAGCTTCTCGCCCACACGCAAACATCCAGACGTACAGCTCGTCCAACATAAATCCACATCCCTTCTGTTGCAGAGCAAACTAAGTTTTCTGCTGTTGTTGTGGAGTGGTCGTTAGAGGGACACACACAGCGTCCATCGTTAGAGCGGGATCATTACGGAGCCTTCCCTCCACAGAAGTCAGCCACACAGGAAAACAGTTGACAAGTAAACACGGCAACGTCGGGCTGAGCCGTCTTAGTGTGGGCAGGGAAGCAGAAAGGAAGAGGACGAGGGCAGAATTTACCCCCAAATACGAACCAGAGACGCAAGCTCTAATCCTGATACATCACCCCCCTCTTCTTTTTTATCACTCTTTTCCAATCTTCCTCCTCACCCTGTCCTCCATCCTTTTCCAGCCCTCCGGCAGAAGATCTGCTCATTCTGCTGAGCCCGTCGGTGCCGGGACAAATTGGGCAGCTTGTCCCTGCTGGACATACGTCTTTCCTTACTTAGCAGACCCCCCCCCCCGGAGTGATTCAGCAGGCAGGCACTGCCGAGGGCCGCGGCTGGTTTATTCCTCTCATGTGGCTCCCTAAACAGCACTTATCAAGCTCTCATAAATAACCAGAGGGCACAGACGTGGTGCTGGTATGCAAAGCACTGCTTCAACAACACCAGTTCACATCAGGATGAGGACCTCTATTATGTAAAAAGAATTAATACAGAGCACGAACAGTAACGGTGGACTGTTTTGACCATTGAATTTAACTATGATTTTGGTGATTTTTGCAGGAGTTTATTTGCAAAAATCCTTGTCCCTGGTATTGCTGTCAGGGCCTTCTTACACGAAACACTTCTTTATTAAACATAATATGAAAAATAAGTTTTTCGGGTGTTTCTTAATGTGAAGCAATAGCCTCTTTATCAAAGTGAGAGATTTTAGTGCCTGGAAAATATGATTCAGTGTTTCTAAATTAACAATTCGCCTCTGTTGAGTCGTGGTGCAAGCAAATTACCAACCCGTGCTCATATATAGTCGTCATTCTGTTCACGTGAAGTCAAAAACCAATTCGGCGCACGCTTCTCAAGGTGAGTAAAACATGTGGTGAGTCACACGGCACCCTTGAATGTGCCTCGGAGTGAGACGAGATAAACATGGTCTGCGCTCACCTCATCCAGGCAGCGCTCGTACTGCTCCCTCTGGCTTTCATTCTCCAAGGCCAGCGCAGAATTCTCCTCCTGCAAAAACAAGACGCACTCGAGTGTCAGAGCAGCACAAACCTCTCAGGCACTTCACTTACATCCAACAAAACAACAGAGAAGGAGACAGAAATAGCAATCAAGCCGAACTGCGGCAAAGAGGAGACTTGCTCCAACTAAAGGTCATATGTCAAGGCTGGACCAGGATGGCCAATAAAAAATTTACAAAGAACCACAGGGAAAAAGGTCAAGGGGATGGAAGTTATGACGCTGAACTTTGGGCCGGCAGCGAGCCATTTGGAGCTCGGACCTAATAAGAATATCTTCTACACTAGCCGAGCGGCGAGGCGGCGCCCTATTGATCTCTGGGAGTTTCCAATTTGTCAGTGGTAGGCAGCATATTAGTAGCTGTCAGCCGGCCCTGCATCACTCGCCCTCTGCCCTTTAGTGGAGACCACCGGTCCCTTGATGAAAACATAGGAACCATAATTACAATCCAAAACCGTCCAATTACGCCATCGAGGGAAGACGCACCGACTAATTAAAACCTCGAAGCCGAAAACGCGGTTGAGCGAAAATGTAATGGAATTGAAGAAAGCTTGTGGTTCAAATGTGTTGGTTTGTGAACTTGTAATAAAAGGGGGAATCCAATTCATTATAATTAATGTCATGAACTGTATAAAGAAATCCAGCTCTTTTTTTTGCACAGCAGCAAATAAAACTTTTTAACGTGTGTTGATTCAACCTTTTTTTTTACTAGTATAATGTGAAGACTGTTCACAGTTTCACAGGGTGCAGCTTAAGTGGCGTTTCGCTTCCTCAACCCCAGCATAAACTTTACTGCAGCTTTATTGTTCATCGAGGCACAAGCCTTTTTAAATGCTGAAACCAGAATCTTGATACTGGTCAGACTTCCAGCGTGCACTGCAGCAAACACTTTTCATCGATCACTGTTCTTTCAATACATTTTTTTTCTCTAGTTGAGAACAGCATATAGAAAGACGTGCATGTGGCCTTTAAGTTGGTGAGGTGACATGGTTCGCAGGGATTATTTCTGAATGTCAGGTGCGTGGACACAGAGAGAGAAATGCTGTTTCATTTCAGAGCGATGATAAATGTGAAAATGGATTAGGTGGAGCTTTGGGAAGCTGGCGATGTTCCATACAAGAGTGAATGGGAGTGAATTAAAGGGGAGGAAGTGGAGCATCTTGGGCAACTGACATAAATAATAATAATATTCTCTTTTTATATATTGAGACCTGATTCAAAACTGTTTTATTGACCGAGCATGATTTACCTTCCTGCTGCTAGTTCAGAGTTGTTGTTTTTTTTCCCTGTTTGGATAAGACATGTCACCCCTTGTTACAAGTCAGATGACCAACAGGCATTTCTCCAATTATCCGGCTGGATTTATTTGAGCCCCAGTTACAGACTGCAGCGCCTGTCTGCAGAGTTAATGAACAGTATCAGTCGAGCGGCTGGGGCAGCGCTTTACTTAGCGTCGGTGGAATTTATGCACGATGCCGGGCGGTGATGTATTGCCTCTGCTTTGTTTTTGCTGCGTTAGCTGGCGGCGCATCCATCACTCGCGTGGCAGAACGGAATAAAATGGTGGATAAGTTTTGATAAAGCCATTTAAAACGTAATGTTTGCGTAATGTGCTTCATCAGATCGATTAGCGGGACAGGTTGACCGTACTTCGTGCCAGTCTGCGAAGATAACTTGCAGCTGAGGAGCAACAGGCAATTATCTGCCACTTTGCTGTAATTAGGGTGTATTTTCTATCAGGGAGGTTTTGTGTAGTGTTGGCAAGAGAAGACAGAAAACATCTTGAGGACTCTTGTTCCTTTTATTCCTTTCTTTCTTTATGTGTGCTCGCTAAAAGCCTCAAAGCAATCTGATTTAGCACAGCTTGATTTCTTGTTTCAGGTACTTTAGTTTCCTGATAAATGAGGATATGACTCAGCTTCTTGTGGACTTGCATAATTTGCTTTAATGCGAAGATCTCTTATAAAAATTGTACAGGATTGGAGATGAGGTAAAGCCTCTTAAGTGACACGGCCTCCACTACATCAGCATCAAGAAGCTGCGTGGAGCCACTGAGGAGTGAGTAGGTAAGACTGGAGGCCTAATTTAATTAAGTCTGACTCCTTTAATTGCTGCAGAGATCTGAGAAGGTGCGTGTCCGGTGGAATATAAAAAAACAAAAACAATCAGCTTGTAAGACGGCTGCCTCGGCTGCTGCTCGGGGCTCGTGGCGGAGTGCAGCTCAAATCCCCCGAGCACAGAGGAAAACAAACTGATGCTGCAGTTCGGCCTGAGGCCCCCACGGCAACTCTCGCAGGATGACTCCGCTCTCCGAACGAAGAAGACTGGAGAATTTGATGAGCTGTCACGCTTTCAGACGCAACTGAGCAAGGACTCTGACAACTGGCAGACAGGCCAGCCACAAAGGATTGTCGGCGGTGGCGGGAAAGTGTGGA
Source organism: Psettodes erumei (assembly GCA_016785225.1). NCBI lineage: Eukaryota > Metazoa > Chordata > Actinopteri > Pleuronectiformes > Psettodidae > Psettodes > Psettodes erumei. Next base: position 2,329,277 of record JAFBJZ010000953.1, read on the forward strand.
TGCATGGAAGAACGAGGGAATATAAAAGAGAGAACTGAGGTGGGAAACTAGGGGAAGTAAAGATGGGAGGAGAAAAGAAAAGCGCGGTGGTGAAGAGTTACCTCCAGGGCCTTGAGGCGCTCCAGGAGGAGCTTGGTTTTGTCTTTGTCCACTTCTGCTTGGCTGGCGTCGGGAGCGGCGTTCAGCGGGAGCCCGGGGTCCAGCTCCACTTGTGTCGCCGGCGGGGAGCCGTCCTCTTCTGGGCCATCGTGCTGTTTCTGCACTTCCTCGGAGAGTTTATCCTGAAGCACAGACAATGAGACAAGGTTAGAGGGAAGGAGGGAAGGGGAGAAAAAAAAGGAAGGGGAAGTTTGGCAAGTAAAAACCTGAGCAGATGGGAAGAAAGCGTTCGAATCTAAAGGAGACAAATGTTTCAAGGTGAAAAAAAATGGGTAAGGAGCCTTGAAAGGCAGGAATCAGAGGGACGGAGGAAGAGGACGGGGAGTGGATCAGATGGACAGATGGGACAAAAGGGAGGAGGCTTCCACAAAACATCCCCTAATCCCTAATCATGTCTCACTTGTCTTCCGACGAGTGGCAGCGACCTTGAGGGCTCTCATCTCATCTGTGTGATGGGGATCCCGCTCTCTCTCTCTCAGTCTCTCTGCCAGCTATCTCTTTCTCTCTCTCCTGTATTTTTTTCTGGCTTCCTGGCATCTGCCATGATTAACTACTGGTAATAATTAGCTACTAATTAGGCAAGCTCTGGCTAGCGCTGAGCTGCAAAAAGGAGAAACACAATGAGCTCCCCGTCACACTCCAGAGATTATTCATGGAGGAGACACTTATTCATTGAACTTCGATTCACCCGACTGATATGCTGTGAAAAAAGGTCATGACAAGAGAGGAAGAAAAAGTGATTTTCTGCATTTCCCTGTCTTTTGCCATTGTAAAGTGAATGGCACTGGATTGTTGACTGTCGCTGGCAACTACAGGCAATTTCAAAGACATCACCTTTCGCTTTGAGAGGCTATCTCTGGCTTTTTTCTGCATTTAACAGGTTTAATAGCAGCCGTGACCACTCTTCCCAGCTTGAATGTGTCTGAGTCGACAGCAGTTCATCTGCAGAGAGATTTCCTCCTCTAACACTCTCATGCTGTCTCATCTGAATACCCGTTAGAGGTCTTAAAATTACAGAAAACTCAGAGAGAGAGAGAGGATGTGATGGATTTTCTTTACAAGCTTACAGCACTTGATGGACTAAAGTGAGTCCAATCATCTCTGGAAGTCTCTGGAAATGGAGCCGTGTCTGCCCTCAAACATCTGCTGTTATGATCAACAGCCAAAATTAGAGAAAAGTCAGATATATTTTTCTTATTTCCTGCCCTATTGATCATGTTGTGACCTCTATGAAGGCATCCCCGTACCTGCTGAGTCGGGGGCCAGTGGATTTATCAGAGAGAAATAATTGAGAGATAAATCAACAATGAAGAAAGCCATGAGTCGCAGCCTTAACTAGATGAACTGTAGGTTTTAATTAAAAACAACTCAATTCAAAGATTTATCCCAACCGCTGTGATTTCTCATCCTTTTAAATGAGCTTTAAATTTCACTTACAGAAGTATTACAACCTGTCGTGTCTTCCAGCTGGCTTGTGTAACTCCAACCCCCCCGGTAACACTGGAGGTATTATTGTGGGACGCTGAATGAATCAACTGTTGCTTCTCCTCAAAAGACATATGAGTTGGACTCTGATGTATGACTGTGCACACAGATAAGTGTCAAAGCTGCAGATACCTGTGGTTAATGTGCAGGTGAGCAGCCCTGATGGATGTCTACATCTCGCCTTTTATATATCCAACAAGCTTCTCTCTCCTAATGGGAACTGGAAATAATGTCCTTTGTTTTCAGCTTGATCCAATCCCCCCTCAACATATATTAGGTTTTCAGTCTTGTTTGATTCCATCAGACGACAGGGTTTTGAGGCAATGCTTCATAGTCACGGTCTTAGGTTTGCTTTGGTTTGCTTTGGTTTGCCGGGGCCAGCCTGCGAAGTCTGCGGTTTGCTTTGAGAGATCAGAAGGCGCTAAAGGGCTCGGTAATAATCTCCACAGAGAGAGAGAGGGAGAGAGGGGGGAGCATGGAGCGGGAGAGGGGAGGGAACCTTGTCCCTCAAGCTGCCCTTTCAAGTTATTGAGTTTGTCTGCTGAATACACAGAACCCAGCCGCGGCAAGAGGACGGCTTTTGGTTATACATCAGGCGGGAGAAGCTTAATAACCCTCCGACAATGTCCATCCACCGCGGCAACATAGTGTGTCTGCAAACTGTGTGGAAGAGTATCCAAGTGTGTATTGACGTTTTAATTAGTAAGTATCATAAAATAGAAAACTCTCTGGTTCCGGCTTCCTTAAATGTGAGAGTCGGGAGAGACTTTTCTGTGTTTTATATCGTCTTAAAATCAATATCTTTGCCAAACAAGCATTTTGATGACGTCACCTGGGGCTTTGGGGAACTACTTTCTGACACAACAACTCACTGATTGATGAAGAAAATGGAAAAGCAAGGATTTGAGGACAGAAAATAAGGGAAAATAAAGGCTGGTAGCAGCCTTGTCTTCACTGGTTCTCCTCATACATAATCCATTTGTGTTGAGGAACCCACAGAAGATTAACTCTGTGTACACACAGGACCTTATTTGCATATTAAAGCACCGAATTTGGTTCACACGTACTTCAGAAGACCCCCTGTCGAGTCATATTTTCACGACGGAGCTTTTGAACCTCGGGACAAACTTGCAGAATATTGGTCTACTATCGTTAAATCCCATGTTTCTTGAAAGTACCGGCACTAAAGTCACTGACATTTAATGTCATGGCGCTCTTTTTTTTTACCACCACTTTTTATTTGCACTAATCATTCAAAGGCGTTTTTCGGCATCTATTCTTGTCTTTTATGCAGAGTGATGAAGGCATGTAGTCATTTATACAGACACTCTCTTTATTGCATGCTCGCTGTACTATAGTGCTGCCCTTTTCCTCTGTTCCCTGGAGGCGATACAATGCCCGCTGTTTTAAGGACACTGTAATTATCATATGCTGCTTGTGTTACATATGATCACATAGATGCTGAATGAAACACTTTGCGCAAAGTTGGAAGCAGAAGAACTTTTTTTTTTTTTTTTTTTTTTTTTTACAGCTCTCAGACGGTGAAGTAACCCCCTGTAAACACGCTGCGCTCCGAATCATGACCCCACAGGTGACCCCGCGCTCCACACATAAACAGCATTGCTATTCTTTCTGCCTCTGTGCTCAGCACAAGCAGCGCTCTCTCTTATGTAACAGGGTCACCCATGAATGCTTTCACCTTGGCCCCGCCTGGCTTTATCCAATGCTGTGGATTGCACTCTACCTATTGATTACTGCTAAGTCAGTGCATAAATACAGAATATCTTGAGAAGTGAATTTACAATAAAGCTTCACCAACCGAGCAGTTCTTTGACCTGTCAAATGAATCGACTAATTTTCAGGAAATTATGAGGACAGTAGTTTACCTTATAGGCCTTCATGATGTCCACTGTGTCCACAGCAGTCTGCTCCAGGACGCCCTGATTTTGCAGCAGCGACCGCACCGTCTCTTCCATCCTGCACACATAAAACACATCATCGTGTTCAGTCATCACATCTCATGAACGATGGAGTTATGCAGAACATGTGACAGACACTTCTTTGATTTTGCAGACGTTTTGGTGTAAAAGACGAGTCGCTGTCTGACATCTTTCAGGTGGCATCGTGGTGCTTTCTCTTCAGCTATGCTACTCAACTGGATTTTGGATAACTTTTTAAAAACCTGTATTGGAGAACAGCTGGTGTGAACCTGCCCTCAGGACCTTGGAGTTATTCTGATTTAAAATGTCTGAATCGATGAGGTGCCAAAGCCATCAGCGCCCTCTAAACTGATGAGCAGACTCAAAGGTACCACAGCAACGTCTAAATGGGGCTCCATTTTGAAATGGTTTAACTATTTTGTAAGATGTTTGTTGTTTGAAGTGATCATTGCATCCTTCAAATGTGATTTTTTTTACACTTTTTAAAAGCATGCCCAAAGTGAAATTGAAAAGAGAATGTGCCAGGGACGTAAGATGGATGAGTGGAATTTGTTTGGACCGAATCCCAACTACTGTTCAGCTCACTGCGTTGGGGAAAACGCTGTCCAAATGTCGAGATCAAGCACAAAAACGTGCAAACATTGTACTTACTAACTTATTGTGTGTGGTTTTGCAGGCGTTTGTCTGTGTACAGCTGCGTGTGCGCCTGCTGATGGCTCAAATTAAGTGCAATCACAGCAGCAAATGCTGAGCGAGTCACCTTGACCTTCAAGACCTGGTCTGCTCCAAACAATCTGTGCTCCTGTTTTCTGCTGCTAACGCTGCAAGCTGCATGCAAAACAGGTGCCAAAGAGTGCGTACAGAAAAATGCTTCTGCCTATTACCATCTGAATAAGAGCTGCGTGCAATCTTTATCCCTCAAGCGACAGCATGAGCTTTGACCCAACATATATTCACTTTGGGATTCTGCAAACAAGAAAAAACGAGCACAGCACCAGATAGGCTACATGAGATGATGCTGGACCCAGCTGGGTTCATGTAACCAGGCGTGATAAGATTTTACTGACATTCAGGAAGCCATTGTTAAAGACAGAGCACCCCAACAAAAGAAGGGCTTTTGGCATTGTGAAGTACGAATCATCTGGATTTCATGACACCATCTTCCTCCATCGTCCTCTTCTTCTTTTAGTGTTTTCATTCACGGTGAAGTCAAACACAACAAAGACTCAAGTACTTTACACATACACATACATGTATACATACATGAATACATGCTGTGTTATAAAGTCATTTCACAGTTCTGCAGTTGATCAGCCCTTGCAGTGTATGAGAATGAGCGCAGGCAGGCAGGACAGCGCTGGCCGCGCCATCTGTCCCGCCTGAGCCATAAAGCCGACCGTAATCAGGCTGTTAGTGGTCGACAGTCGCAGAGGCGGGCGGATGTACGGGCCGGGCTGATGGCAGATTGCTCCAGTTCCTGCTTTAAATGCTGGCCTTAATCGCCACATCCTATAGAGCAAAGAGGACATGACATGGATGGCTTTGGAGTCCAGAGACGCTGACACGGGGTCAAGGACCAGCCTTGATCAGCATGGCAAGTAGGGGCTCTGACCACCTTCAGCATTAGAAGCACTGTGTGCATCTTAGGTGCTACCGTGACACTGGAGTCCCACAGATGGGAATATACATATCTTACTTCCAAAAGGACACAAGGATTTCTACAATCCTCTGCCAATCTGGATAAAGAATATTCTGCACAAAAATAAAGATTGTAAAGCTAATTCTTAAGTTGTGAATCTATTTTCTTGATCCAAAACAGATGGTGACTGGAATTACAGTGTCTCCTGGCTCATTTTGCAGGATGCAGGAAAAATCAAGTATTTTTATTTGAATGGCATTAACGTCGATAAAGGTGCACACGCAGCAAACAGAAGGGACGTGACATGGATAAACATGTAAAGGTTGGAGTTTTGACAATGAATCCTGAAAGGAGAAATGGCAGAAATATCATTGGGCGAGCCGACAGATGGAGTCATAATCATTCCGAGGCTGCATGCATGAAAACATGTGCAGAAGAGGGCAGCGAGGCGGTGAATGTAAAATGAGAGGAATGATATCAGCATTTGTTTTTGTAGCCTGGTGTGCTACCTGCAATAACTGCCAGAGAAACCGGCTGTGACTGGCACGGCCTCGGTGACCTTCGCATTATTAAGTGGCGGGACGGTAAGAAACACTTTCGCATCGTGCATGAAGGACGGAGGAGGGAGCCGGGTGGCGGGGGACGTCTGGATGTAGAGTGTGGCATTCCCGCACACCTGAAAGAGACCCTTTGTGTTTTTAAAACAGACCCAGGGGAGCCGCCTCGCTCTCCACCCCCCATTTGAAGGTTTCCTGCCATGGGAGGCGCAGATGTGTGGCATCTCGCCGGACAGACTTTGGAGTTTTGGACAGCGGGAACGGAGCAGAGCCGAGCGACTTTGAAGTTTTAGTAGTGGCGCTGAGGGACCAGTATACTTAATGTGGACAGAAAAGACCCGGGTCCATTTGTAGGGAAGATTTATTCTATCTGGACAAAAGATGAAAAAAGGGAAACTCACTGGATTCTCCACTCTCTAATCTCCTCAATGCCTTTACAGCCATCAGTAAATCTTCAAGCCCTTCTAAAAAACATGAAATGCACATGTTCAAAGTATTCACCCACTCCAAGTATGATGTTTTTTCACTCTGTGATGAATGTGAACTGCTGCTTTTCATCTCATTTTCCAACAACACAAATAACGGCTTTGGGCAGTCTCAGTCGCCACAGTCCATGTTTGACTGACTACAAATAAACTACTTAGAATGCTGTTAAACTGCATTTCTTCTCATTCAAGTCACTGATAAGTCATCAGAAAGTATTGTGAGAGAGCCTATCACAAAGTTGTCTAAATAGACAAATCCAAAGCTGTAAATCTGAGCAAAGAACAGAACAGGACGAGTGCCTGGCAAAAACATCCCATAAAGACAAACAGCATCATTTGTCATTACTGTAAATTCAGCTGCCTGAAAGCTATTTATGTGTATGATGGATGAAATATAACTCAGATGACAGAGCATTACTTTACATAAAAAAACAGTCCTGCTCGGTGTGATAGAGTGATTAATCTCAAAGTGCTCACAGACGACCTATTGAAAACATCATTCAGGGAAGGACAGGGGGAAGGACAAGGGTGTGTGTGTGTGTGTGTGTGTGTGCGCATGCATTTTGAAGGGCCGTATGTGGAGATGAAAGCAAATTCAGACTTTTCCCAAACCGCGCTGCTGCACGGGCTGAATTTCAAACGCTGTGCTCGTCAGCAGTCCGGGAAATACAATTAAAGGTCCAATCAATTTTCAGCCCGAGGTCTGATGATCTGCAGGCCATCACATTCTCTCCTCCTTGCAAAACACACACACACACACACACACACACACACACACACACAGATGCCTGTTTGAGAGTTTTGAAGTGACAGGGAACTGTGGAGGTGAACAAGTGGTGCATCATCAGCACGCACCGGGGCAATTAGAGGTGAAATGCTGGGTTGTCCGCTCATGCCGTTAACATATGAAAAACTTCCTCTAACTTCTTCCTCCTCTTCTTCGCAGTTAACTGTCAAAAGTCACGAAGACTTCAAACGAAGGAGTGTTTTATTCAAAACTGTCTCTATTCCTTGAAATTGCAGAGGCCTTCACAGAAGATGATCAAAGGACTTCAAATCTTTCTCAGGAGCAAACAACGTTCACGCAAAACTTACCACAATTTGAGTTTTCCTGCTTTTTTGACGCCACCATTTCTCCTGAAAAACGCCAGGTAAACTGTGCAGACATCCCGGAGCTCCATGTGCAGAGGCATCCCAATCCTGCTCTCGCAGCTCGACAACGCGACCCAGACTCCGCTGCAGAAATGTGGGTCTCTAGGCTAAAATAGGCCACGCAGTCATCACGTAAGCCTGAGTGCTTTTCGCTCGATCGACAGAGAGCAGCGTGGTCGGTCAGCCCGGCGGCACATCTCCTGTTCTCGTTTTCTACTTGCTGTGTCTCCAGTGTGTCATTATCCGACACGGGCCCCATGCAAAGACAGCGATCTGGCAGGCAAAGACTTTCCCATATGTCCTACGCTAAGCCCTCTCCAGAGGAGCAGGGCCCCTGCTGTGAGGCAAGCAGGCCGGCAGTCTCGGATCAGACGGGAAACAGGGATGGGTTTGTGGGGATGAAGCACGAGTAAGGACAGGGATCCCCCTCCTGTTTCGCCAGCAAGCGTGTGTGGTTTAAGTGTGTGTGTGTCGTGGGTGATTAAGAGGCTTTGGCTTCTCTAAAATCAACACTTTCCATGCAAGAAATGCTGACATGGGGGCTGCACGCCAGGATGCTCGCAAACGATGCTCGTTTGTTTATTCTAGCTGTCGCTCTCTGCCTGCATCTTTACACGTCTCGGACCAAGCTGGAGACGCTGATCTGAGCTGTGATGTCCCCCAGATGATTATCTGGGCTGCCAGAACTCCTTGGCAGCAGCATATTAGCTGCGCCGCGTCTATATTTCGTGCGCTCACTTTTGAGTTGCTGTTTTTGCCTTTGCACAGGAAACTTGGAAACAAAACTGAAGGTGAAGATAACGTCATCAATCACGTGAGAACTTGTTTACAACAGGATAAAAGATCAGAGAACTGGGTGAACGGAAACAAACCTCTTAACAAGAAAGAAGCTCTAAACTGCCAAATGATGGAAAGCAGCCGAGATCAGCGGAGACACGTCAGCTTTCCTCTGTCTGTCTCTGTTCACACTCTCACTTTATCAGCGGCTGTCAGAGGCTCAGGTTGACCGCGACCCCTTAATCACATCTGACCGCTGCACAATTGGAAAATCCTATTCCCGCTGAAATGATAGGGAGAACAATCACCTGGTTGTGCGGCCGGATCGGGGCCGTCGGGGGGCCCTCGCGTGACCGCCGCATCGACGGCCGCAATCGCCTTATCTGACCCCCGGCGTGCCCCGGCAAAAAAAAACTGTCTGTTTTCGGCACAGAATTATTCCATTCTTCTTCTCGTTCTCCTTTCCAGCAAATCACTTATGTACGCCCACCGGGTGATTGCCTAGCTTAACTCGACGCTAAGCCACTGTTATCCTCTTAGAGCTGTTTTGCAAAAAACATGCAAGGAGACCCTTTCTTAGACGTGACCTAAATGAAGGGAGAGGGAGAGAAAACAAACTCCCGGGGACCGAACCATAGGCTTCTGGTGAGAGGTTTGGAGCCTGGAGGACGGTCCAGAGCTGTAAACGCCACGCACACGGGGCAGCGTTACAAAGGTCCTCACCCTCGCCCTCACCGCTGACTCACATCAGAGACCTTTAACCTTGTCAACAAGGCACACATGCTAGAGAAGAAGAGATCAAGAGGCCAAAGCTTTTAGTACACTCACAGTCATATTTCACTCCCATATTTGTCGACCGACTGCTGTGTAAAAGACACAGGATGCCCAGGAAGGCTTTATGAAAATACACTTATAATTTAACGAGCCAGACACATTTTGGTTTATTGACCTATTTAATGTATAATACCATTCTCATTTCTCATTTCATTTCTGCATTAAAATTGCAAAACCTTAGCAGAGGCGCAGTCTGTAAAGAGCGGGAATTAAAAGGGACATATGGAGGGAATCAGATTTAGGTTTCTTACTCTCTCATCCCTCCAGCAGTCCCGCTACATTTGGAAGGATTTAGGCTGCAAATTCACGACGGCCCGTCCCACATGTTCACCTCTGGCCAGAGGAAGCAGTTATAGCAATGAGGAAGCCATTGAATCCTCAAGAGCGTGCCACCGGACCAGACCCGTCTCCGCGATGGGTTACAGGCATGTGTGCTCCACATGTGAGACGGAGACAGAGAAACAGACTGAGGAAGACGCCCCGGTGGGGGACCCGAGCCGTTTGGACAGCGTGGAGTCCATTAGGAGCCGCGCCGCTCCTGAGACGGGTCGTTTGGGAACAAGGAAGACTGAGTGGAAAGTGGTCAGGATGGAGAGGGGTGGGTGATCACACCTAAAGTTCATGCTGCATGTTTAATATAATTTGCCATAAAAAAGCAGAGAAAAAAACACTGTAAATCAAATAAAACTGCCCTGCTTATTGAATTTGTTAGAAGTGTCTTGGTATCTGCAGATTCAGATAGTTTTTGTTCTCTGTGTTCAGGTCTTAGGGCATCTGTCTCTGAAATTTCCGCCTTCAATATAATAGAAGTTAGAGGAATCTAGTTTGTGGTCAGAGCGTTGAAAAATGGCAGCAATATCTGTTTGCAGAAAAAAAGTGCTGCAGATACTCTTTCCCCGAGAACTATCTCTTCAACAGGAAGTTAAAAAAAATGTTGCTGGTAAAGTGTTTTAAATGTAATGAATCACCGCTGCAAGCAGGACAAACTAATTTCTGTTCTCCTGCGCTGTACAACAGGAAGTCTGAGCTATAACAGGTGGACACATTCGGCCTTTAGAGAACAGTGGGTCACAAGTTTCACGGTCAAAGAATGGCGCTGCAAACTCGGTGAATACGTGTCAACCGCAGCAGCTGCCAGACAACAGAATATATAGAATATATAGAATATATACCGCAACCACGAGGTCGGGCTGAATTCGCCGCTGTTAGGCTTGAGGCTAAAATGTACGAACGCCGGCTCCACCGGAGGACGGGTGATGCTGACGCGGGGACGGATGCCCTACTTCCGCAAAAGCTTGTAATCTGACCTCTTTCACCACGGCTACAAACATCATAACCAGCGTGTTTAATCCAAGGTGGAAGCGGAGCGTGTTGTCTGACACAGTTACGAGCAAGTAATGGGTCACACAAACCCAGTGTGGCACTCAGTGAGAAAGTGTGTGTGTGTGTTCTGAAAAAAAAAAGGGTGATTGATACCAAAGCTCTCTGATGGGGTTGGCGATTTAGTGCAAGCGATAGAGTGGAATAACCCAAATTAAGTTCAATCAGACGTAATTCCCTGCTCGAGTTTAGACGTTAAAGAGAGGCGCTCAAATGAGCCAATAAATCCAAGAAATATGAGGTGCTCCCAAAACAGTCCAGACAACTATTATCTCTTTAACAGCCCTCGTCCCCATTGGGCAGGAGTAAGGAAGTGACTTCAAAAGGCCGACCCCCCGCACCACTGCCACCTCCACCGCCTCCCCTGTATCCTGTTAATGACCCCAGATGTGTCGTCTTGAACAGGGGCCTGATTCATCTGGCTAAGTTCTGCAGCCGCCAAGGCATGCAGGGGGTTGTGGGTATCGAAGAGGGGGGGCATTTTCGAATGTGCCAAATTAAAACACTGGGGCCAGGCGTGGCTGGATGCTTGGATGATTAGAAGAGAGGGCATTGATCTGCAAACAGAACATAATCACTCAGCTCCCTCTCCGGCTTCGATGGTCCAGCTGTAGTGCTGTGGTAATGCGAGTAGCACATGAATGCATACAACACATACACACACACACACACACACACACACACACACACACACACACACACACACACACACACACACACACACACACACACAGGCGAGTCTGAAACTTTACTCTGCGGGCCGTGGAGGGATCTCAACCTGAGCGTGACTGTCCAAACGACACGTCCAGACTTGAAAAGTGCTGCCATTCCTGCCTGTTTACATCATCTCACACACACACACACACACACATTTTGTTTTGCATGTTCACACACATGCTCTCACACATGCTCTCACACAGAGAATGCTGTCGGGTCGTAAATCTGCCGGCACCGGTCATCATTGTTGTTAGTCGAGCCGTCTGCCATAACCGGTGTGCTGTTACTCTCTCACATCCTGCCAGGAACGGCCCCTTCAAGACGCCAATGACTCAAAATCAAGCAGACCGGATTGGCTGCGAACGCCGCGGGTTTGCCGATGAGCGCACGTGTGTTCTGGGGGATAATGACTCAGATCCAACGGGCCAAAGCAAAGAGACGTCAAGGGAAATTTATTTCCGAGCCACCTTCAGCAAACCGGTTTACCTTGAACGCCTCGCAAAGAACAAAAGTGACAAAACAACAATGATAGATAAGTCCGAGAGGAAGCAAGCGCAAAGATACTGGAGCCGAACCCGTGCGTGTCTGTGTGTGTGTGTGATTGTGTGAGCAGACTTGAGAGCATCAGGGAACAAAGGCCGTCTCCTTCTCCCTTTCCAGGAGCGTCTAATCTCGGCACCGGGCGGAGGGGCGACGACAATAAAGTCTTTAAGAGGATAAGCATGGTAAGCAAAACAAAACGCAGCCAGGTGAAACCAAACAAACTGCCACGGAAAGGAACTGGAGAAAAGTTCTGTTTCTCTGTCTCACACACACACACACACACACTCAATGAAACCGCAGCTCCGGTCATTACCTGAAAACTGCCTCCCTCATCTTCAAGCCGGACGTAAATGCGAGGGCCCCTAGCGGCCCCCGCCTTCCTGTCTGCTCACCGGTCATCCTGTACGAGTGTGGTCACACAGGAAGGGGAGAGAGTAGATGGGTGGTGATGGTGTGGGTGCTGGTGGTGGTGGTGGTGGTGGGGGGGGGGGGTTGGACGAGGCCTCAGGATGTCCTTGCCGGGTAGATGTCCAAATTTACTTGACGGATTATATTTCGGTCTCTCCAATTCATTTATCCTTCTCTCTACAGGCGAGTGCTGAAGGACAAGAAGACCGCTCCTGATGGCCCCATCTTTCTGTTCTCCCTCTCCTGTCCTCTCCCGTCCTCTTCCGTCCCGTCCCAGCTCTTAAATGTCTTGCCCATATGGAGTGGGACGTCCAGGGTGGGCCGGGGAGGCTGCCGGCCCGTGCGGCTGGAGTCTCCCACTAATCCGCAGGAGTTTAATGACAGCAGGCCTCGCTGGTGGTGGTGCAGCCTTGGGGATGAGGAGGCGAGGGGGTGGGGGGGTTGACCCGAGTCAGGAGGGGCTGGGCATGTGACCCACACCAGGCTAAGAACGCCCAACTGGTTGGGGGAGGGTGCGTGAAGGAATGGATATAGGCGTGTATGTGTGTGTACACCTAAGTGGTCAGTCACTTGAGGAATGCAGACTTTCTGATCTCAGCCGTGAAAACAAATTAAGCTTTTTTGATTTTTTTTTTTTGGGGGGGGGGGCAAAAGAAAAGCCAGTTGTTCCAGTTCTGCCTTACACTGAACTCTTGCCAAAAAGTGTATGAGTTACAGAGGCAGACACACAAACACAAACAAAGGCTGTAAGAAGCTGAGATTCCCCTGAGTGCGTCTGGCTCCAGGAGCCACTGTCTGATCTTTTCCTGCCCGCTGTGGATACGCTTGTTTTGTTCATGTCTGCGTGTGATACCGTAAAGTGCGACTCTAACAAGCATCTCATTACCTTTGTTTCATATCATCACAGAACACCTCTGTCTCCCGGTGCCACGAATCATGAAAGCTCAAAAAGAAAAAAAAAGGTGGCTAAAATCTGAATCAACCCTATTTTTTGGCAGAAAAATTCATTTGAAACGGTGATTTGCATAATCTTTGATATCTTCACTCTAACGTTGGCTGGCTTTTATAATTTAAATTGATACGCACCAGCCCGGTTTCACTTCCATCTTCATGATTCAAAAGCACAACTTCAATTAATTAGCAATACGCAAATCAATGTTCGCCCGAGGTCAAACAGATCCTGGTCTATTTAAAAGATTGGACGTCCACTTAACATGATTTGCGGGTGTTATCTTGAAAGACACATTGATGAACTGAGCTTTCTATTCCCCTAATGCTCAACAAATAACAAGCCTAAATCATCGGGGAGATATGGATACGGGTCTCGGCGGGAGTCGTCTGCCGGGTTGACGGCGAGCGCGCACGGCTGCTCGAAGTGGTGCATGTGTGTGCGTGTGCTAAGAGGTGTGTCCATAAGCCAATCATTGAAAACAGCAGAGCAAGCGGCAAGTGGGGCAAAGGTTCATGGGAAGACACTCGCCAGTAACCTGGTGACCGAGTTATTTTTCTTTTTTCTCTCTTTTGGTTTGTAAGTCGCTAATTAAAGTGACCACACTGATGTCCCATCTGCCACCTGGGCACAGTGCCACCGATTATTGGCTGCCATGTAAGCATGTTAATCCACTGAAGGGCCAGGTAAACGCACACTGCTCACACACACACATACACTGGCAGCCTGCACAAAGGCTCGCTCATTCACATTCAGATAAGCGCTCAGCAACGCTTAAACAAAGATTAAGACTTTAACAGTGAGACTGAAATCCTGTTAGCTTGTGTGCGTGTGTGTGTGTGTGTGTGGAGGCAGAAGAGAGATATCTGTGCAACTTGTGGCAGAAAAGCCCACACCCCACGGGAGTCACAAAAACCACTGAGAGCGCGCTGCACACCAAATAACAGCAATCCAGTATGATGACGATGAGCACCAGTAGCTGTCTGGGCGACAGACTCACCTGTCTACGCGGGGACCTGTGCAGGACCCAATCAGGGATAAGCTTTATATATTTCCCTCCAAACTGCAGCACATTGACTCCCGTATTTGCTCCTATCTACTAATTCACCCCCTGACTTTAAGAGTCTCACTTCAAGAGGGAGGTGTGCTGTATCTCCTCATATAGTATCACTTTTTCCTGGCAAAGTGTGCAGGGAACATAACAAGTCTACACGGGTCAAACAGGGAGACACTTTGTGTCCAAACACGAGACGTGGACAGGTGCAGCCAGCTGTGTTGGAAACATAAAAGTGGTCCAGACAGGTTTATGCAGGACTGTGATGATTTATAAACCTCCACCTGAACACAACGTCATGCTATACCAACTGGAACCGGCCTATAAGGTGTCATTTCATAGGTCAGGTGGGGCGTCTGCTACTGACATACAGAGCAAAGGAAAATTGGCTGAAAATGAAATCACCCCCCCTTTAAATCTGTGGCTAAAAGAAAGGACCCTTACGCAAGGCACTTAACCCCTGTGGATGAAGCACAGCTGGATCCAGCAGTGATGCCATGTGTTGCTTTTAGAAAAAACAAAAAACAAAAAGAAGGGATGCGAGGAAGTTGAACATAAGTGAGAGACTCTGAGCTTAATTCAGAGGCAACAATGGAACATTTTAAATATGTGATAAATCTCTGGACCGGCTCTTAAATATTTTATTCCTCCCCTGGCGGCGACTCTGCCCTCATCTGCACTATAACACTGGGACCATTAAAAGGTACAGGATTTTCTCCACCAACTTAATGAGAAGATAAGCAGCCAATGTGAAATCCTCTGGACTCTTTCTTCTTCTTCTTTTTTTTAAAGAATGCCTATCGCTTAATTATAGCATCAACTCCGAGTCTCAATTTTGCCGTCCCGCTCTGTCACGCCTCGGTGGGTGTGAGGTGGAGGACGAGTTCATGAAATAGAGGTTACTAAAGTTAAGACAAGAGCGCTCCACACTTTTACAACGTCTCCTTTTCATAGCCGTATCAAACCATTTGATGACAAGGTCGAGTGACCGGGAGAAATATCAACGAAGTGTTCAGAGAAAAAAAAAAGAAAAAGAAAAACTGGGCAAGAGCGGGGACAAGGAATCGACTCTGAACTGTATAAAGATGCAGTGCTGATTGCAGGAAATTGCTTCAAAAAAAACCAACAACCTGGTTTGAGTTTGTCACAGTCTGGCATTTGCTTGCTCCACGTCTGCTGCTTTTATTATTCAATCTAATATCAAGCTTGTTTGACTCTCATTGGCTGTCCAGTACTTTTGCATATGCGCTGTGAAGCGTACTGGCATCTGTCACACAACGCTGCATGTCGGCTTTTGAGGGGACTTGTACCTGGAGAACTGTTGCTGCAGTGAGACCATCTGCGCCCGTCCAAGCTCTGACTCCTCCGTCACTTCCCGCAGACGCTTCTCGCTCTCCAGTCGCAGGCGTCGCTCTTCCTCTAGCTCGTGGGTCAGCTTTTCTCGCTGCGGGCACAAGAAATAAGAGCGGTTATCTCTCGGCGCCATGTGCTTGACGTCTTTCCCCGAGTCATATTTACGGCCCCTGAGGTGTGAGTCCCTGAAACACTCGACCTCTGACCCTCCTTTAAAAAGGTCATGTAAAAACGGGCTGTTTTAACTTAAACATCATGAAACCATCTTTATTTTGTCTCAGTCTTTAGGGATGAAATAAGACAATAAATGTGTGATGACATTTGAGCGTGTTGTTACTTTGAAATGTTCTTAATGGACCTCCACTTCCTCCCATCGCCACCACAGAAAGTTCACACCAAAATGTCAGCCAACACCTTGGCCTCGATCTCCCTCTCCCGATCTTCCTTTCCATTTCCTTTTGTGCATATGTACTGCATCAACGGCCCCGAGCTTTCACAGCCTCTGCAGTCAGAAATGGCTCTGCAACTACGAATAGCTTGTTTACTGCAAAAAGTCTTTTCTGACTAAACGTGACCTCGCTCGACTTGACTTTTGATAGACTTTGAATTCAGGAGCCAGAGCTCATCAGCAAGAGGCAGCTGGTGGAGCTGAATGCTTCAATTTCCTCTGCAGCTAAGATACAAAATTAAAGCCCAATAACTTAGGACGCCATCATCGCTGTAAAGGTGAGTTGTCCTTGCCTTTCATTCCTTTCCTCATGCTTTTCCACTTCATTTTAGTGTTGTTCTGTAGTAAAAGCAAAGTGTTTTTTCCCCCTTCCGTTTGGTTTTTAGGATGAGTTAACCCCTTCCTCTATCATGAGGAATTTCAAAGTGTGCACGGTCTCCACAGATAGCACGAGCATCTTTATCTGTCTCTTTGCACCAGAGACAATTCTAATTTTTTCAGACTTTAATTGGATTCTCCTCTGTCTGATGGCCTTGGCCATCTGCTCCCGGAAGAGAGGAGTGTCCTCGCCTCAAACCTGACTTCAAAGCCTACGAGCTGGCGCAGTCACTGACTTGAGGTGGTGGTTGGGGGGGTCTTTTTGGGTGACAAAGTTGTGAAGGAGCTGCGAGCAAACCGCTAGCAGCAAGACTGAGGATTTTTAGCTGACAGAGCACGGGAGTTGTGTCCACAAAGCAACTGGCTCCGTTTTCTTTGCAGAAGGTTTAAGTGCCCAAGCATCAAAAAGACAAGTCTGTAAAATAACTTAAAGTTGATTCCATGCCAAAGAGACTCACTGGACTGTCATTAGATTTTTTTTTTTTTTTTTAAAGAAGGAACATTCTTCTGCAAACTTTTGCTGAGTAAGAGACTTGCATGTGAAGTGCACTTTGTCTTATTTGTTTGGCTTTGCAAAGAGCAGACATTTTCTCCCAGAAAAAGAGAAGAGAAGCTCGAACGTTAAGTCGTTATGACTGTAATTGTGTCTGCAAAGAGACGAGTCATTCTCTGGCAGTAAATTCAGAGAGGGATTATCCTGTCAGTCCTTGCTAAAAGATTATATATCATCATCTGCCTTGAGAGGTGAGATCACAAAAAATATATATACAGAACGTGAGAGTCTGTCGACTGCTGAGATTGAGTCTGAGCTTTCCTCTTTCAACAGCATCATGGGGACATCTAGTGGTGTGAAAGCATAAGAGACACTGAGAAAGTCCCCCTGTTTATTTGGTATAAAGACAAAACATCCTCAGCATGTTTGTCTTTTCACTGAGTGTGTCACCAGCATCTGTTTCTATGATTTAATGGCAAGACATAAAAAACAAATAAGAAAAGAAAAAAATGTCAAAACAATTGGAAAGCACGTCTGCAAATGACCTAACATTTTAGAAAATTGCTATTTTTTACTGTTTTGAACGCAGCCAATAAGCAACCGTGTTTCACTGCGTTGTTACTTGGCAGGATTTCTGTCACAGGAACAGATTTTAACTGGGTGGATCGGTCGGGGAGGGAGAGGGAGAATATTAAACCCAAGTCACCATTAAAAGCCGTTCTGGTCCCTCTCTGCGGCCGTAAATTCATGGTTACTATGCGGAGCGGCTCTTTACACAACGGGGAGGCTCCCCCCGTCACGAGTAATGGCCACTGTAAATCCAGTCGCACAGAAACATAAAGCAGCACATCCCCCTGCCAAGAGCCAGACCTATACATCTGGACAGGACCCAACGACTTTCTGGCTCATTCTCACCTTCTTTCTTTAAGGGAAATGGGTCGAGAGATGCAAAAGAAAAAAAGGCATCATGGCATTTCATCCCTGCAACAATTTTTACTCATGTGGGAGAGTACAGAGAAAACATGTTTTTCCTTAAGTTAGAAACATGTTTTAATGACACAAACGCAGTAGAACCGCCAGCGTCTTGAAGTGTAGCTGCAGTTTAACAAAGTGTCTTTTCTTTGCAGCTACACTTGTGATCATGTGTACAGTATTGTTCAGCAAGTTGGCCTGGGAGCACAGTAGCTTCAGTCCCCATTTCTGTTGCCCACATGGCCCGACCAGCGCCCCAGGCATAAACCACCACCACTATGTGTCTGCTGACAGAGCCTTGCCAACAACCTCAATAACAACGCGGGATTTATAGTCGATGTCGTAGTAAAAAGGGCCTCTATTGCTTTTGTTCAATATATAATTTCAGCAATTTAACAAGGCCTGAGGCCGTTAAATCAAACATTACCATATCTTTATGTGGCCAGAAAATCCCTAGCAATACATTACAGGGGTTTTTTTCTCAGTTGAAATGCTTGTTGTGCTTTTTTTTTTTTCAGCGGTGAGGACTATGCTAATTGAAAGCATATTCTTTAACAAGCCTCGGATACAAAGGCAACACGCCTTGTTGCAGCACCCTGGGAAGACGTCTCAACAGTCACCACCGAGATGGCATGTGATGGAAACGTGCTTGGCAACTTTCTGTGAGAACATTTACTTTAGTTAATCCGGCGATTGAGGAGATAATCCTCTCACTTGACTGGCTGTCACGGCCCTGGGCGAACGAGGCGCAGTACCGCCTTCCCCCTGCGGAGGGCAACGTTTTCCTGGAAGAAAACCGGCATGGGTGCAGGACACAAAGCCGGCTCTATCATAGGAGGAAGCAATATCAGATGGAATAGGTAGAGTAATCTATAAAATGGCCCGGGTAGGGTTTTATATCGGCCTACTGAGCCATATATCTGAAACAAGCCCAGATTGGGTGTTTCAGGATTAAATTTGACCTCTGTCACAGACGAAGCCGGTTTCATTTCCTGGTTGATAAAAACTGTATCCATCTAGATCTGATAGAATTTATCACCAGCAGCATGTACAGCTCCAGATTGAATGGACTGGAAGATAATATTGATTTCAATACCGGAACAGATGAAAAATCAGGGATAAGAGAAAAAAGCAAACGCTAGATATACGCATGTCAGGCTGTGTGTTCTGCAGGTTGCAGTTCAGAGGCCTTCATCCCCATTTCTCCCATACAGACTCATACGTCAACAATTGTATTAGAAGCAGTGGAGCCCAGGATGAAGCTTGCCCCTGTAATTGGACAACATTAGATGGTAATGGTATTCATCCGAGCTGAATTACTAGTAGACTCGAACCCCCCTGATACCCTCCAATATCCACAGAGGACACTAAATTAATTACAGACCTCTGCCTCTCCTTGTTGTGCCTGCGACTCTACCCCCCATAAAAGAGAAGCTGTAGAGCAACGTTATCAGGTTAAGTGCACGAGAGAGAAGCCACGATGACTGTGTCTCTGGTTCTGCAGGAGCGTCCATCTGCGACTGTATATGTCCGTGCATTAATGCAGAGTTTTGGGGGCTACAGTTCAGGAGGGGGCTCAATAATCTCTTCATTACACAGAACCCCCCACTCCCTCGGTCGGCGCTCTTTGCCTAATCACAGGGCCCGGGAGCGGATCTCTGGCTGGCTGCTAAAGCAAACATCAGGGACACAATACACCATGCAGATTCTTCATTCATAAATAAAACATGCCACCAGGCTGTGTGTGTGTGTGTGTGTGTGTGTGTGTGTGTGTGTGAAGTCAAAAGAAAGTGTAACATGAGGACGACTTGGCTGGTTGACTGGTAAACTACAGGACATATTAGAAATGCCGGGTCAGATGCACTACTCTGAAGAGAAATGCTTGGAGAGGGGGAAGTGTTCAAAATGAACGTTAAATAAAATATCTTTCAAATCATCCACTCCACGGATACAGTATTAATTACAGTGCCTGTCTGATAATTAAAAAGAAGGGGAGGTGTAGGAGAAATTCACAGGAGCATATGTTTCCTGTTATAGAGAAAAAGGTTGAGTCTAAACAGTGTTTTATTCACTATAAATCGGCGCGCTCGCTCCCCCAGGGCTCCATCAATTCAATTATCACAGAGAGCCACCGCATTAGAGAGTACCACTCCTCTCTGAGACGGCCTCCAGCACTACAGCAAATAATACACACACCCCAGGAATATGCTAAATCGTACGAGTGGCCCATTTATCACTGCTAGGGGAGCTTGCCCACCCCACCCACGCACTTTCAAAAAGGCACCGTGGAGAGTGGGTGAAGGGGACGGTGTGGAGATGCGATTTGAGCCCGGCTGTCAGCGCTCGTCACCGCGGTGAATGTGGCGAGCGCTGCCGGGGGGGGTTGGGGGTCAGTGGACCCATCTCGGCCCCAGCCCCTGCCCGTGGCTGATAAGGCCAATCTGCAGAGACGGCACCTGAGTCCCCCCTCCTGGTCTCTGGACCTCCATGCTGTCACACGTCCTCCAAACAGCTGTCAGAAACACTCGGTGAGGGTCCCTCAGCAATGCAGCTCCACGAGGACTGAGTCCGTCTCCTGGGCCCCCCTGCCCATCTTTATCTGCTGAAAGCACGCTACACAAGTGGTCCATCTTAAAGGTGCATTTGATTAGTTTAAACACACATAAATCATTGTCAAGAAACCTTGACAGCTTGGACTAATTGCCACAAACCAATTAAACAATGGAGCTGAGTGCTCATAGCAACTGCTGTGCAGGTAAAGAAACCCTGTGGTACTAAAGTACTACAGTACAGTACAATACTGCAGACTGTGAGACTCGTGAGATGAAAATAACCCATCCTATCTTGGCTCCCAGGGTTATTTTACCATACTGTATCATCGCCCACTTTATATTCAAAAAGGCAGCAACTCCCTTCTTATCTTAACGTCATTTTCTGCATGAAATACTCCCGAGCAATCTAATTTTCGATCGTCCGCGCCCAAAGCATCCAGGGAAATAAGTGTGTGACTGCGCCGTACTTGTCGGGCTCATCTCTGTTTAAGCTCAGATATCACAGTGCGTCCACAAAACCCAAAGAAAAATAAAGCCAGTTACTCCCAAAAGCCAGATCGTTTATTTTCACATGTTGTTTAGACAGCCGTTTCCAGCAGTCATAATCTTAGCTAACAGTTTAAATGTCTTTTTAATGGTGAGCCTGCTCCCCCCTCGGCAGAGCGGGTGGGCGCTGCCTTTACGAGCCCACATACAGACTCCTGCTTTCTCTGTTTTCTGCCTGACAGGAAACCCAGCATCCTGCCCCTGACGCACTTAGATCGCACTTCTGAGTGGCATCAAAAGCGAGTGGGAGGACAGAGAGCGGCCCTGCCCGGCGGCCACGCCTCAGGGCCGGGGCGTGAAGGATTCCAGAGAAAAACCTACAGCAGCGCCGCGGCCGTGAACGAGCGGTTTGACTGGAGGCAGACAGGGCCGGTCTGTTGGAACCAAACCAGGGCGCTCGCAGGAGAAACAGTGACCTGTGCTCTGTCAAACACCTGACGGGAAATCCTCTGTTTTCCTTGCAGGAGTTTTGCAGATTTGCACTCCGCAGAGCGGGCCAAAAGAACCATGTCCGAGCCCTAATGTGGAGTTTGAGACACAAACGGGGTAGATCTGGTGTTTGTCAGACCGTATCACTTCAGCCTAATAACAAATGCATCTTGTGTGGCCGTGTTTTGCGGTTAAATACTTTGCACACCCTGAGCCTGAACGCAGAGTGCCCAGCAAATTATTGTAAAGGGCTTCGTGCGATTCTCCCAAACCAGCCATAACAAAAGAGTGTTGTACTTGTGCGCTGCCAGTAGCCACCCGTGTTTCACACCAGGAGACCCAATTAAAACACACGCTCCTCAGTAAACCCTGTTGTTAATGATGTCTCATTTACAGCTGTGCAACTTTGCAGACCCGAGGCGTAAGGCTGCGGCGGCGCGCACAATCGTAAAGATGCCTCGCACACCCCCCTCCCCACACGTGCACAGGATGCACCAGTAATAGTGCGGGCAACACGTTCCCGCAGAGCGATTCGGCAGAAGCGACCAGGTCTGCGCCGGGTAGCACCGGCGTTCTCTCGTTTGTGTGATCGCGTTACAAAGGAGACACTAATGGATGTAGAGAGGGGAGAGCGAGGGGAAACTGCTGCAGAGGGGCATCAGATACAGAGGAGGGGCAGAGCTGTTTTAATCTGTCTCCTCGGGTTAGTCCCTTGGCAGGCGAAGGACGGGAAGGGGGTGGTTGGTCGGGCATCGGTGTGGGGGTCTGCGGCTCCCACTTCACACCGCCAGCGCTTTTGACAATTATCTCCTTGATGCAGCAGCCTCTCTTTCAGTCCGACCGGAGAGTCGTGCCCGAGCTGCGAAGCCTCCCAGGAATGCCAGAAAGAAGGAGAGAGAGAGAGAGAGAGAGAGAGAGAGAGAGAGAAAGAGAGGGGAGTCCAACGGGGATAATCCCAATTTCAAATGGAGCTTAGTGGCATCCCCCTTCTCCCTTTCTTCCTCCACACCCCCCAACCCTCCTCCTGTCTGGCACAGATAACTCATCCCTCTCTCCCAGAACCCCGAGCATGCGCAGACACACACCGCTCTGAGGTAACAATTAACAAACTGGTCTGAGAGCCGGGCCTTCGCCGAAGCCTCGCCGCGTGGCTGGTCATATATTTTTCTTAGGCTGTGCTGAGGTCAGAGGGCGCCAGGGTGCTGACGTGTCGACGCGTGTGACACCAAACTGAATTACGTTATGTACACACACGGGAGAGGAGTGAGGAAAACTGCAGTCTGCTGCAGTCACAGCTGTCAAGCATCTGATCAGTGAGTTTGGCAGAGCACAGGGTCTGAAACTCAACTCTGGTGCAGTTTTTTTCCTGGTCGATATAAGATTTTGCCTGGATTCAGGAGCTAAATTATCATCTATCCAGTGTTTCAGGTTGTGTCCTATCCTTAAAAGTCTGTCCCTTCTCTGGCCGTTCATCTTTATTTATGACAAACAAGGTCTGCACCTGACAGATGAATTCATGAAGCGCAGTAAAGCGTAGCGCTGGAAAAAACTTTGTGTCTCGATTTCTCTCTGTGGGACAACCCGGCGTCGTGTTTACACTGAGAAAACAGAGGCGCATGCAGTGAGGCTGACGTGGACGCACGCATTCCAGTCATCTAATGTATATCTCCCGGCTGCAGAAATCAATACGGAGCGTTCCCAACTCACATGCACATGCATGACTGGGGGCGACGGCACGGAGGAGTCACATGGAGGTCAGGGAGGTGGGTAAGAGGGTGAAAGTTACATACATGTGACTTCCTTCTTATCTTTTTTTCCAGGAAATGTAGTAGTAAACAAACCCTGGAAGTGATGCTCATCTCCTTCTGCACTGAATACAGTTTCAACATGTACGAACTGAACTGAAGAACTGATGCAATTTTTCCACAAGAGGAAGCGTTCACAGTGGAGATTCTCTTCGCAATCAGCTTCTGTTTCGAAAATGAATTCAAGCCCCAATGATGGCAAGAATCTGCAGCGCTGACGTGCTCTTGAGCAACGCGCTGACTCTGTATCTCACCCTGCGCCTTCACCTCCCCGAATGTGGGGAGAGGTGAGAGAGAGAGAGAAAAAACAAGCGCTCCTCCTTCAGGGATCTATAGAGAATCCCACACAACGGTGCGAACATGTCAGAGCGCCCCGGCCCTTGTGCGCTGTTGCTTTAGGCCTGCTGCCACGAAGACAATCAGGGGCGTCACTGGTGTGCAGCCCAAACAGCTGGGCCTGCGGTCAGAGCCTCTGCAATCGGCTGAGAGCCTCGTCACATGGTTCAGCTTTTCACTTTCTGACCTCCCTTAGACAAACACATTGGCAAACACACAGAGAGAGAGATATGCACTCATGTCCACGTGTATGCTCAGTACATTCAACTCCTTTCCCTCCTTTCACCAGCTCTCACGGGAAAAAAAAGGGGAAAAGCACAATATCAGCGATTTCCAGTGAAGACGAGCAACGATGCGACGTGACAGCATTGTGATGTTGCACAACCTGAGCGTGCATCTGAATACCTGTTGTTCCTGCACAATGTCTGAACAGGACATCGAGAGAGATGTGTCACGGTGAACTGCTCTGTCCCACTACGGCTGAAAAGAACCTGCTTGTCTGCACATTTCTCCAGAACTGTCTTTTTGACGATGAAGTGTTGAAACACTAAAGATTGAGCTTGGCTGAGTGTGTGTGTGCATCGGTGTGTGTGTGTGTGAAGTGAGCATACTGTGGCATTTCTGGCTTTGTGCAGATTACAGGGCCGAGCGGCTCCACTGTACTTTACCATTGTTCCCTCGCTCTTGCTCCGTGCGACTTCCCTCTGCAGGCGAGCCACGGCCAGCTTTTCCCTGGACAAGAGGAAGAGGAGAGGAGGGAGAAGATGAGTCAACGGTGCGATCACCGTTCAGCGACCGACACATCAGACTGACAGCCATTTTCTGTGGCACACATACTGTTTCAATTGTCTGTTTCTGCACCATAACATCAACAAGTCTGCAGCGGTTTTCCCAAGAAAAATGCCCTGAAGCAACTTTTAAACAAATCAAGGAGAAACAAAGCGAATTCCCACAGACAGCTAATTGATTATCTGATATTTAATCAAAGTCAACATCGTCTGAGAAACAAGTGCCTCTCTCGTCCATCCATCTCTGTCTCCTGCGTAACAACAGAAACCGCACAGGCCTGCCAGCGAATCAGGCAGACAGACGCACACACGCACAGACACACACAGACACACACACCGAGACGACGGGGTCGTCCGCTAACCACACAAAACAGAGCTTGCAGTTCTGTCCGGACCGAAATAGCTCAAAGGAAACAAAAAGCAGGGCATCCTCGCGCCAGACCTTACATTGCAGACACACACTCATAACAGACTCACCCACACACACACACACACACGTGAACTGGGCTAAACAAAGAAATTGACTGTGCGCTTCCAATCCGTTTCCCACGTGAGGGCATTCCAGGCTTTAATGGGATAAATCTTGGCACACTAGCGTGGATAATAAAGAACCCAGTTTTATTGCCTCTCCTGAGGTATCACAACAACTGCAGCACCGCTCCAGGAAAACCCAGCCCGCATCCGCGTGAGGACACACGTTCGCTGTCTCATTCTCCAGCTCTTTATTATTTCCCAAATTGTGGGAAATACTGGGAATGTTTCGGGGGCCTCCTTTGGCAGCGCAACACGTGTCCGCATCTTCAGAATCTGCTGGTTCCAGACCAAATGTCATTAATTCAAATGTTAAATACTTCATTCAACTACATGCTAATAAAGTGCGCACGGAGTGGATTGACATGAGAGGCGCATGAGCCGCCAGATGTCTCCAATTATGGCCCTCGCACACTCAGCCAGGTATGCAAATGAGGCTGCTAATGAATCTGATTAATGACACTGATTAGCAAATATTTGAGACAAGACAAACTTTATTGTCCCAAAGGAAGTCCTGCTTGAACTCACTCTCTTGTTCTTTATTTAGCACTTGACATGCTGTCCAACAAAACAAAAGTCCTGTTTCCTACCTGACAGACTGACTCAGAGTCAGCTACGATCGGTCTGTGACCCATTAAGGAAGTGTATCTGGCAGACGGGGAACCGTATTCACCTGCACATTTTTCACATTTTCTTCACCGCAGCAGACAAACCCTTCACCAGCCCCCCAGACAACCCCCCCCCCACCTAAAAATAACTAATGACTAACATCCCCTGGTCACGTCTGACAAGACATCATTGTTTGTGAGCAGCTTACCTGTCAGGAAAGAAAAAAAAAAAGGTGGTGATTAAGACGCAGCTGGGGATGTACGGCTGACGGATGAATCGACCGTCTGGACTGAAACCTAAACACCGGCAGCAGCACCGCGGGTGGAGGACACACTCCACCGCCTGCCTTCCCTCTAATGGGAGCAGACGCGAGCCTGGCACGGCCGATTGTGAAACACATTTGTGCGTGGTTGTGTTCAAATCAAGGAGGAAGTGGTGTGCAGCGCTGTGCGGCAGTGAAGGTAGGCGTGTTTGGGTGTGAGTTTGTCGTAAACGCAGGTGTGTACTTCATTAAAGTGAAGGTGTCGTGGGACCATTCATAAACGCACAAAGCTGTGTGTGACTGCACATCTGACTAACGCACGTGTTGCAGTTACACAATATGGTCTTTGCCTATTACAACATGCCGTGTGCGTGTATACCATGACCCTACCTTGAGGAAAAAAACAAAGGGGAGGAAAAAGGGGGGGCTCTGGAACGTCTCACTGTAGATCTTGTTTTGTTAAACACGACTGGCCTGGCATTCCTCCAGTCTGTGTTATGGCTGAGCGTCAGCCCCTGGAAGGGGTTAAGTTTCAGGCCACTTATGCGCAGGCATGTTCCAGGAGTGACTCGGTGGCGCGAGCCAACGGCACCCTGGCGAAACCTTCTCTGAATATAGAGCAATTTCACATTCTGTGTTAAACATAATGATAGTAATTGGCACGAGCAGAAGTCAAAACAGTATTCCAGGACAGCGGTGACAATTGATTGATTGATTATTGTCATAAACTTCTTTTTTCTTTTTTTTCAACCAGCTGTATAAACGGTCCTATCAAAACAGTCGGACAGAGCTGGAGTCCAACCCAAACGCCACTGTGACAGGAAGTTTATCTCGAGTCATCTCGTGCAGAAGGCTGGAAATTTAAAAAAAAAGAGTCACTTTATGATTGCACGCTGATTATGATGTTTTCATTTTCTTATAAATATCACCCAGAAGGGTCAGGACGCAGGAATGCCTCATTTTAAAGGATAATTATTTCTTCTTGGGTCTTATTTTTGTTGTTACGGTCATTGTTATGAACTAACAGCCACACTGGGAGGTAAAAAAAGAACTACAGCAAGTATGAGGGGTCAATGTTTCCCCACTGTGGACACTGTCTCTTTCACACTTGACTGTGACTGAACAGGAATTATTCCAGACTTCAGTCCTGTACATCCAAGCACGTGATGAAAGCACAAGCTGACAGTTGACCCTGCATACATCCCTCCTCCTCCTCCGCTGCTGTTTTTCTTCCTCTCTGAGCCCCATTAGAGAGCCCGGCTGGGTCGAGCGCCGGCAGCCAATCACGAGCGGTGTCGACGTAGACCTCCGGCGTTTTCCAGTGACCCGGAATCACCCGAGAGCACCGGAGGCCTCGGCAGCGGCGGAGGGAATCATATACTTTTTCATATGCTCTCGTGTTTCTATGCATCAGGAGTTCATGCGGCGCAAGGAAGATGTCTGGAGACCACGGTAACAACAAACAAAGTCAAACTTCCTCTGAGATAAAACAGATAAGCATCAGGACAGCGGCCGCATCGCGCTCACTTGCAGCAGCGGCGGCTTCAGACACCGCTCAGGCGCCTTGTAAACGCTCCTCGCTGCAGCGGCGTGCAAAGACACGATCTGTGAAGGGGTTGAGGGAGGACTGGTTGTGACGAGCGGGCGATCGCCGACCTGAGCCGACATGTCGGGGCCGTGCTCTTTGAACTGTGTTGTGTGAGGCAGATGGTGAGCTGCATTTTTCATCACTGTCATCAGTGGCTGCTGAGCACATAATGAAAGAGACAAAGAAGTGCCGTCTCTTTTGTTTTCTGTTTCTTTTACCAAATTCGTATCAAGTGCGGTTAATCTGTCCTGTGTATGGAGACATGCGAGCAGATTAAACACCAGAGAAAGCTTTTTCCCCGCAGCAGTTCCTCACACGGACGTAAACATCAGAGTGCATAAAAGAAGCATTAATATCAGCCATGTTTCCACGCTGTCACTGAAGTGTTCGCTACAGTCCTAGTGTCTGGGAGTGATGCGTAAATGTTTGCAGAGCGGAGCTGCCGTGCAGTTATGTGTTAGCGTCATGCACTCAGGCACGCAACCCCCCGTGGCCCACACGGGGCATCCTGTCCAGAGGGGCTCTGGCAGTGTTTTGGCACCGGCCCCGGGACCGGTCATTCCCATCCTTAATCCTCCTTCGGCCACGTTATGTAACGCCTCCTGTGCCCCGATCCAAAATTTCAGCCGGGACAATGAGCCCACGGAGGCGTCTGATAAATTATAATCCGACCCGGTCTGACAGGAAAACAGAGTTACAACTGCCAGGATGGTTCAGGTTGGGATGGGGGGGAACTGGCTTCATCAAATGGACTTATTTCCAGTTTTACATCAAAAACTGAGCTCTACTTCCCAAAGATTGTTTCATCCTGAATTATATCCTTTCTTTCTTTCAAACCCAAACACTGACGTGGCATCAGAACCAGCTTCAGCCCCCAGTGGAAACATTTTCATCTGGTTCAGGCATCTGAGGGGCGGGGCTCGCACATCTGTGACCGCTCAATTGGTCCCAATGCATTAGGCAGGTCCAATCAATCACCAAAAAGCGCCACCACGGACGCAGAGCGGCCGGCCTGACCCGCGCCCGTTCCCACCACCTCACCCACAGCTGGTCCCTGACCTCCCGCCGCGGAAAAAACAGGAGCCACATGTCAGCACTTCACACACCCAGCCAGCCAAGCCAGCCAGCCAGTTAGTCAGTCAGCCAGCCAGGCAGCCAGTCAGTCAGTGGAGCACAGTGGGCCTTACCTCACCACGGCAGACCATCAATTATTGACGAGGTGAAATGTGAGGAGGTTCTACTGTGGGCACACAAAGAACACACGCCTAACGCTCCTAAAAATCAACACGAGTGCGTCTCTGTGCTGCTGCTTGTTATGTGCACGTCATCACTGTGAAAAGGATAAGGATATTTACAACGAGCCTCTTATGATGCTACAGTTTCAAACACACTGTCTTCTTCACCTTGAACATAACTTTCTCCTTACTCATGTGTCCTGCCAACGTATGGACTTCTATACCGGACTTTGTTTGGACACGTGTGCGCCACACTGAGTAATGCAGTCAAACCAGTTAAGATGATAATGATTTGCAAGATTTATCCGAAGTCAACAACATGTGGAGCGCCCAGAGCTGTTTATGCTTTCCCTCTGAGATAACATCTCGCCCTCGCTGCTTCACCGGCATCTCTGTGCTGCGCGACTTAATTACACCAGTTGCAACATTTTAAAAAAAAAAGAAAAAAAGCCGGGCAACCTCATTGTGACATTATCTGCAGAGCATGTGATTGATGGATGCTGTCACAGCTCTGAGCTTTGTGCTTTGCTTGTCTCTTTCTGTGCCTGAAAACAACTTGAGGGAATTATCCGCAACATCAGACATTGCACTTTGGAGGCCGAGATGGGATCAAATGCATCTGTAAACTTCTGAAGCAGCAAAAATCAGACACGAGGAACCCTGCGAGACTCCTCCTGAGCTCCGAGGAATGTACTCGCCGAGCGTGGATTACCCCTGCCTGACTGTCTGTCTCCCGAAATGTTTTCTTATTCCGCGCGCAGGGCCTGACCTCAATTGTTTCCAAGCCGCAGACGCATTCCTGTCCGGACGAAACGAAACATTGCGAATGAGCAGATGTGCTTTAAAAATGGCTGCAGCACCCCGCTGCCCGCCTGTCTGCCCATCCATCCGTCTGTGAGTCCAGACGGTTTAGTCACCGGCGCGTAGGCCGAGGGAGGGAGCCGGACGGCAACACACAAGGGGCACTCATGAGCACACGGGTGAGCACACATGTACAAACACTCTGGTGAAGACGAGACATGCACACATGCTCACGCACTTTTGAATCTTTTATGCCCGAAACGTGGCAAATGATCAAACGACCACAGATGTGAAGAAGGCAGAGAAAGATGCGTCTGTGCAGAGAAACAATAAAACCCAGACACACCTTGTTCTGAAATTAAGCTCATCAAAAACATCACACTCACATTCCTACAGGTAATAATCCCGAGCGTGTATTTAAGCTTTTCCACTCATGAGAGTTGAGGAGCTCGTGTCACATTCTGACACATAATTTGAGTTTCAGTAAAGCGCCCTTCACACAGGTCTACAATTATGGCACCACATGATTTAGGAGTTTTACCTGTGTTTGGTGAGATGCATTCAGACGGCATAAACAAAACCTGTTTTTTACTTTACAGACTTTGCAGCAATTATGTTTCTTGCCAAGATGGGGGGGGGCATGTGCACAGAAATGTTTCTACCTGTTCTGAAAGGCCACACTCAGGCAACGAGGAAAACCTGCCGTCACAGAGAGGGGGAAGACGCGATTAATCATACAAAATGGGGATAAAGGTGCTGCACTCAAAGGCATTTGTGGTTTTGTACTTGTCTGTAAACATACCTGCACGTAGTGGCAAAAAAATAGTTGAATGAAAAACGGAGGGGAGCTTAAAGAGAGGATAAATCCTTTCTCAATGCTGTAAACATGGCTGAGTGCAAGGCAGGCATTGTTGTGGGATTGGACACGTTGGGAAGATGAGATTGGGAGCGCCTTTCAGATCCAGGGGGAACTGACGAGTGGATGAAAAGCTTTCCATCCACAGGAAAAAATAAACATGCATGTTGCTGCTTCTCAACCTTCAAAAGCAGGTCTCAGCTGCTTCTTGTATGACATGAAGATGCTAAAAGTGTCCCTTTGTGTTCTCTATGTGGCAGCCTGATGAAATAAACTGCTCATTTAGCAGCCTGAATGTGCACAGTGGTGAAAAAAGTATTGTGCAGTATTTCACACCCTGGCTGAACCTGTGCGTGAGTCACTGGGGGAGCAGGGGCTCACGTTTACTACTGTACCGTAACACTAGAAGGTTCTGCTGACTCATGGAGACTGTGCAAAGGCTACGGGGTATTTTACGCTGGCTGTCAACATGTCGTTTTCCAGAGAGGCGGG
This sequence comes from Psettodes erumei, assembly GCA_016785225.1. Lineage (NCBI taxonomy): Eukaryota > Metazoa > Chordata > Actinopteri > Pleuronectiformes > Psettodidae > Psettodes > Psettodes erumei. Next base: position 2,359,830 of record JAFBJZ010000953.1, read on the forward strand.
CGAACAGTAGCCCCTTTACACAGGCAGACAAATGGCCGCTTCACATACAATGGAGACAAAAGTACGGTAAACAGCAGCACTCCAGCCAAGGGTCTGCCGCCTCCACTGCAGCCCACTCCTGAGTGTATGTACGTGTTTGTGTGTGTACGCATGTAGACTTGCGCATCGTCGGGCAGCTGCTTTCCTGCAGGTTTTCGTCTTGTTACGTCGCCCAACAGACGAGCTGAAAACTGAGAGTGATGCAAACAGCGACAAAAAGAAACACTTGGCTCCACCGTGTTGTGTCAGGAGCATTGCCATAGCGTTCTGGTTCTGGCACTGTGGCATGCTGGTAATCAGGTAAATAAAAGTAACTGCACTCATTGTATCTCACTGTTAGTAAAGGTTGCCCCTCCTGCGTGAAGGTGAGCTTCTCCAGCAGCCTTTATCCATTTCATCTCCAGCTGTGCCAACACCTCCAGCCACTGGACACCGTCCTGCATGTTTCTCCCTCTATTATCCCATGATTTACAGCCAAGAAGGCGGGGGGGGCAGAGTTTGTTGACATTCCCTGCCCCGCGCAACCTCAAATACAACGCTGACCCCCTTTTCCAACCCCATAAAGATGGCTCGCTCTGCATCACCGTGACAGGGAGAAACATCTGAAAGAAGAGGACGCGCTCACAGAGCGGGTTTCCAAAGCTTTGATCCGCAAAACTGAGAGATGCATGTGCCTGTGAAAGTATGTCAGGGGGAAGGCTGCGTGTAATAAACAAGGACAACACAGTGTTATCTTGTAAATTGCTGGCACGCAGGACGATGACCTAAAAACAAATCCAATATAGGTTGGGGTTGGAGACCTGCAGGGATTTTTAAGGCACGCATGTGAGAGTTACAAACAAAAAGCTTTTATATACGGAAAACAAAAGTTGACTTCTGCAAGCCAAGATACTCAAACCGCTGTTACGCAAAGACAAATTATATTTTACACCAGCTCGAGCTGGAACACAGGCAGTAACTGCAAAAGCAGCCTCACAAAGTCTTTTCACCTTGCTGAACTCACATGGAGCGAGCACGTCCATTTAGAAACCACAAAAATGCTCCGGCTCTAATGACATCACTGAGCAGTCAGTAAGGGTGTCTGGGCGAAGCTTTTGTCTCCAGGCAAAAACAGTCAGTGCATGCAATAAGCCACTGATGGCCAGCAAATAAAATGTCCTTTATTGGTTATAAATTGTGTCAGACCATTAAACTTTATGCTTTCCTGAGTGACATTACCCGAAGGGAAGCCAACAGGAGACATGGAGAGAAGCCATCTGATAGTCCACTCTTTTCCTTGGATTTCCTACTTGTTGACATTCAGTCGAACACAAAGCACGAGGCTTCAGCTGGAAATCAACACGTTCTGGTTCTTTGTGTCAAAAACAGGCAGCCTGGCAAAAGGTCAAAAATGCTTTATTGAGCTATTTTTTTTCTGTTTTTTTAGATGCCGTGTTCACAAAAACAGGTTCACACCAGCCCCCGGGAGCTCTGCAGGACTGTTTTTAGAGTTCCCACGTGCAGTTGGTGGGGGGAAGATAAATGTAGAGCAGGCTAAGGGGAGGAATGCATTCAAAGCACTCTTAATTGAGCTGGATGGCCTGCAGTCACAGAGGCAGAGCGTCTCAACAAGGCTCCGGCTGGCCAGATCCTGAGATGTGCCTCACACGTACACATCATTAAACCGGCTGCTTTGGCTCACGGGTCCGCGGTGCCGACGAACGCTGCAGAGACGGTGGGAATTACATGGGAAAGTTGTCTGGAAGGAGCCCCCCCGCCCCTCCGGACTCCTCCTTCAAAATGAAAGTCCCCTGGCTGTCAATGAAGGGGAAGTGCTCCCATGCTGAGGCCCACTGCGCCGGCCATTGAACTGGGGAACATTCCTCAGTAATTCAGTTTGACCTGAACTCAACACGCTGGCTGAGGGTCAGCGACTGCAGAGCGCCACATACAGGGAGGAGGCGAGAGGGGAGGAGGAGGAGTTGGGAAGTCGGATGTAGAAGAGCGAGAGGCGACGTGATGGACGGAGACGAGGAGGGAACATAGATGCACACGTCGGGACGAGCTGCTGGAATATTCTGAGCTGTGTCATTTTTGTTATAATTTGTCAGATTATCGCTTGAATGATGCCAGCTGGCACGGCATCTGGCATCCACAGTGTCCCTCTTACACACTTCCTGTTGTAATTGATTAACTTTTTACATCCGCCTCTCCAGAGACAGTTCGACCGTGGCATTGCGCAGCTTACAGAAGCATCTAGGCCACGTCAGATTTCAGCCAGTGGAGAGCAAGTGACTTTTAAACCAACATGGTTTAAATGTAGGGCACACGTTGTAGTGGTGGTTCATGTTGTTTCAAACGGGAACACGGAGAAAATAATAATGTGGAGAAATGGCCGCGGCACAGCTCAGGATGGAGAGAATTACAGTTTTAATTCTATAAAATCAAATCCCTCCGCTTGGCAATCCTCTTATCCAGTAATCTCCAGGTAGGTTTCAGAGGGCAGCAGGCTCAAACCGCCCCGGTGGCGGGATGATACCACCGGCTGCCGCTCTGCTCTAAATAAAACCTTTAGACCAAACAGATACTCGACTAAACTGTCGCCTTCGGTAAGTAAAGTGAAAAATAAAGATGAAAACTGAAATAAATATTTGATATTTGTTTGCCCCGGCTCGGCCGGGTTCACTGGCTGGTGTCAGCAGACTGCATGCAAATGGTGCATTCAGTGCACGGTGTGATGCACGCAGTGGAGGAGAGGACTTTCCCTCAGGTCACAGATCTGACTGACCCCCCCAAAATAAAAAAAAATTAGTCACGGCCACGCAGTGGTTGTTGCTAAAACGTGGTGCGTGAGGCCGAGATGTTGAAAGTTTGTTTGGAGCCACGTCAGTGTTCGGCTTGTAAGATTCCTGAACACCTCAGTGCTCGAGGAGTCTGAAATTCAGTGGTTAAAGGTCAGCCCAATAAATATGAAGCCATGTGAGATTCCCGGGCTGGAAGTTTTGTTTACCCTCCAACATTCACTGGCGTTTCCAGCTCTAAAGCATCCACTACACGGCAGATGCTATTTTTGGCTCTCATGTTGGGAAGCACCCGTTCCCAGGGCTAAAAAAACCCAAAAAACACAACTCTTCAAAAAAAAAAAAAAAAAAGACAGTGAATGGCATTTCTCTCTGGCTCTTTGACAACGAGCAGCGGAGAGTGATGATACTGTCTCGTACTCTCCCATGCTCTCGTTTTCACGTTCCCTCGCAGCTCTGTTTTTAGAGATAACAAATCCAGCTGAGGAATATAAAGCCAGAGTCTTACAGCTGGCATCCTCGCTGCAAACATGCTGAACTCTTTCTGTGCACTTTAAATATGGCTGACTCTGAGGGAAGACACCCCCGCACCGACCTGCCATGACTTTGACATATGGACACTAGCGCTGCAGCACTTCACGCCACATTAATAAAGAGCTGGAGAGACGCTGACCATAACACTGAGAGAGAGGGATCCCCATAATCCATATTCTCCACCACTTAGCTCTATCCACTTCTGCACCAGTCATTTCAGTGTGGGATTAGTGGGTCGGATAGAAAATCTTAATCTGCCTGAGAGAAGAGAGTGAGTAAAGAAAGAAAAGGAGTGGTGGGGGGGGCATTCATTCCTGTGCATACAAATCCCCTGCAACACTGGATTGTTTTACCTCCGCTTGACGGCGGGTATCTGTTTCCCCCTCTTATCAATCAGAATCAGAGTGGTTTTACACAGCGTAACGGCTCCATGCTGTTGCCACGAGCAACAAGACACGCCCCCAACTGGCCAATCGGGCTCAGTGAAAATCACAGATCACCCCCTGCCCATGTGTTAATGAAATATGTTCCCTCCTCTGGGGGATTATTGGCAAAATTGCAGCTCAGGAGAGTGTAAAGCCGGCGGAAGGAGGTGCAGCCAGGTGTGTGTGTGTGTGTGTGGGGGGGGGGGCATTAAGCCTCCTTGAATCAAGAAAAGCTTGTATTCAGATACCCAATAAGAGCCAATCAAGCAGGTAAATCATGCAGTCGCGAGGGAACTGGTGCAGGTGAGTCATGTCACGTATGATGACGGCTGTCTGCTTCTTACCCCGGTGGAGCTGCAGCATCCTGGTGCGTTCAGAGGACACGCATGGTAATCCACCGGCACCAACCGCGCAGGCGATAAAGTTTACATCCACAACGCTGCCTCCTGCCTGCCTCCTGCCTCTCCTCCTCTCCTCGCTCAGAATCCTCTCCTCCTTCTCTCCCTCCGCTCACAGCTCCCGTCCGCTGCCCTCCCCGTCTCCCTCAATCTGCCAACGTGCATTGACTCTCCCGATGCTGCGCTCCTCTTCGCTCGCTCTACGTACGCTCTCCCCCCATGCTTTGCTCTCTCTCTCACTAATGCACACACACGCTCGGAGGCTCCTCTTCACACACACACACACACACACACAGCGCTGCGTGTCTCTCCCCCCCCGCCCACCCCGCCTCCTGGCTTTATGTTTCCTCAGAATATTCCTCTGCTGCTCCCTCTCTCCCTCTGACCGCGTCCCTCCTCCTCGGGCTTCGCGGGACGTTTAACATGTGTTCGGGGAGACGGCTGCTCTTCTGCCTCTGAGGAGGTGGCTCTTTCCTCAGGGGAGGAGAAGCGGGGATGGTGTTGGGGGTTGTACGGAGGAGGAGGAGGAGGAAGGGGAGGAGTTTTTTTTGGGGGGGGGGGTTAACAACAGTGTGGAGGGGGGGTTCAACTCCGACAAGGGGACGTGAACAGGCAAGCGGCAGCCGGCTTGTGATGTTCCACTAACTGGAGTCTTTTAGGACAGAAAAAAAGAGATAGAGAAGGTGACAGACAGACGGAGACGCACAAAGACAACAAAAGGAAAGACTGAGGAATCCACCACATCTAAAGACAAAAGTTCTCATCATCTGAAGAGCAAAAAGACCTTCGGCCACGATGACGACCACACAAAAAGTGCTGGAAGTCATGTGGAGGATAAATGAAAGGTTGTCAGTGCAAAACTTCCACTATTCTAGTGTCGCAAAGACGTCTGCTGATCTTTGTTTGAAGCACGCTCAGAATCTGAAAACAGCTCACCGTCAGCTCCATCTACACCAACACCTGAAAAAACTGAACTCTTTGAAAAGAGATTGTGCATCTTAAAACGCTGACTGCCTGAGTTGTTGCGGAAAGAACGCGGCGAGAGTAAGAGACGGTGGCGACAAAAGGCAGACAGGGCAAACCGAGGACGAGACCAAGATCAAGAGAGCGAAGAGCAGAATGTGAAAAGGCTGAAGTAGAGAGAGAGAGAGAGAGAGAGAGAGAGAGAGAGAGAGAGGGAGGAGTGCTTGGGTCTGCCCGGGCCGAGTGACGGACCAGGCTCCAGCCCATCTGCCACAATCACAATCAGTCTCAGCTGAATGGCTGTGACAAACTGCAGCCTGGAGCCCACAGCCTCAACCAGGCAGGACGCCTGCAAGGGCTGGGGGGGGGGCTCTATTGTTTACACCCCAATAGGACCAGTGCAAGAGGGGGCGGGCACCGGAGGGGTGAAAGGGGGAATTAAAAGGGTCCCAGTGACAGGAGCGCTCAGTTAAAGAGGGGGGAGAGAGGACGGGGCTGACTTGCAGCCACTTCGCTCCACATTCACTGTCACTGATGTCCTACATGACACCACGCATGGGACACAATCAGCAGAGCTGTCAGGGAGGGGGCAGATACCTTAAAGATGAGCGGAGTGCATGCACAGTCGATCGTTTCATGCTGGGAAATGGGTCATCGCCAAATCACACGGAGCGACGCGTCCCGTCACGTTTCTCGTTATCAGACGTCCCGCGATGCCAGGGGGCCACATTTCCATTCGTCATCGTAAGACTCCCAAAGATTCATGATGCCTGATTATTGCCAGTGTGAGCGAAATGTCATGCAGAGGGGTAATCGTGTTTATCATAAGCGCAGCTGTCTCGGGGGGGGGGGTCCTGAATACAGAGCGGACATGATTTGATTCTCTCGAGCAGGTGGCCACCAATTAGACACCATTGTCCCGTTTGGGTGTGAAAGACAAATGGACAGGCTGAGTCAGCACGAACACATGCATATGCGGAGTAATCAAGAAATATTGAAGGCGGCGTCCCGTCCTAATTTGATCAGCAGTGGGCGGCCACTCGCTGAGCGATGTCTCCAAACACAGAGCAGGGGTCGATGGCGTTTGGCGTCTGAAATAATCGTCAGCTTATTTCCCAGAATTCCCTTCTTTCCCATAATCAGGAAACAGGCGGCGTTTGTTTGTTTTGCTTTGCTTTCTTCCAGTTTAACTTTATAATGAGCATCCTGTGTGTGTTTGTAAGGTGCCTTAAATGTGTGTGTCCGTATATGTTGCAGTCCATACACGCAGGTCCATTTATTACACTGCATATGTGTGTGTATATGTGACAGTGTGTCTGTATTTGTAATATTCTTGCACGTTTGAGTGTGTGTGTGTGTGTGTGTGTGTGTGTGTGTGTGTGTCCACTGTGTGCTGAGTGATCTGCTGAGCTCATTAAGGCACTGCTTATTGCTCTGCCAGGGGTGTCAGTGACAGATTCCACTGTTTGGAAACACTCGGCCGCCCACACAGCCAGCCTGGCTCCAGCACTGTCGCTCACACACACACACACACACACACACACACTCACACACACTCACACTCTAGGTTACGTTAGCATTCCATGGGGGGGAAGGAGACAGGATGGTGCTGGGACAGTGGCTGGAGGGACGGCAGGTATGAATTTGTAATGGGGTGCAGGGTGGTCTTGGGATGTTGGTGGCTGTGGTTTTGTGTGTGTGTGTGTGTGTGTGTGTGTGTGAAGCGTACCTTTCCACGCACACACGCAAAGGACACGTGTGAGTGTAAGCACCTTTGAGCTGCAGTGTGTGGCTGGGTTACAGGGATGCTCAGGGCTATTTAGATTCTTTACTGAAGTGAAAGCTGCAATTCAACTCTGTAAAAGTACTGGATTACAAGTACAAATCCTGTAACTTCACACACATTATCTTAAGCATTATATTACTGGGATTATGTAGACGGTTTTGGTGAGTTTCTGTATTAATTCTGAGTGATTTCAAAAAAGATTTAGTTTAACAGAACAAAAATATCATCAACAAAATGTAGCACAGCTTTAAGTAAGTCTGTGTTTCACACTCTGGGTATGTAAGTTACTATACACTCAAACTACTTTACAGCACGAATCTTTCAAGTATATTATCCTTCACAGCATCAGAGAGCAGCTGGTATCAGAACAAAGCAGAACTAAATTATCCAGGCATTAACATGTAGGCAGCGTGTTAATGTTGCAGCTTGTCTGGATGGAGATAAATTTGACCGCTTTATGCTGCTGGATAGTTTAATCTGTTACCATTAGTCATATTTTATGAGCTCGTCATATGTTCTGAATGTAAAATCTTCAACTCCGCCATAAAATAAATGTGGCCGAGCGAAAGTTGAAATATTTCCATTCAAAATGAAATACACTGCAGTCGTGAAAAAAATGGAAAAGTTGACATTAAGTAAAAGTAAACATGTTCTTGGATATTAATGTACAAACAAATCCTTTCAGCCGCACTTTCTCTCCTCCACGTTAATCTCCTGCAGCTCGATCACAGATGAGTGACCGGAGGCGGCCGGATTGGGGGGGGTTCAGCATGCGTCACTTGAGCTGATTGCCCGACCGGTCAATTCGGGCCATCTAGGTGTGTGTTCCGAGTCAGACATTAATCACACAGGAGGAGGAGGAGGAAAAACTTTGGTTCCTTCCCGTCCCTCAGTGTCCCTGAATGCAGCGTTTGGGTTTAGACGTGCGCCTGAGAACAGCTACTTAATGTCTGATACAAGTGAGGAAAAGTGAGGGGTGTGAAGTCATTTGGAAACACATCAGAGGTGCTGTGGGCGGTTCCAATCCATCCAGGAGATAGTTAGCTGTCAACATGGCTAGACCCTTTTTCGGAGGGTTGGCGGGTGGGGGTGGGGTGGGGGTGTAAGGGGAGTGTTAGGACGAGCAAAGGAAATGCCAAGCTGCGTGTTTGTTTACCCAACACAAGCCTGCTCAGGATCTACAAAGCTCAAAACGGCAAACGCCCAGACAGATGCAAATCACATGACAGGTCACGAGCAAGAGCCCGTCCCCCCGAGGACATGTGTGCTGTTTAACTTCTGTGTGGCAAGACCAAGTGCGTCGTACAATGAAAGCAATAATGTAGCTCATAGTAGCTCATAGTGTAGTCATGTTTCATTCAGTAAGGCGAGGGGTGGGGGCAGACATCATCTGCAGGCAAGAGTTTCCCTTTTAGGGGGGAAGTCAGGGAATGCTCAAAGTCATCAGAATGAGCCGGATTAACACGGATGGGAGTTCATCTTAAATTAATCTCAAGTAAATCTTAAAAATATTCCTCGTGTGATTACAGTAAACAAATGAGACTATTATGAAGTAATCCCACTGGCATCCTCCAGAAAACGGTTTCCTGTCACATAGTATTTAAATGCAAAATGCAAAAACAACATCATGATTTGTGCTGCAAAGCGACCAAACAGATCCTCCTTCCAAAACACTCCGGCGCTGCGTCTTGAATTAAAACATTTTCCAGCGGCACTGCGGGATGTCACTGCAGCGCTGGATTCGTTTGAGTCACTTCGGGAACCATGAACAGATTTTATAAATCATGGCTACATCAACAGGAGACTCGCAGGACACACCCTCTGCAGGCGGCAGTGTTGTGGATTTCACGTGTTTTCACTCCTTCCTGCTTCCTGAGAGAGGGAGCGATGACAGGATGTTTTCCAAAGACCCTGAGGTGGAGGTAAATAGCGTGGATGCAACCACTGTGACTTCCACATGGGATCTATCAACAAGGCAAACCACACAGGTTCTATCAACAATAAAAAAAGTCTTATCTTAAAGCGAGGATGTTTTCCAGCAGGCTCTGCAGCACAGGTATTAGTCAAAATAACTGCACAAAATTCGTGGCACATTCTCCCAAAGCTTATCTTGATCAATAAGGAAAAACTCATGTCCTCGCTGCACAATGGAGGACTCAACTGAAGTTAAAAGACCTGGACCACAACTGACAACACCTGAAATCAGATTTTAAAAAATTATACACTGAAGCAATGCACAATTAAAGTGCTTTCCTTGCAGCACATTCAAATTACTGTCTGGGAACTCACAAGCAACTCTGGTAATTAGCCATTATGCAAGACCCCAGTCTTAAACGCAGCTAAGTGTGCCGAGGAATGCAGATAATACCTAACTGATCCAAATGCCAAGAATACATGTCACAAGTCTTATAAAACAGTGTGTATCCATGTTGTGAAACCACTACATCCCAGCTAGTAACAACACAAACTGTTTACAACACCACCACTGTGCAGCATATCTGCGGGGAAAATAACACACGCACTGTGCCGTGTAAGTGTGCGTTCTTTCAGAATAAGCGTCATGCTTAACCTTCAATGGAAAGAAACGTAAAGGCTCGTGGTGAACGATATGTGGAGAGGGTGGAGAGGGTGGAGCAGGCGTCAGCACAGTGTGCATGGGAATGCAGCACGGCAGAGCGGCCACGCGACGACCTTGAGGGAGCGTCGATAAAAGGCTTCATTAACCCATTCGATTAACCCCCTTCTCTCATAAGCTCCATAAAACTGATGCATGTATTTCCGCCCGGCCGCAGCGTTTGCACATGAATCTCTGGGCTTGGAGTGTTTGTTATTTACAAGACGAGCGCGTCTCGCCGGCAGCGTCGCCTCCTCAGCTAATTGCTTGAGGGAGTTCATCATCGTGTTGGTAGTCGCAGTCCTCGCTGACAAGTGTGGTCACGATCAACCTGCCGCTTGCTCTGACAGATGTGAACGGCTTTTTGGCTAATGACACATAACAAACATGAAAGGGAAGCTCTCTTTGGCACGTTTACCGCCAACACAGCCTGATTCTTTATCGTTTGTACTGCACAAGCTCTCATCAAGCTTTTATTATTGTGGAAAAAAACACAATGAAAAATGGTATTGCATTAGACCGGTCAACTTATCCAATTAAAGTTGTAAAATGCACGGCTCTCGCCCAACCGAGACGGCAGATCCTTGGGGCGTTTGCGGGAGGCTGAACCTTGTCCGCCTCCTCGTCGGCAGAGCAGGCCGCGCCGCATACTTCAGCAGAGGATTACAGCCTTTCATCTGGCTCAGACCGCCAGCAGCACGCAGGCGTCTCTGAGGCCAGATACGCCTTGTCGTAACATCAGCCAGGTCCAGATCTGTAAAGCTGTTTCCCAGCTCCGCACTCCTGTGGTCTTTCCCCCTCAAGTGTAAACGCTCACATATTTTTTCCTGCCGTCCTCACAAGGAGGGAAGGACATTTTGTGTATCATTACTGTCCCCTGAATGACAAATTTAGGGAGCACTCATTGTTTTTCAGTTCTTTTTCATTTCAGTTAAAACAAATGAAACATGATTCAAGTCTTAAAAGCTCTCGACTGCTGAGACAAACTGAAGGGTTAATAATAAGGTAATCCAGATGATGCTGAGGGGATTATGCCGACTAAGGACAGACATTTAAAAATAAAAGTCCACCCGACAAATTCATTTAGATGCTGATTTGCTTTCCAGTCCACGAGCCAACCTCTCAAACCTCTTGGCATCTGATCAGGCAAGGACGAATGGGCAGAAATGTCAAGCAGTGACGGGACAAAACTGCTCCATTTTCAATTCTGCCCACAGGCAAATTCACTTACACAAAGAAAGTGCTATTACCTATAATCCCCTCAGCTGAGCGCACATCTGATCTGACCTCAACTCTCTTTCTCCGCCGTATTCGAGGCACCGTCGCTCGGTGAACATGACAAATAGCTTATTGATCAGCAGATGTCGTCGCTAATGCCCCTCCAGTTTGGGCTGCAGCTGCAGCCGCCTGCTCTGCGCAACCTGTCCTAAGCCTCTTGGATCTCCAGCTGATTCCCCTGCTGCACCCCCCCCCCCCATACCTCCTCCCAGTTGCTCTGAGTGGGGGCCCCGTCCCTCCCCGTCCCTCCCTGTCCTCCAAGGTGTGGAGAGGGTCGCAGACGAGCACCATCTGCTCCGGGTGGAGAAAAGACGGCAGGTGAGGCCAGCTTCGGGCCGTGTGACCCAACGCTGGCCAGGCCGCGAAAAACCAGGCTGAAAGAAGATTCAGGAAAAACACACAAACAAACAGCAGCTCGGCACAGCGACAAATCAAGAGTGGAAAAATGGAAGCAGAGAAAGAGAGGGAAAAAAATCTAATCTACATTGTTTTAATCCACAGGGAAGATTACACAGTCACAGTGCCTTGACACAGCAGCTTGTCAGAAAGAGGTCACGCAAACTCACGCCCCGCCCGTCACGCTGCCGAGCGTCCATATGTCCGTCCTGCACACGTCTGTCACTCGGCAGCCTTTCATAAACTCTGTGTGTCAACGGCATTTCAAGGCCACCGCTAATGACACTGCAAAGCTCAAAGAAAGAGCACATCGCAAACAAACCATGAATAACTGGAAACCCCGGGTCAGCGTCCCGTACTGTACGTTTTTGTCTGCCGTTGCCAAATTTGGGTTTGCTCCATCTGATGTTGACACTGTGCCGCGGAGCTTTTGTTTCCGTCTGTCAAGGACGTGGTCGCGCTGAATAGAGGGGTGCAGGAAAAACCCGGCCAGCGTCCCCGCTGGGGTTTTGTGCTCTGTCGAGCAGCGGCGCTGCGACGGAGTGTCGCACACTGTGCGTGTTTTTGTGTGTGCGTGGCTCTAAGATGGTGAGGATACAGCAGATGCTACTGACGCAAAGTTACACATGAACGTTAGTTGGATTTTTGCGATACCTTTTTGCAAACTTTTAGCACCTGTAGGCTTTAAAGGTGGCTGCTCTGCTTCTTCAGACAAAACACGTCAATGTCATGTGTGACGTATCTTTTTCTTTACTGAGTACGTTCCAAACAACCACACTTTCCTCACAAAGTACCAGAAGTCATATTTGTCGGATCTGTGTCCTCCACCGGTGTGAACCTACCCTATAATACAGCACAATGAGAGACGTGAATGCAGTGGGTCACTGGGTCATGACGCAGGGATGTGGAGAACTAGAGGAATGTAAGAGCTCCTCTTTCTCCTCCTGACGGATTGATGGGCCCCATATTCTGAGGGGCGTCGTGAGACGCTGCCTAATAAGGGGAAGGAGGCGTTTTCTCTGACTCGCGGTCTATGTTTTAGCTCAACAAAGCCTCTGCAAAGTCATTTATCACTGTCGCCGCTCCGACTTGAACAACACTGGAAAAGAAATGGGAACAAATCCGTCCTGGTGGTATGTTGTTTCTAAAACTGAGCTACAAAGATGTGGATGTTCAAAGCACCACGCGGGCTCAGTATGCATCAGTTTGTTTACAGTGACGAGATGGTGGCAACTTCTGTCATTATTCTGTGGAGGACAAAAAGATGCATTATCCTCACTGGTAATGGCTATCTGTCCTTCTAGCACTTCCCATCAGAAGGTTGTACACCTCACACTTTGTCCCTGTATTTGCCTTTCCTTTTGATCTTCACAAAGCTAATTTAAGAGGCAACGTTATGTAAAATCCACCCAGGGCTTTGGTGAATCTGCTGAGAAAAGAGGAAAGAGCAGGACTTGGTGGCGAGTTTGGAGTTCAGGCTGGATCTGAACTCAGCGTATAAACACAAAAACAGCCCCGGCAGTCACACAGATGACACAGGCCGCCGCAACACAATTTTACACAAGCCTGCTAAAAGGCCTCCCAGCACAATGAAGAGAGTGTTTTGGCATCATTTAACAAATGAGAAACATGTGCATTCACAGAGGTAAGTAATTGACCGAATGCAAAGTGAACTGCGGTACTGAATGGGGTTAAGACAGCTGCAGCAATTTGCTTGGAGCCCCTGCAAGTTCAAGTCTTTTAACCACCTGAACATTCTGGTGGTTCTAAGTGGATCTTGGGTCACAGCGGGTGTCACCGAAGATGACTCCTCTTTCTTGTGGAGAGGGGTGGAGCTAACAGCAGAGAGGGTCATTCCTTTACACATCACTTCCTTTATGAAGGGGCTACCCTGGCCCAGTAAAGGGGACGGTCAGTGGTCATTCATCCCCCTCCAGCCACCCACCCTGAGACCCCTGTCCCCCCTGTGTCCAACCCCCAGTCCCTCTGTGCTCACTCAGGGGGAAAATTACTTTGAGCTGGGGGAATACAGCTCCATTGAGATGGAGAGAGGGCCGTACAAAAGAGGGTGAAGTTTAAAAATTGTCTCTCTTCGCTACGGGGGCGGCGCATCAGTGGAAGGGCCAGGGATGATAGGAGCACGGAGGGGACAAGGTCATTAGATTGGCATCTCCATAAGCTCTTCACTCCCATTGTCTGGGCAAATCCGCAGCAAAGGACCTCCATGAGAAATGCCCTCAGTCAACCCCACACTGAGCCCAGAGACTCCCCTTTGTCTGCCACTTTTTTTAGTGTGCTTCCAGCACAAAAAAAGCATTTCTCAGGAACAGCGCACAAAGCTTGTCTCGCACTCGAAACCAAAACAACATTGTTCTGCTGCCCCTGGTCGGGAATGGATTGCAGGCAGCTGCTGATGTCCTCGGGGCAATAAAACATCTGCGCAGAATGTCTTGAGAAGCGCTTACCTTCGGACGTTTCGGCGCTCCTCCTCGAGCTGCTTGAGGAGCTCGTCGATGCATTTATTGGCGTCCATGTATTCCTGCCAAGAAGAGACGAGAAAAGCCAAGAGTAAACAATGGAGTCAGTGTGCAAACACCCGCTCTGAATATAGGTTAATTGGCGATTTCGGCAGAGGTCTTCATCCTAAATTATTAACAGAGCCAAATAATAATAATAATAACAGTGGAACATTCATCGCTTGAACGTATGCATGAGCTGCAGATGACTGCACTTTGTTTTCATTTAGCGTGAACAACAGCAAACCGGGGCACTTTTCAAAAAGGTGTAATTAATCAGTTCAGCCTCTCTTTCTCGCTCTCTGTGTGTAACTCCAGAAGCACCTCTGGGTAAGTTCTGACGGCTGGCCCGGGAGCAGGCCCAGCTGTGTAATGTCAGCTGGGAATAGCCCGCACTCACAAAACGTGCGCTACTGAGTTACAGCACGGACCAAATGAGCTAAGGCTAAGAGCCGAATGGAAAAAACAGATGTCAGGATTTCTTGGCTTTGGCCTAACGATTTGCCTCTTAGTGGTCCGACTACATAAAGGCAGAAAAGGGGAGGGGGCAACTGTAAGAAATAGGCCACATCGGCACCATACTTCAACCGTCTGGGTTTCCAGACCTCCAGTACATGACACATGGCCAGTTGTGACTCGATCGGTGCGGTCCAGGTTTCAGGCTAATTAATTCGACGTCGGTCTGACGGCTCGTGACGCATCTCCCGGGTGCGCGGCTATCTCGGTGGGACAGATGCTCTCCATTGATTTCTAGACAGCGCGGTCATGTGCTGGCAGGGTGTAATTAAATAACGGGGGATTCCCATGAAGAGATCAGTGGGCCAGGAATCCCAGTCTAAGAGAAAAAAAGGCACTAGTGTCTGTAAGCGTCTGTGCCGCCTGTTTTGACCATAAAAGCTTCATTTTTGTGGATATTCACTCCTGCTGCAGCTCCAGCATCCAGTTTGTTTTGTAACATCTATTTTTTCTTCGCCACTGCTGTAATCTCCCTTCTCTAATTAGTCACTGGCAAAAGTATAGCATTACCATGAGGAATGGAAACCACGGGAAATTGAAAAACAAACACTCCGCCTGTCGCTTTTGAACTTCAGCATTTTTTAAGAACCCCTGTTGTGATACAGTGTGATTAGAGACAATCTCAGGCTATATAACAAGACACATTTCTGTGGAAACACACTGGGAATCTGAATCCCACGTAACGCAACCAAAAGCAGAAACATAACAAACAACAGCTTCAAAAATGACCTCGGTTTGAACACAGTCTCCAGTCTTGTGCATTCAAAACTTTTTACTATGTGCCGGGATTAATGTTCGGACAGGACGTGACCCCCCTGTGACCGGCTTTTGCGGCACAACCAGACATAAAGCAAACTCGCACGAGGCCAGATGTTCAGACATGGGACAGTCTGAGTACAGTAGGAGCAGTTGTTTTGTCTCCTCGCACCTCCTGGGGCGCGGCGCTCCCACCGCTGCCTCCGAAGCAATTATCGCACTTAATCCCACATCTGAGACTCGCGCTCAGAGACTTCCGTCACCACCGCCTCACCCCGATGTCAGCAGAACATGGCAATCGCCCAGGGTTCCCCGCAGAGTCGCCAGTCAAGGGCGCCCTGGGTGACCGTTAGACAGACAGGGGCCCGACGGCAAAAGAGCAACAACAGATCGATGCTCATCAGCGTGGTGCCTCATTTTTCAGATTTCCCTGACACATTCTGCAGTTTTTCCACTTTAAATGAAAACAAAAGCAGCGTCAGCTCTTAACGGGTTCATCGTCTCTTCATTAACTTTGACTTAACCAGTGTGACAAATCATCCATGTTTGGAAAGCAACCAGTTACAGTGTCCAGCAACAAACAGTGCCCCAGAGCCATCTGCTCGTCTCAGAGACTGCCACTCACACCCAAGCTGAAAGGCCATTAGTGCTGAGCTTAGCTCCCGAAGTTAAATTCACTGGTCGGCTCCCACTGCGGTTCATCAATAGCGAGAACCATGGCCAACGATTGCATTCATGTGTGCATTCATGTGTGCAACGTGTGACTTCTTCTCTAGCAGCCAAAAGAAGCTGTCTGAGGTCGAAAAAAAGAAAAAAAACATCTGTCTGCAAAAGACCATTAGCAACACGATCCCATAATGATTACGGCCGCCGCACAAAGGGGAACCTTCTTTGTGAAAGCCCCATGTCAGGGGGAAATATTTACAGGCCACATCAGACGTGAGGTAAAGCCGCCTAAGTCTGTGTTGTCATCGCGCGGACCTCCGCTAATGACAGGGCACTGGAATAATCCTCGGCACACATGCAGGAATGCCGGGAATGCGGCGTGCTTGTTGTCATGTGAAACAGGAGGGGTATTTAAAGTGGAGATTTAAAGCATGACTCATCATGCAACGCCGCGTGTTATATCTTCAGCCAGGGCATTATTTCTGACGGTTTTACGGCGCGAGTGAAAGCCGCACCGTTCCCACGAGGCCCAGGTACTCACGTGCAGACTTGGGGGAGAAAAAAAAAAAGAAATGAATTTACTGACCTGAGACTTTATCAGACGCATATTTCTCAGGTGCAGGACTCTTTCCAACAATTCCTCGCAGAGGTTAAAATGTCCTAAGAGCTGTGAGCTCATGAGGAGTGTGCAATCACCTTGCCAGTATCCTAAATCATGGAGAGGTTTTAACGCTAATATAATTTACAGCAAGAAGGGACATGCACTGAACTGACAGTACAGACCTTCAGGCGACTTTGTGCTGAAGCAAGCTGAATGTAATTTTCCCATTACAGATTCCTCATATTCAGTATTCTGTTTAAATGTTAAAGACGTTCTGGACCTTCCAGCGGGTTCCATTTCTCAGAAGAAATATTCTCGGTTGCGGAGGAGTTAACATGCTTCTCGCCTCTGAAGCCGGACACTGAACACTGAAATCCCTTTTTTTAGGATTTGAGGCAAGGTTACCCACGTTTAGCTGTGAATGAAACCCCCAGTTACTGCACCACATTTCATTAAAGCCAGTATGGGACACAGTATTGATTATTTTTTCTCTGTTGTGATCCGAGCAGGGGCTAAGCCAGCGATAACACGGCAGGTAATGTGTTTGCCGACGTTCCTGCTCTATGACCGCAGGTTCTCAGTAGTGTTTATCCAGCTATGTTCCTGTGTGTGTGTGTGTGTGTGTGTGTGTGTGTGGGGGGGGGCTTTATGAAATTTTAAAATGCTTCGGCAGTGAGGAGCAGGGAGGGGGAATACATCAACAACACACATCAGGCCACACAAACATGCAAACGGTCCGGCAGACTGACTGACCCACTGCAATCTGTTTAAGATTAACGGCCCGGTTTTCAGTAATAAAACATAAGAAGCATTTTTCATCTTCGGTCACACGCTCTGCTCTTTCACACATTCTTGAAGATTAGGATATGGAATCACATCCGAGACGAGTGTCTGGTTCTTATAGGAGGCCTTTCTGGAGCTGACTGGGGGAATAAATAAATAAACCTCAAGATAAAACTCCGACCCAGTTGCCGCCAAGGTCAGCGTGCATTCCTTGAAGTCCTCGCTGTGACCAGCTCCCTCCGCCGCCTCGACGTGTCTGCAGATCACAGGCTCGGAGCTGGTGTCACAGATAAGACCCCGCAGCTCCTGCAGTGATACCCAGCCAGAGACAAGGTCACAACCTCTCCATCCCTGCACCCACACCCCCCAAAAAAAGGCCACTGCACCGACCTATCGCCATGAATTCGGCGCTGACTGGTGACACACCAGCAAAGCCTCTGGGACTGTAAAACCAACCTCAAACCCCCCGAGCTGCAGGTTTTCACGGAAAGTAGCGCTCCCACGTGCGCTACTGCAAGCCAAAGGTTATGCCAACAGACTGGGAGATTTCTTTCTGGGTGTATTTTTATGGCATACTTGAGGATGAATTATGACAGCGACTTGTCAAAGGTGCGGGAGATGTACCACACGCGATACGGCTGTTAGTCTTGGCCTCCCGCCACCATCCAGCTGGGTTTTCCTGCAAACGTCACGTGACCCTCATTAGTGCAGATGAAAAGACGGCAAGTTCAATCAGCATCAGCCAACACTCGTCGTCGTGAGGTAACAAACTAATCTGAAACCTGCTCCTGGTTAAATTCATTAGTCTTATCAGTGTGTTTTGAGGCTCTGCACTGATGATCTGTCATTCAGACTCACATCCCTGATGGCCTGGTGTCATAATATCAGCCCGGGCCATCGGGCTCTCATATCCTGACAGCCTGATACCTCCGCCGATAGCCCTGCCTCTTATCAATGTAAAGGGCAGCGACTTAAATTAATACTTCTTGTCCTGTTCAAAAAGAGGCAGCTGAGATCTGTAAAAGATGAATTAGTGTGGCGATCATCCTGGACGATCTTTGTCAGGCAGCAGAAAAGGACGACTGTTTCCTGTAACACAGCGATGTGACGAATCTGGGGGGAAATTATCAGTTCTGGAGGAGACACAGTTTAGATGCGTTAGAACTCATGGAATCATGGATGACTTGCTTTGTCTATGCATTTTTGCAGACGTGTCACTTACGCTCTGTAAGTGTGTCACACAGTATCCTTTCCTGTGAACCCTTCATATACTGTACCCGTCAGGTACTTTCTGCATGTAAATACACTGAATACTATTGATGCTATGCGATAAATAAAAACATCAAAAACAACCACTCTCCTCTCTCCACTTATCTACAGTTTCAATCAATCTTGCAAAGTGCATTTTTGAATGAAACCAATCAAATCCAGCTCCCGCTACGTGGAGCATTAACGAGCCGTCACTCAACAGATGATGCTGAGAGCGAGCGGACCATACTGCCCGATTGTACCTGAGCCCTCGGCGACCGTGACGCCGCGGAGCCTCGTACAGTGGCCTCTTTGAGCCAAGGACATCGGCGTAACAAACGCCTCCTGTGAGCGGGATATTCTTCATCTGCCTACCTGCCCTGAATCCAGGAGTGTCGGGGGATATGGATTACTTGACACACAGAAGGGAGCCTGTTCATCATCTTAGGCGAGTTTCAGCAGTTTGGGTTATCTGATGTTCTTCCTCCAGCGGCACCTACAGCCCGGCCCAGCCCAAACATCAACACCTCACCACCGTCAGGAATCCAAATCCCCACAGATTATCTTTCCAAACACTAGGATATGTCCAGCGCTCAAATAAACCCCCATCTGTTCGGGCTCCTCCTCTGCCCTTTTGGGTCTGACAGAGCGGGCCATTCATGCCTGCTGGGAACAGTGGCAAAGCTGTTTGATCCATCTCTCTGTTTCCTTTGTCTCTTCCTTTTCTCTTTTGCCTCCTGCCAAAAACTCTCATGAGAGAGGAGCGGTCGAGGAATGCAGCGTTTAGAAATAAAAACACAATCCACTGTGTGTCCACGCTGGTACCGATGTTTCCAGACAGGATGGACAATGTAGGAAACGCACAGGGGGTAGAAACTCTGCAGCGCACCCGTGCCCACATTTTACAAGCCTGGGGAGTTGCCGGGGTTTTATTATCATCAGGGGGCCAATATGGGGCGAGGTGTACTTGGGAGAGGGAGGGAGATTGGCGATGACAGGAATGAAAAGGAAACCTGGACCTGGCAACCCAGAGGAGCAGAGGGGAAATAGAGAGGTTGCTGCAGAGAACCAATCAGAGCTGAAGCCACGGGGAGAGAGAAGACATCAAAAACAGGAAAAAAAAGATTATAGGGAAAAAAGGCAAAAAAAAACCCAGAGGATGAAACTGAAGCAACTGATTACTAGCTCACGAGCAGATCTAACTATGTGAGTCTGTATTCACCAAGTCATCACATCCAGTTTCACTTGGTTTTTCCAACGAGCACTGAGCTCAACATCTCCCTTGAGCAGTAGCCAACAAGTAGGACTGATAGCAGCTATTTCTAATTATGCACAACACACTGACAATGTCCAAACACGCTGGATGTTGTCAGTGATTTCACCCAAAGGTCCCTCAGGCCCAGCACCAAGTGAAAAAGAGACAAAGCAGCGGAGAATGGGGGAAACTCTGTGGAGAGTGACAGGGGAAGGGGCAGATCAGAGCGCAGGGCTGATGCTAAACAGATGTCGGCCGGGCTTCTGTTTATGCAGGCTCTGACAGAGGGGCGCCACACCTAGCCCGGCCGCGCTGCAGCCGAAGAGACAGAGAGAGCGGGCCGATGGAGCGGCGGCGACTGCGCTCCGTCTCGGGAAATTACCCGCATTATAGATCCAGCTAAAGCCCCCGGAGAGGATCCACTTCGCAGCTCAGCTGTTCTCATTACACTCTAACTGTATTCTCTGTGTCACTGTGTTGGCGAGTGATTACTTTACACTGCACTTTTGTTCCAGCTCAGCTTTTGGCTTGCCAACGGTGCTTCATACAAGCCCAGAGTTAAACTCAAATACTGTAGAAATTTATGTTCTCACCAAAATAAATTAAAAGATCCCTGAAAGGAGCCACATAGCAGGTTTGTTTTATGACCCTCACGGATGACAACGAGTCAAATTTAAAGTTAAAATAACAAGACAAAAAAAGAAAGCGCCAGCTGCTCTGCTGAAGTTCAGTGGAGAGGGTAACATCCCAGGTAACAAATCAGAAACCACCAACACAACAGCATCTCTTCAGCAAAAATCTCATGAGCTCCAAGCGTGTGTTTGCACAGAGATAATTCTTGCCCGGGACGCTCTGTCAGATTCCCTGACATTTCGCATGCATTAGCCTCGGGCCTCCACTCTATCACAGCTTCTCCTCTGTTTAATCCAGAGGCTGATTTATTGATGAGGGGGGCGGTGGGCGGCCCGCACGTCGGAGCAGGGCTGACCCAGCTGCCGGGCAGATGTGGAGGAGAGCGAACGGGCAGAGCGCGGCGTTCCTGTTAGAGAGAGCATTAACGTCGGCTTCTGATTTTCTTTTCTCTCCGTCTTCCCGGAGATTGCCCCCGCAGGCGTGCGAGGAGACCGTAACCGGGGGGGGGGCATGGTAATGTGACAAGTGGACGCTGTTTGTTTGCGCTGCTGTCATTCCCAAACCCACCTGTGCCACTCACGCTGTGATGGAGAGTGGATCAAGACACAGTTGGTGGGGGGGCGGGGTACCGCAGAGGAATAAGAAGGAGAAATGTGAAAAGAGATGGGTTGTGGTGAACTTTGACCTCTACTGCAGGACTAGAATGATTATTCCCATGGTCGTGAATTATTTCCGTGGTGGTGCGGACGGGATGATCACCACTTTCCTTTTCCTTTTTTCTGCTCGGTGCATCATTGCAGACAGACCGTGGGGGTGGCAGCAGCCTCAGGGCAAACTAAACAGGCCAAAAAGGTTGCATCTTTGTCGGCCGGTGCCCCTGACCAGCACGGCGGACCGCTGACGGGTGTCCAGTAGCCTACATTACAAACCGCAGGAGTCCCGGCGTGGGTGGTGTAAATGTAGGTAACCCCCAGCCCCGAGGCAACGCTGGAAATAACAACGTCCTCAGTGAACCTGCCCTGTTAAATAATACATGTCAGACAAAGCTTTGGTCAGCCACGCTTAAAGTGGACTGACAGATAACACTTTGCTCTAACAGTATGCAGTCATATACGGGGGGGGGGGGGGTTACCTGCTCAGGTTCCTTTACCCTGATACAGCTGCAGAGACAAATATCTTCATGTAAGAGACCAAAACAACGCTGAAGCTCAGGGAAACTCAAAGGCACTCTCGAGGAGATGCAGCGGTTGGCCGATACGTCCGAGGGTTTATCTCTTCCGTCACGGCCTTCTCACCCCTTATAAACATGAATTATCTTGATTAGTGCAGCTTCAAAGTTACAGCTGAACCAAACGGGTCAGCCAATTAGCATCTTGCCTAGAGCAAATCGTGATTCGCCACGTTCAACCATTCTGTCATTATTCCCGCTCCCCAGACATTACTCGGACGTAAACGTGGGGTTTCACCTGACATGCAACATTCAAACTGAAACGTCACAAAGTGTGAAGCAGTCCCGTATACAGCAGACAGAAAGACGTTCTTTTGTTCTTCTATTTCAGTTTCCACGTCAGGGCAGCCATTTTCATCTCAAATGTGGCTGCATCCTGTCTCATAGGTTAACGTGAACAAAGACCTCTCAGTGCGGCGACTCACCGCAGTACGTCAAGTGATCTGAGCAGAGGGCTGAGGGTACGATAATTCAACAGCATCAAATATTTAAATCAACCGTCATCAGCTTTTGAAAGACATTATTTCAGGGGGCTTTTTACAGTCAGGCCTCGTCCAGGTTGGGGAGGGATTTCAATATGAGTCCGGGGGCCAACCACACACTGTATTTACACAGTTAATGGCACTAAATCCTTGTTATCATCTCAAGTGGAGACTTATTTTTAGCAGCCATATTTGTTTTATTTCTTCCAGATGGGAGCTGGGGAAGAATTTGACATCAGCTCTGTTTCTCATTAAGCCTCTCAGACAGGGTGACATCAGTGGACTTGAATACTCTCTTGTCCCGGGATCGACACACATCGGGTTTCTCTGCGCGAAAGGAGCTTTTGAAACAAGGGTGCCAAAGGTCTATCTGATAAATAAATTAAATTCATTGCTGTCATAACCAGCCCCCCTCGCAGGAACCTGAATTCAAATATTATTTATTTGCTCGGAGATGTCTCTTTCTGGAACTCATATCCGGAGACGTTTCAGCACTTGAACTCTTTGAGATATTTTCGGAACCAGAACGTGATAGTTCCGCTGCTGTGGGAAAAAGCTGCAGAGCAAGGACCTGAATTTCCTTTGCTTGGGCCAGCTATTTGCTCCTACAATAACAACACTGTCCTATCATTATTATTTGTTTATTCAGTTAACCCTCTTTATCTGGGGCACCCCCCCCTTTTCAGTGGACGCTCTTGCAAATGGAAGCCAATTCTCAACGCAGAGCTCTGGAACAGGCTGATTGAAGCGAGGCGGCCGCTTCATTCTGAGGGGTTACAATGGCTCGTCCATGGGACGCCCTCTGCCCTGAAGGCTTTACCTTCAGCATGAGCTGTTTACCATGGAGTTATACAGGACACGCTGGAGCCCTCTGCATTGTGCCCCTTGTAGGTCAGAAGCTGCACTGACCACGGTGCTTGTGTTATTTGTGGAGGTCCAAAGATAAAGAGAGAATAAAGAGTGGAAACCAGCTCACTTCAGAAAACAAAAAGTGCATCTTATTTACTGTGTAGGTATGACAGCGGTAACACTGCGCTGTTCACTGTTAGTGCAGAGACAGCCTGAGGGGGCCGCACTAAATCTGACCTCAAGCCTGATGGGAAATTGAAGAGCTTTCACCATCGCCTCATTTCGGCCTCTTCTCTGGGTACTTGCTTGCACATAAGAGGTCCATTTATGGTGAAATGGATCCTGAGACCGGTCGAGTGCTTTTCAGGTTCCCCCTGCGTACGCAGTGCTGGAGTCAGTGCCATGGCAGCAGCAGGGAGATGTGGGTCGGGGGGGAGAAAGGCTTAATAAAGCACTAATTCAGCTGGTTCGGCTCGAGTCTAGTAGCCTCAACACTCCAGCTCCGGCACCGTCTCTGGCTCCAGAGTGAGACAGAGGAAGGGTGGGGAAGAGAGAAAATCCAACCAGGAAATTCCTCCAAAACAACGCTTGTTTGTGTGCAACTGAAATGGAGAGGTAGGGATGTCTTGCAATATTTAACAAAGAGTAAGTACAGGCTGCTTTGTTGAGCTGTTCTCCTGCAAAATGATGTTAATTCCAAAGAAACAAATAAAATGAAATAATCATAGCAACCTTGTTTTCTCTGCATAAATTCCCCGTGTGGAAATGGTTTGGCTCCGCCAGCTGTTGTGCCAGATGGATGTAAGGTCGCGGCTCGATAGCCCCGCCGCCTTCCCCGGGTTCCCCCCTACAATAGCTCCCTTGGTGACTGCCGTGACCACACACAAAGGCGCTGACCACTGACACCGCAGACAATCAGCCTTGAGGGTCAAACGGCCCTCGTGCAACGCATCCCTCATTCAATCCCGCTCACCTGAGGCTAAGTGCGCCTCATAAAACCCCAATCACCGCTCGCATGTCTGGCCGCGCAGAGAGCCTCCCGGAAAATCATTGAGCACCACAGGCACATCACCATAAAGTTGAGTTATGGACCCATGAAAGGCATACAGCTCATATTATCTCTTTAGAAAGTGGCTGAGACTCAATAATGTGCATGGCTCCAGCTAGCCGGGTGACTCACACAGACAAATGTTACTACATGCAGATGATATTGATTCTTTTTCATGGATCTTACGCCTGTCTTTTCATGACAAAGAGCCTTGCATCCAAATTGCTCCATCTCAGGAATCAATGATTGATATTAAAGGCAGGAAAGGCACTGCAAAAATGTACATCAAGTGCTATACACCAGTGAGAAGGATAGCTTAACTTCACAGAAGAAACAATAAAAAGCTGAGAAAACTTCATCCTTTCCTAGTTAGAACCTATAAAACCTCTCTTGAATGCAGCATCTTCCTTCAAGAGTTCAACATTTACTTTCCTCTAAACTACGGCAATCTTCTAAGCAAGAAGGTGAAATGGCACCGTGCAGGAAAGATGAAACCAAAAGTCTTTTTGCAGCGTATAATTGGATCCACAGAAACGGCCAATCTTCTAGCCACTGATTCCTCATAATGGCGCGCCATCAAACAGCTCCTGCATGATTTTCCCTCTAATCATAGTAATGGCTCTGCTTTGCATCTCACACTTGGCATTTGAGATAATGTGCCGACCGTGGCTGTGTTTAATGCACTGAGATAACACCATTTGGATGTGCAATTGCAAACCGCTTAAAAAAAATGTTGCTGGTTCTTATTTATAACCTGCTGCGTGTCTATCAGACTCCACTGTATTACCAGGCAGGGAGGAGATCGTGGCAGCCGACTCCTCCAACAGTGCGAATGGCATGAAGGTCACTGCCTCCCCACCACTCGGCCGTAGTTAAAAGTGTAGCCAGTGGGTGGATGTGGTGAGCTCTCCCCCTCTCTCTGGCTTTTTCGCAGAGCAGGAGACAAGGCTAGCATCAGCCGCAAACGCTTCTGACAGAGCGCATTAGACACGTCAGACGAAATCAGGTTCCCTGCAAACAGCCCCTTATTACGATGCGACGCGCTGCAGCGGTTTGAGGCAAGGCAGATCTCCCTGCTTAGCTCGCATCCGCTCTGCGCTGCCGTGTTTGCGTACGAGCCGGTTCCAGCGCAGGATATTGTGGAGAAACATTTCAGGGAACGGCTCGTGCTGTGAAAATAACCACTGGATGTTTTCTCTAAAACATGTCAGGCAGAATTAAAAAACGTTTTCTCGCGAAAAGCAACACGCACCAGACCAAGCTCCTGTTATCAGAACAGAATCCTGCATGTCGAGGCTGCCCTGCAAAATATTTCCAACACAGACAAAATAGGTTCATCTGCCACAGCTCGCATCGAGCGGGGTAAGATTACCATGCCAGACGTGACACAGTAGTTACTGACTTCAACATGAGGCTGCAGCCCTTCCCTCAGGGCTCCCACCAGGTGACACACTACACAACCGGGCAGGTAATCTTTTGTCTCGGGGGGTGACACATGCAGTCAGTGACTCCCAGTGCGAGCACAAGTGAGGAGAGCGCGGAGAAGAGCAGGATGGATGGCAAACAGGTGAACGAGAGGGGGGAAAAACAGGAAAGACAACTGTGCTGCAGGCTTTTCCCTCCCCAGTGTGCACCAAAATATACAGGAGCGCTGTTGTGTTGTCTAGCTGTGAGAAGAGGCTGTCATCAACACGAGCGCATGGGGGGGTGCACAGGGCGGCCGCTCAGGGGTGGGGCCACCGCAGGGACACAACCAGCTGGAGCACCTGGTGCTCGGAGCCGACGCACACTCACACAAAGACATACACACACTTGTGTAAGATGCCCACATGAAGACGGCACATATATTTACATACACACACTTACACAGGAACAAGCACTGACAGTGTGTTTATGTCCACATGGATGTAAGCGCACACACACATCAAATAAACAACCACAGGACCAGTTGTGTCTGTGCTATGGGAAAAAAACAATAATCAAAAATATGCCTGACAACATGAGAAAAATATGAGTTTAGTTCATGACAATGTTTCCAAATCAGATTTTTTTTTCAGATTATGGACCTTTACTGTGTAGAAAAATTTTAAAAAGTTGAATTGCACACTTTGAGGATCTATATTAGAGTAAACTTCTGAAGCAGGATGAAGTGTCTTTATGTAAAACAATTGATGACTGACACTAACAAAGCTGCTCTGCCAGAGGAATTAGGCAACAGTGTTTTTATGACATCTGATTTTCAATGAAAGGACACGTTGGTGGTTAATCATCCAACATCGTCCAACAGACAACCTGACAGCTCATTGCAGATTTATGTGTAGCAGTTGGAAAACTTACACTGAACACTGAGCAATGCACAAAGGAACAGACAAAACCAGATCATTCACCTGCGCATCATTAAACCCAGACAACCTCAACAATTGTAATGGCAGCCGTTCTTGGGTCAATATATCTGTCACTGACTGTCAGCAGCATTTGTGGCCAGTCCTTCTCATCAGCAAAAAAAGAACAACATTCAACAAAGCCGACACATCTCTGCTGACCTGCCCGGAAACCAATGCTGCGCGTTCACCGTACATGAGTAACAACATGACCTCAATATTTCAGTGTGTTTGTGTGTGTGTTTTGGGTGGTTGCTGCCGTTGTTGTTGTTGTTGTGGCGGTAGCGGTGGGAGGTGGGATAATCTATGCAAAGCTCTGAAGCTGAATTTTCAGCTGCTGAAAGCCAATAAGGCTGTATCAAAACCAGGGCAGAGTTAATTAATCATCTCGGCTTCCTTTTCACGGCCCTCCCGTGACTGTCCCGGGGGCTTGTGTGTGTGTGTGTGTGTGTGTGAGTGTGTTTGTGTGTGTGCGTGTGTGAGAGAGAGAGAGGCAGAGACATCCAAGCAGGGAGGCAGGAGGTGTGGTGCAGGTTGCAGCTGGGGGATATTAGCATAGCGTAGTGTGAGCCAGCAGACTGCTGAGCCTGGTGCAAACAGGAAACTACCGACACCTGCTTTATTCACTGACCACAGAAAAGACAGTAGAAACAAGATCAACTGCTGAGGTTGCACTAATTAAAGAGCTATAATACAATCAGTGGTTGTATAGTGTATTTTAATGATGACAGCAAAGTGTTTGAGCAGATTTCAAACAAGGGCAAAGTGCTTTTATGTGTTGCAACGATGCATTTCATGCACAGACAGCCATCAATTAAGCTTCACACAGTGAGAAAGAAAAACATTTTCCCGAAGTTTTCCGAGATCTTCCTCCAGCTGTCTCACCAACATCCTTAATTAGATATAATGTTTCACAGCTGTGGATAGCCCATCTCTTTCTTTCTTTTCTTTCTTTTTTTTGTTTTGCAATGTGGCAACACAAACAAAAAAACCACAAGCCCGTGTCCAAGCTCCCTCCCTCATACAGTCATCAGCTGCACTATTCTCGACAACTGATCCTCTATGTTGAGCGGTAAGTCGACACTTCAGACACTGATGAATCATCATCACTTTGCGTCATCATTGCCAGGTGTACTGTCGTGCAGCCTGTCCCAGTGTGACGCATCCAGTTTTGGGCTTGTTGGGAGAAAGCGGTGTCGTAAACTTTTTTCATTCCATTAAAAAACACCAGAGGGTAAATGCATGTATTTATTTTTCTGTATGATTTATCATCTCGCTTTGTAATTCTATGGAGTTTCACCAGCCTCGCCACAGCAGGCGGCTTTCTGTTGCTTCAGCAGAAACAAAAAAGCTCTCAAAGCTCTGCGCTACCTGAACAAGCACCAAACCACAGACCACAGTCACAGCGGAGCATTTAGCCGATAAAGAGCCAACTCTTTTTCTCAGCAGTCGGTGGAGAGCATAAAAGAGCTCAAAGCCAAGCGATACTGCACTACGTGCACCAATCAGGTGGACACACACACGCACGCACACACACAACTCGGTGCTGATGTTGCGCTGCATCTGCCGGATGTCGAAACAACTACTGCTGATGCTGTTATCAGCTTGTTTTCAGTTACCAATAAACGGTACCTGCAGGCAGTAACTGAAAAAACCTGCACCAAATGATCTGTCTGATTTACCTATTTATATCAAATTGAATGGAAACCCATTAAGGGTTTAATTAATGCAAACCCTTGAGTATACTTGGGACCGCATGCTAATGGACTGGAATATGCAAAACCACCTGTGTGGTCTTCTTAAGAAGAGATTTGCTTTCCAATGACTAAAGCGGATGACTAAGACGTAAGTGGAGACTGTGGCTTTGGCCTTCCCTACCTTTTTTTATGGCCATGGGCAGGTTGAGAAGGCTTTTATTTTGGCAGCACTGGCTTGGCCGACTGAGGATGATAAAGAAAAAAGCACTCCTGGACTTTTAGGGTGGTTTGCGTGCCAAACAGAACACACAAAAAAAAAAAAAGACGTCCACATTCGCTTTGGGCCTCAGCGCACGCAATGCACTCAGTGAATTCACAGTAAATGCATTGTTAACAGGAAAGAGTGCCCTGTCTGCCTGACGAAGCTTTATATCCTCTGAGTGCGGCCTCAGCACGGACCCACAACACAAGAAATACGACGGCCGATGCAGAACATCACCCACAATGCCAACATTCAGGCCACAAAGCATGACAGCGAAAAAGAAATCACAAAAAAATGAAATCACATGATGGATTTTCACTACATAGAAGTCTTTCAGGCTGGAAAAAGGCTCAGTGGGTCAGTGTGCGACTGTGTGAGTGTCTGTTTGTGTGTGTGCACGCGTGTGGAGGTTTGGGGTTGTTGGGGGGATTTCTAAATGGAGCACAGGGAGCGATCTGGGCACGAGGAGGAACGAGAGAGTGAAATAGGATGGAAAAATGCAATCATGCATCCCGGGCCTCTCCAGCTCCTCGTTGTGCGCCCCCCCCCACCACCACCACCGCCACCGCCGCCATCCCCCAGCCCCCCTCCCTCCCTCCCTCCCTCTCTCCCTCCCTCTCCTCAACGAGCCATTAGTCACTATCCAGCTCCTGTTAATGTAATTAGATGTAAAGGATATATGGAGACTCGGAGCTCGGCGGAGACATTTGTCTGCATAATTGTGTCCGTGCGGCGGCGGAAACTAAGAACCCCTGGATTTCCACAAAACACCTCTGGCTCAATAATTCAGAAGACGTGGAGAGACAAGAGTGAACGATGGGGGGGGGGAGAAAAAAAGTTAGAGATAAAAAAAAGAAAATCCATTTTTCTTTCTCTTTTTTGTCCCAGTGAGTTGGATCCCACCTCCACTCTGCTGTACCCACTCCAGAAAATGAAAAAACAAAGTCAAAAACCATAAACATCTGTGGTATTTTTAGATACCACCCCCCCATCATATATACATACATACAACAAATTATGCCAGCCTACTAATAAAATGTGAAATGTCACAATCCATCTCAACCGCTCGGGGTAAAGATGCGCACAGAGAGCAGGCAGCTACCCCGATTTCAATCGGAAACATGAAACTAAGCTCAATTCTCGCATGTAATTAGTGGCACTTGCAGCTTTGTCAGCGACTGACCTACATATGGAACATGGTAAGATCGCATGCACCGCACACAGACCAGAGCACCGACATTCCTACACACTGGAGAGACGAGAAAACACGCAGTGACAACTCAAAAGCAAAGCCTGGGTGACAAATAATGATTATTACTATTACACAGATGCATCTGGAAAATTGTTCACTGGATACTGAATTAATCGTGCACTGAAAATGCCTGATGTGTTGATTTACTTGTTTTGAGCAGCCAACGATCAAAAAGCAAACCAGCTGAACTTGAATGAACACGAAAACACTAAACACATGATCATGTGCAACTAAAAGTGGGAATACTGCATGCACACACAGACTTCACTTGCTCCCTGATGCATTTTAACTTTCCTTTCAACACCCCCCCCCCACACACACACACACCTCCAACCCTGGGCAGTTCCGGTCTCCGGTCTGGGGCACGACTGCAGGGCAGGATGTTAGCCTGATTATCGCCCAGTCAGACCTACTTCCAGCTCCAGACAGCCTGCCTCCTGCCCCAGATACCTCCTCTCGATGGAGGGTGGAGGGCTGCAGGGGATGGAGGGACTGGAGAGAGGGAACGCATGGACCGAGACTCACCGCCAGCAGCTCCAGCAGGGGAACGTTTCGGACCCTCCCGCAGGCCGACACGGCGGCGTGGTCCGCGAGCTGGCTCATCCCGTGTCCCCTTCTTCGCATCTGTTTGTGCTCTCCTCTCCTTCCAACTCGTTCCCCTCTTCTGCCTGAGCTGCCTCGCTGCGTCTCAGCTGCTGCCTGCCACCGCGTGCATGTGTGCGTTTGCATTCGGCGGTATGTGCGCGTGTGCGTTTGGATGATGATGCGGCAGGCAGCCGTGCAGCTTTGGCAGCGAAGCGCCTCGTCTGAATTCTCCTCAGCAAGGCCACATCGGCTCTTGTCAATATTTTAACAGCGAGTCAACTCAGATTAAATGACCTGGGCAACACCAAGTGTGGTTTGCTGCCCAGGAGGGAGTACGTGTGTGTGTTTTTTTTGTATTTGTGTGTGAAACAGTGACTGTCTGCTGTTTGTGTGTGCGTGTAGAGACATAAAACATTAACATGTCAGCAGAGTGGGCTAATTCAGACTCTGCATGGGCTGTTTCTTCTCAGTCTGTGATTCGAGCTCCTATCCAAAACTCACATTCGGTCACGATGTGGCTTCTGAACACGACCGCCGCTGCCACTCGCAGACACAAGAGACACTGAGGCGGTGCAAAGAAAGAGTTGGCAGCAGAAAGCAGGGGAAAATGTGTGTGCACACAGCTTACTGGCAGAGCCACAGGGGTATCAGGCATCAATGAGAGGACGCCTTGACGTTCGCCTCAGGAGCATTTTCCCATCTCACTGTGAGCGCAGCACCTCCAAGTCCAATCAGCTGTACGACTTGTGACTTCTGGGAGGAAAAAAAGGGGATGCAGCTACTTTGCACTGATCTATACACATGGTGCAACATGGTCAATATTTCTTACAGGGAATCAGCACGCTGCAGTTTCACTTGATGAGCAGCCACACTCTGATCTATACATGTAGTGATTCAAACAACATTTATAACAATTAATACTGGCTGGACCATGTCCTCGGAGCAAAAGCTCCTGAACTGACCTTTTGGCCAGACTGCTTTTTTTCTGAGATCATGAATCAGTGCTCACCACCTTCGCAAACAAATTTCCTCAGAGAAACACAGAGAGTGGATTCTGAACCTCAGATTGCAGGTTGCGTTTTGTTCACACTGGTCTGGTCGAGCAGGCTGCACAATAGATAATGAAGCCCTCTCGGTTTCTGAGTGGAAACCAGGAGGGCTGCTCTGGTGCAATCACACCATTATGCCTTATTTTTGTCTAGATGATTGGTCTGTTTGTTTTCTGACCAGGCAGAAATTATTCCTGAGTGGATTGTTTCCAAAATCCAGAATAACTTACAATGAGGGAGAGAGTACAAAGCGAGTTTCTCTATGTTGTTTCTGCTGGACATTTTCCACAAATTGCGACCTGTGGCTATCGCTGTGATTGATGGGAGCTGAGTGGCAGGTGGTGTCTCCTGCTCAAACGCAGATTAGAAAAGTCATAAATCAGCGGGCGCACGGGACCAAGCCTCACCAAGGAATTTATGACATCAGCCGTCACACAGCTCAGGTGATGCAGGTGTAAAAAAAAGCCCTGTCCTGAATACATTCCTATAAGAGACTAATTGTTTTCCATCAAAGGCAGTTCGTCCAAGTCATTAGACTTTAGACTTTACTAAAGAGGAAATTACCTTTAAAGCAGGCCACACCCTCACTGCTGCTTTATATGCATGACTGGATTGAAGCTAATGCCACTAGTCATGTGTGCATCAAACCAGTTTAAACACAGTAGCAGTGGACCAGTCCATGCAGAAGTAATAATGATCATTCCATCACTGAAAGGAGAGACTGTGTCTACAGACGTAATAAAGACTGAGATTTTCATAATGCATCCTTTGGCAATTTGGGGATGCTTCATTTGTCAGTGAGGAGGCATCATGACACTAATACCCATATAATGATTTCAGTCTGGGATGGCCAGAAAATTGAATCTGGGGAGGAATGAATGACTATTTTGGTAATACATCTTTAGCAAATGAGCAAACGGCCCATTTGTTAAAGCTCCAATAAGAGTAATGGCGAAATAATATAAACATAATAAATTAAGGGCAATTATTGTGGTTTGGAATGGCTATAAGACTACACCGAGTCAGGAATTACAAAATAATTTCTATCATTTGTCACGTTAGAAAATGTTTGCAAAATTACAGGGCACTGAGATTCCACAACAGTTGCATCAACGCATCCAAGAATGTGCCGTGCGCAATTAAAACCAGGTCGTAGCCCACCCCTCCGACAGAACCTTCTTGTTTTTAACCTCTAATCCTTTAAAAAATGAAGAGGTCACCAGGTGCGAGGAAACGCCACTCCTCCATCTGAACACCTGGTAGGAAGTCACCACGCGAGCCCGACCAGAACGGCCTCCTCGCCCCCGGGTGAGGCAGTTCTGCACCCGTGACTCCCACAGTCTCCCCAGGCATAAACGTGTGTGGCAACAAGCCCATCTTTAGGCTCGCACACGGAGCATCTGCACGCAGGAATACTCACATCACACACATCCATGCATTAATGCACACAAACACGAGCTCAGTCGTCATCCATCAACCTGCATCAAAACAAACAAGCGAGGCCTTGAGCACTTACATGGAGCCGTGTATCAAATGTTAGTTTTAAAGTGGTTTCTGTACGTTAGTGTTTGTTCAGCAGTTGAAGTTAATGCGGAAACATGTAAATATTTCCCTGGACTAGGTGGGAAGTGATTCTGGAATCATTATGGCACTTCCTAGACCACCAACCAACACAGAGTCCTACACAGGGGGACCAGAAGTCAGGACTACTGAAGCCAAGGAGAGCAGAGACTCCCCGCACATGAAAACCGTCCCTGTTCACCTCCACAAAAAAAAAACATGTCCAAATAATCTTACACGATGTCTACGGCAGATCATCGAGGCAGCAGACTTCGATGCTTGATCGCAGCACGCATTCAGACGCAGGTTCGAGTGTAGATGATCTGCATTTTAGCTGCGCTCAGAGCCCAACTCCAAGTTAGGTGTATAAAATGTTTGTAATAAGAGACTTGAAGCTTAAAAATGTGCTTTGGGTCACAGTTGAACAAGTGAGGATGGATGGATGGATGACTGAAAAACACTTATGGTGTAGACAAGCTCATAATAATGAGAATGATGGCAATTCTTAAGCACCAGGCATCTCCAATCCATCAGCACCACGTGACCCAGACTCTGTCCAACACAGTCAAATGAGTTATGATGCCCATATTGCAACTTTAAAACTGCTTTAAGATATTTTTTTAACTACAACTATTTTACTACATGTCCCAGCTTCTCAGGAGGGAGTTTATACACAGATATCTAGCTTAGTAAACCCAACAACAAGGCTGGGTCCCAACATTTTAAGCTGTGGTCATAGAAGACTGAGCATGAAAGAGCTCTCTCAGATCCCAGCTGAGGGTTTGGCTCGGCGCCCGACGAGGAGGATGAGATCACAGGGCAGACTCTGTGCAGAAGAAAAGGCAGGGCACCCTCGACACCGCGCCCACCTTCTGCCTCCCACACCCACACCCGGTCTGCTGGGAGGCCGCGGAGCGAGTCTGTACCCACCCCGGCTGCAAGGTGAGGAGGCGAGCTTCCCTTGGTTCGACAGATGCAGCCTCCCTCGCCGTGCGCCCCCCAGTACAGCAGGGTCTTAATCTGCACGTCCAATCCTGTTAGCAACCCTCTGCCAGTTTTTCCTTGTTCGCACTCGAACCTGCAGCGCCGGCATCGGATCCAAAAGACGGTGCCTCCTCTGCATATGATAAACAAACATCCCTGGAGATGGAGCTTCCTTGCCAGGTGGACGGGGTTAACACCCTGGTTTAAGCTCTGTGGACTACTGTTTTCAGATCAGGTTTCAAGTTTCTCTGCTCAGACCGGCCTCTGTTGCAACACAGCAAACCCAAAAGATAATTCTGTTTTCTTTACACCAGAGAGAAGTGCACGCACAGTAACTGTCCCTGTAAACAGTGAGCCATAAATCATAGTTTCAGTATGAATCAGTATATGACTACTTTAAAGGATGTTTGTTTAAAGGGAGAGTGGGAAAATAACTTACACTCACAAGAAAAGAAATTGCATAACGTCTGCAGGGCAAGTGTGAACTCTGATCTGATCACACTTTCTTTTAGTGTGATCAGTCTAAAACTGACATAAAAAAAGCCTTATTCCACGGGTTTCACTCTAAAATAGAAACACGTCATGTTTCTGCCCTCCGTCGCCTTCTAATTGAGCTGAACAACAAATTCACTCGCTAACTGTGTGACTCTTTTATCATGACGAGCTCCCACTTGTGCCGTGAGTATATCTGAGGACAGGCCGAATGGTTCCAAGCGTTTGATCCTGAGGGGGAGATAACAGCGGCAGATAAAGGGAGGACTGCCTTCTCCTCGTCCCCGCAGACTTCGGGCCTCTCAAAAGGCCTCTGTGTTCCCTCTTTTGAGGGAAACCACAGGGTGAACAGAGATAGGTGCAGCGCGCTAATGTTTGGGGAGCAAGGCATGTGACTCCGCCCGCACGCAGCCGCCTTATTGGCTTTGATCTCCGTCATGACTGGAAGAAGAGGGCCCATAATTGGCCCCTCAACTCAAAGGGCATAAAGGACGGTCTCATTGGATGGGGAAAAAAAAATGTACGTCCAACAACAAGAGCTGGCACATAGCCCCGAATGAGAGGGGGCCGACGCACACTGAGGAAAAACTCAGTGTCTTTCTCAACTGAGTCAGTTTGGAGCAGACCCAAAAGCGCTGTCATTTATTTGCCGACTGATAACTAAAGTGTCTTTGATTAAGCTGCATGTGATAAACCCCTTGACCCATGTAAGATAAGAGTGTTTACAATGTCAACCTGTGTTCAGCTGGCAAATACCACTTTTTTATGCATTTCAAAGCATTATTACTGAGGCACATGCAACTTGTGACACGGGTCAGAGGTTTGAGCCTGCGTTCGCACACATCGCCGTGCCACTGGCAAGCAAACAGAGATGTTCACATGCCTCGCTCAGAATAAGCAGGTCAGCTAGAATAATTGGCCCATTATCACCTGAGGCTAAAAAAATTGGCTAATCTTTCACTTTACTCACCTGGAATAAGCCTCTAAAATCCACTCAAAGTCCCTGTGAGCGGCTGTAAACTCATTTTCTGACATCATGTTGTGCAAACGGTTGATCAGGAAAATGAGAGGGAGCATTTAACTTCACAGCACGTGAGGCCGACGACCATAAAATATTATATAATTGCCCTAATAAAAACATGGGCTAGGTATTAACTGGGGACTGCCAAATCTCATTACTCGGAGGCTGGAAAAACAGACGAGTGGCTCATATCAAAACAGCCTTGACAATTATTAAAGCAATTTTACAAGCGGATGGAGGCCACTCGCTCTTATCCACAGCATGTGGTTGGTTGTGAAGGGAGGCCGCCGGGTTTCAGACTGGAGTCTATGGAAAAGCCACGGTTCTAATTTCTCCTCACGACAGAGGAGACGGTTCCCATGAGACAGGAGGAGGGGAGAAAAAAAGCCACCTCTTCCGCAGCTCTGAGTCAGCGAGCGAACCCAGAGTTTGTCGGGTTCCCACACCCCGTGGCCCCCGTGGCCCCCGTGGCTACGCGTGCGGCGGGCCCAGGTATGCGCGGTATGTCACCTGCACAGCGAGGGAGTCGATAGAGACCCCGGGCCGGAGGTTGGTACCCTCCCCTGCCGGGAAACTTCACTGAAACTCTCGGGATGGAGCGTGCGAGACTGAACGGCTCCGACAGGAGTCTAAATCTTTTTGCGTCGCTGGCTCCCGCCCAAACTGTCCAATCAGCGCCCCCCCTCAGAAACGCACTCTACGCCAGTTACTCAAGAATCCAGCTGACACGCTGAGCGAGCACTTGTCCCCCGAGCTCGGCATCCTGTAAGACACATGGCGTGAGAACGGGGGGCCCACACTGAGGATGGCATTGTTGGTGGATTTCTACTGTATAATTACACTCAATTAGTTTGAGCTGCTCAGTAATAATATAAAACTTCTCCGTTTGCCTGCCTGATGATGTGGGAGCCAATCAGATTAGGCTGAGCATTTCTTCCCATCCAGCCGCAGAGCTCGCTCCCCCGCTTGGTTTTATGTCTCCATTCTGCACTGTAACGACCAGTTGTAATGGGCTGGGGGGGGCGGGGGGAGGAGGAGGAAATCCATTCGTGCCAAACGGACTCCATGCTGGCTCACCGTCTAATTCATTTGCACTTAAATTTAGCATAAACCAAACTAATTTGTCTGCTTTGGGGCTTGTTTCTGGGACAACTTTATTGTCTTTCTTGATTTCGCCAGTGTTGAACGGGCCAATGAAACAATTGCAGCCTGATATAACAGCGTGGCAGCGAACCAGCGCGTAAAAAAGACTTTATACGAGGGGGAGGCTTGACAAAAGCCAGGGGGATTTAGCTAAACCCAAATACTTTGGAGATAAACAGGAAAGCACGGCCACATGCTGTTAATTCAATACAACTCCCGACGATGCAGCAAGCGTTTAATCAGTGATGTGGAGCACTTGATTATTAACCCTCCCCTGCAGAGCATTTTCAATTTGGCCTTTTGTTATCAATTATCTCTGAGTATGATTGCACTGCTGCACACATCATAAATGCTGGAAGGGGAAGGGGTGTGGAAGACAAAATAAGGACAAGCTCTCAGTAATTTATGGGTCGATCAGTATTATTGCACGTTTTGAGGAAAATGCATTCGACACCCGCTTCTCAGACAGGAGCACGTGAGGCTCTTTTGTCGTATGGAAATTAGACAGAGGCATTGAGCAACTGGTGCAGACGCGTGCCGAACCAGAACTGAGGAGGCAATAATATGAGAGGACACACATCGCACGCAGTCCAACGAGCCAATCAGCAAGAAATGCCCTCAGGTAATCAAACACTTTTCGCCAATTTGGAAAATGGAGTTCTGTGTGGCGCCAAACTTCGTAACGTACCCCAGAAAACCACAGTCTGACAGCCAGGCCAGGTGCGAGTAGGTGTGAAAACGGGCAGAGCTCCGAGCCGCGAGTTCTCCTCCCAGCATTCCTGCCGTGTTCGTGTTCACCGCTGAACCACAGCAATCACCTCTGTGCTGAGGGCGATGGAGGAGGGAAGTAACCTAAGACATGACTGAAAGTTCAGAGATATGCATCA
Source organism: Psettodes erumei (assembly GCA_016785225.1). Taxonomy (NCBI): domain Eukaryota; kingdom Metazoa; phylum Chordata; class Actinopteri; order Pleuronectiformes; family Psettodidae; genus Psettodes; species Psettodes erumei. Next base: position 2,396,937 of record JAFBJZ010000953.1, read on the forward strand.
ATTATAAACTGTAGCTCTGCTCCACATCTCAGATTAAATCGCACACTGGGAGATGCAGATTCCTGCAAAATCATTTTTACATATAGAGTCTGTTCATTGATTATTTGTCCCAAAGGACTGACCCTCAGCTTCTCGTCCAACGTGAAAAAAGAGGGTTTTTGCAGTGATATGGAAAGTGTTGCTACATACAAAATATTTACAACTTAAAAAAGGTTTATGTTGCTCGAGTGACACTCAAACACTCGATCAGAGCCGCTGGTTTTGGAAGCATTTTGCAGAAACGTCTCCCTCATAATTTAACAATCTTATAGGTTTATCCTGAGAAGTCCTGTTTTTTGGCAGGACACACAGCTTTAAATACTTCAATAGCTGCAGTACGAGCCTTGTGAAGAGGAAGCAGGCAAGTGGAATCAAAGTTGCTGAATTCCATCAAAACTGATCCAGAATGTGGAAATGAACTGATTTAAGATATTGACTGTGTTATCAGCATCCTGGGAGTTTCAGTTAACATCTTTCATTATGTGCACAAGCCTGCATTTTTGACTCCAGTTCTCAGTTTGATTAAGCCCTGAGGTGCTTGAGCTGTCCGTAACCCAACATAAAATAATATAAAATCAACATGCTCCACCTCAGCTCTACCCAGGCTTCACTCCATCGCCCACGTTTCGACTGTCCCGGCTCCAGCAGCTGACAAAGATGCCAGTGAGCCGGGAACAAATGGATGATGAAGCCTATCAATTATTTTCAGCCGTCCGTGATCTATTTTTATCCTCCTGCAAGTATTGTCAAACCCCGATTATTCTGCTCCACAGACCAAAGTTCCACAGATCAGCAGGTTGTTTTCAAATATTAACTACTGTAAATTAGTGTCTACCTCCATGGAAATGTTGAAGTAAACCCCTCTACCGTACAAGACAGACCCCTGACAGAGATCCAGCACTGACCTAGTTAAATCTGGCTGGCAGCAGCTAGCAACAGCTCACAGACCGTCCACGGCAATCGGGCTCACCCTGCACATCCCTGCATGACGAAGAGCGTCTCATCCGCAGGCGTGCATCGAATGATAAAAATAAATAGAGGCAGAATCAGCCCAGCAACACGGCAGTTATGTAATGAAAATGGTGCCCCAGTTACTCGTGAGCGCCAACGTAACTGCTGCTGCCGCTCCGGCCCGTCGCTGAGCCGCACGACCTGATCCAGATTACATGGTCCGACCCTTTTCCTGTTGCAGCAGAGCAGCGCGGCAATAAAACACATCAATAAAATGCTGATAACACTGTGTGAGGGTCCACTCCCTTCACTCACAAAGGCCACACACAAGCGTACACAAACACTTTCAAGTCAATTGCCTCTTTCAATGATGCCTATGGCTTTGAGCAGCTTTGGACCCAACACACCCAGGAAAATTCCCTTAAACCAAGCCTGCATACATTGAGGAAACATGTGCCGGCTCAATGCATTATACATGTGTGGTGGTCCAGGCTGACATTCAAGCTCTGTGTTCACCAAATTACCCATAGACGATTGATAGGAGCTTTGTATAAAGTGAGGCCATGTAATCCATCCAAAGAAGAGCAGACATAAATATTTTACCTGCTCCTCGGTTGACATATGGTATTTTGTTCTCGGCGTTGTGCGCGAGTATGAGCTGAAAATCTGTCAGAGGCACCCCCAGTGGAAAACCTCTCCATCCCAACAAGCCATAAAACACATGGAACGCCTAAAGTGTGCAAAAACAACTAAACAAGGTCAAGCGTTTCGTGTGCAATTCTCTGTTAAAAAGGGGTGACAAACTTTTGAGAGAACGGAGTGAAGCGGCACTCTATACTGGACCACGCAGGGTCGCACACCATGTTGTGCAGACTGCACTTTTAGCAGACGTGCCTCTGTGCTGTGTAAATTCAGACAACCAGCCAAAAACACAGGTGACAGGGGAGCGAACACCAGAGCATGGAATCTCGTGCCTGTCGTCTGATAGAATGTCAGAAAACGGCCTCTTGTGTTTTCTCAGATGCCTGAAAAAATAAATGTATCAGAGGCTCATATCCTCCCAGGAAAAGGAGTGTTTACAGGGCTTAGTAGGTTTATCTGTGCCAGGGCCAGCAGGGCCACAAGGGCCACAGACATCACGTCCCCCATCAGCGCTGGGAAGGATTAAGACCCGGGTTTGGAGTTTGGAGACTTAAACTCCATGGCCTCAAACTCACTTGCAGCCAGTAAAAGGTTCACTTGACCACAGAGACTGTTGCATGAACAATGAAGAGTAAATGTGTGAATGAATTTCTGTAAATTCATAAGGATCCCATGTAAACAGTATCACATCTGCAACGGTTCAGAGTTGTGTCACCGATTCAAAAAAACAACTTCTTTTAATGAAATAACATCTGTCTTTCATGACAAGCGTCTACTGATCATCCAAGTGATATTTCCTTCCTTTCCAAATGCAAAAACTAAATTTAACTCGAATCAAACTGGGCAACAAACTTCCTCTTCAACTTCAAATTTGCTACACAAATCATTTTTTTCCATGGCTGGCTATTGCCGCCACAGAATCAAATCTGCACACTGCCACCAGATCTGAGCTGGACTTTTACCAAAATGCTCTGGGGCTCCTCGTGTCCCACTATTGCGATGACCCCAGCACCCCTCCTGCTCCCGCTGCCTCAAGTGAGAATTTAGATCTTCAGCAGAGAAACGAGTGGAAACAAATTAATTGTGAGGAGAAAAAGACGAGAGAGGGGAAAAAATGCACAAGAGAAAAAAAGGGGGGGTGCTGCATGCATGGCTAGTCCAGTGGACGAATGTGAGCGTGTTGAGTCACAAACCCATATCACAAATATGACCTAGTTTCAGTCTCACAGTAAATCAGGTCACCGTGTGTCCAATTAAAGCAGTTAAAGCGACAGTATATCTCATCATAACCATTAGCGGTGGCGATAATGTTTCAGGAAAGCTCTTTATGAATCACGCAGTCATTAGAAGAGAAACCGCATTGCCAAGTAATCGTCCACCGTGTCAGAGGAGTCACACATTCATGAGGCTAAACCACCATGAATAAATTATAAGTCCGGGAGCGTCTTGCCTCCGAGAGGAATGAAGCGTGTCGCTCCATGTGTGCTCCTTCTGGATTCACTTTCATGATGATTGACAAGACTTTTTTTTACACTGATGGTTTAAATTTAGATGTTCTGTGAATTACAAATGATGGGTATTTGTGATTTAGCTAAATATGAAGATGGACTCGAGTATGAAAAAAGAATATAATGAACAGGATGAAAGAAGTTCTGTTAACTACATCTTTCTGAGGTCGTCCAGCAGCGACTCATAAAGTCACGAGTATGTTGGTGTGTTTCGGCTTCATTAAAGTCTCACAGTCAGTAACATGTGCAGCAAACAACGCCATAAATGATAATAACTGTGTATTACTTAATGGTTTTACAGCATTTCAGGCTGTATTGTCACTTTAATGGACCCCACCCTCTGATTGCCATTTAATCTGCACCACAAGTTGCTTTGATGACTTCAGCAATTTCCGATATCAAAATGCTATTTTAAGCCATTTGATTTACTATTTCCTGTGCAGTGACCGTACAGTATGCACAGGGGGTGGGAGTTAAGCCTCTTTACTCCCCCTGCAGACACAACACTGCGGCCACTATATGGCTGCACTTGACATTCCAAAAGAGGCACTTGTGAGCAGATTCACCTTCAGTTAACCCTGAGCCAAAACAAGTTTCCACTCCTGTGATTCACAAGCCTGGTGGCATGGAGATAAGCCTGTCAATCACCATTACAGTCATGGGGGAGGGCTGGTTTTTCTCTCTCTACCGTTTGACTCCTGTGCACTCCAATCATGCGTCTTGTGGAAAGTCTCCTTACAGTTTTGGTCTGACTGACAGGACACAAAATTAATTCATCCACACTCTGGATGGAGATTTTTACAGTTTCTTTCTTTTTACTAAACCCTCAACATAAGTGGCCCTTTCCTGGGAAAGATTTGCCCAGGAAGTGAAGCATTTTTCATCGCCAGCAGACAGACAGAGTAAACAAAAGACCCGGTTACACACACATTGTATATGTGTGCATGGGGAGACAGAAGAGCGCCACCTGCAGAGCCTCACGCAGAAGTATGCTGTGTCACCAGAAAGGTAAACAAAGTCCTAACAAACCACGGCCATGACAGCATGGTGCAAAACACAACATCATTTTAAAAAAGCGAATCCTATGATCGACTCACTTTAAAGACAGCGGAGGTGTCAGTGTGAATAGTCATTAGAAAGTTATTTTACACTGAAAGAAATGTTAAAAAAGAGTGAACTTACCAGCAGGCTGCTGTCAAGAGACAATCTCTTTAACTGCTCCCTGCTCTCCAGGTGTCTGTTCATGGTCCCTCTGCCCTGCAGCAATCGACACACCTGGGAAGCCCTGAGGGGAGGGAACAGAGTGGGAGGAGAAAGTCAACAAGGAGCAGCTCATGTCCGGCATGTCACGTTTCCGCTGCTGGAGGGGCTTTCACCTTTTTACATGAGATCAGAGTCCAGGTGAAGAGCAGCAGTGTCACACGGAGTTATTCCTTTTACTTTCTTTCCCTCTCAATCCTTTCGCTTTCTGCCATGGTGTGTTCTAAAAAAAAAAAAGAAAGGAGCGGAAGTATGCAGCGCTTCTCTGGCCTGACAGGACTCTGTGATCATCAAGCTCCAGCTTAGATCTCACTGCTCACTCTCCACCCTCCAACCCAACACCCCCCCACACACCACCACCACCACCAAGCTTCAGCACTTTTGTTTTTCTAGGCCTCTCCAAACAGCGCTGGGAACCAGTCCGACCTGGCCCGACCAAGGCCACGGCAGAAGATAAACACTTCACTTCACGCATACTACTCCTTCACAAAGAGCCCGCGGCTTTTACGCTCACTGCAGTGGCGTGCAGAGTAAGCACGGCACTTCCTCATCGGTGAGGGCAGAGGTCGGAGGTCAGCTGACGGACGCCCTGGGGGTCGGAGCGTCTGTGTGACACAACTTCTGTCTTTGTGTGCATGAATGTGTCTCATGATAGAGACACAGTACAAAAATCACCATAGAAATCAGCTAAATTTGAGCAGACCTGAGTATCTTACAATTTTTTTTTCCATTTTGGTTGTTTGACCGATTTTTCTTTTAACTGATCTGACTATTACAGGAAATTTATAAAATACATTCCACTTTTAAAGGCTTTATTTATGAATCCACTGCTACCTGCTAAGTGCCTCTGCTGGCTCGATTCAGAATGAGGCTGAATTTCAGGTCAGTTACGTTTACTTGCCTCACAAACCTACTTATGCGACCAGCATTCCCAAAGCCCCCCCTTTTTTTTTGCATCTGCCTTGGGCGATATCTGTTACACCCTGTCCAAAGCTTCAGCAGCGTGACTGCACTTGTCAAACATCCTCACACATCAACATGACACGTTCCATCCGCCGCCCTGCCGCCAAGTCCACGCTTACTGACGTGAAGCCGCAAACATCACACTGACGCTAAGTTTTCAGCCCAGACCTGATGTTATGCTTCGTAACAAAACGCCGTCTCCTTCTGCCCCATTTCTGAATACCCCCAGGCAATCTGGCGTAGAAGGAAGTTGTCTAATCAGTGAACAGGATGTGAACGGCAACGTCTTTAATGACACAGAAACATCAGACTCCTACCCGCCTCTCTCTCTCTGGCTTTGTAATGACTTATTACACCAGTGTATTGCATCAGATGAAATAGTCTGGTCTATGTTTAGATTACATTTCAAGTTGGTCCCTTTCCGCTGGAGATTAGAGGAGGAAGTAAAAGCCCACGGCTACCCTTGGATGCAGAGATAGGGGTGGGGGGAATTATAGGAAATTGAGAGCAAATGATTAAAATGGATTATAGCGCTGTGCCTGATTGCCCAGTCTCAGTGTAGAAATACACTGACACTGACACCATTTTCCTTTGGGTACAGAAAGTGTGAGGGATGAGGTAGTGGGTGGATCGGAAGTGATAAAGGCTAAGTAAACACATTAAAAGCCAGATATCAGGGGGGAACTCAGATAAAGGCAGACGATAAAAGTAGAGAAAACTCCTTCCTTTGACAGTTAAACAAACCAAACGACACGCTGGCTTTAGGCTGTCACTTAAGCTTCAACAAGATGACGTGAGATTACAAGTTGCTGCATTAATGTCGATGTAGGACTTGTCTGTAATGCTTTGATTTCACTTTGCATGCACATGCATCAAAATGTTTTTTTCAAATGTACATGAAGGAGATCCTAGGATCCATGAATCAACATAATGCCATATTCCTCAAACGACGTGTCTTGCATTTACACATCATTTTATAAAAATAAATGCTCCTTTGCCTACATTTATGGCCTTTCTGCAACTCCAGACCATTCAGCACTGTCCTCCCTCCCTCCTGTTTGCCCTGTGATTTACACCAAAAGCAATTACTGATATGTTAAACCAGTGTAGCGTTGACCTACGCAGAGCGACACGCGTCGACGCCTATAGTCCGCACGGCCCCCAGCCGGCCGTCCAGCCAGTCGGTAAGCCAGCCAGTGGGGTGGAAAGGATATAATCAAAGGAGGCCAGGAGGACGCTGACATCTGGGAGTCTTTGTGCTGTAGGCCTAATTAGATGCCAGGGTGAAGGGAGGGGGCGCGGCAGGATGGTGTGTGTGTGTCTGTGTGTTGTGTGTATGTACAACCCAAAATGAGGGGTGGAGGATAGTATGTGTGTGTGTGTGTGTGTGGAAGGGGGGGCTCTCTTTTTTAACATCTGCTCCAAGAACAAGGGAGGACCCAGCTGATGTCACAGAGCCCCAGACAGCTTCCAAACTACAACATGGATAATGTGAGGGGATAACAGCTTAATGATAACACTTAAACCCATTGAGAGATTTCTGCACTGAAAACAGACTGTGAGCCTCATGGATAAACGGCGATAATAAGCCCAGATTGTCCATGAATATGGATCGCCATGGCTCTGATTTGACACTGTTCCGTTGTAAGCTGAGGAGAATTAGGCAGCTGTGGATCTATTGCAGTCATTGGCCTTTTTCTGGCACTCTTATCCCGAATAATCCCACACATACAGTAGGTGTAGCAGGTCTGCTAAAGACACACTGTTGCTCCACCCTCTGGCTTTTGACTCCCCAAGTGTTACGGCGACCGCACTCCTGCCACAAGTGACAATGCTGCCCTTTGTACCGAATACAGTCAGGCATTCAGCCACACGCACATTCTCATTTCACACTAAGCAAAGAGTGGCCACAAGTAAGAAATCTTTGTCACGGTAAGTTCAAACACAGATATCAAGTGGCTTGGCCCTTTTCCCCTAAAACAAAAACCTTTCACTGAGGAATAATTGCGGTGGAATTTGCAATAAAAGAATTTCCTCTGGTCTGCACATTTGAATAGAAGACGTTTAGTGTTTCTTCGTGAGTTCATTTAATCGTGGGTCGTACCTCAAAACTGTACAATAAATGACGGAGCAAATAAATTCAAGCAAATATTAAACCGGCCATCTGGAGGAAAAGAATGAGGGATGGAGAGCCGAAGAGTTGGGAGCACAGGATTCCAGATTTTGCATGAGTTTTCGGTTAGCAGTCACTAACAGTTATAACTGTTTCGAAGAGGCCTCCAAAATGAAAAGCCCCCTGGGTTATATATTGACTCTGACCATTGACCAATACCCCCCCAAAAAAAGAGCAATGCCAGGAAGTGCCAGGGCCTGAAAATGGATGTTGATGGGTGGGGTGCGGGGATTGGACATTGATTAGTGCACCCCCTTTTGCCCCAGGAACCAATTCATTTTGTCTCCATGCCCTGCTCCTGCCTTGAATGTGGTGAGGGGGGGGTACTGAAACAGGGTCAGAGCAGAAGCACACCCCCCCCACAGTACGGAGCCCAGTTCTCTCTCTATTTTTCTTCTGAATGATTCATCCAGATTGCCATGTCCGGGGAGAAGAATGAATGACCAGGAAGATTATACATGTAAGTCTCGCATTTAATTCGCCTGCTAGGCTGAGGGAGGTGGGAGGGGAGACGTTGTTGGGGGCAGGGAGTGTTGTGTGTGTGTGTGTGTGTGTGGGGGGTACCATTACTTTCCATTCATTGAGGAGAAAATTGAAGCATGCAAGTGTCTGATGTGGGCTTTAATGCGCAGAGAGAGAGGTCCATCTGTATTCTATAGCAGCACAGATGGCCTGTGCTGATCGGATGTTTTGAGTCCCTCTGCTGGCCGCCTGTCTGATCCTGCCCCTGCATGTGTCCCAGTGCAGTTGGCACCACCGACTGTAACCTGGCACAGTCTAACATGGAATTACAGTGTCTGAGAGCCTCGAACAATAAGCCATACTTTACACCAGTGTGTTGTTTTTGTTCTGTCAGCAAACCAATCATTAACCTCAATGTTGTGTCTTTTTTTCTTTTTTGAATTCTTACAGTGTGCACTCATGGCTGCTGCAGCCACAGTGTGTCAGTGTTTGTGTCCACAGCGGTAATCATAATACGTTTAAACATTTAAGTATGTGTCACGTGGGTGTGAAAATGAAAGGCTTAGCGACAAGGCTAATGGGTCAGTTTAACAGTCGCTTTAAAATGAAGGCGGATGCTGCAGCGCGGGGCAGGATCCATGTCAACAAAGCGCTCTGACTGTGATTACATTTGTGTTGCAGGGTTTTATATGATTTTAGTCCCATTAATCAAGGCCAGTCCCAACACGTGCACATCCTTATCATTTTTTCAGATCACGCTACATGAGCTTGCTTCACGTGTAAAAAAAAATAAAAAAAATATATATAAGCTTTGTCTGCATAACTGGGCATCTGTGCACATGGCTGTTTGCTTGTCAGGGGATGACATTAACTTATATCTGCTTCATATACAGCTTGTATAGCTTTTCAGGATCACCATAGTAACCACTGACATGGGAACATTACTTTAAATTCAGCAAATAACAATAATTATTATTATCATATATATTATAATATAGTTTTATGCACTTCCTGAAGCTAACAGCTGTTAGCTTGCCCTGCATTATGGTTGGGTTGTTTACCTTCTTCTCAGCATATGTCGGACGTCACCGTCCTTTTTGAGAAAAAAAAAAGTTATTAGCCGGCTCATGCCGCAGCAGTCTCGTCAGAATTTTGCCTCCTTTTTCCCCCTCATACTTCCTGTCGCTCTCCCTCAACTCTTCCGGTGGCTTCCTTTTTCTTTTCTCTCTGTTTTGGTTTTGTAGCGGTTTTAAAAAACATTTCAGCGTCTACGGTATCTGTGCAGGCCCTTGTTAAATGTTTATGTTGCTGCGGTAAATACCGGAGATGGTCGCGGTGATAGCGCGACAAAACGGACAACAACAACAATATCACAGGGAAATAAATGCGGAGATTCCGTGCTAGTTTGTTTTTATTTTTTTGGCAGTATATTAACTGGCCCGAGCAGGATACTGAAAACGTGCAATGAGCTGGCCAGGGTCCTTAAATAGTTGCTGAATAACGCCCTTTCCTTCAAATGTCCTTCAAACACACTGAGAACGAGCACAACTTAGACTTGTAAGAAGACAAGCAGTATTACAACTTGTCATTATAAACTATTTTATATCAATTAACTGCGCACTCTAAATTATATGAAGTTAAAAATGGCTTTTATCACAAGTCTGAGTTAATGCATCATAATATAAAACCATAAAAAGCAGCCAGTCCTCATAGCTTGACCAGCTAAAACCAACAAATGTCAGCTTGCTTTCAAAATGTAAGAGGAAACAAGAGCATCACACCAGATGCTCAGAGGCAAGAACAGCCACAACAGACACCAGAAAGAGAAGCGATGCACCACAGCACATATACAGCTCCTCATTATGTTTTCACAGTCAGCAGAGCTGTGAGACATGCTGGAGGACCGTAAGGCATTTGTAAAGCATTTGGTGCGGTGCTTGCAATGAGGAGACAGCTATGTGACACCTAGTTCTGCATTTTTAATCCACTGTGCTTATTATTATTATTCACTGTCATCACCAGATGCTCCAGTTCTGTCACTGATAAGTGTTCTCCACTTTCTTAGACTTGTTTCCTTTGGTGATACATGTTACAGTCTGTCTTTGAAGAGTAAGTTATCAATATTTGACTTAAGCCTACATGTTCAGCCAAGTTTGTCAAACTTGTCTGAGTGGCTTTAAATCTTGTTTAGTCAGCAGGCAAATTAATGGGGGGGGGGGCTTAAAAAGGAAGGGTTGGAGGTCGAGATGGAAAAAAAACCCAATGAATACAATGTCGTCATCCTGTCCATGAGGGGAGTCCCTGCAATTCCCTGAGCTTATCCCACCAGATGCGTAGGATGCTCTAATATACATCCTGGGGAAAAAAAATCAACTGAACTTCCTGTCATGGGACCCGGCATGCTTCAGCAGACAGCGTGATTCTCTGCTGAACTCTCTCATGATAGTGTTTCAGGTACAAAAAAAAAAAAAAGACAGAAAAATATACTGCAAAGGCCCATGGGTGATGCAGCAAGCCAAGAGAGGGCAGTGGAATTTTTCTGACCATTATCAAAATACACAACCATGCCCCCCACCAAACACACACAAACACACTTTGGTATGTACACGTTGTGTGATGGGCAGCTCACTAAAGTGCTGAACACACACATTTCACCAGCAGGCCGCTGACAGCTTGAGAAACAACAATGTGTTTGTATGTGTTTATCTATGCGAATGGTATCTGTCACAGAAAAGCCCAGAGGACACTGTTGACTTTAAAAGTCCAAAATGTGACGGTTTTCACCAAGGTTTCTTATTGTTGGTGATTTGTCAAGCTAATTAACCAAGTGGCTCTATCTTCCGGGTGTAAATTGACACTTTAGCTCACGTTATAATGTAATTTCTTTTTAAGTGGTGATGTTAGTAACTAAAAGCTAAGACGCTACATCTCATAGCTCGTTAGCAAGAATTGGGCTCATTTTACAGTCGTTGTCTCTTCCTCATCGACTGTGTTTCTTGTACAAATGCTTTGAAATAAACTTACAAAGGCAGTAATAATTAGTACACACATGCACAGCATTAATATCGTGTTTTAAGTGTCTTTCACTGTCAAAAATACAGGACATATGCTTCATAAGCAGCGCCGCAGGTTTAAACATTAAATAAATAACGCTCCAAAAATACTCAAAATGCAGTTAACCTATGTCAAATACACACTGAACAGTTTATAAAGCGCTTTCCAAAGCTTAACAATACTCAGAACATACCTCAGAAGGGGAAAGATGAGGAAAGATGCTCAGACAGCTGCAGCTTAACTGAGAACGAAGCGTCATGGCTGAGGGATTCCTTTCCCTCCTTTTTTAAAATGGTTTTAAACTGGTTTTAGTGACTGTTTATCACCGCCTTGTGAATTTATTTTATCAGCTTCTTAATTAAATCATTCTATCATCAACAAATATTTCATTTTTCATTTCAGTATAATTTTTTAATTCTGAAACTGGACTTTGCTGCAGCTAGCTTATAAGGGAGACATTAACAGTTAATTAGTTAACAGGCTACAGGTGTGTGGTTTAAGGGGCACATTAGGATTGCTAGCTAACATTAAAATTCTGCTTTCTTATTTTTTAAATCTTTTGTACTGCTTGCATTCATGTAAAGCACTTTAAACTGCTTTCTCAGCTTGAACTGTGCCGCTCAAGCAACATTAAACATGGCTAGTCTAAACTCTCAAAGTAAAAAAAAAAACAGGGTTTACAAACATGAGCTAAACAGAGACAGATAAACAGCAACATTTGGTGCTTTTGCTTGATGCTTCCTCAAACTGTACAAACAAAATTCTTTCACGTGCTCAGTTCTCACAGGCTATGAATGAAGGTGAAACTGTGCAGCTTACCATAATGTCATTAGACAAAACATGCAGGAATCCAAAACTTACCCTGTCCCAGCCGGATCCGCTCGACTCAACAGGTCTGCGGCCAGCTCTGAGGCTCCAGGTCTCTCTGAGGTGTTTTCGTTAGGAAGACAACGCGATGATGTGGAATTTCCTTTGATGGCAGCTGAAAACATACTGTTGTAAATTCCCCTGTTGCAGGGTGGTGGTGGGGGAAAGCCACCACAAACACACACACACACACACACACACACACACACACAAATACAGTGTTAAACACACTATCTGGGCTGCCAGTGCTGGAAGTCTGCAGCAACACCCAGTAAAGACTTGTAAATAGAAGGGAGGGCGGGTGGTGGAGGGAGTTAGGGAGGTAGGGTGGGGCGGGAGGATAAGGAGAGCGAGGAGAAGTTCCACATTACATCACCAGCAGCTGTTGACAGGCCTGTGTTTATTAACTAACTGCCAGGGCTGGAGGAGTCACAACACATGCCTCACACTCTCTCTCTCACACACACACACACACAACGCCAACAAGACAAGACAATGCTCACTTGCATCCAAATACTTGACTTAACAGACAAGCAGCTATGTGCAAGTACAATTTGCAGACACATGGATCTTTTCTGTGTGGCAGAAAAACAAAAATAAAAAAATACAAATAGAAATCTCTTTGCCAGGAGTCAGTTCAGGCTTCGATTTCTGCTCTTTCTCTCATGGTGTTACCTGTCATCTGTCTGTACTGGCTGTGAGACTTGCTGACTAGACAAGAAGAGCTGTTTTCCTGACTCGGATAGCAGGAACTCTAATGGTATTGCTGCAAAAGAGAGAGAGAGAGCCGCTGCTGCATTCCTCAAGTGTCTTGGCTTGGCAGAGTCCCCAGCCTCTTAGCTCAGCCTGTATTTCTTTCTCACCGTCCCCTTCCCTCTCTCTCCTTTCTTTGCCTTCTCATTTAAATGGAGGCACATGACTCTAAGCTTTACTGCCAAGTAGACTTCTTTATGCCGGCCAGGAGCCACCAGCGGTCTGCTTTTCATTGGCCTCTCTGCAGGGCACTGCATTCCTTGCTTCTACCCATCCCTGTAGCCCACAAGATGCAGAGGATGTCAAATCAACCTTATCCCTTGTATCGTATTTAGTTTATTTTTCATTTTTTACAGAATGCTGCCTGGGTGACAGAGCTCTTTAGCTGTAGCCTAAGCCACCCACTGTAGGTCATCCATAACCGCTGTGAACAAATGCTCCACTTCAGCCCATCTCTGATACATTCTTTGTGGCCTCGAATGCAATAATTTCTCCCATAATTCCATTCTGTTTTCGCATTCTTCTCCTCTAAGCTCACTGCATTGCAACATTGTTCACTCGGATCAGACAGGGTGAGACCGAGTAGGCTGACGACACTGCAAGACTTTGGACCATGGCAAGCTGAAAGATAAACGATTTAATAAATCGCACAGAGGATAATTTCAAAACAATTTCTAAACTGTTCTGAATCCACGCGCACAGGATCCCTTTATCATGCGCATTCAGTCAAACCTGAATGTCAGGAGCTAATCAGATAAAAACGCAGCAATGCATAATGGTGAGTGGCATCAAATGTTATGAAGGCGAATTTGTGGAAATTGACAATGTCATTTTCTGTTAGCATTTGATAATTGGAATCTTTGACTGCTTAATTGGAAGCTTGTGATATATTCTTTTAATTGAATCAAGAAGAGGAAACATGATGATTTTCACATGGATTTTAATAATTATACAATTTGTCATGCAGAAACTTTCATTTTGCACAGTAAGTAATCTTGATGTATATCGGTAAAGGAGTGAGTCAACAGAAAACACAGGTTTACTTTTGGCGATGCAGATGTACTGCTAGTTTGAAAGTTTAAGTGAGCGTGTGTGTGTGAAAAACAATAATAAAGAGATGAATCCCCTCTCCTTCCTAAATCACAACTAGTCTTCCATATCTTCCTCCTCCACTCTGCCTGATACGTTCTTATCATGACATAAGGAAAGAAAAACACTTATTCTGCTCTCCTTCCCACTTATTTTTTATTTTTATTGTCAAGCACCACAACTCACCACCCCAGCATCATTGGAAAGCTGTCAGGGGCATAAATCTGTTAAGTTTAATGGTATATTTGCAGCATACAGAAAAAAACAGCTTGAGATCCCATTTTTTTTTGCAAAGCCCTGCACATACATTGATGTGCACATGTGAGAGTGCAGCAGGGAGGTAATGGCTAATGATCCTCCTACCTTCGCTTTGACCTGCGGCACATCCGGATCCATTCCAGGCATGAGGTCCAACTCTTTCATGTCACAGGTCAGAGCCCGGCAGGAGCACTGAGGAAACAATCAACGTGGATCACCAGCGACAGACCAAGAGGAAAGCCAGATATATGCTAGTATACTAGCATATTTGGCAGCATTTCAGAGAGAATGTAAGCATGCGGGTTGAAGCATTTACTATGGATGCAGTGACTCCACAATATCAGAGGTTTTTTTTTCTACTTTAACATTTTAACTGAAGGTAAAACAACCTCCACCTCTTTAAAAATGGAGAGATGAAGAGTGATCGCATGTGTTCTTACATGAAAACAATTCGCAAGCACTGACAGTCCAATAAGCGTGCCCATTGGTCGGGTGGCGGAGGAGATGAAGTAAACAGATCTGACCTTCGTGGCGAGGCTTTCATGAAAACACATTGGGTAGCACATAAACACAAACTGAGTCATAAATAGCCTTTTACACTGTTTCCCCATCCTCTTCCAAATGTGTTAGGCAGCTTTATCATTCAAACATAATGCCTCCCTTTGGATTGCTCCTTGCTGCAATTGTGGTTAGGAACCAGAGCGGCCATAAAGTAGACAACTCGACTGCTCGCTGCAATACTTATGGCTCCTTCAGTGTTATCTGTTTTATGGGGAACCCCTCTGCCATGAATTGTCTCCTATTAACAGGACATTTTGAATGAGACTACCAGAAACATCTGTACTCCCAACACCAGACGATACTGGAGGTCAACAACACTGTCAAGGCAGAACCTAGATTGAAATTTATGAAGGAAAGAAGTCTCTTTCAAGTATGCTGAGATAGTTTCATGCATGACGTGGCTTGTGCTAATGTTAATGTGGACCACGCTTAATTTGCATGAACAACTGCTGGAAAACGTATTGAATCTGATCAGACTTGAGGAGTCAAAGGAGGCTGATTAGCGTCTCCCCCGTGAATATTTCCTCTTGAGGAGCAGGAAGTGGCTCTGTACATGGCCCACGCTACACTGACATGTTGGAATGCCACATCAATGTTATTTGCAGCTGCACTGAGAACCTGGCGACGTCCCACTTCACATTGGCTGGCCCCAGAAAAGCATCTTTATGCTCATGTAAGCCTGGACTCGAGGGAGGCTGGTACAGTGCATACGGTAAAAGACTTCATTTTCCACAAATCAGGAAGAACTGTGGAGTTTGCACTCATGTCAGCTACTCTGAGTCCATGGGAGTTCAAGCTAAGGAGATTTAGATGAAGCAGGATGTGATGTACAGAAGAAAAAAGAGGAGAGACATTATCCAGCTTCAGCTTTGTCAGCCCTTTGTCTAGTCAGACATATATTGTAGTAATAAATTGCAGGTCCTCTCCCAATGCTATTTTGTGGATTCACATTAGGGCTGATGCTTTTTTTTAATATTCAATCAACATTGTTTTTTCACTATATGTATCAAGCAGTAAACCAGGCTGGGCATCCTGCCATGCCTTTACTGTACAAATCAACTTAATTTCATTGAATTATGGTCAGTGATTTCCTTATGTGGACCGCTCTCCATTCGTCTCATCCCTGTTCATCCCCTGGCAGTTTCACAGAATCGATGGCTGTCCTGGAGGGAGGGGGTGACGTACCATATCTTATGGCTGTCTCATGCAATTTTTTCCACTCACCCTGAGGTGTAGAGGATGGGAGAGTCAAACAAATAAGCCTTGTGTGCTCACCACTGTGTTTGTATGCAGTGCCACGGCTTGGGCTTCCTGCCAACTTCTCCCCCTTCTCTCCCCTTCGTCAGACTGCAGCAAAAAAAGGAAACCAGAGAAACCACTGCCACCACTGCCGTCGCCTCCAACCCTGCTCCCCTTTGCACCCTCCTCTTTTCCCTTTTTCCCCCTCATCACTGCACTGGAACACAAAAGGAGGTGAAGAGGCAGAGTCCCTGTGAACATGCCCAGATAAGGCTGAGGCGATGATGAAGGTGACTGGAAATTGAGGTGAAGGCTGAGGAGGAGGAGAAGGAATGGCTGTTATTTCACAGACAAGACTCCGCTGCCCTCTGCCACTGAGCCAATGCCAGCTGGGACGAGGAGGGGCATCCTCTCTGCTTTATCTCCTTTGGTCTTCTTGTGTTTTCAATGAGACCATTGTGTGAGCCAGAGGAAGGATATGAGGTCCCATTTGGCTGTCATTGACATGTAAAAAGAGTGTGGCGGTGACAGCTGATGAGATCAGTGGCCTGTAATTATCTGAGAATTAAGGATAGACTCTCACCCCTCTGCCAAACACACACACACATCCAAAAATACAGGAGCAGCCACACATATAGATATAGAAGATAGATGAAAAAAACCTGCCAGTCCTCATCTGCCTGTAGGTCATATCATGATTTATCAATTAGTCTATGTGTGAGGTTTCACACTGACGCAAAGCTTCTCTGGTCTGGGTGCTATAAATCTAAAGGTGTGAAACATGTGGTCGGGCCTGGGGTGGTCCACATATTAAAAAAAAATTTAAGCCCTGAAGTGCTCAGGGGAGAAGTTTGGATGCATAACTGAGACATTCATCCAAGGGATACACAGGTGTGATAAGCCCACTGAGAATCACAGCACAGTCTCATTACTCATAAATTACAACATGGCTGAATCAGTGAAATGTACTGAAGAGTGTCTTAATATGTTTTTTTTGTTGGGGGGCTGTGGTGGAGATGAAGGTCAGGTTAATACAGTTTAGGCACCTTCTCTTTAGCAGCTGATTTCTGTCTTTATAGGACACTTTTTGGGTCCACTTGGTGAATACTAGCCAAGTGTTGACTCTGTTTCAGCTCCTGAAGGGATATAAATTCATAATTTATCGTTTTTCGTGATTCAGTTACTAAATGTTGCACAAGCTGTCTGCTAACATTTGCTCGATGCAGGTAGCGCATGTTAACAGTGGGTGTAACTGCAGGGTTCGCTGATATTTCTCTATGGGCTTGCCATGACAAGTGACCCCTTTCACATTTCGCACAGTCATAAACACAGGGATTAGAGCAGCTTGAAGATATCTGCCTCCACCTCATTACAGCTGTGGTTAATGGGATTTTGTTTGTGGTGCTACCAAAATTGAAAAATTATGTTAAAAAAGAAGAAGAAAAAAACCCCTCAGCAACAGCAGACAACATTCTTGTTCCTCTGGACGACTTTACTGTCAACAGCTTTTATGGGGACTGTGTCTTCTACAGTAACTAGTCCCTTTGTTATTTAACCCCAACGTGCAACTCCCCGTAAAACCACAAAATTGCTGTTTTCCCTTTTCTCTTTCTTCACAAGTTAAACAAAAGAGATACAACGTGTTAATCAGTCAACTTCAGAGACATTCAGAGGTGTATTTTTTTCCCCACTTTCAATAAACAGAGCCATCTTCCCTTTGTCTTTATACCAAGACACTCATATCGACCTTCTCATCTCACTCTTAAAGAAAATAAAAGTATTTCCAAAACATGTGAAATATTCCTTTAAAGAGATGGTTGAACTCCAGACTTTGGCTTTTTGAGAGGTAATTGAGAGGTACACTGTACGAAAATCAATCAATACCGACCTCAAATCATTATGCTATTATTCTGGGCTGTCAAATGGGCCTCTTGCTGGAGGACAGTGTGTGTGTGGGTGCATGGGGTCGAGGGGTGACAACAGACATGTTACCGTGGTGATTAAGCTCCTCTTTCAAGCTGAAGGTGGACGCTTCTCTTTGAAACGGACGAGCTGGGCTAGTGTCAAACCGGCACAAGGGTCTCAGTGCTCGATGAAAAACCCACCGATGACAGTCGCTGCTGGGAGATGAGGAGAGACATCCCACCACAGAGGACGTCCACCTGCAAGACCAGTCTCTCCCATGGGAACCTGGGGAAGCTCCCTGTGGCCCCCCTTTGCAGCTCACCCTAAAAAGCGGTGCCTCTTCCATCACCCTTCCTTTCCAACAAACCCTTTGATGTCCTGGGATCTGGTGCAGCCATGGACATGAAGGAGGGGGGGCAGTTTGGAAAGATGGAGAAAGACAGACTCACAGCGAGGAAAAAATCCTTAGATTTAACTCGTGAAGATTCGCACTAACCCAAAGAAAAGAGTCTGATCTGAATCAGACAAAATAACAGACACATTGCAAAGTGTTGGGAGACAGACAGTATCAAAGGCTTCACCGGTCTGACCCGTAACATGCTTGAGATGGAGGGACAAGGACGCTGTTTGTCCAATAATCCGCTCTCTCATACCGAGTTACTGCAACCGTCGTGGGAATCCGTTTCAGACTGCAAGATCTAACGCACAGCTCGATCACACAGCTGGCAAACACAGGAGTGAGCGTCAGCCTCCAGGAAGCGCCCGTTTCAGAGAGGGTGTGCAATATTTTCCATTTGAAGATTACAGGACAGAATGGACAGAGTGCTTTCATTCATAATAGTCCTGTGCTTTCTGCTGTTCATGGAGTTGCACCATCTCCAGCTTCATCCGCCACTCAACATTCAGATGTGCATGGTGCGCCCCCTTGTGACAAAAGTGTAGAGGTGGTACACACAGAAGATGTCACAACGTCATGGACTCATTTTGATTATTCAGAAATAAAACAACACCTTTTAACACTAATTTCTTATGCATTGATTTTAATAAGAACACAAGTCCACATAAAGATTAAAAAAATAATATCCTAGTTTTAGAGTGTAAACACACTGGCTTGTATTGAAAGTCGCACAGAGTTGATTTTATGTGCCACCATATAAACATACATAATGACATTTAATGGCAAGAATGCAAGTAGAGTGGTCTGCCTGCCACTTTTGAAAAATAGTATTCACCACTTATTTAGTAGATTTGTTTGATTAACATCCCTGCACGGGAGCCAAATGAATATTACAGAACCCTTGCAGACAATAAAAGCAAAACCAATAAAATAAATTGTTTTTGAAGCTCAGGAAACTCAGGGTCCATTGTGAAATATCAGTAAAAAGTGTTGGCTTGGTTGTATTGTGCATTTCTACCTCATGAACCTCTGTCACCCTCTGGAGATCATGAAGTGTTGGTCCCATTACATGTGCTCCGGATGATTCTGCAGACAGGTGATAAACTCCTTCACCTCTTTGCCCTCGAAGCAGATCTGGTAGACTGCGGCAAACAAAGGAAACCTGTAGGGGGAAAAAAAAATTGTATTCAGACTGCTTTCACATAAAACCTCAAATCCTGGCACAGTAGCAGACTCACATATCCACCATCCACTAACAATCAAAGTGTACTGTGCACCCGCCCAGATGGTTTCACTGATAAGACCTCAGCTCAGGTTGAGCTGTTTATGGCTGACATTTAACATTTGATATCCTAAAATACATTGACGTGGTTGAAAAGCAACTTTTTTTTACGTGGACTCACTTGTTGACCATGTCGTTCTTTTGCAGGACCTTGTAGACCTCAGCTGAGGTCTGAGGTCCCTGAAGCTTTTGGCCATTTAGCATTTCTGCTTCCAGTTCGGCGATGGACTGAGGAGCCAAAGCAAATTGTTTCCTGTTGTTTAGTGACATCTTTGATTCATTATCTACTGCCATTTAAGGACACCAAATCTTTAAGCCACAAATCATTCATTTCATGACTCTGAGAAATATTTTGGTGCAGAGCTCTGTCTTTTAAACTAAAGAGAAGACATATTTAAGCTTTCAAATCAATACACTTCCTGTCTTGATTCACCTTGGATGTCTTCACAAAAGCCTCCGCAACTTTCCGGTTTCGTCCTCCGTAGCAGGTGGTGATGAGGTCGGCAACACCACAGCTTTCCAAGAAGGTGGAAGAGCTCACTGGTTCTTTGCAAAACAATTTAGCAAAAGCGACCATCTCCATCAGACCCAGACGGATCACTGCCGCTTTGGTGTTGTCACCGAATCCAAGGCCGTCACAGAATCCAGCACCGACTGCCACAATGTTCTGGCAGTGCATAAATTAAAAGATACATACATGCATTTTTCTTAACATTTTTGTGTCATTGCAGAAAGGGAGTAAATATTCACATTGTGTGGTCATATTTACCTTTAAGGCTCCACACAGCTCCACTGTGTCACTCTCTTGTACGACATTGATGCGAAAGTTGGGAGTCTGAAGCAGCTCTTTGAAGATCAGGCCATTTGCCTCATTTTTTGCTCCTATATCAAACACAGTTCATTGAAAAAAAAGACACACAAGTTTAACATCAATCAGTACTCGTGCAGCAGGGAAGTCACACTGAAATGTCAAATGCTAAAATAACAAACGTTGTCATACCGATAGTGGTTTCACAGAACTTCTCATCCGCCACCTCGCTGGCAATGTTAGCCCCCATCAGGACGCTGACCTCAATCTCCAGTTTCTCCCGGATGATGTCTGAGATGAGCTTCAGTCCTTCTGGTCCCTCATCAACCCCCTGAACGACAACAGAGTTTTTCTGAGTTTATGTACAGTACTTGATAATAGAAACATGTCAGAGAGAAGATTTTCTCTGTTGCCAAACTGTGACATCCCGTGATGCCATGGCGACAGAAAAACATGAAGTAACGGTGTGGTGATGGTTTCCCTTCTTTTTGCTTTCAGGAAGTCTCACTTAACTTGCGAAAGAATTAAAGGATCTTACTTTAATGAGTGAAATCCCGATGGTCCCCTGTGTGACGTGAGGCTTCATCTGGTCACAGAGTTTGCCGATGAACTGGTGTGGGATGACAAAGATAAGGATGCTTGCCCCTTTGATGGCTTCTATGATGTCTGGAATGGCAACCTGGGGAGGGCATGGGAACAGGACATGTCAACAAAGAGGGCAGGCTCCAAACAAACACATTGTTACTTTTGAATTCCCTTTTTTAATGTATTACATATTAAGACCTTTTAAGGCCATATTAAGATGTCATTTAATCTTTTCTTTTCATTTCTATAATGGTCAATATTTTAGTGCAGATAAAATAATAAAGAAAAATCAATTGTAAAATACAACAACAAACAATAGACAAAAAATAATGCAGTGAAAATGCAATCTCAGTACAATACATAAAAGACACAAGGATACCCTTGGGCAGATAGAGACAAAGGCAGATAAAGTACATGACACATGAGACATAAGAGTCAACACTAAGTCTTATCTTATCAGTTTAAATGCATTTCTCGACAAACAAAACCTGTGTCAGGATTGCAGTGAATTGCATAATGAGATGAGTTGTGTAATTCAAAATAATGCTGCTAAATCACTTACCACATTCCTGGGCAGCTTGTGACCTGGTAGATACTTCACATTTTCGTGCTCCGTGTTGATGATGTCTGTGAGCTTCCGCCCGTCGATCATCTCCTCATACACCCACATGTTCACCATGGGGTCGAAGCGGTTGGAAGCCTGGACATTGTGCCCAATGATTTTGGCGATGGAGGAGCCCCTGGGGAGACAGTCAGATTCAACAGATTTCAAAACACACACCCTAAGATCTATTACAGATCCAGAACCACATGGCAAATTAAAACTTGGCCCTGGCTTGCATTTTATTGCATTTCATTTTATATTCAGGCTTTTTGTATGAAGATTAAAACAAAAGACAGAAGGACAAAGGGAAGAAAAGATGTGCAGGAACAATGGGAACAAAACTGCGCAGTAATGAGTGTGTGCAGCGTATAATCTTGCTTTAAAGACTGATTCAAATAATGATATAATGACCTAACACTTGTTAAACTTATTGAGTATTCCTAAACAGGACCTAAAGTAAACAGGCATCAGATGGGTTTGAATCTGAACGGGTGTAAAAGCTTTTTTCATGTTGCTGTTTGCAGAACGAGTCTTCATGTTGCTATAAATGCAGGCTGATGTCTATCAGCAGTTTTTAATTTTCACATTTTTAAAAATGTTGTGATAGCCTAAATGTTCCTACAGATTTTGCACGGATGATCTGCTCCGTTGCAAATTTCGCGTTCGGTTTAACACTGGTTGCATCACTTCACGTATATGAACAAAGAAAACTATACGGCGGTCTTGTTTCTGGAATATATATATTTAAAAATGGAGATGGCGAGTTACCAGTTTCCAGATCCAACGAGGCAGACTTTCTTTCCGGGCATTTTGAAAGCGGTTCGGTCCTCTGCCACACTAAAGATCCAGCTCTTTTTCCTTTTCCCTCCGTCTCGAAAGACAACTTCCTCATACGCCCTGCAAACTGCTGCACGGCACACTCCTCCCCTCCCCACGGATACTGCTTTTGCTATGGTGGAAATCATACAAACACAAAGCACTACGGGCGTCTCAACACATTTATAACACGCCTCTCCGCCCTTTTTACGCGTATTACACGGTTAAGAACACACTACCGGGCCTTCTTTATAAGAACCGAATTCCAGTAGCAAGACGGAAAAAACAAAAGTAGAATAATGTGCCTTAATATTTTAGCAGTCATTTATTATTAAATGTTAAGGGGATTTATGGGAAGTCGCGCCACTCGCATTGTTATTTTGTGTCCAACCAACCGACGTCAAGCCGGACGGGTTATAGGAGGACGCTTCCGGTCAGGGTGTTTTTCAAAACAATACTCGCTTGAGGAAATCGTAACATCCGCACCTGCATCAAGAGTCTCAACAAACAAACCAGCAAATGCACAGTAAATGTTTGCAGCCGATGTTTGTTTTTTGATTTGCTGTTTTGGTGTTTTGCTGTTACCGTTTCCGACACAGTATTTTCAGTTTTTAATTGAATCGACCGCGGAAGTCTGCGCTCGTGGGCGAGTCACATGACTGTTTTTCTGCCGGAGCAGTAAATATTAGGCGAGCTAGCAGACACAGGCTAACCAGCCTACTCCCTGAAGCAACAGAGTAGACCATGTTTTATCAGTCCTCATTAACTTAGTCAGCTAACAGTCCGGAGTCCGTGGGGTGTGTCATGCGTTTCGTTAAGCGATGAACCTTAACTTTAACTCAGTATCATAAAGGAGGAGCGGAACACTTCAATCGTATCCGTGGTGATTTAGCTTAAGATAGCTTCCCCAGGTTAGCCCAGCGCTAGCAAGCCCGAGTTAGCGTCTGAAGGTGGGTTTCGTTGCTAGTGACTATGCAAGCGGAAACCACGGCTTTACGGATCACAGAAGGCGAAGGCAAGCTGGATGTTTTCCCCCAGACCAGAACCCCAAGCTCGGGGAGAACCAGTGCCAAAAGCTGGCAGTACAGGTGGGTGGCTGTTTCTCCTGCTAACGTTAAAAGTGTAAGCTTATTTGCACATTTAGGGCGTGTTTTGTGTATCCGCAGTGAGTCACAGGCAGCATGAATGTTGAAATATTACATTTTTACAATTTCTCTCTCGTCGTGTGTTGGCACGTTCTTCAGTGACTAATTTGTCCACAATTTAGCTTTCTAATCAGATTAATCATGTTGCCCTCACAGCAGATCTGCCACCAAGCAAAGCGCTGTGATTGATTTGTGTATTTAACTCAGTGTGATGATAGGTGTGTACTCAGTCGAAGTATTTTACTTACATAAGTGCTGTTTGTCTGCATTTGTCTGATGGCAGTGATCACATGGAGAATATTGATGGCTACTTAATGAAATACACGAACTTGGTGACAGGGTGGCAGTACAGGTGAGTTTTTAAACCTGTGCATGATGTAATGTCAATCTGAAATGTATGTAAGGCTAAGAAGAGGGAGCCGTTTTACCAGAATTCATCAGCCACTTTCAGACATGTGCATTACTGTAATCCACACTAAACCACATCAAGTGATGTCATGGTGATTCATATAGTAAACAGATTTTGCTGTGGTGGCTGTTTTTTTTCAGGTTCTTCGTCTTAAACAATGAAGCGGGCTTGCTGGAGTATTTTGTCAATGAGCAGTCACGGCCCCAGAAGCCCCGTGGCATGCTCCCCCTGGCAGGGGCCGTCATCTCCCCCAGCGATGAGGACTCGCATACCTTCACTGTCAACGCTATCAGCGGCGAGCAGTACAAGCTCAGGGGTGGGTACCTTTTAAATATAGACACCCACACCTTAACATTCACTTCTTGACATAATTATCTTCCAGACCGTGGTGTACGCTTATCATTACCCGTCAGCTCCACTTTTGTACCCCAAGGCATACTCTCATCACCATCCATCAGGTTCACACAGTATTGATTTGGATGTTTCCATTATCTGCTGCCGGTGAGGCAGAAGGACAGAGGAACTGATGCTGAGTAAAATCATCCTAGAGTGACCGTAACAATGGCTATGCTTTCTTGTTTTTTTCTGGAAACCGATTGGTGTCTCTCAGCCACCGATGCCAAAGAGAGGCAGCACTGGGTGAGCAGACTGCAGATCTGCACGCAGCACCACACAGAGGCCATGGGGAAGGTAAAACATTATGTGGCATGCAAATGAGCACCCTTCTACTTGTTTATTTGTGCAAGGACCACTCGCACTGAATAGCTGCCCTGCTTTTTCTTTTTTTTTTTAAATTTTAATACCGTTATTTTAAACTTGATGTGTGATGATTCAAATACAACTTGTGACTCCTGCACAGTGCGGATGTGAACTTGGCAGTTTTCAGTTTCCTGTTTTCTTCCCATACTTAACCATCAGTCCCACAAAAGTCATATGCAATGTAGAAATCTGTAGAGCTGTGAAATATTAATGTTTATGTAAAAATGTATCAGGTTTTACCCCGTGTGTGAGCATAATAATCACTCGTATTGATCTGGATATTGATCTCCTCAGTACTACACTGCCCCCAGTCTTTATTGGTCAAGAGACACATGAGAACTGCTGTTTTTAGCAATGGCTTGAAATAGTCTGCATATTTAAAATGACACGATGGTCCTTATGGCAGATGAATACATTGTTACCGTAACTGTGAAATTGACTTGACTGTTGAACAGTTTTGTTTCACATTTCACAGAGTAATCCCCCACCCAAGTCCCGAAGCTACTCTATGGCATCTCAAGGCAGCGGCAGCTCGCCGATGTCCCTGCGCCGGCCCAGCCAAAACCCCGCCTCCTTATTCGGCTGGTCGCAGGTCCACAAGGGCTCATCACTCTACTCCAGCAAGAGGTCCCTGCTGCCAGACCACCTCATGGATGCCAGAGAGGTACTGGAAGCCAGGGACAAACACTGCCAGCATGTGAGGTCAACCCACAAATGTGTTGCTGTGCAGAATCTGCATCATTGACATCATCATCATCATTATCATTATTGACAACTAACTCGATAAATGTTAGATTTTGATCTATGTCTGGGAGATTTGATACATCCAAGCTGCAGCCAGAAGCATCTTCCAGACCTCTGCCATGGTGGATAGCTAAAAATCCCTGTCCTATCCCTGCTGCCATAGATGCATATCATGATTAATTACACAAACGCAAGATAAAATGAGCCATAAATATTACAGTGAGTCATGAAAATGTGTGGAGAAGAATTAGTCAAGCAGGAAAAAATATGGGTGGCACCCTACCTACTTTAGTGTTTCATTAATATTTAAACTTTTGTGCAGTGCAACATTGCCGTGATGAAATTTTGATCTGATAATTGGCTTTTTAGTGCAAGTACAAGCAACGCTTTGTTACTACAAGCATGCAGTTTTACAAGTAAAATATTTATGACTTAATTGTAGGACTTTAGCTGATTTGTGAATTTTCATCTTCACTTTGACATATCTGGGTGACATAAATTGTCCACAAGAGGGTGCTGTTGTCTGTCCTCAATAGATTACAACAGATCATTTTTTCATCTTCCAGAAAAACAAAGAGCCCTGTCTTTGCTAATTGCTTTGAAGTAAATTTTTTTTCACTGTCCTATGTGTTTGATCTTACTTGTTTAATTCCCAAGACTTTTGAGTAAATGGGGCATATTTTCTTGTTGTGATGTTATTGTGTTAAATTAATCCTAACCCTGTTTTTTAACTCCACCATCCTCATGATCCAGATGATGAGCCAGGCCCAGGGCCAGCACAGAGACCTGATCCAGAGTATCGAGGGCTTGCCCGCTGGCCCCGGCCTCTCCCCACTCGACCACGACCTGCTGATGCTCAAGGCCACTTCCATGGCGACCATGAACTGTCTCAATGAGTGCCTGCACATCCTCCACCTGCAGCAGTTGGCCAGACAGAGAGGCTCCCTGGGAGGTCAGTGGAGGACTGTGTCTCTCTTGAGTTTGTCCTCACTCGTTTGTACATTTGCTGGTTATTCCAACAACAAAGTAAATGTGCACCTGACCACTTTTTTCAAAAGTGACTATTTCTGCAGATTAAGCGCTGTGACACAAATCCACACACCGTCCTTACGACAAACACAACCAATCTAGAAGAACAGTCGGCGTTGGCTGGACAGTGGAATTATTTTGCATTATTGATGAGACACCGTACCTATTCTTACCACCTGTCTTGGAGGTAATTAGATCTCACATGATTAACGTACCCATCAGCAGCACTTTGGGGACAGGTTGCAGCTCTTGCGCTGCTTCACGTCGACAAACACACAGTAACCTGTTGGAGTGCACCTGAGGCTGCTGATCTCTGTGACTTCTCTGCTCACGTTGATCTGAAATGCGAAAAACATCCACGTAATGTCCCACTTCTTCACAGCAGATCACATTACCTGATGTATATTTCATTAGGCCACACTCATTGCAGCAGCCAATCAGATTAAATTGTCTGACAACGCACAAGGTGAATTTGAATGAGCTCTGCCCACCTCTAAACATACATAAAAAATGCCCAGGCCATACCAAGTGACTGTAGCCAATCAGGGAATGAGGATGTTTCCTGTGGTGGGTCGAAAGTATTCTGATACCGGGCTTGTTGGAGGGATTGGGTTTCACTCTTTCGGTCTAGAGCAGCTGTCTGAGGTGCAGCCGGCCAGTTGTAGGGTGTTGCGTGGTGAATATTCGGCTCAGTGTACAACTACTCGTGTGTGTGCCAGTGGGAGAGGAGGAAGGGAGGGGGGGCGCGGGTTGGTACTATGAGTACCTCTGAACCTGCCACTGTACACTCCCCGTCTACGGCAGGTCCAACCATCGAGTGGTTGGAGCCCAAGCTGCCTGACATCCTGAAGAATGGCAGCGGATCCCTGGGCAGCTTCACGACGGGGGAGGGCACGCTGGAGGGGGGCCAGCTGGAGCTGAGCAGCCCTGAGTCCTGCAGTTTCTCTGGGGTAAGACCAAAGAAACAATACCCTCTCTCCCCACAGGAAGCAGCTAGAATCATCAGCAGAGGAACCTGTACCCACCGGCTGGTGACAAACAGTGACTTACTTTACTCTGTGGAGCAGGTTGTTCAATAAATTCCCTTCCTTTCCCTCACTCAGGAACAGGAAGACATAGATGGGGAAGATGAGGCGGAGGACTCCTTCACAGACAAGGAGGAGGACCTGGGTGCTGTGGAGGAGGAACGCAGTGTCATCCTACACCTGCTGTCCCAGCTGAAGCTGGGCATGGACCTCACGCGGGTAGGTTGAGTTCCATGCATCGCCGGGCAGCAAAACAAGGCCAAAGGCAAAATATAAGGTTTTAATTTAGTTCAATAATCAGTTTAAATTCTTTTACCTTTGCTGTGAACATGGTATTCTTGGGAAATTCTGTACTGGCCCAAGTGGATCAGTATCAGTTTAATAGTGTTAAAGTTACTTCAAACTGGAAGAAAGTACTCAAACTTTGTGTCAGGTCTAAAATTAAAACTTAAAAAATCACAGAACAGAAAAAAACAGTAGTGATCTGGGACGAATGAACCTATCTGGGATTAGGATTATTTTTCAGGGTCTGTTTTCAACCGTTTTACAGTAAACACATCTTGCTGTGTAATTACTGGACACACACCAGTTTAAAAACACCAAGAGTTGCATCCTGAAGTGACATTCTATCTTCTCGTGTGGGTTTGATGTGGATCTCCTCCTCTTGGGTTTCTGATTTATCAGTTATCTGGTGGATCCATTGGCTGACCTCAGATCTGGTTGATGCCATGACCCCAGGGTCACATCAGGTGTACGCCATGACATCAGTTCCTTGATAATGTGTTGGTGGAGTTATTATCTTGCAGTTCCTGCATCCTATGTCATGTAAACTAAAAAAAAAAAATAAACACTGACTGCTTTTCCTCCAAGGTGGTCCTCCCCACCTTCATCTTAGAGAAGCGCTCTCTGCTGGAGATGTATGCCGACTTCATGTCACACCCCGACCTCTTTGTGGCCATTGCTGATGGCAGCAGCCCGGAGGAACGCATGGTCCGTTTCGTGGAGTACTACCTCACCTCCTTCCACGAAGGCCGCAAGGGCGCCATCGCCAAGAAGCCTTATAACCCCATCATCGGCGAGACCTTCCACTGCTCCTGGAAAGTACCCAAACGGTCGGAGGCCTCGCAGGGGGGCACCGACCTGGCCCCCTCCCAGGACCCCTACCAAGTGCGCTTTGTTGCAGAGCAGGTGTCCCATCACCCCCCTGTGTCTGGGTTTTACGCGGAGTGCCAGGAGAGGCGGATGTGTGTGAATACGCACGTGTGGACCAAGAGCAAGTTCATGGGGATGTCCATTGGAGTTTCCATGATAGGTGAAGGTAAGCCAGCGTTTAGCTTTTGTTATTGCCTTTGTTTTACAGTGAGCCATTAATGTTTTTGTCTGTATTATCTGTCTAGGTTGTTTGTATCTACTGGAACAGGATGAAGAGTACACCTTCACGCTGCCCTGCGCATATGCACGCTCCATCCTCACAGTTCCCTGGGTGGAGTTGGGCGGCAAAGTCAACATCGCCTGCGCCAAGTCAGGCTACTCGGCAGTCATCACTTTCCAGACCAAACCCTTCTATGGTGGCAAACTACACAAGTGAGTTGACTTGTCCACTGCAGCTCTTTTAATTCAATTGTCATCTTTCAGGTAAATTATCGCCACTATCTCACAATCTTATTTCTGGAAATATTCCAGATCTTAAATGCAAATATTAACAATTTCCAAGAAATGAGGCCTTCATAAAACAATTCCACATACTGAATTTTTTACTCCTTTAAATTTGTCATTTCCAAACGTAGGGTAACGGCAGAGGTGAAGCACAACCCCACCAACGCAGTGGTGTGTCGTGTGCAGGGCGAGTGGAACGGCGTCCTGGAATTCAGCTACACCAGCGGAGAGACGAGGGTGGTGGACGTCACCAAGCTGCCTGTGACGAGGAAGCGCGTTCGGCCCATCGAGAAGCAGGGACCGACTGAGTCCAGGTCAGAGGATGTGGACTTGTTTTTGCGTTTGGAAGTGTTTTTCTTTAGCTTCCTGTTTAAAGCTCGTGGTTGAGTCAGACCTCAATAACATGCTCTTCGCACCAGCTGAAAACACACACAGCTTGACCGTTAGCTTTGCTTTTCTGCAGGCGCCTGTGGCAGCACGTGACCGAGTCCCTGCGGCAGAAGGACATCGACAAAGCCACGGAGCACAAGAGGATTCTGGAGGAGCGGCAGCGGACGGAGGAGAGACACCGTGCTGAGACTGAAACTGCTTGGCGGACCAGATATTTTGACAGAGAGGTGAGAGCATATTTTTGCAAAGTTGCCAGTTGAATTGTTTTACAATTGTGAAGATTTCAACACAGGGCAGGCAGCATGAGGTGGATAATGTCAACAGACAACGGGTTGGGTCACATTCCTCACAGGAATCTACGGTCCAAGATATGAAGAGGACAGAAGGCAGTCCGTGTCTGTGCTAACTATTTCAGATTTGCCTCAGGGTTATTTAAACACACAACACTTCCCTTCCGTTTCTCTTTTTCCTGTTTTTGGGTTTTCTACCACGTCATCTCCACCCCAAAACAGAGAGCCTGATGGGGGATTGGCTTTAATTATGGACTTTATTAGATTAAGCAGTCTCATAAATAACTGATGAAACCTCAGCTGCTGACCACAGTTTTCTCTCCTTCCTCTCCAGGGTGAAGGCTGGGTTTATCACAAGCCACTTTGGAAAAACTCTGCATTCAAGTCCTAGTTTCTTCAGCCCGTATCTTGGATGGTGATATCGTAGATTCAGGAACGTGTGCGTGTGTGTGTGTGTGTGTGTGTGTGTGTGTGTGTGTGTGTGTGTGTGTGTGTGTGTGTGTGTGTGTGTGTGTGTGTGGAAACAAAAGCATGGCCTGCACTGATGTACGAGGAGACGGACAGAGAGACAGCATGACTGAAGGCGTTTTTGCATCTTGCTGAAGACTACATGAAAACTTCAGAGGTACAAGCTTTTGTACTGCTGATCAGTTCTTTTTTTTATAATAATCCAGTGTTATTGAAAGCATATTCTTGTACAGGTAATGGTACTTCAATTTACACAGCCTTAAGATAGTCTGAGGAATGATACCCTTGAGTTTGAGTTCTGCTGATCAACCTGGTTCTTTTCCTGAGAAGTGACTTTTGAGGAGGATCTTCCTAAAATCAAATCGTCCAGCATTAATCAATAATTGGAAAATTAGTGCATTAAAAATGTTGTAAATTGGATTCCGTGTATCTCAGTGTGAAGTTGCTGCCAGCAAATTTTGTTTATGTTCAAACCTCAGTTGATTTTTCACTACTAAAGTAGAAGCTTCCCCTGTAATGGAGTATATTTATATGCCACACTGTTTTCAGGCTTTATGCTAAGCTTAAACTGTGTCTCACACTGAAGGGAAACGTTCTTAGCTGCTTCTCTGCAACTTCTCTTTCACACTTTTAAAAGTAAATAACTAATAAAGTTGACAAACCATCACCTTCAGCTCCTGGAAAAGGTTGAGCACCCAAATCCCCACGCCTACAATCCCATGATGCACCTCTTTTAGCAGCCTTTATCACTACACCTTAATTGCTTGTATACTCTATGAATGATCCTCGACCCAGGCAACACTTCCACTGATCCTGACACTGTAAATCCAAGTCAAGAGTATTGCTTTAATATCAGATGGTGTGCATTTAGATATAAAGTGTAAAAATTATTATTCTGCTAAGTTATTATTTGTTTCCTTGTCATTTTGATGCTCTTAAAATTGATATATTGAATTGAAGTCACACCGCTGGGATGACATGTCATAGACTAGCTAACAGATAATCCAATGTGAATGCATCTAAAGATTACTGCCCATATCTTTCTCCTTTTTTAACATTTTTTTGTGGGTTTGCAGTGGATGGAAGAATTCCCACGTGCATGAGTGCAAAGTGTTTCTGTCCAACACTCAGATATGCTCCTCCTGTGTCTGCACATACTTCAGTTTCTAAATGTCTGGTGTAATAGCTTTTAACCAATTTTTCTTTGTTTTTTTCTAATGCAAGTTAATATTTTCTTCGAATGACTGCTCATCCCCTGATCCTGCTCTTTAATTGCTCTTATTTTTAGAGCCACTTTGAAAGGAGATGTGAACATTTCTTTGCTCCATCAGTGTTGGCGTTGTCTTTTCTTTTGGAAGTAATTACACAAATCTACAGTACTCCATGTTATAAACTTTTTCTCTCCCCAAAACCAACAAGTCCAGTTTCTTATTCTCTCTTGAAAGAGGACATCCACCCTGCCATCGATAAGCTACTCCATCCGAGTCTCGGTGCCTTATGCAAACTCTTTCTGTGTGTGTCTTCCAGCTAACAGCATTTTCATCACTTACTTACCTGACAGATGCAAATGTATTAATTGTGTGTGCATGTGATTGATTTTTTTTTTCTTTTTCTTTGTAAGAATCAGTGCTTGATGTTAGGAGTCCATTGAGCTCTCTTACTTTGACATGTTCTTGGTTTTTTTGAATTCTGCTGGTTGTCTGAGAAATGCACTGACATTGAGGGGAAACCTGACGCTGTAGAAAAATGGACATGTGTGATAATAATCCAATAAATTGTGTATCAGTTGGAGTGTGTGAATGTTTCTCTCTCCCTCTCATTCCTCTCATGTCTCAATGTGAAATCAAAGAAAGCTGTTTAGAGACAGCTGCCATATCCAATTTTTCGATGCTTCATACAAATTTCTTATGCCACCCAACTCAAATTCACCTTATTTGTCATCTTTCCTCAGTCACATGCACCGTCCTGCACAGTGAACACACGTTCTTTACCAAGAATGTATTTGTTCAGTTACGTGTTTTTAGTGATCAGCATTCATTACATAGCTTGTGTAGTAACGGAAGTGCAGGAGAAGGTGTAGAAGAGGTGCAGAAGAGGTGTAAGTGTCAATATACCGGGTGAGATTATGATGATCCTTTTCTACGTGTTTGTGTTGGGAATCAGAATCTGGGCATCTGTAAAATCTAGAAGATTGAGAAAAGCATGCACAGTGGACATTTTGAAGAAATAAAAGGAGAGAAGGAATAAAATCTATGGCTTAAAAACATTGTAATAATGAGTAGTTAATGTAGAAGTAATGAAAATGAGGAGTCCAACTACATTTATCAAATACTTAGCACTCTGCAGAAAAGTTTGAAAGTTCTTTGACACAAATTCTATTACTTTTATTTTCATTTGCAAAATTGATCTTGTGTATTTTATTTTTTGTGTATTTTATACTCATTCACCCTGGAATTCACCTTGATGAAACACTTAAAGAAAAATCCAATTTTAAAAAACAGCTTGGGGACTTATATCTTTTAGAAGATTTATTTTTCTGTTTTTGAGATGTAACTCATCTTAAACAATCATAGAAACAACAAAAAGTCTCTTTTCTCTGTGCTTGATTGCTGGCAGCTGGTGCTCGTTTGGTGACATTGGCTTCAGCTGGGTGCAGGTCTTAAAAAGCCTCAGTTTGCACAAGCACATGTTTGACAGTTGTTTGCGTGCGGGGTGCTTGTGTTCGAGTCCGAGCCCCATGCTTTTCTAAATTATCTTGAATAGTTTCAGTTCCAGCTTTTGGCTGAACCTTTTCCCCCAAAACTTTCCTTTCTGTCAGGGCAGGGTTGAAATGTTTTCAAGAGTTTCTGTTCTGTAGAAAGGGACAACAGTGCTGACAGCGGTGTTTCAGAAAGTCCCATCACCCATGATCAATATCTTCAGTCTCAGCACATCCAGGCATCTGTTGTGTCATTGCTGCCAAACTGTTAGAATGTGATTGTCGTCACAAATCATACATCCTGCTTAAAGTCCACACAGAGAAAACGCTTTTCACAAGCCAACGCTGACTTTAAAAAAGTCTTGATGGAAGAAATATTGTGAAAATATGCATAAGCATTAGTTCAAGGCCCAGGTGTGAATTTAATAGGCTGCCTTATATACTGTATTCTGCAAAAACACACCAGTAAAAATCAAACTAGAAGTCAGATGGAAAGTTCATGTTGGAGCTGGACATTTTTCTAATTTAACACAAACAAAGTTTTGTGCG
This sequence comes from Psettodes erumei, assembly GCA_016785225.1. Classification (NCBI taxonomy): domain Eukaryota; kingdom Metazoa; phylum Chordata; class Actinopteri; order Pleuronectiformes; family Psettodidae; genus Psettodes; species Psettodes erumei. The sequence goes on from JAFBJZ010000953.1 coordinate 2,430,315, forward strand.
TCAGTCAGCTGGAACAGTGTTTCTAATGTCATCACATGTAAATCATTATCGATTATTGTCCTTAACAGTAAAAGCAGCGAACGAAACATCACCTGCTGTGGATTTAGCTCAGCTGAAAAAAACATGTTCTCAACTACAGAGTAAAGGACAAAAGAACAATAAACTTACAAAGCAAGACAAACAGAGAGCAGTGAAGAAACATAATGATTGTGGAAAATATACAGAGTTAAATATTTAATAAAAAAGCACAGAAAATTGTTTTATATACTCCAAAGGGTTTGGAGAAATTCTCATTCTTGGTTATGGCTGCCAAAAATAAGACAAGAAAATGTCTCAGATATTGTGACAAATGAATAAAAGATTCCATTAACACCTGAAGGATCTGCACTGATTCAGATCTCCTCCGGCCTGGCCCCTCACTCCTCCCGGCCCCTGCAGTCTTCTTTTACCTGAACTTTAAACAGAAAGTTAGAACAGAAATGTAAAAAATCACAAATATGGCTCTTTCTGATTACTTCCATTGGTGGAGATAATTGGAATCCTTGATTAGAAATTGAGTGATTTTTCTAATGTATTTAACAGATCCCATTGTCATTAACAGTCCCATATTATCACTCTTGCTTTTTATGATAACTGATGAATCAGTTTTGACACAAAGTGGAGAGAAGAGGCCTGGCTGGCTGCCGGGGTGCACATTGAGGGATGGAGTAGATTGAGTGTGACCGGGCCTGCCTGTCATCAGGACATCAGGTCCGAGGCTCTGACACACCGGGTCAGAGGGATGGAGATAATAATAAATTAGACTGTCATAGTCCATTTTCTGACAGGAGGCCACTTCAGGGACATCTCACAGTGTGTGTAAAACACAGGGAAGCCACAGGAGGGCAGCGTTGCCTCAGGATAGGCTTTGGAGTGTTGTTGTTTTTGTAACCTTATTAAATCACTTAATCTTCCTCACAACGATGTCCCACAACATAAAAGCAAAGTACGAAGTTGCAGCCTTTGCATCAGATAAGGAGGGAACCAGGAGGAAAATTTGTAAGTGATAATTAATTCGACTGTAATTTCCCAAGCAAACAAAAGAAAATGTTTTTTGTTTTCTCCAAGTTCAGCACAGTTCATATTATATTTGAAGGAGGTGGGTGAGGGTGGGGGTGGGGGCACAGTCACACCTTGATAATTGGAAAAGGCAAACAGAAGTGAGACCTTGAGATGATACAGTGACAAAATGGAGAGAAAAGTGTGTGTGTGTGTGTGTGTGTGGGGGGGGGCAGGGGATAAAGAAAGTTGACACTGCTCATCAGCGAGTCTTTCAATATTCTTTCATGTCTGACGCTCCTGCACCTCTCCATCCCTTCTCCTCTTAATCTCCGCTGTGAACTCAGGGAGTATAATTACACCTGAGCATGTCACATTCACTTCCCTGGGCCTCACTGTGTTTAAACATCTCTGTCACCTCCCTCCCTCACCGCCACCACCGCCAACAGCCAGCTCCAGCTTTAGGTTTAAAAGGGCCATCTTTATTTTCTAATGAATACGGGGAGATCCAGTCATATCGCTCGGTTTCAATCTTATGAGAGCGGGATGGTGGCAGATTCATTACCGGAGGGGCTCCGAGAGTTGGATGTGGTGCTGTTGTCGCTGTCACACACTCCAGCAGCAGCAGCAGCCGCATCATCACGCCGGGTCTTTGTCCTCAGTAGATAGAGCTGTCTGCAACAATTACCACAGGGGCAACAAGATGCCCAGAGAAGCAACTCACGCCTCCTTTAAAGACATTCATCACAAAGTTGAATTTTAATTCTTTACTTGTGAGTTTCATTTGCTTTTGGAGTTGTAGTAGGACACGACAGCTCTTCTACGCTTCATGCCAACTTGCAGTTCAGTGTTTTGGATTTACAGCCCACTTTGGTTCCCATGCATGCTCTCATAGAGGATTTAGTCCTTTTTTCCAGGGAAAGGACAAAACAAACTTCATCTTTCTGTTGAACAACTAAAACATTTGAATATGACGTTGAATCGAGCACACTTAGCACACTCTGCTTTCATAACATAAAACCAAATATAATGAGCATCCATTAGAAGCTGGACACCCCCCCCCCACCGCCCGTTGGCCCTCCTCGTTGGTATACTCCACTCTACCTCCACATTACCCAGAGGCCAACCCAGGGGGCGCAATTATTCAGGCCTTTGCTCAGCCAAGTAGAAGAAATTAGCCTCTTCTCCTGAACCAAGACCTTCTAACCTGCACCAGGACCTCGGGCTGCCTCTCTGACAGGCGTGACCCCCTGTGACTTCCCTCTCCAGACCTCGTGTTTTCCATACATATGAGCAGAGCCGGCTGGAGCCGTGCTTCGCTGCCATATGGGCTCCCCTTTCCCCGGCTGGCAAAGTGGGGCCGGGGAGCTGCGGGCTATAAGAAACCCAACACCCCCGCACCTCCACTAGTGCTGCACACCCCTCCTGGGAGGATGCTGGTGTCCTCCAGCCATCAATGGGCTTTAACAAACAATTCAACAGAAAATCTAAGACGGAGAGCAGCTGGGCTGAGATGTGTCCTTCTTTGTGGTTTTAAAAGGTGCGATTATAAGAGCAATGGATGGAAATTAAATTTGGAACGAGACGGGAAGTTTTATAACCTCAGTTTCAAAGTTTTCAAATCACTGCAGGTCAATATCTAACTGAGCAATTATGGAAAAGAATCAATTTATATAATGAATTATGAATGATTACGACAGAACTTCTCTTTTTCCTTTTATTCTTCACTTCATCATTCCCCCGATTCTTCTTCTGCATTAAAATCATTTTGAGTCACAGGTGATTCAGTCTCTCATGTCTGTGCTGTCACATCCTGCTCTCTTACCTTTTTTCCATCCCCTCTTCGCCTCCCGTCTATCTTTGCCTCTTCCCACCTTCTATTTCATCTGTTCAGGCCAATCAGCAGCTGATAATGAGGTCTGTGGCCTGGCACTGTGCTCCCCGACTCGCCAAGTACAGACAGAAAAGGTTCTCATCTCATCCCATTGCAAAATCTCCCTCGGCTGCCAAAATAAGGGGAGAAAAGCCAATACCAGTACTAGAGTAATGCACAACATCGGTTCTGTCACAGGAAGTGAAGAACTAAAAATAGATTTTCTCAGATTTAGTCCTTATGTTTCACATATAAACATTCAACATATAATGTCCCCATTCGGCACCAGTGCACAACATAGTGTGGCCTGCAAGACACAGTGTGCAGCAATCTTTGATTACAACATTTGTGCGTTTTCACATTAAAATCTTAAAGCTAGGATAACTAGCTTTAAATATCAGTGGCTCAGCAAGCCCCATTGTGCCCAGCAAATGGAGGACAACGGGCGGATTCAATTTGAGCAGTTAATTCTTTGTCTTATTTCACGAGTGAATATCCCTCCTCCTGTGTGCCTGTCCTCTCACTTCATTCTGTAGTCGTTATCTCTGCTTTCTGACAGGCCTCTTACCTTGTGACCACAGATACCTGCGAGCCTGGGGCCTTATCGTGGTCGGGGCCAAATGAGGCCCAGGTGGAGACGATGGCTTTTCTTTATCTGCGGCCTCTCTCACTCTCCAGGCCGGCGTTTTCATCAGGTCACCATGTGTACACTGGGAAGGGTAAACTGATTCAATTGAACTGGTGTGCCACATCGCCTCACCTGGGCTTTGTGGCTCCAAATGGGCTAACCCCTGTTTCTCTTTTTTCCCTCCTCTCCCCTCATTCCCATCTATTTCTTCCTTGCCCTTTTTTCCCCCTCCTCTCCCCTCATTCCTCGCCCCTTTCCGAAGAAGAAAACGATCAACACCGTGTCCTGGAAGAGAGAGCGAAATACGACGGGGAAAGATTAAATCCAAGTTTCTTTCATCCATGAACGCTTTCATCTTATTTTTTTTTCAAACAGGAGGAATTATCAGCTCCGCAACCGACACAGGCTTTTGACAAGGGCGATGGTGCAGGAAGAGAGGGTGGGTGGATGGTGGAATGAAGGAGGAGTGAGAGATGAAGAGGAGGCGGGTTGGGAAGTTAGGTGGTTGCTGATGGGAGAGGGAATCTACTTCCCATACATTCTCAGTTTATCTCCTGAGGAGCAGGATTGAGGGCCCCTTTGTCTTGCCTCACCATTTCTTACCTTAAGAGCGTTTGATATCACAATACCTGCTCCAGTGTTGCAGACTCCCTTTAAAACACCAGGTCTCAGCATCTCAATCCGACTTATGGGTCGAGTGTAAGAAGAGTCAAAACATAGGAATAAAAGGTAGTCGAGTTACTGGTGTTAAAGGAACAGTGCTAATCCACCTTTCCAAAAATGTAACCAAAACTAAACAGATGATTTTTTTTTCCACCCCATCTCCCCTCTGCGATACTTGGCATGATGTTTAATCTCCACTGTTTGGAGTGTTTTTTCATTAAATTTGTGTCGAGACTAATTTCGAGGGGAATGAATACAGATGTCAGGATGCCATCGAATCCCATCGCAGGGCCCTTTAATGAGATAACAGGCTTTAGCTAAAGAATTAGTGCTATGGAGGAAAAAAATGAATGAGATTAGTTGAATGGGATGTGGATACGGAGTGGAACGGGGACTTTGGCTGCTGCGAAAGAGAGAGGGGAGACGAGAGTCATATCAGACCTGCCCTGCCAAATCACAAATCTATTTCCGACACTGGTATTAATTATCAAACTAAAGCTGCTGTTGCATATTGATTCATCAGGGTGCGCGCTTGTATTATCTCCTATTAAGCAGGAAAAAAGGAGAGATTATATGAAGCCCTCGGGGGCATTTTATGGATCCTGTGAGACTGTTAAACCATGTCACGGACTCCAGAGCAACAAGACAAGCTCCCTGTGTGTGTTTGTGCCCTGATGTTGCCTCTTATGTGGGCTTGAATGCATCCTTAAGCTTTAAATTTGATTATTTTGGTGAACGTTTTTCAATTAGCCCCACAGTCGTGGCCTTGAATATATTTTTGTGCACAGAAACATGTCTGCGTGCAAACATATCCACTTCTATTTCAGATATAAGTGCAGACGGTGATATTTAAAGCTCAGTGAGCCGCCTCAAAATAGCGGTAGGCTTGAACTTACACTCAACTGTTAGTTTATTAGGAACACCTAACAAATGTGTTCCAAGACAACAGTCCTGCTGTAAATCCTCCTTTCATGAAGGTTATATGTTCAGTTTTCATTGAATCTGTGTTAATTCAAATGGAGGATCATTTTGGAGGATGCTGTCTGTAAAATTATGCAGACTAAGGCTAGACTGGGATTTGCTTATGTGGTCTGTGCTGAAAAACACTAATTTATTTCTCACGTAAAGAAAACTGAAGAGCAGGTAAGGCGTTAAAGGAAAAACCCAATAAACAACTCATCTTCTGCTGTCCAATGGAATGATGGATCCATCCACAGTGACCAACACATTCCCACAGGAGTGAGGGATTTGTTTCGCACCTCGCACCGAACGGGAAATGTTGGAAATAGGATCCGATGTACAGTATGCTCGGCATGCAAAGGAGCCCTGCTAGAGATTATCAGCCAAGGCGGTGCATTACACAGTCAGTGTGACCGGCGTGGGTGGTAGCCAAAGCATTGAGACATGCACGCACACACTTCACAAATAATGAGACCTCCAGTGGTGTGACACCCATTTCACACATGGATGGCATCTGTGATTGGGAAACATATGTTTGTATTGATGTATAATTATGAGCATTGAGTTCCTCTACTTCCTCTAAGTTGTTGGAAATGACTGTGTTGTGTATGACTGAGTGTGTATGTGACAGAAAGACAAAGAGAGCAAGGGAGGGAAAGTGTGATGGAGAAAGAGCATCAACACCCTGCTGACTGCACTCAATCACTTTCCTAATTATACAGCGAGAACACAAGTTGCTCTCTGTCCGCGACCAAAGTCACAAATTCGTTGTGAGATGTCATCTTCTGTATCACCTCCTCGCTTCACCACCATCTACTGTTCAGGTGTTACACAGGTAGCGAGGCTGGAAATATACTGATTACACAAGAGACGTGAAGACTAACATGGGCGTGTCTGACTTTGGGTGTCCCTCATTCGCCGAGAAAAAAAGAAAAAAAGGTGCGAGAAAAACAAAAAAACAAAAGGAGGAGCAGAGGAGGAAACATGGAAGATTAACAAATTTAAGAGCAAAGTGGGATGGAAATGGGATGAGAGGGAGAGAGATTGGAAAGGGGGAAGGGTAGCAGTGGTGAGAAAGGGAGGGTGTGGGTGTGGGGGAGGGTTGGGCAAAATGAGACCAAATTTTCTTTGGCAATCTCCGTGTTCCTGCTGCAGGTGCTGGGGCCATTTCACTAAAGCAGGGCCAGACGCGAATGTCATTAGTTCCTGAGCCCCAGGTGAATTTGCCACAGTTCCACATGATTAACCCAGATAATTGTGTGTTGATAGCGAGCATGGTCGATGGAATACAATTTTCGGGGCCCAGATTCCTAAACAAACAGCTCAGCAGCGGCAGCAGCAGCAGCCACCGCCACCGCGAGCCAGGGAGACGGGATAACCATGGCAGTGACGCCGGCAACGCTTGTGATGCCGTCTGCATCCATGGACCAGGGTTTACAAAGAGAAAAGCGGGGTGGGGTATGAAGTGAGGAAGCATCTTGAAGAACAGGTCACTCCTTTAGCCATCAAATATATCACTATTGTGCAACAGAGGTCCTGAATGCTGAGATCGTGTCCAAATCCTCCCTGAAATATTTTGTCAGACATCAAAAGGGGTTCATCGATTTAATTGATGAAATAAGTGGGTTACATTAATTCTCTCAAAATTAAGACTTGTCCTTTAATTAAACAACAAAGTCCTGCAGTGACTTTTGAAATATCTGCATCGTCCTGTCTGCACTCATCCTTGCAATTTGCTTTCAAAACTGAACTTGCTGAGCAGGCATGATGCCTACAGTATATTCTCCGGCTTATGCTGCACCGTGGAATTCATCAGCAGGTGTGAGAATTAGCCCGGAGGTGAGAGACTCACCTGATGCGCTGAGTAAACACACAAAGGATACAAATACATACATCAGAAAGGCGAAGAATTGATGTAAACTCGGTGGCGTGAGCACACAGCGCTGTGAATTTGTCATCGTGATTAAATATCAGTGCTCAGACTCCCATGACACTGCTGTGAAGCTCATGCACATGCACAATGAGAGGTCGACATAGAGATGCATGGATGGTGCCTTCCTGAACAGCAGTGTGATTTCCCACAGTGCCTTGAGGTTGATGGGACATGCAGTAGAATATTTAGTGTGGTTGGAGACGAACAGCTATACCTCCAGTGGTGGAAGAAATGTTCAGATCCTTGACTTGAGTAAATATATGAACCCAGCAACATAAAAGTACTCCATTACAAGCAAAAGTCAAAATCCTTGTCGTGAATTGATGCAGAAACATGCAGGGGAAAGTACGTCTTCTGCAGCCCATGCATCTCCTAAAGAAATATTAGACATCCTGGATGACTTATCATGACAGGAGTAAAGTGAACAAATGTTTCTGAACCCCCCCGCTCAGTATAACACCCTGCTCTCCTGTGAGGCATAATATGAGGATTGCATCAGGTACGAAAAGGAGTGAATTCAACCTGTTAGATGCTGACAACACCTGTTCTACACGAGAGGTGTGCACCTTAATCTTGTTTTTAGGCACATTGTGCGCAGCCCCCAGTCCCGGGAATGCGGTTTTGAAGCCTGCCAAGTGAATTAGTAAAACATCATCAAAGAAGAGGATGAGGAGAAAGAAACACTGGGGTTTGTGTTCCCACCAGCAAGGAGATAAAACAAGTCATGGAGCTGGGCATGGAGGGGAGGAGAGAGCGAGGGAGCAAGAGAGGGAGAGAGAGAGAGACAGACTGGCAACAAGGAGGAGAGAGAAAAGAAAGAAAAGAAGCAAAGACAGCCAATCTCCCTGGTGCATTCTGGGAGTTGAACCTGGCAGGAGAAATTAGCGACGTGCGCACCGAGTGAAAAGGGATAATCCCTCTCTGACGGAGAGGAGAGGAGTGCAGCGCTGCATTGATCCCTCCTGTGTTCCTGTGATTTTTAGGTTCCAGGTTTATTTATTAAGAGGATAAGCTCTTCGTCTGCATGCAAACCTCCGAGGCAAAAGGGTCGCTATCACTTTGGTGCCGAGGCGCTTCTAATTTGAGGGTCTGTTTCTCTCCATGATGGCGGCTGCAGGCTCCAGATGAGGCCTGAGTTGAAATCAAGTGGTGTGTACAGGTGGAGCTATATTCTTGAAACTCAGGATCCAGCATGCACAAAGCTGATGTCGCATACTTTTTGGCCCATGCACATTTAGCTGACATCATTGTTTCCTTATTTATGTTTATGTACAAGCCTGTGAACTTATTCTTTGTGGTTTTGTCGATAAATAGCTAGTAAACATTTATCCACCAAGCTCTCTATTCAGCCAACCATCGTAGGAGGGCTAATCTTAAATCAATTCCACCTCCGTATAATCTTCTGTTTATGATGCACATAAAAAGATGTGAGGTCGCCACATAAAGCAGAGCATCAGTACGAAGCACACTGAGAGAAACGGAGTTCAAAAGGACTGATACACAGAAAGATGAGTGAGATCAGTATGACGCACAAGGCGACCAGCTGTGCAGCACCTCTCCAAATGCACCAAAAAGAGTCAGATTTGGACAGGCTTAAAAGATAAGGAGGAAAAAAAACCTCTTTCTTTTTTTACATGTGAATCCCACTCACTCAGTGCTGATTGAATGATATCAAAGGCTAACGACACAAGATCAACCCTCCTACACACACTTCATCTCCAAAAGGATTTTTTTTTATCAACAGAAGATATGGCAAGCCTCTATAAATGATATGACAAGAGAGATGCACTAATGGAAAATGGATGCACTGCTTTGCAAACACCATCTATTGAAATTGAAAGAGCGTATCAATTGCATAAATATGTTTACCAGCATTGTTTTTCATTCTATTTGAGAACGTGATGATATCAGAAGCGATGTATGGGACGTGTCTATCTGCCCATGTCTTGATCACTGCCATTAAATTCATGGGTTCTGTATTTGTCGAAAATTTGCGAACATGATTATCCACCCAAACGGAACCGGCATTCAGCGGAAACTGTGTTGAAACAAAAAATGGTTGTTAATTTTTTTTAAAAAGCAGCTGCACTTTCTTCTGCCCAGTGTTCGAACACATGTTCATGCTCTGAATACCGTCTGCATGCAAGCCCCCAAAATGGCAAGTGAGTGAAAAGAAATGTGACAAAGCAGCTGTGAGCAACCGGCTTCCTGCAGAGATCATCTGTGGCTCTGTGCATGATGATGTCTGTCCGTTTGTCTACTTTATATATACTATACTTCAGTTTTGCAGGTAACAAGACAGTGATGCTCCCATCAGCTTCAGCAGAGTTGGATGAACACGCTGCTCACCTGCTAAACAGCAGCAAGTTGGCACTTAACTTACTTCTATACAATGCTAATAGAGCGAAAGATCCAACCTAATCTGACAGTGGAGGTGGACCTGTGTTAGAGCCAGTGTTTGTTGAGTGCACAGTAAACCTCCATCCATGCAGGTTTTTTTCTTTTTCTGTTCCAGGCCAATCTCTTCTTCGAGCAATCACTCGCCAGTGAACATCCCTGGGCTAACGAGCACCTCATCGATTCGTTCAGGACAAGGAGAGATAAGAGAACAAACAGGTTGAGAGGCAAGAAAGAGGGGGCGGCGGGGGTAAAGAGACGCAGAATGAGGCGAGAAGAGGAGCAGCAAGGAGCAGGAACTCAAATGGCCATTGCCATGTGCCAGAAGGAAAAAAGGTCTTCGCTTCTTTCCACCTGCAAATCGCTTGAGAAGGAGATCTGATGAAACACCTTATTAGCTGTTAAATGTCAGGGCCGTGTCATTAACAGGCTGCTCGCTCGTACGACTGAGCAATGATTTACCCGGCTGGAACTGTTCTCGGCGACACCGCAGCGCGGTGTTTGTGTCACATTACCACCGTACCTGCGAGGAACGTTCACGCTGCTGATATGTTCCTAATGATATCATCCCTCTTTTCATCTGCAGGGAGGCCTCTCAGTGCTGACAGTGGGCTCTGTCTACTTCCAAGTGACAAACTTAACTCCTCGCTTCAGCTCCGAGAACTTTGGCACATGATGAAATAAAGTAGAAACCCCTTTGGACTTCAGAGGCTGAAAATGGGACTGAAAGTCAGGCCAGGTCTCACATTGACCTTGATTGTCAGCCATGGGACCAGAAGTCTTTCATATAATAATAAAAAGTCTTTAATATAGAGACTTACTATATTTTACTGCATCATCTTTGAGTCATGATCAATTCCAGCATCGTTAAAATGAAGTAAATGACACATGAAACCCAAATCCACAAAGAAATTCACCACCAAATGCAACGTACAAAAAGACTGATACCTAAAACCTCCAATGGGTCTCACTCCCACTTAGGTGAATGTAAATTAATTTAGTGCTGCACTTTGTTAGAGCATATCAAACCTGATCCCTCCATTAGGCTGCATGCATCCAGAGGGGGGAAACAAATCCTTTTGTAAATATCAAACTTAGGCCTCCCAGTCCTAACAAGGACTCTCCTTGATAACTGTCTCAGAAGCAGAAGCTATCAATCGTGGCAGGTTGCTTGTTTCGGGAGGAGGGACTAGGATGAGGGCCAATTCTTCTTAGTGTCAGCGATAAAAATCCATCTGATTGAAATTGCAGGCCATTATGATATGAGGAGTAGAGAGCTGGAGAGACAGGGAGAAAGAGAAAGTGGCTGCCCAGTTGCTGAGGTGCTCCTTTCTTTTCATTTTCAGATGAAAGCTAATTACGCGGCATGGCGAGCAGACGGGGCGGGCACGCGCGACGCAGGAACCGGGGAGCTGGGGTGGTTAATTGGGATATGTGATTACACAGGGCTGCAGTTAGAGGGAATTAGGCAACAACACACTCAGCAACGTAGCTCATCACGGGCAGGGTGAAAGGAGCCGCCGATAATGCTGATATCCTCCACACTCTGCAGACCCACAGACTGACTTTTACATCATGACAGATTCCTGCCACTTCATGGTTCACTTGGCGTGGAAAAAGCTTCTCGCCTTTCCCTGGGGAACTTGGAAATTTGCAGCATCATTCCTTCATTCAACGTGGTGTCAAATATAATATAATGTAATTTCAAATATTTTTTTTCAACATTAACAGACTCAAAGTTCAATTGCCTTCAAACCATCAACCTTCCATGAGCCAGCCACTCACGAGCCCATTCTTCAACCTCAAGGTTTCTGCTGAGCTGTGAGCCCCATCAAAGCAAACATTTGAATCGGACACCTGACATAACTGCACCTTCGCTCTTATGTGGTCAAATCAGCCGATAGCAGAAGGTGACCTACAGCATGAACCCTTTCTCACTGTGAGTACTATGGATGACACTTCAACGACCCGCACTCTGAATTCACCAACATTATCTCCGTGCTAGATGGTCTTTATTGATCTGTGTGTTATTCAAAGCGTCTCCTTGCCTCTCCGTGTAGACCCTTCTCCTTTTATGTTGAGGAACAAAAGGGCTGGCCGTGAAAAGATGTTGGAAGGGTGAGTTAAGGGTTGTTACCACCCTGCTGCAAAACCAAAGGGAGCGTTCGACTGGGTGTCAGCGGTCGTGAGCACAAAGTTCTGCCAGAGACGTATTTATGAGGGTGAGGAAAAGGGACTGTAATAGCAGGAACATCCGTCTTCCTGCGTCTTTATCTCTTCCCTTTAACTGCTTTCTCTGGCATTACTCAGGTCTGGTCAATACTGATCAGCTGTGAATGCTTTCGGAAAGGGTCCATAAATAAGTGCCTCGGGTTTGTATGAAAAGGACCACTGTAAAGCTGGGCCAGCCCTGAATGCACAGAAACCAAGGGAGAGAAATCCAATGAAGACCAATATTTACTTCTCACTGCACATTGTTCCAGCAGAAGTACATTATGAACAGGCTTGAGTCCTATGAAAAAAACTGCACTGATATGTGTCAAGGTTTGATCAATAAGAGCACCCTGTCATTACAAAATATCCAGGTACAGTACAGTACATACAAGCCTTTATAAAACCGGGGTCTCCAGCGGGGTCACAGGTCAAAGTGGGATTATGATACATCTGAGGGGTTGCTTGCTTGCATGCTGCTACTTGTTAGTGTGAAATACCAGATATTTTCATGTGTTTGGGCCTCTACAAGACTGGTCAGTTCACAGATATTTCTTTACTTGGTGCCCTGGGTGCCCACGGGGTTCAGACTGTGGCTTCTAGTGTGAAAAAGCGGAGCTTGGCCATCAGCATAACTTCTTTTTGAAATTTGTGTATTTGCTGGATGCATCCAACATGGCTGCAAGATGATCGGGTTAACTCCACCTGAAAGCTCTCCTTTGTCTCTGCAGCTCCTGTGCATGTGCAATGTTGTGTGATCTTGGCATGAATATGAATTTTTTGGCCACTTGAGCACTCTAGTGTCTGGCTCTCGGGACTCTCGCACCTCTCCTTTTTCCCAGAGGCCCGTTGTGTCCGTCCAGCCCTCTCAACCGGCCCGCACCGGCCTCTCGTATCAAAGCTGCATCTGCAGAAGGAAGAGCGAACATCAAAGGTGTGGGAGCCTCCCCAAATGAAGCCTGCGTGGCGTTTGTCGCCTGACGGCCGCTCGCCTTTGAGCCTCCCCGGCCCAATCTGCGTCACAAAGCTTCAATTAGACAACAGAACACTCGGTGCAGAAAGTGGTGGTCTTCCTCTCCTTCCGTCTCTCTCTCTCAACATGGGCCTTTTGGATTCACAAACGCTTTGTTTTCGGTGAATTATTCCTGCCCAGTCAGCTGCTGTTATTGTTAATCAATGTTAACCACCCACACGCCGATGACGGTAACGTAAAGATGAGAGCAAACATAGACAAATTAAACTGAATGTATTAGAGGCTTTGGCACATCTGTCTATCTAAAAAGAAATTAAAAAATATACATACACTTGACAGAAAATGCACCGTGGGCCGCATGTGGTTTTGCAGTGTCATGACGTGAGTGACCACAAGATGTCAGTCTAAGACATGAAAAAAATCAAAAGCCTGGCCTGCTGTGCGTTTCCTCCACAGTCAATGTGTTTGAAACTACTATTAAAAACTACCTTTATTCAATGAACTATCAGCAAGTTGTGGGTGCAAAAAAACAACATCAAATTCTTGTGTTTAACAGGAATAATTTGAAGCATCAAATACTGCTGATGTACAAAATACTTGACATAAAAGATTATAAAAAGGAAATAATTGTTCTTTGTTAGTTAGTTGTACTTATGCTGCTGTTTTTCTCCACCTTTGCATGGACGTTTTTAAAGATCTCACCTGGTTGTGACTGTTTTTATCTTTATTAAGCATTTAACATCTATAATATTGAAAGGATGTAAACAATCTGTTGTTATTGCAACATTCCCAGATGCACAGTTCGAGGTTTATTTTTTAAGCTTTTGATTAATATGGGGGAAAAAAACACTTTCTAAATGGTCTCACCTCATTTTGGAACAAAACAGTCATTTTGTGTTGCCCACTCTAATAAATGGCGATAAAACCAGCAGTTTTTTTTTCCTATCCATTTTTACTCCAGCTACTGCTCCAGTGCAGCGAGCCACCTCTCCTCAACAGATTGCCATTCAACCTAATTTATGCAGGGTAACCTTTTGTAAAATGTCCATATGCTTGATATGCCTCCCTTCATGCCGGCGTGTGCTAAGCAGCTCACTGTAAACACAGATGGACGAAACTGCTGCAGAAATTGAGGTGAACATCTGTATGGAAGACATCTAATGTACCCTATTGCTATTATATTGCTGTCCCATATGGAAACAATTCTCAGGATGTGTGTAAGTGTGTGTGTGTGAGTATGAAAATGAAGGCTGGACCAGTGTGTGCCAATGCAAATGCATGGGACAGGGAAGTGTTATTTGCTTGTGTTGTCAATTCATCTTTACAGCTCATTTGTTAAAAATGCATGTTTAACATTTTGGAATTAGTTTCATCTCTTTGCTCTTCTTAATGCTTTTAAACATCTTAAACAAAGGATGTTTACAATAATGGAGAGTTCTTACCTGCATTGAATCAAGAGGGATTACTTTTTGCAGAAAGCCAATGATGACTGAGTTCAAACATCTCTCCCCTCAGAAAGCTGATTCACAAAGGCCACTGATGAGGCAAACAAGCCTCTCCCCCCTATAATCTCTGTGTTTTCTGAAAAAAAGAAAGAAGATGTTTGAGGGGCTCTTTCCTCTCTTGCATTCACACTTTTACTTTACTTACTTTACCTCTGTGAATGACGATCCCTGTTTTATAATTTGGCTGGAAAATTATCAGCCAGCAGATTGGCGGCTATCAGGATGTCGCCCAGGCCACTTTGAATGGCAGGAGCAGCATTATCCCAGCACTCTTTTCAAGGAGCTGCAGGTTTCAAACTGCCAGCTAATGACTGAATTAATTTGACAAAAGCAAATGATGTTTCTTTCGGTTTCAGTGGCAAAATGGAAAATTCAGAGAGCAGTTCTTCAGGTGCTATGTCATGTTCCTGGGGTGGGGTGGGGGGGTGGGGGGCAGAGGATAAATAAAACAAAAAGGAAGAAAGCGGTTACAATTTAAATAGGCATTAGTAAGTCATAACCCCTCAGAGCACGTCTCTCATTGCAGCTCCCGCAATCCATGTTTAGGATTCACCACATTTAATGTAATAAATACAACTGTTTATAAATTTAGTTAAACCTATGTGACATTTAAGTGTAATTCTCATTTAAATGGGAACACTCTGCCTCCAAGTAACACAAAAATGTGTTAGAGTAACATGAAATCTGCATTCTGTTACACACACACGAGTGCCACTGAGAGCGTGTTTTACATAATTTCACTGACTGTCTGAGAAAATGAATAAACAAAGAATTATGTAAAATGTTGTGATGTGAATTACTGAAATAATGCACATGATTAAATGTGTGTTTATGGATGTGTGTGTGGATATATGTGTGGTGGGGGGATGATTGTGCAGAGTGGTGGCGAAAGTAAAAAACAGAAAATTGCAACAACTCCTGCTAAAGTGAAGGAAGAGCCATGTTCAGTTCAGTTTTAAGAATGAATATTTGCTGGAATATCTGCAGACAAATCACAGGTATTATATATCTAACACAAACTTGCAGTTGATTTTGACTTTTCTGAGCAAACAAATGTTGTCATATTGCTGCATTAGTCATTTTCCTTTTCTGAAACCATGCACGACCTGCGTGCAGCCTCTGTGGCGACTGGAGTCGAGCTGAACTTGTTGTCCTCCATCAAGGCAATAGCCAAAACATGATGATTGAACTTTGCCATTGGCCCCCCACCACCCCCTTCCCATTGTTTTTAATGGAGATGCATGGATTTTCTTTGACGTGCCTGCCAAGGGGACTCACATTTGCATGCCATTTAGAACCTGCATTCTTGCCTGAAATAACACTTATTGCATAATATCCCAATGAACAAGCTCCGGTAATACGCCACAATTAAGCTGGGGAAGCGTTTTGCATCTGCCAACCCTCCAATAGCAGCGGTTATTTGGCAGTGGGTACACAAAGGGTTGTGGGCAGTTGTTTGATGGACACACAGGCCTTTTGATTTTTAATTGTAATTGTAATCCTCTCCACTTGAGGACTTGGAAATGCACCGTTTGAACCCCCCCTTTCTCTCTCCCCACATAATACCCCCCCGCCCCCATCCCCGTCTCTTCCTCCTCCTCCTGTGGTGGAGCTGTGGAATATTCAGCGGCAGCCCACTTCTCGCCGGCGTGCAGCATTAAAAGGTGTAATCCCACTGAAATGTAAATCACAGTTCTTGAAAACAAATTACGCACAAAGATAACAGGGCCAGTGCTCTATCAATAAGGCATCAGAGAGGGCCCGGGCAGTTTTGTGTGTGTGTGTGTGTGTGTGTGTGTGTGTGTGTGTGTTTGTCTGTTTTTTTAATATATACGGTATATTTCAGGGGGGACAAATTGCAGCAGGCCTGTTATCAGGGGTAATGGTGAGCTGTCAACCAAGCCAGGTTGATTACAAGGTTATAGTAAACAATCCTGTCTAACTGCTGTGGACAGGCTGAAGGAGGTGAGCGTGGGGGGGGGGGCAGATGTGCACACATCACATTCATCAAGCAGATTTAAACGAACGCTCAGGGTGTTCGATGGTTGCCATCACCTACTCCCCCCTCCCTCTCGGTCTCTCTCAAACTCAGGATAATTGCACCTATTTCTGCCTCTCGTCTGGTTTTCGTCATTTTTTTCCTCCGCAGACCTTCACTTAGTTATCCCATCTCTCCATCAAGGTGGTCGTAATGTTGGGGAGCGATGAAATCTGCGAAAGTGACTGTCAATTTGTCTGCAGCTAAAAAAAGATGTAAAATCTGATGAGACAGAAAGGTGTGAGCGATGGGAACAGGACAAAGGCCAGCAAAGTCTGACATCTATTGGAAGTTTGATGGATTTGATATCTGGTTCTGCTCAACATTTATTTTCCAGCAGTCATCGCTACATGTGATATACCTGTGATGTCTAAGATTCATCTCCTGCTTGTAATGCTCCTCTTCACAGGTGTGTGTGTGTAACCTGAGGTGCTAATACAGGTAATACAGGTAATACATACTGGCCCCGGCCTCTGGCTCTGGCGTTTCTGCCTTCCATTCGGGGGGGGGGGCAGAACAATCGGCTCCGTTGTTTGGGTCCGGGAAAGTGATGAGGTTGCAAATGGAATCCCGTAGAGGGAAACAAAAGATGAGGAGACTGTTTTGTGCAACCGGACTCTCAGGTAGGTGCCCCTCTCGGTCACGTTAATTGATCTCATTTGTTACCTATACCTGCCCGATCAAGCTGCTATCATTGCTGCATAGAAGGGGGGCGAGGTGGTAGTGGGCCTTACATGAGCTTGTGGTGTCATGTGCTGTGTTGGGATAGAGAACGAGAGGAAAGAAATGATGATGAAAACAAACCAAAGGAAGGCAAATAAGAATACGGACGGGGTGTTAAGGAAGGAGAGGAGGGCGATGCAGGAGAAAGAGGGGCAGTCTGCAGTGAGACAGAGCAAAGAGAAGGACAGTGGAGGCGAGCGAGAGGGCAGTCTCCTGCCACTCCGCTGCTCTAGTCTTACAGGCTTCATTTCACCGTGGCTCCGATGGGCCCTGAAACGAGACACTCTCAAATATCCCAATTACACCTGCACTTCTTGTCCCTTTGTAATGGGAATTCTACTTTTTTTTTCTTCCGTCTCCCCTCCACGAATCCTGGCGAACACAAAGTGGACAATTGTCCAGCGTGGAGCTGAGACGACCTGCTCAAACATCCATGTCTGTTTTACTGGAGGCAGGAGGATCGGATGTGCTTTTAATGGCCCTAATTGGACACTGTATTAGTCTGCAGTTCTGTATACTGTACGTCTGCCATCTCCAGTCTTTGCATGGGGAGTATTTAATTCACTTTCATGCATTTTGAGGGCAAATGCCTGGTGATTCCTTTTTTTGGGACCTCAGTGCTGTTTGTCCTTTTCATTAGATGTGAGATAAAGTTCCTTGTTAGAAGCCAAAAGACATCAGGGAGCACAGAAGTGAAAAATAAAGCTCCAAAAATCCACAGTAGTGAGAATAATGGCAGATTCTCAGTTCAAAATGGGAATTTGTGCACACCAAGAATACACTGTAATGGCCAATATGTAGCATCATTGATATTCCTTCCACATTCCCATTCCTCTGCATGTCTATTTGTGCTCATTTCAACCTTTTTATTACCCAATGAGAGTGATGGACTGACTGTGCGCAGACGGAGGAGACAGAGAAAGGACTTCTCGGAGGACGTCACCCCCTGTGTTTTTTTTTTGCGAGCTGATTCGCCACCCTCCGGTCAAGCACTGATGTGCGTATCCTCCCGCCCTAGGCGAGACAAAGTGCAAGTTTGTTTGTTCAAGGTCCCCCAGAAAAAAGTGAGCGCACAATCTCTTGCTGTGCTCTGGTGTCTCAGTGTATCTTTCGCAACTTTGCCCCCCCCCACTCCCTCCTCCTGCCGGCATGTCTTCTGAGCTGGCATGGCAGGGTGAGAGCTCTCCAAGCTGCCCGCAGCTTCTCATGCATCCTGCTTGGCTGTCACAAGACGAGATGGGCGCCATTCAACCCAATTAGTGAAATCCACTCTGATGATGCGAAGAGGGGGGGAAAAAAGAGAAAGAAATCACATTTTTTATTTCGCCCCCTGTCCGTCATCTGCCAATTTCACTGGAAGTAAGAGAGTGGCACCAATTAATGACCGTGGGCCGGAGGCGGCACCAGCGCTGGCACTAGCGCAGCATGTTTCAAGCGTCGGGTGGCATCATGCGAGGCCGGCTTCCCTGCCGACGCAAAAGCAAATGAAATGAGACTAATAGTGAGCTCGTTTCCAGCCGCTGATTAAAAGGCCTGGGAGTTCCTGAGGCATCGCCCACGTCCAGGTCTAGGCCCGGCATCGCGGGGCCTTCACATCGCTCCCGTAATGTCATTTTGGACATCGGCACGTCTGTCTCCCTGAGGTCATCCTTCTTCAGACTCTCATTTTGTTTGTTCCACAGCAGAGGCAGGCTTGGAAATCTACACTTTCCTTTGGGGTGTTAATTAAGGAGAGCATCCAAAATTAATCAGCAAATTCACTAGGGCGAAGGGCGATGTGTCTGAAGGCCTGGAAACAAAGTCCGTGAACCGCCCGCAGAGAAAGGAGCCCTCGGCTATGGCCAGGCAGAAAAACAAGTGCACAGACGGTGCTCTGACACAAAAATTCATGTAAGTATAAAATTTTACACTCATTTTCCCTGTCAGCTTGTCACAATGAATTATAAAGGTTGATTCGCTTATCTGGCTAAGGGAGATCACACACACGCCCAGTCATCTGAACACCATCATATGGTCAGTGTCTGCCGGTGGAGGCCTGTGCTAACCACCGGGCTAAAGCTGCATCAGTAGAACTGCAGGAGGCCCAGTCACTCATCCCACCTTTATGAATGATTCTCAACTGAGGCTGAGACAGTTTGGAGACTGATATTCAGACCGCTCCTTTGTTTCTGGTTTCCTTCTTCAGTGGTGAAATTTTCTTTTGCAAGGTTTTAGCCACTTCATTTCTCCTTTCAATCACCTTATCCTCACTTTCATTACACAAGCATCCTCAGATAACTCTCCATTTTTGTCTTTCAATTTATCTTTGGAGTTTCTTTTTTGCCACATTCTCTAATTAGCACAGTGCCTGCAGGCTATTTGTGACCTTTCCATATGTAAATAGATGGATGCTTCCCTCCTTCTCCCCTCCCTTTGACTGGCGGTGACAGGATGAGTGCAGTCAGAGTGAGCCGGTGCTCATGTGTGGACGGATGACACCACTCAAGGCGCGTTTGGCAGTGGCCGCGGCTAATATTGGGAAGCGGGGTGTTTTCGGTGGCGCAGTGATTGACAGCTGGCAGGTGTGACATCGCCAGCCCGGCGCGGTGCGTGGCAACTGTCTCCCGTCACTTCCTCCTCTCCTCATCGGCCCTGGTGCCAAGGCGCCGCGTCACTCACGCGTCCTCTAAGCACCTCTCGCCCAGGGTGCTTCAGCTCCCACGCAGCTGGAGTACTAGCACTAGCTGCGGATTGCACTTCAGAGAGGCCTTGCCGCTCAACAGCTATGGTTTCTTGATCTAGGCCAGGAGTTTGTTTTATACTTCAGAGTAGTTATTTTTGTCAAGTTGGTATTGACAAGTAGTGGAGAGAGGCCTGAGCTCAGAGTTTGGAAACTATAAGTAATTCCACTGAAAGTCTGTATTCCTTTGGAGATCTACCAGCTGCCGTACCATGAGTTACACTAAGACGAGCTCAGAGAAATTCCAGCTAACCAAACATCCTGTGTTTTTAAAAACCAAAGTGTGTGTGTCAAGGATGTAAGAAAAGTATTGTTAAGAAAAAAGAGCAACACTGAAGACTAACAGTAGAATGGATTCTGACACAAGTTATTCTATTAATCAAGAGCCCTCCTCTCAAATGCATATTTTCTTTCTCTAACAGATTATATTTGTACTGTGCATCCATGCAGCTGGGTGAATGAATTAGGTTACATGGGGGAAAAAAGCACATATCAAAGGATGTAGTGAGCAGCCAACACTTGCAGATAGGCCCCTGCTGAGTTTTAGGGTGAATATTAACAATTCCTTCTCACTGCTGAAGTCAAGTTACGTGCAAGTTAATGCGATTCAGCCATAAACTGGTGTCAGGACCCCGGTTTGAATAATGGGCTCTCTGGCTACTCACCAGGCTCTACTCACAGACAGACAACTTTGGGGGAGGGAGGCAACAGTATGAAAAGAATACATATGAAGTTAGCGAGACTCCCTGGCTGCTGGAGAACTTTTCTCAACGCCAAAAATGGAATACGCTGCTGGTATGAATCCCAATATGGATTCTTATTCCTCAGAGACAACCCAAAGTGTTTTTACTCACATTAGCATATATTACAGGAAAGGCGGCTGGATTGCCAAGCTAGATCACTTTAAAAGACAAATGTGCAGAGTGAGTATGAAAGTGAACCCAGATATTATGGCATATTAATTGATGATAATCTTTTGTGCCAGTTCATCACTTAGAAATGGGTGACCTCTGACCTGTGCCAGTGATAAATATAGACACAAGTGAGTGCACGCACGCATACAGGCAAATGCAGGGAGGGTTGTCATCCTCCGTGCACACTCGCCGCTCTGCAGACGAGACGAGCTCCAGCAAGTAAATAAAGCTGAAATATATGCGACATAATTGTTTTACCCAGGCATTACATTTAATGCATGATTAATGTCTTCAAATGGCAGGTCTCTTCCTTTCATTTTCCAGAGAGAAGTGTATTTACTGACTGCTGGTGGTCCCTGGGGGCCCCCGTTCCCCCCCGCTCAGCAGTATTTAATACCTCTAAAGTGCATAATTGCTGATCAGAGAGTCTGCGATGCTCTGTTTGGTGTGTAAAGGACTTCTTTCAACAAGGACTGGAGAAGAGAAGGGAGAAGGAATGCTACACCTCTGGTATCATGTGCTATATTTGTTCGCAGTGTCTGGTCGTAGCAGGGACAAACACAGCGGCAGAGTGGCCGTCTCAATAGCGGGTTGGTATCTCTTTACGGGGGTCTTTTGTGCCAGATAACAGGCCTGGTTGTTGCGCAGCACTGGCTAACCATCGGGTGCACACAAAGCCACTTAATAAGTAAAGACTCGTTCTGATTCGAATCTGCCACGGTGACCTCTAGAGAGGCAAACCTACAGGCTCTCTGTGTCCATGTCCCCCCCAACCACAGTGGGTGGCGGGGAGGTGACATCAACATTACCCACCCCCTCCCACCCGCTCCCTAACTGAGCACCTGCTCAGTCCCCCAACCCCCAGAGTGATGTTCCCGGCCGGGGCCAGGGCCGTGGCGCATTCCAGCCCGACACTGATGCGAGGTGACCGGACTGGCCAGTTCACACGGCCCCTGCAGTGGCACTGGGGCTGTGGCCAGAGTCGCACGCAAGACAGCTGGAGGAGACGGGGGAGGAGGAGGAGGAGGAGGATGCAGGGCACAAACAGCCAGAGAGAAGTTAAAGTTGACGGGTTCAGTACCAGCAGCCAAAGTAAGGCCTGAAAGTGGGGGAGAGAAAACTTGTTGAAGTGAGGATCATCCATGTGTTTTTTATTTTCTGTTTGCTGCACACCTCTTTAAATATCTGCCTCGTGAAACTCATTAATTCTTGTTAACGCTTTTCATGAGACGAAAATGAGTGTTAAAAACAACAAAAATTGTAAAAGCTTTTATTCAGTTGCTGTGAAATGGGTAATCTTTATTTTGACATGTACGTAGAATTAACAATTTACTGTTCTTACGTTTTAATTTTAAAATACCAAGGGAAACCAGATTAGCTGTAAGATGACTCAGTACATTAATTGGTAACGTAGTTTTAATATTGCACTGAGTTCTATTGAAATGAGCAAATTATTTTTTATTTCTTTCATTTGTTATGAAGTAAGTCAAAGGCAAGTTACCTAAAAAACTAGCACTTGAGCTAAACTGCCAACTTTTAATTCTTTCCAGTCCAGTAAAAATGAAAAATAAAAATCTTGACAATTATTTTATATACAGGCCTTCATTTGCATTTTTATTTTAAAATAATATTCATAATTCATAATTCATAATAATTTCAAAGCTGAATACAAAGCTTATCTGTGACCCTAAATTTAAAAAAGTCCACGTTTAAACCCTCACAGAAAAGAGACAACACTAGTTTCCACTGCAAGTGATTCATTTCAGTCTTGAACAAATGATGCTCTTGAATAAAGAGTTGTTGACTGAAGAGGATAATCTTGAAGAGGATGAGACACTGAGAATGTGGCAGTCACACTTTGCACTGATTTAATGGCACATTTCTGTATTTTCAGTCACAGGGGGGGTTATTATTTACAGAAAGCTCCTGTGCTCACTTTTTGTCATCGCACACAAGTTTTACCTTAACAAATTGCAAATTGTATTGTTTGTGCAGCACTGTTACTTGGACAAAGAAATGATCAATTTCTTGTATTATTTAAATGATTATAAGCTAATTAAGAATAATAGTGATACAAAAGAAATACAAACTCTGCGCCCTCATTAAATAGAACTGCTCTGAGGCAAATTCTGTCACCCGACAAATATTTCACTCCTTCTGGAGACTGGTAGCTTGTGCTAACAGGAAAGTGTTAATTAATGAAAGACAAACCTTTTCAGGCCTGGTGCACATACGCAAGCATAACCCCAACTCTTGCACTTTGGCAACCACTCACACAGACACACACAACCTTATTAGCCGGCGTCCTTATGTGGGATCACTGTTTGTCGGTGAGCCGTTGCTCCACTTACTTTTTTTTCTGAAGAGAGAAAGAGAATGAAAGAGGGAGAGAGGCCTGAAATAATTTGTTTAATTTGGAGCAGCTCCCAGCTCAGCAGGTGAGAGGAAGGGGGAGAAAGAGCGTGTGTGTTTTCTTTTTGTGTGCAGGTCTTCCCATTTTAAAGGGGGGGGTTGAATGAGGGGGTGTTTGGTGGCAGATCAGGGTCTCACTTCACTTGCCCCAGCTGCAGACCCTTGGTTTGTTGGTCTGCGTCGTGATGACATGTGGAAAGCAACACCCCCCAGCCACCTCCTACCTCACCCTTCCTCTGCCCCCACCCCACCCTTCCTCCCCAACCCCGCCACCCAAACCCAACTCCTAATTATCTCTGAATAGCAATTTTATTGAACCCTAATTTGTGGTAATGAATTGTGATAGGTGGCAAGGCAGAAAGAAAAGAAAAACTTCACCCACCCCACCTCACCCTCTCCACCTAACACACACACACACACACCTCCCTTTGTTAATTGTTAGTGTGCTCTTACCCAGAGCTGTTGCTGGTAATCAGTGTTATTGTGTGAGTTTGACCCTTGCTGACCAGATAAGATGTTCACATGATGGAAGGGCCTGAGTTTTGCTCCACAACTGTCACAACAAAAGCTTCTCTTCTGCACATTGACGACAACCTGCAGCCTACAAAAAAACCATCAATCTTAAGGGCACTCCGGGTCCACATCTCTCTTTTGGTGACGCTCACTCGCTTTAAAAGCAACGAACGAGGCGGCTGAAGGGTCCTCAAGCTGCAGCAGCGAGCCCGGGCCTGAGTTTCATCAGACAGGCCGGGGGTCACAGTCAAACCGGCCGGCCTTGATATGCTGGATATACTTCTGTCTTTTTACTCCTTCTCTTTGGGGAGAGTTATTGCATCTTATATTTTCTTTACAGGTTGTGTGCTGTCGATGTGTCACTGCTCACCTCAACCCCATTTTCAGAAATCCCTCCAATCAGAGAAATTTGCATCATTTAAACTGAGCTCATTTGCAGTCAGAAGGTGTGATATCCAAGATGTGGAAGCATGCTGCTAACCTGTGTTGCATTTGCATGCTGCACATATGTTTTTGCAAATGAAAAGCGATGTTAAAGTGGAACATTTTTGAAATTAATGTATGTTTTGATGTTTTCTTCTCACTAACTGTTACTATACTGATATTTTTAATTTCACAGCAATGAGTGAAGTGAGGGTTAAACGTTATCATTGCATCTTAACTTATAAGAACCAAAAGATCAAACAGCTGGTATAAAGTTTTACAAAATCTTACTTTTTTGTTGTTTATCTTCACGTGGTGTACATAATGTACCTCCGGTGACTGTGTTTAACAAAGTTGTGGAAACAGTCTACAGGGCCCTCCTAACAAGTTAAAAGTGCCATATTTAATACCACTTTTTAAATGTCCTAACAGGAAATCAGCGGTACAAACACAAGTCGACTTCAGTTTCAGCGGCTGTGCCTCCTTCTCCAGCTAAACCACATTTATTTGCAAACCATCTCCAAGAACATTATCTCAAGCTCTATGATATTTGAAAGCAAAATAATGAAAACCAAAATACTATAGGGGCTGGCTCTAAGATTGATGATAAAAAAAAATCCCAGTAATTTCAACACTAGCTCTGTTTCTTTTTCCTCTCATTTCTTTACCTACCCGGAGCGAACAAAGCCTTGCCGTCGCCAACTTTCTCCTGCTGATTGGATGGGATCTCCAGCCCATATCTGCTCATACAAATACTGTTTGCTCTGGGCTTCCTGTCTGTGGACTTACATTACAATGTGTAGATTTAGAGATTGGGAAACTAAAGTCACCAGGCTTCTCAGTTGGATAAGGTCTCCCTCTCCCGCTCTCCCTCACTCTCTCTCTCTCTCAGAACCCCCACATCCCACCAGCCGACTCCTCCTGCTCCCTCCCCTCCTCCTCCAGCCCTCTGTCTGTCACACCATCATCCAATACCAGATGGTAGGCGTTCAACACGGAGACCAGCACCGCTAAGCTAAAATACCTGATTACAATTCACCAATACAATTCAAATATCATGGGCAGGCTTAAGGATAATACCTCTGTAACAATATCATTTATTTTTTCCCCTGTTCCCTTTATCCTTGTTTTACTGGGAGAGGAGACTGCAAAGCCCCTTCTCAAACAGATAAAAGAAAAGATAACTTTTTTTTTCTTTCCTTGTCCTCTCCCTCTGTTCCTGTGGGGTATTTCACCCCACCGCCCTGCCAATAAAAATGAAAGCGATGAGAAAATAATATTTTAAGAGGACTTTGCTTCACTTTAACTCAATATTTTAGGGAAATAACTCCACAAATAATTGAGGAGAAAATATTTATAGGATGTAAATTGTGCCCTGGCTGACATTTTGCAGCCATGACAATAATGAATGAAAATTTTATGCTAAATTCATATTTATGCTGTTTATTCATATTTGACGAATATATTCCACTGCAGTGCAGTCATACATATACATAGTGTTCTTGTAAATGCATGAAGTACAATAATAATTAAGATTCATATTAGTGGTAACATATTGGGTAAACCTAAGGCCAGTTTTTGCCTGATTTAAAATAATGATAAATATGTTGTGATATAATTTATACTTCTTCTTATTATAATTTCTATATAATTATTTGATATAACCTTTGATTAGATCTAATAATGAGAGCCAGCAGGTTTTGTGGACAATAAATCTGCCTAAAGTTGGTTTTAAATGGGTGTCATAATGCATCGCTTTCTCATATATATTTGCTTTATGATTATTTACAGGAGATAGTATGAAATTACCTCCAGTGTGTTCCATTACATCACTGGATATAGGCTGTAAAATTCATGCTGCTGTCGGTTTACACTGTTGTACTAAACTGTAAATTATTCTCACGGTATAAGGATGGTGTTTTTTGTCCAAACTGCGGGAATGGAATGAATAATGTCTACATAGCGTGTTAAAAATAATCATTTATAAGTGTAACCTCTGTGCCCAGGCCTAACTTTAAATCAAAAATCCCCCCCCAAAAAAATGCTCAAATTGAGATCACCAATCGACATGACCTGAAACTTTTTGCTTCAAGGAAACCCAAACCTCAACTCTGCGTGAAGCAACTAGCACTTGACTGCATGTGTCGCTGCTCCAAAGTGGAGACCCTCATTTCTCCGTAGTGAGAAGCAGCTTGACCCCCAAACACGCATGTTTTCAAGCTAAGTTTGGAAAGTGCTGCATGAATTGAGGGGTTGCAGAAAGAAACCTGTGTTTGCTTGGTGTTTGGAGGCGAGTTGTGTTATTCGAACGTGGCCAATGTGTGTGTTTTTCCCTCTCAGAGTGTGATCTCTGGTGTGGGCAGAGGTGCGTCTTGCCGCCCACACCACTGGCACTGTTGCCCATGTAGCACCCACAGCGCCGAACCATTTGTGGCGTGGCAGTCTCCCCGCATCTCCACCACCTTCATTAGTCATTCAGCTCCTTATTTTTGTTTGGTTTCCCCTCTGGCTCCTAATTAATGCTTAATCGAAACTGCTGAACTGAGCTGGTAGAAAATTCATGAATATTAAAATCGACCCTGACGTTTTTTCTCGGTTTCTCCTCTTTTTTTCTCCCTTTTTTTTGGCTTGTCTACAGTAATAGCGAGGCACCATTTATTTTTGTTGCTGTCAGAGATTTCAGGCGTCGTGTTTCTTCCCCCACTGTTTGCTGTTGTAACAGTGATGGAGGACAGTCGGCAATGTCGTTTCTCGCCAAGTTGAAGTGAATGTCACTTTGATGCATTATTTTTTTCACTTCGAGGGTACTTGAGTGAACTTTCACAATGATTTGGGCCTGTGAGTGAAACAGAAAAATCACCTGGGTATGAGACCCTCCAGGTTGCAGCAGATGTAAACAGATAAACACCTTAATGCCATGGAGTCAAATCCCCTGACACTTTTGGATAATTCCTCAACTCACAGAGGAAACTTGCAAAAGAAGTTTTGTTTCAAATCACATCCCATAAAACCAGATTACAATTGACCCATGCTGACGGGGCTGTTTGCAGAGTGGGAGCTTCGTGACGTCCTGCAGAGCCAATATTTGCTTTAATACGTTTTTGAAGTGCAGGCTCAGCATTAGCTCTGTTATATGACTCAGGTAACTAAGTTCATTTCCTCTTAAATCTTCTCAAATATTAGTTTGTGGATTGATCAAGCTCGGTGTAACCCTCACACATAAAAACATTTAAGGAAGCAGTTTCCAGGCAATTGGAGAATACTCCAAAAAAAGAGGGATGTTTAATATTTGATATCTGAAAAGTTACAATGAAGTTTGTTTGGGAAACACAAGAGAGGAGAGTCCCTTGTGTCTCCAAAGTTTAAAGCTGTGATTAGGTTTTTGTTCATAATCGTTATAGGGATGTCGATTTGCAGCGATGCATCCAACGAATCCTGATTTTGAAGGAAAATTGCCAAATAAGATACATCAGCTAATTCATAACGATCCACTTATTCATGCAGCTTCCAGAGGATCACTTTTAAAATGTGTTTTCTAGTTGCCGCTAATGGAACATGATTATTAATATTTCCTTGGAGGATGCCCTGTCAACTCCTCTTCCAGGAGACTGAGTTTGTGTGCAACAAATCATTTGAAAATATACACTAACCGCTGCTGCTTATCATACTTTATGGAAAAAAATCTGAAATTGTTCCACCGCGCAACTTTTTGTTCTTTCATTATTGCAACCACTATGACTGACATTACTGTATATAATAATATATGATTGTGCGACATGCTTTGCTTCCCAAAACAACACAATCATGTTGCTCTTTGTTAGGAAATAAGCATATGTCTATATTTGTTCTGACTAAATTGATGGTGGCATTGCAGGCAAACCAAATTGAAATCTTAGTGACAATTTCTCTGAAGTTACTCAAATACAATTTGACTTCTGACAAGGGGATGCAATTTATAAAACAGAACATGCCATCAGTGGAACGCGGCATTTGCATAATGAGGATACTTCCATTTCCACCAGCAATGTTTTTGACAGCCTCGAACTAAAAGCCGCAGTGGAGAGGAGTGAGAAACGTCGATACAAATAATCCAGAGGAGGCAGGGAGAGGGGCAGCCACCGGATCCATCAAAGAGCCGGCACACAAAACAAATATAGTTTGGCAAAAAATAAGAAAAGCTGCTCAAGCTGCAGTGATGCTAGGTGACCCTGGCAGAAAAGGGACGGAGGGGCCTTCTGCCCTGAGCTACAGCCTTGACTTTGAATGCACCGGAGACGAGTTGGACTGCAGGAGAGGCTCGCTCTGATAGGCTGACAAATATGACTGAGCTGACGCTAATGCCATGTAGCTCTTTTTGCTCTAATTGTTGATTCAATTTGCTAATGACTAATTTGATTTAAGTGGCAGGCACATCTCCATGTGTGCAGGACATGGAGAGGAGGAACTGAAAAAAAATGGACTGGAGGTGGCGTGATGGCTTGTCACGCAAAGGCTGCTCGCCTATGAATATTCCATGAGAGTTCACACTTAATTGTTTCTGATTTGTTTATTTTTTTCAATACAGTGCTTTAGCGCACACTCCATCAGTCTCTGTGTTGACACCCCCTTGCAACCCCCCCTTCACATAACACACCCTGCCCCCCCAACCTCCCACTCATGCCACCCTCTCCTCACCATCCCCCACACTTTCACAAGTGGTGCTCAGATGTCCATCAAACATGGCAATGAAGGATCACTATAAGTTGTTGGAGCCTGTCAACAAAAGCACTCTACCACTTTGTCCCCCCTGCCCCCCCCCTCTCTCCTGCTCTCCCTTGTTGAGCCTGCTGGAGATCTCTGATGTGAAGGAGCAGATGAATTTACAACCAGACATTTTCAGGGGGCCCCTATCGAGCACCGCTACCTGTTGCCAATGCAAATGGCCTCCCAACCATCCAAAAGATCCAAAGGAAGCGTATTGTTCCGCCGCTGAGTGTTTGAGTCCACTCGCATGTTGCGTTGCCTTGGAGTGGCCGCGAGAGCAAAGAATAAAGGTCGAGTGTGAACCCGCGGGGTTGCTGATCCGGCGCCACATTTGGGCGCGTTTTGAGTGAGCGGCCTGCGGTTCAAAGTGTTTCCAGTTTCCGGCAGACAGGAATGACGAGAGTGAATGCCCAGAGTAAATGTTTCAACAGTGAAAAACTGTTCTGTGCGGATGCTGATGGAAATGCGTTCCAACGTGCAAACGGTAACACGAGGAGAGTACGGAGACAAGAGCACTTACCCACATGAAAGCTGCGAGGGCCGACCTCAGACCGAACTCCTCTCCTCTTCCTCACTGGAAGCTCTGGCGTCCATCCGTTTGTTGTTTGTAACCGTTCCAAGCCTGTTGAGTGTTTTTTTAAAAAATCCCTCTCTGTTCTGGCTGCCTGGTACTCTTGTACTTGCCTTGTTCTGGCCGGACTTGTAAAGAAGCAAATCTCTTTCCTTTTTGCCTTTTATCCTCTCCCTTGACGGGGATTCTGAGCTGCATGACTTGCAAATCACACCATGATATTGAATGGGATTGACATTTTCAGATGTAAATACATAGAATATTTCATATTAGGTAATGGGCAATGGAAAGTGGATGGAAGTCTAATTATTGTATAATGATATTTTTCCCTCTCAGATCTGCCGGGGCCGGCAAATGTGTTACTATGGAGATTATGAATAAATATGGCCATGCATTTATGTATTAATTCATCTGATATTTATTTGTTGTTTGCTCACGTATTCATTTATTAATTTATACATCTGGGTCGTTGTTTTGTCTGGACAAATAAAGGCTGCCGCAATGCACAAAGCACTTTCTCTGATTTTGAGGTTGAATCACAGAACCGGATGTTGGAGGAGAAACAGCCAATCAGATGACGTGACACTTGTTTTAGGACTTTCCAAAAAGAAAAAAAAGATGAACTTCACCAAGTTTTTTTCCTGCTTCTGTTAGATGTGAGTTACTGATGCAAAGCCTGGAGGAATCCGAGGCAGGTCACAGGAGAGTGACAGTTTAGGGCAGTTTATATTAGTATTGATAAATAAACATTATTTAAAACATCTGTCAGGCCCGGTTAAATATCCTCAGCGTGGTTCAGTAGTTTCACCAACCCAGGGCATCGAATATTTAATTATTGCACCAACTGAATAATGAAAAAGTCAATTTCCAGACCGACGCCCGTATGCAGAAGACAATTGCATTTCTAATATCTGCATGTGAAATCTTCTTCGTACGCCCTCCCCTTCCCACGTCCCGTCTCGATGCCTCGCAGGGCTCCAAGGTCTCCTGCATTACCATAGCTCTCCTAACCGACTAAGTCTGTTCTTCATATTCACTTGTCGTGGCTAATTACGTGTTTAACCCTGCACTGGTGAGCTTGTTTTACATTCAAATTTATGGGGACCTCGCTGATCTGAGGAAGCAGGAATGAGCGGGGACACGACGGCGGAGATCAGTCTCCTGGTAATTGATTATCCTCTTAGAGAGAAGGGACAACTTCCAGAGGACTCGCAGTCTTGGAACTGTTGACCTTTGACATCTGACGGGTTGGAAACATAAAATACAAAGAGGACAGGTGGAGGGTGGGGCGGGAGGGCGTGCAATCATATTTGCAAAATGTTGGATTTCCTAAATTGTGATATTTTTCTGTGGCTATTATGTGTGGCTATTATTATTATTGCGATGATTCTTATTGTTGTATTTGTTGTTCTGTAATGTGATTTGCGTTTTTATTACCAGCAAATGCTAATTTTTCTGTTTTCATATTAACACAATGCTGCAGCAATAATTTTCTGATCTTGTTGTGTGTGGAATAAATAATTATGCATATGTTGTCAATATTTACATTTCCACTGTTTAATTTAATTCTAATAGAAGTCCCTGGGCGATACGAGCAACAGCTAATAGAAGAGAAATGATTAAAGCTTTCTCCATAATAACCCTGCTGAAACACAACTTGCTGTACTGTAATCTAATGTACCATTCCAGTGTTTACAGACGACGGCAACTTTGATCACTTCTATTGTTGATTTAATTTCCTGATGTAGTTTTTCCAAAGCCTATTTAAGGACCTCTGCTCTGATAGGTTTAGTATCTAAATGAAAAGAAAACAGTTGTTTGTGAGTGTACTCCTGTACTCCTGTGTGTGTGTGTGTGTGTGTGTGTGTGTGTGTGTGTGTGTAAAAGCTTGGACGCACTTTTTAATCACTGCCACACACCCTGCTTTCTGTACAGTGGCTCCATTGTGCTGTAAGCACTGGGCAGGGTGTGTGTGTGTGTATGTGTGTGTGTGTGGGTGTTTGGCATGCAGTACCAGGCCGGGTCAAAGCAGCTTAGTTCCGATCTGTTGGGTGACCTGCCCGAGCCTCGCCGGCCTCACTGACCCGCATGATTTCATTATAGCGAGGTGAGGCGCATGGCCTCTGCACACACACATGCACACACACACACACACACACACACACAAACACAAACACACAGTTGGTGAAGCTGTACATAAATACAGCTGAGGCATACACACATACACTCGGGTGAACATTCATTATATGGGAATTTACAAACATGCATTAAATCATATTTTGATTTCTTACAACCAGCCTTTCAGTGTTACTGTGCACAACTAAATTTCAAATAAAATCAATGTTCCATTCAAAATTGCATTACCCTTTCTGAAATCCTGAATATTTCCAACACCCCACGCTGTAACGAAATTAAGCAACACCTCAAACAAACCACGCTTCCTTTTAGATTCAAAACTGTATTGGCAAAAAATTGAAACAAGCTTGTTTCTATGAAATCATAAATATCTGTGCAAATTCAAGTAACATCCTCCTATAACAGAAGGAGTAAAGCCCACACACTTTTCCATTCATAACAAAAAGCCTTAAATCCTAAATATTCATGCTGATACAAGCTGGTGACAATTTGACATGTACACATGTACAGCACCCCGAACAATCTGCAGGATCTCTTCCCTTCACAATTGCCTTGACAAAAAACAACAGAAATATGGTTGGATTTATGAAACTCTAAACATCTTTGAAAATACAAGGCAGTGACAACATGATACGACATAAAAAACAAGCTGCGGTATCTGCTCCATTCAAAATTGTATCGATAACAAGCCCAAAACAAGGTCATATATTTCTGAAATCCTGTTTTAAAGATACGATGCTGTAGTGAAACAACAAAAAAATACAAAACAACAACAACAACAACACTCCCCCCCCCCAAGCTATTAGGAGACAGATAAATCTCATAGACACATGCAAGTTGCAAATAATGTGCCCTTGTTGATTTTTAAGAAAAACATGCTTGGAAATGAGTAATTTAACTGTCACCAGAAGCAATGACAGCATATTGATCTGCAGTCTAAGAGCTTTCTGAGACGACTGTATAAATACACCTCTGAAAAACAGATTGAATTTGTGGCTGGTGCCAACACCAAAACCAAAATTAGGGTTAAACACACTTATAATCCCATCCAGACATCCTGCTGAGGCTGAGCCCTTCTTCCATCTGTGACAAGGCTCCTGTGTGAGGCGGGTGGTTCTGAACACACTCACTAGATGGCGATCTAGGTTAAAGCAGTGTGTGTCGAGGAAGCGGCGAACTGCAGGAACACGAGGCCTGTCAGCGGTCTGCTGTTCTGTGGCAAGTGATCCTCCTCGTTGGAGTGTACACACTCGTGGAATATGGAGTAGGATTTGGTTTCACTTTGGCTGGGATTGAGGATTTTTTCACACACGCTTTGCAAGGGATGCGTGTTCTGAGCCCGAAAGAACATAACAGATTCAGAGCAAATGTATTGCCGGGGTGAGATCACACCACAGCTAATATCTGATTCTTAATTAGGTGAGGTTGTTTTTCTCTTGACCCTGGCTAGCCCAATTAGTCTTAAGCAAGATCAGGGCGATGGATTCACATCTGACTTTGAGTTAAATTTGTTTATTTGTCAAGAAAATAAAAAGGAGCAGTGATTAGAACATTCAAACACATGAATGAAAAAACGAATTTGTGTCGCAAACATGGGGGATAAAAATAAAATGAAAATATAATAAAAATTGGATACAATACATGTGACTGAGAGGCTGCACTTCTAACACGTAAAACAGCTGGAGATGATCCAAACACAATTTCCACTGGTTCCAAAGTGGTCAAATCAAATTCTGATTACGAAAGATGGTAAATGTTCTAAAGAAGCACAGACACAGACAGACATGAGTGATTTTTTTATCGGGTCTTCTGGTGTGCAGCTCTCAGGCAAAGATGGGTCACACCTGAGGGGGCGGAGCTACAGGTGTTCACTGATCAGCAGCTATTATTCAATGGTATAGCAGGAGGAACAGAGCTGTAATCAATAACATTCCCTTCAGGTAGGTGATCACTTGTCCACTTCCTCTCTCTTCTCTTGACTTAAGTGTGGTCAAATGTTTTGTAGTTTCATTGTGTCCTGCTTTATTAGCAATGTCTCACACTGGTCATGTCCTAACTGTGTATGCTTAAGAAACCCGTGCTTGTTTTTTTTCTGATTGCAAAAACCACCACACTTGAAACCTTTTTCTCCCCATTCAACACAAATTCATTTGATGAGGTTTTTTGGAAAGAAGAAAAAGCTTGACAGTGTCAGTGAGTGCGATGCTATGAATACACGTAACAACAAACGACAACAGCCAGTGACAGGGAAAACACTTTGTGTCCAGGAACAAACTCCATGCCTCTGTCACATGTTTCACACCATGAAACACTTTCTGTGACGTTTCATGAACAAGAGCGAAAAAGGAAGGGCTCAGAGAAAAGACAACAATAAGAGGAGGGAGACTATGTTTAAGGCCAAAGAATCAAAGCACTTTTATTTGCATAACCTGCATGCATGTATTTACAATACACACACGCATACATCCCATCACTGCAGTATCTCATCACTTCTGTTTCCGCCTCCTTCCAGTCTTCCAGGCCTTCTTTACATCAACTCGTTTTTTTCATCCTTCTCTTGTATTTCCTCCTCTCGCTTGTCCTGCTCTCCACCTATGCAAGTTGTCATTCTCTCACCATAATAGCGCCTCTGTGCCTTCATGTTGCTGGTTGTTTGCTTGAAACGTAATCTGCAGATGTAACAGAGGAAGAAATTGAGTCTAACAAATGGCTTGAAAGGATCAAGGCGGCATATCAAGCCCAAGCCAACAAAGGCAGACAAAACGCCCGTCTTTTTCCTCCCATCAACATCTGAAGTTGATATTTTCAACAGAATAGCGTGTGGCTGACATTCACTGAATAAAGAATACGGCGTTTGCCGCTGTTGTGTTGTGTTACGCTGTCATTCTGACTTGAATGGAAAAGTTGAGGCCTGTTTGTTGGTTTAGCAGTTGAGGAGAAATGGGTTTGTTTGATTAACATTTTGCTCGCGCATGTCAGCTGCAGTGGCATCATTTCTATAGGGAAATGAAAAGAGCCGAGGCTGAGGCTGTGCAAACTGTGGAATATGAGGCTATCCATCTATCCATCTATCCATCCATCCATCCATCCATCCATCTATCCATCTATCTATCCATTTCTCTTTCTATTTGACTGTCTAGTAGTAAAACAGGCTTTTTGTTGCAATCGGCACATGAAATCTATGTGAAATTAGCCTAACAGCATCTGCGATTATGGGTATTACTGCACCACCACCATGACCTTCACATTAGTAGACATCACCAGAATGTGTGTGTGCGTGTGTGTAAAAACTAGACTATAGGTCTGGCTGCAGCGGGTGCAGTCTGTGTGTTTCACTGATTCGCAGTGACAACGTTATGTTTGAAATCCCAGAATTACCCATCTGTGCCACGCTGCTCGCTTTCAGCTCAGCCGGACTCCACCTCGGATCTCTTGTAATGCTCTAATATGCGGCGCTGTGAAAGGCCTGCTTCCTGGTAAAGTGCTCATCATTAAGAAGCGAACACCTCACAGTGTACAACAATGCGGCGCCTGGATTAATACGAACGGCGAATCCAACTTCTTCACTTTGTTTTCTTTATGTTTCAGCTTGCTTCTCACTATACGTTCTACATCAGCCTCATGTTGCTGAAGTGTTACTCCTTCCTGTTTCCCTTGACGGCAGCTTGTTAACCACCAACATCTATACGTGAACCTGCTCCCTCGTCTGTCACGTCTCTAATGGCGAACGCGCACAGGCACCTCTTCCCTCTCACACCTAACTGATTAATTAGCAGGCGTGACGTCACACGCCGTTGTGAGGAAATACAGTGTTGTTATTAACAAGCTGATTCTAGTTTGTTTGTTTTCTCCATTTCTGATTGTTTCTCTTTGTTAGAGGTTGTGATGTTTGTTCTTCTCAGCTGTTTGTGAAAATGCAGGATGATAATCTGGAAAACAAAACTCGTGCTCTGGATTCCACGGTAGAAAGAGTGTGCTGCAGTCTGCAGTTTGAACTCTGGAGTGCATGCATTGTTGTTTGATGTTAGCCATCATTTAAACAAAGAAATTGAAAAAAAAGATATATCTTGGCTTTTCCATCTGATAACATTTTGGCGAGCGGCTTCTTTGACCCATGAATTTCAATAGCCAGTGGGGTGTAGGATTCAGAGTGCAGCCTTTAATGACAGGCCAACTGTGCAACAAGCCAAATCTTAAAGGGTTCGCCTAAAGGTGCAGTGCGGCTGGAACTGTCTCCCTACAAGAGAACTTTATTTTTCTCATTGCTGGTGTTTAAATTTTAAAAAGTGAAATTAGTAAAACAAAGGGAAGCCAAGCATAAAAAAGAGCCAGTGAAGTGACTGGTGTGTTTTTAAAGATGCAGAAGAATCGAATGAGATGCTGCGGCTTTTAACGAAACAAAGTGACCCAGTAATATTTGCTCTTTAAAGGTCTCTGCCATTTACTGCATGATGAATCACACTGCAAAGCTTGTTGTGAGACATTCGAAATAATGACTTTACCGCTGCTTTTGCCTCGCAGTTTTCTTCTGTTGAGAGAAAGTATAAGAATCACAGTGAAGAAATCCTTCACTTTCCAGTCAGGGTCAATAAAGTTAACCGGAAGTCTGATGCAGATGAGGCAGCACATTTAGCCCCAACACTGTTCCTTGTTTCTTTTTCAAACAGGCAATAATCTGTAAGGTTGCTCTGAGCTTGACCCTCCCCCTGCACTCCCAGGACCCCCTTGACATCCAGCCCCCCCCTCCTGCCCATGACACAGCGTGCGCGGCGGGGGTCATCCGCGGCCCTCCTCTCCTCATTAACCTCGTCTAATTAGATGGCGGGGAAGTCCATTGTTCACCCTAATGAAGCCTCAATGGAAAGACAGGGCCTCTGCTGTCTCTTCTGACACCGCTGTGAAATTACAATCTCCTTACCTCCTCCCTCACCCCCCAACTCAGCTCAATTTCTCCTCCTCTTTCTGTCGGGTTTGGGTTTCTTTAAGAGCAGTTGGAGATTGTCTATCAGGCAGACGGAGAGATTGAGAGGCAGAAATAGGCCGGCAAGCAGGGCAGATAATCCGTGCGATAGCTCTGCACATTCCTGTATTGCTAATTTTGCTCCTGCAGCAGAGCGTTAGCTCTGCTTAGCGCCCCAAGTATGGATCCCATCCACTAATTACTTGAGCTGCCGTGGTTCCCTGAGATTTAAGTACCACCTCAATCCCATTATCTCCTGTCCCTACAGCTAGCCCCTGTCGCCCCAGCCCTTTGTAGTGGAGGAGCGGAGGCTGCGAGGTTATTGATACAGGCCTCCCTCGCAGATAAGATCCGTGGTAGTGTGAGGGAGGAATGCCACCGCAGCGGATGGTTCGGAGAGGTGAATGGCCTCGGATCAGCGCCGGGAGGAGAAACAAAGGAAGGGCTGAGGGAGTGTGTGCGCACACACCTATGTGAGAAAATCAAAGGAGGTGACAGAAGCACAAGGTGGTGATTGGGGGGTTAAAATTGGATGGGGTATTTGGAAAGATTATTCGCCCTCCAGTGTTTTTTCCCTTTTTTTGGTTCTTTTCTCTCTTTTTTTGGGAGTTGGGGGTTTCGCTCTCTGCTCACCCCAGAGCGACTAATTACAATTCACATGTCACACACTCCACACATAATAAGAGTTAGGGAAACAGAATTAGAATATTCCAAAGGCCTGCAGGGGGTGTCATCTCGGGAGAAAGAGGGGAAAGTGTGTCTCTTTTTTTGCAAAATGAAGGAGAAAAATTGGGCGAGGAGGGGCGGAGTGCGCATGTGTTTGTGTGCCAGTGCATGTGGCATGTGCGTATATGGTGTTTGTAAGGGAGAGGTGGGTGCCTCGCGGGTGGATTGGGTGGGGGTGGGGGCCACGCAGGGAGTGCGAAAAATCTACAACGCTACCACACTGTGCGTTCCTGCCTGCCTCCTCCTCCCCTCACCCATGTCATCCCGTCGACGTGCCCACCATCACCCCCCTCTTTCTTTCCCTCTGTCTCTTCACACGTTGGGTGTCGCCTGCTTGGCACGCCAGCACGGCTGCCTGTTAGGGTGGCAAAAGAGGCGGCGGCGGTGGCGGCTTTTCGGAGGGAGGGAGGTGGAGGGCAATTGAGTGACATCTGCTCTGCTGAGACGAGGGGCAGGCGAGCTGCTGGCATCGGCGGCCGCGGCGTCGGGGGCGTTGGCACGAGGCTGGCTGGGTACAGCAGGGGTGGCGGCGCCGGCAGCAGGCGGCGGATGGCCTTGACGGAGAACCGTTTGCTCAAACAGCATGACATCTCATGGAATGAAAACACCCGCACACACACACAAACGTCCATGCTTCCATGCACACAAACTGGCATGCCATCCTCCTCCTCATGCTCTGTCACTTTCCTCTACTTGACTATTTCTCACCTCACGCTTCAGGTTTTCTCGAAGTCGCCGTGTCCGGCACGCAATTGCTGTTCAAAGGCGTTTTCATCTGCAGTCGACTGACGTGGACAGTGTCAGCGTGACACCAGGGTTCATTTATGTTGCCAATTACTTTTCCCCCGCCGCCGAGTCCCTTCCATCACTACCTGTCTTCTTTTGTCTTTCATCCTCTCCCTCTTCAGCCTTCCCCAAACCAAACACCGTTAATGAACCATGAAGATGACATCTGCAAGAAAGCTACAACTACATTAATGTGAGCGGCAGTGGCGTCCCAAATGTCTGCCTCATCACCTGCCGCCTCCCAAAGAGAATATATAAGTGAAACGAGATGAGCGGAGGGATGGGGAAGTGGAAACACATTGAAGGGATGAGCTTCGGTAACTTAGAGCTGGATGAGGATAAACATGTTGGTAACTACCCATATATTCAGACCGAGCTATTTCTTCAGAATATATCTCAAAAAGTTATTAACAGTGAGTCATTTCCAGTGGAGGACAAAGGATTCAGGTAACCCAAGGGTGACAGAGGAGAAAAAAAAACAAGATGAGTGACGTTTATTAGATTGTATCAAAACGAATCTACCACTCGGCCTATCCTCCGTCTTTCTCTCAGAAGTTGTTTCCCTCCTCTTTCATATCACCGCTGTTGTCGAGGCACTGTGACGCTGATGCGCTGTAAATTCATTTCCCGGAAGATGTGATGGATGAATAGGGAATGAACATCTTCATCGCTGACCCCGGTGCCGATTGCTTCTCCCCCTGCCCGCTCCGATGATTGACAAGGCTGCTAACGAGTGCCGTCGCCGGTCGTGTTATAATTTTCGCTGTGTTGAAAACAGTGGAGACTGGGTCCCAAGGTAATGAGCTTCTGGAAGAGAGGGAAGAGAGGAGGAGAGGAGAGGCTCACCCCGGGAGAGGTGAAATAAAAGAGAGGGAGTAAATAAAAAAAGGGAGACAAAGCACATGAAAGTAGATTAGAAAGAAGTTGAGGTTATCATCGACTTCAGAGGGCCCGTTTCATTGTTTATCTGCTGTCTTGATGGATGTCTTTCAAGCCGGGGTTCCTTAGCTGCAATGTATTCATTCCTCCTTTGCTGAGCGGCAGGAAATTTCAAAAGGCACCAGAAAAGTGGATATTTTCATTAAAAGCATTTGATATAAAAGTGCTGTGTGCTGCAGATTGCATATCTGGGCGTGCACGTGTGTAGACGTTCAAGCTTCCGTTTTCTTTAAAGCAAATTCTGTACATGTATGAGCAAGCATGCATCTATGTGCGTGTAATTGTGGAGCATGTCGCCATGTGTAACTCGTGTGTAATTTATTCTCTATGTGGGGGCTGAGGGCAGGCCTCTCTCTGTTTATTTGGATGATTAGGAGGTGACAATATGTTGCTGATGATCAGGTTTATAATCAGCTACCATCACGGATGATTCTAACCTTGATTAAAGACCTGCAGTCTCCCTATCATCTCCCGGCTCAGCCTAACAAGATAGGACGACGCTCTGATTAATGCCAGAGAGTGACTAGCCGTGACACAAAGGACAGGCCCGCGTCACCGCGGGATGACTTGGGGAAACTGTCACGCATCATACTTTGTTGTCTTTCTGATTTGCCTGCTTGATGCAGGACCTTTTGTCTTAATTATATTTTTTTCTTTTACAAATTAATCCGTGTGAGACTGATTCAGTTTTCATTACCGCCATAATAAGGACGGCATTGTTGACGTCTGCCGTGATTAGATATCGAGAGGAACGTTGCGCCAGAGTGTTACTGCTGTGCACCCATCTGCTGAGTCGCTCCCCCAGAATAAGTCATAAACTCGTCAGCAAACTTCTTCATCGTCACTGACAATCTTTAGTGTGACATCGACGTGTGTGTTTCTTTGTGTGCATTTGTGCGTGGGTTTGTGCTTTCCTGGCAGAGACTTTGATTCATTATGTGGTGAGGTGTTGGTGAGGTCCTGGAAGTGTGTCTGAGAGGAATGAGTGAATGAGTCTGATCCAGGGTCTGTGGTGGTCAGGCCTCATCTCCATTTCTCTCCAGCCCTCCTCCGACAGAGTGATATCATCACTTGTATTCTCTGCTGGCCAAAACGAACTT
Source organism: Psettodes erumei (assembly GCA_016785225.1). Taxonomy (NCBI): domain Eukaryota; kingdom Metazoa; phylum Chordata; class Actinopteri; order Pleuronectiformes; family Psettodidae; genus Psettodes; species Psettodes erumei. The sequence goes on from JAFBJZ010000953.1 coordinate 2,470,199, forward strand.
CCACATTTGCAGTAGTGTCATGCTAAGGAAAACTTACTGTTTTCTTCCGTGAATTAGAAAAAAACGATGTGCAACTATCTAAGCCGGAGCAGCAAAGAAACCGTACCGCAGTACACTTTACTGTACTCTGTTTGTCCAAGTGTTCTTGTGTCCAGGTGCTCTTAGGACAAGGTGCCTCATGCACCACACTGAGCTGTGGGACAGTCTAAATGGAGGAGGTCCAGCCGCCGATTGTCCCCTTCCTCTTTGATATTAAAGGCATTCTAGTGAGAGTAATTTGTGTTTAGTGCCCTGCTGCTGAGAGAGCTGTCCTGTTTGACCAGCGAAGCCGACCTAATTCATCCTCTCCCAGTGTGCATGCATGTGTGTGTGTGTGTGTGTGTGTGTGTGTGTGTGTGTTTTGTGCTAAATGCAGAATAGCTGTTGTGACTGGCTCAGCGTGCACAGAGCCTCAGCTTCTGTGCATGTGTGTTTGAGGGCCACTGGGTACGTGACCTCTCCTCCGGCGTCGCCGAAGCAGCAGCTCAGCAGGCGGGTAATTCATGCCGAAACCCGGCCGCCCCACTGCTAGGAGCACATGCACCCCTCCCTCCCTGTGCACCCCTGACCCATGTCTCCGTGGCGATTGGGTGTCCCATCGCAGAGAGCACCTGGCACCTGGCCACCCCCCTTCTCTCCTTCTCTCCTTTTTGTCTCTGTTTCCCCCCTGCCTGCCTCGTTGGGGAGTCCACAGTGAAGTTTCACATCTTCATTTGAGGGGTGACAGGAAGTATGATCAAGCTGCCGGGATGAAAATGCTCTACTTGTTGCTGCAGGAGAGTCTGAAGTGTGAGCTGTTGTTTTTTGTTGCCTCCTTATTCACCGAAGATTCGTCGAGCATTTTAAAAGTGATAAAAACAAATGATACATCTGCCATCGTGGTATGGTTTTAAAAGAATTGCACTTTTAAAAGCAACTGTGTCTGACTCGAAGAAAACCACCTCTTCCAGATGGTCCTGCTAATTTCAGACCATTTTTTACTGCTTAATTTAAGTCACCACAATGACCGAAGTTAAATCTGTGGAGACAAACATGTGTTATTCATTCAACACAATTTTTTCATTGTGCTTGGAGCCCGTCAAAGTTCTTCAGAGAGCTGCTGTCCTGCAGACGGTGGAGAATATTCATTTTTTTTCCAAATGGATGCCATGCTCTTTACACATTTACCATCATAGAGCTGTGTCAGTCAAGACTTGAGACTATCAACTTATAATCATGAAAATGTCTTAAACCTTTGTTTTATTCTGGTGTTAAAAGCTCCATTAATGTCAGTCAAACTGATGATGTTCAGCAGCTCAGTGCACAGATTAAACATCGTGTGCTCCCCCTTCACTGTTTTTATTTTTCTTTTTTTAAATTTACCCTACACCTACAGACACTGACTCAGCGAATCGCGCAGCTCCTGTCTTTGCTCGCTCCTTATTACATGCCGATTAGCCACACAAAGTGGTATAAAAAGGTGTCTAATGCAATTACCCTAGTTAGAACGTTTTAATAGTGTGCTGTGCCTCAGAGATGTATGTGCCAGCCAGCCGCTGACGTTAAATCAATAATCAGCCTGTCACGCCTGCTTGTTAATTCAGTGCTTTGCCTTTTATTCCCCAACATGGTAAGATTGATTATTGGTAGCAGGGGTTTTGAAGTGAGGCAGGGGTTTATAATGATATGTGTAATGGTGTATGGGCTCTCATTTGCATGGTACTGTAGGTACTAACTGAGATTTCATCTGCGGGATACTTGCAGCCTCTAATTTGTTCAGATAAAATTGCAATATGAAAGCACAGTAGTATTATTGAGTGTGGGGATGTGTCTGTGCATAAATGTGTGTGTGCAGGAGAAAGAGTTGGAGCACTTCCTTCTTTTCCTCTGTAACTTACACATTGAAACAAGGTGCACGGGAGACCGGGGTGAACGCTCATAAGAGCTAGTTTATTAGTTATTTATTATTAAATGAATCCAGTGGTCCTTTCCAATTCAAACTATAATTTAAAGTAGGAAAACCCACATCAGAGACCTACGTGACCACCCAAATGTTCCCCCCACGCATATGTAAGTCCCACACCATCACAGCTCCCACAGGAGGTGTGAGTCAGTAGACCTGCATCATTGCGTCCTATTAGTCTTAATTGGCCTATATTAAGAAGAGCAACAACACATATTAGCAAACACTGAAAACACATGATCCCTGGCCTCATGGTCAAAGTGACCAGGCCCGGGGGGGGAGCTGGGGGGGACTCCGCCACCCACCCTGATCACCCCAAACTTCATTTATGCACAAGCACACTCTGGCATTCCCCGACAAACCCTCCTCCTTCCAACTCCCGAAATCCCCAGCATTTGTTTCTCATTGCGTTCCCGACTTCTGAAAGTTTAGAAAAGTGTGCACATGCCATTTATCACTTTTGAACTCAAATGGAAAGCACAGAAATACCTGCTCAACCTTGGGGGGGGGGGGGGGTCGGTGGCATGGAAATCAAGATGAAGCTTTCATGAATGTGACAAAGTCGCAACACTTTCCCCCCATGCATAAAGTATAAGTTTTTCCTGTGCAATTCAAGGTTGTGAATAATGTGTTTTCACTAAACATTTTAATTAAAAAACATTCGTATATGGCGATTCAAAGAATTATGGTGCTGCTGCTTTCTCACCCCCCGACACCGGTCTGCCCCCTTCCCCTTCTAAGCCAAAGTAATTCTGCTGCGATGCAATGATGCCTCGATTTCCTTCAAGGAGATCGCTGAAAGCAGTATTAATCATTGTCTGGGGCTGGCCCACCTTCTCTGGGTGTTTTGCATCGTGCGACATCACTTTCAAAGTGTACCTCCAAACTGGGGAGAGTGACAAAGTGCTTCTAAAAGACGAGCGGCGCCAAGCATATGGCGGAGGTGGGGGGTGGCACAGCTGCACTCCACAGCCAATCCTGTACAGAAGATGAAGAAAGGGAGGAAAGGAGCGTAAATGAAGTAGCACCTCTCGTTTCTGCTTCACGCTTTACTTTTTGCCCTTTGCCAACAACTCGTGTCATTCAGTGAATACAGCTCACTTTTGCTTTGTGCGTGACCCACCAACTCCCTCTCCCACTTGAAAATCAGACTCACTTCTGCAAGACGGAAGAAGGGAAAAAAACAAAAGCGATTGAACATAAACATTTTATTTTCTGCAGCTTTTTTGCAAGCAGGAGAATTGTCATAATAAAGCACTTTGCTCTGACCTGCATACACACATTAATAAATCAAACATTGATTCGGTGCTAAGTACCTGGTGAGTGTTTGCCTCGCAAACAAATGAATGCCTCGCCGCGTTCCTGTTTCCTGGCTAGCTCTGATTGGTTCTGACAGATATTCAGGCTTTTGATGGAGTAATTAGAGCCTCGGGGTGTGAGGTGAGGAGAGGCCTTCAGCGCTGGGTTACTTCACCGTCGTCCCTCTCCCTCTCAGGTAATTGCTAGCAGCTGCACAGTTGGAGAAACCAAGCCTAAAAGAGCTCTGCATCGATTCCCCCCCACCCCCTCTACACACACACACACACACACACACCCTCCTCCTCGTCCTCGCCGCCTCTTTGGTACCTCAGATCCCGCAGACCACTCAGATGTACCTGATGCTGCAACAAGCTGGAGCCACCGCTGACAAGTACCCCAGTGACTGCAACCAAGTAAACACTACAAATTTTGTTTACCTACAGTGTCCTAAAGGGGTAAAGGCGTCGAGTTAGAGAGAAGAGAGAGAAGAAAAAAGCAGTTTTCTGTTGTTTTCGTATGAAAGGAAAATGCAGTCGAAGCTCTTTCTCTCTGGAGGAAACAGAATGTGTCTGACCAAGCGTTCACCACCACCTACAGCTTCATCCAGAGCTGTGTTGGGCCACTTATGCTCCCTCGCTTTCCTGATTCCTTTTCAGCTCCACTTTTATCATACATGTGGCAGTTTGCATTAGCAGCAGACTTGGGGGTGGAGCAGCAGGGGTGTTATAGCTGCAATAAAAATGAAGTCCTCGTTCATAAAAGTCCAAAAGTGCGCGTGGAGTTAACCTTTGGGAAGTGAAATTTTGAACCAAAACTTTTATTAATGTTTGGTGGAGGCTTGCTTGATATTTTTAACTCAAAATTAAAAACTGACTCCAAAAAATGCCTCAGCATGACTCTGGAGCTCAGCGGAGGTTGGTGTACTGGCTGATCCATCCACCCTTTCCACCCACCCACAAACACACACTGCACTCCGCAGCACTGTTTCAATATCGACTCATATCTGTTTATATTCGAATTCTCTTCATGTGTTTCCTGGTGGGTGCACATAACTTGTATTTCACACTCATTTCATAAAACAATATTGATTATTTTCCCAGTGGGTCCATGTGTTTTGTAATATGCCTATTTCCAGGCAGCGATTTGCAGCTGCACACAAGACAGGTCTCTGTTTTTTCAAAGAGGCATCGAGGATTTGGTGAAATAGGGAGTAATTAGACCGCTCAGATATTCACCAAATGACGAACAAAAGGCAGCACTATTAGCAGATATATGTGTCCTTTTTCTTTCAAACTGCAAGTTTTCTGTGAGGCTGCAACCTGACATTACTGTCCATCATCTGCACTTTAATACAGCCTGTGCCTTTTTAGCTTATTAGACAGGCAGTCAGCAGTTCTGGACTGAAAGGGGAAAGAAGGCCAGAGTTTGGTTGAATAATAACCTCTGAATACTATAACATATTTTGTTAACCACGTAATAAAATAGAAGAACTGAAATGAAATCATAGCTCAAGCTAAGTGACTGCATCCATGCACGCTTGCAAGAAATTGCTGATAATTATACTTGCTATATAAATTGGCCCAGTTGTGTTTTTTAGAGCGCTCCTTCCAGCTTCTGTCATTTTGAGAAGACATCATTTTATTTGCATCATTGTCATATCAAAGCAAACCAGTGAATCCATACAGTCTTTGTACTGCTATAATGATAATAATAAAGAGCGACCAAAGGAAAACTGACAGCTAAAAAGACCAAAGATGTGCAAATCCAACTTCCGCCAACTGTGATGGATGGAAAACTTGATCCTGAAGACTCAGAGTCCCAGAACAAAGATTGGATGTTCTGAGCTTGAAGTTGTTTACCCACAGAGCGGCTGTATCCAAGGCTGCAGAACCAACACTGTGCACAGACTTTAGGATCATGAAATGAAACTAATGCAGTTTTAAGATCAAAATTTTGCAGTTTCACAGCTCTGTGAGGCCAAATACTGTTGTTGGCATGCAAACGTGCTCACAAATGATGATGCTAACATGCTGATTTCTTGCATGTTCTACTGTCTTTGGATGTGCCTGTAGCAGCCGCTGTAACAATCAAATGCAGTGTAGATGTATGCGCGGCAATCTTGTGATTCCTCTGCAGGGTGGAATAATGATTCAGGAATATGAGGCGCACCCCATTGTGCAAGTGCTTTTCATTCATGAAAGTTTCCATATTTCAAGATGGTAATGCCCCCCCATGTCGGGGAGTGGATTCATGAACAGCGGGAGCAAGTCAAACACCTTTCATGTCCCCCTGAATCATCACATCTAAACATTACTGAGTCTTTATAGAGACAGATTCCAACCTCAGGTGAACTACAAGCTTCTTTCAACAGGTTCAGTATGCCAAGACATTCAGGACTTATTATTGACTTGATATATTTACAGACTGATTGGTGTTTCCACTTTTTTTGCTGCTTCTATACGCCTGTAAACAGATTAGGGAGAAAAGTGATCGTCTCACAAAAGCTTTGTCTGGAGACCTTGAAATCTCTCTGTGTATTCATCCTGCCAATGGAAACAAGATAGAAACTGACAGCATGCATGCATGACATCCACAAACACCCAAATATTGGCTTACAGTATTTACATGCTCGCTGATGCCGCACGTCAAATGTATAAAATCACTTGACATGATATAAAACAAACCCTAAGGGCCTTAAAAAGTAATTCAAATGTCACTTCTTTCAAAAACTATGACAAGCAAAGACAGAGCTGAACGGGATAACAGAGACTTGAAGGAAAACACAGAGGGATGTGATATACAGTACCAATTACAAACTGCTTAAGTGACAAGCAGAGGAAATAAAAGGAAGCAGGAAAGTGACATTTCCTTGCCATCGAATGTCCGTAGCTTAGCGCAAAGCGGACCACATTCAGAATTCATATGTATTACATTTCTCTTAACACAAAGGTTAATGTTTTGCATCAGTGAAATGCTTCTGAATGAACTCTTTCTCTTATTTGAATTAACATCACAGGCACATCATAATGTCACCACTTTCCCCCTTTTGTCTCCCAAGCGGCACCCTCTTCTCTCCTTCTATAAAAACTTGTTTTTCTTTGGTGGGCTTGTGGCGGGCGTGGAGGTGGGGATGTGTGTGTGTGTGTGTGGGGGGGGGGGCACAGAGGATTGTCGGGAAGGAAATATTGTCATAAAATAACAGCAGGGGCAGGTTTTTTGTTTGAGTGGCCCTCTCTGGCATTTCTCAGCCGCTGAAGAACACCGCAGCAATTATAAATAACAATGGCTGCACAGACACAGGTATAGATTCATTACCTTTTAACAACCTCTGGCTTCTCTCTGCAGATCTTATCAGTTGCTCCTTTCTTTTCATTTACCCCCTGCTTTTTTCTTTTTCATTCATGTCCACTAATGTATACACAAAACATCAGAGCAGCACACGAGAGAAGAATAGAACAGTCTTGATGGAAACAGCAGAGATGCCCGCTCGTGCCAAAACTCCCAGACAACCAGATGTTCGCATATGCTGACAGGAAGTCATTTCCAGCAGCAGCTCACCGTGCAGGAAGACGTCACTTTAAAGCAAGTGAGGCTATGGAGAAGACTTGAGAAATTGTGCAAATGTGCGCGATACATCACTGATGTTGGGATCTAGCATCAACAGTGGAGGAGTGATGATGACTGTGAGGGAGGATGAAGCTCTGTCAGGCCTGCTCCATTTGACTCCGTCACTCTCTCACTCCTTTGCACCCCAAAAAAAGAGAAGAAAATCTTATCTGTGCTGGTGTCAGATGGGGAGCATTTCTCCTGAGAGTGCAAGCATCTGAAGGCAGACGAAAACAGCTGATTCTATTCTGAGAACAAGTTTTTTCTCTCTTTTAATCTCTGATGCTTGTTGACTGGCTGACAGACACTTTGATTGGCAGCTTGATAAACTGTAACCTTCAGAGTTACCACTGCTGCACAGGACTGAATGCTTGTATGCTGAAATGTACATTATTGTGTTGTCTGCCAGACATTGCTGTACCTACAAATATTGTGGCATAACAACATGTGGCACTTGAGCCCGAATGTAGCACGGGGGCTAGACAGACAGACAGGCAGCCTCTGTCTCTATTTATTCTGAAAAGGCAACAAGACTATTGAAAGGTCAGAGGTCAAACGGCTGTCTGGGGTCAACCCTGCGTCTGGGCCAGGGCATTAATTTTAACACCAGGAGGCAGTTTAAGACCCACTTGGGGTAAAATGATATGTGCTGAAAGCGTTAAAGTGCCCCTGGGGCCTGAACATTTATGTGACAGGTAATTATTTAGAAGTAAACAGAAAAAAACTCAGCCAGACAATCTGCAGATTTGAAAACCTGAGCAATTAACACACACGTTTAAATAGCTCGGTCACGCAATCAGCCAAGACATTTTTAGTCTTAAATGTACATAGTAATTAGTGGCTAAATCCTGTACAATAGCAAATCATACTTCCATAGCCAAACAATACCTTATTGATTGCTATACATTTTTCCAGCCTCCCTCCTCTTAAAGCAAACTATGACAATGTGAATAATCACACATTGTAATTACAGAGTGTAGAGGAATTATTGTTTTTTTTATGTAAACCTGGAGTGGTTGACTGTTGACTCATTTCATTACCTTTGCAAAGGGCCAAAGATTTGATTGGAAACAATAAATGAAATTGATCTTTGATCTGTAAACTGTTGGCAAATGATAATAATTCAGATTATTTAGTTCAAATGTTCCTCACTTGATCGAGCTTCACTACATTTTTAAAACCTCAAGTCAACTTTTACTGGAGAAAATCTGCAGGTCAGACTCTAAGTGCTCTGACAGTATTCCTGTGACCCTGAAATGATCAGATCTGTAATAAACGATGGTCTACACATGTGAAGCTGACAGGTACAGAGGTAAACGAACAACCGGAGCTCGGGCCTGGAGATCATGAGGTCACAAAAGGGTGGTGAGGAGCAGCTGGTGGTTGTCAGAGGCGGCGAACGTGTCCAGGACGCTGGTTAACCAACCACAGGTCGCACAGACCCGAGAAGGTTTTATCCTGCAGCTTAGTGGGAAATCGTGTTTCAGTGGATTGAACATCTGCAGGCAGCTGGGCTGCGATGACACATGCTGAAAGTGTCACACTCTGATCCTATTCCTCTACGTCCAATTTTCCACTCCTGTCTCATTATACGGACTCAATGTGACAAAAAAGAAATCCTCCTCACCCTTTCTGGTCAGTTGCATCTGTCCATCTACATGTTGCACAGTGTAAAGTACAAAAATAACCACAATTGGTTGAAATAAACAATTAACAACACACGTAGTGAAGGGTGGAATGTTATGTTGATGAAAGCGTGCTTTGGATGCTGATTTCTGAAGTGTACACCCTGTGCAGAAGGACTGAGTGGGAGAGCATGATGGCGAGAAAAATGTAATTAGCTCAAATAATATTTCATCAGAAGCAATTAGCGTGACTGACAAAAGGTTTCGTGTCAAATGGAGAGTTTTGTTTTCAGAAGCACTGGTCGGGGCTGAGGGAAAACTGATGGCTTTACGTCTCAGTCTTCAGTGTCTAAAAGTTAATTCATGAACATTTACTACATAATTCTCAGAGGAAATACTCATTAAATGGCCCTGACCTCTTTTCAAGGCATAGAGCAACTTAAAGGCAACAGATTTAAACAGTCATTCCAATTTCTCATCAACATGTTTTCGTCTGCCACCATATTTATATTCTCGTTAGTGGAACCAGAGCGTAAATGGATAGTTAAAGGTTCTCTGTGGTGTTTGAGACCTTCTTGTCCATGCATATGGAGGATTCATCATGCACAAGCCTGCACACACAGGTGGTGTGATGCAAAGTCATGCCAATGGTGTCACACAGTTCCACTAATCAATGATAGCTCAAGATATGTTCCAATATACCGGCAGGGAAATGAGCAAACGTGATTTGACTTTGCAAATGCTTCCTGAGGAAGCTGCTATTTTTGGCAAAGTGGAGAACCATGTAATTTACTGACATAAATACCTCCCTTTTAGTTTAGGGTATTCACATCATCTCACATAAACCTTTTACTGACCCTCGTGCAGCCCATGCCTTCCTGAGTTTCAGCACCAACTCCCAAAATGTTGGGATATATAAGAGATACATAAGTCTGCAACTGTAGAAGTCCTGATTCCTTTTGTGTAGTTCACTCGAGAGGAATCACACTCATTATTATTATTTCAGTATTTTCATCAAACCCACGGCATCAAAACTGATCAGAATAATCTGGTTCTCAAAAGTCAGCATTTTCAAAAGCGCTGTTGTGACTGTGGTTTTGGCAGAGGGGAGTGTGTGTGTGTGTGTGTGACTTCATGTTTGTGTGTCCTCACTGCAGCTCAGCATGATGGTGGAAAAACACTCCCTGTGACCACTAACTGCAACAAAAAAAGAGAAGCTTTACTGACATTATTCGTTCTTGCCTGTGACTCCCACTGAATGTGGCACCGGTAAGCGCAAACAGCCCCTGCTCTGCTTGTTATCCAATTGTGCGTCTGCCAAGCTATGGCAGGCGGAGTAGTGTTTGCTGGAGTTGACTGGAAGTCCCGGAAAGCAGTTCCTCTCTCCATGACAGCCTGTCAATCATTACCTATGGCGGCTTGCCTGGCGCTCTCACACGCTGCCAACGCCGATGGTTCAAACTGTTGTTGTGTGCTGCGAGTGCATCCTTGCAGAGATGCCTGTCATTTTGCTCACAACCTGCTCTTGTCGAACTTTTATTTTCAGCATCTCCTTCTGTTTATTAGCCCCCGTTGCACTGTAAAATCTCCCTCCACGTTCTGTTCAACCCGATTAAACCAAGCACCATCTCGACTGACAACTCCACAACACGGAGCGACACGCCGTGAGCCGCTCCTATCAATTACTATCAATCTTCTCTGGTCAATTATGAGCCGATGACGCCATTATCACTTCAAAAACAGACAAAAAGAGAATAAGAGAGGAAGAGATGGAGGGATGGAGGGAGGCAGGGGGGAGAGATCCAGCCTGTAATTAGTGGTCCTAACTGGAAGAGAGAACACGGGGCCACATGGTTTGGGCATCTGTGGCAGAGCACACACACACACATATACACACACACACAGTCCCGCTAGCGTCTGGGGGTCCGGCGGTGTCAGCCCTACTCTGGGCCAGCGGCCAGTGCCTCTGTCCCTGTCATGTGGGCCCGTTAATGAGGAAGTCACATATGGACTAGGGACCCTCGTTAGGCAAGGCGGGCAGGGAAATGCACACACACACACATGCCATAATGTGGGAGGAAAGACATACACACACATAGAGGCATGAGGTAAGGGATGCATACACACATGAACAGGTGCAGGTGAGGGCACACGCACAAGAGTGATGGACACGAGGCAACGAAAGCAAGCTGGGGGCAGAGAAAGAACATGCTGTCATGGACGACATGAGGGCAGCACCAGACGGGCCTCACACACACACACACACACACTCCTGTAGGTCTGTCTCATCAGGGCTCACACGCACACACAGTACCACAGGCCTCAGAGCAGCACAAGCTCCCCCCTTGTTAGCAGACCACGCTGACTCGAGCTGTGCCGAGAGCGGGCCGACTACTGCCCTGCGGGGAGGGCAGCTGGATCAAGTCGCTGGATGCTGCGATCCGCCAAGCAAGTTAAAAATATTCCAGGTTGCTGTAAGTGACAGTCAAAGTCACAATCCTTGACATTTCTACACAAGTAAATTTGTTTTGGTGCTGCAGTGTTACCAAAAGTGCAAACCCAGTTGTCAAAAGCATTTCTTTTTCCTCCTTATACATCCTAAACCATTTATCTGGTCAGGTTCACAGGGGGCCTGCAGCCAATTCTATCTGACCTGGGGTTCTGACAGAGAACTTTCTGGCTGTGAGGTGACGGCACAACCTCCCTATACAGTAAATATGAATAATAAATATAGCAGTTTACTCCAAGTTTCACTTGGAATTAATGCTGCAAAATTACCACTGTAGTTTTCTGAAAACAGCAAATGTAAAAGTTTCTCAAATGTGCACCGACTTCTGCTCATGGTTCGACTGACAGGTGAGGTTCCTTGACACTGACAAAACAGCAACTACCTGTTTTTCTTGTGCTGTGGACATTTTTGAAGTGTCCAATGAGACTCAAGGTGGGCCGGGGGGGGGGGCAGAGATGGCTCAGCTGCTGCCCAGCCCTTTAGCTGTGTGTGTGTGTACGGTAAGAGGAGGGGTGGCGGAGGCATCACTGGGGCAACGCTCTTTCACACAGGCCTCTCACCAGCTGTCACCCCCAGCACACCGCTGAATGGGGCCTGTCACTCCGCCTGCCCCGTCGGGATTTAACTGGTCAAGATAGAGGGGAGAGAGAGCAGAGGAGAGGAGGAGAGAAAAGAGGATGGAGAACGAGGAGGGGAGGGGGGAAAAATGAAATACAAAAGCAGCTCAGAAAAAGCTGGAGAGGAGGGATTAGGGCACACATGTGTCGGAGACACTAATGCATCTTACACTAACTTCAACCTCAGTCCCTTTCCCTTTGCACCCCCCCACCCCCAACACACACACAAACACACACACTCTCAAAGCCCAGGATTAAGGATCCTGAGCGGGCAAAGGAGGAAAGCACGGGCCTGGGTCTGCACATCTCCTGCTCGGGGGTTATTATCCATGTAGCCTCTTTAGCTTATTACAGGCCTCATCCTCCTATTTATCATCCCTTTGTGTCATAATATTTTTTCCTGCCTTTGGAATACATTATATTTTCGTTAAGTTAAGATGCAGATCAGACGGGTTTAGAAGACTTGGGGGGGGCACTCATTTGCCACCACAAGGGCTAAGAAGAACAACACAGGGGTCCCTTCGAAATTTGAACCTGCCCTGCTAAATCTCCTTCTGCGATTTACTCTCCCCCCCCCTTCACGTTTCCTCTCTGCGTCTGTGTCCCTTGCTCAGCTGCTTTTTTTTGTTGTTTGCAGGGGATGACAGAAGAAGAGCGTAGGGTTTTCGGCTCAGTCCTCTTTTCTGAAGACCTGAGGGAGGTGAGACGGGAGGTGAGGGGAGGGGGAGGCAGGTGCTGTTCACTGCTGATACCGCCGCTGTCACAATCCTCCCTCCCTCCCTCCTCCCCTCTTTCCCTGTCTCACATGCACGCTTCCATTCAAATTCAAATTCAAAATTGCTTTATTGGCATGACCATGAGTACAGTACAGTACTGCCAGAGTAGGTTGTTCAAGGGTTAAAATGCAACGACAGAACAAATGGTTTGCACATTTCTACACCAGATAAAAGACCAACAAATCCTTGCAAATCATTAAAAATAGGAAGAAAATAATATTAATTGATAAATAATTGAAGCATGAGTTGTTGCATGTGTGAATGCTGTTTGTTGTGCTTCTGCAGCAACATCTGCCTGTCCTGGTCGTGCTCCTCCTCTCGCAGGGAGTGGCGGCAGGGTGGAGATTGTCAGTAAGATGCTGCTCACCTGGGTCTTTACTTAGGCGGCTGCCTGAGGTTGATTCAGTTTACCCTCTGCTCCCACATGTGCTCCTGCAGTTTTGGTTTCTCTTTGTTGCAGCATTTTGTTGATTCACTCACCCATGCATTTTTACTTTTACCATCAGTTGACAATTTGTGCGTTCTTCCCCCTGATTTAGTCTGAGCTTGGATCGGTTAAATATCAAGCGGCTGAAGTATTTTTCTTTCTCCTCAGTCATGATTTGGTTCAAACGCCAAGGAATCCAAACCACAAAAGGCATACTAAGATTGCTGCTTTTGATTTATTCCTTAACAATATTGTCACTTTTTTGGCAGTGTTGTCTGAAAAAAAATCTGCAGAAAACCCTCCATGGAGAACTTTAATATGCAAGAAAATGAAACCAGGAGCAGATTTGTAATTCCAACACTCCGGTTCTTGGCGCAAGTTGGAAAGGTTTTACCTGCCATGTGCATTTTTTTCCATGGGGTAAGTGCAGATTCAGCCATGCACATCATGAATAGCCAAAAATCTCAGCATCTTGCCCATAGGGGTCACTAGCACTTCACCAAATGACTGAGGATTTGCAATGGAAAAGAGCCTGTGAGAGTGTAGCTGTGAGTGCATGTGTGCTCGTGGCCTTTCCACGCACACACACACACAACGACACCCCATATGCCACGCTAACCCGGCAGCAGCAGCTCTCACCCTGTACATGTATGTAGCTTTTTCCCAGCATGCCTTTCTGTCTCCCCATAGCGTGCACCATTATCTGCATTTCTTCACATGGTGTGGAAAAGCCTCGGCTATTTGGCCGCAGCTCCAGCCGGCCCTGATTAGCGAGGGCTACATGGATGTGACACGTCCTCTCTGCCAGTGCACCATCACCCCCCCATGATGCCACATACACACACACACACACACACCAGTCTACTGCCTGGAAGAGGACACAGGCCTCAAGCAACCCCCCCCCACCTTCACCCCTTACACACACACACACACACACACACACCACTAATGCAAATGAGTTCTCTGGTCAGCCAGGCTGAAAAGGCAAGAGAAGGCAGGAGCGTATGGCCAAACAGCGGGGCTACCACCCGACCCCCCACCCCCCCACCCCCACCACCACCACCACCACCACCTTCTTACCCCTCTCCATCACTCAACCCCGTGAGCACACGCCCAAACCCACCCAAACCAATACACAATGTCTTCCTTGTCAACACACACACAGTTCCATCCTCTTCCCTGACTCACACACCCACCACCACCAACACGCACACACACACACACACGCACACACACACGCCTCAAACCTTCTTCTTCTACTTCCTGTGTGCAGCTTTGTATTTACATATTTATCACGTGTGGTGTTGCGCCACTTAGATTCACTGTTAAGGGACCAAGTTTAGTGATGAGGGAAAAGTTTTATTTCTCGTGTGTTTGGAGAGATCATTGAACTGTGGGTCTATGGTTAATCACTGAGTCTGTTGGTACAATATTAAAATCAAAAACAAAATTGTATACTTTTCTCAACAGAAAATAGGGTTACATTGATATAGGGACTATTTTTGCAATTTTTATTTCACAAAAATGAATTTTTTTTTGCAATTTCACCCAAATACTGACAAAAATAATTCCAAGTTGTTCCTTCAAAAGAAATTCATTATTCATTATTTTGTCTCTGAAGTATAAATATCCCTCCATTAGGAAAAAAAAGTTAAATATTTTTTTGTTGTGTTCTGCATTGTGCAGATGAGCCACAGATAGCAATATCCAGAATAAAATCTATGAGGTGATGTGTACTAACTGTAAATTTTAAGTTTTTTTAAAAGCCCAATTTATCTGAGTGCAAAGATTCAAAATAATAAAACAGGCCTCAAATGTATTTTGTTTTGGAGAAATGTGACAGTCAAATTATTAGGTTTGAATGTTGAAGCCAATTTAAAACACAGGGTCAAAAACCATGTCTCTGCACAGTTTTGCATTATAAGGTTCATATTTTTCGAACTGTATTTTAATTTAAATTTTTTGTCCTTTCTTTGTTAAAGCTGACCTCTTTATTACATTATAAACAATACAACACACTGTAAATAACTAGTTGTTCTGACTCAGTGTTACTGTCATATCTTATATAATATCAGATTAATTACCTCAATTAAAATATAATTTTTGCTCCATTGTTAGACACAACTAGCTTAAGTTTTATCTTAAAATGTATTGTGCAAATGAAATTCAAAACTGCAAATTAAAACAGACCATGCCAAATTTTGACCCGGGTAAATGATGTTTAAAAACAGCTGAAAACAGTCTGTTTGTCTTGGGTGCAGCCAGAACTGCACTGGTGTTTTATTAATATATTTTGACCTGGGATTTGTAATGCTGTTTAATGCCGCTGAACATGTTAAATAATCGAGCCATGACTTCATCCTAATGTTAATAATTTCAGATTTAGCCCATGGTCTCCTTTTGTGCATACAGGGTTATGTATTTAACTTTATCAAGAAAAAAAATAGACAATTAAATGTGCAGCAGCTTGAAACTATCATCTTCTTAACTAATTATGTTTTTGCCTGATTGTGCAGGCGGTTGAGCGGGAGCCATAAAATGTTTGCTGGACATGAAAGTGAAAGTAAGTAAGTTGGCCTACTTCCCATTCTGCACATTTCCTCCCCCCTCTCTGCTCCTCACAGCTCACCTTCTCTCCCCATCGAACAGCTTGAAATACAATTAAAACCTAAATGTTTGTTCATGTGATTACAGCCCTGCTGGTCAGCTTTTATTACGTCGGTATCTGCAATGACTTTTTGTGGACAAACCCCCTGATTATCATTTTTGAAAAGTTATTTAATTTGCATGTTTCTGATGACACAGAACAGGTTGAAGGCGTCACTGAGGCTGAACTAACTACCTGTGCATGTGTCCCCTCTGAGGCCCTAACAGAAAACTGTAGCTGAAAGCCCCCCCGCTCTTTAGATTCACTCCGCAGAAATTTCTGCCTCTAATTCTGAATCCCAGCAGATCGACTTTTATTCTTATTAGATACCCCCCTAATACTTTCTGTTGAATACATATTCAGGTCTGCACTCATCAAACACACTCCACAGACACACAAAGTTGAGGGAGTAACTGCACATTTTGTAAATCATTAGATCTTTGCCATAAAATAATATATATTTTAACGGATGTATTAGAGAAGGTATGTAGTGCATGTTCTTGTACATGTTTTTTTCATTTTCGACAAGCATTCCCCCATGTGTTTGATGCGATGTGGAAATAATTTGCATTTTGATTCTATTAGTAAGTACAGTAATTCAATTTTTATTTCTATTTTTGCCATTTAAAGCAAAAAGAATATAAAAAATCAGTTAATTTAATGAATAATGGTTATAAAAATGATTGCTGGTGATTAGAGAAGAATTTGCAGTGTAAGGTTTTTACAGCCTGACTCATCAGGAATTTAAATGTGTCTGATATGATATGAATGTGCTTATGATAATTTAACTGATTCACCAAAAAACACATCAAAGTCAAAATTAGAACTGCACACATGCAAATGACAATAAACACCTAATGTTATCACCAAGATCAAAACACATGTAATTTAGTGTAAGGCAAGAACGCTGCCACTCAGTCATCCTTTATGCTTTCTGTCTCATCCAAGGGAAAAGTATATATAATTTCACACGGGTCAGGGTCACAATCCACATCTTAGCAAGGTCGTGGACTTGACCCCGTAGCGGCGACCCCGCAGCTCCAGAGGAATACCTGGAACATTGTTTAGCGAGCACTTACACTCAATCTTCCCTCCTCCGTCCCGTGAGCTACAGTGCACGCTCCGTCCTGCACAGCTCCTAGGTGTGCAGCCGCCTGGTGATAAAAATGTTACAGCAACATCAGGGCCTGTCAGGGAAGTAGACGGGAGGGAGGAGAAGGAGGAGGAGGTGGGCCGGGTAGGCTACGGGAGGTTTTCACTCAGCGGAGGAAAGAAAAGGGGGCTGAGAAGAGAGGGAGAAAAAAAAAACACAATAACCGATGAAAAGATGAGATGTGAAGAGGGAAAAATGTTACTTCTGGAGGCATTTTTCTCAAACCAGGGAGAACAGAGCTTTTCACCTTTGTGGTGCAAAGGTCAGGTTTTGCCTCAGGCCAAGTCAGTCCAGACTTAAAGAAGCAACTTTCCTTTTTTTTTTTTTCCTGCATCGAGGGATAAAAGTGTGTGCGTGTGTGTGTCTGTGTATGTGTGTGTGGGCGAGAGTCTGTGTGTGTGTGAAAGCCCAAACTGGGCACACACAAAATAGACCCTGTACATTATCCTGCTGTTAATGGGGCTGTTTAGTGGCTACAGGGGGGTGTTAGCTAAAAGTGCCACCCAGACCCTTGCTCTTTGTCTCCTGTTTTTTTTCCCAGCAGTAGTATTTGTACCTGTGTCGGGCTGTAAAGGCCACAGTGCCAATTGTGGAAAGGTGACAGAGATTTGAAGACAAATGTCATTCAGGACATACAGGAATGATGAGAGGGAATCTAGTGGCATGATTAAACTTATTAAGGGCTGAGGTGGGAGAAAAAACCCCAATGTACAGTATCTGAAAGAGGTCTTCACATCTTCTACTTTTAAGTAGCAAGACTACAGTGTAAAACTACTCCATTACAAGGAAAAATACTGCTGTTTCAATGTTACTTATACCAAATTGCATTAGCTAAATGTACTTTTCAAACCTAAAAGTACTTGTCACAGAGGAGCATGGCCCCTGCCAGTGTTATATAATTAAAGCTGTCTGATATAATATTGGATTATTATTAGTGATGCAGCCATATATGAACTGCTAGTTCAACATAAGCTTATTTTAACTGCTTTATATATTTTTGTTCACATAAATTCTTAATCTGCAAACCAACTGGTGATTTAAAAAAAGCAAGAGTATTTCTATGTAGAGCTCAGTCTGTGGGTGACATGCAGAGCCCATGGGTCATTTTCTTAAATCACTACTGTTAGGTATTGGAGCTGGTTTTTCTATATTTGATCAGTCTTTTATTTTCCCTTCCCATGACACCTCACGCTTTTCTCATTTAAAGGTAAAGACCTGAGCTTTTGTTGAGACAGTGGTTTAACAAACTTCTCTCTCGCAGTGCAATAAAGACGCTGTACCTCTCAGGGAAAAAAGGGTGGGTAAAGAAGGGAACACTTTGACTAACTGATGAATAGAGGGAAAAGAGGGAGAAAGAAGGAGAGGGGGTGAAAAGGGAATATAAAAAAGGAGTGAAGACTGATTAATAATTGCGAGGCTGCTAGGTGCCGATCTTCTGGCTTCTCACTTCAGTGGGCCGGCGCGGGATCTCGCCTTCGGCCGTGTCGGTGGGGCTCATTAGGGAACCTCAAGGGACCTGACAGAAATTGTTAGCGGGATGTGATGGCCGAATCAGGCGCACCCGCCACCCCCCATCACCACCGCCACCCCTGCTTCCTCCCTAATTCCCTCCACCCTCCCACCAACATGTTTCTCATCTGGACAGGAAAGGAGTTTAAAAAAGGAGGAGAAAGGGACCAATATTCCTCCCCAAAAAACACCCCCTCCATCCATCCACGGCTTGATAACAAGGCTGCCTGTACTACACCTGTAATCAAACCGCTTTACCATCAAAAAAAATGAGCCCCCCCCCATTTGATTGGAGGACCAGAGGCCCGATCCATAATTGATGTGTGTGCACAATTACAGGCCTCCAGACATCAGCATAGTGTTGCACAAGCAGCTTCAAGGATAGTGGAATTTTGAATAGGCATAGGTTGCATAAAAATCAAGGATCACCCCCTTTTCCTTGGACTGCCCCCCACACACAAACACACACAACCTCACAACATCTCTCTCTTTGCTGAATTTTGATGCCTGCTATGTGTCCAGTGTGTGTGTGTGTGTGTGTGTGTGTGTGTGTGTGTTTGTGCACGCATCTAAAATGTGCCAAGACAGGATAATGGATGAGTGGATGTGGGCTCACTTCACTGAATACGCATACAATTTCTCCGTCTGCTGTATGTTCCTCACTTTAAGGGTTATTCATTTGCACTTGTCCACTCCCATGAGCTCCACACAGCTGATCTATTTATTTTCTGCAGCAGCGTGATCACTACCCATGTTTACCTACAACCTGGAAAAAATATAGATTAAGTTTGTTTATGATGTGGCCTGTGATATTCCAGCTTGTATTCTGCTTCATTTCTGACTCCTAAAAGAGTCTTTCTAATATTTAATATCAATAAAAGAGGTTAAAAGGTTTTAATTATGTTTTTTAAATGAATTATTTTAGTTCTTGCTGGCTAAAAGTCTGCACAAATGTTGCAGAGATAAAGTCAAACTTTAAGATTATTTTCTGACCTTTTATGGTTTTCACATTTAATGATTTGTAATTTTTAGCAAAACAGAGAGAAATCTCAAAATTAATTAATTGGAAAAAAATAAGGAAATCAAGCAACCCTCTGCTCCTTTATTTATAAGTTATTATACATTTAAAATTTTACTGAAAACGACCATAAACCTATAGTTTTTCTTCAGTTAAAGTTGTTTCAACTGACTTTAACAGACAAAAGACAGAAAAGAAAGATGAAAAGAAAAATGATTACCGGAGTTTGAAGGTTTTCCATCTCTGAGCAAACATCCCCATGTGATTGACACATTTATGAATTATATCTACAGCTACATTTGTTTTACCAGCTCTGATGTACCACAGCCAAGAATGCATTATGATTTCTGTTGCTCAGAGTTGTGAGAGGAATACAGTTATGAATTAATAAGTTAAACTCTCGCGTTGTGCTGACATCCAGTAGGTGAACTCGTTCAGTAATCAGTCGTGACCTTTATGAGGGGTTTTTTTCACAGTCAACTGCACTTTAAAGCAGAAGTCTTTCAGCGCCATCGTGCCTCTGCGTGGGAGGAAGGTGGGGGGAAAAATATCCTAATGATAAAAATGATCGTATGTGTGCACACATCAGGCCTGACCCCTGAGTTCAGGTGGAAAAAGCAAGTTGCTTGCAAGTTTTTTTTTTCTCCTCTGGAAACGAACCAAAATGCTTCAGATGCGAGTAGAACCTCTATCTCCTGCCGTCCTCAACGGAGATGTTTATCTGGGAACGAGGAGAAAGAGATGGAGCAGAGGAGAAGGTGTAGCCTCGCTGCTGAATCTAGTGTCTTCACCCCTGAGTGTCAACAGGTGAAAGTGGGCGATAACACTGTTTGATGTTGCCAGACAGAATTTCTACCACCCAACTTCACTTCTTCTTCTCCCAGACCTCTCAGCTGACTTCAAAGCCCCCCCCCCCACCCCATCCCCCCACATCCTCCCTCCTCTATCTCTCTCTTCTCACTTTAATCCACTGCAGCAGAGCCCTTCAGTTCAAAGCGCTCAGGAACACCCCCCCACCCCTCTCAAAAAAACTGCAACCCTAACTTTTTCTCCATCCTCCTCTCCATCCTCCTCCTCCTCCTCCTCCCTCTGCTGAGTAGCAATTACAGCTCTGCTAGCACACTGACCAGCTCCTGCTATTAATTAATCCCACAAAGAGCGTTCATTTCCTGGCTTTCTCAGATTGACAAGAGATGAAGGGGAGAAGAGGGGGGCAAGCTGGGGGGGCAGAGATGCCTGTTTCAAAGGCAATTCACTCTGACCAAGCCAAAGAGAGGAGAGAAGAAGAGAGTAAAAAGGGAGACGAGAAGAAAGACCTTCTCCCCTAAAGTAGGTGGAGGTGGAGGGCGCATTTGATACAGGCCCTACTTGAACATGATTGAATGCTTTGTGGCGGAGGGCTCTTTGCTAATCTTTACCTGCACAAAAATTCACAGCGCCAGAAAACGTTCGCTGAAGGGCCCGCAAGTTGAGAGGCTCTGGCCTGGGTGGGCGAGACGGTTGATGGAAGGAGGGGGCAAAGAGGTTTCACGTCCGGCCGGCGCGCTCTCTGTCTCCCTTCCTGTCGGAATTTCTTTTCCCTGGAAAGAAAAGGAACTCCTTTTTCATCGAACAGACAGTCCGTTGGTTGGATGAGTGGGTGGCCGAGTGGAGAGGGATGAAACGAATGAAGGCAGAGGAAACAGTGATGACAGCGAAGGGATTCAGATGTTTCTTTCACGGCCTGCGTGCCGGTGCGTTTGAATGACGTGACACAATCGAACGGCTGCACTATAATCTCATAGTGAAGTGAGGTATTGAAGCGATTCCCAGGGACCCACTTTAATCACAATGCATGGTGGGAAACTTAGGCAACTAAAACTGCAGGGTCCAGGTTTGGGGAAAGCCCTGGTGTTAGTACAAAGATGACTCTCTGGTGATTTCCTGTGAAGATACTCATCATACAGAGATGTTTTTTTGACCATCAAGGATCATGTGAAAAACATATCAAGCCCAATCAATCACCCCCATGTACACCATAACCTAAAGTCAATATTTGAACATTGAGGGAATTAATCAAGTCTACTTTTCATAACAATTTACAAGTGGCTTTGGAGT
Organism: Psettodes erumei; assembly: GCA_016785225.1. NCBI lineage: Eukaryota > Metazoa > Chordata > Actinopteri > Pleuronectiformes > Psettodidae > Psettodes > Psettodes erumei. The sequence goes on from JAFBJZ010000953.1 coordinate 2,491,463, forward strand.
ACTTTGAAAAAAATACTAATAAAAAATGATCACCCGCCTTCGCCTGATGCGGCATCAATAAACCCTTCACTCACCTGATGGGGCATCAATATTTCACGTAATCAATTTCTTTGAAGGTGGTTGATTGAGGGCCTAAAAATTCATTTGGAGATTTTTCATTGGGTCGATGGAGTTTAAAATATTAAAGCTCGAGTCAGCCTCTCTTTGTTTTGTTGCATCCACGAGGGGTGCAGACAGGAAGCTGAGTGAGAAATAACTGCTGCTTTTCTTTATGCACTGTTGAACGGTGTTGGAGTGAATCTTTTATTTCATTAACTTTTCACACAGAGCAAGAACTTTGATTTTGTCTGTTCTTGTGGCTTCATAAAAAATCTAATAAAATGATTGAGTGTTTAGATGATTGTCTTCAGCTCCCGACTCACAAAACATAAAACTTTCAAACAGAAACAGCGTCTCTGTTCACACTGAAGATCATGTTTCGACATCAGAGGGCAAAGCGTTGGCAGGTGCGAAGGTGAGCAAAAAAATCTGAGATACAGGAAGTGCAAATTTAAATATTCAGCCAGAGGGTGTGTGGAGGGGGGGCAGGAGTAAAAGGCCATTTTCACTGACCCCTCATGTCTCTCTCTCTCTTCAGACCAGATGTTCTTGCAGCGCGAACATGCAAACACACCAAAAGAAGAAAAAAAAAAACGTGCCTCAGTTCAGGGACACTGCTTGTTTTTCTATCATTCATCACCCCGATGTCAAAAGTCATTACTGAGCTGTTGTTTTCATAAATGAAGGGCGGCAAAGAAAAAGGTTTAAAATGAATGGTTGCACCTGATTGGATTTGATCTCCTCTTCCTGTTGTATGTGTGGCCAAACCTTAGAGTTTGTTTTGTTTCTTTTATTAGGAATATTTTTCTAATTTTGACTGTGATTTCTACACCCCCCCCCCCCCCCCACCACCACCACCTCATCCCGCTCCACCCCACTGAAGACCACTTGTGAGTCAGACAATGACAGAGATATATTTCCACACATGGCTGAGCTGCCAGTTTCACCAGTAGCCAAGCTGTTTCAACACTAGACGTTGTGTGGGTGTTTGCCCCCTCCTGCAAAATATGAGCTGGCACTCCACAAACAGAGCGCTTCCTCCAGGATAATTTGGTCCTCAGGGATGGACTTATGAGCCATTAACAAACTTCTCTCTGCTGTTCCAGTGGGCCCCGATTGTAAGAAAAACTAACACTTTAAAAACTTAATTTTCCCTCCTTGTTTGGCCGACCTGATTAGCAGGCTGCTAATTCTCCTCCCTGGTGCAATTAATCACATTGACACCTGCACTTTGGGCTTCGTCAGAGTCTTCCTCCTCACTCTCTGCCAGGCTTTTGGAAAGCGTCATGTCTGTCGTATCAATACACGGGCGAAACAAACGTCCATAGTGTGAATTCTTAGATTTGTGTCTTTTTTTGTATATTTCCTGAAGCCATGTGAGAAAGAAAAAAAGGGGGGATCTGTTTATTTGCATGTGAATTTCCGTGAATCAAATATCTTGTTAGCGTTTCAGTGATAAAGAAGCGTAAAGGTAAAGTGCGCAGTCTCAACTGCATTATGCATTCCTGCTGTCAAATGGAAACCTTTATGAGAGCGTGTAAGTAAGACTGCTCCAGGCTATCTTGCTGTATGAATATACCCATTAAATCTCATTAGAATGACGATTTGAGAAACTGTATTTGATGGAGTACCGCCTTTTTTTCTTTTTGCTTCTTCACAGCTGTTAGAATACGAGAAACTATAATTTACTGTTGAAGTCATCTAATTTTTTTTCAGGTTATGATAAAAAAAATTGTCACCCTTTTATTAGCTTGTATAAAATTTTATTTCAGAAACAAAAAACGTATCCCAGGAAGATCAGCCACCTTTTTATGGAAACAAATTTAGATCTACAAAAAGAAAATAGCCAAATTAAATGATTGACACTTAATGTAAATCCTCTGCTTCTCAAAAGAAAGAAAAGTAAAGTTGATTCTTCTCAGGCTGAAGCTGAAACGTTGAAATCACCAAACTTTAAGGTCAGAATAAAGTTCACATCACATGAAATGGACAGCAGTGTGAATGTCATGTTATTGTTGGTCATGTGACGATTAACATATGACAAAAACGGCCCTTAATATTTTCTTAACTTAAATTAAATTCCCTGAATTTAGCTGATGATAGCATAAAACAGTTCATTATTTTCTTGATGAAAAATGATAAAGCTGCAAAATTTCTTGAAATTGCTGTAGCCTGCAAGCAGAGTGTCTTTAAAAATCAATTGTCCAAAAATGAATGGTATGGGCGATTACTTTATTGTAACAGCCATCATCATCATTTGTGATGAGTGCATTCTAGAAAAGCAGCTGATGCTGAGGGTAATAACTCTACATAATGGAAGACAACTCTGACAGAGATGCATTTTCTTCCTCCTGAGTAAAAGTGTGTCTCCTTTTGACGTCTGAAATGGACACTAAATGAGACATACAAAAAAAACCCAGATGAAATTCTAGGGAGTCAAGTCAAGTTTCACCAAAGTTGCCCTGATTTTGTGGAAGTACATTTTATGATCCGAGAAAGTTACCCTGTTACAAATGTCACCCATAGCTGCACTCTCAATCTTACCCACAATACTAATCTAGTCACTGTGGGAACAACTAGTTTGGTGATAATCAGCAGTTTGTTATTCACAACTTTACTCTAAGAACTCATTCAAAAGTTTTGTAGTCGGGAGTTTTATTCTCTGGCCTTTGAGATTCTCACCAGGGCTTTTTAAAAAAATTCTTGGTGAATTGCGTCAGCCTGCAGGCCTCGAAGCGGCAGACCGGCTGTTGCCTGAGAGGTCAGGGGCCAATCAGGGCATCAGAATTGTCCTGGAAGCCGAATGTGACAGTGCACCTGCCTCGCATTTCAATCCTCGCACCCCAAAACCTCGCACCAGACCTCGCCATCAAAGTGCGCGGCCCCGCACCGGCTCACACGCAGCAACAGCCAGGACATCTGTGGAGCTTTGGCAGCTTGCACGCATGTGTGTATGTGCGCACACGCCAGCTTGTGTCTGCGTCCAGACAGTGTGTGAGACCTCGCATCCAAGCCAGCAGCGACTCTTACTCAGAGCAAGCCATCGAGAGCCACACCATTCACTGCTTGTTGGAAACGGAGGCCTGTTGCATCCTGGGAGCCTGATCCTGCAGAAAAAAAGAAGAACCAAAAACTTACAGTATGCACACACGCACACGCTCATAATTTTTTTTTCTGTCTTTGTCGCACTAAAATCCGACACACATGTAGATGCTTTCCACACAGGCAGCCCTCCGCTGCATGAATATTCATTTGCAACTGTGATGAGCTGTGACATGCTTCCCTGGCAGGGCCCCGGGACCACATGGCCGGGGTGTCAGAGGAAGAGAAAGGCCGTGTCGGAGTGTGTTACTCAGAACTGCCTCGTTCAATTGGATCCAACCATGATGGTCGGATCTCTCAATCTCAGATGGATTCCAGACGTTCCCTTAAAGCTGCTCCTCCCCTTCCCTTCACTCTTTGATTTCAAAAGAGGGGACTGTGGGGCTGGTTAAGGCTGCAGGGCGAGTGTATATCTGTGTGTGTGTGTGTGTGTGCACATGTGGATGTTGCAGAGAAGAAGTGAGAAAATGGAAACGAAATGTCGACGAAAAGCTGCACCTTGCTCCACATCCCCAGCACATTTCTCAAAACCCGCACCGATGGATGAAATCTGACCCCAAGTAGCTTGCTTCTAATGACCTGCCGATTTTGTGCCGCCGTCGGCACGAGGAAGCTGGCATGGCTGGCTGCGGCGGAACAATGCCTCCTTCTCCACAGCCACCCATTGTGCACAGATCTTTGCATTGTTTCGGCCCTCTCTTGCCCCCTTTCGCCGCCTGCACCCGGCCAGCTGGCACGGAGATGGCAGCGACAAGGTTGACAAGGTTCACAATACCCCCTCCAGTCCACGCCACAATAGAGGGACATGGACACAGGCACCTCTATGGCACACAAGAGGCTGAGGAGGGGATGCTGGGGCCTCACAGGCAGGTGGTGCTGCCAACGTCTCTGCGACGTGACGGTAGCTTTCACCACTGACAAGGCTGGCAGAGAGGTTTCTTCTTTTAAAATCCACATTGTTCACGGGGGGGGGACTCTGGAGGATGAGTGTTTGTGCGCTGTTTTTCTCTCTCTCTCTCTCACTCTCAGAGAAATGGGAGGCTTAGTCTCCTCTCATTCTCACTGCACACACATGCAGCCAAGAAAGGCGCACACACATCCCTGTCTCAGCTTATTGCACTGACTCCAGACTTTTGTCAAAGCTTATCAATGAGAGAGAAGTGGCACATTCACATGTTCTGGCAAACTGCAGGGGGAGGAACAGAGTTTTCTCTATTTTCTAAAGAAAGCAGAATGCTGAGGTACTTCAACTTTGAGTGACAGTCGGATGTCGGCGTACTGTTCCCCGTTTCACCGTACGGTGTATTGTAGCAGTTGGTGTATTTGTCTGGGTGCAGCTGCCGGTTTGTCATCTCACGAGTGCTGAGGTCCACGAAGGTCATTCTAAAAATAGTTCCTACAAATAGACACCAAAACTGCAAAATTGTAAAGAGTCTGGCTGGCTATGTTTTGGTAAGAAAGTCTCATAACATTTTAGCAGTTTTACACTTTCTCCAACTTAAAACAGATGTCGGAGATGTTTGTACTTATTTTTTTGGCTTATGTCTTCCTTTGGTGAGTGTGAGTTCAGTCTTTTCAGGGGTTGCTGCCCATACCACCTCACCATACAGAGAGCAGCTGTTTGATTGGTTGTTTTCTGCTTATTTATATATTTCTTTTAATGGCAGGCCGCAATTTAGAACCTCTTCACCCGTGGACACGCAAAGTCAAATGTTAATGTTTGTTGCCTGCATGAATTTTTGAGGCATTCTCGTGTCAGGCGGCGGCTGTGTGTGCATCTCATTACTGTCAGGGGGGTAAACAGCAGGCCGACGGCAGCTCCAAGACGGTTTTTGAAGCTGAGGTGTTCCACTGCCCCACGTTTTTCCAGCACAGCCATGTGGCCCCGCTGACATCAGGGGATACCCATGCAGAGGTGGGGGCAAACAACATACGGCAGCCATCCTTGTGGTGGTATCACAAATGCTGTATGTTTGGGCTTGGGCCGTCGCTCCGGCGACGTTGACTGGTCAGCCCACAACTTTGGTACAAACTGAGACATCTCAGCAAGTATTTGATGAATCTTACTCATTTTAGTACCATCAATAGATCAGAATTTTAGTTTGTCCCATACTTTACTTTACCACCTGCAAGACACTCCCACCTGACTTTACTGTACGTTCTACATACATTCATATTCATGCTAACGATAACAGGATAAAAGGAGAGGTGGTAAATTGCAAGCATGTTCACCAAACGATGTCCTTCTGGTCTTGTCCACTTTCAAGTTCTACTTCAAGTTGAATTTATTTTCTAATCAGTCCATCCCTGCGGACCCCCACCCCACATCTCACCCTCCTCCTCCTCCTTCCTCCCCCTTTCCCCTTCAACCCCTCCTGCCCTGCCCCAAAGGTTCTCCCCTCCTCGCTTGCTGTCAGTTCAGCACTTTTAAGGGAACCGGTGCTCTTTGAAATGCATATTCCACACGGCCTGGCATCGGCATGTATACGCTGCTGAGTAATTGTGGAGGCCAAATGTTTAATTACACATGGCAGGGCGAGCAGCGGGAGGCCACACCACAGCAGGGCTCAAAAACAACGGCTCAGCTCTTGGTCGGACACGGCAATAACAACCAGGCACCCCCCAGCCTACCACCACCGCCATCGCCCTCCAAAAAACCTTACTGAGCATACAGACGGCGGGGTGAGAGGAGGTGAAGGGAAGGGAGGGAGAGAACTTTGTTTTCGTGTTCACGAGCGAAAGGTTATTTTACTCTTAAATTTCCCTGCAGTTGAGCAGTTATGTGCTGAGACTTTAAGCAACACAGCAATTGACTGAGCAATGCATACCTGCAGGACAAGGTGTGCAAACATGCCTGAATGTGTTCTTCTGCTAAATGTACTTAAGCTTTGCATTAGCCCTACGGTGGTCTTTGGTCCTCTCAGCAGGCCTGGGGTTTGTCCTGGTTCTGCTAATGGATCCAGACTGGTCATGGTGAGCTGGGCGGAGATGGCCGCGATTGGGGAGGGGTGGGAGGCATGGAAACCAGGGCCCAGTGCCTGTGACCCTCGGGTGGCGGGGTCGGCGGGAGGAAGTGCAGAGCAGAAGGGGAAGTGGGAGCACCTGTGCAGGTCAGTGGCAGCCCGTCAAGCTTAACTAATTTTGAAATTGACCTCTGACCTCCGTTCCCACGGTGCACTGGGACACAGGCTGAGAAAAAGGTCCGGTCTCCTCTGGCAGGCTGACTCCTGCTTCTAATTACCAGCCAGAACAAAGTTGTTATCTGATTAATCCTCCTTATAAAACCATAGCATTGATTGTATCCTTTGCTCGGTGTCGGTACAAATTAGCCCATTAACAAACAACAGGGATGTGGTGAGTGATTTAATAAAATGAAGCTAAAGCCGATAATGGCTGCAGTTCCTTGAGTGGTTGACCTACTGTGAGGGATTAGCAAGGCTTGGTCTCAGCCCTACATATGCTAACACATTCAGTGCTGATGTTAAATGTTTGAAATAAAGGCTAAAACTTCAGATTTTATCCATGCATACATATTTCATTAATAAACCGTCAGTATTTATTCTGGCGATTCCAGCATATGGTGACGGTTGATGGATTTACAGCTTGCTGATTGGCTAATCTCACATGTCAACTTCAATGATGCCAGGAACCGGTCCGCTCTGTTTGCGAAAGGCTGTTGAAAGCTTCTCCCACATGCAGCTAACCCTCACATACAGTACACATGTGTCCATGAACACCTGCGAGCATGCATATGTGTAAGGGTTGCATGAGTGTGTGCGTGTGTGTCTGTCTGCTGGTGTGGTCTGTGCCGATGTGCCCACAAGCTGTAACATGTTCAAACAATCACATGACGATTAAACCACGGCAGGCCCCTCAATTTTCGGGGTCGTCCATTGACTGGAGCACTGCCAGATGTCGAGTTGTTTCATATTGAAGAAAAACTCCTGTACTTTTATTAAATATTGCGAGATTGTGCATCGCTCTTTTGTCAATTAACTCTGTGAAATGTCAAAAAATTGTAAGAAAAAAAACAAACAAAAAAACCCAAAAAACAAACTAACTGGCATCACAAGTTCTGAAATCTTGAAACCAGTCCATCCTTACACTGCTCAGCCACAACAGTTAAACCACTGACAGGTGAATAACACTGATCACCTGTCAGGGGGCAGGGCCTATCAAGCAGGAAGTCAACAGTCAGGTCTTGAAGCTCATGTATTGGAAGCAGGAAAAATGAACAAGTGCAAGAATCTGAGAGAGTTTGACAAGGGTCACACTGAGCGATGGAGGCCTCACCTTGCCACTTACAGGATATAAAGGATGTGATGCCATCCTGGTGTCAGATACCACAGGACATCTTCAGAGATCTGTGTCTCAACGATTCAGAGCTGTTCTGGACAGCACAAGGGCAACCTACGCAATATTAGGTAGGTGGTTTAAATGTTGCAGCTGATCGGTGTATTTGTGTTTCACTACGAGTGAAAGAACCCCAAAATTTACAATGATGTCAAACGAGGGATTTCCTGTTTCGTTCCACTTCCACAATGCAGCTTTAAGGCATAAGTCAATCAAACAGCATGGGTGGTTCTGGGATATCACCATCTTGTTGATTCTTCCTGTGGTCTGGCAGCATTGGTGGATTTGTTTTGCTTTTTTCTTCTGTTTATTCAAAACTACTTGCCTGAAACTGAAGTGCATTGCTCCCTGGGCAGCAGGAGCAGAACCGTTTTCAGGATGTTTTCAGTTGTAAAGCATCCGTTTTTTTATGTGAAATCATCAGAGGCCTCAGCTTGAAGCGTCTCACTGTAACGCTCCTTCCACTGCAACTGGAAGGACGGGGATCATTTTAGGATGCGTTATTTTTCTTCTTTTTTTAAGGTCGACTGACCGGTGAGTGTATTCTTGTGGAGGGCACCTGAAGGATGGCGACCGACAGACAACAGCATCCGGCAGCAGGCTTATTTTTCATCCTAATTGCCGGAGCCCTTTGTTGGGTTGCAGGGGCGGCCAGAACGCTTGGCATTCTTGACTTCCTGCCAGCTCTCGCTCTCTCTTGGTGTCTATCTTCCTCGCTCGCTTTACCCTGCACTAATGGAATTTTTTCTTGTTTGTTGTTGCCATGGTGAAGGGATCACTGCCAGGCGCGTTGTGTGTTGACACATCATCTGCCGTGCAATTTGGGATGTAAATGGTGTGAAGAAGGGAAGGCTTGGCATTGGCATATGGCGAACATTGAGACTGTTGTGAGGGAGGGCAGGGAAAAGCCTGGTGATGACCTCTGACCTGTGACATTTAATACGCACACGCACATGCAGACACAAACAGATGCAACAAAAAACTGGCATGCACACATGCGTATGTACTTTAATACATCCACACACAGATACATACATACAGTATACTGTTTTGTGGAATAGGGGAATACAGTTTAATACTACTTCTACATTTAGAATAGAGTACTTTTACATTTGATCATGAAGTACATGTTGCAGATAACACTTTTTACTTGTGACGGGGCTGAGAAAACTACTTATTTTTTGTGATTCATGGGAACAATTAGAACATGTCCACAATAATTTGCCAGCAAAGCAAAAGAGAAACCATTTTTTTAATCCGTGTCACATACAAACAGACACTCACACGCACGTCGTATTTCCCACAACCATAACCCGTGAATCCCAGCATTCTCCCACCATTGTTCCTCCACTGCAAGTCATTACCATCATAAAGGCTGTGAGGATATGCATGGTTTCATTCACAAAATCATCTCCCAGTGCATGGGCGACGAAATCTAGGGAGGAGTTAGGAAGAGAGAGAGTTGGGGGCTTATGGACAAAATTGCCCTAGGAGCAACAACTAAATGAAAACAGCAGTCTCGACCCAAAGCATGTTCACTCAAGCAGGAACTCCCCGAACAAAGGGGCTGTTGTGTGTTTTCAACAGCCCTGGTGTTGTACGGAGGCCTTGACCTCGGCCGAGCTCGACCCCAACCTGTAAGAGAAGTGGCTGTTTGTTTGGAAATGACACATTACACCTCCATGTGTTGGACGACAAAGCTGCTGTCAGTCACTGCGCTGTGGAGAGAGGTCCGCCCTCAGCGCTGTTGTTTTTTACGAAACCTTACTCGTTTGCTTGGGACTATTTTCTGCTGCGGATTTATGCAAGCTCTGTGAATTACATCACCCTCGTTGGTCAGCTGAACTGTAAATACGTGTTTGTGTTTTTAGCTGTTACCCTGCCCTGCACTGCTGTGCGAGGCTCCCCCACTGTCCTGAAAGACTGCGGACATGAGGCGGCACTCAACGCATGCTGGGCCTCCAGGCCTGCTGGGAAACGCGCCGAATGTGAACAATGCTTTACCCAAAAGAGAGGGAGAGAGATAAAGAGAGAGCAAGAGAGAGGCACACAGCAGATCTAAACTTGACCTTTCACCTTTAAGAGAGGAACAAAGCTGCTAAAGATAGAATAACTTGACAAGGATGCTTTTAAATCAAATCAATAACCAGAGTGTTGGTGAAATTATAGGAATCTATCTCGTAGGGCATGCTGATTGTTCTGCGTGACGTCCGTCGACATCCACCTTGAGCAGTTTCAACATCCAGGCTGGCTCCTGCAAGGCACCGAGACAAATGCAATTTCAGTTTATCGGGCAGAACATACTTTAGCAATCATCTCATTTTCCACTTGGTCTCCCTCTCACGTTCCCCAATCTATATTTTCACATGCCAATACGGTGATCATACAGCTCGTCCACTGGAGGGGAGAGGGAGTTCCACACAGTGGTGCAGGAGAATGAAAAACACACACGTATGTGTATGTGCACAGGAATCCTGTTTCATAAACATGCAGAATATACTGTGTAGAGTGAACACAGTTAACTGTAACTGATATGCAAGACTGTATGGAGCAACAGCAAACATGCATCTTAAAAGAAAATTACAAAAAATCTGGATTAAAGATTTAAAAACTGGCATCTGCAGCAACACTGCTCAGCAACTTAAACTTTGTTTTAAGTATTTTCTCTTCTTGTTTATGTTGCATGAAGCGTATTCAGAGCTGTCCTTGCCACAAGAGGACAATGTTTCCTGTAACCTGTGGCGGCTGTAGTTGAAGTTAGAAACACGGACATGTTTTGGCGCATCAGCGCGATGCTCGTCAAGGCACGGCCTGCTAATGTATGAATATGCATACGCACTGACCACAGGTGAACACACATCACAGTTCATGCTACGTGCTGATGCCCTCATAGGTATACATTCCGCATTCACAGAGCATTAAAGCTCTCATGCAATAATTGATGGGGGGATGTAGATAATTGCCTTCCACTTGTCTCCCCCAGCAGCTTCAGCAGGGCTCCTTTTGACAATCAGACCAGCTGATCGTTTCAATATGTATATGCTTGTTTAAATATTTCACTTGTGATATGTAATATGCAGGGGTGGGGGGTTGCAGCAGTGAAACAGCCACTCAAATGGTGAGCTTGGTAATTGGAAGGTGCAGTTTTCTCTCCCTTCCTCGCTCTTCCCTCACCCCCCCCACCCTGGGTTTTTGCACACCTTGCAGACCCGCGTTTACCGCTGACTTCTGAATGCCTTTGTTAAACAGCCATTTACACCCGCGTCCCGTGAATACATTTCCTCGGGGTGAATTCCATAATTTTTCATGTGCCAGTGTGATGGATCGTCCCGATTTTTAGATCCCAACTTTGACAAGCAGCCGAGGAGGGACCACACCGCTGCGGAGTGGCCTTTGTTTTGCATTGCAGCCCATTTACTGATAGACAATAAATCTTCCCCATGCAAATTTTTATCTCCCTTAAGTGTATGATGTTTCCTGAAGGTTAACATGGATTGTGACGGAATTTAGCATTTCAGCCACAAAAAAAAGTAAAAGAAAAAATGGTGTCCGTGCTTGTGCTCACGAGGAAATAAGCCATGCAGATAAACTCGCAATACAGTCGGGGATTAGTGACGATGAGTGATTTTATGTTGGTTGTTACAATTTGATGGCTCTTCCGCTGTAAATGCTTGAAATAAAACCCATTAAAGTTTTTAGTGTACACTGTCTCTGCACTCTCCCATACTTTTGCGAAACCGTCTAAAATTGCCCCTTCAGGATTCCTATGAGTCATTATGCATTGCGTGTGTGTGTGTTTGTGTGCATGTGCGTGCAGCTATGAGCTGTGAGCGAGACTGAAATGAACCCAGCCAGCTTGAGTACCTGCAACGTGGCGAGCCTGCGCGCAGAAGGAGGCACAACAAAAGCGGGCAGGCCATTCTCCCTCTGATAAACAGACATAATTCAAATGTCAGCATTTGAATGTCATCCTCAAAGAGCCCTCTCCATCAGCGCTCGAGTCATTACAGACGATAGGGGAGAAAAAAAGGAGGGGGACATTGTTTCATCTGTTTGAGCTTTCTATCCCTCTAATTATTAAAGCGCCTTTCTTCCTCCCACCCCCTCCCTCTTTTTGAAAATGCACAGAGGGAGAAAGAGATTAGAAGTATTGTTGCCTTTTGACAATTCTATCCCCCCCAACCACCCACCCACCCCCCCGCTCCTCCATACAGGTTGAGTTTTAATTTGTGGCCGTTGAAGAAGCAGAGCCCAGATGGCGAGGCACAACTCGTCATCCCTCTGTCTGTCTTTCCGCTCTTACCTTTCTCTCCCCCTCAGAACCGGCACCAGATAACAAAGATATGCAGATTAGGGCAAGGCGGCGAGCTCTGGATCGACGCCAAGGAGATCGTCTCTCACAATAGCTGGTGGTGGGGCGGTGGCAGTGGTGGTGAGGGACAAATTGATGCTTCCCCACAAACCGTGCCACGGCAGCGGCGGGGTTACCCGCGCGGCCTGCCAAAGCTGTCGGCCCGCCGTGCCAGGCGGCGCAGCCCCCGGTGGCAGAGCGAGGACATCAGCTGCTGAGCGATTGCCAGAGGCCTGTGACACAATGTGTAGCATCGGTGTCAACGATGTCATTAGACACGGGACGATGTTGCCAGCAAACTCATTAGGCCCGAGTGGAAGTGACCCAACTTTTCGTATAGGCGCGGTATGAGCAACAAATGCACTTCTGGAGGATGTTTTGAATGCTTTGATAGTTTTTGAGTGCTGTGTTTCCTCCTTTTTGGGGGTTATGGAGTCAGATTGATAAAAATGAAGCATGCATTATAGAACTATAGTGTTATGCAAGTGGTACGCTTTCATTAGGCATAGAAAGGTTTAGAAAAACATGGGAATGTATAGTGCATGCCCTGCAAAAAGCTCCTGTGTTCCATTTACTTTATAAAGGGACGTTAATCAGTGCTTCAACAGTGACATCACAGCATTGCTGACCTCATGGAGTCCTGTTGGGCATTGGTTTCCAGCGCTCTCTTGATTCAGGAATCTTCTAATAATAGCTGAGATGAACGATTACTGCACTTGATCTAAAATCTATAAAGGTTTAGAAAGAGCAAAGTTATCCCCACTGCATTGGAAACACTTTTTCACTCCATTGATAGAAGAAGTTTGATTTTAAAATATCTACATTTTGACTCTGTGGGAGGATTTTTCAGCTTTCTGGGAGCTGATCCTCTCTGGAGACGGCACAGACTTGCAAAGACTCCATCCCCCAGTGTGACTTGTTCTCCATCTTCTGATGAATCTCCATGCTTTCTTTTTTTTTAAACAATCAGTTCAAATCAATGAACATGCAACAAACATGCCTTATCCTCCTCTGATGAATGGCTGGGGTGGGGAGGGTGCAAGAGAATGTAGAGGAGGGAGGGGGAGATGAAGGGATGGAGGAGAGGAGGAGAGATAATCATATCTCCACCCTGAGTCAATAAGCCTACACCTCATTACCAATACATAAGGGAGGGATGGGGGGGCAGTATGCACTCACACACTCGTACTGTCATTACCTTAAATTAGCAGCAGAGCATGATTATCCATAACTCAATGCCTCCCCATTCATATATGAAAACCGCCTGGTGTCATCCACACTCTGCCTCTACCTAACAAACACACTGGGAGAAACTCTCCTTTGGGTTTTAGCTCTGAGAAAAGTCACAACTGCAACGCACATTACACATCATTTTCTGGAGTGGTTGCTTGAGTTTTCCTGCACGGCCTCCACCCTCGAACCGCAGATCCTCCAGGATCAGGGTTTTAACTCGAACAACTTTCAGGAGCCATCTCTCCTGAGCTTTTAGGAGGGGCCACCAAGCCCCCCCCCCCCACCTCCCAAAGGGCCACTGATCCTGAGGGTCCCCAGAGCTCGCCTCCTTCAGCCAGATTGACAGATACTAATAGCATGGATGCCTCTCATCCCGCCACCGCGGCCTATTAGGGCCGAGAGCCGAGGGGAGACCAGGAAAATAGCCAACTAGCGGCTGACTTATTAGCGAGATTGGCTAAGTCTGTGCGCTGCTGTGGAGCGCCTTGCCGATATGCAAATGTCCCATCGTCCTCTCCACCACTCACTCCTCCCAGCCCTCCATCCATTCTGTCCTCCGTCGCCGCCCTTTCTCTTTCCTCCCTTCCTCACCTCCACCGCTCTTCTGCCTCACTTATACCCTCATCGCTTCTTCTCCTCCCTCCCTCCCCTCTGAAGGGCAGGTTCCCTTCCTTAATTGATCTGTGGAGATTTCGGGTAACCTTCTTCCTCTCGCAAAGAGAGATGAGAGAGCAGAGATTAGAGGTGGAAAAAAGGGGAGGAAACGAGAAAGATGGATGGGTAATCTTTATGCCACTGCTGATATAGTATAATGCAACAGATCCATTATATAAACAATGCAGGAGAAAATGTTTTTTAATAAGTGGCCACTGTGTTCTCAGCTTTTTATGAATGTATATCATCCCTAGAATATGAACTGGACTCTGTGGCAATAACGTCTCCTCATTATTATGAGAGGAGAGGATGATTTAAGCTCAGTCTGTTCATAAACAAAAGAGGAAAGAGAGAGATGAAAGGCAAAGGGGGTGTCTCTGAACAGCTCTGGCTTTTGCCCCTTTAGAAACCAGCGAGGTGATAAGCAGAACCATTATCCAGGCAATCGATGGGGGGGGCATGATTAATGTCACCCCAAGCCTGCATGTCCCAGGGCTCGGCCACAGGGACTGCGAGTATCCCCTCTCGACGCACTGCTTGCGGTGGCTCATAACAGGCTTTATGGACAAGCCAATTACTGCACCGTTGCTTTATGGAAGATGATTTACATGGGGTTTGCTCTCAGAGCGGCTTGTTTTAGTTCAGTTTCTCTCCTGTATCTCAGTCCTTCAGTGTTTAGATGCGATCGGCACTTATCATACTTTGAGTTCATTTTGGAAATTTTGTTAACGTGTCCTCACAGCAAATGAGATGCTGTTTGTGTAGTTGCAGCTAAGCAAAACCATTAGAGACCCTTGCAAGAACACGGGCTCATCGCCAAATAGGAGCATTGGCAGCCCCCCCCCACACACACACACACACACACACAAACTCCATTACGCACCCCTCCACCTCCCAAAATTAATTTTCAAGTATAAGAAAAAATGGAGACTGATTAACAATTAGTGTGTCCACTGAAACGTGTGCAAAGTCATTGGGGGGAAAGTTTGTACTGGCAGCTGTTTGCTGAAGACACAGCGGTGTCCTGAGGGTGCTGCAGGACCCCCACCTGCAGGTGGCTCAGGTGTATTTTACTGTCACATGACAGCCCCCCCTCCCCCAGTCACGCACAACAAGTCTTTACAGGGAGAATGAAAGCTTTCCATGTAGTTTCTTGTAATCTGTGCAGTGCCTGGGTGGTGGAGGTGCATGGAGAACGCCCCTAACCTTATAGATTTGACATTAAAAAGTAAAAAACATCATAACTGAATAAAATGCATTAACATAACATTAAAATAAGTTAGTGTTCTTGCAGCAGCAGTGCAATACAATGCAAAACTCCAATCCATCCATGCATCAGCTCCCACTCTCTACTTTCAGTGTCACTCAATGATCAGAGATGAGCTCTCTCTCCTCTCTCTCCTTCGTGCAGCCATTATTTACAGGATTAGAGTGGTAGAGATCTTAGCACGAACACTCCTCTACTGAGAGTGGAGAAAAAAGACAGGCAAATTACCAGCTAATGGACCACCGGGCACTAATATCTAAATCCCCAATCTGTCTGTAATTGCTGCAAAATGCTCCGGCTCGTGCTTTATGGGAGACTTCTAAGCGACTCCCCCCCCACCACCCACCCCTCTCTAGTTCCTTTCCTTGCTTTATTAAAGCAACAAGGAACAGGGGAAGAAGAAAAAAAAAGACTAGTGCTCTCATTTTCCTTTTGAGTCCCTCCACTTTCCCTGGTGGAATCCCCAAGACATCATTAATGTCTCTTCTCTCTTTCATATCTCGACAGAAGAGAGGAGTGAAGTGACCATCCCGCAGCTGGCTGCCTTCCTTTCCCTCTGCCATTCCTCCCCTCTATCTGCCGAGGAGTGAGTGATTAATTTCCTCGCAAGGAGAGATACAGAGGGAGGGAGAGAGCAAGAGCTGCATTTGAAAGGTGCTTTATTTGCATTAGCATTCATAATTACTTAATGACGAATCAGATATGGTTCACTGCGACTAACTGCAGAAACAAGCTGTCGGAATCATGTATTTCAATTAGAATACCACTAAAACATGGTCCTCCATGACCGTCCAATATGAGGAGGACTTTATTTATTTAACTGGGGAATTATTATTGGGAGGGGGGGGTCTGCTTCATCCTTCGTCCTTCGTCGCCGCACTAGAAGACAATGTTCTAATTAAAAAGAGGAGTGTGAAGCACTGGAGCTCTATTAGGAATGTAAAAATTAATTAGAACAAAGGGCGTTCGGTGCAGGGCACATTTGAGTAACACCTTCCATAACAGTATCAGATATTTTATGATATTCAAGGAGCTCATATAAGCTTCCCCTTGTGGAAAACTGATAAAATGATGGTAGCCTTAATAGATGCTTCACTGCGCTGGAAATGATATGAGACATGTGTTTGCTCTGTGTGTCCCGTTTGTTTCCATCATGAAGATTAATCCCAACTTAAAAAATAATAACAGCAAGTTCAAATTCAACAATTGAGTCTGACATAACTACACTGACATCTCTGCAAAGCCCTGGGTGCAGTTCCCTGCATCAGCGCAGTTTTCTTTGCCCTCCCAGAAGATGGACTCCAGCTGGTGGGCTTGTTTTTAATACAGGACCCTGTTTCATAATGCATCTTTAACCAGAATCCATGGAGCCCACAAAACTTGCCGCACTTTAAAAAAAAAAAGAACAAGGAAAAGTCCTTCACAACAAAGTAACTTCTTTTTCTCCTATCACAGTGTGCAAAAAGTGCCTCCTTAGCAATATCCCTTTTAATCAAGCCGAGCCACAATAGGAGACAGCAGGAAGCATGTGTAAATAATGAATTAATAACCATCCCATCCACGCTCCCGGAGGCAGTGCCGGCACGGAGGGAGTTTAAATATCTCTGAGGGATACCTTCATCTGAAAAAAGTGCTCAGCTCTTCTGCTCAGAGCCTCTGCTGGAAAGAAAGGGAGAGAGATGGGAAAAACTCTAACTAATTGTGAGTTCAATGGCAGTTCAGCATGGAGTGTACATGTACTTTCAAAGGCCTTGGCAGAGAGGGATAAAGGATGGCCGATCACATCACCCTCATCAATGGAATTTTTTTAGAGGGTTGCAACCTTTGACGATGAGCCATTGACATGCTTTTCAAACTTTTCTCCCTCTTGATACCGACATCGTTCCCTTCATGCAGTCATATTTACTGCAGCTCACTCTACGTGCAGACTTTAGCAAAGACACTGAAGTCAACATAACCTTGTCCTATTCCATCATGTTCACCTGAGGATCAATTTTAAAGATTCCAGTAGTTATCAAAAATGCAAGAATCCTCCACTGTGAAACACGTGGACAGAGAAGGAATGAGCCACTTATTTCCATTTGATGTTTCTTACAGTATTTCCACTTCCATTCCATTTCACACGAAGCAAAATAATCATTACACAATCACTGTATTGTCTTCATTTACTCTTTTATGTTTAATGGCACTTTTCACTTCCATTATGGTTGTTAGGGAATGATCATGATATAGCAAGTTAACTATGGTTAGAGTCAGACAGCAGGATGTGGTGCTGCAGGCCACACTTTCCTGTTTTATTTTGGTAGTTATCTTTGAGTTGTATTTACTTCCTGTTTTAGTCAATCCCAAGGACCCCAAGTGTTTTGTCAGTTCAGGAAGTTTTACATACAGAACCATGTTTGCAACCTTTATCAAACCTTAACCAACTGCTCTGAATTGCCTGCACATGACAGTGAAAATGTGAAATCATGCTTTTAGCCTGAAGCAGCAAATATTTTCCACTGAACTGTTTGCAGAGTCTTAGTGTTCATTGAAGTGATTTCTTCCACTGGTATTAAATAACTTTCTTGCATAAATAAAATCTTGTTTCTGGCAGGTAATTTAGGGTGTTTGGTGTCTCCTGATGGTTTGCTTATGATATGAAAAACTGTCTTTGAGGACTTGTGTTTGGTGAAAAGATATACATGATAAGGATGCATGTTCTCAATATGCAGAAACAGATGTAAACAACATGCAGATGATGTGCACGCTGCATGTTTTTGATTTAAGTAATTAATATTTGGCTGAACACTGTATTTCAGCCACACTTTTGCATACCAAACACACTTGTTTGGTGTTGGACCAAAGTGTGTTGGCCTTGCCTCTGCTCCCGGAGCCTTGATGAGAAGCCCAATCAATGTGTTGAAACCTCAACCGGTGCTACTTCTAATCCAATACTGTTTATGTCTGCTGCGGTCGATAGCCCGTAACCTTGGACGTGGGTGCGGCCCCTGCCTCCACACCACCGCCGCCGTCGTGCAAAATCCTCACAGCTGCCATTTTTTCACCCGAGGTGAAACGAGTGCATGCTCTCGCCGCGGCCTGTAAAAACTCTCAGGTTTGTGTAAGTCTTTCAAAGCCATTCGGGGGCCTACGTTCACAGCACACTGTCATCACGCTAAAGCTGAGGCTGCTCCTCGGAGTTGCTGAAAAGTTCACATTGGAGAAGTACAAGGTTTTTACCCTACGGCGTGATATAGGATCCTGCTGTGGCAGCCTGGTGTGTGAATGAGAACATCTGGTGGGAGGGAGGGAGGGTGGGCGTGTGTGTTTTATGAACAGATGCATGTTCCTGTACACAATGATACCGTCCTGCCAAATCTTTAGTATATGAACCCCCCCCATACAAGTGCCCCCAGTGGTCCCATTCAACGCGGGGTGCAGCGGGCGCCTCGGCTCGCCACCAGCGGAGACCCTCTGCCAGTGTTAAGCCCCTTTAATGACTGGATTTCCTCCCGATTGCCAAGTTCCCTTGTAATTGCTTGATGGTCAGCCTGGTGCTGTGCCAGAGCCCCGGGTTGGGTATGGGTGGGGTTGGGGGGGGGGCTCGGCAGTTGGTTCCGTGTTGGCTGGGATGAGGGTGAGCAGAAATAGCTGCAGCGGAAGCTTTCCAGAGTCGCCGTTTGGACAGTCACAGCCCAGCGTTTTCACACTGAGGGGGGACCGGAATGAAACGGGGCCTTGTAGTCTGAGAAAAGAGGGAATAATGGAGAGACTGTTTCTGTTTGTTGAACCCAATAAGGATTGTGTTACCCTAAAAGCATCACTTTACACACACACAAGCATCCAAATCGCTCGCTGTGTTCATCTTGCCTTCCTCTCTCTCTCTCTCTCTCTCTCTCCCCCACTCATTGCACACATTGCTCCCTTTTTCTGTAAAATCATTATTATTGTTCCTTTTATCTCCTCTGTGCTAATTTCTGAAAATAGAAAATGCAGGTTTGCAGAATTGGGATAACTAAACAAAACATAGTGAGAAAAAATTGAAATTAGTTCAAGTGTAAAAAACCCACCGTAGCTGCAGGATGTCAGTCGCCTCTGAGTCAGTGACCTCAACCCCACCATACTTTAGTCACCTTTTGTCTCAGCACACAAAGATATCTGAGAGACTTTATTTTTCTTTTAAAAAAGAAAGATGTATGGTAATGCCTCTGTCCGGCTGCACTGGTGCTGCCACTGTGGCAAACAAAACACAGTAAAAGAGCCACAGAGGGGGAGAGGTAAGGAGATACATCAATCAATTAACAATTACCCCCGCTGCTAATCAGCTGTCCCCGGCCGGCGCCGCCTGGCCCTTTTGTAATCCCGTTGGCAGCATCAATTAAATTCTTAAGGTTAGTCTATTGAATTTTCCAGATAGTGGAAGATGGGGTTGGAGGGGTGGTAAGGGGAAGGACAAACTGTAGCCCAAACCTTCACCTCCTTTTTTATTCTCTCATATCCTAAGTGCGGCTCTCGCACCTGAGCTGAAAATAATGTTGAATTAATAGAACTGAGCAGCACAAAAAGGAAAGACAGTAGGATGCAAAAGGGCGGGAGTGAGAAGTGAAGAAGTGAGACCATGAAGCAGCGCAGCCAGTGTGTGTGTGTGTGTATTATTTAATGAGTTGAAAATGAAGTAAATATTTTGTGCAATCCATTGTGGATCCTTGGTAGCAGATTTCAAATGTGCAGTGTAAATGCTCCATGTACCCAAACCTGCCTTGTTTTGGTTTCTGGGTTAAGGTCAGTGCGAGGTTGCTGACCAGCAGAGCTTGAGCTTGAGGGTTGGGGGGATCGCGTCACGTAAGTCAGGACTCTCACAAGAACAGAAACACAAGTGTGTGTGTGTGTGTGTGTGTGTGTGTGTGTGTGTGTGTGTGTGTGTGTACATCTCCTGTGCAAAGTCAGCACAAATATGCAGAGATATAACCACAGAGCAAACAAAAGGTGGAGGAGAATCTTTGATCTGTTCTTAATGACCTGTACGGAAACCAAGAATCACATCATTATGTTAAAACAAGCCCCCCATACACATTTGCTGACTATACTAATTACCCATCACCTAATCAATACATTATTTAATCTCCTACCCAGTAACAGAAAGCTCTGTGGAACAAACCACACAGTTATTTTTTTCCTTCTTCCTCCTCTCTCTGCTATTTATTGCTAGCTTGCTCAAAAAGCCATTTGTAATCTAAAGCGAGACGCACGTGAACCTGACAGCAGCGGTGTCGCAGCCTGCTGGAGGATGAGAGCAGTGAATGCTGACGGCGCTCCTGCTTCCTCGAGTGAGACTTTAACTGGCCGACCCGAAGAGGCCTGTGGCGCCTCAGTGAACTGCTCGCGGCGTCCGATTGATTCAGATGCGGCGCCTTACCATCGAGAGATGGAGGACTGGGCCTCAGAATGATGATGATATGACATTTAAAGTTCATCAAATGTTCTTAACCTCCATGACGTCAGGTTCTCAAAAACAAGGTCTGGGTGGAGAAAAAAGCAGCAGGAGCTCAGTGTGGTGGAGGTACTCAGATATCTCGAATGTACTGTAGCCACAGCGATGAAAGGCTCCACCAAAACAAAAGCAGAGGGTGAGCGTTCCTCCTGCAACATCTCCCCATCAAGCACCCTCCATCAGCGCGTCTGGCTGCGCGCCGGAGCGTGAACGGGCAGATTTTCCGGTAGCACAAGCCTGAGATGGGCTCCTGCGTCTCGGTGAGCTCGTTTCGCCAGGGCCTCCCGCCGAGTCCCCCCACTGCCGCTGCACGGAGACGAGACTCTGCAGCCCCAGGACACAGTCACCACGGGGGGAAGAGGGGATATAAAGTGGGGGAGGGGGGGGGGTTGAAGCAGAGGGAGGGAAGGAAGAGAGATGGAGGTTGAGTGAAGAAAGGGATGGAGGGGAAAAGAGATGCATGAGGGGTAGGGGGGAGATAATGAGAGGTAGAGAAGATGAAGGGACAGAGATGAGAAAGAAGGGAGTGAGGGGAGGGGGGAGCAGAAGAGGTAAACAGAAAGCAAGGAGAAGTCGACAAACGCAGAGAGGGGGAGAGGAAGAGGGGAGGAGGCGAGAAAGAGAGGGAGAGAATGATTGCTCGCGGCTCATTTCTCCACACATGAGCCCATCTGTACAGCGCCAAGGGTGGGACGGCACCACTGCACCATCTGAAATGACTGAGCGAGCCAAAGACACCCCAGCACCGCGGGAAGCCAAATGCAATCCCGTGAATCCTGGGCTCGCCTATTATTCTGCAGAAAGCCCTTTTAAAGTGCCATTTTTTCTCGCTGATGGTGCCTTGTTGATTTACTTTCTTTTCCATCTTGACTTAAGTTGACCATAATGTGTTGGAAAGGGTCTCGTGTTATGTCATGTTGGAGAATTTTGGCCATGTGCACTCAGATACAGTAAATACATATGTCTGTGCATGTGTATGGCTGATCTGTGGCCTGTTTTGAAAGACTTCACTGTGAACCGTACGTAATGTGATTTATTTTTTGGTGTTGTGGCTTCATGGCTTCAAGTGCATGTAGACAGATATACTGCGTGTGTGTGTGTGTGTGTGTATGTGTACACACATATATAAACAGATATTTTCTCTCACACTTGGTTCCATCAGTGCAGCAGCACCACAGGGGTAAAAAAGGAGAAATTGACTGGCAGAGAGCAAGAAATGGTGTTTGCAGTGAGCATCTTGTGGTATTGTAATATTTACTGTTAGCACCTCGGGCTACATGATACGCTCCACTGTCACCATCAAACAAGCAGCTCTCTGAAGGAGGGAGCACATCTGTTGTCACCCCTCCAACCTCCTCTCTCCCTCCCCCTTTTTCCTATCTCTGGAGTGAGGGGAAAAATTAGAGTAAGAAGGGAGAGAGAGAACCGTGGAGTTACAAAATGCACAACTTTGTGACCCCTTTCTCTCCTCACATGTGCACATAAATATACCCGCACACCACACCCCTCCTCTCCCTTTGACCATGGCTTAGGATGCAACCGATTCAAATTGATCATTCCTCTGACCAATAATTCATTGTGATGGAGCGGACGTGGTGTGTGCATGGCAAGCGCTGGCCGCGCAATGGCACCTGCATACTAAACGGACCCGCCAGCCAATGACGAGGCGGCGATCCTGGTCAGGTGACCCACTGTTTATCCCCTGATAAATGGCAGGTCAAGCCGGGTGGCGCTCACCTCCACATCCCTCAGCGCCATGTCACCCGCGCTCCCGGCCGCTCATCAAAACCCCCCTCACTCCCTTTACACAAGCTCCTCTCAGCTCCCTCCCTCCGCCCCTTAAACCCCCTTCTGCAATCACAGCTCAACACCACCACCACCAACCCCCCGGCATTTGCCCCGCATGCATCCATTATTCTCCACGCTCCCTGCACCGTCAGCACAGTCATGATTGCTGACTTCTCCTTCCACTGCCAGCCTCCACTTTGAACACAATTAACTTAGTAATTGCATTTGTTTTAGGAGTATGGGAGCGATTATCAAAGCCACCTATGATCCTCCAAGCATAAACGCTTGCTGCCTTGACCGGCTGTTGATGGGGGCCTGTGCAGGCAAGACCACCGGGGGGTTCGGGGGGTGGCGGGCGCAGATAGGGCTGGGAGCACTTCAAAGAGGATGTCGCTTTCTTGCTCAACCTCATATACCTTATTAGAAAACCCTGATTGCCAAACCCCTCTGTTGATTTTGTTAATCTGTTCGTTCCTTTGGCCACCAAGGGGCTTCTGAAACCCAGGGGGGTCATTTGCAGCACAGTTGCCACTAACAACATATGAAAATCCAAGGCGGAGATTGAGCGGTGAAAGTGGCACATGCAACCTGGAACAATTCTGGTCTTTCCAAAGAAGTCCGGTGTGAAAACATGTAAATAGGGAGAAGTATTTTGCTCTCAAGTCATAATCAAAGGAACGAAGCAAGGGAGGGTCTGTGTGTCGCATTATGTTGGACTTTAAGTTGTAGTTAGTGTAGTTCTGATGCTTTAAATTAGCTCCCTGCAAAAATCTCCCACTTTTCAAGCTGCTAATGTAAAAATTTAGTTTAGTTGAGTATTATATTAAAAAAACAAAACAAAATAAGCCATTTCTGCACTGCAATCAAGAACATTTTTTCTTTCTATTGTTTTAAGAATATATAGCTGCAGATGGCAGCAACATACATTTCAGTCATTTTTCTTCTGCAGTGCAGTTTAAAAAAAAGAGAAAAACTTACCTTAGGCACAGCCGTGAACATACTGTAACCCGGCATTGTGAGTCCAGACGCCATGGTTGTGCGACGTCCCAGCATTGTTACACACATACACAAAATACTCTATTCTGACAGCATTTTTGTGGATCCTCTTTACGACACTGACTTTGAATAAAAGAGCAGTATTGCAGGCCTTCTTTTAATTGAAATGCAAACTACATCAACGGCCAGGCCGTGGAATTGGCAATACTCTCCTGGCGGCGTGATAAAGGCTTTTCTGCTGTTTCTGTGGCTATCGACTTGGTCATGTGTGTAATTGCCTAAAGCGTTTCTGAAGCCTCCGATGCACCAATGTAAATATTAAAGAGGAGCGCTCGGCTTAATAAAATGCTGTTCAAACAATATGGGGCCCAAGTTATCTCTGCCTGTCCGCCTTTTTTTTTCAGCGGTGCCCAGGAGTCGAGGGGTTCGGTGCGGGGAGACGGGGGGTCAGTATCAAGATGAGACCTACTCCTTCATAAGTAACGGCGAATAGCGAAGGGGAGCAAGGCGACAGACGATTAAATGAATCCGCTGAAGAATGAATAGGGCTGAAGTAAGAAAAAGGAAGTGAAAATAGGAGGATAGGGGACTGTACTGAGGAGGAGGAGGAGGAGGAGGAAGGAGCGAGACTACAGGAGGGAGGGGAGTGACGGATCAGACAGATTCTCTAATGGTATTGATCCCGTCCAGGGCCACGGTGGAGATGAAGGCCTCCCCAGCACAGATATCCTGCTGTCACCTTGACCTTGGGCCAATCCCTGACCTCTGACCCCCATGACCCCTTCCAGCCTTGCTCCCCCTGACCCCCATCACCTTCGGGGCCAGCTCCCCTTGACAAACACCAGCCCCACCTCTCCAAATTAGAATTGATTTTCCTGCTGCATGCAGGGTGGAAATGCAGGTTAAAGTGTGTCAATGATGTTTCACAAAAACAATTTCTCGAGCCAGTTCTTTTTTTTTTTCTTTTGCACAACATTTTGACATTTGCTCGTCACACGGATACCGCGGCGCGTCCTGCGAGGTGGATGGAAGGGAGTTGCGAGCCCGCTAACTGCCTTTAGCTATCGATCCACCGGTTAAATTGCACACAGATCCAGCGTGGAGAGGGAGCACTGAGAGTCAGCCACCGCCAGGGCGACGCACACTCGGCTCGCGATGGCCACCATCTAATGGTAATTGCTTTCGATCTTTCCCCACAGATGCACGATTTACAGCAGCTCTTCTCATGAATAGGTGACAACAAATATTTAGTGTGTGTGTGTGTGTGCGGGCAAGGGAGGGAGAGATGTATCATAGCTTGTTCTCGGGTCGTTAAGGAACTGTAGCAGAAAGAAACAGAAGAGTTCATCGACATCAGGAGGAAGGAGAAAAAAGAACAATGGTTGTAAAAACATGATAGTTGATCATCTCTAAAAGGGACACTTCTCCAAACCCTGCACTTCATCACCGTGTCGCTCCTGAATGGTGTTTAGGGAGAGGAGGAGGAGGGGGGATGCTTCCCTCACGGAGCCCCAGGTGATTTCGCTGAATGGATTACAGCGGGAAACGGCTGTCCTTCTTTCAAACTGCCAGGTGGCGTCCATTTTTCTCCCAGCCTCATTGTTGGGCTGTGTGTACAGGACAGATTTAGACGGCCCAATAAAGTCCCATCTTTAGACAAGACAGCTTGATGCAGCACCTTCTGATCTCAAAGGGGATACAGTAGATCAACCGCCTCGCTGTTAAACTCGGGACGCGCTGAGACAAAGGTACAGCCTGGAGTGATGCTCTGCGCCCGCACACGCTTGGAGATCTTCCACGAGCTGTTAAAAAACTGACCCGCTGGCCATTTTCCAAACTAATCAATCTTGCGCCCATTCACTCGTCCCTCAACTTTTTTCTTTTTTCTCTCCTCAGCTCATCTCCTTCCCTTGTTAGAGACAGCAACCGAGTTCATTAGCTGGCATTTGCATCAGGCCTTTCCCCACAGAGCGCGGAGCTCTTTGTATCCCTTGTAGCCTGATACCTGCCAATGCTAATCCTGTTTACACTAGCACTAAAACACAACTTAGTGGGCCATCCATCCCAAACATCCTTCCACCTGTCAATAGGCTTAATGCATCCACCAAATTTACAGCGGTCGTCGCACAGGATTATGTAAGATGTTTTGGAGCACTCATCCCACGAACACATCAGTGCTGAAGAAAAATACACATGTTGATGTGTGGGTGAACATGCACATCATTAGTTTTGCAGTTCTCAAAGCTCATAGAACCTTGTCAGTGCTCAGTGTGGAATCTACACCTGTAAACTTGAAATCGTGGCTGCTCAGGAACTTCATTGTTTAAACTCTTTATTGGGTCGTTTACATATGCGTGTTGTTTCACCATGGTTCTGTTGCTGATGTCTGCCTGCTCTCACGTGCCTGATTCACCCAGAGCTGATGGTAAAATGGATTCCTGGAAGTTTTCCAATGCTGTTTTGTTCTCCCCTTTGTCGCCGTTAGAGTATTGTGTATGATAGAGGGACCGCTGGGACTGTTTGTCACGCTGATCCTCTTATACTGCCTCTATCCCTTTGTTTAAAGCAACAATTAAAACTGTTAAGCCAGTGACTGTTGTATTATTCCCTCTAAGAGCATTTTTCATCACTTCAAAGAGTTTAAGAGCCTTGATAAAAAAAAATCCCGTATTTTGAACAGCACTTGTTTTTATGAGAACAAATAATGTCACTTTAAATTATAAGCAGTGGAAGAGGAGTGCTGTAGGTAGAGAGGTACAAATGAAATGTGTGTTGTTGTTTTTTTAAGCCTGATCTGGACAGTTGCTACATAAAGAAAATTGCTCATTGCATGTTTTGTTTACAAGTTTCATCTTAATGTATTCATTTATGACAGGAATATAAAGTTTCCTGCAGTTGTGATTTATAAGGGCTCCCTCAGCTTGTGAGATTGTACCAACTCTGCAGTCAGAACCCAGTGATAATTCCCTCATAATGAAGACATTTTCATTTTTTGGAGTATCCTTGGCCTTGCTCCAGGTTCCCTCAGATGGCGACCAGATGTCGAGATGTATCTCTGAAAGACTCCCAACACTTCAACATTTAATTTTTCTTTTTTGTTTTTTTAAGGGATTTTTCTCCAACATGTGAATCTGTCACTCACACATGAGGGGAAAAAAGCATGGAAGCAGTTTTAAGCTTTAAAAAAAAGACGTTTTAGACCTGAAAAATACTGATCAGCATCCATGAATCTTTTTTGAGTTAGAGGGTCTGATTGTTGGCAAAACATTTAAACATGCAATATGGTTGTATCTTCCTCTCTCATTAAGCCACTGCACAAGGCTCAATTTAAAGTGATGACAAGTTAGTGGCGAGTGCAAACAGGCGGGATTTGCTTGCCAGCGGAGGCAAGTGTGTTAGCAATAGGTCCAGGGAGCAAGAACCAGTCTTGAAATATTTATAGGGTTTGACTGGGATCCCTCCCCAAGGAGCAAGCATTGAAAAGTTGCAGTCTGCGGATCGCCAATGGCAAACTGACGCGGAGGTCAAGCCTATAGGTTTTTCTTTACATGAAAACAACTCGTAAAAGGAAAAGAGACAGAGCAAGGGGGGGAATAATATATTCTACACCCAGGAGCAGGATTTTAGCTTGAGAGGGTTATGGATTTTTTTCTCCCTTTCTCCTTTTTTTTTTGTTGTTGTTACAGACATCTCCCCGCATTTTCCCGGGATCAAAAATCCATTTTGGATCATCCATTCAATATTAAATCTGGCAGCTACTTGTATACACAACAAACTCAATTTGCCGAGGTGATTTTGAGATGTCTGGTGGATGTGTCAATGACAGACATTTAAGGCCCTTCCTTTCATTTTTAATATATCGGCAACAGGTCAGGTCACATCCAGTGGCGCTTCTGAGGTGCCTACGTTTTTGTCTTCCACTTTACATCACTGCTTTTTTTAGACATTATCCTCACTGCAATGCAGATAGTATGAATATTGAAGATGCTATTCACATCAAATCTGTATGAATAGGCCTTTCTATGCATTTATCCGAAAGACCCTCAAATCCATGTTGTACCACAACAGTGACCACTCCACTCAACTGCCACCCAAAAACAGAGAGACAGAGAGAGGTCGGCTACTCATTTCCTCATAGTTACCCAGGCAGTGATGCTGGGAAATTGGACAGTAGGAGTTAGTATCATGGTCCACTATCCACCATGCCTCAAATCCCTCTAAATGAGTCAGAAAAGCGCCTGATTACTTTTGCCAGTCTTCCTGTGGTCAGACGTGGCTTTCGTTCAGCATTGGCACGGCAAAACTCGCCATTACTTAGACCTCAAGCACAACGCTTGAAGTAATTACAAGGCAACAATTACCCAGGCGGGGCCAGACGTAATCGATAGGCCATCAGACAGACGGGTCAGGGGCCAAGTGTCAGAGGTCAGGGTTCAGCTTCTCCCTCGCTCGGTGCATGTATGTGTACGTACACGTTGTTGTGGGTTTTTTCTGTCCTCCGGAGGAAGAGGATGCTGATTCATAAGTAGCATGGGGATGGACAGTGAGGTGGAGTCCAGCTGTAGCTCCCTGATCTGTTCGTCTCCGGGCGGTGAGTATTGATTAGAGCCCTCCACGTTATTGCAGCCCTGAGGAGAGGCAGTCCAAACAGCTGGGATAACACTGGAGGTTCCTGCTCCTGCGCACTGAGGGGATGATACAGTGAAACCCATAATATCACATAAAATATGCCCTCTGATAGGTGTGGGTGGCCTGATAGGAGAAAGCATTTCCCATCAAAAAAATATCCAGAAGAAGCATTTTATTACTATTGAGCACTGATTTATGCATTGATATCCGTTCTTACAAATCATACATGTCTGGGCCTGTGAAGACATTATCCTAACTAATGTTACTGAGCAGTCAGCTGGCACATCTGCTGTGTAATATCTTCACCAACTCATGGAGGTGAACGCCTGACAGCAGTTGGGAGTAACTTTACTCTTTCTTGGCTGTTTTTTTTTCTTAAATCAGTAACATGTCTGCTTGTAACAAAAAATTATCTGCATCACCTGTTTCAGAGCTTGCACTTAGTCAGAGTTACAGGCGCTGTGTGGCTGGTGTTTTAGGATGTAGCATGTTTAGGAGCTCAGGTCATCAGCACAAACAAACTGGACTTAGCATTGGAGGTGGAGAGAAAAAAAAAGTGAGCAAATACAGGTGGATTCAAATCAATCGCTCAGGTGACATCATGTCAGAGCCTCCGCCACAGGATGCTGGACAGAATGATCCAGAACCTTCTGCTGTAAAGGTGGGCGGCTTGCACAGGCACAGGAGGGCGAAGCACAGTCCATCATCAGCCTCCACTCCCTCCTGCTCTTATCCCTCCCCTCCCTCCCTCCCTCTCTCCCTCCCTCCCTCCCCTCTCTAGCAGAGATGTGTCCATGAAATATGTGCAACTTCCCGTTGAAATTAGAGCGCCCTGAACCATGAAAGGCACCACAGGTATTGGCTGTACGGCACAGTGGCGGTGGCGGCGGTGCCCCCCTCCCGACTACATGCCCGGCCTCTCGTGTTGTAAAGCTCTGAGAGGCAGAAAGACACACGACCACTCGTCTGTAACATATTAAAACCAAGGGAAATAAATTACCCCGGTGCTTTGGTGAATTATGAGTTGTGTCTCAGGAGCTGGAGATGCTTCATAAGTTGGAAATCTTCTTTGGAATATCGTGAGCGTCACCTGATTCCCCCTCCCAGACTCTTCAAATCCTGGTTAATTACTACTTTGACTTAAACAGCACGTTTTCTCTCTGCAGTTTGATGCAGCATTCAAACTGCACTTGCTTCCTTTAAAATCATAGTCACAGTAAATTTCAAAATTAAATTGTGTATTTCTTGCAATGACCAATAAATAACACATTTTTCTTCCTTTGCACAACACACAAACTAGTCTGTGTTGTCGCTTGCTACAACACTTTCTGTGCAATAATAATGCAATTAGTAAAAACTTCATGACACGATGCACGCGAAGAAGCCAAACACACAGCTCGCTGCTGCAAAATCTGTTTCCTTTCTCCTCGCACATCTTTTCCCTTCTCAGACTTGTGCTCAGTCACAGTTAGAAACCATGCGCCGTGCTCTCTGTTACGTCTCCTCATCATCACCATCTTCAGCACTGTTTATAGTAATAGGGAATATATTGACATATTTTTGGGGGATGATTTGAACATACAGCTTAGTCATACATACGTGTTTACACATCTACACTCAGTCTGTATTTTTCTGTTGGTAAATCAATACTCTGGGGTGCCCCCCTCTCTTCTTGCATCTCTTCTTTTGTTGCTCAGTTGCTTCTGGAAATGATTCTGAACAATGCAAAGCATTAACTCTCAGTGGTAAATGTGCAGGAGGGAGAAATCCGTAGGAGAGTAATGAGTTTAGGCCACTGGCAAAAAGTAAATATTTGTGGAGTTAATAAATCCAATCCAGTGTCCAATTCAATTAAGGGGGGAACCTTATTGCAAAGCTGCCCCCACCCACTGGTTGTTTATTGACTGTTTACAGTGCAGGTGGAAACATCTTTATCAAGAAGCAGCGGGTTTGTGCACTCGAATGCCGGGACTGTGCAGCCTTCTGGACCAATCCGTCTTTTTTGAGGGCACCTCTGAGTGACGGGTCGCAGCATCTGTCTCTGCTGCATTTAAAGGTGAACAACTTTATCTTGCGCCACTTTAAAAGAACATCACCCCAGTGCAATCTCTGAAGACTGACGCTGTCAGAAGTGAGATGTTGTTGAGCGCCATGACTGATGGACCGCTCGCAGGAAAAATGGAGCTCTTGATGAGATATTAATCAGTTGGCGTCGGGAGGGGTGGATGCTAAATGCGCGGCGTGATGAAGATGTTGGAGATCTGAGGTGTCTTGGGTGAGGCGGAGCTTGTTGGAGGGGAGAATAATGAATCGGTCTATTAGCATATTGTCACCAGTTGTCTTGTTTACTCTGAGGTGTTTGCCAAGCAGCTCTCCCCAAGGAGAAACGGGCGCTTCACAGTAACTTCTGGAGTAAACAGTGATATGCTAATGCACATGCAAACACACACACACACATACTGTATGCTCACAGACAGCAAACACACAATAAACTTTGCTTTTAACAACCTGTGACGGGGCGATGGCTCACGTTCTTTGTCAATATTTATTGCAAAGAAGGAGCATGGCAGGCCTCACACTTCTCATTTAATACAGCTCATCATATGGAATCAAAGGCTGCAAAACAGCCAAGTTTACCTGTAGCAAACATTACAGCTGTGCTTTCACATGCTCACATTTATCCACGCAGGCAAAACAATCTGACACTGCCGTGTTTCGAAAGCTATTTTCATCACTTCTCATGACCCGTGTATGCCTGTATCATCACTTAGCTTGATTACAGTTGTATGCGCAAAGGAGGCTGGGATGTTTAGGATCAGGTGCAGCTCTATCAGTCTGTTCTGTCAGTTTTTTTCCTTCCTCCTCCTTCTCTTTTCCCACCTTTTCTCTTTCTCCGCCATCTCTTTGTCTGTCTATATCCCTCCGTCGGCGCTTGCTCGGGCTCTCGTAATTGCCAGTAGTCTGCTTAACAGTCACAATGCCTTACTGTAATCAAAGAACTGACAAAAGACCCCTTTCATTTCACTGTCTGCCTCTGTGTACAGTATAATAAGCTTCCATCTTGCTCACATGTCGAGAAGCCAAGGACCCCAGTGCAGTAATTTTGCATTGAATGAGATGCAGGTGATCAAAGTCCGCATAGTCTTTTTGATTCTCCAGAATAGCCAGGCCCTCCCTCTGCTATGCCTTTTGAACATCTTAAGATTCCTCCAAAAAAAAAGAGGAGGACAAAAAAAGAAAAAAAGAAAAATGCTATTCCTGCATTCTTCTTGTAGATATTCCCACTACACGCCTGCCTGCCTGGGAAGACAGCTCCCCAGCGTTTTTTTTTGGGGGGGGGGCTTTGAAGGAAAGTAAAGGACAAGCTGCTTTTTTGGAGGAATGAAGCCCAGACTTTGCCTTTACATCTGTTTAAATGTAATATGCACGGCAGTTGTGAGAGGGACAGGGTTTACTTTAGTCTAGAGTTTGATTTGAACGATAAATACTTAGATCTACTCACTTTCCTGCTTTAATGAAGTAATGTTCTGAGATTTTCAACATCTCAGCTTTTCATATTTTCCTTCTTGTTGCAGGGCTCAATATGTAAACATTAATACATGTATGAACATTTTTATTTGTCCCTGCTGAGGTCCTGAGGTCCTCTCTTTGCTCTTCAGAGACCTCCGTATCATCTGTTTTTCAAATGTCAGGCTCACGTGTGGCGCGCTGTGGCCGTAGGTTGGTGTCTGGCAGGAGCGGAGGATGAACCAAACTCGGGAATACCTGCCCAGCTACTCTCCGAAACTCCCACATTCAATTAGAGGATTTCTCAGGTGATAAGGCCGGCTGGGGCGGCATCCAGGGGATCCCGGCCGTCCCCTCTCCTCCTGTCCCTCAATCCGTCAGGGGCCTCCAAATCCATTGTCAGAATTATGGCGAGCAGTTCAATAATTCAGATTAGAGCTCATGTTTATTAATGTCCTACATCTGTGCAAACAACGTGTCAAGCCGAGAGTTTATTGTAATTGCCTGAGCAAACAAAACCTGAAAGAAGCAATTTCCAGTTACAATGTGCTATGACAAGTAATGAGGCCATTGGCATTCTGCTCCTGTCGCCGCCGCTGCTTCTTTTCATCGCCCCAGTATTGTGTGTGATAGATATTTTTATAAGGAATGAAGGTGCTGGATAATGTGGTGGCGCCACTAGAGGCAGGTTAGTGATTAAAGATAATCATCACCCCCCCACCCCCCCACCCCCTTCTGCAAGATCTTATTTGGTTTCCCTTAGCATTACTTACTTTGACTTCCATGTGGGAGTGGATGGTGGCGCGGCTGTTCCCCTGCAACAACAACCGCCAACACTGGCGCCACCACAACTCAGTGACGACTATTAATTTGCATTGTTGAAATCGAGGGAAAAAAATAATAATATTGCCTTGTGCCACCTGAGGGATGCACACTGCGTCACAGTGTTTTGAAAATGGCTGTTGCGCAATCTGCCAAAGCAGCTTTAAAGAGGAGCTTCTAAATAATTTAAACTGACACATGATATCAACCTGACTTTCCTATCTGTGTCTAACATATTAGCCATCTCTGGAAATGAGCTATTATTGCCTGATTGAATTTTGGCTGCCAAATGTTTAATTAAATGGCAGTTTCAGGTTTATTGCATTGGCCCTGTATTTCTGTAATGGCGGAGACCTGTGTGCAGATTATGGAAAGTGCTGTGGTTTGATACGTTTCCCCGGTTTCCCTCTATGGTGTTTTAATTTGATCACAGTCTTTGTTTTCAGTCACAGATGGTTGAGAGCATCCAGGGGCTTGTTCTGCAGCAGAGAACCATGCTGCTGCACTGGAGCTGATGGACCCATGAGGACTCGAGATGCCGATTGATGTCTCCACTTAGCACTGATGCGTTGTACCTGAACTCCTCTGGGTTAGATGCAGAGCTGTATTGCTGCTGCAGGTGGAGGCATTCATGTTGTTGGAGCCTCCTTTACCTGGAGAATTAATGAAATACATTTGATTTGTGCTCGTACACACTCATTATTCTCATATAATCTCAGGACAGATGCGTTTCCGCTGTATCTGTCCGTCTTACATAATATAACTGTAGTTCCCTCCCAGTTTTGATGCTATGGTTGAAAACACCGTACAGGCCGAGTTGCCTCTCAAAGCTACCATATATATCTAAATCAAATCTCTCACATTTTCCCCAAATCCTGATCATTATACTTCATCTGATTGTGCAGCGGCCTATTCCCCGCTCTGTCGCTCAAAGTGCTATACACTAAGTGAGTGTTAACAGTGAATGGGGGGACTCGCTGCGTGACAAAGTGTTTAGGTTGCAACTCTGTCTGATGGCTCAGGGATTAGAAAATCCCTTTTATGATTGATAGATTTATTTGTCACTGCTGTCTGGACGCGAGTGGTTTACACCCCGCCGAAAGCAGGGGACCATTAATCAGTGTAAATAACACTCTTCTTATACACACATCAGGAGTAACCGTACGTGGGGGACATCTGACACCACTGGGTGGTGTGGGGGGCAAAGCATATTTGCAGCAAAATAGGCGTGTGACCGGATGATCAGAGGAGTGGTGTGCAGGCGTCAGCGAGGAGCTGACTCGCCGTTTGAGGAGTGCTGCCTCTGCTGCTGACGCCAACCAAGAGGAAATTGGTATTTTTCACTGTGGGGCTGAGGTTGTGGAGTTTGGGGACAGTAGGGTGTGGATTGATTAATGACTCTATCGGACGTCCCCGCTTTGAGGACGGCATCTTGGCCCTCCGAAACGTCAATGGATTTATCATTTAGGTTATGATGCAGGATTGCAGCCAGTAGTTGTCTTCCCTTTTTGCAGAAAGTTGTAAATATATATTTTTTTGAACATCAAATTTCACTCAGTGCTGAAACCAAAACACAACAGAAGTTCTTTGTGTTCCAGTGATTGCCCAGAATTAATTATCATTCCATATCTGTCCAGGGCAAATACACATCATTATGATTATCACACGTGTTTAATGCACTGCATAACAATGGTCAAACATGTCCGCTGGATGCATTTAATCTCAGCCCATTGTTGTCCAAAGAAATTATCTGATTGGGCAACTTCTCCAGGGTATCACTTCACCCAAAGGTTTGCTATTATCTTTGCATAAATGCACACCTTGTCATTATTTACTGCTTAATTAGTGCGCCGCCTAATTAAATCGGCATTAATCAAGCAGACAGAGGTGGCGCTTGGGGAACACTTTACACATGTTAGTGATACTGTACTTTATTATCCAAGGAAACATAAATCAAGCGTCCCTCCCTGGAATTAACTGATAACAGTTGGTTGTTGGTTTGAGAGGATGGGAACGGGGGGGTCCTGAGTTCTCTTGTGCTCAGGTATCGCCACAGTGTATTATTGGTTTGTCATAGTGGACAACAAAGGAGATGTTATCATCTTCATTCTTCCTGGCAATATGAGGGAAATGGAAACATCTTGTGCTGCTGTGTGGCCCAAAGGACGAAGAGGAATAGGTGAGTTGGAAACCCGGGTGGTGTTAACATTCTCACCCCTGATCTAAAACATCAGAATTTCACCCAAAATCTGTGCATCTTTGTTGTTTTTTTCTTTTTTCCCGATATCATTCGCATGTACGCAAGCATGCTCAAACACATGAATCATTTTTAATTTGCTTAACAGATCCAAAATGTATTATCTACGGGACAGGGTAGGTGGGGGATGTGGGTGTGTGTGTGTGTGTGGGGGTAAACAAATAAATAAATAAAGAGAGCCTGTGAAATCTGTGAAAAGACATTTGAAGCTGAAAATGGTATTTGCTCCCTGCTGCATGTGTGGAAGTGGAAGACTCTGCAGGCTCCTCTCCCCTCACTCCCTCAATCTTAATGGAGAGGAGACGAGGAGTGCTCCCCTGTGGAGAGGGAGAGATAGGCGTGGGGAGGGTGGGGTGTGTGTGCAGGGGCAACGTGGGAGGAGAAGGGCGGGGGACTGGAGGAGTCATCTCTGTGTAATTAAAGCTATTTTAATGGGAGGTGCCAGGCAGTGGAAGGGAGGTCAGTCCCGATGGAGATGAGTCCCAGAATGACCGGCTCCGTGCCCCCTGCGCCCCCCCCCAATCCCCTACTGTCCCACGAGGCAAGGTCGGTGGAAACTCTTCTTTTTAGCCTGCTGCCACTAAGCGGATTTCACTAGTGGGCCCTCATGGGGAAGGGTGCTTTGGCTGGAGGGGAAAGGGGGGGGTGGGGTGCAAACGGGAGCCCCTGCTTCGGCACCATTGAAAACCCTGATTAACTCCATCCACCAGTCCAAACCCCACCATGCAAATGAAGGCGGCCCGCCACTTTTATGAAGGGGGAAGTGCTTGTCAGTCAGGCTTGGCCGTCCCTTGATGTACTTGCATTGTAATTCTAGGTGTGCTGCTTGTACCGTCTAAGATAGGAGCGCGAGGTTGATTCATCCCCACAGGATTGTTAAAAGGTGGATCCACCAAGTTTTCAAAGTGACTCAAATGGGAGGGGGGCGGCTAGCGCTCTCTTGTCAGCTCTTTCTTTCGCCCATCACAGACATTGGTTTTGAAGATTTTGCTGTCTGACTTTGCGATGGTACATAATGGGGATTCTTTGACAGTGTAGTCATCCCCCGAGGACAGGAGATATGTTTGCTACCTGAGGTATGGTCTACATTGTCTAATGCATCGTTCGCTGCCGTTTAAGTGCTCTGCCGAGTGAGGCTGCTCACTTTTCATTAAATGATGCCGTCGCTTTGCAGGCAGTTTTTTTTACACTGCTCACTTCAAATCATGCACATCTAAGTGGTTAATGGAACACAAAGAACATATATCAAATCTATAAGAGCCTGTTGTCTAAAATTCTATCTGCTTTCGTGTTCTTTGGTCTTTTTTCATGACCCCTTTGGATGCAGTGTGAGGGAGTTTTAGTTAATCCTCCAAAAAACCCAGTGTGGGAGAAAAAAAGGGTTAGGGTGAGGGAAGCAGCCTGAGCTGTAAATGAGGATCTGGGGGTGTGTTGCAGCCTTCTGGGGTCACATCACTTCCCTCGTCCTGTACTCTGCTTCCTCCGGCTGTCACAGCCGTAGCTTAGCAACCCTTCATCACTGAGCCCTCCGTGACCTTGCCGGGGCTTTTTCTTCCTGCTACGTCCTCGTGTTAATCACTGCCAATCCCCTCCGAATTTGACCATGGTTGGGACGAATCAGGAAAGCACATTTTAACTTGGCATTTTCCCCCAATGCAGGTCAATAATTCTTCTGACCTGCTGGCCTTGCTGGATTCATTTCTTCCGACATTGTGTCCTCTCTTACGTGTCCAGAATAACAGAAATGATCTTACAAGCAAATCATTCAATTTACTTTATGTTGATAAAACTGTTGAGCAACCACTAATTAGACTTTCCTCCTCCACTTTCCTACCAACAGTCATTTGGAAGAAGGAATTTGTTGTGAAAGGAGAAATGCATGCTCTGCTTCACGCCTGGCAGAGCAATGGAAAAGGACTTACTTGAAACGAGTGGATGGCGACTCTCCCATCTCCCGCATTTGTCATTTATTAACGCACTTGACCTCATAATCAGACTGCCGACGCAACAAGGCAGCAAACAAGTTGTGTCATGTTATCAATTTATCTAACATGACAAAGTAATAACAGCAATAAATGAACATGTACTTTGGAACGGCGGCATTGCAAATTGAAATGCCGGAGTGTGAGATGTGTTTCTCGCCAAAAGAAGGAGCAATGAAGATGATGGAAAATCTAATATGAAGGAAGACAAGTGTTTACATTGCAGCTTTGTGAGTTTTACATCCTAAGTACTCTGCATCTCTTTTTCGGCATCCCCAGGGCTGTGTTCACTGTTAGCAAAGCATATGCAACAGAATTGAAATACAGTTGCGGGCTGCAGCTCTCCACAAGGAGAGCTGCAACACACCGGTTGATCTAATGAAAATTCCTGCAAATTGAAAAGGCTTGATTGTTATCATTTTGGGTTTATATTTGGTTGATTGTGCGCAGGGCCGAGCGCCTGTTGGGATGGCTGAGTTGGTTCCAGTTTGAGAGTCTGAATCAATCCGTCAATCACACGAGAAAAGACTGTCAAAGACAGTCCAACTCACGCTGGAATACATCTTGATACATATTTCATGCACCTGACCAACCTCTGAAGTCGCTCTCATTTGACATCAATTCTCTGTGCACCCCACAAAGGCCTTGGGCAGTTCACCTGCACACAGGACGGCCCGGCCGGTTCAGTCTTCCTTTATTCTCAGTGCCCCGGGCACTTCACAGTTGTGCAGGTCTGCACACCAAACGGCACATCAGCTCGACAAATACAGAGGGGTGATGGAACACCATGTTCTCAACTGTGTGTCTTCGACTCACCGCACGAGAGCAACAGGCCTCTCCAGACAACACGGAGGAGGCACCTGGAATCATGAAAGGAGGCACCATGGGAGCTTGCAGACCCCAGTACACATGCAGGTCTGGTGCCGATCAGAACCCCATCCTCATCCATTTTCTTGTGTTTCTTTGTAGTGAAGTGAGGAAAGGAGAAGAGTTTTATCATCCTCCACTTATAACTTAATACTTTACCAAAGGAGTGTGGCACAGTTCCTTTTATCTGTGCTTGTTGTTTCTGTAGATGTTAATACCAGTACTGAACTTAACCGATATCTTACTTTGGAAGTGAGAAAGGCCGGGATCCTCAGTGTCACAACAACGCAGATAAAATTCACATTTTGTCATGATGTGACTTATTCCTCCTTGAGTCTAATGATATGATTAAATAATTAAGAAGATTAGCTATTTTTGGCTGTTGCAAATAGTTGTCTGCTGTCTTCAAGACTCGAAGTCAGAAGTAGTAAGAATATGATGTTGCTGCAGCTCTGTGGAGTCTCTTATTGAGGCACTCAGGCAGATGGCAAAGCAGAAAAGGTTTAACTTCACCAAAACCATCATAAATTCCTCATGATTCACATTTGTAAAAGTTGGGGAGGCACTGACACACAATGTTAGGAAAAGAAATCCTCTATGGGTAATTTTTTAAGAAGCTGTGACAAACAAACTGTGTTGTCACATTGTTTTCCTCTAAGTTCTATTGGGGGAAAATGTGGTGTATTTTCACCCTTATTTTTCCAGTTTTGCTTAAAATACCACAGCTTACTCCACTTGGAAATGCATTATGTCAACTTGGCCACAGATGGAAAGGTGGTTAAGATGTGGAGTAACTTTGCAGAAATCAAATTCACCGCAACAAAAATGTCTTGCAGCAGAAGTATTTTTTTCATACAAAATCACTGTGCAAAGCAGTCAGACAAAAGCAGCCATGTGCTGGTGCTTTTTAAAAGCCTGCCTACATGTAGAAATTTTAAATATTCTAGTTTCAGTAATTATTGTACAAGCTTATTAAAACTAAACAGCTTGCTTTTAGTGGTCACTCACCTTGTTCTTCCTCTTCCTGTATTCAGCCAGCCAACACTTCCTGGAAACAAACATAATTACTCTCCATCTGATTGGCTGTCAATAAAAAAAACTTTAATTATACAGCAGCTTGTGTGTGAAGAGGTTTTTCTTTCTGTACTTCTAAAAATAATGACAATAAGTACGAAAATGCTGATGACCCACAACGATGACCAATAAGAATCTCCATTTCATTAGTTCAGCACCTGCTCTCCCCAACTCACGCCGCTGCTCGGACCTTGCCGGCACAGTCCTGCTCCCCGACTCGTTCATCCCCAGCTTCGAACAGGATCTGAAGCTGAAAGTACACCCTGTCATCTTTAGCTTGTAATTGCTCGACTTGCCGTTGCCCCTTCGTTCTCCCGGGCTCCGGCAATTACAGAAATACAATGAGGCCTGGCTTTCCTCGCGGGGTGTAGAATGTATATACTAATTCGCAATAAAGTGCTACAGCTGTCAGTGCATTTTCTGCTCGGTTACTTCAATAAATTGGAACTCTGAGTAGGGAAAAATGGGAATATCGTATTATGTGCTTCCCTCACCAGATTGCGGGGGCCCCCTCTTGCAAACACAATTTGAACAATTCCATTTCCCTGCGATGAGAAAATGTGACTTGTCGTTGCAGAGATAGACAAACGCTGATGCCTCGCCACCCTAATAATGGATTTCGCTTTTCAGGAAACAATTATTAGGGATGAGGAATAAAATAGCACAGTTCTGATGGGTTTTATTTTCAAATTATGTAAATGGGCAGGAACAAAGCTGCTTGATTACAGTTGAGGAACTTCTTCTTTGTCTCTTATAGGTGACCTGCTTCACCTTTTTGTATATAGTGTCAAAGGCTGAGGCTGTGAGCACTCTGTTGCTCTGCTTTGACCCCTACCCATGGTGCTTAGAGCAGCTTCCTCATTGTTTAGTATCAATGATGGCCAGGGCCAGCTGGAGGGTCAGAGCCACTTCCAGATGATTAGTCATCTTCTCCCCCCTCCCCAGTCGCTTGCCATCTCTCTTTCTGTGTTTTTCTCAGCGCTGCTGTCACTCACATCTGCTCCCAATGGCTCGGCGTGTCTCAGGAATCAGCGCCGGCCGGCACCCGGAAGCGCCACGGCTGCAATCCAGAAATGGTGCCGGAAGCGTTTGAAATTGAGGCTCTAATGATGCCACTGCATTATGCAGGATCTGCGGGGTGATGGTGATGCAGCGAGGGAGGGGTGTGTGGAGAGGGGGGGGTACCCAGCAGCCAAATGAAAGCAGAAGGACTGAGAGGGAAGTGGAGCCAGAGTGTGTGTTAGCAGTGTTGTTCTGTAACTGCACGGCGTTAACAGCTGCCCCTGCCATTAACACAATGGGAGAGAGAAAGAGAGGGCTCCTTGTTAGGGATCATTTATTAACTGAGATCATCTTTTCGTTAGCCTTGGGGTAATGACTAATGTCAATGGCAAATTTCACAGTTGTCTAGAGAAATGAATTAGATTTGCAATAAAAAGGCCCCTTGGCTTGTTGTACATGCTCATTTGCTGGAGTTGGTGAACTTGGAGAACTGTAAAGAAACCAAGGATCCTGCCTTAATACCCTCTCCCTTCTCCCTCCTCCCCATCACCACACACTGACCTTTTTCTCTCATTATGAGGAAAAAGGGGGAAAAAAACCTAGGAGTCTGTAAAAAGAAGCCTTACAGTATGTGTGGTAGCACGAGTAACATCATTATGGTGCATTCAGCAATGCAAATGAGACCTATGGATACTGGTGGAAGCGCCGATGTGAACATTTAGCAAAACACACACACAAGCTGCGTGGGACCCGACCCGGACACGCTCGATTCAGCTGTGTGTGTGTCTGCGCAGTTCAAAGATTAAGACTCAGGCGTATTCTTTAATCCATCCATTGAGCAGTAGCAGAGTGTGGAGACAGAATGGACTGGGTACAATGACCCCCCGTCGGTGGAGACTCACGCCATCTCAGACGCTCCTGATGGCACCACAAAACCGGCCCTCACCTACGCGAGCCCCCTCCCACACAAAAGAACCTGTCAGGATGGACCCCCGCCTCCTACTTGCACACACACACACACACACTCAGAAACAAACCATCCACCCTACACTGCTGTCATCGCCGGCGGGGGTACCCCACTAAGAATAGTGGACCCCCAAAAAACAGCACTCTTTCTCCCTCCCAGCATTCTCCTCTCTCCCTCTCTCTCGCTTTTTTCTTTTACAGGACAGATGACACAATGCGGTGATTCACACTGGGGCTGGGCACTCACTATACTGTAGGCAGCCTCCATTGGCCCATGTGCGGCTGGCTCACAGCGTGGGGTTAATTGCGAGCGAGGTTAACAAAATAGGAGACAAAAATCAGTTTCAGAAGAGGCCGGGGGACCCAGGAGGCTGCAGTGAGATGAAGTGGAGCCTGGAATGCAATGTGTGTGTGTGTGTGTGCCTGTGTGTGCAAGTGTGCTAGTGTGTGTGTGTCTGTGTGGGCACAGACCTGGGTCAGATATTATTTGCAAATAATTCTTGCTGTTTGTCTTCGTCTGTGCATCGTCACAGAGGGCCGGCAGGTTTTACAGGATGAGGACAGTTCAGACGGCTTTTTTTGAAAGAAAAAGTGTGACATTCACTTCATAGTTTTGTTGCCCTGCTAGTCTCACATAAAATATATATCAGTTTTATTGCCACAACCAGAAGCTTGTCTATCATTTAGCTGGTCGACAGAAGATGAATCAACTGAATTTGGATAATTGATTAAATTCTTTCAGTAGATCAATAGCAATCACTACAAATGTCAAGGATTTTTGCCACATGGGGGCAGCAGAATGAGCTTTAAATCTAATGATTCTAATGCACAGTAATGACTTAGTCAGGTGACAGTTTGTCAAACAGTTGCCTTGCTCCACATCCAGGAACTACATCAATATTTAGTAGTTGCATCTGACCAGTGGAGGTCACTGTCCTTTTAGCTCTGGTTTGGTCTCCTTTTTAGCTGCTAAATTCTCCTCTATTTTTGAGCTCAAAACCCAAAGATTAAAACATCAAGAAGATTTATATTCACCCTGACACAAATTATTCCTCAGAGCAGATAAAAGATGCCAAATAAACAAAATAACAAAGCAGTGATGTGGTTTGCATGAATGGATGCTAAGTATTTGTTACATCAACACACGATGCAGCATCAGTACAGTGTGGCACCATAAAGCCTCAGCTGTGGGTTATTAGGGAGCGGTATAGCAGTCAGTCACTTGCCGTACAGTTTCTCCACAATCACATTTTTGAAAATGGATGTAACATTTAGCTGTTAATACCAGCTGCTGGAGTGTTCGTCTTCAGATGATTTAATTGCCCGGCAATTTTCTCCTGTCAAAAAAGCAATGTGCACCTCAGATGAAAACGAGCGAATGCAAGTGGGAGAGTTAATTAGCGACCTCGTTAGGGACCTGGAAGTGTCTGGTGGGGCCTCTGTGTGTGTGTGTGTACTTGTGCGTGTCTGTTTCTATCTGTGTCTTTGTCTGTGCAGCTGTGTGTGTCTGTGTGTTCACTCATGACTAGGAAATCTGAGAAGGCATGTAGTAAGGACCTAATCTGTCGCTGTATGTATACATGACCAGTTTACCCTGTGTGACTGGCAGGATGCTCACGTTGTGAGCCAATTGGATGATATGTGTGTACGCACTAATGCATTGTGGGTGACAGCTGGGGTTGCTATGGCATCCAGATGTGGATCTGCGGCTGGATTAGGCTATGCATTTATGAAGACCATTCATTTTTGATTTGCTTTGGGAGGTGCATCTTCAGACATTAATCAAATCATGTTAATCGCAGATAAACACAAGTGTAAATGATACAAGCATTTCTATCTGTACAAAATGAAAGTTTAATCATCAACCAATGAGCTTTCTGATTGGCCAATCACAGTCTGTTGTCACCAGTCACCAGGTTTTGTGGAGAAAGGAATCAGTTGTGAGTGCTGATGACCTGTGACCTCACAAACAAAGTTAAATGTGTGAGTTTAGGGTACATGTGTCACTGTGTTACTGCAATCAATCTGTTGTCAGGTGCAGATGCCTGTCAATGACGGCTATCCTCGATTTAATTTCATGAAAGCAGCCAAACTTCTAAAATTTCAATCACAGTTTTAAGACTTATTTGCTGAGACATGTCTGCCCTTCAAAATTATTGGATTATGGCAGAGATGTAGTGCCTTGCAAAAAAACCCTCCTAAAAAACATCGTCATCTTCCAAGGGCGTGTTGTGATGCTGGAGGAACGGGCTGCATGCGGCGCTCTGGCTGAGTGAACTCTGTTGGTTTGGGGAGTGGTGCAGTAATTTGTTAAGACTGGGCCCCTGAATTATTAAAGGCATATGAGTGTAAATAATTCACTGATCACCAAACAGCATGACAGGCCATTCATCAGCATGTGTCCCGTCGTGTGTGCGGGGGGCGTAAGTGTTTGTGGTGTGTGTGCCTTGTGGTGGGAGGAGGTGGGTGGCAGAGAGTGGGAGGTCGTGGGTTAGAGCTGAGGTTTTGAGGAGGAAGCCAGCCTCCAAATAAGATCTTT
Source organism: Psettodes erumei (assembly GCA_016785225.1). NCBI lineage: Eukaryota > Metazoa > Chordata > Actinopteri > Pleuronectiformes > Psettodidae > Psettodes > Psettodes erumei. Next base: position 2,534,424 of record JAFBJZ010000953.1, read on the forward strand.
TTTGGTGTATTTTTTCCTGTTTCTGCTGCTAAGATGAATTTCTGCACCACTGTACCTTAATTACACCTCCATGAGCTAAAGTATTACGAACAGGAAGTGGAGGTTGAGGGAAAACTCACAGCGTGTGAGTTTTTGCACTTTGTGGAATTATCTGAATGAAAGTGCTTCATCATAACCTGCTTTGAATCTTTATTTCCGGGAATTCAACCTTGCTCTGCCTCCTGTTTTTTTGTCTTCTCAATGGCAAAGCGAGTATGGTGACAAATTGCCATAAACAGGCAGAAAGCATGCAAATGCAGCCAGGAGACAAATGTCCAACCTTGTGTTTAGTCTGAAGCTAAGGTCATCCACCCTCCCATCTATCACTGCTCTAATCAGCTCCACACAGCCCCAGTGCATAGCTGGGTACCTGCTGCATAGATAACAAGAAGAGGAGGGGGGAGAGAAGAGGGGAAGAGGGGAGCGATAAAAACTAAACTGATAAAAGATTCAACAAGTAAACATTCATATTGCTCTGGAGCAGCTTGTGTTTTGTTCAGATGGGTTACTCTGTTCCATCTTTATATGTTATACATCTTTATATTTCTCCTGCTTTACACATTTAGGACATGCTGGTGTTTGCATGCTCCCAAACTGTTTTTTTCCTGGGGTTTTTTGCCCATCAGGTGCAGACAGAGCAGACTGACCCATGATCGCAGAGCTGTATTTGAAGGTGATTGGAGATGAGCTGCATTGAAATGTTCGAGGTTCAGGGAGGGGGCGTGGGGGGAGGCAAATCCAGATGTCTGGCCCGGTTGTAATTGCAGTTACACTTGTCTTTTTCAGACTGCAACACCCAGGTGCATAATTGAAAAGAAAGCCTGTCTACTGTTTTGATTTTACCTTCGATCACTCCCCTTTTGTTATTCCTTGAGTTCATTTTCACATAAATTGAAACCTACACTGCTTTCTATTTGATAATACCCCCCAACCCCCCACCCTCTTCCTTTCTGTCTTTGTGCTCCTGACGAGTGTTTCGTTTTGGCCCCATCAAGCGATCCAGAGATAGTTGAATTAGAGCCTTGCCCCGCGCAATTAAAATCTTATTATTGCTCGAGTGTGACCCAGCCTAATTTAATTGCTGTACATGCTCAAAAAATGATGAATAGATACAGTTTGTAAATAGCCTGGGCAATGATGATAACGCCAGAGATATGGTTAGTTGAGTGCATTATTTCTTGCTAAAATAAACATTTGGGAAACGCAATTCGGCTCGGCACATTGGATTCCTGAAATGTTAGCAGCGTCTTATTCGTAATCACTCGAAATGAAAGATCAAAGGACATGCTCCCTCCCGAGGGAGGAAGTTTACTGGGGTAAAGGAAGAGTTGTGACTCATGCATATAGCCCATTAATCATTCAGCTTGCCTACCGTCATCGCTCGCACACTGGGTGACAATGGAGGTGGATATTTGTGATGAGACATTTTGTATCCCCCCACCCCAGCAAAGTGCAGCAGAAACCTCAAAAGTTTTACAAGGCGTGAGTCATCAGATGGATAGAACATGTTTAATTTTGCCTCTTCAAAACAGTCAGGACCTGGGATTTAGACTTAAGAATAGTGCTAGAGAATAATAGTAGTCAATAGAAAAGTGCTGTCATATAAATCTGAGAGTGTGTTTTTGTCCACATGTGTGTATGTGTGTATTCAGTTGTCCAGCAGTGCAAGGTAAATGGGTGTGCGCTCATTAATCTCCGAGTGTGTGATGGAGCAGAGAGTTCGGGCCAAGCTGCTGAATGTCTGAGCAGGACGCTGTGCATGTGATTTATCGGGAGGAGCGTGCATTAAGGTCCATTCGTAGCCATTAGCCGGACAGCTAAGGACGACGCCACCTCCTGCTATGGCCACAGGGATGGTGAGCAAGTCCTTGGGGTTTACAGTCCAAGGCTGGGTACATCTTGTCCAGCACGTTTTTAAGAGCTACATATGGCATGGTGATGCTGTGGTGAGATTTTCATGTTGTTGACAGCCCCATCACTGCCAAGATTAAAAGTTTGACCCCAAAATAAGGTACCCATGCCAAAAGATGCATCCATACCCCCGTACAAGCAGCCATATAGTTTTCATCCAAAGCAATACAACGCCACAGAATCCTAACTCTGTAAATCAGAGGTCCCAGTGTTACAGCAGAAACACTTGCCTGATTTGTAAGCAGAGTGCTTGACAGATAGTAACTATTTTATTTTGGTTTTGTCATTTTCAGACTTGTGCATAAAAAAGGTGAATGGTTGCTCAGTGGTTAAACAAAGTCCAGCGCTGATTTTACACCAAACCTGGCACACAGACACTATCACTTTTTTTTTATTGATATTTACATTGTTTTAATCAGATGTACCTTCATTGGCTTGTAAACTGTGTGTTTGCATCTGTGTGTGCATGCAAAAATTTTGTGTTTGTACTTGTGCCCATGTCTGTGTCCAAGTGTGTGTTTGTGAGCTATCTCATCCAGTGTCAGTGGCTGTGTGAATAAGCGAGGTGATGGGGTTATGGGGGGTGTCAAGGGGAGGGGGAGAGGGGGGTCACTCTATTTTGGCTGAGGTAATCCATCCATTGTGTTGAACTTCTTCATCTGTATCAATTCATTGAAAACACACTGGCCCTGTGGAGTGAAACTGAGCTGGCCCGGTCCTTTCTTGACAGGGCAACCAAAGAGAGTGGGAGACAGAGTACTGCTGAATTGGGGGTGGAGGGGGCTGGTTCTGGGGGTTTGGGTGGGGATCCATCAGGGAGACTTCTTGGGGGGGGGGGTTGCTGGTAACGGACCATGGGAAAAACACAATCTCTGGCCCCTCTATAGCACTTGTTCCACCCCACTTCACCCACACACCCAGCCTGTGTGTGCCACTTGTCACTGACCCTTGCAACCCCCTTCTCATTCTCCTCGAGCCTTTGAGCTTGTCTCTCTCTGGGCTGCAGATGTGTGTGTATGCCTCCACCACTACCAACACCCCCACCACCTCCCGAGACCTGCAGACCTCCACACTCTAAGGCCTCTGCCTCCACCTCTCACGCCAGGGAAGGTGAAGCGTGGTGGGGCAGAGGCTGCGCCCAGAACCCTTCTGTATCCAGCCCCGGCGAAGAATGGACCAAAGGAATAAAAAATAACACATAGGAGCCCTTGTCTTTGTCGCTGCACAAAGGGGACACAGGCCAGGGAAAAAAGGAGAAAAAATAATAGTGAACATGAACGTGCTGGTGATTAGTGTGCACATACACATGTTCTGGCTGTGTATATGTTTCATCTCAGGGCTGTAGGAAGAGGAGGAGGTGTGTTTGTGTGCGTGTGTGTTGGCAGGGGACTATTGCTGCAAGATGCACCCTCAGTGACAGAATAGTAATTGGTCTAAGGTATCTGTTCCCTTTGCCACGAGTGACAATGTAAGCTTTCATTACAACATACAGCAAAAATACTGGTGAGATGAATCATCACTACGCACCATTAGACAATCTTCTTTCAATAACTGAATTTGTCAGCGGTATCCGTTTCAACCAGGAGAGCTGTCGTCATATTCTGATGATGAAGGTGATCACTATCGACTGCCACAGGAATATCTGTATTCCTTAATTATTCCCCTCCTTCTTCTTTTGCTTGTCAATCACTGCTGTTGATGAATAGAGTCACTTGATTAAGCATCGCCGCTGACATTACAAGATGGATTTTAATCTGTGATGAGGCATTATCATTATCATTGATTAATTGTTAAAACGTGCCATTGGGTGGAAGCTTTCAGTGTAAGTGATCAGATGTGGGTGGAGTAGCTACAAACTGTACTCAAGTATAAGTAAAAGTATTAATAGAAGTAATTATTTGAGTAAGAGTAAGTAAGTATGTAGTGAAAGTAGTGACTACTCAAGTACTGATTTACTACTGACTTGCTGTTTAAATAAACAGAAAGACAAAAGACAAAGCACAATATCAAATAGCAATTTGCCAACTAGGATATTGTTAAGACATGACTTATCAACGTCCACGATGAGTTTGTGTGATCATGTTTCTTGTTTTATCCATTGGCGACCACTCAGTTTGTGTTTGTTTCTTTATGGCGGATGGTTTGTTTGCTTGTGTTCCGGTCTGCGCTGTGGGGCTGTAATTGGCGGGGAGTTGTTACCATGTGACTAGATGACTACGTTTCATTGGTGACAATTGAGTCACGTGACACATATTTTGGCTCTAACTCCTTGCTGTCGGAAGTGGATAATGGCGCATTAAAACATGTTAGTAAATAAAAGTAACGCGCCAAGGCGGCCAAATGTCACGGAGTAAAAGCAGCGTTCTTTCGTCACACATGTGCTCCAGTAAAAATAAAGTAAGTATGCTGCATTAAAACTACTTTTTCAGGTACAATTTATTCAAAAGGTGACTCAATTTGTAACAGCGTAAATGTAGCTTTTTAGCTAGTCACTTTACATTGAGTTTGCTACTATTACAAGTACAGTTCATCCCAAAACTGACTCGTAATTGTAATGGAGTACATGTAGCGTGTTACTACATATCTCTGGTGTAAAGTGAGTGGGGTGGCGCCAACATTCAGAATCTGTAAAGTCGCATTTGATGCTCCTTTTGCCGTGTAAAATGTAGAACTAATGCTAATTGCAGCGGCTGCTGAGGGATTTCTGCATTTCCCAAATTCATGACGAAGCAAATGCAAATCTGCTTTATAGCATCACCCAGCTTCTTCTCCACCCCCCCCCTTTATGTTAAGCTCTTCTGGAGCTGTGATGCTGAAGCAAGCCCAAGAGAGTCTTTCTGAGGGAGGAGAAGGAAGAGCAGCAGCCAGCAGGGGGAGGTAAGACAAAAGGAAAAAGTAAAGGAGCTTAAGAGTGGGAGAGGGGAAGTGGGAGAGGAGAAGAAGACGGGGGGAGGCCGGAGGAGGCTCTGTGCTGGGACTCCTATCCTTCCCATTGGTTTTTGGTTGTGTGCACTAGTGTGCACCAGCTGAGTGGCAGCCGGGACCCCCCAGCCCCCCTTCAGGTGGCCCTGGGAGAGGAGGCCAGCATCGTGGCTGTGCGGTGGCCTTTCCTGTGTCCAGCTGTGAGCTCCGTGTACAATACTGTATTTTGGAGCTGACCAACAAGAAAAAGACATCGTACTGTACAACAATGACTTTTGAAGGAGGAAGGAGGGAGAATGTGTGGAGGGGGAAGAAAAGAGTATGTACAGTCAATTTACATCACATTGGAATCACATTTTTGGATTTTGCAGCCTTGCCATTAAAGAATATCTGTGCTGACATGCATTACTCATGTAGGACGTCTTCAAAAAATGTCAATTTGAGGAAATAAACTCAGTATTTCAAAGCACAGACTGTGTTTGCTATACATGCATTGTTTAGTTGCCCCAGGATGACTGATTGAGTTCAGCTGAATATTGAGATAATTTTCTTGAGCATGTGGCCATTTCTTTTCAAATGCAGCCTGCAGTATGTTTCTGTTTGTATCGAACACTGACTGACTGGAACCTGACAAATCTTCACCTTTTTATACCAGCTACCGACATGAAAAAATGTAAAACCTGCCATTTCCTGTCTTTTCAGGTTGTGAACTTCTGCTGCCCTGTTCGTAAGCTCATTTTCACTGAACCTGGATCAGCCAACTTCCTCTCTTCTTTCATCCCATCCACACACTGTGAGTAGACAGAAGTGTTCGCTTTCTCTCTTGCAGAATCTGTAAAATCAAACTAATGAATGTGCACAGCTCGTCAGAGAATCATTTGGAACAGGAAGAGAATGAGGCTGTTAGAGTCCCCTGGGGTTGTTATTCTTTTTTTTTGTTAGTAGGGGTGTAAAGGTGTATCTTTTTTTCTTTTTTGATCCTGAAGGGAGCACTTTGTTTTCCGAAATATCAACGTTATGTGATTTATTGATGCATAAATGTTTAAAAAAAAACTATTTGACAAACTACATCTGGCTGCAATTTAAGGCAGATACACAGCGTTTTCCCAAGTCCAGCAGCTTTCACCTCTGTTGGCTTTTTAGAAATAATAGATTACTTAATTTTCACTACCTAAAGAGTTTAAGTTCACAGCCTATTTTCAGGTTGTGACACCAGGAAGGGCTGTGAAGGCCCCCCCAGACACACACTTCTGTTGAGCTGCACAGCCACAGTATATGCTTTACTGTACTTGAGTGAGAGTATCACATATCGCAGCAGCTGCTGTCTGTTTGTCTGTACGTGATGTTAAAGAGTAGTCACCAAACAAAGGACACACAATTTCACTTGTTTTTATTCTTGCTAGTTATGTCTCTAAAAATTCAGCCCCTCGGTTTTTGCGGGAAGTACTTTGCTAAGAAGTCCCGCAGGTCAGTATCAAATTTAAGAGCTTTAATGCTGGTGTTTCATCACAGTTCTAATGCAGTGACTTGCGTGTTTTCACATCAACACTTTACATTCTGCCTGCTGTCAATCACCTGACACCCCGACAGGAAGGAAACTGAAGTTTCTTCCAGGAAGTGATCCTTCAGAACAAACTGCATTGTTAAATCAAGCTCTTTTTATTTAGGGAGTCTTTGTTGGCCAGGACAGTAGTTACTTTTAGACTAGATTTCAAACTAGATACTTGAAAAAAATTCAGAACGGGAGTAAGTAAGCCCTATGTTTTTAGCAAATATCATGTGTGTAGGTGAGTCACGCCTGGTTGCTTGAGTGAAAGGTGTTAGTGGTGATGGTGGAAGACAGAGCAGGGAAAGTATCCAAGGGCACTCCAGTTTGCTCCGGCGCCCTGAGCCGCCTCTGTGTGCGTGCATGAGCCTCATTTCTCTCAGATGAGAAGGAGAGAGGGGAAGAAAAGCAAAAGAAATAAAGGATGTTGGGTTTGAGGGGGATGAAGGAAGGAGAGGAGAGGTTGGAGAGGGCAAGAGAGAGGTTGTGGTGGGGGGGGTCGAGGGAGGCATGGCTATAGCTGTCCGACGAGATCCGCTCACAGCTGCCTCTCCTCCTCAAACGGCTCCTCTGGTGAAAAGGGCCCTGAGTGGCGAGCGGATCCATTTCAGCACGGAAACCCCACACACACAAAGCTCTGAAAGCTGCTCTTATGCCACGTCTCGGTATCTCTTACCTGTTAGCCCGATTAATTATTCCCCCAAGTACAGGAGCCAGGGAAAGGAGACACCACGGATGGGCCGGCAAGATAGGGCTGCACTCTCTCAACTGAATGAGAGAGGCCAGATAAAGAAAGAGTGGGTGGTGTGGGGTGAAAGGTTTGAAGAAAAGGGGTAGAGCTCTCTGTTGTGTCTCCTCTCTTTCACTCAGCCTACAGTGCGAGCCTTCAATCTCCAGTGGCTAATGTACTAGAAAGTTGCTCGTACAAAATACCCACACTTTCTTAGTCACAGTAGAGTGGCTCAAGAGCTGGTAGCATAGTTAATCACCATTTTTTTTGTTTTGTTTTGCTGTTGTTTTTGCCCCGCTCCTCTCCATCTATCAGCTCCAGCAGCAGTGTGCGGGACACGTGAACGACAGCTCATCCCTTCTGGGAAAAAAAGTGGAGCTGCGTTGTTTCCGCTGTTGGGGTTGCGCACCCTGGAGCGTGTCGTGTGGATGGCTTTTTTGGCAGGAAAAGCCACTGACGCAGTGACCAGGAACTCCATTAAATGTGGCACCCGCTTACATGCCCTGATTGTTCCGGCCACAAGGAAGCGATGTGTGTTTGTGCAAGACTGTGTGGTCAGATTTGAGATGTCTGATCAGCTGATTTCACTCAGTATTTAAGGCAGACTGCACAAAAACATAATTCAGAGTCCAAATCTGCCTCTCTGCAATTTCTTGATGACACCCATTTGCCTCAGATCTGGGCATCCAATCGTTTTCATGAACGAGCACTTCCTGGTTATGCAGAGCAGGGGTTTCCATGGCTATCAATCAGCCAATAGTGGCGCAGCTCCTCAGAGCAGTGTGTTGAGAGCGGGGGGTCTCTGGGGCAGCCTGTCTTTTTAAACAAGGCCAGACACTTCACAGACAGGGAGAGGGCCAATTAATTCTGCCGGGGGCAACGCTCCCAGGTTAGCATTTGCTTATAGTGATAAATTGGCGCTTTGTATCCACAGTAAACTACCTGGGCTACCCCCCTGTTTTGGCTGGCTTGGCAGGTCCAGGAGTGATGTCATGGGGTTCAGGCTGATTAGTCGGGCGTGCCTCGTCCTTTTTCACGGGGTCACTGCACTACTGTCTGTGTAAAAAATAATTAAAAGCTGGCTGGGTTTAGTGTCCGTGCTAATGCCAGCACGTCACCAGCATCTACTGGGGAGGAAAAAGAGGGCGCACCCGAGTGGATACGAGGCGAAAGAAACCTTGGTATTTACAGCATCGTTCTGCTGAAGGGGAACATGGGAAGTATGCATCTGTCTCTTAATTTGTGCATTCATAGATCAGCTAATGTTCATGTTAACAGGGCCACAATACCATTTGATAAATGACGGGAAATGCTTCCTCTTTCCCAGTGAAACTTGATGACTCTCAGAAATGATAATCTAACTACAGATAATAGTATCCTGATGTAAACAGTGTGCATCTTCATCCTCGGCCCTTCCTGATCTCATCCCAGTCTCATAAAGCTACCGTGACTAGAAGTAGCCCCTGGTGACTCGCTTTTGCACAGCCATGTGGCCATGTGGTCTGAATTTAGCCATCCTTTATCTCCCTCTCCCATCCGGCTTCCTTTCCTTACTCTCAGTCTTTGCTAAGTGGTTGCATGCATACATGTGTCTTCAGAGTCCAGTGAGCACCAAAGCAGCAGTACTGCAGACCAAACAGAGCGGGGGCGAATCGGATATTTTATTTACTTATTATTTAAATACTTTTTCCCCGCCACCTCATTATTTCCTCGGCTACAGTTCAGCATCCTTGCGGCATTCCCCTTTAAAATCTTCCCCCAAGGTGAGAAAGGTTGAACTCTTTTTTTTCTGTCTTTCATGTGAGCGGCGCGAACAAAAAGTCACGGCCAATTTCCTTTTTAACGTGGACACGGGGAGAAAAAACAACAAGTGCGAGAGAAATAAAACAGCCTTCAGTCGCCAAGTCGGGATCTTTGATTTGCGATATCAAAGCGGAGCGCGATCCCTGGGTTGCCGCGGCTCCCAAGGTCGGAGCACGCAGACCTACATTGCCTGTATCTGATTGGCTGGCGGTTCAGTGGCACTGCACATTTCCCTAAGTGAAACAGGGCTCCATTAGGGTACAGGTAGAAAGCAAATTTTTCCACTAAACAAATTGCGTAAATTATGATGAAATAGCACGCAATCCTTTAACCACCCTTTTTTTATTTGTTTATCACATCGTTGCAAATTGAATTTCCATCAAGGACTCACAGAGGATGATGGAAATGTAGAGTAATGGGTGCATATTTTGTTGTAACTTGGTAAGGAACGCTGTTGAGGTTGTAAACTTCTTTACTTTTATTACAGAAAAATGAAGACACAACTACTGTTTCTAAAAGATGAAGCGAGTGAGAAATATCCAATAAAAACAGCTGTTTTCCGACAGCGTCTGTCTGTCCTCCCTTTAGCACTCATTACTTCCAGCTGACCGCTTTATCAGAGCGGTTCGGTCCCGTCTGGACCCGAGCCGCCGGTCCTCCGCTAACAACTGAAAAGGGGAAGTTGATATCGCTCCCACTGTTGGCTGAGCAGTGCCCAGAGGTTTCCCCTCATGGGGGGTCCTGAGAATGTCACTCTCACTCCCATACAGGAGACCCCCTCCATCTCCTCTTCCACCTCCTCCTCCCATTATATTCACCTACATTATCTCCAAATGTCACTGAGAGTAAAACCAGTAGCACAGGGAGGTATCGGGTTTATCATAGATGGAACCGCTGCAGTTATAATGTCTCCTAAATACCAATATTAACCAGCAGTCACTTGATCCAACTCATTAAGTGTTTGGGTTAAACCTGATGTAGCCACGTTCTTGTTATTTAAAGAATAAAAATGTACCAATAAGCCATCGACCATAGGACAAAGAAAAACTCAAAGCTTATGTACATTGCTTGGGGATCAGTGCACTTTGAGTTGGACTAACACAGTATTTGCTTTGGTCTTATTTCATGGCATGTGTTGATATTTAGAAAATTTTAGAGTATTATAAACTTTGTTATGGGTGTTTTTCTTAGACCTAAACTTCACCTCCGTGTCAAAAGCTTTCGACTACTACCTGCATGTCCTTACTCTTATTCCGATATGCCCTAACAGCCCTTATATGCAGGTTCCTGATATTCTCATGTCGTGTCTTTCTGGGGAAGTTGAGTCATGGCCTCAGGACTATTTAGTGTGTTAAATACAGGATACATGCACATCTGAAGGGGGCTCTGTCCCAACTTTAAGTACCGTCAGCACATTTCCTCCGTTGGCTCAGCTCATTATAACTGCAGCTTTATGAAATGTGACACTGTGAATAGTGAATAGTTTTTTTTTTTTTTTTTGCAAGAGCCATGAGTTCAATTGAAACAGTGGGATATGACAGATCTTTCCTGAAAGGCTACAAACACCTGGTGGTTATGGGTTTGGACAGCAGACATGTCATATTGACGGCTTTCCCCCTCCCTCCACTTCAGCAGCACCCCAAGCTCCAGCTTTTGTGTTGTTTTTTTTTTTAACACCCTGAAATTGTCAATCGAGTCAGTGGCCTGGACAAGCTCTTTCTTTGTGACGCCAGGGCTTTAAAATGGTGCCAACTGAGCAGCATGGACGAAGGATTTGAAAAAGGCACAATGAGCTGGAAAAAAAATCCAAGCTACCTGGGAAACAAAACCAGGGGCAGGCGAGAAAATGTCGAAGAAAGAGAAAAGGGGGGAGAGGGGGAAAAAAAGTGTCACAGACTGACCCTCCCTCCTCTCTATTCCCCAGCCAATTCTGAGTCCTCGGAGTGAGCGGCAGGCATTTCTAGTCTTGAGAGGAGTGACGGAGAGAAAGGCAGGGACAAAAAAGAAAAAAAAAATGGAGAGAAAGAAAGTGAGAGCCCATCTGAGTGAGGGGGTAGAACAAGAGAGAAGAGAGTGGCGGGGTGGGGGGTGGAGGGAGAGCAACTTGAATCGTTGTCATCAGCTCCGTCACGTTGAATAGGCCTAATGAATGCGAGTGAGTGTTGAGGAGCCATGGCCAGCTCTATCAAGGCAGGTAATACCGCCCAGATTTAATTGGGAGCAGGTATTGGAAGGGCTGTATTACTTTAATTGGGTAGGGGTTCTCTAAATGGAAAAGACAAAGTATAATGGCCAAATTGTGGCGCACAATAGCACTTAGCCTGGGATTGTATGCATTCGCTAATCTGCCCTGGAATGAGGCAATTCTGAACAATTTTCTCAGTGAAACCAGCTGCAGAAAGCCGGTCCCCCCCTTTTTTTGTTCTCCCTTGGGAAAATGTAAGATTGAAACAGAAAATACCTTTACCCAGGCAATCATTTGCCACGTGTGGAAAGCGGATACAGCAGTGAGTGGTGCAAAAAAAAAGAAAAAGAGAAAGGGAAAAAAAGAGCGACGCAGAGAGAGAAAGGGGAATCTTTGTAGAGGGGGGAGAATGGAAGGCAGAGGAGATAAAGCAGGGCTCAAAGTGGGGCCTGTCACGGTCGCCAATGAGAGAATAAAGTGATGACATTTACAGTGACAGATGAGACTGCGAGGGAGAACTGCCCACTATTTAGAGGGAGGAATCTGATATTTAACAGACATGACCTCTGATAATTAACGGTGCGCGTGTGTTTAGTGGTGGGCCTTGTCATTATTAATGACAGGCTGAGATGCTGATATCCGCCCGATCTTAATGAAGTAGAGCCGGCGATGCCAGGATGTTGGGATGCAGGAGCTGATCCGGATGCATTTTGTTCTCTGGAGCTGTGCCCACTTTCAGTCCAAATTTTGCAGAAGTTCATCTGAACAGGAGTGGAGAAGGGCCCCCCCACCCCCATCACTTCCTCCCACTTGCAGGAAAACACTGCGACTATAACCCCTGCACTCGCCATGGACAGGAAGTGCTTAGCAGCACGCTGCCACATTATCCCAGCATGCACTGTGCTAGCGCGCTCAGCCTTGTGTAGCTTATCACCAAGGGAAATGGAGGGAAGAGCAGAGACGGCGGAGAACTCGAAGCCATGTTCGCATCAAAAGAAAGAAGTCTGTTTTTTTTTTTTTTATCACTCCTCTGCTCTCAGTTTCAGGCGGGAGTAAAGGGGTAAGGTGGGGGGGGCAGGGGAGCTAAGTTGTACCATAATTGTGCTGGTGAAGTGAGAATGATTGCTTTTTATTGTCCATTGTCCCCACAGGTTAGTGCGAGGAAGGTATTGTGTATCCTCATACTGTGGGGTGGGGGTGGTGGGGGTGGTGGTGGACAAAGCAGGCAGCGGTGAGGGCCTCTCCTTTTAGCCCAGGTGGGTTTCGCATTTAGCCTGAAAAGCCGGCAGAGATGAGAGATAGCGGGCCGGACGCTGCGCTTGCTGAAAGGACGTCACACTGGGTCGTGGTGCTGCCCCGCGGTCCAGAACATTCCCTCCTCTCGGGGCACAGATGCTTACCCTCACAAAGACTCACAAGAAAGTTTCTTAGCGTGACAGCGAGCGATTCAAACCCGCCACTCTTTCCATTTTGCCGTCATAGAGTCCAAACTGTAATGACTCTATCTCCTAGACAGCATTGTAACAAGAGAGAAAAAAAACAACCCAACAGCCGTATTGTCCCAAGGAAGCAAACCTTGGCATATTGTTTGAAGGCTAAATTGCTCCCTGCGAAATGCACCCTCTGCTTTATTGCAGTCGTCTCACCCATTAAATGTGTGGGTATTGTGTATGGATTACAATAGCTAAGAGGAACCCAGGGACAGCTTAACCGCTCAGAGAGAGAGGAGAGTCTATAAAAAGCGGCGAGAGAGACTGGGGTTTTTGTCAGGAGACGCATGCTTGCTTTCCCACCTGGTGAGGAGAGGAGAAGAGAGGGTTTTAGGGGAAAACTCATTGTCATGAATATTACATGTGGAGGAGACAGAGGAGGGAGGAGGCGGGAGGAAGTGGCCAACTCCAGAATAGAACATTCCTGTATATTAGATTACTGTACAGCAATTCCTCAGAGGGAAACTCTTGATTAACTTGTACCAAGTGTGTCTGGCAATTAGTTACACTCTGCAGTGGGTAATCCATTGGTATCAGAATGACTTAGTAATGATATGTAATTAAAAGATGAATGACTGTGTTGCTCATGTGTAATACAAATTGGATCTGGAGCGCGCTTTGAAAATGCACTGGACTCAAATTTATTAGATGAATGCTGAAATGTATCAACTCAGTGCTTTTTTACCTGCTGGCCGAGACAGTCTGGTTTGTGTTGAACGACTTGAAACAACCTCGAGCTGCTTTTTTTTTTTTTTTTTTTTCTCTTCTCGCTCCGTTTCTTGTGATTGCGAAATTAAGAAACCATCATCTCATCAATTGTAAGGAGCTTCTCAAGTATTGCTTGGATGATTATCTGAAGTTTTATACAGCAGTTTGGATTTTTTCTTAGAAATAAGTGTTGGTCTACTGGATAAAAAACATCCCTTGTTTACTAGTTGTCCGTCAGTTGTGGCTTTATTGTGCAAATTGAACTTTAAGTTATGATTTAACAAGCGAACGTCTCATGATGGAGGTGTCACTTTTGTGAAGTCTGGGGTGTCTGTTGCAGGGCGGGTGTTTGTGCATCCTGTCTTGTCTTTGCTGAATTAACCTGTCCATAGGTGCCGTTTAAAAAAAAAAAAAAAAAAAATTGTTAACCCCCCAGTTGCTCCCACAAAGACTCAGACTCATGACTCTGTGAATACAGACACAGATGTACAGGTTTCAAAATTAAGCTTCTGCATTTTCACAAGTCTCTCTTTCACCGTCCACATCCCACACAGTCCTAACACATGTTGCGTTCAGTGACTTCTTTACGAATCAGGCGTTTGTCACTTTTAATGAACATTATTTCGCACCTGGCGCGAGGACAATCTGCCGTGCAGATGTACATTGCTTCAGCGCCACCGCGGCAGCTTCTGTTTGGACCGAACATTCAAAAAGGTGTTAATTTGTTGGGAGATGTATTTTTAACACCATCAGACCATCAAAAAGATGAAGATGTAAGAGCAGTGGATTGGAGAAAACAGTTACTGCATCAGATTCATCGGACGGAAATGTAATTAACTGCAAATGAACTGGCGCCTGATACTTCAAAATGTAGCCAAAGCAGCACTTTGAAATTCTCACTTTGTTTTCTGCTTTTAAAAATTATCCATTTAAAAAACTATTTATTCAATTCATCTTTAAAAAGACAAAACATTTTCCCTTTCAATACACATATTTTTAACTGATATCAGCATCTGATTGAAGCAACAGAAAAACATGTCAACAACAAAACAGACCTCGCTTGTCCTACTTTATGGCTCAGTTTTTGCAGTTAAGGTGAAATAATACTATCTTATTTTCTCGTATTCGGGGCCAGGTAAACTTCTACCTACGTGCAAAGGTGATTTCACTTGGTCTGATGACAATTCACCTTTTTACCAGCAGGTATTAGTCAATATTTGGTGGATTGCTGCAGCATTTTGTAACATCCTTTGTAGGATTCAAATATTCCAAGTTCAAGTCGAACTCTTGGAGCTCGACTCAACTTGTCCCCATTAGGGCAAATCCTTGCGCTGTGCTTTTTGTGTGCCCCGGCAACTGGTGAGCTTTTTCTTTCCCAGTCCACTCTGAAAACCTTGTCCAGAGCCACAACAGTGGGCGCTGGCACTCAAAGCCCGCTCTGTTTTGGCGACGGGAGTTTCCTCCTGCGAGACCAGAGGCGGAATCTAAACTGCGGGCGTCCATCCATCAGTGTGGACTGGATGAATCGCTCTGATTCTGTTGAAGGGTTTTAGGGGTAGGGAGGTGGCGAGAGCCAGGACTCAGATCGTATGATAAAGTGCGGCAGGCAGATGAAAACAAATAGGAGCAAATGAGTAATCAGGCCCTTGCCCCCCCCCCCCATACGTCCCTCGCAACAGACGTGCCATTGCAGCGAGAGCGTACGCAGACGCTGTGGTCCGGCCGGGAGGTAATGCGAGCTTGTTTTAGGGTGGGGCCGGGGTGGCGGTGGTGTAATTTGTTCTGTCTGGCGGAGGCATGTTGTGTTGATGAGGATGGGGGCCTCTGTACACTTGCTCCCTGTCTGGGGGAGGGGCCTCGGGTGGCAGTAACATACCCCCCCACCCCGATATTGGGAGCCCGTAGAGGCCCCCGCCGGCAGTCCTGAGTGTGAGATGCACACGTGAGATAACGCACACATCACCGGCAAACAACGTTTCCTTCACTCACAGTTTTCTGTGACAAGGGGAGGTATTTTTCTCAAACAGCCTCTCTCTGCGGCCCCGGTGTCAGTTATTTCACGGTGACAGGGAGAGTTAGGCCGACACGTGTTCGCGCCGCTACACCCCCCCCCCCCGCCAGCCGCCAGCCGCCGCTGATGAGAGCAGACAGCCAGGTAGATCCGCGGCTGCGATAGAAGTCAACAGAGGATTTCGAGGCTTCTCAAAGGGTTTCATCAGTGAAGGATTTCTGGGTCCCTCGAAGTGTTACATCACCCCCACTGCAGTGATACACCTACAGTACCCGACTATGGAGAGGTACCGGTCCCAGAAAAATCACTGTTAATGAGCACTAATGAATAAACCTTTTAGAGATATGTTTCATTTTATTTTTCAGCACAACAGCCGACGTCTGCATGTTCCCGTCGAGCCTGTTTATTTACTCTCCCCCCGCCCGTCTCGTCTCTCTCGGCGAAGAATGAAATCATCGGAGGTCTGTCCGCAGAGGATAATCAGACTCATGTTTGTATACATTTCAACCAGCGTGCCTGGCTGTGCATGTTTCATAGTTCGTTGGTTTTCCCTCCTCCTGTTGTTATATGAGTCACTGCAGCTCTGGTGCAGCGAATGTCTTGTGTTGCATGTGGGGATACGAAGGGGAGGTACGTGTGTTGGGGTGGGGGGCTTGCGAAGGTTGCCGGTTCAGACCTGTTGTCTTTGAGCAAGGCATGTGCAGCTGACTGGTGAGCTGGCAGGTTTTCTCTGGATAGGTGGGCTAAAAAGAAGAAGTGCTGTGATGTGCGGCAAAGCCGGTGCCGGTGGCGCGGACGAGGTTAAGTGCAGCTTTTACGTGCACGCAGGCGAGGGGGGGTGGTGGTGGCTGGGGTCGTAGCCAGCAGCAAGGTTAATGCAGAGATCCATTCACACACAGGCGTCCTGTTTCCTCAAAGAGGGCGACGTAAAGACACACACACACACACACACGCACGTAAATCAGGCTGGACATTTGCTTCTCGCAGTCAAAACTTTATGCCAACCGTTTGGGATGTTGTGCACAGTTGCTGACGGTGTCTGCTCGTCTCTACAGCACTCCATTGCGCTGCACCCTGCCACACGGGACAGGCATCACATATATACTTGTTGTAACGTGTCATCAACGTGCGGCTCTTTGTCGCACAGTTACGGGCCGGATGGATGTTTGGAGTGTGTGGGAGGATTGTCTGCAACGGGCAATCCTTCAGGAAACGATTTCCATCATCCCTTCTTGTTGCGGCTAACAGCCTGTTCATTGTGAAGTCCGTGCTCCGGCTTTCAGATGACACAGTCTTGATTGTCCCTGTGATTTGTGATATCATCTCTCTCATCCCGTGCTCTCGTCTCCTCTTCCCTCACTCTTCCTCTGTTTCGTGCGTGTGTTGTGTGTTTGTGGATGCATGGGTGTGTCTGCAAGATGGTGGGCTTTTTGAAAGAAAACCCTAAACACAGCCGCTGCAGATATGACAATTTCTGGATCCAATTAGTTGATGAACTGTCATTTCTGCAGATATCGCGACAGATGACGTGTGCGCGACATGACGTCACATCATACTTGTTGGGTTTTTTTGGTACCGAGAGCCAGTCACGCAACATCTTCGACTGAATTCAAGTCTTTTCAAGAGAATTTGCTCATGGAGGCAAAGTCAGTCCATAGAGTTCAGTTTTGGTGACATTCGTAAACAAATTTGTGCTGTTTAACGTTTTGCAAACCATGAATTCGTGCCTTTGACCAACTGTAAACCATCCTGACAGTGCTGACGTTTCAGGGAACAGAGACCTGCAGAGGCCAAAGTGCTGGAAACTTTCACAAATGTGTCACAACATCCACATTTTTGATAACCCCGCTCTGCCGGAGTGGAAACCACTCCACAAAAGAGACGCTGAACAGTTTGCAGTTTGTTTGACAGCGTCAACTTACAGCGTGGTTGGCACAAGTATCAAACATATAACAGCATCAAACTGCTTTTGATTTTTAAATTCGAGTGTCAAAAATCATATTTTCCTGCAACATTTCTGGGAATGGAAAACTTATATATACGTATGGTCCCGCTCTCAGTACGTTCTGGTGACCGTTTCTTTCCCAGCCTGGTGTGAGAATATCATTAGATGTGGGTTTGATTTCATCCACCCCGTTTCCTGTGAGGGGTTTCATTAAAAAGCATCAGAAGTGGGTGAGAAAGCATCATCTGAGAGCAGGTGATTTTTGTGCAGCTCGCGGTACGTGTTGACAAGCAGCGCGCTGATGCCTCGCCATGTGTGTTCTGCGAGCGTCATGGCCGGCGTACGTCCTAATGAATCAGACAGGGTGCTAACACGAACAACCGACGGGAGATGGGGTTTTTTATGGGGGGCTGATGGTTAGCAGTTTTCTGTAACAACACTGGTCACCTCAAAAAAAAAAAAAACTCCGTCAGGAACAGGATGTTACTTTTTACACTTAATGATGAAGCAGTCAGCATCACGCTCACATGTTCTGCTCTGAAATCTAGTTTTTTTTCCTCTTTTGTGTCGTATTCGTATCGTTTCTTGTACTTGTGTACCCTCTTGTTAAACATCTCCATGTCTTTGGTCTTGTTGTGCAATTATTTTTAACCTGTTTGCTACAAACATGTTGTCATGCTGGTGTTTTTAATGCTCCATATGTTACCCGAGCCACGCCGACAAATAGTGAAACAACAAGGGGAAAACAGAAGAGAGACTTGTAAGTGAACTGAAAACACAATCCCACACCTATGAGGAAACACTTCAGCACAACATCTAAGATCGCAAACTCTGTAATGGCTAAAAAAAGTTAACTTTTACCCAGACAAACTTAGTAAATGTGTACAGGTTTGTAAGAAAGTATTAAAAAGGTGGAAACAACATAAATAAACAGCCCTGCAGTGAGCGGTTGTAAAAGTGGTGTGTTGTGTGCGACCTTGGCCTTTGTGCATCTTGTTTGGCCAGTGCTTTTAGTGTGATTTGTGTCCTTTATGGATGTTCTTTTCAAGGAGATCAATCTCCCCACAAAGCCCTTTATTTAGCCATCGGGCCTGATTATGAAAAATGTATTAATTAAAATAAGAGCCTTCTGGACGGCATCATGTCACTGAAACAGATCAAACGAGAATATTTATTGGTCACTCAGCTCAGAGTGGAGCTTTTTTTTTTCTCTCTCTCTTCCAAAGACGAAGCTGATCTGCTGTGACCTTGGTCGCCAACAAAAACTCTCACAGCAAAACTTTGTGACTTATGATGGAAGTCTTGACGGCGCTTGAGACGGCTGTGCTTCTTGTGAGTGGCCGGAGGTGACGCTCGACCCTCGGAGTTTTGGTCCTAATTTTAATGTTTCTTGTCTGCCCGATTCGCCGCTTATTGTCACACAGCTTCGACTTCAGCGTGAGATTTGATATTCAAAGTCGCCATGAATCTTGAAACCGTACACCGCACAAGCGGCATCTTCCAAATCTGACAAGTTTACCGGGAGCATCGACAAGCCCTCGTCTCATTTACAATGATTGATTAACGTTACAATTAAAATTCCTCGCCGAGGTTATTTTGATTAATATTCCCTCCTTGTCTTGAGGTTCCAAACCACCCATGATGACACGGAAATAAATAAACATGCACCGGAGCGCTGGCAGGATTCTCAGAGAGATGAACAACCAGCAGCTTTGGTGGGAGAGAGAGAGACAGAAAGAAAGAGGAGGAGAGAGAGAGGGAGCACTTCCCATATTTCTGCCGCTGATTGACAAGGCTGACATATGGAATAGTTCACCTATTCCCCAGTGACAGGAAGATGGGGGTGGATGGGGTGGGGTGGGTGGCTGCGCAGGGAGAGGCGGGTAAACTTGCCTGCGAGGCTGAGCACAATTTTTTTTTCTTAGATTCAGCGCTGCTGATCAAAAGGACTCATATCTCCCTTACTAAATTTAGCACCAGTGGCAATTAGTGGTGGAGTCACACAGCCACTCCAGGAGCAGCTTGACAAATGGTACCTTAACAAGTCGGAGATGTACACCGCGGTTTGATGGATTCGCGTGTGTACAGCTGAGGGGGAACTTACTGGAGTGTGTTTCTTTGTATGTGCATGTGAAGCACATGCTGTGTGTGTGTGTGTGCGGTTGGTTGGAATCTGATCAGATTCAGCTTGTGCTGGATCACGAGCTTCATCCATGCTGGGAGCTAAAATTCATTTAGCATATACTGCACGTTATTTATTTATTTTTTAATCTTATCATCAATTTTAAATTTATGAAGCATAAACATGCCACCGTTTCTCCTGATTTCCTACTTTGTCTCAGTTTTGTCTTTTGTGAATTGAGCATCTTTAGGTTTTGAGCGACTGTGGGAACATGTCTTACAAAGGTAGATTATACCACAGGATTATTCAAAATTATATACCTTGTTGACACCTAGTGTTGCTGTAATTGTCACACCACAAACAAGGAGGGGAGCCTACCTGCGTGAGGCATATATTCACGACTCCACAGCAACAAGTCTGTCAATGTAAACAGAAGAATAAAAGACCTGAGCCAGCATGAGCACCCCTGCGCTTCGACTGTGACTGCATCATAATTACAGCAAATTACTGCACCGTCAAAACATACAGATCTGATCCGGCCACCGAAAACCTGAGGCAAAAGAAAGGCGAAGGACAGACGGAGAGACAGATTGCTGCGTCATGTTAATAACAGAAAGCATAGAATGACATCATGGCTCGTTTGAGTCACTTTCCAGTTAATGCAGACATGCAGTGACAGCCGCAGAGCAAGATTTCCTGCAAATTACAGTGATAGCAGCACTGCAGGAATTTACCATCATCATCTTTCCCAGTGCAATGTTTGTGTTTGTTATTTATCTAATTTCAGTGTGAGTTGTATTTATCGCAGCGAGCGGTCCTGTTCTGTTTACCTCAGCCCCTTTTAAAAAAAATTGTTCTGTGCTGCTGCTGCTGCCGCCACACGAAGTGAAGTCGATGAACTGCCCTTACATCATCCCCGCTTACCCAGGAGAGTCTGTTGTCTGTTAGACGCACACATTCACACACTCCTCACATGGCCAGCCAACCTCCTGAGAGAGGAGGCAGCTAACCGTCTCAGTAGAGGAAATGAGCTATCTGCTCCACTTCTTTCTGAGACACACTCACTTTCTCTCTGCGTGCACACACACACACACACACACGCACACACACGTGCAGTTCCCCCTGACATTTTTAGACTCTCTGTACTCCTTGCAGATCTTCTGTTTGTTTGTATCTGTTCTGTGAATACATGCATGCACATCTGGTTGTGCGTGCAAGCTTGTGCGCATGTGTGTGTGCATGCACGCGAGCGTCCCGAGCTGTGAGTGAGTTTGACCTTAAGCTTCTCCTCCCTCTTTGCAGTGCCAGCTCTTGTGTATGTTTCCTGGGCCTGCAAGATATGAGAGGGGAAAATATCTGCCGACAGCCCATCACAGTTCACGGCTCTTTTGTTTATCCATTAATAATTGAGCATAGCTGAAGACAATACAAGGTGTGTGTGTGTGTGTGTGTGTGTGTGTGTGTGTGTGTGTGTAAGGGGGGGTTGTTTAGCTGAGTGTAGGAGGTGGGATGTCACTGAGGGAATTTACACCTCCCATTGCAGTTTGGGCTAAACTGCAGGTTTTCTCTCTGAAGTGTGTGTGTGTGTGTGTGTGTGTGTGTGTGCGCGCGTCTGCATGCATTTCATTTCTAATATTTCCCATAATATCAAGATCAGACCTGGACCTGGACAAAAAAATAATCATTTGTTGCAGCAAAGATGATTCTCATCTTATCGCCAGTGAATGATCTTGTCAGTTTGTATAAAGTTGCGTTAAACAATTCTCCGTGGGTTTGTCCCTTAAACCTCTGAATCCAACCAAGCTGCTGCCGTACTCCACCTGTTTGTCAAAGATCGATGCAAGTGCACAGCATATCGCTGTGGAAAACTTATTAACTGTGATGGGTTCATCTAAGATAAGTACAAAACACGAGTGAGGCTCCAGCAAACCATTCCTTGCCATTTTTGCAGGACGAGCAGAGCTGCAGGAGATAGCAGCTCTTTTACAAACCATTTGGGAAACAATTAAGAAGTGTTTATTTTCCCTTCTTCAAGACGACTTTCCACCGGTGTTCCCGGCTCACTCCCGGGGAACTGAATACATTAGCACAGCGGCGTGTTTCGTGGGTGCCGCCATTGATATGTGGCTTCAGAAAGTGTTGCTGGAGTCCAGGCCTTACGCGTTGATTTGCTATTTTGAGTTCACATCTAAACTAGTGGTTCGTCTTCGTCTTGCGCTCCTTCCTCTAATTATGTGGGCCTTTTAGACATTTTTCCCCGCAGAGCGCTCGCCACCAGAACAAAGTCGAAATTGTTTCCCCATCGGAGGCGGCCTGCAAGTGAGAGTCTCCTGACGTCTCTGCACACAGAGAGGCGAAGGCTGCCGTCCTCTGGGGGCTCGCTGCAAAAATAAGTTGTACAAGTGACAAAAAAAAAGAAAAAAAATCTAAAAAGAGGGGCTGACAGAAAGGGTAGTGTAATGACAGTGATTGCTGTTTCTCTGTTGATTGCCGGGGATGCCGACGCTCCGTATTTCTTGCCAGGCATGATGGAAAAGTTTTGAGTCAAATTAAAAATGGAAACCAGCAATTTAGACGAGGCTGTAACAGTGGGAGTGAATTCCCCGTGGTGGAGCAGGTCTCCCCCTGTTTTCTGACAAGTAGGTAAAATGTTCATTAGCAAAGCACGCTCCGCTTTAGACCGTGTTAACTGTGCTATCTCTACTGTACTTGGCAGTGAAGGTCTGAGGTGTAATGCTGGATTTGGATGGGCAGGAAATGTGGATGCCGTGGGAACGTTGGGAGTGGGCTGGTTCTGGCCAGTCGGCCCCCACACCTGTGACGGCCGCACAAGTTTGAGATGTTAAATAAGTCTCCTGTCTTTTCACAGCTGCTGGCGAGTGTGACCTGCTGTGACGGAGCTGCTGAGCGCGTCAACGTGCACTGTGTGTGTGTGTGTAAGTATCATGACGCCGTCAGTTAGACACATAAGAGTGAATATGACTTAAAGGATGTGTGGTTGGGGGGAAAAAAAATAACGCACGACTTCATCTGAAATTTGTTTGCTGTAACTACCACAAGTCTTTTCTGAGCCCGTCCTTGACAAACGTGCTCACGTTTATGGAAATGCGCTGTCATTTTTGCCTGTTGTACTTTGAGTTTTGCTCAGTTTGTTTGTCCGTCTGTGTGTATTCACTGTTTGTCTCTTCCTCCTCTCCGGCAGCTCCTACCACCGTCTCTCTACGTCCATCATGTGTCAGCGGATGTCCGCCGCTCCCGCTCGCCCATCAACGCGCCAACAAAAACAGCCCCCCCAATCCGTGGATGCCACTTCCTTTGATATGGTAAAGTAATATTTTACTTCATCTCGTGTTTTATTTGCCCATTTGTGAAGTAGATGCCATTAGCAGTGCATTATGCTCCTTTGGTGGGGGGAGAAAAAGTATCTCCAAAAGGATAGTCGACGGCTGGCCGCATCCTGCAATGCCTCATTAGTGCATTGCCTTTCGAACAAACGTATCAACAATGTTCTGAGCTAATAAGCTTTTATATTCCCGGGCTATATGATGTAGAAAGAGGCAGAGCTGAAGGTCACGGGTGCTTTTGAACGCAGCAAGTGGCTCTGCGAGGGAATGATTTATCTGGAATTATTGCTGTGCTTTGCTCCGGAGAGTTAGCTATTGATGTGTGCGGTTGAAATGGCTTCTTCAAGAGGGGGAGATAGGGAGAGAGCTTCAGTGGCGACACGCACATGCACAAACACACACACACACACACACACACACACACACACTGCTTGACTATCATCAGCTGGACACAGGCTCCTCGCTCTGCACTTCATTTGTTTCATCTGTTTCATACGTGCGGCATGTGGTGGGCGGCCCGGCGAGTTCTCGGAAAACCATTTAAAGGAACGATCCGCCCTAAATTTTTTTGTCAAAGCAGGGCAAATATTTTGGGGTACATTTTGTTGTTTAATGATTTCCTTCCCTCGTGTCTGTATTTTAACTACCCAAATGCAAGCAATGTGACATTGAGATGTTTCCTGGACATCACCAGCGGAGTATATTTCAACTATCAAAAACATCAGTCGACAAAATCAGGTTTAGATCTCGCTTAAAGAGCAAGGACATCTTTCAAAACCCCTTTTTTCTACTGATGTTTAACACTCACAAAGGCATTAATCCATCGTAGAGCGGCGGCTACCAGTCTCCTTCCATCGTTCAGTTCAGCCGCAGCATATGTTGAATTCTGACAGAAGTACGGTGACGAGTTTTACCACCACGCTGGCTCCCCCCGTCCCACCCATTTCACTCCCCCCCGCTGCCTTCATCCTCTGGAAGTCGTTGGAAAAAGCAGAAAATCATTAACCGACAGAAGTAGATGTTTCACCGGGATAATAACTATAATAATAACAATATATAATAATAACTGGTGGAATGTGTTGAACTGGCCACAGATTACAGATAGTTAAATAAAAAGTGTTGTACTGTACAACGTGGCCTCAGTAAGTTCCTGTAATTATTACCCGCACACTAATCACCTAAAATAAAAAAAATGTGTGCAGCCCGTGTTGATAGACACGGAGGCACAAACACGCATAAACATAAGAAAACACATACATCCAGCAACCCCCCCGATCATTTGGAATCCACATTAAAATGCAATAACGAGTGAGGTAACTAACTAACTAATTATCCCAATTAGCTCAGTGTACATGCAAGCCACTACATGACCACGTTCCCTGTGGAACATCTGGCCACGCACGATGGTGCGCCCGGATTTCGTTGTGTTTATTATTCTGTCTGTCTTCGTAGTTTTGAGATTTTTACCTCAGTGCTTCTGTCTGTTTTCTTGAAGTTGTGCCGGTTTTCAGGCATCCCCCCCCCGTGTTTATTTGAGTGTTTGAATGTGTAGTCCTGGTGGGATTGTGGGAGTCGGAGTACTGTCAGGTCTAATTGCTGTGTGGTGTTTGGAATGGAAGAGGGTCCTGATTAGGGAGGAGGTGAGGGAAAACATCATGTCCCCACTCTCTTCTCTCGCCATCTCACCCATTTTCTCTCCTTCTCCAGCTCTTCTTTTATTTTTTATTTTTTTCGTTCCTTCCCGGTCTTCTCTCCTCTCTCTCTGACTCTCTACATGACTACACAGAATGATGGCAGTCCTGCATGGCTCATTAGCTGGCAGAGAGAGACGGACAGGCACAAAGGGACGGGAGACGAGGGGAGGGGGCTGTAGCGAGGGCGGCCCACAGACTCCTCAAACACAGGTTACCACGGCGCTCGCCCGGCGTCCGCTGACTGCATCAAAGCCTTCAGATGCCAGTCGAGGGGCAACGCCAGCTGCCAAATGAGTTAGGAATATAGAGGGGTCGGAAACATTAGGTAGGGGGAAGAAGCACTAGCATGGACTAAAGTGACATTCATACATTTCATTTCTCTGATTTCCCTCAAACCTTTGTCAGTTTTACCGCCTCCGCTTTTTGCGCCGTGCAACTCAAGGCCTAATTCGAGATGTCAGTGCTTGCACTGTAATTAGCTTGTCCAGTAGTCGGTGTTCCGGCCGATGGGATATTTTAGGAATCGGGAAGTGTGAGCAGCATCACTGAAGGCCCGTTTTTATATATAAATATATATATAGTACAGAGCACAAAAAAGAAGCCATAAAATGATAAAAATAGCAGCAGGAAGTGTCGGGGACTATTTGTGGGTCATAATTATAATCATTAATGTGACTGCTTTCACCCGTCACTATGATAGTGTTGCACGACTCTCGCTCCTTGACTGCTATTCTTCAAAACCTCATGAGTAAGAATGAGAAGTCGAGGGGCTGCCAACATGTTCTGTGCAGACGTTACTGCACCATTTTGTTCCACGCGTTGAGAACGTGATGTATTCTGAAAGACGACTAAATAGTCCTTCAATACGCTTCAAGATAAGGGCGCGTTGGAGAGATGCGGCAGCTCTCCGTTCGCTGCTTTGTAAACCTCTTCCTAGATGAGAAAACCCACAAAGATGATATCAGCACGCTTGTGAAATAATCATCACAAGATCTTTTCCTGTTGTGAGTCACGGGGTGAAGGATAACGAGAGACAAACCGAGTTGGAGAGGAGAGTGAAGACGGGTACGAGCAGGAGAGGAATGGAAGAAAAGGGAGGGAAAGAGCAAGGCTTCAGAGACCAAGGGTGAAAGTCTAAATCTTTCATCCTCTCTCTGGGCTCAGAACGATAGGAGAATTGTGGGTTGGATTATCGGCGCTAAGCTGCAGAAAGAGCTCAACTGGAGCTCTCCTCCTGTATCCCAAAGACAGGCGGACGATCCACCTGACTCACTGCCAGACAGAAAAATCTGTGAGTTATTGTGGACCCCAGGGTCATTTAATTTGCCATTTAATATCCTCTTCCAATAGAGGAATACTGTATCAATTTCTCCTGATCATCAACAGTGGCGGCGCCATCGTGCTTGTTATCCAAAAGCAATGGCGACCTCAGTCAGACGGGCATTTGGACAAGAATAAGTGCTAATTTTGCCAGATTCAGTGAATTTCTGTGCCGTTACGTGGGGGGCGGCGGCTCCCTCGGCCCCCGTCATGTTGACACCAGCCAGTTATTCAGTCGGGAGATTCGACACGAGTCCAGGAGAAAACACTTGAAACGCTATTAAGCCTGTAGTGGGGCTTGGGTGCGCCAGTTGTAAGCCTCCTCTTGTCAATACGACTGTAGGATGCACACAAGTGCGCTGGCTGGATGGAGAGGAAGGGAGAGGGAGACGCTCTGCAAAAAATGTCTGACCCAACGAGTCGTGCAGTCGCAGCATTTGAAATCAGGTGACACATTTAGCCCGCAGCTTCACTTCTGTCAGGATGGTTTTGCATTTTTAAAGATGTTGCAGGGGCAATAAAATGTTGAGAGATGCAGATTATTGGCGTCAGCATAAAAGTATGTCTGCTTTTGTGAAAATATGAAATGTAAACAGTTGGAAAAAGTGGCATTTTCTAGCCCTGGAGATCCATTTCTCTGTTTTCAAGTGAAAAAAGCACGGCTCTGACACCCAATACGGGATCAAATAGCTTGTGGCGGTGGATACTTCTTGCAGTGGAGGCAGAGATTGAGTTAGAGGAGAGATTGCTTGTCAGGGCCCTGATTTCGCCGTTCTCCGCTGATGACGATAATAATAACCATTCGCAGGAGTGGCAGCAAATGGGGAGGAGAGAGCGCAGACGTCCTTTTAAAGAGGCGTGCACGCAGTTACTTTCTGCAATCAAAACACAGATTTTCTGAGGACGACTCGGAGCAGAAAGCACACGCACACGCACACACACACAGGCGCGTGCACACTAGCAGTGAAGGCCATAGATTGCAGCGCACACATCCTGTTGTTTGCCATCGACGGAGGATATTAGCCTGGTATTTGTGTACAGTAATCAGTAGGCCCTTGACAGACTAGTCTCTAGACAGAGACATCTGAGGGAAGATTGTCTGGTAATCAGGCTATGTGGTTTAAGGTGGGGGGGGGACTTGGGGAGTCAAACTTCGTAACTTCAATTATTGCAGTTGTGTGTTACTGTGTGATGAAGCAGCTTCAGATTCAGATGTGTGGAATGCACACCTTTCTGAAGATGAGGACACGATCCAGAAATATTTCATATTTTTGGTTTCTTGTGATACGCACCCCCCCTTCAGTCCATATGTCACCAATCATCATGTTGTCTGGTGAATGGAAATAACATCCTGTTATTATCTATCAAGCAGCAAAGAGTGTTGGTTTATACCTGTGCATTGCTGTACACTGCAGTTTGTGTGTGTGTGCAGATGTGTGTGCGTGTGTGTCTCCTAATAGCTGCACACCGCAAACTGTAAAACTGCATTTTCCTATTACGCTGTTGACTTCAGTTACTTCCCTTGTCTCCACGAGCGCCCCCTCCCCTCCCCTCATCCTCTCTTGATTTTTTTTTTTTGCCTTCCTCCGGTCTTGTCATATGCATGATCACTCCCTCCCCCCTCTCCTCCTCAGTCTGCATCCCTCTCCTCCCCCTATTCCCCCTCGATGCTTTTAATCTTGGGTTGATGATACTTGGTGGAAGCACTTAAGTTTCTGTGCCAGGTGTCTCCCTGTGCTTAACATCCCGGGCTCAGCTCCTCATTTCTGTAGCTCCCTCGCCTCCCTCCCCCTGGCTCCCACCACACACAAACACACAGCGATGTGCACATTTAGCTACTGACTGAGTGTGCATGCACTCACTAGCAGACAAACATTTAGTAGAGATGTCTGCATGCCTTAAAGCGTGCAAAAACCCTTTCCTAAAACACACGTCCTTAAGATATTAGCATCTTTGAATTCTATTTTACCCACATCATTCTACGTATTTAGCAAAAACCTCTTCTTTTCTTATAAAGGTGATTATGCTTCCAGTTGAGTCGTAAACATGTTGAAACTGTATTTCTAAACAACAATACGAATGCAAGTGCAGCAGGATTAGTCCTAGAAATTAAACTAGAAATATGCTTTTCAAACATTTTCTTGAAATTCACCCATGCAGGAGGAAAACTGAGCTGATTTTTAGAACAGACTTGAAACCAGATTGAAATACTCTCAACTTCAGTGGGAGATGTCTCCGCTTGTTTTTTTTTTTTTTTAGAAAAAAGGCTCAAGGGCTCAATCACTTCAAAAATGTACTTGATTGGATATTTTTACAGTGTTGGGGGGCTTGGGGGTGTCTCCAAAAACACATTATTCTCAAAAAGTTTGCAGCGTTTGTAATCACAGTGCATGGAAACGGAGAAATCGGATCCCCCCCAGCCACTGTGTGCCACTTGCTGAGTCATATGGATGTTGATTTGCATTGACTGTACAAAACGGTGTTTACAGGTTACATATCGTTATTGAGATTTAGGCAGTGTGTGGAGAATCTGTGTGCTGAAGGAGTTTGCTCAGCGACGCTTTGTTCTTTAAAGACAGAAGGCACAAGAGAGGAGAAAGGAGACAGGAACGGAGGAAGCAGGGAGAGGGAAGATAAAGAGAGAGATAGCTCTCATGTGTTTATGATATGTTTGTTTGTGTTGCCGCAGGGACCTCTTTTCTTCACCCCCCGTTTCCTCTCCCTCTTCCTTTTTTTTTTTTAAGTCTGAGTAGTTTTTCTTCTTCTTTCCATCATGTATCTGCTGCCTGTCCAGGCAGCGCTCTGTGTTTCACTCTCGTCTGATGTCTCAATTAAAATTAATGTGTTCAGTCTGCTCAGATAAAGAAGAAAGGGGAGGAAAAAGCCTTTCCAGGAACAATGGCAGCTTCTTGCATATTGGTTACCGATTCTTCCTCGTGCGGGCCCACGCTAATGCTGCACAATATTGACAGCTCTAATGGCACAGCTCCTCTGAAAGGGTTTTTTTTTAACCCAGGGGCCAAAGAGAACCACGGCATACATACTGGATATGATGCCAATTTGAGGCTTTTGTTGTGGAGGGATTACCTTCCTCTGTGTCGGGTAGCCGGGCGGACAGAAGGAGGCAGGGTGGTGTGTGGTCATCCTGGGGAGTGGATGCACTCTGACCTCCTCCTTCCCACGTCTCCGTGTCCTTGAGACGTCTTCATCCCTGGGCTCGGCGGTGGCGCTCCTCTGCCCCTCCGTCAGGACAGAATGCTGGTGTCAGCACCGCCTACCTCCTCCCCCTCTTCCTCCCCTCCCCTGCCCTGCTCCACCTTTGTCTTTATCTGTCGCTACTTCTTAAGATGCTCTCTCCATCTCTGGTACCCCAGGGGTCACACTGGTGGAGGAACCGGGGGGAGGGAAAGACGGGGAATGGAGGGACAGGAGGGAGGTGAGGGAGAGGGAGGGAGGGGAGTGCCTGACTCGAAGGCAGAAAGATAATTTCGGCCGAGCGGCTCTGTTTAAGGTTAAAGCCTGATTTGCATTTCAAAAGCGGCGGCCGGCCATGTTGCCACCTCGGGGATGCCGTTGGACCAGCCAGCGTGTCATTTAATGTCAGCAGGAACCGGGGCCTTGATGAAATTAATAGAGCGGCCCGTGATTGATAACAGCGCCGCTCGTCAACGTCGCGACTGTTCGCCCGTCCTTCCTCCTCCTCCTCCTCCTCCTCCTCCCCCCACAAGCCCAGGTGTCCACCACAGCACTTTCAAAGCTCCCATCAGATTGTCTTCTTCTGCTCGCCAACAGGGCATCGTTAAAAAAAAAAAAAAAAAAAAGACGGAGGTTGTGCGGCACTCTTTAGGTAATCGGTGTCACCTCAGCTGCTGGTGAGGTGAGATTAGCGTAGCCGTCCCTGCTGAGTTGTGTTGATGTGGTAAGTGAGCCTGATTGTCTGGGATTAAATTATACTCAAAATATGTATACAAGTTTGAAAGAAAGAATTTACAGAAACGCCACCTGTGCCACGTTCGCTTACTGAGATGCAGGTTCCAGCCTTAACTGATAAATTTAGTCTGTTTTAAGGTTAAATAACCTCTTCAAACGCATCCATGCCACTTTGAGAGGATTTCTGACAATTGATTTGAAAGACTAGATTATGTCAGATCTTACTGTTGCATGTCCGCACTTGATCTTAAAATATCTGCCACATCCCTGTTTAATCCCGTTGTCCCTCTCCATCTCTTTGCATTGCTCCGTTCTCTGATCTGATTTCAGATTTGTTAACTCACGTACAAACGGCACATTCGGTGTATATTTAACTCGCTGTCCTGCGAAAAACGTTTGTCTGTAAATGTCAGCTTTTCTTCAAATAATGAAAATCACTCTAGGCTGCCATGTTACATCGATTTCTTTATCAGGAAAAAAAAAACAATGTTTTAAACAGTTTGAGAGAGGGAGATTTTCTCCTCCCACAGAGGAACAGTTAAAGCTTCAGTTTACCTGAAAATCACCTGAATATACACGCTTTTCACTGGACAGCGATGAGAATGCACCTTATTGGACA
This sequence comes from Psettodes erumei, assembly GCA_016785225.1. NCBI lineage: Eukaryota > Metazoa > Chordata > Actinopteri > Pleuronectiformes > Psettodidae > Psettodes > Psettodes erumei. The sequence continues at coordinate 2,564,743 of JAFBJZ010000953.1, forward strand.
TACATTGATAGTTTAATATTACTACAGTATTTCCATCGAAATAATAAGTAAAATCCATGAATCTGCAAACACAACGTAAGCCCAGCCACCTCCTGTCTGGGGACAGGAATCCGCTCTTTGTGCTTAAAGACCTGTCACTTAACACATCAGGCCGTGATCGGTCACAGTGAAATGACAAGAATCACTCCAGCCTATAACTACAGCCCAACCCCTTGATTGTGGATGTCAGGCGCAGCGGCGTCTTCCTGCAGCCCACTGTTTTCTCCTCCCGACAGTGTTTGAGTGTTTTTGCAGCGATATAAAAAAAAACTAAAAAAAAAAACAACCAGGAACCTGAAGCCCACAGATGAGCGAGTCAGGAAAGAGGGAGTCAGAGATAGAGAGGCCCAGCGGGAGGTGTCGGTGCTCGGCACGGATGAAGCCGTTAGCCCTCGCTAATGGATGTCCTGATCCTGGAGGTCGGCGGTCGCCGGGGTCGGTCTCTGCACACATTACACCTCCGCGACATAACCTCCCAGGCCTGTCAGCGTGGACAGAAGACAGGCAAATGAAGAAGAGAGGGTGAAGCAACGCAGTGGGAGACAGGGAGACACAAAGAGCTGGACCGAGCGGCGAGAGGCAGGCAGAGAGGAGATGAGAGTGAGAGATCTGCTTGTCCTGAAATGACTTGATATGTTCTTGTCAGTCTTAATCTCTGGGTGTTGTGGAGGAGCGGTTGGGAGGGAGGGATGGAGGCGCACAGTAATCTCCTTCACAAGCAACGGACAGAGCTTGCTGTTTCCCCTGCCTTATTCAATTCCACCGCTGTCTCCAATCCACTTCATAGGAGCACGTTATTTCACACACACACACACACACACACACACACACACGGACACACACCTTTCCTCTAAAGCAGCAGCATGCACATGAAAAGACGAAAACAAGAGGTAGGCGAAAAACGGTGATTCACATCCTTCTGTCTGCTCTCCCTTTCTCTCATTCACTCATTTACATCAGCCATTATCTGTGTATATTGAAAGCAGCGAGATAAAGAGGGGGAGAAAAAAAACAAGTGCCAGGAAGAAAAAAAAAAGAACAATAAAAGGAGGCAGAGGAGGCGCAGCGACGTTTGAATCAATTACATCCTAAAGAATCTTTCATTTGCATCCGTATCTGTTCAAAACCTGAACAAATGCCAGATGCCTTTGTGTGTCCAGTTATTTATAGTGGGTGGGTTTTTTTCCCTCTCGTAATTGTGCAGGAAATATCAAATTTGCATAGAGTGATTATTGTTGATTGTTTATCTAGCCGTCAGGACGTTTCAATATTCGAAGGCTGACAGGTTGTCAAGTACTTAAAACTCATTTATTTGGGGAAATTTGCATGTAATTTGGTGGTAATGAGTGGGATGTCTGTGGTCATGGATTAGATGCCGGAGATGCTGCAGGGAAAACAAGGATTCTGGCTGACTGGCATTCCTCCACTTGAAACACACGTTTTATCCTCGGCTCGGCTGCCGGGGTGATGCTAATGCTACCTAGCGCTCGCACACCCAAACAACAGAGGAGCGTACAGACGCTTGGCATGGCCGCGGACTGAGAATAAAATATGCTTGTAAACAAAGTAGTACAGTTTCCTGCCCAACCATACGTATCCTGTAAATTCTCTTATAAAAGGCAGTATTCAAACAATGGCACAGCAAACAAACCTGGTCCCTAATAGCAGCCAGTTAAAATAAAAACCCAAAACGCTAAGAAGTTAAATTCACTCCAACTATAATGTCTCATTCGAAATTCAGTGTAATATACAACTACACAGACAAGTCTTTATCATATAATCCTGATTTAAAATCACACTTATTCCCAGCCTGGGTGGATAAATCAGCTACAATTGATAAAAACAACCCATTGGTGAACAGTTTGACTCCCCCCTGCCCACCCACCAAATCCCATTTGAAAGTCTGATTTAATTTTGTTTTAATAACAACCAGAGACGGGTACCACCCATTCCTGCGACCAGAGGAGGGGGCTCCCACTGGGGTTTTGTAATGCGCCGTCCGTTGCTGTTAACTGCATTGTCTTTAATTTTCAGTCCTTGGCTTCATCTTTCATCTCGCAAGGTACTGGACGTGGCGAGCTAATGAGTAAACATAGCTGGGGGGCGACTGGGAAACATGCACGCTCTCGCACAGAAACCCGGCTTTGATGAGTCGCCGGTTTGTTTATCTCTGCTGGAATTTCAAACTCCAGCGGTCGGTTTCACCTGTGTCAGGCGAGTTCAGACCTTGAGAGGACTGGCTTTAGCAGCAGGTAGTCTCTGGCTGGGATGAGATATGAGGCCAGGCTTCGTGCCGCACGGCAGCGCATGAAACTTTGAGCGTGCGTTGAAACATTCAGCGTGTTTTACCTCTAGCCCAAGGTCATCTTCAAAAAAGAGCCTCGGCAAAGCCAGCCCTCAGTTCTCCACTCGCAGAGTGACTGACTGACTGACTGAGCGAGTGGCTCACACGCTGGAAAACATGAGAAAATGTAGCAGAGAGCTCGCCGACACCCACAAAAGCAACTCCCACACCTCTGTGACTCACTCAAAGTCACCTCAGCTCCAAGGTTAAACGCTCACTGTATTTCCCTCTTAAATATAGATCCGTCCCTGACTCAGGGCTGCAGCCTCTGCGGATACGAGCCACTTGGTGACCGTATCTGCCATGTGTATATGTGTGCCTCTCTCTCATCCTCTAATGTACTCACGCCTCTGTGTGAGCGAGAGCATTTGTGCGCGTGCACGTGTGTTCACATGACTTTTTTTAAAAGGGTGAGCGGGGATAATCGGCCCCCAGCGCACCGGACTAAAAGGCCGGGTCAGAGTTTTAAAGCGAAGCTATGTATTTCCCATCCCCGGATAACGGCAATGAAGTGGGCCCTTGTGACTCAACCTGAGAGCATGAAAAGGGCCTCAGAGGGGACCCGCCATCGCCGGCCCTCTCTTTATTGTCCTAACAGCTGCCGGAGCTCTCCTCGCCAGCTGAGCGGCGAACGAGCAGAGAGGAAGGTGTGAGAAAGCGTTGGAGGGCTCTCTCAACCTACCCGCCAGCCACTCTCCATCATGAAAGCCTGGGTAATGTCCCCTGTTCAGGTTGATAACATTTCAAAGAACGCCAACCTCGGTGTGTGTGTGTGTGTGTCTGTGTGCGTGCAAGCACACATGCGTACTGTGGAACCAGTTATGCATTGCCCTATGCTGCAGTAAAATTATTGACTGTGTTGACGACAAGAAACCATGTGTCCAAATCTTAATTTCTCCTGATGAGGAAGCAAAGTACTTTAATGTCTTTGTGTAAAACTGCAGGTTTTTCTCTCTGATGATGGAGATGCTGTTGCCGGATAATTTAACATGCTGCTGAAGTTCATAGCAGGGTGGTGGTAAAGCAAAGACTGAGCGTGATGTTGATGCACTCTGTTCCCCTTTGAATATTGCTCCTTTAAAATAAATTGCACATCAGGGTTAGTGTGTCGGCCACGAGGAGTGTGAATCAGCCTGTGACACTTACATTAATGTCTGTGGCTGTGGAGCAGCTGTGTCAGGACTCAGGGAATAACACTGGCAGTGTCTGCTCAGTACACACTGAGCAGTGAATACGTATCCACAAGAAAATCAAGGAATTGTTAAATGTGTTTGCCTTGTTCTCGCTGGCCGGCGTCGCACCAGTACCACATGTCTCCTGCTACGCAACTGTTGCTAATACTGCATTGCATCATTGCAGTTGTGTCGCCAGCTGTGTTTGTGAGTCGGGAATTGTGATTTGTTTAAATTATACTGAGGAATTACTTCTGTGTTTGGTCGCAGCTTTGCTTTTTCTAATCAGTTCATCACGGTCAGTCCATTGAATCTGATTTCAGCACCAGGAGCTGTCCACGGCGACGCTGCACACAGCTCCTGTATTTATCTCTCACAATTAGTAAACTGTTTGTCCTGAAGGAGCCGCATCATTTTGGTCTGGTCCATATGCTGCTGTTTGTTGTCCCCTGATCCAGCTGGATGAGAAGCCGCGTCTTTCTGATGTGGACAGTTAAAAAGCTTTAACCTGAGAGAACGCACTCAAGATTCGCTGTTTACAGACCGGCAGTCTGGTTCTCGTTCCTGGCATCCAGGTAGATGTAGCAGTTATCAAACCCCAGCCCCAACAGTTGGGCTGAAAATAACGTTATCACTCATGCAAACGGTGCAGGATTTTTGTCTTTGTCTGTTTTTCTTTCAGTTTCCAGCCTCATGTTACTATAAAAACACAGGCTACCTGGGCTCTCGTGGGACGCTCAGCCGAGTCAGTGAGCGTTGCTACCAGTCCGTCTGGTGCTTGTCAGCATTACAGTGTTATTAATTCTCATCGCTGTACAGTGCGTTGACAGCGGAGACAGCAAAATATGTAAAAGTTGACACGGCTGACATGGTGACAGGCTGACAGAAATCTGAAGCAGAGGTTTATATGTGCTTCACAGATGATCTATAAATAAGTGGTTTGGATGGGATCTATAAACAGTGTGTACCCCATTAGTTTTTCCCCTCTTTCTTCTTCTCTGCCTCGCTATTTCTTGTATCCCTTCTTCTCTCCCCCCCCCCTTTTTTGAGCACACCTCCCTCTCTCCCTCCCTCTTTCCCCAGCATCCATCTCTCTCCCTCTCTGGATGGCTGCCTACCTCTGTGCCTGCGTCTGGGAGTTGGCTGGGGCAGAAATAAACCACAGTAATGGCTTTGCTTTGCTGCTAATCTTGTCATAAGAAGGTGCGGCCCTGGGAGGATAGCTCCTCGCGTGTGATATCCTAATTTAAACATCAAAAGATTCCATCATTAGGAAGCGCGTGTCTAGCCCCAGTTTTCAAGGGAAATTATTACATCTTCCCACCACAAAAGTGTAATGCAGGAAGACGTTCCTGTCAAGTGCGCACGCAGACCCACACGTGAATCTCACCGGACTTGATGTTTGCGCACTTGAAGGAAAACATCATCATTAGCAGCTTTCTCCAGTGATAGACAGAGAGCGATGACTTTTGTGTCGCAGCTCGCCGCAGCATCTGATGATAGCCTTCGTTTGTTTCTGAGTCGCCGCTTTGGTGTTTGAGATTTCGAGACGGGATGTTGGGTTCGGGGGCCGGAGGATCTGCCGGGATCTGCCGAGCGGGATCCGGGCCGGCCTCCAGAAAGCTCAATCTGATGTATGTCGTGTGGCATGGCGAGCATCGGGCTCCACCACACCTGGTTAACGTTGTGATCTGATCACAAGAAGTGTGTGTCGGTGCATTTCTGTTTTTGTACCAGCTGCCATCAAAGACGTTTAAGTTATGACCTTGGTTGTGTTAATGGAACTTATTTCTTTTTTGTCACCACAGTGAAAGACTCAAGCTCAAGCTCTGTATGTTAAACAACAGGTCGATGTAATTCCATTACTAAAAGGATTATACATCTAACCGGACAAAAGGAGAAAACAAGAGGAATCCACACAGTCTCGCCTTCAGCAAGCTTTTCTTTTGCCATGTTTCATGCAAACAGAAATCTCCAGCGGCTCGGTGATATCAAAAGTAATCTGTTAATTTGAGACGCTGCAGCAATGAAACTGGCACTTTGAATCAAAGTCTGAAGTTGGTTAATAGGCTCCGCAACTGTTTGGCTCCTGTAATTTGAGCGTCCACAGGGGACGGCGGCTGGTGCATGTGATCTCGTTGCCTCGCAGGGGCACTTACGCAGAGTTATTAGCTTGACTGATGATGGATTTAAGAGTGAATCAAGAAATACCATGTTCCATAAGAGAGTGCCATCAAAAGACCAAAGGGGTGTTTGCTCTTTCCGTCTCTCGCTTTCAACTCTCTTTCAGTCTCTCCTGTGCTCTCTCTCTCTCTCTGTACAGTACAGTACTACAGTAGGTTTCAGTTGCTGTATGATTTATTCATTGTTGTGTTTTTTCCCCTTCTCCTTGAATGTTTGGTGGAGAGGACAGGAAACTTTGAACCAGAGTACAAAGCAATGTATATTTGGGTCACACATTTTTCACATTTCTTCTGAGGAACCTTGTGTGTGTGTGTGTGTGTGTGTGTGTGTGTGTGTGCATGCACACACTCTTTCTCCCTCCTTACTTTGTCTCCCCCTCCCCTTCTGAGAGCCTGTCTGGTGACTGGGTCGACTCCTCTCCTCTCCGCCACGTTCGTCCTTGAAGTGAGAATCAGCAGGGTGCCCCTATCCGAGGGGAGGCTGATGGGGGAGGTGGTGTTGGTGGTGTGTGTGTGGGGGGGGGGAAGGGGGCTGGAGGCAGGGCAGAGAGGTTGGGAGCTAAATAATGGATGATTTTTTTTATTGAAATAAAGGCCTGGTGAAAAACAGAGGGAGCAAGCATGTCATTACCTGGGAAACAGAGAGGAATGGTTAATCCCAAACACTGCACATGGAAGCCACAGCCCCCCCCCAAGGTGAAATCCAACGCGACTCCGAGCCTGTTTGCTCCGTGTCGTCACAAGCAACGCAGCGCCTAATAGCTAATGTCATTACGTCAGTTTGAAAGACTGGGCCCCCCCTCTCCTCTCTCCAGCACTGTGACTTTGACCTAACACCGTTCGCACTGATTGACTCAGCAGTCATTATCCTTCCTCCTCTGCCCCGCACCCAGACAAAACTTGTCTGGCCCTCAGCCAGGCTGGTAAAATATGAGGCGAAGCTGAACCCACGACAACGCTTCTTCCCAGATACATTAGCGGCACTCGCCGAGCCTGTGCACGTAATCAGCGTATTCACACCTGAAGGAAGCTGTATATTTTCCTGCAGTGTGAAAGTTGATAAATAACTAATTTTGGTGTCGAGAAAGTCAAATTGACGTCCTGGAGGAATCGGACTGTTTTGCCAAAAAAAGTTGACACCGGCGCCTTTGAGCTGATGCTGCTTGAGTGTCAGAAGTGTGAACGATCGTCCCCGTGCGCTTGACTGTCGCCGTGTTACAAGTTACTTCTCGGAGTTAATTATTCCAGCCCCGCATCCCGTGATGATATTTTGAATTATGAATTCAGAAATACGCTGGAAACTGCAAAACAAAATCAGGCTAACGACGTAAACTGTAATTAAAATGGAGAAGTAGCAGGCTGCCACGCTATTGGCTTGGAGAGAGATGTATTAGCCAGGCATATGGTTATGATAATTAATCCCAGGACTACAGAGAAACAAATAAACACACACTAAACAAACAGGGGCGACCAGCTGAGGGCTGCAGGCACGGGTACTTCTGGGGAGGAAACCGAAACGAAAGAAAAAAAAGGAAGCAGATTCTTATCGTCACCGTTGCTGCAACCAAGAATATAAGACACAGACTCATGCACAAAAGAAAGAGGCAGAGAATGGAGGAATTTCCTTGCATTAGAATTCAGCTCAGTTTTCCCTTTAAATGAGAAAGGCATGGTCTTCCCCTTTGCAGAATCTGCTGCACACCACATTTATCTCTTAAGCTGTAGCAGCAAACTTAACCTTTTTGCATTCATACGCTACTTTACATCAGTAGCATATCACTGAGTGGCTAATATAAAGCTATCAGTGTTGACGGCATTATCCCTTTTTTTGTTTTCCACAATGCGAACGAGCACAAAAGAACCTCATCTTCTTACAGGCTCTGAAATTAACAGCAAGCCCCTTTGTATGGGCTTATAAATAACTGGAAATGCGCTCTTGTTTTTCTTCTTAGCAGCTAAGACTGTGAAAGAAGGGAAGGGAGAGTCGACGGGGAAGTGGCGGCCCAGTGGCGTGTGAATAGACGTGGCGAGGGTTTGCAGTGAATCGGAAGAAGAGGCGCTGGGATAATGCCGGTCTCTCCCTCTCCCTCTATCTGCTCCCTGTTGGAGGATGAGAGAGACAGAAGGGAATAGCTGTTAATAAGGCGTTGGGTGAAAGGCTTTGGGGAAGCTCCCTGCAGTGCTGGTCTGTAACTGAGATAAGTGTTGCCGTGTTGTTGTCTCACAAAAATCAACAAAGGGAACATGCGATGGGAGATTTGCGGCCACGTCCCCAGTGAAAAGCGGAGCTTTCGCGGCGCCGTGATGTTTAGCGGCATTAGAAATCATTAGGCCTGGCACCAAGGGGGGAGCGTGCCAGACGCCCGTGCCCCAGTTAACGCCGCCTGTAATCCATCCCTTAAACTTGCCTTCTTCTATTCACCTTCAGATGTGGGCAGATCTGATGGGAGGAACTCAGGGATGGAGAAGGAGGACCAGCTCTCTCTGTTTGTTTGTTTTAACCGAAGATTTGGCCAATCTGCATCCCCGCGCCTCGCGATCTGCAGAAGCAATAAGGCCGCGGTCGGGCTGTAGTTAGACGAGCAGCAGGTACCTTGCCAGGCAGTGGGGGGATACGGAGGATGCTGATAAATGGGGCCAGTTTCCCGCATAAAGCACAGCGCCCTATGGAGGGAGGAGAGATAATGTATGCAGAGTTCACAGGCACTGTGGGTTGCTGCTGCAGGGCGGGCGGACATCTTTGGAGCAAAATGATAGCTGCATAAAGATGAGGAGACTTCCAGGAGGTTATTTCAGCCGAGTTGGGCGGTCGCTGGAAATCGGGAGCGGGCTCCTGTGATCTGCCGTGCCATGACCGCACATTTGGTTTACTCAGATGAGAGGAGGCGTAACGAGACAGGAGTGGTCAGGAATAGTATCTTCTTTTTTTTTAACTCAAGAGACATACAGGGTAGGCCAAGTTTTGACTTTCACTTCTGTATCTTTTCAGCGACGGCTTTCTAGGAACAAAGTTCCTGATGCATTTTGACTTCTTCAAAATGTCTGTGATGGACTCCTTCATACCCCAGGTTCACACACGAGCTTTTACTGGTCGAAATACAAAGTTTTGTTAGATCGGACGATATTTTTCTTTATATCATGAGTTTGTGAAAGCTGCTAACCAGCTGGTAATGAATGCAGTGGTGCTGTCAGGTCAAGACCGGGTGTCTGGGGACCCATTAGTGAGGCGAGACCGCTCCTTCTCTTCCCCCCCACATGGGCCCTCTGTCCTGCGGTCCCAGCCAGCATCGCGGCCCCGCTCTGGCACCGGAGGCCAGGCTGGGCTCTGCCCGGGGACCCCACCTCCATGAACTGTCATTTGTCTCAGCCGTCCTGCCAGCACCGCGGGCTATGTGAAGCCTTGATCTATGGGGCAGGGCCGGCCCGCTCGGCCCCGGGATCGAGATGCTGTATCCACTGCAAAACTGCGTTAATGCTCAGGTTTGGTTTCAAGCCCTCCTTGTTGTGTCAGCGTGGAGCTGTTTTAACAGAAAATACCACATTTTCCCCTAATCACAGTCATTTTTTGTCAGAGCATTGTACTGCGTTTCAGTCCAGCCGTGTCCGTGGCATCAGACGAGGCTGTCGAGTGAAGGCCTTTCCCTGCCGGCTGCTCTACAATATCTCCCGTCTACTGTGTCCTGGCTCTGGTGTTAAGTGTCTCTCCAAAGGGTCTGTGATGCTGTCAGCACTCACACGTTCACTTTTCAGCGCCGGACTCCCTCAGATGGCCTCCTCGCTCTCTCCCGCAGCCCCACTCCTCCCCCTCCTTCCTTTTTTTGGGGGTTTATCTCTAGGGTTTCTTAACATGGCTGTTAAGCTGTATGTGATGAAACGAGATCTGGGGTTGAGTCCCAGTTTGACCGCACCCCTGCTTGAGTTTCTCAGCAGTGACTGCTTTGTTTTCCTGTTCCCGGACCCTTCACCGGTGTGTACGTCTCCTCTCGTACAACGTCCCTGGAGCCCGGCCAATCGCCAGGCCTCAACTCGAGCTGTCAAACCCAATTCTGCCAATGGCGGGTGTTGAAAGCTGGCATGGTAGACATTGAGGAAAAGCTGGTGTGCTGCTGTCACATTACTCCTCGGCTGTGCTGCAAGTGGTGCGTGTGTGTGTGTGTGTGTGTGTGTGTCAAGATCCCGATTCCTGGGCATTTGCATGTTTCTTTCTGAGCCCGTGCATTCATTAGATTAGTGTTTTGCAAATGTGAGGACTATCCAGACTTAAATACAGGATGTCATAAATCATAATGTTCATTTTAAGCTCAATAATCACACATACACACACACACACACACACACACACACACTTTAACAAGCCCGCTGTTTGTGTTCAGCACATGTCGGAGGTGGACATCTTCTCGTCTCTCCAGCCTTTTTTTCGTGGGGCTCCCATGAATCATTGCCTCTTATTCCTTTCTCAGCGCGGGGGAAATCACATTAAGTGGAGCGCTGTGTTTGGCTCACACCAGTCTCGTCTTAATAGCTGTAATTTGGAGAGCGGAGAAAGAAGGGGAAAGAATGGAGAAGAAAGCTCGCTCACAACACTAATTCCAGTCAACAAAAACACCCCTCTCCAATCCCACCACATTAATTTGCATTAAAATATCCAACAGCTAAATATGTAAAGACAAAGTAGTGGCATGCTATTTATACCCAGGCACATTTCCTCGCCATGTGCGCTGTGGCAGCAGCTGTGTGCAACTGAGAAATGAACAGACCTCCCACGCCACCACTTTATAGGAAGTTAGGTCCGTGCAGGTCAGCGTTTCTACCCTGCGAACGTGATGGGGCATACTGGACATCTGTTGTCACGGTAACGCTGATAAAGCTTGTGATGAAGTTGGTGGAACGATGGTGGCATCTTGTTGGCGGAGACTGAGACTGGCACCCTGTGTTTTGCATTGAACTTTAACTGCGTAAATGGTGCGACGAGTGAAAAGTAAGGTGGCGAACGAATTTGGAAGAGCTGGAGGATGTGTAGGGTTTTCGGTGATGGACACGATGGCAGTGGGCGAGTACGCTTGTGGGGGAACTCGTCGTACAGCCGAGTTGTGTGACCAGTGTATCAAATATACTAACACCTATAGAAATAGAGAAAAAAAGCAGCGTCTTAAGACGTTTTTAGTATTCCATCTGTTCCTCGAGGATTGAAACAACAAAGAAAATACGGCGGTTTAATGGGAAATGCGTGCGTAGATGTGGAGGCTTGCGCTGCTGTGTGCGAGGAAAGTCGTGTTTGATCATCCTTTGTTAAATACCTGTTTACCCGACGAGACATAAAAACGCGATGACTTATAATTCAAAGATTTACCGTCAGTTTGGATTCTCTGCAGCTTGAGTGCCTTTCTATATCTGGATCTCATCTCTTTGGCTGTACTGCAGCGATTTTATGGCGATTCTCCGCTGCCGAATCCGTGGAATTATCCATGCTAATTCTTCTTTCTAATGCTACTATCATACTAATAATAGCATTATCTAATCCTGCCGGTGAGCATTTGCACCTCTAGCTGTTGCAGTCGTGAGCCACATAATTCCACTAACTAATGCGCCAGTCATTCCACACAGTTCCCAACTGCTCCGCCGCGGAGATGAGCAGCTCTTGTGACCCGGAGCAACCGAAATCAATATCGGGGCCCTGCTCCGCGCACTCTCAGTGTGTTTGCAAAACAAATATATTAGATATATTGAAAAGACAGAACATGCATCCTGAAGAAAAAAAAAGAACTTTGAAAAAGGCTGTTGAAATCTGCAAAATGTTCTCCTGTTTTCCTTGATGGAATATTAGAGTTGGGCAAGAAAAATAGAGCACTAACTTTTTCTCACCTCAGGATATTATAAATCACTGCAGGCCTGCCCAGAGTTCAGCCCTCGAAACCAAATTAGTCATGGCACAATTAATATTAATCTCACAGAGTAAGGTTGGACTTCTGTATCACTTTAACCAAGCTGACACGACCGCGCGTGGAGTCAAAAGTAAGAAACCGTATTCAGATTCGTACAATCCGCTGGACGGAGAACACACGCACGGAACCCAGTGGGAACATTCAGTACCAGAACCGGCAACAGTGGGGCGTTTATAGCACATACGTACATGCTGTAACTATTTTCTGTCCTCCCTAACCTCTGCTCCCCAGCGATTGCCACCCACTTCTAGCATTTCCACGGTGGCTGCAGTAATCTTTGGCTTCCCTCCTCTGTGGTCGGCTGTGCAAACAGCACCATCCTGGACAGAGGCTCTCTCTCTCTCTCTCTCTCTCTCTCTCTCTCTCTGTCTCTCTCTCATCTGCAGAGGTGAGGGAAGGTGAGAGAGATGGGTGGGAGGGGGCAGAAACATCCAGGTAGATGTGATGTGTATTTCCCATTGGGCTAAATTACCAAACAATAGTTTGCCTGTCGTTGTGTTGTTTGGTGGAGCACCTATAGCATCTGTGGCGCTTGATTCGTCCACATGGGTGGCCCCACGGGAAATCCAAAACCTTAGGTTTTCTGTTGCTCAGGCAGCAAGCGCAACACATTTCCCACTACTTTCATGGTCAGTGCTCATTTTACTCTGAAATTATACTTATTGTGTCTCCCTGCTGCTGAATTGGTACGTACAGTACATCAGTGCAGGAACATTTCCAGGAAGCTTTCAGTATCAGTTTTGGCTGAAATCTGAATCTTACACTTTACAGTTTAGAAATAAGGAAAACTGATAATAAGCTTATCTGCAACAAAAAAACACTTCTCTTTGATTTGTAGTTACTATTTGTGTATCTTCTCAGTTATTCAGGAACCACTTCTGTTCCTGGTCTGTTTCTCACTCGTCCTCCAGTAATTATTCAGTATTTTCTCTTCCAGAACCAAGTGTTGTGGAAGCCCGAAAAGACCCGGGGCTGCGGCCGCATTAGTGTCATGTTCTGTGCACTTGGCCGCACCACGCTCTTAAATAAGAATCACATTCAGCAGCTTCAGTCTAAATATTAGCAGTGGCTCTATTTACAGCGAGGTCTAGAATAGATTGACTGACGGAATAAGAGTTTAGTGACGATCCCTGATCCTGATTGCTGTTAAACCCATTTGGGAAATGTCCTTTGAGCACAAAAAGGCCTCTGTGATGGCGCAGGACGGCCGAGGGCCGCATGGAGAAATCCTTACTCCCTGCCAGCCTCAGATTCATGGCCCTGTGTGTGTTTGGCTAGCCATTTCCTGGTGCAGCACTTGCTATTTTATTTGGCCCGCTGCAGCCCCAAGGATAGGGGGACAGTTGTCTTCCCCCCGCTGCCGAGCCTGGAGAATTTCCTTGCTTACTTTTCCTCTGCTCCGTGGGAGGAGAGGGGAGAAATCAAAACAAAAAAAAAGAAAACTAGATGGGAGCCCTGTTTGAGTTATTAGTGAAGAGTGGGAGACACGAAAGGACGAGCGGAGGAGCAGAAAAAGATAAAGAGGGGTAGAGATTGAAAGAGAGGTGACTGCCAGGTCTTGCGTTCAGAGTTTGTTTCTGGTGTTTTCTCCAGCGTGCTCGCTTCTCCCCCCTCAAAGAGAAACCGCGGCTGTTCAGCTGACAGCAGCTCTTCATCCCAGAGAGGCAGCGCTGATTGAACGGCCTCAATCTAAACAGATTCCTATACGCAGTGTTTGCTCACAATGCTTTCTATGGAGCGATGTGCAGCGGGAAGACGCGCCGAGGGAAATTGCAGGGTGAGGGATAAAACTATCTTGGGGGGCCACGCTGAAGGAGGCTCTGTTTTCAGGTGGAATTACACAGCTGAAACTCGCCGAGCCCAAAACACATTTTCGCATTATGCTCAGGTGTTTGTTTGCTTTCTGCCCTCGAAGTGCGAAGTGTGTAATTTTTGCACTCTTCAGCACGTTGGGACACGCACAATGACGGTTCAGCTGAATTCCCTGCAGGTAACTGGGGGCTGCATGTCGAAAGAGGGCGAGGCGGAGGGCGACAGAGGGGAGGACAGAGACGGGAGGGAGGCACCTGGCCTCTCCAGCGCACCTGGGAGGAGAGCTGGATGGCTAATGATGTGGTTTTAAAGCTTGTTAAACGCTGCGAGCGGCGTGCACGCTGTCCCTAGATGGCCTGTGGTTAGTTCCTCCTCACCACAGAATATTCCAGCAATGCGACCCCCGCCTCCACTCCTCCCATTAATGTGAAACTTGTGTTCTTTGTCTGTCCATGTGACATGTGAAGGTGTTGTGTGGATAATTTAAACACAAATGAATCAGTAAAATATGAGTTTTAAGTTTGTGGCTGATTGGTTCTGAACCATCGAGCTGTTTGTTGCATTGCTTTAGGGCACAAAGAGAGAGAGAGAGAGAAGCGCTCCCAGAGCAAACAAAGCTAAAATGATGTACGACAGAATATCAATTTCCCGAGTAAGATCGTCTCCATCCCGACACCTACACCCTTTTAATTTTTGTGACTCAGCTCATGAGGTGCATATTTGCGTGATATGGATGTAAAGCTCAGGGGGCCGGGCAGGCTTCTCCCAGGAAATCTCTCACCAAGGTTTTTCTCTCTCATCCATCTTTATCAAATCAAAGAAGTGAAAGTCTGAGATAAACGAGCACCAGTACGACAGCAGAGTCTGGATCCTTTGTGATTTTAACACAATCCAACAATAATTAACGTGTTGGCGTTTTACAGCTCTTGTGAAAATTTTCCAATGTAGCTCGGTGCATTTTACAGTATGTTGTAATTGTTTTTTTTCCCTTCTACATAATATCCTCCCACGTTCTCTTTTTCTCGTTTCTCGTTTCTCTCGTTTCTCTTTTTTTTTTTTGCCCTCCCTGATGCTGGTGACGTCTGCCTGGCTTGGGACAAATCTTTCTGAAAGTCTAAAGGCTTAAAACAGGGATGATGAAACAACATCACACTATTGTTGTCTTACTTCAGAAGGATGGCTGCGTGATTGTGATGCCGGTTTTGTTTCTCCTGGAACAGAACCAACAAGTTCCCGTTGCACCGCGGCTCTCTTTGTGATCCGACATAGTTTTGAAACTAAATCTGGGCGATAGAAAGTGTGCGTTTTTTTTTAATCGGGTGATCTGTGGCACAAAACTTGGCGCTAATGTGCCAAAACAATGGGAAGGAATTGTACAATCCTCACCGTTTCTGCTTATTTCTGCTTCTTTACAAGTAGGTGTTGCGCAGTAGCTTCTTCTCTACAAACCACTCCTCGGCCTCCTCCAGCTTGACGACAGCATTCCTTATCCCTGCCTAATGTAGCTGATCCCTGCACACGTTTCCCTCCCTCTCCCGCGCGCCATCCGTCTTCTTCCCTGGCCTTTGTGAGAGGGAGAGGTGAGCGGATATGTGTCTTTAACTGAGCCAGAGCTCTGCGGCAGCTTACCACTCGCTGCTAAGGTAGGATGTGTGCTCTGCTTTGTTACTGCTAACCTGCTTGTTTGGGGGTGAGATCAGTGTATATGTGTGTGTGTGTGTGTGTGTTTTTGTGTGTGTGAGCAGGGTAGGAGCACTGAGAAATCCCATTATGGAGCCGAGTTGCTGCCACGCTTTCCCCGTACACACTGTGAACCCGGTGTAATCCACTCACACACTCACCACGCATCCTTGTTTGTGTGCACATGGCGCGCTCACACAAACACACTCGCACACACGCACATACACACACATATATATACCCTCCAGACTCGGCAGTGAGCTGTGTATCCCCATGCACTGTGGTGTTACCTACCGTGAAACATGACAGCTAATGATATCGAAGGCTTTTTAAAGGTGTGTTTCTCTGTGTGTGTGTGTGTGTGTGTGTGTGTGTGTGTGTGAGAGAGAGAGAGAGAGGAAGCTGGATTCCTTCCAGACAGACATCGATTAGCAGGGAAAGAGCATTGGCCGAAAGTGAGAGACTACAAAGTCAAAAGCTGCGCTTTCATGTATCAAATTAATTTCATTGTGTGGCCTTTTTACCTCCACGCTGCTCTTCTCACGCAGAACCCGGCCCGACAACGCGTCCGCTCGTCGTCTCGGCTGATGTTTGGATGATCCCGTGAAGCGCACGGTCAGTCACCCGCAGGTGACATCATGCCCCCGGTTAACACTGGATGCAATCGGGTTGTTAGACGTCTGGAGGAAGTGACATCGTTTCAGTTTCATTCGCGTGTAGCTTCGCACTGACATGCCGTCATCACTCTTCCTCCCTCACGTATCATTTCATTTTCAATTTAGAAGCTATAACTACAGTCTGTCCAACGTCAGCAAACAAAGCGCTCATGTGTTTGGGAGTATTTTCAGCTGCGGACTGATGCACACCTTGTGCTCCTGTGCATTTTTGTTAGCAGCACAGTCCACATGTGTCTTTGTAATTGTGTTGATAACAATATGTTTGGCTCATTGTGTGTTTAATAGTTTGTGGACAGCCACAGTGTCAGGAATGAGAGTGAATTCACTGTTTTTTATGGACGAATAGAAGAATATAGGATATCACCGGAGTTGGTTTCTGTCGGTCACTTCCTGCGGGCCAAGCGTAGGCGCTGCTCCACCTGTGAGACGGGCACAGAGGGGAGCCTATTTGTCACCAGCCTGTCTCTCTGCCTCACCACTGAGTGTGTGTGTGTGTGTGTGTGTGTGTCTGTGTGTGCGTGCGTGCGTGACACTCTCTCCATCCTGTCCTTCTCGCCCCCCCGACCCCAGCGCCATCTTCTCCGTCTCATCCTTTATGCATACTGACAGTGAGCCCCTCCGTTTATGGCACTGCATAACGTTCCCTCATTACCGCCCAGGACATAGAAACCCAAACGCAGCAAGGAGAGGGAGGGAGGGACGGAGGGGGGTCGGTGGGGGGTTGATATAGAGAGGTGGAGGAAGAGTGGAGAAGTGCCAGTGATGACATTCGCTTTGGCTAATATTAATCTGATTCATTTGGCACGCCAGGAAGCATCACTTTAACTGTTTCTCTGCTGCTGAGCTGCTCCTTCATATGCACTGTGTGTGTGTGTGTGTGTGTGTGTGTGTGTGCGTGCGAGGGGCACACGTGCAACACGCAATTAAACAACACGCACTTAGAATGAGAGCAGAACACAATCATTAGGTGATTTGTTGCACACGCACTCGAATGATATATTTAATGTAGTGCGTACACAACAAACATACACAATATTTGATATATACACATTATCACACACACCACACTTGTTGGTGCAGTATCCACAATTAAATGCATGCACATGTAGCACACACAATAGATGCATTTATTATGTTGGCAATGCCACTGCACAATTAAATACATACAACACTACACTACGTGTGCTTCGTGGACACACATCACTTGGTCCACTGTGCGCACACACATACACGTGTGTAAATCCCTACAGTACACACAGACGCACACATTAGCCGGTGCAGGGTGCAACAGCTTGTGTTGGCTGTAAACAGCGGCGCAGGCGGTATGGAGAGCACGGCGGCGGTGCGAGCGTCGGGCCGGGCCGGCCAATCAACCCCTCGATCTCCTGTCCCTGCCCTTCCATTGATCCCCATTAAAATGCTTAGCAGATGCTTGGCTTGAGAGAGGGAGAGAGAGGAGTGCGTTCCTCTGCTGCTATTTTCATTTGTATGCTTCTTAGCTCCGGCCCCGCAGTCTGGAACAGTCATCCTGCCAAGTGGGAGACGGGCCCGCTGCAGACAGTACAGCAGCATCCATTCAGACGCAGCCCAACCTTTACGTGCTGAGCGGATGATGTCGGGACGGCCCGCGCCGGGTCTCCAAACCTGCCCGGCGACTTTTTTATGCCAGGGTGGGAATTTTCCCATCTGTGGCTACGCAGTCGGACCCACACCTGCGGTGTTGTTTGTGCACGACAAAGGGTAATGTTTCAATGTTGGGATATCAGCCACCGCTGACAGTGATAATGAGAATGTCGTCCTGTTAATCTCAGAACATGGGGACGTCTCATTTGTCTTGTTTGTCGGAGAAAACTTTAGCGTTTTATTGCTTAAAACTTTTGACCCACTTGACTTGCCTCTCTCTCTCTAACACATGCACACGCATAGACACACACACACACACAGCAGCACTATAAACATCTCATTTGTGACATAATCCTGTGAGCAGCGTGTCTGGAGCATGTGGTAAAGCATACCAGGATCAGGACTGGCTTGTGTTTTTATGCCAGCCGGTCAAAGAAAGCAGCTATTGTGTGTGTGTGTCCGTGTATACACCACTTGCATGCCAGCGCTGTTTTGCTTGCGTTCATGTCGCAGCAGAGCGCAGGGGACATCTTCTTGCACTCGTGCACACATGAGCATCTTTGTTGTTCGTGTACGGGCGTCGTGTGCTATTTGTTTGTTTTGTTTTTTTCTCCCAGCACCAGTGCGTCTTCACCGTAACCAAACCCGCTGTCTTCCTGTTACTGTGTCTGTGTGGCACTCGCCTCTGAGCACAGGCGGCACACACTGGCGGGCATTGTCTGTCCGGGGGGCTGACGTACGTCCGTGGAAGAAGCCCTCCGCTCCGGGCCGCGGCTATGAAAGAGCGCCTCTGTTCTCGCAGCCTGCCAATCAATCCTCGGCCTGTTGGAGGGACGGAGAGGATGTCCAGGGCTCTTTAGACTTCGTGAAGCGTGGAGAAAATTCAGGTACGCAATCTGTGTCCTGACCTGTCTTGTCTGATGACAAACCAGGACGGAGCGAAAATGGAGAACCCTCGTCACCTTGGTTCAGAAAACGGACTGGAAAATGGGGTGAGGGAGGATTTTGAAGGATCACAGGAAGCTGTGGATGGTTAAGCGTCACAAAGCGACCCCATGTCAATAGCATCCATCTGTCCGCATGCACGAGCCCCGAGCTCGGGCCTGAAACGCAATTCTGTGTCCAGATTGTGTCGGGATCACAAAGCAGCATTGTCGTGATTCACAACAAGTAAACATGATTCATCTTTTTGTTTTGAAACCATCAAATAGGGAGCCTGAAGAAGAGATAAAAGTACAGACCAAATACAAAACTTGGCATCAAGAAAAAAGGATAAAACAGATAGAAGAAATGAATAACAACTGTAGCCTGGTTGGGAACAAACAGGGAAGATCATGCTCTTAAGTTTAATAATTATTTTTAATGTGCCAAACAAACGTTAATGAAAAGAAAGCACAATAACTCCCCTGCAAAAAAAAGTCAGCAGCCCCCTCCACGTCCCATCACCGTCACATTGACAGCGTCCCATTTAGTCGTCAGGAAACAGCCTCACGAGGAGACCTACATAAGATAGGAGAAGGGGTGAGGAGAAGGGAGATGTGAGGGGGGGAGGCGAGGGAGTAAGGGAGGGAAGGGACAGAAGCTGAATTTGCGATGTCATGCGGCCGATTAGGCAGCTAGTCTATCTCTCCGGCATCGGGGGGCCCCTGACGGCAGCTACGCCATCCCGCCAGCGCATCGTATCCATCACCCTCCCTTCTTGTGCACTCGCACTCGCACTCGCACTCACTCACACACACACACACACACACACACACACACACCTCGAGTCAGGAAACATCATTCCCTTCTATGTCACCTGCTCGGACCAGGAGCATGAAAAATGGCTGTCACGCTGACGCCCAAAAAATGATTGCTGAAAACGAGAGGAGAGGGAAAATAAAAGCGGAGGGAGAGCGGGGGGAGGTGGAGGAGGAGGCGGCAGGGAAGGTGAAATTGGAGGAAACTCTCGCCAGATTAGGTGCGGGTTAAGAGAATATTGATCTGTGTGCCGAGGACTGTTGATCTCTCTTAGCAGCACAAGACAAATGGCAGCAAACAGAAAATCGAGCGCTCGCCTTCTCTCCAAGGACGGGCTCAGCCTCTCTCTCTCTCCCTCTCTCCTCTGCTGGTTTCTTTCCCCTCAGCTCCTCTCCTTCGTAACAACTTCCCATAACAGGAGTATGAAATGTTTAAAATCGACAGGTGCAGCGTTCTGCGGCACCGAACGCACAGACGCAACCAAACTAATGGCGGCATCTTTACTTGTATATGAAGTTCTTTTTCCCCGAGCGTCAGTCGGGAATTTTCCTCTCCGTCTGTAATCACCATCTCCTCCGGCACTGATGCACAACCTGGCTGCAGACACACACACACACACACACATCTCACTTAAATGGTAAGAAGCAGGAGTTTGTGTCAGTGTTCGACGCTGATTCTGAAGGTTGCCTGGATAATTAGTCTTTTTTCTCCCATTCGGAGTGTACGGGGGGGGGGCGCCGAGGCGCTCCTGTTTGATTAGGGCCACAGCCTTGGCCCGGCACCCAGTCGGGGTGTTTGATGATGGGGAGCGAACCCTGGGCGGGGGCTGAGGTTCATCCGCGCGGCTCAACATCAAACAGCCGGGAGCAAAGGACTGCAGCCCTGGGGGACCCCTCCAGCACTGCTGCCTGGATAGGTAGATACACTCCCAGTCGGATAAGGAGGGAGGGAGGGAGAGGTGAGGAGGGAAAGACATGGAAAAAAAACATGAGGAAAAGGGGGAGGTAGAGGAAGAGTGAGAGGGGAGCAGAGAGAATAATCCCCAAAAAAGGTTTGTCAAAGATCCTTTTAGTTATTTTCCCAAGTTGATGTTAAAACTGTACTCACCTTGTTAACTGTGAGTTTTACTTTATTCCCACACTGAGTTCACAACTTCACTTGTTTCAGTCTCACCAGTTCGGGACTGGGTCCTGTTGTGTCCCCCCTGTGGGTCTTGACCTCTTGTACCCAAGTTGTGATCACATGATGCATCACAGCCATCACAAGAGAAAAGTGTGTTTGTTGAGCGTACTTTTGACCATGGTTTATACAGTTCTGTCCGTCCCTCAGTTCAGGCGTGTGTGCTCTTGTATCACTGATTGCACTCGGTATTTCTTCAGATATTTCCGTGATCTGTGTGTAATGTGCTTCTTCAAAGCAAATAAGAAAAAAAAAATCAATACTGGCAGGGATGCGCTGCAGCTAATACAGTAGCCCACGTAATAAGATGCACCAGGCAGAACGCTCCTCAATTAGCAGAGCAAAACTCTGGAGAATATTTACAGTAATCAATGTACAATTCTCGAGTCAATTTTTTAAATTAATTCTCTTCAGCAATTAACTCCCTCAGTGGAAAAAAACACCCACAAAAGAGACCTCTCTTTGTGACATTAAACTTATTGTCGGAGCGGGGCTGTCTCATTACCCTCCCTGGCTGAAACAAACGAGTGTGTGTTTTGGGAGTGTCGGGGAATAGACGCACACACTTGTGGCTGAAAAACAACTCGTTCTGGAGGTGTGCGCTCGCTCGCCTCGGACGGATTCCTGGAGATAAAATGGGTCAAGCTCGCTATTTAGTTTTCGGCGGCGAGGGACGCAGTCGCCCGCCTCTCCTCCCACCATCCATATGGACTCATGCATATGCATGCTCGCTGGACAGGTATGCCAGAAAGGGATTTTTTTTTTACCTTTTTACTTTTTGTTGTCCCGAATTCACGGGTTTGTGGCGAAGACCGGTGCCTGTGACAAGCTGTCTTTTGACTCCTTTAAAGGGGTCATGTGGAAATGAATTCCCGGGAGGCAGGAAATGCGCACGGCTCCGTCCACGGCAGAACAAATGGACCGGTTCACATCAGTCAGAGGGAAAACAATAATCCCGGCCTGAATTTGTCATCTCCCGTAAACGATCGCGGCAATTACGCTCGCATTGTGAGGCAAGCAAACAGAATTACAGTGAGATATTCTCTGTGATTGGGGTGTCGTCCCCCCCCATTATTGTTGTGCCTCCTGATTGATCCTCTCTCGAAATCACTCCTCTCCCTTTCACTGCCTGTCTTGTTTTATCTTTTTCTTTGTCTCATCTTGCCCTGCACCTCTCTTTTTCCTCTACGGCTAATGAATCTAAAACTTGGGGGAATAGTCTGGCCTGAGGAGACACCCCCCCCAACACCCAGTAATTTCAGGCCTTATTTTCTGCTCCACGATGTCTTCTCTCTGTGGTCAGCGGGGGGAATACGGCTGTCCATCATTCTTTGCCGGGTCCCTGCTAACACTTTTACTACCTTTAAATTAGCCACTGTCACCGCCGACCGTCCCTTGGCATTGCACGTCTCCAGATGTTGCAGGCTGCTTCTTTTTTTCCTTTTTTACCCCCCCCCTGCACCGCCGCTGTAAATCTCTCCCTTCCAGTCCGAGAACGCGGGCGGGAATGGCCCAGTGGACAACCGCAGCTCACCACCTCCCATCTGTCGTCCACACAAAGAGACGTTCTTTATGTCGCCAGGCTCGTGTTGCTCAGGAGGAGCACGTCGGTTACACGCTTCCACACTCTGGGTGGGGGCGGCGGTGGGAGGTGGCGGTTCAGCCTTTCTAACCATGCAGAAGATGTACTGCGAATAAAACAAGTCACCCAACGTTGACCAGCTGAGTTGTTTGACAGCTGTTGTCTTGTCAGAGATGCAGACTAGCATTTCAACACAATCTGAGATTTAAAAAAAAAAAAAAGTTCAGTGCAGGTTTCGAGCTGCAGATGTGGCAGAAGAAGTGACGATCTTCCTGCCACATCACAGAAATCCTTATGGAGGCCATTTGGCCATAATAGAATCAGTCTGCAGCGGTCGTACTTGGTGTACATGCAACAATAAGGACTTGTAAAGTAATAGCGTCGGTCACTTTGTGAACAACATGCAGATGGATTATAAAAGGGAAGCAAAACCCACATAAAGCGTTGTATAGTGAGGTGAAGGGCCTCCTGCAGAAGTTTTCCAAAATGTATCCGCTCGTTTGACGTTTTGATGTTTGCGGGACAGAGTTGCTTCAACTCGGTTGTAATTATGCAGATGCTCATTGTGTGTCAGTGAAGGAGAAAAGGGACAAACATGGTGTTGTGCGTAGATACCTTTCTGAATTTGTGTCAAATACCGGTTTGTCTCGTTTCTGCGTCACTCGAAACTGCTGGACTTTAAGTCTCTGTCTTCCCTTAGTTTTTGTCTGCCCAAATAAGTCAAATAAACTGGATTTTTTTAAAAAGTGAGATTTATCTCATATGTGGCATACATAGCTCTGGATTTTGACCTGCGTGTTCTCCGGACTGAAATCCACCTACTTGTGTTCTTGGTTGGAGGCCAGTTCAGAGGTTATCCCACGCCTCAGCACTATATTAGGAACGACGGCTTTACACAGTTGCATCAGGAGGTTTTTTTGGCAGCGTTACATTCTGCACCTCCTCCACAGCGGATCACTGCAGAGGGTCAAAATACCACCGCGTGCTATGGCCGTGCCGTCGGGGCTGCTGATTCCGCACGGATCGGCGGGGCAGCGCCCACTTGTTGCTGCATCACCGCCTTACTTTGCACGGAAAGAGTTTTTGTTAGAGCTGTGAGCAGGGTTTGTAATTACAACAAGATGCACGGGGTTTCTTCCAGTTTTGTTCTTTCCAAATACCCATCCTAAGACGCAGGAAAGATAAGTGAAATCAACTTCCTGCTCATGTGTTCTGTATCAGGGTTGTACTTTGTCCAAATGGAAATCGCTCGGTGGCAAAATGTAACGTCCTAACTTCATTTAATGTCTTTTTTTAATGTAATAGAAAGTCACTGTTCTAACCCTTTAACAAGCCTGAGAATGAAGAGAGGAGGGTTAAAATGAGTGATAACAGAAACTCATCTGTCTCCTTTGCTCCTCTATCTCTCCTCTCTGCCCTCCTTCTCCTCCCTCCTCACGTCTGTGTTTCCATGCTCTCTCTCCTCTGAGCCCCCCCCCCCCACGACCATTTATCCAATTAACAATAGCCCTTCAGTTTTGTGTAATTTAGAACAGAACACGGCGGTCATGGATGTTATTAGAAGCGGTATCAATCAGCGCGGGGACAGTAAGGAGACGTCCCTAATGCCCCGTCACGTAGCTCAGCTCCTGTATTTACGACCAGGGGCTCCCGCTGCACGGCTGGCATCGCCCACCCATCAAATAATAAAATAAATCAAAACATAAGAGTTTTGTCTATTTGCAATTTCCTCTTCAGTCCCCGAATGTGAAACCAGATGTTTCCGCCGTCCGAAAGATGCTTTTCATCTGCCGTTCTCTTTCTTTCTTTTCCGCCCGTCTGTGCCTTTCTCTGTGTCTCGCTCTCTTTCTCTGCCCCCCCCCCCCCCACCCCCTGCCTCCCCTCTGCTTTCAAAATTAATGTAAGCCCAGAGAAGAAAAAAAAAGAGGGGAGGCTTATAAAAAGTGAAATGTCCTCTTTGCCCAAGGAAGTAGTCTGTTTTACATTGATAGAGAGGCACAGGCAGCCCCCGGCCATCTGAGGCTGAGCCTGTTTTTCCTCCGTGATATCCTGCCGCCACATCTCTGCCTCTCGAGTGCGCCTCCGAGTAAAGCGGGCAGGTCAAAGCAATAGCTTTCAGCTTCCCCCCCTCCTTTTCTCCAATTCTCTAATTGGAGGTGCTCAGGTTAAAGAATGTCCTGGTTATCGCAATGCCAGCAGAGAAGCACAATTCAGCAGCGTAATTCAGCTGATGAGTGACTTGCATTTTCAAATATTTAGCATCCGTGTTTACACAAGCTGTGTGTCATTATCTCATTCATGCACATTCAAACGGTGACACGAGTTCCTGCAGGAGAATTAATTCCGAGCCGACCCCGAATGGGATTTTTAATAGATTCTGGATATATGTATGGGAATTCGGGGGCGAGTCTAAAGCGTGGACATTGATAGTGTTTGTGTAATTCTCAGGGTGCAGTAAGTGTGGTCCCAGTCATCTCCCTTGTATGAAGAGGTTGTCTGTTTTATGCCTCTGGCCTCTGTTCATTTTGACAAACCGTGCGTGCTTTCTGCCAGTCACTTCCAGGCAACCACAGCTACAATAAACACCAGCCTCCTTTCCCCCCCTCCTCCCAGCTCGAGGCCCAGGTTTGATCCCGAGCAGAACCGTGGCCAGCTCACTTCCTCCAGGGGCTTGAAAGAGGGGCCAAGCCCAAACAAACAGGAACTCCGACATACAGGGCAGCTCCCCTTGAGCCCCGCACCTGCATAATGTTACACTGGACTTAACGGCTCCAGTTTTTACCCAGCCAGGGTTCATGACGGCGAGGTTGGTGCCGCTGAAATTTGCTGACGAGCAATAATGGTTCCGCTGCCGAGGACCGTCCCGGGTGAGATTTTTTTAGTTCACAGGGAACCACGAATAATTCCATCATTACCAAAAGGAAGTCGTCATTCTCCTGTTAATGTTCGGAGATGGCACCGCAGGCAGGCAGGATGGGAGAACCGCGTGCGCAGCCTTGACTTGATAGTCTTTGATTAAAACAGTCCTTTGTGCCTCATTTGTTGTGCGAACAGGTCTCGAAAAGTCTTGACATCTACACTCAGCTGCTGCGGGCAACAAACGCACCGCTTATGTTTACAGAAGTGAAAGAAATGCCTCACAAAAACGCGAGCGCTGACAACTAACAGCGTTTTACTGTTAAATACACGAGTCCAATTATGGCCGTCCTCGTTAACGTGACAGGATGTCAAACAAGCACTTCCTGTTAACTGCCTCTTATCTTAATTGGCCCGGTCTCAGAGGAGGGTCCGGCTCTGTGCTGACTATGGTCACAGAGTCTGCTTCTCGTCTGGCTCAGCCCGGCACCGGCTCGCTTTGTTGTCATCTCGGTGGATGAAACCGCCTCTGCTAAATGTTCTGACTGAACAAACACCAGGAGGAACCTGTATTTTAAAAAATCGCTCATTAAAGCCGTGAAGAGTTGGGTGGACGTGGCGACAGAAGCAGCTGTTTTTGACTCTTTGCTCACTGTCACTCAGACGTCCAAGCTTCGCCTTCGTCTGCGGAGACTACGACTGAGAGCGGCGCTCTTAATAAAGCCCAAATGCAATCTCCCTCTAACCCCAATGAGACGGCGGGGCTCCTCAGCTCCTCCATAATGCACTATTCATGCTTTTTATTAATCTCTTTCTCCTCCAGCCATTTTTCAAATCACTCCTTTTGTTTACTCATGAATATTTTTCTGCCTTGTTGAGAGGGAGAGGGAAGCAAAAAAAAAAGAGACAGAGTGAGAGAGAAAGGCCATCAGCAAGGTGTAGGAATGACCCGGTGGCACTTCATCTGTGGGTAATTTGTGGCGGGGAAGCCTTGTATTTCATCATGGGATAATCTAACCTTCGAGGTGTTTTACAGACTGCCTCCGAGCCTAAAATAGGTCACTTAAGCGGGCTTAGCAGGCGAAGGCGGCCCGATATGAGCGGCCCACACCCCAGGGACACCTCACCACGGTAATTGGCGGTTATGGCCCGGGGTTTTTATAGGCGATGGCCATCTAATGTCACATTTAGGACAACAACGTGTTCGCAACGGCACGCGGGCTCATTAACAAGTTCCTAATTGCAGAGAGAGGAACCGGGGAGACAACTGTGTGGAAGTTCCATTAATTTCTCACTGAGTATTAGCGCGGTGTTGTCCGTCTCATCTGTCTTCAGGAGATTTCCAGCACCCTGCTCTGTGTGTTTGATACAAAGGGGGACTGATCATAATAGGCCGTCTATAAAAAGTACCCAGCATTAGGCTAATCTGTCACCCATTTCCATTTTCTCTTTTTTTTTCAGATCCAACGTGAGAGGGAAAGAGTGAGGTTGTGTGTGCAGCGGAGAGGATGGGGGGGGGGTAATGAAAAGGGCCTAAATGACAGTGGGTTGACAGTGGGATTGGCTGGTAAATGACTGCGGAGTGGCTCGCCTGCGGAGAGGGGATGGAGGAGGCTCCCAGTAGGCCTGATTAATTCCACTCTCGGCGGCTGCCAGGGGAGCGCCGGGGTTAGCGGCTCGCTCGGAGAGGAGCCTATTACCAGTCCGCCGCTGAAACTGATATAATCAGCTACACGGCGACCCGGCCTTCCCCGAGACAAACTTTTCCAGGGCTCGCTCCCCCATTCGTTCCACACAGGGACTTAAAGGTGGGGAGGGGAGGGAGGGGGTTGAGGTGAGGCAGGGCGGCGGGTTTGGAAGACGGGTACAAAGGATTTTCCTTTTGAGGGATGGTTAGGGGAGCTTTGTAAGAAATCCTCTCTGCTGCTCCGACTGCACTCTCCTTCTCTCTCACTGTACCTCTGTATCTCTTCATCCCTACCCCCCCCCCCATTCTCCTCCTCCTCCTCCTCCATCCTTCTCTGGCTGATTTCCTGCAGCTTTGATAGCGACAGACCCTCCCGTGTGGCAGCAGCTTTAAGTCTGGTCAGATATGAATATGTCACAGCTCTTAATCCCAGACGCCGCTCTCGCAGCTTCACAAACCGCAGCGAGTACGCTGCGTTTTATCTGATGCTCTGCTCAACAGCAGCCCCTACCCCCACACCCCAGCTCCACCCCCCGCCTGAACCCTGCTCCTCCTGTTTTTGTGGGACTGACCCAGAATATGAATCGAGGATAAGATAGCATAACATTATTCAAGTGACATATGTTTGTCCATGTTACTCAGGTATGTCTCACACTGCAGTGGGATCTCCATCCTTCCCAGCCAGGATTAGAGGATTACCAAATAAATGTCGGGGGGGGGGGCATTTTCTGATTTTACTCAAAAGCTGATTTTTAACGGTCAGTACAAACGTGTTATCTTCTATTCTGCTCCTTGTTGCAGCCAGTATTCAGAGAGTTGGGGTTTTTACTTGAAGGGGGATTCTGGATAGATTTGGATGCTTTACGCAGCGAAGCATAAATATGCAGACGTGCACATCAGTGCTCCAAAAGCACACGTGCATTGTGTCGAGTGTGATACTGCCACCAGAAGTCAGACAAACGTTCACCTGTGTCTGATTTTTCTTCCCCGAACGTGAATTGCAGTCGCCCCCAGAGGAGCTCAGGTATTGTTTCTCCCCTAAACTCCTTGTAAATTAAATAATTGTTGTGTAAAACAATTTTTTTTTTTTTTAATGGAAGGAGGTGTCACATTTCAATTCTTTTAGTGCAGTAAAGAAATTCCACTCCACGCTGCTGCGGTGGGATATCTAAAACCAGGACCAAAGAGAAGCCAGCACTGTCTGCCGGGCTCCATACCGCTGGAGGTGCTGGAAGTGAGCAAATGTGTTTTTGTTGTAATTCCAGCGAATCCAACCTTTTAACCGTGTGTCTCTTGGCCCGTGGATGCGCCGCGGCAGCGGAGGACGCAACCGCTCTCGCACACACACGCCCACGCTTGTACGCAGACCCACAGCCCATTTTCATTTGTGTCCATTACACAGTCCTATTCATGTCCCAGATCGAGCGGGCCCTCTCCCTGCCTCGGTCTGAGAAATGTCAGCCCCCCCCCACCCCCATCCCCCTCCATCCCTGCCTCCCTCCATGCTGATAAAGGTCGTGAATAATACATATTAAGCACTGTACTGAAGGCCGTAACCGAACTGTTAAAATATTGATCTTGGCCAATCATAATAAAGAGAAATTACTGAAAGCGATCCATCACCATGAGCCAAGTGTCTGCTCCCACTCCAGGCTTAACTTGCTCAACCCCCCCCCCACATGCAGCGCCACATTATGGCTCAATAATAATAAAGATGATATCGCCAGCCCGCAATTGCTGCAGTGTGCGCCGTGAAAAGGTATTGTGTTGTCATGCAAATTAAGCGACAACAAATCCATAACACGACTAAATATATTTGGAGGATTACGTCCCGTTCATCTGTGGAAAGAAATAAATACTTTCAATATTTGCTGCCGCTCGCTCGTCTCTGCTCTCCAGCTTCCAAATGGTGCGTGACATTTGGGTTGTGACGTGTGTGTGTGTGTGTTTGCACGCATTTTGAGTCACAATTTGTGTGTAATTCCACACGCTGCATGAGGATTTTGTATTGTGAACGCAGACACACAACTACCAGTTACGTGTTCCTCCTGGATGGCAGTGCTGATGTGCACTTTTGTGCATGTGAGTCCAAGCAGAGCATGATATTTGAGTTGTTGTGTGCGCTCGCTGTGATGCCAAACACTGCGTGAGGGTTTCATATACTGCACAGGTGCATGTGTGTTTGTTTCGGTGTGTATAGAGAGAATATTTTTCTTGGGTGAAAAGCAGCAGCCTGGAGGTCGGACCCACCTTACAGCACCTCTGATCAGATCAGCCGCTCCACCTCCGCCCTGAAACTCACACCAACATTTCACACGGCCGTTAATGTTACCTAAAGGTGATCAGACGAGGCCGCCTGCCCAACTGAGCGCGACGCTCCCGTGCTTAATGAGTTTTTAAATATTAAAAGCAGCACACATCGTCGTCACTATTGTGAGCTCTTAATTTACCAAGCAATTAGGCGCGGGCCCTCATTTATCAGCGCGTGTTCATTTGCTGAAAACCTCGTCACTTTTTATTAATCGACGCCGTGGAAACGCCGAGGTGAAATTAATGTGCGCCCAGTGGAGGTCACGCCAGCCGTGCCGGCTATCTGCGGCTCGCTGAGAAGGGAGATAAATAGGAAGTGTGCTCCACTAGTTACACCGGAGATATGTCGAGGCGACCGTGCGGCACGCTGGGCTGGGGGGCCGGGGGGCGGGGCAGGGGGGCCTCAGTGGCTGGAGGGGCGCTGCTTGTATTTTCGGTGAACATCTGGTTTTCTTTTTTTCCTCCCATGTCGGAGGAAAATTAAGCAAAAGGAAAAACAATTACAATTGTAACTTTGCTGTTTTTTGTTCACACTGGCTGCTCATGCAGGAAAGTGGCAGTAAATCAAAGCATGTGATCTGGAAGGCTGCGTTTCCACCTGCATCTTGACACCGTGTCTTAAAAACGGTCAAGGCGCGGCCGCCACCAAAGAGCGAGACGCCTGCTCGCCTCGTGTTTGCGTGTCGGCTCTACCCTGGGGTGGCCGTCCACTGTGACGTGCACAGGTGCTGTTCGCCGTGCAGCCCCCGCCGTTTCCAGCTGTCTGTCTGTGGAATTCCTTCATCTCACCACCTCCGCTGCAAGAGTGAGCAAACATGTGTATATGGATTCACAGGTGTAGCACAGCCCCAGTAGCCTGGCCAGGGATTGTGGATTTGGGTCTTATCTGGAGGAGGGGGGTATCCAACAGAGCAGCGCAGCCTGCTGCATCCATACCCCATAGGTTGATGGATCGAAACCATCCCGTGCTAAGAAATTTATTTCAGACCACCGGTTTAATCCCTGTCATTAAAAAAAAGGCATTTAGCAGGAATATCTGAAGTAAGACCCTCCAGTCGTGTGAGGCGCCGTTGACTTTGAGCAGAGTCACGTTGGGAGGCTTATGTGAAGTCGTGTGGTTTAATGAAGATTCTATAATTCCAAAGATGTGACATCACTGAATGACTGGACAGATGACAAGTCTGATCAATAATCAATCAAAGTCTGATGAAGCTCTCTTTGACCGAAAGCTTAGATAAGACACACACCAGTGCCTTTTTGTTTTGTGTATGTGTGTGCGTGTTGTAGTTTTGGGAAAAATCAATCATCGTAATTTGCCGCCAATTGATTTGGCATCAGCTGATTGATTCACTGATCAGCTGTAGAGTAGGAGCACTGTAAGGCTCAGAAAGCAATCTGATGTGCAGTAAACTTTTACAGTCACAGAGCAGCTTCTGAATAAATGTATAGTCATGTGATGACCCCCCCGCCTGCCCCTGATCCCCGACCCCCGGGATTGTTTGCAGCAGCCGGTGATGGGGCTGTGCCAGGTTGCCGCTGCTCCAGCCTCGGCCCCGGCCTGTCCCGGGCCCGGGCCCGGCACTGTGCTAATATGCTCCCATTCTTCATCTAGACAGTCCGTAAAGCACTGGGGCAAAATATTCTGTCTCCCTGAGCAGCTCCAAATAAATTGTCCTTTCATCGACGCACAAGACAAATTTTGGCCCCCCTCGTCTCCTCTCACCCCCCCCCCCTTATCTCGCCACACTCTTTCTCACTTTCGCCACGTACTCTCTCTCTCCCAGTTCCCTGTGGTTCAGTGAAACTGGCACACTCGCTCTGCCTCTCAGTGAACCACAGGGATGCCGGGGGGGAGCGGCAGCTCAGCCGGCCAGAGGCCTCTGCAGAGGGGTGATGGGAGGGAGGAGAAGTGGGGGAGGCAGCCGGGGAGGGTTAACAAGGTAGAGGGAATAGATAAAAAGAAATAAAGAGAGAGGGATATTATCGTGCGCAATCCTCTCCTCCCATCGCCTCTTCCCTCTCTCCCTCGTCCCCACGCTGCCACAACACGGCGCCGCTTCCACTTTGTAATTGCACAATTAGTGCCACAGCCTGGTTTTCATGTATCACAAATGGCTAGCTGCTGCTATTAAAGCAGCCCCAGCGCCGGGCTAGCGGGCACGGCTAGCCGAGGTGCATTAAGGGCAGCGTTTTGTAAAATGTGAGCCAATTTATCATGATCTGTTTTTCGCTCCCACCCACTGCTAAAACGCCCCTACTCCCTTGTCTTTGAGCCTGACCTTGTGCTGGGCTTGCGTGTGCGTGTGTGTGTGTGTGTGTCAGTGTGCGGAGGTTCAATTTGCTCATTGTTACTTGCTTGCATAATTTCAGGCGGCTGCCTCGGCTCTGAGCCACACACACACACACACACACAGTTACGCACACAAACAAACCTTCCTGTGTGCGTGCACACACACACACACACACACACCTCCGCAAAAAACACGCTGGCCACTGATTGCTCGCGCCGCCACTTTCCCTTCCTCTGTCTCTCATTCCACTCCTCTCTCTTCGTTCCCTTTTCCTCTCCGAGCAAAATCCACTCATTTATATGCCGAGGCTAAACGGTGTTCATTTGTAAGATGGCAAGCGGTATAACACTGGTAATTCCTCCTCACCAATTTCCAGTGCACTTTCCCCTTTAGCTGTCATAAGCAGTGCATTAAGTGAGTGAGGCAAATCCGCTTCCCATTCTGCGCCGCCATCTCCCCTCTCCCTTTTTCTCCCTCGCCCGCTCGTCACCCTCCCTTCTCCACGCTCGTATGTTGCCGCTGTGAAGATTTACAGTGTACGCCTGTTCACTCAACCCCCCCCCCTTTCATTTTCATCCGGGTGGTGGGAGCTGGAGATGACACCCTGAGCTCGTCAGAACCCCGCCAGCTTTTCACCCCGGAGAGCCGCCCTGAGCGCCAGACGTGGCGCTCTGCACTGCAGATACCTGCCCTGCTCCAGCTCCCCCCGCTGAGGAGCCTGTAGGCCAGAGAGGGAGGCTGAGCTGGAGGGAGGGTGGGGGGGTGGGGGGTGGAAAGAGGGATTTGAAGGTGGGGTTGCAGCTGGAGCAGGGAGCAGAACAATGGATGAGATGGGGGGGGCTGAGGAAGGGTTTGGGAAAGAAGCAAGGAGCTGGGAGCAGGGTTAGTGCTGGGGGAGCTGGGGTGGTGCTGATGTTGAGGCTCGGGGGCTGGAGGTGGAGAAACAGAAGCACACGATCTCTGGCTCCTGCTCGAGCCGGTCCTAATCACTGGCCCGCGACAACAGCCAATCACTGAGGCCGCCGCAGCTCAGCCAGATGAATAAATAAGCATGGTTTTCCATCATGCCATCGAAATTCACCGAACCGTTTTTTCTGTCTGTGTTTATTGTGGGCAAAGAGACACAATTGTGGTGTTGCTGACAGGATAATTATCAGGTAGTTTGTCTTATTTGCAGATAACAGCTTATAAAGTTGTCAAATGAACAAATTTCACCGTACTTTATGTCTGTTTTTCACTTTATATGAGACAGAGGGGGGGAGAAAAAACAGCAACGGTATTAGGAGCTCATTCCAGACTGATCAAATGCCGTGTGTGAAACGTGTGCTGACCAGCACTCAGCCCCCCAGCTACCATTTCTCCCACCTTGGTGTTAATGTGTTTGTCGCTACTTGTCAAACACCCACTTGTTTTGAATTTTGCACAAGAGTCCTGGCACCGCTGCCTCGCAGTGCGGGCAATACAGAGAGCAAATTATTGTTGTGTTGTTTAGAGTGCTGCACGAGTTGCTAACTTTTTCGAGGACTTGGCTTTTTTTGCCCCCAGAAGTGTCTCGAAACGGGGTCAATGCAGGCCAGCAGACTCAACCATTTTACCCTGGCACACAGGGGTGCAAATTGAACAAACTTCATTATTCAACTGCTGCATTTTTGCATGTGCTGCCAGACTGATCCGCCGCACAACAACTTCATTTGCATAATATAAAGGCAAATACTCCTGTCGCCATGTGTACTGGTAGAGAGGATGAGATGGAGGTGCTACCTTTGTCATCTTGAAAGAGGAAAAGGCCGTAAAACTGTAACATTTAGTATTTTGTGTTTTCAATCAAGAATTCCCCCCGTGGTGCAAAGGTGTTTGTCTGATGAGTCTCATCGCACGTGCTCCCTCACAAATCTGTAGAAGCCAATCTATAAATATACATAGAGACGCTCTCGCCGCATCGTCATTCTGCTCTGGTCCGTCTCCACCGGGAGGGCAGAGGTCAGCCTCCGGACCCGTCTCCTGCCAAACACAAGCCGCCTCCCAGTGCTGGGATGTTATCAGTCTGTGGATGAAGTGCGGACACTGTAATCCTGTCTCTGTCTGCACTGGTCCATCTGCTGCATGGGTTTGGACGTCAAATTAAAGAGCTTTTCAGTTGGTTTCCTGGTGAACGTACTAATGTTATTTTATTGTGATGACATTATGGAGAGAGAGAGACGTCGTCTTTGCTTCCTTTTTAACATCGGATGATCATTTTAAAGATGTTGGAGTTTTTTTCTTGCCTCCCTTTAAGTATTTTTGAGGATCCCTCTGCTCTGCCTTAATTACTTTAACTTCACAGATAAATTGTGCCGCAGCACTTAATATCAGTGTCACAGGCTAATCGAGTCAATGGATTAGGTGTTCCTGCGTTAAAAGCTTTGAGGCCAATCCACTTAAAGAAACGCTGGAAAAAAGTGCTAAGTTGTTTTAGTTTGGTGGCATTTTGAAGATGTGAGGTGTTAACCAAACAACCATGCTTGTTGGTTTAGTACAGCTCTGTGCAGACACAGACACACAACGCACACATGCATATGTTAGAATGTAGCACAGCAGATAATTGAAACATATTCCCAACAACAACTCTCCTGATGTTTTTTTTCCCTGTCTTTCCTCTTGCAGCTCTCCCTGGACGAGCTCCGATCGCAGCACTGCTCTCCTGTGGGAAGACTTCGGCACGGGGCGGAACAGCTGAGAGAGGTAATGTAGCTGAAACAGCTAAATTAATTGTCCCCGTCTCTGTCATATTTGTGTTGTCGAACACTCCTAAATACCACGGCGATTCATTACCTTGCTTCCAGGTACACAGACACGGGGTCTGTTCTCCCTCTCCGCTCTTTGTGTGCGTGCGTGCATCTGTGACTGAGTGTACGTGTTTGTGTGTGAGTGTAGTCAGGGATGGGTCCTCAAAAAAGAGCAAATGTGTCACAGGCAGCTGTGAGACAGGGGTCGAGGGTGCAGTTGTGTAACTTTTGAATGTGCTGTGTGAACCTATTGTCCAATTAGTGGCTGAACGTTAGCAAGCTTGTTCATGCCGCTTCCCTAAACTAGCTTTTTATCGCGGAGTCTCGTGCGGTGGCAGCCGGGGAGGTCACATGACCTCAGCGTTCCATGCAGGGCCGTGCAGTTGGTGCCTTTTTGCGGTCACCTCTCCTGGTTCTCCAAAGATGGATGATGATGGATGGGATGTTTTCTTTCATTTACGCCGACATCGTCGCTGCCTCTTGGCTTTGCGTCAGAATTAATGGGAATAAATGATGTCACTTCTGCACAGCTGACTGTGGAGGATGCTTTTTTTTTGCAGACCTCACCGGTTGATGCATGCAAAGTCACTTTGTTTGTGAAGTCATCAGGGTTTTTTTGTTAGTTTACCCGGTATGTTTCTGTGTGTGCTTTTGCCTATGAGATGTTGGTGGTGGTGGGGGGGTTTGCCAAGATCAGAGAAGGCTCCCCCAGGTGTGTGAAGTGTTCCCATCATGCATCACTCCATGCCTGGGCAGCCCACACCCACTCATCATCCCCACATTAGTGTTCATCTCTCTGGCTCCTGCACACACACTCTCTTTTTTCTTCTTTCTCATTCTGCCTGTGTTTCCCTCTCTCCCTCCCTGTGATCTCTCTGTTTATGTTTGACCTTTTTGCCGTTCTGCACCGGCTAATGATGGTACAGGGATAGCAGGTGTGCTGCATTAGCCGACTTCTGCCGTGGCGGAACAAATTAGAGGTCCGCCGACACCGAGGGCCAACCTTTTCGCCAGCCGGGGCTCCCGTTAGTGGCCATGGAAAAAAACACACAAAATAAACACGCATGCACACACACACACACACACGGCACAGGCAGATATGCAAACTTGTAGCACTGTACCACACATTCTCCGGGATGTCAGGTGTGTGCAATTTGAGTAAAATGACACAACCCAGACACATAATCTTCTCACCTGGAAAAATGGGAAAAGGAGGGCAGGAGAGAACATGGAGGCGAGATATGTAATCATGCTTTGTTTGAACAGAGAGCCCACTTTCCAAGTACTATACTCTGCATCGTCTCCAGCTACCATCCAATGAGCCTCTTCACTCGGACTTTTGTAGAGTCAAATGCGAGCAGAAAAAAAATCAGGAGAGGGGTATGGGCTTGATTTGGGCCCCCTCCTGCTGCTGGTGAGGATTTGCAGGTTGCAGATGTTGCACATGCGCAGCAGTCGTTGTTGTTGTCAGGACATAGACAACATAGAGCATAGTGAGGAATGTGTTGTTGTGGGTTAATTTGGGAATCATCAGTGGAAACGTACAGTGGAGATACAGTATGTGTGAGGACATGACTGATAATTCCAGGTCAGCAAATACTGCAGCAATTTTGTTTTATCTGTTGACTGGAAATTCGGATATTTTGATAAATACATCATCTGTTGCAGTGTGAGTCTGGGACCAGACCATGCTGTAAAAATTTCTGTCTCTGTGCCCGGGCCACTCACGGGTCTCTCTTCCCCGCTGAGACTGTCAGGTTTCACCCGAGCAGAGAGGCCACGGCCCATCACAAGTTTGGACCAGACAGAGAATCAAACCCAACCCCCGTATGTTTAAGGATTACCTGTAATGGCTGAGGGAAGGCCCCCGGCCCCGAAATTGTACAATCAAGTGAGATGTTAACATCAATTGTAGCCTTCACACACAAGCTGCCCTGAGAGGCAAGTTTTGGAAAAAAAAGGCACAAGGAAAATTAAACACACACTTGACGAGAGGGAAATTGCCCCCTTGCTTGAGGTGTCGCAACCGTTTCACCTCAGCAAATGAGCACCTTTAGCTGAGGAGGGGCCTTTTTTTAAAAAAAGAAGCTGGAAATCTTTTTCCTTATTTCCTTCTCTGTCAACCTCGGCCAAAGTGCTATTCTGCCGTCTGTCATCGGGCCTGCACTATTACTGTCATTACAGCAATCGGCTCCGCTGGTTAATGTGTTTGTCTATGTACACAAGTCGGCGGTGGCCCGCGGGTGAATGACACCCAATCTACATGTGGCAGGATTGGCTTTGGTTGGGAGGGAAATGGGAGCCCGCCTCCTTCCTCTAAATCAGACGCCTTTGATTGATCCAGCGCCACGTCGCCGAGCGCTGTTGCTGACTGACAGGCGACGAAACACCTCCCTGACCTCACCCTCCTCCCATAATCGCCGTGAAGATGCGGCGAGTGCCGGGGGCGGCTGAAGGCTTGACAGGCCGCCTCTCGGCCTTAATGGGCAAACACACGTGGCGGGGTGACAGCGTCCGCCTCTATTTTTGAGCGTCCGCTCTGAACCACAGGAACTCAAGCCAAACAGCGAAGATGAGTCTTCGTCTCCCTCACCTCTTGTTGCTTCAGTCTGAGGTGGGACATGGGAGGGGGGCTTCCGGAGAGTGTTTTAAAATGAAAGGGTGCAGAAGGTTTGCTCCTCTTCCCCGGCGAGCCAGTGTAACACACTGCCCACACTGTGAGACGAACAGTGTGTGTTTTCTGAGGGAACCCAGTCCCCCAGGACTCCAGGGTTTTCCAGGCAGACAAGTGGGCTTTCCACAGATTTGTGTGTCTGTGTGTGTGTATGTTCACGCACTGGGGATATTTTTCATCCACGCAGGCCTCAGGAAGCATGTGGTCTGGCCGGGGATCAGCAGCGCGCCTTAGGAGACACCTCTATGGGAGCAGTGTTTGGCCACTGGAACGAGTCTCACACACACAGACACACACGCACTTCATTTCAGTTACCACTTCACATCCATACACATTCAAACGCACATGTAAATACACTAATGGACGCACACAGATTTTACCTCCTGACCGCCATCCAGACACACACACACACACGACCCGACCACAGACCATATATCAGCTTACAGCGCCTCGGATCTGGACCGAATCCCTCCAGAGGACAGAGAAAATCCGATCCGGGCCGAGGTTAGCATGTGGGCCTCTCTGGTGTCGCTGGCCCAAAGAAGAGGTTCCCCCCGTAACGTAACTAAACAAACATCTAATCGCTGTGAAAACAAACATGTGATAAATCTCTGTTCCACAATGAGGGGATTGGATGAAATGCTGAAGACGCGGGATGATTTTGTGCCTCCTCTTAAAGCTGCAGACATTATCATACTTGATAATGATTTTGGACAACATCCAATCAGTGGCTTCGCTCTAGCGTGATGAATGCGTTGCCTTCTCAGTCCGACGGGGGCCAACAGATGCTCCAAATAAATAATTTCCACCCCGACTTTGGCAGAGATCATGGGTGGGGGGGGGCTGCCAAGGAAAACGCAAAGATTCCAAGAAAGTTTAGATGAAATATAGGCACTGTGAGTGTGCACAGGATGCCCCCAGTGCTTAAAGGAAGCCCGTGTTCTGTGCGAGGCCTCGGACACAACCACGGTGTCTGACGGCTAATCTTTCCCTGCAGATCGTTCTGAAAACCTTGTAGAAAAGCAGGTGACGCAGACGCACGGCCGGCAGCTGTTTACACACTGTTGCATGCGGCACGACGGCAGCAGTTACTTACAAATAGTCTGCAAGAGGTTAAAGCAGTTCAGTTTTAAATTAAAGGGCTGTTTGATTTCTCCACCTCCACCACTCTGACGGGGCAGAGTCTGTTTCACACAGAGCCCTGATATTGATGCCACACAACTGATATTAATGAAAACATATGGAAGGCATCTGCCGCGGCCCATTCATCCGTTTACGATCCGAGCGGGCGCTTCAAAATGAAACGCTATGACTTGTGTGCAGCGCAGTGCATTACACCTGATTGTGCATTTGCTGGTGTGTGTGTGTGCTGAGGACACGGCTAATGAGGCATTACTGGAGAGGGAAACCCAATCAATGGCACGCTGTCGCTGGACAATGCTGATCAATTGTACTGTATTGACTGAATTTCTTCCTCATTAGCTTCTATGAGGTGAGTGTGTGTGCGTGTATGTGTGTGTGTTTTGGGTAAACACACTTTCAGGTGCCATGTCTCCGCTGTGTTCTGTGGGATGGTAGCCGGCATGGGGGGGTTGCTGATTACTCTTATTAACATGGAGGGTGTTGGGCACGGGTCCAAATGGCGCCACGGCCCGCTCCAGTGATGAGCCCCAGCCAAGAGCCCGGGCGGAACCCAGCGCGTTGCCACGAGCTCAGGAGGAGATCTTTGTAGTGAGCCGTCAGATTCTGAACGACGAACATGTCGCCTCCTCGCTCGCTCAGGCTGTCGTCTCCAAATTCTCAAATTCTGTGGGGAACGTTTTAGTTGGAGACTTTTTTTTTTTTTTTTTTTTTTTTTTTTTAATGTTTTGGTTGTCGGGCTTCCTTTCAGTCCTCCTCACCCCCCCCCCCTCCCGCAGCTGACCATTCAGAACCAGACCCATGAAGCCATTTAGAGGCTTTTTGGTTCACAGCCAAGTTTGCACAAAACACTTTCAGCTCTGTGAGCGGATTCACGTTCACCACTCAGCTTGGCAGATACCGAGCCAGAGTTCATTGTGTTGATTTTTTTATCATTATTATTATTTCTATTTTTTTTGGTGTTCTGGAGGGTTGGGAAGTCCATCCCTCCTGAACTTTTCCAGCATCGCACATCAGGATCCCCTTTTGTTTAAGCAGCATTCAGGATGTGGTGGTGTTACCAGCTCTGTCCTCCCTGAATGAAGCTTCAGGTTTGCAAGACGTTTTTGTAGTTTTAGTTGAATTTCACTTTGAAACTGTGAAAATACAATTTTATTTTATTTTTTGGTAAAATGTGAAACGGGATCGCACAGAGCACAACCAAGGCCAGTTTCTGCCTGGAAGGAAAAAAAAACACATGCTGCTTTGAGTTGAACATCTTTCTTCTCAGCCGCTCAAACTCCTGCTGCAGAATAATCACGCAACAATTTTGTTGCACTTTTCGAGCACTTGTGTCACTTTGCCAGGGGATTTGGATCTTAGTTTTCCATTAGTGTCTGCAGTTTGGCTGCACAGTAAAGTGAGCGTAATCAACCTTTATTCCTGGACGCATCCAGCAGGATGAACCCTCGCCACCGCGCTCACTGTCGGCAGGAGTCTGTCTTCAGATGACCTGCCGCTGGTGCCACAGGTGCTTGGATCCTTTTGAAAAAGGCATTGTGGGAAATGTAGGAGAGAAAAGTACCAGTACAGCAAAATTGTAGTTGTTCTCAATCCCAGGAGAGAGACCGTGGCGTTCCCAGCGGGACGTTTGTTTCGCTGAGCATGGAGGAGTTCACGCGCTTCTCAGCAAAGTATAAATAAAACAAAAAAAAGGTGGAAGATGTGGCATTCCTCGCCGCCTCCTCCGTGTTGGCTCCACTGCGCCTGTATCGGGAGAGCCCAGCTCCCCGACTGTAAGATGATTGGCTTCCACAGAACTTATTAAACATAATTGCAAACTAATTAGTACAGCGATGGCTTGGCACCTCGGTCTATAGTGCCAGACACTCGATGTGGGTTTACAACATGCATTTAAATTTTACACTAATTACCAATCCCTGATTAATTCATGACTTGGGTGTGCTTTATAATAGTTATTAATAGGGCTGTATAGATTAGATTAGGAATTAATTTCCAAATAAAAACCTGGCATTACATGCATGGGGAAAGCCTTGTGTTGCGGAGCGACCAGTGCACGCTGATGTATGTGTTGTGTCACAATGCATCGGCAGAGCACTTTGATTTAACAATCGGGTTTGCTATTTTTTTGGTATGAAATCACTTGATCTAATGAGGGTTCGCTGTAAATTGCTTGTCTAATGAGGGTTTCATGTGGAACCCGCCGTGGAAAGGAGTGGGCCGCGACCACAAATAACGCAGTGAGGGATTTTTAATGCTGGTGTTGGGGGACCTACCTGCAACGGACCTCCTCTAATTGTAACAAGGTCCGGTTCAGAGCAGACTACGCTCGATCGGTCATCGTCCACCGTCCGCCCCCAAAAAACCTGCACAGGGTGACCTGTGAGGTTCCCCGTCCTGCTCTTGAGAGATTAATCCAGACCCGCACTCCTTGTCCTTCTCTCCGACAACTAATGGTCACAGCATGGACCTCACAATGCTTCCCTAATTTCCACTAATTGAATGGTCATTAGCAGCCACGGGCTTTGGCACTGGAGCGCCGGTGTGTGTGTGCGCATGTTTCAGAGCGTGCGTGTTTTAGAGTGTATTTGTTCTGCATCAGATGGCCCGGCGCTGTTTGGAGGGCGTGCGGGGCACCGGTGGCACAGGGAGATCATTAATTCGCCCTGCCTCTCCGCACAGCTTATTTTGATGTTTTTGTAATGAGCGCCTGCCAGGGAGGGTAAACAGCGAGACTCGTCGCGGCCCCTTTGATGTCAAATGATGTGAGAGGCGACGCGGGCGGAGGAGACGTGGAGGAGCAGGTCTGAGGAAGGAGTGGATGCTGAGAGGACCCGCGAGGAGCGGCGAGGATGAGGAGAAAAAAAGCTGGCGGGTCGAGTGGCTGCCGGTGATTTCCTGTCACACGCGCACAGGAAGGTGCGAGCGTCGTGTGTGAGCGCTGGCTTCATTCCCGCTCAAACTGAGTTGAGCCTGGAGAAAACCAACATGGATTAAGTTGTTTTTTCTCCATAAAAGTGAGTCATGAAGTGCTGATTGGGGAGCGGAGGGATGAATCAGGCTTTACCCGTCACTCACGCAGATGAAGACCTGAGATCTGAGCCGGACTACAAATTCACTGTCCATTGTACCAACCCGGTAAAATCATGACAAACGACAGAGCGGCAGGCAGCACCGTCCCTAATTATCAGGCATTTGCGCTAAAAGCTGTGCTATGAATAATTACAGCTTTTGAAATGAAAATGATCAGTGTTATTTTAAATGTCAGCATCCAGGTTTCAAACTCACCCCAACAACGAAGACTACGTGACACGGTGGAAAGAAAAGGCTCGTCAGCGGACATTAGTTAGGATTCCTGTTTTTAATTTGAACCAATTGATTAATGACATGATCTCAACCACCCCCCAACCCCCAATGCT
Organism: Psettodes erumei; assembly: GCA_016785225.1. Lineage (NCBI taxonomy): Eukaryota > Metazoa > Chordata > Actinopteri > Pleuronectiformes > Psettodidae > Psettodes > Psettodes erumei. The sequence continues at coordinate 2,605,858 of JAFBJZ010000953.1, forward strand.
AGTGCAACACCCAGAGCGGGATTTGCGTCGTCCCTCTCTGCCCCCGCCTTGCATCGGCGCCTGGGTGGAGTTGGATTTCGGGTCGTGCTCTCGATGCCGGGGGCGACCCGGGTCTTCTTCCAGTCAAGTCATTTGAGTGTTTCCACTCATGTCTTTTCTGCCCCCCTGGTCCCTACCTTGCTGCCCCCGACCCCCCCACCCCCCTCTGCTGTTTACCTGCCGAGGGCGGCATCTTTACAGTTTCCTGTCACACCTGTTTTGAATGATGACGTGTTATTATGTAAATGGGCCTCCGGTTCCGTCTCAGCACGGCGGAGTCCGGTCGGATGGGGGCTGCTGCAGTCATAGTGATGATTTCCATGATTGTGGTAGGTATGTTTACTTCACCCCCCACCACCATGTTTGTGGTGGCGCAGCAGGCACTCGGTGGAAAGTGTAACTTCTCGAAGTAACGCAAGTACGCTGTTGTGTAACGAAATGCTGTGGGCTCAGAGCTGCTTTTAATTGATTTTCTGTAAATAAAACCAAGGAGCCCCCGGTGCGTGCATCAGAGTCCAGTCTCTGCATCTTCATCAGTGTTTGCGTTGTGTTGCAGTGACTCACTCTCTCTCCCAGCCTGACCTCACTGCTGCCCACACACGCAAACGCAGGGAGAGGCGCGGCGCTCGCTTCTCTGCTTTCTCATCGTCCGACCCCCCCGACCCCCTGCCGGCAGCCTCTCCGATGCCGAGCCGAGCCGCATTAACCCGGACCTCTCCTGTTTCCAAGCGCAATCATCTTTCCGCCTAAAGCCTGTGGCCGCCGCATCCGTCGCGCTACAGCTCGCCCCCCCCCCATGAGGTGGATGTGTCATAACACATGCGCGCTCACACTGCAAAACGTGAACGGTACACCTTCTCAGGGAGATCAGAGAAGAAGAGATGGGGGGCTGATGATTATGAGGAGGAAGAGTTGGTGGGGGTGGGGGGGTGGGGGGGTGTTGAATGGAAAAGGGAGGCGGAGTGTGTGAGAACGAGGTGTGTTCATATTCTTCACTTCATTGGCTCTCATTATTCCCCAGCATGGCTGTTGTGAGCATGTCCATGTATGATTCATCCAGGAGCACCCCAGCACAGCTCGGGGAAATAACCCACACACACACACACACACACACACACACACATACAGTCAGCCCCCCACACAAACACACACAGACACACACACACACATCCAGCATACACCACACGCTCTTACCAAGAAACAGACTGACCGCATGAGTCTGGTGACGATGTGCTGGTCGATACTGTTAACTGGTGAATGTACATTACAATTTACCTCAGTGTACTTCTACTCTACTTGTTGTACTTTTTATTACAAGTACTTGTAACAACCTTAAAGTCAGTAATGTGATTTTTCAGCTCTCCGACTTGACGTCTGACGTCATGTTCGATTGGTTGATTGAAGCAGCATCGTGTTTGGTTGTGTGTGTGCAGCCTGTTGAACATGGTGGCCGGGGGGGGACACTGCGTTGTGTCGCTTGCACCGCGTCGGTGCTGCCATGTGAAAGTTAACCTGAAATTAACCCGTGATGATAAAAAGGACAAACATGCCTTCACACGCTCACCTGCCTGTCTGCACACACACACACACACACACACATACACACACACATCATCTTAAACAATGGAAACACACACGGAGCCGGTACAGTAACAACTGACTCCCCCAGCCAGACCAGTATTTATGAAGCTGCCCACCCACCTATCTCGTCCCTGGCCCGGGCGAATGATTTTCTTTGAGTGCTGTAACTATCATGTCACACCATGTTGTCATTACAGTGATTGCCGACGGCCCTGATAACCTCCCCGTGGTGATTTGTACCGTCGAGGAGTAGTTTTCATTTTTCTCCTTCTCTCCCCGCGCTCTTGTTCTCTCCTCTCATCTTGATTGCGGCGGCTCCCATCAGCGCCCTCGCCTTGTTTGTAGTTTCACGGTGAAAGAGATCGCTCCTCGCCACGCGCCACATTTCATCTGCCAGCCGAGGGGAGACGCCGCTCCATCATCCCTGCCCGCTGCTCCTTCCTCCATCCCCACCTCCTCTCCTCTCCTCTGGCGTCACTCCTTCCCTCTTTCTTCCAGGCTCAGTCATCCTAAACTCTTTACCCTGTGCCTCACATTCCCTCCGTCTCCCTCTCCATCCCCTTTCATTTCACAGAAAGCATCAGCCATCTCCGGGCGTGACGCAGCTCGCCATCAGCCCTGTTTACCGCCCGCCTTTGATAGAGGAATCAGCTCTCCCCTCCCTTTTCTCTTCCTCTTTTTCTTTGTTTTCTCCCTCCTTTATTTTTGCCCCCTCCCAACCCCCCCTTTCCATCCCTCACGTAAGTTGTCATTTGTTGCCCATTGTCTCGGTGGTATTTAGTGGCGGGGAGATTAGGCAGCTGTGAATGGACTGCAGCTGTCTGTGCTGGATTAGGGGAGTTTAATCAAAGTATTTTCTAATGCGCCTCGTAATGATGATCCATAGGGACGGAGGCTCTTTAACAGATAATGATAGCGAGGCTGACTGCCGGAGATGACTCGCCTGGAAGCGCCACAGTCGCCGTCTTATTGCCGCTTTGTATAGGCTTTTCCATAAGAACACAACAGTTGCTTTTGCGAGAAACGTTGCTTTACAGGAAACCCAAAGACGCAAGCTTTGTTTTGACTCACTTGTGCGTTGGATTATATTTATATTGTAATGCTTTTAATGTTTCACGTGCACTCCTGTTGTTGTGAGTGTGATGAAAGCAGGAACAGGTGTTGATTGGCCCCTTCGACTTGTAACTGCGGTGTTAATGATATGCCTCTTTCGCTTGACACAGCCCAAATATTGTTTGTGCACTCGGCTTCATCCTTTGTGCGTGTGGTGGAGCAGACGACTCTCGGTCTGTCTGTCGGTGTGTTAAAGTTTAGTTTCGACTTCTCCGCTGGTCTTGAATTTGAGGTAATTTTCCTGTGTTTATCCAGCTTTATACTTCTGGAGTGATTTCTGTTTAAACACACGAGGCCCAAGAAGTTCCAGCTATCTAATATTCCATAGCTAAATGTAAAAAGTCAAAAAAAGTAATGCCCATGTTTGTTTTTTCTCTTCTTTTCTGCCCCCGTTCATCATCTTGTGACCCTTGGGTGGGGGTCAACCAGCGACAACAGTAAACTGCTGCTGAGAGTCTTATGATGTGATGATGGATTTTAAATGTAGTACTTGCTATTGTTGCTTGAATTTCTTCTTCTAACATTTCCAGCGTCGTCCCACTTACTGACATTTTAATATTTCACACCAGCGCAAAAGGCTTGAGTCAAGAATTGACTTTTTAAAATTTTACATTAATGCAGTCGACCTTTGAGGGCACAGGTGTGCAGCGCGGTGCCGATGAAGTTGGAGGAACACTCAATGGATTACAGAATCCATAAGTTTATTATGTAGATAAATATTGCATGTGTGACCTCGGTGTTGATTTGTTAAAATATACAGTAGAACTGAGCATTTGATCATCCTGATCAGCGATTGATCTGCTGCTGCAACAGTGGAAAGGATCTTTTCTTGGGCGTGTTACACTTGGTTCATTTGGACCTTGACGGTTTTAATTCAGCTGCGTTAATCTCCTCTCTTAGTTCAGCGACTCTTTGACATCCCCACTCCCCAAAACTAAGCGTGCAGGTGTTTGTGCGTATTGATGTGCGGCAGCAGAGAACAGAAGGCGAGGTAAGCGGGAGAAGGCCGGCAGACGAGCAGTGCTCATACTGGCTTAAACCAACAACATGTTGTCTTGAAGATTACAGCTCCTTCCTCTGAAAAATGCCACTTTTACTCATCCTGCTCCAGCCTCGCTCGCTCGCTCTCAGCGTCCCCGGCTATTAATAGACCCGTCTTACCTCTTCAAGGACGCTGTGAGTTGTTCAACCTTCACTGGTAAAACACGCTGGAAGCTCTTTGGAGTCGGTTTGCTTTCTTTACATCAACTTACTTATTTTTTTTTGTAGCTAATATCATGGCACAGAATTTGAAGTAACATGGCAGACAACGTGTGTTAAGCAGGAGTAGATGCTGTGATTCTTTCCTCTGTTGTGCATAAATATAATCTCACAGTTTACTGCACCCCTGTCACAACCAGCTGTTTGTCCGACCCTGATACTGAAAACCTGCGTGCAGGTAGACGGCAACACCACACAGGTGAGCTGCATGACAGACGTCACCCACTACCAGCTCGAAGCCGTGCTTATCCAACCCGTGGCGTTCCTGGACGAGGTAAAGTGGATGAAATCGCACCCCGGCAGAGCCGACATATGGAGCCGATCATCTCGCAGCCAGCTGACTTCATTTTGCACCTTTATTACTAATCATTGCAGCCAAAGAGAGACGAGCTCGGCAGCGATGGGGATGAAATTACAGTCTCTCATCATGTCTATTAACCTTGCTAAAGTGTTTGGCTTAGTCTCTTTTTTCCTGTGCGTTGATGCAGACTGACTCGAGTCTCTAAAATGGTTTCGACTGGGAATCCACCGCTCAGGTGGAGTTTTTCTACTTCCGCTCTCGAGGTATTCTTTCACGAGAACAGAAAAAGAGGGAAAGCAGTCGTGAGATTTCTCCTCAGGTTCAGGACAGCTCCTCTGCTCGACGCGCAGCCTCGTCCGCCTCCAGTGTTTTGACAGTGCGGCGCAGTGTGTCTCAAAGAAATTGTGTCTTTTGCAAAGGAAGTGGCGGGGAGCTGGCGGTGTCTGGTGCTAAACTCACAGCAGAGCACGTCGTGTTGTGATATGACCCGGTGCTGACTCGTGGATGATGGAAGACAAAAAAACTCACACTGCGACAGGAGGAGGAGGGAGAGAGAGAGAGAGAGAGAGAGAGAGAGAGAGCAAGAGAGAGAGAGGGGCTTTTTCAACAATAATGAGACGGGAGAGAGGGAGGGGGGAGAGAGAGAGAGAGGAAGTAGAGATGAAGGGAAGCTGCCTCTCCGCGGCTTCCTCCTCCCTCCTCCCCCCTGTATGCACGGAGGCCCCATGCTGCTCAAGACAGATGCTGGGGGAAACAGAGAGGCATGTTGCTACTGTGGCTTGTTTCTCAATCAGAGGCTTAACTCAGCACCCAACACACACACACACACACACACACACACACACACACACACAGTATCTTGGCACAAAGACGAAATTTGTGTGCATGTACACACACACACACCGATGATATCCGTTGAGATGTGAGATTACAAACGCTATAGCTCCACCTGTTCTTTGCCATAACAGGTGCCTGTGATAATTATTTCACTTCTCTCTGATGAGCCTCGCACTCGACGCTGCGCAACCGTGGCAACCAGGAAATATCATTAAACTATTGATTTGTAATTACTGTATTAGCTTCCTGTTTGATCCCTTTATCTGCTGTTTCCTTGCCAAAAGTGAGCAGTGCTTTATTCTCACTATTTCATTTCCCCCCTGTATGAGGCAACAGATGGTCAGGGGTCAGAGGTCACTGTTTGGCTCGAAGGCAGCAGCCGTCATCAGGAGGGTCAGTCTGCGTGTTCAATAAGCTGCAGACCTGGCGAGTGCGCCAAATTGATTCACTCCTCAAATGGCCTGCCGCTGGGATCCCCCCCAACACACACGCCTCCCCTCGTGTTGGTTATCTGTAACAGTTATCGGCACTAATCGGATGTCAGTCCCGTGCCCTCGTGGACGACAGGCGTGGTGGAGCGAGTCTGCAGGAGAGGACATGAAAAAAAAGGGTCAGGTTGTGGCAGGCTGCACGTTTTACTAATGACAGCTGGAGGACGATTAGCAGAATGCTGCCAGAGCAAATGGACGCGACAGAACCCCCGAGACGCTCCGTGCGCCGGTTCACTTGGACTTGGCCTTCGCCTGACTGGCTACCTGTTGCAGAACACTAGTCCGCCTGCTGACCGGGCAAACTTTGTCCAGTTTTTGGTCATCAGCAGATCTTATCAGTATAATTTTCTGTTATAATTCTCTGTTGAATGACATTCAAAAGACCTTCAGGTATCCGGCTGACTGTACCACACCGCTGTGGTTAAGAAGTAAAAGCACAAAGCGATGTGCCCTCCTCAGGAGAGACAGCTGTCAGGTTTTCCCTTTTCAATCCAGTCCTTCTGTCAGCGTTTATCCAAACATCATGCAGTCGGGCGTACGTCACGAAACCCACGACTCTGCAGCGAGATGCTGCGTGAAACAATGCGTTTCCAACCAGGCGGCTGCTTTTTAAACCGTCAAACAAATGAGCTTAAGAGGCTTTCGCTTCCTGAGTTTCTTGACTGTTTGGTCAAAAAAAAAAAAAGTCCCATTAGTTCAGTATCTGTGTACATACTGTACAAGCAGACACTTTTTTTGCCGTAAAGCAGCATATTTTTTCCCGTGCATCTCATAAATGAAGCGGCTCTTGTTTTCCTGTAGGATGCACAGAAATAACAAGGCCACGGCTGTCTTCCTCATCGCTGACCCGCCGTCCCACCCGCGACTCTCCGAACAGAAGGAGACAAAGGAAGCCTTTGTGTCGGCGTAAGTTTGCAAAAATAATCTCTCGCTGGGACCGGGCTTCAGAAATAATGGCAGCGACTGGTTGGTTCTCTCTCTGTGGGTTGCTGTCTGCACTTACTTTTGACTTTTCGGCTTTTGATAGCTGTGTCTGCGTTGATGGATGATGTCACCATCGCCGGCTGGAAATGCACTCATAGGGGAAGAGCGTTTTTTTGGTTTGTTTTTTTTTTTTAGCTTAGTGTTGATGATATACATTATAGGACTAAGTGTGTGTGGCGTATGATTCTGGTGCTGCCTCATTACAGCAGGATTACATGTGCATCCATTGGAGAGGGTGGGGGGGGGCTCAATCACTTTCCTCCTCTTCTCCTCTAATTCACAGAATGATGTAATTATCCCTTTTTTTCTCTCTCTCTCTCTCTCTCACACACACACACACACTTTTTCAGGCACAAAACCATTCACACTCGCAGTCGCAGGTATTTTCTCTCTCTCTCACAAACACACACACGCTCGCAAAGAAAGAGACTGAAGGCCGCTATCTGACAAAAGAGGAGTATTTTGTGCCTTTGACATGATCCCCCCCCCCACAGTGGACGAGGGCTTACAAAGCCCGGCTGCTGAATGAGGGTCAGCTGCAGCCTGGCCCCTGGGAGCCTCCCGTCGAGCCCTTTAATGAATGTCATTTTCTTGCATTAACCACCCCGATTGTTGGATAATGGCCTCCCAACAATAACATTTAACCAATTCCCCTGTCTTTTGGGCTGGCTCATTTGGGCCACAGCGGGGGGTGGTAATTGATTGTGTAATTCCAATCAGAGCTGTAAACAGATTGGAGGTTCCTTCGGAGCCACGCAACGTGCAAACACACATACAGTAGAGCCGCCTCGCCCGTTACATCCTGCAAAATCCCCCTCCTCCGCCGAGAGTGAATTATTCTTCATCGTCACTTTGGAACAAAACAAAACTAAAAACCATGTGGCTTCTGCGTGACCCCGGCTCTGTTGTGTGCTAACACGTTCCACTGCCTTTTTCTTTCACCCCCCCCCGTGCTCTTCTTCTTCGTCGTCTTTTTTTTTCCTCACATTGATTGTGATCCTCTCTCATCGTCTGCCACAGAGAAGCGGAGGCTTGGGAGTCGGCTGAGGAGGAGGTGAGGGGGTTAACTGCGCTCGCCAATTTAGATTTACCGTGAGACAAACACTGGTTGGGGTGGGGTGGAGGAGGTGGGAGGGTGTGTGTATATGTGTTGGCGGCAGCAGGGGGGGGCTACGTTGTTTCCATGGAGATAAGGGGCAGCGACACATTTTGTGTGTGTTTGTGTGTGCACATGCTCAGGCAAGACAATTCAACTAATTGTCACCAGAAAGCTATTTATTTACTAATTGGTGTTCACTGAGAAGGATGCGGTGCTGTGTGTGTCTGTGTGTGCATGTGTGTGTTACATTTGCAACACACACACGTGACACACAACCAAGTGTCGTCTGAGGGCTGTGAGCTCTGATATCTGGTCTGAGAACCAAATCTCATAAACAAAATGAGTGATTCCAGACAGATCTTCTGGGAGGAAGAATCCAGCCTGTGGTAGCTTCACAAGCTTCAGAAAGGAAAATCAGTACATCAGTATTTGAACGTTTTTTCTGTAACCACGTTCCCTTCATGTTCCCTGCTGTGTCCAGCTCATTTGCATGTAGTAATTTTGTGCATTTCCCAGAACAAGGTTTTGTGGGTCTGAACTTTCAGCTGTGACTCACCTCCTTCCTCCCTGAATCACTGTTCATTCCTTCCTAACCCCAGCTCCTTTTCACTATCTGACCCCCCCCCCCACACACACACACACACACACACACACACACACCCCTTGTGTTGATGTGCGTACCTGTTTTCTTGGTAACCAGATGGTCTTGTGCAGTTGGCCTCCATCACTTTCTTGACAGTGACGGGCAGAAGCTTCAGGTTCTGATCGTCGGTTAGTTAAGAAAGATTTTCAGTCTTTGTAGGCGCGTCAGTTTGGTTCCACCTGCAAAACCACAAATGCGTGAAATCGTCCAGTTTCTCAGCGCGCTGTTTTTTTTTTTATGGATTTAATTGACATTGTGACACATGTGCCCATTGAAATGTAGTGTTTTCAATACTTGTGGAGCAAAAACTCCTGGTCAAATGCTTGTTTTCAACTAGTATCAAGACCTCACATTACACTCTGCCACTATCTCTCCAGTTCTGACAGAACCTGGTGATTACCGCTGTCTGCAGCGTAATTCAACACACATTTAAACTGTACAGCTACACCAGCGTTTATCATCAAGGTTCCCCACAGACAGTTTCTGGCTAATGGTTTTCCTCGCTGCTTCATCATCAAAATCGCCGGAGTTAGGACATCAGCAGAAACAAAAGACAGTCCTCAACTCCCCCACCCCCACCCCATTCAAAGATGATTATATTATTTTATAACGCCTCAGAGACTTGATACAAACCTAAAGATTTATACGGGCGCCCGATCTTTCCCTGATGCTGATGTGGATCTGGGTTCATTTCAGCCGCCGCCTCCCTCTCGTCTCTTTCGCTGACTCAGTGCAATGCGAGGAGGGTGAGTAAATCTAATATAAAAGCGTTATTGATTTGCAAGTCCTTAATCACTTTGATTTGGCCCAGTTTTCACTGACCCCCCCACCACCACCCCCGCCCCCTCCCCGCTGCAGCTGCGAGCTCCCCAGGGGTGGGCCTTCAGCATCGCGCTCACAGGCAAGTGCAATTTTTCTCCGATGCCAAAGAGATTTAGAAATCCTATCATCAATCATCTCATCACTAATATTTATACATGTGGTGTGGCGATCGATAGCTTTTTAAAGAAATATATATATATGCAGCTCGTCAGTGTGCTGCAGGAGCTTTATGCATGAGTGTGTTGTGTGTGTGTGTGTGTGTGATACAAATCTCATAAATCTTGAGGTACTTTATCATTGGAGTTTGAAAGTTTTGGCTTCAGAGACTGAGGAGGTGATGAACTACAAGGCCAAATGTATTTGGACACTTGATTATTTAGTGTTTTCTGAGTTTCCTTTGCACAAGGATGTTGATAAACTATCCAGCCAAGAGTCTGGATTTTTAACTAATTCACAAGAAATGTGTTTTCTTTGGACTTTTCACCCTGGGGAATCATAGTTACATGCAACATGTCTTCACGTGTGCTGCAAAATTAAGATTTAACTGTGGACAGGGGGTGTCGTTATTTTTATTCTTGATGCGGTAACGGAGAATGTGTAGCGTCACATGGACAAGTTGTGCGTGCGTGCAGCAGCTGTGCAGCACATATCATGAACCAACTGTGTCACTTGGTAAACATTGCTAATTAAGAGAGACAGTGGGATTGCCTCGGTGACCCCCTCTCCCCCCCGTCAGTGTTTGTTTGTTTTTATTGTTCATTGCTAATTAGGCTTAATCCCCTGTTCTCTCACCGTGGACTCTGACTGGCGTCGGGCGTCCGCGCCACAGCCAATCAGGAGCAGCGATGCTGCCGGGTCGACGTGTGGAGGAGGGAGTAGGGTGGGTACGTGAGGGAGGAAGGGAGGGGAGAGTAAGGCTTATAGCTCAACTTGTGTGTGTGTGTGTGTGTGTGTGTGTAGAGGGGGTGGGGGCTATCATGTCGGGTGGGGCCCCTGGCAGCCATTGTCTTGCAGTACAATGATACGGCTCAGAAGTGAGCAGCGGGCCAATAATGAGGAGGAGGCCCCGCTGAACAGCGTGTCCCCGCCAATTGTTCTGCCGCCACATTGGGAGAATGGAGCTGTCCACACACACACGCACACACACAGACACACACATCTCATATCTCTGACACGGGGAGTGTGTTCACTAATGGCTAATTAAAACAGGACTATTAATGAATGGCCGAGCCGCAGACATGATAAGGAAACTTAGAGGAGTGAATTAACACATCCTTAACATGTCATCCCAGCCAGCTGCAGCCCAGTGTGCGTCTGTGTGTGTGTGTGTGTGTGTTTTTTCACACACACATATAGGCAATAGAATACATGTAGAACAAAAACATATGTATGACAGGTGTGCTGCTCCTACTAACACAGTAAATATGAAGCTAAGTATGTTAAAACACCAAAACTCACTGAGAATTTCTGTTAATTTTACCAACTTTACATAAAGTTATGAGTGTGCTTTTTGTGTGACTGTGCTGCAGATACTCTGTCATGTCCTAAAATTCACAAACTGTGCAGCCTAGACCTGAGAGTAATCAGACTACTTGAGAGTTGGAGTAAATCCTCCTTTATTTGAGGAGGTAAAAAAGTGCCACTAATGGATTATAGTAGGTTTTTCACACTTCTCTCACTCGGGGGCCGCCGTGCTGCGAGGGGCGAGCTTGATGGTGCACGGCGGGTCGCGGCAGGCGGCCAGAGGTCACCAGAAGCCATTACCGGGATCAGGAAGTGGAATTATGGCCCACTACCTGCAGGTCGGTACCGGGGCCTGGGCAGCGGTCGGCGGGGGTCACTCACGCCTCAGTTGCTGCCCAGTGAATCCTGTCTGAATCAGGATTGTGTGCACTTTGTAAAGGGAGAAGTGTTTCTTTTTTCCTGGCTGTGTGTCAGTGTTTATTAAGAGGAAATGCACAGTAACCAGCCTGTCACCTCCGGGATTTAAAAGCTTTCCTCTTTCTTTTTTTTTTTGGGGTGGGGGGGTAGAGTTGGGAGTGTTACAGTTGAAAGCCTGTGAGTGACACTCGGGGAGAAGTCGGTGCTCTCCGTATGGAGGCTGGCAGCGGGCGGTGCTTCCCCTGCTCAGAGCTGCTGCACTGCACCGTCACTGCTGCCACGTGCACGTGTGAGATTCTGATGGAGGTGGTGTGTGTGTGTGTGTGTGTGTGGGGGGGGGTTCTTTTTTGTGAGAGCTCAGCAGATTTAGAGGGCGTGCAAAGGTACTTCTCAGAGCTGCAGACACACACTGCTTCTGTTCCCACAGCCACACTCATTCTCTCACACAAACACTGTCACTTTGGAACAAAAAAAGGAGAAGCGACGCACACGGGGAGGCGAGAGGCCGAGGTCAGAGACGAGGGGGCGGTGGGTGAGGAGGAGCGGGGTGGGGAGTAAAAAAGAAAAAGTGCTGAACAGATGTGAGGAAGATGTGTAATGATTAGCTACCGAGCCGGTTGGAGCTCGGTGGTTGCCTTCATGCTCTGTCAGCTCAGCCCCCCCCCTCCACGAATGACAGGAAAGCCCATTTCCTAGCCGTGACCAGTGGAGGGCAAAGTTAAGAAGAAAAGAGTAGGTGTCACATCTCCAAACATGAATCCATCATAGTCAAACAGTTTGATGTTGTTGCCATTACAGTCTCCAATCCAAAGCTAATTCTGCAGTTTGTGAAAATGCAGGTTGTGTAATTGTAGTTGTGGTGTCATTCTGATCCAGAATTAATCTGGAACAGGTCAACATGGGCGAGACAGGAGTTACACAGTTACACAAATAACACACACTTCATGAATCAATGCCACAGGTAGCAGCGTGCACATACGCATGTGCAAACAGTCCTATGATTCACACATAAACAAACATGGTCACACTTTTGGTGCTGACACCTTACATCCTGAAAACACACACACACACACACTTCTTGGTGATGGGTAAAGATGATGGATTTAGGTGGCTCTGTCTGCAGGTGAGGCTCAGCCTCAGCAGTTTGAGTTGACTGGCTGATGCTCGGAGGTCAAAGGTCGCCCCGTCTGTCTGTCCTGTGTTGGGTGCTCTCCCGCTCCTTCATCATATTAAATCACACTTGACACACCTGGAGCACTGACGCAGCCTCATCCATATTTTATCGCCGCTGTTTTTTCCTTATTTTAATACTGCAGCACTTTTTAGGATGGCAAACAATGTATTTATTAAGTGACCCGCACCATCACAGGTGGCGGTGGTGGGTGATAGAGGAATAATCGGGTTTGTTCAGGAAAGAAAATGAAAAGGAGCTGTGACAAGTTTATGAAGTAAGCACAATGGCCCTTCATTACTCTTGCAAACTGCCCTCTGGCGTTGTTGGGTTTTTCTTTTTCTATTTCCCTGTGCCGGCCCCGGTGCATATAGCGCTCGGCAGGATGAAGCAATGGAATTGTCAGGGAGAATCTCCCTCGTGCTTTAACTTAGCCCTGTTATTCCCGAAGAGGCCCGTACTGAAACCAGTTTACTGTCACAACCCAAGGCCGCCAGTTTCTTTCCGGTGGCGGTGGGGTGTTTATGGAGGAAGTGAATTATTCAGTCAGGTGCTTTATCACGCAGGCGCCTCGTCATTCACCTGTTTCTTCTCCGTACGCCGTCACCGTCCAAGAGGACGCCAACTTATTTTACCCACAGTTTAGCATGTGGAGAGACGGGGTTAGGTGGTGGAAAAACAGGCAAAATACCCACTTGTGTGTTGTGTGAGGATACACACTTGTCACCCACTCATGGTTTATCTATGAATGCTGTCTATATATCCAATGATCTGACCACGTTAACCTCAACACGTTTCCCAGTTTGCAGCAGGAGCTGCGGTGGGTAGTTTTGCAAAGTGAAAACCTCTGCGGCTAAAATTGCATGTAAAAGCGGAGTCGTATCAACATTTTATGAGCCTGAGAGGCCACGTGGATCAGTTAATCAGCCACCAAATTTTTAACCGAGCGCTCCTCCATCCTGAGCTCTCATTTCCTCCCTCGTTTCCTGCTCTGCTTTCCATTCTACCCACGACTGCCCTTTACTATCCCTCCATGCCACCGCTTTCTTTGTCTCTGTCTCTCTCTGTGGGGAAATATACCCAAATTAAAAAATCCATAATTGTTCATTTAAGAAGAGTTTCACACCCACAGTCTGAAGTGCGCTCTTTAACAAAGCGGCCCTTCAAAGAGAGACCTCGCACAACCTCACAAGTTGTTTGAATCTTTTTCATGTCTCTGCTCCTCTAATTGTTCCGTCTGTAATTTCTTTTGTTTGTTCTTTTTCATATTTTCAGCATGTGACAGCTTGACTCTTGCATAAGTGAAGTCATGTTTATTTGGCAGTGGTTACATCCGGCACACGTGACACCAGGAGGTTGAAACTCATGGTGACTGAGGAGAAGTACACGGGTCCCGTTATTTACGTGGGAATTACAGTGAATCCGTGTCATCAGCATCACCATGCAGCCGTGAATGACTTACACACCTCCTCTTTAGTCAGGTTGTGCGCCTCAGGTGTGGAGGGAGTGCAGGAGGTGTTTGGTGTCAGGCTAACACCTCCGTGCATGCAGAATTTATTACGGCGGTGCTTGTCCTTCTGCATGCATCCGAGCCGTGTGTGAGATTGAGAGAGAAAATGACAACTCGGCAGCTCCGAGGCTCCTCGTAAATTGCCCTATAAATTCACCTCCGCTCTGCCGGGGCTCCGGTCCGGATCAGTTCTGTGGGCGCTTGCAGTCCAGTCACAATATAGAGGGCGTTTGCTCCATTTAGCCTCCGGCCAATTACTGTCAAGAACCGCCTGTTGGCTGTTACTCTTTCACAGACCCAAAAGCCCGGACAGCGTCCCACCCCACCCTCTCCCACTGCATGTTCTGACCCACGGGTGTTGGTTTCACTTGAGCAAATCAAGCTGACACTCTGTGGGCATAAAAATAGCCACGGTGCAACACACTCCCACTGCAGGCACACTGAGAATTAAAGAGCAATATTAATATAAGTAAAGTGTGCAGACACGGGAGAGTGAGAAGAAGTACTGGTCCGTGAGAAAAGGCAGAAAGATGCTGCCAAGCTGAAGTCTCGATCCGAAAGGGAAACCATTAATCAAAATATGAAACGTGGCGTCTAATGTGTCGGCGAAACGTGCTAAAGAGGACTTTTAGTGAAGGGTGAAAACTGCACACAATGAGGAAGCATTTTGTGTCCACTGTGGTACAGACTGAAAGCAAACAATGGATGGGACGTCGGCCTGAAACCGTGGAGAGGGGTTGTTTGTTCAGGTCGAAGCCTCAAGTGAAAGCCAGTCGCCCCTCCAGCAGAAATGTGGAAGTCCTTTGCACTTTGCTCAGATCCAGCGAAAGCAAAATTCATGAAGAAGTGCAGCTGGCTTTCTCGTTACCAGGCGGAGCTTTTCTTTCAAGTGTCAGCATTTAGTTTTTTATCAATAACCATTACAAATGAAATGGCTGGGGGTCAGGAGCAGTGCTTTAGTCCTGTTTTCAAGTGTCAGTCATCACTCATCAATCCTTGATGATAGAACCGATCAGAACGGTTGTGATGTTTCCTTTGAGGTCATTAAACTGCTCACTGACAGTCTGCGCTAAGATCCAGAATCACTTTGCCAAATCTTTGGAATTTTCCCGAAGGATTTCAGGATTTATGGAGAAAATAGGAAGCCAGGGAGACCCTGTGTGGATTAAACCAGATTTGAACCCCGAATTGGTGCCCCCCCAACTCATTTCTGAACCAGATTTAGTTCTCTTTCTGTTTCTCATTTTTTCCTCAGTGACATCATCACTCATGCCTCTTGTTCCGCTTGGCTTTTAGACGCAGGTCTTCTTGTGGTGCTCGACAGGAGCCCGAGCAGGCCTGAAGGTGACACACCTGTTTAACATTCTCTGCAAACCGCAGCCCGACGGCGACGAGTCGACTCGGCCGTGGCGGGGGCCGCTGCCGCCAAAGGAGGCTGTGATCAAGCTTTCGCCTTTTTTTTCCCACATCCTAATCAACAGCCATTGATTAATTGGATTAAACCAAAATGATCTTAATCACTGATCAGTTTCTATTAGACTTCTTTAAATATGTCTTAATGGGATTGGAGGAGCGTCAGTGCACGGTTGTGTTTGTGTGCGTGTGTGTGCACAGGCATAGTGTGTATATTTTTATATATCTAATTTCTTTTTTTTACGTCAACACTCACAACATGTTTGGAAATGTGTGCGTGCATGTGTTTATTTTTGTAATTCATTGAGCTCAGGCTTTGATAAGTTACTGTAAGGTCATCCCAAAGGTTCTGGACAGGGCCGAGGTCAGGGTTCTGTGCAGGCCAGTCGAGGTGGTTCTATTGTTTATGGACTGTCACTTGTTTGTGTGGAACGAGAATGAGTGTTATGTTAATTCTGGGTTCTTGTGGTTGTCAGGTGGAGTAAGAAAGTAGTTCCTCTGGACAGTTTTGCAAGTCGCGCTTGTATATTGTGCATCGTACTTCAGGCCATCTTGCGCGTCTGTGGTTAAAATGATGTCATCGTTTTAAAAATATAAAAAATAAGTGGCCTTTTGTTTATAGTGTCAGGCTTCAGTTGTCCATTGAAACCAGCGCATCTTCTCCACCTCATCCTCCACCCCTCCTCTTTTCTCCCTCCCTCCCTCCCTGCCAGCGATGCTGTGATCCCACTGTCTCCCTCTGTTGTTGTTCTAAACAAGCAGCAGGGGGTTGTGGGTAGAGGGCTCCGCTCACGCTGGGCGTGCGAGTCACCGTGATGGGAGAGAGAGCCTTCCACCTTCTCCTCTCTGGCTCACTTCCTTCCTTTCTCTCTCTCTCTCTCTCTCTCTTTCTACCAGCCCGAGGTCACCTGGGCCGGTAGACCGGGCAGGTTGGCTGAGACACACACACACACACACACACACACACAGAGAGTAAAACGCCCTTTAATTCACAAGTTTAATTGCACATATATACACATTAGGCCAAGTGTAATCGGCCTCGAGGACACATTCATCAGCAGAGATGCTCAAGCATAAAATAAAGCAACGGGTGTCAACACACAGAAGAAAACCATAAAGCACCGTAAAAACACACACGCACACAGTCGCATATAAATCTTCAACCTGGAAGCGCTCGAGCATAAAAACTCCTGCTCCACAATGTTTCCAAGGAAGGAAATCATATGGCATAACCCATAAACATGTAAACAAACTCCCTCACAAGCAGCAATATAAATAAACAAAGAGCTGCATGCTGCATATGTATCTATATATAAATATATATGTGTTGACATGACACAACAAGAGTGTGTTTGCATGTGCTGAATATAGGCGCACGCCTACAAGCACAAAGCTGGAGGTTAGTTGGCAGGGACAGAGATTCAGTGGCAGTTGGGGGGGGGGGGCTGCTGTGGCCCCAGACCAGCAAGATCAAGAGTCAGAGGATTAAAATGCTGCCAGTGTTTGATTTTAACAGGAAGAAAAAAAACTGATGGAGGGAGATGTGATGTTTTTTGGCCTTCGAGCTGGAGGATCCAGCAGCTGCCTTGCTGTAGTGCCTTTGAGCAACTTTGAAACTCTGATTTTTGAGGAAATCAAATAAAGTTAAACACGTCTACATGCCGACAGCTGTGATGAAATTATGACATTAACATCTTGACCTGCGACCCGTGCGAAGAGCCGAGCTGGCACTTATTTAACTATTTCTTCTGCACACGGCTGCAGATTTGGCCCTGGCTGAGCTGTAGTTAGCGTCCGGCGCTGCAGGCTTCACGATATTAACGCCTTTGAGCATGAACTTCTCTTTCCTCCACTAAGACATTAGGATGAATCTGACGGGGCGGTTATAGATAGCACAGCTGTGTGTGTGTGTGTGTTTGCTGCTAACGGAGAGCGATGACCCTCGAGGTCGGCTCCTTTCCTCTGGTGTCTTTATGCTGCTGGCCCCCACAGTGTCCCCACCCACCCTGCTCCTCCTCCTCCTCCTCCTTCCAGCCAACCCCCCCCATCCCCTTCTCTTTCGCCTCTCCTCCTCTCTGTCTTTCTCTTCTTCAGTGGCGTGAATCATGAAAGCGAGCCCTGTGTAGTCGATGGGCCTTTTTCCTCCATGGTGCCCCATTGCAGAGCGAGAGAGGGAGAGAGAGATAAGTTATTGATTCGAGGTCCTCTGGGGAGAGAACAATGGGTCCCTCACTGAAGCCACTCTGAAACACAAACACCTTCCCTGCAGCCTCTTGGTGCCACAGAGACACCAAAGAAGAAGAGAAAAGAGTTTGAAAAAAAAAAAAAAGCTTTGCTTTCTGTTGCTCTGTTTTACTCCACTTGCAGCTGATTGATAGCCCGGAGGGGAGGAATCATGGTGGGGGGGTGGGGGGAGGCAGACCTTGGCACTCATGAATTCCCCACAGACCCACTAGCTGCATGGGCTGGCACCACGAAACAACCGTGAACCCGCCCTGCGCGGAGCAGCTCTGGGCCAATCATACAAATGCGCAAGGCCCAGAACTGTGACACGCCGGAGGTCACTTGGTCAAATCCAATACTTGGATGCCCGGAGGCACGTTGAACTTTCTTGGCATGTTGGCCCAACCCAACCCAGCTCCCCCCGCTCCTGCCCCCCACATCTATCTCCACCACCCACCCACCCACAAACATCTCGTTCGTGAATTTAGTCCGGGGTCGACAGTTTGCTCAACGCGCCGGATAAAAGCTTTCAACTCTGACTGATTCACGACCGCTGCTGAGAAATTGGGCCCGCCGCATGATGTCACCGCAGGCATCGCCTGCCAGGTTGTGCGGGGTGAGATCAGTGACATCATCATTAAGAAACAGCACGATCACCTCCTCTGTCCCACCCTGGTTTACAAGTCTGTTGTACAGAGGAGAGAGAGATACAACATAATTACTCGCTGTCGTCGTCTGTTGGTGAGAGAAGCTGGTGAGAAATACTGCGGCCGCGCTCGAGAGGGCGTTCTTTCCTGTGATTATTGGTATGACAGCAATCAATCAATCATCTGTATTAATGATAAAACCGTCCCTTCAGATCACTACAACTTTGATACATAAATAAGTCGCTGCTTTCTGTGTTTTATGGAAATGACTTGCACAGTTTTTGTGCACATTTCAGAGGCCGCGTCTTTCACCTGCCTCCTGGGCTGAAAACAGAGGGTGGGTCAAAAAAAAAAAACAACTTTACCTCCTCTCCTACACAAGCGCAGGCCGGCCAAGGCGAGGAGACTCACGGGCCGCTGGGTTTTGTGCACGCTGTTTATCTCATTATGCAAAGCAGCTGAGGGATGCGAGAGAGCGTGGCGGGGCATCATCTGTGGAGTTCATTCAGACTCTTGTACATCTCAACATTGTTCCCATTGATTGGTGTTGAGAAGGATCAGGATGAAACTGGGGTCAGTCCAGGCGCCGTCCGTTTCAAAAATTGATATCTATATCAATTATGTTCATCTGTGCAGAAGAAGTTTTCTCAGGGATTATTAAGATGAGAAAATATGCAAATGACAAAACGTTTAACGTGCCGCCATGCTGAACACAGATTTTGACATTTAGCAGAGGACAAACTTTGTGCGAGAAAGTTCTTTCTTCTCTGCTTTTTTTGTATGTTGTGTGAGGTGATGGATGACCGGCGGCGATTCATATCACCAAAACCTCCTATATAGTATTTTGCCCACAATGCACTGCACTCTGCAACAGGAAATGAGAAAGGCTCCCCTTTGATGGCACGCCACGGCGGAAAAACAATTTCCAACTTTTCAATTTTGTCACCGTGTCACTCCCTTTACTTTCTGCTGGTCACTCCTGCAGGCAACTCATGTGGAGACTCATAATGAATGTGTTTCATAAACAGGCGTCAAGAGCGACCGCCGCCGTCAACTTAACTTACTCTGTTGTGTATAACCCCCCCCTTCCTCCCCCACTCTTCCTGTTTTCAGTCCTCGTGCTTCATCATTGTGAGGTGGCGGCAAACACCAGCTCCTCGCTAATTTCCCCTCTCTCCCATTGCAGACGAGGGCTATTAATTTGGCCTAATGCTGTTCCTCTTTATTGGGTGTCAGCGCTGTCGTATCACGCCATATCTCAGCCCGATCGCTCCTCTGCCACTCTGCCGGCTCTGTGGGTCTCCCTGCTGGCACAGCTTCAGGGGGAGGCCATTTTGAACCCACCCCCCCGCAATTTGCCATTGCACGTACAGTATTTAATAATGTTCAGTCCCTTTTCTCACTAACAACCACACCATCAGGCACCTCTCGCTCTTAAAGAGACCCCGGGGGTCACTCCCCTCTCTTTCTCATTCGGCTCTTTGAAAAAAAACCAAGACAGAGGAATTAATACAAACTGGCCCCCCCTCCCCTCTTACCTCTCATCCCTCCCTCTCAGAGTTCTCTCAGGCCTTTCTCTCCCTTCGTTTCTATCGCTTCCTCCTCACTTGCGGCGGCATCGCATCACGAGAATTTTAAATGCTCAGGATGAGTTGTTTGTCTTTAAGTAGGGGAGTCAAATGGCAGCAGGGTACAGAGTGGGGGGGGGCAGCGGTTATGGTGCTCGAAAAAAGCTTTGTGGCACGGAAACTCGTCTTCTCGCATCTTCCATCATACGCGAGGTCCTGAGCGGGCGGGGGGCCTTGATGGAGAGGTGTGCGTGCTGAGGGGGAGGAGGGGGTGGTGCTGGTTGCATGTGGTGTGGTGCGGCGGGGGTGATTGTAAGGCAGAAATGGGTGGGTTATTAATTTCCACTATGCAGTATCATGCAGCTGGTGGCTCCAAAGCAAGGTTTGGCGGTAATGAAAATGGCCTGAGTCGAAGATTAATGGCTCATAAAGACAGAGCGTTTAGATGGGACGGCCGCCTCAATCTGGCCGGCAGTGACTAATCGCAACGGACGCATGCACGTGCACACATAAACATGCACGCACACACACAGGCAGCATCTCCCCTTCTCCTACCCATCCACCCCCACTGTTTCATTTCCTCGTGGCCCCCTCCTCCCCATCTGACGCTGGTGTGAATTGTGCAGGGGTCAGAGTTCAAGGCGTGCGGAGAATTATCTTGATTTATGCCCCCTGAGCTCGGCGCTGGTCACGGCGCGGCATGGCAGGCGGTCGGCGGACCGTTGGGCTGGTGAGATGTAGGGGTGAGGTCCCCCTCCCCAAGCCCCCTATTTTTTTTTTTTTTCGTCCCTTTAATGGCAGAGACGGTGACAGGACCACCGCATCATCAAGCCGGACAAATGGGCTCGCCGGGCGCCAGCGATTTTTCCTCCTTTCCAGCTGAAGGTGCATCATATATCTCTGAAACCACCCAATAAGGTTGTGAGAAATGTGTTTTTAAAGCAAATTGATTTGGATGCTTTACAACATGAGCGTGTGTGTGTATGTGTGTGTTGGTGGTCGTAATGGCGGCTCGGGAGGACGATGCAGCTGTGGATTTAACTGTGATGGCTTCAGCACCGGGAGCTATGACGGCGTGGGCCGTAAAACAAGCGCTTTTCATCAAGACAGGGAGTCAATCCCGTTTTATACTATTAGGCCGACGCGTGTACACACTATATAAACCGGACGTGGGTCAGATCCAGTTTTGTTTCACACTGCTGAGCTTGATGTGGAGGATTTATCACATCACTTCAGCTTTCAGTCACACACCGGTGTGCTAACTACATTCATCTGCTTCCCTGACAATGTAGAGGGAACAAAGTGTGGTCAGAGGCAGTTAGGTGACCTGACCAGTGACTGTGCACCAGTGTTTCCATCAACGTTCATCAAATCCAGTTCTGGAGGATTTTGGAAGTTTTTTTTTATTAGTATTTCCAGGAAATAGACAAATTCACATAATTCAATGAAACCTGTCTGGAAAGGCAGCTGTTTCTAATTAAACCATAATCAATCAATCACGCGGGTCTTAAAAAAAGTCAAAAAATGAAAGTTTCAACATGACAGAAATGGCTGAAAATGGAAAATATCTATCAGCGGCTCTGTTGGTCTCGCAGTTTTACAGCCTCTGCGGCGAGACATTTGCGAGTAGCCCTTGAGAAGCAAATCTAAATGTAGGTCTTGGCCTGAGACTAGACTGTGGTCAGGGTCTGAAAGACTAGACCCAGTTTAATCCTCCAATCTAAACACGGGCTGCTGGCGTACTGCTGCTGCTGCTGCTGCACAACGCACACGCACACACGTTTCCACAGCGTGACCCGATGGGCCGAGCACGGAAAAGAAAGGAAACGCTGCCAGGATTCGACGGACATGGACCCAGAACTCTGTTCAATGAAGCGTGGAACTAAAAATATTAAAAATACAAGACTCAGGGTTTAGCTCCCACTGGGGCCACCGGCACTGTAAATGCACACACTGTGTGTTTTGGATAACGGTGTCCGGCAATTGGCACGTTAACCTCGCCATCGATTGACGATATTCTGCTGAAAGGCGCCCGCAAACAAAACTCTTGAATATAAAATCTTTATTAGGAGATTTCAGTTTTGTGGGACCGAACATGTTCTCCCTTTCCCCACCCCTGGTTTCCACCCATTTGCCCTCTGTCTTTTATTTAGCTCCCGGTTCAGTTTGAACCTACTTTCTTATGTTGCTTCTCGGCGTTGTTATCGCCTTTCGTCCCGCCTCCATCCGTGTTGTGTCAGCTCAGAGACAGAAAAACCACCTCTGCCCTCTTATGTTGCCGTGGCACCATTCTGGAGGATGGCCAAGTCTCACAAAGCTCTGCAGAATAAACATTTTGCACACACAAACAGCATCATAAAATACTAATAATTTTTTTTAAAAGCTGCGTTCACATCGCACCTAGAGACTGGAGAGCTTTCATGGGATCAGATTAGCTGTAACGTCCCTGTGTGTTCAGGCACCAAGTTAGAAAATTTGTCTTGAAAGCTCAATGCTACATGAGGCTAACGCAGCATTCAGAGGAGGAGGAGAAACCTGACAGTTTCACCCAGTGATGGAGACGCTGTCGTCATATAATCCTCTCGTAGGGCGGGGGAAAGGAATCTCCACATTATCCGCATCCACCGCGCATAATCAGCGGTTTCCGAGCCTGCGCTCGTTTCCGTTCGCCGTCCTCTCTGTGCGTGTACAGTGTGACATGTTTGCATCTGGATCAACCACTCGTTCCATTTGTGATTCCCTCCACACCTGCCCGTGCCGACGTCTCCAGCCGTCCAATCAGGTGTTGACATCCGGATGACTGTTTCCTGTCAGCGCAGAAAATGGGAGCGCCCGTGTGGGATTTATCACGCCTCCGCCACGTCGCCTATTCCTCCCGTGAACCCTGGCGGGCCCCGCTATCGTCGTGACTATCCATGCACACACGTGTTTGCGGCTGACGTGGGGGGGTTGGGGGGTATATTCTTGTCAGCACCGTGACAGCATGACATGAAAACCTATTTGTTTTTATGTTGGGAAAGGGAGCGTTCGGGGTAAGGAGGCGGTGTCGGCGACCCCGGGAAGCTAAACTCCACCCAAACCTCATCTTCACTCCCAACCCCCCCTCAGCAAATTGGAAGCCCAGCCCCCCCCCACGCACATACCTACATCGCCTCTCTTCTCGCTGTGCCCTTGCACCTGGCCCCTCTGCTGGGGCCTGTCATCCATTTTATCTCTCTCGTCTTGAGCGGCCCCAGCATGTGGTGTGGGGGGGGGTCAAAGGGCTGGGACTGTGCGGTGGCAGCCTTCGCCGTTTACCTCCAGGTTTGACAGGAGCCTATTTGCTCCTGCTGTTGCCTCACGCAACTTTACTTTGAGCTAAGAGACAGTGTTAAGAAAAAGACTGGGGGGGGGCAAAGTAGGAAGAGAGGAAACAGGAGCTGACAACACTTCCTCCTTCTTGGCGACGGCGAGGGAATCCGCTGCACTGATGAGGAGCAAGAGAGGCAGGGAGGCGAGGAGGGGTTCGAAGAACAAGGGGAGGAAGAGAAGGAGGGACGAGAGCGGCTGCTGATTCAGCACTGCAGTATGGATTTTCACCCCCTCCCTTCACTTTCGCATGTTCCTCCTCCTCCCCCTGCTCCCCAAGTCAGCCCTGCCAAATGAAGTTCCCAGTTCGCAAATCTAATTTCTCCCCTTTTCCTGGGGAAAACCTATTGAGGGGCATTAGATTTTCCCTGCCACATAATATCTGGCAGCCAGAGCCTCTAAAGAAATCACCCTCTTGAAAATAAATGACAAATTGGGTTTGGGTCCTGTGGTGTTTATGCTTGTGTGTCTGTGTCTGTGGTGTTTATGCTTGTGTGTCTGTGTCTGTGTGTGTGTGTGTGTGTGTGTGTGTGTCTGTGTGTGTGTGTGTGTGTTTGTGTGAACCCTGACCCAGCCGAATGACGGTGGTGGGGAGGGGTTTGCAGAGTTAGAAAGGAGTCGCTGCAGATTCCCAAGCACAGACATGAACCTGCAGGGCTTCTCACATGTGCATGTATGGATACGCACCTATAGATACACACACAGACACACACCCCTCCCTGCAGACATGCAGAGCCCTGATGCGTAAGGCCTCCGCGCTGATAACCGAGCAGAACGTAGCCTGTGTCGTCTAATTACCCCACGCGGGTGCAGCGGCGGGTAGGGCTATTCATTTCCACAGTGAAATAGCCCCGATAACGCTGCTTTTTTTGTGTTGTACAGTATCGCAGGGGCCAGTGATTGAATTACAGAGCATCCCCCGGTGACTAAGAGGCTGTAATTACGGCATAATTTAAGATTACATTATTAACCGGCTGACTTTATTAGAATGTAACTTCACCTCCGCAGTTAGTTCCATCCTTATCATAAAAAAGGAGATGATTAAGGGAAAAAGGAAATTGCCGCAAATTATCTTTTTGTTCAGCGGCATGTGTGTCTGGACTCATTAGCGGTGCGGCCCCCCGAGCTGCTGTGGGGAGTTCATGGTGGGGTTTTGACTGGGTTTCTGTGAAGAAAAAGAAGAAAAAGCATTCAGGTGATACGTCGCTGGCCCGAAACAGGAAGTCCACACGCATCGTAGTGTGGACTTCTTTGTCTGTTCTGAGGAAAGACAAAATCCGCTGAGTGTAATGGAAATTCAGGTGTGTTGCCATGCTGTTACCTGCAGAAATCGTGAATGCGTTGTGATGATACGTAGAAACTTGTACGAGAACAAGGCTGACGCGCTCACACAAACACACACTCGTCATCTCTGACCCCGTTTCTTCATTTTGTTTCTTTGTCTTCCACTCCTTCCTGTTGTCTTTGTGATCTGTTTCATCACCGGTGTTGTTTTGTTTTGTTTTGCCCCACTAAAAAAAAAACAACTTGATATGACTACGCTTGACCTGCCAGTGTGAAGTACTCTAGTCATTTTTTTGCGTCTTTATAAAACAGTAATTTGACGACATCTTCGCCGCTCGCTCGGATTGCAGGACACAGTTAAGTGAAAAACTGAGATGTTTTAGCTTTGTGTAGTTGTGTTGTGTAGTTGTGTTGAAACACAGAGAGCAGGAGAAGTGTTGTCTGCTTTTATCTGAGTGGGGCCACATCTGAAATCCTGAACTGCTGCTTGAAAACACAACTCCCAAATGTACAGATAACATCCACGTTTGCCCTCACACACACACACACACACACACTCACGCACGCACACACAGTCCAGCTGAACAGCAGCAGCGCTGTGTCAGTGTTGACCTGGAGCTGAGACCAGATTAACCCCTGATCGTTGGATTCGCACACAAATCCTCTCAGGGTGTGAAAACGCGGGCCGAGGCTGAGGATAATGATTCCACATCCCTTCATTAGCATCATATCAGTGTTATGGATTAGACGCCACAATGGCAGCCATTGTGTGAGCCGCTATCAAGCATCTCCCGCGCTGAGGGGCTGGAGGCTCGCAGGACAGTCACTCTCAGTCTCATTTCATCACCTGTTTGTTTGTCAGAGTTGTGATGACTCCAGCTTTTGTGTTGTGCAACACGTTCCTGCGGTACCTGCGGCGTGCCGGTCCTTTCATCCCCGCCACGTGAAGTGCCGGGCTCCTTTGTGTTGTTTGTCGGCTACGTACAGATGTCACAGGCGTTAATTCATTTATTCATGTAGGCTGCGGACAAGTGTGTGTGTGTGACGTGCAGAATACTGTAAAAGAAAAAAAAAGAAGTCTGTATGAAAGTACGTGTTGAGGGTCAGATTCACGTACACAACAGGTGGCAGGTTTGAAAAACCCCACACGAGTTCCTCTTGTTAATTTACCTTTGCAAGCTGTTTGCCTTCAGTAATTACTGCGAGAGGAGGCCCAGAGGCTGCAGACGGTTCACCGTCTCACCATAAATGATGGGGATGGAGGGATGGAGGGATGGGGGGGGGGCAGAAATAGATGAGAGAAAAAGTAGCTGGAGGAGACGGTCCAGAGCAGAGAGGATGGACTGAGGAGAAAATAGAGAGAGAGTCGATGGCTCCTGCTGCAGTTCATCTTGTGTAAATTGATCTTTTACGATTTCACTTTGTGACGGCCAGAAGAATCACAACACCTGTGAGTCTTGAGGTGGGGGCTGGGGGGGGGGGGTAGATGGAGTGAAAGATGTGTAGGTAGAGATGCCTGACGTGTCTCCACTTCCTCCCCCTGAACAAAACTAAAGCTGATGAGCCGGGATGAAATCATCATGGTCCTGTTACGCTCAGGCTGTTTCAGCAGCACCTAACACTGATCGCATTGTGATCATGCGTGTCTGTTTGTGTGCAAAAGACAGCCCCCCCCCCAAAAAAAAAGAAAGAAAGAAAGGAGGAAAATGGTTTTTCCAGTTGGTGTTAACAAACAGACCGTTGTGTGTGTCTGTAGGTGGTGCTGTGTTCTGCGACTGCTCTGTTAGCTTGGTTTGTTGCTGTTGTCACGGTGTGTGTGCGTGTGGTGTGTGTGTGTATCTTCCTCTGTTTCTTCCCTCTTGTCTTCAGACACACACACACCAATACAGTAGCTATCTCTACAACTCTAAATGAACTCTCGCTTGTCAGAGCTGCAGGCATCAACATCCCAGCAGCTTTTAAATATTTGTGGAGGAGGAGTGTGTGCGTGAGTGTGTGTGTGGTTGTGTTTGGGACAGTAGGACACAGATAACCCGCCTTTCACACCTGTGCGTGTCCACGACTGTGTCGGCGTGAGTTCGGGCCCCGTGTGTGAATGATGGCTGCATGTGAGGGCCCGCAGCTCTGTCAACATTACGTCATCCCCGTCTTGCTGCTGCCCCCCACCCCCGTCCACTCCCAGGTCTGTGGGAACTGAAGCCCACTGCCGGCTGGAACAAAGGGCAGCCCCCCACCCCTGCACCTCGCCCCCTGCCCCAGTCAGCCGCTGCCCCCGGCCCACCTCCCAACAAAAGGGGCCACGGGGCCTTAATTCCCAGGCAACGATATAAATGGTGGCCCCCGACTCCCGAGGACGAGGCAGGAACGAATGGGCCTGAAAACCGAACGGGAGCAGGGTGGGGGGAGAAAAATGGCAAAGAAGTCATAAAAGAGCCCCCCCCCCTCCCCGCATCCAAGAGGTCCTTTTGTCGTTGGGGTAAGGGAACAGGAGGGGTGGGGGGCGAGGGGACCAGGGTGAGAGGAGACAAAGGACAGGTCGGAGAGAGTGGCAAGGGTCAAAACTGCCAGCCACCCCCTCCAAACACACACACACGCACACACGCACGGTCACGAACAGATGCACATGAGAAAATTTCTCACATCTTCTGTGGGGATCTTGACTTGAATGAAAACCGGCCACTTGGGAGTTTTCACCAGGATTTTTCTGTCCCAGATATTCCGCTGCGATCCCAAACACAGCTCCTGGTTTTAGTGCTTCTGAGTCTTGACCTCTCTGCGAGCTGTAGTGACAAACGTGTTCGATGTTATCGCCGCTGAAAAACAAGATGTGCCTGTAGCCGGAGCATCTTGAAGATCGATCTTTGATGGGAGATAGGAGCGTCTGATTAAAGCACCTGCAGTTAAGCCGGTGGAGTCAGAGGAAACACATATGATTTTCATGGAATTAGCTGTCTGAGATTCTGCATTTATGGTGGACGTCAAACGATGCTGATTGGCTGATCCACAGTCTGTCATAAGTGTGTGAGGCGACTGAGGTGCATCACAACACGTTTAAATGTACTTGGCTGCAGATTTGTCTTTTTTTTTTTTACTTGAATGAAACCGTGAAGAGGAGCGTTGCTTTTTCGCAGCAGGTTGGTGAAGTGGCCGGGTGGAGAGTGCAGGATAATTGGGGCTGCGTTGCATCTAGTGTGTGTGGCACTTCAGCGCTGGGGGGGTCAGGGACCTGAAAACACTGGCTCAACAGTTACCAATCATTTCAAAACCCCCGGCCGAAGAAAGGCATCGTGGGCTCTCTCACTCTCTCTCTCCCCCAGTAGAGGTTCAAAAGGACAGTGAGGTTCTGTGTGTGTGTGTGTGTGTGTGTGTGTGTGTGTGTGTGTGTGTGTGTGTGTGTGTGTGTGTGTGTGTGTGTGTGTGTGTGTGTGCGTGTGCATGTGCATGTGTGCGTGTGCATGTGTGCGCGCACTCTTTTGAAGGAGAAGAAGTGCTTGCAGGCTGGAAGCTTGAACAATTAAACCAATTTTGCTCCACTCTAACTCCCTCCCTCTGTCTCGATTTCTCTCTCACACATAATCTTTACCAAACAAAGATCCATGCTTTATGCCCACCCCACCCCCCCACCCCTTTCATTCAGCAGTCAATATATTTAACTTCTGAGCAGTGGACAACAATCGCTGTCTCCGTCCCTAAATTAAAGACAACGTGATAATTGTGCTCTTGAGAATCGCGCAAAATTGAAATTTAATGTTTCGGCTCATCTTTGAGGGAAACATTTTATCGCCCAAAACAGCAATAAAAGGTTGAGGGGGGGTGTTCAAAGCCCCCCCATTCGGTTTGTGAGGCATTTTATTCTCGCTCCCAGGCAGGGGTTTTTACCAAGGCCCCCCCCCCCACCACCACCACCACCACCACCACCACCACCCCCCTCGCTCGCTCGCTCGCTCGCTCACCCGCCTCCAACCCCAACTTTTCCTTCCTCTTCCTCTGCGCAGCACTGTGGCCGCAGATTGTGGGAAATGCAATTAGAGTGCCTAAATTAAGTAGTAATGGAGAACCAGGTCTCCCTACCAGTGTTGCTGTGGCAACGAGTGCTCACAACACCGCCTCTAGTAGTTTTGCTACTTTATCTGCAAAATGCACAATTGAGCTTTAAACCGGCTCTCTGTCTGCAGGAGCCAGGCAGGCAGGGCGGAGGGCTGCGAGGGGGGAGGATAAAGGACGGGAGGGGAGAGCAGGAGAGGCAGTGGGGGAGGAAGACGGGGTGGTGAACAGCTGCATGCTAGGAGGTTCCTCTGCATCTTGTGATATTGCCGGCCGTCAAATATTTATTCCGTAAACCGTCTAATGCGGCGTGATGCGCTCCTGCGTCTTGATGAGGGCCGGATTTCAAAGACTCCCTCAAAGGGTGACGTGTGTTCGGCGGGCTTTGATTGCGCGGCCCCCCTCCAGTCAAAGCGCTACATGACGGGGGCTCTGTAAACAGCCTGTAGTTTGCAGGGGCCTTGTTGACTAATTTGACAAAAGCTCTGTGAGTCGGAAAAACGCACCGGCTGCAGGTTTTAGGGGAAATGGGATCAGATTTGAATAACGTGCAGCAGTCGTACCTGCAGACTCTGTTTGACTTACCCTGCTGAATTCTGATCTGGGGCTCATTTAGGTCCAATTGACAAGTGAGCCAGGACTTGGAAAAAGTCACATGAAGTCAAATGCCTCCATAGTCCAACAGTGTGAGAGACTTTCTGGACTTTCAGTGCCACCTGAACTCTCTTCTTCTTTCTCCTGTGTTCAGTCGGTTCTGTCTGGGCCTCTCCGCTGGCCGTCACCTGTGCTGTGTTTTAATGCAGCTGAACAAGCGTGGAGTAGCGTTACAGCCGCAGACCTCAAACGCTCACCAGATGAGCAGAAATTCCTGCAGCGCTGCACGTGATTTGAGCGGATCGCTGTTTGTGTTCTGGTGAATCCCAGGCCAGCATTTTCAGACTGAACCAGTCTGCAGAGGTTCTGTCGCAAGCTCAGCTTTGGATGTGAAATGTGCACTTTGGACCAAAACATTTGAAGTTTTTAGATTTTGGCCGACTGAACGTAAAAGTGCGTGACTCTTCAATAGCCCTAGGTAAGGTCTATCATGTCCTGTGTACTGGTACTGAGTGATTTAATGGGGAGAATATGGACTCGCATCTGCCTTGCATGCCAACGGGTAACAGGTGCTGTGATGCGGCCGGTTCTGGCCCGAGCCTGCACGCCACGAGTGGAGCTCGCTGGGGCCGCCGCGCTGTCCTCAGGGCCTCAGCCCCGCAGATGTCGACGTCCTGCGGTTTCATATATGCACGCGCACGCACCAACGTATACATGATCGCATAAACTGTTTGTTTTTCTGTTTTGTACATTTTCACACGACAGCTGCCTGTGTTTAAAGGTGACCGGGTGCCGCAGGTTTTTAATTTGGATCGACGGAGCACACACACACACACACGCAAACACACGGGAGCGGAGCGCGCGGGACGCACAGGTGCCGACTGTAGCCGTGCCAAGAGGATGTCCCAAACAGAGGCAGAACAAGCGTATGGCCCACACATGCTGCAGGAGATTAGTCCGCTCTCCATGACAAAATACATCTGAATCGACTCCATGTGTTTTCACTCGCCTGGAAACTATTTCTTTTTTCGGGGGGGTTGGGGGGGGTGTAATTTGTACTCCTATAAAAAGTGAGTCTGGCTCAACTACTGACTGATGAGAAATACTTGACCCGGCTTAGCGAGAGCAGCCAGGTGTGTTTTTTAGGAATGTCGTCAGGGAACAGTTCAGGTTTTTCCAGGTTAGAATGAAGGCAAACACCATTGGTCTGGTGTGGAGGTGGAAGTTTTCCGATTCATAGTCACATCACAGTTTCCCTGAGCATCATGTAACAATTTAACGGGTTGAATCTGTGCTCGTCGCTTCACAGGTGAGTTGACCGACTCGCTAGTGTTTTGCACTTAGAAATTCTCACACCTAACGGGAGCGCGGCGGAGGTGTGAATGAGCAGGCTGGTGTCTGCCGTATGGGCAGCGAGGCTCGAGGCGGTACGAGACGCCTAACCGTTAGCATCAGCGGTGTTTTGACATCTCTGTGATGTTTTCTCGACGTAGAAATATGCAACTCTCGCTCTTTCGGTGCCCGCTCATCTGGCTGGGTGAGAAAGTAAGGTAGACGGTGAGGGGGGGTGGAAAGTGAAGGGAGGAAGTGGTGGCGAGGAATGAGAAGAGAGAGCGCGCTGGTTGTGGTGTTGATGCTCGGGATCGCAGCCAGGAAAGCCAGCCAAGGTGTGTTGTTGTGGTCTACCAGTGCAGCGATCATGTGGGGGGGGGTTTCTGCTGGAGAGAACATCACACCGCTTCATTGCAGCGGCGGCGGCCAACCACAGAGGCCCGTGCCAAGGCACTTGGCCAGCAATCCCACAATCCTTTGGTGCGTGTCACTGATGAAGGAGGAGGCCTCGGGTCTGCAGCGCGAGCTTTTGGAGATGCACCAGTTCGGGGCGCAGCGCTCCACCTTAAGGCTTTGAAGTCGCTGCGGCGCCGTGATTTGATGAAACATGACGTCAGTGAGAGGAACATTCTCAGATTTGCACTTAGCTCTGCCTGATGCGTCTTTTCTGAATGTAAGGTCTTGAGACGATCTTGTGCTCTTTCCTTCTCACCAAATGTAAACCACCATGTTTTAGTCTTTTCCTGTCCGTCCCTGTTTATAGCTAACAATTCTCGTGCTTTTGTGGGCATCTATTTTCTGCTGTGGATCAATATTAGTGTCTCTTTCCACCTCCTGCTCCGAACATTCACCAGGTTTTAAAATGGTGTTGATATTTGTGTGTTTCCTCCAGTTTGATAAGCAGTTTGTGTTGAGGTCACCTGTCCTTTTCTCTTTGAAGCATTGTGGGTAATGTAGGAAGACATTTCACATTTAATTACGACTTGAACGTTGATGTGAACGATTTAGAAACTGAAACCTTTGATAATAGAACAACATCAGTTACAGTACGTGCAGCTTCGGCCACAGAGGCAG
This sequence comes from Psettodes erumei, assembly GCA_016785225.1. Lineage (NCBI taxonomy): Eukaryota > Metazoa > Chordata > Actinopteri > Pleuronectiformes > Psettodidae > Psettodes > Psettodes erumei. Next base: position 2,637,117 of record JAFBJZ010000953.1, read on the forward strand.
CTCTTGTTAGTTTCAGTTCTTTATTGGTTTTGGTTTTTACACGATTTCTTGACCGTAAAAACAATAGACGCCAGCCTTTGAAGAAGAAAAATGTGACGACTGAGGCAAAAGAGCTGAAGCCTGTCTCACCACTTTCTTTAAAAAAAGAAATAGACATTTGGTCACAGAAGGAACCAAACGTCTGCAAGTCAGCAGGGCGAGGGGAAAGGAGGCTCGCTGAGGTGAGTTGGGCGGAGAAGTCAGACGACCGGCAGGAGCAGGAGTGTGTTTGTAGCATAATGTAATCCATTATGAGTGCTTTAACTGGGCCGCCCTCACGCCCTGCTACACAGCCACGAGCCCGCAGTCGCCTTCCTCCTGCTGGCCTCGCTTCTTTTAACATAACACATCAAAGCGAGAGGGATTTCTGGCGTTTTTCTGCACTCTGAAGTCGACCGAGTCGCGCGTTCACTTATTCCCAAGGTTAGTTAACACGAGGAAATGTGGTTTCTGAAAAAACATAACCCTCAGCGCTCTGCAGAGACAGCTAAAATCATCAGTAGTATCATCCTTGATCCATTTACAAATGAGAGTCAACATGAGCTCTCACCTCGCGTGCAGGAGGTGTGAGGAGGCATCAGGACATGCAGGGAGGCTGGAGGAGGAGGTGTGTGTGTGTCTGCGTGTGCCTAAGATGGACAGAATGTGTCAGGCCTCCTGTGAATCGCACACACACCTCATGAACAAACAAGCTTAAAGACAGTGGTCAGGTTGCGAGGCGTGAGTCACGTGTGAGCAGACGGATCATTCTGATTTATCATTTTTTGGTTCATAATCATTTTTTTTAAAAACAACCATCCTCTGTTTTTTCTCATCATATTACTAATCCTCTCCTCAAAAACAAAATCCACGAGGGTTTTTCATATCGGTTGAGTTCCCAGTGATGCACAGTGTTTGTGACATCACTGTCGGTACCAAACAGCCTGTAATCGACTTTTAAAAGATCGAGGGGGTGAGAGAGCAAAATGAGAAAAGGAAGGAAAATTTAGTTTATGAAGTTTGGAAATATAATTGCAGGGCTGCTGAGGGAAGCATCAAGAGAGGAAGAGACGAGTACATGTCCCGCACACACACACACACACACACACACACACACACACACACACACACACACTACCTGGGGAGTGTGGATACGGTGCTCTCCTCTTTGGCCAGAGGCTGGTAAATAATGGATGTGTTGGTGGAGGCGCAGGCAGTTTGAAATGTAAATGTGACGGATGGAGAGTAGTGTGTGTGTGTGTGTGTGATGCTGTCACTTGTGGCTGGGACTGCTTGTGTGTCTTGAATGGTGATAGGTTGTCCTCCCTGAAGGGAAGAGATGGAGGAGAGGAGCGAGTGAGTAACTCAGAACAGCAAAGAGAAGTGGACACGAGGGAGATGCATGGGGGTTGGCGGGGGGGGGGGGGTGAGAGGGTAAAGATGAAGAGGAAGAGCCTTATTAGCTCAGCTTTGACCCGACACACCTTCAAGTACAGTCACGAGGTTGAAGGAGAGATGCAGTATTGATATGTAGTGTTGAATGATGATAGACAGGGGAGGGCAGGTGCTGGGGGGGGGCTTTCTTATTGTAATCTGATTTTTTTATTTACTTTTTTTGATACATTGCAAACATCTCAAATCCGGCAAGTCCACTTATTCACGACCAAACGTACAATTTCACATTCCATGTTTTAACAATGCCCCCCCCCCCCAAACAACCACACACACACACACACACACACACACACATGCATGTTCAGGTTCTCACTGAACTACAACACATATTGCAGCAGGAGAATTATTAGTCCCTGGTGAAGCGTTTCGCTCCCCGTGAGAGTGGCTGGTGTTAAAAGTGCATCTCTGGACTAATGCAGCGGTGGAGGTCAGCTCTGGCATATGGCTCAGTGTGTGTGTGTGTGTGTGTGTGTGTGTGTGTGTGTGTGTATGGGGAGGGGTAAGTATGTAGTGAGGAGTGTGAGATGCCAGCTGGCCAAAACATGACAGAGACTGAGGACAGAGTGAATGAAAGAGAGGCGAGGGAAGGAGCCGTGGAGGAAGGGAGCTAGAACAAGGCAGGAAGTAAGGAGGAAGGGAAGGAAAGAAAGGAGGAACAGAAGGATGGATGGATGGGTGAATGGAGGGATGGAGGGAGGGAGGGAGGGAGGGACAGAAGGAGACAGAGATGGATGGAGAGAGGCGGGCGGGTGAAAAGCATGGAGGGAAACAAACATGGAGAAACTGGCATCTGTTGCCCTCCCAACCCCCGCCGTCGCCACTGTCACCACCGGCTCCCACTGGTGCAGCGTGTGTGTGTGTGTGTGTGTGTGTGTGTGTGTGTGTGTGTGTGTGTGTGTGTGTGTGTGTGTGTGCGTGTGCGTGTGCGTGCATACGTTTGTGTTTGTGTGTGTGATAGAGATAAGACAGAGGAAAGGGCCCAGATGGTCTGAGGGGAGAGTGACAAGTGGCTGTCAGGGGATTCAGACAGGCTGGCCCTCTGCTGCCCTGCTGGCACACACACACGCACAAACACACACAAACACACACAAACACACACACACCTCCATCTCTTTGAAGGACCTTTACCTCCTGCAGGGCACCTGTTCACCCAGTGCTGCATCTGTTTGTCATCTTTCAGCAAAGTCAGGTGATTTGTTTTTTTTCTCTTTAGTCCAAATCAAACTGGAAAAATCTGACATTGTTATTTTTTTTCTTCACACTTGGGCCAAAGCAAAGTAAGACCTTCTGTGGTTGACGAGTGCAGATAGCTGCCGTACAGTTCTGGTTCACTCTGAGCTCAGTTGTTCAAGCTTTTCATCACTTTTCGTGGCGACCCACCTGTTTGCAGGACATCCCGTTTATCAGCCCACGACAGCAACAACTGGGTTTGAGCTTGAACACCGGAGGAGAACCTGCTCCTTATTATAGAAACACATCTGTCAGTAAAAAGTCTGAACACCGTATAATATTTGTGTCAGACTCTTTGTCCCACTTTTCCGATCGCTGCGTGTGCACTGACCAACCAGGCGACGGAGGGTTGGCGGCGGCCGGTCCGAATATTATCTGCGGTTCCCGAGCCACGGGACTGAGTTTAATGGATAAAGCCTGCGGAAAGCTCCGACCGCCATCCCCCTTTTCCATCTTTATGGGTCATACACTCATCTTCCCAAACACCCTTAATACGCTTTATCTCTCACACTCGCTCACACGCACACAGACACACACTCCTTAATGTAACTCAATTGCCCTTGCCTCTTTGTCTTTCTTTCTTAGGGAATTCCCTGCCCGCCCTTTTCCAAAATGAGAGGAAATGAAGGATGGGACTTTGGGCTCCAAGGCCACGACCCCCGTAGTCCCACAGCAAGGCTCCTTGGGATATGTAGGCGCCTCCGGACTCAGGGACGCCAGCGCGCGGGGGTGGGGGTCTCCCTCATCGGGAAGGACAGCATCAGAACGGGTGAGTGAAAAAGAAAAAAATCGACAAGAGAAATTGGATGTGAGGAGAGAGGAGGAACGAAATATGTGTGAGGATGACAAAAAGAGAGAGCAGAAGGAGAGAAATTGTGTGCGAGGGACGTCTCGTCCTTCAGGCTCACCTTGCCCCCCCCCCGGGGTCTCTCTCTTCTCAGTGGCGGCTGCGACGGCGGCGTTTTACTGGCCCCGGCTGACGGCCATGAAATGGCAAGAAATTTACTGCTGCTGAGCTTATGGATCTGAAAGCAGAGTGAGGACATGTTCTCTCTTTCACCCTCTCCCTTCTTCTTCTCTCACTTCGTATCCTCCCTTCCTTCCTTCTTTCCTTCCTTCAGCTGCCCTTGGTTTCCATCTGTCCTTCCTCTTCTCTTTTTCTCTCCTTCCTTCTGTCTCTCCATCCTTCCCTTTATGTCTTCTTTTATCTTTCTCCATCCTCCTGTCCTTTTTTCTGATTAGGTCACCCCATTTCTAATTTTTCCTCTACACAGGATGCTCCCAGATACATTTTGCAGGTCACCAAATCATTTCAGTCCTGTTTAAGTGGAATCACGGTGGATGGCTCGAAATACTACACTACCCATGATCCTCAGCAGCCATTAATTTGCAGAAGAAGCGAGTCACAGGCAGAGATCTCGCAAAATAGTTTTCATCGTAGTGTTTCATCATCTGAAGGTGTGCGTTACAATCACAAACTTCACACAGTTTTAATGTGTAACTGTAGAAGGTTACAAGTATTAGAACTTCACTACCCAGAAATCCTTTCACCATGACATCAAAAGCTCATATTTGGCAGCTTGTAGTGGTTGGGGCACTCAGACCATGACAGTTTCAGTGTTTGACATGGTGACAACTGTAAGTGAAACTGGAGGTGGAGTGTGTGTGTGTGTGTGTGTGTGTGTGTGTGTGTGTGTGTATGTACACTCATCCACAGCCAGAGAGCCTCACAGCATTAGGTAGTAGGAGGGGAATAGAAAAGGATTAGCAGCTCCAAATTAATACTTGGAGAATTGTTCATGCAGTAACAATATTCACGCCACATATGCAAACACACACACACACACTCCTTTACACTCAACTCATGTATATGTTGAATATGCGTACTGTAAATACACTGAAGCAAAGAAAACCAGGCGCTGACGCTCAAGTTTTAAGCAACATTTCATTTCTTAGTTTTGGATTTTTGGCCCAATTTGTTTTAACTTGATCACCAAGATGCTGCAGAGAGGGGTCAAATGCAAACATCCAACTTATTGTGCAGTGTGTGAGTTGTAATGAAACATCAGATTTTGCAGCCTGACTCCCTGAGGTGATGATGGAGACTTGGTTTGATTTGAATGTAAAACCTGTACCTGTAACAAACCAGAAACAGGACCAGCAGCATTTGGCAGAGCTGGACTGTCATTGGAGCTCTGATTATTTCAAATACTCGGTCAAGGAAAATGTTCAAATGCTGAGTTGCAGAACCAGTACCATGTTCACCTAATCGAACTTGATTTGGACCCATCTTCGAGGACTGGAAATTTGGCTCAACTGCAGGTTTGTTTACAACCTGGCTGCTGCAAAATAAACTCAGAGTTCTGGTTCAGAATCAGAAGAACCAGAGGAGTCGGACACAAAAAACCCGGATGATTCTCCCAGTGTGAGAACTGCCGCTTAAAATAAAGTAAGGAGATTGTGTTTGTGTGTGTGTGTGTGTGTGTCTCAGTCTCAGTACAGTCTCCAGCATGTCAGCCGTGAAAGGACGCTACACGCTGTTTGAGCTCTCCTGAGTGAGAGAAGTGTGACAAACAGCTCAACAGGCTTTGGCACACCAGCTGTCCAGAGGGGACACACACACACACACAGCCACAGGTCCGTTCACATGCACGAACACACACGCATGTAAAAGACGCACACATTAAAAACGCACACACTGCTGCCAAGCGTGGCGGTGCAGTAATCTTTAGTCATGCCAGGGGTCCTGGGGACGGAGCATCCGAACGCTGCCAACGGCCACACAACATCAGAGCCTCGGCGCCCTGCCTTCCCACAATCCCCCTCTCCGCGGGCAGCCAATCCACTGTCGGACAGGAAAAATTGACTTTTCTGGCGGCGCTTCACCATTTCAGTTCTGAGAAGGGATGCTGCTGCTGCTTTTTTGTTGGGGGGGGTACAGAGAAAGCATTTGGCTGAATGTTGTGATGTCCCGCTGCTTCCTGATCACCATGGCGATTTTTGATCAACAACCATTAATAATGTGTGAAGCTGTTAATGGAGTCCGCCACTGCTCATTTTCGGCTTTTCTTTTCAAAATGTGTAATCGGCCACATTCAGCATGAATTAAGAAAAAAAAATCAAGTGAGTTAAGGAGCCAAAATAAAAATCTTTAGCCAAACCAAAATATTGGATCTTTTTCTCCCAGAGTGTGAAAGACTCACATTTTAATCTGTTAGTTGGACGAGATCAAACATGAACATATGTGTCATACTTCCTCCTGTGGTCACAGCATCATGGTACCTTGAATTAACCTTAATGCTTAACTTTATTTATACTGTCAATCATGTTCTCCTCAGTTTTGATGAGGTTGCAGCTGTAAAGTATATTTAGTGGCAGCACATGCAAAATACTGCAGCTCTTCATCCATGTCAGGAAATTAGAACCACAAGTGACCGCTTTATTTTGGTTGTGTGGTGTCATTAGTAATGGAAAATAAATGGGGTAAAATATGCAAAAAAAAAAAAGGTGAACTCAGCCGCGTTTGTGTTTTCTTTAATGCAGATTGGCCGCAGCCCACGTCACCCCAACCCCATGGTGGACACCGAGTTTGAGGCTGACGGCACGTCAAGCTGAGCGACGAGATCTGGACCGGGACAAGGGAAGAGGACAGAAAGGTAGGCCTGGTGAAAACGCCGGTTCGATGGCTCCGTTCAAAATGGGGGTGTGTAGTTTGGTCACTTAAGGATCAGGTTCAGGAAAAATAGAAAAAGATGCCCCGCCTGCCTTTCTTTTCTCTGATGTGCTGCGAGACGAGAGACGTGGGTGGGTGGTGGAGTCAGTTAGTGAAGCCATCAGTTGTACAAGGTGAGTAGTTATTGTGGTGGTCAGGGGCTTCGTTCAGCCACATCACCAGATCGCTCGCGGGGTGAACCTCAGCTGTTACCCCCCCCCAGCCTCCCTCCGACCTTCCTCCTCCTCCTGCTCATTTCATCCCTCTCTCTTTTCACTAGCTGGAGAGGAGCTGCTGGTGGAGGTGTTGGAGAAGGGGAGGGTGGCTGTCAGGAAAGGAGTGAAAAGTGTGTGTGTGTTTGTGTGTACAGCTGAGTGAGGGAGGGGTCGATATGATGAGGCTTCAGTGTTGTCGAGATGGATTAGCCGAATGACTTTGAGGGGTTTGTTCTCTTGTCTTTGAGCACACAGCCAACTCACTGTACTCCCCCTCCTCCCCCGTCTCTCCCCCGTCTCTCCCTCCAAATCTTCACGTCTCTCTCTCAATATCTGTCTCCGTCCTTTTCTGTGTGTTTTTTGTTTTGTTCTGTTTTGTTTTTTTACAGGATAACTCATTAATGCTCCGCAGCATCAGACTCCCAATCCCAAAACATCTATTCAGCCACTTTGGGAGAACAAATATTCACTGATTTATTTATGCACAAAAAAAGGAGGCACCCCCCCCATCTTCCCTCCATCTTTCATTCCACACTGTGATAATGTTGGAGTCACTTTGTTGAGTTTGCGGCCTGTTCACGAGCATCTTTGTGCCGTGATGTTTTGTTAAAGGTAGGAGGTGAAGCACTTTCAAACATCCATGCATCATTGTCTAATTAACTGTTACACCTCGGGATAATTACCTGAAACAGATGAGGCCACAGTCAAGATGATGAGTCGCCTGGTTTACCGTCCCATCGATACAGACAGGAAACACCTCTGTAGACACACAACATATTTTGAACCCTGCAGAAAAATACCATCTTTATCACCTCATGCCTTCAGTCACTTTTAGTATCAAAGTTGTCGTGACTCTCTTTACCTTGAGCAAAGAGGAGGTGGAAGTGATGTTTTCCTGAAGTCGGTCATCTTTAATTGTGGACATTTCCAGTGTCTCTATCTTCTCTTTTCATCCCTCATCTTCACGGCAAATCTTTCTCCTTCTGTCCTTTTTACGCACCGTGTTCCTCTTCCTCCCCTTCGCTCCTTCCTCTCTGGCTCGTCCCCGCTTCCTACCGCCCCCCCGCCCCGTCTCACGGCGTGTGATTGATGTCGTGAGGTGGCATTAACACTTCTCACGCTGCTCGTACATGGAGGAATGGGGAGGTGGCGTAACGCACGTGAACGATTGATCACCTCACTGCTACAAGCTGATGACTTCTCCAAAGATGGCGCCCTGAGAATCAATAAACAATGCTGTTTCTTTCTCGTCCGCCACGCCCCCCCACCACCATCACCGCCACCTCTTCAAACTTTCTACCCATCTCCAACATCCTCCCCTCCCTGCCTCAATTCTCCAGATCAGAGACGAGGAGCTCATGCAGCAATTATGAAGCAATGGCACATTTGCATACGGAAAAATAATTAAAACAAACAAAGTGAGGCTGGAGCCCCCTGGAGAGAGGAGCAGGGAGGAGCGGGGAGGAGGAGGAAGTGAATAATGTGGGCACAGAGAGAGGTTTAATTGCTCCACGCCGGGGTTGCACCATTTATCTTCAACTCTCTCGCTCTGCCGCCATTTCATCTGTCACCTCGGTACAGATGAGAGTTTACGTAGGTGTTCTCAGGATGTCTGTTTCGAGGTAAAGCGCGTGCACGAACGCATCATCCTTTTTTAAGACAGGTACGGATGTCGTGCTGTCAGAGTGGAGGGATGACTCACAGCCCTCCAAAGTTAACTGCATCCCTTCTCCCGCACGCACGCACGCACGCACGCACGCGCACGCACACACACACACACACACACACACACACACACACGGCTGCTTTAGTTTATGGGTCTGTGGAGAGCTGTTACATAAAAGAGTCCAGTTTTCAGAGGAAATGTTCTGCTCTCTCTGCTGTCTGCCTCTGAGAAGCCATCATTTTGCTCCTGAAGCCTCCACGCTGACGACCAAGTTCCTCCTCCCTAATGTGTGTGTGTGTGTGTGTGTGTGTGTGTGTGTGTGTGTGTGTGTGTGTGTGTGTGTGCGCGCGGTGCTTCGGAGTGGGCTCCCCGCTGACGCCGCAGGACGTGAGCCGTCACGCGTTGAGGGCCGTGCACCATGTTAGCGCGGCGGCGGCTGAAACTCCATTTTCAGCAGAGCGTTTGAAGCCGGAGGATGAAAGCTGCTGCTGCTCTCTCTCCCTCTCTCTCTCTGTTCTGACGCCTCTGATGGACAAACCAGTGGCCAGCCACTTCTTTAATTAAAGCCACAGCCCCCCCCACAGATGAAAGAGTATTGACCCGATGGGGTCAGATGGGGACGATGCTGAGTATCGCTGAACTCGGCTGTGTTTGCGCGTGTTTTAAGCCAAGGGGCCGGGTAAGAGGGGGCGTTTTTGAAGTCTTGACCGAGCGAAAGAACTTGTCCAGAGTCAACGCAGTGAATCCAGTTCATTGCTGCAGCTGGTGACACACTGTGGCAACGCTTCTTCAAGTCGAGCTCAGTTAGAGTTTTTGTTGGGATTCGTCAGGATGTTTTTTGTGAGTTATTGCACCTTTGCTTCGGTTGTAACCGAACGATGTGTCATGATCAAGTGACAGCATGCTTCAGGTGTTATCAGAGCCCTGAACATGCTGCTCACAAGTCCAAATACACATCATTAAATTAATGCATTTTCCCTGAAGGGATTTCTGGGCACAAGGCAAAAATTTACCTGTTTAGGCAAAGCTGGCATTAAACCCTGCACGGTGAGCGTGAGCTTGCATGTTTTTTTAGCGTTTTGTTTTGTGTTTTCAGATATTTGTAGTCGACATTAACATGCATCCAGAGCTGCCTGCTCCAGCCTCTGTGAGCAACTCAACATCATCTGGCTGGCTGTAGCTGCGGGCGAAAACAACAAGGCTTTAAACGCACGCTGTTGAAGAAGAAACGCTTTCGGTCTCTCAGAGCTCCTTCTAATGGTGCACTTCCTGTTTTTGTTGCTTTGTGCGTGCGTGTGTGCATGTGTAAATCCCTCGCTGTGTGTGAGCTGCGCGACACTGCTGGGTACTCTCCGTGACGCTGGATACCAGGCACCCAGGGATCATCAGAAGCAGACATTACCAGTCGATGCACCTCTGAAGAGAGCATCTGCACTTAAGACAATTATACCACAGGTGTGTGTGTGTGTGTGTTGTGCGCTTGTGTGAGACAATGAGAAATGAGACAGGGGTGGAGGAGGATGAGAGAGGACGAGGTTTATGTGTAAAAAATTCAATCTGCGTTTTCGGTCCTCTCTAAACCGAAATCCGTTTTCCCCACCTCTGTGCTGCGTTCAAAACGTTTGAGGTTTATTTTCAGGACCTCGCAGTCACACCTTTTGTTCCCCGACTAAGCCAGCAGCATGCACACACACACACACACACCTTTCTTGGCTATCTCATTTTTTATATCTACTGTGTGTCTTTTAAAGCCGGCACAATAGTTTTTTGTGGGGAAAACCACCTCAATGCAGCTGCTGTGAATATATATATTTGAAGAATGAGATTTTTTCCAGATCTTCTGCTTCTGACCTGTTGTGGCGGAAAATTACAGAACATCTATGACATTAGAAGATAATGTAAGACAAGATTAAGTTGTTTGACGTACAGTGAGGACACTCAGTGTTGTGTTCACTTCTAACAGAGCAGAAAGTGACATGTGATGAACACCTCTTGAAATCTTTGGGACATCGGTGTCCTTCCACCTGTTGCAGTTTAAAAGCTTCTGCTTGAACAGTGAATCTCATTTGCAGTTCACAGAGGTGGCGTTCGACAGCCGTGTCCCACGACGTGAGCCCACAAACTGGCAGCGTCGCTCATTGAGACACTCCCAGTCCCAGCATGGACACTGCAATCAGCTGTCTCATCACATGTCTCACATCCTCGTCTTTGACCACTTGTCCCATCTTGTTTTGCACCAACCCAACATGGCAGCATCTGAAATGATTTGCTGCAAAGAATTCCTCACCTCCTGGGCCACCAGTGAAGTTTGCTGGATGGCTAACCAGCTGTGATTTGATGGAGCTGTTCGCAGGCCTCCAGTGTGGCTGCCGGGGGGCTGTCGTATCACCTGAAAGGTCTCCACCAGGGTTATTAGTGCCGAATATTGGATTTAGTCTATTGTAGTTTGGGAGTTTGTTCTGCTCGGCTGTCCCGTGCGTCAGCAGCACCTTTTCCCCTCCAGGGGACAGCAGGACGGACGCTAACAGATTGGCCCCCCCATATGGCAGGCAGCCCCATCCTGCGATAAATAAACTGCAGGCTACTCTGACCTCTGCCTGCACCAAGCTCGGAGCGAACATGTGCTGCTGCTGGATGGGAAGAGCTCAGCGGGGCAGGGTGTGTGTGTGTGTGTGGGGGGGGTTTACTCCTTCCCCTCTCCGCTGCCTCTGCTCCTCTCGCTCACTCCCTTCTACTCCCGCTCCGACGGCTTCTCCCCTCCGCCGGAGTCAGCGGTCCATCTCGTGCTGCAGATTGCCCGTGACAGCCGCGCTATTTCAAGTCGGGGGTTTGAGCTAAATTGGAGTGAGCAATACCACCTGTGCCTGCTGAAGGGCCGCTCTGGTTTGCACTGCTGCTCCGCAGAGAGGGGTGGGGGGTGGGGGGGCAAAAAGCTGCTACCTGCAACCATCAAAGCCTCCGTCTCACATGCAATCTGCCCAGCTGGCTCCCCTGTGAGGGGTGAGCTCCGAGCAGAGCTGGCTGTTTGCTTCTCCCTCTTTCTTCCTCTCTCTCTCCTCACCTCACTCTTCCTCACAGGTGCGTAACATCGCTCTTCCTCTTACTAGATGTTGCCACCCCCCTTCTTTCTTTGTTTAGCACATTCCCACTACCTCTTCATTAGAAAAAGAAACAAAAAACGCTTTCTGTCACATCTCTCGGTCTGATTCTGTTAACATAACTGGCTCCTGTGTCATCGTGACCAAACAGGAAGTATTTTTTAGGACTTCGTGTGTGTGTGTTTGGGGGGGTAATTCTCCTCCTCCTCCTCCTGGGCAGGATACAGTAGGCATCATTTAGTGGAGAGAGCAGTGGAAACGGCGAGGGGTTAGCCACGAGGTCGCCACACTTACTGCACGGCCGAACTCATTTCCACCGCTGTCCACTGCCCCTCCCTCCCCCAGAGAGAGAGAGAGAGAAACAGAAACAGAGAGAGAGAGAGAGACAGAGAGAGGAAGGGAAGGAGAAGAGGGAGCTGCAGTCTGTGAAATGGCTCATTCACTTTCTGATCACAGCCCCGCCACTCTCTGCCTCACACACTGACACACTTTCTGCACAGACACACACACACACACACACACACACACCACCACCACCACGTGTCACGAAAGATTTCCTCAGCTCTGACGGGTCACTCTGGGATCGCCATCGCTTCCCAAACAGACAGATTTAGTTTTTTTTTTAAAGGCAGGGGTTTTACAGCTATCAGTGTATTACGTCTTTATATTTTCTGCAGACAAAAGTAGAATAAACCAAAATGCAAACTAAACATCTAAATAGTTCTCACTTCTATCAATCCCTTTCTCAAACTAATCTAGAAGGTTCAGCCACTGTAATGATATTTCATAGAGTAACTGTGCCAAAAAGGGATATCGCTGTCATGCATTGAAAGGCTGAACACCTGTTCGTCCTCAGGAGCTTGTTTTCAGGAAATGGGTTTAAAGTCACATACAAAAAGGTTCAAACTTGGGTTGTCTTGCAAGACTTTTTGGAATCCCGTCCCAACACTAAAACTGGGTCATTACAGCCCAGCCCTTCATAGAAGACACAGATAATTCTTATGATTAATTGTAGGGTTGACATTTGATTTTCCTGTCCTACCTGAAACATACCTTTGTTTTCCAGAGACAGCGTTATAGTGTTCCTGTTATATTTCTGTTATTTTCTTGCATCGTGTCTTTGCTTCCAGAGACCAGACTCCACTCTCAGCTTAAAATCACTTTCGCTGTGATTGTAAACTTGTCTCATCTGAGGGGGGGGGGATCAATACCACCACACACCATAGCCCTTTAGTCACACTTCAGGCTGGCAGTAAGGGATTGTTGGGAGCTGGTGGGTCAATGGCCCGGGTCCCCGGCCGCTTGACAGCCGTTCGTTAAAGAGCGGTCGACACGGCGGCGCTCGGTGTTAACGGTGTCAGCCCCGATACTCCCATCGCGCCGCGCTCTCCTAATGACCGGCCAATCAATAGCCGTCTGCCCTCAGCACCGACCAATCAAATTGACATCTGTTGTTGACACATCGAACTGGAGGGGAAGAGGAACATTCAGCTGTGGAAGTGTATGATACTTTCTCAGTTCTGCTGAGTTTTGTGATGCATTTACAGAAACTGATAAAAGATCAGAGTGTTGATAGAAGAGTGATAGAAGTGGACAAGGAGAAATTAAGTCCAATATGGTCGTGTTATTTTTGTGGCAAAATAAGAATTTAAAGATGTCCAGTTCTAGTGAAAGGTGGTCTCTAAATAATTATTACTCAGAGTATGTGTTTAAAAACAGTTCCACTCTGTTTTGTTTTTGTGACAAATTCACCTGTGTCTCTGCTGGTGAACTTGTTTTGTTTCCCTCATTTCCCTTTTGGGGTGAGATATTTTTATCAGCTCCATGGGGTTTCTTTTTCTCCACTGCACAGTTTGTGTTGCCGTCTCTGTGTTCTTGTCAGCTTTTTTGGCATTTATTTGCAAATAAGCCAAACCAAGAATAGTTATACATAAATAAGGTTGTTTGAAAGCGGTTATCATTTAGAAAAATGGCCCAGCCTTGTTCACCATGACGGCTCAAAGCGGTGATCCTTTCCTTAAATCTGTCCATCTCCCCATCACAGTGTGCTGCATCATGGTTTGTTGTGAGAGAACAGGGTGGGGGGGCAGGAAGGGATGATTCGTGGATGTGAAAGGGGATTCAGGCCACGTGGTGGCGGCCACACTGGAGCCTCAGTCCTCTGTGACTGTCGCTGAGTCTCCCCGCCGACCCATCTGTCCGTGCGCCCTCAAAGGGACATTTGTCCCGCCACAAGGGTCGTTCAGAAAGCACACACAGAGATAAAAAAGAGAAAGAAAGAAGAAAGAAGCCCACCCTCTTCTGGCTGGACAAACAGACATTCGGTGAGTAAGGCACTTGAGCAGCACTTTAATCTCCCTGCACAGCAAAAGCAGAGGATTTTTGTTAACGTAAAGACACTTAGAGGACATAACAGACAGAGAGCCAAGCTTTTGCTGATCAGGTTTTATTGTGAAGTCAAACACATTAAACAAGACAGTAGGTCAGAGTCCAACATTGGCAGGAAAGTCCACTGTTGCAGCCCTGCACACACCATGCATATTCATAATGTCAGCTGTTTGTGAGCCAAATTAAACAGACCTATATTTGTGACACAATTTCCATTAGTTTCAAAAGTCTAACGATACAGGAACACATGGCTTAGGGTCCATTTCCACTTTATGAGCTCCAGAAATGCTGTGCACACAGACAGAACCAAGCAACAGTAAAATGATACTTTTCTCAGTGTAGTTTGGAATTAGAAACCTTTCAGGCAGAAAAAAATCCTTCCAGTACAGTAAAAGCGGGTTAGTGTTTGACACAGTTGTCGTGGATCTATCAGCACATTATCACCATTTTGTTTAGTTACAGCAGTGAAGATCACATTTTACTGGGCATAAGGTTAAATAATAATATATGGAGAATTCCCAGTTACATAAACTGAGGAGTCTCACCTCATCTCTGCAAAAACACCTTATGAAACGGAGTATTTTCAGCAGGAGACGTGACAATGTGACATCACGCTGAGGGGAAATGAGCACAGAGCACAGATATATATTCAAAAAAATAAAATCTGCAGCCTCTATCCCTGAGCTTCACTGACAAAAATGCTTTAGGTGTTGAGGATTATGGATTAATCTGTAATAACTAGGGAAGGAAAAGAGAAAGGAAGGAAAAAGCCCCACCGCACCACCGCCACAAAATACTGCCTCATCATCTAATGTTCCCGCTAATATTCCCAAATTATATCGTTCAGACCTGTATCAGAGCTGCAGAATTAATCATCATTTCTCTGACACTGCTCGTCCCCAGAGTTCATTAAATAAACTACACTGCCCCCCCCCCTCTGTAATTTTACAAATTGTGGAGATTTTTATTTTTTTTTTCTTTCTCTTTCGGTCCCTTCACGCCACCCCATCCCTTCCTTGATAATCTGTTTATCCGTAAGTGTCACATTACATTTGCAAAGCAGCTGGGGGGGGCACTGCCATCTTGTACGGAGGGGGGCTTGAGTGTGATTACCCGGCCTCATCTTTTGGCGCACACTCAGACTTGTCAAATCCTTTGATCTGAACTGTCTTCATAATCACTTCAAAAAGTCTTCCTGAGAGCGTGAGGGCTTTACCAATGGGCTTCCCACTTTCTTCTTCTTTCTCTGCAAGTGCGTTACACAATGAAATTAGTATATGACACAGGAAATGAGGCGATGTGTGTGTGTGTGAGTGAGTTCGAGGATGTACTTCCTGTTAAGGAGATAACTATACTGATTTTTTTTTTTGTTATTTTCATGCGCTGCCTGCAGTGTTGAAATTTAACATAGACAGTAATTTGTGCTCACAGTCCAACAATCTAACTTGCTACATTTTATAGATTAACATGTGACGGAGTAAAAATATTCATCACTTTGTTCTTTACCTCTGCTCTCTCTGCAGTCGGGTCAGCATTTGCAGACTGCGGGACCAGTTGCACCTGTTTCAGCTTCTTAGAGCCTGGTGAGCAGCTCTTGTCTTCATCAGTTCAAACCAAGCTTCATTTATCTGAACAGTGTCACCATGACAAGTGTAGGTCTGCCTTTTTGGTTTGTGTGATGGATTTCATTATCTCAAGAGCTGCATGTGCGTGTTTGTGTCTCACTCTTTCTACCATGGGGTCCAGAGAACAGGGGGCTCAACTGAAACACATACTGGCGGCCTTTCAGCTTATTTTAATATCCTGCCCCCGTTTCTCCCCTCTGTCTCCCCCTCTCTCCCTGTAGTAGATGGATGCATGGATAGATGGATGGATGGATGGATGGAGGGAGGGATGGAGGGAAGCGGAAGCAGGAACAGTGGCAGCGATGGGGTGTAAAAAGCCCCCCCCCCATTCTACGCTTCAACAATAGCATTTGCATATTTTTATACTCTCTCTCTCTCTCTCCCTCCCTTCTCTCTCTCAAAGAAAACAGCCCGGAGCGTGAATACTCCAGCAGCGGGCGTGCAGAGGAAAACGGAAGCTGGGGAGACGACGTGCTTCTGCTGCTGGGGGAGAGAGGCGGTGCGCGCGCACACACACAAGCACAAACGCACACAAGCAAGGGCCCTTACCTCCAGAGGTTGTGCATCAACGGGGAGAATGAGAGGGAGGGGGTGTCACAGTAGGACCAGCGTTTAGTGTGTGTGTGTGTGTGTGTGTGTGTGTGTGTGTGTGTGTGTGTGTGTGTGTGTGTGTGTGTGTGCGTGCGTGCGTGCGTGCGTGCGTGCGTGCGTGTGCGCGTGTGTGTGCGTGTGTGTGTGTGTGTGTGTGCGTGCGTGTGTGTGTGCGTGTGTGTTTGTGTGTCAGGGGACTGTGGCGCTCCTGAAAGAGGAAGAGACAAAGAGGAAAAAACACATTATTAGAATGAGATGAGCGCACACTTAAAAACACAATAGTCAAAATAGATTAAAATGTTGTTACAGTATATGAATGCGTAAAGGTAGTCGAGGAAAGTAACTAAGCGCAGGTACTTGAGTACTTCTATTTACTTACTTTTATACTTCGCTATATTCTATTCACTATAAGGAAATATTGTGCTTTATACATAACTTTTTTTTTTTTAATGTGTGCACGTTTTGTCAAAATATGCAAATTATGTATGATTATTATAAATAATATTAATTATATATATAGTACTTCTGCTATTGTTCCATTTGGGTGTTTTATATGTTGTTTATTTTTGTGGTCAACATGTTTTTAATTGTTTGTTCTGTATTATTCTCTTGTAGCCCTGCCGTCTTGCACAGACGACCTCTGACCCGTGAAGGAGTGTCACACCGTGAATCCAGCTCTCCTCTGATTGGTTCGTTCTGAGAGCAGACTGACTTAATCAAGGAAACACCAGAGTGGTGAGTACATCTTTTTGTTGTTGTTTTCCAACTCTGTCGCAAAGAACCATGTCCACCTTGAGATTACTTCAACTGTGCATCACAGATAAATATATATATATATCCAATAACAGCAGTTTTAAAATACACTGAGGAATTAGATGTTCATGTTAAAAATGTACTGAAAACAGGTCCGCCGCAAGTTGTCCTTTTTAGGAAACTATATGTATGAGGAGGCAACTCTGAATGAGGCCATTCTTCATTTGTGTTTAATACTGTAAGGGTGTTTTGCTGCAGTTCTTTTACTTGAATATTTTTACACATTGTATTGCTGCGAAACATTTCCCAACAAAACCATATCTTGTATGTCATTTTTGGAACTTCAATTTTGTGACATTGCTGCATTTTTGTTGTTGTCGTCGTTGCGGCTGTTTTTCTCATATGAGGTTTGTGCAGACATCTGTGGATGTCCACTGCCTGTATTGTGCGTCCTTACGTCCACATAGTTAATTTCCATTTGCTGCTCCCCTTTTTGCATCTCGCAGCTCTTTTCCATGTTTCAGATGCAGATATTTGGGGCTGTAAGTGACCTTGGTAGCATAAAAAGTCCAAAAAAAATTGTGCAGAAAAGAGGCGTTTAAAGATCAGGGTGTGGATCACAGCTCTGACGCCGACTCTTGTGGTTGCATTTTATCTGACGTACAGTCAGATTACTGGGCGAGCAGAGTGGCGTTATGTAACAGAGTCGTTCTGAGTTTTAGCTGCAGGAGAACACACAGGTTGGATGAATGTGGGCTAAAACTAAGAGTTTCTGTGACAAATACTGAGAACGCGCCAAGACGTGTGTTAGTCATTGTTGGGAGGATTTGTGTTTGTGGACCACTAATCCGAGAAGGTCCACGACAAACACAGCTGAATTTAAAACACACACACACACACACACATACACACACAGCCACAGGCGTAACCGCTGAGAATTGGCCATGCTTTGCTAAGCTTTCGTCTCACACCTACAATACGAAGGTTACAGTCTGAGAATAACAAGACGTGCGGCGGCGTGCAGAGAGAACGGCGTGCTGCATGTAATTTCATTTTACATGACACCCTGCATTATCTCAAGTTCACTCACACAAAGGAGGCGTCCCTTTGGAGGACCTTGATTTGGAGGTGGTGGGAACCATAATACAAGCTTTCAGTCCTTTCTCCTGTTCTGACAATGGAGGCATCCACATGAGCGGTGATACTGTTCGAGGGAGTATATATACGAATCCCAGATTGTGCGGTGCCATATATTGCACTGATCAGTCACAAAAACATGCCCCCCCCCCCAAAACTGACGACTCGTGACTCGTCGAATGTGGACAGACTAAAAATATGTGAAAACTATTCATACTGAGACAGAGAGACCTGCTGGAATCCTCAGATTTAATGCAATCCCGCTCGGCTCCAAACAAACCCTGTTCCTCATTTCAGAGGCAAACACTCGCCAAAACAGGCAACAAACGGACATGCACGCACACACTTGCTACACGTGTTCGCGCGCAGTCGACATCGCTTCCTGGAACGATGACCTGACAGTGCACCACCGAAAGCCAAGAGCCGGGGGAAGGATATTTGACTTGACAGTCCATGCTGAGGCAATTTTCCAACATGGTGGAACAACAAAGTTCTATTGTGCTCCGCTCAGTGCTGCATTGTTTAATTCTCTCTGAACTACTCATCGTTTACACAAGCTAATGATTCCCCTTCAAAGTAAAACCAAAAAAAGCTCTGAACTGAAAGCAGAGGAAAGAGGTTAGTAGAATAAGATGGCCTCCTCCCAGCCCTATCCCCCCTGTAGTCCTGTGACATACACCACTTCCTCGCCTGGTTGCAGGCTGCACTGAGGCCCTGCTGGTGAGTAATGTATGGTGGGTGTGAGCTCAGAGGGGTCGGAGGGCCAGTGTGCAATCCCCTCAAAGCCGCTTTTGTGATGCTGCTGGCTTGAACGCTTACGCCGGGCCCGGGGTGAAAGAGGAATGAGGGATGATGGTGGGGGGCAGGGGAGAGGAGGAAAGGAGCTAGCTAGCAGGAGAAGATACAGGGTGTGTGTTGATATGATATCTTCACACATCACGTCAGGTATCTCTCCTCAGAGCAGTGTATGTTAAGGAGGCATCAACTTGTGTGAGTGCGAACAGTGTACATGTAGTGGAAAAAAAAAATAACCATAATCTTATGTGAAATGTGGTGAGTCCTGCAAACAGTATCTACAGAAGGTTTCCGTTACTACATGCATGAGCAATATGATCAACAGGCGAATGTAAGAGAGCAATGTTAACTCTATTTCCCCTCTATAATTGACTATAACCCTGTTGTTTAGCAGAAGAACAGATCAGCATCAAAAACAGTAATATACTACAAATTATAGGGAAATTACAAAGAGAAGATAACTCAAAATAATCATAACAATAAGAGTTAAGCGACAGGGCGAAAAACAGACCACGGAATATGGAAAGGCAATTTAATAAGAATTAGATTTTAGCTGGTAGTTAGAAGAGATGTTTGCCAGAGTCAGAACACGGAGTTCTTTAAAAGTAAAACCCCGGTTTCAAAACACGTGTCTCTGTTCTGTTAAATATTCTCAACTAAATAAGCAAAGATAATCGTGAAGAATGTAATTTTTCCCTGAAAAGCTCAGCGGATGTGCTTCATCGGGACTGTGTGGGTGCGGTTCAACCGCATGTCACCGGCTGTGGCCTGGCAAAGCAGCGAGAAGAACCCAGAAAATCTCTTGTGTTAGATCAGCCCGCAACTCCAGCAGATAATAGTGAGCTCACGTGAGTCTGGACCAGGCTTGAGCCACAGAGTTGAGTATGTGAGGTTGAGTGGGCACAGAAGCTGGAGCTCCATCCAAAATCACAGTGGCAAAGATCAGCTTGAAAATGAAGTGGAAGGCAAAGCAAAGAGGAGTTTGTTTTTTTTAGTTACTACAATATGTAGCTCTGTATAGGTGCTGCATAGGCCGGCCTGCTGTTACCAGATGTGTGGCTGTTCATTAGGCCTGTATTAGCTGCTGCACAGTACAGACAGGTCTCCATGTAAAAGCTGCCCAGCTAAATACCTCCAACACAGAGGGTGAATTGCATCACATAAATGGCCCCTGCTGCAGCTGTTATAGCCCCACGTTTGTGGCTTCCAGTTTACCCAATGCATGGGAAGTGTGTGTGGGGGGGGGCAGAGTCATCAAGAAGAAGATGTATGTAAACCCATTTCCAAACAAATGGGCCCGACTTCACGGCAACGGGGAGAGGTGCCATAAGCGTCCGGCGTGCATAATGCCCGCATGAATCAAGACTTCCCCGGCTGCCGAACGTGACCACACAAGCTCTCGTATGAATAGCACGTGTCAGCTGCAGCCGCACATCATCAACTACATTCCCACCCCCCACCCCCCACCCCATCCTCCTCCTCCAGACCCCAACAGCAACAACCCCTACTCTGGAAGTGAGAGTCACTCATCATTATTATTATTATTATTATACACGCCTTGAAACCTGGAGCTAGCTCACTTTACAATGTGTGGGTGTGTGTGAGATGAAGACGTAGCACAATATAATACTTGCAAAAACTTGCATTGCATAATATGGGGGGCTTTCAAAGTGGGGCCTGAGGACACGCAAGGGTCCTATGAAGGCTTTTAAAGGACCAGGCTATAGTTTTGATGCATGATTGATTTGAACTGTAAGAATTGCTGCTTTACCTCATAACGATGATGTGACTTGTACAGAAATGAATGCAAGTGAAGAGATTTTGAGGCAGGATGCTTTTTATCTGCAAAACTAAAAAGTACATGCACAACCTGTCATGATAGTTTTAGATCATCATGGGCCATCAGACGTACATCAGTACATGGCAGCCGGTTTGCAATCTCTGTCTGTGTATGCATCACAACTATGCTACACTGCACCTACCAACACCTACACACACACGGGGTAGATTTCTACACATAAGTAGAAGTAAGTAGGAGACTGTACACAGACACAGATGCACTGGAAGCCACATCTGCAGCTTTCTCTGCTCTACAAGTGGAATATTCCCAGACTCACGCACACTCAGTGTGTGTGTCATTGGCCCTGCAGACCGGCTGCCTTCACCCCGAGAGGCCTGGCTCTGAGTCAGGGCCCCGCCGGCAACTCCAGCCTCCCCTCAGCTCGTATATGGCAGCAACAGTGTGTCTCCAAACATGCAACTGTGTGTTTGCGTGCATTGGAGAGCCTGTGTGTGTGTGTGTGTGTGTGTGTGTTTAGGAGGTGGCATGGTTTTCCTCTCGTGCAGCTCAACGAGGCCATCATTTATCCGTGATTGGGACGGAGGCCGCGGCATTGGGTTTGTGCTACAGCGTGGCGCCCATAAAGAAGGGGAGACGACATTTCCTCCCCATTTCCCTCATGAATATCAAAGAAGTCGGCAGTACCACCACCACCACTGAAACACAGAAGGAAAAATTACTGCCCCATTATTTTATTTGCATTACCTGTAATAGGCAGCATATTGGGTGCTGTATTTATTGCCTTATCAGCACCAGCTTGGCTGTAAACATTCCCTGATTTATTAGCCACACAAGCTTTGCCCAGACATGACACGTAATTACTTAGCAAATAGCGCAAAGACGGAATCTGGGATTTTTTTTTTTTCGTCGTTGTTGTTTTTACCACTTTGTGGGCTTTGCAATGGATTGACCAGACTTAGCTGAGAGAAAGCAGGCAGTGCTGGTGTTGGAGGTTGGTGCATCTATCACAGATGGAGGAGGAGGAAGGGAGGAGAGGGAGGGGGTCTTAGGGGTGAGTTTTTCCTGCTGCTGGCTCAGACCCAGACATGCCTATAGCCTCGACAGGGAATCGGAGAATGGCTGTTATTTGTACAGCTTTATATCCAAAGTCACTCCTATCGGGGATGCGGTTAGTGTTTTTTTTTCTCTACCTGAGCGCCCCGTTTCCATCCAATTATGTTGTTTGTCTTCTCAAAGGCCTCAATACCTCTAGCTTTGCTATCCCCCCCCCCTGCTCTTCCACACATTCTGTTCCACAAAGTTAGATAGAACTAGATCCATTGAGTTGGTGCAATGAGCAAAAAGAGAGAGAGGGTTACCCTAGGTGCGCCCGTTCCTCTGTTATCCAATTTTACTGGGATTTGGAGTGATTTGCGCCTGGCTCCCCGAGGGAAATAAATACCTTGATTAATGTAATCCTGGGCAGGGAGGTGCCACAATCCCCCCACCCCCCTCACTCTATCCTCAGGGAACGCCACTGTTTAACAAACAAAAACAAAAAGCAGGGACTATGGAGAGACGTGCACAGTGGCTACAAACGAGGCTGCTGACGACTTCTATAGATGTGATTTCCTGCGGATTTAGTTTATTTATTAATTACTCTGCTTAATAACACAATATCCTTCTTGATTAGCATGTGTAATTCAGGCTAATAGAAGGAAAATCTACCATCGTGTCCATCCACTGATTTGCATACACAATAAGGCTGTGGTTTGTTTTGATGCTGCTGGTGTGTGTGTGTGTGTGTTGGGGGGGGGGGGGTGTTAGGTATGTGTGTCCATGCTGAGATTGCCATTTTTGTCCATTGCAGAGTTGTCCATTGCAGAGAGAGTGTGAGGAAGCCAACATCCAGTGGGTGAAGGTACGAGGGTGGGGGGTGGGATTAAGCTGGAGATTGACAGACAAAGCCCCCAACCCCTCAATGCCCCCACCCCTACCCCCCTCTGACTCACAAAGCTGCACTTCATCCTATCTTTGCCGATCTGTCCCGTCACTCACCTTCTCACCAGCTGGCACTAGTGTGTGCGTGTGTGTGTGTGTGTGTGTGTCAAACAAACACCTGCGGATCAGGCATCATAGATAAATCTTTCCCTCCT
This sequence comes from Psettodes erumei, assembly GCA_016785225.1. NCBI lineage: Eukaryota > Metazoa > Chordata > Actinopteri > Pleuronectiformes > Psettodidae > Psettodes > Psettodes erumei. Next base: position 2,659,736 of record JAFBJZ010000953.1, read on the forward strand.
GTAATTTCAAAAAGACTTTTTTTCAACTTGTGACATTTATTTTCAAATTAAATCACGCCTGGAAATGATCATTTTAAGTTGTATGGTATTGTATGGAAACTCTTTTTAATCTACTGCTCATTCTCCCTGTGCACAAATAGAAACTTAATTAATTTGGTTGAATTCAAATACTTCTCTATTTTGAAATTGCTGAAAAAATCTTTTCATGATTCAGATTTAAGCAAACACACATATAGAAGAGAAATACAAAACACCAAACACACCCCTGTCCTTTGAACCACATTTGGGGTTTTTTTACACCACACAAATTAAATTATGACATCCCTATCTATTTCCAATGCCAGATCAATACCTCCCGGCCCTATGTCTGCAGCACTGGAGAGTCCTGTGATAACACTGAACATATAATCTTTACCTGCTGTCAGCCCACTTACAAGCTGCTAATACAGAGCAATTACTAACCCAGCTCACAGGAATAAGAGGTGTATATAACTCTGTATTGGCCTTTTATTAATAGAATATTAATAAAGCACCTTTGTCTCCTCTGAATGTGTTGAGAGAGAGAAAAAATCCCATTCACGTCTGAAATTGAAGGCATGTTTAATGCTGTCGCTGATATTCAGTGTAGCCCATTTAATTAACGGTATAGGAGCTACATTATCATTTAAGTGCTCCAAGTTGGATTCGGCTTTAAATCAACGTTTGGCCCTGACGTGAGACACACTCCAGCGTATGTCGTTTCGGATTAGTGACTGGACCAAAAGGGGCGGTGGGGTAGGTGGGGTTGGGGGAAGAAAATAAATTATATCGCCCATAGGCAACTTAAGTAGGCCATAATTAAAAACGGCGGGAATTGCGTCAATTTAATCTGAATATTGCAACCAGGAGAGCAGTGGAAGCTTCAGGCACCTATATATGCACCGCCTTTTTGATGGGGGGGGGCGTAAATCTGTACGTCAGGTGTGATGAGTTTATGGCGATCTGTGGAAAGGAGAGTCAAAGTGATGAGACTGTGAGGATGCTTTACGAGATTAATGTTGTGGGCAAATTGATTTATCTGTTGCTCGTATTCAATTTGATCATACGTGTATTTTTTAACGCACACTTCCTTAAATGAAATCACCTTCAAAATTCACCTCACCTCCGTATTTTTTGCATCTAAATGCGGTTACCTCTGCGCCAATTGGGAAACACGCGCGCATATTGGGATGAAAATGCGCAAATTCTGGAACGCATCTTGATAAATTAGACAATCTGCGTTCTAGAGGAGGAAATAAATGGCCTCGTGCTACCAATAACCGTCATTGTTACACCGTGACAGAGTGGGCGCGTAATGCAGAGTAATAACGCACAGGGCTGCTTTTATGCTTTGTTGCTGCTGCTGCTGCTGCTGCTGTTGATGAGAGTAGTGGTAGTGCGAGTTGTGATGATGAGGATGATGAAGAGTAGCCGACACTAAGTGGCCGGTCATGCATGCCGAGGAATTGCAATGCACTAATTCCCGGGATGATTTATGAGTCCTGCCCAGCCCTCGTTTGCTAATAATTCTGAAAGTCGCCGGTTCGTCATATGTTTCCCACAAAGACCTGCTGGCTCAGACTTATGGCTCATAGGCTACTGCAGATGGCGACTGGTTTAAAAGAATAACAGGGGCCTGTCTAATCGCTGGCTATTTGCATATCAACCGGGTCTGCGCAGGGCTGCTGTCACAGGCCTGCACTGATCAATACAGGCAGGTTTCTCCAGCTCCTAATGCTGAATATGTGGAAAATAATAATGTGTAGTTCCAGGCTGGAAGGGTGAGTTATCTTTTTTAATGAATAATTAAATTAAGGTGTTTTAAATTACCTCTGGGATTGAGGGATACATCAGAATGTAGTCGCAGCCTTCGTTTTATTTGTTATATGCAACTTACTTTTTGCAGGAGCAGAAATTAGTATCGGTACTGCGCTGCTTCTGCCTCAGTGCGTTGCTTTGTTTTTCTACAGAGGCTGGAAATCTGTCCCCATTCAGTCATTTCCCTCCTCTAACCCACTGATGTCTTAATTCGCCGATTCGTGCCAATTCAGTTAATGTCTGTTCATGAAAGCACCACGAGAACGCGCCTATACACTGCAAAAATATAAACTTTGTGTATTTCATGTGTTGTATTTAGTCTCGCTTTTACAAGTTAAGATTGCCAGCTACTTTCAAATAGTGCAAAACGACGTATTCTCTTAAATCGCACTAAAGTTAATATGCTCTGCATGCAGAATCAGGTCAGTGAGGTCAGATTTTTATTCTTAAAAGTATAAATCAATTAAAACGTAAATAATTAAAATAAACGTGTGAAAAGGATTTCGGGGTTTTTTTTTCTTTTTTGAGGCGAAGGGTGTTTTTTACTTAAGCCGCAGCATTTGCATCATAAGTGAGCGCGACACCTGGCGGCAGTCATGATTTTTTATTGATTATGAATGACTTCCAAAAACTATGTTCACCTCTAACCTGACCAGAGCACATGTGGGATTAAAGTACAGCTCGTAAAATATCGTCTTCCTAATTTATTTTTATCTGAACACTATAAGGAAGTTATCCTATAAACAACTGTCTGAGTATATCCGTGAGGAAAGTGGTGCGTTACTTTACTTTTACGCACGACAAAAATGATAGTTTAAACTTATTTTAAAGCCTCGCGACAAATTGGCTGTTTCTCTAACCCAAACAAGTTAAAAGACTAGATCCGGTTTTCAATTTAAAAAAAATGTTGGTAAAACGAGAGCTACGGTCAATTGATAATTGCAAGTTAAATAACAAAAAAGGTATGAAGCAATGGCGTCACTGTAACGTATTACCGGTGGTGCTGCTGGCCCGGGACACCAAGGCTCTCTTCATCTCGACTCCAGTGCACAAACATACAGCTTAATGCGACTAGTGCCCCACCTCCCCTCCCTTTTTTATTGGGCTCACCATGGCTACCGAGTGTTGGGCTCAGACATGCACTCCCCATCAATGAGGGAAAAAAAAAAAAGAAATGAGCCTTAAAGCAAAAGTATAACGAAAATCTGCACAGATTCGTGTTAATGTGTGTTAGAAGGAGGCAGGAGGGCGCTGGACTCGTGTTTTTAGCTGTTAAAGATCATTTCTGTCTGCTGCTTAAGGAAAGTCTGTTTTTGTTCTGCACATTTTTTTTTTAATTTCTGCACATCTCTCGTTTTAGTTGGAGATTTCTTAACATTTGCTGCCGTTCAATCTTTGGACTCATCTCCAAACACAAAAAAACAAAAAGCAGGGGAAAAAGTGGAAAGAACAAACCGGTCAACATTCATTAAGCCGTTTATAAGTATTCATGAGCTTTGTCTGCCATGATGGGAGCAGTTTAGGATCGGCAGATCAACTTTAAACAAACTTTTTGCAGAGATCGATTTATATTAAAGTATTTCATATTGCACTTGCCGACGCGATCCTCTCTGGAGGATTCAGCTGTGGGGTCTCTCTCTCGCTCTCTCTCACCACCCCACCCCAACCCCCCTCTCTCCTCTCTCTCCCTGCTTAAAATGTGATTGATTGCACTTTTCTCCGGTGGACATTCACTACAAAACAGCACAGCGTATCCATCTGCCCGCTATTTATATAAAAAGCGAAAAGGAGGAAAACGTCTCAGGCGCAAAAGCAAACAGCGGCGCGCGTATTGATTTTTACGCATTCAGGGGAAAAACGGGCACGCATTTGCAATTCGGCTTTAAATCTAAGTTACAGGAGATGTGGCAGCAGATCGGCGCGAGAAGTTGAATGAAATATCGTTTAAAGCAAACGTCTTTGACGACGCGTGTTAACAGCCACGTCGGAGAAATAACGCGATAAACTCTTCTCATTCCTCAAGCGTAAAAAGGGAAAAGAAATCCCGCACAGAACGCTGTTAACTTACCTTGTGTCCAGGAAAAGGAAAACGGGGGAAATAGCTTCACACGCGCAGAGCCTGTAAACGGTTATCTCCCTTTCCTACGACTCCCTGCTCCCTAAGATTTTCTTTCCTCTGCCTCAACTGAGCAGGAGCACTCCTCGGCTCCCGCTATTATTTTCACTAAAATATATGAAAATTTATGCAAATGAAAATCAGCACTAACTGTTCGTCTCTTGTTATACTTGGGGATGATTTTTTTTCCTCCTCTCTCCCCCTTTCTTTTTTCTTTTTTTTTTGCATACAAAATAAATGAACTCCCCCAGCAGGGAACTTGGGGACCTTTTTTATAATACGCACATAAATAATAAACACATAATATATCAGAGAAGAGTACACTTTTTTTTTTAATCTGCGCACGGTGATTTCTGGGCTCATTTATGAAACGACACCCCCCCCCAAACCTTTACATGTTTCATATATATATATATATATATATATATATTTAATTTTTTTTTTTTCATTTTAAGGGTATATCTGTGTATGGATCCCTCTCCTCCTCTGCACATGCACTTTCGGTGTCACGTTTCTGCTGGCCGCCTGAGACGCCTCCCTCCCTCTCTTTTCAAAGCGTGCAGTGTGGATTGAACAGCAGTAATTTAGACAGAAAATCCTCACTGTATATTAATGAATGGAGGGCCCCATGGCTTTGGCCCCTAGCCTGCCCATTCAATGTAAACAAATCCACGAGGCTCCCTCGGTTTTGAGCCTGGTCCAAATTAAATCTGCTGGGATGGGGAGAAGAAGGGGGGCAGTGGCAAGGAGTACACAGCCCGTGCACAACTGTGCCACTGCCTCATATTTGTGTTCCTGAAGTAAAATCTTTGAGCTTATGAGGCGGTGTTTGGGTTTAACGCGTGACATGCACCTTCTAACCTCCATACAAAATACAGTTAATCCTGTGGGGGAGTCACCTGCCACAGGCCCCGGGTCTCTGCCAGGTGCATCCAGCAGAGTGTGTGTGTGTGTGTGTGTGTGTGTGTATCTGGCACTTGTTACCACCCATGGGTGCGTCCATATAGGCGCAGGGGTCCCACACACTAACAAAGAACCCCATTCATCTATCCTGAGGGATGGTGTAGCTACATTTCTGGATTTTTCTTAAGCAGACATTTCCAGCTTCATCGCCCCACCCACCCACCCACACACCCACCCACCCACACACCCACACACACTCACACACACTCACACACACACACTCACACACACACACATACACACCCCTGACTGCTGCTCAATTTGCCCTTGTTGTGGTTGCCACTTTCTCTTTCCCTGTGCTTCAGTGAGGTTGCCTGTGCACAGCGTTTTACACATGGAAGCATCTCCAGCAACCTTCATGTGCGTTAACTCCTGAGGAGCCCAGATGCAGGGCACAGTGCACTTTTCTCCTGCTCTGGGACTGTGACACCCACCTGTCCCTCTCACTCCTGCACATGCAAGTAGACATGCATTAAAGGAGGTGGGGTGATGCTTTTACTGGATTACTGGATTTTACATCTTCATAAACTTTAGCTGGTGAAATGTGACCAAACAGTTTTCAAGATGCTAACTGAGGCATTTCAACACCTCACCAGGTCATGTAGGTTAATATAACAAGATGAAGCATGTACCACTAAGTCCCTCCCCCCTTTTCCCTTCCTTTTTTTATTCTAAGCCATCCCTATATTTTTCATGAGTGGTCCAGAGGGAGTTAAACCCAACCATGGCAGCTCTGATGCCTTATTCTATTACACAATCAGGTCAGGCTGCCAGATCATTATAATGGTTACCAATAGATCTTATACACTCAACTGTGCATGGTCTAAATAGACTCTCCAGCTTTTGCCTTAATCCCAGATATGTTTGCAAAAAGGAAACCATAGGATAAAAAACACTTACATACATTTTATGCATCTTAATCGAGTCTCTTTATTGACTTGATATCGTTGATCCATGTATCTGAGCTGACATATGCGCATGTTTTAGAGAAATCATATATTTAAGCTTTGGGAGTCGTGATGATCAGAATCAGGATGTCACCGTTCATCCACCTCTTTTGTTCCCCCCTCCGTCACTCTTTGTGTTACTAGTGTATCTCAGCACTGTTTACTACCAAGTTGTCTTCCCCCGTTTTTGTTTGGACTGCAATTAAAAATCAGCCAATTGGAACAGCCGGAAGGAGGGCTCGTGCGCCCGGAGCAAGGCTGGCGAGAAGCTGCCAATCACACCCCGGGTAACCAATCAACGGGGACGCACGGGGTAAACATCCTGCGCGTCGTCGTCGGGGTTTGCAGGAGGAGGGAGGGTGCGGGGAGTGTGTGTGTGTGTGTGGGGGGGGGGGCGGGACTACACGTCCTGTCAGGGAGAGAGAGAGATAGAGAGAGGTGGAGAGAGAGAACAAGCGAATGAGAGGAGAGTCTTGCGAGCAGCGCCGTGCACCGTCGCACTGGACTGTACTTCAACGGGAGTTTGCGGTTTGGCAGGTTTATATACATCAAAACAGAACAAAGAGAGAGGCTCTACAGTGCTTATAAAAGAAGAGAGGGAGAAAAGAATAAAGCGAGGGAGAAATCTCGGCGACTGAATTACAAAAGGGGGACACTCTGCTAATGGTTTCCACATCCAGAGCGGACATACATCGGGACTTTGTGGACAATTGGGGAGAATTTGCAAAGGGTTTTTTGTTTTTCCTCCAAAAGTTTGTTTAGGACAACTCTTTAATTATTTCATCCCTGTGTATTTTAATTTTGATGTTCACAATTTCATCCCGACGCAAAACTTTCTAAACGGACTGCACATGGTTTCAAAGGGCTTTTGAAAAAAAGAAAAACTGGGATTTTATTCGTCCACATCCACGCAGAGCTGTTTGAACTAGAATGTTGTAAATACATGCGGATTTTACTCGGTGCTCTGCCTCCGGTTTTCAAGCTTTTTGGCGTTTTACGCACGTCGATGGTGTTTGCCAAAACACTAAGCGTACTTTTAAAGTTTGAATAATTCATGAGATACAGTTTGCCCGCTCGAAAGAAGTGACTGTAGAAAGGGAGGGGGTTATCCACAAACATATTCATAAGGGCTGACGGAATGGCCACCGCGGCTTCCAATCCTTATCTGCCCAGCAATAGCATCTTATCGTCCGGCTCCATCGTGCACTCTGACTCCGGAGGTGGTGGCATGCAGCCGGGAAGTGCTGCGGTTACCTCCGGATCTGGGGGCTACAGGGGAGACCCCTCGGTCAAGATGGTACAGAGTGACTTTATGCAAGGCGCGATGGCGGCGAGCAACGGGGGACACATGCTGAGCCATGCCCATCAGTGGGTGACATCGCTCCCGCACGCCGCAGCAGCCGCAGCAGCAGCCGCTGTGGCCGCAGCCGAAGCCGGATCGCCATGGTCGTCGAGTCCTGTCGGGATGACGGGTAGCCCGCAGCAGCAGGACGTGAAAAGCTCCGGCAGAGACGATCTGCACACGGGCACTGCGCTGCACCACAGGCCCCCTCACTTAACTCCCCACCAGACTCACGCCGGGGCTTGGGGGAGCACGACTGCGGCTCACATTAACTCCATATCCGGGGGCCAACAGCAGCAGCAGTCGCTGATCTACTCCCAGCCAGGGGGATTCACTGTGAACGGGATGCTGAGTCCTGGAAGCCAGAGCCTGGTGCACCCGGGCTTGGTGAGGGGGGACACCCCGGATCTGGACCACGGCAGCCACCACCATCACCATCACCACCAGCATCCGCATCACCAGCACCACGGAGGCGTCAACAGCCACGACCCGCACTCGGACGATGACACGCCGACCTCGGACGACCTGGAGCAGTTCGCCAAGCAGTTCAAACAGCGGAGGATCAAACTGGGCTTTACGCAGGCGGACGTCGGCTTGGCTTTGGGCACCCTGTACGGGAACGTTTTCTCTCAGACAACCATCTGCAGATTCGAGGCTCTGCAGCTAAGCTTCAAAAACATGTGCAAGCTCAAGCCTTTGTTAAACAAGTGGCTGGAGGAGGCCGACTCGTCCACAGGCAGCCCCACCAGCATCGACAAGATCGCGGCGCAGGGGAGGAAGCGAAAGAAGCGCACGTCCATCGAGGTGAGCGTTAAGGGGGCTTTGGAGAGCCACTTCCTAAAATGCCCCAAGCCCTCGGCGCAGGAGATCAGCACCTTGGCGGACAACTTGCAGCTGGAGAAAGAGGTGGTTAGAGTGTGGTTTTGCAATAGGAGACAGAAGGAAAAACGGATGACGCCCCCAGGAGTGGCACAGACGCCGGAGGATGTGTACTCTCAGGTCGGCAATGTGAGTGCAGAAACACCGCCCCCCTCCATGGACTGCAAAAGAATGTTCAGTGAAACATAGAACAGCACACAAGAATATTTTATATGAAATTAAACTGAATTTAAGAAACAAAAAACACACAGACTATCGCCAAGATAGACAATTTTTTGATACTGTGATTGTGAGGGAATATGAATAAGACTGCAAATGTGTTATCTATTTTTCACCAGAAAAAAGAAAGAAAAAAAAAACAGCCACCCTTCTGACTTCCCCCCAACCCCCTTTTTTTCTTCCCAAAATCCCCTCAGAAAACGCACCGTTAACCTTCTTCCAGGCCCTGAAATGTCTTTAACCTAAAAGGTTCCTTCTGCTTTTTTCTTTCAGGGGCATTTTTTAGTAGATTACTTAAAAGATGCAAGTGAGGCGAGCGACCAGAGGGTGACAACCACAAGTTCATTCCACCAGGTAATTTTGGCGCATTAAAACACACCCAAGAGGAAACCAAGTATTGTTTTTATTATTATTTTTTATTTTCCTCTTCCCCACCTCCAAAAAATCTCCCACATTATCCTGTGTTTGATTGAAGAAAACAAAGGAGCAGGCATTTTGTATATTTAGAAATGGGACTGAACCGCCCCCACCACACTCTTTCCATGCCCAACAATAACAGAGGGGGGGACTGCAACAATATGAAGAAGAGTGACATCCACGACGCTTCCATCATGATTTACAGCAGTTTGATTTTTCCCTCTGAGGCGGATTGCATGGTTTCATTTCCACACACACGCGCGTGCACACGCAAAGGATTTAGGGATTTTTTTTTCTCCATGTTGGGGCCCTCATGAAAGAAAAAGACAAACCAGGACCAGGACTTGATCTCAAAGATCACCCTCTATTTTTTCCCTTTCACAAGTTTTTTTTTAATTATTATTATTATTTAATGGACTCTGACACGTGGGTGGATTTCTTCTGCCTCTTCATTTTTTCCAACAAAATAGAGCATAAGACATTTGAAGAAAAAGACTTTCAGCTGCACTTATTTGAGAAAAAAAGAACAAAAAAAATTCTGGAGAATCTGTTGCCAAGTGTGACTGAGTGGGTGCTGTGGATATACTATTAATGCTGCCCTTTCTAAGCAGTGTTCTTTGGTAGGTTTTAATAAACAAAAACTCTGTAAAGCCGGCAATAGAGATCACTAGATCAGATTCTGATCTGAGTTATTTACTTTATATTTTTCATCAGAATGACTTGTTTTAATATTTTATTCGGAATACATATGAATTATTCCAAATGGTAATTTATTTTCCCCCCAGGAACTTGTGTAAGATGCATTTCCCTTTCTCGTTTTAATTTTTTTATTATATATATATTTTTTCGTTGTTGCCCTTATTTGTTTTAATTTTGTATTATCGTTTCTAAAGGAGCACAAAATCATCATAAGCTGACATTGACCGTTGTTATAGGTAATAAGGGTATATTTTGATGTGATCATTTGATTGTAATTTAATTTCAGTAGTGGTTCCGTACGAGCTGATTGAGACACAATAAATTTGTTAGAATGAAATGCAGTCATCTTGTGTTTTGGAATTAATATTCGTATCGTATATTGGGGCTTTGTTTTTGGTACAGCAGCCAATGAAGAAAATGGTGGATTAATACCATCCTTCATTGGAATAACGCAGAGAAAATGGAAAATATTCCACCTTTAAAACTAAACAAGATCGTTTTCTTTATATAACAAATATATATTTACAGAAAAAAGATGAGCTGTCGTATCAGTACATGCATCGTGCCGGTTTAAGAGCCCATAAGTTTCCGTGTTATTGCCTATAAGGTTAAATAAATGTCCACCATCGTTTGTTATCGTGTCATAACTGTATATTACCATTAAATGAAACGTGGCGCGGGCCTGCACAATGGTTCGTCTGTTTGTTTACATCTGTTGCCTCTTCAGGCCTTAGCCTGCAGCAGGGTGGACACCAGACGAATTATATTTAGTGGGCAAAACGAAAGTTTACGTTTGTTCGAGGCAGGAAAAGCAAACGGACAACAGACGCGTCCATATTGTGTGTGTGTGTGTGTGAGTGTGTATGTGTGTGTGTGTGTGTGGGGGGGGTGTATGTCCTGACTGCATGTTATGTAATGTTTGCGGTGCAGCTTATGGTGCAGACGCTGATAAATATACATATCAGTGTGCTTCATGCGCTCCTCAACAAAAAACGCTCTAATCTGCAAAAATAATTGATTTGCATTCACTGAAATAACAAAATTGAATCTTAAACTGTCTGCTTCAGGATTAGGCGAAACAAAAGTGTGTGCTAATGCTATATTACTATATGTACCCACCCCCCTCCATATTTCACCAGGTGTGTTCTCAAGGTATACAAAGTGTGCGTACAGGGTCCATCTAACTCGTTGAGGCTGACATGTTGTGTTTTGTGTGTTAGTATCCGGGGCACTGGGTCACACAGTTTATTGACTTGTGTCTGCTCGAAAGCTGAGACTCCATATATCTGCAGTCTGCCGAGGGTGGTGGTTCAGTCTCACGATTTTTGACACGGGGCTGAGGGGCGGAGGTTGTTGCACGACAGGCCCAAGACAGGAAGAACAAGATGACAAAATATTGTCCTGCATGGGCTGATGAAGCGCTTGTGTCATGTATTATCTTCTTCCGTGCAATAATTTTATATGAACCCAGGAGGGTTTCAAACTTTTTATTCGTTTTTTTTCTTTTTCCTGAGTTGTCTTCTCTCGCCTATTCAGCAAAACTCACAAAACGTGTCCTCTCGCTGCAGGATTTGAATTTCGCGGATGATTTCCCATACTAGTTGCTTAGCAACTGAATTCAATGATATAGAGGAGTAGGCATCATTTTTCTTTGTCTCCATTAAGTAAAAGTGGCAGCAAGAGACGCACCGTGCATGCAGCCCTCAAAACTTTATATTTCCCTGTAGTTTATTTGCAAATGTGGCGTTTTTAAAACGTGGACAGACAAATATCCGAATTCTAATCAAAATATTACAATATAAGATTGGACTGCCCATTTATTTGCATTTAAATGAAAAATACTGCGTGCTGATATAATAGAGCAGAATAATAATCGTTTTTTTAAAAAAAAAAAAAAACATGTATAGTTCTTTATGTGTAGCTCTACATATGCATTGGCTCATTGTGCATGCAGTTCCTGTCCTCCTGAGTAAAAATCCAATGCAAAGTCACATGACGCGCTAAAATAGGCCTTTGCCATCCTACTCAACTCACAAGACCACAACTCACCACAGCGAGGAACACTCCCGAACAAATCCCTACATGCAGCAGACCTGCGTGCGCCTTTACGCACATGGATGGATGGATGGAAGATACCTTTTTCTGGAGCAGCCAGCAGCTTTTCCATGGCTTGTGCAGAAATACACCCAATCAAGGGAGAGATTTTACCAAGGGCGACACACACACACACACACACACACACACACAAAGAGTTTCAAATCTCATAATGGGTTTTGATCCGCCTATTCTCCAACAGCTTTGCCTTTTTTCATGGGTCTTCAAAAACCATGTTGGCAGCATGGTTGTGCGTGCATATACGGCGGCGCTGCACAGGTCTGTGCGTGTGTGTGCATGCATGCATGCATGCGTGTGTGTGTGTGTGTGTGTGTGTGTGTGTGTGTGTGTGTGTGTGTGTGTGTGTGTGTGTGTGTGTGTGCGTGTGTGCGTGTGTGCACCGATAGGCCCGAGGAGCCTTTGCCTTCCCCATGCTATTGATATTGATTCAGGACGCCAGTGGCCCAACAGGCTCGTTGCGCCCATTCGCGCTAATTAAAGCTGCTCGTTGTCACAGCACTCTGCCCTTTAAAAAACAAGACTATATATTGTTATATATTGTTTATTTTTTTTAAAATGCGTGCTTATTTTAAATGTTTCATTTGTCTGTCAACAGCATGCGCCCTTCAGTCAGCCACTGACACTGTCAGACAGTGTGACCATAACAATCTGATCAAAATAATCTAATTACACAGATTTATATTCTGTAGAAGCCTGAGCAACTACAAGTTCTCAGGTCCAGCTTCAGCAGTAGAGTATGTGCGGTGTTTCATAGCTGTAAATATGATACATGTTTTGTTGAAACATTCAGAGTTGCCCTAACACACTTAAATCCACTTTTTAATTATCAATACACATTTAGTTTCGTTTATCATCTGTGTATTTGGTTATTTTGAGGGTCAAATCAACTTAAATGTAAAGTCTGTTTAGGTGTAGTGTTATGGTTATACGGTATATGTCGCCTAAAAGAGTAAATCCTCTGACATATCTATAGCAGGTCGCTGTCTGGCTCATTCTGACCCGATGAAAACGTGCATGTACACAACGCCCCCCCCCCGCAAACACACACACACACACACACACATACTGTATTTACTCCACGTGTCGAGCGCATGAATATGGATTAATCCTGAGCTGTTCTCCGCAGGAGCCTTCTCTCTCTCCACGTTATCTCTGCTGCATGGATTTATCTATGCTATATATATATATAATATATATATATATATATATGTACACTCTTCTGTCCGGTCGTGACTAGTTGACTTGATCTTGATCGTCATTATTATTATTACTCTTATTTAAAATCAGTGTAGCGGCGTATTTCTTTCATTTCAGCCCGTATTTCTTCGCTTACCATGGGGGGGTGCCTCCATCAGAAATTAGTATGTTATTATTTATTATTTAGATGATTAAGTGCAGCAAATAAATGAGTTTGTTTAATTTATTGCTTTGTTTTATGTTTTTATTTAATTTTCTGTTCATTTATTATGTTGTCATTGTTGTCAACAAAGCCGGTTGGTCACTTCAGTTGACTTAACTATTATTTTGTTATTATATTATATTATATTATATTATATTGTTTGGCATTTACAGGACAGTTTTTTTAAAATAAAATTCAGGACAATATCAACAAAGCATGAGATGATAACAGGCCTGTACATGTAAACAAAACTGATCAAGTCTATTCCTGCAGCAGCTGGAAAAGAAGAGGAGGAAGAAGAAGAAGAGTTTTTTTAAATATGACGTGACTCTCGGGGGTTTCCTCTCCATAAATTGTGAAGGTCATGGTTTTGTGAGCAGGATGGAGAGGTAGAGGAGGGGTTGAATGGAGTCTGAAGGCTGCTCAGCTCACACAGAGGAAATGTTCTCCAGCATCTCATCTGCCTGTCTGCGTTTCCTCATGTTTTTCTTTTTTTAAATAATACACTCCCTTCTTTCCAAATGCGGATTTAACACCTTTATTACAGCAACATGAGTGATGTTTGTTAGCTTTAATTAAAAATTCAGATACTGAAAAACAGGAAAATAATCTCCTTTTACCATCGCGGATCATTTTTATATGTATTTTCAAAATAAAGCGAGATTGAACGCTTAAACGTTCCACGAAAAAAGATACCACTGTCAGACTTTAACTGCGCCAGATAATAAGACCGAAAAGAGAGGAAATATAATATTCATGTTGGCGTATATACAGTTTTTTTGTATTGCAGTGGTTTTAATTCAACACAGCTCTAAATTTGGAGTTGATATATTTTAGTTTTAAGTAACGTTTCAATGTTATACTCCAGTATAACATGTCCATGTAGGTGAAAACATAAAAAGCTGAAACACAGAGAATATATTGTCCTTCAGTTTATTACTGTGACATGGTACTAATACTAATTGCTTCATTAAATACCTGAATCCTATTTTAGAAATCTTAACATCATCTGAAATGTATACACAAACAGTCAAATATACACATTTTCTCTATAATCTTATTCCAATAATGTATTTCAAACGTAATACTTTAGCTTCTATTCCTATGACGTCATTGTACTGTTATTTTACATTTTAATTCACTTTCACACACACACACACACACACACACACACACACACACAGACAGACAGACACTGTTGTGCTGGATTAACTTTTGTGTGTTTTCTATAGCAAGTTTTTTGGGTCCTGAGAAATAATGTGTGTCTTCTGTAGGTCAGTCCCCCAGTGAGCAGCCCACACACACACACACACACACACGCACAGATTTAAGAAGTCGAATGAATCAGGTTTCTGTTTTGTTTGTTTCGGGACATGCTGCTGCAGCTGCTTGTGAGTTCTTCTCATTTGTCTTGGTCGCACTGAAAAAAATATGCGGGGAGTCCACAGTGAAGGAAAAGTTTCAGAAGCAAACTCGAGCACTGAGACACTGACGTGTGGATTTGCATTATTTGGCAGCATGCAGATGACACTTATTCTGTTCATAAATGAAAGACTCTGAAACTAAAACTTCGTGTTATTTGTTTGTTGCAGTCATCGACAGAAAAGTAACATTTTTCAATTGTACAATCACTTGAATAACAGCATTTAACCCAGTGCAGTTTTCTCTCATTATTCATCTCATATTCCCCAGCATTAAAGCCGGTAACTAAAGAATTACTTAATGACTTTCCAAATATTATTTCTTACAGTAAAAACAGTCTTCTGTTACAGTTATAATCCAGATATGTTCACTGTAAAATAAAAAAAAGCCTCTTTCCTTTATATTGAAACTCACAGGAGCAGCTAAATGTCTCCTTTGCAGCTTCCCTGACCCTACAGCGCCACCCTGTGGCCGTTTGCCTCCACAGTCCAATATCTCGGTAAGCTCATGAATAAACATTATTTTTCATGTAGTTTGGATTTTTGTAAGGGTTAGTAGCCACTTAACGTGTTGTTATAAATGCAAAGTGTTTAATTTTGTGAACTTTGTTCTCAAAAGTCAGGCATGCACACATTTACAAGAACACCAACATGACATCTTTACAGTATGCATTGTTATTGTTTGTTTTCTCTTATGTTAAATTATGCAGACAATATTAAATGTTAATTCTACTCACAGGCAAGTCACCAAAGTTGGAGTTTAATGGTTTTTGCCTCAGCAGGGATGTGTCAGCTCAGCAACTGAAAATGTATACAGAAACAGTCCATTTAATGTGACGTGGCTGTGTTAGCCACGAAAATCAGTTAAACTGCGAATGGATTTTGGTTCAGACAGAGTGTGAGGATATTTCTAATGGCTACATGGTTTGTCCTCTTTTGTTTAGGCTTGTAGGAGATACAATTACACTCTGTTACTGCTGTTCTGAAGATATTCTGTTATATAGGAAATATATATTTTGATTGTTTTGCCTTTTTATTTATGTATCTCCTCTGAGAAATCCTCTCCTACCTCTCAAGATAAGTAGACCATTTAAAAATACATTGGATTATCTGAAAATACATTATCACAACGACTGTTTTCTTAGCTCATAAAAAGTTTTGGAAACGACATGCTTTTTCCAAAGTCACACTGTTTTCATAGTAACGTTACCAACTTAACTGGTTTCCTGTTGTGCAGCTTTTCTGTTTTCCTGTAGTTTGCGCGTGTGTGTGTGTGTCTGTAGGTTTCATACAGTCTCATATGTGAATTGTCTTGTTTCAGAATCAAACACGTGCCCCGCCCATACCAGTGAGCCCCATTAAAAAGGAAAAGTGGCCAGGCCCTTCCTGTATCAGTAGCCATGGGAACCAGGAAGCCAGTTCTCTTTTACATCTTTTCCTGTTGTCAATTGGTAGGATGAGGATAAGAGTTTGTGCAGATGTCTTGGGGAAGCCTTACACAAAAACTGTTTAACTGAGGATTATTGTGAGCACTTCTAACTTTGGAAGGTGACATCTTGTGATGCTATATTTTAGTTGTCGAAGAAAAATTATATAATTTAGTGACGTAAAAGTAGAAAAAATAGGACATGGGGGCTTCATCAGGGCTGAGTAGTATCTGTAAATAAAGTTGTCTTTGAAGAGATTGCCTAGTGACATCAAGTTGTAGCCTGCGATGTAAAGAAACTCTTCGGTACCTTCCCACAATCCCTCCACACCGGGAAACCAAACCCAGCTCCACCCTGCATCCAGCTGGAGCCCGCATCTCACAGCGAGGGCTTCGGCTGCTTCCAAAATCCTTGTGTCAAAAAGCCGGTCGGCATTTCAAAGGGCCCCTGATGTTCCTGGAGACTTGACGCCCCAGCGGCCCGACCGACGAGCCCAGTGCCAACAATTTCTGCTTGTGTTGGCCCCAGAGAGCCATCGTGCAGGGAGAGGGATCTGGAAGTTGCCAAGTAATGACTTACTAACCTCAAAAAGTAGAAAAGAAGAAGAGATTCTCCAAAGATGTGCCAGCAGTTTCTGCTCATGAGCGCTAACATCAAATGGACTTCTTTCTTGAACACAGATTCTAGTTTTGGCTTTCAGGGACAGTTTTTGGCTTTTGGTAGTTGCTGTCGAGTTTTGACGTCATCTGACTGAGATTGATTTGATCAGAATCTTTTTCGACTTTGAGACAAATCCTTCCTCCCTCATGCTGAAGCGTGCATGTGCATGGTATGTGAATATGAATTGCATGGATTTGTCTATCTGTGCCTCAGTGAATGCCCACACATTGGATTTGGGTGTGTGTGTCCTCTCTGAGTCAGAGTCCCAGGCGGTGGAGGATCTCTACAGCAGACGGATCGATGGCCGGGGACAGAGACAGGGGTTGGTCCGTCCTCTGGGGTCCGCCGGTGACATCTCCTTTTGCAGCCTCACCGTTCGGCTGCCCGCCAGCTCGGGTCAGCTATCCCAGCAGGCCGTTCTCTCTGGCAGCAGTTACCAAGGTGACAGCATGTCAGCGCAACACCACAGCGGGTGAGGCGGGAGGGGAGCAAGCAGGGAGCCAAATGCATCACCAGCTCTGATGGGTTTGTCAATACTGCTTAGATCCGGGGGGAGACGGCCCTGCGGTGACACACACCGGGGCCCCTCCAGAGAGCCAGGATCAGCACACACACATTCAAACACAAACAAATATTGACACACACACACACACACACACACACACACATATATAAGCACCCTCATGTGGATACAATATGTGTGGAATTTTGGTTTGGAGCACTTGCCACACACATGCAAAGTAGGATCCACCCACTAATTTGGTATCATGTCCTCACATTGAGGCAGAAACACAAAAAGAATCACATGCATTTGCTCACAGTTATGAAGCAACATGAGCACACAGAACAAACTTGTTTTTGTCATTTACCAGGATATTGTATGGACTTTAATTCATTTCCTGGAAACCTAACAACAACCCCAACCAAAACAAAAAGAAGTCTTATCACTTAAGTGTAACAGTTTAGTTGTGTGAAAAGATTTCTGTTGACGGAACATGATTTTTAAAAAAAATACCTGCAAACACACATACATGCATGTGTGTGTTTTGTCTTACAGCATGACACAGGATGTACACACACAGCATTGTGCTGTGATTTTATTTACACATTCTCACCTTTGAGCTCAAATCATCACCCCCACCTGAGCCACAACCACCACACACGTAACCACACAACTTAACAACACCCAAACCTGAAAATCTAACAGTTTACCTTGTGGTTACCCGCATAATTAGGCTCACAAACAGACATCATACACCTACATAACTCAAATAGGGCGTTGTGTAATCACACATCATGTTAACATTGTGACAACTGTGTTCACTTCCATTCATTCAGACCTACAACCATGAAATGCCTGACTCCACCCTGACCCTAAATTGAAGCTGACCCGAAGTTTAACCAGAAAACCCAGCTCCATGTTCTGCACACTGACTCTTAGTGTGTCACGTGCTTGCACTGGAAAAGGGACAAACTCAGAGATACTACTGTTAATGCAATTGTCTGCACACAGTAGTTGGATAGACACAAGTTAGCTGCAGTCTTATTTGCACAGTGACATATATAGGCATAAAAATACATGAAAGATGTGGAAAACATGTTGTCATGAGACGCCCTCCGCCACATGCATGGTGTGTATGGATTATGCCGTTTGGTGCAGGAACTAAGTGTGAGCTGGCAGATAAACATTACTGTGCTGCAGGACCAGAGAGAGAGAAAGGGAAAGAGAGCAGACTCAGGCTGTCCGACTCTGTATCTCATTAACCAGGGGGTGGAAAAGCAGCATCAGCAAGGTTTGGCTCACAGGGGCTGGCAGTGTAACCATTTCTAGGATGTGGATTTAATAGATTACTAATGATCGGCCACAGGTATTTATAAGTTAGACATTAGATGCAGGTGCCCGAAATAAGATCATTTGCTAATCCACACATTCTCTCCTCTGATATGAGCGTGTACATGTTTGTATGAGGATTTTGGGGGGGGGGGCTAGACGAAAGGTTTTACGGCTCATCTGGTGCCGCTATCTTCATGTGCTAAGGTGCTGTAAGTGCAGGAGAAGAGCAAGAGGTGTGAGGGATATGAAGCTCACTTGTGATTCCTCGTAGGCCCTGTATCTGACCAATCCTCTTAGCAAGAAGGAGAGAGAGCTGAGCTCTGCCCTCCTCAGGAAAAAAGTCTCCTTTTCACTCAGCCTACTGTGTCAATGTTTAATGCCCGAGGAAAGAGAGGAGAGAGGTAAAAAATATTATGACTGTAGCCTTGACAGAGCTTGTTTGCAGTGATTACCAGAGCACTGAGCTGCTCCTGTCAATTCCTCATGGTTGTTTGGAAGCAACATCCCACACACACACACACACACACACACACTTTCTGTTAGAGCAAAAATTAGATCTTTACAGCAAAGTGAAATTCTTATTTAAACAATTTGCACATGTGGTGCCTTTAACGCTCGTCTCTGCGGCTGCAGAACAACTTCCACATCAGCAAACACAGAGGTCGCTCACACTCAAACATGGGTGCCGTTCGAATGGCTTCCACCGCTGTTTAAAAGCTTTGCTCGCTGAAATAAAAGTAATTAATTGGTGTTATACACCAAGGACATAATTATCTTTTCCAGTAACTGGCACATATTTAATTACCAGTAATTGTTCCCCGAGCCTTGTTCAAAAGTGTTGCGTGCCAGACAGTTCTGATATATTATACACTAATCCTGCACTTGATACTCAGTCAATTAGGAAATGTGTGTCAAAGACCAAGCATGTAAACAGCATTGTGGAGCAGACACACACACACACACCCTTCTGAGACATGACGCCTATGTGGGCCTTCGTCTGTGTCCTCCCACACACACACACTTCTTCCTCAGGGTACACGTCTCTACCTATCCCCTTCCTTCTCCAGGTGTTAATGCCTGCCAGATTGGAGGAAAGTCATTTGAGATCATTTTGCAACAAAGGCTGCAGATACTGATTAACATGGGGGTTACTTTCTGGTCCAAGTGCTACCGTCCCATTTAGAAAGCGTCAGGAGCTAAATTTACTTCCCGCACACACACACACGCACCATGCTTCAGGGGGTGTGGGGCCAGAGGCTGCAGTGGGGCCCTTGAACATGAGAACAGGGTTTAATAAGTAAACAGGAGAGACAGAGAACAGTGCTTCTGATCAGGGCTTATTTGCCCGGCCGAGCCCCGAATATGCGCTACTAGCTGATTAGCCCTGCCGATTGTACCTTGTAATTGCAGTGCCTTGACCCCCTCTAGGCAAATATTAGATTTTAGTGGTTTAACCTTTCCAGTCGTCAGAGCAGGGTAAATTGCCCAACCAGATGTTAAGGAGCCCAGCGGTAGTCCTCAGCCCTTCTGATCAGAGTGGGGAGGGGAAAAAAGCTCCCAGATTGAACCTTTTCTTTTTAATATTGTCTCAATTTCCTCCAGCCTTTCAAGCTGATTCTCCGCAGCAAGAAATACTACGATCCTTATCCCCCTTCTCTGATGTCAGGTTGCAAGCGAGACGTATTATTTAAAATCGGCCCCGTCACAGTCATTAGCAAGGGACAAATGATCAATGAAAAGATCAATGGCAGATATTAACCTGGCAATCAGTCCCTCAGCTCAATCGCTCCAGCAATTTGTCAGCAGGCGAGGTGCAACACATCCACTTGAACAGGTCTTTCCCCAAATGCTCCTTTTTTGTGCATATACAGAATCAGGCTTGTAAAGTTACTCACGCACCAAATGTTTTTGCAGTTGTGCAAATGCAAAACAGCAATTGATACTGTTATTATTAGACTCCATCCCTCCTCTTAAAAATTATTACATTTCAACCCAAATCGTTTTTCAACCAGCTGCCAAGACTGCTGTGGTGAAATTCTTGCATGCAACCAGTAAAATACATTTTTATTTCAGCCAACACAGCACATAGGAAAGATCCCCTTGTTGGTATGCTATTCTGCTGCGGAGAGAGAGAGCACAACAAATCGCAGACAAAGCAACGGGGGCATAGATGTCGTCAAACCACCACGCATTCCCGTTCTGAGCTGAGCACGAGGTCAAACGAGCAGCAATTATACCAATCCCGCTCCTCGGATAAAAAGCATTATCTTCCACCGAATCCCAAATAAGGCAGAGATTGATATGCGACTGCGTGCGAGAGCTCGCTTGAAAGCTTCCATCCAGATGAAATGGAAACAATATGAAGGATGGAATCACCCCTGTGACTTTTCAGACCTTGCCTGGCATTAAAAAATTTTTGTACCCAGATACGTAAATCTCTCTTGACCACAAACCCGGCAGCTGTGCCTGGTTCTGATCATTCTTTGTGAAGGTGCTGTTGCATCCAAAATAGAAATGTGGGGACAGCGCTGGACACCCCCCTTTGGAAAATAACCTTTTATTTGATAATCTTATATGTGGCTTTTCCTCAGAACTTGTTTGTGTATGTCTTTGTGTCTGTTCCCATGGGTGGTTTCTGTGTGTTCATGTTCACACGTGCTTTTTTGAAGCTGTGGGCCTTCAGGGGAACCCCCCGACACACACACACACACTCACACCCACGACCACCACCACCACCATTATGGGAAACACTTTTGGACAGGACGGGGCAAGGACTTTGGAGGGGTGCCAGAAGTTTTTCTTGGGTCATTCCCCACAGTTTCCAGAGATCTCGGGTTTCTACCCGTTGAGCCGCAGACCCGGGTCCTCTCCTTCCCCCGACAAGCATCTCCAGGCCCCGGTTCACTCCTGTGCGTAATAGTTTCCTTCCTCCCCTCGACTCTCACCTGAAAAAAGAGTCCGATGGAAGAAGGGGAGGAAAATAGTCATCTTTTCATCCCAGCAATGGACTGAAGTAACCCTTCAGCTGTAGAGGAAACCCAATACCGCCTCCAGCTTGCTGTCTGGGAGGACAGAAAGGAGAGAGCAAGGCGGGGGGGTTAACCAAAGTGGTTCCATGTGAGAGATGGAAGTGAAGTCTGGGAAAAGACAGGGATCGACACCCTGAAAACCCCTCTTTACTCAAACCTCCTTACAGAATCCCATCCACCGAGTCTGGACATGGTGAACACTGCAGCACTGGCCTGTATGATACAGTAAACAGACCTTGTGGTTTTCTTTGTTAAAGCTGGGCCATCTCATTATGGTACTAAAACAATGCCAAAACTATATTTCATCTATATTTGTATTTTGTTCCGCACCATGTATTTAATTTTCCTCTTTATTATGTTTTTAAAGTATTTCTTTATGGAAAGCACTTTGTGCTTAGTCTGTTCCACTCTGTGTTTCAAAGGTGCTGTGTAAACAATCTACTTGTTTCTATTCAGGTCTTGCATTCATTTTCTGCCCAGTTGTATTAAATTTTCTATCTGCCCTCTTCTATTTTTCCCCTCTCCATCCTGTTCTGTAATAGTTAACTTCTTCCCAACCTTTGCTGTTCTTTCCTTTGTTTCATCTCTGTAGTTTACTTGTCTTATTCACGTGTCAGTCAATTGTATTTGTTTTCACTGTGTTGGATTCTATTTTATTCTGTTGTTCCAGTGCTTTCTGTTCTGTTTTATTCTAATCCTTCTTATTCTATTCAGCACTGTACAATTGTATTAGCTTTAGTCACAGTCATTTCTGTTCTGCTCCACCTGACTGTTTTCTGTTTTAGTATTTTTAATAAAAAGCTCCTGAGGCTCCAGCCTGTTCAGGTAGCCCCCCCCATCCCCCACCCTCCACCACCACCACCACCTGCAGAGCTGTTCTGAAGAGGAGACCTAATATCTGCAGACATCTATGGCCACCGCCCAATCTGTTGCATGCTCCGTTCATTTCACGCGCTGCCAGAAGTGCTTTGTAATTATACTGATATTGATGAAGGCTGATTCCAGCAGGTAATCGCTGGCAGTTCAGCTGTTTTTACGCATCTCAGCAAAATGTCTCTATCCATTACCAGTGGCAAATTAATTTCCACTCAACGACCATGCTTTTGATAATCTAAGAATCTGTGTGTGTGTGTGTGTGTGTGTGTGGTGTATATTAGAGGGGAGATGAGTAATCATTGACAGAGCTCTGAAACAACTATAACTTGGCTCGCCTCGCACAAAGATCACTGTGGGTGTTTGTTTGACACATTGCTGCATATGACTGTTTATAAAGAGTTATGTCAGTACGAGTAGCTGTAGATATTGTCGATATTTTAAGAGTCATGAAAAAATTGTTTCAAGAGGGAATGAAAATGGATTTAGAAATAAGAATTGGAAAAGATTAAAGGGGTAAATAGGAATAGGAATAAGGACAGAAATAAAGAGATGGGATGGGGTCACAGACAGGCAATATGCAGCATTTTTAAATGTCTTTTTGTTGACTGATGTATATGCTGCAGTATGTGTATGTGCCGTACACTACAAGATCAACATGTGCATCGTATAAAAAAATATGCAGCTTAGTATGTTAAAGATGATTCATAGTGTAAATGACCACTTAAACGTGCCATTTCTACAACCTGCTCTGATGCTTTATGCTGCACTGCAGATCCCTTCCACCACAGCATTAAGGGGTAAATAAATATGCTTTAAAGGAATAAATGAGCTTCAGCAAAGTGGCCCTTTGAGCCCCCATGTTTGTGGAGCAGCAATAATGGATTCTTTAGAGCCGTGAACGGTTTATAGGCATGACAGCCATGTTTCAGCACGATGGGCTTATCCCTATGCAAGGCGCTAAGGATATTAGGGAATCAGCGTAAAGCAGCATGGAAATGATGACTGGAGCAAAGCCTCAGCTCGCTGGCATCATAAGCCCTCAGTTCTCCAACACTCCATCCTTGGGAAAGAGGGGGAAGGAGTGGACTTGGCACAGCTCCACAGTGTGATATCCTCCATTATTTCTTGCTCCATCGCTGTTTCAGCCACACAATTAAAAGGATGTCGCTCAATCTGGTTACGGGAGCAAACTGAGAGGAGGTCGATGTTGCCTATTGTGAGGTTTCCTTTTCAGGACATTGCTGGAATTCCTGCTGCCCCTGACAGAGATCTGTTGGCACAGCTGGATGAGAGCCAGCTCTCTGAGGTCTGGCACTGAGCTACACCTCGAATCAAGCATGGCTGGCACATGCCACGCATGACAACAGACACCCAGAAGGTTCCCTCAATGAAATTCATTACTGTTTTCAGTGCAGTTACCGCTTTCACAGCAACTGTTTGGTTCTCATTAACAAGTTGTGCTTTCTCATTAACAAAAAGTGAGATGAAGAAATACTCCAGTGCCAGGTCACAGCAGTTATGTTGCAGGGTTTACCTGAGTCCACAGTGAGCTAACCACACGAATATCTCCACCCACGGTGGCTGGCCTGTCAGAGACGGACCATGGAAGAAGGATGATTTATGTCCCACCTCTCACCCCCCACTGTGAATTAGAGACCATGGGTCGAAACTATTTTTCTTGGTGAGCAGGAGCACGCTTGTGGCTAAAAAATGGGGCAAACACTGTTTATCATCTGCCTGACGACAGCCCTCCTCGGGGCAAATTAACCGACGCGGCCGTATCGACTGGCACGGGCCGGGAGTCAGTGCCCCTTCACTTTGATTAATCTCCCCATGTTCCTGTTCCAACTCTATCAAAGTAATCTAAGTGAAGACACACAGCATTGATCTGTAAACACAGCATACTAACTGCTGTACTGAAAAACACACAAATACAAACACACTATGAGAGGAACAGGGGCCACAGTAACTGCTCTCCTCAAGTTATGAGCAACCAAAGGAAGAAAATATCACATGTACTTCTTAAATGTAGATTATCTTATGTCTGAAATTGGATGTTTAAGGAAACTAAATAATTAAGATGTATACAGTGCATATGCTGCTGAGCAAGGCACTTGATGTCCTGCTCCTCAACACCCCAACTGTGGCTGTACGAAACGTGTGATACCCTTGGCTGTCATCGCTCCCCAGAGGAATTAAGTTTATTTTTCAACCCAGTTTGTAAAGTTTGGCAAAAGTGGCAGCTCCTGCTCATCTGTTCAAGTAATCCACACAAAATTGTTGTGTTAATCCGTGTCTGTGCTGCCCAGCAAAGACTACACCACATATGCAAAACAATCTGTTTTATGTGTTGCCATGCTTACGTGTTTGGCAGATGGTAACTGAGCATTTTCTTTTTTTTATTGTGTAATTTCTGATAACTCATGTGGGTCCTCTGCTGTGGTGTGACATTTACAGCTCACCTCCTTTTGTCTGTGATTTTACATGGTAGACAGATGGTGTTATGTTATTAAGTGTCTCAGGTGAAAGTGGGTTTTGATAGTCCATATGCAGATCAAACTGGCACCGGATGTGGTGATCACTTGGTATAAAAACCTGACACGTAGGTAAGTATAATGACCAAAGACAGGAAAATTTTGTCTCCTAAATGATACAACACTTAAACAGTCAACATACATGTGCCACTGTTTAATCTTCTTTTTACTGATGGTAAGTTAATTAAAGTTGCACATGAATTTTTGGCATTTCTTAAGCTGTCACCAAACTTTGAAGCAGTTTTGAGGATATAAGATTTGGTCGGTGGCTGATGTTAATTTACAACCTAAAGAAAAGGACATGAGGAATAGTTTTAGTGTGCTAGATTACTGCACAATGTGTTCTTAGCTTTACCATGTGGCCGCGGCATGTTTTGCATTTTCACGATCATACTGAACAATGCAAGTTTCTAGTGAGCTATGGCGTTTATGATGTGATGTGGACTGATGAAGCAGCCTATGTAAGTCAGTGTATTCAGCTCTCTCTTGTTTGTGGTCTGTCATGTGGCTTGAATTATCCAGTTCTCCTTTTCATTGTTTTGTTTTTTTTGCTGTTTCTGAATATATGTATAGTCATCTTTTTTTTAATTTTGCCCCTTTACGTTCCTAAATTTTTTTGGCCCATTTCAGATTAATTTCATCTTCATAATTTAATACAGTTTTTGTCTAAACTTTTTTATGAGTTGTCACTCTCTATTACCAATATCCATAATAGTCTAAATTTCTCCTGGAAATATAAGCTTGAATGCAACATTTCTGTTGCCTTGCCAGGAAATTTATGTTAAAAGTTACAGAAAAGCTAAGTAAAATACTCCAAGAGAATTTTGTTCACCAGGTTTTATAATAGATTTTGTTAACTAAATCAAACAATACACAAGCCATGACATGAACGCTATTAACAGTTTTTATTGACCAATGTAAAAATTAATTTAAATTAATAAATCAGTTAGGAATAATAACTGAAGTTTTCTGGTCGTGTTTTGAAAATATTTGTTGTATTCTTTATAAAATACCGCTTGCTTGTTTGTGACGTAATTCCGCTTCCGCTTCCGCCGACGTCAAAGTTACTCGTCAAGATGGCGCTGCCTTGTGTGCGAACTGCGGGCTCCCTTCTTGGAAAATGCGGGATTTGCTGCTCCAGCGTAAATACAGTCACGTCGCAGATGAGACAGCAGGTGAAGTGGGATTTTGTCTTTAATAAACAAAGCAGCCATGTACTGAAAAACAAACATGAACGGATTTAAATTAACCACAGTACCAAAACACCGGCGTCCTTGAGATTAGCATCCTCCGGCAGCCAAATTAGCTTGACGGATGGTTGAATAATTGTTTGCCAACGACCCATTTACTTTAATCATTGCGTGATAGACTTCGTTGTGTCTTGGTATAAATCATTCAGACCTTTACAACATTTCGGTCCTAGTACTGTTGCTCTATGACTGTAACAAATCGGTGTGTCGTGGCTAACTTTACGTATTTCACGATAACGACGGTTTCCCTCCTCTCCCAGGTCCTGAGCAGGCAGATATGCGTTAGCTCTGCCCTCCGCAGAAAGAACCTGGCGGCCGCGGGGCCGCAGAAGTTCACGGTGGAGTTCATCGAGAAGCAGGTGGAGGAGTTTAACATCGGGAAACGACACCTGGCCAACATGATGGGAGAGGACCCAGAGAACTTAACCCAGGAGGACATAAACGTAAGACTCGAGAGTGCTATGCTCCTTACTGCTTTCATGCATCTTAATTCACACTGGAAACAATGAAACTGCAGACAGACCCAGCAGAACATTTTTTTATCCCTAGATCTCATAAACCTATGTAAAATCACTAAAATCATGTGATAAACCAAAGACATTGACCTTTATGTGACGATGTTCGGCTCAGTCTCTGAAATACAGATATAAGACATACAGATGTAAGATTTAAGTCAGGATATTTTCAGTACCTATCAGCAATACATTTGGAAAAGATGTTTCAAGGTTGGTAAGAAAAGCAGAATGAAATATTGTGTAGTTTCCATCTTTCAGGCTGGAGAGGTGTTTTGTTTTTACATTTCCTCATCATCCTCATGAGCAGGATGAATCCACAGCAGCAGAAGGGAGGTGGGGCCACCTCTGGCTAATCAGCTGTGTCAGGGATATTAGCAACGCCCTTAGACACACACACACCCACTTGCTTATTTCAGATTTTGGCAATAGATTATCCCTCGCTGCTCCAGCCGATTAGCTTGATTTCCCTACTTCCCCTCGCCAGCTCCCCAATGTCCCTCACGTGTAATGAATAGAGCGGTAGGAGCTGGGCTGTGAAAGCTAAAGCGGCAGCTAACAGGCCGAATTTAGATGCGTAGAGAGGAGCGTGGCACCTGATTAATCCCTCTGCCTTGCTTTTGGAGTCCAGATTCTTCAGGTGTGACACTGATGAACAACCGGGCAAAACCAAACGGATGTTTATAGCTCTCGTGACAACCACCATCTGATCACACCCAAGATGCCAGCTCTCTCCTTTTTTTTAAAACTGGCACTGAATCTTTGCTTGACATAAATACACAAAAAGTTAGATAATTGCTACATCATGCACAGTATACTGTCCACTGGCCTGTTGAAGATTTCTGTCCGAGCAAGGTTGCAGAGACAATAAGAGAGGACACTTTCAGTCCAGCGTTCAAAGTTTAGCATGATTGACTTCGCTGTGTCGTTGAAATTTGCAAAACTGGACATCCCTCCTTAGCCGTGGCATCGCTTTGTTGTACGGGTGTCGTGAAATTGTCGCTCTCCCTCTGTCTTCGCCCCCTTGGGAATCACTGCCATATTGTGCTGAGGCTCAGGGGGACGTGGGGGACAGGTGTGTCCTCATCTGTTCCATGCACCTCTCTGCCTTTTTCCTTTCACCCTTTAACTTCTCCTCACTTGTCTTCACGCCTTCATTTATTCAGTCGTGCTTTTTGACGAGCTTAAAGGCAGCAACCTGTTCGCTCTGCGCTGCACCTGCTGCCCCGCGGACTGAACCAACAGGGAGGAGGGAGAGATGATGAGCAGACACACACACCATCTGTAGCCTGCTAATAACGCAGGGACACACACACAGCAGAGGATGAACTTGGAGTGAACTGTTGGATGTCCACGGCGTCCTCTGCTTGCTGTCAACAAAGCCATAAACTTGTGCCTTTTTTCTGATTGTTTTCTCCTCTAACTCCACACACACACACACACACACACTGGCCTTTCCTTGAACCTGCCCAGCAGCTTGTGCCTCTTCTCTTCTGTCACTTTCACTGTCGGTGTGACTTGTGCTGTGTTGTTTTTCTTTTTGTTCATGAATTGATGTGCTCTCCCCACAGAGGAGCATTGCCTACCTCTTCCCCTCCGGCCTGTTTGAGAAGAAAGCGCAGCCTCTCATGAGGGTATGTGTGTTTGGGCGAGGCCCTCCTGTCTTTTGTTTGTCTGATGTTTAAAGGCTGGAAATTGGAAATTTGTTTTTACGATTCTTTTCAAACTGATCTGACTCGAATTGGTTTGTGCGACGCGGGGTTACTTTTCCCAAAATGGGAATTGAATAAAACAACATCCTTCTCTGTTTCCACCTGCAGCATCCAGAGGAAATATTTCCCAGGCAGAGAGGTACGTCATCTATGCTCTGTTAGTGATTTTGTTCCTGTGGAAAAAGTGTAAACACTGATCATCTTTAACCCATTGGAAGCTGTCCAGTGGGGAGCAGACGGGCGGCCTTTCCACTTCCTGTTCTACACCGGCAAACAGTCCTACTACTTCCTGATGCACGTGAGTATTGTCAGGTTTTTCTTTTCATTTATGGTGGAGGGAAATCTCTCCCGATTCTTCCTCCCCACCTCGTCTCTTTTGCCTCCTGCATCCACAGGGAGAGACAGCATCAGATTGTTAGAACAAAAAATAGACAGATTTTGGTTGAGATGGAGAGGAAGTAAAAAAAATGTTGTGGTGGGGTTCAGAACGTGTTTGTGGCTCGTCATGCTTTGTCCTACCATGGATGTGGAAGGAGGTCGGGTGGGGGCTGTGGCCTGGGGAGTAGCTCCTCGCTGCTGAACTCTTACTCTTCCTCTTCCTCCACCCTGTGTCATTTTCACACTCCTCGTTCAGAGTCGTTTCACAGATCAGTGTGTCTGTATCTAAACCACTGACAGGCATAATGCCTGGTGACTGGTTTCGCCTTCTCTTTTTCTGCTTGCTTCCTCATCATCATTTCTTTTTGTTGTGACCTGTCCTCAGTGAACGTGTTGCCAGGAGGGGGCAGCGGCGCGTAAATCGGACGTGCTGGTCAGCTACTCAGGCGGTACATGGTGCATTAACCTGCTCGCCCCTTCACTTTGACTTCATCTGCACCTGCACCTAAAATAAACACAATCCTGTGGAGGTCACTTCTCTCCTAAATGATCCAGTTGAAACGCCTCCCTCCTCTGGTAGCCGTGTGCTGGATAGCAAGCGTGGAGCTGTGTCTCTGTAACAGCCTCGTCTTGAATGTGTCCAGATACTGGCCCTGTGCGCTCCCTTTCACGCAGCCAATCCATGCAAATTATTTCTCGCCAATGTTGGCCCCAGTGTTTGAGAATGTGTAACGAAAGCCCCTGATCCCTCCTCCCCAACTCCTCCTGCCTCCTCTTTTTTCTGATTTTCTATTACCTGTTTTTTTGCAAAGAAAATTGGTTTTTGCTTGATGTTTGCTTTTTTTGCTCACCCACCCCCCAGTCGCTGGTCAGAGTGGCAGCGGATTAGGCACACTCTATCAAGAAGGAATTAAACAAACATCTGGTGAATAATTGACAGGGAAATGAGTTCTCACCCAGGCGCAGGGGCGGCCGGGGCGGAGGCGTCTGCCACGGGGACGTGACCGGCATGCTCGGCTTGTTAGCTGAGCTCAGATCTGTGAGGCCTCGGACAGATTCATTTACTTCCTGAAAGAATCAGAAAATATTCCGGGCTGCAGTTGAAGATTATTTTCAACCTGTTTGTCCAATCAGACATCAGACAGGTGAAGCCCATGGTGTTGTCTTTACATTGTTTGTGCTCGAGTTGGAACCAGAAAATGATTTGGTCCAGGCAGGGGCAGGCAAGGCTGGAGCACCTGAGGCCATATAAACATTGTTTTTTGGTAAATTTATAGGAACTGTACGGCAAAATCCTGAACCTGGGGAAGCATCAGGATCATCTAAGAGCCAAGGGACTGTTCTCCCTGGAGGCCAAGCAGATGTAAGTCAAACTGCCCTGAGGAGTTTTGTTTTTGATGAGATATTCACTTCAGTCTCTGTTTGAGCGTCAGCAGGCTTTTGAAGGTTTACAGACTCACCTGTCCTCCTCCTGCAGCTCTCTGGGCACAAGCAGGTGGCTGACGAAGGAGGAGGTGGAGGCATTTCTGGTGGAGAACATCTCAACTCACGACGTAAGAGCAGACTTTCTCTCCCTCTCCTCCTCTGTTGGGGTCGTGTTGGGCTGAGAGAATGACGGGTACGTTTTGTTTCCTCCAGTACAAGCGCTTCATCCAGCT
Organism: Psettodes erumei; assembly: GCA_016785225.1. Classification (NCBI taxonomy): domain Eukaryota; kingdom Metazoa; phylum Chordata; class Actinopteri; order Pleuronectiformes; family Psettodidae; genus Psettodes; species Psettodes erumei. Next base: position 2,689,959 of record JAFBJZ010000953.1, read on the forward strand.
GATGGAGCGCCTGCTGTCCATGCCCTACTGTGCCGTGGAGGAGGAGTTTGTGCTCCGGTACCGCCGGCAGCTGGAGGCTCAGTCCACGAAAGAGATGGTGCCACCGCTGGAGCACGACGACCGGGGCGTGGCCTTCAGCACCGCAGAGGGTAAAAGTCCACCACTTTTTTTTAAATCTGTGATGAAGGACAGCAAAGTTCACCCAAATCCATGCAGCTTCTGTGTAAAAACCAGTCAGTTGGAAGAAAAATCAGGTTTTAACCAGATTCAAAGTTCCATACTTGGAAGAGAAAATGAAGGTGGACGTGTTTCTTGCCAGGCTGGACTGTAGACGGTTTTGTCTTTGTCTCGTCCACCGAAAATTGAAAACTCATCTCACCTCGTGCTTGTGTGTATATGTGTGTGTCTCAGGACGCAGGAAGACGTCCAACGCATCCGTGGTTCTTCGAGACTGTGGCTCTGGACGCGTCACGGTCAATGGCCAAAACTATGTCCAGTTCTTCTCTGTGCTCCAGGACAGGTGAGGAGCCCCCGTCTCTCGCTCGCTCCATTCATAGATACCAGTTTCCTTAAAATACAAGAGATGATGTGTTTTCCTCCTCCCAAAAATTAAAAAAAGCTGCTTCTTCACTCTTCACAGCATTGCCTTGTTTTTTTATTTATCTCCTTGTAGTAAGTTAATTACACAGTTGAGTGACTGTATGTGTGCGTGAGTGCATCCAGAGCTATGGTGTTGTCATGCAGTAGAAGCTGTAATTGGAGAGGTGACAATTGACTTTGTCAGCAGCCATAGGCCATTCAGCCTGAGACGCCATCCAGAACACACACACGCACGTTATCCTGTTCCTGCTGAGTCAGACATTACTGTGTAATATGCAGCGGTGAGATTGGATGAGAAAGCTTTTCACGGTGGCGGGATCCCGTGTGCTCTTCTGAAAACTCACCCAACCACACATTAAATTAGCTGAGCCTCTGCCAGTGATACCGCTATCTGTTCAACAGCACATTCAGCCACACTTCACTCTCTCATGTCTTTTCTTTTTTAATTGTCTCCTGGTCACTTTCTCCTCTCCTCCTCCTTTTCTTTCCACATCTTTTTTTTTTAATATATATGTCCTCACCTGGTCAGGGAGCAGCTGATGTTCCCCTTCCAGTTCACGGGCATGCTGGGACGCTTTGACCTGGAGTGCACGGTGAGCGGCGGCGGCAGGTCCAGCCAGGCGGGGGCGCTGCGACTCGCCGTCTCCCAAGCTCTGCTCAGCTTCCTGTCTGAGAGAGATGTGGAGTTCATGAGACAAGGTGGGTTGTCGCTTTTTTCAGTGCATCATACTAGCAGAGACTTTCAGTGATTTGCTCCTAGCTCTTTTCACCTCTCTGATTGGCTGGGGTCTTTAATAGCTTAACTGTCACATCTCAGATGTTTTAGTAAAATAGACCCAAACTTCTTTTTCTGTCATTCAAACACAGATTTGAAAGTAACCAGACATCTGGTATGCTTTAAAAAAAAAGGTCACTTAGGTTTAAAATTTGTTGAATTTGGTGATGACTCCCTGTCTCTTCTTCCTCTTCTGTTTTCCAGCTGGCCTTCTGACCCCTGACCCCAGAGTGAGGGAGAGGAAGAAGCCGGGACAGGAGGGAGCGCGAAGGAAATTCACCTGGAAGAAACGTTGAGAGGCTGGCACATATGAAAGAAACACTGACCTCTAGTGTGAGTGTGACATCATATAAACTGATTTCATGTTTATTCAAGCTCCTGCTGAACGAACACACGCCTTGCAGAACAGGCTGGAGGAGCTGCAGTGAATCTCTTTGGCCACCAGATAGAGATGTGGGTCAAGGAATGTGATCAAGTTCAAGATGTGGTTCAATAAATGAAGTTTTCCTGCAGAATGTGATTTATTTTGTTTTGTTGTGATACATGATAGATACAAACAATTGTTTTTTTTCATCCACAATAAAGAGAAAAAGCAGTAATTAATTACACTTACACTCAAATGTATTAATGTGAGATATATGACCCCCCCCTTTCTTGTTAAAACATGGTGCTGACATTACCCACAATGCAACCATGGCCACATTAACCTCCAAGGAGCCATGTAATATGCTGTGTGCCCGCCTGTTGATCTCCACTGCACACAGCCGTATCAGGAACCAACCAGTCCTCCAGAGCTAAGTGATTAATTCACTAATCAATCGGATGATTGACATCCACATTATTGACAACAAATTTGATAATCGATCATTTGAGTGGTGTTGATTTTTTCAAATGACAAAGATTCAGTGGTACCATCATCTTAAATGTGCTTTTCTTGTTTTCTTTGATTTCAGGTTAGAGAGAAAAATACATTTAAACTTTAAATATTTTCACTAATTCATACACAGATTATAAGAGAAAATAATAGCAAAGTAGAGAAGGCGAAGGACTGGTTGGAGTTGAAAATGTACATTAGCAGTGCAAAGCTCTGACAATTTTGCAATTAAACAGATTATTGTCGTTTTAGTCATAAGAAAAGAGTTTCACCATCTGGACCATAGACCACATCTTGCTTTAAAAACCTGGTGTGATCTGTGATCTACGTGTGGAAGAAATTGGGAAATTGCTCCATCTTTGCATATTTACACTCTCACCCTGTTAACCTGATCCAGATTTGACAAATAGTGATTTTCAATCTGTATTTGTCCCAATGTTGTTCCGAACTTGCTGTTAAATCGTTGGAGTTGCTATAACCACGTTTGACCGCGAGATGAGATGTCAGATGCCAGATGACAAGTTGCGTCTCTGCTGATTCTCATGCATTTATTTCTGTTTCCGAATAATTAGGTCATCTGGAACCAAATGTTAATATGAAGGATCGAATTGTATTAATCTACATATTGAATCTATACAATATCCTTCACAGGAATATTTTGGGTTATTAGTCAATTAGAATTTTAAATGACAGGAGAACTTCCCGCCTGCAATCAGGGTGTGTGTGTGTCTCCAATTGGATGACAGTCTAGACAGACGCAGTCGACGCCTACTACTGTCAGTGAATCCAGAATCCAGACTGAGGGCGACCCGGTGATCCAGGAGCGCCGCAGCAGCTTCGGACCTGCCTGTCATCCATTCCGGAACCCGGTACTGGGCCAGCGGCAACAACACCGCTTTGGTTGTGTTCCGGTCCGATGGACGCGGCGGTGCTGAACCACGCGATCATGACTGAGGTGGACTGCAACAGCAACACCCTTAACGCCGAGCTGGAGGTGAAGAAGCTGCAGGAGCTGGTCCGGAAGCTGGAGCGACAGAACGAGCAGCTGCGGACCCGGGCCGGCGCGTCCCCGGCCTGCGTCCTCGGGGGCGCCGCGGGGTACCTCGTGCCCAGCCCGCTGCCCGTCCTGCTGTGCCAGTCATCCTTGGGGTCGTTCGCCGCCCCGGAGGAGCCGTTCGACTATTTCCACCCGCACTCCGCCGGGGATGGAACGGCCGCTGCTGCAGCCGAGGAGGCGGTAGAGGGATCCGAGGCGTCGGGTCTGGATGAGCTCGAGCTTTTGGACCTGGACTCGCTGTGCTATTCGGAGGAGTCCGATGAATCATGGTAACTATCGCGTGTTTGCTTTCATTCATTTGTTGCTTATTTTGCAGCAGGCTTTGTGATTCAGATGGTTCTGATGCGCTCATTGTTTCTGGATGTAAGCAAACCTCTGCTATCTCCACACACCAGGCCTGCACCAATCTTCCTCCTTCCTCTTACATCAGTGCCTTCCTTCCACCTTAGAACCACACAGGGAATCAAACCATGTGTGTGTATTGCTCCCGATATATAAAATGTATGACTTATTCCTTGAAAATCCTGCAGGAAGAAAATCTCTCAGATCCTCCAGGAAATCATTAGGATGTGTCATGTGTAGTCTTTCCTCATGAGACCAAACCAAAATTTAGGACGTGACATTTTTCTGATTTTTTTTTTGTGTGATGCAAACTAGTAGAGTTTGAGTATTTTTCAGCTAAACAGTACAGCAAGTTGGCTGTTAGAACATCCCTTTGTAACCCAGTAAAAAGCCAACTGAATCATTTCTAAAGGAGACAGTTTTCCTGTCTTTAAAGAGGCCAATTGTGCACTGCAGCATGTCATCCTTTTGCTTGCTGTATATGGGACCCCCACACACACACACACACACACACACACACACACACACACAGACGTACATACCTTGTGTCCCCTTCAGGTCAGACTTTCACCTGATGTTGATTTTAATCTAGAATTCAGATTCTTCCATGTTGCCCACAGAGCAGAATCATTGGAGAAGAGGAGGAGGAGGGGAGTGTGTGTGTGTGTGTGTGTGTGTGTGTGTGTGTGGAGAGGGCTGTCAGAATAATCTGATCCACTTCATTGAAACAGAGCAACTCCTTCCTCTTCCTGATGTCTGTCTAAAAAAGTCACCTGGAGCCAGAGAGATGTTTCTCTGAGTCAAGAGGAGAGTTGGTGGCCCCAAGAAAAGATGGAGTTTACTCCATTTTTCTCTGATTGTGTTTATCTGATTGCTGGGTTGCAGCCCATTTAAAATCTGTGTGTGTGTGTGTGTGTGTGTGTCTGTGTTTGTGTCTCTCTCTCTTTTTTTAGGTTGTACGTGTTGCCTAAGGCCGCAGAGTTCACAGATGACTCCCTCACTCCTCTGCAGTGGTGCCGGCAGGTTCTGGACTGTCCAAAATCAGAAGTGGAACTCGCAAGGCGATCGCTGTCCCTCCAGCTTGAACAAGGTTAAAAGTTACAGGTTGCTTGTCGATTCTACTGAGTGACTAGTCATTTTTAACTTGCAGGCCAAAAACAAGGCTGTCAAAGGGCTTTTTTCTCAACTCAGCAGATGCTAATACAGCCTGTGATAGTGGCCTCAAAAGACCAGAATGCAAAGCAGACACAAGAAACATTTTGACAAGAGGTGAGGGGAAGTAAACTGCAACTGTTTTTTTCGTCAGATACACTAGGCACATTTATTTTCTCACCCCCAGGTTTTACATCTTCAGTCTAGAGTCCAGAGGCTGAGACAGCAGATTAGTTTGCACGGTGCGGCTACGCCTCCAGGTTATTTTAAACCGATGTAAGCAGCTTTTTGGTGTCTCGCCAAAAAACGCTCGCTCACTATCACTTACAACACAAAGTCTCTGCCAGGAAGAAGTTTTCTTAACAGCCTGCTGCTCTCGCTTAATCCTTGGTACCACTTGTGTTTTGAATCTTTAGTATTTTAATAATAAAGCTGAGGAGTAATGGATATGTGATAAAAGTATCATCTGTGAAGTGCATGTTGACAACCATTTTTTGCTCAGTGGCTACGATCATCAGGTGAAAGCAAGACTGTGACTAATGTGGATCAGCAGGCCAGTGGAGCCTCACAGACCATAATCTGTCCACGACTCATAGCATTAAGCAGATCAGACCTTGGGTCAGCTGACCTACATCGCTTTCATTATCGAAAGTGTCACTAAGGAAGACTGAAGTCGCTGGAAAAACAAGCAGATTTGAGGAAGTAAAGCAGGAAACATAGCCACAGAGCTTCCTTTAAAAATAAAGTATCTCACCTGTCTCATCAGGTGACTAAAAACAGAGAATCAGCATTGTCATGGTTACTTCACCCGCGTTTAAAGTTTCATGTCACGTCTTGTAGTGTACTGACAGCCGACCTGGAGAAAAGCAGGTCAGGGTTATCAATCCAGACGTCACAATGATTGGTGAGGCTCTCTGTAGGCTTCAGTGTGTGTCCGTGTGTGAGTCGACAGCTCATGTGGCCTCAACCAAGCAGGAAGCTTTAGCACCCAGAAGCCTCTCATCAGACGAGCTGGCACCTGACTGGCCTGTGTGGGTGCTGTTGAGGCCGTTCTGCCTTCACACACTTTGAAAACAACTGTGAATGGTCACCTTATTCTGACAGGGAAATCAGTTGGACTTTGTTGGACGTTAAGTTGCTCCAGCGGTTGTAATGTATTTCATTTTCAGGTCATTACAATAATATTTACTTTAAATACAGAATTTGGTACCAAAAATTACAAAAATCAAACCAGAGCGCTGATCTGATCGAATCTCATTTCGGTGTTGTTTGTGGCCGTTCTGGTGCTTTGCTCCAGGTTCAAATACCTGGCTGGATGAAGTCACATTTCAGTAATTAATATGCTGCTGTAGCAGCCATCAATAATTATTTTTCCCAGCCAAGTTCCTCCACACCACACTGGAGAACCTGGTGGCAGCGTGGTGCTGCTCGGTGTCTATCACTGTATCTGGGCCACGCTCTCTGCTCTCGGCCCACTGAAGTGGCCTCATCGGGCATGCGGCTTGTTGCATCGGACACGGTGCGAGGCGAGCTCCTCCTGCCAGCTCTGGCCCAAAGATGAGCACGGTGAGATGGAGAGCTGCTGTTGCCATGGAGACCGTTTACATGAAAAGGAGAGCGCCCCCCTCCTTCATAGCTTCCCAGTGGCTTACATTCACACTGACAGGTAACGCAGAGAAATCCTCTCCCGGCAACATTGTGTGGATGCAGGCTTCAGTAACACACACCCATACACACTTTAATATACAAAACACAATGCAGCACATTTTCATTCAGCTTTGTTCCCCAGATACAGTATTTGCCTGAGCTTTCATACCACTGCTGCTTCAAAGATTCTTTTCTCTGTGTCTATGAATAGAAACTGAGGTGTGTGCCTGTGTTTGTGTGTATGTGTGTGTGTGTGCGTGTACAGCTGCAGTGTAGAAGCAGCATTGTTGTGTTGAATACAGCTTTGTCCTCAGCACTGAGCACATGTGATGGAGCTGTTGAATGGAGCGGTTAGTGACAGACACAGTGCTGATGAGGTAACTGCCCTCATGTGTGGTTGTTTGTCATCTTGGGGGTGAGGGCCAGTTTCAGTTTTTTTTTTATTTTTAGCAATATTCTGAGTCAGGTTAAGATTTGAATGAAGATGTACAGAATAGCATCTTAAAATATGATAGCAATATTAATGGATAAAGCTTTATTATTATTCTTCTGTCCCGTTTCTGCTGCATCCTCAGTTTCCAGGTGGCGTAGCTCCTTGTCCGGCCCCTCCCCTTCCGCCTCCTCTTCCTCCCCCGGCCCCCATCCTTTGAGTCGAGTTGCCGGAGTGTCCCCCGTCGGTATTTCCCCTTCAACCAAACCCTGTTCCTCCACTCCTCAGCCGTCTGAGAGACACGGTAACTGAACAGCATGCATGTTTCCACTGTGTCTCAACTTCTTTGCCTCCTCTGTATTCACCCTCCCTTCCTCCCTTCCAACCTTAGCTCCATCCCTCTTCTCCCCACTTCACCCAATCCTCCATCGTACGCTGAGTCCCGTGGGGAAGGAGCTCTCCCCCGCAGCTGAGAGGACTCCCACCTTCCTCCCTCACCCAGCCACACGAAGTAAGAAGCGCTGCTGCTTTCTCCAATGCCCCAGCTCTAGTTTACATCAGAAAATCATCTTGATTCTTGTTTTTTATATAGAGCAGCACATGACATGTTGGAGTGCATTGGCAAACCTGCAGGGCACAAGAGGGGCCACACTGTTGAGCCCTCAAATCAAAACGTTAAAGTCAAGGCCTACATTTGTACTCTAGAGTTTTCTTTTTAGATTTGCTGTTATCTGCTCCAAATGCCATTCAGGGCCATAGAAAGATTATTTAGTAGTTATGTCATGGTTGGAGAGGTTGGTGTAACCTCTCTGCTGATTAATAAGCTCCAGTTCTCAGACCCCAGCATCACCCTCCGTTAGTCTGGATCCTTCGTTGTTATGCAGAGGACACTACTCGGGTGCCGCTCGATCAATCCTGAGCCAGTGACTCTGCAGTCGTGTCAGAACTGAGACAGAAGGGTAATATAAGATCAAGGAGAACAACTGTTTTTTGCTTTTCACATTTTCTTTGTTAAGGCCACAGCCGGAGACGCTCAGCCCTCAGTCCCCAGTTGTCCGTGGACAGCGACCTTGGCACGCCGGAGGTGGAGGACGATTCCATAACCCTGGGATATAAACTGCAGGACCTGACCGACGTCCAGGTGATGGCCCGCCTGCAGGAAGAAAGTAAGTCATGTTACTCATCTTAGATTCAAACAGAACAGAAAACAATGCAGCGGCTCGACAGCTGTTCGAAATCTCTGCCAAGACTCAGCACATCTAATCACAGGGTTTCTGTCTCCAGAACAGCTCTTTCTCTGAAGAGCACTGTGCAATTAAAACTAAATTACAGGGAGGTCAGAGCGCTGCATGCTGACTGGATTGTTCTGTATTTTAGGCCAGTGGTTAGGGTTCATTTGAGTTGACCTTCAGTTGGGGACTAAGATACATAAAATACATCTGATCACAGATTATATCACCAGTTTTTGTGGCACTCCTACAAAGACTGAGTTTAACAAGTGATTTGAAACCTGTGGTCATCTTATTATGGTGAAAATGGATTTCATTTTTTGATGTTAGTGTTTTAAAGTTGTCACTGTGTGTCTTCCACTGACCATATGTCTCTTTGTTCCTTCCTCTCTAATATCTTAACATATGGCCTTAGATCTCAGAGCTCATCGCTACTTCAGCTTCATTAACCCCAGGAGGTGATGTGTGTGTCTGTGTGTGTGTGTGTGTGTGTGTGTGTGTGTGTGTGTCTGTATGTGTGTGTTTTGCACGCTGGTCCTCATAACTCGCTCCTCCAGGTCTAAGGCAGGACTACGCCAGCACATCGTCCACCCTGGGCAACCGCCGCAGCCAGAGTTTCACCTTCCAGCCCAGCCAGCTCAGCACCGGCCCCTGTCTGGAGGAGGAAGACGAGGAGGAGGACGAAGACTACGGGCTCCTTCCACCGCCGCAGCCACGCCTCACCCGCCTGCCGCACTCCCACACCTTCTCCAGCATCCGAGACTGGCAACGAAGCGCCAGTTCCCTGTCCACCCCTCCTTCCACCCCCTCCACCCCACCATATCCTTCCGCTGGGTTCGCCTTTCAGCCTCAGGCCCAAGCCCAGTCGCCGGGCTTGGGACCCGGATCAGGTGATTGAAGAGATCTTTGTCCAAGTTATTTTCTTTGTTGCCTCTCTTTTCCTATTAACAATATTTTTGGACATGTCTGACTTCATTGAGACAGATACAGGCATCCAGAAACTCAAAGCTGAATCATACAGTCACCAGTTTGGGTTTCTAATTCCCGTTTAATTGTCAGAAGAGTGAGGTAGTGTTTCCTGAAGTAAACCACAATTATTGCTGTGATTTATTACTAATGATCTCTGTTTCTGTGTTTTGTACTGTATGTACAATTTTTCTGTGTATATTTGTGCACATATATTTGTGTATGTTGTTTGGGGGAAACTTCATCATCTCGTTTAGCCGAATTTGAAAGTAAGTCCACATTGCTTTCCTCTCGATGATAAAATGCAATTAAATCCCTGTTTAACTTCATGAACATTGTAATAATATGTTGTTAATCGCCCTTTTGTGTGACTGAGCAAAATTTTCAAAACACTTTCTTTCAATTTTCCCATTTTGTTATTTAAACTTTCCCATCATTGCTCATCTTGACCTGGACTAAATCACACTGATGCTCCAGCCACTTAATAATAGCCTAGTCTAAGCCTCTTGTACTGTAACTGGACTTAAAGCTCTGAGACCGGTCTGGGGTGGGTGGTGGGAACTCTTGAACGTTAAGTAGATCACTGGCAGTTTAACAGATAAAGGCGTAATCAAAGAACAGTCATGACTAGAAAGGAATTTGATCTATACTATATTTATTGTAACTATTTGTAATGAAGCGCAATAACATGGGTTTATTTTTACAGTAGACATATCTGTTTTTGTGTTGCTGTATCTGTCTCTGCCAGATAAGCTGCGGAGGAGCATGCCAAACCTTGTCAGAGCTCCCAGCATGCCTAGTGTGCCCATTCTGAACAATCCTAGTGCTTCCCCTTCATTGCTTCGTAACAGCCAGAGTTTTGATTCGTCCAGCGGGCTGGCTCGCCTTCAGTCCTCCAGTAAGATGCTGTTTCTCTTTTGCTCCAGCACCTGCACAAATGGCAGTTAGCTCACTTTCTGTTTGTGCTGTCCTCCAGTACCTTCCCTGGGCCAGCTTCAAAACAGGGTCCAGAGCGTCGGGAACTTCTCCTTGTCACGACAACCACTGAAGGCCACTGCCTACGTCAGTCCTACCATCAAGGGCTCAGCCTCAGCCGGCCTCCAGTCTCTGAACGGCAACAGTGGCTGTAACAGTGGGATCCCCCTGCTCAGTAAAGCGGCCAGTGGCGGGGGGGCGCCCAACTCCATCCTAAGCACTGCACGCAGCAGCCTGCCCCGTCCTCCATCTTTTGTAGGCGGCACAAGCTCCTCCTCCCGCATCAAGGTGCCCCAACCAGCACGAAGGTAAACTTCTTTTTTACTTTCCTGCAGAAATATAACTGTATACCATATTTAAGACTATATAAGTGCTCTTCTTTTTCTTCAGTTTACTGACTCCTCCAAAGAGCTTGTCCACCCTCAGTGCCCTGACTGATGGCACCTGGAGAGATGGCTGCTACTGATGGATGAATGCACTGGTGCAGTGGCACCCCGCTGGCCGGGGTAACTCACCTCACTTCAACATAATCACGGGGACAGGGGGCTGACCAAAGAGTAACTGTTACCCTAAATTCTGAGATCTTGCATAGAATGATTAGATGCTTACACAGTTGAGGGTCTTCACATGAACTGAGCTCTCATACCATCCATTTCATTCTATGCAGAATTTCTTCAGGGAAGATTGGTTGAGTTTTTGTAATTTTTTTTTTTTGAGACTTCAGTGAATGTGCAAATCAGGTTTCAATTTACCAACTGCTTTGCACTCATCCACTGAGTTTGGTCCGTGCCAAGGTGGAGTTGTTCCTGGTTGCTACTGTGCAATAAACCACTGGCTGTGGGGTGCCATTAATAGAAACATGCTAAAGAGGGCTGCCAGCTTTTATGGAATCAGCCTTGCAAAACTGTTTTATTTGTATTTTAAGTAAAAAGATTTTTGACTAATCAGGTGATTTCCCTCTGGCAACAAGCGCCAATGATGCTGCTAAAACCTAATTAGTCCCTATTACTTTGGGCATATTTGGTGTAATTTTTACAAGCAAGACATTAAAGTATGTATTCATGTACAAATCTCACTTATGTGTGCATATATCTGTATATTAATGCATTATTATTGAAATTTAAATGTGACAACCAAAAGGAGAATGGCTGAATGCGTTTACAAAATTGTCTCACCATTGCATCACAAAACTTTGGATATATTAACACTTGTTTCGTACAAAGTATTTGTTTGTTGTACAAATCGTTTGTTGTACAAATCCTATCCATAATCAAAATTATGGATATTTTTATGTTCTGTTTACTAATGTTTGCACTTCTTTTGGATTTAGGATTACAAAATAGCTGTTAATTAAATGTTTTTTGAGGAGTTTTCACAATAACACGCAGCATAATGTAGCACCTTTTGTAATGTTTAATCTATACTATGTCGAAAAATGCCAAAAATGACCAAAAATTAAAAGTGCTAAAAATGCATCAGAACAGTAGAGAATAGTCTATTATTAATCCCCCATAGCATAATATGTGTCAAAAGGGCATAAAAAGGCATAAAAAGGTCATTTTCTAGCATGTCCTGAAAATGAAAAAAACGCCATACTATACTATGTCGAAAAATGCCAAAAATGACCAAAAATTAAAAGTGCTAAAAATGCATCAGAACAGTAGAGAATAGTCTATTATTAATCCCCATAGCATAATATGTGTCAAAAGGCATAAAAAGGCATAAAAAGGTCATTTTCTAGCATGTCCTGAAAATGAAAAAAACGCCATACTATACTATGTCGAAAAATGCCAAAAATGACCAAAAATTAAAAGTGCTAAAAATGCATCAGAACAGTAGAGAATAGTCTATTATTAATCCCCCATAGCATAATATGTGTCAAAAAGGCATAAAAAGGTCATTTTCTAGCATGTCCTGAAAATGAAAAAAAAACGCCATACTATACTATGTCGAAAAATGCCAAAAATGGCCAAAAATTAAAAGTGCTAAAAATGCATCAGAACAGTAGAGAATAGTCTATTATTAACCCCCATAGCATAATATGTGTCAAAAAGGGCATAAAAAGGCATAAAAAGGTCATTTTCTAGCATGTCCTGAAAATGAAAAAAAAACGCCATACTATACTATGTCGAAAAATGCCAAAAATGGCCAAAAATTAAAAGTGCTAAAAACGCATCAGAACAGTAGAGAATAGTCTATTATTCACCCCCCATAGCATAATATGTGTCAAAAAGGCATAAAAAAAAGGCATAAAAAAGGTCATATTATAGCATGTCCTGAAAATGAAAAAAAACGACATACTATACTATGTCGAAAAATGCGAAAAAAGTCAAAAAATTAAAAGTGCTAAAAATGCATCAGAACAGGAGAGAATAGTGTATTATTCACCCCCAATAGCATAAATGTGTCAAAAGGGCATAAAAAGGTATAAAAAAGGTCATTTTCTAGCATGTCCTGAAAATGAAAAAAAAACGCATACTATACTATACTATGTCGAAAAATGCCAAAAATGGCCAAAAATTAAAAGTGCTAAAAATGCATCAGAACAGTAGAGAATAGTCTATTATTAATCCCCATAGCATATATGTGTCAAAAGGGCATAAAAAGGCATAAAAAAGGTCATTTTCTAGCATGTCCTGAAAATGAAAAAAAAAAACGCCATACTATACTATGTCGAAAAAATGCCAAAAATGGCCAAAAATTAAAAGTGCTAAAAATGCATCAGAACAGTAGAGAATAGTCTATTATTAATCCCCCATAGCATAATATGTGTCAAACGGGCATAAAAAGGCATAAAAAGGTCATTTTCTAGCATGTCCTGAAAAAAAAAAAACGCCATACTATACTATGTCGAAAAATGCCAAAAATGGCCAAAAATTAAAAGTGCTAAAAATGCATCAGAACAGTAGAGAATAGTCTGTTATTAACCCCCCATAGCATAATTGGTGTCAAAAAGGCATAAAAAGGCATAAAAAGGTCATTTTCTAGCATGTCCTGAAAATGAAAAAAAAACGCCATACTATAGTATGTCGAAAAATGCCAAAAATGGCCAAAAATTAAAAGTGCTAAAAATGCATCAGAACAGTAGAGAATAGTCTATTATTAACCCCCATAGCATAATATGTGTCAAAAGGGCATAAAAAGGCCAAAAAAGGTCATTTTCTAGCATGTCCTGAAAATGAAAAAAAAAACGCCATACTATACTATGTCGAAAAATGCCAAAAATGGCCAAAAATTAAAAGTGCTAAAAATGCATCAGAACAGTAGAGAATAGTCTATTATTAACCCCCCATAGCATATTATGTGTCAAAAGGGCATAAAAAAGGCATAAAAAGGTCATTTTCTAGCATGTCCTGAAAATGAAAAAAAACGCCATACTATACTATGTCGAAAAATGCCAAAAATGGCCAAAAATTAAAAGTGCTAAAAATGCATCAGAACAGTAGAGAATAGTCTATTATTAATCCCCCATAGCATATTTTGTGTCAAAAGGGCATAAAAAGGCATAAAAAGGTCATTTTCTAGCATGTCCTGAAAATGAAAAAAAACGCCATACTATACTATGTCGAAAAATGCCAAAAATGGCCAAAAATTAAAAGTGCTAAAAATGCATCAGAACAGTAGAGAATAGTCTATTATTAACCCCCCATAGCATA